>OX493264.1:24342437-29342437 GCA_950370525.1 Bellardia bayeri
CTGTTAAATTAAAAATATATTTTGATTCTTCTCGACTCTCATAGCTAGCAGGGTACATTCGAATAATTATCGTTTGAATAATCAATCGAACAATTTTATACGAATTACTATTCGAAGAATATAAAAATTACTATTTTCGAAAAAAAAAAAATTTAAACCAACACCGAAAAAAGGGGGCGTATATTGGGTTTGGGAACAAGTCGGTTTTAGTGACATTGCTAAAAAAGAAAAAAAAAATCTTCAAATAGGGCTCTTAGAGATGATAAAAGCAATAACAAATTTTTTGTCGGCCACGCCTATTTTCGAGTGGGCGGGTCTATATCTCGGGAAATACTGGGTTAGGTATCCGATAGTTTGTAATATATAAAATTAAAGATAAAATTTACTCATACCTATAGACATTTTTCCTTGATTTTTTAAAAAATCGGTGCAAAAAATATTTTTCCGAAATAGACCTATATATGGTCTATTTAATTAGGTCGTGTTATATATCGTTGGATAGGTCTTTAAAATTCCTACCATTTGATATACAAATGCATATTTCGTCTAATAAAGAAATGTAGTTTTCAAGATACATCCTATACAAAAACTCACATTTTGAATTTATATAAAGATACTAAAGACAATGTCTATATGCAGATTTTTTTAGCGATGCATAATGGTATAAATTTTGAAAATGTAAATATTAACAGTAAACATTTCAAATTCTACTTTTCAAAAATTACTTTTTGCTGAAGAAAATATTGTTAATCACTTTACATTTGTTTTAATTTGTATTTTAGTTGCATATGTCAGTTATCAGTATTAACTTGAGACAATTACAAGGCGTATACATATTTAATCAGGCAAGTGATCGAAATCGATATTGAAAACGAATGAGTTTTAGAAGTCAATTTTGTCGTAATATTTCTGTATTGAAAAACTTTTATCACATAAAATATAAAGATATTGGGCTACTAAGGAGAATCTTAAAACAAAAATTTTAAAAATTAAGTCATAAATGCATTAAAATGTATTTATTTATTTATTCAGTAATAAAAAGCCAATTAGGCCAAAATAATATTATGTATTTCCAAAACTGATTCGTTTTCGATATCGATTTCCATCACATGCCTGATTAATTAATAAATTGAATAGACCATGGCCCATTTGATAAAAAAAATGTTTTAAAAAAAGTAATTAAATGCAGCTTTAACTAGTAACATACTAAAAAATATTGTATTAAGAAGGGAATGCGGCTTACAGCTTATTTTATGCTGTGCTTTTTTTGTTTTCAAGGCTCTATAAAAAGAAAACAGCAACCTAAAAAATTTTTTTCTCATTTAAAAGAAAAAAAATGTAATCTAGCAAACAAAAATAATTTATTGCAAAAACGTACATTTTAATATATTTAGACAAAAAAAAACAACAAAAGAATGCGTCACGTCACAGCTTATTTTATGCACTCATTTTATGGCTTCCGAAAACTTGAAATTAAAACGGGCAATTACCCGATTTAATATTTGGTGTGATGACCTTTATTATCTACAACAGATTTAAGGATATTTAAGATTTGGCACAGCCGAATATAGCATTCTAACTTGCTTTCGAACACTTCGTCGCGATTTGTACGTGAACATTTTCTAACAGAAGGAGAAATTCTTAAATTAAAAATAAAAATTAATTAAAACAAATATTAAAAGCTGTAAAAAACCCTGCTGCAATTAGTCCTTGCCAATTGAACGGGAAGAATATTTTTAGTAAAATTTATAGAAAAAAGCACACATTTAAAAAAATACCTGCTTAAATTTTCAGCTTCAAAAGCCGGCTCTGCTAAAATAAAAGGTCGCAAAAAATCGTTAGCTTTGGAGAGCAAGAAACCAAGAGAATTAAAAAAAAATATAAAAGATAGTACAAAAACAGTTACATCCGATGCGCCAGTTGTACAAAAATCGATATTAAAGAAAACAACTCGAAGAAAAGTTATAACACCTCGACAAGCAAGAAAAGCTAAAGTCAAAGCCAAGAATGAAGTTGAACAAAATAATAAAAACGATGAAACGAGTACCGAGGAAATGGAAAAACCTGTAAGACTTTATTAAAATACACGTGTTTTTAAATCTTTATGCGCACATTTTTCCCCTTTTTTTCAGCAAATCCCTCAGCCTGAGAATGATACTAAAGTTCTACGACCTTGTGTCTATACATTGCAAAATAGAAAATGTCTTTCCGAAATGACATGCCAATTTTTACATTCTGATTTTCCTTGCAAATATTATTATTTAAGTCTGCTTTGTCCAAAAGGTGGCAAGTGCCAATTTATGCACAATGGTCCACTAGAGCCCAAGTTAATGGAAGCATTACGAGCTCATATTTTAGATTTGTTATCAACTAAACCAACGGTTGGAGAAACACATTTTATAGAACAATTGCATAATATTCAAGATCTATCGCAAAGGTTACAGTGTTTTAAAAAAACCCAAGAGATTATTGAAGTGATGGATGATGTGGATGAAGATCAAGTGCTTCTTATCGATGAAAACAGCGACGATGTTTATACAAATGTAAGTAGATTTTTTTTGGTTTTTGTTTTAAAATGTAAATGTATAAGTATAACCTATTAGAAGGCAATCTTATTTGTCTCGATCCCAGTACCAGATCCCATTTCGTTCGGACTATATCAATCTGATTTTTTTTTCGTAGAAAAGTCCATTAAACTTTAAATCGACAACTATGTTTTTTGAAAAAATAAGCTCAATCTGTTTTCACTTCTACTTTGGATTTAAATCGTTTTTAAAAGAAAATTCTATCAAAACTTTAATCGTTTATAAATTAGATAGTACTACGTTTTTTGAGAAAATAAGCTCAATCTGGAATTACTTTATTTTGGATGCAAAATGGATTTTCAAAATCGAAAAGAATCACAAAATTAATTTTGTTTTGTTTTTTGCTTTATACAAGCATTTTTTGATTTTTTCACCGCTAGATCGCGGACTTTATGAAAAACGAATATATTTTCGGAATTGTTTGTGTTATATTCTGCCCAGTCAATAGCTTTGTCAAAAATTTGCACGGCCTGCGTTGCTGTAATGACTTCCTCGATGTCAGTGTCAGTTTCAGAAATGCCGTCGGAAATGCCTTCAGCGGAAATTGGAAATGAACTTTCAGCATTGTTCCATTCCGTAATGTTATCAATAGTAAAAACTTCCTGCAAATATAAATTTTTTCGTACATATGCATTTAGTGGATGCTAAACAAACTCACGTTTGGATTAGCAGTTTGAAGCATATCTAAAATTGGGTTTAGTTCTTCCAGATGTTGTTGCCGAAGTGACCTTTGCAATATGTTTAACGGCATATTCTCCTCGTCGTCGTCACTATCTTCTGTCTGTACACAATCACCCAAAAGACTTGACCAGCATTTTTTTTAATCATGTTTGGTTCCAACTTATGCCAAGCTAGCATTAGAATACAAATGGCGTCTTATTCCATATCTTGCTTTAAAGTTCTGCAGCCAACCTGCGCTTTCATTAAAACCTCCCCTTTCCAACATTTCATGGAATTTTTTAGCTTTTTCTCTCAACATTTCTCCACTTACTGGCAGATTTTTGGCTCGTTGTCTTAAAAACCAATTGAAAAGAGCTTTTTCAACACGTGGGTATTCTGCTTTTTTGAACGACTTTCTTTTAAGCGCACTTTTACTTAAGCATACAACACTTTCAATTTTAGATTTCTTTTTTTTTGATCCCACTTATTGTGGATTTTGCTACTCCATATTTCTTTGCAAGAACTGTAGTTCCCACACCTTTGGATAGTTCTTTAATTATTTGTTGTTTTATTCCAATAGAAAGAAATTTATACATTTATTAGAACTCATTTTGTAACTTTTTGTCCGCACATAACACAACTAGGAATTAAAAATCACTAAAGTAATCTTTCAAAAAATCTTTAGAAAAATGACAAGAAAACAAAAATGTTTGCAAATTCAACAGAAATCTAACGGTTTCATAAAACAGTATGATAACTTGTGTGTCTTTGTCAATTTTGTATAAGTAAAACAAAAGTTCACTCTATTGAGTTGGGTATTGTTCACTCTATAGAGTAACTAATGAAAAAAATCGGGAGTTCGTAATATCGAGTAGTTCATATTACCAAGTGTTCACTCTAATGCGATTACACTTTATATTACAAAATGTCTCCAATTTTTGTTGCTCGTCTATTCAAATTGTCTAAAACACAATGGTTAGGGAGAAATTACAAATGATGTATCCGAATTTTCGGATGATAAAAATTAATAAAAGTTGTCTTTTTATATTCTTTAGAATTTCACAGAACCAGTACAAAATTCCTTAACGATTACTTACAATGATACTAATACTGAGCCGACACTGCAACCAACAACAGATAAATACGATAGTATATATGAAAATTTTAAAGAAACAAATAATATAATTAATGAAATGGATCAAAAACTACAGAGTCTAAAAACCACCACAAATATGACGCCAGACGAAAAAATTCAAGAACTTCAAAATATTTATGAACTTTTAAAAGAACAAGAAAAACGTTTGCCAATTTATGAAAATCTAAATACAGCAACTAGTGCACAAATGTCAACAATCTACAATAATATCACGAACGATTCGGTAGCGATGTCATCAGAATCGAATTTACCAAATTATCAAGATCACGTCGTTTTAGTAAATCCGGAGATTGTTAATGAAATACAAACTTCAGAATCACCAGAAAATCTGGAGCGTGATATTCATTATATAAGAGTTTCTGCAATTGAAGAAAATCAGGAGTTTGTTAATGAAATGCAAACATCAAGAGCTGAAGAAAATATAATAAATATATGTGACAACAATGAATGTTTAACAACGACAAATATAGATGTACCACAACTAAGTGTTAGGGAATTTATAACCACCGAAGAGTTACCACAACATGATACAAGTAGTAACGATAACATGACAAATATATCAACAGAAATTGAAATAAATGACAATAATATGTCATCGAATATGGATTATGAAGAAGATCCACCGCCATCAATAAATATTGAACGCAATTTGAATAATACAAATATAAACAATAAAGATAATTGTGAAATACCAGAAGTAAACAAAAATAATGAAGATCATTTTGCGTTAAACTTCGAAACAAATGAGAATAATAGTTCTGAGCAATTAACATTTGAAAATGGCTCTCAACAAATTACACAAGAAATCATAGATACAAATAATTCCTTTGGCTTAGGCAAAAACGAGAAACAGGAGGAAAATATCGATTTCGATAATACCATAAAAGCGCATAATGAAACCCTAGATTTAGACATAACACTGGATGAAAAGGAAGTGCAACAAAAAAACACTGAAGTTGGCGAAGAAGAATCACCACCTTATGAACCTATTGTCACAGCTAAGCCAGTAAAAACCAGTAAAACTCGTTTACGTTTGAGATCTCATATTCAACAAGATAACGAAGAAGCCGCAATTAATAACAATAGTGACAAATTAACACCCTCTCAACTAACAAAACCTATTAAAAGTCGACGTCTTAGATTACCCAAACCAAACCCAAAATCTAGAGAAAAGTTTAGCAAAGAAGAGTGTCAAATTAATGCCGATACTATAAACAATCTTATAAAATCCACTGAAAGCACTGCTAATTCTGAAACTAACGTTAAATCAACATCATTTTTGCAAGATGTAGAAGGTCCCTTGACACAAAATGTTATATTAACGAAACGTTTTATAAAAAAGGCCAAAACAAAACTTGAACAACAATCTCTAATAAATGAAAAAATAGCCGCATCTGCTTTACACAACAATATAGACAACAATGTGGAACAAAGTATGTTTGCTTTGCATAGTGGAGACAATCAAAATCTGACTGGAATAGAAAACATAGATGTAACTCTGCTAACGCAAACATCAGATGAGAGTTTCAACCTAAATCCCTCACAAGATCCTTTAATAGTTGAAAGTAATGGTGAAAATGTTTCTAAATTTAACAATACTAATCCAACATCTAGTGATAGCAGCGATGACATTAAAACGCCCATTAGAAACAAAAGAAACAGATTAAAATCTCCAGCAAGCCTGGACAAATCACAAATTTCTGCAAAATCCAATTTAAAAAGATGTATTTCTTTTGAAAATTCTATATCCATGTTTGCCACAACCCCACCGTCCTTTTATAAAGAACAATACAATTTAGGTAATCCTCATGTTGTGTTAACTAAACTCAAATCTCCATATTTGATGCCAACAACAACAACAACAACAAAAGATATACAGGCGGATAGTATTACTTTTACCACTAATGATAAATTAACACAGAAACGTCACAGTTTTATCTGCGAATATGATTTGGATTCATCTTTAAAGGAAAATAAATGTTTAAAAATTGATAATTCCAAATTGGGTCGTATAGTTAATTTCGATAATAGAAATCGGACGTATTCAGGACAGAGTAACCATTCGAAGGATGGAGGTAAGTTTATAAATTATTTATTAAGTAAGATTAGAATGATATATGTAATAATGTATATGCAAAAATTAATGTTAGACCTAAAATAAGGTTCACTTATTTGCATGTATTGTTTTATTGTTGTTATTTTCAATTTCCATTTACTGTAAGCGTCAAAATAAACTCAACACCACATATCTATTATTAAAAGAAAAGCTTAATTATATTAATATAAATAATATTATATTAGAAAATTATAATCCATTTTTATATAGTTACATATGTATTTAAGTAGAATTCAATTCACAAAAAAAGAAATTTGAAATTTAATTGATTTATTGTTCAAATATACCAATTTTTTTACGCGTCCAAATAAACAGTGCCATCCTTATGCATCATCAATTCAAAAGTAGTGGCAATTCTTTATTTGTTTGAAAGTATAACGGTAAAGTGCCGTTCAAAATAATTGCAAGTTTCATAATTTATTATTAAAAAAGATTAAGTTGTGACGTTAAGCAGTGAACAATGTTCAATGGAAAGACAAACATTAATTGCGACTCGGCGAATCATAATAGACTTACAATTAAAAGGTAAATCCCTGCGTAAATTAGGTATAATCGTTGAAAGGCATCACTGAACAATAAAAAAATTATAGAAAAGTACACCAAACATGTACCGTAGGAAACTTGCCTTGTGCAAAACGACCAAAGAGTCTTACAGAAACTTAAGTAAGAGTCTAGTGTTCTAAAAAATAGCTGAAAATTTTACAAAAACTTCTGGAAAACCTGTAAGTGCGAATACGATTTGAAGATCTGGTATAAAATTTATCTACATGGTAGCGTGCTACGGAAGAAGCTCGGCGGCTCAGTAATGACCTGGAGTTGTATGGCGGAATCAGTGATCGGTAATCCTACATTTATAGAATCTACACTGAAAAAGGAAAATTATCTCGACATTTTTAAAAAACACAGTTTTTGGACCAATCTTTCAAAATGTTGGATATATGATTAGTATCAATGTCCTGTTAGAAAATACAGTTCTGCGCTAGTTCTAATATCTCTGCACTAGGTGCTTCGATGTATTTTAAAATGTCGATATATCTTCCTTTTTCACTGTAGACTCTATAAATGTAAGATTACCGATCCCTGATGACGACATACACACCCCAGACCATTACTGAGTTGCCGTCATGTTTTACCGTCTTTTTTTTTTTGAATAACTTTATTTTTTTTAAATTTGATTAACAAACACAAACTGCGAACCTTTTTGGCTTATCTGCAGAAAACACCCAGAGTATTTGGGAGGAATCGAACCCACAACCCTCTGACTGATAGTCCGGGACTCTATCACCTAGTCTATTGGGGCCTCCAAAAAATTCAATTATTGTTTAATATTATTGATTCCGCACGAAAAGAAAAACTAAGCGAAAAAAAATATCGATCGATATGTAAAATGTAATTATTCATTCCTGCGACATGCCGCAATACTGTCTGTGTAGAGATGATACCGTAAAAATCAAAAATACCGCAATTCAATTATGCTTCCGCACGAAAAATTCCTTTCCGCAATCGCGGAACGGAAAGAATAATTCGACTCATTATTCTAAAGAATTTGAGGCTCATTTATACATACATATGTATCCATATTATTTTTTTTTTGCGAAGTTGCGAAATTCAATTGTTTGCTATGGTTGTTCTTTGATATAATGGATTTTTTTTTCGTAGGCAATTTTATATTTTTCAATATAATTTCTATATAATTTTCTAATAATATATTATGTTTATTAATATAATTAAGCCTCGCTTTTTATAATATGTGGTGTTGACTATATTTTTACGCTCACAGTACGTTATAATTATACAAATACATTATAAATTAACCTGACTTAACTTTGATCATATTTTAGTTTTCAATGTTTCATTTTTAAATCAATAACACATTTTTTGTTTATTGGATTGTACAAATATTGAAATGGTAGCCAGATACAGTTTTCACAGGGGTTTTTTAATTAAAAAAAATTATATGTATTTAAAAAAAGTTTCAAAATAAATTTAAATTTCGTCAAATTAACAAAAGCAAGGATACAGAACAGACAACAGTTTTACAAAGTTTTTATTTATTTATTTTATATTTCCTATTAAAACACATGCTTAAACATTTCTATTTACATAAATACATGTTTATATGTGATTGTTTTTTTATTATACAGATTTCGATACTGGTTCAAGTGATGAAAAGCTAACTATAGTAGATGCATTGCTAACATCAACGTCAACTGGCAGTGAACAAAAAAAAGCTTTTAAGACTTCTTCAACCCACGTAGTAACACATCATTCTCACCAGCATGTGCATAAAGAACAACAGGAAAATGAATCCGATTTACGTCAACAAATTGAAAATGTAAGCAATAAATCGGATTTACCGGTACAAATACAGCAACAGCACCTGCAACAAAAAAAAGTTGAAAGAACTACAACAACAGGCACTGATTCCATTACTACAAATAGCAATAATTTGCCACATAAACAATACGAGCAAGAAAAATCTGTGGCGCTAGTGGAAGAGCAGGCGAAGAAGCAGTCACAGGAAAAACAATATGAAAACAATTTGAAAGAGCAAAAGCAAATTGCAATGGCTAGTAATCTATATGGTAATAACGAAGACAGACAAATACTATATTCAACTCCCATTGTACATATTGATGAGCCTGAAAAGCCAACTTCAAATGCTAGTAATAAATATTCAAATGGTAAATTATATAATTTGCTACTTTATACTTCAACTTAATTTTGTTTAAGATGAAAATATACATATGTATGTATATACAACAATTGTTTATAATTAAGAGGCTTTTAAACATGATACTTACATAGTTATTTTAAAAATTTACTTTGATACTTTTATACATCTTATATTGTGTATTGTTTTTTATTTTATTTTTATAAAAGCTCTTGTAGTGGAGACGAAGGAAAATGTTGAATATGCAACATATTCCTCATTGTATAATAAATTGTCGGCACATTCAACAAAATGTCAAATAAATTTTGAGAATTCTTGCGTTAATATAACACCAATTTCATCACCAACTTATGGCAATGATACCATAGCCAGTCCATCTCCTGTCAGAAAAACACTGGACTTTCGTATGGGTGGTGAGATCGATGGCCGTTTAACATATCCACCCATACCATATATTGTAAGTAAATATTTTGATGTATTGGAATGAAAGTAGAATTCACTTATATATTTGAAATATACTTGGAACAAGGATTTGATTTCTAGCTTATATGTATTATAATTAAATAATAATTAAACGTTGTATACATTTTCCAAAGAAGTTAGAATTTTGTTGGCATATTGTTTTGACTCTTTAAATTTGAATTTTAAAACTGCCATTGAACAAAAGATATTTTATTTCAGCATTTTATGAAATATGTATTACAATTTGTAATTTCCATCTATATTGACCATAATTCGTATTAAAAAGCTAAAATTTGACTAAGAATATACATATATGTATTGAAAATTAAACTACAAATGTTTGTATATAATTTGTTTACAAAGTAGCAATTCAAATATGAAATTTTATTAATTTCATATGTACAGTGGCTCTCAGCTTATTTAATACAGTGCATTTGTTTGTTTTCAAAGCTCCATTAAAAGGAAACTAACAGGAATTTAAAAAAAAATTAGAGTCATTTAAAAGAAAAAATTTTAATTAAGTGAAATAGTTAGGTTAGGTCAGGTTACAATAGATTGCTTAATTATTGTTTTGTGAAATAACATTGAAATAACTGATTTTTAGCAATGATAAAGAAACCTGTAACAATCAATAGCTTACATCACAAAATTAAAGAAACTTTTGAGACATATCAAAACTAGAAATCATGATTTTCAATCGCTGGTAAATAACTAAAGATGTAATACAGAATTGTTCACATATTCACCTCATCAATACCTCATTGTTAGACAGATTCGCAAAACCAAATGTACATAGCTTCACTCTAATGCTACTGTGTTTGTATTTCAAATATTTTTCAGTTACACGAAATAGATTTGGGAAAAATTGACATAAATAAACCATTTTGGATTGACAAACTTAAGAAAACTTTGCCATTGGATCCAAGAATTTTTAGAGTACATGTTAAGGTAACATAAATCAAACAACCAATCAAAATATATTAAATAACACACTACCCCATCTTAAATTTCAGAAACAATTAATGACGTTGTGTAAGCCAGTTGCAAAAACATCGAATGCCTTGGTGCCCTTAACAACATGCAATACCTCTTTTGTGCCACCTTCAACCTCATCGATGGTTTCACCTTATGACCCAAGAAATCGAACAACTGCAGTAATGACAGACATAGCAACGTCTTCAATGGCCCAACAAACTGCATTAACTCCCTACAACAATATGAATGCCGTCACAATAGCGTCGCCATCATCGTCGGCTTATATGCACACAGACATACCAAACGCCGTACCTTTAGCTCTGCAATACCACACTACAGCACAACCAATCTTACAGCCGCAACAGCAACAAACACCGAATATGTTTCTATATGGTTGCTTACAGCGTTCGCCGTGGTATCAGAGTCTGATGTCTACCATGAAAATTCAAATAAATCAATCAATATCACAACTGGTACGTGCCTTAAATAACTTTCATCGCGAACGTCTCCTAACACCTGAAATGGTATTCGACGTGTTCAAAATTGATTGTGCCGGTGAACTGTTGGAGATTATGCGTAATTTGGGTATATTTGTGGATGCAAATGGCATCATCAACGAACAGCGACAAGTACCATCATTTGGTGGACGTTCCTTTTGTAATGCGATGCCAGTTAACGCCACATATAGTTTTATACAGCAGGTTCTTACGCCCAACACACATTGCACTTCGATGACAACTGCATCATCGAACTATAGTGTGGCAGGTGGTGAGCACGTTGGTTCTCTAAATGTCAATGAACCATTTGTTAGTTGTTACATTAAAGCACCCGAACCACCAGTGCAAATACATTCGGATAATAGTGTAACAACTCATGCCGAAGATAATCATAGTAATTTTAATAGAAATTATAATAACAATACCAATAATAATAACAATAATAATAATAACAATAATAACAACAATAATAAAAATAGACGCTATGACAATCAATTTAAGAAACCCTATGATAATAATTATAACAATAACAACAACGGTAACAACAATTATCAACAACGTTCATCTTATAATAGTAATCCCCGTTTTTCAAAACCTGGCTCTAGTTCACCTTCACGAACAATTTCTTCACCACCCAATTCTCCAAGAGGTGGTTTTGAAGGCGGTGGTAATAGTTATGGCGGCATTGGGGGTGGTCGTGGCGGACGTTTCAATAACAATAGGCGTTTTAATAATTACAAGAACAAAGACAATAAATTTGATAATAATAGTGGATCTTCTTGGACCTCTAATAACAAATTCCAAAACAATAATTCACCTACTCGTAGTTCTTCACCTAATTCATCTTCCCAAACGGGATCATATCAAAATGAAGCTCCAAAATCTTCATCTCCACCAGCAAATAATACTGCAAGTTCTGTTAAAAAGAATTTAAACGATGAAGAATGTTGGGACTCGGACAATTAAAATCGAGTAAGTATGAACACATTCAAATTAAAAATTAGCTCACAATATAGGCAGTTTTGTGATAAAACTTTTGTTTATTTTATATATAAGGCTTTACCCCCTTATTCATAAAAACTTACAACAGGTTTATAACAGGTTTATAAAGCAAATTTTCATACAAATTTTGCTTTATAAACCTCTTATAAACCTGTTTTAAGTTTTATGAATAAGGGCATTTATCATTAAATTTTTTTGTAAGATAGTCTTAGAGCTAGTTTCTGGGATAAAGATTTTTCGCTTAAACATAGATTAAACTAAAAATTGTGTTTCTCAGTTATTATTTATTTGATATATAATCTAGGTTTAACCGAGCATCATTGGTGAGTTAAACCTAGATAGAAAATGTCAAAATACAAACAGCTGAAAAATAAAATAAACAATTCAACAAGTGAAAAGAAATTTACGACATTTTAACAAAAATTAAAAAAAAATGGATTATTCTAGTGATGATGAGGATTTAAGTGATTCAAACACATATAATAACTTAAATATGTCAATTGTTAGAAAGATACGAACAATAAGGACACGTCCAAATCATTTCTGCATTTATACCGTCGCCGAATTCTTTCAAAGATTTCGCTTAACAAACTAATTTATTTAAAAAAAAAAAACAAAAATTCTCTAAAAAACTAAATAATAATTCATTTCTAACAATTGCAAATTGTAATTTGTAGAATTCCTTAGGATTTTTTTGCGAAAATTTAAGATATTGCCATATTTATATAAAAAATTAGGAGGAATGCCATATGTATTTTGACTGAACAGTACGGCAATGCTAACAAAATTGACAGGAGGTAATCCACTACTGAGAAACACAATCAGTAGTTTAATCGCGGCAAAATATATTTGAGGTTTAATATAACAGTGTGTTAAGCTGAGTTTAACTGACAACTAAAAAACTATATATATATATATATATATCTAGGTTTAACTCACCAATGATGCTCAGTTAAACCTAGATTATATATCAAATAAATAATAACTGAGAAACACAATTTTTAGTTTAATCTAGGTTTAAGCGAAAAATGTAGATTATCTTTATCCCAGAAACTAGCTCTTAATTATTTATCGGAGACCAAAAATAACAGGTCCACTTTAATTTTATTGGTTAATTGGTACCATTTACCATTTAAAATTAGTTTATATCACTGAGAGGGTGATTTATAAGAGAACATTTTAGATTAGTGGTTGGGAAAAACAGAAAAGAAAATATAATTAAATTTTTTTCGTATAGGTCAGGTTATACCTTTATTTTCGAACTTTAAAAATAAATAAAAAAAATCGAAAATTTTTTAAAAAAAACTTAAATTTTAGAATAAAATAAAAAATATATGTATAATTAACAGTTATTTTGAGTGATTTATTTTTAAAGACAAATTAACTCAAAATATTTATTTTTGATTATATGGACTAGTTATTTTCGGTCTCAATTGTTTATACATAACTGACGAATCAACAACATAATCAACGAAAAATATTATTAAAAAAACATTTACCGTTATTTTACCAGCAACAAAATCAAGTGAGCCACTTTTGAGAGTGGCGCGCATTTACAAACTTTTTTTGAATTTATATATTTTTTTAAGTTTAAGAGTGAAAAAATTCCAGTTATATTGTAAGCCAATAGTGAATGCCTTTTAAAAATTATTTTAACAAAGATTTTTGAAAAACTGTTGTCTCAGTTTGACTGCGAGTCACTGTACTTCACTTTGTCCAATGAATATTGAACTAACCCAAAAGAAGTAGCACAATTATTTAAAAGTTGTATAATTTTAAGTGGTAATTTCTAATTTTTGGATTACAGGGCAAAGTTTATTATTTAAAAGTGTAGTATGTATAATATTCTTATTTTTTGCTGTGCTCCAGTGAAACATTTCAGTTAAAACGTATCGAAACGATTTTAAGTAATAGTTTAATTAAAAAAAAAAAAAAAAAAAAAACAGTGTCATTTTGTGTTGTTAGTTTATTAAATTTAGTGTAACCCATGGTGTAATTATGCAAGATAAGTGCAAATCGTCAACAAATACAACACAATACATAACACTACTGTCAAAAAGACTTGAAAAAGTATTACTTTTGACATACATAAGTAAATTGTAGACAAAGTCAATCAGCTGTGCTACTGCACTCACCTTGTATAGTTACACCATGGTGCAGCCATAGAAATTTTAAATATTTATTGGTAAGTTGTCATGTCGTCTACTAAAAATAATAAAATAATATTATTGGTCAGCAACCACCTACTGACAGCCACATATACAGGATATTTATGACTTTATATCGGAAGATGAAATTATTACACATATGCCATATGGATTTCATAGTGTTACAGATAGTTCTTCAGAAATGCCGTCAAAAACTGCAACTAGAAAGTATGCAGTTTGTGCAATATTTGACACCGTCAAGAGTAAGATATCACTGACTATTAAGGTACGATGCAAAAGAAATATTATCATGAAATGTACAGAGATTACTGACCACGAGAGAAATCAAATATTTACAGAATTTTTGAAAATGGATTGGAAAGCAAGAAAGATCTATGTGAACACATTTATTCAAATTACTGAAACTTCAAGGCCTCGAAATAGAAAACTAGACAAAGTATCTAGAAGAAGCCGATCTTTACAATATTTTCTTAAAGTACAAGATAAAAATAAACGAGTATGTAAAACGTTTTTCTTAAAAACGTTGAATAAAGGTAGACAAACTGTGTTTAATTGGATAAAGTAGCCTTTGGTTGGAAAATTGATCAGTAAAAAAGGACACTCACTCAACAGAAATAAACATCATTTTTATGATTACTTTAAATGTAAATTTAAAATTAAAGAATTTAAACACTACTGCACTATTATTTCTACTATGTATGCAAATATTGTGAGCTTAAAACTTTTTATTTAATAAAACATTGTTTAAACACAACATAAATTCAATTCCATTTCAGAGGTTGCTGTGTGCAAAAACTAAACATTTGCAAATACTGAAAATTTTTCAAAACTAACAAAAATAAATTTTCACTGAATTAAATAATTATTTCGTTTTTATCACTTAATTCTAGATATTTCTTTTACTTGTAATAAAAAAAAACTAAACTAATTTCTTATGACGTTAATGACGTGCTAGTAGCTTAAAAATGAATAAATCATTTTCTGTTTTTTTTTTTCTTATTTATTATTTTAAAACTTTTGCTTTACATTAAAAAATAAACAGACTTTATAGTAGTAGTAGTTACTATTTCTTCTTTATTATTTCTCCTTTTTATTAATTGAGAATTTTTGTGAACTAAACGTATTTTCTTTTTGTTATTCTTAAATGCATTTAAATAAAGCGACATTTCTTAAGTTTGTTTGAAAAACATGAAAACTAAGATTTTTTTCTATATTTGAATTTGAATATTCATATACAATTAATTACACAAATTAAGTTTGTTGTGTACGTGTAAGTAAGTATGTACTCTTAAAATATAGAAAAACTCTCATAGACTTGACCTGTGTTCTCATATTTTTTGTTTGCTGAAAAAAACTTAAATTCTTGTTTTTTATATTTTCCAATTTTTGCCACTAATCTGCAATTTACACGAAGCAATTCTTTAAGCTAAGCGGGGAAGATAAGACGTGTACACACGTATTACGTATTTTGATCTGATGGCTGTTTAAAAGTATGGCGTAAGAAAGGAGAATCTTTACATCCAAAAAATACGGTGAAGACGTTTAAGCACGGAGGTGATGCTGTTATGTTTTGGGGCTGCATGTCCTCTTCGGGTGTTGGAAATGTCGTAATTATTGAAAATATAATGAACCAGAATGTTTATTTATACATTTTGAAAAATAATCTGCAGGATAGTGCGTCAAAAATGAGTTTAGCCAACGATTACTACTTCCAACAAGACAACGACCGGAAGCACACAGCCCCATAATGTAAAAATGTGGATCTTGTATAATACCCCACACATGCCACTTACACCACCACAAAGTCCCGACCTAAATCCCATAGAGCACATATGGGAAATTTTGGAAAGAAATGTGCGAAAGCATGAAATTAGCAGCAAACACTAACATAAACAACTGCTTCTAGAAAAGTGGAATAAATTAAGCGCCGAGACAACAAAAAACTTAGTGGATTCCATGAATAAGAGATTAAAGGCTGTCTTACATAATAAAGGCTACCCCACGAAATATTAGTTAGGTAAAATTTTCGAGATATTTGCGCTTTTTTTAAAATAATTTGGTAATTATTTTACAAGTGTGTCCTTACTTTTGCAATGTAAATTTAAGTTCTAAGACAAACATTTTCTGTATTTTTCTAATACAACCAAATGGATTTTCTTTTTTTTTTTAAGTCAATTGAATTTAAACATTCACCCCTATCGTGAATAAAAATTCCACATGAAATTTGTTCCCTTTTATTTTTTTAACATTGAATTTAAATAGGAAAAATGTGAAAAGGGAACAAATTTCATGTGGAATTTTTATTCACGATAGGGGTGATTATATTTTTTCGTTTTATAGTTTTATTGGTTGTTTTTTGTAGAATAAATCTAGTTTTTTTTAAGTTTACCAAAATATATGTGACTGTGTCCTTAGTTTTGTGGTCGACTGTATATATGTATGTATGTGTATACAAATGTGTGAATACTCTCAAATAAAAATACGAGCGATTTAAGCAATAAGAATTGAAAGTGAAATCCGAAGAAATTTCAAGAAAAAAATTGTATCAATCTTTTCAATAAAAATTGCTTCGTGTTAGTTGGGACTAAGTTAAAATTCAGCATATTTTTGTGTTAGTGAAATGTTTATTTTTTTTTTTTTTGATTTATGTTAGTTTTGTGCTCTGCCCAAATTAAGGTTGAGTGCTGATTATTGCATTTTATTGCGTTCTAAATACATACATATGGGTCAGTTTGTCACTTTGCACAGATATAGTTTTTGCTGGCTGTTTGGATTTTTTTTAATATACACTCTAAAAAATATTTTGTTTTAAATTGTTTTTAATAAAATAAAACTTTCTATTGTACAGTAGACGCTCGGAAATTAGAACTCTTAGTAATTCGATTTGCTAGAAATTAGAATCTTTAATTTCAATACATTCAAAGCTCTGCAATTAGAAATAAAATTTCGAATTAGCCAGCTTTTTTGTCGTTTGTAAACACTGCAATTTGTATAGGTACATAGTTATTTTCTTTTATTTAGGTTGAACAAATTAAGACTTAAAAAGGGGAATCACTAGTAATGGGTATTACATATTCATTGTTTTTGTTGTTCTTTTTAATAGTATTTTGTCAGTTTTTGTATCTGCAGTTTCAGTTAAAAAAAATGACCCTTTAACACAAATTGAGCCGAATAATTGCATCTATGTAACAGACATAGAAAGATGGAAAGGATGAATCTACATGTGACCTCAGCTTGTCTTTAGATATGAGTGACAATAATGTTGTGTTTCTAATATTACAGCTACTGAAAGCGTAAATAACTTAATAAATATGTAAACTGTTTTCCAATAAGCACTTGTTAAATCTTTTAGCGCTCCGTAACAATATCATTGTGTCAGAATCAGTGATGGAAAAGGGGTTTTTGGATTTCGTATCAACCATATAAATAAAATGTACTTTTTAGACCACCACAGTACCATTTTTAATATTTGTTAAATAATAATAAAACTTTACCACAAACTTACTTTATCGAAAATTCGATATATTTTATGGCAACATTTTTAATATTACCTTACGAGTATATAACGAATGTTTAAACAATTTTATACTCGATTGTCTGTAGATATTGATTTATTGCAAGTGATAAAAATGAATACGGTTGATATTATAAATGCTATAAAACTGGAAAATTCTACCAGATAAAGCGTTTGTATACGATATGCAACTAGTGTTCCAGGAAGAAAGTTACCAAAGCATTTTTATTTTAATGCATCTGAATCAAAGAAAATTAAACCTGTTTTTCTTGGAAAGACAAAGAAACAGAGCTCGTTTCACAATAAAATATTTTCTGTAAATTATCTTCATTTGGGATTTGTCTGTATTTGTTTAAATATGTACATACATATATAGTTAGACGGCTACTTCTGAATTTATAATAATATAATTTGCCTTAATTATCCCGATTATCTAAACTATTCTTATTTATGAAGTATCGGGTTATTCAATTACATATCCAAAATAACTAGATTAGATGGAAATCCTGATTAACTACATTTTAAGCTTTAGTTTTTGAATTCAGCCTCAAAATCATTTAATGTAAATTAATATGTTCGATAATTCAACCAAAAATTTCTTGATCAAATTGATATCAGTTCCAAAATGTTCATGAAATTTAATAAATCCTCGTTTGCTTGCACTATTACACAAATAGTAACTTAAATCATACATATGTATATGTATTTATCTATTTCATCTGAAATATATAAATATATCTATGCAACAGTATTTTGAAATTGTACCAAATGACTCGTGGTAGTACCACGGTACCAACTGTGGCTAAAATGTATCAAAAAAAGTACAATTGTACTATGTTTGCAATCACTAGTCAGAATTACGAAGGCCTAAAAAACAAACAAATAAATTATTATTTTTTACTCTTTTAAATTACATTTGTTTTATTTTTTATTTAATTTACATTTATTTAAATTTTTGGTTGGAAAATTCACATTTACTATATGTAATGTACCTACATAATATATAAACTGAGTTGTTATGTTTTGTTATTGTTTTTAATAAAACCAATTAAAATAAAAATAAAAAGTAGTTTTAATTTGTTTTTATGGACAGTTTTCTTTTTTTCTTTATATAAAAAAACAGTCCAGAAATTAGAAAAATTTGGCAAATCGAATTGCCTTAAAAACAAAGTGTTTCTAATTTGCAAGCGTCTACTGTAGTAGTTTGCATTCAAATAAAAATTATGTTTAGGTTGATATTAAAAAATCGTCATTGAATTGAGTAAGGTTTACTTACTTGTATCGTTTGGTCCAACAAAAATATAGCTGAAAAAGAGATTTTTAATTAACCAGAAGTCCACTATATGAGTCCTTTAAGAGAATGGATTTTTAAAAACTAATAGTCAACAAATTTATGTGTGCAGATCGTACGATTATAAAGAGTTAATCATTTGGTTTCGATTTACAGAACACCAAAATAAGTGAATTCTTTTAAAAACGAAAACGTTACTTGGATTCGGTTTATAGAACTGGAAGGTATATTGTCGAGTAATTGTTGAGATTAAAGTTAACAATGTTGTCTAAAAATAGGAATGTTTAAATAAGCAAAGTCAATAAAACAATTATACCTTAGGGGACAGCGGAGCATGATCTAAAGTTTTTGGACAATGATTGTGCAACCACTCTATCACAATTTTGGAGATATGCTTAGGATCATTGTCCTGTTAGAAAATCCAGTTATGCACTAGTTCTAATTTATCTAGATTTAGATTGTTTTTGTAACCACCACCAAAAAGATTCCGTTTGTAAAACATCTACATAATGGTCGTAGAACCAAAAAGTTTATATATTTTGGATCCTAATAAGATTCTTAAGACGATCTAGTCATGTCCGTCCAGCTGTCCGTATGTTGATATTATTCAAAAGAATTTGAGTTTCGTTTTTAACGTTTGGTTTGGTTGTTCTTTGATATAAAGGGCTTCTTATGTGAAACTCTACCATGTAAGCCATTTTGATGCAAAGATCTTCTAATTGTACTAGCGCCTACAGGTTTTAGAGAAGATTTCATAAAAATTTTAGCTACTTTACAGCACTATCAGGGGTGTCATAGAAACCAATATTGTCGGAATTGGTTTTAAAACCGACAAGAAAAAATGCTTTGGTGTAATTGGGCACTGCTACACGTTCAATAAATATCGAGATATTTCTAGTATCACGTGTAGCAGTGCGTTCAATAAATATCGTGATACTAGAAATATCTCGATATTTATTGAACGTGTAGCAGTGCCCTATGACACCAAAGCATTTTTTCTTGTCGGTTTTAAAACCAATTCCGACAATATTGGTTTCTATGACACCCCTGTATATGTTGGGTTTGCTCTTACTTCTCTTAGTAGGCTTATAGCTTATTTTATGCAGACATTTTTTTGTTTTCAAAGCTCCATAAAAAGAAAACTAACTGGAACTTAAAAAAATTGCACAAAATAAGCTGTGAGCCATTATAATAGAAACTTTTCACAACGCATTAAATAGTTGACCTCTTCCTAAATCTACAATTGAGAACGTTTTTTATATTGAGCCTGGCTTTGCATTTGACAATCCTGCTTAAATATATGTATGTAAGTATATCAAATTAAAGTTATCAAGGCAAGTATTTTTGGATGAGAAAGGAAAAGAGCATAAAAGGGGTACAAACTTGACGGTACTAGTCAATTTTCTTATTTCCTTTTGTTTTTCTTTCATGCATGTTATAATTTGCATTAAAAAGTACGAAAATTGAATTGACGTGTGCGATTGAAATGACAAGTTCAAAAGAGAATTGAACAAAAACTGGTCAGCTAAAACTAAAGAGTGTGAAACAAGACTTAGTCACCCCTATCGCGAATAAAAATTCCACATGATATTTGTACCCTTCATTTTTTTTAACATTGAATTTTTTCCTGTATTGTTTGGAGATTTACTCTGGTACATCTGCCATAAATATTTTGAAACTACGACGATGTTTCAATAGGGTAATTAGATATATTTACGGTCTAAGTGTTCGGGAACCAGAATTTAATTTTAGGTTGTAAATTTGACCAATATATAAATATGAGAAATATCTTATTTTTTTATAAGACAGTTAAATATGAAAATCCATCATATCTGTTACAAAAATTTATTTTTGGTAGTTCTAGTAGAACGCATGCGATTATTATGCCTAGACACTTATCAATTGTTATGAGTCGATCGTATTGCGTGACTATATCGAGATTATGGAATTCAATGATTTCATATGCGGATCGCAGATTTTCACACAGTTTGTCAAATTTCAAACTAATTTTCTTGTCAAATTTATAAATGAATGTTGAATTAATATTTTTTGTTCTCTATTTCGTGCTGACCATGGTACATTTAAACAGGTAAAATTATTAGGAGTGACATTATTTGAAAAAAAAACTATATTTTAAATTGTGCTTTGTTTTTATGTTTTATCATTGGTTCTATCATGGGTTAACAATCATTTTCCTGCAATTATTCATTATTTATTGGTTTTGTGCAAATATTAAGGACTCTCTTCATTTTCTTGTCAAATTTATAAATGAATGTTGAATTAATATTTTTTGTTCTCTATTTCGTGCTGACCATGGTACATTTAAACAGGTAAAATTATTAGGAGTGACATTATTTGAAAAAAAAACTATATTTTAAATTGTGCTTTGTTTTTATGTTTTATCATTGGTTCTATCATGGGTTAACAATCATTTTCCTGCAATTATTCATTATTTATTGGTTTTGTGCAAATATTAAGGACTCTCTTCATTATTATTATCTTAATCTTAAATTTTTTTTATTTTTCTTCATTGTTATAGATCTAAACAATTGTATTAATATTATTGAATTATTAGTAGTACTGCTAATTTTGGCCCCATGGGCTTGCGGCATATTTTTTGAAATAAATAAAATAAAAAAAATAGGAATAATGTGAAAAGAGAACAAATTTCATGTGGAATTTTTATTCACGATAGGGGTGAGTATTTATTTTGTAGTCGACGATTTAAGAAAAAGATTAGAAATTAAAGAATTTTCATGTGAATTGACCAGTTGACAACCCAACTAAAATTTGTTTGCTATACATAATCGATCCTTTGCTTTATCTGAATAAATTTGAGTTAGGCTGTTTGAAATTTGGAGTTGGCATTAAAAATGTTGTTTTTAACGGTGTACAATATTTTTCTTTAAATGTATGCTGAATTCGCAAAAATCGCAGTTCTTGAAGAAAAAGTGTGAACAAATAATAATTTTAAAAATATCACATCTTGTGATATGACCATGCACTTAAACATGTCTCGAATAATTAATGCGTGATCTTAGGTTATGTATTAAATTTCCATAGATTTTCTTTTATCTTTTATGTTGGGGAATACAAAAGACAAAAAAATAATTAAATTTACTATTAAAAAAACTACCTGTTTGCTTTTAAAATTAAACTAAAAATTGTAAATTAAAAGCGATATAAAACTGCTTTAAAGACACATTTTTGCATAATTCAAAATTTAGGTTAAATATTTAAAAGTCAATAAAAAATTGGAATAATTTTTTTGCTACGTTGACACAAGTCTTCAATAAAGTAAGTTTATATTAAACGCTTTAAGCACTAACTAAAGATCAGTTTTAAATTAATAACGATTAACTGCAGATCTAGTTAGCTATAACGGTTAAATTAACATTCATAATAAAATATAAGTGAAATTATATGTGCAACAGTGTGGTGAAAACATCAGTGAATTTGAGATAATAAAAAGGATTAAAGGAATTAATTTAAACAATATAAAGTAAACTACTTTAAATTATCCCTAAAATAATAACGAACTGTAAATTAATGTATTAAAAATGAATTGGGTATGTGGAGCTGAAATTGAAATAAAATTTTGTAAAATATTGTTGAAGTTTTTTTGTGATTTCTTTTCGTGTGTAGTTTCATTTGAAATTGTGTTTAATTGTGGCGGTTTTGTTTACGACTTACTTTGTTGCTGCCGATGATGATCACAACTTGAATCTGAATGTTGAAGATGAATTGGTGCCTTCTGAACAAACAATCGATAATAATGACGAGGCTAACGTTGAGCAAAAGATCCAACCTGGACGAAATGTAAGTTATGTTTTTAATATGTAATTAAATTCATTTGTTCTTAAAATGTTTGTTGAATATTAAAGACATTTCTTTCAATAACTTTAAATTTGCAACAGTTTTCCTGTTTTTTTTTTATTTAATTGCTTATTAACGATTTAGAGTGCATACATATATAAACCCTTAATTTTACATAATTTTTAATTATGTACATATATGAAGAGTTTCTTATTAAGTCAATTATTTATTCTCACATTTGCTCTTACTCTATCCTTAACTAATCAAATCAAAACGCTTTCTTTTCTTCTCAGCTTTTAAGGCAAATACCCAACACCGCACCTAATAGTGGTTTACAATTAGTTGGCGGACTAATTCCAGGTATGTTTTCATATTTAAAATAATTTCCTTGTACCTCATAGTTCGTACATTATTTTTTTAAACTATTTTAAAGCTCCTCTTGTGGGAAATCCTTTTGATGTCCAAGCTGCCTCTAATAAAGTAATGTTAGTATTGAATAATGATAAAAAAAATTTGGCTGATTTCGCCAAACCGGCTGAGGAGCCATTGAAACGCTTTACACGTAATCCCGATGCAATGGATGATATTGTAGGGCAATTCCAGCAACTCGGCGGTGGTGTTACCGCACAATTACTTCAGCAAATCATGCAAACGGCCCCGGAAATATCTAGATCATTTGGTGAAGCCCTAAATGAAGCCTTATCACAGACTAATCTGTTGGCACAAACAGCACCGGGTAATATTTATTTTAATCAACTGGCGCAAACTCTAAGTCAATCTAATTTACCAGGAAATATCGATTTCGGTCAACTGGGTCAAAGTATGAGTCAGTCATTCTTAGTGGGTGCCGCACAGAATCTATTAAATCCAGCTGGTGCTCAAGCTGCGGCCGCAGCAGCAGACGATACAGCCGCCAAAAATGCTGAAGCTGAACCCGATTCTGTTGAACGTGCTGCTGCTGAGCCAAAACCCAAACCGGAAGCAACTGCAGAAGGAGAAGCGCGGTCTGCTCCTGAGCCTCCCAAAACTCCTTTTGATAAAATTGTAGGTAGTGCACTCTTACCTCAATTTCCAAAATTATCGCACTTGTGTCTACCATCTCAATTTCGCTTTGGCTTACTTAAACCTCTGACTGGCTTAAATCCCTTTATGCCATTAGGCTCAGAAATCTCAGAAGTACGAGTAATGCCTGATCAATATTCACCCTATAAAATCTTACCCAAACCAGTGGATCACCAAACATTGGCTGAAATGAAACTTAAGGCTGTACTTAGGGATGCTTTGATCAAGAAAACCATACCCATACTATGGTTCCATCTGCCTGCCAATCACAATCTCCATAAAACCACCGAAGACTTAGAAATAGAGGCAAAACTTGAAATATTTGAGAAACAAGTTATTGCGGAACTGAAGCAGCTGCAGGAACTATCAAAATTGGCCAATGATGTGAAAAGAGCTCAACTACAAAGTGGTGCTCAGCCCACTGCTTCGTTGACAACAGAGCTTAACCTTTATGAAATACCTATTTACGAAATCACTTTGGGTGACATAGAGAAGACTTTGAAGGATGAACATGTCATAATGTTGATGCAAACGATTGTACAAAATCAAAACAAGGAATTTCATAGACACCACCAAGCTTCCACAAAATATCTTACCGATTTAACGGGAACACCTATTAAACGTCAGATAAAAACTTTCGAAGATGCTCTCAAGACTATGGGGAAGGATGACATGTTGAAAATGATGACTTATGCTTATCGCATGGCAGCAATGAATGGTCACGAGATGCCTTGGCTTAAGAACGAGACAATCACGGATATGAATGAGAAGGAGACCAGCAAAACTACGATGAGCAGCCAACAACAATCAGCAGATGTAAATATGCCAATGACAGACGAAAGTCAATGGTTAGAGGAAAAACAACGTCAAATAGCTGAGGAAAGAAAGCATAAAGCGCATCAAAATCAGTTTATGCAATGGGTTGGACCCAACATGCAACAGCTACCACAACAACAGCCCATAGAGAGACAATGGGTCAATCGAAACATGAGGCAACAACAAATGCCCATACAACGACAAATGTTACAAATGCAACAGCAAATGCCCAAACAAAGACAAATGGTCCCTCCTCGAATGAAACAAACGGTGCCTATTCAAAATCAAATGTTCGACCCAAATATGCAATGGCAGTCACAAGACATACAAAGACAAATGATGCCACAACCAATGATGTTCAACTTTGATATGCCACCACAAATGCCAATGCAAAGGCAGTGGGGGTGGAATGCAGCTAATGTGCAGCAGCAACAACCTATGATGCAAATGCAATTTGCTGATCTCAACATGCAACCGATGCAGAGGCAATGGAACGACTCAAACATGTCAGAGACTAAAGGTGCTATTAAAACTGAACAACAGCCAGAAAAAATACAAGCTGCCGACACAAAAATGCCTGAACAACAGACAGAACAAAAAAAATGGTCAGAACTAAAATCGTCTGATCCAACTGGGGACTTGAAAAAAACCGATCAATTCGTCGAACAGAAACACTCGATTGATACAAAAACAACTACACAAACGGCTGCAAAGATAGATTCAAATATGCCGCCCAAGAATGAAACTCTGGACAACATGCCCATTGTGGGAGAGGCTAAACCTCAGATGGCGGAAAATGCCGGCAAAGAACGACATAAAGGTAATCTTTTTGGCGTATTTCGTCATAATTTCAATCATTTTAAAACAGATTCTTTTCATCATACAACGCGTTCAGGTATGGAAGATTTGTTCGAAGGGCTGGATGTCTTTGGTCTTGGCAAACACAGGGGTAAAGAAGCTGCGAAACCACCACCAACAATTATTAATTACTACTACAACAGCGGCGGTAGTCGTTATTCACCGGTATATGCACAAGCTGGCAGTCACCAATCAGCTCCACCTGCTGCACCACAAGGTTATGGACCTCCTCCTCCAGCTCCAAGTTACGGCCCACCTGCTGCATCACAAGGTTATAGACCACCTCTACCAGCTCCAACTGCTCAAAGTTATGGCCCACCTGCTGCACCACAAGGTTATAGACCACCTCCACCAGCTCCAACTGCCCAAAGTTACGGCCCACCTGCTGCAACACAAGGGTATAGACCACCTCCACCAGCTCCAATTGCCCAAAGTTATGGCCCACCTGCTGCTCCACAAGGTTATAGACCTCCTCCACCAGCTCCAAATACCCAAAGTTATGGTCCACCTGCTGCTACAAAAGGTTATGGATCTCCTCCACCAGCTTCAGCTGCCCAAAGTTATGGCCCACCTGCTGCACCACAAGGTTATGGACCTCCTCCACCAGCTCCAAGTTACGGCCCACCTACTGCACCACAAGGTTATGGACCTCCTCCACCAGCTCCAACTGCTCAAAGTTATGGCCCACCTGCTGCACCCCAAGGTTATAGACCACCTCCACCAGCTCCAACTGCCCAAAGTTATGGCCCAGCTGGTGGCGCTGCTTATGGTTCATTCGGTGGTTATCGTTCTGCTACTGGAGATGAAGAAATTGCCATTATGTTACAGCAACATCAACTAATGCCGGTAAGTCCTAGAGTTATTATTTTTAAATTGTATGATTAATCTAACACACTTTACAAACTCACTATCATCCAACCATTTTACATTTTGTTTCGCCAGCACTAAAGCACAATTAATATATCAACAAGTTAGAGTGCTATATTCGGCTATGCCGAATCTTTAATACCCTCCACCTAAACGTAGTAAGAAATACAAAAACTACACTGGTTATAGGACATACTAGTCCTCCTAATTCTATGTTTTCTATTCAGTCTTAGTGCAAATCTTATTAGTATTTTATATATTGTTTGAAAGACAATATTTCCTGTTGGTTCTTATATGACAGCTATGACAAATTATGGGCCGATCTTCTTAAATTTTCGAACAGTGATTTTTATTGATATGAGTATATTTCACGTGAATATCGGAAGTGGAAATTTTATGGGGGACATAGTCAAATATGAACCGATATTCTCAAAATCCATCGGTTTGATTTTGGCATGTATTTAAACGATCCCTGTAAAATTTTGGATCGGTACCGTTATTTATAAGAGATTTATGAGTATTAAAGTGATTTTCGGAACAGGGCTTTGTATGAGGGATACGGTTAAAAATGGACCGATCTATACAAAGTTTTGAGTCGGTTCCGATATATATAAGATATACATACATATATATAGAAAGATAAATGTCTTTTTCGGATGTGGTCCTTATATAGGAGCTATGACCAATTATGGGCCGACCACTATAAAATTTAGTACAACAATTTATTTACCTATATGGATTATTTGTGTCGAATTTTAACCTTTTATCATTACTTATACCAGTTTAATACGTATTTAAGTGAATTTTGGAAATTGGCTTTATATGAGGCCTATGGTCAAACATGGACCGAACTAAAAAAAGTTCGTTTTGTGATTTCTTTTTACATCCAACTTATTTTTGCTGAATTTTGTATTGATATTTCAATTTTATAGGGATTTTTGTATAATTGAGCAATATTTAGGGAAGATTTTTTTTAAGGGCTATTAGAAATCATGAACCGATTCTTATGCTTGGTTTTCACTATGCCATTTTTGTTGTCAAATTGTCCAAATTGTAGGAAATTGTATGAAAACGGGTTGTATTATGATTTTCATGATTGCAAACTTAGATGACGCCATATGACAACCCGTTTTCATACAATTGCCAACAATTTGGACAATTTGACAACAAAAATGACATAGTGAAAACATAGTGAAAACGCGGCCTTACTATTTTCCTCAAGCTTTTTTCTTTTATCATAAAAATAGCGTATACACAATTTCATGGTATTATCTGCAATATATTTAAAAAATTGCAATAAAATGGACAAAAAATATCTAATTTTTATGGAGGTTGTCTCACATATTGGTCCATAACTCTGGTTGACCTAAAGCGATTTCGTCAAAGTTACCTACAAAATAGGAAATATTTTTCTGGAAATTTCGTTTAGTTAAGTTGTATAGTTTGGACGTGAGAGTGTTTTACACAGACGGACGGACATGGCTCAATCGACTTAGAATTTCATAAGGATCAAGAAAATATATATGTACTTTGTTGGGTCTCAGATGAATATTAAAAAAGTTTCACACGGAATGACAAACATAACTTACCCTCATTCACCACTCTTGGTGGTGAAGGGTATAAAAAACAATTATAATATAAAAAAAAAATTCATTTTTAATTTACTGCTTCTACAATATATTTAAAGAATAGTAATGTTTGAAAGTTTTTTCTAATGTTTTAAATCGCAGGTTTCTACTAAGACATAGATTTTTAACAGATTTAATCATGATTATTTAAATGTAGTACAAAAATTAGTTTTGTTTATTACTAAGATTTGATCAATAATGTAAACAGGGATGTTAAGTCATCAAAAAGAATTAAATTTGTATATAACTTGCAAAGAAATTGTTAATGCGGGCATTAATATAATCTGATATAATCTCATTGTATATCAGAATTTTAGTGATTTCCTGATAGGAAAACTACCTTTTTAGAAAGCACCACGTAGTAGACTTTTTATGTAATCAATAGTGCAGTTTTGGAGTCTGAATTGCGCTTGCATTTGGTTTAGTTCAGGTTTCACTAATTGTAATCACCACGTAAATCTAGCTTAGAAAATTATTCAACTTTGCGCAACCATATGAGGTATGACTTGTTTCTCGTAAGAATACGATGTTGGTATACACCTGTATGAGACTTTATTGATATCATATTATAACTGAGCTAGTTATTAACTCTTTTAATAGCCGATGTTTCAGCCTGATGGTTGCACCTTTTCGGAATTGCATCAATGTGCTGAATCTGATGCGCATCTGTGATTAGTTTGCGATGCTGATGCAAATCAGCTGATGCTCATTTATTGTATCAGCCATTTTTGTGATGCTTGTTTTTTCGCTGTTTGCGCATCAGCTGCATCACTGTTGCATTTTAAAACACAATTCATTTGCAGTAATGCCAACTGTTGTACTTCCGAACGCAGGCGCGATATCTTTATTCATAGTTCATAAATGTATACACCTCCACTAACTTGATCCCCTTCTTAGGAGTAGTCAGTGTATTCGGAGAGGTTCTTTGTGTCAGAGAGGGACTCTCCATTAATTCAGTATCGTTTGGAATTTAATAACCTAAGTTTCTGGGAGTGCAAAAAGTCTAAACATATATTACAAGATAAAAGTCTACCAATTTCTTAGTAGTTCCGACAATATCAACATAAAATATAGGCTAAGCAATAACGCTAATAACCCAAAATAAGTAAGTTTTCTAACAAAAACGCCATTACGCCACCACGCACATATCATTTACTCAATCCAGCACCATTTCACTGTAAATTATAACGAATCCATTCATGATCATAAGCATTTTTCTCTATTTTTCCATTCCCATGTTGTGTGTTTTTGATGATTTCCATTTCCCAACAATTCCCCATATACCCGCTAAACAAAATCCACAATAACAGGTGACGTTTTTTAGAAAATGATGATGCTCCATAATGAACCCACTATTACAACCAGCACCACCACCACCACGGAAAATTACATAAACAATGCAGAACATCCCAATAAAAATCACACAAAAAGGTTAGCGAAAAACAAACATACAGAAATAAAACAAAATCCAGGTCCTGCTGCCTACATGGTAATTATAAAAAACAATACGTACGAAAGTAAGTCTGGTAGTAGGTCGCGTAGAAAACGTTCAACGGAATATGCCACCCTAGAACCAATCGACGAAAACTCTTTAGATGCTCTGCGTAAAACATACAAGAATTCTTTGAAAGAAATTACCCTTAATCCTAATGAGACACCAGCCGAGGCATTAAGGCGTTATAATGCTGAATCGATAAGGGAGGCTTTGCAGAAGGCGCATCAACAGCCTATGGATGTATCAGCAGGAGGAGAACATGAAGAGGTTAAAGAGGGTCAGTTAACAAATGAAGTGCCACAGCAATATCAGGGTCAGCATGTACCACAACAGCAACTGACCCAGGATTATGCTTTAAGTAACAATGACCAATATATGCCAGTAACAGCTGTACCACAAGCACAATTAGCTAATGGGGCTTACATAACATTACCCGTGCCTATACAACAAACAGCACAACCTATATCAGTTGCCTATAACCAACAACAATCACCCTATAATCCTTCTCCTAGTCAAGCAGGCTTCTATAATAATGTTATAACGAAATATAATACTCCTGTAGTATACAGTAGCAATAACCAGATGATGTCCCAAAATCCCTTTTTATCCATGTACAACTCATTGGAATCTGTGCCCTATATAGATGATTACAGTGTGGCAAATCAACAATATCGGGACGCAAATCCTAATATCATTAATAGTGTTGGGAAAGCACCTAAATCTATAGTGTATCAAAAATCGTACACACAGCCACAGTTAACTTATAACCATTTGAATATTCCGGCTATCAAATCCCCAAATATTATTAACAAAAATATCCACCACATGTATACAACTGATCAGCATATCAAAGATAATGGTAAAGTTAAAACAGATCTATACGGTAACTATGCAAGTGAGATACCAACAGCCAAAACGTACTACACTTTCTCTAATAGCATACAAAAACATGACCATATTTCCTCGTATAGCCCCCTCAGACAATCCCAGATAGAGTTACCCAATCACTACGAGCCTATAACAGCTCAAGAATCGCTTTCCTTTGAGAGTTTGATGGCTGTCATCAAGGAACGTTTAGCCCAATGTTGCAATGAATGCAAAGACAACATTTTAAAGGGTTTAGACAAGACTTTAAAACGGAAACACTACGGAAATGATGATAAAATGAAATTTATGGAAATAAATGAAAATCCTTACGCCACCATAATGGACAATCCACATATTTTGAGTTATCCCAAAACCAGCAGAGAGGAAGATTCTGAATATAAGCAATGGTTGAACGAAATGTCTGAGAAGGGTTATGATAAAAATTACCTTACCAAACATCATCAAAGGGAGTACTTAACAGATGGTAAACTACATTTGTATGTGACAGATGACAGGGGCCACAGTCCTGAAGAAGAGAAAATATTTTGTACAAATAATCAATCGTACAAAAGGGAAACTAACGTTCCTAAACCAAATGTTGAGGTAGAAACAAAGGCTGATATTGTAACTGCTCCCATCGTAGTGGAAAATAATATAAAGAAAATAGAACAACAATATGATGAAGAGAAGAAGGTAGAGGAACATGAAGCAAAAGCAGAAGCTGAAGAAGTAAAAGAAATGGAAATTGATACAGAACAAGAAAAGGAAACCCCAATTATAATTAAAGTGGAAAAATCAAAGAAACAAATTGAGAAAGAAACTGAAACAAAACAATATAAAGATAAAAACGAAACTAAAGTTACAGTTAAAAAAGAAAAACCACAAAATTTGAATACTACCAAAGCCATGGAAACTGCTGAATCTACTACACATAGCGTCTATGTCCTAAGAGGAGCATTTCGTTCACAAAAACGCAATCCTGTTCCATTTCAACTAAAGCAGGGTAAACAATTTGACAATTACAAAAATATCAATAAATTAAGCCGTACCGCTAATAGTTTAACAAAATCGCATGACAAAACAAATTCCATAGATAAAAATTACAAATTAGAGGAAATACTTGATATATTACATGATCTTAGCAAACATACCAAGGAGAAGATAAAGGAAACTAGCAAAGAAGATAATTCAAAGGCACATCCTACAATAGACAACTCATCTGAGGCTGCTAGTACTACAACGCCTAGTACCACCTCGAGCACTGACAAACCTCTAACAATATCAACTGCAAAAACTGCTGATAGCATTTTCAATGCACAGAAAACAAAAGACAACAATTCTTTGGAAAATTCTAAAAAACTTAGTCGCCGAAGATCAAAACTTTCAGCTCTAATTTAAAAAAGGAAACTACTGCTTGAATTGTGGCTATAAAGGATTTGATTTCTGTATATTATAATAGTGATATTTATATTTACATATATCTTTAATTTATTCATATTTTATTTATTAAAATTTAATTTATTTTTTTTTTATTTATATCTTCAAGCTTTTAACAATCATTTAGGGTTTTCACTATGACATTTATCACATGCAGGTTATAAAATGGTGCATTTGTAAAGTAATTGGAATTTTAATGATGCCTACTTTAAGGGTGTCAGTTTTCTAGTAAAGTTTCATATAACTTTAGGTGTTACCATAAAACCCTAAAAGTATGTTAAATAATTTTATTATTCAAGACTGTGGTAAATGTCGGAGTGATTTTCACAGGTTAAGGTTTGAAGGTAAGATTTCATTAGAATGGAGTGAAGGCTTCACGGTCATAGTTTTGCTATATTAATCTTAAATATAGCTTCAATTACCAATATATTTATTTGAGAGTGTTTTAAACTTAAACAACTTCAATTATAGCAATTTTATTATGAATGTTATAAAAAATTCTTTCAGATCTCGGTGTAGATGATTACCTGACTTAGCTATTGTGTTTAACATCTCCGCAACAATTTGAGTTAAGAATTTATGTAGCTTAGTCCGGCATACAGGCATGCGAAGTCCTTCCATTTCATACAAGTATGCTCTTTGCAAGACATATATTAGCATGTTCTTGCTGGACATACAAGGCGGTGGTGAGAAGAGTTCACCCGCGTTTGAGTGCGTCGTATGGTTAGGCCGAAAGATTACCCATGTTAATCTTGAACACATCTGGCAATTATAGATTCATAATCTCTATTATCATGTCCAAATTGAGCACAAAAATCAACCATTAATAATTTTAGATCAACTTTCGGAATGGTATTTAAAATCCTCGGAATATGTTGTCTTCTATTAGACTATCATCGATAGGGGCATGTCATTGGGTTATTGAATTAAACCTAACTACTATGTTTCCCGAGACTACTTTCCATCTCATGATCGTAGATTGGTGTTTCCTTCAGGCTATTCCTGTATAGATCAGTCCCCCTTCTTGTTCCTAAACTAACATCACTTACCCTCAGCACATCACTACGGAATTTTTCGCATTTTTTACTTTAAGCTTTACCAAGTTTAAAAATAGTTCAAACATTACATTGCTCAAGTATAGCATTTTTCCCATTGAATTGGTCGTCAAGAAAGTTTCCAGATTTGTTTATTTATTTGTGATTCCGTTGATATCCAGATATTCCGTATAGGGGTTAGATGTTGAAATTTTACTGATGATAGGGATCACCTCAAACACTCGACAATTGATGGGGGCTTAACACTGCGCGTTTAACAGTTTGATAAAACGCTTCACCTAATGAAATATCTTTTAAATCTAACTGAAACTCGTTTATAAAAATACTATATAATTTTCATGACATCTCATTTCAAAGCCATTTTTTCTTCTCAATTTATATTCCATGAATCATTTTGATTGTAACAATCACCATCTCATAAATACCTCATACGGCTAGTAATCAGAAATCGTCATCAATGCCATCCTCTACTTCCACATTCTCATCAACAGTAAGAATATCATCATTACCGCCCTCAACGTCTTCATTGCCAGAAAGTTCAAATAATTCTTATTCTGGTTCGATTTTCTCATTTCAACCGCATCTTTTGAAACCATTTATGGGTTTACACAGTGTCGACCATGCAGATGATCCTTGGCACCACAAAGACTATAATCTATATCAGCCCATATTTACGGGAGGTGGTACATTTGAAGAGTACTTAAAGACTGGACGCTATAAAAGAGATCTGAGAAGACCACCAGCTTCTACAACTGTTTCCAAAAATCTTAATGTTTTAACACCTAAAATGTTGGAATATCTGTTGCGTATTAAATCAAGTTTTAAAACGAATTATCCTTTATTGTATAAATCAATGATGGGCCAATTAACAAACGGTGTTGATTTACCGCTAACTGCAACACTGCCGGAAGTACCACAACGTGTTTCCTATCGCAATGTGGAGTTGCCAGCCGCCGAAATAAATCCCTTGGAAACATTGATAGATACTTACCAGGAAGATTTGCAAAAAATTTTGGAAGCACAACGCCAAAAGCAGCAGCAATTGCAATCCCATGAACAGTTAATTAAGCCCTATAAAAATGAGTTTAATTTCTGGGATAACTCACAGGAAGTAATTACATCTAATTCGCCCCCAGAAGAAACATATATTTTCCCACAAACACCACAACAATTCGCTTTAAATTCGCCCAATAAAGAATTGAGTTTTTGGGAGAATCCTCAGGAAACTATTAAAACAGCAGATGAAGAACCAACATTTCTAGCAAGTCCCAAACAATTTACACTAAATGAACCGCAAAACTATTGGAAGAATTCCCAAGTACCTTTGAACAGTTTAACAGAACTGCAAACACTTTTGGAAAATCCCCAGAAAAATGTTAATGATTACACCACCATTAAAGAAAATTCCTCGGAAAGAGTAGATGAACCGCAAAGTTATTGGGAAAATTCTGAGAAAACATTAAAAACTTTAAGTGAGCAACGAGAATTTTTGAATAAGCCCCAAGATGCAGTAACTATTCAGCAACAAAGCTGTTGGAAAACACCGGAGGAAATTGCAAGCGATGTTCATAAATTATCTCAGAAAATTCTAACTTCTGTAAACGAAGAAGAAAAGTTTTGGGGAAATCCTAAATTCTTCTTGCAACCATCTGCGGTACAAAAACGTAACAGTTTTTGGACTGAACTAGAAGCAGAAGAACACCAACATGAACATGAACCATATAATTCGGATGATTTGGAACCCATTTTTAACTTTGATGAAGATTTTGATTAATTATCACAAATTGCTTTAACTAAATCCTTGTTTGCATTGTATTTGTAGTTATCTCTCTCTCTTTCTCTCTTTCTCTCTTTCGCTCTCTCCTTCTCTCATTTAATTTAGTAATATAAAATATTACAAAAAATTTAATAAAAATGTTAAATAAAATAAATTGTTTTAAAATATTAAGAAAAACTGGTTTTTTTTAATAAGGAATTTTGTGAAATTTGGTCCGAGCCTTGTTAATAAAACACAAATCCGTTGGGTATTAACGTGGTGTAACTATACAAGGTGAGTGTAAATCGCAACAAATACAACACAATACAGAAACAACAGACATTTTGTTTGTGTAAAATAATTTACTACTGTCAAAAGCACATGAGAAAGTATTAGTTTTGGCATAAGTGAATTGTAAACAAAGTCAGTCAGCTGTGCTACCGCACTCACCTTGTATAGTTACACCATGATTAAAATGATGCCTTTCAGAAAGCTATACATTTAATATTTCTTCTTTTTCATAAAAAAAACCATTTTAATTTTTTTTTTCCAAAAAAAGGGGGAAAATAGAGTTGGGAAGCTAGATTTGGATTGCTTGAGCCAGTAAAAAATGGCAGATTTATTTCCGAAATATTTTATTTCCAAAGTACAGGGGGGTTACTCCGTATTTCGATTCGAAAAGAAAATCATTCGAATTTGTATACTTTTTACATTGTATTTCGAAAGCTTTTGCTTTCGAATCGAAATACGGAGTAACCCCCCAGGGTTTATCGCAGAGAAATTTCTTTTTTAAAACAAAACAATTATACAAATTTTTATTGTATTGAAAAGAAAAATAGTTTAATAATTATTATGAGAAATTATTACAATTACATTTTGGCAAAATGGCATGTTACGGATTTTGAGTTTTAAGGCAGTAAACGATACGATTGGCTCCGTATAGACTTTACATTTAACATAGTCCAGTTATAATTAATCTCATGATCTGAATTTGTAAAATAATACGATCTTGAACTTTGGATTGCAATAAATGGATTGTTACGGTATCTGTGTGATATGTCACACTGTCCTGTTAAGTGATATCCATATAATTAATAATTGATAAATTTACATCGTCAAATCGAAAAATTAATAAAACCACGGAAGAGAAATTTGAAATATGTATATTGGACGGTTGTGTAGCTTGTGGCGTAGTCTTGCTGACACCAAAGAACACCGATGTCAACATAAACTCATAATTTAAAATGGGCCTCATCCTGATTTTGTTGAAAAATGCGTTGTCTTTGTTCAATTTTTTAAAAAAGCCAAACATTTGATATGCCTAAAGCGTTCAATGGTTACAATTTTAGGTTTACTAAATAAATGTTTAAGGCGACAGCTCACTTCTTGACATTTCATCATTTGATAGCTGAAATTTGCAGAGCCGTTATATTCTAACAAAATCATTTTGTAAAGTGTAATGTAACAATGTAATAACTACTTTAAAACCAAATTATTATATTCTACTTTTCACCAACATCTTGTGTAATTTGGCATAAATTACTGTCATATTTTATAAATATTTATAAAAAAATATTTACTGCATATTAAATATAAATAATTTCAACATATGTAACTTAAAATAAACGTAACTTAATTTTAAATTATTTATTTTTAATAACGACCTTTTTTAATACTTAATTAAAACAAGCACTGCTGACCATATACATACTTTATTAAAACAACAGTAAGAAAATTACAGTGTAAACCAACAAAAAAACTTTACAGTAATTTGTGTTTAACACGAGACTAAACATTGCAATACTACGATACTCCAAGGAGTTGTAAATAAAGTAGAGGCATAAACTAAAACCAACATATGCTCCAATACAGTCACATACACAAACACACACAGACACACATACACACACACTTATGCAAATAAGCATGTGTGTGTTTATAACTTTTAACTACACACACAAAAAGGCAAAGAGAACCAAATTAATTTTGCATATAAATTGCATGATTTTTTTTTTTTTTTGTTTTGGTTTTTTCGTGAAAGTGTTAAAATAGAATTTACAATTTTAAAAAGGACATTAAACTGAAAGCGCAAAGTAAATTGTACTAAAATACACACAAATACTAACAGCTCAAATACATGCAATATGCATTCAAATGTTTGTACATCAGTGAGAATGTAAATTAGTGACCATAAAAATCTGGGCAAATATTTTTAGAATTTTAACTAAAAATGCTAATTTATGAGCGGAAATTTTGTGTACTGTATTTTTAACAACATTGTAATTGTGTTGATATTTTACCATGAAGTGAATTGGAATTAACGCAGTACGTTTGGCAAAATAGCCTTTTACCTTAATTAACGTTACCTTTAAAATGCCATTGCTGCAATACGACAAATACTGTTAACGCTCAAATATAATTACCGTAATAATCGAAAATATTGTTACTGTCCTCTAACCTCTAAACTAAAGTATTGTTTACATTAAATGCGCTAGAATAAATGTTTTGCTATTTATCTGATAATACTCATTTATTAAAATTTAAGAAAACCTAAAATAATAAATTAAAATTAATTTCCTTTTATAAAAATCCAACTTTTTGTTTTAATATTTAAATATTCCGCTACTTACTCATTCGAAATTGAAAAAAAATTTATACCCAACACCAATAAGATGGGCGGTACATTAAGTTTGTCATTCTCTTTCTAACACAATAAAATATTGGTAGTTGAACCAAAATGTCTATATATTCTTGGTTCTTATAAGATTCTAAGACGTTTTAGCCATGTCCGTCCGTCTGTTGAAGGCACGATAAAGCTTCGAAAAAATATCACAAAACAATGAAATTTTTGTCAAACATTCTTCGTTTCACTGAAATGTTTGGTAATGAATATGGGTAAAATCGGTCCAGTAGGATGCTAGTTATGAACCAAAGTTTCCGACAACCTCAATGTTTTTCAGATATTTTTGTAGTTTTACTCAAATATAATCCAGATAATATCTTGAAATTTTCACAGCTTAATTTGGACACGTTTACCACCACAATGTTAACATTTTTACAAATTTTTTTTTAACAATGTTATGGTCACTGTAATTATTCATATGATTGCGGTAATCATAATATGGTTGAGTTACGATTCAGATGATTACTACAATTATATATACGATTGTACTAACTATGTAAATATATATGTATTTGTGGTAATAATGTTTATGATGAATTCATTATCATAATTTGTTGCTCTTTGATTATGATAGAGAACAACATAATCACCTGGGTTCTACATTTGTAAAATGAAGTGGAAGTGAAATTTTCATTAATTTTATGTTCTAAATTTTGTGAAAATGATTTGAAAAGTAAAATATCACTTTTAGTTTCGTTCATCGTAGTTAAAAGTTTCACCTCGTTTTCTAGAACACCGTGAAATTGTCCATGTGGAATTGAAAACGATTTAGTTCCACTTTGTAGTGGAATATAGAACATAGGCGAATATGGTATCATATATATGATTGCTGTAATCATGTGAATCATAACTAAACCATATTATGGTTGCCACAATCATATAAATAGTTAAAACATGTTGGAATAGTGTGGTAAATATGCACAACTATATTTTTTCTCTGAAGTTCTGTTGAAAATAATTAAAATCGCTCTACGAATTCTCACATCTCCAATACAAAAGTCAGCAATTTCAAAACGTTTGCGGATCAACAGGATCATATATTCATTTCGCAAAGGAAATGTTCTGTATTTCGTGTAAACCAAAAAGATGATATCTATTATGAGCTGCTGAAATCTGACCAGACTATCATAGGGAACCTGTACCGAATGCAACTGGTTCGTTTGAAGTGAGCACTGTTCGAAAAAAAAGCCAGAATATGGGGGAAGACGTGAAAGCATAATAAGCAATCATGACTCGGTCTTAAATGATTAAAAAAACAAAGTAGAAAAAAATGGTTGGGAAGTTTTACCCTACTCGCCTTTTTCAACATTTGAAGCTGTATATCGGCAATAGCACGGGGAATGTTGTCCTCTAAGTGGTCAATCGTTTCGGGCTTATCAGCGTAGACTAGCGCCTTCAAACATAAATCATATAACAGTTGACAAAATGGCTGCCAGTTGCCAAATTAAAGTTCTATACATACATCTAAAAAAATACGCTATATAAAAAACATGTTCAACTTTCCAAATTTTCCTCCAACTAAAAGCCGTTTTGGAAAACCCCTTTGTAATTTTGTTAATTTTTTTAATTTTTATTTGGATGTCGAATTTTACACAAACATTTAAAAATTTGGTTTAAATGAGGAATACAAATAAAACATTTTGAATTACAAATGAAAATTTGTGAAATGCAATTGAAATTTTTTTTAATATAATTGAAATATATGAAAAACAATTAGACAATGCTGAAAAACATTTGAACATAACTGAAACATATTTGGAAACATCTTTTATACAATTGGAAATGGTGTAGTGTAATCTCTAAACCTCAAGAAACAGAAAAAATACTAAAGAATTCAAGTAGAAAAAAATCTCAATCTCACAAATCACATTGAATTATTGTCAAATTAATTTGAAACGAATGGCGTATAATATGAAATTTACCAAAAGATGTAATAGAAAACTTAAAATAAAATAAAGTAAAGTAAAGGAGTAAAAGACAAAATCGCATTCAGGTGTGTAAAAGCATCCTGTTGCACTTAATTTATGTTGAACTCTCTGTCTGCATAAAAGAAACTATGTCGAACAAACATAAATTATTGGCAACAAACAAATGTTGAGAGGAAAACTTATACGTGCAACGTCAAAATTCAAAATGCAGCTATAAGAGGAAAAATTAATAGTGGACGAAAAAGGTAGTTGTACTAGGTATGTTTGTCTAATAGAATGGTAGTAATTTATTATTGCATTTGAAGTTAAAATTGAACTACATTAAGATCTACTATTGAAAAGCTAAAATTGTACCTACGATTAAAGCTGAAATTAGACTACATTAAGACCTACGATTGAAAAGCTAAAATTGTACTACATCCAGACCTACGATTGAAGCTAAAATTCGACTACATTAAGACCTACGATTGAAAAGCTAAACTTGGACTACATTAAAACCTACGATTAAAAATCTAAAATTGGACTACATTGAGACTTACGATTGAAGCTTAAAATGAACATTAAGAACTACGATTGACGTTAAAATTGGACTCTATTATGGCCTACAATTGAAGCTATAATTGAACTCTATTATGACCTGCGATTGAAGCTAAAATTGGACTCTATTATGACCTACAATTGAAGCTATAATTGAACTCTATGTATTATGATCTATGATTGAAGCTATAATTGAATTCTATTATGACCTACGATTGAAGATAAAATTGGACTCTATTATGACCTACAATTGAAGCTAAAATTGGACTCTATTATGACCTGCGATTGAAGCTATAATTGAACTCTATTATGACCTGCGATTGTAGCTAAAATTGGACTCTATTATGGCCTACAATTGAAGCTATAATTGAACTCTATTATGACCTGCGATTGAAGCTAAAATTGGACTCTATTATGACCTACAATTGAAGCTATAATTGAACTCTATGTATTATGATCTATGATTGAGGCTATAATTGAACTCTATTATGACCTACGATTGAAGCTAAAATTGGACTCTATTATGACCTACAATTGAAGCTATAATTGAACTCTATTATGACCTACGATTGAAGCTAAAATTGGACTCTATTATGACCTACGATTGAAGCTATAATTGAACTCTATTATGACCTGCGATTGTAGCTAAAATTGGACTCTATTATGACCTACGATTGAAGGTAAAATTGGACTCTATTATGAAATACTATTAAAGCTAAAATTGGACTTAATTATGACCTACGATTGAAGCTGAATTTGGACCTACGATTCAAGCTAAAATTGGACTCTATTAAGACCTATGATTAAGGCTAAAAATGGACTCTATTATGACCTACGATATAAGCTAACATTGGACCTACCACCAGATCGTCTCGTTGTAATATACATATGTATGTAATGCTGACTTTCTACGCACATTCGGAGACAATCACCAGAACTGCTGGGCTATTTATTACCAAAATAATAAAATGTTTCAATTTAATAATACAATATTATTTTTTGTATTAAGTGTATTTAATAAATGTTTGTTGGATTTACAATTTATATTTATTTAATTAAATAAAACTCATATTTAATAAAAATGTACAAGTATGTATACATGTTTCTTTCAACATTTAAGTATTTACACACTAACAAACATATGTATGTATGTATGTTAATACAATGTATACATGTTATTTGTGTGTGTATATAGTTGTTGTTGTTTTTATTACAGTTATTATTTAAAATTTATGATATTTCAACATGTCTACCGGAAGTTACAAATGGCTTAATTTACCCAATGTTTATGTTTCTTGTTGCTGCAAGTTTTGCGTTAACAAAAAAATACAAAATTAAACAAAAACAAAATATATTCATACCAAATAAGAAGACAAAAAAATATAAAAGAAAATAACTGCATGTGTTCTTTTTTCAAGCTATTTTTTTTAACGGAAATCAATTTAATAAAAGAACACAACTGTTACCCCAACAAAATGTCTTGTTTCTTCATTCTCTTTTTGTTAGTTTTGTTGTTGTTGTTGTTGCTGTTACATTTGCCTACCAAAGTTATGAACTGCCTTTTAACATGACATTTGCAGTTGAAATAATTGCAACAATTTCAGTACGAATGTGTGCTGCGAGTGTGTTGAAGTTTAACTTGAAATTTATATACATATGTACCTATACAGTGGTGGTCATATAATTAAAACATTCATTAGAACAGCAACTAGGCTATATACATACATATATAGGCTTGATAGACTAGGCGATAGTGTGCCGGACTATCAGTCAGAGGTTTGCGGGTTTGATTCCCGTCAAAGACTCTGGGTGTTTTCTGCAGATAAGCCAAAAAGCTTCGCAGTTTGTGTTTGTTATTTTTTTTAAATCTAAAGGTCACACATGGCAAATATTTGATTAAAAAGACGTAACCACTAAATAAAATTTGTATTAATTCTTGACTTTATTTGGTAAACTTATTTTACTAAGGACTAATTGCAACAGAAGTTTAGTTTTATTTAATTCGATAAGGTTTGATTTTACTTAAGGCTTGTAACATTAAACATCGTCAAACAAATTTCTGCTTAAAATAGTGGTTACGCTTTTTTGAGTAACATATACTGTTCCTTAAGATAAATCTATGAAAATAAAAAAAATTAAATAAAATCGTTAATGCGGTTGGACAAATAATTAAAACATTCCGCACTGTTTTATTATTTCTAATTCCTAAGAATTTTCTAATCTCAATTAATTATAAATTTACCTTTAATATTTTGTCGGATAGCATATTATCACATGAAGACATCTATTTGTCATACTTTCGACCAAATGCCTGCAAAAAGAGATGGGTAAAGTTTTCCAGACCGCCACAATGTTTTCCCACAATTAATGAAAATGTTTGCTGGGTTTCCCTACCAAATTTTTCTCAACTTTTTCCACAAGTTTTCAATTGAATTGAGATCAGGGGACTGTACAGGCCATATATCCATATTCCATAGAGTAGCGGCAAATTTTTTTCAGCCAGTGGAAGCAGCGTATTTTGTAATATATTTTAATAGACCTATAAATGTTGATCAATTTGTGAAGAAATTCTGACTATTGGCTCAATCCCGTGCCAAGATAACGCACCCCAAACTATTACATTGCCATCGCATTGTTTAATTGTTTTTGTGATATATGTATCGTTTTCCAACATATCCTCAGCGGCGAAACTTTCATACGTTTTTTCAAAAACTTATAGGTTTTTCAAATTTTCTTTTGCACACTCTTGCCTTGATTTTGTATTTTTTTTTCGAAACTAATGGTTTGCATGCGATAACTGCACTTTAAACATTATTTACCTGGAAGTTTTAAATGGATCAGCTTAAGAGATTCTTTTTATAATTTGATCTTCTCTTTTGTTTGTTTTTCGCAGTTTGAGAGATCTTGCAACATTTGTAGTTATCCCATATTTTTTTCTAGAGCTAAGGGTCAAATCAAAAAGAGAAAACTCATTTCGAATTTTAAAAATGGTAAAAAAAAGAAAAAATGGAAAAATAAAAAGCCAATAGTTGTTATCAATTTCTATTCAAACGAAAACATAAAAATGACAAAAGTATAAAGTTAACAATTTGTGTATTAGACAAATTATTTATTTTATTAGGTTTTAAATAACATTTTGAGTAAAGAATTCATCAAATAAAATTATTTTCAAAATAGCAAACGTTTCTGAAGAACCTCCCCGTTGAATTTTAGAAATTGTTTCCACTAAAATTTTTAATTCACGGAATTCAGCATAAAAAAATGCTTTTTATATTTACCAATAAAATAAGCAATTTCTAATAAATTTATGCTTGAACTTTATACTTAAACTCAACAATTGTCTTTAATTAAGAAGATATCACTATTATATAGTTTTGTTCTTGAAATATGTCATGCTCTTCTTAATATTCATGTTATTAAATGAGAAAAATAGTTCTTGTTTTAAAAAACAGAAAAAAGAGAGATTTTGGTATTAATACATTAATAAATAACTAATGGCGGAAAACTTTAATAATTCAGAAATGCGTCACTTTTAAAGAAAAATTGCTATTTTTGAAACAAAAATTCGTTAAAATGACGTTAAATTGTCAAATCTGGCAGCTACATACTCGTATGTCTGAAGCAACCAAGCAAATTAGAAATTTGTAATACGGTTTTAGCAGAGGTTTTTAGGTTTTCTTTCTTCGAAACAAGTTGGTTCTTTACCCATACCCAACAATGTAGAACTTTATAATTTGGCTTTAAAACACTTTTTTTTAAACTTACCGGTAATATTTTTGGGGAACAATTTGAAAATAAATATATTATTATCAAACTAATATTAAAACAAAGTTTAAAATGTTTTAATTATGTGACCACGCCGCAAAACGTATTACCGCAAACTAAAGCGGAGAATTAATTCCGCAAATTGCCTGGTTATCCCACGATCGATTTAAGTAAGTTCCAAGTGGATCTATACCTTTATATAGGAAGCTGGAACGCTTAAATTTTATACTCAAAAAATTTATAGCATGTGACTAATGCACAACTTCGAAAAACCGTAACGGGTTACAGTTAGACGACGCCAAACATTAACCAATGCAAGAGAGAGAGACGTAAATATCTCGAAGGCAGCGAAATGACGACAACTCGTGAGTATTTCCTCCACCCAGAGCTGAATTGTGACTGATGAGAAACAGTGTTGGCAAACATGGTACAATTGTACTTTTTTTTTGATACATTTTAGACACAGTTGGTACCGAGGTACTACCATGAGTCATTTGGTACAATTTCAAAATACTGTTGCATCAAAATTTGGTATTCCATATGAAATATATAAATATATCATTTAAGTTAGTATTTGTGCCAAAGAGATTTTATTAAATTTCAAGAACATTTTAGAACTGATATCAATTTGTTCTTTAAATATGCCTCTATAAGAAGATTATTACGACAAGAAATTCTTGGTTGAATTATCGAGCAATGGGAGCCTCTGACATATTAATTCACATGAAATGATTTTTAGGCTGAATTCAAAAAACTAAATCTTAAAATGTAGTTAGTCAGGATTTCAAAATCGTTAAAAGTTAACCCATCTATTTCTTCTATTCTTGAAATAATAAATCTAGTAATTTTGGAAATACAATCAAAGGATGCATAAATATATATATACATATATATTTATAAATATATATATATATATTTAACCCTCCGATGAGTGAGAAGGTCCCTAGGAACCTTTTTGCCTTTTAAAACTGAAATTACTCCTACTTCGGCCACTACAACCTCCCCAAAGTTACTCTGTATTCCAAGAGTATTTTGTTGCGCATCTTTTGGAAAACAAATCAAGCCGATCGGATCATTACTTTAGTTATTGAAGTTTTAGTGAGAATAGTACGCGGACGTGTGAATAGGTCCGTATTTCACTAATAAATGCATGTTTTTGGGCATCATTATAATTTTTTTATTGTTTCAACACATAATTTACTTGTTCTGAACACAAAGACCTAAACTCAAAGACATTAGGGATGATGATAAAAACAAAAAGTTCTAAGAAAAATTCGAAGACATGAACTTTATTGCTTTCAAGGAAAGACACAATATTCTAATTTTATACTACTAGCAATAAACCAGTTCTTAGAATTTTTTGTATATATATTTTTTGTAAATATAAACATGAAGTGTGCAGTGAGCGAATGCAAACGAAACAACAGTAAAAAACAAGTGAGAAAAAATTAGCCAATAGAAACACAGAACGTGTGACGTCACAGTCCAAAAATGCGCAGAACATTTTAAAATTTTACTCGCGTTGGCGTAATCTTTATTTTATCATTCTTGGTTGGTACGAAATCCAAAAACCCATTTTCCATCACTGATGAGAAATAATGTTTGAGAGAAATAACTGATGAATTAAGAGCATAAGATATGAAACAGAAAATTATTGTGACAAAGTACCGTTAAAATTGTAAAAGAAACATTAAACATTTTAAATTGCGTGAGATTTGAATAATGTTTCAATTATATGGCCACCACTGTAAATAACGTAACGTCTCGTATGTACGTTGGCACAACGTCTTTCATTCGGTGTCGTATAACTTTAATTGTTATTGTATAATACAGTTGTTCTCTTCGTTATAAATACTTTGCTGACAAAAAGTTGGGCGGTAATATTATCATTTCATTCGGTTTGCAACACATTGAAATATTGGGCACATTGGGCATTTCTAAATACAACTTAAACTTTTTAGAAAATTAATACAGGATTTATTTTTATTCCCGGCAAGTGTTCGCAAACTATTTTGTGATTTAACTGTGTAGGGACTAAAGTCCTATTGTCATATTATTTTCAATCAGTACTGTTTGAAATTTCGTCAACACAATCTTCAAATTATTTAGCAGTATTAAGAAAATCAAAATTAGTTATTAAATAAACTAAAGAATATATTTTTTTTCGCTTAAAAACTAACAACAATTTTACGAACATTTTAGATCGGTAATTGCTTGACTTTGCAAAGCTTCACAGATCATGGTTATGTAGGGCATATTTTAAGTTTGTGCCTGTTTATTATATCAAACTTTTTGGCTGTTAGAGCTGGTGTGATTAAAATACGATATGCTTTGTTGCACAATTGCATTTCGTGTTATTATATTGCACACCTTTACACACTTATGTACCTATATAAATGTATGTACACAACTACGAACGTGTGTAAGTGAGCTGACTTGACATATCATGTCACACAAGTGGTAAACAATAAATGTCATACCATGCATCTATTCAGGACTGCTCACAACTGGGTGTAAACGTTACAAATGTACAAGTACAAATCTATGAAACATTTAAAACAATAATAATTTTATTATGTGGCTGAGTTTTGCAGTGTGGCGATTACAAGTTTTTAACATGACATTTGGGTTACGACAAATTGTTTAAGACTTTCAATGTATAAAATATGAATAATTTTAGTTAATAACTAACATACACAGCTAGTTAGAAGGGTAAGAAATTCATATAAGTTGTATATATATATATATATGTAGAGTTCATAAAAATTTTATTGGATTTTATTGTGGGCCAAACACGAATAGATATGTTTATAAATTTAATTTCTTAAACAAATAAGAGGTGATTTTTTCTTTATGAACTAATAGCCTATATAAAAAAATTTATTCTAAACTTGTAGAAGTTGTATTTCTGTAACCATTGTATTATTTCGAATATAGGGTGTAAAATTTTACCATCACGAGAGTGGAAGACTTTTAAAATTTGAATAAACTTTATAGCAATGTTGAAATAATACTCGTTTTTAATTTATTATAATCTAATGGTTATATGTGTACATTTCTGCTCATAAACTTTTATTTTCCATTGCTTTAACAATTTTTCTAATTCAAATACATGATTTTGTAGGTAGCGAGATGCTTCTTCAGAGTTTTCATAAATGTTTACAATAGCAGTATCATCAACAAATCATGATGTGTGAGCACGATTGTTTGTTGGCTTAAATGTCTGATCGAATATTAGCTTTCCAATAGCTTATGTGTGTTTGCGGGTAAATTTAGTTTCAATTTGTATATTAAACCATCATGCTTGAGAAATGTCGATAAAATAGCAGAACAAGAGTTTTTTCTCCAAATGTTTTCCTTACAAGTCTATGAGTTTGTTTGCTAGTATTACGTTTTCTTCTAAATCCAAATAGATGATTGGAAATGCAATTGTTTTCTATTGGAATCTCGGGTATAACTTGCTCATCAGTGTCTTTTTAAATAGCTTCGATATATTTAACAATAGGCTGATGGGTCTATATGATTCTACTTTTGTGTTTTCTTTTTAATCGCATATGGTAAACACTTTTTGCAAATTACCTAACACAAAGCAAATTGTAATAAATAATGAAAAAACTATCAAGAGCTATTAAAAACAATATTCTAGCAATGACAGACATCAGCTGTGATATGTGAGTAATAGCTAAACAGCTTAAAGTGAGTCAATCAGTGGCATAAATATGAGTCAAAAAGGTGTTCTATTGTTCTCAAACCTACTAAAGTTCAAGCCTCGGTGGCAATCGAAAGAATTCATAAATAATGTAATTTAAATTTTTGACCATTAAAAAGGTAACGGTGTTACTTTATAAATGTGCTGTTTACTTTTGTAATGGTCAAAAATTGAAATTACATTTTTTATGCATTTCTTTCGATTGCTACCGATGCTTGAACTTTCGTAGGTTCAAAATTAAGCAATCCTCGTGGCATATTTGCTTAGGTTGCAATTTTATTTTAAAAATCACCGAAAATCGGTAACGACCGTTACTTTGGAAACACCCATATATAGATTTTGTTAAATATTCAACATAAAATAAATGAAAAAAAAAAAAAAATTTTTATGTTTCTTTATTAGTTTTATGTTTCATTGTCGGTTTTCAATCGAGTAAGTAGAATACTTACATATACGAGTTTTTTTTATATATTCTTCCCTATCGTGAATAAAAATTCCCCATGAAATTTGTTCCCTTTTTACAGTTTTCCTATTTCAATTCAATGTTAAAAAATAAAAGGGAACAAATTTCATGTGCAATTTTTATTCACGATAGGGGCGATTCTATAATATCATACTGTATAATCAAAAAGTTGTATTCTAAATATTCTTTCAAAAAAAAAAATTCAAATCTCTTAAGAAATATTCCAACCGTGTATATACTCGTATTTCCATACATATTTATGTAACTGCATCTAAGCGAAAACAAATTTTGAAGTTTCTTTATTGTTATTTAGCTTAAACTTTTAATTGAGTTTAAAATTTTATGAAAAATATCAACATCATGACAATAACGATGACGACGTTGATGATGACGATAAAGAAGAACTTCTAGAAATGAGTAAAATATGTAAAAGTTGGTGATGATGATATGGATGGAATTCAATTTGTATGTAAAAAAAACACACACACGAGAAAAGAAGCAATTGTGCGAAATATTTATAATCACATACATATCTACATAAAAAGAACTTATACATACAAGTACATACATATATAAGATGTAAAAAAATACCAATAAACATATTGGCAATAGTGCTGGCAAATTCTACTACTTTCCATTACTCAATAATATTCAATACTTTTCAATTGGGTACTCAATACTACTCGATACTTTTAAGTGATTTTTTGAAATTGTAAGGCATAGTTTTGATCTGCAAATTGAAGTAGTTTCTTTAAAAAATAAAAATAAATCTTCAACTATTATTGGTTTTATATGTCTTTTATTATTAAATCAAAAATAAATGTAAAGCTAACTTTTAATTCAACGTTAACAACAACTTAGGAAATAATAGACAGCTTTATTTCGGCGGTTGGTTTAATTTTGTAGCTTACATTGTTGTCTTTTTTACAGTGATGTATAAAAAGATTGTATTTTTAAGCAAGTTGAGTGGGTAAAACTTGCTTAAAAATACAACTCAGAAAGTATCGAGTATCCAAAGAAAAGGGCAAATACTCGATACTCGATACCCATTACTCAATACTTTGCCAGCACTAATTGTCAAGCGTTTTGTAAACTAAGATTGCAGCAAGCTTGCATAAATAAGAGTTTTGCGAATGTCGTTGACAATTTGCTTGCTAATGCAAGTGTTTTGCGAATGTTTTTGGTAATTTGCTTGCAAATGCAAATATTTTGCGAACGTTGTTGACAATTTGCTTGCAAATGCAAGTGTTTCATAAATTTAAGCAAAACGTGTCATTCTCGCTGTTAAAAATTGTGCTAATAAATAGTGTTAATTATTATTAAAGTTGTTAAATTAAGTGCGTTTGATACTTTTAATTACCATTTTCTAAGGTAATTATCTACTTATTTAATGTCTGTAGCAAAAAGGAAGAAAAGTGTTATGCGCAGAAGCACCGAAGTTTTTGAGCATCTATGGAACGGTGCAGCTGCAAGTTCTGTAAGTACCCAGAGTGACTTTGTGAAACAGGAGGTTGTGCCTGAAGCACAAAATAATTTAGATTCCTTGTTGCCAAACGAAGATTATATTTCTGAACACGAGAATTATATTTCTGATGAAAGTGAGAACTCGTCGGATGGCGTCGTTATTGATTTCAATAACCGTTTAGCTGCATGGTTTGTAGAGAGCACTGTGTCCAATGTGCATGCTAATAAATTATTGGACTTATTAAGGGACAAAATTAAAGGCCTACCAAAAGATATTAGAACGCTAAAACGTACGCCGACTGATGCTCCACCTGTCTTGTTAGCAGGTGGAGAATATGCAGCAATTCAATCATTAATCAGCGACGCATGTCAAAAGGCTGTTGAAAAGGTGGAGGAAAAAAATAAGCTAATATTGATGCGCCTAACAGAAAATGTTGAGCGGATGCGCAAAGAAATCATTGATTTTAAAAAAGCGGTATCACATAATAACGCTATTATTATACCAAGCAAGCCGTTTGCTAATATTGAAGACTTCCTCAGTTTTGAGAATACTTTACTGGAAGATATAGATAAATTTTCCGTGCTGGTAGGAATTTAAATTTGAAATATCTGGTGACTGTATACTGATGTCGATTTTATTTCTATTTTTAGAAGGCAGATCTAAAAAGATTGTCAACTTCCAATTCGAGAAAATTTGTTACGAAAGCGTGGCAGAAGATTATGACTGACAACGTTGCTGAGAGCTTTTCCTGGCGAGGAACTGCAGATAAGAAGTGCATTAGGGCCTTCACTGTCACCACTGCCATTCGTCGTAAGTGAAATACGTTTAATAGGTTTCTAGTTACATTTTTATATTCATATTTGAATTCTATTGCAGAAACTTTCGCTGAAAATGGGGGTAAGGAAGAGGACTTTGTGTTTGCCTCTAAGTCATATTTCCAGTACGCAAAAAATCGTATTAAAATTAAAACAACAAGAAAAGTAAATTAAAATAATGATTTTTTAAATGAAACAACAATGAAGTTCCTATTTTTATATTTTAATTTAATATTTTTCTATTAAGGAAAAAAATTAATATTAAAAATGATTTTTTTAATGTATCATATCCAAACATATCCACAACAAAGTAAATGTTTAAAACGCTTAATGATTTCATTAAAAAATGTATTTTTAAGCATTTTCAAAACGTGTTTTTAAGCATTTAGAAAACGTGTAATTACCTTACTTAAAAAACATGTTTTGCAATCGTCTTTTTAACGCTTATAAAGTTGGGTGCTTTTCGATTATAAAACCCTTGCTTTGATTGATGTCTTTTGTAAAGGTCACAGCAGCGTTTTATAAGAGACCATTTACACGATGCAATTTTTCATGCAATTATTTGCATGCAATTTATGTTTGTAGGCGAACGGGGTAGAGAAGCAAGAGGGGTAGAAAAAGTTGCACGACTTTCGTTTTTCATGCAATTTTTTGACATTTCCTTTTACCATCGTTTGTGTTTTACTTATTTTGTTTTATTCTTATTCTGACTTCGCAGTGTGCGTTATGTTTCGGCAGCCATTTCAGTTAGCGCAAGAACATTTTCAATTACTTCTTCTGTATTAAAATCTTCCATTTTTTATATTTTTTAAAATTTTTGTATATGTATTGTATTTGTTTTATATACATACATATGTATATTTTTTGTATACTACATATATATATATTTTAAAATTTTGTTTTCTTTGTTGCGAATGAAAAACTAAAGAGGAATGTGTGTAATAATTTCATGATTTATTGCACGTAAAATTTCATCGTATAAATGCACAACATTTTACGTAGCAATTTTATAAGAGAATGGAAAAAATTGCATGCAATTAATTTCATCGTGTAAATGGCCTCTAAGTGTTTTGCTTACATTTGAACGCTTACAAAACGCCTATTTTTATATGTAAATGCTGGCTGGGAAGTATTTAAATATATACATGCAATGATTGTGAAGTGAACGCAACTGACAGCGGCGTACTTGTATTAAAACTTAAGAAAACAAATACATTTTAATATTTAGAGAATATTTAATAGTCAATCATATATCAATTACTTACAGCACTACGTTTTCGTGAACGTGACACCTAAAAATCGTTTGTTATAGTTGGAGTTATAACAAAGACTCTTAAGATTTGTAGGAATACCTTTTTTCTGTCTGATGTGTCCTTTAATTCTTGTGCCCTCTAAAAATATTTCAACTTGTTACGCTCGTATTTGATGTTTATAATAATATAATTTAATATACAAGTGTATAATACTTTAGAGTATCTTTTTCTATGGCAATCTGTGCAAATTGCGCATAAAATATTAACTTTCTACGTAAAAATAGCATTCTTTATGGTTTGTAATTTCAGATTATATGTGGCTCATATACATATTTAAATACATACCTATACATTCGCACATTTTATACTTGTACAGTGTACGCACTTAAACATTCATATTTTTACATTAGGGCGGCTTCATTTGAATGGATCTAATCTTAGACTAAGAGTAAGACTAAGACTAAGACTAAGACTAAGACTAAGACTAAGACTAAGACTAAGACTAAGACTAAGACTAAGACTAAGACTAAGACTAAGACTAAGACTAAGACTAAGACTAAGACTAAGACTAAGACTAAGACTAAGACTAAGACTAAGACTAAGACTAAGACTAAGACTAAGACTAAGACTAAGACTAAGACTAAGACTAAGACTAAGACTAAGACTAAGACTAAGACAAAGACTAAGACTAAGACTAAGACTAAGACTAAGACTAAGACTAAGACTAAGACTAAGACTAAGACTAAGACTAAGACTAAGACTAAGACTAAGACTAAGACTAAGACTAAGACTAAGACTAAGACTAAGACTAAGACTAAGACTAAGACTAAGACTAAGACTAAGACTAAGACTAAGACTAAGACTAAGACTAAGACTAAGACTAAGACTAAGACTAAGACTAAGACTAAGACTAAGACTAAGACTAAGACTAAGACTAAGACTAAGACTAAGACTAAGACTAAGACTAAGACTAAGACTAAGACTAAGACTAAGACTAAGACTAAGACTAAGACTAAGACTAAGACTAAGACTAAGACTAAGACTAAGACTAAGACTAAGACTAAGACTAAGACTAAGACTAAGACTAAGACTAAGACTAAGACTAAGACTAAGACTAAGACTAAGACTAAGACTAAGACTAAGACTAAGACTAAGACTAAGACTAAGACTAAGACTAAGACTAAGACTAAGACTAAGACTAAGACTAAGACTAAGACTAAGACTAAGACTAAGACTAAGACTAAGACTAAGACTAAGACTAAGACTAAGACTAAGACTAAGACTGAGACTAAGACTAAGACTAAGACTAAGACTAAGACTTATACCAACTTTGGAATGTTGGAAATTCCCAAACGTTCATGAAAAGGAGAAACTGGCTCAGTTGCTAAGGGACATAAAATGGAACGTTAGTGACCATTATACTCATAGCGATCATTAAGCCATAATATTTTCTTTAAGAAATGAGATCTCCAGATTGCTAGCAGAAAAAGCAAACAAGAGGCAACTATGAAGAGAAATTGATTTGGATCTATGCGGAAGTGCGTATAGAATAGTAACGTCACGATTGAAAGGACAAAGGACTGCTAAAGTAAAATGTCCCCAACTTCTAGGGAGAATGGTGGAAGTATTTTATCCAGTAGGGCAATCACTCCAAGAGACAACTCACATACTGAAATTAGTATAGAGGAAATGACAGCGGAAGAAATCTTGCAATTATGGTCAAAGATTGGCGAAACTAAGGCACCAGCATTAGATAGAATACCAAAACAGAAGCATTGAAGGAGAAACCACAGGTGTTTGCTAAACGGTTCAACAACTGCCTCCGAAAGGGTAACTTCCCTGCAGCATGGAAAACTCTGAAGAATGGTTCTAATACCAAAACGGCCATCATTCTATAGACCTGTCTGCTTGTTGGATATTATCATAAAAGCTTTGTAAACGGTTATCTATAATAGATAACTGCCAGCGGTAATTAGAAAGACAGCATGACTTTCGCAAGGCACGCTCTACAATACGCAATTAATACAGAGAAATATGGTGGAAGTGACTATAAATGGAAAGGATAGAAAATGCTGCGCTATTATTACCTTGGACTTAAAGAACGCGTTTAACAGTGCAGGCTGGAATCACATTATAGAATCCCTCAGAAGTTCCATATTACATAAATCGAATAATTGGCGACTATTTCACAAACAGAACCCTCTGTTATGCAGCCGATATAGGAATGAAATGCTACAAAACATCAGCAGGATTACCTCAAGGATCAGTACTAGGCCCACTGCTGTGGAATATAATGTACAGTGACGTATTGGAGCTTAGAATACCCGAAGAGGCTAATATTATTGGATTTACCGATGATATAGCTATTGTCGTTAGTGTGCGATTCTAGGACGAAGTCGAAATATATTCAAATGATACTATTAGGATAATCAAGCAGTAGCTCATGAAATTAGGTCTGAAACTAGCAGATTACAAAACCGAAGCGGTACTTATAAGCAGTCGCAAAAGAGAGAATCAATTAATAATAAAGTTGGAGTAGCAGATATTAAATCGGCAGCGAAAATAAAATACCTTGGGAATTATGATAGACGAAAGACTCAACTTAAAGAACACATGGTGTACGCATGCGAATAGTCAGCATCAGTAGGCAATGCGCTAGGCAGGATTGTGCTAAATGTCGGAGTTCCGAGACAGAGTTGAAGAATGCTTTTATCACGATTTACGATGTCTATTTTACTATATGGTGCACCTATATCAAAAAATCAAGTAGAACTACATCTCGGGAAAACATTATGTCTGTATTATATACATCCCACTAGATGCATACGAAGGAAGTAAACAAAAATGAAAACAGACGTAAAAAAAAATTTTAGAGCGAAACAAAACCTTAATACAAAGACGATGGGATAACTCATAAAAAGAACAATGATTCGAACGAAAACATGGAGAGGTTAGTTATCCCAGTTTTTCACAGGTCACGGCGGATATTGAAGCTATCTTTTTAAATGTTGACATGATAACTCACCGATCGAACGATAGAGATAGAGATCGAATACGCATAGCATGTTGGCTTTAAAGTCACTAGATTTGAGAATACCAGACGGACATACAATTACTTCGGAAAATATGCTGGCGGACATCTTAAGATCGGAAGGAAATTGGCTGTTAAATTTGAACTTTATAAACGAAGTAAACGTGTACCTGCAAATTAAAGAAAGGAGTCGCATAGAGCAATGCTATCAAATTTGATGTTAGCGTAGATGCTAATCCACGGGAACTGCGTTTGACGAATGGCAAGGCGGTATAGTGAGTAGATGATTTGGAAGTTGAATCTCACATAATGAATACCTATGCGGATTCCGCAGCCTTTTATACAAAATAAAATTAAAACTAAACGGTGACGGTTCAAAAATTTAATAAAATTACACAGTTGGCTTATTACGGATGAACAAAAAAACAGACCTTAAACAGTTACTGAACCACATTTATGTTGCAGCGAATCGCGGGTATGCCAAAACCAAAAAATGAAAAAAACAATGGTTGGGCTAGTAATTTGCTGTTGTGGTCTAAAAAGGTCCCATTTTGTCATCACTTCATCTATGACTTCATTGTCCTCCAGCTTGGAACTATTGAATAATATTGGAATATTGTCAAAGCAAAGTGGTTTCTATTTTTAGCATTTCTTATATAATGGGTAGAGTAGAGTTACTTTTTTCAATAGCCTTTTTTTGACAGATCACGTATGAGTCGTGTAATGCTGTCATGTTATTTTTGTTTAGTATTGTTTGGCATTTCATAAGGGAACTTTATAGCGAAAATTCAGGTTCTGTTAGGAATGTGTTTCGTGCACTTCGTTCAACTTATGGTCAACATAATTGGCCTACTGAGCATACTATTCGCAACACCATCACCCATTTTGAGAGCCAGCATTCATTATTGGATAATATTCGACCGAATAGAACACGTCCAGCACGCTGTGACGAAAATATAGCGGCCGTAGCTATATTTTCTTCACAGCGCCGTTCGCAGCAACTCGGACTGACGTATGGAACGACTTGACGCATTTTACGTCGACTCCTTAAATTTAAAGCGTTTAGTTGCAGCAAGACGGCGCCGCTTCCCACACATCGCATCAATCAATGGATTAATTGAGAGAACACTTCGGTGAGCACATAATGTCACATTTTGGGCCGGTCTATTGGCCACCAACATTGTTTATGCGGACAAACCCGCTTCGATTCAGGCCTTGGAGGAAAACCTCACGCGTGGCATTCGCCAGTTACGCCAGTAATCGGGAATTGGACTCAACGGATAGACCATATGCGACGTAGCAACGGCCAACATTTGATAGACATAATTTCAAAAAATAAATACCAAAGAATGTTCTTTCAAGTCAATAAACATTCCCCATTAAATTTGAATTTTCTGTGTTTTTTCTTTAAAAAAGTAGGGAAACTCGAAATGGATCACGCTATGAATATAAATAAACAATTATTATTTTATGGTTCATAAGTATTTAATCGATTGTTTTGTTGCATAAATATTAAAAAAAAATGTATGCTAAGCGATTTTATGTGAACAATGCTTTAACTAACTTACAAAACATGATTTAGGTCGTCCCTTATAATTATACATACATATAGATATATATATACGTACATACATTTACATGCTACTTGAACATTTTGAAATCATAGCTCTTAATATTAAATTGTGGCAGCAACATTTTATGGAACATATGTGTCATGCTCTTGTGACTCCCACACTTTTCAAGTTTAATTTATATCTCCCTTCTACTTGCTATGTTTTGCAGTTCTAAAAGGGATTTTTAAAACATTTGAATATTTCATTCATTCGTTCTTTCATTCATACAGCCAGTTAAATTTCTGCTCTTAATCATTGTACATAATTTTGTTCTTGAGTTATTTGTCAATGCATTAGATGGCATTAAACTTAAATATTTATTAAAGTTTTAAACTCAAAACATAAATTATGATGATGAGACAGTAATATTTAAATACTTACATACATACATACGAGTGTAGAATAACTCTAAATGTGATGATATTAAATATTTTAAAGCATATTTTAACACGTCTAACTACATATTTTTGCATTGTATGCAAATATAAGTATCACATTTAAATATAGTATGTTTTACAATAATTGCATTACTTTGAAAAACTGCATTATTGCCAGAAGTAGTTCTAGAATGCATGAATATAGTCAGTACTTGTTCTAGTTTGACGTTGGCCCTGGGAACTAGTTCTAAAAGTTACCAAAATAACTTAAACCTCTTCTTAAGAACGGTTTTAAAACTAGAAATTTGTTGAGGATTTCCTTGTCTTCTATTACTGTATTGATTTTGGAACAAATTCTAAAAAGTTGCTGGGAAAGTTTTATTTAGACCTGTTAATACTGTCAAGTCAAGTATTTTTCAATGAGAAGGAAAAAGATAAAAGATAATTTTCCCTTTCCTTCTCATTGAAAAATACTTGACTTGACAGTCAGAACTGATGAGTGTGAAACAGGACTTAAATGAATAATTAAATTTAATATTTGAAATATTATTTGAATTGTAACTCCACATAAGTTAATTTTAACTACTTTGTGACATTTAATTTTATTTGTATTTTCTGATCGTTAACATGTAATATTTTTATCGATAATAAAATAAAATAAAGCAAAATACAGAGAAAATCTCACATTATCCTTTGTTTAATATTTAGCTTTATTTTCAAGCTAATATTAATCCCAGCTACATTTTCGAAAAATAAGAAAGTCCCAATTTACACGATGCAATTTTTATTGATACAATTTCTTCCTTAAAAATTTTGTTGTTTCGTGTTTTGGTGTTCACACAGCACAATTCTTATTGCTTAAATCGCTCCAATTTTTATTTCAAAGTATATACACATTTGTATACACATATGTAATACGAATAATAATATAACGAATAAGAGAGTAAGTCCCGGTTTACATTATGAAATTTTTGTCGCTGCGATTCTTGCTTTGTAGGCGAGAGCGGTGAGTCGTATTAAAAGCGGTACACATATGCATGTACTCGTGAGACACGATTTGTTCCCTCATTCGTTGTTTTTTATTTTCATACATGTACGTATGTATGTATGTGCTAGCTACAAAATATGTATATAAAAACATGTATACATCCACAAAAAATCTCTGCAACAAAAATCATTGTGAGACGCAAATACAATTTTAAAGAAGATACGACAAGAATAGCAGCGACAAAAATTTCATAATGTAAACCGGGACTAACACGAATTGCTGCTCGTCTTATCTTCCCCTCACCCTGATGTCTAAAAGGTAATTAGCTTAAAGAATTGCTTCGTGTAAAAACAGAATAATTAATATGAATAAAAAAAGAGGCACAAAATATAGTCAGTTACATCTTATCATATGCCAACCTATTTAAGCTGATGTAAAATACAGTTAACCCAACAATAGATTCTAAAATTATATCTGCTTATATCATTAAAACCAATTAAAAACAAGTCAGAGTGCAATATTCGACTGTGCCGAATCTTAAATACACTCCACCCTGATGACAGTTTTACAACAACAACAGGAAATGTTTAGACTGTCAAAATTTGCCTGTTGTTTTGGTAACTTTTACGTTTGGGCTTATGAAAACACTGTATTATATGTATTAATACACTTTGTTTGATAGTTTTTTTGATGAAATTTTCAGAGGTTGTCTCGGATTTTTGCTCATATCTCCGTTATTTATGGACGGATTTTGCTGATTTTAAATAGCAAACTTCTAGAAAGCATGTCTAACAGAATTATTGAAGATTTGGATTCCGAAGATATCTGGGGACTTCAGAAAATTGATTTCAACAGACAGACAGACAGACAGACGGACATGGCTTAATAGACTCCGCTATCTATAAGGATCCAGAATATATATATACTTTATAGGGTCGGAAAATTATATTGTGGAAATTACAAACGGAATGATAAACCCTTCTCATGAAGGTGAATGGTATAAAAAGACTTTCCAGGACATATTTGAAATTCCATTGTTCTCAAAAATTCACAATGAAAATGGTGGATATGTGAATGCTGCATTTCGTTCTTCTGAGACCAAATTTGTTCAATAAAATTGCCGTATTTAAGCTTTTAAAAAGCCTTTGGAAGCTGATCGTGTTACTGTATGGTGATCTATTTGGTCTGGAGACGTGATTGTGCCATTTTGTTTCAAAAATTTGGTTTAACTGCGGTTTCGTTGAAGGGATCACGTTATCGAGATAAATATTGAATTTATTGCAAAACAAATTTCATGAAATTCAGCTGTTAATTACCAGCTCCGATCAAGCGATTTAACACCGCTGGCAAATTTTGTATGCGGTGAGAAATCATTTTCGTGTTCAGATTCTGTCAACAGGCCGCCTAGAACGTGTGATATTTAAACTTTCGATGGAAAACTTATAGCGTAGTAGCGGTCAACTTTTAAACGAAATTATCATCTGCTTAAATTACCGAGGTTTTTCTTAAAACCCGAACTTGTCTCTTATTTATTCATACGAGAATATTCAATATTGTACTTAGCAACAAACTAACTTTATTTTTTTTATTGTCAAGTAATGGGAAAGTAGTAGAAAAACTAGGTAAACAAAAACTATAAACGGAAGTTTGGAAAAGTTATTGTATTAATGATATCAAGAAAAAATGGCAATTGTGGGTATAATAAAATACTCTCATTCTCTGGCTCTCTCTTGTACTATAATCATTTTATTTTGGCCGCAAGAAATGAACATAAAGAAATGAAATAAAGCAAATAATTGATTTATATTTACTCAAATATTTGCAAAAACTACACAAATACAATCACATCTAAACAATTACACAGGAGAACAGAAAATATTTTTAACAAAAAACTTACATTTGGCAAATACCTACTAAAAAAAGCGTAACCACTTGTTTTAGCACAAATTTGTTTGACATAGTTTAAGAAAAGTTTATTAAAATAAATAAACAAATTCAAATATATGTTATTTAGTGGTTACGTCTTTTTCGGCAAATATTTGCCAGGTGTGCCCGTACCTTTACATATACGTTGTAAGTTTGTTGATATCAGTGTTGCCAGTAAATGAATTTGAAAACATGCTAAAACTTAAAAAACTAAGTGCTAAAATGTTCTACAGAAGAAAAAATAAGTGCTAAATTTTTTCAATGTAACAATACAATTTTTATTACAAATGTTACAAATATAAATTATATTTTTTTCCAATTTTGTTCATAACAATTGTTGACTTGATTTAATAGATTACATTTCATATATTAATTGAAAAATTTCCGAAAGAAATTTAGTTGAAATATAAATAAAAGTTATTTTTTATTTCGCCAAAAGTGTTTTTTGGAGTAAAAAAGTAAAAATTTGTTCGAGAAAATAATGTTTTTTATCAAATAGTTTCTTCTTCTTTCAAGCAATAAGGTCAATTGCATTTTATATACAAATATTTAATTTATTTATATATATTAATTTCCAATATTTCGCTATCACAATGGATAGCTTCTTCAGGGATAATATAAGTTTTGAATTACAATAAAATAATAATTGAAGTATAAGTTAAGTATAAGTATAAGTTTTTTATCAAACAAATTATGCTAAAAAGTATTTAGCATAATTTTTAAAAATTTCAATGCATTTTCGAGAAACAAAATGCTAAATCTAGCACTGAAAGTGCTAAAATGGCAACACTGGTTGATATACTGCAGTGGTCACTACTACTCTTTCTCCGTTTTAATCTGAAGTTATTATTTATTGTGTTTTTAGATTTTTATGAATTATTTATGTTGAGATTCTTGTTGTTTGCAGATTAATACTAGAGCATGTGAGTGGAGCCTGTGAGTTGGCTGAGAAAATATCGGTTCAATCCAGAATGAATATCCAGTCGTCCTTTTTAGCAATAGTTGCGAAATGATCTTTTGATGATATTCTATAAAACAACTAAAGTTTTTTAAGAAACATTCTTCATTGGTATCCAACAAACTCCTGCTGTTGCCCAGTTTTAAAAAATATTTTTCAAATACTTCAGCTTGAATAATAAATGATATATTTCAAAAATAAGAAATCATAAACATACATTTGAATGAATGCTACATTGCTAGGCGTTCTTAAGGAAAGTGAATAAAGAAAACCCCATTCCATAAGCCTATATTAACAATGTCGGCTAAATTAAGAACCTTAACATCTCAATAGAATTTCTTAGCGTTTTAAAAGTTGCATTCCAACGATATTACAAGTTTTGCCTGGTGTTCATATAAAAGTATTCGTCTTGATTTCGACTAACATCCTCTTCCTCAGAGTTTCTCTATTAAGTGTGTATGTTTTTTAAACATATTAACTGGTAGTCTTCTGAGTGTTGGGCTAATTAGTCAGTTTCTTTTCATTCTTTAAGTTCATTTTTAAACATTGAGAATGTGTTGATTAGTTGGGCATAAGGATCTTGGAGACGAAAGTATTGATCTATATTTTGGCTTAGTTTGTTGAACTCTATTCTTACTCAGTCGGTTTTTTTTGCATAATTTTTATAAAGATAGCGATGCAGTCAATGTTTACATATTTGGTAGAAATTCTGCCACTTCTTTCAGTAGTAATATTAATATTTATAAATCTTTGCATTTCTTTCGTATTATTTTTTACTTTGCAATATTAAATAGAACTTGCTGAATTCCGCAACGTGCTTGCATTTACACTATAAAATCTGTAGTCTGTCATAAAAAAATTATTCAGCAATACCACTGACGTCATCGGGCCACCGCATTGTGTTTTGATATAAAACTTGGTATTATAACTTCGACAACTCTATGGATGGTCCTAAAAACTATTGATTTTGCAACACCCTGCATAGCTGCAAATTCACGGTACTGTCAACCATTCAATGCAAGCACACTACCAGTAGATCTAATTATATTTTAAATGAAATCAACTTAAGCTTTGTAGTCCCAAAACATTAATTCGGTCTTTATAATTTCTTGTTATAACCGCGTTTTTATTATCACGTCTTAATATTTTAAAAGCTTCAACAGTTATAACAATTTGGATTTGTAAATCGATCGTTTATCTTGCAAATTTTTGACAAACCTAACAAAATTTTCTTATCAAAAATAGAATTTACAGTTTTCGTGGAACAAAACAGCATAATTATTTGCAAATTCTTTGCAAATTACACTTTGCAAGTGAACGTACGTGGAACAGAAACTGCAAAGAGTGTATAAAAATTTGTAAAAACTTTTGTAGACTACCCTTATCAATTTCAACTTGTAACTTATTAAATTTTATTGTTTTGCAAATTGACGAAAAATTGCATAAATGCAAAGTGCAAAGTGAAAAATTGATTAGTTGTTTTGTGTAGTAGTAGCTCTTAACCCACTTGGAATACATTTCGACCGTAAATTAAGGGTTTCATTTTTTAATACATCAAATCAAATACATTATTTTTGAGGATTAATATTTTTTGATAAATGTTTTGATTTGTTGCAAGTTGATGGCCATCAGTGCAAATTTTTGTTGCACAGTGCCATTAAAATATGCCTGGTTTGTGTAGGACGGCGAAATTGCAGAAATGTGCAAAAAAAAAAAAAAAACAATAATTTCTATTTGTTTTAAACATTTAGTTGTTATTGTATTTGAAGTGCGAATAAAATAAGTTGAAGTGCAGAATCGCGTGATACAATTCAATTATTAGTTATATTAAAAAATATTAAAATCTTCTATGACTTATAAATGTTGACACGTAAGATTGCATTTAGGGACAATTGCTTACACGAGGTTAAATATTATATTCAAACTTATGTTAAATATACAAACAAACATAAATTCATCATAATTGTTTAAATATGTATGAGAAAATAAAGCAATTGTGGGTTTCTTGAACTCTCTAAAATGTTTAATTTTATTTGCATTGTTATAATTAATTTCAAGGTTTTCAGTTGTCATTTAAAAATAACTAAAGTTTAAACAAAATTCTGCTTAGTAATTAAAACGAACATATTTAAACATGCCAAACAGAGTTAAAGTTTAAACAAAATTAAGCTTAACAAATTAGAGTGCAATATTCGACTGTGCCGAATCTTGAATACTCTCCACCTAAATATAATGAGATATAAAAAAAACTACGCTGGTTATAGGATTAGAATATCTTTATTCAGTCTTAATGGAAACTTTATTAGTATTTTATATAGACAATCTTTAATACCCTCCTAAACGTAATAAGAAATACAAAAACTACACTGGTTATAGGACTAGAATATCCTTGTTCTATGTTTTCTATTCAGTCTTAGTGCAAATTTTATTATGATTGTTTGAAAGACAATTTTACGAACAACATAATTTATTTCAAATGTTTTGAAATTTAATCTAATTTTGACTGTTTATAATTGATATAATTACCAATTCTTACTATAGTTTCCAGAGTTTTTCTGATTTTCACAATAATCTTGAGTTTAAAAATTTATAAAATTAAAAAACATTTTTTCCATATTCACCACAAGTTAAGAAACAGAATTTGATTTCATTAACTAAAAAAGAGTTTTATAGGTCGCGTAGTAGAAATGGACCAATTATGATCTGATAGCTTCAAAATCCATTATACAGTAACATGATTTCTATGTATTTTAGGCTTATTTTGGTTGAATTTCATCTCAATAATGTTATTGACAAGAGTTGTATGGTTGGTTGTTATACTCGGAAGTGGACTTAATTCGGCAGCTATTGCCAATTATTGACTGACAGCTACAAAATTCAGTAGCGTAATTGCCGTATAAACGATATTAGTATAATTTCTGGATTAAAATTTCTAATCTATATAAAAGTTTGTTCGATATTGATATTGAGTTAAAATGCTTTTCGAAAATGGTCCTCTGATATGTCAGCTATAACAAATTATGGGCCGATCTTCTTAAATTTCGATAATGTAATGAAATTTCACATAATGTAATGGTGAATTTAAGATACATATTTGTATTAACGTGAACTTCAAAAGTGGTGTGTATATGTTGGATATGGACAAATATTGACCGATATTCTCAAAATTTTGCAGTTTGACATATATAAATACACTTTGTAAATTTGGATTGGATAGGTACGGTTATTAATAAGAGATTTATAAGTATTGAAGTGATTTTCGGAAGAGGGCTTTATATGGCAGATAATGTCAATTATGAATGTCAATTATAAATCTTATAAAATTCTGTAGTATGATTTTTGTGTATGTCTAATAAGTTTTTTTTTTATAAATACAAATATTAAAGATACTTTTTCGGATGAGGTCCTATGGGAGCTAAGACCAATATAAGGATTATTTATGTCGAATTTTAACCTGGTAACAAGATTTATACCAGATTTAAGTAAATTTTGGTAGTGGACTTTACTTACAAAATTTTATGGTACTGTCTTTAAAATGTTTAAAAAATGGCAAAAAATTGGTTTACAAATATAAAATTTATATAGAGGTTGTCTTACATTTTGGTCCACAACTCTGGTTCTACTAAACCGATTTTGCTTGTTTTTAATACCAAACTTTTTGAAAAAATACAAAACATTTTTCAAGAAATTCTGTGAAGTTTTGTTGTGTATTTTGAAAATGAGAGTGTTACAAGGGTGTAAAAACTGGCAGACAATCGGATATAGTTCAATCGAGTTAGAATTTATATGGATCAAGAATGTATATATGTATAGAGTGTTTTTTTTTTAGCTGTATATAACTTTAAGTTGGCAATACTTTTTTAACTGGCGGCCAATTTGTTAGCTGTCAAGTGAATAGACTGACGCCTGAACAACGCTTCCAATTGTACTCATTGAAAGTAACGGGTCCGCTATCTAACGTTTTTTTTAACTAGTGCTTATTTCGTGAATGTTAACACTTAGCTCATGTCTGATTTGACAGATAATTAGTTTTATTCTTCCGCTGAACGAATATGGTTGTGTATACGCTTGAACAACGCTGGGAAATATTGCGACATTACTTTGAAAATCATGGTAATGTTGCAGAATGTGTGCGAAAATTACGTACGGATTTTGGAAGAAGAGAAGCACCGTCAGCTCCGTATGTTCGTTATCTTGTGAAAAAAGTGAAAGAAAAGCCAAAAACAGTGCGTACACCCGAGAATATTGCTGCTGTGGCAAAAAGTGTGCGTGAAGCGCCATCAACATCAATTCACCGTCGTTCTCAATAATTGAACATTTCGGAGACATCATTGAGACGAATTTTGCATAAAGACATTGGCATGACGCCATACAAAGTCCAATTGGTTCAGGAATTGTAGCCAACTGGCCAACCAATGCGTTTTCGCTTCGCTAAGTGGGCCTGCGATCGACTTACAGAAGATGCCGATTTTGCAAAAAAAAATCATCTTTTCAGATAAAGCTCATTTTGATCTTGGCGGATATGTAAACAAGCAAAATCGTCGCAGAAAACCCGGACGCATACATTGAAAAGCCGATGCACCAAAAACAAGTCACTGTTTGGTGCGGATTTTGGTCCAGAGGCATAATTGGGTCATTTTCTTCGAAAATGAGCAAGGAGTGGCCGTTACAGTCAATGGCGATCGTTATCGGGCCATGTTGAACGAATTTTTATTCACAAAAATTAAAAAGGAGGATATTGGCAACATTTGGTTTAAACAGGACGGCGCTACGTGCCATACAGCCGAAGCTACACACGATGTTTTGCGCCCTGTTTTTGCGCATTATCAGCCACAGAGCTGATTTCGTTTGGCCACCTCGGAGCTGCGATTTGACACCGTTGGACTATTTTTTGTGGGGTGCCGTCAAAGATAATTGTTACGCCGACAAGCCAGAGACAATTGACGCTTTAAAGGCCAATATTTGTGAAGCCATTGGTGAAATGCAGCTGCACACAATCGATAATGTGCTTAAAAATTGGACCGATCGTGTAGGCTACTGCATGGCCAGCCGAGGTAGCCATTTGAATGAAATAATTTTCCATTATTAACCGGAAGGATTGTACTTTCAAATAAAAAAAGAAATTTGAGAAAATATTCAGTAGTTTTTTTATGGCACTTTCAAAAAAAAAAGTTATTTTGCGAACCCTTTACAATGAATAGCCCAGACTACTTACAAAATTTAAAGGACAATTTAAGAGTAAGTGCTGAAAATTTCGTTCTTGAAACACCTGGGTATTTCAGCTAGACAACGACCCAAAACAGAGCCGCCAGAATTGTCAAGGAGTGGCTTTTATACAACGTGCCTAACCAACTTAATTCACCTCCGCAATCTTCAGACCTTAAACCCATAGTGCACCTGTGGAAAATTTTAGACAGAAACATCAGAAAAAATAGACGAACTGCGGAAAGCTTTAACGAAAAAGTGGGGCAAAATTACTAAAGATATGACTGTAACTCTTGTAAATTCCATGAAAAGGCGACTAGAGGTTCTAATTAAACTGAATAGAGGACTTACATATTATTAACTTTTAATTTTTGGATTTTCGTAATATAAAATAAGCTGTTATCTTTCAACTGTATGCTAATTTTTGATTGTTTCTCTCAGTACATATTTTTTCTTCCCAGAAAATTTCCTAGAAATCAATTTTAATTTTAAAAATTTTTTTAAATAAAAAACAATAAACCTTAAATTAAATTTTAAGTTGATTCAAACTTATATACATATTTCTTATTATTTCATTGTTGAAAAAGCGTGCTGTAAATCATTCACTATTTAAGCTATGTACAGACGGTTGTCAGATCATACAATGTTGTTAGATCTAGCAATGTGCTAGCAATTTACTGACATTTAAAAATTGTTAGCAAAATTTACAGTTCAGACGACTGTAAGAAAACCTTACAATTTCATTGGCATACAATTGTCACACAATGAATTTATCTATCAACCGATATTGTCAGTTCACACGGTTGTCGGATTGTTGTGTGGAAAAGATTGTCAAATTCGTTGTGAGGCATTGTGTGTATGTTTAAACATTTTAAATATTGTCATGGAACAAAAAACAGCAATCGAAACAATTTTATCTGCATATGTCCTAGAAAGTAGCGAGCATAAAGACAAAATAACAAAAAAACGCCACTATTCATTTTTCATTTTCTTTAATTTAATTCTTCAATTTTCTTCCACTTTTTTCCAAAATGTTATTAATGCACACTTTCGTGTGTTTATTTATTTATGTTTATACAGAGTCGCATTTAGAAATAATTTTTCTGACAATGCCAACATTAACAGATGTATAAACTTCGCATATATGACAATTAAAAGTGTATGACAATTGTCTTAAAACAATCTTACAATGAGCAAAATATGTGTTCACACGTTTGTTAGATATCTGACAATATTTTTGTCTTACAATATACAGAAAATGCTTTTTCTTACAACGTTGAAAGACAAATATTTCAAGTTCACACGGTTGTTACACATATTCTGCACATTTTTCGGACAACGCTGTAAGATCTTACAACCATCTGTACACAGCTTTATGGTGTTAAAAAACTAAAACGAACAGTTAAGGTGGCCATAGTTGTTAGGCCTTGAAAAATTATAGTTAAATAGGTTTTAATTTGTAACATTTATATAAAGGTTTTAAAACCCTTCAAGAATTTAGTTAAAGAGTGAACAATATGTAATGCATAACCTATAAAATCAATGATAATTTTAAATTAAGCGATTAAAAAACCTTGTAGTCAATAAAACAATGAAGTGTATTTAAATCGCGTGTAGAAAAGAACAGGCAAACAAACAAATATTAACAATTGAAGTTTTATTTTTTACTTGCTAAATTTCATTTAAAATTTTTTATGTATTTCCAGAACAACTTTAAAACATTCAAGCAAATTACCAAGTGTTACGTTTTCACTACTCAGACAATCGACAATGTCAGTCAATGAACAAAAACACAAAACAAAACAAAAAGCAGAGGAAGGGTTCAAAAAAGGCTTCAACTAACAAAATAATAAACAACATATATAAACTACTACAACAAATAACGACTATGGATTGGTTTTAAGGTAAGAATTTTGTTTTTCCTCAAACGACTCCGAAAATGCACATGCGATACAAAAAACTTTGCTTGAATTAAAGACAAGGTTAAGGTTAAACTTTTATTCGGTTTGTTGTACAAAAACTTGTAAAAGTACATTTTGTTTTTTTTGGGAGGTAAATTGCGGTAACGTGAAAAGTTTTAAACAGCAAATTATTAAGAAATTTATATTTTTTGTTAAATATAAGAAAGCTTTGAATATTTTGATAATATTTAAAAATTAGCATTTGCATAACTAAAGAAACATTAACTAAGCATTCATACATTTAGCTAGGAATGTTAAATTTATAAAAAAACAAGTAAGAAAGTATAGTCGGTCAAGCCCGCCATATAATACCCTACACCCAGTATATCAATAAAACAGCTTTTCAGATATGGGCGCCATATGGGAGATATTACCTATTATGGACCGATCATCTAAAAATTAAGTGCCATGACTTCCGGGAATATATATATAAATAGATATAAATACGTTTAAAAGATTTATGGAAGTTAAAGTGAATTACGAAGAGGGTCTTATATGGGAGTTTTGACAATTTATGAACTGTCTATTATAAAATTAGGTGTCATCCTATTTGTACATAAGAAACTCAATTTTGTTAAATTTTATTCGGATAACAACATTTTTAAGAGATTTATGGTCCTTAAAGTGTTTTCGGGAAGTGGGCCTTGTATGGGAGCTACCACTAATTATGGACCGATCGTCATAAAATTCTACCATATTATATGTATATACACAAAACATATTTGTGTTCAATATTATTTGGATTCTAACATTTTTAAAAGAGTTATGCTCTTTTAAGTGATTTTCGAAAGTGTGCCTTATATGGGAGCTACGACTAATCATGGATTGATCATAATAAAATTATACCGTATTATTTGTATACATATTACACATTTTTAAGAGAGTTATGCTCTTTAAAGTGATTTTCGAAAGCGGGCCTTATATGGGAGCTACGACTAATTATGGACCGATCTTCACGAAATTTTTAGATGTGAGTTAGCATCATTTATTACTCATTTTTTGTGAAATTTGTTTACATACTTGCATAATTAAAAGATTTATGATCTGTAAACCCTAATTTCGGGAGGACATTTGTATGGGGGCCAGGTGAAATAATGGACCGATTTCCACCAGTTTCAATCCCATCCATTCTTGGGCCGGAAAAATATCACGTACCAAATTTTATCAAAATACCTTCAAAATTGCGACCTGTACTCTGCGCACAAGCTTTACATGGACAGCCAGCCAGCCAGACGGACGGACGGACGGACATCGTTAAATCGACTCAGGAAGTGATTCTAAGCCGATCGGTATACTTTAAAGTGGGTGTTGGACCAATATTTCTGGGCGTTACAAACATCAGCACAAATCCCATATACCCTCCCCACTATTGTGGTGTAGGGTATAAATATTAGGTGTATAATTTAAAAATCCGGGTTTTTTTCAAGTTTGTAGCTTGTATTTGGAAATATTTTTACAATATTAATACAAAATACATCTTGCTGGCAACATATGGAGTCCGCACTAATCATCTTTCGAGTTCAAGAACAAGTCAATACAATTTCAGATACCATGTTCTCTGTTCTACATCGACCGAAACAAATAGTAGTTGGACGGTGCAAGGTCTGGACTATAAGGCGGGTTAGGCAAAACTTTCCATAAATAGTTTTTAACAGGTATTACAACATGTAGTCGAGCATTGTCAGGATGGAATATTAAGGTTTCATGTCTGGCCGAATTGGTATTCAAATAATATTCAACACAATTATATTCCATATATACATAAATCATGACACCTAATTTTATAACGGTCGGTCCATAATTAGTCAAAGCAAAGAACATGTATTAATCTTTTCAAAAATGTTTATATCGAGATAAAGTTTAACACTAAATTTTTGGCTGATCGATCCACAATAGGACATAGCATAGCCCATTTCTAAGAAAACTGGGTGTATTCTATTATATAGAGGATTTGACTGACTATACTTTCTTACGTTTTATCACAAATTAGTGCTATATAGAAATCAACTTTTAATGATGCGACATTAAATCTCAGTTTAGGATATATTTTTTTGTACCTACATATTACAGGGATGGAGGAATCAGTGCAAATGGTTTATTTCACTACTTTTCAAGTAAAATAACAAGATGTAGTCCCATGTTGATTAACTACAAGTTTCTATAGTTTAAACGAGAACTTTCGGTAAAATATTACATTGTGCTATAAAACGTGTGCCTGACCAATTACTAGCATTGTATAAACATCTAATAAATTCAGGGAGATTCTTATTTTTAGTACCACCATCTCAAAATGAAGCATTTTACTGTTTAAAATTTGAAAAATTATCCTATTTTGTAAATATTTACCATGAAAACAAATCAATTCAAAACTGTTTTAAAATTTCACTTTTCCATGTCTGGCATATTATAAAAAAAAATGAGAAAAAAAGCTCAGGAGCCATATGAGCCACATACAGTGGCCTACAGCTTATTTTATGCAATGCATTTTTTTTTCAAAGCTCTATAAAAATATAAAAAGAAATTGAAAAAGAAATTGGTGTCATTTAAAAGAATGTTGTAGTCTAACAAACAAAAATAATTTATTGCACAAATGTAGATTTTAATATATTAAAATTAAAAAAAAAAAACAGAAAATGTTAGCTTTTTCAAGTCTCAGCATTTTTTAAGCTTATTTTTATCACTCCGTCAGTAGTGCTTTTTTTAAAACGTTTTTGTTAGACATTTTGTGTTTCCTTATGCTGATTTCTAAAATTGACCATAAATTTTTGTTAACATTAGGCTAACGAACGACGAATTTTTGGTCGCGAATATTTGTCTACAAAAATAAAACACATTTGTGTATGAAAATACACACAATTATGGCGTCGGCTGAATTCGTCATATGCGGCGAGCTCTGAAGTAGAGTCTATATTATTATGCCAGAGAACAACGAACAAGTAATACGGGGTGACCATGTTACGTTTTAGTTTTTAATTTTTAATGTTTTAGTAAATAATGTTAATATATACTGTAATTATTATTTTATTTTTTACTTTATATAATTTTAAATAAATATACAAAATAGTTAACTATAAAAATTGTTATTACCTGTGTTAATATTTTTTTTATATATGTATTTTTTTAAACGTGGTCACACTATCTATCAGCTGTTATACGAAAACAAAACTCAGAAGTTACTCAGCGAATAATCACCGACTAATTCGTCGTTGTTGGACGAAATTCGTCGTTCGTCCCAATTGTATTCCTAGCATAAAGGTCTGGCGACTGCGTTGGTGGTGTCATCAAATGTGGGCAGTTATATATTAGCCACGTTTGCACAATACCCGATTTGTGCTTTGGATTGTTATATTGGTAAAATCGAAAATCTGATCTTTTAACCAGGTTCTCTGCGCTTTCCAAAAAGTTGTACTTTAGAGCCTGAAGGTACTTAAACTTGTCCATGGTTGTTTCAATAAATATTTTCAATAAAAAATTTCCAGCAGCTGATTACAGGTCCAAACCATGACACTGCCACCACAATGCTTCACTGTTGCTTTTAGGTTTTCTTTGTTGAGTTCTATATTTGGTTTCCGCCAAACTTACGATATTCCATCTGAACCGAATATGTCAAACTGAAATTCATTGTTACAAAAGACCGAATTCCAAAATGCAGATTTCTCGCAAACATGATCGTTTGCGAAATTTAGCCCGCAAGGTGTGTTTTTCGGATTTATAAACTGTTTCTTGCATTTAACTCGCCCATTAAAATCATGTTGGAGCAAGACACGGCGAACAGTTTCAACGCAACAATGTTTGCCCAGGTCAGCTTCTACTTCGGAGGCCATTCCTTTGTCCTTACTTTTCTTAAAATGTGTCGCTCATCATGCTGATTGAAAATATTATTTGGTGCCTTTCTGCCTTTGTTATGGACCGACCTGATTTTCATGGATGAAACACTCAATGATTTTTTGGACTGTGGAAGCTTTAGTGTTAAACATTTCTCTATTTTTCGCTGGAAATGGTTTAAAACTCGTTGTTGTATTGTTGTACGCGAGTTCCTTTAAACTATTTTAAATGGACACTTGACGTCAATTCAACAGAAAATATTGATAGAATTAGAAAAAAAGAAAAACGAAACATTTTCAAACGAATGAAATCAATTTCTAGTTGAAGTTTCTGTTAGTTTTATTTAAATGGAGCTTTGAAAACAAAAAAAAAATGTACTGCATGAAATAAGCTGTGAGCCACAGTATGTATAAAGCCAGTAATCGATTTAATGCTAAAAAAACGTGTAAATTGCCGATGAATATCTGTGAATTTGAAATATTATAAAACCAGGCATTTTTTTTACAAAATGTTTTCGGTTCTATTTCATGACACGCACGATTTTCAAGGCCTGAGAGATTGAAATGGTATAAATAATGAAAAAAAAAACTGCAAGACAAATTGCATTCCATTCATAAAAGATTATTTTAGTTTATATTTTTTTTTGCTTGCTGTTGCAGTTCTTGTTGCTGTTGCTGTTGTTGTTGGCAACGTGTTCTCACTTTTCCTTTACATTGTTGGTGGCATTCGTCAGCCAAGCGTCGTCGTAGTCGTCATCATCATCATCATTATAGAAAGTTCATCATGTTGCAAGCACACAGCACAGATATGTTTAACTATAATGTTTCCTGTGTTGAATATTCTGACGTGCTTTTACAGGGTTTTTGTTGTGTTCAGTTTTTTTCTTGATTTTTTTTATATTGCTTTTTGTAGGTGCAACCATCAACCATAGGATTTGTTTTGTAAGTTTTTTCTTTTAATTTTTTTTAAGGAAGAAGTGAGTGAAAATAAAAAAAAACATTGAGAAAAGAATGTAAAGAAACTTTATATTTAAGAAAGGAAAATATTTACATCCTGTGCAACTTGGATACATTCAAACCAGCCATGTGTTTGTTAACATAGTATTTTCAGTTTTTATTTGGGGTGTTTGCGAAGAGGGGGGGGGGGGGGGGTGTTTGCTGTTATTTTTTTCCACTTCTTTAGATATTCAATTTAAAGGCTGAAGGATTTAAAAAAAATAAAATTAATTTTAGGAAATTAAATTTAGCAAAAGAACTCAAAAAAAAGAGTTAAATATATTTGTTTTGTTAAGAATTTAAAATCTTGGCTGGCTTAAGCTACATAATGGTTAGTGGAGAGGACTATCTAAAAAGGAAAGTTTTGTAATTGTTAGAAATTAATGGGGAGAATTGGGTAAGCTATTAAGTAAAGAATATTGATATACTCTTGACAGTGTATTTTGTTATATTTTACTATTTAAGCAGGCCATAGCAAAGCTTTAGACACTGTTGTTGAAGAAAGTCTGCTTTAAACCCTTTCCTATAGAAAACTCCTGCTTTAGTCTACATGTGCCCACTTTACTCACTGGTATAGATTTAAGTTTTGCTTATTGTCTTGTACTTTAACATTCCCTAAGTACGAAATTGACAGGCCAACAACTAAAATTTTACAATAAAGTTTAAATGTTTCAATATAATCTTTTCATAATCATCTGAAAATACTAAATTTGTGAATATAACCCAGCTGATAAATTCTTTGTTATTAATTAACAAAATAAAATTGCGTGACAATGGATGACTTTGTTAAGCAAAGTACCGGTACCTGACAGGACAGGAGTTATACACAGTTTACAGCCGTAATGATGTTTCCAATTGAAATTTTCAAAAAGTACTTTAGTTTGTTTAATGGGAGAAAATTAAAACGTTTGTATGATTGATTGCACATTGCACAGCCTGAATCGTTTTTGCTAGAAACTTGAAATTCGGGTATTGGATGCCTTCTATAAATTTGAACGTTAATCGATATGAAACGGGTAAAAATGGTAACTGTATATCTCGAAAACTAATAAAGATAGAATACACATATTAATTTTATTTGTCTTTAATCAAAAAAGGAGAGGACAGGTGTCTGGTACTTTTTGAAAATTTGAAATTCTTGATTGATTAAAATGGGTAAAAACGGTAACCGAAATACTTCGTACCTTCTAAATATGTTAACACAGAAATAAAATTTATCAGCCTGAAATCAATGAAGAACAGAAATCTTTTGGAACTTTTTTAAGGCCCAAAAATTGTATCCCTTTTTGGTGCTTTTTTTTTTATCAAAATCGATTTTCTCAATAAAAAGTTCTAGAAATATTGTTAGTGAACAACAAATAATTATAATAAGAATTTTTGCAAAATTATTTCTACCTTAAGGGGGCGAAAAAAAACTGAGGCCGAAAGGGATTCAAAACGTCTAAAAATTATATCCATTATAATTTAATATTTGTATTTGCTAAATAAATAAACATAGAAATAAAAATTAAACAGCAGACATCTGTTTGGTACTTTTTTGAAATTCGAATACTTATTTCCAAAAAAACAAAAAAAAAACACGTATCCTTGGTACTTTTTTATAAAATTAATTTTCTCCATAAAAATCACATGAAACATTATTTTCCAATATTCACCCCTATCGTGAAAAAAAATTCCACATGAAATTTATTCCCTTTTCACACTTTTTCTATTAAAATTCAATGTTAAAAAAATAAAAGGGAACAAATTTCATGTGGAATTTTTATTTACAATAGGGGTGATTATGTATTACTACTATGAATTAATATAAACATTTTTGAAAATTATTTGTACACGCGGTACAGAACAGGGACAAAAGGAAGTAAAAACAAGGAATTTTCTATTATTTATAATATTTATAACTCTCAATATGCTCTTCGGAATACAAGTAATAAATGATAAAAAAGAGCTAATTTCAGTACATATATTTTGGTGCTTTTTTGAAATTCTTTATGTTTTCTATTGTAAGCACATACTTCTATTTTAATTGTTTCAATAAAATTTGTTGTGCCTTCAATGAGACTCGCACCCACATTTTTCGTCTACAGTGCAGTAGACCTTGGGCTACACCAAAATGTTTATTTCCATTTTTAAAATATTTATTTTATTTTCAAACAAGCATAAGTACATAGTTGTTGAATTTGTAAAAATGGACACGAAAATGACCTTATATAAAAATAAAATAACCGAGTGGCGTCAAATCACACGAACGCGGAGGCCAATTCACCGGTCCATTTCTCGAAATAATGTTGTCGTTGAAATGTTCTTTCAATAAGTCCATTGTTTCGCCCGCAGTATGACAAGTGGCACCATCCTGTTGAAACCACATTTCGTTTACATACATATCTTGAAGTTTTGGCAACAAAAATTCATTGATCATGATTCTGTATCGATTTCCATTCACGGTAACGCGTCGTCCTTCCTCATTTTTAAAGAAATTTGGAAATTTGGTAATTACGTTCTTTATGGTGGTCTCAGATGGACGATTATGTGCACCATAAAATTCACGAATGATGATTTGCCTAACAATACTGAGTAGAGACGTCACTTTAAACTGTCAAAACAGCTGTCAGACAACAGAGTGATTCATATAAAAAAAAAACTTCATAAAAAACACCCTTTATTAAATAATTAGTCATATTTATATTAAAATTACTAAATTGATTTACTTACTAATACCAAGTCACGGAAATACGCAAAGGAAAGAAATTTAAAGGCATTTCCGTTTGTCGTTTAAATATGGGAATATAAAAATCTCAAATATTTTCGATAATTGAAAACAATTTGTTATTAAATTATTTTAAAACACGCAGCCAACACGTACATACGTTTTGTTTTTCATACAACTGACTGGTGGTCTTAACCCATACATACATACACTTACTTATGTGTATTAAGAAAATGCGGTGAATGAATGAAAAAGGGGAGAGGGGCTAGAAAGGGCGCTATATAAGGCTAAAAAGGAGCTGTTTCATACATTTCAATTATTTGGTAGTTAGTTTAATTTAAACGTAAATTCGAAAACATATAAGAATATGTGTGAGTGTTTGTGTATATGTATGTGTGAGAGTGTGTGTGTGCGTTTAAACACACCAAGTTTTTCGAAAGTGTATGTAAATTTTATGTAAATTAATCTGTAATAGAAAACAACAGCAACAAAAAAAAAAACAAAGAGTTGCGAACACAGGAAAAACAAAGCAAATTAAGTGTTTACACTAAAGTACATTTTTCTATGAATATGGACAAGGCTGACAAGTTTTCAAAGCATTAAAGGTTTTATGTAGCTTTTTTAGACATGTATATACCTATACTTACATAAGAGCTTGTATATGTATTTAAATATATGTAGAGTTAGTTGTTCACACTCCTAGATCAAAATAGCGCAATTCACAAACTTGTGCATATGGTATTGCATCATTGCATTTGCAAAAAGGTTTAGGATATTTTTGCTCTACACTAACAAAATACACAGCAAGAGCAAAAATATGCTAAACCCTTTTGCAAATACAATGATGCAATACCATTTGCACAAGATTGTGAATTGCGCTAATATAAAAGTGAATTTAGTTTGTGATTAACTCAATTAAATTAAAATCATAAAACATTTATACATTAAATATACTCGTATGAAAAGAGACGTTTTTGTGGGTCAGGTCAATCTATGGCCAGGTATGTGCTGCTACAAAAATGGAGTGGTGCTGCAATTGATCCATTTTATGTTAAACTATTTACTAAAATCGTTTTGTGTACATAAATGTGCATATAATGTTCCAGTGAAGATATTGCAGTCGTTAGCTGTGTTGAAGAAGATCTGAATTTGTCAATTTCTCGACATTCTCAAAAATTGGGTTGTAAATATTTGGCTTTGAAGCCTTACGAGCGGCCATGGTACATGAATTTAAGCCAACCGACCATTCTGTTCGCAATATGTTCGCTGAAATCATTCAAGAAAAACCCGCTTGGTTTTGTTTCTCAAAAATTTCGGACGAAGCTTTGTGGCTATTAGTAATGATATGTTGTTTCAACAGGAACGATGCCACATCTCACACAGCCGCTGGAAAATTTATTAATTTATTTGTGTTTATTACCCAAATCGCATAATTTATACAGAGCCAATTGAATCGACTACAGCCCTAAAACTCAAAATTCATGAAATGGTTTTAGTTAATTAATCATTGGTTTCTGGTACCAATCTATTATTAAATTCTTTTTACTTCTTATCAATAAATAAAAAATATGAAGTGATTCTGAGTCGATCGGTATACTTTAAGGTGGGTGTTGGATCAATATTTTTGGGCGTTACAAACATCAGCACAAATCCAATATACCCTCCCCACTATAATATATAAAATATAATATACAAAATATAAAAAATGATCCGAATTTCATAGATTGTAGTACTATCACTAAATGTCTAGCCCCCTTATTCAAAAACGATTATTAAATTTAACAAACGTTTATTAAGACAGATTTGCATATAAAAATTTGCTTAATAAACGTTTGTTAAATTTAATAATCGTTTTTCAATAAGGGGGTAGATCTTTTAAAAGAGTTTTCAAATATACACCATTTCCAATCAATGAATATTAAAAATAAATCACAAAATAAACGAAAAAGTTGTAAAACTTCTTATTTTAAAAACTTTTATTTAATTTAGAAAGCATGAAAATTATAGCGCATTTAGATTAAATTAAATTTTGCTGTTAATTTGAATTAATAAAAGATGTTTTTCAAAAAAATATGATTTAAATGTCCAAAAAAATTCTAAAGTCTGGTCAAGGTCTTTGAACAAGGTCTTTGAACAAATTTCAAATTAACGTTAAAATTCAGAGAAATATTCCCAAAATCGACAAACCATTATGTAAATTTAGCAAAATATCAAGCGAAGAAATTATAATTAGAAGATTCCATGCTCTGGCTATTTCAAAGAAATCAAAAAAGAAAGTTATGCTACAATTTGTAATAAACATTAAACTTAAAGTTTATTAACCCATATTTGCCGGAATTAATTTTTCTTAAATTTGAAAACTAATTTATTTTTCCTTCTTTATGTATGTACGTCAAATTAATAGCTTTTGAAAGAATTAACAAAAAAATTATAAAAAGAGTGATTTTGGGCAGGTTTGGGTGAGTGATAACACCAGGCTCACAGAAACATTGCAGTGAATTAAATAAAACACTGAACATTTCAAGTTCTTTCAATATTGGAACACCAGAAAAAAATGGGTTAATACATGTATATTGTATAAATACAAAAAAAAAAGAAAAAAAATAATAAATAAATAATAAAAAATTTTTCTAAAAAAAAATTCTTGGAAGGTTTTAAAAATTTGCTTCCCTGCGTGAGTTTTTTTTCCCCAAAATAACGGGAGACAGGTGTTTTCATTACTAAAACATTCTTGGCCCTAAAATTTGGTTATAGCCCTAATGTAGGCATACATGTCTATGACTATTTGCTTCCGATACTTAAGCTCTTCCTAAATAAGTTTTGTATTTTATGGATAAAAACACTTAAATTTAATTATTGAAATTAATTTTAAACTTATGCATAATATTTTTCCACTTTTTCTTACGTAGCCGTGTTGGTAACTGAAAAACAAACCCATTAAATTGAATAGAATTTTAAAATGCCATTGTTGCAGCAGTAGAAAAGTAAAGTGTAGCTGCAGTAGCAATGGCAGTAATAGTTTTACTAGTAATACTCGTAAGTGTAGTTGTTATAGCCAAACTAGCAATGGTAATAATAATTGTAGCAGAGTGATAGTACGAATAAAATATATGTATGAAAGAATAATGAAAAATATAACATTGTGTTGAGGTAATAATAAAATATCCGCAGCATGAATTTAATGTAAGAATTTTGTTTTTTTATTTTTTTTTTTAGATATAAAACTCATGGCCTGGTAAATTCATTTCATTTGGCTTCGTGTGGTTTAGTTGGTACTTACTAAGGCAGCTTGTAGTAGTTGCTGCCGCATTTATTTCAGCTTAAAAATATGAACTTCTGAAGTTCATACTTTTATTATACGGCGAGTGCTGTTTCTTTGCTTTTTTGCTTTTAGTTTTAGTTTCTATTTTTTTTCGGGGTAAAAGTAGTTGTAGAAACAGAGCATTTTTAAATTAACATAAATTGTAACAACAAAGAGGAAAGTCGGAAAGAAATGTAATAATATTTAAAAAACAAAAACAAGTTGACAATTTATACGTTCACTCAGTTCCACTGCAGCAACTACGACAAACTACATTTGAGTGTGACATCAAAAGTTTTAAAGAATTTTCAACTTTTATTTTACTACATTACATTTGAGTGCATGTATGGATGTATGTATGCAAGTATGTAGCTTTATGTTGTATGCATTTAGGCTTCCCTTGCCTTAGTTTTTCATTTTACTTTATACGTGTTTTTTGTTTGTGTGCTGGCTTCTCTTGCCTAGATTAGTAGAGAATGTTGAAGCAAAAACAAGAACAAAAGTTTGTTGTTTGTTTTTTTTTTGTCTTTTTCCTTTAAGATTTTCATTTAATGTTAAAGAGATTATTATACAAGTCTTGAAATGTTGCTGGGGAAGTATTCTAGAGAACAGGAGGGTAGATATATTTTTTTTTTCGTGGACCAGCACTCAGGAGATGACCACCCACTACTTATGCAATGCATTGTTTTGGAACTAGGAAAATAATTTATGGGAGGGGTGTTTGTGAATATTGTGGGAAATAAGTGAAAAGCGCGTCTGCAACAAAGTGCAGGTGATCACAAGGAATTATAAATAATAATAACAAGTAAGAAAGTATAGTCGGTCAAGTCCGACCATATAATACCCTACACCCAGTATATGTATAAAACAGTTTTTCAGAAATGTGCGCTATATGGGAGATATGACCTATCATAAACCAATCATCAAAAAATTTATTGTCATGATTTCTGTGAATATAAATATTGTGTATGTTAAACTTTATCTCGATATAAATACGTTTAAGAGATTTATGGGAGTTCAAGTTGATTACGGGTAGGGTCTTATATGGGAGTTGCGACTATTTACGGAGCGACCGTTATAAAATTAGGTGTCATCATTTCTGTATATTATTTGTGTCGAATTTTATTTGATTACCAACATTCTTAAGAAATTTATGATCGTTAAAGTGATTTTCGGACGTAGGCCATTTATGGGAGCTACGACTAATTATGGACCGATCATAATAAAATTGTACCGTATTGCTTGTATACATATGAAATATATTTGTCTTAAATATTATTTGGATACCAATATTTTTGAGTGAGTTATGCTCTTTAAAGTGATTTTCGGAAGTGTGCGTCTTATATGGGAGCTACGACTAATTATGGACCGATCTGCACAAAATTTGTATATGTGATTTGGCTTCATTTACCACGCATTTGTGATGAAATTTGTTTGGTTCCTTTCATAATTCCGACATTTATGATCGGTAAACCCTAATTTCGGGAGGACTTTTGTATGGGGGCCAGGTGAAATACTGGACCAATTGCCACCAGTTTCAATCCCGTCCGTCCTTGGACCGAAAAAATATCACGTACCAATTTTTATCAAAATATCTTCAAAATTGCGACCTGTACTCTGCGCACAAGCTTTACATGGACAGCCAGCCAGCCAGACGGACGGACGGACGGACATCGTTAAATCGACTCAGGAAGTGATTCTAAGCCGATCGGTGTTGGACTAATATTTCTGGGCGTTACAAACATCAGCACAAAAGCAATATACCCTCCCCACTATTGTGGTGTAGGGTATAAAAATGCTGTGTTCTGCAGTATCTCAATTGAAATTAAGTAGAGTGGAGTCATAAGCAACTTTTATAACTTCTTTCAGAATACTGAGGAATTAAGAGGAATAAAATCTATAAAGATGGCTATATGAAATAAAGACAACTCGGAAAGCCAAGCCAAAGTTGCAATACTTGAAAAAATTGGTGCATACTAGTTGTGGAAGATTAAGAACTACAATGGAAGCTTGCAGCTTCCGATTTACCATAGATCAGTTTGGATGGTATCGTGAATACACACAAAATTCTGTGTAGTCCTTTTCACCAGCTAAAAGTGGTTTCTCTCATTTTAATAATCCTTAAGCTATACTATGGTTTGGCAAGGTGTTTATATAAAAGTATATGTCACAAAACTTGTTGTTCACAGTTGACTGAATGGTGGAAATAGTTCAATATTTTATCATCTTCCTTAAACGGTCAACAGACCATATTGTCAGATAGACCAATACGCGCCAGTTGATACTCCAACTCATTAATCAAATAATAAAGATTACGCATTGCACAGGTCCGTTATATTTTACAAATACTGTGAGAGTAAAATTGAGAGCAAAATTTCTTGTTGTGACGTCAGAGGTCAACAATATTTTTATTTTTGCTTATTTTTACATAAATTTGAATACTAATAAAAGTTTTAAAATGAAGTGTTTCGTTTTTAATTGTGAAAATATTAAAAAAAAACATCAATTTAAGTTTTTTCTATTTTCTAAAAGAAAATAAATTAAAAACAAAAATATATATTATCAGGCATGTGATGGAAATCGAAAACGAATGAGTTTTAGAAGTCAATTTTTTCGTAATATTTCTGTATTGAAAAACTTTTATCACATAAAATATAAAGATATTGGGCTACTAAAGAGAATCTTAAAACAAAATTTAAAAAAAATAGATTATAAATGCATTAAAATGTATTTCCAAAACTGATTCGTTGTCGATTTCGATTTCCATCACATGCCTGTATATTTAAGTTAACTTTTTTTTGATAGATTTTAATATGTATAAAATAGTAAATAATTAAATTTTTTTATTTTGAATAAAAAAATTTACGAAATTTTATTATTTTTTTAAATATTGTTAACAAGATTTGTTTTGTACATGTTGATTATAAGGAAAAAATAACCTGTGACGTCATGCGCAGAGAGAGGAAATTCTGTTTACATTCTTTGCGCAATCTTTATTATTTGATTCATGACTCCAACTCTATATGACCAATTAATACATTAACTAGTCAACTAGTGTTGGTTTAGGTTCAGAATCTCCATTGTTCTCAGGCAATGCCGACCGTTTAGTTGTTGTTCATTCTTTTTAATTTTATACCATAATGCTTGGTTTTCACTATGTCATTTTTGTTGTCAAATTGTCCAAATTGTTGGCAATTGTATGAAAACGGGTTGTCATATGGCGTCATCTATGTTTGCAATCATGATTGCAATCTCATTAGACGCCAAAGACAACCCGTTTTCATATAATTGCCAACAATTTGGACAATTTGACAACAAAAATGACATAGTGAAAACCAAGCATAAGAATGGTGTGGCATTTGCTAAGGAGATCTGGGAGGCGAAAGTATTTAACTATATTTCGCCTTAGTTTGTAAAAACATATTGCCGTTGGGTCTCCTGTCTTTCGGTTCTTTGATTACTCTTTGATAAGTTCACCCCATCATTCGTTCTGAAAGCTATTCTTACTATATTACCGGACATTGTAGTCTTAGAAACTGTTAATATACTATAGAACTATTACATCTATTCTTGTCAGGCAATGTAAAGAAGAACTGTCTAGTCTGGGTGGCTGGTGGGAGTTCAAGTTGGAAAAACTGCACTAGATCCTATCATCTTCATATAGACCTGATACACTTGCATCAGATCCTTGTCTGTCGAAGTATTCAAGAAAATATTTCAAGGGAGGCTTCAACATTATACCAGTTCACCAATTTAGTTTTGCAACTATTAAACAGATAACTAGGGACATCTAATTAGGGATATGAGTAAATTTTTTTGAATTAATAATAAATTGTTCTGCTAAAGACAATAAAATGAAATGATTACTGCCAGCATGAAATAATAAAGTCTAAGGTGGCGGACTAGTCACATAGATAACTACTTTAGACGTGTGGAGATATGGGAAACTGGCGCTTACTTGAAATTTCAATACAAAATGCCTGCGCCCAGTGTTGCATTCGTAATGAGTGTATTTAGTTGTGTACCAGTATTTATAATTTGACTAGGTAAAATAAATATGCTCGCCATTGTAGAGTGCTCTGTTGACAAAAGGAATTTATCATGTTATAAGATTATTCACTACAATGAATTGTTTTGTTTTTAGGTATTCAATAGAAATTGAAACATTGCCTAACACATTTGTTATCCTTAGAAATTTGTTCAGCAATTGTCGAACTTGTAAATGATAAGTTAAATTGCCCCACATTGAACTTCAATGCAAGATGTCTTACCTCTGTTATAAACTACGTTAATGATATCGTCTCGTCTTAGTTTTACATCTCTAGTATTAAGCTTTTTATTAACCCCCCCAGAATTATAAAAAAAATTTAAATGCTTAAACGCTTTATGAAAAATGTTGTAACTTTATAAGGGCAAATGTTATATAAATAAAGAATTGAATTGAATTGAATTGAAAAAAAAATTAATTATTTCCTTAATTTTTTAATTACTGTACAACCTGCTCAGTTACCACCCAATAAATATATGTAAGTCGCTTAAGCAGACCTTCTGCTTTGCCATATTCCAGAAAATGTTACACTAAGAAAAGCCACAAAATCTCAAGACTTTTTCATCAACACCTTGGGAAAATTCATAACAATTCATATATACACCACAGGATTCTTCCACTAATAGGGACAAGTGCAAGTTTATAGAAAATACAAAAAGGAAGAGAAGAGAAGAAAATAAAATACAAGTTCTGAATATGTTTTTTTTTTTTACTTAAAGATACTTAAAGGGAAATTGTTACCATATCGCTCATATACATACATACATACGTACATATGAATGTGTACCTAAGTACATGTGTTTAACTCTGTTTGTGTTAGTATACCCTGTTACTCTTTTAGCCAATTAGCCGCATTAAAGGATCGGTAATTAACAGGGTAGTATTCAAACGTAATCTGCTGATCACGTTTGAATTTTTGTAAGTAGTTTTTTTTTTAGCGAGCTCGGAGGTTGTTGTAATTTCGAATTGTATCTCCTATGAATTTTTCTAAATTCTTGATACTTTAAAGCTTCTACGAATGTTCTCCTTTCTTAATAATTGGCAATTTAAAGCAATTGAATTTTGGAATGAATTATTTTTGTTTGCGGCCTTTGATTAAAGAAGTAGCTAGTTAACGAACTACAACAAACAATCTATTTTGTTTATGCAAATATTTCCAAGCCACCTTTAAAACTGCAGGGTATAAATATATTTGTATATATATATATATATATATGAGCGTATGTGATTATTGTAAGTACAAATGAACATTTTTACATGTTGTTTTCACTCTAATTTAAGTGATTATCATAATTTAACATGATATTGTTTGTCTCTCTGTCTTTATGGTTTTTAGTCTTTCTCTGTCTCTCTCAGTCTCTGTGACTGATACCGTTTGTTTTTGTATTTAGAATCTTCTTCATGGATTTAGGGTAAATCTTCTCAGTTACATGGTGATGAAATAATCAAACCATCTAACCAAACTAAATCTCCAAGGAGCTTGAGGTGAAGGTAGATGGTAGGATGAAGATGAAATAGTATGTATGGCGGTTTGGTTGGATGTTTGTTTGAATGCATGTTTTTAGGTTTAGATTATAATAGAAATGGTTATCTAACCTTTAAGGTAAGTAGTTAAGTACAAATGTTAACTGTTCATGGACTAGATGACATGAAATTCTTGCATGCAATTATACAAATACACAGCTATATGTACACGCAGAGAAAAAACATGGTTGTGGTAAACATAATCTTTAGCAGCAACATATTATATTAAGATTAATGATTGAAGTCAAAACATATTATGATGAATATAAGTGCCATGAAATATCTTATTATGATCAATTATCGTCGTAATATTTTATCATAATATTTTTTTATTTTTCATAATTTTATATTTTTTTTTATTTTTATTTTTTAATCCCGAAGGAGTTTTACATTTATTTTAGAAACAGAATATACCGGAAAAAGCTGAAATACACAAGAGAGGTTATATGCAACAATCTCCTAGAATGCCATAATTTTATATTATAACATCATATTATAATCATATTATGCTCCAATCTAATAGCAATACGACCTAAAGTAACCATATTGTAGTTTAAAGTAATTACAATATGACTAAAAGCAATCATAATATGATCTAAAGTAATCATATTATGATCTAAAGTAATCTTATTTGTTTTGAATAAAACTCCATTTGGTTGAGAAATTTGTGCTGGTAATTTCTGGCTTATAAAATAAATGAAATTTAAACTAGATCAAACATATATTTTTTTAATTTTTGTTAAAGATAAGTACGAGGGCGGTTCGGAAACTTCTTAGCCTAGCACCAAAAGAGAATAGTTAGTTTTTCAAAAACATTTATCTGAAACGAAAACAGAAATTCACAGCATGATGCGAAGTAAAACCAAAATAGAATAAATTCGTTTATTTTATTGAACTTACTTTTATGGGCTTACCAAAACCCATAGTTCATTTAGTTTTTGATATTTGGAAGAAACTAAAGAATTACGCAAATAACGTATTTAAAAAATTGCGTCTTGCGTCATCGACTTCCTTACAAATACAATATGCTGCCAGTGGAACACATAATAATGGTTGAATATTCAACAATATGTTTAGTTATAAAACAATAATTTGTTAAACGTGAATCGCAATTATTTATGAATTATTTTCTACATGCTTTCTTTTTAAAGCTAAAGTCAACGAATTAAAGTACGTGTTGCTTGACCACCCACCTTATTCTCCAGATTTAGCTTCCAGTGACTTTTACCTGTTCCCAAATCTAAAAAAAAAAATCCTAGCTGGCAAACGTTTTACCTCAAATGAAGATGCAATTACAGTTGTAAACCACTATTTGGAAGGCCTTGAGGAAAACTATTTTAATCATGGGATAGAATTGCTAGATAAGTGTTGGACTAAGTGTATTGAAGTTTCAGGAGATTGTATTGAAAAATAAAAATATTTTTGAAAAACTAACTATTCTCTTACTGTACCAGGCTATGAAGTTTTTGAACCGCTCTCGTACATTTACTTTTATTCAAAGAATATCATTGTAAAGTAATATTTTTAGACAATTGGCACAAGGTATTTTCTGCTCTGCCAAGTGCGTCATCAGCAATGTTCATTGTCCAAGATCTACTTGTAAACATCATCTATGTAACTCACCATTATTGAGAAATAGATTTCGGGAATTAATCATATTTCCTATTACAAGTTATAAGCTAGAACGAATTTTACATACGTTTATAATGTGTGTGTTCTTATTATTATTACAAATTTTGCATAATTTTTGTTATGTTTAATAGTTTTTTTATTTTGAGAATTTTATGAATATTTCTTTTATGTACACTTTGTTTAGGACTTTTATACTTGTTGAAATTTTTTAATTTTGTAGTAATATTTAGTATAATAACGGGTGATTTTTTAAAAGCTATAGGAAAGTTTAAAAAAAAAAAAAAAACACATACAATTCAGAAAAATGCATGAAATCTTTATTTGAATCGATAGTACGGTCCATATTATTTAATGTTTTAGGATTATTTCATGCAAATGTAGACCTTGACTGCGCCTCAAATGGTCCATCCGCTTAGTCCAATTTTGGCATACTCTTTCCAACATTTCGGCCGGTATCTCACGGATAAATGCTTCAATGTTTCCTGGAACCAATTTCCGTGTAAAAACAGAATTAGGTGTATAAATAAGATAACACAGTGTAGTTTTCATAACCAAGCTCAACCATGTTTTTTCTCTGAGTGTAAATATATGCATATATACATTCATCGTTTTAACCAATTCATTTGTACATAATTTGTATATATGGAGTTTAATACGAGGTCCATTTAAATAGTCGTTTTAAAAAGTACTCACATTGAGTTGATACTGTTAATTGAATAGTATGTGGGAATTATAAAGAAGTTGTTTGAAGATCTGATTTGTGCTCACAATTAATAGTTCAAATATTTTTGCGCTTATGTATGCATGTATTATTTTTAATATGAAGAGAAGTTATTTGGTTACTTAACACATCCTAGGTAATCTAGCGCAGAGTAAATTACCACTTTAGTGTCCCTAAGTAATTGTCAGTGTTGGCAGTTTAAACTTTCGTTAAGTCCAAAAGCTACAAAACACATTTTTTTGATACTAAATACAGATGGATCGATCAAAAACTTAATGTGACAATAATTCCCGTGGTGAGTAAAGTATTGTTCGCATAAAATCCGGTCGCATAAATGTTTTAATTGTTATTAAAAAAAAAACTATTGCATAAATTTTATATCTAAATTTGATAATGATTTAAAAATATTTAAAAAAACTAAAAATAATTTTCTCTTAAAAAATCCATGTTTTTGTTTTAATGGACCGCATTAACTATTGCAAAACATTTCGATCCACCTGAGCACAGTGTTTACAAAATGTTTTCATTTTGGAAATTATTTCGTATTTTGAAATTTCGCGCAGTCGTAGCTGAGGTGTTTTTAATTTATTTTTTTCGGCTTTTTAGGTTGAAAGAGCGGCAATGAGATCCTCAAAGTTGATCGCCTCGGATCTCACATATTTTAAAAAAAGTCTTCAAAAAAACAATTATGATCCGAATGAGCTGAAATTTAAAATATAAATAGATAAATAAAAATCCTACAGAAGATTTTCTATTCTAGTTAAAGAGATACATATTTAGATTTATTTTTTTTTAATTTTCTTCGTTTTTTATATGTGGTGGCACTAGGAAGTGTAGCCAAATTTTCTAAAATATCAGAAATAATTGTGATAAAAATCTAAAAAAAAATGAAAAAACTTGCTAGCAGTTATCTCGTCCCTATAAAAAGTTAGACCATTTAAAGTTGGCCTTATTTTTTACGTTTTTTTTTCTCTGAAATATCTTTATAAAGCGTGATCTATTTTGAGTTTCCCTACTTTTTTAAAGAAAGAAAAAAAAAAAAAAAACACCGAAAATTCAAATTTAATGGGGAATGTTTAGTAGCATTTGAAAGAACATTCTTTGGCATTAATATTTTAAAAATTTTGTCTATCAAATGCTGGTCGTTGCTACGTCGCAGATTGTCTATCCGTTGAGTCCAATTTTCGATGACTCGTTCGAACATTTCGACTGGTAACTGGCATTCGACACGCATGATGAATCGAAGCGGGTTTGTCTAACGGTGTGATATCACACGATCTTGGTGGCCATTCGACCGGCCCAAAACGTGAAATTATATGTTCACCGAAGTGTTCTCTCAATAAATCCATTGCTTGATGCGATGTGAAATTATATGTTCACCGAAGTGTTCTCTCAATAAATCCATTGCTTTATGCGACGTGTGGCAAATGGCGCCGTCTTGCTTCAATTTCAGGCATAAAATAGTCGGTTATCATGGCAAGATAACGGTCGCCATTGACGGTTACGCTCGCATCGGCATCATTTGTAAAGAAATATGGACCGCTGATTTCACCGGCCCACAAACTACACCACGTGATCTATTCGGTCGAATATTATCCAATAAGGAATAATGGGTCTCAAAATGGGTGATGGTGTTGCAAATAGTACGCTCAATAGGCCGATTATGTTAAGTTGAACGAAGTGCACGAAACACATTCATCACTGAAAGTGAATTTTCGCTATAAAGTTGAACGATTTGTAAACGTTGTTCAGGCGTTAGTGTTTTCTTTATGAAAATACAAACAATACTAAACAAAAATAACATGGCAGCATGACACGACTCAAACACGTGATCTGTCAAAAAAAAGGCTATTGAAAAAAGTATTTGAACTTGAATGACCCTTTATTTTATCTTTTATAGAAATTAATTTTTTCCATATTATAAATTGAATAAGAAGATAGTTTTTAATGATCTGGAATAAGAACTTAATGTATAAGCGTGTAAAATATATTTGGCAGACACAAACCTCCACAGCCTTAGTCAAAATGGGCCAATTTAGGTTTGAGTAAAAAAATTTTAAAAACTAATCCCCGAAGAAGCTTCATATTCGTATAGTCGTATATGTTACTTTTATTTTTTTTTTTTAAACAATCACAAACTGCGAAGCTTTTTGGCTTGTCTGCAGAAAACACCCAGAGTCTTTGGCGGGAATCGAACCTGCAACCCTCTGACTGATAGTCCGCCACACTATCGCCTAGTCTATACACCCGATACATTTTTTTTATCGCACGGTATATAACGTCAAAGTGAGCACTTTGATAAAAAAAAACTCAGATTTTCGAACATATTCTTCCAGTTTCAAAAATTTTGGCGTTTTAAAATAAAAATGGAGACAATTATAATGCTATTGATTTAAAGATATTTGGATCTATATATGTATGTAACTTTTGTATATCAATCGACTCAGAATCACTTCCGATACAGCGGTGTCCGATTCAGCGGTGTCCGTTTCAATACTGCCCCACTGTGCATAACTTTAATTCATTAAATTAAGTTTTAATAGCAAATACCATATCCCTGGGTCATCTTAAATGGATTTCAATGATACATAGTACTAATTTACTAGTTATTTCGTTATACATAGTTATTCCATCTTTCCTTAAGAAGAATATATATTCTGGCATTTGTTTGTTGGCAATTGATACTCTATGAGGTTTAGATCTGGGCTGTTGAGAGGGTAGAAAGCATTTCTTTCACGTTGTCACGTAGTCATGCACATACAATTTTGTGCGTATGTTTTGGTTCATTATTGTAACCGAAAGTGGCCTTCTGTCTTTCGCTGCACTATCTTTTAAATTTTCCTTTGAAATATGTGAATATTTGCTTGTCTAATGTGGTTTTAACAAAGAGATTTCCGACATCTGTTAACATGCTATCACACTTCAGCCATCTTGTTTTACAGTTGCTTTTAGATTTATTTTAGATTAGATGCAAGAGCCGTATTCTCCTGTAAGAGGTCTTGATTTGCATTAAATATTTTTGTTCATTTGTTACTTCAAATAACGCTAATATGGGTCGCTGGACATAGCTCAATTCAGGGTAACTACTATATATTGCTGATGATTTAGCCAAGAAATGTACAACGCTGGCTGATGAGGAGATTAATCCCTTCATTGGTATTAACATTAAAGGTCTGAAATTACTTGTTCGGAATGAAATGTTTAGACTTGCTCAGGTAAGGTGGACGAATGAGATCACCTGCCCTTATTCGATGTGGGAAGGACGAATTTATTACTTGGTTTTCGTCGCGACCTAATTAGGCTTAATGTCTCTTTACTTACAGGTCACTGTACTTTTGGGACACACGTCAAAAGACTCGGTCTACAACATAATGACTTTTGTAGAAGTTGTCATAATGAGGAGGAAGAGGAATCAGTTACCCACTTCCTCTGCGAATGCGCGGCCCTATCGATACAAAGGGAACGGATACTCGAGGCACCCATTCTTTCGTGTTTGGGTGAACTATCAGGGATAAATCCAAGATGCATCTACACCTTTGCCATGGAGTCTGGATAGTTTGATAGGGAAGCAACCAATGCGGAGTGAACCGACGGGTTGTCCACCAACGGGTAACACAATGGAACCAACACGAACGGCTGCCCATTTTGAACTTTGAAAATAAAATACAGATATGAAAGCCATATTTCTGCAGATTTTTTCCACTCTTCTGTAACAATTCGTCCGACTGTCCTCGTAATTTGTATATGAACATTAATATGCATTTGTTCGTTCGTTCAGTCATTTCTCTCTGCAGTTATAACAACCCAAAAAACAGTTGCAGTTGTTGCAAAGAGTCAAACGTAACGTTCAAAAGAAAAAAAAACACACCCAATAGAGAAGAAATAGAAAAATTTGCATAATTTCTGGGACAAGTGCCAAATTGTAATGTAGTTTTTGGTACAAGTGCATGATAAAATAATTTATATGTTTTTGTTACAATATGTACGTATTTAGACACATACACGTAAATAAGCCAACATATGTAGACAAATACATATATCTATATAAGTCTATATACATATGTACTTATGCCTACAAACACATACTGTCACAATAGCCCAGTTGGAAATTTTATAATTTACATATATTTAAATTGTAGTTAGCTAGACAGATCAAACAGACTCTTCTAAAACATAAAGCCAATGTCAGCAAATAACCTAAACTCTTCAATATCCTCTTAATCTTAAGCAATCATTTACATGTGTCATTGTTTTCAATTTACTCCATTTTTCCACTTGGCTACTTGAACTGCAAGTAGATACTTCCTCATCATGCCTGTTTAAATGTTCCCCTATGAAAGGCTTCTCGTATGTGTATGTATACGAGTATATCTTGTAGATTGCTAATGTTTACGTCGTTTTTGTTGCCATTGTGTCAGGTGCAATTATCATATTGCAAATGGAAAAAAAATAATAAAAAACAAATAAAAAAAATGAAAAGAAAATTGTTCTTCATCTATTTCATTTCACTTCATACCATTTCTTTTTCTGCCATTTTCCATTTGTTCAGTTTTCAAATGCCAATGCTTTTAGGAAACACAGAAAAACAGCAGCAGCAACAACAAAACTTATTACAAAGATGACCTAGGCCTGGAATAACTAGTCACATAATGGATGAATAATAAAGAAAAGTAAACTTAAAAGCTAAAATAATCTTAAATGCTTGAAAATATGTTGCATAAATACAAAGATTTGGAATTAAACAAAGTATTCGATTGTTGAAATATTTTTAAATAATAGAATAAATATTAAAAACTTTACTTTCTGGAACCTAAAATAAGTATTAATAAAACTAACAATCAAAATACACAACTATGGACAACTCTTTATTGACAGCAGTGACAGACAAATAATTGAAATGGATTTTATATGAAAGCCATGACTAATTAGGGACCGATTGTTATTATATTAAGTGCCATCTATGCCAAATAGCCTTAAATCTGTTGTACACTGTCGGACAAAATAAAGTGCGGTTTCAAATATATCCCGTTTTCTTGATTATTTTCTAATAATTATAAATTATAGTTTTATTTTTAATCCAGTTAATATATTATCAAATATTTATGTACTTCTTGGCAAAGTCTAACCGCTTTTTATATTTACAGCTCATTGTAGACCGCTTTCGTTAAGTCTTCTCTAGACAGTTCGAATCGAAATATTCAATTCTAGTTCCTTCTTTATATATCTGGCTGTCGTAAAAGAATTTCCTGTTGCTGGAATTACATTATGATCGTGGTCTTACGTTTTGTGACACATAAGTTCCTTAGGCTTTTGTTTGACTTTATTATTTTATACAAAGCAATTATTTTTCTGACCGCAGATTCCGATATCTTATACTTAGAACTCAAAGTTCTCTGTTTCATCCAATTTTCGCGATTTAGAAAACTTTTTTCTTTTCGGTTAAAGTCCTCATTTCGAAAAAGTCTAGCCTTACAAAACCGCACTTTACTTTGTCCGACAGTGTAAATAATGAAGGCTACATCAAATACTATCTCATGTAATTGCCAGTTCTAATTTTGAGTGCCTGCATAAAATAAGCTGTGACGGGAAAAAACAAACATGTTTTTTTTTAGTTTTAATATATTAAAATGTAAATTTTTCCAACAAATGTTTTTGTTTGTTAGACTAGAAAATTTTTTCTTTTAAATAGCAAGAATTTCTTTTTTAAGTTTCTCTTAGCTTTCTTTGAAATATAAATTGCACTTAAAATTTAGACGTACCCCCGTTTACACTTGCGAGTACTCGCAGTGCTGTGTACGTATTATAAACTTATTCATAAAACTCGAATCATTTGCAACTAGCATTACTGTTTATACAGGAGAGTGAGAGTTCATTTTCAAAATGTTGTCAAAGCGTAAACTTCAAACGGCAGCTGCTTCGAAGGCCTTGCTTTTCAAATCGTTACTCCTATATGCTTTATCACTCATATCCTACAGAAGAGGATGGGAACGATATAAATTAATTAATTTTATTATATTTTTTAAATTTAATTTCACTTTTGTTATTGTTTTGATTGAAAAATAGAGTTGCCGAGTTGATCACATAAAAAATTTTCATGAGGGAAAATTTTCATTAACAATAATTATTATGATTTTAATGATATTTATTCTCCAAAATTAAAACATAAAACAAACTAAAATTTCAATTAGAAATATTATATTATCCACTTTCTATTCATTGGAAAATATACATGGCAACATTATTTTTTTATTTGACATTTACTGGCATGAGAGTGTCAAACATTCACTCGTATGCAAATGTAGCTGCGAGTAGCTCTGAAAGTGAAAAAAATGTGAGTGCATTGAGTTTTTCGAACTGTTACTCGCATGTGTAAACGGGGGGTTAATGAATTTTGAATTTTTTTTAAATTAATGAATTTTTTTACTTTTCAGTGTCTGATATATTGTTTGGAATATTTTTTAACTGATATACATTTTATTGTTTAATTGCGAAATCAAATCTAAAAAATTCTTTACAAAGTTTTATAAATATAAATTTTGAAATGCGTTTAAGTCCGTACGGAAAAGAAATCTGAGCGAAAAGAAATATCGATCGATATGCAAGACGCAATTATACATTCCTGCGGTATAGATTTTCCGCGAAGTAAATTTAACATAGTTGGGTCAGCTGATGGTGCGAAAGAGACATTTGGAAAAAAAATTCAATGTCAAACGTGAATAAAGTAGTACTTTTTGAGTTTTAATTAAAATATATGTATGTGCAATATCAAAACGCAGTTAAAATATACATATGTATGTAATTATAATATGGATACAATTTCGTTCCAATCCGATTAGAAAGAAGTTTTTTGCGTTATAAATCCGAAAATATGTTACAAATGAACGATAGATAGTAACAAAGAAATCACACAATAAAAAATTTATGAATAATTTTGCAGCTTTCAAACAAATTTTCGTTTAAATTAGGCAGTGTTGCAATATATTTTGGTTGAATTGGAATATGCAGGAAATCAAACAGATTAGAATAAAACAATTTTTATTAAAAATTTTGTATTTTCTAACATTTTTGTTCTTTACGTTAGTTTTTCGTTATAAAATTTGAGCGTAAGCAAAATGAAAACAAATATCTAGATTGCAATAAATACTGTCTGTGTAGAGATAATACCGCAAAAAGGAAAAAATAGTGCAGCAAATATTAAAATTAAAATTAAGCTTCCGCACAAAAATATCTTCTCACAATCGCGAAAAGGAATGAATAATTCGTCCCACTAAATATTATAATGTATGATTAAATGTAAATATATATGATTAGATCTAGCCGAGGCCTTTACCAAAATATAAAATGAGTGAATAAATGGATGGATGAAAACAAACAAATTGCACTCGTTTAAATAAATAACATGTTACAGGTGCCCCACAGCTGTGTCTGTGTTTGCCGTGTCCATCCATAGGAATTTTATATCAATCGGACCAGCATTTATTTCCATAAAAATTTAATTTCAGCCCCACTGTGTACTGTTATGTCAACAAGTAAAATGTTAAAGTAGTCATGTTATTTCAATATGTCCATGTTTTGAAACCAACTTCTTATTGAAAAGCTCTTTATATGAATGATAAGTTAAAGTAAGCTGATTTCAAATCTACCGAGAAATATAATTGATTATTATATTCATTTTATGCTGTATTGTGTATAAACAGCTCTATAGAGTATAAATGATAAATTCAAATTAAAGTAATTTAATCTTTTTTAGTCACTCTATGCTAAAATGTTGGTCTGGTTTATAACTTAATAACAATATTTTTGCATAGGAAATTTAATTGTACTTAAGGTGCAATGGTGCGTATGCTTATTACTTAATTCAATATTCCTGATAATCATACGCCCTGTGATACAGTTTCCATAAAGATTTTAATGACAACTCTGTGATACAGCAAACAATTACACTCTCAATGGAAGTGGTAGATATCGCATCCTAAATTCAAAAGGGTCACAACTCAAAATACTAAAATTTTCAGGAGAGACAAAAAACTGTTCATCGTGCACAAGCAACACATAAAAATAGACATAACCAGTTAACGAAGATAGTGATGTGAAAGAAATTTTTGCAGTAGTTTGAGATGTGTACGCTGAATTAATTTATGGAAAAAAATCAGTTTTGGAAAATTTCAAGTTGTGACCATTTTGTATTTAGGGTGCGATGTGGTTAATAACTTTATCACAAAATTTCTGTAGAAATTAAATTTTATCAGTATTTAAGGTGTATGATTATTCCAATAATTGTTTAAGTTTAAGTTTAAGTTTTTTTTTTTGTGTAGAAAACTAAATAAAAAACTTTTTCCTGCAGATGCTACACAGCGAAATATCGAGAATAAAGATTTTATTGAAAAAGATCTTGAGCTTAAATAATTTTTAGAATACTAATGGAAAAGGTCGAATAAACTATAATAAGAAAAATCAGTATGATTATTCAGGTATGTGAATGAAATCGTTTTTGTCGTTAAAGTGATTTGAAATCGTTAAAATATGTGATGTGTGACAACCTGTCGAGTTGCTGTAACGATTTCATATTCCATCTTGTTTTATAAAAAAACGTCGATTTTAACATGTGACGTATTTTGATAAAGTCAGTTCAAATTACGTTTCAAATCGACGTTTTTAACTTTGATGAATATTTAGGAAATGTAAGTTAAATTTATTAAAAATTAAAAAATTGATAACTAATTTTTATTTGATGTCTTGATCGAATTCATGGAAAAGAATCCAGATATAGATGCCTTGAATCTGCTTCGGTAGTGTTAAGATTTATCCATCCCGAAGAACATTTTCTTTCCAACAACCACAACATTTTCCAAAAACATTTTGAAACAGTAGTGCGATGCATGCCAATATTTACATCATTTCCAACAGATCGTTGAAAACTTCCGTCTGCAAAAAATGTTAAGGCAGCTACCAATTGTATTGTAAGATGAATGAATGAGCCTGTCGACCATTTCCAATCTTATTTGGAACCTTCCTTGTTTAACCGAAAGTATTCCATGAATCTACATAATAAAACAAATAAACATTTTTTTTATTACTACATACGTTTCCTCGGGTAAACCTAAGGTGTCAGATTCATCACGTATACGTTTCCTACGTACATATTCGGCTTCGTCGTTGGAATTATTTTCATTAAGAAGTAAATAAACTGCAAACAAAATGCCTGAGTTTATTTTAATTATAAATATTTTCAAATGTAATTCACAAAAACACAGTTCAGAGTTGTATTATAAGTTTTCACAAAGTTGTATTTATTAAAGACAATTGGAAATGAAACAAAAGTGGAAAATGAAATCGATCGAAATCAGTCACATAGTTAACGATTTAGAAAAACGCTTTACTTTTTAAATCGTACGATTTTCATCACATACCTGATTATTAAATTAAAAATTCTTGATAATCACACGCTCTGTGATACAAGCAATTTTAAAGAAGAGCTGAGTGAAATATCGTATAAATAAAAAAAAATTGACCTTAAGATTGATAAAAATATAGTTCTTGGTTATTTTAAGAACAATCTTCATGGACTAATGCCTTCAATATTTGGTTTTCTAACTTTTTAGAATCACCACTTCTGAAGCGCACAAACCATTTCACGCACGTTGAAACCGTTCGAACACAATTACCAAAAGCTTCGGTGAGCAATTGGAGTGCTTCAGCGCCATTTTTTTTTCTCAAATTAAAGAAGTAAAAAAGCAAAACTTCTGAATCATAGATCTTAAAGAGTCTATATTAGAAACAGAAATATGGAAATCTAGTATCTATTTGTCTACAAAACACTTATTAGGCAATGAATATTACATTCGATTAAGATGATTAAGATGAGCAATATTGCAAAATTGTTATGGAATTATAGCTTAATAACTGCTAAAAGCACTACATATACAATAAAATATTATAGTTTCCATGCCTAATAGCTACAATTATTGTCGTAAAGTAATTAATAAACTATAATTCATAAAGAATACTTTATATTGTCTACCCCTTACCGTTTAAAGGAAAAGCCAAGCGGCAACTAAATACAAAATAAAAAAAAAAAAAAACGTTAAAACTGTAACAATTCTCCATTTAGACTTCCGGAAATATTTGTTTATTTATGTACATAGATTTACCAATGAATGTATGTATGTAGTAAGTGTTGCTTATTCCACAATTACCATTTTAATTTGAAACCATTTACATTTTAACCAAGCAATTCAAAATCCCAACAAGATGCAAAATCCTATTAGCATCTGGTTGTGTGTGTATGTGCCTGTGTCTGTGTTTGTCCATTTTACGACAAGTAAGTAAATGTGAAAGTAAATTCCAATACTGATGACTGTTATAGCAATTAAAAAGGCATAGGAAGTATTTAATCTTACTTGAGCTTTTAACTAAGGTACACAACAACAGAATTGAGAAAAAAAAACAAGAATAGACAAATAAAGCTCTGTAGATTTAAACATGACTTCAGGTGACCTAGTATGGACAAATATGTGCTCTGCAGTTACTTCATAGCATGAAAGCAAAAATACCATTATAAGGATGTTAAAGAGGAAAAGTTTCCAAAGAGAATGTTACCAGATAAATTATATTACAGGAAATTGTACATAAAATTTATTTTGAAAATTGTGTAATTGACTTCGAGGAAAATAGTGGCATACCTCAAGGTGAAAATATAAATATGAGTAAAATCCTTGCTAGGTGTACAATGGTGTTTCTAGCGTTTATATTTTTACCTTTGAATCCTTATGAAATGTAGTAAGTTTAGGGCTTTCCCGTAATTGATTTTCGCTGATGATTGCAACGCTCCAAAATATTAGTCTAACACTTAACTTAAAGTATATCGATCGACTCAGAATCAATTTCTAAGTTGATTATACGATGACCGTCTGTCCTTTCGTCTGGCTGGCTGTCTACATAAAACTTGTGCGCAGACTACAGGTCGCAATTTTAAACATATTTCAATAAAATTGCGTATGAGATTTTTGTTCGCATCAAAGACGTTTTGGATTGTATTTGGTCCATTATTTTACCCAGCCGCCATACAAATATCTTCCCGAAATAGGGGTTGAATGCATATAAATAACTGATTTATGAAATTTCTCCACAAATAAGTTGTACATAAAGCCTAATCACAGCTACAAATTTTATGCAGATCGGTCCACAATTGACCATAGCTCCCATAAATTAAAGACAGGCCCACTTCCGGAAATCACGTTAAAAATCATAATTCTCAATAAAATGTTGGTATACAAATAATAGTTAAAACAAATCTTTCAGTGCAATTTTATGATGATTAGTCCATAACTAGTCATAGCTATCATATAATAAGGCCCACTTCCGAAAATCACTTTAACGACAATAAATCTCTTAAAAATGTTGGTATATCCACATAAAATTCAACGCAAATAAGTTTCACATATACAGAAATCATAACGCCAAATTTTATAACGGTCGGGCCAAATTTTGTCGAAGCTCCCTTATAAGTCCCCCCCCCCTCCCCCCCTCCGTAATTCACTTTAACTTGTATAAATATTTTATAAAATGTTTATATCGAGATAAAATTTAACACACAAAATAAGTACGTCATGCCATTAAATTGTTTGTATGATCATTATTGCCATATAACGCCCATTTCTGAAAAACTATTTTTCTGCATATACTGGGAGTAGGGTATTATATGGTCGGGTTTGAACGATTATACTTTATTACTTGTTTTTATGTTGTCCACCGAATATTTTAGAATTTTTCATTTGTATTTGGTGTGGAAGATAGACCAAGTGAAGTTCCAAGCCTAAAAATATAACTTCAAAACGCATTGGGGAAATCTATAAAATATTAGAGCATAAATATTTTTTTTTTCAAGGAACACCCTTCAAACTAGATTTCACACATATTATATTTAGTTACTTTTTCCTATAACAATTTTCCTATAACAATTCATTTTTGTTTTAAGCAGCAACTGTGACAAAATAACTTTAACCAAAAATTACAAAAAATAAAGAAATGAAAATAATAAAATTACAACAAAGAAAAAAACTAGCAACAACCAGGTACTTGAAATAAAAGTTTGTGTTGTTGTTGCAGAGTAACAAATCCTGTTGAAAAAACAATGCAAAAACAAGGATCTTTTGAGTGTTTTGGTTATTGTTCTAGTATTTCTATGTTTTCATTTTACCTCAACTTCTCTATATATTTTTTTTAGGTAGAATTAAAGAAAATAAATTTATTTGTTTTTCGTTTACTAGAAACTATTGTTCTTTTTTTTCTATGTATGCCACATATTTTGCACTCTTTCCTGTTTAAGTTAACGAAAAAAAGCTAGAAAAATTTTGTCTAAGAAAAAAAAACTAGTAGTAAACACATGTGCCATGGAATCCCTTGTTTTTGTTTACAACTTATTTTTTGTTTTCTTCAGCAGAGGATGACTCTTTGCAGTTGTTGCTCTTTCAAGCTGTTAGTGGCAAAAAAGGACTAGAAAGTGTGTCAGATTACTTAAAAGAAAAGGTGGCATTGAAACTTGGAATACAGAAAATGCTTGCAAATGTTAAGATTTTGCATGAGAAAAGCATACATGAGGGCATGTGAATGCCCTCAAAGATGTACGTTACAACACTGAGGATTTTCTAATTCCAATTAAATATCACCTTATTTCAAAATAATCTGCAAACACAGTTAAGATGTATTACGTATATTGTATGATTGTATAAGTTACAAATAGAAATTGTCTTACAAAATATCACACAGTCTCTATGAAACCTTAGCACACATGTTTAAATGAGTTTTTTAAGTTTCAAATACTATGAGCACAAATTAAACCTCTGCTACGTTCAAGTAGCTTAACCTTGTGCGATATTTTAAAGCACACACACAGAAAAAAAAATGCCAAACTTCAATTAAAATCACAAAAAAATCTACAATGACTCAAATTAGCTTGATATTTTGGGGGAAAATTATTCAAAACGATAAGCTAATCGCATGCCAGAATAAGTACATCTGCAGGCATTTTATTGTAATGCTTACAAGATTTTTAGTTTTATTGAAGAACTAAAAGCAATTATATTTAATTTTTAAAGTCTGCAGTCAATTGTACTACAATTGAAGATGAACGTCGTTTTTAGTATAAAACATCGTTTCTAGTATAAAACGTCGCTTTTAGTATAAAACAAGTATAAATAGGCTTAAATACAGAAAATATTTCTGTACACATTGCTAAGAACACCATAAAATATCGATTATTCTATTATCAATCTGGCTGCTTAACTTGCTATCCAAATCACCGACTAATCAGATATAATAGAATTTATTTTGCAAATGTCGAACGGCTCTTAAAGAAGAGTTCGAAGAGAGTGGCAATTGCACAGATCCCCTCAATTCAAATCGATGCTAAAAGATTGCACAGAAAAACTTAGAGAGCTCTTGGAAAGTCGGAAAATTGAATTACAAAATAAATATTGAGAAAATCTGGACGCAACTCCTCAATCGGATTACTCTTAATGACGAGCCACTAAATATGCAAGCCCCCTTTGCAAAAATTTAAGTGGTGGTTGAGCAAGTAATTATACTAAAAAAGGCAATGTGTTTGTTGATGATTTAAAAAATAGCATTTACCCTAAACACATCAAATGAAACAAATGACTTGCCACCAGTTTAACACCATTTTTAAGCTTTCGTACAAAATGTCGTTTTTACTATAAAACGTCGTATTTTAGTATAAAATGTAGTTTTTAGTATAAAACGTTGGTTTTATTATATAACTTTGGTTTTAGTATATATTTTTTCTTAGTATTAAACGTTGTTTGTAGTATATGTAAAACGTAGTGTTTTTAGTATAAAATAATGCTTTTTTAGGGTGGCCCGATAGACAAGGCGATAATGTGCCGGACTATCAGTCAGTGGATTCTGGGTTCAATTCTCGCCAAAGACTCTGGGTGTTTTCTGCAGATAAGCCCAAAAGCTTCTCTGTTTGTGTTTGGTAATTATATTTAAAAAAAAAGTATAAAATGTCGGTTTTAGTATCAAACGTCGTTTTAGTATAAACCGTTGTTTTTAGTAGAAAACATTATTTTTAATTAATTTGTTTTTGTGACCAATATTTATAATTATTATAATTTTTAAGGAGTTTCCTTCAGGCTAATTTGGTCAAATTATTTTTAGTACTAAACGTTGTTTTTAGTATAAAACATGGTTTTTAGTATAAAACGTTGTTTTTAGTATAAAACATTATTTTTAGTATTAAACGTTATTTTTAATATAAAATGTCGTTTTTAGTATAAAACGTTGTTTTTAGTATAAAACATTATTTTTAGTATTAAACATTATTTTTAGTATTAAACGTTGTTTTTAGTATAAAACATGGTTTTTAGTATAAAAAGTTGTTTTTAGTATAAAACATTATTTTTAGTATAAAACATTATTTTTAGTATATAACGTAGTTTTTGTATATAACGTAGTTTTTGTATATAACGTAGTTTTTGTATATAACGTAGTTTTTGTATAAAACGTCGTTTTTAGTATAAAACGTTGTTTTTAGTATAAAACGTCGTATAAATGTCGACGACCAAGCATATAGATGTCGATTCTTTTATCAAACATTTCAATCATTCTGCTGAAATAGGCGGGTAATTTTTTTAAGGAATTTTTAAAAACAAAGCCCAATCACACCTCCACAGCACATAGCGCTCTACAAAGTGACACGGTATGAATGCAAAGGCTTCTCAACAGTTATCCTTGGATTTTAAGAAGCCCAAATACTACAATCTTATCAACAAAACCTTGCATGGTATTCAAATATGTCCCTTTTGGAAAACAAAGTTCTTGTTTGAAAATCCAATATTATAAAATGTATGTATTTGTATATGTAGTTTAGTGTGTGGTATAAAAAGGTACTGGCGGTGGGCGTTTAATTATTTAATATAGGTGTTACAATTGCACTATAAGTAACTCCTCTAACTGAAAAGTTGTATTAAAAATATACCAAATAATATCTTAAATTACTAAGTTATTATTATTTTTTAATGAGTTTCATTCATTTCTTTTGACATATTCTTCCTACCCCATGATTTTATTCTTCCGTTATTATTATGTGATGAAGTTAATTATCATTGTTTGACAATGACGGTTTTACAAGTTGCCTCTAATTGCTGTTGTTGTTAATGTTTGTTGTCTCTTAAAATAAAACAATTTGATTAATTGTTTAATTCATTAACTTGACCACCAAATGGCGTTCAACATTTAGGTCTAAAATTAAAATCAAAATTAATATTTCATATTGAACATTAAAACAATTTGTATATATGTATATTAAATTAATCAGACAATAAATAATTTTAGAAGAGGAAGGATAAGAGAAGTAGAGCCCTGGGGGCCACAAACTACAATATCAATAATAATACTCATCAATTTATAATTTCCTAAAATAAATAAAATGTAACATAACAAAAGCAAAGGAAAAAAAACATTGTTTGTGGCAAATATACATTTATGTATAATATACATACATACATACATACATACATACATACATACATACATACATACATACATACATACATACATACATATACATTGTATATGTTTTACTTAAGTGAATGTATAATCTGCATACTTAAGTTATTTACTAAATTCATAGTCTTTTTGTCCTATCATCAGGATACAAATGTATAATAATTATAATAATTTTGTCGATTTGTTTGTAACTTAACAATACTAAAGTCATTTGGAATTCATTGACCGTTAAAAGCTGTTAATGATGTCAATTTTAGTTTATTATACCCTCCATCAAAAAGATGGTGACACATGGGGGTATATTATGTTTGTCATTCCATTTGTAACACAATATTGGTCGTAGAACCAAAAAATCTATACTACATATTCTGGGTCTTTATAAGATTTTGAGACGATCTAGTCATGTCCGTCCGTCTGTCCGTCTTTTGAAGACATAATAGAGCTTCGAAAAAATACATAGACTATGGTTTTATGTCATGGAAAGCGGAATCTCAAAACGGTTCATATTTTGACATAACACCATATAAAGTCCACTTCCGAAAATAACTTAAGTGCGCTTAAAATTCATCAAAAATAATCAAAATACACATCTAAATCGTCGTACCAAATTTCATGACGATCGGTCCATATTTGACCATAGCCCCCATATAAACTCCAGTTCCAAAAATCACTGAAATGTGCATAAATTCTTTAGAAAAATAAAGTTGGAATTTAACAGAAATATATAAATATCGTCGCTCTCAATTTTATGATGATCATCGGTCTTTATTTGGCCGTAGTCAACATATAAAGCCCACTCCTGAAAATCACTTAAATGTGTATAAAACTCTTGTAAACATCACTATCAAGTTGGAATTTAACACAAATAGTCCATATGTATGGACTATAATATATTAACCTATTATAATCTCCCATCAGCAATAAGTTTAAATTAGACACAGATAGTCCATACATATACAGAAATATTCATAATCAATTTTATGATGTTCGGTCCATATTTGAAAGTTCACTTCGAAAAACCACTTATAAAAATCACTATTACGTTGAAATTCAATACAAATAATTCGATCTACATATGTACATACATATAAATCATCGTATAGAATTGCATGATGACAGGCTCGTAATAGTTCGTAGTTCCCTTATGAGGGCTACTCCCGAAAACTTATTAACCTATATAAACATCCATATCGACAGATTTGTTATAAGTATTTAAAATGTATACTATTCACATTTGTAAAAGTTGAGTCCATAATTGGTGGTGCTATCACTTCCGAGCGACAATTTTGACGTTTAAAAAAGCCAAAGCCAATATTCTAGGGCTTTTGGTACTTAATTTATTGTGTGTTAAAGCAAATCACTTTATGTTACACTCTGTAAAATTATAAACAAAGTGCAGTTTTGAGAGAAAGAGACAAATATAAGTTCTCGATTATAAGAGAAAAGTGCATATGAAATTCATCTAAAATAAACCTGAAACAAATAGACCCAAGCTTGGAGTCTTGTGGCCACGCCCCCTATGTTCGAAGGTCGAAATTCAAAAATTCTTCTATGGCCATTTCGTTTTGTCAAAATGCGATCAGTATTCTTTCATTATGGATTTGATAAAACATAAAATAAATATTATCTAAACATTTATTATGATCTTATTGTCCTATTCACGTCATCTCTACGATAGACAAAGCGTTACTCAACATGTTCTCTGTGCGGATCTTTTGTCACAAATTTTTATATTAATGTATAAATGGTTTTTGTAGCATAAAACATAATTTTTAGTATAAATGGTTGTTTGTAGTATAAACGTGTCTTTTAGTATATAACGTAGTATTTAGTATAAAACGTCTTTTTTTTTAGTATAAAGCGTCGTTTTTAGTTTAAAACGTCATATTTTGTACACGTTGTTTTTAGTATAAAAGGCCGTTTTTAGTAAATTTTGTTTGTAATATAAAACGTCGTTTTTAATATAAAACGTCGTTTGTAGTATAAAACGTTGTTTTTAGTATAAAACATCTTTAGTATAAAACGTAAGTTTTAGTATAAAATGGCTGTTTAACTAAAAACGTAGCTTTTAGTATAAGACATCGTCTTTAGTATAAAACGTGGTTTTTAGTATAAAATTTAGCAAAAAACGTCGTTTTTAATATAAAACGGCGTTTTTATTATTGAATTTTGTTTGTAATATAAAACGTAAATTTTTGTATAAAAAGGTTGTTTATAGTATAAACGTGTCTTGTAGTATATAACGTAGTTTTAGCATAAAACGTCATCTTTTAGTATAAAACTTCGTTTTTAGTATAAAACGTCGTATTTAGTATAAAACGTTGATTTTAGTATAACACGTCGTTTGTAGTAGAAAACGTAGTTTTTAGTATAAAACATCGTCTTTAGTATAAAACATCGTCTTTTAGTATAAAACATTGTTTCAACTTCGCTCAGTGTATCTAATTTGTGTGCAAATAAAGTGAACAAACTTTCGAAGGGCGAAGCTCTAAATACCCTGAACATGCAATTTGTTTAAACGTGCAAGATTTGTTTGCTATTCATCTAAATTCCAGATTTATGTATTTTCTAAAACTCCTTCCATATGCTATACGGTTTTCAAGTTATATAAAAAAAAAAAAACTATTTTTTAATTTAAACTTATGGCCATATGTTCCAACATTCCAAAGATGGGACTACAAAAGGGAGCAGTTGCAGAAATATGTATTGGGAAAGTACTTTAGTTATTTAAAGGGGAAAAAGGGACCTATTTTTAATTAATCCATAATTAGAATTAGCGAAAGGAAATAAATATGAATTTTGTAGTAAAATATTTATTACACAGGTACTTATTCTCAAGCCAAACTTCAAGAGATGAAGAGAGGAATTCCTGCCATAAAATAAATAATTAAATATAGTGTAAAGTATTTTTAGTATTTAAACCATTCACAAGACTTTAATTGTTTCTACTTTTTTCAAAAACCTAAACATAACAAATATAATACTAATAATTAAAACAAAACCATTTCAACTTAATTACTTTGAGAAATAAATTTCTAGTTTATTAAATAAGATACTAAAATCTATTTGTTTGTAAAGTAAAAGTTTGATAGACTTGTAACCTGTAAATAAATTTCAAAACACAACAAGCTAACTAAACTTTTAACTATTCATACCTACCTACATAAATATGTATGTATGTCTGTTAGTACATTTAGATATACAACTGACTGTATGTTTGTCTGCCTATCTGTCAGCCTGGTCAGTTGACAAACTGACTAGTAATTTTGAACATGTGTGTTCCAAAAATCCATTATCAAAATCACACAATTTCGTTTTCTATATTCTGATAAATAATTACTCTCGTACATTTTTAACTTTGACATACATACATACTTTTTCGTAGTCTAAGTCATAATATTGTTTTCTTTTATTTCGTTGTAACAATGTAACTATTGGCTACCTATGAGTATTCTGGCCAATTAATTTAATTTCAGTTGTAGAACAAAAAAGCGGTAGAGAAAAGATAGTCTGGGTGGTGGAGGGTTTTATTGAAATATGTCAAAAATTACTAGAAAAAAGTCTTGTAGTTTGTTGTTACAATTATCTGTAATTGATTTTATGTTTGCATTTATATTTACCTGTAATGGAATTGCTTTTTAAATTATAAAGCATGCGTTTATTAAGAAATTTAAGATTTTAGAAACGTTTTGAGTTTACAAAGATCAATCATCAGTGGCAAGACGTGTTGAGTTGAAGGACTATCTACAAAACAATTTTGCTGTTTGTGTCTTCATTAGATCCTTAATGAATGACATTTTTTTTTGTCAAAGTCCATACAATTTTTGATTTCCTCAATAATTTGGGTTACTGCACTATTTCTTATACGAGGGCGGTCCCGAAACTTCTCAGCCTGGTACAGAAAAAGAATAGTTCGTTTTTCAAAAACATTTTTATTTTTCAATATAATCTCCTGAAACTTTAATACACTTAGTCTAACGCTTATCTAGCAATTCTATCCCTTGATTAAAACAGTTTTCCTTAAGGCCTTCAAAATAGTGGTTCACAACTGTAATTGCATCTTCATTTGAGGTAAAACCTGGCAAGCGTTTTTTTAGATTTGGGAACAGGTTAAGGCCACTGGGAGCTAAATCAGGAGAATAAGGTGGGTGGGCAAGCAACTCGTACATAAGTTCGTTGATTTTAGCCATTGTTAAGACCCTCTTGTGCGCTGATGCGTTGTCTTGATGAAAAATTATTTTTTTGTGTTGTAAGCCAGGACATTTTTCTCGAATTTTTACATTAAATTGTAAGCAACATGTTGCAATAGTACTCTGAATTTATTATCCTTTTGCAGATAGTCAATCAATAAAATACCTTTAAAGTCCCAAAAAACTTTAACTCACAATATGCTATTCGGAACTGAAGTACTAATTGGTAAAAAGGGTTAATTTCATATTTGGTACTTTTTTTTTAATTATTCTTGTTTTCTATTTCAAGTATTTCTATATGAATTTTTTCAATAACATTTGTTACTCCTCCACTGGGACTCTAACCCTGGTTGTTCGTCTACATTTCAGTATACCAAACCATCAGGCTACACAAGAATTTTTATTTCCATGTTTCATATGTTAATTTTATTTTCAAACAAAGATTTTTTCCCTATTCACCTTTAGCAATAACCTTCATGTAACGAATCTGATTCAATTTGTTTAAGATACATTTAATGTGGTCCTTTTTCATCGTATAGAATGAATTATTAAATAACTGCAATTTAAAATTAATAAAAAGAAATATTTCGTCACATTTTCGGAAAAATTAAAAAACGCACCGAAGTTAAAAAAAGCACACCGCGCACCAACTACGGAAATTTTCGTACAAAACGTTTAAAAAAGCACCTAAAATGATGCGAAACGCACCAAGTTGACAACGCTGATACCAAACTTGATGATGGTCTGCATAATTGGTCATAGCATTAATATTTACATATATAAATATCGGTACCGACCCAAGATATTACACAGATCATTTATATATATACACACAAATCAGACTACAGGATGTTGCGAATTTCGCTTCATAGTTGGCCACATCCGCCACACACAGAGAAAAAAATATAGTTATATATATTTTATGTTTGAATTGTATCAAGTCAGCTAATTGGGCCTATATTATTTAATGTAAATAAAAAACTTCTTTACATGTTTTCCAACGTTTCGTCAATTTTTTGTTGACTTCATCAGGGTTACGTAAATTTAACAGTAATTTTCACATTAAATTAAAATTAAATAAATTTTACAAAAAACAAAGAACATTTAACACAAGCAAAAATTAAAACCACAGCTTAAAAATTAATATCACAGTTTGAAATTATATTGCAACTCTATAGCTTGTATTAAAATGTATTAAATAATATAGGCCCAATTAGCTGACTTGATACATTTCAAACATAAAATATCTATTGAATTTGGCCAAATAACACATTAGTATAGTTATATATGTTTACCACAAAAATTTCAAAATTCTTACAAGTTGTTTAACAATGTTATGGTCACTGTAATTATTTATATGATTGCGGTAACCATAATATGGTTGAGTTACAATTCAGATTTTTACTACAATCATATATACGATTGTAGTAACTATGTATGTATTTATGGAAATCATGTTTATGATGAATTCATTTATCAGAATACGTTGCTCTTTGAGTATGATTGAGAGCAACATAATATGATAAAATCTTTCATCATACAACTGATTACCATACACATTACGTAATTGCTATAATCATATATATGATTGCTATAGTCAAATTAATCGTAACTAAATCATATAAATAATCATATACAAAATTACAGTGACCATAATATTTTAAAAATTTTTTGTGGTAAAATTTTTTTTCCATTTTCTTCTGGGTGCATTTAAGGTTCATATCCGAAAATAACTTTAAAAATCATAACACTCTTAAACATTTTGGATTTCAAATAACAAAACACAACTCTGTTTCATATATACAAAAATCATTAGGAACATTTTGATGATGATCGGTCCATAATTAGTTAAAGCTCCCACATAAGACCCATTTCCGAAAGTAACTTTAATGAACATAAATCTCTTAAAAATTTTGGTAGCCAAATAAAATTCAACACAAATAAGTTACATATATACAGAAATCATGACAACTAATTTTCTAACGTTCGGTCCATAACTCCTCGGCCTCCCTAAATCTTTTAAGAGTATTTATACCAATATAAAACTTAACATATTTACATGCGCAGAAGTCATGAAACGAAATTTTTGTTTGATCCATCCATAATAGGTGCTTGCTTCCATAAAACTCCCATTTCTGAAAAACTGTTTTAACACATATACTGGCTGTAGGGTATTATATGGTCTTGCTTGACCGACTATACTTACTTACTTGTTTAATTGCAATTTAATGTATTTCTGATCTACTTATAATAGTTTATTTGTAAATATATTTTCATTTGTTTAAATCAATAGGATTTAACTTTCATTTCACTTCACTCATAGAAATTACGCTCCTTTGACTTACTGTAATTGCAGTAATTTCTTTTCTATTTCAATTTGCTTTTCTTCTACCATTTCGAGTCCTCAGAAATGTTGAAATTTCCTAGTTACTACTGCTGGCATTCATTTAACATTGAAAAGTCATTATTTTACACTTTTTTACACGTAAAAATACGTTAATAAGCGCAAAATTTGTACCTGTTTTTTTCTCTCTCACGTATACATACATATTTTTTTACGTTTCTTATATTTCCTTGTTTGCTTTTCTTTCATTTCTGTAGCAGCTAGTGTTTCTCTACTCTGTAAGTTTGTATATATGTGACGTGCTGTTTGTTTTTCTGAAGTTCCTTTGATTTCCGTTTAGTATATTAACAACGGAAGTCGATTGCTTTATAACTTTTCATTTCGAGGAAAAGAAAAACGATTTTCTTTTCATTTAAACTTTGTTGCTTTTACGGTTGTAGTGTGTTTTATTTGGTTTGTTTGTTTGTAATTATTGTTTCATGTAATGATTTACATTTGAATGATTTGTTTGCTTAAATGAATAATATGAAAAGGTTGGCTATAGAAAATGTGAAGTTTATCTCTTGTAATATAAAACATAATACAATTATGCGCCTAGCTTGTATATTCCACTATGAAGTAAAACTGAAATTTTTTTCAATTCCACATAGACAATTTCATGGCGTTCTAGAAAACGAGTAAAACTTTTATTCTACCATGAAACAAACTGGAAATTATTAGCCATGTGATAATTTAATATGCTGTACACCAATACCTCGCTGTGCGTCGTTTAGTACTAATTAATTAGTACCAATTTGTACTGTGCGTCGTTAGATTTTCGAGGTTGCGTTGTTTTGGATTCGAGTCTTTATTTTTTTTTAATTTCTTCATTAGATGCTAAAACGATGATACAACAAGTACTTTGATGATCGAAATAGAGTTATTCATTTCTATTTGGATTGAAAATTAATTTGCACAGAGAATACCATTAAGTAAAATGGTAATTCAGACGATATCAAACCATAATGCTGGTGTTAGTCATACAGACAATTGCTACAAAGAAAATTTATTTTACGTTGAAAAAAAAGTTGTTCAGCTAACATTGGATCAATTTTTTGTGAAAGAAAGCCGACGACTTAAGGTGGATTCACCCATTTGTTCGTAACAAAAATTTTTTCCGGAGAAAAATTTTTTTACTGAGAGTGTTTTGCAGTACAATTCACCCATTTCGAACGATTTTTCTGAAAAATCAAAGCTGCCATATGTAAACAAAATCTTTTAGTTTTACAAGTGCGGCCATTTATTTTGCTTTGGGTTTTAAGTGTCAAAATACAAATATGAAATTATTTGAAAGTATTGTGTATTCAAAATCAAAGATATAAATTCAAAATGAATGAAAAAAGAAAGTTGCTTTTGCTGATGGCCATGGAAATATTTTAATTAATATTTGTATGAAAAAATGCAACCTATTGGCAACTCAATTTATTTTTGTCCAGAGAAAATATAAAATTAAACCAATTCAAGTTCGAAAAAAATATTTTTTCTCTTAAAAAGAGAGACGTCAAACTTCATATAAAAAAAAATTGTTCGAAGAAAATTTTTGTTAAGAACGACTGGGTAATCCACCTTTAGTATTTTCGTAACCCTAGAACCGATCTTCAATCTGCACATGGTTTGCTATAGAAAATCTCAATTCACTTTGCGTCGTGTTTTTTTGGAACGTAACCCCCACGCAAAGTTAGGTATTGGTGTAGTTCATTTTGTAAACAAATATATTAGTATGTATAAGGTTATGTTTTCTGAAAGCTTAAATACTTTCCAATAATTGTCGTAAAAACTTCATGCCAATTAATTTGGCAGTTTATACGTTATGGGTTTAATTAGTCCATAAGTTTGTAATTAAAATTACTCATACGCAGAGTTGTCAACTTTGAAATTTCAAAACGCGCCATTTAAAAAAAATCGCACCAAGTTTAGATTTCTTTTTTTATTTAAAATGTTTATTGAATTAATTTCACATGAAAAGTGCAATATTTTTGTATTATAAATATATCAAAAAAAAAAAAAAAAAGAACAGACTAGAAAAAAATAAAACTTCTTAACAAACATAAAAAATAAACTAAACAAATTTGTTTGTATCCATTGTATCCATATGAAATTATGTTTTTCCTTTTTTTAACTTTTTTAAAAGAGATCAACGATTAATAGTAAAGTAATAATAGTAAAAGCCTTTTTTTAATAAACGAACTAATAAAGATAAAATAAGCATTTGACCACTCAAAATTTTACTCACAATATGCTATTCGGAACTTAAGTAACTAATTGGTAAAAAGGGCTAATTTCAGTACATATTTTTTTTTAAATATTTTTATATTCTCTTGTAAGTACTTCTAGTACTGGGTCTCTAACCCTGGTTGTTCGTCTACAGTTCAATAGACCAAACCATCAGGCTACACAATAAGTTTTATTTCCATGTTTAAAATGTTAATTTCATTTTCAAACAAAGACTTTCGCCCTATTCACAATTAGCAATAATCTTCATGTGACGAATTTGATAGTGTGTATTTATTTATCATACATTCGTATTTAAAAAAATTTAAGGGGGTCCTTTTTCATCAAATAGATTTCATGATAATGAATTATTAAAAAATTGCAATTGAAAATTAGTAAAAATATAGATTTCATCACATTTTTGGAAAAATTAAAAACCGCAGCAAAATTTAAAAAAAAGCGCACCGCGCACCAACTAAGAAATTTTTCGCACCAAAAATGGTGCGCAACGCACCAAGTTGACAACACTGCTCATTCGCCATGGAATACATGTAAATAATGAATGATAAATGAAGGATCCCTAAACCAACAAAAATAATAATTTCTATATAATATAATATATAATAATATATTATAATATAATAATTTGTTTAATTCACTAGTGGTGTCGTATGTTTATATTTTGAGCCAAGTCGTATGTTTATATTGTAAAACCTTCAAAATGACAAAAGAAAAACATTTTAAAAACTAATATACAAAACATAAAATATTAATATTTTCCAAATACACAATTTTCCGCTTTCACACTCTTCAATACTGACTCGTCAAGGCAAGTGTTTTTGGATGAGAAGGGAAAAGAGTATAAAAGCGGTGAAAACTTGACGGTACTAGTCAAATTTCTTATTTCCTTTTGTTTTTTCTTTCATGCCTGTTGATTTGCATTAAAAAGCACGAAAACTGAATTGGCATGTGTGAATGACACGGCAAGTTCAAAAGAGAATTAATCAAATACTGTTCAGCTAAAACTGAAGAGTGTGAAAGAGGACTAAAACAACAATATTTATTACTAAAATTTTTGGTTTATTAATTCTATTTTCTTGTTTTGAATTTGTCAGTCAGTTTACAATTTGAGTGTGACCATTTGGTTATTTTTTTTTTAATTGAAAATATTAATTTGTATGTTGAGAAATATATTTTTACCTTTGCCAACATTTAGATTTTCATACAACATTTGAAAAAATATGGTAGCAGTTGTACAAAATATTTATATAGAAATTACCAACAACATTTGTACAACTATTGTAAATTTAGATGAATTGTACAATTATTATTTTCAGTTATCCTGAATAACTTTTTGAATAAACGTCTCCTATAATCAAATTTTCTAATTCTATTGAATTTTCTTGTAAAAACTCTAACATGCTCCTTTGCGCTTTTCTTTTTATTGTTGAGCAAGACGTTCAATGTATTAATACAGATTTGTTGTTTTTATCTTTTGAGATTGTTTTTTGTTTGTTTTACTGAATGCTGACAAGTACTTTCTATTAAAAAATCAATTAACAATTAAATTTATTTTTTATGCAATTCTATAATTAAATCACGTATTCGATTTATTTTTTGTTGTTCTTTTCTATTTAGAAGACAATATGTTTAATTTGTTGTTATTAAATTTAATGTGTGCACAAAGTTCTTGAACAAGTAATTAACAGAATTGTTGCTAAAAATTTAATACCAAAACTGTGTGTGTAAAAGGAATTTATATTTATAATATTGATTAAGCACCATAACATAACATTTTAGAATTTTGAAAATACAGCTGTGATCTCAGAATTAAGAGAAAATAAATAGATAATTGTAACATTTTATACTTAACTAGAAAAATGACTGACGCTAAATCCATTTCCAAATACTTTTTTTAAATTTTGCAATAAATATGAAACGAAAATTCGTAGGGCTGTTAAATAAAGTATTTATAAGCTCTTAATATATAGAAAAAGTTTTCAAAATGTTTTTTCATAGGCTCGTTTATGTATTTTTTTTTACGAAATTCAAAGTTTTGTTTGGTTGTTCTTTATATAAAGGACTGCTTATGTGTCACTCTATCATGTACGCCATTTTGTTGCAAATACCTTCTAAACATACTCACGCTTACAGGCTTTCTAGAAGTTTTCCTAACAGTTTCAGCTTTTTTTTTCCAGCACCAGATGTTGTTACTTTAGTTTTTGTAAGATGCTTTAGTTGTTTTATACCAGTCAAACATTCTATGGTATTTATACTACAATTGGTAGTATTTGGTTTACATGTCTATAATTTGTTTTATTGGAAATTGATGTCCACCAAAGTTTTTAAATATTTCACGCAGGGATTTATCTCTTCTATGTCTATTGTAAGTCTATTATGATTTGCCGAGTCTCAAATGATGTTTGTCGTTGCATTGTAAATTTTTCACTACTTAACGCCACAACTTAATTTCTTTTAATGATAAATTATGAAACTTGCAATTATTTTGAACAGCACTTTATCATTATACTCTCAGTAGTACCTAGTGGTAAATCGTTTTCAAAATTAAACGATTTATCACTACTTTTGGAATTTTCTATATCTGGCCAATATTTACTTTATTGTTTTAGCAATAAATCAATTAAATTAGTAGGTATACGCTTTCGGTTTTGTTTATTTGTGAATTAAATTATATTCAAATCTATATATGTATATAAAAATGAATGTATGTATGTATGTAATGTATGGACTCCAAAACGGCTGAGCCGATTTTGCTAAAATCATGCTACTGTAACTCTGGAAGGAATAATAGGCTATATGAAGTTTTGAGTGTACAAACGGGGGTGGCACCGTCCATATAACCCAAAAATTTAAATCGCCATATTTTGGGCATTTTTTTTTTACCAACGTCAATGATATGTGGTACATATGGTATTGGCATAATTAGGTATATGTACCAGGAGAAAAGTGGACCACGTCCCTGTTTAGGAAAATTAAAAATCGTAATATAGCCTTAACTACTGGACCGATCGTCATTAAATTTTCACAATAGGATATTCTTACGAAATAATAAATTCTTGACAATGTAAGTGGAGAAAGGGACATGGCCTCGCCAAACTGAAATGCATCGCTCATATGACGCGCTTCAATAACCTATTATTTTTCCATATGGAGAAGATGGTTATCACTTTGAAATGCGTCAAATCGATCAAGCAACCCCTAAGGCCGTTAATTATCCTATTGAGTTCTTAAATTCACTCGATATGCCAGACTTTCCACCACATGTGCTGCAACTTAAAATTGGAGTGCCAATTATTTTACTGCGTAATATCGATCACCACGGCTTTGCAATGGCACTCGACTTGCAGTAAAAAAAAAACTGAGAAATAATTTAGTAAAAGCGACCATTATAACAAGAAAATATAAAGGTACAGATGTACTTTTGCTACGCATTCCAATGCTACCAACAGATTTACCATTCGATTTTAAACAATTTTTTCCTGTTCGGTTAGCGTTTGCGATAACTGTTAACAAAGCTCAAGCTTAATATTTGTGTATATGTTTATGCTCCTGATGATCAAACTTAATCTAAAGCATTGCAATAAATACATTAAAATTAAATAAATAAACGTTTGTAAATATATAAATACCTACGTTTTATTTTATTTTATAACGAGGGGGGGGGGTAGCGAAGCACACCGGGTTTAGCTAGTAACGATATAAAAATGCTTTATAATTTTCTAATACAGTCAAATCCCCATAATTTGTATCCCCATAAATCATAATTCCTGATAATTCGTAATAAACTGTCGGTCCCTAAAAAAAAATTACATAATTCGTAAAAATTCCATACATTTTGTTCCCCTCGCAAATTCGTAATTTTTTTTTTTCAAATAAAATCTTTTTTATCTCTTATAAATCGTAATTGTTTGCTAACAATTATAATCCGTAATAAAAACAACCGAAACATGTAAAGAATTGTTTTTTGTTTACCGCTAGTTTTTTATTTCCTTTTATTTTATTTTCTTAAGATCAGTGTTTGTTACATGAATAAGAAAGAAAAATGTCAAAAAAGTGTTACAAAAAAACAGCAAACTTTTGCAGCCATTGACAATGGAGCGAAAAAAATAGACGTTGCTAAGCGATTTGAAATTGCTCCAGCAACTTGTACTTCAATTCTTCAAACAAGAGAATTTATTATGCAAAAAACTTCTGGCAATAAAGCAAAAGCGCGAAAAACTACCTGAATATCCAGAACATGAAAAGTCTTTAGTTTTATGGTTTACACAGTGCCGACAGTCTAGCAACCGGAGAAATCAGTAGGTTTAAATCTAAATGATTTAAAAGCAAGCAGTGGTTGGCTCGATCGCTTAAAAAAATGGAATAACATAAAATCTGCGGTAAAAGTTCGGCCGTTAATAAAAATATATGTTCAGAATGTAAAGAAAAACTTAATCATTGGACAAAAGATTATGATGCAGATGAAACTGGCTTATATTTTAAATGCTTGCCATATAAAGGGGGTTAAGCTTTTCTGTACTACTCATGTTTACAGCAAATAATAATGTCACTATTTCTTTATTGCGCTTATCTCCATGAAACAAAAATTTCAATGTTTATTTAATATATATTTAGAACAAAAATTACAAACTCCAAATAAACAAAAAGCATCTTGATATTTTTTTTTATATACAAAGTCCCATTTTAAAGAGCACTCAAGTATAAGACGTATTTGTTAGTAAAGTTAATTTTTCAGTTAATTAATATTACATATGTGCATAAAAGTTTTGGTATCCAGGTTTAATGTAAGTAAAATCTTACTTTTACATTTATAAAGATAAAATAAAAGGTCAAGGGTTAAAATGAAGGAATTATTATTGAGTTAGCCACCAATATTTATTAAGATTCAGGTTAGGTTTTATATTTTTATCAACCAAATAAATACTAGTGTCTAAACGACAGTTTTCAGATGTTAGTTCGTTACAACTTATAGTTTTTTCATTGGATCGTCTGAAAATGTGATAGAGTATGGGAACACCATCTTCGTTTTGAATAAAACCATTTTTCTCAAGATATAGAAAAGCCTCGGGGGGATGAAACCATTTTCGATTGTTTTTGAAATATCTTCCTCGTCAGCGTAGTAAGGAGCCAAAATTAAATTGTTCTCAATGATATTTGAGCTGTTTACAATGTGAGTTCTTATGATATGAATAATAAAGTTATCAAATCTAGATATTTTGGCTTTTTCATAGAGGATTTTGTTTGAAATGTATTTTTTGTAGTTGCTACTTTTTGATCTGTACAATTAAGTACAACATCTGAGATATTTCCTTTCGAAAACGCGAATCTTCTCCATATACGAGGGGCAAATATTAAACCAAATTTGGCAGCCATATGATAAAATTGGTCTGATCAAACTTTGATGCATGATGATTTTAACCCTTGGTTGTATATATTTAGAAAAAAATAATTTTTTGTATACAAAAAATGTATTTCTAGCTTTTATAAGTTTTTGATTAATGTGTTTGTAAAAGTATAGAAATTTATCTAACTCTATTCCTAATAGTCTAACACTTTGTTGTACGGGAATGTTTATATTATTTGTGGATCTAATACCAAATGACTTCCAGTTTCTTCGAATATTACTAATATATTTCCCAACAGGTGGCCTAAAAAGAATACATTCATATTTGTCCAAATTGATCTTCATGTGCCAATCTTTAGAATATTTTTCAATTATCAAACATTTACTTTGCAAATCGTCATTAATTTTATCAACTGTATTGTCAGCATGATATATAGATATATCGTCTGCAAGGCTATAACATTGTCCATTTTATCTAGTAAATCTAAATTAAACAGTATAGGAGAATTAACAGTTCCCTGTTGCAATCCGTTAACAATGGTGAATTTTCTAGTACTAACTGATTGTTTTCCATAAATTGAGAAAGTTTTGTTATTTAGCATGTTATGTATAAGGAATGCGAAATTAAATGGAAATTTATATTTGAGCAATTTAAAAATAAGGCCAGGAATCCAAATACTGTCAAAAGCTTTTTCAAAGTCAACTAAGCAAGCGCCAGTATATAAAGATTTGTTAAGATTCCATTGAATATTTGAAACTAATAAATGAATTGCATGTACTGTTGAATGCTTGTATTTAAAGCCAAATTGTCTTTCATCAACTACCTTATTTTTCTCGCAAAACTTGATTATAGTCATATTGATACATACTTCAATTACTTTGCTTATGTTTGGAAGCAAGCTTATTGCCCGTAATTTTTTTGAATTCGATGTATCCTTATCTTTCTTGGGTAAAACTATCACTTTGGCTTGCTTCCAAGCACGGAGAAAGTAAGCATTATTTAGCATGTTATTGAAAAATATTCCATATTTGAATATTAAATTTTCGGGTAAATTGCGCAATACAATCTTGGGGATAGTATCAACTCCTGATGACAATTTAGGTCTTAATTTTTTAAAAATTGATAAAACTGTATCTTTTTGAATAATAATGTTATTTAATTGAGTTTCGTTTAAGTCATCTGCTTTATTTGACTGTGAAAATGTTGTCAAGGTTGAAAAATTGTATTCATATTGCATTTTTTCTTCCAAAAAATCATTGAAACATTAATAACTATTAAATAAATAAATTTTGAAGAATTTTTGCCTTTTACACGAGTTTAAAGCTTTGAAGAAAATTTCAATCGTGTAAATGTAGCATTACTTAAAATTATTAAACACGGCGTATGATTATCATGCATTTTGAATTAAATAACAATCATACGTATTGTTAAAATGCAAATTAATCAAAAATAAGTTGTTAAAGTTATCAAACACAACTAAAACTTCTAGTTAGCAAGCCCTTTGACGCTGTATTACTGTGTTAAATTAAAGCTTATTAAAGTTGTATGATGGGGCGTATGATTATTACAAATATTGAATTGAATAACAGTCATACGTACTATTACACCTAAAATATTGTTGAAATGCAATATGTACATATTTTATATAAAAAAAATATGTACACTAGAGCACCGATTTGCGTCGTTAATAGGGAAGTTTTGCCTAGAAACCTACATCGTTTCTAGTGATACGACATAAGCAACGAATTATGGAAGAAAAATCATATTTTTATTAAAAAAACGTCTTATTGTAAGTTTGATTATATTTATTTCAGCAGGTCTTTGTTATTATTTTAAAGAAATAATTGAAATAATATGTACCTTAGGGTGGGTCAATTTTTTTTTGTAAGTAGGCGTATAGCAAAAACGTAATCTACAATAAATTCTAAGAAAACTTGACTAAGAAAGTATGGTATGACTAAAATCAAAACCTAGCTCCCGCCAAGAGACATAATGGAATATGGAAAATTGATTTCAAAAAATAATAGGTAATGAGAGAAAAATATTAAAACACATTTATTTATCAAATTTACCTAAAACTTAAGTTTGTAATGTTATTGGACAATAACACAGATTTTTTTAATTAAAGTTTTATTTAGTAATTAAAACAACAGAACCCAAGTCTTTTTTACAATCCATTCGGGGTATTTGGGTTCGATTTTATATAGTCACTGCCATAACACTATTACGATTTTTTGGAATTACTCGTCATGAGACATGGGTTAGCAACTGCACACACCGCCGGGTTTCCAGAATGTGCAACGGAATTCATGGATCTGGCATAGGTACATCATCAGATTTAATATAATGTACTCCTCGTGTGGGTTGCTTACAGTAAATGGAGGCTCAGATAATATGTTGTCATTATTCAAGTCGACTAAATTAATTGCAATTAAAATGAATTATAAGTCCTGAGTTTAGTTGAGTCATACAATTGTTCACGACAATACAAAATTATGTTAATGGCTCTTTCACGGACAAGTTTCCTTTCGTTGAAAAGCATTGTTAACAATATATTTTCGGGATGGGCGAAAAATGCATGGTTTTGTATTGTTTTGATTACAATTTCTCGAAGATTTTGTGGTAAAAATTGCGTGGACTTAAGAAATTTATAAAAAAGCGCACTGCCATGTACTACTGAAATATAAAATTTTACATTAAAATACATCGGTATATAAACTTTCTGGCATTGAAAATTCGATTTCAGATGTGACATCCATTTGTAAAGAGTCGAACCTATATGAAGGATCTAAGGTAGCTGGGAATTCGCTGGACACGCATTTAGGAATTGTATTCTTTCTGTTGGTGTGTTGATCAATCATAAATGCTTTGAGAGGATCAGGAATTAATCCACATGAGCATGGAATTGCTTTTGTGCAACTGCATTTACCGATATAAAATATATCATTCAACGATGTCTCAAATACTGAAAATGTATTACCTATTGATATGTTTTTTTACCTCTTTATGACATTTGTTGAGAAATACATACATACATATGTACATATATTCAGTTTTCTTAAAATGCCTCATGTACATGCATACATAAAAATTAATTTAATAGCACGTAATTTCATATGGTTAGCATGAATAAAATGGGAATTCCCCTTTTTACACGCAAGAAGGGAAAATATTCACATGTAATTATGGAATTATGGAAGCAAAACGACGCAAAGCAGTTTGAACCACATTTAGAAAGGCGACGCAAATCGAAACGACGCAAATAGGATACGCGCAATTCGTGGCTCTAGTGTAGTTTGATTGAGACAACTTCGTCAAGTGGCTAGTAATGCTTCCCTGTAGCTCAGTGTAATTAAAATAAAAATGAAATTACTGCCATACAAATTGGCACACATATCTATGAATTTACAAACAAACCATTGACAATTTTACAAACTTAATATGACAGCACTCAATGTGTTCTATAGCGATGTTTATACACACAATTTAAGATGACATTGCTTCATCTTACAGCAAAAAAAGAAAATAATAATCAAATTTATTTCTCTATAGATTTGAAATCAATTTCTTTGGATTATCTGTGCTTCAAAGCTATTTTATTGCTCTGTATTAATCAGTTCTATAATAAACTCAATTTTGTATGTTTATGACAGGTAACAAACTGAATAAATTATATTTTGTGCCAACTAGAAATGTTCTTCTATGCATGGTGTAACTATACAAGGTGAGTGCAGTAGCACAGCTGACTGACTTTGTTTATAATTTACTTATTTCAAAAGTAATACTTTTTCTAGTGTTTTTGACAGTAGTACACTATTTTACACAAACAAAATGCCTGTTGTTTCTCTATTGTGTTGTATTTGTTGCCGATTTGCACTCACCTTGTATAGTTACACCATGCTTGTATGTATGCATATGTATGTATGTATATTAGGGTGACCTTTATTTTGTAGGTACATCGTTAATAAAAATTCCACTTGAAATTTGTTCCCTTTTATTTTTTTAACATTGAATTTTAATAGGAAAAATGTGAAAAGGGAACAAATTTCATGTGGAATCTTTATTCATGATTAGTTTTTTAATGATATCTAAATATTTTTTTAGAGACATTTTGTTTGGCTGCAGTTCATTTCAATTAATAATTCAAAGAATATCATTGTAAAGTAATATTTTTAGACAATTGGCACAAGGGAATGTATTTTCTGCTCTGCCAAGGGTGTCATCAGCAATGTTCATTGTCCAAGATCTACTTGTAAACATTATCTATCTAACTCAGCATTATTAAGAAATCGATTTCGAGAATTAATCATATTTCATTTTACAGGTTTTGAATTAGAATGAAATTTACATACGTTTACAATTGTTCAATTCACATGTGATGTTGTAGGGTCGTAGGAGTACGTCTGAATTGACAATAGTTGTACAAATGTTGTTGGTAATTTCTATATAAATATTTTGTACAACTTGTACGATATTTTTTCATATGCTGTATGAAAGTTTTAATGTTACCAAAAGTAAAAACATAAAAATTACTCTTTTTTAATTTATAAAAATAACCAAACGGTAACACTCAAATCATAAAATGATTGACAAATTTGAAACAAGAAAATATAATTAATAAACAAAAAATTTTAATAATGAATATTGCTGAAAAACTTTTATTTATTTTATGTTTTGTATATTTGTTTTCAAAATATTTTTATTTTTTTTTTTGAAGGTTTGACAACATAAACATACAACTTTGCTCAAAATTGGGTTCACATTCAAATAGTTGTATCATACAATCTACAACATACGACATCACTAGTGAATTAAACAAATGTGTGTGTATTCTTCTTATTATTAATACAAATTTTGTATTATTGCAATTATTTCAACTTTAAACTTTAAGTAAAACGTTTTCCAATTTTGCTAAAATTTTCAGTATTTGGGTTTTAGATCATAGAGAATAATTTTAAAGTGCAATCACCCTATTATGTACTCGTATAGGTTTCTATATGAGTAAACTTCTTTACAAACTCATTTTCATGCTACCATCTATACGAGTAAACACATCATTTTGTTGTCCTTTGGTAACAGAAATTATAGTCATAGTCATAACAATATGTGACAACACAAAACGCCAGTACACTAAAAGTCCATTAACTAAAAATGACAGCAGATAGATTAGCAGTCAGAAAAGTATAGAATACATACTTGAGCAGTAGCAGTCCATAATTACTGATGAATTACCATTTGATTATCGATAATTAACAAAGTTGAAACTATGTACAGAAATGCATTGGAGACACAAATTTATCTGGACATAAACCCAGCTAACAGACACATATACTTTGTAAACGTACCCAAACATTTGCTTAATTTTTGTGGATACAGACAACTATGAATATTAAGAATAGAATAGAATGATAGAAAATTTGTGGTGGTGGTGGTAATGATATTTAAAGGTCAATATATATGTACGAGGGTGGTTGCAAGAAAGTTATTTTTGTTATATTTACAGCATGCTCTTTGACCAAAGTGACAGGCAGTTCTACGCACCGAAATGACCCGATATCACTCGTCCAAGGGCTGTCAACTCAGCCACCACAACAAAAACAACCAAATCGAATTAAAGCGAAGGAAGCGAATTTGCTTCACTCAGCTACCAGTGCCTTTTGTCCAGAAAATTTTCAATAATTGGTCTTGCAGAGCACAGCACTTAGAGTATTCGAAAACTGAAATCGAATACAGGTTAACTGAAACCGATTTTTTTCTATTTGAAAAACCGATCGGTTTCGAATATTTTATTTTTTCGAATTATTCGACAAGCCGATTTTTTTGGAATCGTTTAAGCGGTTTTTACAATTAAGAACTTTTTTTAATTTTCGTCAAAAAATTATCAAATTTCTCTAACTTTATATATTTGTACCTACCAGGGGGGTTCGCAAACTTCATAGCCTAGAACAGAAAGCACTGTATAAACAGAAAAAAGTTAAGTGTTTTGAAAACTTCCACCTCTGCTATGAACAAATGTTAAATTTCTTTTCGATCTGACAACTCCTTCATATAGAAACAGGTGTTCAAAAAAGACGCATCCGCGATTTTCTAACGATGGAAAAATTAAAAATTCTCGGTGTCATTAAATATTTAAATAAAAAAGGTTTATTGGGACAAGAAATTCATAATGATATGATGAATTTGTTAGGTGCTCCTTCATATGCAACAGTGAAAAATTGGGTTGCTGGATTTCAACGTGATCGTACAAGTATTGAGGATGAACCACATAGTGGACATCCAAATAAAGAACTACAGATGAAAAGGCTTCTACAAGATGGGTGCCGCTCTTGTAAACAGTCGACCAAAAACGCGTGAAATGAACGAATGAAAATTTCTTAAGCTGGTTTGGATCGTTTTAAGCAAAATAAAATGGATTTTAATTGTCGTTTCATAACTGTCGATGAGACATGGTTCGAATCCAAGCAATGGCCTGAAACTGGAGCAAGTGCCCCAAAGAAGGCAAAAACAATTCAATTGGCTGTTAAAGTTATGGCAACGGTGCTTTGGGACTTTAAAGTTATTTTATTGATTGACTATCTGCAAAAGGGTAAAACAATAAATGCAGAGTACTATTGCAATATTTTGGATAAATTAAATGTTTCGAGAAAAACGTCCGGGCGTACAACACAAAAAATAAGTTTTCATCAAGACAACGCACCAGTGCACAGGAGTGTTTGAACAATGGCAAAATCAACGAATTAAAGTACGAGTTGCTTGACCACCCCCTTAGTACCCGCTCACACAGGGAAACATTTGAAAGGGAAACATTTTGTTTGGTAGAGAGGAACGGGTGGGAAAGAGAATATGAAATTTGTTTCCCGTTCTCGGATGCACGCTTTGTGCTTTTATTCTTATTGTTTACATTTGCTTTGCTTTTTGACATTTGCTTTATTTCTTTTCGGCGTGCTTTGTTGTCTATGTTTTTTATTTCACTTTGTTTGAATAAAAATAAAAAAATAAATAATGTTAAATAAAATAAAATAAATGTTTTTATAAATTTTATCTTTTATAATTTATTAATTTATTTCACAAATCAAATATACATACTTGCATTAGCAAATTAAAAAATTAAAAACAGTAGAAATTAAAAAACAACACTGCAATTAGACAAATGTCAAAAAACAAATATAAACTGGAATGTATCCGACAACAATGTTTCCCTGTATGACCACGAAGGAAAATACAAAAGAGAATTCCAGATGTTTCCCTGTTTAAACGGGGACTTATACTCCTAATTTAGCTTCCAGTTAGTGGCTTTAACCTGTTCCCAAATCTAAAAAAAAAAATCATAATTGCCAAGCGTTTTACCACAAATGAAGATGCAATTACAGTTGGAAAACCACAATTTTGAAGACCACTATTTTAAAACTGTTTTTTAAGGTACGGTCAAATGTGGCAAATATTTACTCAAAAAAGCGTAACCAATTGTTTTAGCAAAAATTTGTTTGACGTTGTTCACTCTTGCAAGAGTTTTGCAAGATCAAACATAAATAATAAATTAAAACTAAATATTTGTTGTGCTTTGGCCTGAATAAGAAAAGTTTTTTTTTTTTAATAAATAATCGAGTTCAAATATACGTCATTAAGTGGCTATGTATTTTTCGACAAATATTTGCCAAGTGTGACCGTACCTTTAGTGTTGTGAACGGTAATCGTGGCCTAAGAATATTTACATATCCTTTGAGGTCTGCAGAAAGTCTTAATTTTGGAAATACTTTTGACACATTTTATTATTATGCAGTAGATCTAACGCTCTTAGACGAAAAGCTCAGTTGTTAATTAAAAACTAATTTAAAAAGTAGACTTATTCGCCTAGGTTCTACAAAGTGAAACTGAAATCGTTTTCAATATCACATTTACAATTCCAGGCGTTCTAGACAGCGAGTGAACCAAACTGAAAATGATATTTTACTTTTCAAATCATTTTTACTAAAACTAAAACACAAACTTAATGAAAATTTCACTTCCATTTACAAATGTAGAACCCAGCTGATAGTAAAAATTAAATATTTACAACCCTATTCGAAAACTCTTATTAATGCTAAAAAAAAGCTTTTCTAATACAAAAATGCTCTTGTACGTACATCTTTGATAACTTTAATAATTACTTTTGAATTGAACGAATATTACAATTTTTACAATATTATTTTTCCAACCTATCGTTATTTATTAAAAATTAGTTTGTTTCGAGCTTAAGGTCAATTTTTTTTTAAAAATTGAAACAGTAGATGAGTGGACACGGGTTATTTAGAGCGACGAAAAGAAAGTCAAACGATACCAGTCTGATGGCAAAGAATAATATTGGCATGAGCACATGCAAAAACACCATCCCTAATGCAAAACATCCGGACAGTTTTGCTTCCCATTGTATGTTATGCTTGAAAAAAAAAGAAAATTGTAACGATTTGGAAAAACCGCAGGTGGATTAAAGTGTAAATGTAGTCATTAAAACAAAAACTACGGATTTTTATAACAGGAAATTAGTTTTAGTATTTGCTGTTTTTGCTTTTCTCAAATGTTAATAAATGAGTAACAATTTGTGATTGAAAAATATGCAGTCGCTTCTTTTTGTTACATAATTAATAAAACATTTATGTGCCCGGATTTTATATGAACAATGCTTAAATTATAATTATTGTTTACTTTCCACTATTTGGTAAATACTAAAGGACTTTTAGCAACTACCTAGACTCAACTAAATTATGATCCTAATTTGTTTGCCTGCAAAAATTGTTTAAGTAACTTTTTTTTTTTATAAATTTTTTTTTGTTATTTTTTGTTCCTTTCTTTCTGTTGTTTTTACAAAGGGTAATTTAATAAAATGAACCTTTATTTCTGTCACAATGACGATTTAGGCTAAATAACATAAAAGTCAATTTTGAGACATTTTTTCCACATACACATACATACATACATACTTTCTGCCCGACAAATAATTCAAAGTATTTGCTGCTAAAAGAGCATAAAGGGAATAAACCGTCAAAACGATAAAGAAATAAAATCTAAAAAAGTCAAAACAGAAAAACACTTTTAAGGCCACTTTTTTATTTTTGGTACCTACACCCTTCGTTAGGTATGTATGTATGTATGTTTAAGTGAGTTTGTGTGACATTCAAGTGAAAAGAAAACAGTGAAAAAAGTAATGACAATCTATAAGTTCAACATAAAAAACGAGAAACTGTAAAGAAAAGAAAATAAGAAAGAGAAGACAAATTCAGCAGGCCCAACACACCCCGAAGTTAACATGTCAGATAAACTATAAAAACAAATATTCTTCCCTTCTTTCTGCAACGACTACATATGGTCAAAGTAAGATAAAGCTACACTCACATATATGTACATAGAAATACTCGTATGTATGTACATTAGGGCGGCCCCGTTTGTATGAAAAAAAAATAAGGTATCGATGTTCCCGACTAATATGAAAATTTGATTAATTTTAAGACTACGTTTCTCAATTTTTTTTGTCCTGGGGTCAATACTATTTGGTGAGCTGGATCAAAGGATAAAAATGTCCTTTTTAGAGGTTTTTTGATTTTTTTCACATTTCTTCCAAAAGAACTATATGTGAATTTGGTATCATATGAAAGGTCTTCGAGAGGCGTATTAAATGGGTTGCCAAAAATTTAAAAAAAAAATTTAAATTCAAATATTTTGAAAATTTCAGACAAAATTTTATTTTTATTTTTTATTTTTTCCTAGAATTTACTTACATCATGCAATTTAGCCCAAATGGATTTTCCCGTTTTTTTAAAATTCTATCTATTTAAATTTTTATTATTTTTTTTTTAAACCTAAACTCTTCCCTATCTGACAATCTCTGTTAATTCAATTCGTTAATGTAAAGGGTATCAAAATAACATAAATTTTATAAGTAAACAAAAAAAAACGGGAAAAACCATTTGGGTTAAATTGCATGATGTTTATAATCAAGAAATTTCAACTATTTATTTAAGTAAATTCTATGAAAAAATAAAAAAAAAATAAAATTTTGTCTGAAATTTTGAAAATTTTTGAATTTAAAAAAAAAATTAATTTTAGATAACCCATTAAATGCGCCTCTCAAAGACCTTTCATGTGATACCAAATTGACATATAGTTCTTTTGGAAGAAATGTGAAAAAAATCAAAAAACATCTAAAAAGGACATTTTTATCCTTTGATCCAGCTCACCAAATAGTATTGATCCCAGGACAAAAAAAATTGAGAAACGTAGTCTTAAAATTAATCAAATTGTCATATTAGTCGGGAACATCCGCAACTTTATTTTGGGGCCACCCTAATGTACGTACATACATATGTGTCAATATTTATATGCATATGTTAGGTGTACAAGAGAGGACCAACTAATTTTTGGAAAATTGTTGACAAAATTATAGTATTTTGATTTAGACATATTTATTCTATATTGGTAAATTTATATTTACAATAAATTTTTACAATATTAGGTAAATGGGTTAAAATGATGATATTTTGCAAAAGCAATAAACAGATTAAAAACTATAGGTTATATGCAGTTATATTATGTACGAGTATATACATATATTTTTTTTATATAATGTCTATTATTTAGTGTTACATAATATTTATTTACATACTCGTATTTACAGAATTGAGTTATTTATTTGAAATCGTTTGACCTCTTCTGTTTCGTCTAATATGGCTAAAGTATTGGAGTGATTACTCAGTCTGGCAAGATAGCGAGTGCTGAATTTCATTATTTCATCCATTATAAAAGGTGCACAAAGATCTTCATGGATTCCCTAATTGCTTATAAACCTAGGAACCTTGACAATAAGTCTTAAAGTCTTTGACTGGTATCGTTGTAGTATTTTGTTTGAAATACTTGACGTTCGCCATAATTGAATACCGTGTGTCCAAACAGGTTTTAAAATGGCTTTATAAATAAGTATTTTGTTACGAAGGTTTAATGTAAATTTAGAGCCTAACAGTAGAGGGGTTCGAAAAAAAGTCGTGTCAGTCACCCCCTATACTTTCTTACTTACAAGTGTTTTTACTCTATATATTTTATAACTGAGTTATGCAAAATAAAAGGTTCAGAGAAATATTCAATGAAGTTGAAAAACAAAACAAACAAATAAAATAGAATCAGATAAAGTAGAAGGGTTCCGGCCACCTCCGCCATAAACTACTGCATAAACCATCAATAAACTTATTACGTTAAAGCTCTTTAAACATTCCCAGGTATGTGTGCAGCTGTAGGTTGGTAGACGAAGGTGGTTTTTTTTTACCTTTCAGAGGAAGAAAAAAAAAACATTAACATTTAAACGGATGTTAACTTAAATGAATAGGAGTCACCAGTCAACAGCGGATATACTCGTGCACTGTGGTGGATGGATGTATGAGTGGATGGTTGAATGGATAACTTGTGTTCTAACCACCAATGACTTTTAGTTAACGCACGACTTATTCGCTGCTGACTTATAGGCAGGGAAGTCAACAAACAGAAACAAACTATAGAAAACAAATAGTAAAACCGCTGTTGGCTGTTGAATAAGTTTAAAGTTGAATAAGTAGTCTGTACTTTATTAGTGGACTTAGAATATATGTATGTGAAAATAAGTAGGTGCTTTTAGGGATCTTTTGAATTTACAAGTATCTATTAAAATATAAAATGTTATCTGCTTGTGAAACATTGTTTAAATAAAGTTATGGAAAGGAGATATATATATATATTTTAAAGCTAAATAATTTATTTATATACAGCTATAAAATTCGCTGTCTCCTTTGATATTTCTTTCTTTTTTTTTTGTAGCAGCTAAAACTCGTCTCCTAATAAAATGAAACTTTTATTTATTTTTCTGCTTTTAATAAGTTTTATTCAATAAGTGCATGTTTTTTTTTTGAAATATTTAATGGTTTATATGACAATTTTATGGTTTAAAAAAATAATTTTGTAAGGAAACAATATAAAATTACTCAAGAGTATCGTTAAATAATGATAAAAATCTTAAAGCTATGTAGCTAAACTTTACTACTTACATACTTATGTACTTCTTTTTTCATTTATCTGTACTTCATGTATTGCACAGCAATACAGACAATACAATGTAATAATTTTATATTAATAGCTTTTTGTAATGAAATTGTTTTTAAAAAAATCAATCAGGCTTTAATATTTGGTAGCAAAGTAGTAGCAAAGGAACTTTATATATAATGAAAGCAAACTTTGTTTGGTCCAAAAACGTTTTTAATATACCGTACACCACAATAGTGGCGAGGGTATATTGGATTTGTGCTGATGTTTGTAGCGACCGTATACTGATCGACTCACATCCTGAGTCGATTTAATGATGTCCGTCCGTCCATCCGTCCGTCTGGCTTGCTGTCCGCAGAGTACAGGTCGCAATTTTAAAGATATATTTAAATAAAATTTGGTACCTACGTGATATTTTTCGGCCCAAGGATGGATGGGATTGAAACTGGTGTAAATCGGTCCATTTGAAAATTTAAACTTTAAAATTTTGTCGGATTTTTTTTTGTAAATATCGATAAGAATTTTTGTATACCGATTTTCTTCAAATTTGTATTGTTAGTAAACAATAAAATTTTCTATTAAACACAAAATATTTCAAAGCAATCTCTTTACTTAGTCCAAAAATAAACGATCTTCAGTGTTTAACTTAAAAATTAGGGAGTTTTTAAAATTTTTAGCATTTATTTGTACATACTATATTGTGTTCAAAGTATTGGCCATTGTTAGCTATGATCTCTTCACATCTTGCTGGCAACATATGGATTCGACGCCAAAAGAGCTACTCATCTTTTGAGGCCAATAACGAATCAAACCAATTACGAATACCCTGTTCTAAGGTGTAACATATACTCGAGAAAACGTTCTGCATGTATTAAAACAAATAGTAGCTAGATGGGACAAAGTCTGAACGATATGGCGGGTGAGGCAAAACTTCCCAACTACTTCTTTCTAAATAGTCTTTAACAGGTAGTGCAACATGTGCTCGATCACGTTGTTATGAGGGAATCTTATGCTTTCATTTTTGCCCTCATATTCATATGGGAGTTTTTTTTAGTCAATGTTGACTTTAAAAGAATCAGTTGCATTCTTTACAGATTGCCTCTAATGGTATGGCAAGATGCCAGTAGCTCAAAATAAATAGGACTCTTTTGGTCTATTGTTCTACAGAGCATTACCTTAGCGTCATGGATATTTTGTCTTTGGTTTCGGTTCGGCTGGTTAGCCGGGCTTGACGTACGATCTCATACACTTCGGATTACCGCAATTCGGTGCAAAAATGATTTCTTTTTGTAGCGTCTTTCAAATTCTCCCGGCTTCAATGAATATGTTACTCAAACATTTCTGCTATTGGATGAATCTTGCTGTTTGTAAACGTTTTAAAATTGCTGCTTATGTAGCTTCCATTGATTTTGCACACTCTTGGTGCATTTGACAACGTATAACAAATTCTTGGTCATCAAACTTTTTCATCTGGACTTGGTGATCTTTGTTTTCCGTGCCAAAATCACCACTTTTGTACCTTACAAACCATCTCTTCTAACTAAATCAAATCATCCTGCATACGAGGTCTGATCAAAAAATAACCGTTATTTTAATTTTTTTTTCAAAAAGTATTTATTTATTCATCATATAACTATCTTGTCCCCTTCATAGTAATCCCCTCGAAACACTTTTTGGTATTGGCAACAGCTCCTATTTCGATTTTTCTTTTATCTTCTCAATCGTAGCAAAACGATTTCATTTCATCGGTGTCTTTAGTTTTATTTTACAAAAACTGTGAGAGTAAAATTGGGAGCAAAATTTCTTCTTGTGACGTCACAAGTCAAAAATATTTTTATTTTTGCTTGACTTCTATATAAATTTTAATGCAAATAAAAGTTTTAAAATGAAGTGTGTCGTGTTTAATTGTTATAATATTAAAAAAAATTAATAAATTTAAGTTTTTTCCATTTTCCAAAAGGAAATAAATTAAAAAAAACAAACCAGAATATATTTAAGTTAACTTTTTTTGATACATTTTAATATGTATGTATGTAAATATGTAAAAAATGTTTTATTTAGAATCAAAAAATTTATGAAAAATTAATTATTTTTAACAAACAGAATAATTATTATTTCATTATTGAACTGTTAATTTTACTTTCTTGATAATTTTAGTCAGGCTTGAGTTCATTAAATTTAATTTTCATTAAATTATTTTTTTACTGGAAAAAAATTTTCAAGTTGTAATTCCTAACTTTAGTAAAAAAATAATTTAATGAAAATTAAATTTAATGAACTCAAGCCTCACTAAAATTATCAAGAAATTTTTAACAAACATTATTTTTTACATGTTAATTATATGGAAAAAAATAACCTGTGACGTCATTAGCAAAGACGTTTTTGTTTACATTCTTTGCGCAATCTTTATTATTTGATTCATGTGTCAAAACAAACTAAACAGAAATCACTTGACAGCTGACAAACTGACTGCCAGTTAAAAAAGTGTTGTCAACTTAAAGTAATTAAAAGTCCTATATTCCTCATTTATTTGCATTAATAGAAATCCCCCTAATTTTGAAAACCAAAGAAAGATATTCACTTGAATTGTTACTTGTGTTCGCTTTACTTAACTTATGTAACTTACCTTTTGCTTTTATATTATCAGTTAAAAAAGTGTTGTCAACTTAAAGTAATTAAAAGTCCTATATTCCTCATTTATTTGCATTAATAAAAATCCCCCTAATTTAGGAAACCAAAGAAAGATATTCACTTGAATTGTTACTTGTGTTCGCTTTACTTAACTTATGTAACTTACCTTTTGCTTTTATATTATCAGTTAAAAAAGTGTTGTCAACTTAAAGTAATTAAAAGTCCTATATTCCTCATTTATTTGCATTAATAAAAATCCCCCTAATTTAGGAAACCAAAGAAAGATATTCACTTGAATTGTTACTTGTGTTCGCTTTACTTAACTTATGTAACTTACCTTTTGCTTTTATATTATCAGTTAAAAAAGTGTTGTCAACTTAAAGTAATTAAAAGTCCTATATTCCTCATTTATTTGCATTAATAAAAATCCCCCTAATTTAGGAAACCAAAGAAAGATATTCACTTGAATTGTTACTTGTGTTCGCTTTACTTAACTTATGTAACTTACCTTTTGCTTTTATATTATCAGTTAAAAAAGTGTTGTCAACTTAAAGTAATTAAAAGTCCTATATTCCTCATTTATTTGCATTAATAAAAATCCCCCTAATTTAGGAAACCAAAGAAAGATATTCACTTGAATTGTTACTTGTGTTCGCTTTACTTAACTTAACTTAGCTTACCTTTTGCTTTTGTATTATCATAGCTTTGTTAATAAATTAAACTTCAGTGATTTCTTTTAATATTTTTTTGTATCAATCATACTTTTTTCAGATTTTTTTTATTTTAACTCTTACTATTTGTTGTTGTTGTTGTTTACTTTCAATCATCTTATTTTTCATTATTGATTCAGTTTTTCAGTTTTTCTTTTTTTGGTTTTTTATTTTTTATAAATATTTCATTGTTTTTACCATTTAATTACACAAGTTGTTTTTTTTTTCTTTTTGTTAAATTTATTACTAGTGAATTATTTGTTTGTTTGTTTGTTTTTCTTAATTTTTATTTATTATTTTATATCAGTTTTTTTGTTTGTTTAAGATTTAATTTTGTTAATTTTTTTGTTACTTAAATAAATTTTTGTTTAAAGTATTAAATGAAGTTTGCATGTTATTAAACAATGTATGCAGATTTTGTTGTTCTTTCCTTTTTTTTTTTGGTTGTATAGAATAATTAAGCCAATTATTGTTAAAAATTATACAGGAAAAATTCTGGTTTATGTTTAATTTCCTTTTTTTTTTATAGAAAAAAAAATGTGTGAAAAAATTCGTTTTAAATCTAATTATTGAGAACAATGAAAAACAATTATAAATTATGCAGGTGTTTGTGAATATTATATATCTCAATGATTTCAGTTTATTTTTTTTTATCAAAAATTTATGTGTAAAAAACTTTCATTTGTTTTAATTATAAATATAAATGTGTTTTTTCGAGTGTTTCTTTTTTTCTTTAGTGATTTTTCATTATTTTAACTAAATTTTTAACAATTTCCTTTTGTTTATTTTAATGATTTTTATAAAATTCTTATTGTTATATTATGTTTTAATATTTATTTATGTAACAATATTTTTTTTTTCATTTTAATAGAGTTTCATGACAATTGTTTTTTTTATTTCATTAAATGAATTTTATTTACAAAATGTTTGTTAAATTTTCTTTATAAATGTTAAGTTTGTTTTATTATTATAATTATTTTAACAATTTTGTTTTTAGCTTAAAAAAACAAGAATAACAAAATTAAGCTAGTTTTTTTTTGAAAATATATAAAATAAATTTATTAATGTTTAAGAAAATTATACAAAACTTTCAAAACTATGTATGTGGAAATATTTGAGGGGATTTAATTTAATTAAAATATGTTTTCCAATACATTATCTTGTATTAGCAAACATAAGCTAAGCTTAACAACTTGTAAATTACTTTTATTTAGATTTTCTCAAATATTTCTTTACACATGCAGAGAAAAAATATAGTTGTGTATGTTTACCACAACTATGGCAACATATTTACAATTTTTTTTTAAATAATATGGTTACTGTAATTATTTATATGATTGCGACAACCATAGTGATGATTTACATGATAATAGCAAACATATATATATGATTATAGTAATTATGTAATGTTTGTGGTGATTAGTTTTATGAGGAATTATGCTACCATATTGTGTTGTTCTTAATCATAATCAAATAGCAACATATTATGATAAATGAATTCATCATAAACATGATTGCCACAAATACATACATAGTTACTGCAATTGTATATATGATTATAGTAGTTATCTAAATCGTAACTTAACCATATTATAATTACCTCAATCATATGAATAATTAAAGTGACTAAAACATTGTTAAACAATTTTATAAAAATGTTAACATTGTTGTGGTAAACATATACAACTATATTTTTTCTCTGTGTGCAATAACTTTAATTTTAGTTTTATTTTACTAAGTTTTTTTTTTAGTTTTATTTATTGTGCATTTGTTTTTGTTAATTGTTTTTCTTTTTATTGTGTTTTTATTTATTTATTTTTTCTAATGGCTTAATGGCGGCTTTGTTTTTAGTTTAAATATTTTCTACATTTATTTATTAATTTATATTTTGTTTTATTAAATTATATTGTCAAGCACGATTTAATGTAATTGTTTTTTCTAGCTTTTTTTTGCGTTGCTATGATTTTGTTTAATTTAATGCTGTTTTAGTTTATTTTTGTTTCAACTTTATTTATTTTCATGTTTAACTTTTGTGAAATTAAAGAAAATTATAAAAATTATTTAGATTTCAAGCACTTATTTGGTTTGATTAACTAATTTAACAACCTATCTAGTTAAAAATCAAAATAAGTTAAAGTTTAGAATTTGGTATTAGGAAAACTATTCAAATCGATTTTTAGCATTAAAACTTTAAGTCTATAAAAAAGTACGTTCGTACTATATTGATACAATTTCATAGTCAAAAGTACTTTATTATCGCAGTGTCTCATTTGATAATTTTAACCATTTGCCTAATGGTGGTAACTTCCATCATAACATCGTTATATTGCATGATGATTTATTTCACCACTAAACAAAAAATCATGCACAGAAGGATTAAGTGACAAGTTTAAACATTTCGATTGGTTCATAATTACAGTTGAGAACACTAATGCGTACATATTCGTACAGTAGCTCACATTCAAAGTCGGGCAAGATGATTTTAAAAATTAACTTTCAATAAACAATTGTAGACTATTAGTTTGACATTGAATTAATTGTATGTGGTAAACACTTTTTGCAAATTATCCAACACAAATCAAATTATAATAAATAATGGAGAAACTGTCTTGAGCCATTGAGGACAATAATTTTAACAATGCCAAAAAGTAGCTATTTTACGAGAGTTATTGCTAAACTGCAGTTTCCAAACCACAAATCAGTGATCGTAACATGATATTTATAAAAGATTTATAAGTATTTAAGTGATTTTGGGAAGTGGACTTGGCATGGCTGCTATGGGTAAACATAGACGAACCAAACAAAATACTGTTTTGTGATTTCTTTTTGTATAAAACTTATTATTGCTAAATTTTGTTTGAATATTACCATTTTATAGGCATTTATTTAACATTAAGCTATATTTCGGGAAGAAATTTGTATGCGATCTATGGACCCCTTCTTACTATTTTCATTAGGTTTAGTCTTGTTATAATAGAAATAACTTGTGTAAAATTTCATGTTATTAATTCATGGCAATAAATTTAAATATTAATTTTTTGAAGGTTGTCTCAGATTTTGTTATAACTTTGGTTCTATTGGACCGATTTTGCTGATTTTCAATAATAAACTGGAGATTTATGAACCGTTTTTTTTTTATAAATTTTTTGATTTTAATTGCATGTTTTGGACGTGAGAATGTTTTACACAGACAGACAGACGGATATAGCTCAATCGCCTTAGAATTGCACAATGATCAATAATATATATATCTACTTAATTGGGTTTCAGATGACTATTTCTCAATGTTGCACACGGAATGATGAACTTCCAATTTTTTGTTTTTTAAGAGAAGTAACACTCAGGCAATTAATATGTCTATATGTAATAGCGTTACTTTCTTTGGAAAGGGGATAGTTGAAGATGTTAAAATAGTGAGAGAAGAAAGCTTTTAATATCACAACTCTGCAATTGGGCATTATGTTTGTTTTTAGTGCAGCACTGCAGCGCCTCTGGTGGCAAGTGGCCGTATTATTTTTAAAGCTTGATTTTTTAGCCTTTTTTTTTAATTATTTTACTTCGGTGGAGTTTCAATGCTATACCAACGAAGGAGGGCGCTCTGATAAATATTAGTTGTCATAGATAAAAAAAAAAATTTCCGAAACTGATGTTGTTTAAGCGGCAGCGGCTTGGAATTGAACCCGGGCTACAAATACCAACTCATGCTTAATGATTAAATGCGCTAACCAATTAAGCTACATCATCCTCATATATCCTAATGCACCACTATTGGTGTTGGAGGGTTTTATAATAATACCTCTGAACATAATATACAGTTAATTCTGAAAGTGAGTGCTCACTTATAAATTAAATTTAAAAAGTACATACTTTAGGCTAACTTTATTTTATACAAAAGATGTTGACACACCATTTTGAGCGGTTCTTCAGTTATATTTAAAAACATAAAACATTAATTAATTCAAAATCACAACGCATAACTAAAAATAGTTCAAGTTTTTTAACTTAAAAAAGTGAGCCCTCACTCATTTCGAATTTGCTTGCAGTAAAAATCGCGTAGAACAAATATTTTAGTATTTTGTATGGGAGACCTTGTTCTTAAATATGGCTTCTAGTCGTCTGGGTTACCAAGCGGGTAATTTTATTCCACTTTTCCACTTATTTCTTATTTGTCTCTCTCTCTCTCTCTCTCTCTCTCTCTCTAAGTTTTCTGTCTATCGCATAAATTTTCATCAATTTTGGAGTGTTATACTGTAGCCATAACTTAGCACTATGAGCCGTGTATTGAAAATGTCCATATACTTCCTGTGTCCATTATGCCATCGATTATATGTAAATTTTCAACTCCAGCAACGCTCATACATCCCCACACTAGAACTGAGCCACCTGCATGTCTATATTTATTTTTTCTGTTGATGTCCGCATCTTCGATTATTTTCAATATTTTTTTGTTGTCAACAAGAAAAAGGTCTTTTGGCTATTTCACCAATTTTACGCAACGAGTTGTTCGATTTTCGCCAATTTATTTTTATTTTACGTTCTGATACCGTGATTTCTTTTCGCTTTGGTGACATTTTTAAACTTTTTTAATTTATTAACTATACTGACAACAAATGTGGCTCTAGATACTTCTAAGGCGTTCGACAGAGTCTGGCATGGTGCTCTCTTATCGAAACTCATTGCTTTTGGTGGCGGTGATAACTTCTCTCGATTTATATCGACCTTCCTTAGAAATCGCACTATACGAGTTGTTATAGATGGGATCTAATCAGACGAGTTCAAGGTTAATTCAGGGGTAATGCAAGACTCCGTTCTTTCTCCTACTTTATTTATTATCTTTATAAATGACCTCCTATATCAAACTCCCAATCCTATCTATTCTTTTGCAGATGACAGCAACATTTGCCATTCAGACTCATTTAACCATAGACCACACCCTTTTGAGATTGGGGAAATGAGACAAAACATGAATGATACACTGAATCAAGATCTTAAGACAAACTTGGGATTGGGTTGTGCGAACAGAGTAGATTTTAACGTACGTAATACTCAATGTTGTATATTAACGCACAAACGCACAACAGATAATGTTGCTTTATCTGTTTTTATGGGCAGTGTAAATATTAAGGAATCAGACGCTCTTGACGTTCTAGGCGTGATAATCCCGTGTGATGTCCGCTGGACCAAACACATTTTCCAAGTGTCAAAAGAATCGTTTAAGTGCCTTGGTTTTTAAAACGGTGTAGAAAATACTTCACTCCATCTGTCCACCTTACTATTTACACCACCTATATTCGACCGAAAATGGAATACAACTCTCATATATGAGCCGGTGCTTCGAAGTCTATTTTGGAGTTACCACGACCGTATAGAGGAGAGGGCGGAGATGCTTATCGGTGACAGTAGGGTATCCAACTCTATTGATTCATTGGAACATCGTCGCATCGGGTTGTGTTTCACTGATACTATAATGGAATGTGTTCTGCTGAAATTAGGGAACTTGTTTCCGAAACAAGTAGTTTTTTTCGCGTAACACACGTTCTTCAGTCAGGGCTCATCCATTCATGGTCGACTGGACAGATCGCACAACACATTACAGGGAAAATTCGTTCTTTAGCCGTACTGTCCGTATATGGAATAAACTACCTGCAGAAGTATTTCCTGTCACTTTCAATATAGGAAAATTTAAATCAAATGCTCCCATAACATATTTTCCTAGTTCCAACACAATGCATGGCAAGAGTAGGGGTCGTCCCCGGAGTGCTGGTCAAAGCAGAAAAAGAAAACAAAAAAATCAATCAATTTATGCGGCTTAAATGGTAAATTTAAAATTTTGTGTTTACAATAAGGGTAACACAGACATAGAGAATACACCAATACCTCGCTTGGCGTCGTTTCATTTTGCAATTGCGTTGTTTTGGGTTCGAGTCTTTAAGAAATCCGTAGTATTTTCGTTCTTTACATGGTTTGCTATAGAAAATCTTAATTCACTCTGCATCGTTTCAATTTGCGTCGTGTTTTTTTTTTTGTTTTGAATGTAACTCCGACGCAAAGTAAGATATTGGTGTATATGTATTTGTAAATAAAATCACAAAGGATTTTAATTACCAGATAAGACTCTTTATAATTGTAAGGTGAGTACACACTTTTCGAATCAACTGTATTAGCTAAAACATGCTTGCTTGTCTTTTGTTTTATATGAGTGACCTTTCATTTTGTATAAAGGTCAAGCAACAAAGTAAATACTTTCGAAACAGTAAACTATTAATTATACATATAAAATATACATATATAAAATAATTATTTCCTATTTTTTGTGTTGTGCTAAAAATCGATTTAAATATATAACAAATGTACATAAGTACGAGTATATACATAAATTAAAACTATCATTAACACAAAAAAATTAACAGTGGTTGGTTAGCAACAATGAAAAGTAAATTATAACAATTTATAAACTTAATCATGAATAATACATAAAACTGTAAAACATTAATAAAAGTGTTAAATAATTTATGTTCAATAGTATTTTTTTTTTGTTTAAATTGAATGCTTTTTGTTAATGATTCAATTATAATTGTTTCAATGGACGTTTGTTAATAATAAATGCCAATTAATAACAAATAACAATTTTATAATTAAAAAATATTTAATTATTTAACAATCGTGTATGCATGTATGCATGTGTGTATGTGTGATTGTGTAGTTTAAGTGTCAGTGTATAGGTAGGTATAGTAGATATTTTTGTGTTTGTAGGGATGTGTGTATATTTAAACAACAATTTCATTTTGGGTATTTTTGTAGTTATTTATATGGGTGAATAATATTTAATTCTGTTAACCAATCTTTATGTTTGTCTTTTAGTTAAATTTCAGTTTACTTTACAATTTGTTTAAACCTAAAATCATTTTGCTTTAATGTTTGTTTGTTTATACTTTCTCTGACAACAATATACAATAATGTTTTTGTTTGTTAATTTTGTGTGTGTGTTTTTTTTAATATTTTTTTTTTTAATATTTATCTAATACCGAGTTAACTAGTTTTATTTTATATCAATTTTATTATATTTTTCTTTACGTTGATTTCCTTCTCGTTTTTGTTTTTGTCTAACAATTTTCAATTTTTCTTTTTCCTTAAATTGTGTAAATTTGCATGTAAAATGAAAAGAAATGAATTTGTTTTAACAGAAATTAAGAAAAATTGCTTTTTTGTTGCGTTTCTTTCTAAATGAGAAAAAAGTATTTTTAAATTTTATTTGCTTTGTTTTTATTTAAAAATATTTTAACAATTTTGTTTTGTTTTTTTTTTGTAATAAATTTTTAATGATTTTTTTTATCGTTAAATGATCACAGTCAAAAAATGTTTTATTATAATTAATGTTATATTTTTGTTGTTGTTTTGTTTATATTATATTATTGATTGATTACTTAATCTAAAATAATAATTATTATGTTTTTGTTAGAAATTAATGTTAAGCTTAATATTATTTAACGAAATATATAATTAAAATGTCTGAACATAATTATACACAAATTTTTTGTAAATTATATTTAATTGTTAATCAGGCTTATTTAGTTTATATTTTCATTTTGTTTTAATTTTCTTTTTATAATTTTATTATATTTAAACTGATACAGTGTATTTTGCTTTGTTTTGTATTTGTTTGTTAATTTATTCAAGTGCATTTAGTTGGAATTTTTTTTTGTGGTTGTTAAATTTTTTAATCCATGTTTTCTTTTCAGGATTAATTTTTTTTATCATTTAAGGATGGATTAATTTCGAAAAATGTTTTTCTGTTTTTTTTCTCTCTCTGAATTTATTGATTTTTTTTAGTATTTAGTTTAAGTTTTTTAAGCATGTTTATAAAGCATGCTTAATTATACCATGATTTGCCAAAATTATTTCAAGGGAAATAATAAATTTGTTGATATTATTGATAAAACAAATGTATACTGGTGCATTCCTTTGTTAACATCATGTTAGAGCGTCTAATCTTCTTTTGTTTCCTAAACATCACTTGTGTGCAATTATACTTTAAACCAGTGATGTTCAAAAATAAAAAAAAAACATAATATTCATCAATACTTTAGACACAACCCAAACACGAAACCAACACACAAGGAAATATCACCCTAAAATTTATGAAAAATTAAAAAAAATTAAAATGAAAGGTGACCCCAAATGTTGAGGCCACTTTTTATAGCGACAAATTGCCACAAATATGAAAATGAATTTTCACCCCAAAATTTTGTTATTTTTGTAAAATATTTCTAAATAGTATTAATGAAAACCCTAAAATGCAAAATTTTTAATTTTTATTTTTTTAATATATTTTACAATATTTACGAATGAAATTTAGCTCCCAAAGTACAAAAAAAAAAATTCTTGGGTTCTTTTTCATTCTAAGATTTTGGAGTTACTTTTCAATAAAAATTAAAAAAAAGCCCAAAAATTTCGTGGTTCTTAGTCAGTGTAATTTTTTGAGGCCATTTTTGAAAGATGATTATTCATGTGGGAAATTCTGCCTAAACGCTATAAAAAGAAATAATTTTTGCACCGATTTATTACTTGCTAAGAAAAAACGTTTCCATTACGATAACCCAAAGAATAAGAGATAGTATGTGAAGTCCGGCCAATTTGTCTAATCGAGACCAAAACCAAACATCCTGTATTTGGTGAGACCATTAGGGTCCTACTTGTTATGAACTGCCGAAATCTAGCCAGACCATCACAAAAAATCTATACCAAAGTCAACTGATTCGTTCGAAGATCGAATTGGCCGAAAAACCCCCCGGTCTGACATGAATATAATCTATCATGGCAACGCTCGGCCACATGTTGCTAGATATGCAAAAGCTATTTAAAAAGTTGTGTTGGGAAGTTTACGCCTTATAGTTCAGACCTTGCAATGCCCAACTACTAGTATATCGAATGATAAAACTCTGTCTGGGATACACTTCATTTCAGGACATGTTAACCGAAATTGGTTTAATTCGTTCTTTGACTCAAAAGATGAGCAGTTCCTTTGGCGCGGAATCCATATGATACCACAAAGATAGGTAAAGTGGCCAATATACCCAACAATGTAAGCTAAACATTTAAAATAAAACCCGTATTTTTCATTTATACACCCTTTCTTAAATGTTAACACGAATCAACCCAGAACTTTTTTGTCGAGTTTTTTAAAAATATTTTATAGGGTGGTTATATAGGTCCATTGAATTACAAATGTGAAATTTTTTTTCTGCTCGGTGTTTTGTATGCCAAGATATAGGGTCACTTTGGGCACAAAACATTTGACGCATACCCCAACATCGCACTTTGAGCACTCAGTGCGTCCAACAGAAGTACAGTTGTCGGCAGCACAACATCTCCTTTTTGCACATGGGCGCACCAGATGATCTTTTCTATCATAGCGTAAAGTTTCTTGTAAAGATTGCTGGATATTTCTTTTGCGAGGGCCCACAGATTTTGGGTTTTCTCCAAAATGTTTACAGTAATATAAAGCAATATGTCTTCTAAATTGTAGTTGTGGTATATAAGGATTAACTGAGCGGTGTAATTGCCATGCGTTATGAATCGAAACACCTAACAGCCATGTGAATATGCTGCTCCACCATTTCTTTCCTCTGACTCCAATTCTGTAGATATTGACGTTTTGATCCATTCGGTCGACACCACCCATGGTTGCACAACATTACATTTTTTCTTTTGTTCTTTGCAAGCTTCTACCTTTTGTCACCATTTTCAACTTTCTTACCACTATCTTCTTCGCATAACCGAATATATCAAATCATTTCTCATAGCTTCATATGCTTCCCAGAATGAACTTGGTCGGACGTCATAGCCACGTACTTTAAAATACCAATATACGTTTTGAGTTCCGAAGTAGTTATATTTGGAACATTCTTTCCTAGAAAAAATGCGTATTTATGGGATTCATTGATAATGTGATCCAACAATTGCTGATGAAAAAACTTTTCAAATTGTTTATAAGGTTGCAAGTTTTTACAATCTTCAAAACTTGGTGACGGAAATATTGTAGAAATGGCAATTGAAGTATCTTCAACCCACGCCAATAAAGCGTTTTTATTTGCTGGTGGAAGTTCCAATGCTGATGTGGTTGGTTTTATCTTTTGTAAACTGTTAAACAGTGCAGCATCTACTGATGTCGATGGCTCAGTCGATAAATTTAAATCCAAAGCTATGCTGGAATATTCCAAGGCTGGTTTTTTCATTTTAGAACATATGGCATAAACAACATACATTTTTATTCACCCCTATCGTGAATAAAAATTCCACATGAAATTTGTTGCCTTTTATTTTTTTAACATTGAATTTTAATAGCATAAAATGCATAGCCTAGACTAAGTTCAAAAATTTAATTAGTGCAATGATAAATTTAAACATTCCATCATAGGAGGCTGAGAGCGATAAAGTACATATAAAATAAATAGTTGTGAAGAGAGTTAATTGACACCTATGTATATATCAATGTTGTTATTGGTTTTCATTAATTTTTTTGGGTTCTCTTCCATTAGAACAAGATTCGTTCAGGCCACCTTATTACATATACTAACCCCCTTATTCATGAAACCTTACAACAGGTTTATAAAACAAATTTTGTATGGAAATTTGCTTTATAAACCTCTTATAAAACTGTTGTAAGTTTTATGGAAAACTACATATACTTAAATTAAATCTGCAATTTTATAACTCAAAACTTTAAATTTCGAATTTTAAATTGGTGTGGAAAGTTCATTCTTGACATACTGTATGTACTTTTTTTTATCGGGAAAAGATATTGGTTCCAAAATTTCTCTATAAGTGGGAAATTTCGGTGTTTAAGTTTTATTACTTAACTTTGAGGATATTTTAAACTAAACCAGTTTTTTTTTTGAAATTTTAGTTTTCAAAAGCGTTTAATTTGACAATTATAGAGCACGCGCAAGCATGTTTTTTTTTAAAGATCTAGCTGAAGACTTTCAAAAAATAAAAATATCTTTGAAATCGGAAGAAAAAAAAATGACAAATGATTGCAAATTTATATATCAGAATCGCAATGGGCCATATTGGCCTCTGGGTGAAGGTGTGAGGTGACTCACACCAGCCTTCGTACCTATATATCAGAAGGGACTATTTGCAAGCCCAAAAGCCTGGGCTTTGTTAAAAACTTACTGCCGTATTCATAAAAAATAAAGTAGGTTTGAAGTGTGCTTTAAGACAAAATATTCATACAAAATATTCTTAAAGCACATTTGAAGTCTACTTTAATTTTTTATGAATAAGACTGTTAAACTTTAATTCTTGGCTACGCCTACAAAAAATTTTATCCCGTTCTGAACAGCCGTTTACAAATAGCAGATTTATTTAAAAAAAAAAAAAAATATTGATTCTATCCCACTGTTGCTGGTTTCTGAATTACCTTCTATAATTATTGAATTTTGAAAAATGTTCAGTTCCATATATTGTTTTTTTAAATAGTGCCTTTTCTCTATAATGATTCTAAAACTGTTTTTGAAAGGTTATGGAGTGCTTCAGATCAAAAACTGTGAATGTTTTTATACCCTACACCACAACTGGGGTGAGGGTATATTGGATTTGTGCTGATGTTTGTAACGCCCAGAAATATTTGTCAAACACCTCACTTCCTTAGTCTCCGTTTGGCTGGCTGGCTGTCCATGTAAAGCTTGTGCGCAGAGTACAGGTCGCAATTTTGAAGATATTTCAATAAAATTCGATACGTAATACTTTTTCGGCCCAAGGACAGATGAGATTGAAACTGGTGGAAATCGGTCCATCGGCCCCCTTAAAAATGTCCTCCCAAAATAATATGCAACAATCCTAACACATTTCACCACAAATAAGTAATAAATAATTTTTTTAAAGTGTTTTTTAGTTTTTTTTTCAAGTTTTTATACGAAAGTTTAAAACAATGTTGCAAGCAATTGGTAACTTTGTTGAATTTTAAACTGATAAAATTTAAATATACAGCTTCAACTTTTAATTTAAAAAATTCTTTTATTTAATTCCATCATGTTATGAAAGTGCTTCAGATCAAAAACTTTGAATGTTTTTTTTTTTTTTTGAAAAGAGTTTATTCGAAAGTTTAAGATTAGAAAAAAATCAATGTTGCAAGCAATTGGTAACTTTGATGAATTTTAAACTGATAAAATTTAAATTAAAAATACTTTTATTTAATTCCATCATGTATCTGAATGATTTTAAACCATGTATTGGTTGGCTTAAATCTTTATTAAGGTTTTTATTTTGAAACCAAGTATTCGTTTGAACTTTATTAATATTAAGAAGATCTGGACACTACATCTGCGATTCCTTTGCTTAGTTTGTTGAAGTTATTGCGGCACATTTTCGTTTAAAGGCTGTCATTAATTGAATATTCTGCAGTGATTTGAATTTAGCTAGTTCTAGAATTAATGATTTTACAATAACATAAAAACGTTTTAATGTTAATTATAAATATGTAAATGATTAATTTCAAACATCCGCTTTTTCCCGCTCAATATAGCGATATTTTATAAAAACCCTCTGGTCACGTTAAGTTTACCATACAATGGCAAAATAAAGTAGTGTTAGTAAGCCAATGACTCCTTTAGAGTTTTCTTTGCATTATTTTACAATTAAAATATGTTTGCAACAGTATGGTCACACTTGGCAAATATTTACTCAAAAAAGCGCAACTACTTGTTTTTGCACAAATTTGTTGGTTGTTGTTTACTTTTACAAAAGATTTGCAAGAGCAAAAATAAACAAAGTTTTATTTGCTGGTTAAGACTTTTTTTTTTTTTTTTGGCAAATATTTGCCAAGTGTGACTGAACATTAACGTTTAGGAAATATCCAACCAGTATACATTTTTAATTTTACATTTGTTTTAACTTTTAATTAGAAATTTCATTATAATTTGTTAAGTTTTTTTCTTCTAATTATAAATAATTTTGTTTGTTGACTAATTCTGTTTAATTACACTTAATTATTTTTTTTGTTGTTTGTTAATGTATTTACTAAAATATCTATGTATGTGTTTATATGTATCTTATGTATTTATCTAAGTTTCAGCAGTACAAAAATTATTCATTGCATTTATTTGTTTATTTATTTTTATTGTTATTATTATTTTTTTTTTTTTGGTATTTTTTTTTTTTTTTTTTTTTTTTTTTTTTTTTTTTTTTTTTTTGTTAATTTTATATATTTTTATAATAAATTTTCATACAAATTGTTACTAAGCTAATTGTTTTGTTTTTAATTGTTTATTTGTTTATTTCATGTTGTCATGTTGTTTTAAAAACTAATTATGTTAATGTTTGTGTGTTTGATGTGGTTTATTTCTTAATGTTTTTTTTTTTTTTTTTTTTTTGTTTTATTAAATTTCATAAAAATATGTTTGTTTGTTTGTTGGTTTTATTTTCACTTAAAATGCTAAATTTATTTATTATTTAATTAATTTTGCTAACATTTGTTATTGGTATTTGTTTTGTTTTGTTTGTTTTCATTATTTATTATGAAATTGAAATTTAAAATTTAATGTTTAATGTTTTATTATAATTCAACTTATAGCAAACTACGGCTTGTGTGTGTGTGTGTGTGAGTTTTTTTTGTTTGTTTCAATTGTTTATTCTAAATTTAATCAATCTTAGGAATTGTTCAGTTGGATCAATAATTTAATTTATTTTCATTTAATTGTTTTTAAATTACATTTTTTTTTCTTTATTTCAGATTTTATTTTAAAAGTTCTTGTTTTATTTTTATTTTTACCTCTTGTTATTATATATAAGTTCAGCTTGTCAGTTTTTAATTAATCTATATATTATTTTAGTTTTATTGTGGCAGTTGCCTTTTCATTTTCTTATCGGTTTTAGTTTTTGTGTTTTACGATTTTTTACGATTTTTTTTGCTTCATTTCCTATTTGTTTTGTCTTCCTTGTTTTCTTTATTTTTTTTTAATTATTTTACTAAATTCATATCTAAATATATGTATAATGAAATATATTTTATTTTAATTGTTTGCATGGGCATGTCTTTTATAGTTTGGTTTTTTAAGTTTATGTTTCTTGAATTGTTTTAAAATGTTTGGTTTTATGAAAATCGCATTGCTTTACATAAAAAGCATTGTTCTCATAAAATCCGTTCACACTAAAGCTGTTCTTTAAAACACTCTATTTGTAAACTTTTGAGCTATGACTTTGGAGATTTAAGGTGGATTCCCCCGTATTTTGTTCGTTCTGAACAAAATATTTTTTCGCACAAGGTTTTTTTTTTCATATGAAGTTTGCGCCTCTCTTTCTAAGAGAAAGAAAATATTTTTTACCAACAACGCTCAGCTTAAATTGGTTCAATTTTATATTTTGTCTGGACAAAACTGAACCGAGTTACCAACAGGCTACATTTCAATTCTGTGGTGTTTGTGAAGTTAAATTATTCATTTCATAATTTCGTTATTTAAGCAATAAGGCCACTTTTAAATTTATATTGACCTTATTGCTTAAATAAAGAAATTATAAAATATTAAAAAAGCTCGAATAATCAAACTAAATAATTATTCATTTCAAATTTTGGAAATTATTTTAAGTTGTCTTCTTAATAATGGGATTTATTTGGCCTGTATATTATAATGCCATCACCAATATACGGCTTACGCCTAAAGGAGACTCATCCAGGAAGATCCACCGATCTATACCTTCGTATAGCAAACCGGACTTCTCGAACTCAACTCCTGAGCTTAATGGTCTCCACCAAAATTCAAAATGAGTTTTGTTTGGTACTCTACCATGACACTGCAAACTTCAACGCCAAACATTAACGAATGCAAGCGAGTCGCAAGACTCTCGAAGATAGCGAAACAGGGACGGCCTTATTACCCTTAAAAGATAATGACAATGACGTGCGAGTTCTTTTTCCACCCAGAGCTAAATTACGGCTGGTAAATTGTTTTTAAAAATATATACAATATTTTAAAATAATTTAATATTTATTTTTTGACACTTAAAAACCAAGGCAAAATAAATCAGTGGCCTTAGTATTACCACTTGTAAAACTAATAGATATTGTTTACATATGGCAGCTTTGATTTTCCAGAAAAATCATTCGAAATGGCTGAATTGTGCTGCAAAAAAACTCTCAGTAAAAAATTTTTCTCCTCACAAAATTTTTGTTCGAAGCATATGAGTGTATCTCATTTAAATTATGAGTTTTTTGTTGTTTCTTCTCTAAGATTGCATTTGCGTTTACATTGTGCGATTTTTGTTGCAGCGATTGCTTTTGGATTTAGATATACATGTGTCCTTATTTTTCGTCACGTTTAAAACTACGAATGAGAGAACAAGTCATATTTTAAGAATGTGTACCTCTTTTAATACGTCTCACCGCTCTCACCTACAAAGCCTGAATCGCAGCGACAAAAATTTCATAATGTAATATGTAAACTTATATAATAGAACGATGGTAGGAGCATTTATTGCCTCTTATTAGACATCGCCACTCTTTAAGTTAAATTTGGCCATTTTTCATAGCGAAAAATTAACCCAAATATGTAAATGAATTTTCAACCCAAAATTTTGTAATTTTAATAAAACATTTCTAAATAGTTTTAATGGAAACCCCAAAATTTTGCATGAAATTTTTGGGGTAATTTTTAATTTTTATCTTTTCAGTTTATTTTACAATATTTACGCATGAAATTTAGCCCCCAAAGTACAAAGCAAAATTTCTTGGTCTCTTTTTTCATTCTATGATTTTGGGGTAATTTTTCATGCCTCTTAAAATGTAAAAGTATCGCACAGAAAAAGTACATTATAACCCCAATCAAAATTTAAAAAATGCCCACAAATTTTGTGTTTTTGTAGTCAGCGTAATATTTTTGGGGTTGTTTTTGGCAACTAAAATCGTCATTTTCGAAGCAAATCTTTACAAGTTATACAACCAAGAGAAGAATGTCCAACGAATTCCAATGAGTGAGTAACAAGCTTTCCTTCAGTTTGTATTTTAAAGTAAAAGCCACTAATTTTTTTTACTAATTATTTCTTACAAAACTTTCGAAACTAATTTAACCCTTATGTGTGCGGCAAAAAAAAAAAAAAAACACCTAATGCGCTGCAAGGTACACATATGTAGGGTGTAAAAGCATTTTCGCACTTATTAACGCCTTAAGGTTTGCAAGCTACTAACAACTTCAAATAATATACTTGCAATGGCCGCTTTCTCATATAAAACACGTACAGGTACCCGGGTGGCTTTATGCGCATTAAAGGGTGTTGAAAGTAAATTAGTCTCTCAGGCAAATTACGAAAAAAGTCAAGGCGTATGGCTGCAAAAAAACTAAATTATTTGAAAGTTAGTAGTTCTCAAAAAGTTTCAGATATACAAGTTATCAATTTCAATGAAAAAACTTTGACTCAAAACGCCAAAGGTACCCGGGTACCTTGGTGCACACATAAGGGTTAATAATATTATCAAGGAAATAATAATATTTCCACAACTGCTTCTTGAAACATTCAATTGAAGAACAAGTAAAGGGTGTTTTTTTTAGATGTATAGAACTTTGGAATGGAATAAAACAAATGATGATTGTTTTTAAATTGACATGCAATTTACTTGCTTCGAAAGATATTCTTCTGCTATTATAATTTAAATATGATTTCTGGCATATGACTGACATGGCTAGCTCGGACAATTTTCGATGACTTTTTTTAACGGAGCGAATGTTGTCCTCTAGATGGCCAATCGTTTCGGGCTTATCGGCGTAGACTAACGACTTTACATATCCCCACAGTAAATAGTCAGGCAGCGTTAAATTGCACAATCTAGGAGACCAATTCACGGGTCCGAAACTTAAAAAAAATTCGGCTTTCTTGAATAAATCAATTGTGACATGTTGTGTCGTCTTGTTGAAACCGCAACTGCTGTACATCATGACTGTTTAATTGTTGAACAAAAAAGGTCAGTAATCATGGCTCTATAGCGTTCACCATTGACTGTAACATTCTGTTTAGCTTCGTTTTTAAAGAAGTACGGACCAATTATTCCACCATCCCATAAAGCAAACACAACAGTCAGTTTTTCTGTATGTAACGATGTCTCAACATACACTTAAGGATTACCATCACTCCAAATATTGACGTATCCATTGAACCAAAAGTGAGCTTCATCGCTAAACGAAATTCGCTTATAAAAATCGGGATTTTGTATTTGGTACAGAACCATGATTGTCAAAATAAATTTGCACAATTTGGAAGCCTTGTTCAAGCGTCAGTCTATTCATGTTAAAGTGCCAAACCAAACTAAACATAAATCACTTGGCAGCTGATAAAATGGCCGCCAGTTAAAAAAGTGTTGACAACTAAAAGTTCTGTACATCTAAAAATACACCCTTTAGTTACTAAAGTGACAATTTAAAATGAAAATCTTTGGATGAAAAACAAGTTCCGAACTTTTCTTCAGTAAACGTTTTTAAAATGATTTTTTTAAATAAGTTAATTAATGTGTTCAATCTTGAACAATAATTTTGAAGTTTGTTTTGTATTTATATTTAAAGACAGTGTATTAGACTGTACATATATTTGCTTTTTTTACTTCGATATGAACTTGTGTATTTGATGGTGATGTGCACATCAGCAACATGTGCTGAGTGCCTAGAACATAAATAGGTTCATCCCATAATCTCAGCAAGGGATCAATAGTTTTAAATGTACATGATATACATGGTAGCAAGAATTCAGTTTTAAGATAATTTAATATTGTTAATAAAATTTAGTTGCAGTCGAAATTACAAAGGAACAAGTAGTTTATTTTTCCTTGTCCTCCTACTCGTCCGTGTCCGTTTGACATTTTGCTGACCCCTACAAAATTCAAGTGAAATTTCAATTTCCGCCCACCAGTGGTTAGGAAATTGAAACACTCATTGATGGATCTTACATACTTACACCTTTAGACGAAGGTGTTTTCAATGACTTGATAAAATGAAAAAAAAACAAGACGTTTAGAGCCGAACAATGTAATGCGGCATTGTAGAAGTAAGAAGATGTAGTTAGGAAAAAATTATAGTCAACTCAATTTCTACAATTTTAGATATATAAATATTAAATTATGACATAAATAATATAAAATTAATAATTAATAAATAATTTATATAATAACATCAAATATAGTTATCATACATTATTAAATAATTTTTTTAATAAATTAATTTCTTCATAATAATTATATAAATAATGATTAATAAAGATTTAATTTATGATTTTCTTGTCATTGTTAAGTAAAGTTTTATTTGGCTTTAGCATGGTGCAACTATACAAGGTGAGTGCAAATCGACAACAAATACAACACAATACAGAAACAACTACAACTATTGTACTACTGTCAAAAATACTTGAAAAAAATATTACTTTTGACATAAGTAAATTGTAAACAAAGTCAGTCAGCTGGGCTACTGCACTCACCTTGTATAGTTACACCATGTGCTTGAGTTTATTTTAATTAATAAATCAAAGTATACCATTGTAAAGTAATATTTTTAGGCAATTGGCGCATTGGAATACATCTTCTGTCCCGCCAAGGGCGTCATCAGCAATGTTTGTTGTCCAAGTTCTACTTTATAAATACCATCTATTTAACTCAGCATTATTGAGAAATAGTTTTCGGGAATTAATCATATTTTTTTTTAAATTTTATGAGTTAGACCGAAATTTACCAATTATCTAAAGATATTACTTTACAATGGTATTCTTTGAATTATTAAATTAATGAACTAAAGCCAAGTTAAATTTTTTTAATAAATACCTACATAAAATTTTAAGTTTTTGACAGGAGAAACGCTGTAGAATATTGTAATGTTAACATCAAAGGATAAATAATTTAAAAAGCATTTTCGAAGTGAATTAATGCAAAGAATTAGATAATCTAATTTCAATTCGCATACAAAATTCAATAATACTTAGTGGCAGGTCAATATGTATATCACAAAGGGTGATAATCACCTCTATCGTGAATAAAAATTCCACATGAAATTTGTTCCCTTTTATTTTTTTAACATTCACCCCTATCGTGAATACAAATTCCACATGAAATTTGTTCCCTTTTCATATTTTCCTATGAAAATTCAATGTGTAAAAAATAAAAGGGAACACATTTCATGTGGAATTTTTATTCACGATAGGGGTGATTGAATTTTAATAGGAAAAGTGTGAAAAGGTAACAAATTTCATGTGGAATTTTTATTCACGATGGGTGTGAATATAAAAGTAAGAACTTATGGGTCGATTGTGTATAGCAACCAAGCAACTGTAATGTTATGGTGTAAGGCAACCTACGTTTCTAATATTATATTAGAAAACAAATATGTTAAAAATATAAATTGTTTAACAACAAAATTACGAAGAAGTCGATTATGAATAACAATTGAACCTGACAAAAATATATTACAGATGGCAACTGTCGGCTGTTAACTTCAGTTGCCGAACATCAGTTGCATAGGCCGCATGAGCTCATACAAAAGCAGCATCCGTAATGCAAAACATCCGGACAGTTTTGCTTGCCACTGTAGTTAGTTACATATATTTTAAATTGTAACTTGTCAAGCCTTTAAACAATTTAATTATCCAGCTTATTTAAGGCCATATGGCAAAAAAATTGGAAACCTAAACCCAAAGGTGGTGGGTCCCTTTGAAGAAAACAAAAAATAAGAAAGGCTTATAAAAATCTTCTAAAACTTTCAAATAACCATGAAACATAAACTTAATTTCACAAGTTTATTTATGATTTTAATGATATTTATGAATGTACATATGTATCTTTAGACATGTAATTTTGCCTCTCGTTACATTTTATGAATGTAAGGATATCTTAAATCTTAAATATATTTTCATTCCATTAATATGTGGCTATAATTTCTTCTAAATAGTTGCTTGTTTTCTTTTCTGCTCTTACTCAATGTCTGACATCTGAACAATATGTATGTATGTAACTTATATACAATACCAGTATATACTGGGATTATGTATGGAATATTACATAGCTGCTGTTTTTATGTTGTTGTTGTTATTGTTATACTTTAGTTAATGCTAATGTATGTATGTATGTATGTATGTATTTATACAAATGCTGGCATACATATGAATGATTTCATACATTTATAAAAAAGATTTTTATTCACATTTTTTTTTCATTCTTATTTCTTGGGTTTCTTTGGTTAGAATTTTCATAATTTTTTTTCCCGCTGGCTGGATCGCCTGTTTGTTTACTCCGTTTCTGGCTGCTTTAATTTAATATTTATTTATTAGTTAGTTAGTTAGTTTTTTTTTAGTTATTTAATAATAATATTTATTTAGTTTAGATACGAGTATATTTATTTATATAATAATATATACGAGTGTGTGTGTGTGTGTGTATGTATGTCTATGTGCATATGTATGCATGTATATTATGTATGTAATTGTAGATATATATATATACATACATATATAATATATTTACTTTTTGTTGTTTTAATCTTTATTATTATTATATTTATGTTATTTTGTTGTTTTTGTTTTGATTGACACTATGATGGAAGAACAAATAGATTATCCGTAGTAGTAGTAGTAGTAGTAGTTGTTGTTGTTGTATTAGTAGAACTATTAGTACTAGTAGTTGTTGTTGCTGCAGCTGTAATGCTTAAAACATTAACTTCAGCTATTGTTGACATATTAGTTGATGTTGTTGTCATTTTTGGTTTTGTCAACGCATTAGCTGTAGTCGCTGTGGTAGCTGCTGCTGCTGCTGCTGCTGCTTTTGTTGCATATCTTGTTATATTAAGCTCAACTTGTGTTGTTATTAGCTGTTGCTAAAAATCGCTACTTGTCGATGGATTACCTAAATTGCTCTCCACCGTGTCATCCTTGTGTCAGAGTGGTGGTTTATAAACTTCAATGGCCGGCGTCAGCATGTCAACTCTCGTTGATATTGAAGTATCACTGCAAAAATACCAAAAGAGATGAAATCAATTAAAATCACATTAATTTAATGGCTAAAATAATTCTAAAGGGCTGAGATGAGGCGAAGTAGTTATAAATAGTTAAATGTTTACCATGAAAGAATTAGTTTAAAGAAGATTTTTTGTTATTTGAGAAAATTTTGGAACAAGTCGGTTTTAGTGACTTTGCTCAAAAAAGAAAAATATTTCTCTCATCAAATAGAAAAACATTTTTGGCGGCCACGCCACGAGTGGGCGGGCCCTTAAAGTTGAAAATATATAAGCCCATATCTCGGGTACTACTGCATGTATGAAATTTGTAGTACATCAAAAAAGGCATTAAAAATACCTTTCCAACGATATATGTAGTATATAATGATTATAAAATATGATCCCACTACGGGTTAAATCCGAAAATAATTAAAAAAATTAAAAGAGGTCTATATAAGTGTTATTTTAGTTTATTAATATAAATAGCCAAGACATTAAGCTTTAATTTAAAGTATAATCACATTATAAGATCTGAAAAATTAAAAAAAAAACATTTTTTAAAAATTTTGTATACTGGAAAGGATTTTTTCCTCTATGGTATACCGAATACCGTGTTCGCATAGTGCAGATTTCCTATATTGCCGGCCTATAGCCGGGCGGAAGGATTTTCTCCTCTATGGTAGGCAGAATACCGGCTTTGCATATTACAGATTGTATATTTTATAGTGAAAAGTCATAATCTTTCTTTAATATCTTCGGATCATATAGACCTTTTTCCCAGATTTTTTGAGATTTTTTTTTAAAAAATATCGAATAATAAAATATTTTTCCGAAATTGACCTATAGGTGATCCATATAAATAGGCCATGTTATATATCGTTTGAAAGGCGTTTAAAATGTCTATAATTTGATATATATATCGTCAATATATAGCTACATATATTGCAAACATTGGAGCGCCGCCCACTCGAAAATAGGCATGGCTGCCAGAAAATGTTTGTTTTATTTGAATCAGAACTTAAAACTCTTTTAGTGATAAAATTTTGGAAGTGATTTGAAAAAGTCACTAAAACCGACTTATAAATAAAGTAATATTTTTAGACAATTGGTACATTGGAATGCATTTTCTGCCTTACAAGGGTGTCAATACCAGTATTTGTTGTCCAGGTTCTGCTTCATTCATCTATTTAACTCACCATTATTGAGAAATAGATTCCGGGAATTTGTCATATTTTATGAGAACGAAATTTACATATGTTTACAATGTGTGTGTGTGGTTTTTCAATTCCCGGGATTTCGTAAATGCAAATCCCAGGATTTCGGTATTTTTGTTTCATATTAAAACAAATTGATTTATATAGAATAACAATTTATTTCAAAAACAATTTATTTCAAAAACAATTTATTTTGAAAACAAAAATTTTATATTGATTAAAAGTTTATAAACTGAAACGTTGGATTGACAAAAATAATATGTCATTTCGCCTTTAATTTGTATCATGGTGGAACTATACAAGGTGGTGACTGCAGTAGCACAGCTGACTGACTTTATTTACAATTTACTTATGTCAAAAGTAATACTTTTTCAAGTGTCTTTGACAGTAGTACATTATTTTTCTGTATTGTGCTGTATTTGTTGTCGATTTGCACTCACCTTTTATAATTACACCATGATTTCTATATTGATTTAAAAGCAACAGAACCGATAAAGCTTTTTAAAAATATTAAGGTATCTTTAGTGAAGAGAAGCTTGATTTAATTTCGTTACCAGTATATGAAGCTGGCGAAAAACTTCGTCTACATCGTATGTAGACAAAATTGTTAGCAACTCCTTGTATTTTAGTTGCATCAAGAATCCCCTCTCACCCTCCGAAATAAATAATTCTTTAATTCAATATTTTATTCCATATTATTGCAGACATTATTAGATGTTGTGTGAGGCTTTTATATATTTCAATTACATTCATTATTTCATTCGTTTCGCAATCAACGTATTTAATTAATTCTCAATATCAAACATTTCTATATCATTAGGAAATTTATTCTTAAATTTTTGGTTTTTTCAAAAATTTAAAAGTGTTGAGTAAGTCATCCTTCTTTTTATACCCTCCACCACTATAAGTGGTGAATGAGGGTTTATATAGGTTTTTCATTCCGTGTGTAACACTGAGAAATATTCATCTGAGACCCAACAAAGTATATATATTGTTGATTCCTATGGAATTCTAAGTCGATTGAGCTATGTCTGTCTGTGTAAAACACTCTCACGTCCAAAAGACACAGCCAAAATCAACAGAGTTTACAAAAAATCATTTATAATTCTCCTAAGCAGTTCGGTATTGAAAACCAGCAAAATCGCTTTAGTAGAACCAGAGTTATGGACCAAATTGTGAGACAACTTCCATAAAAATTGGATATTTTTAATAATTTTTATTGGAATTTTATTTTTAAATATATTGCAGATATTGCCATGAACTTTTGTATACGTTACTCTTATGATAAAAGCAGAAAGTCAATGATTTCTCTTAGCCCTCATACAAATATCTCCCCGAAATATGGGTTAATGATAAATAAATAAAAAAAAAAAACTAAATAATCATAATAAAATTGGAAATATTAATACAAAATTCTGCAAAAATAAGTGTCATGTAAAACGAAATCGCGAAACAAAATTTTTTTATATTCGGTCCGTGTTTGACCATAGACTCCATATAAAGTCCACTTCTAAAATTCACTTAAGTACGTATAAATCTGGTACAAAAATGGTTACCAGGTTAAAATTCGACAGAAATAATTCTTATAGATATATATATATATATATATAAATTGTTGCAGTAAATAATTGGTCATAGCTTTCATATAGGGACCCCAACCGACAAAGTCATTTATTTTATCTTTGTATATATCCTTTAAATATCGGTATCGACTCAAAACTTTACACAGATAATTTGTAAATACACAAAAATCATAATACAGAAATTTTTGTATTTCGGTCCATATTTGACCATATGAAGCGCCCTTCCGAAAATCACTTCAATAGTCATAAAACTCTTTTAAAAAACGATACCGATCTAACATTTACACGGAGCTAATGCCAAAATTAAACTGCTGGATTTTGCAAATATCGGTTCATATTTGACCATATCCCCCATATAAGGACCACTACCAAAATTCATGTATCTTAAATATACTATTATTATATTGAAATTTAACGTGGGATATCCTCATATGTATAAAGTTCTCGGATCCGAAATTTAAGAGGATCAGCCTATGTTTTGTAATTGCTCAAATATACGTACCATTTCCGAAAATCAAGTTAACGCTCAATAATGTCTAATAAATATTAGCATTAAAAAGCACTAAATGAGGATATTCTATTTCTGTAACCAGTGAAATACAAAAATCTCATTATATTTAGGTGGCACAGCCCTACATTTCACTCTAACTTCTTTTGTTTTAACGTTGTACTGGAAGTATAAAAAATAAAACCATTTTTTAAACAATATTAAGTGTTTAGATTATATTGACGCTCACAGTATTTATGAGTATAATGCGGATAGCAATTTATCATTTATTTGCTGCTCAAAAATTGAACTTTACTTTTTTCAGTTTTCCCGATTTGTTGTATAAACTTTGTTGTTTTAGTTTTCGATGTGTCCGCCGTAATACTCGTATATTTAGGAAATAGAAATACATCTTGGTATTGCACACAACAACATGTTTACATTAACAAAATGACGGGGTTCGGTCACGTGAGGCTAATCAATCAAAATGTACATTTAAAAAAGTAACTGGCGTAAATATAGTGGTTTTGTAAAAAAAAAAACAACAACAACAACAACAATAAAAAGAAAATTACTTTGAGTAATATAAATGAAGCTTACACACAGATACTTACAGACATATATAAAAAATGCCCTGTAGGATACGTGTTTGATTTGTAAGTCAACAAGGGATTTGTTGTGGTTGTTGTTGCTATTGTTGCCTTTTAGTTTAGGAAAATAAAACGATTTTTCTTTTTGTTTTTCTCTCTTTAAGCCTCTGGTATTTTTGTTATTGTTTTTATGTAGTTGTGAATTTTAACGGTCATTTAAAGGTTTCGATTTATTTTCGTTTATGTTATTTGTAAGTTCTCTTTAGCTTAAGCTAAAATACCAGGGAGTGGTGTTGAGAACAAAAGAAAATAAACTTTTATAAATTTAGTGGAAAAATAAATGTAATTTTACTTAAGACTAATAATAACAATTACGTTTAGAAAAGAATTGTTTATTGTTCGTGCTGCTAATAGATAAGTTTGATAAACTATATGATTAGTTTAAGAAAGTTTGACTATATATCAACATTTTGAAGTTAAATTATTTATTTCAACAAATGATTTGAAATTAATATATCAAATGATTGTTATATATTAAGTGTAATTGTATTTTATAAAAAAAACAACAGCAACTAAAATCATGTTAAAGAATGGCACTACAAGGCTCGTAGGAATGTCGCGTTCTGCAGCGTAGAAATGTTCATGATACAAGCAGTTAGTTGTGTTAGAAATGTTTATAAAAACTCTCTTTAGATTAAAACCCCATACAATATATTAAAGAAAGCAAAATTTTGAGCAACAATTTCATAAAAATTCCAAAGATACGCTTAAAATTCTACACATGCAAGTACAACATGTACTATTATGCCTGATTCAAGCGTTTGCGTTTATTTTCATTTATTATATTTCAGTGAAATTTAAATTTGTTGCTGATTAACGTCTACACCTGGTGGCTTGCCACTACAAGTGGCTGTTGGTGTTAGTGCTGCTGATTTTAGAGATAGCACATGTTATAAGTTTAGAAGTTTTTGTGGTTGGTTTTTGATTTTATTTTCTTTCCGAGTTCTTTCTTTTATTTCTTCAACTAAAAACATTCAAGTTGTGCCAGCATGATGATGTGGATTTTGAAACATTGCGATGGCATTACTACAGACCATGATATAAGGATTTCAAGTTGAAATTATGACATTAATTTGTCATAAACTTATCATCAGCATCTTGCTTATCTGCTGCATACTACATCACTGCCGTCAGCATATTTTCAGTTATGTCAGAATGTTTAAATAAATGTTAAAACCCTTTTTCATTTGTCATAGATTTAATTATGTTTGAAAATTTTAAATTAAAGGTTTGAAGTTATAGTAGTAGTGAAATTGAATAATATGAATAGAGTAGGACTATTTGAAAGGTATTGTAAAGTTTCATTAGATTATATTGAAAAATAAAAATGTTTTTGAAAAACTAGTTATTCTCTCTCTGTGCTAGGCTAATAAGTTTCTGAACCGCCCTCGTATCTCATTGATATTTGCATAAATAAAATATGAAAAATTTCAAAGTTTGTGTCAGCAACAAGAAAACTTTTGTCAACAAATTACAAAAATTACAAATATTTCGCTTTTGTTATACTTTTGATTACAAAAATCATATGTTTTTTGTTTTGGTTACACAACTATACCATATTTAAGTTAAAAATCGAGATTTAAATTTTTTTTGGGCAATAAATAAAATCGTTTAGGATCTACACACAGAGAAAAATATATTTGTACATGTTTACTACAACAATGCCAACATTTTTACCAGTTTTTTTAAACAATAATATGGTTACTGTAATTTTTTATATGATTGTGGTAACCATAATATGGTTAATTGACGATTCAGATGATTACTACAATCATACATACGATTGTAGTAACTATGTATGTATTAATGGCAATCATGTTTATGATGAATTCATTTATCATAATACGTTGCTCTTTGAGTATGATTGAGAACAACATAATATGGTATAATGTTTCATCTTAAAACTGATCACCATAAACATTACATAATTGCTACAATCATATGTATGATTGCTATAATCATGTGAATGATAACTTAATCAGAAATCATATAAATAATTACAGTAACCATAATATTTAAAAAAAAAAACGTTTAAAAATATTGAAATATTTGTGTTAAACATGCACAACTATATTTTTTCTCGGCGTGTAGAGAACGCAAAGAAAAAACGATCGATTTGTAACTAGGGAATTGAAACCATTCCGATCGAATTATGTGACATGCTTGTATACTTAAAACAATAATCATTAAAAACATGAAAAAAACATACTTGGATTTCATGGGAAAGTGTTATATTGATATTGTTATAATGACAAGCTTTCGAACAGCATTTTTAAGGTAAACAAAATTAGATTTTTATTAAATGTTTTTCATGAAATAAAAATTTAACACACAACTAACACTCTTTTCAAATTTTATTTCATTACAAATCTGAAATTCAGTATTTCTTTATTTTTTTGCCAGCATAAAAATAAAATACTTCAAGTAAGATTCACTTGTGATATGTTCGATAAAGTGAACGGATATTAATAAGCGGAAATTTCAATATACACGAAAAACGTAATGTTGGATTTTTACTTCTGTTTGTACATTTTTCATTGCTTCTCTGGCACTCTTACTCTCTGCCTGTTTTTTTATATTATTGTGCGATTTTCTACTTTATTTTGTGCTGCTGTAAATTTTAAATGAAAAATTGTTGAATATGTTGAAATTACATGTAAAACTTATAAGCTCTTTTGAGTGTTTAACAATACCTACATTTCAATATCAAATAAAATTAATCATACGCTCTGCTGGTCTGTAAATGACACTATTTTTAATCTTAGTTGTCTTAAAATATAATCTGACTAATTATAATAAAAATTATGTTTTGAGTAAACTATTATTTTTAAATTTTATCTCGGTAATTAGATTTTTATGTTTTATGTAGTTTTTAGGAAAAATTGCATTTTAATGAGATGTTTTTTTGCTTTAAAAGTATTTTCATGCATGTGACAGTAAATTAAGTTGAATTATTTAATATAATGTTAAGAAAGATTATTAAATACTTGAAAACTTACTAGAATCATAAATACATACATATGTATGATCAATTCACAAGTGATGTTATATGTTGTACATTGTATGATACAACTATCTAATTGTGAATACAATTGTGAGCCAAGTCGTATGTTTATGTTGTCAAACCTTTAAAATGACCAAAGAAAAATATTTTGAAAACAAATATACAAATGATTATTTTCTAAAATTAACACATACCGCAGTATTTTCTGCATATTCATGGTTAAAATTTGTTTGTCTATTAAGTTTTTTCTTGTTTTAAATTTGTCAATCAGTTTATGATTTGAGTGTTACCGTTTCGTTATTTTTTTTCTTTACTTTTTAATTGTTATTTTTACTTTTGCCAACACTTACATTTTCATGCAACATTTGAAAACCTATGTAAAAATATCGTAGAAATTGTACAAAATATTTCTATAGAAATTAACAACAACATTTGTACAACTAATGTAAATTCAGACGACGTACCACTTTTACGACACTACAACATCACTTGTGAATTGAACAATAAATTCTATGGCTAAAGAATATTTAGTTTCTGTAGCAGAGAAACTCCTGTCATGTTTGTCTCAAAAACTGAACAGTTGCTAGTTAATAAGGTTTAGCATGACGTTTTAGACAGTAGTGACAAATGTAAAATCTAGAACGATAACGATTTCTCTTACATGTAAACCGAAATGTCAGAATAATTTTTTTCTTATGCTCTCCTTAAATTTGATAATCTAACTAAGTAAAATAAACCTGAGATTTATCATATCTGTTACAACTTTTCGAAGAGTACCTTTATAAAGTAAATTTTCCAATAAAAGCCAGCAGTCGATTTCTTTCGGAAAAATAATTAACCAAATAATAAATATATTTCAGTAATAATAATTTTTTAAAGGGAACTAACACTTAAGCTATGTATACACGATCGTCAGATATTACAACGTTGTCGGAAAGATGTTCAGAAAATGTCTAACAACCGTATGAATTTAAAATTTTTGTCTTCCAACGTTGTAAGAAAAATCATTTTCAGTACATTGGAAGACAAAAATATTGTCAGACATCTAACAATCGTGTAAACACAAATTTTTGTCATTGTCATTGTTTCAAGACAATTGTCAAACACTTTTCATTGTCATATGTGCAAAGTTTATGCATCTGCCAATGGGCAGCATTGTCATAGAAATTATTTCTAAATACAATAAACAAACAAGTGTGCATTAATAACATTTTTGAAAAAAGTGGAAGAAAATTAAAGAATTAAATTAAAGAAAATAAAAAATGGATAGCGTCATATCTTTTGATGAATCCTGTTTCATAGAGTGCAGATAAAATGGTTTCAATTGCTCTTTTTTGTTCCATGACAATATTTAAAATTTTTAAACACACACACAACGCTACAAAACAAATTTGACAAAGCCACACAACAATCTGACAACCGTGTGAACTGACATTTTCGGTGGACAGATAAATTCATTGTGTGACAATTGCGTGCCAATGAAATTGTTAGTTTTCTTCCAGTCGTCTAAACTGTGCAATTTACCTTTTGCTAACAATTTTTCAATGTCAGTACATTGCTAGCACATTGCTAGATCTGACAATGTTGTAATATCTGACGATCGTGTATTCATAGCTTTAGGCAATTAATATGTCTATACAGTGAGCTACAAAATAACTTGTACACTTGTTGAATTAAAAACAAAATACAGATTATAACTTTCAATTAACATTACTTAAATTTTAAGATCCATATTTTAATGCGACTAAAAATCATTCTGCATTTTGTATATTTTTACGTCATAAAAACAACAAAAACATAAATATACTAAAATTCATACCAAAAAAATAGTTGTACAGAACAAAAAACTTAACGTAACTTGAAAAAAGATTAAAATATTTTGGTTCTTAGTGTTTAGTATGGTGGCCTTTAGCTTTTTAAGATATAAGAGTGTTCTTGGCATAGAATTCTTTGTAAGTTTTTGAGGAATAGATCTCCAAATATCAGTGAGAGAGTTTTATAAGGATTCTTTCTGACGGTCGTACCGGACGTCATGGTGAAATTAGAATTTAGTGTTTTACAAACATTCACCAAGTGATTACAGCCACTCGCAAATTTAGTGTCTACCGAGAGTCTTACTAGCATTCATCGAGTAACTGAATTTATTTCATGTCCACTAATTGTCCGCAGCTTCCACCAATTGGTGGAAGACTGAAATGGTTTTATGTTAAACAATAACAAAACTAACATTACTTTAGCAAACATACTTCATGTTGAAAAACTAAAGTCCGTAGTGAACGAAATCGTATGACCATATCTAAAGAAAATACATTTACAGAAAGTCAATATGTATGCTACTATCTTGAATTCAGATTTACCTTGCTCTTACATATACACACATGCACATATACATACTATATTTTTATTTACCATTAAAATGCAATTTTTAAAGATAAATGCGTTTTCAAATTGGCTGTGGCAAATGTAAATAATGGTCAATACGAGCCACAAGCTAAATAATGTTTGTATAAATATACCAGTAAGACAATAACAAACATTACAAACCACTAACATTAGAGAAGCAAGAAAATAAAAATATTCCAATAATTAAATATCAATTATACGCCCCATAATACGCATTCACATCACTGATGGCAAACATGGTACAATTGTACTTTTTTTGATACATTTTAAACACAGTTGGTAACATGGTACTACCACGAGTCATATGGTACAATTTCAAAATACTGTTGCATAAAAATTTGTTATTACAAATGAAACAGATAAATATCAGTCATGTCACCGAATTTAATTTCGTTTGGAAGTGGAATTATTTCCGTATTTTGCTTCTAAAGAAAAAGTTAAACGAACAATTGGTTTCATTCTGAATTTTCGATAAAGTAAATTTGTGGTAAAGTTTTATGATTATTTAACAAATATTAAAAATGGTACCATGGAGGTCTAAAAAGTACATTTTATTTATATAGTTGGTACGAAAAACAAAAACCCATTTTCCATCACTGAATCACATCGTATTACTCTCTCTCCCTCTCTCTCTCTCTCTTATTCATCCAACTTAACTTTCTCTTATCCCTACACAATATACAATGATTATACAGTCATTGAAAAGCATTAAGAAAAAAAAGAAATTATATATTTATATCCTTTTAATGGTGTCTACGTATGAGAATGTAAAATGTAAAAAAATGTAAGTAGAATTGTTGTGTTTTTTAAGCACGAGTAAACAACATAAATTGTTAAATATAAAAAAAAAAAACAAAAAAAATTATAAATAAAGAAATATAAACAAATAAACGAAATAAACACAAATACAATAAATGTTGCTTTAAGGTGTTAATAAGTAATTCAATTTTAATTACATATTACTCTTCAGGGTATTAGACAAGGGAGAAAAGTCGTTGGAAAAATAAAACCTAAAATTCCTAAAACTTTAATGTTTTCTCAATCAATCAATAAAACACACATTTACCACACTAAAGTACCTAAATACACAAACACACACAGCGACTTTAGCTGTATAATAATAAAATAAAAAGTCTCAACTTCGAAAATACCAAAAATATATTAAAGAAAAGCAATTAAATAATACAAACAATAACACGAATTCCAAATGCTCCAAAAAAAAAAAAAAAAAAAAAACAAAACAAAAAGACCTCAACAGCAACAACAAATAAGACACTAGCAAACATACATCATCAGCGAATACACTTCAATTTAGAAATTAATCAATCAAAAATTGTTGAAAGCACGTCAAACAAATAAAAATCACTTAAAATTGTTTTTTTTTTACCATCCATGTGATAGCTAAAATAAACTTGTTTTTTTTTCGTTTGGTTGTTTGCTGTCGTTTGGCAGCGTATTTAAACAAAATGTCTATTGTGGTGGCAACATACATTTTTGTGGTTTTTTCGTTTATCTGGGTTTTAGTTTTTTTTTTTGTATGTATTTCTAAATGTAAAGACAAAAAAATTATTTATACCAACGTTTGAGTACAAAATCAATAGAAATTATGTATGTATATAGCATATATCGAATAAAATTTCTATTACATTTTTTATTCGAATAAAATTTTTATTATATTTTTTATTTGAATACAATTTCCATTACATTTTTTATTTGAATAAAATTTCTATTACACTTTTTATTTGAATAAAATTTTAATTACATTTTTTATTCGAATAAAAGTTCTATTACACTTTTTATTCGAATAAAATTTCTATTACATTTTTTTCGAACAAAATTTTCATTATATTTTTTATTCGAATAAAATTTTTATTACATATTTTATTGGAATAAAATTATTATTACATTATTTATTCGAATACAATTTTTAATTCGAATAAAAAAAATTCAAATAAAATTTCTATATAAATTTTTAATTCGGATGAAGTTTCTATTATATTTTTTATTTGAATAAAAGATTTTCATACCTATAATTATTCAAATAAATTTTCTTTATAAAATTTCTATGAAAAATTGTTATTCGGTTAAAATTTCTATTGATATATTTCTCATTATTGTTTATTTGACCTTTTTTATTAACATTTCTATGTAATTCAATAGTTTCTTTTTACAAGCAATTAGGTCATTTTAATTTTATATAAAAATATTTGATTTATTTCTATATATTTATTTCCAATATTTCGCTATCACAATGGATAGCTTCTTCAGGGATAATATAAGTTTTGAATTATAATAAAATAAAACTTCAATTATTATTTTTCAATTCAAAAAGAAACTATTGAATATTAAAAAAAGGTCAAATAAACGAACTAAATATTTCTATGCAATATTTTTTAATTAAAGACATTTAATTTTTTCTGTTGGACTTTGGTTATAATGAATTATTATTAATTATTTTCCATAAATTTATGAATTTAGTCTTGTAGGACATGTGATTTAAAAACTGCTCTATGTGAACAAGCAATTTACTATGGATACTCTCAAAAGGAAATTGTCTCTAAAACGATTAAAATCGGAATACAATTTACTCAAATGATGACCATTTGAGTAAGTTTTTTTTTAAATTTCAAAAAATTGAGTTTTTACACAAATTGTATGAATGAAAATTGAAGTTACACTAAATTGATTGAGTTTTTTTTTTATTAAAAACACAAATTAAAAGTCTTTATAGTTTGTCAAGATCAAAATTAACAAATTCGATCAAGCTTGGAATGACGATAACAAACAAATTCACATACATACATATGCAACAACACTTAACAATATTAATGGTAACAAAAGAAAGCAATAAAATACGCAATGAGAAACACATTATTTGCTGCAATAAAGATAGAAAAGAAATATAAAGTATAACAATATAAAATAGTTTGTTGGTATTGACTATTTATTGCAACAATTCATTGCAGCATTGAAATTAAATTACAAATATGGCGTCACACACTATAAAATAATAAACAAATGAAAGAGTGAGTGAGTGAAATAATGAATGAATGAATGAATGAACGTACAAAATATATGAAAATACAAAATTAGGAGAACCTGTGTGAATTGCTATTATTACTATAATGTTATTTTATTGTTGTAAAAACAATTTGATTATTCTTGAAACACAACAATAAATAGTTTTGATAGATAGAATTGTGCTTGTACAATTTTAGGCTTATACTCATATTTTAATAAAATCAACAGAAAACAATGAGATTTTATATTCGTATATTTAGAATTTGATTATTTTATTTTGCTGGTTTATAAAATGTATGGAATAGTGTAAATGTGTGTATGTGTGTGTGTGTTTTCGTTGACCACATATCCATACACATACGCTTATGATTGTGTGTGTGTTTGTGTGAGTGTAAGTATGTAGAAAATAAAATAAACCAGCAACAAGAGTAATAAAAAACATCCCTTTGGCGCACTTATGACAATACAGCAACAATAACAATAACAAAATAGTGCCAACAGCAAAGAAGTATCAGAATTTTTGTAAATGAAACTTTATTTCTTTTTATTTTTGCCGCCAACGACTGAGTTCAGTTAAACTTGTGAATGAAAAAAAAATCCTTAAAGGATTTTAAAGGTAATTAAGTAGTTTTTAGAAATTGAAAAAAGGCCATATTAGCTTAACAAAAATAACAATCATAAATTCATCACTTTGTACAAAGAAACAACTTCAACAATAAAATCTATTTTTTTTTTGTTGCATTAAAAATTATTTTAAATTAAGGGCAGATTTATTCTTTATCCTAATGCTAAACGGAATGAAAATTATGCATATCTGCTGGTCAAACTAAGTGATGATAATTTTTAGAGATTTTTTTTTTTAATTTCTGTAGAACTGAGATGACCGTATTTGGGAACTAACTAAATTCCATTCCAACTACGGAGCCATGTAAATACAGCCTCATATCGAAACTACACTAGAATGGAGACTATACTAGAAACTTGACTAGAAATTAGACTAGATACTAGACTAGAGACTAGACTAGAAACTGGACTAGAGACTAGACTAGAAACTGGACTAGAGAACTTGATCTAAAACTAGACTAGATATTAGAATTAAAATATAAACTAGATTAGATATTAGACTAGACTAGAGACTAGACTAGAAACAAGACTTGAGACTAGAATAGAAACTAGATTAGATATTAGACTAGAACATGGACTAGATACTAGAGTAGAAACAAGACTAGAGAACTTGATATAAAACTAGACTAGATATTAGACTAGAAACTAGACTAGATACCAGAGAGAATATACTATACACTAGACTTGAGACTAGATTATAGATTAAAAATGTTCACCAAATATTTTCACCAAAATAATTTTACTAAAAAAAAATTCACTAAAAATTTCCACCTAAAAAAATTATTAATAATTTTTTTCTTAAAAAATTGCACCAAACGTTTTCATGAAAAAAATTTACACTAATAATTCTCGTTAAAAAAATTTCACTAAATATTTTTAACAAAAAATATATTCTAATAATTTCACCAAAAAAATTTACTAAAAATTTTCGTGAAAAAAAAAACTAAAAATTGTCGCAAAAAAAAATTCACTAAAAATTTTCACCAAAAATATTTCACTAAAAATTTTCACTGAAAAAAATTTAATAACAATTTTTTCCATAAAAAATAGCACCAAACATTTTCACCAAAAACAATTTCACAAACAAATTTTAACAAAAATTGTTTAGAAAAAAATTTTCACCTAAAATATTTCACTAAAAACTTTCACAAAAAAATTTTCCTCAGAATGTTAAATAATATTTATATTCGCTATTTCTGACCATATTTCTTACTTACATATTATTCTTTAAAAAATTTCCAGGAAAACGATATGCCCGACGAATTACTTGTCCAGCAGAAATGGTTGTTGATCAACATCGAGCCATCAATGAATTCCTAACTTAGTTTCTACCCGAATCTATGCGCCTCAATAATTTAACCAACTATGTTGACTATGATCAAGACACATACTATGAAGAGGGTGAAGCCTACTTTACCCAGCTGGCCGAGATGGCCAGTTCACATAGAAGTGAACTGTTCTACATATTTTATAAAAAACTACATATGTTCATAGAAAAAGGACCTCTAAAATAAGAAAATATTGAACATTGAAAATGTTTTTTTTTATTTTCTAATTTTTTATATTGAGGAGCAATTAGTACAAACATGTGATAACATTTAATTTCATAGTACAATGTCGTTTAAAGTAAATTTTCTAATGACGTTAGCGCTTCTAATTATGAATGTAATTTGATTCAACTTCGTACACGTAATCAAAGGTAGTGCCTAACACAATTCAAGTTAATTTGCTGAGAATCACTTTCTGAGTCGATTTAATGTCCTGCCGTAGGTCGGTGTGTCTGGCAGGTTGGCTGTCCATGTAAACTTGTGCGCAATGTACATGTCGCAATTTTAAAAATAATTTATTTACAATATTAAAATTTTTTAAAATTAAATTCTTGCTACCATGCAACCATGTGGTATGTAGCATGTGCATTTTAAACTATTATTAATTTCTTGCTGAGTTTGTGGGATGTGGGAACATATTTATGTTCTATGCACACAGCACGATAAAATACACAAGTTCATCCCTAGGAAAAATAAAGCAAATACAGTCTAATTCATAATATTTAAATATAAATACAACACTAAAAGGGAGTTCACACGCTTAATTTTGAGAGGTACATATTTCCGTTTTCACACTCTTCAATTCTGACTCATCAATGAAAGTATTTTTTTATGAAAAGGGAAACGAGAATAAAAGGGAGTGTTTTTGTGTTTTTTTTTTCTTTCATGCATATTGATTTGCATTAAAAAGTACGAAAATTGAATTGACGTGTGCGAATGAAAAGGCAAGTTGAAAAGAGAATTGAACAAATAATGAAGAGTGTGAAACAGGATACAACGTTTTTTTTTGCTTTGAAAATAGTAAATTTTGTGACAAGTGTCATTTGCGGGAAGTTTTGTTTTATTTCTTTAATTTGAAAAAAAAATGAATGTGTTCCATCGGTTTTAATGGGCGAGAGTAGGTTTGTATTGTTATATAATATTGTTATTTCACTCATCTCAGTCTTAATAATGGCAAAGCAATTTTTTGTTGTTGTTGTTTTGTTTTTAACCCACCAACAAAATTCAATTGCTGGCCATTGAATGTCATTGTTGAAAGAGCCCTTAGAGAAAAATTTACCATAAAGAGTTTTGCCACTCAGTGTAAACAATGCGAATGAGTTTTATGTACCATGACCAATAAATATTTATCTATACAAACAAACACATACACACATACACACACACACACACACGCACACAATCACTTATATACATACATACATATGCCAATAAGTCTATGTATGTGTTCATAGAGACACATTTAAAAAACAATTAAACACAATCATAAAGGCATAAAAAAAATCCCTTTATCGCACAACAAGTCCAACAATGAAAGTCAGCTTAAAGTTATTATAAACCCAACAATACAGGGAATTTATTTAAATGTTCTGTTTAAGCATATTGATACAAAGATATTTAAATACATACTTTTAACTTAACATACATATGTATGTACGTGTGAAAAAAACCTTCTAATATAATATAAAAAATATGACATGTACAAATTACACAAAACTATAAAAAAACACTTTTACTTAGACATTTTTAATTTGAATAACAAGTTTCTAAATGAATTTTCATACTAATGAGACTTTTGATTAAAAAAGAATTGCAACTAAATAGATACGAGTATTCTAAATGTAGAAGAGAATGAGAAAAAAAAGGAAGGAATAACAACTATTATTTTCCTTATTTTAATGAGTTTAAAGTGCAGCTAAATAAGAAAAGGAAAATTAAAATAACAGACATACAGATATGTAGCTGGCTATACAAAACAACAACTAAAATAATGTACTCGTATATTTATAAAAAAGAAAATGAAAATTTGCACAATTCATTACTTTATTTAGCTGCCTGCGGGCTAAACAAACTCATTAGTCTGGGGCAGGCTTTCACTATGTCACTAAGTTAGTCAAGTCAAACCGACAGTTACTAACAACTAACAACTAGCAACTCACAATTTCAATTCCTCTTTCTTTATTTTTGGCTTAAAACCTAAAAAAAATGTAAAAAATTCATTTAAATTTTTAAGTGTGGCGCTTAAGAGACACTAACTAATGAATTTTTCACCACCTTTGAAATGGTTTCTATTTTTTCCCTTTTTTTAAGGGGAAAATGTATATGGTTGGTTTTTTTTAAAGCATTTTAGCATATATTTGGTATTTCTGATCCGGCACATACTGTTTGTCTACCGCAAAGGTTACATATGACCAATTGTAAATGCAAAACAGAAAGGAAAGAAAAGGCCCTTAAAGTACACAACAGAAAGTGTCTAATGTGGCATTTAAGTCAGGAAAGCAGTAAAGTTTTGTGCACATGAAATTCGGCCACACTAAGGAAGTCTTTATTAAAAGCCATTTATTAAAATACCATTATTTTTTGTTAGTGATTTGCTTTTAAACTTTCATTATAACAACTAAACATGTAAGTAAAATGTAAAAAACTCAGGAAATTTCAAAGATCTATTGGACAAATGCCGGCATATAATAAAACACCATTTTATTATAGATGTTGAAACACCAACATTTAATGAGTATTCGAACAATTTGATAAATAGACAAATGTTTGGCCAGCAGTTGTAGTAGGCATAGCAACACTTTTTTCAATTCTCCAACTATGACTTCGGATATATACTCGTATGTCCATAAGAATATCTACAGAAACGTTTACTGTTTCTTATTAAATGTCGCCATTCTTCAGTAAAAAGTAGAAAGATTACGTATGATCAGGTCAATTTCATAATGAATGTTAACGAGGATTTCTTTTCCAGTTCTACATACAGAAGAAAAAAAATAGAGTTGTACATGTTTACCACAACAATGTCCATATTTTTACAAGTTTTTCAGCAATGTTATGGTCACTGTAATTATTTTTTTATTTGCGGTAACCATAATAAGGTTAAGTTTCAGATTCAGATGATTACTGCAATCATATATACGATTGTAGTAACTATGTATATATTTGTTGCATTCACGTTTATGATGCAGCCATTTATCATAATTTGTTGCTTTTGTTATGATTGAGAACAACATAATATGGTATAATCTTTCACCATAAAACTGATCACCACAAACATAATTGCTATAATCATATATATGATTGCTATAATCATATAAATAGTAACTTAACCATAGCATTGTTGCATATATCATATAAATAATTACAGTGACCATAATATTTAAAAAATTTTTAAACATTTTGAAATAGTTGTTTTAAACATGCACAACTATATTTTTTATCTGCGTGTAGTTCTGCTCTTGCTCTAGTTCTGTTCTAGTTCTGTTCTAGTTCTGTTCTAGTTCTGTTCTAGTTCTGTTCTAGTTCTGATCTAGTTCTGTTCTAGTTCTGTTATAGTTATGTTCTAGTTCTGTTCTAGTTCTGTTGTAGTTATGTTTTAGTTCTGTTCTAGTTCTGATCTAGTTCTGTTCTGTTCTAGTTCTGATCTAGTTCTTTTCTGTTCTAGTTCTGTTCTAGTTCTGCTTTAATCCTGTTCTAGTTCTGTTCTAGTTCTATTCTAGTTCTCTTATAGTTCTGTTCTAGTTCTGTTGATTTCAATTTTTATTTCAGAATATTTTTTCAGATGTTTCTAATTATATTTCAGAAATGTCTCTTTATATTTCAACAAATTTAATCTCCATTTCTATTAGGGCTTTTCTGAAATATAATAGGAAACTTTTAAAATATAAATGGAATATTCTGAAATACAATCAGAAGTATCCGAAATATAATTAGAATATGCTGAAATACAATTAGAAAATTCTGGAAGAGAATTGAAAATTGCGCAGTTCTGTTTTAGTTTTGTTCCAGAACATAGTTCTGAATATCATGAGTTTTATGAGAGGAAATTAATAAATGGATATCAATTTAAATAAAGGTGTGACCGTATTTCCTTTGAACAAAGCTTTTGGTTTGTTTTGGCTGGCTTAAAGTTATCGCTGACTGGCTTGAATTTTAATAAGTAAATAGTTATTTTTTAATTAAAATTGTATGATTGCAAATTAAATAATTCAGTCGTAAATGTATTAGTTAAACATTTTAGCTGCAAGGCTGGTGTATTAAGCTATTTTCTTCTAATGTATAACATGTTATAACAATTTAACTAGTTTCTTAATCCTTTTAACGGAAACTGTAACAACTGTTTCATAAAAATTTTAAGTGTAAAGTTTTTCTTTACAATCCTATGAAATTCTTTTCAAACCATAAACTCTCATACATTTTAAATAAATTTAGGTTTTATTTTAATTTTCAATACAATAGGTTTTTGTTGTTGTTGTTGTTATTTTTCCTGTATTTTAGCTTTCACTTTGTTTTTTTTGTTGTTTAGGGTTTGCATTTTATTGCTGCAACAAAACCAAAGAGTTGCTGAGATTGTAGTACTTTTACTATATAGTTTGTGGTTGTTTAAATATTTGCAACACACTTCTAGTTCCCTCCAATAGTGCAATTAAAGTTTTGAAGTATTTTTTTTTTGTGTTAAACAAATAATAGTTATAGCCGTATGTGTACGGATGTGAGTGGTAAACATTAACATATGCACATATATGTAGTTTTTAATTTTATACAGGAATGTTGTTTTAATTGTTTAGAATTTGCAGGGGGTTTTCAATTTGTGTGTTACAAAAGAGTCTGCTTTTTGGGGAGGAGGAATGGGGTCGGGAACGATGGTTGTTGGGGAAGTTTTATTAGACAAGATGTACAAATTTTATGTAGGAAAGCTCTTTGTTAAAAATCTGCAATAAGGGCAATTGAAAGCATAAACAAACATAGAAAAATCGTTTTAAATCCAGTTATTATTTTGAAATTGTCAAGATAACAAGATAAGTATTTAAAGTAAGCATAGGCCTATAATGCCTTTAGTGCTTCATAAAATTATCTAAATATTAAAAATTCGACAAATTGGTTTTAAAAAAATATTACAAGTCTGACATGCCTTAATTTGGATTACAAACGCCGCTTCTTAGGAATTCTACATTATATTGTTGTTAAATCTGAAACTTTAAGGCCCCTATTATAAGCTGCATTCGACGATTGTTATTCGCTGCCTATTGAAAATCGACTTTCGAATGTAAAATTTCTATTATGAATTGGCATCACTGTCGAATATTTCGTTGTTCAACGAATTTTTTATCGAAAACAAATTCGCTGTCGTGCAAAATTTTTTAAAAATGTAAGTATTTGTTTTTTTTTATTTTGGTCAACCAAATACTACTTGGAAATTACTTTTGTTTATATCCTGTAGGTTGTAAGTACAAAACGGCAATTGGAGAAGCTCGTTTCTCTCATGGAAGAACATCAGAGAAATTGTTGCCAATTTTAATATCCTTTGAGCATTGTAGCAGCAGTTCGTCGGTAATGGACCTCGAGTCCACAAACGTCTCTTTACAGAGTCGAAATTTTTTTTTAAAAATCTGTAAATAAAATTTATAATATCCTTGTCAAAACCTCATCCATTTCCAAAAAGTTGGAAGCATCCCTCAGGCTTTTTCTGCTTCTGGCCAAATCTAGTAAGGATTCATCTTCAATAGACCAAACTTCAAACTATAATTTCGTGGTGGTCATTTCAAATTTAATTTATTTTTCTTTAAGGATTTGTAAACAATTATAGCGCCTGCTGATAAAAATATGCTATTGTTAATAACACAAAAAGAGTGATTTCCACAATAGCGTTTTCTCATCGAATGTGCACCATAATACCAAATGAAAATTCGTTCGAAACAGTCGAAAATCGATTTTGTTTTCATATTAGCCCCCTAATACTTCTTCGTTATGCTTATGTGCATATAATTTCCAAAATATTCTAATTCGATTCACCCTAATATACATTGCAACTCTGTTTCAATAAATGGCGTATGAGTAATTATAATTAAATATTTATGGAACAAATTGTTACGTATACAGTGCGGAGCACAAATGAGTACATGTTTGTGCAATTTTTATGGCTGAAAAATAAAACTAATAAAGAAAATTTAAAGATCTTGTGTCAAATTTGCATTCACTTTTCCACCAATGGAAATTCTTGATGGAATTGTTTTAATTTTGTTGTTTTATACATGTAGATCGAACCTCCCTAATATTCAGGCATACGTTAATTATATCTACTCGGTTCATCTCTTCTATGTTACAAAGTTTATAATTACAAATTAAACACTTTCAGACCGTGATGCATTGAGTGTGCGGGTGGGTTTCGGTTTCAATATTTTTGCTTCTATTAGTCCAATTTCAAATAGACTGGCATGCATCGATTGTGCTGATTGTTTTTTTTTATATTTGCTTCTCACATTTCTCTTCTGCTTGATTTATTGCGAAATTCTTCAGTCACATTTCAGTTTTACCAAAATTAGCCGTGGAAGTAAGTAAGCGTCTTTAATTGCAAAATTATTAATCGTCTACAAATAATGAAGTGCACATGTACGAGTATTAACTAAAAAAAATGATAAATTTTAACATTTTAAACTAATTAAAATCGTTTCTTGCCATAAAATATGTTCTAGTTAAAAATATTAATGAAAATCGACCGAATTACAACAAGTGTGCGTATCCTGAAAATCCTTGAAGAATATAAAAATGATAAAACTTAATCATTGATTATATTTTTATATACTGTAGAGACCACATATTCCAATATATACATATATATATATGTATATAAAAATTCCTGGTAGTTTTGTGGCAGGTCTGAAAGGGTTAAAATCAAATGTAATAAGAAAAGCTCAAGCTGCAACTACAACATACTTTTATTATTTTGTTTAAGTGCTACAAAAAAAGTTCTTTAAAGGAGCAGTACTAAAGTAATAAAAGAATGCAAACAACTTTTTTCTTTTGATAAATTTTTCCTTGCAGTTTTTGCGTCAGAGTGTGACTTTTGAATAGTTTTTTTTTTTACCGGCTTCTAAACCTGAAACATACCCAGAAATACACACACACACCTTTGCCAGCTAATCATATAAAACTCATTTACTCTGGCGTAATCATTTGTATATGCAAGTGTAAGTGTGACTGTTTATCTGGGGACATTAGTATGTATAAAATGAATATTTAATGTTGCTTTACTTGAGAAGTAGATATGTAAAGGGGGTTTCAATAAAAACTTTGTTTTCAACAGAAGTATATGCATACACAATTTGTCATTTTGTTTGTTGTGGTTTTGACAATTGTTACAATAAATTCAATTACTCTCGAATATTCGCCTTTTAAAGCCCCTAGACCACAAAATACAAAACTGCTGTATGCAAAAATATATTATTAGACATATTTTTCATAAATTTCCAAAACTAAAAACTAGGTTCTATATGGCAACACATCTGCCAACGAGCGAAATGGAAGAAATGAACAACTTAAAGTCAAAATGTCGCAGGAATGGTGCAACAAATGTTTCATCATGTGAACAGACGATGAATTTGGAAGTGACACCAAAAGAGAACATTAGCAGAGTCACAGCGACAAATCGCAAATCATAAAATTTTCTTCATTTTCAAAAACATGTGCATCCAGTATTTTTTTAAATGCATGAAATGTAGGTTTCATTAAGATGTGTTGTGATATAGTTCGAGTCGTTTTTCTTTATTACTTTTTGTAAAACCCCGAAAATCTGTTATAAACATTACTTTTATTTTGACACTGGTAGCACTGTTTCTTCATTTGTCATTTTACTTGCGGCAAGTGTCAAAAATTTACTTACAAGCTAATTCAATTGCAAGTTGAGCTGCAAGTGTGAAAAATATGATTGTGTTAGTAAAAAACTGTAAATGTATTTATTGACATTAATGGGGCCTGTGGCAACAAGTAGCAGGCAGAAATGCTGTTAATTATAAGAAACTGAATGCTATCAGCTGCAGTTATTAAGTTTGACTTAAGTGATGGATTAAATTACGTCTACAAGATGGCGAACTATTGCATCTGGCAATTAATGAACTATTGGAAAAACATAATAACTGTCACTGGGTTGGAAGACATAACGATTTCGGAGACAATGCAGAGCTCTCTTTTTGTGACCAGCAAGCGGTGCGAAGTAAGAAGCTGGCCAGCAATGCAGCCAATACTATTCTTGTACCATTTACTAGACGTAAAACCCTGAGGCTTATGGATTACAGAAAAGTCAATTATCCAACACTATTAATAAATCTTTTATGCCTTGTTTCATATGGTAGTACGTAGGAGTTAAATTGAAGAAAGACTTACTGGCCTTTCGTTACAGGAATAAGACCAATGCTAACATATGCCGCCTTAGTGTTTGTTTTTTACTGGAGATTTTTACTGAATAAAGTCTACGACGAGATGTTTACTCGACAAAAGTCTAGCGACTTATCTATGTTCCTATTACTGGGTTCATGAGGTTCTGGCCCACCTACACTCTGAGTGCTATACTGTACATGCCATCCTTACATATTTTTATAATGAAAGAGACATTAAGGAATACATTCAGTCTACCAGACTACCGGCTTGCGGAATTTAGGAATCTTAAAGAACGCATTATCGGACTACATACTATCTACTTTGATGTTATATGGGAACTTTAGAGTCCTTATACCTGTGAAGCATTAATGGTAAAATCAAAGTTGCTGGCATGATAACGTCGATCAAGTTTGTCTCACTGATGGCTTCAAACATTTCAAAAGTTAAACACGGGGTCGTGGTTGTTTTTAGAGCTAACTTTCAAAGGGGTATTGCAATGGGTATTTACCCAACAATATTTCAGGCAGAAGAACGACTTCAGATTACAACAATACCTCGCTTTGTATCTTTTCCATGTGCATTTTTTTTTTCAAATTTGCATTGTGCGTCGTTAGATTTTCGAGGTGACGTTGTTGTGGCTTTGAGTTTTTAATTTTTTTTAATTTTTGTATAATCTGCAACTCCATTAGATGCAAAAACAATAACCCGTACATGGAGTGCTTTGATGATGGAAATGTAGTCCTGGCTTTCTATTTGGATTGAAAATCAAGTTGCGCGGAGAATTCCATTAACCCTTTAACGCCTAAGACCGTCTATAGACGGTCATCAGTTGAGTATTTAAAAAACCGGGGTTTTCCGTCTAGCTACTAAGACCGTCTACAGACTGTCTTCCTTGTTTTTGTCCTGGAACTTTCGAGGAGTATTTTTTTTTCTGAATTGGAACTCAAATTCGTAATTTGCAGATGAAATACATACTAGAACAAAAATTTATTTCTGCAATTTGAACGTATTTTCAATTTCAAGTATTTAAGGGTTAAATAAAATGGTAATTCAGACAAAAGCAAAAAGCAACGATAATGTTAGTGGTAGTAATACTGACAATTGCTACAAGGAAATTTATTTTACGTTCACAAAAAGTTGTTCAGCACACATAGGACCAATTTTCTGTAAGAGAAAGCCGACGTCTTAGTATTTTCGTGCACTTTGCGTCATGTTTTTTTTTTTGGAACGTAACTAACACGCAAAGTCGGGTAGGTATTGGAATATTTATTACACAGAGCTGCACGATAAAACCTCTTAGCTGCTACTTTGTGACTTTATCTTGCCGCCGTTATGTGGAGTGAAATGGCTCGGTAGGGTCTTAATGGTAATTCCTGTTATGTTGAAATCTTAGTGGTTACACAAATAATTCTAGCGAAGCATGTAGCCTTAACAATCCATTCAGAGTTTTAAGAGTTCAAAGATCCTTGCTAGTGTTTAAAGTGGGAAGGAGCATAAGGAGCAGAAACTGTTAGTTTTAAAGTCTTTAGCCTCGGTATGTAAAGATTTACTCCGTTCGGGGAAAATACCATCTAAGGGGATGTAAGACAAACTTGTAAGATAAGCTCAAGAATATTATACAGCCGCAAACATTATAGAGATGGTGATAATTAAATCAATCAAATCAAAGCAGAAAACACCCAGAGGTTTTGGCGGAAAAGTAACAAAACTTCCCGATTGGACAATTATCCTCCATTATGGCTCAATCATGCGTTTTAATACCATCGGATTATTTGTTGTGGACTATGTTAAAGTTAAAGTCTATACACAGCCAATCGAATTGATTACAGCCTTAAAACACAAAATCTTTGATTTTTCGAGAATATGTTTAAACCGTCTGAGCGTTGTCGTGGTGGACGTTTATTTTTATGCAATTTAAATTCTCTTTTTCAAGTGTTTTAAATAACAAAGTTCTCGTTTAAAACCCCTTAGGTTGTACGTAATGTCAAATCCATAAGGATGCATATTGTTATTGAGGTTTTTTTTATGCTGCAATTGTGTAGGGTGAAACATTTAGATATTTTTTTCATTTCAAATAAAACACTTACACTTACGATTTTATTGCTAAATTATATTTTACATTACTCACATTAAAATATAAATGGTTGTAGGCATTTTTATTTTTGCCCGAAAGAATAATCGTAGACATTTGCTTTTTAAAAAATGATTTTATACAATTATACTACGCTGTAGGAGGTCCATTCGATAGGTACAATTTTCGATTACGCCTTGTAGCATTGGTAACTCACTAATTACGACTCTCTACATCATCTCTACATCAGTTGACAGATACGGTCCACGAAATTTGATTCTTAACAAGAATTATTTTTTATTTGTTTCACACATTTCTCACAGAACGCTGATTTTCGTTATGCAGCTAAATAGTTTGTTGACTCTGTTGCGGTATGAGACTTTTCCTGATGCATGTATGACAGCAGAAAAGAGCTGTAAATGGATCACCCTATATGTGTGTTAGCGCGTTCTGTGTCTGTGTTTGTTTTACGCTTTTTGCCAACTTCAAATACACACTAACTGAACCTGACTGGCCTGGTGTGATGACATTTAAAATGTCATTTAAGTTTCCTGGCCTCAACTCAAACTGCTCAACTAGTTTTTTTTCCCCCATTTATTTTTCTTTGCTTTTAGTGCTACTTTAATTCTGTTGCGTTGTGTAGCCAAAAGTTTTATTTAAATTTAATTTCAACATTGTACAAAAAGGTAGCTACAGTCGTCATATTGCAGATTGTGTCATTTAACTTTCAAGGAAGGTAAATACAATATTAAATATTTTCAGCACTTTCAGCTGCTGGGGAATCTGTTTTATTGTTGGTGTTTCTTTTGTGTACTTTTTGCTTCTAGAATTTAGGGAATTATTTTATTTTGAGCTGGATAGTTGGCGCGTTAAGCGTAAAATAAATGTTGTTTATGGTAGTCGTAGGAAAAAACGTTTTTAATTAAATTTAAATTGAAATACTGGTAGTGTGCCTTTTGAATTATTAAATATAAAATCTATTTTTGTAATAAATATTTGTTATATAAATATTTAAATATTGTAACTAAAAACTAGGCCATAAATGAAAAACATTAACAAATGTTAATGTTTAATTTATGTTTTAAAAAAATGTGTACGAGTATTTACCCTAAACTGCATCATCGTTGTCCACATACTAAAGACCTCATATTAAAACATCAAATTGTAGTTTTATTTTAATGTAAAACAAACTTTGTTATCAAAAGCAGTGCAGTCACTTGGTATCAGGGTTTTCTCACACTCACACACTCGTAATAGTCATATAAAGTTATCACAAAAAAAAAACTACAGAAGTTTACCTTTCAGCAATCGGTTTAAATAAAACATTGATGTCCTTATTTATGAAACTTACAACAGGTTTATAAGAGGTTTATAAAGCAAATTTTGTATGGAAATTTGATTGTTTACGATTTTTCTTAAGGGCGTTGTCTGTATTATTTTTCAACATAATTTACAGTACTTTTTGGAAGCTTTAGCTTCTTTGCAATCATTGAACCAGCAAATGCAAGATTTTAAAGGAAATGATTTTATTGCTAAATTATATTTTAAATTACTCACATACGAGGTCTGATTAAAAAATAACCGTTATTCTCAATTTTTTCCAAAAGTATTTATTTATTTATCATATAACTATCTTGTCCCCTTCAACGTAATTCCCCTCAGATATAAAACACTTATGCCAGCATATTTTCCAATCCTTGAAACGCGCTTTTTGGTATCGCCAACAGCTCCTGTTTCGATTTTTCTTGTATTTCCTCAATCGTAGCAAAAGGCTTTCTTTTCATCGGTGTCTTTGGTTTTGGGATGAGGAAAAAGTCAGCGGTGGCCAAGTCCGGTGAATGCGCTGGTTGAGGTATGATAACGGTTTTGTTTTTGGCCAAAAACTCACGCACAATCATCGATGTGTGAGTTGGTGCGTTATCATGGTGCAAAATCCATGATTGGTTTTTCCACAATCACTGTGTGTCTCTGACGAATTGCTTCGCGTAAACGACGCCTAACTTCAAGGTAGTATTCCTTATTGACCGTACGACCTTGTAGCAAGAATTCATGATGCACCACACCATTGCAGTCGTAGAAAACAGTGAGAAAAACCTTCACATTTGACCGAACTTGACGTGTTTTTTTCGGTCTTGGCTCTTCTGGACGTTTCCATTGGAATGATTGAGCTTTGTTTTCAATGTCATAGCCATACAGCCATGATTTGTCACCAGGTTTGACCTTTTTGAGGAAATATGGATCGTCGTTAACGATGTTAAACAGCTCCTGAGCGATGTCCAAATTTAACAAAATTTTGCAATTTTAGAACAATCGTCGTTGCCGCACGTTTCATGCTTAAAACATCCGTAAAAATTGCTTGGCTTGAGCCGAGCAATATGCCAACATCATCAGCAACCTCTCTGATATTGATTCAACGATTATCCAAATTCGTTTTCTTCACTGCTTCAATGGTTTCATCGGTTCTTGACGTGCGAGGGCGACCATCATCATAATCTTCATTAAAATTATTTTGCTAAATATATCATGTTTCGTTCAGTTTTATCAAAGAGTTCATGGTTAGTTAGTACCTTATAAATGTTAAAAGTTGATTTTTCAATTATTAGCATTTCATTATTTGACGGCCTTCATAAACAAACTCAAAAAATATTATTTATTAAAAATTAACATTTGTATAATATAAATTTATTCAAGATATTGGCCATTGCTAGCTACTTTTTGGCAACATATGAATTTTGCGCCATAAGAACTGCTCTTGTTTGGAGGCCAAGCACGAATCAAGCCAATTTCGTATACCCTGTTCTGAAAATAAGCATATCCCAGAGAGTGTGTTCTGCATTTAACGCAACAAATAGTAGACGCATGGTTCAAGGTCTAACCTATAAGACGGCTGAGCAAAACTTCCCAACTATTTCTTTCGAAATAATTTTTAATAGACCTTGTCATAAGCCAATATTACACTTTTAAGTCTGGTCGCATATTCTGTTTTTCGGCTTGCTTCAAACGAATCAGTTGCATTCGGTACATGTTCCTTGTGATGATCTGGCCATAGTTTAGTAGCTTATAATAGCTAGGATCCTTTTGATCCCACCAAATACAGATCATTACCTTAGCGCCAAGCATATTTGACTTTGGTGTCGATTCGGCTGGTTGGCCGGGCTTCATATATGTTGCTTCGGGCAATTGATCTAGTTTTCAGCGCAAATAATGATTCGGTACAAAAGTTTAATTTTCTTTAGTTTTAATATATTAAAATCTACATTTTTGCAATAAATTATTTTTGTTTGTTAAACTATTAGTTAGTTTTCTTTTTATGGAGCTTTGAAAACAAAATTCACTCCAAAAAAATATGCTGTGAGCCACTATATATGGTACCTTCAATTCATATGATAGCCAATTTACTCGCTTTTAAATGAATCCAGCTGCTTACAAACATTTTAAAATTGCTGCTTGAGTAGCTTTCAATGATTTTGCAAACTCTTGCTAAGTTTGACGACAATCTTCATATAGTAATGTCTGCAATTCTTGGCCTTCAAACGTTTTTGTCTGCCATGTCATCTTTCATACATTGAAACCGATGGAACATATTCAGTGTTCTTCAAATTAAAGAAGTAAAGCAAAATTTCCCCCATATGACTGTTTGTTGGCACAAAATTCTACATTTTCAAAACGAAAGAACAAAAATCTTTCTTGGTTACACTATAACTAGTGTTGAATAAATAATTCAGAATAAATGACAGATATGTAGCCTTCAAAATTACATATAAGCTACTTATGAAAAAAAAACGCCTCAAAAGATACACCATCTGTTATAAATACAGGCTTTTTAATTTATACACTCAATATTATTTATCAAACATAAAGTAATTAAATTTATCAGAAATGCATTATAAAGGAGTTTTACATACTGTTGTCCACTTTATATTGACCACGTCTTTGAAATTTCACATTTTGATGATCGAGTAAATTTCATATATTTTCTATACATGATTTGAAGAATATACAATGATTACAGATCATAATGTGCGTATGATTGTTATCATAAAATGTTATTTGAAATAAATATTAATCATACGCTCCCATGCTGTAGCCAACATACTGCAATGTACAGTGGGGGAATTTGTAAAGGCAGGGAAATAACTCTGTAATTTCTAAACGGTAAATCCAATGTCAACAATATTACACGTACCGAGAAAGGAAGTGTTGTTGAATTGAAGTTTTGAATTTGGAGCTCATAAACCAATCAGGAGCGGCGCCAGCGGTCCTCAAATTGCTACACCTCTGTTATGTGAGAAATTCTCCGATTTTAGAGATTTGTCAATATACAAAATTTATTACTCGAGTAGTAAAAAAAACTTAGTCGTAGCTGTATATTATCTCTTATAGTTTACGAGATATGTGCATATGCATTTTATCTTTAGATTTGAAAAATTTTAAAAATTTAATTTTTGGGATTTTTTTGACATAAAAAGGTACTTCTATTCTTACATCATTAAAAAATTTTTTTCAAAAAAGACATAATATATTTATATTTTTCGTAAAGCTAAGATTAACCCTGCTACTACGTTTAATACAAATATATTTTTTGATGACCCAAGTCGTATTTAACATTGCATAACTTGCAAAAAAAACGTGGTTGTCCGTCACACCGACACTCAATCACTTTAACGACGATATATTGCATTGATCACAAGCCTTAAACATTTTTTTGAAATGTACAAATTTAAATTTTCTCAATAAAAAAATGTGGGGTCAAAATATGACCCGAACGTAACATGTGTATTTTTTTCTACCATAGTAGCAGGGATAAAGGAAATATGAAAAAAAAAATTAAAAGACTTTTTTAACGAATGTTCTCAAATCGCATAGTCGATATAGAAAAATAATAGCCGATTTTATATGGCCCAATATGTTCACAATAATTCAGTAAAGAGTGTCGAAAACCCCGCTTCTGATATAGACAATATGACCAAAAATCTAAAAAAATTAAATTTTTGGAATTTTTCAAAACTTTTTTTTGGGAATTTCACCCCAAAATAAAAATTTATAAAATTTATTTTCATTTTAATTATTTAATCAAAAATGTTACTATGATTGGCTAAAGCAGATTACACAAGAAAATCAACCCTGACTACAACAAAAATTAAAATTTGTAAAAATATGAAGTCCAAAAAACAACGTCGTATGAATGCAAAAAAATTTTCGTAGCAACTTCAAAAGAGAATTTATAAAAAATAGACGTCATATATTTCAGTGTATAAACCTTTCCTAAGTAAAAGTTTTATTTGAATTTTAACATTTTTTGTTTGCGCAAACTTTAAAATAAGATACTTTTGCCATATTTTCAAAAAACAGTCTGCCATCAATATTTTATTTGTCAAAAGTTTAACATATTTTTAAAAAGTCGCTACAATTTCCTATCCATTGATATATAGTAAGTCTTCCTTGACTTTCAATTAGGGGTTAGTAACTATATAAACTAATAAAACGCAAATCCACCATAAGTTGTTAATTATTTCCAGGTTAATTTAACACGTGGAAAAGAGAATAAAGACATATTACACTACAGTGGACTCTCTACTTGCGGACACCTCTTTAAAGTTGGCAATTCCCATATACGGACACTTTTTTCGGTACCAAACAAAATCTTTGGGATGCTTACTACTCTCATAAGCTTAGGTGTTTGCTTATGAGAGATTACACTGTATATCAAAAGTAAAAAACTGAATTTTCATATATGGATATCTCGTAAATTATTAAAGATTAAATATATCTACACATTTTATATATCGGATCAAATGGAGAGCAAAAAAAGAATTGGAATCGTTAAAAATGTCTTACATCCGATAAGCCCTACTTTCGGCACCTCTGACATCAGTCTGTTCCAAGTTAAAAAATTAAACTCGACAAGGCATGTGAAATTTTATTGCAATTGAACCTATCGTTTAGAAATTACAGATTTATTTCCCTTTTTGTTAGAAAATCCCCAATGTGCAATGTTTCATACTTAGAATTTTTAAGATTATTTCAGCTGTATGATATTTTACAAAGATTTTATGTAGCAGAATTATGTTTTACGGGCAATAGTAGTACACTTGTCTTTATTTAGAAGCCGATGGGGCCAAAATTAGCAGTACCACAAACAATTCAATAACATTAATAAATAATATTAATACAATTATTTAAATATATTACAATAACTATTAAATTAGAAGAAAATAAAAATAATGAAAAGAGTCCCTAACATTTGCACCAATCCAATAAATAATGTATAATTGCCACAAAATAATTGGTAACCCATGATAAAAACAAACTAAGCACAATTTAAAAATATTGAATGCACCATGGTCAGCTAGAAATATAGAAAAAAATATCTATCGATCGACTCATAACAATTGAGAAGTGCCCAGGTATAATAAGCGTATGCGTTCTACTAGAACTACCAGAAATAAATTTTTTTGCAACAGATATGATGGATTTCCATATTTAACTGTCTTATGAAAAAATAAGATTTTCCTCATGTTTATATGTTGGTGAATTTACAACTAAAAATAAGTTTCTGATATCCGGAAACATGTTCCCAAACACCTAGACCGTAAATATATCGAATTGCCCTATTTAAAATATCGTAGCAGTTTCAAAATATTTAGGCCAGATGTGACCGAGTAAATCTCCAAACAATACAGGAAAAGTGGTAGACAAGTCGAAACAGCAACACGATATCTCACAGCCAATGGCAAGTAACAAGCCACATTATAAAGGCCGCATAATGCCAAACGAACTCTTGTAATAATATATTTTACATGTTTATTAAATGAACGATCATTTTCTAAAATAACACCCAATGTTTTGAATTGCGACACAATCTCCAAAGGCATATTATCGATTAAAATTCTCAATTTAACATCCAAATTATTTGGAAAAATTATGACTTTACATTTAGAAGGGTATAACTCCAACGAATTTAACCATTCCACTACAAAATCAAGATATTTTAGTTACTTTTACCATTAATATTTTTTCATGCTGGCCACATCAATTTAAAAGCATAATAACTTTATTCCAATCAAATTCGATATGACAACTCTGTCAAGGCAACAAAAAAATTTAACTAAAAAAAAAAACGAAATACTAACGAAAATATCATAAAATGTCCAAATAACTGCAATGGAATTTAAAATTATTTATGTTTTCAACTGCATTTAATAAGCGCTGCTTTTTTTTTTAACAATTTTTTATACCCTACACCACCATAGTGCAACACGCAAAAATATTGGTGCAACATCCACCTTGAAGTATACCGATCCACTCAGAATCACTTTCTAAGTCGATTTAACGTCCGTCCGTCTGGCTGGCTGGCTGTCAATGTAAAGCTTGTGCGCAAAATACAGGTCGCAATTTCGAAGATATGTATTTCAATAAAATTTGATACGTGCTATTTTTTTCGGCCCAAGGACGGATGAGATTGAAGCTGGTGGAAATAGATCCATTATTTCACCTGTCCCCCATCCTAATGTCCTCCCGAAATTGTGATTTACCGATCATAAATGTTTTAATTATGCAAGTATCCAAACAAATTTCAAAATAAATGGGTGGTAAATGAAGCCAAAACACATCTACAAATTTTGTGCAGATCGGTTCATAATTAGTCGTAGCTCCCATATAAGGCCCACTTCCGAAAATCACTTTAAAGAGAATAACTCGCTCAAGAATGTTAGTAAGCAAATAATATTGAACGTACATATATTTCAATATGGTACGATTATATTATGATCGATTCACAATTAGTCGTAGCTCCCATATAAGGCGCACTTTCGAAGTTCACTTTAATGATCAAAAATTTCTTAAAAATATTGGTACCCAAATATAATTTGACACAAATAAGTTTCTTATATACAGAAATAATGACACCTGACTGTATAAGGGTCGGTCCATAATTAGTCGAAACTCCCATATAAGACCCTCTCCGTAATTCAATTTAAGCTCCATAAATCTTTTAAAAGTATTTATATCGAGATAAAGTTTAACACACATAATATTTATATTCACATACATCATGACACTAAATTTTTGGATGATCGGTCCACAATAGGTTATATCTCCTATATAACGCCCATTTCTGAAAAACCGTTTTATACATATACTAGGTGTAGGGTATTATATGGTCGCGCATGACGGACTATATTTTCTGACTTGTTTATTTCTACAAAATTCCAAAAAAAAGAAACAAACTTGTCCTTGCACTAAGTACCCCCCGCAAAAAATAACCAGGACCCAAAAAGTTTGAATGAGAAAATTTACAAAAAAAAAATGCATTGACGCTGACACAACAGATGTAAAATAAGCAACTTGCAGCACAATTTGCAATAGACTAGATAGCTACTATTTTTTGTTAAACGAAAATGTCTATAATAGACTTCCCTAGTTATTGTTATAGAAATAGAGAAAGAGAGAGAGAGATGCTTTAAAATGTCGCTGGCTGTTGTTGCATGCAACAATGATAACAGAAAAATAATAAAAAAAAAACAATGCTGAGGACTATGACTATGATGTTGTTCATGATGATGATTATTTTACTTTAAATGCAAAACTGTTGCTTTTTTATGTTTTTGACAATTTGAAAAATGTAGAAATAAAATGTTCAAAAAAAAAGAAAACAAAAAATGAAGAGTGTAACCATTTTAATGGCATAAAAATAAAATTGTCATAAATTTAACTTTTTAAGCTTAAATGTTGTTATGTAAATCTTTTAGTGTTTTTTTTGTACTTTTGTACTAAATTAATATTTGTACAAGAATTTGAGTTTTCGTAAGGGAATTATTCACTTTAAAAGAAAATTAAGAAACTATATACTTTTTTAGCCTTTATGTCAACAACCACCTAACTGGGCATGTTTTTTATATTCGATTTAATATATTTTCACCAACATTTTTTAATTATTGAAAAGCCTATTTAAAAAAAAAATTGCAGAACAAGTCAAGCAATTTTTTGATTTAGAATGCAAAGATAGGTACATAGTTGTATGTATGTTTAGTTTTAATAAATTTCAATATTATTTTTCATTTTACTTTTCATTAAAAAATTGCATTTGGCTATAAAAGAGACTAAAGACACAGAGATTCATAAATTCATTTTTTTTTTTACATAATTTGTGCATTTAGTTTGGGCACGTAGGGCAAGTGTTCACGTATGGTACCGGGTTTTTTGCATTCTTCGCAAGCTTTTCTTGTAACTAGATCTTCTTTAGCACATATGTAGCAATTTTGTTTGTTCTCCTTGTTGTTGTGTATTATCCATGGACAAATGTCGTCCATGTTGTCAACACCACCTTTGCTTTTGTTGTAATCCAGTATCATTTTACGGGTTTGTTTTACACCAGCAACTTTAATATTGTAACGAGATGTAGATAGAAGCACTACCGATCTGTTTTTTTTAGTTTTTTTTTTTTTTTTTTTTTTTAGTATATGAGGAATTTATAAATTTATAAAAAAAACTGAAGATTATACTTGTCTTCCTTTTGGATTAGAAAATTCAGCTGGAATAAATGTTCGCCTGCTGTTCACGTTGCCTAAGATATACAAATTATAATCAACATCCAAGAAAATGGTAAATTGTAACTTGCAAAAAGATTCCCACGGAAGGGCGAAAGCTGCTCGTCAACCGTCATGTTGCCTTGACTGATATTCTCCAAATCCAGCACTTTGATTTTGCCATGTTTGTAAATGATGCGTGTAAAATTTTGGATCGATATTATCATTATTTTTAAGAGATTTATGAGTAATTAATTTACATGTTGGACTTTAAAATATATTTTACTGTAGTTTTATAGTTTTGATTTACATCTTTGCCCCCTTATTCAAAAACGTTTATTAAATTTAATATTCGTTTTTGAATAAGGGGGTTAATGTTTAAACTAGCTGTAAAGTGTTTTGCGATTTTTTGGCCAATCATCTACGAAAAGAAAAGTGAGTGGTATATAGACAATGAATTTTCTCATTTTTATAATATCTTTCAGTTAAACCGCTTATCGAGTTGGTTATAATAAATGTTATAATAAAGAGTTATATGTTTTGTCTACAATTTGGCGCACAAAGCTCTGAAGTGAAGTTACCACATCCATTACTAATAGTTATTGGTATTATTTATTATAAACTTTAGTTGTAAATTTCACAGCTTCGTCATATGCAAAGCAAAGACTTGACTTACCCACTCAATAGTGGGAACTTATACTCCATTTTCCTTTTTGCTACACAACAATTCGATTAAATAACAATTATATTTTCTTTCCCTGGGAAAAACGCTGTACTTTTTAACGGATTTTCTTTTATACTGATTTAATTAACTTGCATTTGCTTTCATTTATTATTGTTGAAAAGCTAAAGTCCAGTTGCTGTTCTCTGGCTCTTGCCGTATTAGTGTCTGTTTGTGAGTTGGTTAATATGTATGTGTGTTGTTGACAGTTTGTTTTTTTTTTTTAATGAAAATATCCTTTTGTTAAAGGTTTTATCTGCGTGTAATTTTTGTTGAATAATGTATTTTATATACGAGTAGTTTTTCTGTATTTGCCATCTGTTTATTGCTAGAGTAATAAATTGAAATGGACAATATTTATTTCCAGTAAACCCATATTGGAATAGAATTAAGTGAACATTAATGTTAGAAATACAAATATAAATGTACCTGATTTGTTACGTGTGAAGCGTTGAAGTGTGTTTTACTACAACTAAAATGAAAAGTGGGTTTCTTAAAAGATTCAGCACTGGAAAATGATGGATTACGAATATATTTTTCAGTTTATTTTACCTTGTGTAAAGTAGCAATGTTAAGGCTACATTTATGTGTATATTTTGCGGTTATTTAAAGTTTTGTGTTTGTGAATTTAGAATAGTGTTAATTTAGTAGACGTATTATAATATTGAGCAGTTTTCAATTTGCTACCCGGTTAATAAACCGCTTAAAACTATATGTAGATTTTTGACTACCACACTTTTTACCATAAAATGAAACACAGCAGTCAACGTTACAATATGTAATTACATTTATTTACACACTTTAAAACTTAAAACAAAATCCATTAATTCAATAAAACTTTACTGTGCGATCTACACCGTTCAACTCTTTAATATCAACTCTTCGTCCATGTAATGAATGTTCCTCTGAGAGTCTGTTACCAGTGATGTTATCTACACCTATTCCAATAACGTCAGTTCCACACCAGTCGTCCATTCCCATTCTGTAGACAGTCACTGTCCTGTGCTCTCTTACCCCTGTCATATGTTGTATACTGTCCCGTTCCTATATATATTTTGTCTTATTTTACACTTAACAGGATATTTCTAAAGGTACGTTCACACATAGCAAATATTTACTCAAAAAAGCTTAACCACTATTTTCAGCATAAATTTGTTTAACCTTACAAATGTTTTATAAGAGCAAACATCCTCCAATAAAATATAACTAAACTCCAAATAAACAAAAAAGTTTTCCAACTAAACACCAGAATTATAACAAATTTTATTTTATAAGTTACGTCCTTTTCGTCAAATATTTGCCATGTGTGACCGTACCTTAAGAATTTTTGTACTTCTAAAGACCGTATTTTAAAAATTTCATTGTATTTATGCATATACGAGTACTGCTTTAAAATAACTATATAAAAACGAATCGCTGTATCATAAATATTACAATGACCTTGTAATAATAAATCTCATTATTCCTTTCAGGCTTAACATTTTCTCCCTTTAAAAATATTTTTCAAGCCACAGAATAACTATTGTTGTGGCAGAAGCAACAACTGTTGTAACAATTGAATTTAATAAAAAAGCAAACGGAAATCTTTTCATCATTGACATTGCTATATATGTATGTAAGTATATGTACATATTTGTATAACTAAAATAATGTTGCTGACACATTTATGTAAGAAAGCAAAAAACCATTCATTAACATAAAACTGCAATGTGGTAGGTCAAGACATTCATTTACAAACACAAACACACAGACACACACACACACACACACAGAATTCTGTTGCTTATACAAACAAGCATTAACGACATCAATGTAACCAGATTTCATGACACAACAAAAGGAAGTTCTAATGGATTTGAAGCTAGTGAATGAACGATCACCTACAGTTTATGACAACATAGACCATTCTAAAGGATTTCATTTCATTACATTACATTATGAAAATGAACACTCAAATGCACACACACACACACACACCCACCGAAAAACAGCATCCTTTTGAATTATATCTACACAATAAATAAATAAATGAGTGAGTGACTGCATGAACAACTGAATGAATGAAATAAAGTCAGCCAATGAAAAATGTAAGCGTGTTAGTTTGCAAGTATGTATGTATAAATGTTACAATACAACATTTCTAAAAGCAAATAAGAAAGAAAAGATGACAAATATAATTGAATCTGTAAATATACATACATATACATACATAAATGTATATATTAGAGTGCAACAAATTTGTCTAAAGAGAAAAATATGAAGAACCATACTTCACAAATATTATTTTAAAATGTTTGCTAATATTACAATAACAAAAAAATGCATATATTTTAAACAGAGATTGAAAATAACGGGTCCACTTTAATTATACCCTCCACCACCATAAGTGGTAAATGAGGGTATATATAAGTTTGTTATTCCGTGTGTAACACTTTGAAATACTCATCTGAGACCCAACAAAGTATAAATATTCTTGGTCCTTACGAAACTCTAAGTCGATTGAGCCATGCCCGTCTATCTGTCTGTTTGTCTGTCTAAAACACTCTCACGTCCCAAGGACACAACCAAAATCAACAAAGTTTAAAAAAACCGTTTATGGTTCTTCTAAGCAGTTTGGTATTGAAAATCAGCAAAATCGGTATAGTAGAACAAGAGTTATGGATCAAAATGTAAGACAACTTCCATAAAAAAATTGATATTTTTAAACATTTTTCTTTCATTCTTTTTTTTTTAAATATATTGCAGATATTCCCATGAAATTTTGTATACTTTGTTTTTATGATAAAAGAAAAAAGTGTGAGGAAAATAGTAAGAATACTTTGATAGGTTTTTCACTACAATGAAATGGGTTAAAAAACCACAGGAACTATAATGGCAACTCGCTTAGGCAAAAGAATAAGTCTTCCTGTGAAATGCTTCAATTTGTTAAAAATTAAGCAATTGCAGTTGTAAAATGGTGTGATACAAAATGTGTTACGGTAGCGTCAACTATATGCGGAAAAGATCCGATAGGTGAGAAAGAGCGCTGGAATAAAAACTTAAAACGACATTTACCGATCCCAATTCCAGCTGTTATTCAATTATATGACATTGCAGACCAAATGATGGAATACTATCGCATAAAAACAAAAACAAGAAAGTGGCCAGTTAAGGTATTTTTTCATTTTCTTGACTTGGCCATTTAAACAGTTGGAAAGAATATAGGAGAGATGCGGAAATACTTAAAGCCAAAAAAAAAGGTTAAGAAGTTTCTGAGCTTAAAAATGGAATTAGGAGAAGTTTAGGCAAGGTATAAAAATGTGTCGCTTGAAGTAGAATCTTTCCAGTTATGGAAGCAAATATCATCCCCATAATACACCAGATGAAATAAGATATAATAGGTTTGATCATTGGCTCATTTGATGCCGAAATGTTGGGTGTGAAAGTCGCTCTAGGGGAAGATGCTAAAAATGCAATGTGCATTTATGTTTAGCAAAAGACAAACAATGTTTTTTTTGTTTGTTTTTTTTTGGGATGTTATTATTATTTATTTATTTATTCAAGAAGAAATATTGTTTTTCTTAAAAGCTAATTACAATAATTATATATATATATATATATACAATATGACATCAAACAAAAAAACATATGTATATATTTGTATTTTTTCCGCTTTGAAATCTAGTTTTCAAAGCTTTATAGAAAAGAAAACTAACAGGGACTTAAAAAAGAAATTTCTGTCATTTAAAAGAAAAAAATGTTAGTGTCAAACAAACAAAAATAATTCGTTCACCCCTATCGTGAATAAAAATTCCACATGAAATTTGTTCCCTTTTATTTTTTTAACATTGAATTTTAATAGGAAAAAATGTGAAAAGGGAATACATTTCATGTGGAATTTTTATTCACGATAGGCTGTGCCCGGTAAAATATTGTAAAATTCTTATTAATTAAAAATAGCGTAATCAAAATCCTATAACAAACATTTATAGAAATGTTATAAAAAATAAAAAAAATGTGAAAAGGGAATACATTTCATGTGGAATTTTTATTCACGGTAGGCTGTGCCTGGTAAAATATTGTAAAATTCTTATTAATTAAAAATAGCGTAATCAAAATCCTATAACAAACATTTATAGAAATGTTATAAATCGCGCAAATATTATGGAATAAAGATTTCCTAAATAACATAATTTTTGGATACGAACAAATTGGTTTCGGATGCCAGCCTACTATATACATACATACATAGATATCATTTAGACAGTCTGATATTTATGTCAAAAGCATGTAAAAGTAACACACACATACAAATCCTTAATGAAAACAAATTTAACATTTAGTCAAATAATAATATCATTCTGTCCCTTTCTCTTTTATTCACCCTCTCAACCACTCTCATATAAACTCTGCGAACAAAAGTATAATTTCATATAAAATTTACAAGATTTTGTTGTCAGTTTTATGAAGTGCCTTAGGAAGGCAGGATTTGATTTCTATGTCTAAATGTTTGAAATGAGGAAGTTATTAAAATGTCTTCCTTAGAATTCTTTAACACTTGGACTTGAAGTAATGAATGTGTTTTATGAATGAGATAGATAATTAAATGTATAAAAGTGCTATAAAATGATTGTATTTAATACTAAGTATAACAATTCATTTAAAATAATCAAGAGTTATAGCGTTTGAATTTAATTCGTAGAGGCTTCAAGGCTCTAAAGGATATTTGGCAGTTAAATTGAAATAAAAGTATTTGAATTTATTTCAATTAGGTAATTTTAGTTAAAACCAATTAAGTTGAATAGAAATTAAGCTACTTTTACTACATGTGCATGTATTATCGTTTTGATGTTGTAAACAAAGGGTTTATAGCAGTGGTTGGCATAAACAGAAAATGTTATGCACTTTATTGCTCAGCTGTAATGTGACAGATATTTTTTTGCTTGGACCAGCATTCAGGGCATGACCCCTATTCATGCAATTCACTGTGTTGGAACTAGGAAAATAGGTTGTGGTAGCGAGGATAGAGGGAGTAGTGTTTGTGAACATTTGATTTGATTTTTCCTATATTGAAAGTGACAGGAAATACTTCTGCAGGTAGTTTATTCCACATACGAACAATACGGCTAAAGAACGAATTTGACCTGTAATGTGTTGAATAGATGAGGCCTGACTGAAGAACGTGTATTACGCAAAACATACAGCGTGTTTCGGGAACAAGTTCCCTAATTTCAGGAGAAAACATTCCATTATAGTATCGATAGAACAGTGAAACGCAACCGACATTGCGGCGATGATCCAGTGACTCAATAGAGTTGGATACCCTACTGTCACCGATAAACATCTTCAGTCTCTCCTGTACGGGGTCGACGTAACTCCAAAATAGACTTCGAAGCATTGGCCCATACATTTTCGGTCAATTATAGGTGGGTGGTGTAAATAGTAAGCAGTTCAAATGGAGTGAAGTATTTTCTAAACCGTTTTAATAAACAAGGCACTTGAACGCTTCTTTTGGCACTTGGTCCAGTGGACATCACACTGGCTTCTAATGCCTAGAATATCAAGAGCGTGTGACTCCTTAATATTTACACCACCATTAAAAACAGATGAAACAACATGATTTGTCGTGCGTTTGTGTGTTAACATTGAGTTTTACGAGAGCGGTTCGGAAACTTGTTAGCCTTGGACAGAAAGCACAGTTTAAACAGCAAGAGTTAAGTGTTTTAGAAACTTCGGAACTTCCATCTTTGCTATGAACACATGTTAAACTTCTTTTCGATCCTGCAACTTCTGCTGTTCAACAACGATTTTTTTACAATGGAAGAATTAGAAATACGTGGTGCCAAACGTGCCTTTAAATCGACTCTATTCACACAACCCCATTCTGAGATTGTTTGTATTGCTGTTGATTTTTGTTTATTATTTAATCATGTTTTTTAATTTTCCCTCAATAGTGTCCTCTGATAGATAAATTTGCCAATCACTGGTTAAAGAGTCAACTTAAGTTACTTTTCTCTAAAAACGCTATTTGTGAAGCCTGACTGTGATTTTTATGTCATATTTTAATGTAATTGAAAACACTGTCTCCCATTCCAAGACTTAATTAATTTTTCTGCTCAATATAATTTTAATTTTATTGTTTTTTTTTTAGAATGTACAAGAATTTTCTTTCACTTATTATTTCTTTCTCTTTTGGTATGTTCACGAAATTAATGTCAGTCAGCATTTATAATTGCGTGTTTTTCCTGCAACTTGAATTTCTATTCTACGAAATTTTCCTCTCTATACGTTTTGGGGTTTTAAAAATAAATTTTTAATGCTTTTGTTCTATTTTTATTTTTACGTTTGCTATTATTGTTATAATCTTTTTCTTCATAATTTTTTGCTCTGAACAGTAGTTAGTAGTTGCTGTTGTATTTAGCATGTATCTGCAATTGTTATTTCAAGTGTTTTGCAAGTGGATTAAATTATTCTCGGTGTAGATAGTAGTAGTGTATTTTGTGGATTTACAGTGTGTTCATTTTCCTTTTTTTCTCATATCTTGCATTCATTCGTTTTGCCATTTAAAGTTTTTAATACAGATTTTAAAAAATCAAAAAGTTGGAATTAAGTGCTGCTAGTTTTGTATACAATTGTTTAAAAGCATTTTAGAGCTGCAAAACAAACAAAAAAAAATATCAAAATAAAATAGTAGTAGAATGAAGAAGCAACAAACTTAAAACGTGCTTCAAACGATAAACAAATGATTTTATATTATTTTCTTTTCTTTTATATAAAATCATAATAAGTTTTTGTTGCTGGTCTTTACATAAAATGAGCAGGAGGGCGTAAAGACTTATAAATTATTTGTTTGCATTTAAATGAATTTATGAAATAAGCTTACACAAAATAAAAAATGTAGCAAATAGCAATTTTCAAATCTATAGCAAAAAAAATCTGAAAATTTGTAAAAAACTTCTCTTCAGATTGTTGGCCACCACTGAGTCTACAAAGAAACCAGGAATTTACGAAGAAAATACTACGTTTAATAAAGCAAAATACGGATCTACCCAATAATTATTTTATTTGTACTTGTGCCAATAGTACTCTGAATTTATTGTTTTACCCTTTTGCAGATAGTCAATCAATAAAATACCTTTGAAGTCCCAAAAACCGTTGCCATAACCTTGCCAGCCGATTAAATTCTTTTTCCTGCTTTGAGGCACTTCATTTAGCTTCAGTCCATTGCTTGGATTGTTCTTTTGTCTCTGGAGTATAATGGTGCATCCATGTTTCACCCACAGTTATCAAACGCCGCTTAAAATTCATTTTATTTTTCTTAAAACGATCCAAACTAGCTAGAGAAATTTTCATTATTATGCATTTTTGATCGACTGTTAACAAATGCGGCACCCATCTTGCAGAAAACTTTTTCATCTGTAGTCCTTCATGCAAAATTATATGAACTTGATCGCTGAGTTTAGCTATTTCATGCACTATTATTCGTCTATCATTTAATTCATGCACTTTGGCTATAATTATTGTTGTTCTTGCTGTTTTTGGGCATCCACTAAGTGGTTCATCCTCAATTCTTATTCATTTATTTAAATTCAGCACCCCAATATTTTACATGAAGTAGAACTTTCACCTGACAAGTTCACCATATCATTATGAATTTCTTGTCCCGATAAACCTTTTTCATTTAAATATTTAATAACGCCACGAATTTCTAATTTTTCCATTGTAAAAAAAATCGCTGATGCGTCTTTTTGAACACCAGTTTCTAATAGAAATAGAATAGAAACTTTCTATATAAAGGAGGTGTCAGATGAAAGGAAATTTAACATGTGCTCATAGCACAGATGGAAGTTTACAAAACACTTAACTTTTTACTGTTTCTGTTCTAGTCTAAGAAGTTTCCGAGCCGCCCTCGTATATGTGTGAATTATATTTAATCTTTTTTAGTTTTTTAAATACAGCAGGCCTACGGTGGGTCGAAAAATTGTTTAAAATATTATTTAAATATGTGATTAAATTTTAGATAAAATTAAAAGAACTTGCAAGCAGTTATAACGTCTCCATAAAAAGTTTCCAAAGTTGGAACAAGTCTGAAAAAATGTACCTATATTTTTTGTTTAATAGAAAAAAAAAATTTCTTCGGGACTTTATATAATTTTTATACGGTTCGGAAAGAGATCTTAATGCATAAGCCTGTATAATGAGATTTGACTGATTTTAGCGGACATTGAACTCCCCACAACTAACAAAACTTGGTCAATTTGGAAAAAGAAATTTAGGTTAAAGTAAGTAATTCTAAAAACGCAAATCACCGATCCGCTAAATAGTTCCATATTTGTATAGCCCTATATGTTACTTAAATACACAGACAGTTCTTTTACTATCACTCACAGTGGACACTTTTATTAAAAAAAAAAAAAAATTTTAGAACACCATTTTTAGAAATACCAAATACTTAAACAAAAACTTTATATTTACTCTTCAGAAGCTCCCCAAACCTTGCCTTCTTTCACAAATTTTAACGCTTTGTCATATACTATTGCATGCAAAATGTATGTACGCAGATTGGAATTTTTTTTGGATATATGGGTGAAGATAACATTCCATTGTATTGAATTGTATGTAGGTTTACAATACATCAGACCTGAAGTTGCACAGGAAAATGTTTTCGGCTCAACTCTTTACTTGCATTCTTCTTCAATCAAATAAATTATATTTACCTATTTACCTTAAATAAATTAAAAAATAAATCACCATATAACGAATTTTTCGATTAACTAAACTTTAAAGGCAAATGTGCGCGGCATATTTAAAGCGGCAAATGTCAAAACATTAAATCGATTTCTTTTTTACATAAATATATTCTTAAATAAACGTTCTTTTTAGTGTGCACATGGTGTAAAAAGTTTTAAAAAAATGGAAAAACATTTATTTTTTTTTATTTTTAATTAAAATTCATATGTCACATACTATATATATACATGTGTATGGCAACATCATTTTAAGCGCTGCCGCTACTCACAGTATTGCCAGATTAAGTAAATTGCGATACTTCAACATTTTTGTATGAATAATTTTGTAAAGATATAAAACTTTTATTCACTGGTAATACTGTCACCTGCAGCCGCATGCCACATGCCGCTTACATTGGCCTTCCACTATAAGCTCAGAAAGTGATTCCGAGTCGATTGGTGTACTTTAAGGTGGGTGTTGGACCAATACTTCTGGGCGTTATAAACATCAGCACAAATAAATTAGACCCTCCCCACTATGATGGTGTAGGGTATAAATATTAAAAAAAAAAATAAGAAAAGAATTTTGTGCAATTAGGCTAAAAAAAAGTACACTTTGTCTTGAAATTTAGTAGAATTTGTTAAATCTTATTTTGCAACTCTGAGCTTTCGTTTTTTTTAATTTAGCCTCAAAATCATTTAATGTGAAATAATAATTAAAAGGCTTCCCTTGTTCGATAATTTAACCAAGAACTTCTTTTCGTGATAACCATATTTTTTAGATGCATAGTTAAAGATCATATCGATATCAGTTCCAAAATGTTTATGAAATTTACGGCTTGCACTACTAACACAGATGGTAATTATATCATAAACTATTTTATATGAACTATCAATTTTTGATGTAGCAATATATTGAAATTGTACCAAATGTCTCGTAGTAGTACTACGGTACCAACTGAGTGTAAAATGTATTAAAAAGTGTACAATTATACCACGTTTGCCAATCCTGTCGTGAATTCTCCTGATAAAAGAACGGAAATTCTTCAACAGGACATTGCGTATTTTGGCACTTAGGTAATGAACACAATACATATTTTAATACATTCCGTGATTGCCTGCTTACCATCATTCGCCAATACAAAATTTTATAACCATCTCGCGTCTGCTGAAATTAAAGAAAATTTTCCCGATACTCATATTGACAGCAATACTCGAGTATTGGTTCCAGCTTAAATAACATCAGATTCTTAAACAGTCATTAAACTGCAAAATTGACCTTGGCTTTGAATTTGTCTTTTTGGTATTTGAAATAAAACTCATGACTTTCAGTTGATTTTTCCTAACCATAACCATGGAGTAGTCGAAGCCACATTCATTATCTTTAGTACTAGCTACAAATGTGAGAAAATTTCTTAAAAAAAGTATTATTTACATTTTCTCCCCCTTAACAAAAAAAAAAAAAAAAGAAAAAAAACCAGCAACTTTTCCTTTTAATGCCAAACCTTCAACGATGACGAAATTGTAACAAAAGCAAATAAACACTTGCACATACAAGCAGCGCGCTGCATCGTTTTAGAACTTTTGCACTAAGCGACATGTTTTAGCAAAAAATGTTAAATGCAAACAATTTGTATTCTGGCGAGTAATACTACTTCTGGGAGTGCACAAAAACACAGAGAAACCAAATAAAGGAAACGGATGTAACGGTTCGAATGCTCCTAATGTACTATGAGAAACAACATGAGTGTGTATGTGTATGTGTTTTGTATTCTTTTTGTGCAATGCAAGGTTTAACAAAATGACTGACTGTGTTTTTTAAACTTGAAACTACATTTGAGTTTTTTTTCTAATATTCAAAAATAACAGTTTGTTTCTTACTTTTTTTTCTGCTGGCTGGCATAATTTGTCTTGCTAAGCGAATGAGAGCAAAGTTTAGTCAATAATAGTGCAATTCACAATCTTGTGCAAATGGTATTGCATCATTGCGTTTGCAAAAAGGTTTAGCATATTTTTGTTCTTGCTGTGTATTTTGTTAGTGTAAAGCAAAAATATGCTAAACTTTTTTGCAATACCATTTGCACAATATTGTGAATTGCGCTAATATATTTATGCATGCTAAGTTTTGTTATTAACAAAAACATTTACTTGCATAAATATGCAAGTATATGTATGTATACATACATTAAGTTTATTTGTAGTAACTATATTTTACAAACATGCATATGTTGTGTAAATACCTGTACTCACACAAACATATTACATATACATATATGCACTCATACTTGGTTGCAATTACAAATTTAAGTGTAATCAAAACTAAACGTTACACCTGAACTAACTTTAACAGTGCAGTACCCTGGTTTGCAAGATTATTTTTTATTTTTTTGCAACTTTTATTTTTAGGGTGAAATTCATTAAGCAGAGTTTAAAACTCGTTAGTTAATTGCCAAGAGCATTGGGTTAAACCAACAACCAGATTTAATTCAGCGACATTTTTTGCATTTATTTGTTGTAGGGAGTGGAGGAAGTTGTAGATATGTAAATCTTTTTCATAAAATTTAGCGAGTTGTAAAGTGTTCTGAAAATGTTTCATCGTTAATAATAATTAATTGCAATAAAACAGCTTAAACAATATATAAATATACTTACAAAATTGTGTTATTGGTTTTAATTACAATTTATTACCTGTAACGAAAATAAAAAATAAATGTCATAAATTTATTAATGAAATCATATTTAGTTTATTGTACGATGTTGTAAAAAATAATAAAAATCAATTAAATCTTTGTTTTCAGTTTGTGATGTGACAAAATGAGCATTTTTTTGTATTTTTCGTTTTAATATATTAAAATGTTTATTTTTGCAATAAGTTATTTTTCTTTGTTAGAGTAAAATATTTTTGCTATTAAATTATACCAATTTCTTTGTTAAATTCCTTTTAGTTTTCATTTTATGGAGTTTTGAAAACAAAAAAAAAAAATAAGCTGCGAGCCACTGTATGCCAAATTAAACCACTGCAATCTGGTAAAGGAAAAACATAACCAATGAGATTACATTACCACTTCTTCAAAAAAAATCTTCTAAATCTTGCAATACACACGCAGGGGAAAAATATAGTTGTGCATGTTTACCACAACTATTTTAGCAGTTTTAAACAGTTTTTTAAAATATTATGGTCACTGTAATTTATCTGATTGCTGCAACTATGATACGGTTGAGTTACGATTCATATGATTATAGCAATCATATATATGGTTATAGTAATTATGTTATGTTTATGGTAATCAGTTTTATGATTAAGATTATAAGATTATACCATATTATGTTGTTCTTTATCATAATCAAAAGCAACAAAATATGATAAATGGATTTATCATAAACACGATTGCAACAAATATATACATAATTACTACAATCGTATATATGATTGTAGTAATCATCTGAATTGTAACTTAACCATGTTATGGTTACCGTGACCATAACATTGTTAAAAAGACTTGTACAAATGTTGACATTGTTGTGGTAAACATGTACAATTATATTTTTTCTCTGTGCGCAGTTAATTTTAATAGACTTACTGATACCCTGACATGCAATTGGTATTCCCGATAATATTGTTAAGATTATGGGCAGGTAAAAAATATAACTCTCGTGGTCCTATAAAAAAGTTTTTTCGAGCTCGAGGCCAATTATTTGTAAAAAAAAATATACATTTATATTATTTATGAAATTATTTTCTCCAATATTTCGATATCCATCGGATATCATTATCAAGGAATGAGTTACAATTATATTTGTAAGAGACGTATTATTATCTCCACACTCAATAATGAACTTGATAATGATATCCGATGCATATTGAAATATTGGAGAAAATATATATTTTTTTTTACAAATAATTGGCCTCGAGCTTGAAAAAACTTTTTTATTTTTATTAAAAGAAAAAAGGTCGAAGAAATCAAAATTTAATTTAGCAAAGTAAACAATTTAATAAAAAAAAACCCAGGAAGCCATATGAGTCCGAAAAGAGTCTTTTCTGGCACCTTTTCCGGAGCGTTAACGCTCTTTATGAGCCCAAAAAACAATCATTATTGCTCCGAAAACCTTCAGAATAGAGGATCATTACATTCGAAAATGGTCAGTCAGAAAGAGCTCTTAGATAATGTCGTAAAAGTGTCTTTTATGAGGGTTTTTTGGACTCAGAAAGAGCCCTTACATCATGTCAAAAAAGAGTCATTGCAATTTTATATATGTACAACAAATTAAAAGTTCAGATTTATTATTTTTTTTAATTTGTTTTTACTTAAACAAAAAGGGAATTCATTTACAAATAAACTAAATTGGAAATGAAAAAAAATTAAATAAATTGTATTTACTGTAAAAAAAAAAAATAAAATGGAATTCATTAAAATAAAATGGAAAAAAAATTAATTTTGTAGGCAAATTTTTCTTTATAGTTGGTCTCTTTTCTGACTCCTTTTTCGGAGCTCTCCTAGAGTGGTATGCTGGGAAACTAGCAACTTACATACCGACAATAATCGCCCAAAATTCAGACAAAAGTAGCTTGAGGTCAACTAAAAATTTGACACACTCCACAATACTATGATCACGTACTTTAATATTTTGCTACAGTGTCTTCTAATATTTTGCTTAGTTTTCCTAAAGGTACGGTTACACTTGGCAAATATTTACTTAAAATAGCGTAACCAACTAGTTGGTTAGCAAAAATTAGTTTGAGGTTGTTTACTCTTACAAGAGTTTTGCAAGATCAAACAGCATCAAATATAATAAAACTAAAAGTTTTTTTTTTCAATGAACAAACATTTCAGATATAACTATATTATTTAGTGGTTACGTCTTATCCGGCAATTGATTGCCAAGTGTGACCATGCCCTTGAACCAGTCATTTACCAGCAACTAATAAAATAATAATTAGAGTACAAATAATACCATTTGTAAATTAATCTAATTATAAACAAACAATGAATAAGCACTTGAAAAACTGTGACCAAACTAAACTAAATTCCAGTTAAACTTTTTCTCTGATTTATTTATTTTTAAAAGAAATTTGTTTTCTTCTTTGGCTTTCCTGTGTATCAGCGTTGCTTTGCAAAAGTAACTAATTTTTATTTTCTATGTACTTCTATTTTTGTTAAGGTCTTCTACTGTTCTATTTGGTAATTCCATTAAGTTTCACAGCTGGACGGGGGGGACGGGGGGGTGAAAAAAAAACTTTAAAGAAAATTACTTAACAAAGTATATAAACTTGAAAGGAACTGCAACTGCAACGGTAACTGTAACCGTAACTGTACATAAACTTCAAACATGAAATATTTTAATGTAATTATGCGCTTTATGGTCTCTTACTTGCAAAAAAATGTAACATTTAGTTGCGAATGAATTAATGGTTGTTTAGCTAAATAAATTTACCTGTAGTTAAACAGTACAGTATATACCCGCAATTACTTTACAAGTTTTGTCTTGTAGCTGACATGTACTGTGAGCGTCAATATAAAATAAACACCTTATGTTGTGTGAAACAATACTTTATTATATATAACACAAGTACAAATTTAAAACACAATATATTGCATAATTCATAAGCAACTTAAGCAAAATAGAACTTATTAACAAAAACTAGAGAAATAAGCCACATAAAAATAGAATTCAATTTTAATTAAAAGTCCCAGATTTATCGCGTGAAGATAAAGTAAACAGGTGTATTAAAGTTATGAAAGACATTGCATTTAATATGTTGTTTGTAGGCCTTTTGCCTTTATCGCAGCTGATAATCTTCATGGCATAGAATCATTGAATGTTTTTTTGTGAAATTTAGTTTCAACTATTCTGTATTACTGCCTTTATTTCGTTGCCTATTTGCTTTTGTCCAGATTTTTCCACAAGTGATTAATCGGATTGAGGTCTGGTTATTGTGGAGAATGATTCAAAGATTTTATACAATGATTGAGTAGCCACTCTTTCACAATTTTAGAGGTATGCTTAGGATCATGGTCCTGTTGGAAAATCCAGTTCTGCGCTAGTTCTAGTTTTCTATACTAGGGACTACATTGTGTTTTAAAATGTCGAAATATTCTTCCTTTTAATTGTAGATTCTATAAATGTTTTTCTTTTCTATTTACATATTTATTGTAGCAAATCGTATATCTAATGAATTTTAAGTATTTAGTCTAGCCAGTGCTGGACGAAAATTGTTTAACCATTTTTATTTATATGTTTTGAGTTGGCATTCTTTTATTTTTATTTTATTTAAGCTCAGATCCGCTGTATTCCTTCTTCTTAGTCGAATATAGCCACTATTATTTAATATGAGTTTGCTTGTACTTTAAGCTTTTTTAAGTATTTTTCTACATTTCTCAGGAGCCCATTTTTACCAAGCCACTTTTAGATCTTTATGAATAATCGAATTTTTAATAAAACAGGGGGCAAATGTGATCATTCGCAATTTGTTTTGGGGTCTTTGAATTCTGTCTACATTTCAAGCTGTGGCCGTTCCTATAACAACATATTACATATATTCTATAAATGTAAGATTTAAATACATATTCCATTCTTTTTACATATTGTGAATTGTTTCTCAGAATGTATATATTTTTATATTGACTTCCACAGCCATCAGAAAATATCTTTATTCTCTTGAAATAAGGAATTTTTCTGATTTTTTTCATTAATAATTTTATAAAACAATAAACAGAATTTTTATTGTGCGACAGCGCATCACTTAAAATGCAATAAGACGTGGCGCAATTGTGGAACCCAGCAACGCATGTAAACAAAGTAATTTGTGAGTAACTGAAATGAGCAGATTGAAACTCATTTTGCGACAAAATTCTTTAATTTTCAACAAAGTGAATTTGCAATATCAGATCATTGGGTTGTATTTGCAACGTTGAGGCATTAATATAGTTTTGCTGCCAACGTTTAATGTATGCACAGAAAAAAAAATCATGTTTTTTTTTCAATTAAACCTTTAATTGATTTTAAAATAATTTTCAATTAAAATTTTAATTGATTTAAATACTTTTTCTGATTTTTCTGTTATTTTCAATTAAATATCAAATTTTTTTTTAATTGATACTATCATTTCGTTTACAGATCCAATTTCAATTAAATTTTTAATTGATTCCACAAATATTTTAATTGAAACTCATTTTTATTTTTTTCTGCTAAAAGCAGGAATTATTTTAGGTTTCAGAAGAATTTGAAATTCATCTGAATTTAAGTTGCAGATTAGGGGATCGCATGTTATTTAAACACACTTTTTGTTACTTTGAGGTGAAGTTTTTCGCATTCTCGGCAACCTAAAGCAATTTTAAGCCCAGATTCAGATTCAGCTGGTGAAAATCCAGTATAAACACTTACTTCCACCTCATAATATTAAAATACAATTTCTGGGTATTTTCATGCCGTTACGGATGTTACACACTTACAAATAGAATTTTTATCTTAAATAAAAGAAAATTAAACAAATTAAAGTTTTGCTAAACGCTAAATAATGAAACTACTGTTTTGCCCACTGTTTTGACCATGGAAAATAACCTCTGCCAACAACAAACAAACCACTGTAAAATCTTATTGCTTATATTTTTTGAAGCTTGAATATGTATCCTATATTCCATTAACAAACATTTGGATGAAATTTCTGCCTTTGGTTTAAACATTTTCGGATTAGCCCATATGCTATGTTGAAAAAATTTATTTTTGTAACGACGACTTACACACTGTATACTTTATTTTGACGCATAAAAGTTGGTTTATTTTAACAATAAATTAATTTAATTTGTATACGCTTTTTTTTGTCTAATTTTTTTTTTTGTTTGTGAGTTCAATTCAATTAATTTTTCTAATATAATATTATTTATATTATTATAATTAAGCTTTTACTTTAATAATATGTGGTGTTGACTTTATTTTGACGATCACAGCATTATATAATGGTTAAGGATAATAAACAAGGAAGTGAAGGATACTGAAAAGTATTTCCCAAGCATGAAACTATTACAGGTAGCAATTTGTTAAAATTATGCACAATGTGGTAAGTGCATACACACAAACAAACATTTGATTTAAGGTTTTAAAACTGTATCTGAGAAATTATTATTTATTACTTAGCAAGTAATTAAAGCCAATTATCGTATCAGCTCTTTGTAATTTCTATTTCATTTTCATTTCAAGTATTTGCGTTAACTATTTTCATGATGCTTTTAAACTCTTTAATGAGTATTTATATTGAATGTGATTTAATAATAAATAAAAATAATGTATTTTATTTATTATGAAATGTAAAAATAATTTTCTATAAAATAAATACAATAACACTCCATTTCATCCGCTTTTCAGTCCATGCTGGCCAGTGCCCTAATTGGTCCATCCTCACATTTCTTTGAGGTACGTGTTGAGCGGGACCTTTCTTCTTTTTCTTTCGGATTAGGCATTCAACATCACTTCCACGTTTTGCACGGTTGACTGTCTTATATTTACATAAGGTCTCAGCTATATTGAGTCTGAACTCTGCAGAGTTAAGGACCTTACTAGGACTACCATTTTCAGCACGTATTCTTTTATATAACAGCCATGAATTGCACATAGTCATATCAAGAAAATGTTAAAAAATCGTATGCCCCATCGCTTACTACGTAGCTTAATTTTGTAGTGGCCCATAACGGAGTCTAAAAGGTCAACTCCTCCCTTACGACGGTTATACTCCGCCACTACAAAAGGGCGTTCAACCGAAATGTATACTTTTTTTGACTTGTCCCATCTTCTTACTTCAGTCGTTGGGTGCTTTGCTGCAAAATTAGATGCTAGAGTGACGATTTTATTGTCTCTCCAAGCCACTACAGCAATGTCAGTTCCTTTGCAGTAACCGACTTGTTCTATTGACGTACCGCGCGGCTCTCTTTTTAGAAATTTTTCTTCTGGCAGCTTGCAGTTGGGAATACGGTTTCTTCTTATAGTACCCAAAGCCAAAAATCCGCAGCTGGAAAGCGTTTCAATTCGAGGTATTGAGGTGTAATAGTTATCAAAAAAAAAAGGCGATAGTTTTGACTGGATGGAATATCTCGAGCCAGACGGACTACGACATTGGATGATGCCCCTAAGTCAAGTTCTCCAATCACACATTTATTCTCCTGGCCACTGTAGACTTCAAATTTATATCCAAAACCAGTAACACCACACATAACAAATAATTTAAGTCCCCATTTATGCTTCAATGTGCTTCAACATACTTCTTGCTTTCGTCGAACACATTTGTTCATCCACGGATAAATGAGCCTCAAGTGGAACTTTCTTAAAGTTGTGGTTAAGTTTCTCAATTAATGGTCGGATTTTATACAAACGATCAGAATCATCATGGTTGTATGGTAGCATTTTGCTTTTATCGTTGAAATGAAGCAACTGCCTAATCATCTCATATCTTTTTACCGGCATCGTCTCCCGTACCGGTGCAAAGCTTATGTTGTCGGACCAATACATTTTTGTATTTGGCATATGAACGATCGACATATAATAAACGATACCAATGAACTGACGTATCTCCTGACTATGCACATTAATTGGCTTATTTGAATCTTTCTGCACAGAATATAAATTGGTCTGGTCTCTTATAAGGTCTATTATATCCTCTGGAAACAAATATGAAAATACCTCAAAAGGGTTATTTAGGCAAAGTATCTCTGGTGGTAACGTTTCAGACCCAAGAAAACGTAGTTGCTCATCATTTAAAGTTAAGCTTTTCGTTTTCCATACAGTTTTTGCCTTTGATATACAGCCAGATAACTTTGGAGCTGCTTTAGCGGAGGTAGTATGAGAAGCTGTTACTGTAAATAAATCAGTGGTGGATGTAGTTGGTAGATCTTTGTGTTTAAACGAATCCTATTTATTGTTTCGATTTGCAATTATTATTTTTTCAAGAAACCTAAGAGTCCCTGCATGTTATTCATTCGAATAAACAAGAAATATCTTAAGAATAATTATTCGAATAGTTCAGATAACGAAAATCGAAACATATCAATAAATTATGCTTCACTCAATGCCTCGTATCATTGATGTGACTTTAGTCTCACACATAGAGGAACTTATTTTGCAATCGTCTAAAATGTGGCAAGTAAAAATTTTGCACAAGAGATATGAGTATTTTTGGAATTCATGATACCATATATTCGAAGTCGTTTAATATAAGGTACAGATTTTTTTTTCTTGTTTTTTTACATTTATTTATTTATTGTGGCTTTATTGAAAATGAACTAACAACAAGTTTTCCAAATCTTATTTTTAAAAAATGTCAATTGCCAGTGGCGGACAAAGATTGTTTGACTATTGTTTATTTTGTTTATTAAGTTGTCATTCTTCCTTCTTGTCTTCGGCTTAGGTACAGAATTGATTACAGCTTTGGACAGAGTAATAGCGCACTTTACTGTTTTAGTTTGAACTACAATGAATTCTTAGTTTTTTCTCGATGTACAAACGTGTTTATGTCAGGGCCAATCAAATTAATTTTGATTTCATCTGTGAAAAGCATTTTTACAGAATCTGATGATTTCCTTGTTCCGGTGTTGTTTTGCAAAAGACAATCAATCGTGCCTTAACATTCTTTTTTAAAAGAAGTATATTTTTCTACTTACACGACCATACGAGGAAAGCTGATTTGCATTGAGGCATCGTCGGAATTTCTGATTTATTTCAGTCATTATTGTTCTCGATGACTTGAAAGGGTCAAGCTTACTTTTTTTTAACTATTGCTTTATCCTTACGAACAGTTGTTTTTCGCAGCGGCTTCTTTCGTTCTTTCTTATTTAATGACATTATAAACCATCTTTCGAGAACATAAAATTATTTCAGCTATTTTTGTTTGTTTTGTAACTTTTTGGTAAAGTTCCCAAAAAAGCGTTTTTCTCAAGTGAGCAGTGCGTTCCTCTTCCCATTTTGGTTGACTAAATTACTGATAAATTACTAAATTACTGATTGTTAAATTACACAAACATTTACCACCTAAATTAGCATCAATTATATTTGTTTAACATCGAAATAACTGTGCGCTATTTCATTGTCCAACCAATAAACTTAAGTTTTAACAAAATTCGGCACAATACAAAACCCGAAATTCGTGTGGTCCCAATTCACACGAAGCAATTCTTGAAGCTAAGCTAAGATTTCCTTTTAGACATCGGGGTGAGGGGAAGATAAGACGAGTACACAATTGATTGTACTTGAAATTCGTGTTGCTTTCTTATTCCTATTACAGAAATGTGCGTATATAAATGTCTGTATCGCTCAAATGAAAATACTAGCTATTTAAGCAATAAATTTGTGCCGTATTAACAGCAAAGAAATTTCAAGGAACAAATTTTATAAAATTTCTTAATAAAAATTGCTTCCTGTAAATCAAGATTTGACAGGAGATTTCAAACGAAATGCATTTTTCAATATAATACGTTTGACACTTCATAGAACATTGGTGTGCTATTTCTCTGTCCAAAGCTGTATGTTCGAATAAAACAAATAGTTCGAATAAAATATTTTAATTTGTTCGTCTTACAGGTTTAAAGTAAATCGAATTATTCGAACTAATTAAAATCTGTTATACGAGTTATTCGTTTAATTTAAACAAACAAATAAACGCAGCCACATACACCGAAGCTTAGAAAATATTTATAGAAAATCAAAAGTACCACAAATTAAAATGTTTCGAGCTTTGTATGTCCTGTGTGCACGTGCTGTCTAACAAGGATTCTCTTTGTTTAAATACTGGTTTAAGGATAATTATATTACATAATTTGATTTCATTTATATTTGAGTTATTTTACTTTTGGTTTTTCCCATTTTCAATGTAAGTGTTTACAATAAATATACTGAAACCCCTGGGATTTTTCCAAAAACCAGAACAGAATACACAAATTCCAACTAGAAAATAGATTACATTTTTACATTTTACATTTACATTTTTTATTTTAGTATTTAGAAACTTTAAAAGTCTTCAATGAATTTAGTGAATAAGCCGACAAAATTTACACTTCTAACAAAAATACTTAGATAAACAAAATCATCCATTACTCGCATAGACTCATAGGGGCATTCATCCAAACAACCATAAAACTTTCGATTAAAATTCATCAATAAGCTGTATTTTCTTTTCTTGTTGTTATTTTCTGTCTGTCCGTACCACCCCCCCTCCACCACTTTTTTTTTCTCACTATATATGTGTGTATGTGTATTAGTTTTATATATCAATATTCATCCTTCTAACCATTTATTCAGACAGTCGTTCATGCGAAATACATCAATACAAAAACAAATTTAAAATTAAATACAAATACTGTGATAGTTTTCATTTTTATTCAGCTACTACGACTGTTGAATGTATAATTTCTAACCAAACAGTGTGACAGCAAAATTTTCATACTTTTGGATGTTTCAAAAGAAAATTTTGTTTTTAAAATTTTATTAAATATAAAATAAAGCACTGTTCATATAAAATACGGCCACAATACACAACGTTTTTAAGAACCTGATAGTAGCACTAGTGTATATATTTTTCAGTGATTTGTTTCTTTTTTTTCTGTCAAAAACACTAATCAATTGGAATATATTTGTACGAGTGCACAGCAATGGAAAACCAAAACAGAAAGAAAGTACCGCAATAAAAAGATGTTTGAATGCTGGTTTAAAGCAATTAAATATCCACTGTGTCCGTATTTTATGTGAACAATCCTTTAAGTAATTTTTTATATTACAGCACAAATTGGGAACTTAAACCGAACAAGATTTACTTAAAAACGCTGGTACTAAATCATTGTTGTTCTATGGTGATGAAGACGAAGAATCACAGACTCCAAAGTGTCAATTAAGCTGTAGCGATTATGGTGACAGGAGCTTTAAAATGTATTGTTTTCTTTTCTAAACTGGGTATGTTGGGATATTTCAGTATTTTTGAAGCATGTTTTATATTGTACAAGTGTCTTCTTGGAACATGACCATAAACGTAAATGTTTATAGAAAATCAGTATCCATACAAAATTCAAATCAAAAATAAGTTTTATTCAAAAATAAATCTCAAAACGAAATTTTGTTTGCATGGCTTTGAACATAGCCCGCATATAAAGTCCATTTCCGAAAATCACTTAAATATGCATAAATCCTTTATACACAAAAGCAAAAGTGTCAGCTTAAAATCATAAATTTATGATGATCGCTCTTTATATGACGATAGTCCCCATATATAATCCACTTTCAAAAAATGCATAAATGCATAAAAATGCGCATAAAAATTGTTCATGTGACATAGTTTTCTTATGCTTTTTCGGGTATAATATCATCAGAGTGCATTTTTAAATCTTTGGCTAGGACTAAAATGGTTTTCTCATTGACTTCATTCTGTACCTCCATATGCTCTTTAGTTCCACTAAGCTTTTTTTTGAAACTTCATATGGACAAGTGAAACTATATTCTTCCGAAAGCGTGGCCACGATTTTTTTTTGTTTCTCTTTTAAAGCCTTTCTTGATGAATTTCCGAAGTTCTGGAAGTCGGGTTGGCTGTATGCTTAGAACAGCACTCGGTTTTAAAAATCTGCTTGCACAAAATCCTATTGCCCTTGTTAATACCATAAGGTGTCATAAACGCAAAATGTTTTACTTATCCATTTTTAATTTCATATCTCCTTTTATATCGTCTGCTTAGAAGTGTTCAATACAAACTCTATGAGACAGTTTTAATTCTTTTTCATCAAGGTGGCAAAATTGTGCTCATTGTTTGTTTTTAATTTATTTTCTTTTGGAAATCGAAAAAAAATTAAAATTTATGTTATTAAACACGGCGCACTTCATTTCAAAACTTTTATTTGCATTAAAATTTATATAGAAGTTAAGCAAACATGAAAATATATTTGACTTGTGACGTCACAAGAAGAAATTTTGCTCTCAATTTTACTCTCACAGTTTTTGTAAAATATAACGGATCTGAAGAATGCGTAATCTTTATTATTTGATTCATGCTGTATAGGGTGTTTTGTTTTAGATGACTGGTGGCCATTTTGTCAGCTGTCAAGTGATTTATGTTTAGTTTGTTCTGTCATTTCAACATGAATAGAAAGACGCCTGAACAACGCTTCCAAATTGTGCAAATTTATTTTGAAAATCATAGTTCTGTGCTTTTCGCAGATATAGAACTTTGAAATTTAATAAAACAAAGAATAATGAAATTTTCTTTATTCAAAAGAAGAGATACAGCGGATTTTTTCCGAAGACAAGATGGAAGAATCCCAACTTAATAGATAATATCAGCAATGGTCGAACAATTTTCGTCTGGTAGTGGCTGGACTAATAATTCAAATTTTTTTACAATTAAGATTTGAAAAACTTATTGTTAGTTCGTTTTAATAAAGATACAATAAATAAACTAAAGAAAATAAAAGAAAGATAATCTGCTGGCATTGTAATTTAAATATGACTTTTGGCATATGACTGGCCTAATATTGAGGTTAAATTTTTGAAGACTTTTTCCAACATTTGTGGCCGTATATCGGCAATAACGTGGCGAATGTTGTCCTCCAAGTGGCCAATCGTTTCGGGCGTATCGACGTAGACTAGCGACAGCAAACATAAATCACTTGACAGCTGACAAAACAGCCGTCAGTTAAAAAAGTGTAGCTAACTTAAAGTTCAATACATCCCAAAAAACCATAAAGTTAGATTGGTAATAAATTATCAACAATTCTGAAGAAAATATTTTGCTGCAAAAGTGGTAAGGTAATGTTTTTCCTTTAACAATTTCAAGTGTTTTAATTTAAAATAAATGTATATATACACCTACTTCTGTTTTTGCACGGTAATTGGTCTCAAGAAACTTTGTGTGAAAAAAACCGTGTAAAAATAGACATTGATCGTATGCAAAATAGGTGATTGGTTCCTTAACTCTAAAACCTATTGAAATTGGTGAAAAGCAAGTATTTTTTAACAACAACTATTCAGGTTTATAATATTAAATCACACATAAAATGTGTTTCTACACAATCATAGTTATAAAAGAAAAAAAAATACGCACTTTAAGATTAAAAGCAATGTAAAAAAATCATTGATTGTACCCAGCAAGCCATATGAGTCCGAAAATAGTATTTTCTGACACCTTTTCCGGAGCGTTCATATTCTTTATGAGCGCAAAAAAAATTCATTATTGCTTCGAAAACCTTCAGAAAAGAGGGTCATTACATTCGAAAATGGTCCGTCAGAAAGAGCTCTTAGATAATGTTAGAAAAGAGTCTTTTATAAGGGCTATTTTTTTGGGCTCAGAAAGAACTCTTACATCATTTCAAAAAAGAGTCATTGCAATTTTAAATACAAAAAATTAAAAGTTCACATTTATTATTTTTTTAAATTATTTTTACTTAAACAAAAAGTTGAATCCATTTAAAAACAAACTAAATTAGAAATGGAAAAAAATAAATAAATTGTATATACAGTAAAAAAATAAAATAGAATTCCTTTAAATGATAAAAAAAAAAAAATAATTTTTTAAGCAAATTATTCTTTCATTCCGAAAATGCTTTTTAGTTGGACTCTTTTCTGACTCCTTTTTCGGAGCGCTCCGAAAATGCTTTTTAGTTGGACTCTTTTCTGACTCCTTTATCGGAGCGCTCCTAGAATGGTATGCTGGGTATGCACTAAAATGAAATTGCTCTGACCAGTAAATTTGCTTATATCCACAGAAAGGGAATTCCCCTAAATTTGTGATATGAATTAAATTAAAAAATTAAATTAAAAATTAAATTTAACTAAAAAAAATTTAAGGCCAAAAGATTTTGAATCGTGCTAAATGGAATAAAATCGTGTAAAAAAATGTAAAATTTTTTTTATTTTCAAACCGTGATATCAAAACCGTATAAAAAAAGATCGTGTAAAAACAGAATTAGGTGTATACACATTTTTCATTATTGAAAAGTTAAGAGAAATGAACAGCAAATATGAATTAAAAAGTATTGTTCTTATTGTTTTTTCCAACACTGTATATGTAGATACTCATAACATTAGTTTTCCTCTGGCATTTGTTACTACTTTATATGATTATAATGAAACTAAAGTCAGACTAAAGCGATAGAAAGGAAAAAGAAAACACAGAAATACGTATTTTCATTAACAGTATGTTGTACTTTCGCTCACATGAAACAGACGAAGAAAATCTTTATAAGCCAGCTCGATAAACAAACATCATCAATTCCGAATTGAACAGCGGATGAAAGAAAAAAAAATACACACACACACACACAAAACTGCTTGTTGAAAATTCCCTCTCTCGGCATTTGGGTAATTTTCTGGAAAATGGAAATTAGATACAAGAAAAAAAGTAGAAAACTCAAAAAACTCAACATTTATTGTATTTACTTTAAGGATGTTTAAACACATACATATGCACATACATCTACACACATTAATATCGAGTTTCGGTACTTACATATGTACGAGGATGTTTGTTTGCGACTGAATGTGTTTTGACAAACTAATAATAAATGTTGCTTCTATTTTTTTTTGCTTCGTATTTTATTTAAACCAACATTTGTAAGATAAACTAAATGAGAGTATTGAAAAGAACTTTCAACAAAAGGAAAACTGACAAAGTTTTTATTGGTTTTCTTGAAAATTGGCTTTTCAAACGCTGCTACCGTTATTCAATCGGAATATATTTGTACACATGCTGAGCAATAGAAAAGCAAAATAGAAGGAAAATTATGCTTAAACAGCCACCGAAACCAAAATTTCGTCTCTGCTACTATTATTTCGTATATTAAGATAGAATACTGTCTTCAGAAACGTTTGATACCTCTTAGTAGGTGGGTGTCACCGGTCTTACAACTCCGTCAATATTTAGAAACTGCAACAAGTTGGTATCGAAGAAATTAGCTCTACTAAATCAATATTTTTTGTTTTGCCATCACACCTTAAGGACTGAATAGATTTTAAAGAAATTTGAAACAATATAGAAAATATAGTTGTGCATGTTTGTGCATTTATATTTATATGATTGCGGCAATTATAATATAGTTACGTTATGATTCACATGATTATAGCAATCATGTATATGATTACAGTAATTATGTATTGTTTGTGGTGAACAGTTTTATGATGAAAGATTATATCATATTATGTTGTTCTCAATCATACTCAAAGAGCAACGTATTATGATAAATGAATTCATCATAAACATGATTGCCACAAATACATACATAGTTACTACAATCGTATATATGATTGTGGTAATCATCTGAATCGTAAATTAACCATATTATGGTTACTGCAATCATATAAATAATTACAGTGACCTTCAAAAAAACTTGTACAAATGTTGACATTGTTGTGGTAAACATGTACAAGCGTCAGTAGTTATATATATTTTTTCTAGACTGGCAAAATCGGTACTTTTATTTATTAGAAAAAAACCAAACCCAAACGTTTAAATTTTGAACTTCAAATCAATTCTTATTTAAAAGCTTCAAACAATAAAGGTTAAAAAAGGGGGAAGACTGGCACATTTTTAACATATTGTTCTTAAATAATAATTAACTTTGTCATGAAGGAACAGCACTTTTATTGTAGCATTCTGTATTCAGGAAAATTGGTATTAGAAAAGTACCTTTTTGGAAGTCCACGGGTAAAAAAAAAAACAATTTGGTGTTTGTTTTTAATGAAAAGAATTTGACAATAACATACTTTGGAGAAATTTAAACTAAAGGGGTAAAAAAGGGCAAAGAAATGTGGTTTGGTAATTTTTTTTTTAAAACAACAAAATTTGCGTGTAGCTTTATGCAAAAATATGTACAGCCTTGTGCCTGCAACTAATTAAGGACAGTGGTATTCAGTATTTAAATCGTTATGTTAAAGGTAATATTTATTAAATAAAACGCTAAAATTTTACATTTTTATTTTATATTTCTTTTCTTTGTGGTGTTTTTTATAATTTGTGAAATAAATTAATCGTGCTCTAAATTAATGACAGTGATAAATTCAGTAACATTTTCAAGTTTAGATAATTTTTAAAAGTTTGATTAAATTAATTATGTTAACACAGATTATTTTTCAGTATATTAAAAATTCTTAATACTTGCTTAACATGGGTAAAAGCAAATACTCAGGCATGTGATGGAAATCGAAAACGAATGAGTTTTAGAAGTCAATTTTTTCCTAATATTTCTGTATTGAAAACCTTTTATCACACAAAATATAAAGATATTGTGCTACTAAAGACAATCTTAAAAAAAATTTAAAAAATTAGATTAGAAATGCATTAAAATGACGAATTTGGTTGCATTTATTAATTTATCATACATTCCTAAATAAATATTTTATCACATTTTCGGAAAAATAAAAAAAGAAAACGCACCGAAATTTAAAAAAAAAATCGCACCGCGCACCAACTGAGGAATTTATCACACAAAAAATTTAAAAAAAAAAACACCAAAAGCGGTGCGAAACGCAGCAAGTTGACAATCCTGAACACGAATTGCGAGTACAATCAAGTGTGTAATCGTCTTATCTCGTCTTAAGCTTAAAGAATTGCTTTGTGTAAATTGAGACTTTCTTTTCTTTTTTTACTTTACTTTTCTTTCCTTTTCTTTGCTTTTATTTTTAAAAACAATATTCTCGTTGAAAACCCCTTTACATGTATTCTATTTATATATGTTTATATATGTATTGTATTGTTTTGCTTGGCTTAAAAGAAGTTGTGCGTTTATGGACTGATACATACGGTTATTAGCCATTGCCGTTGTACGAGTATTTACTTTCATCTTTTGCCACAAACTCATAAAGACTTTTCTATCTATTTCTAACACACATTTATGCACATATACATACACAAATTTTCCTTAAATATTTTTTGTTGTTGTTGTAACTGGGTTGTAAGTTGCTGTTGCTGTTGAGTTTTGTTTTTCATTTCATATCAAATGCAGCAGATGCTTTTAAGTTCTAGTACATATTTACCGAAGTACTTTTGTGCAGTATTCGGTACTGTTGTGGCTTAAATGAATCGAATTTTGTAGTTCTTGTTGCTGTTGTTTTTGGGTCTGGTATTTAAAAGTAATTTTTTTTTTCAAACAGTTGTTTTGTTTTCTCTTGTCTTTCGTTCCTTCCTTTGTTTGTATTTGTATTACTGGTTGAAAAGCAGTAGTAAGTATGTTTTTTTTTTTATTTTGCTTTCTTTAGTAGTCATTTATGTTATTCTCATTTTGGCTGTTAGAGTTTTACATTATTGAAAATCATTGTGCTTTATGCTGATAATGGAATATTTTGTTTGAAAAATACATATTTGAGCTAAAGAGAAAAATGAAAATTATGCAAAAATTTGATTTTTTTTTTCTGGGATTATTGTTACGCTTTTTTTTTTTTTGGTTCCTTGTTGGCTCAGTAAACATTGGCGTGGTTTAATTTGTTTAAAATTTGTTTTGTTGCACAGTTGTTTTTCTGTGGCTTTATGGCTGTGCAGAAAGCTAGAAGAGGGAACAAAACATAATAAAATGCTGGACAGCAAGTATTTAAAACTTTGCTTGATACTTCAGGGAGTGTTATTAATATTTAATAATATTGCATAAATTAATATTGTGGAAACCCACTTTTAAATGAGGAAGTTCTATATTTCTCGGTGGTTTTTACTTTATTTTTTTTTTTTTTTTGGTTGTATATTTTATTAAGAAATAGCTAAAACTGTGTTTAAATTTTTAATTCTTTTCAGTAAAATTGCCGTCAATTAAAGAAATTTTTACTTTAAATAATAACAAATGCTTTAAGGAATTCAATTTTAGTGGTTTTCATTAAATTTTTTTTTATAGAAATTGCCAGATTTGGTATTTTTTTTAAATAATATTCTTACAATAAACTCTATTATTTTCATTGGCACTTTAATTTATTAAAAGCCTTTGTATTTATTTATTTACTATTATCATTAAGTAGACTTTTTACATTGGTTTCTTAATTAAATGGTTAACCAATATTGTGCTGAAATCTCGTTTAATATAAATTTATATTTACAAGTCATACAAAAACATTCTGCTCCATTCCAGAAAAGCTGAAAAACAATAATACCTTGAATATTTGTTTAGAAAAGTCTGTAAAAGAAAAAAAAACAGTAAAAAAAGCAGTTTATAGTCCAAAACATCAGTTTAATCTCAGGCTGTTTTCCAAGATTATGCGTTTAGCTGCCTAATGTTTGTTTTGGTATTGTTCTATTAACACCACATTTCAGTGATATCCATAACCTCATGTTACCAGCTCTGGATAGCGTGATCTAGTCACAGTAACTATGATTCCTTTTTAATTTGTGGTAAAAAAAAAAACTCTCCACTACAGATCAAATAGCCTGCAAAGGCTTTCACGAAATGCTTCTTTAATAGATCCAGCATTTTCACAGTAAATTTTCAAGCGAAATTAATTTCATTAAACTGAATGACAAAGCTTCTTCTACTGATGCCTCTATGCTCCTATTGTAAAACAAAGTGCCCCGATAGTCTAGGCGATAGAGTGCCGGACTATCAGTCAAAGGACTGCGGGTTCGATTCCTGCCAAAGAGTCTGGGTGTTTTCTGCACACAAGCCAAAAAGCTTCGCAGTTTGTGTTTGTTAATTATTTAAAAAAAAAGTTCTTATTGAAAACCCCTAATCATAAATATTTCTGCGTTAAAATTTGCTTTGGAAAATAATTAAAATTTGAAATTTCTAAATAGTAGTCAATATTAATATACATCTAGAGCACTGTTCACATAAAATCAGGTTATGCTACAGATGACTTTTTAGTGAAATAGAGTTCGAAATCGAAACAAACTACTGAAAATATCAAATGGCATAAGGATTTTTGAAACCTATAATATAATTTTGAAAGTATTGCCTAATATGTTTTAAGTATGTTTCTGTCTCAAAACTTGTAATTATCTTTAATTTAAAAAGATCATCAAGAATAGTACCCCAATACCTCACTTTGCGTAGGCATTACGTTCCAAAAAAAAAACACGACGCAAAGTGAATTAAGATTTTCTATAGCAAACCATGTAAAGATTGCAGATGGGCTTACGAAAATACTAAGTCTTCGGCTTTCTTTCACAAAAAATTGGTCCAATGTTTGCTGAACAGTTTTTTTTAATGTAAAATAAATTTCCTTGTAGCAATTGTCTGTATTATTACCACTAGCATTACCATTGGATAATGCTTTACTTTTTATGTCAACAAATAAACTATTTGCTTTTGTCTGAAAAACCATTTTACTTGATTTTTCAATTCAAATAGAATGCAAGGACTCCATTTCGATCATCAAAGCACTTCTTGTACGGGTCATCGTTTCAGCGTTTAATGATATTGCAGATTTTGCAAAAATTTCCAAAAGATCGTAACGACTCCAACCCACAACAATGCAACATCAAAAATCTAACAAAGCACATTGAAAAAAAAAACTTCGCAAAAATGCAAAACGAAACGACGCAAAGCGAGGTATTGGTGTACTAATATTTACATTCTGTAATTTGTTTGTAGGATTCTTATTCAATATCTGATATGTTTTAGCATTACTTAAAATATCATACAGTCTCTAATAGAAGGGAATGATCTTGCAGATTCCTCAGAAAAATTCGCAAATAAATTATCTTTAGTTATGACAACTAATTTAAACTTTTCAGTTATAAAAAAGGCGATCAACAAACAGTGTTATAATAAGAATATGAACATTTGCAATACGAAAAGCGAATGGTATAAATATATTAACTTAGCCAAAATTAATATTTTCTCTTAATTAGAGAAGGAATTGAACTAATCTTTATCTTTTTAAGAGAAAAGTTTCTTTTATTCAGGCTAACAGTTCGAATTTTCAAGAATACTATTGTAAAGTACTGGAACAATTGGCAAATTGGTATGCATTTTCTACCCTGCCAAGGGCGTCATCATTTTCTCGATGGCCATGCGAAGTTTATAAATGAAGCGGAAAGAACTTGACAAAGTATTTAAGGCTTTGACTAGAAAACACCAAAGTTACGCATGGTCATATAATAGCAAGAGTAAATCCCCCAATATGTGAATGTGACAATGTTCATCACCTCCTCTTAAATTGCAGCAAGTACGAAAATCAAAAAACACAAATGTTTGGGGGAAATTAAGCCTTTGTCCTTACTAAACCAACCGTCCTATTCGTTCATGAATAGATATAGATAATAGATAATTATAATCTTTATATATTATAATTAATAATTAATAATTTAGCTTAAGGCTTCTTCGCTACAGCTACATATATAATTTTTTAGAACATACATTAATGTAACCAGCAAAAACTTTACTTGCATTCTTAATTTGAAGTGACTACCAGAATTCATTATTTCGTAGCTCTATTCTCCCATAAAAATGAACAAAACGTTATATACTTTTGTAATGGCATTTTCTTTGCTGTAATATATCGTTGGAATCAACAGAAACAGTTTTTGGCCTCTATTGAAAATTCATGAATTTTGAGTTGTTATGCTTTTGAGGAACAAGTGCGATATGTGAAAAAAAATACAATTCAAAAAAAAAACACTAAATGCATCAGCCTATATAATGTTTTCAATTTCAACATTTTTGTTTTAAATTTTAAAGCAAAATACATATTTGATAAGATTAGGGATGAAAATGAAAACAAGAATAGCGCTGAATACGACTAGTACTGTAGTGCGTATGATTAATATATAATTATTACAAACAATAATTATACGCACCACAAAACCACATGAAACAATACAACAAAACAAATTACATACACACCTACAAGCAAAACTAGCTCAAGAACAAATCATGTAATCCTGTAAATATAAAATGTCAAATTCATAGAAAGCATTATACATACACACTCAAATATACTTTTACGTTTAGGGTGATTAATCCCCACAATAGTGGGGAGGGCATATTGCTTTTGTGCTGATGTTTGTAACGCCCAGAAATATTAGTCCAACACCCACCTTAAAGTATACCTATCGACTCAGCATCGCTTTTTAAGTCGATTTAACGATGTCCGTCCGTTCGTCTGGCTGGCTGGCTGGCTGTCCACGTAAAGCTTGTGCGTAGAGTACAGGTCGCAATTTTGAAGATATTCCGATAAAATTTGGTACGTGATATTTTTTCGGCCCAAGGATGGATGGGATTGAAACTGATGGAAATCGGTCCATTATTTCACCTGACCTCAATACAAATGTCCTCTCGAAATTGTGGTTTACTGATCATAAATGTTGGAATTATGCAAGTATGCAAACAAATTTTACCACAAATGAGTGGTAAATGAAGATGAATTATAAATAGAAATTGTGTGCAGATTGGTCCATAATTACTCGTAGCTCCCATATAAGACCCACTGCCGAAAATCACTTTAACGATCATAAATTTCTTAAAAATTTTGGTATCCAAATAAAATTCGATACAAATAAGTTTCTGATATACAGAAATATTGACACCTAATTTTATAATGGTCGGTCCATAATTAGTCGAAACTTCTTATAAGACCCTCTCCATAATTCAATGTTTAACACATATAATTCTTATATTTACAGACATCATGACACTAAATGTTTGGCTGATCGGTCCACAATAGGTTATATCTCCCATATAACGCACATTTCTGAAAAACTGTTTTATTTATATACTGTTTGTAGGGTATTATATGGTTGGGTTTGACCGACTATACTTTCTTACTTGTTTTTAATTTGGTTTTGTTGGCATCATCAGCATGCTGTGAGAAATGTTTGAAATAAAGATCAGCAAATTTCGCGGTTCGCACCCGTCAACTGGCTGCATAGAACTAGTGAGTCACATCTCTAGTTCTTTGTTAAAAAAAATGTTCTTTCGGTAAATAATATAGATTTTGAAGGTTCAAGTTTTCAAGTTTTATTTTAAAGATTTTATTAATATTAATAAACGAATTGTTCGACCTTTTTGTTTTTATTTAAATTATCAACCATATCACAGAATTTAATTCCGTTCGGAAGTGGAGTTAATTCTGTATTTTGCTTCTATAGAAAAAAAGTAAAACGAATTTCTTTTCCGGAATGAAACCTAGAACTGCTTAAAACTACAATCCCATATAACAAAATAAGAGTGGTTTCATTCCGAAAAAAATGTTGCTTGTACTTTTTCTATAGAAGCAAAATACAGAATTAATTCCACTTCTGAACAGTATTAAATTGTGTGACATGACTCTCTCAGTGAAAACAAACATGGTGCTTTTTTTGATACATTTTAGACACAGTTGGTGCCGTGGTCATGTGGTACAATTTCAAAATACTGTTGCATTAAAATTTGGTATTTCAGATGAAATAGATAAATATATGATTTATGTTACTACTTGTGTAATAGTGCAAGCAAAATAGATTTTATTAAACTTCATGAACATTTTGGAACTGATATCAATTTGATCTTTAAATATGCATCCATAAGATGATTATTATAACAAGAAATAATTATCGAACAATGGGAGCCTTTGACATCTTAATTTACATTTAATGATTTTGAGACTGAATTCAAAAACTAAAACTTAAAATGTAGTTAAACAGGATTTCAAAATCGTTAAAAGTTAACCTTTCTATTTTTGAACAATTAAATTTAGTTATTTTGGAAATGTAATATGTAGAAGGATGCATATTTAACAAGGTTAACTTATTTTAATAAACTAGCTGACCACCCCGGCTTCGCTCGGTATTTACTAATGATTTCTATTTCATTTAGAATTAAAAATTACCGACTAAATTATATTACGGAGCAAACACATATACCACTCATTGGGAACTTTATAAAGTTTGGGCGCAGGTTAAGAAAAACAATTGAGTAGTGAAAAGGAGGCAGTGTTGTTCAAGTTTCTCCAAAAAATATCGCTAATCAAACATGCAAATAAAGCACTTCCTAAAATGTTTTCTGTCTGAATGTTTTTGCTTAAGAAAAATTCATAGTAACGTTTTGTAATTGACTTTCGTTGGCATACATAAATCTGTAGGCTATAATTTCATTTTTATATTTTCGCTTAAAACCTTCTTCGTTGTCAGCACTAAAAAATCATCTTTTTTGTATATTTTGTTCGTAAGCATTTACTGCTTCAAAAGAGCGCTTTTATTGAAGCCCTCAATTATGCGCATCTCTCTTAAGTGCTTCAAAAAACACGAATTTTTTTACTGGGATCCTTAGGTATTTCCACATTAAGGCCTAAAGCAGTACTTCAACGTTGCCATAACGCATTTCAGTTAATGGATTGGTATTCCGGATAGGGATTCTTCATTCTCGTCAGAATCATATGAATCTTCGTTAGTCTCTGTATATCCCATATTTTCTGCATCGGATTCTTCTGATATTATGTCGCAAATATTCAGCATATGTCCATCTCATATAAATTCTCCATCATTACTCGTACACTCGTTTAATATTTCATTTATATCAGTTGAATTTAAAGCTGCATTTTTAGAAAAAGATGCCATTGTATAATATTTTACCATCTCGCGCTTACTGAAATTATTCATGTATGAACTTCGTCATGTATGAATACAGTAGCAAGTAAATGAATTTGTCAATCAAGCACAAAACCAGAGGGAAATCCCCAGATTAGGGTTGACATTAAGCTATGTATAGACGGTCGTCAGATATTACAACGTTGTCAGATCTAGCAATGTGCTAACAATATACTGACATTAAAAAATTGTTAGCAAAAGGTAAATTGTCAGTTCAGACGACTGTAAGAAAACTAACAATTTCATTGGCATGCAATTGTCGCACAATGAATTTATCTGTCAACCGAAATTATTTTTCCAAAATGTTATTAATGCACACTTTTGTTTATTTGTTTGTTTATTTATATATACTATGAGCCTCAAAAGTGAGTAAACACAACAAATTATTTGATTTTTTTAATGATTTTTTTGTTGAATATTTGGTTGAATAATAGATTCGGTTATGAAAAAAAAAATTCAAGTTGAACTATAATGCTTTTCATAATTTTAAAAAAATCAAATAATTCACTGCTGCTTACACACTTTTGAAGCTGTGTGTACATAGTTGCATTTAGAAATAATTTCTATGACAATGCTGCCATTGACAGATGCATAAACTTTGCACATATGACAATGAAAAGTGTTTGACAATTGTCTTGAAACAATGACAATGACAAAAATTTTGTGTTTACACGATTGTTAGATGTCTGACAATATTTTTGTCTTGCAATGTACTGAAAATGCTTTTTTCTTACAATGTTGGAAGACATAAATTTTAAGTTCACACCATTGTTAGACATTTTCTGAACATTTTTCAGACAACGTTGTAATATCTGACGACCGTCTATACATAGGTTTAGACATTGAAGAAACGTATATTTTAGATTTCGTGGCATTAATCTTTTTTATATATTGTATGTGGTAACCTCTGCTAAAGGTGTTTTTTTTTTTGACACTCACTTAAGGGTTAAAACAAATGAGGCCACAGCTTCTATATTATATGGATTTTAAAATTCTTATGTCATTTGATATTTTCAGTACTTTCTTACGAATTCGAATTCTATTTCACTAGAACAGCGATGCCATCAAGTTCTAAAAAGTCATATGTAGCATGACCGGATTTTATGTGAATGTCTTTAGTAGCGAGTAAGCGAAAGCAATGTTCAAAGAAGTAGTAATTCTTGAGTTAGCGTAAGCCGTACTGGAAATATTTATTGCATATTTAACCATATAAATTGGCAATATGCAGCGTGGAGGCGGCCAGTATTTGAAAGAAATCATATTTAAGAAGTACATACACCTAATTCTGTTTTTACACGTTAATTGGTTGCGGGAAACTTGGTAAAATAGACATTGATCATATTCAAATTAGACGATTGGTTTCTTATCTCTAAAATCTACTGAAATTAGCGAAAAACAAGGGCTTTTTAAGAACAACTATTCAGGTTTCTAATATTTAATCACATTAAATTGTTTCCACAAAACAGAAATTTCCACAAACCCTAAATCTGTCATATGAACTTATTACGCAAAAATTAAATTTAATTAAAAAAAATTTAGCCTAAAAGATTTTGAATCGTGATAAATGGAAAAAAATTTAAAATTTGTTTATTGTCAAACCGTGTAAAAACAGAATTAGGTGTATATGTCAAAGACTAGCAATAGTAAAGATTCTATTTAAAGTGTCTTAACGAATCACCCTATAATATTTACTGTACATTCACTTGTAAGAAAACACATATAATTGTTAATGTTTAAAGTTTAAGCACCCACTGTAGACAGTAAGTGTGTATGTAGATTTGTGGTTGTTAGAAATCTTAATGGTTTTCAATTGAAATTTTTGTGTCATTAAGTTAAATTAATAATGTTATAAATACTGTATTTATTATAAACAAATGCTTTTAATAATTTGTCGATTAAAGAAAATCATGTTGAAGATATTGCGTAAGTAGATTTTAGAAGTTAAAGTTGTCGGTAATTTAGGACTTCATATAAAACCGGCCAGATCAACTGTACTATCAACTAATATTTTTGACGACAACTAAGTATTTTTCATGTTTCTGATTTTTGAGAAAATAGCAATTATTTACACATTTTTCATAACATTTTTCAGAAAACATGAAATCAAAAAAAAAAAAAAAAAACACTTAAGTCTAGAAAGCATCATTTCTTCGACATACAACTCAATTGATCAGTCATACAAATTTAGCTTAAAAAGTTTACTTCTATATAATTTAAGCAATTAATCCAAGAGGCTTTAAAAGGAAACACACACACAAAAAACAAGTTGATTTTACAGTGTATAATCTGTACTAAAAAAAAATTTTAAAAAATACTGTATTATAATTTCAATTTAAAATTCATATTTTCCAGCGATTGCTAAAAAAATCTCAACAACCAAGATTTCTACATAAATAGTAAACAATTCAATTCAGTTTTTTTTTATTCTAACTATTTTGTTAAGCCTACTGGAAATACTTATTTACAGCCCAAAAAACAAAGTACCAAAAACAAAAAAAAAAAAAATAGAGAAAAAACAAACACAACAAAACTGTACAGAAGAATTGAAATGGTAAAACTAGAATCTAAATAAAACAAAGGAAACATAATTTTACGAATATTTTGAAGCATATTGTATTTGTTTGTAGCACAGATACTCGAGCAAACAAAATATTGCGTAGTTGTTAGATATTCACATTGTTTGTTAAAAATATTTACAAACAACTACATTTATATATACATACATGTACATATGTATGTATGTATGTATGTATATAACATACGTCTGTACGTATGTAGATGCTAGCTAGTATTTTTGTTGATAGTTTAAAACGAATGACGACAGTAAAGAGCTTTAGTACTTTAATAATACATTTATATACCAATCGCCAAAGATACAAACACAACAACTACACGTATTGTACTTACAGTGGGAAGCAAAACTGTCCGGATGTTTTGCATTAAGGAAGTCAGGTATTGAAATTAATACAAATACAGTACAACTTCGACAGTCCGGACATGCGCCAGTCCGGTCACTCCAATAATTCGGACGCTTCTAAATTTCGGACAATTTAAAATTTTTCACCTCTACAATCCGGGCAAATGTTTTTTATGCATGAATAAATATTAAAATTCGGGGGTTTGCCGTTTTTTACTCGCATGTTTGTTTATTCGTACTTTGATTTACATTTTGCACTATCATTACTTCAGTCTCGGTTCATTCTATCGCCAGCGTATTTTTCTAATTCCATTCCAAGTGTCATGTTTTTAAATAATAAACGCAAACATAAAACACACACAGTTTTGCTACCCACTGTATATACATAGATATTCGCATACATAGAAAAACAGGGTAGAAAAAATAAGATAAGACTACCTACAAGGTTTGCGCACATTTCGGAAGATAAATAATATCATTCCCTGTATTTAATTTTTTTTTCACACATCGTTTTTGTTTCTATTTTTATATTCCCCTATTTTCTTCTTTTAGAACTCTACAAAGCTGCTTAATAGGGACTTTGTTTTGCTTAACTAGTATCGATGAGTACTTGGCACGAATTGCAATTGGAGCTGCATTTATTTTCTGGCATAGGCAGAGTACCGCGAATGCTCGAATTTATTTCTTGCGCGAGAGAAATTAATTCGATCAAATTTCATTTGCAAATTTAATGCGAATTTTATTTTTCGATTCGCGATATTTATAAATAAAATTCGCGAAAGGAATTTAAATATAAAAGAATTGAAAATTTATTTCTTTTGCGAATTGACTTAAACAAGAATTATTCACGAATTTTATTTGGCTACATAAAGCATGTGAGCAAAATTAAAATATTTTTATTTTGTTTTTGACACACAATGAGAAATGCATAAGTATGTGTGTACTTTCATATGTGTGCAATTTCATTAATTTGTTTAAAACACTGTTTACGTAAAAAACAAAATTTTGAATATTTTATGGCTGTTTTGTTTTAAGATTTTTTCCCGAAAGTGAATTGCAAAAAATTACGTTTATAATTATGTATTGTAGCAATATTTTCATTGATACATTTTTATGAACACAAATATGTTTTAAGAAGTAATAAAACGCAATGAAAGGTCACGACAGGTTTTTAAGGTTGTATGTCTTTAGTTGACTCTAGAAATTTTACCGCCGTTTTATGACTTTTTATGATTGCATTGTGAGAAATTACAAAAAATACATTATGCCATTGTAGTATGGAAATTGCAATCAGCTATTTCCTTCGCTCTAAAAATTCAAAGATGAATTAACTTAAACAGAAAAGTTGCAATTCAATTCAAAAATTCTCCATATTATTAACTAACCTACACCTTTTATTGTTTATACTACAAAGGAATAAATTCTGTCATCAGAACCAAATAAATTTATTACCGCTTAATCTGAACAAAGCACATTTTCCTGATTGCTCGGCTGTAGATATTTCTTAGCAAAACACAACCTATGTTTAACATGCGGTTTACTCAACAAAGGTACCTTTCTCTGGCAACGAGCTTTCAATCCAGCTTTCTAAAGCCTACACACAGAGAAAAAATATGATTGTGCATGTTTACCACAACTATATCAACATTTTTAAACAGTTTTTTTTTCAATATTATGCTTACTGTGATTATTTATATGATTTCTGCAACCATAATATGGGTTAATTACCATTCACATGATTATAGCAATCATATATATAATTATAGCAATTATGTAATGTTTATGGTGATTAGTTTCATGATGAAAAATTATAACATATTATGTTGTTCTCAGTCATAATCAAAGAGCAACATTTTATGATAAATAAATTTCTTATGCATAGTTACTACAATCGTATATATGATTGTGGTATATATATATATGATTGTAGTAATCATAGCAATCGTAACTTAACCATATTATGGTTACCGCAATCATATAAATAATTACAGTGACCATAACATTGTTGAAAAACTTGTCAAAATGTTGACATTGTTGTGGTGAACATTTAAAATATATTTTTTATCTGTGTGTATTTCTAATTGTTCGACTAGTATATAACCAAAACGGGCTTCTGTTCATCAAACTGTGTATTTGTTTTTCGCAGCTGTCTCTGTCTCTGGTTTTACTTTTCTGTAAATTGCTGCATAAACCTTTGTTTGGGGACAATCTAGCAATATTGCTATTTAAGCTTTAAAATTTAATTAAACAATTTTTAAACAAAGTGCAGTGCTTTGCATTGAAATATAAACGAACATAGACAAATGTTTTGAGCTATTGATTCTATTACTATCCTGTCGTAATATTATACAATGATGTCTTAAATACAAAATTGAAAATTCTTATTAGTTTTTCCAACACTGTGTATACATAAATAAAAACAACAAATACATATAACAATATTAAGTCTCTACATTTATTTCACATGCATTTTGTCCTCTCTAGACTACTACACCATTTCAAGTTGAAATGTAGAAATGACAAATTTTGTATTTGAGAAAAAACAAATTGAAATTTAGAAATCCAAATTAATATTGAGAAATAACAAATTTGAAAATGAGAAATCCAAATTGATATTGAGAAAACACAAATCTCGTTACTTTTGCTAATTCATAGGCAGCCAATTCAACGCTGGTTAATATATAAGGCTGCATAAGGCTGCAAAAATATATGATAGATTAGTGGCTGCTCCATATTTTTTCAACAAATCACTGAAGAGAACTAAAGTTTTGTCACCAGTGCTAATGTTCTGTAACTCCCGTGTTGAGAAACTTTTCGATGAAGTGGTGCGGAATGAAACAGAAATGTCATAAATTGAAACAAACAGCTGTTTTTCTCACAAAACTGTATTTGTAACTTCAGTTGACAGAAAAGGTGTGTCGGTGAAATTTTTGTAAAAAAGGCTTTCAACTGTCAAATAAAAACGCAGCGTGATATAATTTAAAGAATAAAAAATATTCAAATCGCAATGAATAATAACTTATTACCATATACATATTTTATACATTAAATACATTTTTAATTTTTTATATTTTATGTACCACTTTAACACTTTTCTTTTAGCAAAACAAAGTTTTCTTTTTTACACCACGAAACAATTTTTATTTAAATGCCGAATTATTTTGTACACAATAAACGTTAAAGTCGTACTTTAGATTATTTTGAATAGGTTGAATTTTTGCCGCCGTCTTTGAAAGTTTTTAATTTTAGTAAATTTTGTTCGCCGTCAACGATATTTGTGATTAGCGGTTTCAAACATGATATGATATGATATTTCTAACGAAGCGACGTAATCCCTTTTGGTAGTTTTCGACAAGAGTTATAGACACATTCTTTTCTCACTTTTCGAGAAACGATGGAATATTTGGTTTCACATCTTTGCGACGCGAGAAGTTTTTAGTAAAGGTACAGAATTTGGGTACTTCTGCTTTACGACCGGATTTTATAAGAGTTTTTTTTTCTTATCATTTTTCAACTGCGGGTTTGAGATTCAGTACTTTTTCCTTTTTGAAAGTACTTAAATCAGTTAAATTTAGTACCATTTCATTGCCATCTTTGTCTTGTATTTTTTCCAATATTTCCATTTTTTTTGTTGGTTGTTTGGCTTGATTTTTTTTTTTGTTGTTGTTTTGAACTAAAATGAAAAACTATGGCTGGGCTATTCAACCATGTAACAAGGAAATGAAACATTGTCGTTAGTTGTGATAAGAAAATAACAAAACAAATGTTAGCAACAACAACAACAAGAGCAACACACAAACAAATGAGTATAAATTTTATAAAAGAATTGTGGGTTCAAAAAAAATTCATACATACTTATATAAATAACGCGAATTTGCGCTGTTCTCTGTTACACACTAGTAAATCGAAACTACAAACAATTCCTTTTTTTTTTTTTTGTTGGTGTATAAAAGTTTGTGTGTCCCGGGTCGCCAGACAATACATTTCCAAAAGAGGCCCAATATTGGAATTATTTACATTCTGTTTCAATAAATTCACAACTTCCGCCTGTACAATTTTATTCAACTACATATATTTTCATTTTTGTTTGTTTTTAAATTTTTAAACTATTCATGGATGTTTAAGCAAGTGTGCATAGTTTTTGGATGGTGATAGAGGGGGGGAGGTGGGGTTTGGTTTGTTTGAAATATTGTTTATTGGTTTATTTATTATTATATTTGTTTAGTAGAAATTATAATATTCACATTTTTATATTTATCTCACAGCTATTTGCATATTTGATGTAATATTCTTTTATTCCCAGATAAGAGCATAATACATTCTAAGAAGTTGTAAAATAGTAGAAATATTGTTTGGAAATGTATTGATAATTTTGTTGTAGAATACTGATAATGTAAACTATGAAAGTTGATTAAAAAAAATGTTATTTCTAAAACATGCAGATGCCATTGAGGTGTCCCCGACCACTTGAATAATGAAAAAAATATTTTAGTTTTATTTAATTTTCAATTAAAAATATTACCTTGATATTTATTAAACTGAGTATAGTAAACACTTTTTGCAAATTATGCAATACAAATAAAATTATAATAAAAATTTTAAAAAATAATAGAGAAACTCTCAAGGACTATATTCTAGCAAAGACAAAAATTAGCTTTTCTATGCGAGCAGCTTAAAGTAAGTCAATCAGTGTTCATAAATAAGAGTCCAAAAAGAGACGTTCTATTGCTGACAAACCACAAATCAAAAGCTATTACCTAAAACGAATACACGTCTCATGATAATACAAATGAAAAGAGTCAAGATTTTAACAACAAAATATGCTTTTATCGCAATAAGCAAATCCGTTAATCGATGGCCAGCATGACCAGCCCTTTGCGATATTGCACACAGCGAAAAAATATAATTTTATATGTTTGCCACAACAATGTCAACATTTTTAAAAGTTGTTTAATCATGTTTTGATCACCGTGAGAACATCCCAGTAATATGGATATTTCAACAAGATAACGATCCAAAGCATATTTATTGCTGAACACGTCAAGCAATGGTTTTTTAAACAATTCGTTTCCTGTTTTGGACTGGCCTTCATGCAGTCCTGAGCTCAAGCCGATTGAGAATTCATGGCACGTTGTAAAAATCACTGATATTTTTGGCGAAACAAAGAAAGCTTGGGAAGCCATTCCAATTAGCGTATGTAAAGATCTGGTGACCTCAATGCCTCTTAGATGTCAAGCTGTTATCGATAAGAAGGATTTTGCAACAAAATATACATAGATTTACTTTTAAATAAAAACTTTTTTTGTAAAATTTTTGACATGTCCTTTGAAAATATGACTCATAGTTAATTTAACACAATCACCCCTATCGTGAATAAAAATTCCACATGAAATTTGTTCCCTTTTGTTTTTTTTTAACATTGAATTTTAATAGGAAAAGTGTGAAAAGGGAACAAATTCCATTTGGAATTTTTATTCACGATAGGGATGAATAGGCAGTTATTTTCTAGGAGTGAGATTTAAATTTACTAATTTACGACAAATTTTGAGAATATCATAAAACTTTTCATATGATTTGCTTCAAGTTCACATGTTAGTATCGTGTCCTTTATTAGTTACACGTAGTTGTATGTTTATTTATTGATTTCATAAATAAATTATCTACACACAATTGTTAAATTATTGTTTAAGCAATATTATTTATATGTACTTTAATTTTATTATATTTTATTTTGCCTCTCTTACTTAAATACATATTGACGTTATAAATTTTAAATTTCGATATGCCTCTCTGGTTTTCCACATCCAGTTCACTGCACTGCTCTTCCTTCGGTTATGTTGACTGTGTTTGTGGTTGTTGGCCATTGCTTTATTTCATTTTATTTTCCTTTTGTTTTGTTCGTTTCTGGTTGCTTTTTCATATATTTATTTACGGAAGAAATATAAAAAATATTTTGCATAAATTATGAGCCATTAAACAATTTTTATTAGTTTCCTTTAATTTTTTGTGTGTAACGTCCTTCTATATTTCATTTAACATTAACAATGAATAATTTCTATTGTAATTTTTTGCATTTCAAAGACATTGCTTAAATTAGCTGCACTTGTGTGTGCGTTTGTGCAATTGTAAATATTCTTTCAATTATTTCACTACTAATTAGTAATAATGAGCTCAATTGAGTTTCTTTGTGTGTGCAAATAAAATACATTTTTGTATTCATTAAGAATTTAGCTGTTGATGTTCAATCAATGTGAAACGACTGCGAGCAAATGATGAACATTTATATGGAATTTGAAAACACTTTGTAAACGCTCCGGGTACGTATGATTGATTTCTTTAGCGTGTATTTTAATTAGATATTAATCATACGCATTAGGGGTAAGAGGTAAATATTAAAGAGAGGTCTTTTGGTAGTGTGTTAAGTCAATTGTGTTCAATTGATGCTAAAAGAAGGAAATTTTAGAATTAAAGATTTTTAAAATAATTAATTAGACAACATAATATCTTCCCCTTAATATAACAATAGCGTATAATTTTTTAGGGGTTTTGAGAAAATAGAGTTTAAAATTTTTGTCAAATCGAATGTCTATTAAAACCTCAATGTCGCGGTAAATAAATATTCTTCATATTGGATTTTTCGGCGAATACATAATACCTACCGTTTATTGTCTTTAAATTGACCAATTTTTTTTTATTCTATGCATCCTTTAAGACCATAATTATGTCATTTAAAGCGCAAGTCCTCCATGTCTGATACACTATTTTATTCTATATGGTATACGCTGTTTTATTCAATAATTTTACGGTGTTTTTATTAAAATATTTGATCTCAAAAAATATCAATTTGTAACGTTTATAAAACAGTGATTAATTCATAGTTTTGTTAATAAAGTGGCACATATTCATTACTTTCCAATTTGGGTTATTATAAACAAAAAATTATGACAAATTAAGCGTAAATCAAAAATAACTAGAAATTCATGCGCCTTCTTTCTCTTCCTCTGCTACAGCTGGCTCATCTAAACAATTTCGCTTCTTTCCACCTTGTAAGTTAAAAAAAAATGACTGCGAGCCACGAGGAATTACATTCTCTTTGTACAAATTTTGGAGATAGAAATGGTCGGAATGAAACTATTTCTCAAACAATAGTGTATATTATTATAAGCTATTTTATGACTTAAAGTTTTCATAAATTGTATTTGTTTTTCTACAGGCTAAAATGGAGTATAATGCGTATATACTATTATTCTTTTAACAACTTTGGAGTGGCAATTTCAAGTAAAATAGCGCATATGAGCTTACACACTTATTGAAGGAATATTTTGAACAAGAAACTTTACACTATTTTTTCCAACGACATTTTGACCCACTTTCTGGAAGTAGAATTTAACAATATTTTGACCAGATATAAAAGCAATGATGACATTCTAAATATGCAATAAAAAAATAATAGCGTATGAGCACATACGTTATTGTTATATTGAGGGGACGATATGATCTATTATTTCAATTCAGAAATAATAATTAATTAGCCCCAACATGAATAAAAATTTCGCGGGAGTTTTTTCCCTTTTCCCATTGTTCCTGTTCAAATTCAATGTTAAAAAAATAACAAGAGAAAAAACTCCCGCGGATTTTGTATTCATGCTTGGGCCGAATAAGTTTGAAGATCTTTAGAATAAGACATGTTTATCAACAATAAATTAAACATAAACTGTCTCTTTGGGCGTATTGAAACTTGTAATGTAATGTTTTTGCTGAGATCAGGCAAAGATTAAAAAATTCCTAAATGCATCAATAAAATATGCAACATTTATGTTTGATAAGGCAGCCCATATGAGCAGAGCATATGTGCTAACTTTTGGAAGTCAGCCTGTCTTTGACTTTGCGCTATTTGCTATCATTAATTCGTTCATCGCACTGGGCACATATGTATATTATGGGTGACACATCAATATTTATGTCAATCGGACCAAACGTTTCCGTCCAACTAAGCAATCTTAAAAACTTATGGATATCAAATTTATTAAATTAACTGTGAAGCATGAAGCAGGTATAAAATGGACAATAAATTATGTTTGCAATGAGTTACTGAAGATACAGCCAATCTGTGATAAAAGAAAGACTTGTCTTTGTGCCTAGAAATTTTGCCACCAAATTACGAAATCTAAGTAAGATGAGTTATTAAATGCCATGAGTTTTTTTTCTAATATGAAATATTAAATTTAAAAATACCCATATACAAAAAAACGTTTCTGATTGTTATTAAAAAAAACAAAAAAAGCAAAACGTGATGTTCATAACAGATGGCATATTTTATGGACTCGGGTTTTGTCCTTAGTTGTTTTAAAAGGCACATATCTGTCATTTTTTTCCATTTAGTGATTGGACATTGTAGTGCTTCGAAAATCTAATTTTGTGCCAAAAAAAACTTCGCATGCTTTACTTCTTAAATTTGATAGAAAAAATGTCGCTTAAGCATGGCATGGCCGAAATTTATGGCGTTTGTGCGGTTCAAAAAATAGGCCCGTATCCACAATAATGCTAAATATATTGTACGAGTTTTTAAAAGCTATGACTAGAATTTGAGGTGATATTAAAAAAGCTTTGAAATAAGCACGCCAATATTTTATTTCTTTAGTAACAAAGGATACAACTTTAAAAAATACTCCAACTTTTTACAATTTTCCCGTTTTAATTAAGTTTAATTATAAAACTAAAGAAATATATATAAATGTGATGCCAAATTGTTGTGAACAACTACTTATTTTCGAAATAAATTAGTAAATATTTTGGTATTAATAAGTTTGATCACAGAATTACTAAAACAAAAGAGTTTTAATTTAATTCCACAAATAAAAGGAGTCACACTTAAAAGAAGAACATTTAGTAAAAGTAAAAAAAAAAAACACATTATTAACATAGAAAATAGTTAAAGCAATATCACCTTCAATGGACTAATGTTAAGTTAAACTTTTGTTTAGCTCTAAAATCAATAGATATTAAGGAAACGTTTCTGTTTTGTATGAACAACAAATATAAACATGACAAAACATAGAAAAACACACATATAGAGAAGTTCAGACGTATTAAATTCAACATAGCAACCCAAAAAATTTTCCAACTCTAATGAAAAAAGACCATAAACCACCAACAAATAGCCACTACTCACTCAATAGTACAATTACATACGTACGGATGTTCCTATACATACAAACATATGTATGTCGACTTACAAATATATGTATGTATCTACAAATAAAACTACCTTTATATACTCAACATTTAGCACGCAGCCAATTATATGTGTCTGTACTCGTATGTATGTAAGTTTGACACACGAATGCTCACGCAAAACACACATTTTCAAGCACCTTTAAACTACATCTATTAATGTTTTCAACGCTTAACAATCAATTCCAGTCATAAAGTCTAGAAAAGAAATAAAAACCGAGACCCATCACAACTTTATAACAAAACCAAAAAAAAAACAAACGCCAGCGAAAAAAAACAAGACATGAACACAAAAAAACCTGCAGAATCGGAGACAAAGCAGAGTAAACATATTTCTTTACTATGATTTTCAATTTCAACGAAAATGACCAGCAAAAAAAAACAAAAAAAAGGACGGCTGGAATTTTACATGGTACAGTGACAAGCAAAATTGTTCGGTAATTGGTGTAAAGCATTTCTAAATGTTATTTAATTTATAATAATACAATAGTTGTGTCAATTCACTCTATAGAATTAAAGATAATGTAAAAAAAATTCTATAAATAAATTTTATGTTTTTGCCACTCCTACAAATACCGCCCTTTTAGTATATTTTGTTCAGAGTGTCGTTATTTTAAGTTCGATCATAACATATTGTTCATGGCTCTGTAAGGGCTACATATCTGTCCTTAATCATTTTTTACTACCACATCGAATTCTAGTCATTGCTTTTAAATACTCGTACAGTGGGTACGAACCGAGTTTTTAAAAGTACATAACGACTAGAATTTGACGTGGTAGTAAAAAATGATCAAGGACAGAAGTATAGCCGTTACAGAGCCACTCTATAATACAGGTAAGCAACACCGGTCAACACCGGCTATATAATACCCTACACCAAGTATTAGCTCAAAATCAGGGAGATTACACTCTATTGCGATGCGAAAGGTAAATGCAATAAGAGTACAAATTGTTAGTCTGTATCGTTCATGCAAATGCTGTCACAAAATAATTTCAAACAGTAGCAACACTAGCACCACAAAGTATACAATAGCGAAGAATGACAAAATTAAATGTCAAAACTTGTAAATCAAAACATTTTAAACAAATGTTTTGTGCAGCTCTCGTTTTTTCTTACTTACATGATGCGTTCCCTGTGCGTTCCCGCACGCAGAGAAAATACCAAAACTCAATAAAGGGTACCAATTGTTCGAATACGCAATAGAGAGTAACCCCCCCCCCCCCCAGTATTTCAGAGATGGGCGCTTTATGTGAGTTATTACCTATTATGGACCGATTAAATACAACATATATACAACTTATGAAAATGGCTTTTGTTTTTCAGTACCTAGTTTTTCATGTACTTAATACAAAAAAAAAAAGAATTTTTTTAATTAAATGTGAGTAATTTAAATATGTTTTAAAAATGTTTAAATAAATTATGTTTAAATATGCATATGTTAAAAGGGGAATCACAACTTTCATTATTACCAACACAAACATAAAGCAGAGGTGATGAAAAGTATAACTATGACAGCTTCAATAAAACTTGTACCTTTTTAATTAACTAGATAAAGTGTTACTTTGTTTATATTTTACCCCGGAATTAACCTTATCTAACCTGGCTTAATAGATATAAATAAATAATAATAGATAATTAGACAAAAAATAATTGAAAACAACAAGAAAAATATAAAAAACCTCACTTACAATACAAAATATATATGGGTCTGACTAGACCCATGTGTTACAAATGTGATGGGTGCAGCAAAATTTTCGAATAAATGTTCTTCTATATCCTTTCCAGAAATTATTTTTTAAATATTTATTGCGAATTACATAATAGAAGGGTACCTGAAATTTCACATGTCAGTCAAGGCGAGCAAAAAAAAATGTTTAATCATTGCACAGTAGCGCTGGCCATTTACAGTCACGTTCCTGTCTTCGTCGTCTTTGAAAAAGTACGGCCCAATGATGCCCTCGGCTCATAATCAACACCAAACAGTGCATTTTTGAAAATGCATTGATAGTTCTTGCAATTCTTCTGGCTGCTCTTCACAACAAATATGTCAATTTTATTTATAACAGCTGCCTCAGGAGGTCGTTCAAACTGACCATAAAATGGCAAAAGTGCACAAGGCACTTTCTTAAACCAGCCTGAATTTTCATAATAAAATTTAATAATCTGCAAGCGTTGTTGGTTTTCAAGTCGTTTCATGGTGAAATTATAGACCAAACTGAACATGTTCAACAGTAACGAAAATAGCTGAGCTGTCAAAAGACGGTTGCTAGCCAAAAAGAAAGTTGCTAAAAAATCATCCTTAATAAAGCGCCATTTAGTCTTATGCTTGGCTTTCACTATGTCATTTTTGTTGTCATTTTCGTTGTCAAATTGTCCAAATTGTTGGCAATTGTATAAAAACGGGTTGTCATATGGCGTTATCTATATTTGCAATCATGATTTCAATCTCATTAGACGCCATAGACAACCCGTTTTTATACAATTGCCAACAATTTGGACAATTTGACAACAAAAATTACATAGTGAATACCAAGCATTACAGAAAATGTAACTCATAATTATGCGGTTAGAATAGAATTTAAATACATTCAATTTTATTTTACAGTTAATGTTTAATGAGTGTGAGACTGAATATAAAATTAAATAAATAAATTTTCTGTAAATTTAAAATACGCTTTGTAAATGTTGCGTTTACGTATGATTGATTTCATTGGAATTGCATGATAATTAGACATTAATTATACGCATTGGTGTAGAAATGTAAACAATTACAGACAATGGATTGTAGTTTTTTCATTAAATTGATTTAATGGTACTTGGAAACCGTTTCCACAGTATGGGTTTTTATGTTGAAGCTGAGATGATGAAATCAAAGAAAAGATCAAAAGATCTTCATAATATCGAATGTAATTTTACTAACGATATAGAATGGCTTTATTGGCAAAATGTTTACGTCACGTTAACCGTTTTACATTAGTTATACGTATTTAGGTGAATTTTGGAAGTGGACTTTATATGGGGTCTATGATCAAACATGGAATATCGTTTTACGATTTTTTTGGCATGCAACTTATTCCAGCTGAATTTTGTATTGATATTCCAATTTTATAGGCATTTATGTATAATTGAGCAATATTTCGGGAATATTTTTGTATGGGGACTATGAGAAATCATGAACCTATTCTTTTTATTGACCTCACACTTTCTTCTTTTATCATAAAAACAACGTATACAAAATTTCATGGGAATATCTGCAATATATTTTAAAAAAAATTAAAGAAAAATGTTTAAAAATGGAGGTTTATGGAGGTTGTCTTACATTTTGATCCATAACTCTTGTTCTACTATACCGATTTTTCTGAATTTCAATATCAAACTGCATAGGAGAACTATAAATGGTTTTTTGTAAACCTTGTTAATTTTTGTTATGTCCTTTGGACGTGGGAGTGTTTTACACAGACAGACAGACGGCCATGGCTCAATCGACTTAGAGTTTCGTAAGGATCAAGAATAAATTTTATTTTAAATTTGTTGGGTTTTAGATGAGTATTTCTCAGTGTTATACACGGAATGACAAACTTATATATACTCTCATTCACAACTTATAGTGCTGGAGGGTAAAAAAAAATCGACAGCTGTTCTTATGGCATATATTACCCCAGTTTGATTTAAATTAGTTTCAATTCGAAATGTTAGCCATATAACCATCATATTTTTCTCTCTGTGTGGCAGTGACTATGCTGTATTTTTAAGCAGTAACAAATTTCAGTCATGTTTAGTTTCATTAAATAATAAAATATAAACCATAAAGCATTTCTTTGTTTCGCCCAGCAAGGTGTGAGAAAATCAATTTCACACGCAAACAAAACCAACAGCAGAAAAATACTTCCAATAAAATTATCAGGAAAAAAAGGAATTTAGCGTGATGTTTTTTTTTTTATTTTTTGTTAAAATTTTACTTCAAACGTGTTTTGCTAGTCCTATCGTACATTCACTTTTTGCACTGCCTTTGCCTCAGCAGCAACATGGCAAAACTAACTCAAGGGGCATTCAATGAGAAATTTGTTTTTTTTTTCGAAATAAAATAAAACAAAGAATTAATATGAAAATCATTAAAATGTTTGGTTTATGGGGGTTTGACAATTATATATAAATAAAAAACAAATAAGAAAGTATAGTCGGTCAAGCCCGACCATATATAATACCCTATACCCAGTATATATACAAAACAGTTTTTCAGAAATGGTCGTTATATGGCACATATAACCTATTATGGACCGATCATCCAATCATCATTTTGTTTCATGATTTCTGGGATTGAAACTGGTTGAAATCGATCTATTATTTCACCTGGCCTCCATACAAATATCCTACCAAAATTGGGGTTTACCGATCATAAATGTTTGAATTACGCAAGTATCCAAACAAATTTCATCACAAGTTTTATTGGAGTGGTAAATGAAGCCAAATTACATCTACAAATTTTGTGCAGATCGATCCATAATTAATGATAGCTACTATATAAGGATCACTTCCAAAAGTCACTTTAAAGAGCATAACTCGCTCAAAAATGTTGGTATCCAAATAATATTGAATAAAAATATATTTCATATGTCTAAAAATAATACGGTACAATTTTTTATGATCGGTTTATAATTAGTCGAAACTCCCATATAAAACCCTCTCCGTCATTCGTTTATAAGTATTTATATCATATATATTTATAACACATATAATATTTATATTCACAGACATCATGACACTAAATTTTTGGATGATCGGTCCATAATAGGTTATATCTACCATATAACGCCCATTTCTGAAAAACTGTTTTATACTTATACTGGGTGTAGGGTATTATATGGTCGGGCTTGACCGACTATAATTTCTTACTTGTTTTTTTATATGATATAGTGTTTTCATTTCCTTTTGTATGACACAACACTTTCTGCCGTATTTATAAAAAATTAAGTAGGTTTGAAATGTACTTTTAGACAAAATTTTCTTAAAGTACATTTGAAGTCTACTTTAATTTTTTCTGAATAACACTGTTTCACTTTTACTTTTACATACATTTTTGTTTCTTTGGCGAAATCACTTTGTCATATTTGTTTTTTTTTGAATTCATGCTTTTTTTATTTCCTACGGCCAACTTGTGTTTGGTTAATGGAAATTAAAATAACATACGATTATACGTTCACTACTAATTTTTATTACCTGACAGTCATGTTGGTTAAAGGTTTTGTGGACAGTAAAGAGTGTACTGACAGGATTGTAAGTAAAATGTATAATGCTATTTCAAGTTTTATTAGTTTTGTTGTGCTAAAAACTCGAACAAAACTATAAAAGCTGCATATTTATACAAATTTAGGTCATTTAAATTATATATAATATATAAATTTATTTACTAGTGATTAACTTTTAATAGTTTGTTTTATAGGTTAATGAGATTCAAATTTCAATAAGAATTTTGTTTACAACAGGGCCATATTGAAATAACATGATGCTTTTGACATTTAACTTGTTGACATAAAAAGTATTTGAATATTTGGCAATTGTTACTATGAATACAATTTTGCCCGAAAATCGCCCTAAATTCCGGAATTCATTAGATTAATCCCCGCTGTTTTTTTTTTATTGCAATCCAAAGTAAATGGCCGCGACGATCATGCTATTGAACACTACTGTATTATCTTCTGTTCGGTTATGTTTAATACAGAGTCTACATGGAGCCACTCGTATCGATTAGAGTCTTAGAACTGAAAATTCTTGTCGTATAAATTCGACATTTGTATGATGTACATCTGTACGATATTATTTTTAATTTATAATTATCAAATCTTACTCTTGTCCATGCAATAAACATTTGAATGATTTTTATATAAATTCTTTGCTATTTTTAAAAATATTTGAAAAGCCCCCTTATAGTTATTATCTTCTAGGGCTTTTTAAAGGTCAATGAAATTTAAATCTATATGCACATATTTACATATGTATTAAGGAAATTATTAATTTATTAACATAGAAACTAATTTAAAACGAAAAATCATTTTTATTACAGATATTCATCTAATTGCATTAGGGTTTGTGTTTGTGTGCAGATTAGTTGTCTAGTCAATGTGATATAATTGCACTTAGAGAAAAAATATAGTTGTACATGTTTACCACAACAATGTCAACATTTTGACAAGTTTTTCAACAATGTTATGATCACTGTAATTATTTTTATGATTGTCGTAACCATAATATGGTTAAGTTACAATTCAGATGATAACTACAATAATATATACGATTGTAGTAACTGTGTATATATTTGTTGCAAACATGTTTACGATGAACTCATTTATCATAATTTGTTGCTTTTGATTATGTTAGAGAACAACATAATATGATATAATCTTTCGCCATAAAACTGATCACCTGAAACATTACATAATTGATATAATCATATATATGATTGCTATAATCATGTGAATGGCAACTCAATCATATCATAGTTGCAGGAATCATATAAATAATTACAGTGATCATAATAATATTTAAAAAAAACACTTTAAAAATGTTTAAAATAGTTATGGTAAACATGCTCAACTATATTTTTTTCTCTGTGGGCATACATATGTATGTATATATTTATTAAATTTGTTTATTTTAAGGCAATTTATATCTCATTGACTGGACAAGTAATCTACACACAAACTCAAACACTATTGCAATTATATAAATATCTTATTAGAACTGTTAATATTTATACACAAAATGTATTAAAGCAATTTGTCTGACCTTCACCTGTTCCTTAATTGCATTGTGGTATAAAGACGAGAAATACAGGCTGTTTTTTTTAGATGTATAGAACTTTAAGTTGGCAACACTTTTTTAACTGGCGGCCATTTTGTCAGCTGTTAAGTGATTTATGTTTAGTTGGGTTTGACATTTCAACATGAATTGACTGACGCTTCCAAAGTGTGCAAATTTATTTTCAAAATCAAGGTTCTGTTCGAAATACGTATCGCGAACTATGTTCATTTTACAATCAACATAATCGTCCATCACAACAATTTTCTCGAGTAACTAAGGAAGGTTTTCGCACCACGTACACTCTAAATGATAACACGCATCCAGAGAGACGTCGTACAGAGCGTAGCGTGGAGGAAGACCAGAATCAGTCTATCCGCCATCATGCACATGAATTGAATATGTGTTCATCCACTTTATGGAAGATTTTACGGAAAGATCTGAGTTTGTGTGCAAGAATTCAAGTCACACTGTTATCTAGCAAGGCGTAGATGCGATGAATGGCTCCAAAACAAGATTGCCGTTGAATACGATTTTCATAAGCGAAATTTTGTTTAGCGATGAAGTTCACTTCTGGTGAAGTGCCGTATTTGGAGTGATGATAATCATGTATGTTGAGATAATGTTACATATAGAAAAACTGACTCTTTGGTGTGCTTTATGGGCTGGTGGAATAATTGGTGCGTACTTCTTTAAAAACGAAACTGGCCACAACGTTACAGTCAATGTTGACCGCTATACAGTCATTATTACTGACTTTTTGTGTTCATCAATTGAACAATCATGATGTGCAGCAGCTGTGGTTTCTCACAGCTCGTGCCACAATCGATTTATTGAAAGCAACGTTTATTAAACGCATAGCTTCGGACACGTGAATTAGCCTCCAAGATCGTGCGACTTAACGCCGCTTGACTATTTGCTGTGTTGATATTTGAAGTCGCTTGACTACGCCGATAAGCCCAAAACGATTGACCTCTAACTACAACATTCGCTGCGTTATTGACGATATATGGTTCCAAACGTTGGTCTTCTAAAATTGGACCTCCACATTAGATTCCTCTCGAGTCATATATAACGGAAATCATATTTAAATTATATTGTCAAAAGATTATCTTTCGCATGAAGTAAACTTCATGTCAATTTAAAAAAAGCATTCAATCATTTATATGTATCTAAAAAAAACACCCTATATTTTCTACGAAAATACTTCATCTTACACAATTGAAAGATTTAATGGTTTATTAAAACTTATATTAATAATTAGCACAAACATATGCCGACATACTGTACTTGCAGACATATAAATAATTAAACAAACATTTCAAATACACAAGAACACATTTAGTAATTAGAAACTAAACAAACTGGCAAATTAATACAGGCAATTATGAAAGTACATTAGGCTGAAATCAACAAAAAAACAAAAATGTAAGTGGTGCCAACTTAAATTAATGCTGGTGTAATTAAGATATTACACAACAAAGGACTCCAAACCAAGAAGCCTTTCATTATTTCTTGTGCAATCAATAGATATATGACAGACTTTAATCTATTATTCAATAATAAAAACTCATATATATTACACAAGACGAAATTAATAAATTATTAATATTGATTGATTATGCAGATATACCATATTGAAAAACGGGTGATTCAAGTAGAGACACTTTTTTCAATAGCTTTATAAACGTCATATGAATGCAAACAAATTTCCGTAGCAACTTGAAAAGAGAATTAATAAAAATAGACGTCTTAAAAATGATCGTATAAACCTGGCCTATGATACAACCATGGTGTAAATATACAAGGTGAGAGCAGTAGCCCAGCTGACTGACTGTGTTTACGATTTACTTATGTCAAAAGTAATAATTTTTCCAGTGATCTGGACAGTAGTACATTATTTTACACAAACAAAATGCCTGTTGTGTCTGCATTATGTTGCATTTGTTGCCGATTTGCACTCACGTTGTATATTTAGTTACACCATGGGTACAACTATCTAATTGTAAACAAAATATTGTGCAAAATCGTACGCTTTTGTTGTCAAGCCTTCAAAATGTCAAAAGTAAAATATTAAAAATATTAAAAATTAATAACGCAAGTGAGAAAACAAAAATAATTTCATATTATTATTGACGTTTATTTGATCAATAGTTCTTCCTTTTCCTTCTAACAAATGTAAATAAAAAACATTTGTTGCTTATTAGTTGTATTTTCTGGTTTTAAATTTGTCATCAAATCAGTTTCTGATTCGAGTGTAACCGTTTGGTTATTTTTTTCAACTCAAATGAGAGATAAATATTTGAACTTTTGGCAACACTAAAACTTTCATACAACATTCGAAAAATGTATGCAAAAATGTTGTAGAAATTGTACAAAATATTTCTATTGAAATTAGCAACAACATTGAAACAACTATTGTAAATTCAGACGACTTACAACTATTACTACACTACAACATCAGTTGTAAATTAAACAATTATTGTTAATATTACTTCGTTTGTATTATCACGCGATTTAAAAAAACCGTTCAAATAATCTGCAACATTTTCTTAAAATTAAATTATCATTGTAAAATTTAAATTTTTAAGAGAAAAGTTTTTTATTCAGGCTAATAGTTCGAATAATCAAGAATACTATTGTAAAGTACTGGAACAATTGGCAAATTTTTTAATTCATATTTGCTCAAAAAAAAGTGCACCTCTTACACTTAAAGTAAAACTTACTAGCAACCAACACATCTTGCATTGGTAAAAACTTTATTAAAGAACTTCTCAGACTTTGTTCGGCATTCGTTATTATTAGAACTATTAGATTCATATCGAAAATATTGTTTTTAATAGATTGCAACAAATTTCCTTTATTTGTTTAATTATGCCAACATTCGAAATTTATTATACTGATTTCTTTTTATGCATAATTGTTTTTTCTTTTACAAAAAAGACGATTTTAATTATCTTTTCCTGCAAAACTTCAACTCCATCACCACTTTATTGTTTTCTATTGCATGTTTTAGATTTCAAATTAAACAAAATGCACCTTAAAATCTCTCTAAGTGTATGGTTGCACTTAACAAATAGTTGCCGAAAATGACGTAACCACTAAATAAAATATATTTGAACTAGTTTATTTATTAAAAAAAAAGGACAAGGACAAGACACAACAAATATTTAGTTTTATTTTATTTGATGCTATTTGGTCTTTCAAAACTCTTGTAAGCGTAAACAACATCAAACATATTTTTACTCAAGCAAGTGGTTACGATTTTTTGAACAAATATTTGCCAGGTGTGACCATACCTTAAGACATTTACAAAACAATTTTAAACCAGAACCGAAATAATTTACAATTTACCAATGTCTTGCAGTTTTAAAAAATATTAGTGAAAAATAGCCCTAGAATAGTATGAGATTTTTGGGGTCATTTTTTATTTATATAATTTAGGTATGAGATGAAAATCAATTTCGTTCCAAAAGCGAACTGAAAACGAAAACAGGTGTGATGGCGCTGGCAATAATGATTATCTTTCGTTTTGTTTGTAATTCGGTTTCTTTTTAAAAACGAATTCGATTTCATGTTCCATTCGTTTCTATCAAAATGTAAGCTAAAAATAATGCGATGAAAAACGAAAATTCACTGCTTTAACTGTTTTTAAACCGAGAAGATAATTGTGCTGGTTTTAAAGAAAAAATGGAAATTTAAGCTCAAATTTCAAATATTTGGAAAATCTTTTTCTCTCAGCAAGAGTTCATGGTAACTTTTATGGAAAAGCACTAACAACTAGCAATACATTTTTTAAATTTGATAGAGTTGAAGTAAAAAGGTGTTGGCAAACTTTCGTTCAGGAGTTAAATAAGCTGGGAGCACCTTTGAAAGATTTTGAGAATCCAAATAAAACTGACCTTGTTCATGCGATATTTTATATAAAATATTCTTTAAACTTGGTTTCCTGCATATTCAGGGATCTGAAGCATCGCTCAATCTATTTGTATGTTGTATGTTTTCAACACGATTTGAATAATTTACTACTTTGTAGTGGCCGAAGTAGGAGTAATTTCAGTTTGAAAAGGCAAAAAGGTCCCTACGGACCTTCTCACTCATCGTAGGGTTAAGAAAGACGTTGATAATATATGATTGCCATTTTTTTTTTCTATTTAAAAACAATTTTAATTTTTTAAAAAAATTTGTTATTTTTACTTGAAACAATTTGAAAAGAAACAACAATGAAAAATAAAACCTTTCGATTTTGATCACATTTTGCAAAAAAACGTTCGTTTATAATTTTCGATTTTGATTGAAAACCGATCGATTTCCATCACATACCCCATAGTCCCAAGTACAAAAACTATTTATTTATTTTTTTTTTTTGGTTCTTTTTTCATTCCACTACTTTGGGGTCATTTTTCATGTACATATTTTAAAAACTTATTAAAAAAATGCATCTATAACCCAAAATAAATAGAAAAGAAGCCCAAAACTTTGTGGTTTTATAGTCTGTGTATTTTTTTTTTTTTTTGGGTAATTTTTCTTTTTTTTGTAAGGATCATCTTTTCTAGGGCTACAATTCGCAAAGCCGAATATTTAATGCTGAGAGATTTTTTTTAAAAAATAAAACGTTTTCGGTTTCCAAAATCGGTTTTTACTTATGTCAACATAAATAATTTTCATTTATCAATCAATTGTGTTAAGAATATTTAGATATTCAAAATATAAGGTCTCCAAAAAATCAGCATAACGGGTCCGCCATCTAACGTTTTTTTTTCAAAGAGTGCTTATTTCGTGAATGGTAACACTTAGCTCATGTCTGATTTGACAGATAATTAGTTTTATCCTTCCGCTAAACGAATACGCTTGAACAACGCAGGGAAATATTTATTAATCTCTAGTAGAATCCAATAATATCCATACAAAACAAAACAATTATTTTAAGGCCTGGTCTAATGTAATGATATGTACATAAGTATGTATGTATGTATGTATGTGTGTATGTATGTGAGTAAACTAAGTGTTTCATTGTGGTATTATTACAAATTGTTTGTTTAGCTTTAGTTGTAAAAGCTTTCAATGAAATTATTCACCATGAACCAATTCTGTGTGAATATAAGTAATTCCTTATTCTAGTCACATATCTACTCACATGGGTCTTCACCAACACAGACACAGAATATAACAGTGGAGTAGAAATTGTAACACAAATAAATATTATAATGTTACTTATAACAGGATGAGAAACATAAACGGAAAGATACAATCTTTTATCAGGTTTATAAATAATTAATAAAAAGCGATAACCAAGGGGTAAAAAAAACAAGTTAGAAATTATAGTCGGTCAAGCCCGACCATATAATATCCTACACCCAGTATATGTATAAAACAATTTTTCAGATATCTCAGAATATGGGATATATAACCTATTGTGGACCGATCATCTAAAAATTAAGTGTCATGATATCTGTGAATATAAATATTATATGTGTTGAACTTTATCTCGATATAAATACCTTTAAACGATTTATGGAGCTTAAATTGAATTACGGAGAGGATCTTATATGGGAGTTTCGACTAATTATGGACCGACCCTTTCAAAATTAGGTGTCATTATTTCTGTATATAAAAAACTTATTTATGTCGAATTTTATTTGGATACCAACATTTTTAAGAAATTTATGATCATTAAAGTGAATTTCGAAAGTGGGCCTACGACTAATTATGGACCGATCATAATAAAATTGTACCGTATCATTTGCATACATATCAAATATATTTGCTTTCGATATTATTTGGATACCAACATTTCTGAGAGAGTTATGCTCTTTAAAGTGATTTTCGGAAGTGGGCCTTATATAGTAGCTATCATAAATTATGGACCGATCTGTACAAAATTTGTACATGTAATTTGGTTTCATTTACCACTCATTTGTGATGAAATTTGTTTGGATACTTGCATAATTTAAATATTTATGATCGGTAAACCCCAATTTCGGGAGGACATTTGTATGGGAACCATGTGAAATAATGGACCGATTTGCACCAGTTTCAATCCCATCTGTCCTTGGGCCGAAAAAACACCACGTACCAAATGTTATCGAAATATCTTCAAAATTGCGACCTGTACTCTGCGCACTACCTTTACATGGACAGCCAGCCAGCCAGCCAGCCAGACGGACATACGGACGGACAAATATCGTTTAGTCGACTAAGGAAGTGATTTTGAGTGGATCGGTATACTTTAATGTGGTTTTTGGTCGTTACAAACATCAGCACAAATCCAATATACCCTTACCACTATGGTGGAGTAGGGTATAATTATAGCGGCCAGATGTCTACCACAATCATGCAGATGTCGTTTCATTTATCAACATTTTCAATCACATTTTGGCAAAATAGCGGGTCTGTTTTGTTAATAAAGTCAAGGGTTTAAAAGCTATAATCAATTGGCTTTACAAAAACTAAATCTTTAACATATTAACTGCAATAAATTTGATTTTTCGGTGGCTGTTCATGTTGAAACCCAACATAATTGAAGCAGAGCTGTGGCAGAAATAAATTCATACTATATTACTATAAAACAGGTCTCAGTAACAGACAGCACTTTTCCCAACCGATGTCAGAAATAAATTGGGACTACTTTGTGAGACTACTTAGTGGCTGAGACAAAAATTATACCCTATAATTAGTTTCAAGTATTCATGGTATTTGGTGGTGGGTATATAAGATTCGCCACAGCCGAATATAAACTCTTATTTGTTTTAATTCAATAACAAATATTATACATTTAAGCATAAAATTTATGATTTAATTATAAATTTCCATATGGTAATAAATCCAGGCAAATAGATAAGCTTGGTAAGCCTTTCAAACAATTCGGGTGCCCCGATAGACTAGGCGATAGTGTGCCGGACTATAAGTCAGAGGGTTGCGGTTTCGATTCCCGCCAAAGACTCTGGGTGTTTTCTGCAGACAAGCCAAAAAGCTTCGCAGTTTGTGTTTGTTTTCAAAAAAAAAAAAAATATACATGTACATATCGTCACCTAAAATCCAAAAGGTCGTAACTACAAAGAATTCAAAATCAATTTTTTACTTGATTATTATGTAGTTAACCAAAATACATCTTTCTTTAAAATTTTACTGTCATTTATTAACAAATTTCAAAAGGACGCAACTACAATGTTAAGAACTGTATATATCGTATAACAAACCAATTTTTCATCCGAGTTAGCAAATTTGATTAAGGACTCGCAAAAAACCCCATTTCCCCTAAAACTTCACCATCTTGAATTACAAATATTTAGAAACAGGTTTATTAATTGCAGGCAAAAAAAAAATCGGCGAGTCCACTGTTAATATGATTCGTGCGTTAGGACATGATACTTCTGGCATAATTTTCTATAAAACCAATATTAAAGACGATTATGAGGTTTTGCCACAACGCAGAAAAAACAGTTTGATTACATAAAGAAAAAATAAAAATATCCAAAAAGTAATGGAACCATCTCCAGGAACTTAAATGTTTACTTCCGGCTGATTGCCACAGTCTTTACGATCATTTACCATACCCAGATTAGATTTATAAATTTTACTTTGCAATGTGAACTCCATTTTTTTACGTATACAATAATGAAAATTTCGGAAGCTTCTTAGAAAATATATAAGTTTTTTAAAAAATATTTTTATTTTTCAAAATAAATAATTAAATCAATCTAAGCTGAGAGTTATTCGCAAAAAATATTTGCTCTCTCAAAAAGAAAGACGTCAAACTTGGTGTTTAAAAAAACGACGTAGAAAACATTCACTCTATCTGATCTCCTCATTATTTACACCACCTCTATTTGAACGAATTGAGAATACGACTCCCTTATATGTGTCGATATTTCAAAGCCTATTTTAAAGCTTACACTACCGCTTACAGGAGAGTGCAAAGTTGTTTATCGGTGAGAGCAACTATAATGATCCGCTGTAACATCCCTGCATGAGGGTTGTATTTCACTGTTCTAGCGATACTGTAATGGTATCAGGGAATTTGTTCCTGAAACTTGTAGTTTTTTTTCGCAATATATGTAGGTTTATCAGTAAGGGCCCATTCATTCGTTGTCAACTTGGACAGTGTATTGCTTAACATATTGCGGGAAAATTGTTTCTTTAGCCGTACTATTCGTATGTGAAACAAACTTCCTGTCGAAGTTTTCTCTGTCACATTGAAAAAATTGGGAAAATGTAAATCAAATGTCCACAACGCTACTCCCTCTATCCTCGCTTCTATAACCTACTTTTATTTTTCCGAAATGTTGCATTTAATGGAAAGGAGTCATTCCCTGGGTGTTGGTCAAATTTAAAATGCTCACTTTACTCAGCAGCAATATTATAATTTTTACTTGTAAAGTCGGTCAATCGTATTTGATTAAACCTTAGTAGGAAAAAGTGATTTGAAATATTTATATACACTGTCGGACCAAGAGTGCGTTTTCAAATATTTCCCGATTTTTGATTAAAACATGTACTTATTATTTTCTAATAATTATAAATTATAGTTTTATTTTTAATTCAGTTAATATTTTATATAATATTTAAGTACAATCTTCATTGCAAAGTCTAAGCGATTTTTTATATTTGCAGCTCGCGGAAGAAGCTTTTTCTTAGCGAACGTACTTTTTTTTGGCAGTTCGAGTCGAAATATTTTATTCTAGTGCCTCTTTTATAACTCTGGCTGTCGTAAAAGAATTTATTTTTTTTTTAAATTTCAATATGATCATTGTCTAGCTTTTTCTGTCACATAAATTCTTTAGGGTTTTGATTGACTTTCTTCTTTTATACACAGCAATTATTTTTCTGACCGCAGTACTAGTTACTAAGAACTTAAAAAATATATAGTAGATGGTCACCGCAATCATTTTCATTTTGTTAACAATATTGTGGTCACTGTAATTATTTTATGATTGCGGCAACCATAATATATATGTTAAGATTCATATAATATTATTTATTATGTTATGTTTTTAGCAATCATATTTATGATGAGAGATTATGCTGACAATCAGAGAATGACATTTTCATTGACAACAACTTTCGACCGGAGTAAGAAATATAGTTGTAGATGATCACCGCAATCATTTTCATTTTGTCAACAATATTATGGTCACTGTAAATATTTTATGTTTGCGGCAGCCAAAATATGTAATTGTTACGATTCATATGAATGTAGTTATTATGTTATGTTTGTGGCAATCATATTTATGATGAGGAATTATACTGACAAGCAGAGAATGACATTTTCAACTTTAGCCGGATAAAGAAATATAGTTGTAGATGATCACCGCAATCATTATCATTTTAGTTACTTAGAACTCAAAGCTTTCTGTTACATCCCATTTTCACGATCTAGTATCAACAAAACGTTTTTCTTTTCGGTTAAAGTCCTCATTTCGTAAAAGCCTTATTTTCTTGTTTATTGAAATAATATTAAATTAAATAAATAATTGCTTCTCTATTATTTATTAGTTTTTAAAAACTAACACAAATTTAAAAAACAAAAAATCAGGAATACAACTCCTATTTTAAGGTTGCAAGAAAACCGCACTTTGTTATGTCGCGGAGACTTCTTGTGCTCTTCAGTATATTTATGTCCACTTATCTCTTTTTTTTTCTTTTTTTTTTTTTGATAATTAACAAACACAAACTGCGAAGCTTTTTGGCTTGTCTGAAGAAAACACCCAGAGTCTTTGGCGGGAATTGAACCCACAACCCACTCACTGATAGTCCGGCACACTATCGCTTAGTCTATCGGGGCACCCTCAGGGCACATCAGAAGCGACTTTATAAAATTGCAATGTTTGTATAAATAATTCAGATACTCCAACAAATAAGGAGTAAGTAGTAAATAATACATGTAGAAGAAAAATATCAAAAAGAAATGAAGAAGGTTACAAAACCTCACTTTATTTTGTCCGACAGTGTATATTTAATATGTATTTCAATTACTAAAATTATTGTTGTATTGCGGCACATTACTGCCTCTTTGTTTATAATTAAATTTATATAAATACGATCTTAAAGAAAACCGCAGAAAATTCTAGCGCCAGCTGATAGAAATGTACTATTGTGAATAACCCAAAAAGAGTGATTTTCACAATAGCGTTTTTTTTTATCGTGCTCATACTTGTCTCAATATCATCAAACCACGTTTAATCTTTAAAGTTTGAAGTACTCATTATATTTATACCTAATCTCATGTATGATGTTGTTTATTTTGACTCTCCTTAACTTAATGGTATGAGCTCGATGTCGGCGTTGTACTCATACTTATATTCACCTGTTTTAAATAAAAATGTTTGTACATGGCGACTGCAAATTATATATGTAATCATGCTTTTGTACTTCTTCAATTAATTTTTCTATAATATCACTTTATTTATCAATTTTTTTTTAAATTACAAAATCTCTTTCTTTTGTTTTTATTTTTCTTGCGCCAAAGCTTCAAAAACATATGGTTTTGTTCACAAAATGTATAAAATTTAATAAAAGTATGGTAATATTGTTGAGAGCATTTGTGTTATAAAGCTAGATTTGCACGATTGAAATTTTCGCAAAATTGACCTTCAAAATGCTTCAAACTCGTGTAAACAGTAAAATTTCTTCAAAATTTATTTATTTAATAATTAGTAAATCTAGCTTATACACTACGTGTTTTTTACATTGTATATGTCAAATTTTACATATGGTAGTAAAAACATGTAGTTGGTGACCTTGTGTAAAATACATGTGAAAATACATATGTATTTTTTTCCATTAGAACACGCTCTATTTTCTTATGTTCAAACACATGTTTTCAAATGTATATGGCAGGCGAAAAGATTTGTCGACGTTTAAATCTGCGCTATCATTAGCCGGCCGTATGAAGAATTTGCATAAGTGATATATTAAATATTTTTTTTATCCCATTTTGATAATTTAATAACAATGATATAAATTATTTAAAAATTTTTGATACAAGCTTCACATCTTGTATATTAAAAAACGAAAAACGTTAAATCAATATTTTTGACGCCGGCAATTTAGTGACGCTTTGTAGCGGCTTTAACGCATTTTTTAAAGAAACGACATGGAAATTTATGTGTAAAAAAAGAATAATATTTAAGCGTATCAGCTGTTTTAATCATGGGATGTCACGTGTAATTGTGTATAATTGTTGGTGACCAAAAATTAAAACCCATATGTAATATAACCAATTTTGACAGACAACTTAAAGATACATAAGCAAAAACACGTAGTGTATAGCCCACCTTTAGGCCGCGTTTTCACTAGGTTTTCACTATGCCATTTTTGTTGGCAAATTGTTGGCAATTGTGTGAAAACGGGTTGTCACATGGTGTCATCTATGTTTGCAATCATGAAAATCATGATATGACAACCCGTTTTCATACAATTGCCAACAATTTGGACAATTTGACAACAAAAATGACATGGCGAAAACATAGTGAAAACGCGGCCTAAGCCCCAGTTCTGTTTCATCATTTAAGCACAGTACTCTGTTCAAAATTTCAAGTGGAATGCTGTCAAAATACATGTTAAAAACATTCACATGAAATTTTCATGAAAAAATGTTGCAGAAGTAGTACTCTGTTCATTTTGTGAAAAACATATGAAATGTATCGGGCAACATTAGTTTTTCACAGCGAAATAATTAAATTAGCAATTGTTTCACAAGGAATTTTCATCCAAAAGCTCTTCTGTCGCAACCACAATATCTATTACTTGTTGTGCTGCTGCACAAGCTGCCAGTAATATTTGTTTATTCATTTTTATTTAACTATTTCGATTCAACACAAATTTTTAAATATTTTAACTTTTATTTAGTTTCGATTTAAATTTACAAAAAAGCAAAACATATGTGTTTTGTTTACATAAGTAAAACAATGTGGCGTACTTTCAATAAAAAAAAACGTCAAATTATGTAAATTGGCGTGATAGGCAACATTGGCTACACGTCAAATTTTCCGTATGAAATAATTAATGTTGCTCAACATTTTTCCCAAATTTGAACAGAGCACTAGGCTTTAAATTACAATGATGTAAAACCACTTATACTTAAAATGTTATGAGTAGTTGTGAATCGTAAAAAAACGATTCATTGCCGATCTCTGATGTGCACCATAATACCAAATGAAAATTCGTTTGATAAACATTTTCGACCACAGTCGAAAATCGAATTTTGCTCATAATAGGCACCAAAGACTTTATTATAGGAACAGCTGTCATAGCACAATTTTGGTTTTACCTGTATATAGACTGTGTGAATTATTAAACTTGAATAATAAGTTAATATTACTGACTTTCATTTAATTTTAATACACATTTTGTAATAATCGTTATGTTACTAGTGATGAACATAAACCATAGTTAGAATCTCTAGTTTGAAACAATCACCCAGAGCTGCTGGGTAAATACTTAAATATACACTTGTATAGTAAAACTCATATACTGTAATTGTTGAAGACATAAACTAACACATCTTAATAAATTCCTACAAATTAACTTATTAAAATTTAACTTTTACTAATATGTAATCATAATAATAGTACTTAAACAAATATTTCAACATAAGTATTGGCAATTAAAATTCATAAGTAAATAGATAAATAAATATTTATCAAACTTCTTAAAAGACTATGTACTCGTATGTATGTATGTACATTGTATATATGTCTATTTGTTAAATATATTGGCATTTTCTTTGTTTAAGCTTTTATAACTATGTACGAGTATATTCCTGTTTTTATTCATTTAGCATGTTTGTTTTTGTTGGCATTTATTAATTTATGTCATTTATGCATTAAATTAAGTTATATTATTTTTAACCTTAGTAGTGGTAGTAAGAATATATAAACAATAATTTAGTACAATAGCATATTGGGTGTATAACTTAAAAATACGGGTTTAATAACAAATGTTGATTAAAGGAAAATTTCGAGTTTCCTCTTAAATGTTTGAATATTTGTAAAATATTGATTTTATTTAAATTTAAGTCATTCTAAAGTTTTATTTTTTACGAATCTCAGTATTTATATTAGGCATTCTTACATGACGCTGTACACTTTTTCTTATCTCTAATGTTTCTAAAATACTGTGCATGTGATAACATAAACTTTGCAAATATTTACTCAAAAAAGCGTAACCACTTGCTTTAGCACAAATATGCTTGACGTTTTTTATTTACTCTTGCAAAAGTTTTGCAAGATCAAAGAGCATCAAATAAAATAAGACTAAATATTTGTTGTGTCTTGTGCTAAATAAACGAAGTTTTTTTCTTAAATAACTAAACGAGTGCAAATAAGTTTTATCAAAGAATATAAATCATATATAGAATGCGCATCTGAACGAAAACCAAAATATTTTTGAAAATAAATTCTTGATGCCAGCGGGAAGACAAAATGGAAAGAAGCACAAACGAAGAGCGTAACAACCTAGCATATCATTCGAGGAACGCTCCGAAAAAGTAGTCAGAAGAGAGTCCAACTAAAGAGCATTTTCGGAGCGAAAGAAAAATTTGCTTAAAAAATTAAGTTTTTTTTTTTCATTTTTATATATTTTATTTAAATGAATTCCATTTTATTTCTTTTACTGTAAATACAATTTATTTATTGTTTTCCATTTCTAATTTAGTTTATTTGTAATTGAATTCCCTTTTTGTTTAAGTAAAAACAATTTAAAAAAAATGTGAACTTTTAATTTTTTGTATTTAAAATTGCAATGACCCTTTTCTGACATGATGTAAGAGCTCTTTCTGAGCCCAAAAAAGCCTCATTAAAGACTATTTTCTGGCACTATCTAAGAGCTCTTTCTGACGGACCATTTTTGAATGTAATGACCCTCTTTTCTGAAGGTTTTCGGAGCAATAATGAATGTTTTTTGGACTCATAAAGAATATTAACGCTCCGGAAAAGGTGTCAGAAAAGACTCTTTTCGGACTCATATGGCTTGCTGGGATTACTGTATGTGGATTTTTGCTCTCTTCAGTTCTCTAAGTGTGAACACAACCCAACAACAAGTTATCTTTGTAAAATTCAAGAGCGAAATTATATGAGAGCGGGTCGTAATGATACAACCCGCCATAAGAAATGATCCTTATACATGATGCGCATTATATATGATTTATATTCTTTAATTTTATTTAGTGATTACGTCAAGTGTGACCGTACCATTGTAGTCAGAATTGATTTTCTTGTTGTTCCAATACAAAATAAGAAATACAATAAAACGTAAGAATAGAAACCGAACTGGGTGTAAAAATAAATATAAAAAAAGCATGAAAACAGAAATCGTGTCTATTTTTCTGCCCCCATTGCTGCTCTACACCGGTCGCTGACAAATTAAAAGTAACGTCGAAAATTAGACCTCATAAATTTACAAATATTGCGAAAATCGCGCGATTATTTAATTATTTTATAATCTGCATATAAAAATCTTTTAACTATAAATTAGTATTTTCTTTATTTTTAAATGAATTTAGAATTGGGGTGAAATTTCATTTACACAGTTGAGGAGTTTTTTTTGCAATGAAAAATTACACCAACAATTGGGATTAAATTTCATAACCTTTGGAAAATTGTTTGCAGTCGTTAGGGTGATTGTTGTTTTTCCATTTGTAGCCACCTTTTATTTCAACCTTTGGGCAATTGTAAATAACCTTTGGGGCAACTTTTCGTAAAAAAAGGAAGGCTAAAGCTCGTAATGAAATATGACCCCACAATTTGGCTTGTCTTTCGTTTTTCCATTTGGAACCACCTTGCATTTCAACCTTTGGGCTGTTCTTTATAATCTTTAGGGTGATTTTTCGTTTTTCCATTTTCTGCCATTTTTCCTGGGGTCATAATTATCAGCGTCAAATTTTGCCAAATAGCATAAAAACGACAAATTAAACACAAAAAGTTAACCAAAGAATTATTATTATTTGACAAGACACTAAAGAAAGTTCTTAATTATTGCGGTTATAACTTGAAAATACGAGATTTTTTAAATATTATCTATTAGTTTGAAATATTTGTACCATATACTCGTACATTTATACAGTGTATATATTGGTCTTTATTAGCCATGACCTTTTTTCCAAGCTTTCTGGTAACATATTTCGAATACTCTGAAGCGTATCCCAAGGAGAGCGTTCCTAATCGATCGAAACACTTAGTAGTCGGATGGGATAAAGTTTGGCCTAAAAGGCGGTAGAGGCAAAGCCACTTATTTGTATATAGTTTTTAATAGGTATTGCAACATATAAACAACGCTCGTCATTATGGAATTTTACGCTTTCATGCCAGGCCGCATATTCCAGACATTTTCGGTCCATACCCTTTTGGTCCCACCAAACACAGAGCATTACCTTATCAGCATAGATATTTGGCTATGGTGTCGATTCGACTGGTTGGCCGCTTCGAATTATCATCCTAAATATTTACTAAAAAAACAGCGTAACCACTTGTTTTAGCAGAATTTTGTTGACGTTGTTTACTCTTACAAGAGTTTTGCAAGATCAAACAACATCAAATAAAACAAGACTAAATATTTGTTGTGTCTTGTCCTAAATTAACGAAGTTTTTTTGATAAATAAACGAGTTAAAAAATATTTTCTTTAGTGGTTATGTTTTTTTCGGTAAATATTTGCCAAGTGTGACCTGACTGTACCTTAACAAAGTAATTAAAATAGTGTTGGTTGTTGTAGTGGCGATATACAGGAATAATTGCAAAACCATTTGTATTTTTTAAAGAAATCATGATTTTTTGACATTATTATTTCGAAATGCAATTTTGAAAGTGCATCAAAGGCTTTCTAGAAACGCCTTTTCAGACAAGGCATAATGGAATGAGAGTATAGAAGTTTTTAAAATGTGTAAACAGGCCTTTTCTAAGTCTCTTGTCTTTGATTTAATTTAAAATAAAGTATGTATGTATGTTATTTTTCAGCTAAGAAACATTTTTTGTAAGTTCCTGCCATATTTGAATATACTACACAGGTACTATGGTTTGCAAAAGGATTTCTAAGTTACTAATTTCTAAATAATGTTATTGAATTCAGCAAAAATAGAGGTTAGCTGAATTTAAACTATGATAATTATAAATTTGTTTATTTAGTTTTTATTGAAAAGTAGCAACTACAACACAAAAGAAGCAACAAAAGTTGTTTACAACAAACAAACTACGAGATTCTTTTGCGGGGAATCCCAAAACTAAAAAATTTAAATAAGCTTAAAAAATTTAATTTTAACGTTCGATAACAAGTTCAAGTTTTAGAGCCTTCATCCTACTCGTAAAGCAGTCAATGTAAAAAAAAATGTTCATGTTTTTGAGTAGTTAATGTTATTGCATGTTCACGTTTCTGCGAGTTCACTGTAATTAATTTAAGCAGAAATTTAAAACATATTTTAAATAAAATAAAAACTAAAATAGTTTTCCAAAGCTTTAATTACAAATACAGACAAACACATAATCGATTAGAAAGTGGTTGAATACATTTATTACTTTCACCTCAATTTTCATTATTCAGCATAATTAGAAAACAACAAATTAAATGTGTTTCTTTTTTTTTTTTTTGAAATAACAGCAATTTAAATGTTAATTAATATAATACGTTTACACTAGCAAGTTAGATTATCTGCATATAATTAAGTATGTACATACATACATATTAAACACTATTTACATACATATGTTTGTTGTATTTTTAATAATTCATTATATAAAAGTCAACTCATAATTATACCCAGCAAACCTTATACCACAATTCTTTACCATCTATTAATTGAGAGTGATACAATTTTCATAAAATTTTTGTTCTGTGGGTTTTAGCTATTTACACATACAAACTAGATACTGCTCATTAAAACTAAATACATATTTACTTTCATAATTACTTATATACTAAATATAATAAACTTAAAAGCAAATATTTTGTTTTCATTAAAATTAGTTTTAGATAATTTAGAACAAAAAAAAAACTAATACTAAACACAGCTTGTTGCAATTTCCTTAAAAACGAATTCTTTGTGGCTGTTGTTCACTTAGATTTATTAGATTTTCTAAATAAGTTTCTCTCAATTATAAAGAAAACAAACACATGCTTCAAAGTATAAAGATAAAAAGACATACTTACACGCAGAGAAAAAGCATGATTGGATATGGTTACGACAATTACACTGTGTTTTTTGGTAACAATATATTGTTGTGATACACAAATAATTGTTATTTTAATTTGATTTAAACAATAATTTAGTTACTATAAATATTTATATGTTTTTTCGCAATTAAAACATTTACAATGGTTGACTGAAACATAATTAATTTTAAAAAATTGTTTACCACAACTATTGAATGATAACTATGCAAACATACTATGTTATTTACGACTATTTAAACATACAAATCGCCCTCAAATGATAAGTTTCTATATTTCTACTCATATTACGTGTATGTTTAAAATGCAAATAAAATATGTTTAATTTTTGATATTTAAATTAAATTCATTAAATTTAATTTTCATTGAAAAACTTGAAAAATTTGTATTATTAAAATTTGTTATTGATATGATAATTTTCTTGGCTGGGATTCGAACCTGGGTTGTTGAATTTACATATGTTTCGAGAAACACCACTTTCTCTCATCAGAATTCTTTGCGTTCTAACACTCTGCACCACTTGCGGTGCCTGCTAGCCAACAGACAAACATCAATCTTTTAACCAGTGTTACCTGGTGGTTCGTAATTTGCTGTAATTATCATTTTTATTTATTAATTTCTATTTACACGTTGCCTCCTTTATCTTCAGTTTTTTTAAAAATATTTTGTTTTTATCATTTGTAGAAAGCGTTTGCATCAGCTCAGTAGTTTGTCAGCGTGATATTAGATTATTTAGTTGGATTTAAATGTGTCTATTATAAAAAAAAACAACTCATACTTAAAATATTACTACCAAATACACAATTTCCAGAGAAGTGTAATAGACCTAAATAAAGTGTATATAAAATAAATAATCTTAAATTTCTCAAAATAAAAATCTATTAAACATAACTAAAAATAACAAATATATGCAGTTTTTTATGTACGTTGAAAGTACACAAATATTTATTTCTATTTACAGAAATATTATTGTAAGTTTTGTGTTAAAAAAATATGTTATACGGAATACTGAAATAATTGTGTCTTCATAAGAAATAATGTTTTAACTGGTATCATTGCATAAGTTTGCATTCATATTATGATACTTATAAAATCATAATATGATAAATAGTAAAAACAAAATGATATTAATTCGAAATAATTAATAATTGCTTAAGAGCATAATATGTTCATTACATATCCTAATATGTTTATTATATATCACAATATAATTACTTTAGATCATAATATAATTATTATATATCATAATATTATCAATTTAGATAATAATATGATTACTTTAGATAATATTATGATTACTTTAAACTAGAATATGTTTACCTTGGGTCATAATATGCTCATGTATGACAATTTTATGATCATATTTGTTTAAAATATGATGTTATAATATCAAATTATGATTCTGATGAAATATTACAATGATAATTCATCATAATATGATATCTTATGGCCTTATATTCATCATGATATGTTTTGACTACAATCATAAATTAAGATTTTTTGGTAATTATTAAAACTTAAGGTCTTTTTTTTATAAAACATTTAAATTTTATTTCAATATTTCGCTAAAAATAAAATTTAAATATTTTATAAAAAAAAAGACTAAACTAAACTATCAAGAAATAAAAAAAGACCTTAAGCTTTAATAATTAATAAAAATCTTAATATAAAAAAGGTCAAATAAACAATAATAAGAAATATACAATCATAAATCGTATTAAAATATGTTGCTCTTAGATTATGTTTACCACAACCATGTTTTTTCTCTGCGTGTATAATTCTATTATTTAGATTTAAATCTCATCATAGATTTCAAGCAAACAATAGCAACGTTTTAAAAGTGCTTATTAAGCATTTGGGTTTAATAAGGGTCAATATAATTTAGGTTTTTGTTTAAACAAATATTGATCAACATGAATGACACTTAACTGACATTGTTCGATGATAATGTGTGCAATTTATAGTTTCAATTTGGGTCATGTAATTTCAAATAATAATAATAATGTTCTTGGAAATTCTGTTAGAATCTTTAGAAAACTAAGAGAACTGCTTTTCGACTGTTTATTTTTTATAAATCTGCTTTTGTTACATTTTGTTATAATATAATTAGCATTTTAATATCAATTAAATCAATGGCAACAAAAACAATGTATAATATAGTCCTGCACAAAACTATTTCACAGCAATTATAGTTATTCCACTTTATCAGTATTTCTAAGTCACTTCAAAAATATATTAATAAAAAAATATTTTCTACTAAAAACCTCTTCCAAATGCTTAATTATATTTTGTAGCTGCTCTTTTACTACAAATAGTCATCATTTTGCTGCACAAAACTTTTGACACAATAACCAAATGACATTTATACATAAATTTGACAACGACTTTAAATAAACAAATTTTGTGTATAAACCAAAAGTCATATTTGCATTATTACTATCAAAATAACTCTTTGTTTTGTTTTTTTAAAATTGAAAATAATATTGTTGAGCTCAAAACAACAGAAACTACAAAATATCAGAGGAAAATAATTTTACCTCATTGGCTGAAATAGGTGGAAAAAAAGTCGTTTCATAATACGCAGTGCTATTAATCGAATAGGCCTTGTCACGCTTTGTCCTAATTTACACGAAGCAATTCTTATTGAACATATACACCCCTATCGTGAATAAAAATTCCATATGAAATTTATTCCCTTTTATTTTTTTAACATTGAATTTTAATAGCAAAAATGTGAAAAGGGAACAAATTTCATGTGGAATTTTTATTCACGATAGGGGTGATTGATACAATTTTTTCCTTGAAATTTCTTTGGTGTTCACACAGCACAATTCTTATTGCTTAAATCTCTCGTATTTTTATTTAAGAGTAATACACGCATTAGTCGTAGCTCCCATATAAGGTCCACTTTCGAAATTTACTTTAACGATCATACATTTCTAAAAAATGTTGGTAATCAAATAAAATTCGACACAAATAAGTTTCTTGTATACAGAAATAATGGCACCTAATTTTGTAAGGGTCGGTCCATAATTAGCCGAAGACCCTCTCCGTAATTCAATTTAAGCTCCATAAATCGTTTAAAAGTATTTATATCGAGATAAAGTTTAACGCATATAATATTTATATTCACAGACATCATGACACTAAACGCCTTTTTTGAAAAACTGTTTTATACATATACTGGGTGTAGGGTATTATATGGTCGGGCTTGACCGACTATATTTTCTTACTTGTTTTATTTTGATTTGGCATTTTGGTCCCGGTAGCATTTTACCTAATTCATAATATGGCAGTTGTTGAATTATGTTAAAACTTTGTCGTAAAACAGCAAGATGTCGAATTTTCAATGTGTTTGTTTAGGAGTTTTTTCTATATTGATTTGTTATTGCTCAGCACTTGTTGAAATATGTATATTAAGATTGATAGAATATTTCGACAAAATAACAATATATATGTGTGAAATAGAAATCACTGTAAAAGCTGAAGCTTCTATAGTACAGCCGAATTTTATGTGAACAATATAAACTGATAGATAATATCAGTAGTTTCTGACAGTTACTCAGAACTACTAAGCAATGACTAATTATGTCATGGTCTTCTATTTGTTGTTGTGGCTGTATGTTAATGAAGATTTTTATTCCTTTTTTATTTTATTGTATAGGCACTTAAGTCACTGTTGAGTTTCTATATTTCTACCCTACGCAATCATTTGACAGTATTGTAACAATGTAATACTTCTGCGTTTGCTAAATGCAAAATTTATAAAATTTTTGGTGATGCGTTCGCAGAAGTGATTTACAAAATTAGGGCCTTAAATTTTCATACAACATTCATAAAACATAGGAAAAATTATTGTAGGTGTTGTACAAAATACAACATATTTACAACTATTGTAAATTCAGACGACGTACAACTCCTACACACTACAACATCACGTGTGAATTGTACATATATGCTTTTTTTTATTATTTTTAACATTATTTATTGTGCAATTAAATTGTATTTCAATAAGTTCGGTATTGAATTGTAATGTTATGCAGATAAATCATGTTCATGTTGTTGATTATGTAAAACACTGTGCCAGAACGTAGTTTATTATAAGCGTGTTGTTGGCAGTTTCAATAAATTAATATGCCAATAGTTGCTAGATGCTATGGTGATTAAAAATTAATAATTTTTATTTTGTTTAAGGGAGAGAGAACTTGAGAAGGTTAAATGTAAATGTATGTATATATATACATTCACAATTACTAACAATATGTCTGAGAAATTTATGTTTTTAAAAATTTAATTTCAAAAATATACGACGTAGTGAACATAGACAATTTCATGTCATCTACGGGCACTGCTACACGTTCAATAGATATCGTGATATTTGGATCGCGATCCATTTTAAAATATTAATGGATACGCTCGTGGTATGCTACATGTTCAATATGTGCGGGTCGTTTATCAAAACCAAAAGAAAGCCTGTTTAGCTATTTTGCTTGTTTTTCATTGAAGCAAAAAGTGAAAATAACAATTTGGAGCAAAAAAAGTGGTTGCCGGATCGGAAAAAATATGTAGGCACTTCAGTTTTATGACTGAAAATGCTACACGTTCAATATTTATCACGAGATCGATGATCCGCGATCTGGATTTCATATTTTAGGCCATGCTGCGAAATGGATCGCGATCCATCAATATTGCATGCTACACGTTCAATAAATATCGTTGAACGATGAACCAAACTAAAAATAATAAAGCGTGGATCCATTTCGAAGTTCCCTAATTTTTTAAAGAAAAAAAAACACAGAAAATTCAAATTTAATGGGGAATGTTTATTATCAATTGAAAGAACATTCTTTGGCATTTATTTTTTTGAAGATTATGTCTATCAAATGTTGGCCGTTGCTATGTCGCAGATGGTCTATCAATTGAATCCAATTTTCGATGACTCGTTCGAGCATTTCGACTGGCAACTGGCGAATGACACGCGTGTTGTTTTCCTCCAAGGCCGGAATTGAAGGTTTATTCGCATGAACTTTATTCTTTACATAAACCCACAGGAAAAAGTCTAACGTTGCGATATCACACGATCTTGGCCAATCGACCGGCTCAAACCGTGAAATTATGTGCTCAACGAATCCTTTGATTGATGCGATGAGTGGGAAGCGGCGCCATCTTGCTGAAACCAAATGTCGCCGAGATTTCGAACGTCAATTTCAGGCATCAAATAGTCGGTTATCATGGCACGATAATGGTCGCCATTGACGGTTACGTTCGCACCGCCATCATTTTTAGAGAAATATGAACCGATGATTCCACATCTTCACAGCGTGCTGGACGTGGTCGATTCGGTCGAATATTATCCTATAATAAATGCTGGGTCTCCAAATGGGTGCTGGTGTTGCGAATAGTACGCTCAGTAGGCAGATTATGTTGACCATAGTTGAGTTGAGCAAATTGCACGAAACACTTTCCTCACAGAACGTGCATTTTTGTAATAAAGTTAAACGATTTGTAAACGTTGTTCAACAAAAATAACATGACAGCATGACACGACTCACACGTGATCTGTCAGAAAAAAAGGCTATTGAAAAAAGTATCTCTACTTTAAAACACAAACTTAAGCTGGAAGTCCACACCAAGCATTTACGCGTTTCAACAACTGTCAAAAAAGTAGAATCAATGTAGTCGTATATTTCAAGTTACACACTTAAAAGCGTAGGAAGCGTTGACGCTTGTATAGCGAAAAGTTCGTTTACTTTCTACTTTTGAAAGCGTCGAACAGCTGATAACGACAAATGAAAAGCAAATTTATGTTAAAGGTAATGTCACTAAAAAAAGTGACAGTTGAAAAAACATTTTTATATGAAATTGACAAACAAACCGATAAAAAACTTTATATAAAAAAAAAGTCAGCTGAACTTACGACATCACCTCTGAAAATACATTGACGCGAAAAATCTTCACATGTAACTTGAAATAGAAAACTATAAACGCGTTGACGCTAAAAAGCGAGTTGTGGACGTCAGCTTTAATGAAAATTTCACTTCAAAAAATGTAGAACCCAGCTGATTAATGAATTATAATGTCTCCACAATCCAATCTGGGTTATAAATTGGAAATTTTTTTTTTAAATTTGCTTTGTGTCTTCAATTTAATAGTCAACTAAATATGTCCGTTATCGACCCATATAAAGAAATTTTTAAAAACTGTTGAAAAAATAAAAATCAATTCATGATTTTTATTGACAATCATACAAACGGGAACATTTTTGATGTCGTTACGACACACAATGTCACTGCACTGCTGTCAATAGTCTTGTGTTTAATTCAATTATATATAAATTTTAATACAAATCAATTTATGTATGTGCGAGTGTCCTGCATTTGGTTATGTGTAAGTGAGTATTTAATTTTCCTGCTGAATGCCTGAGTATCCGTTTGTATGTGATTTTATGTTTTTTTTTTTTTTTTGTTGTTAATACACCATTGACAGGCAATTGTTAATGAAATTGTAATTAATTAAAATATTACCCTGATTTTTTGTATACAATTAAACGATTTTTTTTTTTTTGTCATTAAATGTAAATTATTTACTATATTAATTGTTAAACTTATTAGCAAATTATATGTGGCTATAATTCATTAAGCGATTCTTAACGATTTTAGTTAAAATAAAACTGTAAAACAATAAATTTGTGTACCCTTGTGGGAGCAAAAAAGCAAAATAAAACCACCTTTAAATATTAATTATTTCTATTGTATGATTTTCATTTTAATAATTAAGCTTGTAATGAAAAAGAGAAAAAATGTGATTTAATTAAATAAATAACTGCTGCTTGTTAAAAAGTTGGTTTGTTCCTTTTTTTTTTTAAATTTCTTCTCGTTACCCCTGCGACAATAATTTATAGAGAATTATTTTTCTGTATTTCTTTTTTTCTTTTTGTAGAAAAAACCCAAAACATTGTTTTAAATTTTCTTTGTGTTTCTCTGGTATTGCACACAGTTATTTTTATTCGTTGAGAAAAGTATACAAATTATTTTTATATTTTTGTTGTTTCGTAAGTGTTTGTTTAAGTCTAAGTGTGTGTGAGTATTTTGTTGGGATTCTACAAATTAAGAGCCAACATTTCCGCTGTAAATCACTTTCAAGGTGAAACGAAGAAAAATACAAAAATTAAGGTGGAAATATAAAAATGTTGTATGTTACTAAAAATAAAAATTTTTAACTTCTCACTTTGTTTGAATTTAACACATTGGGGAGCGGTAGTAAAATACATACAAACAACAACAACAAATAGGAGGGTAAAAAAATGTTTCTACGAAGAATTCTAAGCAACTTTGCTCTAGACACTATAGGTCATATATAGAAAACATAAAATAGAACATAAAATTTAATTATTAAGAACACATACATACAACAGTAGTTTAGAAATGGGTGTTCTGACCTATAATGAACCGTTGATCATCGAATTTAGTACCATGAATTTTATGCTGATACAAATTATTTGTGTTGATTTGTTTTTCGTGTTATTAATACTTGTAAAAGATTTATGCATGTTAAAGTGATTTTTGGAAGTGAATCATACGAGGTCTGATCTTTTTAGGGGAAATTCTCTTTAATTCTCTTATCTTTAATTTCCCTTAAACGGTAGTTTTTTTTTTCTCAAATTATCATAAATTTTAAAAATGTGTATAATAATTTAATTTGCTAACTAAGAATTTCAACAAATTATATAAATTTTTTTACACTGAAAAAATCACCATTAAGGGAAATTTTTATTTTGAAATAATTTTGATAAATTTTACTATTTTTCGATAATAATTTAAATGTCTAATTAAAAACACTTAAAACGTTTTATAAATTTGGCTTGATAAAAAAACCTTAAAGAAAAATGTTTGTTTTATCAAATTTTCAATTTTTGATACAAGTAATTATTAAAATTTGTAAGTGAAACAAGTATAAATTTTTATAATTTTTTTTTTCTTTTAAAATTTTCCTTAAAAAAAATTATAAAATTTTCGCAACTTTTAAAATTGTTTGTAGTTATTTAAAATGCCAATTCGATATTTGTTTTTTTTTTTTTTTTGTTAATTATTGAAATTTATAATTACAAGTTTGTAAAAATTTACTCAATCTATTTAATTAAATGTTATGCCATTTAAGGGGTTAATTTCCTTTTACAGTAATGAACGAATTTCAAAAATGGACGTGCTTAAAACACACACTTGCATATGTACTTCCCCAAAGAAAAAACCTACAAAATTCTTTTGTTTTCAAATAAAATTCTAGAAAAAATAATGCTAATACTTTCGCAACAACAACAAAATAAGTAATGGAAACCTAAAAGAATTTTTTAAGAATTTTATTTTAACGCAAAATGTTTTTGCAGCTTTTTCTTTATATGTTTCTTAAAAAAACATTTCCATTTTGACGTTTTCGTTTTTCTTTCTGTTTTTTTTTTTGAAGTCTAATGCATAAAATATTGCGACAACTACATTGTATTTTAGCACATATTTTGAATACTAGACAACAGAAACATGTAAACACCACTGTATATACACTGTGCAAACATTAAGTAGGTATAAATGTATGAGCTAGTTTCCCTACACACATCATAACGCACGTTCTTACACACACACAGTTTTTGTTTACACTACTGTGTTTTGTGAACAATATTTGTAGCATATTTACTGGGGCTGAAAATAAAATGGTGACAAAAATGCAACAAAAAAAAAATTAGTGACAAAAAACAAAAAATATGTTAAGTTACCACAACACAGAAATTATACTTCTGCTACGTTAACTTGGAAAACTCTATTGTTTCATTCTGTTCTTTTTTTGTTTTGCTTTCTTGTTAAAAAAAAAACAAAGTAGTTCTTTTTACATTTTTATTTAAAATATATAAAATATATGGAAAAAAATTTCATGTTTTATTTTTACAAAAAACATTGTTACATGAAATATGTGACATGGCGTGTTAACGGAAGTTGTGAAATTAGCAAACATGTTTTTATTTTGTATTTTCTTTATTTTCTTTTTTCTTTTTCACGGCTTGTTATAACAGAATTTCTTTCTTTCTCTTCCCTTAGTTTTGTTTTATGCAAGCGTCTGCTTAACAAAAACAATCTAGTTTGTTGTACAGGGTTTAAGAAAGAAAAACTCTCTGTAACACAATTTTCTTTAAATCCTGTTTTTTTTTGATTTGTGCACCCTCTTCGCTATTTAGCAAAGTTTTCCAGTAGTTTTTCTCAATTTTTAAATACAAAATTAAGAAAATGTAGCTTTCTTCAAACTTTTTATCGGAAATAACAAAGAAACAATGTTATAATTCGTTATTTTACGAAGAAAATTCAATGATTCGTATAATAAATGTATAATTTTAAACTAATCATATGCAGTCAAGTGTTTAAAAAAATAAGGCAGGAGGTTTTTCAAACTGCTTTTTTAATCAAATAAATTTTTGTTCAATTAAAACATATTACTGAGTTTAATATTGAAAATTGAATTGAAATATTTTATTATTGATTAAAAAGTTTTAACTTACAGTCAGATTTAGACTTCGTTTAATATTTTCAGTTCTTACCTGCAATGGAGAAAGTAGACATTTAATTAGTATGCAAATGAAATTATGTTCAAAAATAAACTTATTTGTGCATTTACAGTGCCTCACAGCTTATTTTATGCCGTGAATTTTTTTGTTTTGAAAGCTCCATAAAAAGAAAACTTAAAGGAACTTGAAAAAGCAATTGCTATAATTTAAAAGCAAAAATGTTATACAAACAAAATTAAATTATTGAAAAAAATGTAGAAGTTATCACAACTCACAACTTATTTTATGCAATTTCTACTGTACGAATTGTTCAATGCAGCAGTTTTCTCGTTTTTGATTTTTCGTTTTTCTTTTTTTCACCTTTATCAATATTTTATGTTAAATTGTGAGTCAGATTTTGTAACGTTAAGTGTCAAGTTAATGAGTCCAAAATGGCCATTTACAGCGAAAATTAGCACAAATAGTTATCATTTCATCCATGGAATATCGTAGTTGTAAGGATAGGGAAAAAGAGGAAACGATTTTCCACCTTCTCTGCGAATGCCCAGCCCTGAGTGTCAAGAGACATAAATTCATGGGAAACTCTACATTGAACAACCTTGGTGAGGTAGCCGGGTCAAAACTCAATGATCTACTAAGATATCTCACAGCTACAGGTTGGGTCTAGCGAGACACGACTTTCTGTACACATATTCACCCCTATCGTGAATAAAAATTCCACGTGAAATTTGTTCACTTTGCACATATTTCCTATTTAAATTCAATGTTAAAAAAATAAAAAGTGAACAAATTTCACGTGGAATTTTTATTCACGATAGGGGTGATTAGCTACAGTATGTTGTTTACGACATTAAATCTGACGAGTGGTGTGGTCTTTTAAAACAGGGTCCCTTCGACATTACTTAAATATTCGCACCTAGTGAACTACCACGTAAACCAACCAACCAACCAACGTTTTTTTTTTATACAAAATTGGCGTATATTTTTAGGTTTTATTCGTGCAGGCAGACTAATGTTAGGCCGGATATGTTATTAACCATACAATTGCTTAAATTTGGGAAAATGCTTTTTTTTTTTGAGTTATTCTTATTTCAGAACATAATTTTTAAGTAAATACTATACTGAAATGAGAATAAATAAGTCCAATATAGTAAAACATAGATGAAAGGTTAAGGGTCCGATTATCGTTCACAACACTAACATACAAGTAAGCTGATAAGTGTGAATCGTAATCGTACTTTACAACATACAACATCAAAATACTTGGAGTTGTGAATGGTAATCGTGGCCTAAATTGTTATGCTTGCAAAAATGATTGCAAACATAGATGACGTCATATGACAACCCGTTTTCATGCAATTGCCAACAATTTGGACAATTTGACAACAAAAATGACATAGTGAAAACATAGTGAGAACGCGTCCTTAGAAATTATTGAAATTAAACTACAATTTTAAAACATTTTTACAGAAAACCTGAACTTTGAAACTAAATATATAAATAAAAAGCTAATTCAAATTGTGTTACAATCACAAACAAGTTTCAATAAATTTTAAACTTGTAACTTTTCCCACAAGCTTTGTGGAAAAGGTTTGTATGCTCCCAGAAAAGTTAATTTCAATAAATTTATGCACAAAATTCAATTTATTATATCAAGAAAAACTAGCGACTGGTGGAACACTTTATTTATTTTATTATCATACCACTAAATTAAATAATTTTTTGAAACACTAAACTCCCCTATATTTGTTAACTAATTTATAATTATAAGTTATTTATGGTTATATTCTATTCATTATTCTAAAGTAATGTTCACTTTTACCCATATTTGCTTAAACATTCAAATAATGGATTTTTTTTAACGCTTTGGCACTCGTTGTAATAAACAAATTCTGTAACCAAACAATTTAAACTCATTTAATTGTGTGTACTCGTATCTTTATACCCGTATATAAGTGGGCACAGTGTTGGTATAAATAATAAGATCGATATTTTACAATTCATTGCTGTGTAAAATTTTTGTTAATATTTTTATCTCTATATAGTACATATAAAAATGAAATGGTCCATGTATGTAATGACATCACGTAAGAAGGACTGGAGCGATTTGACTAATTTTATTCGATTCGAAATTCTCAGGAGATGGTTTGTAAAGAAAAAAAAATTCAAAAATTCCGGGTAAAACTCGGAAATTTAAAGTTTTTAATTTCACTTAATTTCCTTTTCACTTCTCATTTTTCTTAATAAGAGACATTTTTTTTTTTTTTGAAGAAGAAGAACTAACACCAAAGCCTCCTTTTCACTTCTCGGTTTTTTAAGTAGAAAAAAATTTTTAACTCAAAAACAAATTGAATTATTTGCATAATTTTCATGCTTATGGTCAAAATTTTTTATTTATTTATAATATATTTCGATATTTTGCTACAAAAATGTGCAGAAAATAAATTTATTAATTTTGTAACGTGTGATTCGAGTAGAGATACTTTTTTCAATAGCCTTTTTTTGACAGATCACGTGTGAGCCGTTTCATGCTGTCATTTTATTTTTGTTTAATATTGTTTGGCATTTCATAATTTATTTATTTTTATTTTTTTTTTAAGAGAGAAGTAACATTCAGTAACACTTGTGTTACTTTCTTTGGAAAGGGGATAGGTTGGAAAAGTAAAGGTGGTAAAAGAAGAAAGCTTTTAGATCACAACTCTGCAATTAAGCATTATGTTTGTTTGTAGTGCAGAATTTCAGCGCCTCTAGTGGTGAGTAGACGCATTAATTTTAAAGCTTGATTTTATAGCCTTTATTTAATTATTTTACTTCGGTGGCGTTTGAATGCTATACCACCGAAGAAAGGCGCTGTGATAAATATTAGTTATGATAGAAAAGAAATAATTATCAGAAATTGATATTGTTTGAGTGGCAGCTGGTGGGAATCGAACCCGGGCTACAAATACCAACTCATGCTTAATGATTGAATGTGCTAACCAATTAAGCTACAGCACCTCTACCGCATAGACCACGTCCAGCACGCTGTGAAGAAAATATAGCGGCCCTAGCTAAAAGTGTACACGAAGACCGTGGAGAGTAGAGTCGGCGCCGTTTGCAGCAACTAGGACTGATGTATGGAACGACTTGGCGCATTTTGCGTCGAGATCTTAAATTGAAAGCGTAAAGACGGCGCCACTTCCCACACATCGCATCAGTCAATGAATTTGTTGAGAGAACACTTCGGTGAGCACATAATTTCACGTTTTGGGCCGGCCGATTGGCCACCAAGATCGTGTGACATCACACCGATAGAATTTTTCCTGTGGGGATATGTAAAGACTAAAGCTTATGCAGTATACATAGATTCACCAAAAGATCAGATCATTAGTAGTTTGACAGTAAAAATTAAGACATTTATTATTTTTTCCAATACTGTAAATATATACTCGTACTTATATTCATGCAACACAACTATATTGCCACTAGTCAAATAGAAAGAGAGACAAACAAAAAAAAAACAGAAAAAGTGAAAACTTCAAAACATTTGTATGAACCACATTTTATGTGGTTTTTAAAGCTCACATGTTGTTTTTTCCATGTTTTTTCTGTGTGTTGGACTGCATGTTGGTTTATTGGTTGTTGCCACCTTGCTAGCAAGAGCAAAAAAAAGTTTACAAACAACAAGATATATTCATATGTATGTATATGTATGTACGTATGTATGTATATGGGGGAAAAATCTTTCAACACCAGTCGTAGTCGATAAAGTGTAGAAAACGCATGCAATTGCTTGTTTGTTGTTCATACATTTACACACTTATTCATATGTACTCGTACGAGCACATACATACATACATACAGCTATGGCTATGGAGTTTGTGTACAGCTTTGCGAATATAAAACGATATTTTGCTTGAAAAGTAATGTCTGCAATACACTTTGGGTGCATACTTTTAGGCAACATACTGACACACGTACATACGTACATACATTACATTACATTACATTTTAACACACAAAACCCTTGGTCATACAAGACTTTTTGTTACGCTTACAATTTAACAAGAGCTCTTAAAAAACTATATAAAATCATGTTGATGTTTTTATACATTTCTATACCATATACATACATACATACATATATACATAACAACATATAGTAATTATTGTGAGAGTTAAGTTTTTAGGTGGTGGTAAACTATAAAATATCACTTTTGCACAAAGGCGTTAAAGTAGTTTATATTTTTAAATGCAAATTCCAGAAAGATTTATAATTTCTTATATAAAGCGTTGTTTATATAAAATATGATTGCATAAATGTTATAATATTTATTCAAGAAAAAAATACTTTTGAACCAAAAATTGATACTTATTTATGGTGTTATTTAAGTGATTACTTGTAACTACACGCAAAGAAAAAATATAGTTGTGCATGTTTACCACAACCATTTCAACATTTTTAAATATTTTTTTTTAAATATTATGGTCGCTGTAATTATTTATATGATTTCTGTAACCATGCTATGGTTAAGTTACCATTTATATGATTATAGCAATCATATATATGATTATAGCAATTATGTTTGTTGTGATCAGTTTTATGATGAAAGATTATACCATATTATATTGTTCTCTATCATAACCAAAAGCAACAAATTATGATAAATGGATTCAACATAAACATGATTCCAACAAATACATATATACATAGTTAATACAAACTTATATATGATAGTCGTAATCATTTGAATCGTAACTTAACCATATCTATTATGGTTACCGCAATCATATACATAATTATAGTGACCATAACATTGTTGAAAAACTTGTAAAAATGAAAAAAAGTGATTACTTGTAACTAGTTTTATAGGTATGAGCGGTTGCACTAAGTACTTGTCTCCAATGACAAAACAAATTAGTAAAAATGTTCATTACTTGTAAATGAAAGTTTGAACTGGTGACTTTTTCATCACAGTTTAATTTCATTAATATCATCTTATAAAAATCCATGTTTATGTATTGTATTAGCGGGACTATGATCTTGTTGCCAACATCGTGTAATATAACACGTCTACGTTTTCTCTTTAAAGTTTGGTGTAGAGAGATACCGGTAGCAATGCTGCAAGGAGTCGTAATTCGCCAGATGCTGGTTGCATTGCTGAAAAGAGTGATCAGAAATTATACCTGCCGAGTGGACAGCCAACAGCGTAGTAACGGCCAGTATTTAAATTAAATTTATTTTACAAAAGTAAATGTCAAGAATTGTTCTTTTTAGCAATACTCAGTCTTATTATGAGTGTCGTTTTCTTTTTACGACAACGACTGTTTCGTGATAGATTAAAGAAACAAATTTAATTTTATCTTTAATCTAATATGAAAGAGTCGTTGTCGTAAAAAGAAAACGCCACTCATAATAAGGCTGAATATTATTTCAGTATTCAATTTAAATTTAACGGTCGGTATCAACATACAGCATGTTTATCAACATACAACATCTTTATCAACAGATGGCGTGTTTATCGATTTTATAAACAATATTGAGAACACCCTGTTATAAACATAGCTGAGCAATATGGCAACATTAAGTTTTTTGACTTTGGCTGTTATGAACATTCTAGTATCTTAGTTTCGAACCTTTCAGAAATTACGATTGCTGTATACGAGTAAATAGACTAACAGGGTCAATAAAGTGAAATTTAGCATGCAGAATCTGTTTTTAGGATATATAAACGGTTTATTGTGTGCAACTCATGTTGGCACGACGAACTGTTTCAACTCAACATTGTTGTGGCGCTGATAGCCCTGGATTTGCTAATTTTGAATCATGCTAATTGAAAATTTTATTTGGTGCCTTTGTTTCTGCTATTTTCGCTGTGAGTGGATATTTTAGAAATGATTTAAAACCAATTGTCACTCGAACCATTTTAAATTGACACTTGACGTTACAAAATATGACTCACAATTCAACAGAAAATAATTTCTTTTTTAAGTTCCTGTGTTTCTTTTTATGGTGCTTTTAAAACAAAAAATGCACCACATAAAATAAGCTGTATATGAAACCATTTTAAAACCAATTTGGACATATGGAATCCAATTGTGGGGAACTGCTAGTAATACCAGTATTGAACTTATGCAGAGGGCCCAATCAAAAATGTTTGGGACCATGACGCACAAAACTACGCCTACATTTACGCCCACCTCCCATACAACTTAAATAGAAAATGTGGCATAACTTCCATGATTTTAAATATATCAACTCAATTTTCATAAAACATTAATACTATATTTGTAGAATGAGCTCCTGAAAATATGAACTTTATCCGCCCACCTCCCATACAACTCCAATACAAAAATTTTGTCAGTTTCACTCTATTTCATTTATTAACAACTTTTTCACATATTCGTTAAAATCTAATTTTTTTAGTTTCAATTTCGTTCTAAATTTAAGTTTTTTCTATATAGCACACATGCAATGAAATTATCATATTTCTCGCTCCCAAATAGGCACGGGCTACGTTTACGAGTAGCAAAGAAAGAAGCAATGCGAAGTTGTTTTTGCACGCGTAAAATAAAGCATAACGCCTATTTTTTACTGTAATTTTTTGGTTTTTCATTGTTCTTTCGGCGACGGGCAAATTGGGGCAGGTTATTTTTTAGTCTGTTAGCTGAGCCTCTCAGCTTTAATTTGGTATAGGACTCCATGTGTCGCACTGCTTCGCAGACAACTAAAAGTCAAACGGAAAATCATAAATGTTTATTTTTTGTCTCAAAATATATTGTCAAAGGAATTTTTTTTCCAATTTTTTAAACTTTTTTTTAATTTACATAATGCTTAATGTCTATTTTAAGTGAAAAAATACTTATAACGTACATTTGGTGTATAGTTTATAAGTAAAAAGCTTTTGAATATGACATAGAAAACTATCACATTTGAGACTTGTTCACATACTTCAACTTTGCGCTGCTCGGAACAGAAAACCAATAGAGATATTTGCATGAAATTTTCCACACATAACCCATAGATAGGTTTTAACCATCTGTGCAAAAATCTTCAAACTCGGACAGCAGGCCCAAATTGATTTATTGCCGCAGTGGACACAGTGTGTGACGTAGGCATTATGGTGCATAAGAAATGAAAACATCCACAAACCTAGACCTAGAAGTACCATTGGTAAAGGATGAATTAAGAAAGTTACGCAAGAACTACATCAAAAAGCTACAAAACCCCACCCGAATCCGCTTGCTAGAACTCTACCTCAGAGCCAGACGCAGTCAAGGCTTCGTAGAGCTTAATAGCCAATAAAAAATTAATGCCCTGTTAGAGAGTCATTAGATTAAATTTTAGTTTTTAGGATTTGAATATTTATTAGTTCTAAGGAAATAAGGCAGATTCAATAATTAATATTAAAAAAAAAGAATAAAAAAAACATATTTTACATATTTGTTGTTTCTAAAAAACAATATTTGTATCAAAATTTTGTTATCTTTGCCAATATCGGAAGCAATTTGACCCATATTTTTCTTGGACTAAAATTATTTGTTTAATTAAAGTAATTTCCGTTTGAATAAAAACAAGTAAGAGTGCTATATTCGGCATGCCGAATCTTATATACCCTTCACCTTTGTTGTGGATAATTATATTATATACGTACATACATATACTATATATTATATTGTTACGTTTTTACCTTTTAAAAACGGTGGTTTATTTCCTTTAAATAAACCGGATTCTTTTTAATTGCAAATTAAAGCGTCAAGTAGTTTGAAGAAAATATAAGGAGTCTTTAATTATTTAAATGTGCACAAACACAATTAAAAAATGAACACACTGTCTTTTTACACACTTATATTACGGTTTAAGAACACACTTAAACACTTTGTTTGATCAGCGCCATCTGTTTATGAAATTATTTCTAACAATATTAATACACTTTGTGTGATCAACGCCATGATTTTGTTCGCAACAATATTAATACACTTAGTTTGATCAACGCCATCTGTTGATGAAATTATTCGTAACAATATTAATACACTTAGTTTTTTTGATGAAATTTTCAGAGGTTGTCTCGGATTTTTGCTCATATCTCCGTTATTTATGGACGGATTTTGCTGATTTTAAATAGCAAACTTCTCGAAAGCATGTCTGACAGAATTTTTAAAGATTAAGATCCCGAAGATATCTGGGGATTACAGAAAATTGATTTCAACAGACAGACAGACGGACATGGCTTAATAGACTCCGCTATCTATAAGGATCCAGAATATATATATACTTTATAGGGTCGGAAAATTATATTGTGGCAATTACAAACGTAATGACAAACTTATATATGTATACCCTTCTCATGAAGGTGAAGGGGATAAAAAAAATTAAATGTTACTCTTTTAGCAAAGGAATTAGTTTTAATCTTAATCTTTTGCAGAACTGACAACAAACTGTGAATGACTTTTGTTGTACATATGTATATTGTAAATATTTCATTTTATCTTATTTATTTTCTTACATATTTTGCTTTTTTCAAGCTCTTTCTTGATCTTCTTTTAAATAGACATACATTTTTCTTAATTCATTTAATTCATTCAGTCAACCAGCCATATATGTTTGCACATATGTATGTATATAGTTAGACATATACTATAGTTCGCTGTTTGTACAATGATTTCTTTCATTGGTTTTTATTTTTTCTACTTCTATTACTTACATGTTCTATAATATTTCGTTTTCTGTTTACGCTTTTGTTATGTTTACTCTTTGTATTTGTGTATCAGTATATAAAAATTGCTTTTTATTATTATCTTTTTCGCAACAGAATCTTTGTTAAAGAAACCTCTTTTTTCGCTGAATATGCTGGCATATCGTTCGTAAGCTTTATGTGCATTCATTCATTTATTTTGTTTTTCTTTTCAACATTTAATAATGTACATGTGTGCACTTCCTGTCGGTTGCATATCTTGTTCTCGTATTGTTGCACACGCTTGTGCAGCCACAAAGGAACAAATATATAGGAAAAAAAAACGTAGACAAAAACTTCAGGTGAATTGTTTCATGTCTTTGAAACATCCTCTGCGTTGTTTGATTAATGCACGTGCAAGATTTTTCATATTACGTGCGTGTGTGACCCAAAGTTATGCATGTACAATGGGGCAAAAATTATCTGTTTTTTTTTAACTAAATCTGGCACACATCTAAGCGCCTGGTTCTATCGAGATACATGACCGTAGCCAAGGAGTATTTGAGTTTAAGTTTTAAAGATGAAATTCAAAACTCCGCCTAAGGGCGGAACTATAGATGGTCAAAATTTGGGCCCTTCAACAATTAATCTGTGACACTTTTTTTTCCAAAATATCAAGAGAAAAAAATATTTAAATTCCACAAAAGATAGAATGATGAAATATCATGGAATATGAAAATAATGAAAACACACGATTGCTCACATTTACACAAATTGCATGTCAAAGTTGACCCCACAGCTCCACCCAGGGTTGCAAGGTATATCTGCAAAATTTAAACTCGAAATCTCCTTGCTACGCCCATGAACAAATTACTTTCGTTTGAACTGGCCATTTATTGCCATTGAGCTAGATTTATTTCCAAAAAAATCTTGATTCTGTCCCATTGTGTGCCCATAAGCATCTACATCATATTTTGTTATCTGCTCTTAAAATTTCTGTTTGTTTGGATTTCTTATTGTTGTGAACTGTTGTTTGGTGCTTTGTGATATTGTAGTGGGTTCTATTAGCATGTGGGTATATATATACGAGCATGATAATGCATGCTTATAATCATGCATATTTCCACTTCTTTAATCAGAAGACTAGAATGGGGGTATATTGGATTTGTGCTGATGTTTGTAACGCCCAAAAATTGGTCCAACACCGAACTTAAATTATACCGATCGACTCAGAATCACTTGATTTAACGATGTCCGTCGCGCCCGTTCGTCTGCCTGGCTGGCTATTCATGTAAAGCTTGTGCGCAGAGTACAGATCGCAATTTTGAAGATATTTCAATGAAATTTGGTACGTGAAATTTTTCGGCCCAAGAACGGATGGAATTGAAACTGGTAGAAATCGGTCCATTATTTCACCTGGCCTCAATACAAATGTCCTATCGAAATTGTGGTTTACTGATCATAAATGTTTGAATTATGCAAGCATGCAAACAAATTTTACCACAAATGAGTGATAAATGAAGTCAAATCAGATCTACAAATTTTGTGCAGATCGGTCCAGAATTACTCATAGCTCCCATATAAGGCCCACTTCCAGAAATCACTTTAAAGATCATAACTCTCTCAAAAATGTTGGTATCTAAATAATATTGAACATAAATATATTTCAGATATATGCAAATAATACGGTACAATTTTCTTATGAACAATCTATAATTAGTCGTAGCTCCCATATGCATAAGGCCCACTTCTGAAAATCTCTTTAACGACCATAGTTTTTTTAAAAATGTTGGTAACTAAATAACATTTAACACAAATAAAATTTCATATATATATAAATGATGACACCTAATTTTATAATGGGCGGTCCATAAGTAGTCGCAACTCCTATATAAGACTCTCTCCGTAATTGACTTTAACCTCCATAAATCTTTTAAAGCTATTTATATCGAGATAAAGTTCAACACTGAAATCATGACACTAAATTTTTGGATGATCGGTCCATAATATTTTATATCGCCCATATAACGCCCATTTCAGAAAAAATGTTTTTACATATACTGGGTGTAGGGTATTATATGGTCGGGCTTGACCGACTATACTTTCTTACTTGTTTTGTTTGTATTATTATTATCTTGCTTATTACTTAACATTTTAAAAACTATTCCCTTGCCTCTGTATTTTCCCTTTACAATTTATAAGCAGTTCATCGATACGTATGATTAATATTTTTGCTTTTAAATATTAAGCATACTTAATATTTATACAATGCCATGTGTTGATTTATCTCTTATTTAAATAAGTTAAAAAAGATTTTGTGGTTGCATTCAAACAAAAAAAAAAAAAAAAAAGCAAACCCAAGTTGTATGTTTGTATGGTGGATTATTGAACCAGCTGTTAATAAAGATTTACCAACCATGACATTCCAAAATAATAACAACTACATAATATTAATACATATATATATATACATACATACATATATGTATGTATGTGTAATATCAATATATTTTGTATAAGAGCATTCATGTGCCACCCAGGGTGCTGCTAGTAATTTGTTAAATATTATTTCCTCTTTATGGTTAAGAAGGAAATATGTTTGATTTGCTCACTTAAATACTAAATACACAGTGGGTACTCATATGTACATAATTTTATTAAAGTTTTACTCTTAATGAAATCATTTATTTAAGATTTATATATTGTTGTTGTTATTTCTGCAACATCAAGAAAATGGCCGTCTATTTCGTTATATGTATGTGTTCTTTTATTGAAGCACAAGCAGTAGTGATAAGGAAACAACAATTAATTAATGTGATTTTGAAGTTTTAAAAATTATAAAAAATTTAACTTTCTTCAATTCAGGATTCATAACAGATGTGCCCCGATAGACTAGGCGATAGCGTGCCGGACTATTAGTCAAAGGGTTGCGGGTTCGATTCCCACCAAAGACTCTGTGTGTTTGCTGCAGACAAGCCAAAAAGCTTCGCACTTTGTGTTTGTTTTTTAAGTTATTATCTTTTGTAGGTGATTCTTTGCCTTTTGTAACCAGAGACCGAAAATAACGGGTCCGTAAAAAATAAAGGAAATAATCAAGATGAGTGATTTATAATTAAATTCGAAAAGGCCGGGTTATTACTTTTATTTTCGAACTTTTAAAATAAATGGCAAAAGTTAATTTAATGCAAACCAATGAAGCTTATATATGAAATACGCTTTTTTTACTTCTTGCCCAATAACGGCACTGCTTTAGTTCGTCTTCAACATATTCAATTAACAATTCATTAAAAATTTATAAAAAAAAAATAGGCTATAGGGAAATAATGTTAACAGTTAATAAAGACAACCATAAGCAGGACAAATGCATTTCAATGTGCCAATTGTTTAAGAGTATTAGCTAAAATAACGAAATATATTTAAAAAAAAACCTTGAAGTACACGCAACCCCATTAGCCCGCAACATATTTAATACCATATTCGACAAAGAAGAAGGAATACAGCGGATCTGAGGCAAATACAAGATGGAGGTATGTTAACTTAATATATAGAACAAATTTTCGTCCCGCACTGGCTGGACTAAATAAATAAAAGATTTGAAATACTTATTGTTAGTTGGTTTTTAAAGATAAAATAAATAAATAGAATTAAAAAAAGATCTAGACACATGCAGGATCATTAGAAATATGTTGCCAGTATATTATGTGAAATGCATCTTGATGCAATTCAGAGTCTTTCAATAATCGCTGTGGCAGTTACAAGGACCGTGAGAAAGAAACAACTTGTATTTCATCTTCAAAACACTAGAATAAAAATGGTGCCACATAAAGCTGAGTAACTTTATTTAATTTATTTTTTTTTTAATAAAAATTCAGCAAGTACTAAGTGTTGGCTCAGGTTCATTTTAAATCTACAATACAAAATTTCCTTGTTATCTCAAAGACTATTATCTAAATGCAAACGTATCTAGTACTTACACTCATATTATTTCGTCTACACTTTAACAAAGTCTTTCAAAAACTATCAAAACTCTAGTGCATTATTCAGCTGTAATAAAATTTGGCTTAAAATTCAAATAGTTGCCGCAATTTTAATACCCCCCCCCTCTCCCCCCGTATTCACAACAAAGCTAAAAAAAACAAAAACAAGTTTCAAGTACTTGTATTTTTTATTGTTTTCTGCCATACCACTTGAGGTTGCACCACACTGCTTGCAGATTTCAAAAGCTACAAATAACAAAAACGCCAATATTTCCTGTAAAATAAAAAAAAACACATAAACTAAAAATCCTTATGAACCAAAAACAAAAAACCGAAACACAAGAAACCACTTTATTAAACAAAATTTTTATTTACTCTTGAGCTGTATGAATTGTAAAAAACCACTAAGAAGCAATATGTTGCATGATCAAAAAAAATATAAAAAAATATACACTTCACTCTCTACATTATAAGTGTCTTAAAAAAAGCAATGGAAATAGTTATAAAAATACAATAAAGAAAAAAAAGTAAAAAAATATTGACAAAGACAACCACTACTTGTGCCATATGTACCAGTCATGAGAGGAGTATGGTTAGCAAGTAGTAGACTTTACGAAAAAAAAACAGAAACGAGGATAAAAATATTGTCAGCTTTTGTAATATTTTTGAAGGAGAGCAAAAAAAACACTAAAAGAAGGACGAAATATTTCAATAATAAAGCATCTTAATAATATTTTATTGGTAGTAGTGATTGGTGGCAGGATTTTAGATTATTAAAGTTATGAAATTTCATGGGTGCAAATAAGCTGTTTCTAAGTTTATTAAAGATAAAATTATTATATCGATGGTTAGTTAATTTATATAAAAGCTTGGAAGATATGAGCCACAAATTTCAATTAAATACTAGCCTGCCTTGGCAGCAAAACTAGATGCAGAAATTAAATGCAGAACCGAACTTTCCGTTCCACTGTCTTTGAATGGGAATGTTTAATATATCCAGAGGGGTTGTTGTGTGTTTCGATTCGAAACCAAACATTTTCAAAATACATTGTAAAAATTCGAGTGATTTTCTTTTCGAATCGAAATACAAAGTAACCCCCCAGATTACCTTTTAGTTAATGTGTTGCATCGTTTTCAACGTGATAGAGATGGTTTATATGGTTCAGAAGTGATTATTTCTTCAGAATGGTGACACTTAAGACAAAGTTCGTCCAGGCCAAGAATTGAAGGCAGTATTACCTGAAGATTGTTATCATACTCAACAAGAGTTTGCTAAATCATTGGGAGCTACTCGAGCAGCAATAATACAACGTTTACTATTAAAGCCTCTTAGACCTTGAAAGACGATTTTGCATTTTTTTTTTAATTATAATTAAATGCTACAAAAATAAATCATTTTTTCACCGAATCATTGCTGGCTATGAAAAATTTATCCAATACGAAATTTAAAGTGTAAAATATCGTATGTGAAGCCCGACAAATCAATCGAATCGATGACAAAACCAGAAATCCAAGACCCTAAAATGATTCTCTGTGTTTGGTGGAACCTTTTGATCTTATGTATTATGAAATGCTGAAATCTGGCAAACCAGCACAGGGTTTCTGTGCCGAAGAACGTCCAGAATATGCGGCCAGATATAAGAGGATATATTTAATCATCACAACAGTTGGCCCCATGTTGCAATACTGATGAAAACTATTTAGAAAGTAGTGTTTGGAAAGTTTTCGCTCACCCGCCTCATAGTCTGGACCTTGTCCCGCCCGACTACTATTTGTTTAGATTGATGCAGCATGCCCTTTCTTGGATATGCTTCAGGTAAGAAAGCTCCTTCGATATTAATAAATAAGGCTTGGCTATGGAAGCCTGGTTGGTTGGTTGGCCTGACAGACTTGACCATATCCAGATGATATTTTGAACTATAATAGCCATCCTGTTGCGTTTAGGTATCCGATGAAATGGCACAATTTTGAGTCTCGTGTTTTGAAGAGCCGGACATTCACAGAGAAGATGAAATACAGTTTTTTCTTTCTCACGGTCCTGGCAACTGCCACAGCGATTGTAGAAAGGAAGTCCGAGTCTGGATTGCATCAAGATGCATTTCACATAATATAATGGCAACATATATTTAATGATCTAATTTAAAGCCCGCTCATTACCGTGGTAGCCCCTATGTGCTGGGACCCAAACCAAAGTAAAGTCAGTTAGACGACCCAGCATAGACAGTTTTTCTGCACATTGCCTGACTAAAATAAATGTTATAGTATGTGATTTAAGTGGCATGACAGGCGCCTGGCTTTCGACAAAAACGTTTCATTCCCATAAAATTCTACACTAGATTTATCTGGCAGCCATATTAAAAGTTTGCAACGGAAATGATCGCAGAAGACGCCGCAAGCAACACCACACTCCTCTTTATACAATCAATCATATGAGAAAAATATAGTTGTGCATGTTTAACACAACCATTCCATTAATTTTACAATTTTCTTTAAATATTATGGTCCCTGTAATTATTTTTATGAATGCGGCAACCATAACAGGGTTAAGTTATGATTTACATGATTATAGCAAATACCATATATGTTATACCATATTATGTTGTTCGTAATCATAATCAAAGAACAACATATTATGATAAATGAATTCATCATAAACATGATTGCCACAAATACAGACATAGTTACTAGGTAATCATCTGAATCGTAAGTTAACCATATTACGGTTACCACAATCATATGAATAATTACAGCGACTAAGACATTGTTAAAAAATTTTTAAAAATGTTAACATTGTTGTGGTAAACATATACAACATGTAATTTTTTCTCTGTGTGTGGATGTGATTTTAAACATCTTATCAAAGACTATGAGTTCGTGTTTGGTGTAATGAAGGGGGAAGTAAATTTCAAGCCTAAATCAAAGGATCTCACAATATGGTAGATAACTACCTGTAGAGCTGTTTCAGTGGATCTGCAGCAAACTGATATCACGGCATGAGAGATTTGTAGATGCAAGGATTTAGTAACAGTATTCTATAATCACTTGCTCTTCTTTCTCTTCTAGGACTTGCCAAAGGTGTTGAATAGGGTTTAAGTCTGGACTGTGACTAAACTCGTTTGGATGGGTGCTTGGATTCATTGTGTTTTTTATATTTTTTTTTCTTTGAAAAAGAGAAGTAACACTCAGGCAATTAATATGCCTAGATATAATGGCGTTACTTTCTTTGGAAAGGGGATAGATTGACGAAGTAAAGGTGGTGAAAGTAGAAGAAAGCTCTATATCACAACACTGCAATTGCGCATTATGTTTGTTTTTAGTGCACAATTGCAGCGCCTCTGGTGGTGAGTAGGCGCATTAGTGTTAAAGCTTGATTTTAATTATTTTACTTCGGTGGTGTTTGAATGCTATACCACCGAAGGAGGGCGCTGTGATAAATAATAGTTATGATGGATAGAAAGAAAACTAATAATTATCAGAAACTGATGTTGTTTGAGTGGCAGCGGCTGGGAATCGCTTGAATTAACATTTGAAGAGACATTTCTTTTTTGATATTTTTACAAAATCCACATAGATCATTTCTACATTTTTCCAATTGATAAATTTTGATCTCTTCGATGACCAAAATGTGTTTCTTTTGCTTTTACATATAAAACACCAAACAAATGTTTATAGATTATTCTATAAGTAATATTATTCGTAAACTATTGATGTGCTCTACATATTGTTAATTTTGTTTTTTTTTTTTTATTTCCAGCATTTAATTGTTACAACTAATCAAAGGAATACAAACAAACGTTTAATCAAAAGAAATCTTACAGTACAAAAATAATAAAAATCTCAAATCAAATATAAAGGCGACTTGCCTACTTGCCATTTCTTAATATAATATTGTCACATCCTGATGATAAGATGTGTGAAATAAACACAGACACCTTTTTTTTTGTTTAAATGTTGACACTATTAAACATCCATCAGTATTAAAAAATAACACGTACTTGTACTCATCATCACCAGTTGTACCATTGTCATCGGCAACAACGTGATCTTCATCATCAGCAGCATTATAATCGCAATCATCATCAGTATCGACATCATTTCTGTTCCAAACGACATTAACATAAGGATATGCAGGAAGGAAGGAAGTAAGGAAAGGCAAAGGAGGAGGTGACTTTCAACATTGGTACTTGTATTCATATTGTTGAAAATCCGTATCATATTATAACAATGTCATCTTAAAGATTTTCGTATGTATGTTGATGACTAAACACTACTTATGTTCAATATTGTATTGTGTTGTGTTGCTTTCTATTGTAATGTATTGTCTTGACTTGTCTTTGCATTGTATTATATTGTATTGTGTTGTATTCTAGAGTAAACAATACACTAGTTTCTTAACATACATCTGTGTATTTGAATAGAAAATTTACTTAAACCTTACTTACAAATACATACTTTCGAATTAACATTTACATACACCCACTCATATATAACACAATTTGAATATTTTCACATACATATGTAGAGTACATCACATCAGTTTCATTAAATATTTAAACAAAAGAAAGAACCCAAACGCAGGCAAACAATTGACGAAGCCTACCGTTATTGTTATTGTTATTGTTATTATTAAACTATTTGTAAAAACGGACATGATACTCTGTGAAATGGGAACAAACATCAAATGTTTTGTTTTATATATGTATAATACCTTTGAAATTCGTACCTTTGATTCTATTGACTTTTAAATGACGTTTAGAAAATGTTTTGGCAGCAAGACACAGGTGTTTAAGACTGTTATTTGCAATATATTTAAACTGATTTGAGATTTTCTAAGGTTGGAAGTTATTAAAATGTTCTAAGAAATATTTAATGAGATACACAATGACAGCAATCAAATCAATGTCAAATTTAATAATAACACTGTGCTACAGTAACTAATTAATTGTTGATTTCTTGTCACAAACAACAATACCACCTCGCTTTAACTTTCCTTTGAAAAATAGCCGAATATCGTTCACTTGGCCAAAGCTGGTAGACAATTAGATTAGGGATCATTTATTTTCTTTTACATCATATCAATCCATTTGACTGAATGGCATCTAATAAGAACCAGTAAACCTTTATGCAGGCATTCTTTGAATACCGATGAATGAATTCAAATGAATTAGTTTCCTCATATGGTCTGGCCAGATTTTAGCAGCTCATAATCTATAGAATACTTTTAGTCTCATCAAATACAGTGCATTAACTTAGGCTTTGGCCGGGTCATCGTAATGGATCAAGTAATGATTCGTGGCAAAAATTATTTCTTAAATAACCTGCCGCATTTCGATCATGCAAAATCGTTTTTTAAAGTCTCTATACGCAGAAAAAAAATATAGTTGTGCATTTCAATATTTTTAAATATTTTTTTAAAATATTATGGTTACTGTAATTATTTATATTATTTCTGCAACCATAATATGGTTAAGTTACTATTCATATAATTATAGCAATCATATACATATATGATTATAGCAATTATGTATCTAATGCTTATGATGATGAGTTTTATGATGAAAGATTATACCATATTTTGTTGTATCTCTATATAAATGGATTCATCATAGACATGATTACAACAAATATAAACATAGTTACTACAATCATATTAATGATCAATCAATCTAATGATTGTAGTAAACATCTGAATCGTAACTTAACCATATTATGATTACCCTAATCATATAACAGTGATCATAACATTGCTGAAAAACTTGTACAAATGTTGACATTTTTTCTTTGTGTGTAGGCTTCAAATCATATGGTAACCAGTTTTGCTATTTTTGCTGCTGCTCGCAAACTTTTTGAAATTACCAATAATTGTGCAAGCTCTTGTTAAGTTTGACAACAATATACAGGGATTAGTGTCAACAATCTTTTGTCTTCGAACTTTTTTGGGTGGCCTGGGCGATATTTGTCTTCCGTGTCAAAATCAACATCTCTGAACTGCACAAACCATATCTCGCACATTAAAACCGATTGAGCAGAGTTCCCATAAGCTTCGGTGTGCTCTAGCGGCACTTTTAATGAAGTAAAGCAAAACTTTTCGCAAATGTGACAGAATGGACCCTTTAAAACCACATACATATGTACATATAACTTACTAAAGACGAAAACCGCATTCAAAAGATACGCCATCGGTATTAATCCCGCATTTGCAAGGTATACACCCAATAACATTCATTGAAGTGTTTTTGGTTGCATTTTTATTCTTCATAGTTTCGGCTTTTTTATGTTTATTTTCGGTCTATAATTAGTGATAGTTTCCATCTAAGGCGTTCTACCGAAAATCTCTTTAATGTTTATAAATCTCTTCAAAATTAGTTTCATATACGAGGTACAAAATTCATGTCACTTAATTATATAACGATCGGTCCATAAGTAGTCAGAGCTCTCTCATAAGATATCACTTAAACATCTTTTGCAAATACTGATATTGAGATACGATTTAACACAAATAATTGTCATGATAAATGGTATGAAGAGTGGTCCGTAAGAGGTCATAGCTTCTACATATAAAGCAAGAACTTTTGAAAAACGGTATTTGCTCATAGTCTCAGTATAAAGTAGTACAATATATAGTCCGGCTTAACCGACTATACTTTATTACTATTAGTTCCACTGTCTTTGTTATTATTATGTAAGTCTAAAGTTACGGTCACACTTGGAAAATATTTACTCAAAAAAGCTTAACCACTTGTTTCAGCACAAATTTGTTTGACGTTGATTACTCTTACAAAAGTTTTGCAATATCAAACAGCATCAAACAAAATAAAACTAAATATTTATTGTAACCTGTCCTCAATAAACGAAGTTTTCTTTTTAATAAATTAATAAGTTCAAATATATGTTATTAAGTGGTTGCGGCTATTTCGGCAAACATTTGCCAAGTGTGACCATACCTTAAGTTATTTTAAATAACAATTAAGAGTAACAACAGCTGTTAAACGTAAATACTTATAATGATATATAGAATATTAAACAATTACAACAAACTAATGACAATAGATTCGCAATATATTTCGCTATACGGTTTATAATTTGTTTGTTTTTGTATATGTTCCCAAAATCCACGTACATTTGTGCGTTAACAATTGATCCAGCTATCATTAATTAATGAGCATTGAGTAGATCACTGCGTGCTACTCCGTGCTACAACTATATATGTGTCCTTCATTTATCTAGCAATTTATTTATTCCTTTTTGGTTACATTTTCTTTTTTTGTTTTTGCCGAAATTTTCACATTCTTGTAACCACTTAATTGTGAAAAATGTGCTGGCAATTTATCATTAATTAATGTGTACATTCGCTGGCTCATGCCGTTTATATGTGTACCATTAGGTTGACGCCTAATTTGAACTTCTCCGATTCATCAAACTCTCATCATCTAGAAATCAAATGTAGAGTTCCTATCTTTCATTTACAAGCAGTTGTTTGAATATAAAAAAAAGCTAAATGGGAGTTACTATGGGGACCAGTAAATTTATATAAAATATCAATGCAAAATAAGATACCACCCTAACACAACATGTTGTTGCAATTATTGTTGGTGATTGTGAAAATGTTAAACGAAAAATCATGCAATTAAAACGAGAACAACAACTAAAGAACAAAAAAGGAAAAAAATATATATATAGACACACTTAAACTTAAATAAGCTCCACCAGTATGGAAGAAAAAATGAAAGGATAACGAACATGAACATGAACATTTTTCATCTTTCATTTTTCCAGCTGTTGGCCTGTGGTTGTTATTCGTCGTATGGGTTACGAGCAGCACGAATATTGCAAATACTACCACATTAAGAATATAATGCACTCAATCATTATACTCATTGACACCATATGAATCCTACGAGCTGTGTTGCAAAAAGCAGCACACACACCTACACTTAAGTACATTAAAACAAGGGAGTCATAGATACAGACAGACCAACAAACATACATATATAGATTTGTAATATATTACTTGGCTTATGTTGTAAAATATTTCTATGCTTTTTATTTATTTTTTTGTTTGTTTGTTTTTGATTTTTCTTTAATACAAGTCTCTAATAGCAGATCAGACCAATAGAGAGTTGTTGATGGTAAGAAAATAAAATACTGGGGCATTACACAAATAAAATGTTTATAGAAATGGCATTTTAAGGTTAAAGTATATATGAAATAAAGATCGTTGTATGGGAAACAAGTACGAATATTATCAGAAATGAAATAAGCCTTAAATATACGAGGGCGGTTCTTAAACTTCTTAGCCTAGCACAGAAAAAGAGTAGTTAGTTTTTCAAAAACCTTTTTAATTTTCCATATAATCTCCTAAAACTTCAACACACTTAGTCCAACGCTTATCTAGCAATTCTATCCCTTGATTTAAATAGACTTCCTCAAGGCCTTCATTTGAGGTAAAACGTTTACCAGCTAGGAATTGTTTTAGATTTGGGAAGAGGCAAAAGTCACTAGAAGCTAAATCAGGAGAAAAAGGTGGGTTGGTCCAGCAACTCGTACTTTAATTCGTTAATTTTAGCCATTCTTAAAATACTCTTGTGCGCTGGTGTATTGTCTTAATAAAAAATAATTTGTTTGTGTTGTAAGTAGGGCTGCCAGATGAATTTTGGAAAAAATCGTCAAAATCCCGATAAAAAAGAAAAAAATCGTCATTTCGAAATTTAAAAATCGTCAAAAAAAAATCGGAAAAACAAAAAGTCACTATTTCTAGAAATTTTTATTTAAACGAAAACATAAAAATTCCATTTTATACAGTCTCTTGTACAATACATATCAAAATACATAAATTTTAACTTTTTAAATAACAAATCACCAAAAATATAATATTAAACACAACTTGTGTAATATTTTTTTATAATATCTTAGTCCGTTTTCACTTCTTGAATTCTGACTCGTCAAGGCAAGTATTTTTGTATGAGAAGGGAAAAGAGAACAGAACAAACTTGACGTTACTAGTAAATTTTCTTATTTCCTTTTGTTTTTTCTTTCATGCATGTTGATTTGAATAAAAAAGTACGAAAATTGAATTGACGTGTGTAAATGAAATGGCAAGTTCAAAAGAGAATTAAACAAAAACTAGTCAGCTAAAACTAAAGAGTGTGAAACAAGACTTACGGTATTTTATAAATAAATGTCTGAATTCAGAATATTTTATTAATTTAGGTTAAATTACAATGTCAAAGAAATTTATTTTATTAAGTTTTAAAAAACATTTTGAGTATAGAATCCAATTCATCCATCACATACAGGTACTTATTTTCAAAGAATTCCATAGTTTTTGTTATTTGAATTTATTTGGCTGAATATTCTTTCGACGTTTTGTTAAAATATGAGAACTTTTTGTAGAATTTTCACATTGAAATTCAGAAATTGTTTCCTCTAGAAATTGTAGTTCATGGAATTAAGTATTTAAAATTACTTTTTTGTTTACAGATAAATAAGTAATTTCTACTGTCCTGACTCAATATTATTTGGAATTATTATACTTAAACTAAACAACTATAAATAATTAAGAAAACACTACTATTCTATATTCATTCTAATATTTATAATATTAAATAAGAAAAGTAGTTGTTGTCTTAAAAAAGATAGAATTTGGTAACAAATAATAAAATAAAACTAACAAATATTAGAAATTTTTAATAATTCAGAAAATCGTCACTTTCAATGAAAAAATCGTCAAATCGTCGCTTTGCTATTTTTGAAACCAAAAATCGTCAAAATGACGATAAATCGTCAGATATGGCAGCTATGGTTGTAAGTCAGGACGTTTTTCTCGAATTTTTACATTTAATTGATTCAAAATGTTCAATAGTACTCTGAATTTATTGTTTTACCCTTTTGCAGCGAGTCAATCAATTAAATACCTTTGAAGTCCCAAAAACCGTTGCAATAAACTTGCCAGCCGATTAAATTCTTTTTCCTGCTTTGAGGCACTTCCTTTAGCTTCAGTCCATTGCTTGGATTGTACTTTTGTCTCTGGAGTATAGTGGTGGATCCATGTCAACAGTTATGAAACGATGCTTAAAATCCATTTTATTTTTCTTAAAACGATCCAAATCAGCTTGAGAAATTTTCATTCTTATGGGTTGTCTGTCGACTTGTTAACAAATGCGGTTAAAGTAGTATACAAATGCATAGGACACAAGTGGGAAAAATTATCAGAAATGAAATTAGCCCTAAATATATACCAGGATAAATTCTATGCAAATAATCTATATTAACAACTCATACAAGCTCTGGCAATACATACATATATTCTAATGGTAAATAAATTATTAGAATCAGTTATTGTAATATTGCTGTTTTTATACTTTACTTCTATTTTACATACATACAGTGACCGTCAAAATAGAGTCAATACCATATATTAATAAAATAGAAGGTTATTTTTTTTAAAGATAAGTAACAGAAGGAAGAATTGGTGGTGAAAATAGAGAAAAGCTTTTCATATGACAACACTGTAATTGCGCGTTATGTTCGTTAATAGTACAGTATTGCAGCGCCTCTGGTGGTGAGTAGGCGCCTTGATATATGCGCCTGATTTATAGCCTTTATTTAATTATTTTACTTCGGTGGCGTTTGAATGCTATGCCACCGTAGGAGAGCGCTGTGATAAATATTAGTTATGATCAGGGATGGTAAATGATTTTTTCTTTCGGTATCAAAATATTTAACTGAGAGTACTTTTTTGAACCCCAGGGTACTAAAACAATTTTTTTTTAAATATTTATTAACAACAAAAATAAAAACAAGAAAAACGTATAAAAATTCATTTAAAGCATAGTAATAATAACTTAAAATTTAATTCAGTTCTGTGTAATTATAACATTTTTGTTTATGAAATATTCTTTTATAATTCATATAGACATATTTTATAAAAAAAAAATTATATAAATAACATAAAACAAATTGAGATCATAAGTATGTAGTTGTATATGTTAAATACAAATATAAAATTTTTATGTATTTTTGAATAATAATTAGTTGCAAACATTTAAATTGAAACAGCAAGTATTTGAAGATTTAAGTAAATCTTTGGTTTGAATAAGATTAGACAATGTTTTGCAATGAAGTTTGTTCCTTTCTTTTGTTTTTATAATGTTTTAAATTGAAAATACTCTTTCGACATTAGCCGATGAATGAGGTATAGATAAAATTCTAGTCGCAATTCTAGAAATGTCAGGAAACATTAATTCATTTAATTCGTTTTTTAGTTGCGATACCTTTAACCAAAAATTACATATATTTTCATTAGCTAAATGTTTAATTTCAATTATATCAGCCAATGCTCTATATTGACTCAAATGAGTTTTTTTTTGTTTGGAAACATTTTCATTAAAAACGGAATAATACTATGTATTAGTTTTTCCACTCAAAACATTTTCTGGGGAAAATTTGTTAAACCAAACCAAAATATCGTCATCGAAATCTAAACGTTGTCTTAAATTTTGACAAAACTTTTTATAAAATTTTTTGCAATTTTCTCTGAAATTATTTACAATGTCGGTATCAATATGATTTGTATTTATAAACACATCTATTTCCGTTCCACAATAAATTTCTTCAAGCGGAATATTGTGTTCATCTTACTGTTATCTAGCACAGTTTTATTTATAAAATTTCTTGCAATTTGTCGAAAAAGAAATTCCAATCATGGTTAATATATAGGTATGCATTCTTGCGTCTTCTGATTGCATTTCCAGATTTATAGTGTTGATTATTTTTAATACATATTGTAAAAACAAAAGTGTCATTTTAAACATTGGGTTTTGTAACTCTCTTGATATAAATTTAATTCTATCACTTTTTCCTTCAAATTCCTACAGGGTAAAATAGTACTGTAGGGGCTCCCATTGCTCCAAAATTCTGTTTACTGCTTGTTCTCTAGATAGCCATTTAGTAGCTGCATATTTGAGAATTGTATGTAATTCGGTGTCAAAATATTCTTGAAATTTTAAAAAATCGTTAGTAAACTAAAGTGCAGTATTGCCAGTTGCAAGTCGAATTTAGAACGTTAAATGTTATTGCCATAAATAAATTAATAAAAGAAGGTATGGGAAATGGTAACAAAGTTTATAATTTGGTATTAAACAGTGAAGGTGCTTTGTGCGTATCAAATGAGTCTCGGGAGTATCACGGTACTTTTGAGCATCAAATAGTATCAAAAAGAGTACGATGGTATCAATTTTGCCAACCCTGGTTATGATAAATAGAAAGAAAACTAATAATTATCAGAAACTGATGTTGTTTTTTTTTTTTTTGTTTTGGGAATCGAACCCGCGCTACAAATACCAACTCATGCTTAATGATCAAACGTACTAATCAATTAAGCTACAGCACCCTCATTACATTAATATAAAGAATATTATTTTAGAAAATGTTATTGCATTTTTATATACATAGTTATTTAAGTAGAATTGAATTCACAAATACAAATTTATGGATTTATTGTTAACATAGACCAATTTTTAAGCATTAAACACATTCGAGACAGCAGACTACAGACTACAATATGTCAAAAATAAAATACACACGTTTATATGAGAGTGACTATATTGACGACAGCAGGTAACACGACGGCAGGTTGTTGTCCATGCTGATTTTTTCGTCGCTGTCAAATTAAACTAGTTTCTATTTATGTTGGCGGCAAAATAAAAACAGTGTTGACCATATAGCAAAATTTGTAAAGCAAATTAAATAAAATAGAATGCAAAATACAAAATTAAAATGTTATGATCATTTATGCATCAAAAGTTGCTAAATGTAACAATAATATTATATTTTATATTAATAAAAATGAGTGAAGTTTATTAGCATGTCTGGAATCATATACATATGTTTTTCATGTTTCATAAACAAAACGCTACTTTAAACAAAAATAAAAGCCTTAAGTGGCACCACTGAAATATAAATGGATTACTACAACAGCTGTTTATATTTTTATTGTTTTGTTTGATTAAAGTTTGTAAGTGTTTTATTGTTTAAGATTTATTATTTTTAATGTTTTTATTTACTTTTTTGTTGTATTTTAGTAATAGCTTCTATAAAATCAACAAACTTCTCTTCAGCCATTATGTTATTTAAAAAATTCGAAGAACAAATTTATTTTTTATTAAAACGTCAGATTTCGCGATCAGCTGCTGACTATGTAGCTGTCGTTTTCAAAATAGTTAAGTAGCTGACTAGAGGGCGGCATAAGTACACAGCAGCATTTGCACTCGTGTAGTCGTGTATCCTGCTGTCTCGAATGTGTTTAATGCTTTACGCGTCAAAATAAAGTAAACAGTGGCATCATCCTTGTGCAAAAAAAACAACCATGTCATTCAAAAAGTAGTGGCAATTATTTAATTTTTTTGGTTTAAAGTATAACAGTAAAGTGCCGTTCAAAATAATTGCAAGTGTCATAATTTATCATTAAAAGAGATTAAGTTGTGGTCTGGGATTAAGTAGCGTTATCAAGTGTCGTTGATCATACATGTATAGAATCTAATCCAAATCCATGGAAATCCAATCCAAATCTCCATATTTTAAAAAACAATATAGCACTTAGTGTGTAGCACGCAGCGCACAGACCTCGATTCAATTAAGCACTTGAGCGAGTATCTAGAGAAAAAATTTAGGCATATAAATATCTCTGGCAAGGATAACTTAAAAGCAGTAATACAGGATAAATTGAAGAAAATTTCATCTGATTTCACTAAAAAAAAAAACTCATTGATTCTATTTTCTTAAAGTACACTTGAAGTCTACTTTAATTTTGTCTGTATAAGACTGTTGGTGTACAACAGCTGTACTTTTTTCAAATGAAAGAAGTAAAACAAAATTACCAGCACATCAAGCTTTGTTGGCACAAATTTCAACATTTTTGAAGCAAAAAAAAAAGCTTTGTTGTTTACACTATAATGTTCAATAACTATGTGAGAATAAATGACAGATATATGACCTTCAAAAGTTACGACGGACAAAAACATCGATACGCCAACTGTTTGGAATCGCGTATTTTCAAATTATACAGCAAATAAAAAACTTGATATAAATGTAATGATTTGGCAAGCATGTTGCAGTTATGGATTTTATACAGAATTGCTTCGTGTAAATTGGGACTAACTAAGTGAGAATAAAAGACAGATATAAAAGACAGATAAAAATTACAGATAAGTTACTACGGACAAAAATCGCGTTCAAAAGATACAAGGTTTTTGTCCGCTGTTATGAATTTGGCATTTTAAAGTTATACATCCAATAAAAAGCTTGACATAAATGCAATGCTTTTTCAAGCAAGTTGTAGATATTTATATAACAGAAAGCCTGCAGACACTACTGCTGCCTTTTATTATATTTAGCTCTCTTTCATTATTAAAAAACTGCAAGGGATTGCTAATGACGAAATCAGATCGAGGTAATAGAAAGAAAAAAAAGATATATGAACACCCCTAATTATTCCCAGGTACGGCCAATTGAACAATAATTAAAGCGCAGTGGTACATTGTTTCTATAATAAACGATTTAGAATAGGAACGCAGCACGGATCAATATGTTGTATATTGGATTTGTTTTGGTAACTTTTACGTTTGGGCTTATGAAGCCACTGTATTATATATTTTATAGTTCTTTTAATGAAATTTTCAGAGGTTGTCTCGGATTTTTGATCATATCTCCGTTATTTATGGACGAATTTTGCTGATTTTAAATAGCAAACTTTTCGAAAGCATGTCTGACAGAATTATTGAAGACTTGGATGCCGAGGATATCTGGGGACTTCAGAAAATTGATTTCAACAGACAGACAGACAAACGGACATGGCTTAATAGACTCCGCCATCTATAAGCATCCAGAATATATATACTTTATAGGGTCGGAAAATTATATTGTGGAAATTACAAACGGAATGACAAACTTATATATACCCTTCTCATGAAGGTGAAGGGTATAATTATACAATCTCTTCACTTAACTGATTACATACTATGAGCAAATCTAAATGATTTTTTTCTCTTACAGATAACAGGAAATGGCCTTAAAGGAATTATTGTTCTAGTTTTTTCAATGATGAATTTTTCTTCACTGCACTTTATGTATTTTCTATATTTTTTTCTATATTCTATTTATTTTTCCTTTTGCAGTGGATTTTGCATTGTTTACCAACTACACATACTCATACATATGTATAAATATGAGACACAACTCATATTTAACACATGACATGTGAAGGATAAATTTGTTGGTGTGCGTGTATACTTATACAGATGATGTTTATAAATATATAAAGGGTGATTTATTTAGAAATGTTTTTTCATTTGTTTATCATACTGTTACCATATTATTATTATTATTCAGTATTGTTGAATAATTTATCATCAAACTATTCAGCTTTATTACGAAAATTAGCCCACTGTGAGCTATGTTTTTATGCCTAATGACTTTATTGAAAAATCATTTTGTTGAAAGGCTAATTTTTTGTTGCGTTTTATTAAAAATTAAATGCAATTTATTGTTCTTTTGGGCAATAATAAAGATTCCGATATCCAGTTCTATGTCAAGTGTTTTATTTCAAATTAAAAAAGGGTCTAAATGGATCACCTGTTTTTGTGTGTATATGGTTTTAAATTTACATGCATTAAGATTAAAACTTATTTTATATTATATTTTTTCACTTGAATGGAAATTCACTCATTTTTAATAACAAAAAAAAAAAAGATTATACAATTTATCTGCTGCTGTTATTCATTTTACTGACAATGATGTTTTGCTGATGACGATGCTGTTGCCGTTGCTGCTGATGTTTTTAATTTCATATTTTATTTGTTAAAATTTTCTCTGCATTTTTATATTTTCTATCTTAATAAAAATATTTACCAAGTATTTTTATTTCTTTATTTTAAATAAACTCAATTTTATTTATATAAATATGTAAAATTATTCAATTCAATTCAATACAAAACCATTCAAGGTGAGACAACAATGGCTGCTTTAATTGAAAACTACTATAAAATTTAATATAAAATAGTTTTACAAATTGAAAATTAAAATAAATACTTTCAGATGTGATGTACCCCTACATTCTGAGATTCGAGAGATCAAAAAGGCTTTTATTGATTTATACTCTAAGACAAAATCTGTAACAAGCTACTTCTGGAGCTACCACGATTAGCAATGTGTTATATGTTATATTACACCTTGAATATTATCCACCAGATTGGAAGAAGTTTCACTGGTAACCATGATACCAAAAGTAGAATCATATAGACCCATCAGCCTATTGTCAAATATATCGAAGCGATTCGAGAAAATGAGCATGAACAAGTTATGCCCGATCTTAAGTGAAAACAATTGTATTCCGAATCATCAATTTGGATTTAGAAGAAAACACAGTACTATCGAACAAACCCAAAGATGCATCATTTTTGAATTTATTTTCTTTATTATTATTCAAGTAATTTCAATAAGGTTTAAGTTGTTTCTTTTTTTCAGATATCTAAAAAAACAAGAAACCTAAATCCCTTAAGAAATAGAACAATTCCTACACAAATACAGCTGCTATAACTTAAATTTCTAACAAAAACTAAACATACTCGTACTACAAATTGCAACTAATATACTTTCTCGCACATAAAACTCTGTGCAACCAAATAACTCTCCTTACTCTTAGCATGTCGTAACTTTTGCAGTAATTTGATGTCATAAAAAAAAATCAGCACAACACAAATAGCAACAATTTAAACAAGAAATTAAATGAATGTTTCAAATAAAAAGAAGAAAAAAGAAACTAAAAATCAATTTTAGAACACAAAATCTCATCATATTCATTATCTTGTCTCATTGCTGTTGCATCATTTATGGGCAATCATTTGGTGTGTGTTTGTGGCGGTTACAAACCCACATTAGAACAACCGCCTCCACTTGTCCTACAACTCGTTGGCTGTTCGTTTTTTTTTTTTCTTTTATCTTTTGCATACATTTTTATGACCGGAACACAAAAGGCGTGCATGTATGACTTGACTGTCTAAGGATGTGTGTGAGTGAGAAGAGGATTTTATTTATATTGCTCAGATTTGCAACAGTTTTCTAGCTATTTCTTTTTAGCTAACATAAAGAAATACACACTGTCTGTCGGCTTTCTCTATTTTTTATTTCTTTTATCATCATTTCCAGTCATGATTCTAGTTTTTTTTTTTTTGAAGCGATTTTTTATGTTTATTGTTGTTGGCTTTATATTTTATTTTTCTTTATGGCTTTTTAACCCGAAGCTGTGTCATCTTTCATACTCACATCCACATATAGTATATAAAGGGTCCGCCAAATAACTGTTTTTTTTTTTTTTTTTTGAAAAAAGTTTTTTTTTTAAATTTATTTTTTTATTATTGAATCTTTCTTATCGAAATTTACAATATGTATTCAAATCTTAATTCTACTTGTTGTTTATTAGTTGTTACCAATGTAACCACTAACTGCTTTATTCAAATTTTTTAAAAATGTCTTCTAGTTAGGCTCAAAGTATCGGTTCTTTTTAGCCTCTGGTGACCTTCCAACTGAAGCAGACCGCGAGCGAGGTAGTTAGGGTGGGTCATTAGTTTAGCGATGTAGCTAGTTGAATATTTTTTAATTTTCTCCTGGATAGTGGGAACGTTGAGATCTCTGTGGATAATATAATTACGTATATACCATGGGGCGCAGACAATTTGTCGTAATATTCTAGACTGTCTTCTTTGAAGCTTTTGGATTTTTTTGAAAACGCTATAAAAAAACTACTGAATATTTTTTCAAATTTCTTTTTTTATTTGAAAGTACAATCCTTCCGATTAATAATGGAAAATAATTTCATTAAAATGGCTGCCTCAGCTGGCCATGCAGTAGCCTACACGATCGGCACATTATCGATTGTGTGCAGCTGTATTTCACTAAACGGCGTCAATTGTCTACGTAACACTTATCTTTGACGGCACCCCACAAATAATAGTCCAACGGTGTCAAATCGCAGCTCCGAGGTGGCCAAACGTAGCGCCAATATCCTCCTCTTCAATTTTTGTGAACAAAACATGGCGCGATAGCGATCGCCATTAACTGTAACGGCCACTTCTTGCTCATTTTCGAACAAAAATGGCCCAATTATGCCTGTGGACCAAAATCCGCACCAAACAGTGACTCGTTTTGGGTGCATCGGCTTTTCAATGTATGCGTGCGGATTTTCTGTGCCCCAAATGCGACAATTTTGCTTGTTTACATATCCGCAAAGATCAAAATGAGCTTCTGTAAGCAATTTTCGTACACATTCTGCAACATTACCCTGATTTTCAAAGTAATGTCGCAATATTTCCCAGCATTGTTCAAGCGTATACACAACCATATTCGTTCAGCGGAAGGATACAACTAATTATCTGTCAAATCAGACATAAGCTAAGTGTTACCATTTACGAAATAAGCACTAGTTGAAAAACGATACGTTAGATAGCGGACCCGTTATATACATTTGGAAACGAGTGTTAAAGCAACGTCAGAATTAACAACAAATACGAAAGCAACAGTGGCACAATACAAGTTTTTAACTTTTATTAATTTTATGATGACATTGTTTATTTTTGTTGTATTTTATACAAGTTTATGACTGGTACATCAAACACACATATTCATACATACATACATACATACATACATATGTATGCATATTAGGTTGGTCCTTATTCAAAACTTTTTGCATTTTCGATGCTCCTATAAACTAAAATTGTTTAAAAAAGGATATGCTAAACATTTAAGCATAACTGTTTATTATGTTTCTGCATTATTGTTGGAAGTTTCGAGTTTTCGTTTAAAGTAGAAATATTTTCAAAATATGTAATTAAACCTTAAACAACAAATATTGCTGATGACGCCTTCGGCAGTGCAATAAATGCATTCCATTGTACCAATTCTCCAAAAATATTACTTTACAATGCTATTCTTTGTATTATTAAATTAATGAACTCAAGCCAAATAAAATTTTCTCTAATAATAATAATTAAAAGAAAAAACATAAGAAAAAACAATTCAAAATAGTTTCCATATTTCGTTTGCCCATCGATGATTAAATATAAAAAAATGATGGAAAAAATAATAAACACGAAACTTCTCAATTCATTTTTGTTAATATTTCTGTAAAAAAAAATATGTGTAAAATGCATAATGTACATGTAAAATTAAAGCTCTTAAGTCTGGTACAAGAAAAACAGAACCCATAACTTTACACTGTCACTTCTTTAGAAAAAAATTTTATTTTATATTTTTTATACATTGTTTGCTTAAAAATAAAATATTTAATTGTTTAAAAAAAAAGTTTACTTAAATATAAATATTTTTCGTTGTTAATATTTTCACAATAAAAAAAAATTAATTTTAAAACTTTTATTAGTATTCAAATTTATATATCGCACCTGTTCAACAAAAGGGTATTAACTCAAAATTTTGAAATTTTCACTTTTTATTAAAAAACGACACATAATAATCTACTCTACCCACTGTAAAAATCTCCCATTGTTTTGTCTACTCTTTCGTCAAAAAATACCGTTATGTCACTCTTCATATCGTTAGAGTTACTATTTATATATCAATAGTTTTTGGCCTCTACTGAAAATAGAAAATTTTGAGTTACTACCCTTTTGTTGAACAGGTGCGATATGTAAAAGTTAAGCAAACATAAAAATATTTTTGACTTGTGACGTCACAAGAAGAAATTTTGCTCTCAATTTTACTCAATTTACACAGTTTTTGTAAAATATAACGGACCTGCGTTGGTATGACCTTTATTGTTATACCCTCCACCGGCATAAGTGGTGAGGTATATATAAGTTTGCCATTCCGTGTGTAACACTGAGAAGTACTCATCTAAGAACCAACAAAGTATATATATTCTTATCCTTATAAACTTACCCTTTTTATACTCTCCACCACCAAGAGTGGTGAATGAGGGTATATTACGTTTGTCATTCCGTGTGAAACCTTTTTAATATTCATCTGAGGCCGAACAAAGTATATATATTCTTGCTCCTTACGAAATTCTAAGTCGATTTAGCCATGTCCGTCTGTGTAAATAACTCTCACGTCCAAACTATACAACTTACCTAACGAAATTTCCAGAAAATATTTTTTATTTTCCGGATAACTTCGATATTGAAAATCAGCAAAATCGGTTTAGGCCAACCAGAGTTATGGACCAATATGTGAGACAAAATCTCCATAAAAATTCGATATTTTTGTCCATTTTATTGCAATATTTTGAAATATATTGCAGGTAATACCATGAAATTTTGTATACGTTGTTTTTATGATAAAAAAAAAGAAAGTTTGCGGAAAATAGTAAGAATCGGTCCATGATTTCTCATAGCCCCCATACAAAAATTTTCCCGAAATATTGCTCAATTATACATAAATGCCTATAAAATTGGAATATCAAGGCAAAAGTCCGCAAAAATAAGTTTTATGCAAAAATAAATCGCAAAAGGAAATTTTTTTTTGTTCGGTCTATATTTGACCATAGCCGCCATATAAAGTCCACATCCAAAATTCCTTTAAATACGTATAACACAGATATAAATAATGTGAAACGGCTAAAATTTCACATAAATAATCTTTATAGGCAAATAAATTTTTGTACTAAATTTTATGGTGGTCGGCCCAGAATTGGTCATAGCTCCCATACAAGGACCACATCTAAAAAAGACATTTATCCCTATATATATTGTATAAATATCGATACCGACTCAAAACGTGGCACAGATCATTTACATATATACAAAAATCATTCCACAAAATTTTGTGAATTTCGGTCTATTTTTAACCGTTTGTCCCATATAAAGCCCTCTTCCGAAAATCACTTTAATACTCATAAATCTCTTATAAGTAAGGGTACCAATCCAAACTTTTACACGGATCATTTACATACATGCCACCCTACAGGGTGGACCACATAAGGTCCACCCTCGAAATTGACGTTAATACTAATATATATCTTAAATATACCGTTATTATGTTGAAATTCGACGTGAAATATCCTCATATGCATGAAAATAACTGTTCCAAAATTTAAGAAGATCGGTCCATAATTTGTCATAGCTGCCATATAAGAACCATTTCCAAATAACAAATAAATAAACAAAAATGTCTAATAACTATTGACCAACTTTTATATAGATCAGAAATTTTAATCCAGAAATCATATTAGTATCGGTTAAACGGCAATTACGCTACTGGATTTTGTAGCTGTCAGGCAATAATAGCTCCTGAATTAAGTCCACTTCCGAGCATGAGATGAAATTCAACCAATATACATAATCCTAAAATACATAGAAATCACATTAGTGGATACTGGATTTCGAAGCTATCAGTCCATAATTGGTCCAGTTCTTCTATGCCACCCATAAATATTTTGTAAATAATGTTATTGACATCAAATTCAAACACAAAAAAAACCTCATTTTATATCTTATCCTTTTTTATACTCTGTTTCTTAACTTGTTGTGAATATGGAAAAATCTGCTTTTAATTTTATAAATTGTTAAATTACAATCAGGATTATTATGAAAAACAAACAAACTCTGTAAGAATCGGTAATTACATCAATTATAAATGGTCGAAATTTGATAAAATTTCAAAATATTTAACATAAATTATGTTGGTCCTAAAATTGTCTTTCAAACAATATATCAAATACTAATAAAATTTTCACTAAAACTGAATAGAAAACACAGAATAAGAATATTCTAGTCCTATAACCAGTGTAGTTTTTCCATTTCTTAGTACGTTTAAGTGGAGGGTATTAAAGATTCGGCGAAGCCGAATATACTTTTCTAACTTGTTTATACTCTGTTTCTTAACATGTGGTGAATATGGAAAAACATTTTTTTATTATTTTATAAATTGTTAAATTACACTCATGATTGTTATGAATATCAGGCAACTTCTATATTGTTCGTAAAATTGTCTTTCAAACAAGATATAAAATAGTGGTACCAATAAAATATGTGGTAAGACTAAATAAAAAACACTGAATAAGGATTGTCATATAACCAGTGTAGTGTTTGTATTTCTCATTATATTTAGGTGGAGGGAGGGAGACTGTTAACAAATGCGGCACCCATCTAGCAGAAAGTTTTTTCATTTGTAATTCTTCGTGGAAAATTACATGGACACGATCACTTGAGATTAGCTATTTCACGCACTATTATTCGCCTATTATTTAATACCTATCATGCACTTTGGCTACAATTATTGTTGTTATTGCTATTTTTGGACATCCACTACGTGGTTCATCCACGTCTAAATTCAGCAACCCAATTTTCTACTGTTGCACATGAAGGAGCACTTTCATCTAACACATTCATCATATCATTATGAATTTCTTGTCCCGAGAAACCTTTTTTATTTAAATATTTATTAACGCCACGAATTTCTAATTTTTTCATTGTAAAACAAGTAAGAAAGTAAAGTCGATCAAGCCCCTTATAATACCCTACACCTAGTATATGTATAAAACTGTTTTTCAGAAATAGGCGTTATATGGGAGATATAACCTATTGTGGACCGATCATCCAAAAATTTAGTATCATGATGTTTGTGAATATAAGTATTATATGTGTTAAACTTTATCGCGATATAAATACTTTTAAAAGATTTATGGAGCTTAAAGTAACTAAATTACGGAGAGGGTCTTCTATAGAATTTCGACTAATTATGGACCGATCGTAATAAAATTAGACCATATTATTTGCATAGATATGAAATATATTTGCGTTAAATATTATTTGGATACCAATATTTTCGAGCGAGTGATGCTCTTTAAAGTGATTTTAGGAAGTGGGTCTTATATGGGAGTTTCGACTAATTATGGACCCATCATAATAAAATTGGACCGTAATTTATGAAATATATTTGCGTTAAATATTATTTAGATACCAACATTTTTGAGAGAGTTATGCTCTTTAAAGTGATTTTCGGAAAAGGGGTTTATATGGGAGCTACGAGTAATTATGGACCGATCTACACAAAATTTGCAGATGTGATTTGTCTTCATTTACCACTCATTCGTGATGAAATTTGTTTGTTTGGATACTTGCATAATTCAAGGATTTATGATCAGTAAACCCCAATTTCGGGAGGACATTTGTATGGGGGCCAGGTGAAAAAATTGACCGATTTACACCAGTTTGAATACCATCCATCATTGGGCCGAAAAAATATCATGTACTAAATTTTATCGAAATATCTTCAAAATTGCGACCTGTACTCTGTGCACAAGCTTTACATGGACAGCCAGCCAGCCAGACGGACGGACGGACATCGTTAAATTGACTCAGAAAGTGATTCTAAGTCGATCCGTATACTTTAAGGTGGGTGTTGGACCAATATTTCTGGGCGTTACAAACATCAGCACAAATCCAATATACCCTCCCCACTATGGTGGTGTAGGGTATAAAAATCGCAGATGCGACTTTTTTGAACATCTGTTTGGCAGATCGAAAAGAAATTTATCATGTGTTCATAGCAGAGATGGAAGTTTCCAAAACACTTAACTTTTTGTCGTTTATACCGCGCTTTCTGTTTTAGGCTAAAAACCGCCTCGTACATTGATCAGATTAAACGAGAATAAATTTGTTGGGTTCTGATGGAAAAACCTTCGCTGGAAGGGCAAAAAAATAAAGAATTGGGACCAGGTATACTAAAAAACGTAAAACATGCTGTTGGTTCGTTGGATTTCTTTATCTGGTGTCTATACAATTTTTTGGATAGATGGAAAAATGTGCGCTGTAAATTAAGTCACAGAAGACATGCCGCTTCTGAGGGTATTAATGAAGGAGATTCTTTCCAAGCACACATTCAATTTAGTCAAGTCTAGGTTAGGGCAAGACAAAGTCCGTGTTATAGAGTAGCCGTCACGATACCCAATCAACAACTTTGGGGAGTGAAAAAAAGTATTGTTAAACATAAACCTAAAAGCAAAAACCATATGTGGGGAAAAATTGAAAGAAATATCTGCCGAAATACGCTCAAAAATTAAAAATGGTTGGATGGTTATTAATATTACATAAGCACGGATTTTCATAAGAAGATTTTTAATTTTGTGTCTTCTTTCAGCTCTTTTTTAGATCTAATTTTTGTTACATAAATAATAAAACATTTATGCGACCGGATTTTATGTAAACAATGTCTTAGTAGAATTTTTTTTTCGAAATTATTGCTACTTTCAAATTTCAAAAAAAAAAAAAAACGTTAAGCGATTTGAAATGTTCTGCATTGGTTTTTTTATTCTGGAGAAAAATATTTGACCTTGGGATCATCGAAACGAAGTGGCAAATAAGAGCCACTCTAATACATAAGTATATATGTAAGTTGGTTCCCTTCCCTTCGTTATTGTGCTGTGTATAAGTTTCTGTATTTTAATACTTCAGAGAAAAAATATTATTAAGACAAATCATATAAATGTCAACATTATGAATTTGTGTGTGTGTGTGTGTGTGTGCCTGTTTATTGCCATTTGTATGTGAATTAACAAATATGGCACATTTCTGTCTTTATGTTGCAACAACAAAAAACCCAAAAACAAAAGGAAAATCTACATACATACATTTACATTATCTTTATTGTTTTGAAATTCTTAAATAAATGACTCCTTAAAGAACGGAAATTATATGTTTATGAAATGAAAAATAATGTATTTAAATTTAATGGGGAAATTTAAAATATGTTAATATTGTTGTAATTTAGTTTTAATATTGTCTCTGCTGAATAAATAACAAAATTTTGTTGGTTTTCTTGGTTCTTTTTAAGCGTTTTTGATGAACATTAAAATATGTAAATAATACTGTCATTATACTTGCCAATGAGTTTTTAATTTTTGCCACAGGACAAGCAAGAATAATTTATTTTTTACAGGAAATACTCTAATAGAAATGTAAATGTTTCCCAGTTGTTTTAAATCAATTCACATATTTTACTGAATAGAATTATTTCATAATGAAATTAAGTGGTGTTTCACACGTTTCAGTTTTAGCTGGCCAGTTTTTAATAATCAATTCCCTTTTGATCCAGCTATTTCGTTCACACGTGTAACTTCAATTGTCGTATTCTTTAATATCAATTTTCAAGTTGTTTATGCAAATCAACATGCAGACAACTTTGCATAGACTAAGAGGAGAAAATACAAGAACAAAAAAGAGTATGTAATCCTTTTATTCTCTTTTCTGTTCACACCCAAAAATACTTGCCTTGAAGAGTCATTTTTGAAACGTGTGAAAGTAAACTAACTTATTATTAAATGGTTAAATTTTTATTAATTAAAATCCAATCAAAATTGTATGAATATCTTGATTTTAATTAAAGAAAACTTTTCAGCAAAAACTGTATTAGTTTAGTACTCTTTCAATTTTTGATGTTGACAACTCCAGAACTGGAAAACCATTTTATAATATGGAATAATTTCCCTGGAATATGAAAATTATTTAATGTGGAATTGCATTTTTAAGCATTTCTAAGTTTAATTCCGAAAAAAAAACGTTGCGTTTTACTTTTTTTATTGTAGAAGCAAAATACGAAATAAAATGCACAATTTTATTTGCAATTTAAAATTTAAATTTGTAATTTCATTTAAATCCATATGAAATTTTCTCAATTTCAATAATGAAGTGCATTTAAAATAAGTAAGAAAGTATAGTTGGTCAAGCTGGACCATATAATACCCTACACCCAGTATATGTATAAAACAGTTTTTCAGAAATGGGCGGTATCATGATGTCTGTGAATATAAATATTATATGTGTTAAACTTTATCTCGATATAAATGCTTTTAAACAATTTATGGAGCTTAAAGTGAATTACGGAGAGGGTCTTATACGGAAGTTTCGACTAATTATGAACCGATCATAATAGTATTGTACTGTATTATTTTTAGACATATGAAATATATTTTCGTTCAATATTATTTGGATACCGATATTTTTAAGAGAGTTATGCACTTTAAAATGATTTTCGGAAATGAGGCTTACATTGGAGCTATGATCAATTATGGACTGTTCTTCACAAAATTTGTTGATGTGATTTGGCTTCATTTAATACTCATTTGTGGTGAAATTTGTTTGGATACTTGCATAATTAAAACATTTATAATCGTTAAACTCCTATTTCGGGAGAACATTTATATGGGGGCTAGGTGAAATAATGGACCGATTTCCACCAGTTTCAATCCTATCCGTCCTTGGGCCGAAAAAATATCACGTACCATTTAAGGCCCACTTCCGAAAATCACTTTAAAGAGCACAACTCTCTTAAAAATATTGGTATCCAAATAATATTAAACGCAAATACAGTTTTATTATGATCGGTCCATAATTAGTCGTAGCTCCCATAAATGGCCCATTTCCGAAAATCACTTTAACGATAATAAATTTCTAAAGAATATTGGTAATCAAATAAAATTCGAAACAAATAATATACAGAAATGATGACACCTAATTTTATAATGGTCGGTCCGTAATAATTCGAAACTCTCATATAAGACCCTCCCCGTAATCAACTTTAACCTTCATAAATCTTTTAAAAGTATTTATATCGAGATAAAGTTTAACACATATGATATTTATATTCACAGAAATCATGACACTAAATTTTTGAATGAACGGTCCATAATAGGTCATATCTCCCATATAGCGCATATTTCTGAAAAACTGTTTTATACATATACTGAGTGTAGGGTATTATATGGTCGGGTTTGACCGACTATACTTTCTTACTTGTTTAAGTGGCGGCCATTTTGTCAGCTGTCCGATATAAGGACAATTTAAATTTAAGTCAATTTAAAGTTCTATGCATTAAATAAAAACACCTTATATTAAAAGCATTAGACAGTATTTAATTATAAATATTTTAAAAATAATACTTAATTTCGAGCATACTTACAAAACATATAGACAATTTATTGTAACAAGTCTTACCTGAAATTAAAAAAACATATATATATATTAATTATTTGAATAAAATTAGGATCTATATATACAACTATACAAGGTGAGTGCAAATCGACAACAAATACAACACAAAACAGAAACAACAGGCATTTTGTTTGTGTAAAATAATGTACTACTGTCCAGATCACTGGAAAAATTATTACTTTTGACACAAGTAAATTGTAAACAAAGTCAGTCAGCTGGGCTACTGCACTCAGCTTGTATATTTGCACCATGGTTCTATATATGACAAAAATCAAAAGGAAAACCACCCAAGCCTTTGTTATTTTTGAATATACAGTCGGTGAAGTTACAAAATAAAATCATTATTATAAACAGAGTTCGAAAAAAAAACACTAACGTACCGTACCGTATGTTAGTGTTAGTGTTTGCTAAAAAAAACTAACGAAATACACAAAATAATTGTTTTTTGCACGAATACAAAATTTATAACTTTTCATATGATTGTTCAATTATTATTTAATATGCATTTTATGCATTATGCAAATAAGGCTTACTAATTGGAAAGTACGCTTTCTAAACGCATAGATTTTCTTCAACTCAGAAGAGATATCAGATGGTCTAAAGGTGCGGTCACACTTGACAAATATTTACTCAAAAAAGCGTAACCATTTGTTTTAGCACAAATTTGTTTGATGTTGTTTACTCCTACAAGAGTTTCGCTAGATCAAATAGCATCAAATAAATAAAAACCAAATACTTTTTGTGGTTTGTCCTAAATAAACACACGAGTTTAATTATATTTTATTTAGCGGTTACGTCTTGTTTGGCAAATATTTGTCAAGTGTGACCGCATCTTCAGTATTTTAGTATTAACTATTAATTTTACATGTTTCTATATTTAAAATAAACAATTGCTGCTAGAATTGTTGTATATAATGACACTTTAAGCAAATTAAAGTTCCAACCTAATATTTATATTATATACGAGTATATGAATAATATAAATGAAAATCCTAATTTCTTACTAAACGCAAATAGACAACATTTGTTAAGTAATAAAAAAGTATATAACTACAACACAAACATAAAACATTTATCTTTATGTCTTGTACAATAGGAAACCAGCAAAACATTGAACGGGGGAATTAACTCTTGGGAATATATTGAACTGTAGAAATTCTACAGCCACAACGAATGGAATAAGAAAATTACAATATACGAGATATTTAGTTTAATTTATAAAACAACACGTTTCCCTTTATATTTAACAATGTATTTGAACTGCTGTCGGAACAGCTGTGTTGCTGAAAATAGTGGTTGTGGTTAGCGAAATTTAGTATTTGTTTTTAAATAGAAAACTAGAAATATTAAAATACTAAACATAGTGCCAATTTACACTAAGCAATTCTTTAAGCTAAGCTAAGATTACCTTATAGACATCATGGTGAGGGGAAGATAAGACGAGTACACACTTTATTGTACAAGCAATTCATGTGTATATAAGTGTGCGAGCAATTTAAGCAATAAGAATTGTACTGTGTGAACACTGAAAAATTTTCAAGGAAAAAATTGTATCAATCTGTTTAATAAAAACTGCTTCGTATACATTTAAACATACTGTGAGCGTCAATATAAAGTGAACAAATAATATTGTTAAAAAAAATAATTTATTATATATACTACAAGTACAACTTTAAAACCAAATATATTGCATAATTCTAAGTAACTTAATAAGTTATATTAACAAAAACAGGAAAAATAAGGAGCATAAAAAATTATTTAATTTTAACGAACAAGTACCAGATGTTTCACCTCAAAATAATGTAAACAGGAATATTGAAATAATGTTAAACAAAACATTATAAAATCTTGACATGAATACGAACTGAAGAAAAGTCGGCAACATATGAATAGAAATTGAAAAATGATAATTACAGCAAATTTCGAACCACCAGGTAACACTGGTTAAAGGATTGATGTTTGTCTGTTGGCTAGCGGGCACCGCAGTGGTTAGAACGCAAAGAATGTGGTTGTTCTCGAAACATGTAAATTCAACCCAGGTTTGAATCCCAGCCAAGAAAAAAGTTTTTCAAGTTGTAAAACAATTCCTACCTTCAGTAAAAAATAATTTAATGAAAATTAAATTTAATGAACTTGAGCCTGACTAAAGAAATACCAAAAATTATATTTAATATTTTATTTGTAGTTGTTTCGCCATAAACACAGCTGACAATCTTCTAGATATAGACTTAATTAAATTTTTATTGCAACCAGGCGAAATTTTGTTCCACTCAAAAATACCGCCTTTAGGTTCTCTTTGCAAGAAATATTTCTTTGCCACAGATGCTCAATTGAATTGAAGTCTGAAGTCTGATTGTGCAAATACTCTTTCACAATTTCGAAGCTATGATTAGAATCTAGTGTAGGGGCTACATTGTCTTTAAAAATGTCGAGATAATCCTTTTCTTTTTTATTGTAGATTCTATAAATGTAGGATTACTGACCCATGATGCCATCTTACAAACCGCCGCCATGTTTTACCATCTTGGTAAAATATTTATTACTAAAGACTTAGTTTTTGTTACAATGCAATATCATTTTCTAATGTATTATTATTTACATTAATATAATTAAGCTTTTCTTTTAATAATATATAGTGTTGAGTTTATTTTGACGCTCACTGTATGTTATTATGCAAATAATTCCATATAACAATGAGTACAAAACTTTTTATTAATTTTAATGCTTTTAACTAAATCAATAAAATAAATAAATATATCATTGTCCACATAAAATCCGGCTACCTGAAGCTGTTTTAAAGTCACTAAAATCACTAAGTTTTTTAATCTAACATTATTCTATAAAAAAAAAAACAATCGAAAAACATTTGTACAAGTGCTGAGCACTGGAAGCTCAAAATAGAAAAAAATTGTGCAAAAATTAGTTCAAAATCCAACATTGTCTGGTTCAATAATTGCAAAAAATATGAAGCTTTCAAAAAATTATAAAACGATACAAGCAAACCGAAAGCACACATCGCAAACTAAAAGAAAGCTAAAATTAAAAAAAAAACTAGGAATTTACAAAGAGATACTATTTTCAATAAAGCAAAATCCGGCTGTTTCCTACAACGAAGGTGTCAAAAATACAACACCAATGTAAACTCCCTAAGTCAACTATAGCGCAATTCACAATCTTGTGCAAATGGTACTGCATCATTGCATTTGCAAAACGGTTTAGCATATTTTGTTTTTTCTGTGTATCTTGTAATGCCCTTATTTATAAAACTTCCAACAGGTTTATAAGAGGTTTATAAAGCAAATTTCCATATAATATAAACCTGTTTTAAGAAATGCTAAACCTTTTTGCAAATGCAATGCTGCAATACCATTTGCACAAGATTGTGAATTGCGCTAATGTGTGGACGTTTGTTATTAAAACTCTCTCGAATTCAATAACTAAAAGTTTCTTTCGTTTGTTGTCTGAATAGCCCCAACTTGTTAAATTTTCAGATATTTATATAATTAAACGTCAAAACTATTGTTTTGATTTATCCTATTTAGCTCCTGTTTATTTAATAGCGGCAAGGGATTCATATTGATGAAATCAGGTTAATCAGATATAATTGAAAATACACAAACGCATTTAAATTTTTATTTTGTTTTTAACTTAAATTTTTGTCAAAACTAAATATTCAGCCATGTCACTGAATTTAATTCCGTTTGGAAGTCACATTAATTCCGTATTTTGTTTCTATAGAAAAAGTAAAACGAACATTTTTGCTATGTGGAATTGTAGTTTTAAGAATTTATAGGTTTCATTCCGAAAAAAATGTTCGTTTTCCTTTTTCTATAGAAACAAAACACGGAATTAATTCCATTGTATTGACTTTAAAGATTTTTTTAATATTATCTATAATTGTACAATATTAAACACAGTTTTTTTCAATATCGTATTTAATTCACTGCAGAAAGACTGCACCCATAAATTATAGAACACATGAGAATTGTTTATAATGGTTTATATAAAGTTTTGTGAGTCCTTGGTTTTGATATTAGTAAATTGCAATAAAATCTGAACGGACAGTTTAAATTTTGAATACATTTCGATTATTTTTTGAAGAGTACTTTTTGGTGGTTTATAAATATGAAACAAATGACCTGCTTATTATTTATGCTAAAATTTAGAACATTTTATCTATATAAAGATTCAAATGATTTGATTTAAATAATAATAAAATACTCAACACATTTCCTTCAACAAGGCATTACATGTTAATGATATTTAATATGTTTATTAAATTATTTAATGTTTTGAACATTTAAATTATTAAAAACTTAAAATAGTTTCATATACAAACCAACTTAATAATCATGGCATGCGTATGAGTAATATGACAACTTCAAATAATAATTTATTACTCATACGCAAAATAATATTTTATGTTATATTAAATAATTTTAAAAATATTATATTTTAAAAGAAATTTCTTAAACTAGCTTTAAGACAAACTAAGCATATAACAAGTGAGAGTATATGTACGAGGTGTGATCAAAAATAACCGTTATTTTAAATTTTTTCAAAAAATATTTATTAATTTATCAATAACTATCTTGCCCCTTGAAAGTATTTCGCCTCAGATATAATACACTTATACCAGCTATTTTCCCAATCCTCGAAACACTACTGAAACGCGCTTTTTAGTATCGCCAACAGCTCCTGTTTCGATTTTTCTCTGATCTCCTCAATCATTGCAAAACGCTTTCTTTTGATCGGTGTCTTCAGTTTTGTGAAGAGGAAAAAGTCAGCGGGGGCCAAATCCGGTGAATACGGTTATTGAGGCATGATAGCGGCCAAATATCCAAGGCTATAATGCTCTGTATTTAGAGGCATTAAAAGGGTCCTATATATTATGAACTGATGAAATCTCACGAAACCATCACATCGCAGGGTACTTGTATCGAGTACAACTGATTATCGTGAAGAAAACATTGTACGAAAAACGAAAAATTCCCTGAATATGCGGTCATATATGAAAACGTAATATTCTGTCATGACAACGCTCGGCCACATGTTGCAACATCTGTTAAAAACTATTTAGAAAAAGTGGCTATGACCTTGCTCCAACTACTATTTGTTACGATTGATGCAGAACGCTTTGTCTGGAAAACGCATCAATTCACATGGTATTCGAAATTATCTTGATTCGTTCTTGTCCTCAAAAATTGATCAGTTCTTTTGACGCGTAACCATACGTTGCCAGAAAGATGAGAATGGCCAATAATTTGAATAAATTTATATATTTCAAAATAAAAGCTAAAAATTTACAAATATACCGCATTTTTAATGTGTTTAAAAAGCCAACCACTAAAAAAAAACCACAAATGTTGCTACTAGGTTTTCAAAAAAAAAAAAAAAAAACTTATGTATATTGGCCGGATTTGATGTCAACAATCATAATCAACCAAACTCGAACTAATAATTCCATAAAAGACGGACACAAATAATTTCCTATTTGTTATTTTTATGTACAATGTTTATAACAATTGCTTTAGATTCTTAAATATTTGTTTAAATTTGTATTATTTTCAACCTTATTGTAAATTAGTTACACAAAATATTTGCCGAAAAAGGCCACAATTTCCCAGATGAAATATAAAGACAAAAATTAAAGAAAAAATGAAATGAAAAAATTTAATAAAACAACTAAAAGGAAATTTAATATTTACAATGTTTAAAAGACAAACACTGGCAAACAAACATACACACACACACACACACACACTGTTTAAGACAAACAAATCTACACACAGATGAATGAATTAGTATTTGAGAGAACAAAAATACTGCAGTATGTTTCTTTAAACAAAAAAAAAACCCAACTACAACTGCTTGTACATGCAATTATTTTCAAATATCTATTTTTTTATACTAAAATATTATTTCTATTTGATTGTATATGGGCATTAGAGTGTGTTTGTATGTGTATGTGTGTGTGTGTTTGTGTCCGATGTATTTTTTAATGTTTTTCAATGATTTTGCTGCAAATTGGATTTCAATTTGACACATATTTCTTAACTGCAACAACGATTGCTTCAGCCATAGTTGATGTTTGTATTGCTGCTGTTGCATACAGCCTTCTTAACAATTCTCTCTAGAAGATCGAAACAATCAAGTTGTGCTTGACATGCATGTAAAAGGAAACACAAAATTTCATTCATTCACTCAGTCACATTTTCATTCATACATTCGTTTAAACAAAAACGTGCCTACCAAAACAAAAAACACACGAAAACACACCCCGTAATAGTAGTTTCTCAATAACCAACTGAATTTTCTCTGCTGTTTAAAATTCAACATACTAGAGTGATTGTAAGTATTTAAGGCAAAATTGTGCTGGTCTAGCAATGACCAGTAATGTTGGGTAATGGTTTCTTTTATATTTGTTTAGCTATACTGGATTTAAAGTTTTACTGACTGTTAAATAAATACAGCCTCAAGGGAAGCAGAAAAGTAAGGCAACAAGTTGTTCTAGAATATAAATTTTTAAAGTTGTGCGGTTTTAAATTTGGGTAATTGCTTTGATTTTTTGGTACTATTTAGAAAATACTTCTTTTAAGAAAAGCAGCCAGTGAGTAGCTTTTAATCATTTATTCAAAGAATTGACATTTTAGAATAGGCATTTTAAAAGCTATGCGGAATTAATTTTTAAGGTGGTTTCACCCATTCGTTCTGAACAAAATATTTGATCGGACAAAGTTTTTTTCATATGAATTTTGACGTCTCTCTTTTTAAGGATGCTGTAGCTTAATTTGTTAGCGCATTTGATCATTAGGCATGAGTTGGTATTTATGGCCCAGCCGCTGCCACTCAAACAAAAATCAGTTTCTGATAATTTTTTAGCGCCTTTCTTCGGTGGTAGAGCATTCAAACGCCACCGAAGTAAATTAATTAAATAAAGGCTAACCCCCTTATTCAAAAACGATTATTAAATTTAACAAACGTTTATTAAGACAGATTTGCATATAAAAATAAGCTTAATAAACGTTTGTTAAATTTAATAATCATTTTTGAATAAGGGGGTATAAACTCAAGCTTTAACATTAATACGTCTACTCACCATCAGAGGCGCTGCAATTCTACACTAAAAACAAACATAATGCGCAATTGCAGAGTTGTGATATAAAAGCTTTCTTCTTTCACCACCTTTACTTCTTCAACTATCCGCTTTCCAAGGAAACTAACGCAAGTATGGCATATTAATTGCCTCTTTTAAAAAAAGAAAATATTTTAGAATTGGTTTTATTTTATATTTTGTCAACACAAAACACTGAATTGGGTTGTACTTCCATGTCAATCAGCAAAAGCAACTTTCTTTTTTCATTCATTTTGAATACACAATATTTAAAAATAATTTAATATTTGATTTGTTCACCGCAATATCACCACTTGTAAAACTACACCTAATTCTGTTTTGACACCGTTTTGATTTAACACGTTTTGAAAATAAACAAATTTAAAATTTTTTTACACGATTTTTTTTTACATTTAGCACGATTCAAAATCTTTTGGGTTTAGACTTTTTTTAATTAAATTTAATTTTTGCGAAATATTTTGATATCAAAATTTACTGGCCAGAGCAATTGTAAATAGCACATATTTAGGGGGAATTTCTTTTAGTGCATACAATCAAATGAACTTGTAAATGATAAGTAGTCATACATTTTTTTACATTACTTTTAAGCTTAAAGTGTATATCTTTTTTTCCTTTAATAACTATGCTAGTGTAAAAACACATTTTATACACATGTAATTTAATAATATAAACCTGAATAGTTGTTCTTAAAATATCTTTGTTTTTCACTAATTTCAATGGGTTTTAGAGATAAGAAACCAATCACCTATTTTGCATACGATCAATGTCTTTTTAACAAGGTTTTCTTTTACACGGAATTTCCTGGAACCAATTTCCGTGTAAAAACAGAATTAGGTGTAATAGTTTTTCTTTATAAAATATGGCAGCTTTGCTTCGTTCGAAATGGGTAAATCATGCTGCAAAAAACTCTCAGTGAAAAAAATTATGATGTTAAAAAATAAATTTTGGCGTATTTCACATAGCCACCGCAATATTGAAACATTTATTGGAAACAAAATAACCGGTCGTATAATCTTAAGAAATTGAGCTGTTGTTCGCCTTTGTTATGTGATTTAACACCAGTACCTATAATCTGTAACTCCCGAGTTAAAAAATTTTTCGATTAAAATGTATGGAATGAAACAGAAATGCCATAAATTAAAACAAGCAGCTGTTTTTCTCACACATCTGTGTCTGTAATTTTTTTGGCGAGTAGTCGCTAGCACGTAGTTTTTGTCTGTAAAGTTTTTGTGAAAAAGTTTCTCACTTTAAACTGTCAAATATGCTCATTAATAAAAAAAAATACAATTTTAAAAATAAAATATAAAGCCATGTCACAGAATTTAATACCATTCGAAAGTCTCCGTTTACACAGGGAAACATTTTGTTTGGAAGAGAGAGACGGGTGGAGAAGAGAATATGAAATTTGGTTCCCGTTCTCGGAGACACGCTTTGTGCTTTCATTCTTATTGTTTACATTGGCTATGCATTTTGACATTTGCTTTATTTCTTTTCGGCGTTCTTTGTTCATCAGTAGAAATATACAGTAGAAATTAAACAAAAACAACACTGCAATTAGCCAAATGGCAAAAAAAAAAACAAATATAAACTGGAATGTTTTCAACAACAATGTTTCCCTGTATGACCGCTAAGGAAAATAAAAAAGAGAATTCCAGATGTTTCTCTTCCAAATATTTCCATGTGTAAACAGGGACAAAGTGGAATTAATTCCGTTTTTTACTTCACATGGTATCCGAAATTATCTTGAAAACGAAATTTTTTTCGCAATGAAACCATTTGCTATGTGGAATTGTAGTTTTAAAAATTTCTATGTTTCAGTCTGAAAAAATTGTTCGTTTTGCTTTTTCTACAAAAGCAAAAAATGGAATTAATTCGGTATGGAATGGAATGGCTGCATATTAAATATTATTATTATAAAAAAACATATACATTTGCAGGCATGTCACATAATTCGATCGGAATGGTATCAATTCCGTATTTGCGTTCTTTAGCTTCCAAACGATTTTTTTTATTCCCAAAAAATTTTTAAATCTCGGTTTTTAACTTAAATATGGTAACGTTGTTTAACCAAAACAAAAAACATAAAAAGTATAATAAAAACGAACAAAAATTTTAAATAAAAGTGAAAAATTTTTTTCAATAATGCCCGAAAATTCAATTGATGCTGTTTTAAATGAACACAGACAGCAAAACGCAGTTGAAAAGCTACAAAGAAGAAAGTTAAGGGATGCATCTGATCCTCTGTCATATTCCAGTGCTGTGTAAATATTTTTAATTTTTGTAACTTTTTGACAAAAATGTTCTGGTTGCTGGCACCAACTTTGAACTGTTTAACATATTAATTAAATATCAATGGGAGAATTAAAAAAAAACAATGAAATAATAAAATTAATTATTTAATTGTCAGTATAAATTAACCGCCTGGCCCACGATGTCGAACGATAACGTACGCTTAGACAAGACTTAAGACACAAACTTTTTATCGTATCTATTTTTTACTCAATCAAGTTTGTTTATTCCACAATCAAGTTTGTGTCTTAAGTCTTATCTAAGCGAACGTTATTGTTCAACATCGTGGGCCAGGGGGTAATAGTATGAGTTTTTTTTTCAGTATAAAATCATAAAAAATAGCAATTCCACTTTAGAAAAGTAAAGTGGTTTTATTTCAAAAAAAAATTAGTTTTTCATATTCTAAAGACTCAATTTACGGAATCAAAACCACTTTCGATCGGAATTACCAAATATCTTTTAGCTAAACAAAGTTTTCTTTTTTACACCACAAAACTATTTTTATTTTAATACAAATTATTTTGTGAACAACAAACATTAAAGTCGTATTTCACATTTCTAACGTAACGTCGTTATCCCTTTTCATAGTTTTCGACATGAGTTACAGACATGTTTCTTACTCCATTTTTGAAGAAACGATGGAACATTTTGTTCCACATCTTTTCGATGCGACAATTTTTTACTAAATTTACAGAACAAGGACACAGTATATTCTTTTTTATGTTAAAGTTAGAGTCTATACAGAGCGAAACGAATCAATTAGAGTCTTAAGTCTCAAAATCTGAGACCTTCAAAGATATGATAGAAGAATCGTAACACAATAAACATATAAATGAGTTTCTTATAAATTAAAAATATCATCATAACCTTTAGAACTATGAATAAATTCATACAAAAAATATTAATTTTCATTCCTTTTGAATGATTATTCCACATAAAATTATTCGAATAATTGTAATGAAATATGTACAAGAAATAATAAATATACCAGTAATTGTAATGGCCCCAACAATTCGTCGTTCGTCCCAGTTGTGTTCCTAGCATTAAGCATAAAGGTCACATTTGGCAAACTGACTTTACTCAAAAAGGCGTTGTTTTAGCACAAATTGTTTGATGTTGTTTACTCTTACAAGAGTTTTGCAAGATCAAACAGCATCAAAAAAATTAATATTTGTTGTGTATTGTTCTAAATAAACGAAGTTTTTTTTAATAAATAAACGAGTTCAAATATATGTTATTTAGTAGTTACGTCTTTTTCGGCCAATATTTGCCAAGTGTGACCGTACCTTAAGTTTTATTCCTAAACATATACTCTAACAAAATTAATTTAATTATATATGGAACGATAATCTTATAGTAAACACTTTAATTTTTTTTTATTGTATTGTATGTCTGCATGTAGATGTGTCATGAATTTTGACAAGTTATGTTTCAAAAAAACAAAACTCATATTCAAGTAGTCACATACAAATACATATAATTATTCGAGTAATTATTCGCAAGAAATTTTTCGATTATTCAAATAGATAGCCTAGTAGCCCTTCCTATAGGTTTTTCATAAAAGTTTAAAATTCCTAAAAATGTAAAAAAATAAAAACAAGTAAAAAAGCCTGACCATATGTGAGATACGAGTATGACATTAATTTAAAAATCTCTAATGGCCGAAATCTCGGTAATTAGTTAACCATTGGTAAACTAAAATACTAACTATTGTTTAACTATTACTTGGTATTCTTATAGCAAACTAAGCATTGCAAATAAAGAATCATTAGTTAAGCCTTTGCCATTAGCTAACTAAAGACTGTTGGCCTTATTAATAAAATTTACAACAAGTTTATTAGAGGTTTATAAAGAAAATTTTGTATGCAATTTTGCTTTATAAACCTGTTATAAACCTGTTGTAAGTTTTTATGAACAAGGGGCTGTGAATTTAGCCATAAACCATACAAATGTTAAATTTTTAAATGTAAAAAAAATTAAATTTCCTTTCAGAAATTGCATACATTCCTTTAAAATTCTGCTTAACAATTACAATTACTGGTGTATTTATTATTTCTTGTATTTCAGTGCTCTCACTGCTCTTTCATAATACATACACATAATAACACAACAACAACAGCAATTTTTACAAGTACATGTACTTAAAATGCAACCTCGTCATCGTCGTCGACATCTTCAACATCATCATCATCATCCTTAGCACCAACAACATGATTAAATGTAGCTCTACCAATATCCACTGATATATTGGTTGTGTATTACACTAGTTGGTCCCATTCCATTTCTTGCTTTACACTTTGCCTCTGTGTCATACGAGTACAATCATCGCCAAAATGCTTGTATGTTAAGTTTTTTTTTCGCCCAACTATAAAAATGATGTCAAGCGTTTTCGCATTCAATATTGATGGTAATTGAACCTTTTTCTTTCTTGTTGTTGTTGTTTTCTCTTTATTTCTATAAATTTTTGTTCGATTCTCAAGTAGATTTTGAAAATTTATCATGTACAGCCTTAAGAATCATGTGTGTTTTTGTGTGACTACTTGAATATGAGTTTTGTTTTTTTTTTTTTTGGATCATAACTTGTCAAAATTCTTGGCACATCTACATGCAGACATACAATATGCAGACACATACATATGTATGTATGTATGTATGTATATACAGAAATGGGGGGGAAAAATTTAAAAATTTAAAGTGTTTGGTAAAGGATTCTCTTTACATATTTAATTGAATTAATTTCGTTTGGGTATATACAGATTTAAGAATAAAACTTATGCTTAATGCTAGGAACACAATTGGGACGAACGACGAATTTTTGGTTGCGAATATTCGTCTATTAAAATACAACACATTTGTGTATATGAAAATACACATAATAAATGCGTCGGCTAAATTCGTTATATGCGGCGAACTTTGAAATAGAGTCTATTTATATTTCTTACGCCAGCGCACGACAAACAAGCACTAAGTTGTGACCATGTTTCGTTTTAGTTTTTAATGTTTTACTAAATAATGTTAATTTTTACTTTGATTATTGTTTTATTTTTTACTTTATGTAATTAAAAATAAATTTACAAAATCGTTAACTATAAAAATTGTGTTTACCTGTGTATTTGTCAATGTTAATTTGTGTATATATTATTTTTAAAATATGGCCACACTACCTATCAGCTGTTATACGAAAACAAAAACATTAACAGCCTTATGCTAAGAAAAATGTTAAATGTTATGTTAAGAAAAATTTCTTAGAGTAACATGCAAAAACAACTTTAAGCTTAACATACGTCTTGTAAAGCGATGATAAAATCAAATAATTTAAAGCAAAACATTTAAGTTTAAAAAAATACCTACTTTAAAGTGACGTTAAAATATTTTATTGTTTTGACAAATAAAGTTTTGTGAATTTTTATATGGACTTTTACAAAAAAGTGGAGGCATGGACACCATTTTGCAATGGATATATTTTTTAATGTGAAAATTAAAATTTTTTGAAAGCATGTAATGAAGATAGTTTCAATTATTTGAATTTTTTACATAAAAGGCTTAAGTCGGTTTTAGTGACATTTTTCAAATCACTTCCAAAATTGTATCGCTAGAGGAGTTTTAAATTCTGAGTAAAATAAAAAAAAAGAGGGGGCGGGGCTCCAAAGTTTGTAACAAGTTTAGCTATATCTTGAAAACTGTATTTATATCTTACACGACATATATATATTAAATGACAGGAATTATATTTTAAAGATCATTCCGACAATATATAACATGGCCTACTTATATGAACCATCTAGAGGTCAATTTCGGGAAAATTATTTTTTGATGCGAATTTTTTTTTAAAAATCTAAAAAATCTGGGGAATATACCTTTGTTATATATTATATATAAAATTTCAAAGTTAAAAAGTCAAGATTTTTTTCATTCAATGTATAAAGTGACCGTGTAGGTAGTATAGATCCGAAGATATTAAAGATAGAGGATGAAATATCGCCATAAAAAATACAAGACAAAACAAGATGTATTATGCGAAGCCGTACTGTTTTTGCATATGATTTTTTTTTCATAAGGCTGTAAATTATTAAAAATTACGACGAATTTACACAGCGAATTGCCACCAACTAGTTTGTTGTGTTGAGCAAAATTCGTCGTTCGTCCCAGTTTTGTTCCTGGCATAAAGGCCATATGTAATATTAATACGTTTTTACTGAAATATGTAAATCTTTTAATAAGGTTATCCAACGTTACACTGACATTCTTAATTTTAATAACTTCCAGAATTCATTATTTCGTAGCTTTATTCGCCACTTTTTGTATTACTAATTATATGCATATTGAAGAATTACTTTATATATCCCTTAAAAGGGTCATAATTATAAAATTAAATTACTTCAAATAGATTTAAAGAAGAATAAATTTAATGAATTTATTATATTATCATCATCATTATAAGTATGATTTTTCAATTAGTTTCCTTAAAAATTGTTAAGTTTGTTTATTTATTTTACATATTTTTATAATACTTTCAATTATAACAAGTAAGACCATATAATACCCTACACCCAATATATGTGTAAAACAGTTTTTCAGAAATGGGCATTATATGGGAGATACAACCTATTGTGGACCGATGATCCTAAAATTTAATATCATGATATGTGTGAATATAAATATTATACGTGTTAAACTTTATCTCGATATTGATACTTTTAAAAGATTTATGGAGCTAAAATTGTATCGTATTATTTTTAGACATATGAAATATATTTTCGTTCAATATTATTTGTATACCAACATTTTTGAGAGAGTTATGCTCTTTAAAGTGATTTTCGGAAGTGGACCTTATATGGGAGACACGAGTAATTTTTAACCGGTCTGCACAAAATTCGTAGATGTGGTTTGGCTTTATTTACCACTCATTCGTGATGAAATTTGTTTAGATACTTGAATAATTCAAACATTTATAAATAGTAAGCCCCAATTTCGGGAGGATATTTGTATGGGGGCCAGGTGAAATAATGGACCGATTTCTACCAGTTTAAATCCCATCCATCATTGGGCCAAAAAAATATCAGGTACCAAATTTTATCGAAATATCTTGAAAATTGCGACCTGTATTCTGCGCACAAGCTTTATATTGACAGCCAGCCAGCCAGACGGACGGAGGGACGGACATCGTTAAATCGACTCAGAAAGTGATGATGAGTCAATTGGTGCACTTTAAGGTGGGTGTTGGACCAATATTTCTGCGTGTTATAAACATCAGCACAAAATAATATGCCCTCCCCATTATAGTTATGTAGGTCATAAAAATAAGTTATTAATTTTAAGCTGATAGCCACTGTTGCTATTGCTTTTAGCTGCTGATTTATTGTAATTTTAATTATAATAAATTTGTAAAAATAAATAAATGCATAAAGTTATTAACTTTTTGCTTTCATCTCTTTTGGAACATCTTGAACAAAAATAAGTACTTTTTCTAGTAGATTTGTAAGTAGTCTGGTCAACAAATTCCTATTACTTTTTAACTTAATTTGTAAGTGAAGTTTTAGCTGGGCAATAGGGTAGTTACAAGTTTAATGATTTGTATAAAATTTAATTTTTTCAAATTTAACTAATATTTCAAAACATTAATTTATTATGATTAGTGTGACCACCTCAATTTTAAGCGAAACCGAGACATTTTTCGAAAAAAGTACTAAAATCCGGAACATTCAAACTTAAAACTGGGCCATTTTTTATGGGAAAAAAACTTTATTATTCAAGTTAAATTTAGACAATTATAATATTATAAGTAATTTGAATCTAATTTTGTGTCGCTTTTTGTTTAAAACCGTATTTATCCTGTGATGAAATTTACTTCAGCAATATTGGGGATTCTTTCAAAAAATTGTAAAATTCAACGCATTCGTCCTTTAAATTATATTTGAGAAATAGCATATGTTTCAAAGTATCTAGGTTGAGTTGCGATTTTTCTTTTGTCCATAATTTTGCGATCAACGAAAATATACGCTCTACACTTGCAGATGCTGCTGGGAAACAAAATATAAATTCAATGATTCGCGCAAAAAGCGAGTGTACGAAACATTGTTACTTTGAAAATGTTTGAAACAGTCTACCCAACGTTGATGTGGTTTAGTAGGAGGATTATTTTTATTCCATTCGCTGATTTTCTCTGGGGTAATAAATTTCAATATGTAACCGAACTCGTCAAACAATTCTACATTGTTGTCTTCTTTTTCGTTGTTTCTACATCTTTCCAATTCGGTGCAGCAGCGAGTGCCTTTTTGTTTAAGTAAAAACAATTTTAAAAAATAATAAATGCGACCTTTAAATTTGTTGTATTTAAAATTGTAATGACTCTTTTTTGACATGATGTAAGAGTTCTTTCTGAGCCCAAAAAATAGCCCTTATAAAAGACTCTTTTCTAACATTATCTAAGAGCTCTTTCTGACGGACCATTTTCGAATGTAAAGACCCTCTTTTCTGAAGGTTTTCGGAGCAATAATGATTGTTTTTTGGGCTCATAAAGAGCATAAACGCTCCGGTAAAGGTGTCAGAAAAGACTCTTTTCGGACTCATATGGCTTCCTGGAGACTCGTGTAAAGCTCTTTCGTTATAATAAAAGCATTTCATGACGAATATAGACGATCTACCTGAGATATTAAGAATAACACTGCAAATTCTGTTAGTTTGCATTCTGCGCAATAAGTTTGAAACCAACAGCAACATCTACTCTTCTTACCAAATTTTCACTGGAGTTGTAATCTTTGCTCGATCATTGTCGGAGAATCGAGGATAACATGTTTGCTTTCTTTTTTGTTTAAATATTGCTATAACAACATTCGCAGTACTTTTTGAAAGATTTAATATCGGATTACCAAAGAAATTGTGCATAAATTTCTTCCTATTTTGATTTTTCATTGCTTAACACTCGTACAAATATATTGAGACGAATTAAAATGTTTGACTTAATAAAGGTAGTTCACTAGACAAATCTCTGAAAAAAAAAACGGATGTGTTTCCATCTGGGCATCCAAAATGTGACCAGTTTAATGTGAACCGTGCTTTAGTATTGTCAAAATGTCCAAATCGTGAAGCAACCAAACAACTGTTTAACTTTTACAAATCGAGTCAATCATTTCCATAATATGACAAAATACATTAACTTCGGGCTTAAACTAGTTGCATTTTTGAAATTTATGAAGTGTCTGAATAATATTCCCTTTGACTATATTTTTTCCTACATCAACTACACTGATACTCGTAAACTCCGGTATTTTCTTCCTGCCCTACATGTTGAATACCTCTACCTTCTACCCACCCCCCCCCCCCTCTCCATATAACTCGTTATCTGTCTAAAATGTTAATTTTTTTTTTTATTTTATTGTGGTGTAAATAGCCACTAGTCCTGCTGTTATGGATGTTGTGTTCTGATTGTACCTTTAGTGGGTTGTTTGTTGTGTTTCTTATTGTTGTTGTTGTTATTGTACTTAATATTGCTTTTTGGCACTCTCTCGTTTACTTTGAAACTGCACATACATTAATATATACATACATACATACATACATACATACATACAAACATACATACATACATACATACATACATGTATACTGTTTTCGTGTTCATTGTAATTTTGTAATTACAATGTTTCTCTTCAATGTCTACTACGGTTTTCATTACAATTTGTTGTTCTGCTTTTATTATTACAATTTGTTGTTGATTTTTCCTTTTTCCTGTTCTTGTTGCTGCTGTCTATATAACAACAACAGCAGCAGCAGATAGACAGCAGTGATTTCCAACTATGATTGATGGATTTTTGTTTTGTTGTCTGTTGTTGTTGTACATTTTATATCTTCAAACATAAACATTTTCTTGGATTTTATCCAAAATATAAATATTTAAATTAAAAACCCAAGAACAATAATACAACCCTTTACTTTGCGAATTCCTTGCTTCTGATATTTATTATTGTTGGGAAATGATTTGAAAAATCATTTCTGTATTTAAGTAAAATCAACAAAAAAAATATTTAATGTTTGAAAGTAGAATACATCTGTGTAGATATAAAGAATAAAGAATCCTTCTTTTACTTTAATGACACTTGTCATAATTTTTAAAAGTACTTTTTGTTATAATTTGAATAGCTTTCAATACAAATGGTATATGGGTTTCTTATTGTGTGTCTATCAATTTAAACAAATTGTATATTTATTTATTTTGTAGAGAAGGTCAATAAATATTGTGTAAATCTAAATATTGAAATTTCATTAACTTTTCTTTGTAAATATTTAATTCGTATATTTAGTACTGATAAAAGCATTGCTCCCATAAAATTTGGTCTCATAAAAATTGTCGTATTTATTTAACAAAAAAAAAGCTATTGAAAACTTATAAAAGTAATAGGGAAATTGTAAAGCATTGCTACGAGGGCGGTTCGGAAACTTTTTAGCCTAGCACAGAAAGAGAATAGTTAGTTTTTGAAAAACATTTTCTTTTTTCAATATAATCTCCTAAAACTTCAATACACTTAGTCCAACGCTTATCTAGCAATTCTATTCCTGGATTAAAGTAGATTTCCTTAAGGCCTTCATTTGAGGTAAAACGTTTGCCAGCTAGAAATTGTTTTAGATTTGGGAACAGGTAAAAGTCACTGAAAGCTAAATCAGGGGATGGTCAAGCAATTCGTACTTTAATTCGTTGATTTTAGCCATTTTTAAAATACTCTTGTGCGCTGGTGTATTGTCTTGACGAAAAATGATTTTTTTGTATTGTAATCCAGGATGTTTTTCTCGAATTTTTACATTTAATTGATCCAAAATATTGCAGCAGTACTCTGAATATATTGTTTTACACTTTTGCAGATAGTCAATCAATAAAATACCTTTCAAGTTTCAAAAAACCGTTGCCATAACCCTACCAGCCGATTGACTTCTTTGGGGCACTTCCTCTAGCTTCACTCCATTGCTTTGATTGTTCTTTTGACTCTGAAGTATAGTAGTGGATCCATGTCTCATCAACAGTTATGAAACGATGCTTAAAGTCCATTTAATTTTTGTTAAAACGATCTAAACAAGCTTGAGAAATTTTCATTCTTATGCGTTTTTGGTCGACTGTTCATCTGTAGTTCTTCGTGCCAAATTACTTGGACTCGATCATTTGAGATGCCCATTATATTAGCTATTTCACGCACTTTTATTCATCAATCATTTAATACCATATCATGCACTATGGCTACAATTTTTGTTGGTGTTGCAATTTTTGGACGTCCACTACATCGTTCCTCTGCAATGCTGTTGCCTATGAAGAAGCACTTTCACCTTACACATTCACCATATCATTTTGAATTTCTTGTTCCGACAAACCTTCTTTATTTAAAAATTTAATGACAACACGAATTTCTAATTTATCTATTGTAAAAAAAAAAATTGCGGATGCGTCTTTTTTGAACATCTGTTTCTATATGAAGGAGTTCGTAGATTGAAAAGAAATTTGTCATGTGTTCATAGCATAATTTCATCAGTAAAGATGAACAGTAACAATGAACAATTTCAACCCAACATTCTACGCTCAGGTCAGCTTCAACTTTGGAGGCCAGTTGTGAAGCTGATAGCCTTGGATTTAGCCTGGTTTTACTTAAAATGTGTCGCCCATCATGCTCTTTGATAATTTTTTTGGTGGCTTTCTGCCGTTGTAATGGCCCCGAAAGCTTTAATGTTAACCGCATCCGCTATTTGTCGCTGTGAGTATCCATTTTTGAAATGGTTAAAAACGAATTCTCGTTGGTATGTCGTTGTACGCGGACTCATTTAAACTGTTTTAAATTGAGACTTGACATTTCAAAATCGGACTTGCAATTTAACAGAAAACATTGATGGCAGTAGGAAAAAAAAGAAAAAGAAACAACGTTGCATTGAGCTATCGAAACAGTAGACATTGACGGCATAAAATAAGCTGTGAGTTATTCAGAATGAATAAAGTTTTTGACAGATTAAACAGAAAATAATAAGTCTGCTGTTAAAAATATTATATAGCGTGGCCGGATTTCTGGTGAACAATTTTTAGGTAATATTTTAACAAAGCAGTTACTAGAAAATTACATTTTAAATCTACTGATGTTTTATCGCCCATTGTCCATGTTATTTAGAACTTTCACAATTTTAAACTCTTTTAAAATTCTCTCAATTTTATTGAGAATTCTCGCTAATTTTCTCAATTCGAAATTTAAATTCTTAATTTCATTTAGAGTTGTCTAAATTTTAAAATTCTAAAGTCAGTTGCAATATTCCCAACTTCAGTGAAAAATTTTGTAGAGTAATAAGAAATAACTACAAAATGCTAAGGAATTTAAAAAAAAACGTTCGAATTACATTTTACTGCTACACTGTTGTATTAACGCCCACTGTGCTTATGTAGAAATATGAAAATAAATATTTATGATTGTATTGCATTGTATTGTGTGTTTTTAGTATTTGAAAGTATGTATGTTGTACTATGCTCTGACCCATTCAATATCCCTTTTTATTTCCTCTTTCGCCGTAGTCCAATTCAAATTGTTTACCAAATATTCACCCACTCATTTATAAGAGTGCTATGTAGCTGTATCTGTGTGAGTGTGTGTGTGTGTGTCCACTACTTTTTATTCAGCCAAGGGCAGCAATAAATGTTTTATCTTCATATTTATTGCGTGACAAACATTTTGGTTGTAAACTTTTTCCAATATAGTAATATTTTTTGAACTGCTATTACACAGCCCGACAAAATAAAGACTGTTTTATGGTGCCTTGGATTTATTAGTCAGTTTGTATGTATCTAGTATTAGACTTCAGTAATTCACTTTTCTTGTATCAGCTCTAGTTTTCGAGATATTATTTTTTTAATAAAACTACGTAGTTACGCAATTTAAGATGGATTCACCCATATGTTCTTAACAAAAATTTTTTCCGGAGAAAAATTTTTTACTGAGAGTTTTTTGTAGCAGGATTTACTCATATCGAACGATTTTTCTGAAAAATCAAAGCTGCCATATGTAAACAAAATCTATTAGTTTTACAAGTGCGGCCATTGATTTATTTTGCTTTGGGTTTTAAGTATCCAAATACAAATATTAAATTATTTTAAAGTACTGTGTATTCAAAATCTCAGATAGAAATTCAAAATAAATGAAAAACGAAGTTGATTTTGCTGAAGGCATTGTTATTTGTATGAAAAAATGCAACCTATTGGCAACTCAATTCATTTTTGTCCAGACAAAATTTAAAATTAATAAAATTCAAGTTCATAAAAAATATTTTCTCTCTCTCAAAAAGAGAGACGTCAAACTTCATATAAAAAAAAATTGTTCGAACAAAATTTTTGTTCGAACAATTTGGGTGAATTCAAAAAATTTAAGGCTCAATTTTTCGTGTTGGGCTGTGTTATCATTTCCGTTTTTAGTTTTAATTTTTTTTTTTTGGCATTTTTCTTATTTCTGTTTGTTTGTGTTTGTTTATTAGAGTTTGGTGTTTAAACCATATGATAACAATAAGTGTTTTTTCGTTTAATTTTTGCTGAAACACTCGTACGTACAAAACAAACATGAAAATTGTATTTTATATGCAACATTGATTTTGATATTTAATTTTTTTTTTTTTTTTTTACAGCTTTTTGTTTAACAAACTTATGTAAAGGTCTGGTCATGCTACTACTTTCACAAGCTACTTGCCACTGCTGTCCTTTAGGGCCTGTATTAATATTGGCCATTTGTTTTTGTGTTAGTAGCATTATACAAATTTATACTTACTTACATACATACATAAGTATTGTAGACTGACTATAACATGGCCACTTTGCCTTGTACTGCCACATTTACTGCATATACATACCCATGAATTTTATTAGTTTGATTAAAATGAAAAATTCCAGATAATGTCCATTAAGGAAAATTTGTTTGTTTCGATATTTATGTAAAAATATATTAGAGGCTTATAATGGATATACGAAATAATGACAAAATCCTTTTAACCTTTCTGTTACTACTTTCTACTGTTTTCTTAGTTTAATTTGTTTTGTTGGTTGTGCTGGTTTTGCTGGAAATCAATAACAAATTCTTTTTATATTACGAGTATCTTGTTGAGACAAATACAGCCATAAGTATAAAAATAGACGACTCTTCAACAGTGAGACTAAACTAATTTGTCTTTGTTTTCGTTTCATTTCATTTCGTTTCTTTTCGTTTGTAATTTCAATAAAAACTAAATGTCAATGTATTTTTAATGATGATATTATAGCAATAATATTTATATATTGAGGCTTATTAGGCGTTATAAAGCACACGTAAACAATTGTACTTGACGAAAGTCTTCACTAACGTTTTTATGGACTTCAAGTTATTTATATTTATTTACACTTGTAGGCTGTAACGTACAGTTTACGTGTTGGATTTTTAAATAAATAATAACCAGCACTTGGTTAGGGGATTTATTGAATTAAAACAATATTTGGCTGCTATTTGTTAAAACAACAGTGTTTTAGATTTTGAAATGGAGACCAAATAGAACTGGTTTACTAATACAACTGTTGCAAGTTAACAGTTATTTTATGTTATAAAAATAACTGTTATAATATAATAGCGCAATTCACAATCTTGTGCATTTGAGATTGCAAATATATGCTACCAACTGTATATGATATTTTTAATTTATTTTGCACTACTTATTGCAAGATACAAAATTCACAGCTGATTTTATCAAACAAATTCTTAAAAATAAACAAAAAAAAAGTAAGAGTTTATATTCGCCTGTGCCAAATCTTTCATATATATATATATATACCCACCACCAAATCACCTATTATGGAGATTTAAAAGAGATTTGTGCGCATTTAAGTGATTTCTAGAAGTGGTCTTTATATGAAGCTACGGTCAAATATGGACCGCTTATTATGAAATCTAGTGAGACGATTTAAATGTATATACGGATTACTTGTAAAGAATTTCGACTTCTTAGAGGTTTATATAAGAGATTTATGCAAATATTATTGATTTTCCGAAGTAGGCTTTATATGGGGGCTACGGTCAAATCGACGAGATCGACGATTTTTATATATGTATGGACTATTTGTGTTGATTTCCAACTTGATACTGGCTTTATAAGGGATTTATGCGCATGTAAGAGATTTCCGGAACTCGACATTTTATGGGGGCTGTGGTCAAATATGTACCGATCATCATGAAATTTGGTACGACAATTTAAATGTATTCGTATATTCTAGTTATGCCTGTTAAATTTCCACTTGATAGTCGTTTTGATAAGATGCGAGTCTTAGTGTTTTTCGGAAGTGGACTTTATACTGGGGCTACGGTCAAATATGGACCGATTATTATGAAATCTAATAAGACGATTTAAATGTATATACGGATTACTTGTAAAGAATTTCGACTTCTTAGAGGTTTATATAAGAGATTTATGCAAATATTATTGATTTTCCGAAGTAGGTTTTATATGAGGGCTAGGGTCAAATATACACCGATCGTCCTAAATCTGAGATCGACGATTTTTATATATGTCTGGACTATTTGTGTTGATTTTCAACTTGATACTGGCATTATAAGGGATTTATGCGCATGTAAGAGATTTGCGGAACTCGACATTTTATGAGGGATCGATCATCATGAAATTTGGTACGACGATTTAGATGTATATTCTGATTATGCTCGTCGAATTTCAACTTGAAAGTGAATTTTAAAAAAGATTTATATGCATTTAAGTGAATTTCGAAAGTAATATTTGTATGGGGCTATGTCAAAATTATGTACCGATGCAAACAAAATATTGTTTTAAGATTTAACTTTGCATGAAACTTATTATTGCAGAATTTTGTTTAGATACGACATTTATGTACCATAAGGCTATATTCCGGGAAGACATTTGTATGGGAACTATGAGGAATGGTTAACCGATTCCTATCATTTTCAACAGGCCTTGTCGCTCCATAATAAAAATAAAGTGTACAAAAGTTCATTATATTATCTGTACAATATTTGAAGAAAAAAGCAAAAAAAATATCTGAAAAATATCGAGGTAGTCTGAGATTTTGTTCTATAACTCAGATCCTACTGGACCGATTTTACCCATGGTGAAAATTTCATTGTTATATGTTGTTTTTTCGAAGCTCTATCGCATCAACAACAGACGGTTCGATGGACAGACAGACGGACATAACAAAATCGTCTTAGAATCTTATAAGGACCCAGACTATATAGACTTTTTGGTTCTACGACCATTATTTCGGTGTATTACAAATGAAATGACAAACGCAATATACCCCCCAACATTTTGGTGGTGGGTATTAAAATATTTCCAATAAAAGCTTCTAGAAACAGTAGGATTTTTAATAGAAAATGCTGCTGAAGATTATATTAACAGAAAGTATTAAACATTTAATACATACAAACATATGTACCTTTATTTAACACCAATATTTTCTCGATATGGAAAGTAATGATGACTTATTGTTAGTCAGCTGTTTATTTGCATACTCAGAGCAAAAAAGAACTATTGGTTTTAAATGTTGCATATAAATTTAAATCTAGCATGTGCATTGCTGTGTATTTTGTTAGTGCAGATATGCACTTGATATGCTAAACCTTGCAATACCATTTGCACAAGAGTGTGAATTGCTCTAATGTTTATCTATGTTTGTGATCTGACATAGTTAATATTTGTTTTTAATTTAAACACCTCCTAAGTGGGGGCCCAAAAATATTGGTACAACATCTTTAAAGTATGCAAATCGAATTAGAACCACTACCAGATATAATAATAATCGTATCTTTTGAAGGCGATTTTTTCTTCAATAACTTATATGTGAATTCAAATTTTGTGTCAACAAAGCTTCATATGCGGAAAATTTCGCTTTACTTCTTAATTTTTTTTTAAAAAGCGTCACTCACCGAAGCTTATGGTGAATCTGTTTCATCGATTTCAATGTGCAAGAAATGATTTCTGTGGTTCACAATTGGTGACGTTTGAAAATACCAAAAATTTCTGTGGAACAAGAAGTGCTCGGGAAAAATTTCATTGTTCTAAGCCTGTTTTTCGAGGCTCTATCAACGAACAGATCGTCTTAGAATGTTATAAGGTCTCAGAATATACACGGCCCAATCATGTATAAAGAATAGCAAAAATGGGAAAAGGGAAAAAATTCCCGCGGAATTTTTATTCATGATTTCGACGATATACTTTTTGGTTCTACCAATATTTCAATATGTTACAAACTTGACAAATGTCAAACTTAATATATGTATATTAATTTGTTACATATTCTTAAGAAACTTTTCTGTTTTTCCCTAAAAATGTAAAACCCCATTATTTATTAAAATTTAAAACATAAAATTGAAGTTCTGCCCGATTCTGTCTTTATAACTCAAAAATCATAAGAGATTAAAAGTGTATGCGAGTATTTTTTTAAGATCTGTCTATGACTTTTAGGATATTAAAAAAGGAAACTAGTTTAAATAAATTGCATGTCAAGGGTGCCCTATTTTGGGCCACCACTCCTAGAGGGTATGAGTGGTCATCTTCAAAACGTAAACTCAAATGTTTCTTATCTGTTTTTTTTTTAATATAATTAACAAACACAAACTGCGAAGCTTTTGGCTTATCTGCAGATAGCACCCAGAATCTTGGGGAATCGTACCCTCAACTCTCTGACTGATAGTCTAGCAAACTATCGCCTAGTTTATCGGGGCACCCATTTAAAATTTGATATAAATCGCTTCTGCTGTTTACAAATGTCAGATATATATCCACAAAATTTCGATTCTGTTCCACTGTGCACTGTAGATATTTTACTATTTAAATTTTTTTTTAATAATTTAGTGAATATTTAATTTTCAACAATGTTGTTTTATTTGGCATTTGTTTTGACATTCATTTGCGTAACATTTAAGATGAGTAGCATTAAAGAAAGCATTTCAGATCAAAACTACAACAAATATTTAAAATCCTTAAAAACACAGTATCTAATAAAAATAGAAATTTTCAAAGTCAAATTGAATATTCTTTAACTAATAAAAAAAGGGTCATAATGATCAGTAAGGCCACGTTTCACTATGTCATTTTTGTTGTGAAATTGTCCAAATAGTTGAGAATTGTATGAAAACGGGTTGTCATATGGCGTCATCTACCAGTTTTCATACAATTGCCAACAATTTGGACAATTTGACAACAAAAATGACATAGTGAAAACAAAGCATAACATAAAGTCCATAAAATAAGAGCGCAAAATTAGTTTTAAAATCACACAAATTTTCGTTAATTATTCAGAAGAGCAATACAAGCAAATCCCGGTATAACGACTTACATGTTGCCAAGCCTATTTTTTAAATTGAAAGAAGAGTGACTTCTCTCTTCATTGAGAGAATTTCTGTAAAAATGATTCTACCATAAAAAATATCTACGCTTTATGTTCATGAATTAATCCATTAACTTAAATGGGTTTTTACTGTGATAAAATTCCATCAAGGGATACTTTAATTTTTTAGAGATGAAGAATTCTTTCATTAATTCCTTAAATATAATTTGTCGATGTTTAAAATGTGGTTGTTCATTTGATTTTGTTTTAATTTTTATATAAATAAAATTTTTTACACATTCGTTACACGCAGAGAAAAAATATAGTTCTATTTCAACAATTTCAACATTTTTAAAAACTTTTTGAAAATATTATAACCACTGTAATTATTTGTATGATTTCTGCATGATATGGTTAAGTTACCATTCACATGATTATAGCAATAATATACATATATGATTATAGTAATTATGTAATGTTTATGGTGATCAGGGGGGTTACTACTCTCACTGCGATGCGAAAGCAAATTTGATGCGTAAGAGTATCAATTTGTACGCTTGTCGCATCGAATTTGCTTTCGCATCGCAATAGAGTCTTATGCTAATTATGCCATATTTTGTTGTTATCAATCATAATCAAAAGCAACAAATTATGCTAAATGGCTTCATCATAAATATGATTGCAACAAATATATACATAGTTACCACAATCATATATATGATTGTAGTAATCATCTGAATCGTAACTTCAGCATATTATAGTTACCGCAATCATATAAATATTTACAGTGACCATAACATTGTTGCAAAACTTGTAAAAACTTTGACATTGTTGTGGTAAACATGTGTGTATATAAAGAATTTAATGTTATAAACTTCGCTGCTGATTTTTATTAAAGTGATATTGGTTATACCGGGCTTTGCCTGTACTTTAATTTAATGTATATAAAAATATTCAACACTTTAATATTTATATTTAAACCTTTACTAAACTAGACTGAAAATGGAAACTAAAGTACAAATATATCAGCCATTTGCTTGAATTCAAAATACTAAATCCTAACAAGGCAATTTAAGTTAATGTTCATCATCATCAAGTTCATTAGAATTAGTATTGTTGACAAATTCGTCATTATTAGCAAAACGACAACAGCGACATAATAGTCATCTGCAGTTGGTGTAGGAGTAAAAGTAGAAGTGGTAGAAGGTGCAGGAGCAGAAACATCATCATGATACCTGATGACAACAAATAGCACGTCTAAGGGTCATTTGTTAAGCTAAATAAATACAACGTATTATTTCCACGTTAATGGTTAAATTTTTGTGCTCATTTAACTAAATGAACCAATGTCTGAATGTAGAGGGGGGGTGTATTTGTGTGTACGAGTATGGTGTGTTTTTATCTGTGTGTGAAAGTGTCAATGTAAAAGTTTGCGTGCTTGTTTGCGAAAGTGTGTATGATGAAATACGGGTTTAAAAGAGTAAGTATAATACATATAATACCACTATTACAAATGACACACCAGAGCCAACTTCAACTAAGTAGTGATTTTATTTCATATTTACTCCTTCTCACACTTCTACAAATTTCAACAACATACATATTAGGATGGCGCTCATTTAGCTTATTTTAAATTTTCGCATTATTCCCAATTTGTTACATGTCTGTAACAAAGAAATGCTGAACATTTCAGCACAATCGGAAGAAAATTATTCGATCGATATTTTCAATTTTGTATAAAAGGCATCATTGAACTTACTTTTAACAGGAAATTAATATACCCAATACACCTATTTCTGTTTTTACACGGTAATTGATGTAAAAACCCGTGTAAAAAACGACATTGATAGTGTGTAAAATAGGATATTGGTTCCTAATCTCTAAAACCTATTGCAATTGTATTACTTAAAATTGCTTGAAAGTGATTTTTTTTCATACCCACCACCAAAAATTTGAGAGGTATATTACGTTTGTCATTCCTTTTGTAACACATCGAAATAATAATCGTTGATCCAAAAAGTCTATGTATATTCTGGGTCCTTATCAGATTCTAATATTGTTTGCACGATAAAGCTTCGAAAAAAGTCATAGAACAAGGAAAATTTAACCAAACATTCTCTGATCCACCTGTTTGGTTCTGTTTGGTATTGAAAATGGGCAAAATCGGCCCAGTAGAATCCGAGTTATAGATCAAAGTTTCAGACTACCTAGATATTTGTCAGATAAGTTTTTACTATTTTCTTCACACTTTATTTTTATTATGGTCCTGTTGAAAATGATAGCAAGCGGTCCACGAATTATCATAGCTTTTGTTAATACTGAAATATGTATTTAGACATGACTTTTAAAAATTCGTACAAAAATATTTATCATTATTGTGGGTACGAACCCAGTTCTTAAAAATAATGACCAGAATTTGACGTGGTAGTAAAAAATGATTAGGGACAGAAATGTAGCCCTTGCAGAGCCATGAACACCGGTATACAAAATGTTATGATCGGACTAAAAATAGCGATATAGTGAACAAAATACTAAAAGGGCGGTATTTGTAGGCGTGGCAAAAAAATAAAAAATAAATTATCTGGAATTGTTTTTACATTTTATCTTTAATCCTAGGGGGCGACTGATACAACTTTTTATTTTTGTATGGAAGGCGAACCACTCTACTGAGCCTGTACATATGCAAAGTCAGTTTTTTCATATTTAAATTCAGATTGTTGCATTATGTTGCTTAATTGCGTGTGGGTAATTTAAGAATTCTTGGACACTGTTAATTCTTTTATATCTGCTAGCAAAACTGCCCAATTTTCTGCATTGGACAGTTTAAAGTAAACTTATAAAATGGAATTTTGTTGGTGAATATACAAATGTTTTACACTATTGAACCGGACTACACACAGAGCAAAAATATAGTTGCACATGTTTAACACAACAATGTCAACATTTTTACAAATTTTTTAACAATGTTTTAGTCACTGTAATTATATATAAGATTGTGGTAATCATAATATGGTTAAGTTACGATTCAGATGATTACCACAAACATCTCTACGATTCTAGTAACTATGTATGTATATTTGGCAATTATGTTTATGATGAATTCATTTATCATAATATGATGCTCTTTGATTATGATTGAGAACAAGATAATATGATATAATATTTCATCATAAAACTGATCACCACAAACATTACATAATTACTATAATCATATATATGTGAGCTATAATCATGTAAATCATAACCTAATCATGTTATGATTGCTGCAATCATATAAATAATTACAGGGACCATGATATTTAAAAAAAATGTAAAAATTTTGGAATTGTTGTGGTAAACATGCACAACTATATTTTTTCTCTGCGTTTATTAACAAAATAAGAAGCCTGTATGCTTTTATAATATCATGTACAGTACTTTTCAGAAACTTTAGCTTTTTACAATTATTAAAGCCGTCAACGACTTATATTTTGTAAGCTTTAGCTTACTTTGCAAACACTTAATTTGTGATACAATATGGATGAGGGTTTGCAAAGTAACAATAACAAATTGTAATAACTAGTAAAATTAAAAAATTGTACCTTTTTGAACAAAATTGTACCACTATTATGGCTAATTTATTGTTTTTATTTAGAACAATTTTATAAGCTTTGATAATGTAAAATCTTTTAAAATTTACCAATAATCCAGCTTAGTACTACATATAGTCTACACCACAACAGTGGGGAGGATATATTGGATTTGTGCTGATTAAAAAATATTAATCTAACACCCAATTTTAAAGTAGAACGATCTACAGAATCACAGAATCGTGAGTCTTGTGCTGAAAAGTTTTGCACACAAGATATTTCGATAATATTTAAAGCATTTTATTTTGTACAAGGTCATCTGGAACTGACATTGTTGAAAATAGGTTCACTATTCTACCTAGGCCCCTATAAATGTCCACCCGAAATATGATTTATATAAGGATCCACACAAACAAGTTATTTTGTAATTACTGGTATGTCTGAGTACTTTTGAGATTCAAATAGTACCAAACATTTGCACAACTATACTAAGTCCTATCCTCCTCCGTGTTGTATGATGACAAAGTATCAAAAAATAGTCAGACAACAAACAAAATGAATTGAAGTCTGTTTGATAGTAAGTGCGGGCATATGTGTTTAGTAAAGTGAGTACAATAAAGAGTAAGGACAAACAAAAACAAGTACTTTTACTTCTAGTTCATTATGCATGAATGAAATCATGGCTATATATCTACCATACATATATAAATACATACAAATACAAACAAACACCAACTGAGACAATGTTAGCGACAATAACTACAATTTCTTTTTCACCGACTACATACACAATAGCAATAATGATAATGATGTCCAATTATGTTCCCCACTAAGTGGCAGTGTTTGCATTTGTTAACTGCCAAAGTTCAAAATACAAAGACTCATACACGTAAATTAGGCTGTACCAAAAAACACACTCATAACTACTACCGCTGAGACCATTGCTGCACAGCTGAGTTAAATTGGCATATGTCTACTCCTATATAAGTGCTTCTATACACTCACACTTGCAATATACTAACATCGTTAAATACCTATACATACATACATGTATCCTCATATAAAACAGTGTATGAACAATTTATAAATCATAATGAACTGACTGAATATCAGCTTGTATTGGTAGATGTGTGTGTTTCTGTGTTTGGTTGGAACCAGAGCAGCGGACTGTATAAAAGTGTGCAAATAAGGGATCATTCCACTTAACTGACTGACTGGACATTTGTTGCCAGTTAACTATTAATTTAGACACCGTCTGTCAGGTATTTAGCCAGGCTTTTAGTTAGTGATACACAATTTATACGCCAGACTTCTTCTCTATTCTTGGTTACAAATTTATTTGCATAAACTTTTCGAAGAAGTAATTTTTGTAGTTATTTAACATACACTTAAATACACAGTGGTTTAGAAACGTTTTATTTTTGGCAATAATTCGGTATCTTGGGAGCTACGGCAGGTATTGAAATTGTATAAAGTCGTTGAAATACTATTTTGCATGTCCGAAATGCTGTTTAAATGATATTGCACCAAATCATTACTTGTGATGAAAAGTTTATATAATACAAAACTCGAAATGCAAAAGATTGTATCTGAAGCCCGTCCAACCAACCGAATCGCCACCAAAGTCAAATAATCATGGCGCTATGATAATGCTCTGTATTTAGTGAAACCAAAATGATCTTATCTATTATGAGCTGCTGAAATCTTGTCAAAATATATTCGGGAACCTGTACTAAATGCTACTGATTGACCGATAAACACCTAGAATATGCACACACAGAAGAAATATAGTTGAACATGTTTACCACAACAATGTCAACATTTTTACAAGGTTTTTAACAATTTTATGGTCACTGTAATTATTTATATGATTGCGGTAACCATAATATGGTTAAGTTACCCTCATTATCATAATTTTACAGGAGAATTCTTTAAAAAAAATGTAAAATTCAACGCATTCGTACTTTAAATTATATTTGAGAAATAGCAAATGTTTCAAAGTATCTAGCTTGAGTTGCGATTTTTCTTTTGTCCATAATTTTGCGATCAACGAAAATATACGCTCTACATTTGCAGATGTTGCTGGGAAACAAAATATAAATTCAATGATTCGCGCGAAAAACGAGTGTACGGAACATTGTTACTTTGAAAATGTTTGAAACAGTCCACCCAATGTTGATGTGGTTTAGTAGAACGTGGCTTAGTAGGAAGATTATTTTTATTCCATTCGCTGATTTTCTCTGGGGTAATACATTTCAATATGTAACCAAACTCGTCAAACAATTCTATATTGTTGTCTTCTTTGCAACCATAAATTTCATCGTTGTTTCTACAGCTTTCCAATTCGGTGCAGCAGCGAGTTCCTTTTTGTTTAAGTAAAAACAATTTAAAAAAAATAATAAATGCGACCCTTAAATTTGTTGAATTTAAAATTGCAATGACTCTTTTTTGACATGATGTATGAGCTCTTTCTGAGCCCAGAGCTCTTTCTGACGGACCATTTTCGAATGTAATGACCCTCTTTTCTAAAGGTTTTCGAAGCAATAATGATTGTTTTTTGAGCTCATAAAAAGCATGAACGCTCCGGAAAAGGTGTCAGAAGAGACACTTTTCGGACTCATATGGCTTGCTGGAGATATGCATAGACACATGATTTTAAAATGAAAAATTCAAAAGAATTAATTTCCATTAAAATATGATGCGATTGTGCCAAATTTCAATGAAATATACTGTTTTGTTGTTCAAGTCCACATATTTTTTATTTAATTAAATTAAAAATAAAAATCCGGACCATCCGGGGGATGTCACCGGGACACCGGGACATTGGTTCCAAAACCGGGCCATGTCCTGGATTTTCCGCGCCAGTTGGTCACACTAGTTATGATAGATAGAAGAAAACTAATAATTATCAGAAACTGATGTTGTTTCAGTGGCAGCGGCTGGAAATCGAATCCGGGCCACAATTACCAACCCATGCTTAATGATCAATTGGTTTCCACATTTATTTATTGAACTTATTATTTGCCAGTAGTTTTTAAAATTAAATAATTAAACCAAAGTACTTAATCTTGGGCACATGTCACAGGGTATCTAAAATATGTCCAATAACACTGAATTTTCCAGCCCTGATTTAGACAATCATTTAACAATATATAATTAAAAAAATTCAGTTTAAAACTTTATTATAGTATAATTGAAATGTAATTAATTCAACAAACACTTCCTTTAGAAAACCATGTTAAATAAATTATATTCATTGCAAATATTTACTTTAATATTTTAGTTGGGAAATCAATAAATGAGAATGCTATTAAAAGTGTCACGCAATAAAACAATTGTTAAAATTGTTAAACGAGCCCTAATTGCCCTAGACCTTTACAAAGGCAAATAGTTTTAACTGGTTTTATGGTTAAACAGACATTCTAGATGTAAAATAATGCGACATTGATACATTAATTATTCATTACAACTCACTTTATTGTTTAATATTTTGGACAGGGTGTGAACATGGTTACACAATATTATTTCGATTAGTAATGACGTGCTAGAAAATCTACTCTGAAAAGTTGTAAAAAACTACTACTGTTAAATGTGGAACACAGATATCATTGTACTGTATAAAGGTTACCAGGGGCTTAAGTTAACGATATTTTAATTTAGTTAAACAAACGCAGCAAGTAGTTTTTGGCGATCAAACATTGTACCTTTCTTAAGCAGGATATGCAGCAATTCTACATAGGACACTTTCTCCGCATGATTGGAACAATAAAGCTAGTTTTATAAGTAATTCTAAAGATGACCTAAAAATGAAGTCTTTTTTACCTTATTTTACTTTAACCTCACAACACCATTGCAATAGCTGCATATAATACCCTTGAATGAAAAATTTGGTAAAATCGTGCTTGAAATAATTTCCTTTTATGCATGTCCTTTAATGGCTCCTTGACATTTTTTAAGTAAAATGAAACTGTTCTTTAAAAATCAAATATTTCTTTTGTCTAAATAAATACACACTCAAATGCAAAGCTTTTTACAAGGCTACATATATCAATAAGAAGTTTCTGTGGCATGACTAATTAGCACGCTTCTATTTTACACAAATTGCTGTAAAACATTTGCTACGACTGACTGAGTGACCGTAGGAACAACCACATGGCCTATCAGAGGCCACCTTCACCTCCCCCAAATGGTGTAATATTTCAACTTTCAAAATATGGGGTAGGCTCTGCAGCAAAAAAAAATCTATAAAATCCAATTTAAACAGCAACATGACATGACAATCAGCTGAAATAGAAAATAATAAAATAAACTCTCTAGTTTTCCTCTCTAATGTAGAAAACTAACTCACACAGATGAATAAAAATACACCAAGTCAGTCAGGTGTCAGAGTTGACTATAATATTTAACGTAACATTATGACCTTAAGTTAGTCATCAACACAAACAATGACATCCAAAAGGACAATACGAGTAGAAAAGAAGTGGTACAAAAAAAAACTATACAAACATAAAAAGCCAACATGAAGGAGATAGCATAAGAGTTTGTGGCGGGGTTGGGGGGAGGGTGGTGTAGGTCAAAAGGGGCTGTGCCATATAGATAAATAATAGTAAAAGAGTGTGTTAAGCACGTTTCACATTTTAACTGTCATTAGTTAAATTATTTAAATTTAACGCGTTTCATGTTCAACGAACACTAAAAGCAACACAACCATACACTCACTCACTAACACACACAAACACAACACATGCAAACACACTGACAGTCAAAGTCAACAACTGCCATCCCAGCATACCATTCTAGGAGCGCTCCGAAAAAGGAGTCAGAAAAGAGTCCAACTAAAGAGCATTTTCGGAGCGAAAGAAAAATTTGCTTAAAAAATTAAGCTATTTTGCATTTTTATATATTTTATTTAAATAAATTCCATTTTATTTTTTTTACTGCAAATACAATTTATTTAATTTTTTCCATTTCTAGTTTAGTTTATTTGTAATTGAATTCCCATTTTGTTTAAGTAAACCAATAATAAATGTGAACTTTTAATTTCTTGTATTTAAAATTGCAATGACTCTTTTCTGACATTATCTAACAGCTCTTTCAGAGCCCCAAAAAGAGCCCTTATAAAAGACTATTTTCTGACATTATCTAAGAGCTCTTTCTGACGAACCATTTTCGAATATAATGACCCTCTTTTCTAAAGGTTTTCGTAGCAATAATGACTGTTTTTTGGGCTCATAAAGAGCATAAACGCTCCGGTAAAGGCGTCAGAAAAGACTCTTTTCGGACTCATATGGCTTGCTGGGATGATATTATTGAGTTAGTCATTCTGTCAGGGGCGACAATAATTTTAGTGTCATATTAGTAGACAGTCAGTTAAAGTTTTTATATAAATATTATTGTTATTGTATTGTGCTTTTACACCCACCTCCAACAACATGGGTGGTACATTGAGTTATTCTGTTGTAGAAATAAAATGTATACTCGTATATACAATCTAGCAATATCCATCCGTCCGTCAGTCCATCTATTGAATGCATGATAATTCCTAATTATTCTTTGTTGATCAGAAATATCTGCTATGGAAAGTGTCCGAAATCAGTTTAGCAGAACCAGAGTTATGGACTCAGATTTCAGACAACCTCGATTTGAATAAATGCCTATAGTATTCATACAAAATTTAACAAGTCCAATATATTGTCCACCTTTAAAAATCACTAACATGCGCATAAATCTATTATCAAAATAAATATCAGGTTAAAATTGCCATCAAATATATTGAAATTGCTGCCTGAGTAGCTCCCAATAATTTTGAAAGCTTTTCTTAAGCTTGACAACAATTTTCATGGAGAAATTTCTCCAATACAAAAAGCAAAATCTGATTTCTTTACTGATAAATTCTCTACTGCGCTCAGTACTAAAAAAAAAACATGGAAAACTATTCGTGAAATTGGTATCGGACAATCTTCTAATCCAGAGCCTTGTACTTTAGATGCTGATATTATTAATGAACACTTTGTAAATATTCCCATGGAAGAAGCAGATAAGAGCTATTATACCAATGCTACTGGTAGTAGCAGAAGCTCCTTTTTTTCCTTCGTGGCTGTTAATCAATGCGACGTTTCTACAAGTTTGTTATCAATAAAATCCAACTCGGTTGGGGCGGATGGAATAAATCCAAAGTTTCTAAAAATTTTATTGCCTCCACTATTTCCCTTTATTACCTTTATCTTCAATAAAATTTTAATTTCAAGCCAATTTTCCTCCAACTGGAAAATTTCAAAAATTGCTCCCATTCCGAAAAATGAGTCTGATCACAGAGCGATAGCTATACTGCCTTTCTTATCTAAAGCCTTCGAAAGAATTATGCACAACCAAATCACCTGTTTTCTTGACATAAATAAACTTCACACCGATACACAATCAGGTTTTAGAAGGGAACATAGTTCCTTGTCAGCGTTAGTAGATATCACTGAGGAAATTCGAAGGGAAGTCGACTATGGTAAAATTGCTCTTTTGATACTCTTAGACCATTCAAAGGCTTTCGACACAGTCGATCACAATATCCTTTGTTCTAAACTAAGTATATTCTTTAATTTTTCTTACACTGCTATTAAATTATTATCAACGTACCTTTCTAAAAGATACCAATATGTAGCTACACAAGGGAAGTATTAAATCTGCAACATTTCTTAAATAAAAGAAAAATCAGGAAATCCTTTTAAAAACTAAGTTTTTATCCTTCATTTTTAAACTAGTATTCTTAGTATGAAACAACTATTCACTATCAGCCCAATCATCAATAAAAATTCCGCGGGAGTTTTTTCCCTTTTAATTTTTTTAACATTGCATTCAAATAGGAAAAATGGGAAAAGGGAAAAAACTACCGCGGAATTTTTATTCATGATTGGGCTGTATAATTTTTGGAGCCAATCTAATCGCATTTGAGCGTATAAAGGAACAGTGGTTCAAGGCTCCACAAAAAGAAAACTAACAGGAAACTTAAAAAAGATTTTTTGTTAATTTCTGTGAGTGGCCGGCCATTTAGAAAATGGTTTAAAACCAAGTTTCGTTGGTCAGTCATTGTACATGGACTCATTTGAACTATACAAAATCGAAACTTGCAAAGCTATTGGTATTGGAAAAATCGAGCATTTTTTTGTTTTTTTAAGTTTTAATATATTAAAATGTAACTTTTTGCAATAAATTCTTTTTGTTTGTTAAATGGCAGCCATTTTCTTTTGTAAGTTCCAGTCAGTTTTCTTTTATGGAGCTTTGAAAGCTTTGTTTTAGGTCCTTTATTGTTCTCAATATACATCAATGATTTGAAAAATCTATAATTAACAAAAAAAATGTTCACGAGACTGTACTAAAACTAAAAAAACTAAAATATGAATATGTTAGCATAAACAAGTCTTTTTTAAACCCTGATGAAACAAAAAAATATTAAAATAAAAATATGTTAAATTTAATTGAATATATATACACATATTATATTCCCCTGATGAAGTCAACAAAGAATTGACAAAACGTTGGGAAAAAATTGTAATTAAATGTATTTTTAATTTACAATATAATAATTTAGGCCCAAGTAGATTATACGGAAATAAATACCAAACAAAACTTATAAGGTTTTAACCATTTTGCTTGAAGGTAAGGAAATTCGACAGGTCTCATTTGTTAAATATCTGGGAATTTGTTTGCAAGGAAATCTTAAGTGGGATCATTATCACAACATTTTTAATTTATCAAGCTTTTGCATTCAAAGTCACAGTAATTACCTTGAAATAATATATGACTTCAAAAAAAAAAAAACTACCGAGTTTAAATCGCTTCAGAGAATACAATATAAAGCACCAAAGATTGTAGCAAATTGACCAGCCGGTTTCCAACCGTTATTTTGTACAAGGACGTTTTCCCCAATGTTTTACCAATTCACGGGCTTTTACAAATTTCAACTATTAATTTACATTTTATATGTCTTAACAATATTGGACACCATACCAAACAATTATCACGTAATCAAAATACTTTCAATACGTGAAATAGTGAATACTTAAGAATGGCGTTCTGCCAACCTGAAACAATAAAGCAGCGAATTGAACACTCTGGTTGTAGAGAATATAATATCTTGCCATATAATATTAAAAGAGTCTCAAGACTCTCTTGCAGTTAAAATCCTATATGAAAAATTTTTTACTTCAAAATGTCGAGGAGCTCCATCTTAATCTACATCTACTACAGTTTAACTAAAAACTAGAAAGTTTGAATTATTTAATACTTAACATTATTTGCATTAAAATTTTTAATTGTTATTTAATTAACTAAACAAATTTTCATAGAATTGTTTACAATGTATATTGAATATTATACAAATTTATTATAAATATTAAAATCGAATTTTGTAAATTTTGCCAATAAGCCTCTGTAATGCCAAACTAACGCTGTAATATTGTTATATATTTTTTTGTAAACATAATAACATATTAAAATAATGGAATACAAAAAAATGAATTGCATAAAATAAGCTGTGAGCAGGGCTGCCAGATAAATTCCGGAAAAAATCATCAAAATCCCGATAAAAAAGAAAAAAATCGTCATTTTGAATTTTAAAAATCGTCAAAAAAAATCGGAAAATTGAAAAGTCACTATTTCTAATAGTATTTGGAAATCTCTTGTACAATACATATCAAAATACATAAATTCTTGTTTTTTATATAAGAAATCACAAAAAATATAATCTTAAACACAACTTTTGTAATATTTTTGTAATATCTTAGTCCAATTTCACTCTATTCAATTCTGACTTGTCAAGGGAAGTATTTTTGGATAAGAAGGAAAAAGAGAACAAAAGGGGTACAAACTTGACGTTACTAGTCAATTTTCTTATTTCCGTTTGTTTTTTTTCTTTCATGAATGTTGACTTGAATAAAAAAAGTACGAAAATTGAATTGACGTGTGTAAATGAAATGGCAAGTTCAAAAGAAAATTTAACAAAAACTGTTGAGCTAAATAAATACCTGAATTTAGCATATTTTATTAATTCTGTTTAAACAATTTAGTTTATTAAGTTTTAAGAATATTAAGAAATCCGTATTTTTGTCATTTAAATTTCTTTGGCTGAATATTCGACATTTGTTAAAATAAGAGAAGTTTTTGTAGAATTTGCCCGTTAAAATTCGGAAATTGTTTCTTCTAAAAATTTTAGTTCATGGAATTCAGCTACTATTCTTTGAAATTATTATACTTAAACTTAACAATTGTCAATAATTAAGAAAATTTTGCTAGCATTTAGTTTTGTTTTTGAAATATGTCATGTACTTCTTAATACATATTTATGATATTAAATTAGAAAAATAGTTATTGTCTCAAAAAAATAAGAGAGAATTTGGTAACGAAAACATTATCAAAACAAACAAATGAAAGAAAATTTTAATAATTCGGAAAATTGTCACTTTCAATGAAAAAATCGTCAAATCGTCACTTTGCTATTTTTAAAACAAAAAATCGTCAAAATGACGATAAATCGCCAAATCTGGCAACTTTGTCTATGAGCCACAGTATAAATGTATTAAGTAACAATGTTTGCATAATTTATGAATATTTTATATCGAATAAATGTATAAAATAATTAGCACGTTGCTGCATGTTTATAAGTTTTTAATACCTCCAATATAATAAAAAAAATTGGTTAAAACACAAGAAGAGAGAGAGAGAGTTCAAAACGAAAGTGTGACACAAAAATTTGGGAAGTTTCTTATGAATTTTTTATGAAAATTTAATTTGTGGAATAAGATTTTGATATTTTCTGTCTTTTATCAAAAAAAAAAATACAATAAACTTTAAGATTTCTTTTATATTATACATAAACATGTTGTATTAAAAGTTTTTTTTTTACGAAATTTAGGAAAATTTATATCTGTTTTTTATTATATAATTTTATGGCTTATTTGCAAATAAAATGCAAAATTGTATAATGTATTAAACATTATATGTATTATAAGAATCAGGTAATGTAAATAAATGTATTAAGAAAATCTTGGTTTCTAAAACATAAACATTTATATAATAACTAATAAAACTTTTTATAAAAGGTATTTAAATTTTATGTTTACAATACAGAAAATGAAAAAGAAATTAAAGAAATTCTATTTAATCTTTAAACACACTAAAACTTGAACACAAGTTTAAAATATTTTCTTAATTAAACTTTCAATTATACTACAATGCAATGCATTAACAATAAAAATTCGCTCTTTTTTGTCATTTTCAATAAACAAAACAATATTTAATACGTTTGTAAAAATTTATGTTATTTTTTTTTTAGCCATAATCACCACCATTTGATACATTTATTGCCGTAAACTTTTTACCGTTATGAGTATCAAATATGTCTCTTTTTCTGTCTACATTCGAGCGGAAACAGTGTTTAACTGTGTCACTAACAATGGCGATTACATAAACGGTACTAACAATGTTTATATTGTTGTTGTCATTTTTTTATGTTAACAGTGCAAAAAAAAATGAACTGTAAAATCTTTTTTACTGCTGCTGGTTGTAGGTCTATTCTCTGGTTTTTATTTTATTTATTTATTTATTTATACAGACTCGTTTAGGTAAAAAATACATACATACATATACATACATATTTCAATATTATTGTTTATTCGACGAGCTAGCAAAATTTATGTAGTTGTATATGTGCCTACATTGTTTTTTTATACATATGTATATTTATTTTCTTTTATTTAAACTTGTATGTATGTTTATGGTGTATGATCATAACTATTGCATATATATATATTTATATTGATAGCAGCAGCCTCCAGAAAATAAGTGAATAAATAGTTAGTCAACAGCAACGTTATTAACAGGTAGTGGCATATATGTACATACTCGTACATACGTGCAATACTGCATATTTGTTACTTTTTTCTAATTTTAGAAAAATTTATTTGCAAAACGAATAGAAAGGTGCTATTTTTGGCTTAGTTATTTCCAATTTCAATGAAATTTGCTTAGGTATTCTTCAAACTACATTCATTTTAATTTGAGACGCCTTCCGTTCCAGAATTATTAAGTCTTAAATATTGAAATAATGCCAAAACCTGTCTTCTTTACAAACCATCAATTTGTTTACACGACGAACAATTTCTTGCCCGCACATTAATATATCTCTTGTGGACAAAACTTGTCAATGTTATGTTCCTGTTAAAACAAAGAATTTAGCGAATTTGTTTACACACCTACATCTGTCATTAGATATAATTTTCTCACAAGAAACCGTATTGTTAAAAAATTGTAAAAAATATAAAACCACCACAATATTACTATAATGTAAAGAAACAAGATGTTATAATATTTAATTATATGTATGAATATGAATGAAGGAAAATTTAAAATTTCTAAAAAGTACCAAAATAGTACTTTAAATATTACAACATTAAGACAATAAAAATTTAACAATATTATACATTTTTCTAGCATAAGCTAGCAGAAATTAAAAATAAATCGTACTGGTACCGCAAAAATACAATTTTCAATTGATTTCACAAAAAGTACCAAATTAATACTAAAATAAAAAAGTACCAAAATGTTGCTACAACGTAAAGAATCAAGATTTAACTATATTTAATTATATGAATATGAATGAATGAAAACTGTAAATTTCTAAAAAGTACCAATATGGTACTTTAAATATTACAAGATTAAGCCAATAAAACTTTTAAAAAATTACATTTTTCTAGCATAAGTTAGCAGAAATTAAACAGAAATAGAATTGATACCACAAAAGCTGAATTAATTTCACAAAAAGTACCAAATTGGACTAAAATAAAAAAGTTCCAAAATGTTACTATAATGTAAAGAAACAAGATATTATAATATTTAATTATATGTATGAATATGAATGAAGGAAAATTTAAAATTTCTATAAGGTACCAAAATGGTGCTTTAAATATTACAACATTAAGCCAGTAAAAATTTAACAATATTATGCATTTTTCTAGCATAAGCTAGCAGAAATTAAAAAAAAAATCGTATTGGTACCGCAAAAATACAATTTTCAATTGATTTCACAAAAAGTACCAAATTAATACTAAAATAAAAAAGTACCAAAATGTTGCTACAACGTAAAGAATCAAGATTTAATTATGTATATTTAATTATAGTATATGAATGTGAATGAATGAAAACTGTAAATTTCTAAAAGGTACCAAAATGGTACTTTAAATATTACAAGATTAAGCCAATAAAACTTTTAAAAAATTACATTTTTCTAGCATAAGTTAGCAGAAATTAAACAGAAATAGAATTGGTACCACAAAAGCTGAATTAATTTCACAAAAAGTACCAAATTGGACTAAAATAAAAAAGTTCCAAAATGTTACTATAATGTAAAGAAACAAGATGTTATAATATTTATGAATATGAATTAAAAAAATTTTAATTTCTAAAAAAGTACCAAAATGGAACTTTAAATATTATATTTGTAATCATTATTGAGTATTGTAACTCATTCCTTCATAATGATATCCGATGGATATCGAAATATTGGAGAAAATAATTTACTAAATAATATAAAAATTTTTACAAAAAAAAACTTTTTTATTATATTAACTTAATAAAATTATGCAATTTTCTAGCATAAGCTATTGGTACTGCAAAAGTAGAATTTTCAATTGGTTTCACAAAAAAAAAGTACCCAATTGTTGCTAAAATGAAATAGTACCAAAATGTTACCAATATGTTAAGAAACATGTTTTACTTATAATAGAACTATTTAAATGAAACAAAATGTTATATTTCTAAAAGTACCAAAATGGTACTTTCTGTTTGGCAACATTTTAAATATAAAAATATGCCAAAATTCTGCACTTTTTTATCATAAATATTAGAACTTATATAGTATGTATAATAAGGAATGTCTTGAATTTAATTAAATCAATTGAAGTTGATTTCAAATTAAGCACTAGTTTCGGACCATTAGATACATTTTCAGCTTAGTTAGCCTGCCTGCATTTAGCAAAGTTTTATGTTTGATGAATTTCTCATAAATGTAAATTATAAAAAAAGAACCAGTTTACGAACATATTTTGGTTGAAACTAAAATAGTATTGCAACAACGTCAAAACTTTGCAGAACTTGGAGCATCACTATGTGTATTTATTTCTAATAGGGTCCAAAAGGGATGTTTTTTAGAATTTAAAATTATGCTAGAAAACATGACCAACTGAACTATTGATTGAAATCTAAGCAGACAATATTTTATATAAATACCTAAAGTATGCATGGTGAGGCCAGATTTTATGTGAAAAATTCTTTAATTAATAAATTTTTTTAAATAATAAAATTTTGAACCCGTATTTGAAGCAGTAAAATGGAATGTTTCTATTTCATGCCCTTAAACTATAGAATTGTATAGAGCACCTATAAAATGCCTTAATTGCCAACCGTTTACTATTTTTTTATTACTCAATTTATTTGTTGTTATGTTGATTTAATGTGCACTTTTTTTTGTATCCACCCTGCTTTATTGTATGCATCCATAAAAATGAAATAAATAATAAGAATGATAAATGAAAAAAAAATTGTTTGAAATAATGTTGTTGAAAAAAGTAAGTAGAACAAAACAAAATTATACACCGCCATAGTGGGGAGGGTATATTGGATTTGTGCTGATGTTTGTAACGCCCAGAAATATTGGTCCAACACCCACCTTAAAGTATACCGACCGACTGAGAAACACTTTCTCAGTCGATTCAAAGATGTCCGTCCGTCCGTCTGTCTGTCTGGCTGTCCATGTAAAGCTTGTGAGCAGAGTACAGGTCGACAAAATTTGCTACGTGATATTTCTTCGGCCCAAGGACGGAAGAAAGTCGATTCATTATTTCACTTAGCGTTTATACAAATGCCCACCCAAAATTGGGGTTTACCGATCATAAATGCTTGAATTATGCAAGTATCCAAACAAATGTCATCACAAATAAGTAGTAAATGAAGCCAAATTACATCTGCGCAGATCGGTCTATAATTACTCGTAGCTCCCATATAAGGCCCACTTCCGAAAATCACTTTAAAGAGCATAACTTGCTCAAAAATGTTGATATGCAAATAATATTGAACGAAAATATATTTTGTATGTCTAAAAATAATCCGGAACAATTTTATTATGATCGGTCCATAATTAGTCGAAACTCCGCTCTCCTTAATTCACTTTAAGCGCCATAAATCGTTTAAAAATATTTATATCGAGCTAAAGTTTAACACATATAATATTTATATTCACAGACATCATGATATTAAATTTTTGGATGATCAGTCCACAATAGATTATATCTCCCATATAGCGGCCATTTCTGAAAAACTGTTTTATACAAATACTGGGTGTATGTAGTGTATTATATAGTCGGGCTTGACCGACTATACTTGCTGACTTGTTTTAATTTGTATGCAATATAAAATGCTAAAGGACAGATAAATAAAAACAACAACAATAAGGAAAATATAATAACAAAAAAGAAATTGTAAATTGATTTCAGTACATAAACTGTTTTTCTACTCAATATTGTCATCATCATTAACAGCAACAACAACAGCAACAACAAAACATTTACAAAATAAAGCAACAGCAGCAACAATATTCGTTCGTACTCCTCGTTTTCAGCCCTGTTTCATTGTTCTTAAAATTGTTTATATGTTTCTATGTATTTATGTATGTATGTATGTATGTATGTAGTTGTTCGTACTGTAGTACATTGTTGTAATTGTTCGGTTTATAATTTTTATGTTCTGCTCACACACAACTAAAACGGATTTGTAATAATAATTTATTTCGTTTTTAGTTGTTTAATAGTTTCTCTTGAACATTATTTATTTCTTTTGACAATTTATTGAAATTCATAAATTAAAGATTTATCATTTATTGCTGTAGTTGTGCACTAAACTTTCAAGAATTTAAAACAATATGTTTCTTTTTTCGTTGTTGTTGTTGTTATTATATTGTTGTTGTTGCATATACCAAATTGTTATTATGGCCATAAAAGAGATTTGCTTGTATTGAAATTGCTTTTGAAAGATTTTTTCTTTGTTTATAAATTACACTTTGATATTTTTAATAGAGATTATAATTTACTACTAAATAAGTTTGTTAAAAGGAAAAAAGAAATATTTAAATAAATTTTCATGGTTTTAAATTTTTTAATGATTAAAATTTTCAATTTAAACAATTTAAATTTATAAGTTAATGAAATTTAAGGGCTAAAAATTAAAAACCTCATTATGTTTTATATATTTTAGATACGAGTATGTATGGATGTCCAAGAAGACCTTGTCGCATGAAATTCGCTTCACGGTACGAAAATTTTAGTACATACTGTAATTTTTGACAATAAAATTTTTTTTTAAGATTTAGAATAAACATACAGTACAGGCGGATCAAACCATAGTGCAATAGTTAATGTGATCCATTAAAACAAGAAGGCAGACATTAATAAAAAGAACTGAATTTTAGTTTGTTGTTTAAGCTTTTATTAAATATTAATAAATAAATTTAAGAACTTTTTTTGTTATAATAATATTAAAACATACAGTGGGGAGGGCAACTCAGCACATATTTGAAATTGAAAAATGTTTTTTGTCATTTATTTTATATAGAAAAAAAAACCAAACAAAACTAAAACAACTTGTATGTACTAAGTTTTGCATCATACAAAAACTTTAAGGAAAAATAGTATTCAAAACAATATTTAAAATACTACTTACACATTTTAGCATACTCTCCCGGAAGTGTCGGGATTTGATATATACAGGGATTTGATTAAAAGAAAATCTCAGGATTTTTCACGATCAGTAAATCCCGAAAACTAGTATTTGTTTACAAATTCATCAACAAATATTTCAATTTTACAAAAGTATATCGAAGAAATAAAGGTTAAAAATAAAATTTTAATTAACTTTAGATTGTCAAACTCAAACTTTTTCGAATTGATAAATCCTATAAAAAAAAAACACTTTAATCGATTTAAAAGTCCATCAAATGAAAGATGAGAAATTAGTTTTAATAAAACCCTTAATTAAACATTTTAAATCCTGTTAAAGTAACAGGCGCAGCACTTTTCTCAGAGATGTGTTAAAAACTAATTGCATATTAAGCGATGAACTAGTGAAATCTCTCCTTAAAAGAAATTATCTAAGGACTTTTTTTGGAAAAAAAAAACCAAAATTGAAAAGTCAATTCGATAACGAATTAAATAATGAATGTAAGTAAAATATGTAAGTATGTAAAATACCCTTACAACACCTAATCTGTATCTGTAAAAATGTGCAATCAAACACTGAACATGAATTAAAATTATTTGCTTCGGAGGGTGACACAATTTGGTAGCAATTTTACCCACAAACGACAAGTTTTTTCTAAAGTCGAACGATAATATTCTATTGTTTTTCATTCAATATACGAGGTGTGATCAAAAATTAACCGTTATTTTCAAATTTCGTGATTTATGTATGTTCGATTTTCGCATTTTTCTTCTGTTATGTTGGTACACATGTCTGTTATATATGTTGGTAATATCAGTCATTTTGGATTGTCAGTTTGTTTTTGACAGATAACAAGGTTAGGTCTGTTTTGGTGGGCTCTACTATTTTTTACTATGTGAAAAAATGGATCAAAGAAACTGTAATTCAACAACCCAGGTTCGATCCCCAGTCAAGAAAAATTATCAAAAATTTTTAATAATAAATTTTTCAAGTTGTAATTCCTAACTTCAGTCAAAATAATTTAATGAAAATTAAATTTAATGAACTCGAGCCTAACTAAAAATTATCAAAAAGTAAAAATTAACAGTTCGATTATGAAATAATAAATAATCTGTATTAAGTTTTGTATAAAAAATGAAATTAAATGCGCACGGACATTTGAAATGTTGACTGTGGCGAATTTGGCGAGCCTACTATGAGCAGAACACAAGTTCAATTGTAGTATAACCGGTTTAAGGAAAGCCGAGTAGATGTCAATGACGATGCTCGTCCTGGTCGACCGAGCACGTCAACAACCGATGAAAACATTGAAGCAGTGAAGAAAACGATTTTGGATAATCGTCGAATCACTAACAGAGAAGTTGCTGATGATGTTGGCATATCGTTCGGCTCATGCCAAGCAATTTTTACGGATGTTTTAGGCATGAAACGTGCGGCAGCGAAAATTGTTCCAAAATTTATAAATTTTGAGCAAAAACAACGTCGCATGGACATCGCTCAGCAGCTGTTGAACATCGTCAACGACGATCCATTTTCCTCAAAAAGGTCATAACTCGTGACGAATCATGAATATATGGCTGTGACATTGAAACCAAAGCCCAATCATAAAAAAAGCACATCAAGTTAAGTCAAATGTGAAGGTTTTGCTCACTGTTTTCTTCGACTGCAATGGCGTGGTGTATCATGAATTCTTGCCACAAGGTCCTACGGTCAATAAGGAATACTACCTTGAAGTTATGCGCCGTTTGCGCGAAAAACCACTCATGGATTTTGCACCATGATAATGCACCAGCTCACACATTGATGCTTGTGCGTGAGTTTTTGGCCCAAAAACAAAACCTCAACCACCGTATTCTCCGGACTTGGCCCCCGCTGACTTTTTCCTCTTCCCAAAACTGAAGACAACGATGAAAGGAAAGCGTTTTGCCACAAAAGAGGAGATAAAAGAAAACTCGAAACAGGAGCTGTTGGCGATACCAAAAAGCGCGTTTCAGAAGTGTTTTGAGGATTGAAAAAAAAGCTGGCATACGTGTATTATATCTGAGGGGGAATACTTTCAAGGGGACAAGTTAGTTATTGATGAATAAATAAATACTTTTTGAAAAAAAATTTTAAATAACGGTTATTTTTTGATCAGACTTCGTATATGAGCAATAACATATTATTTTTGTCAATCCATTCTTTTATTATAATGTTATAATATTTTTAAATTATTAATGGTTAATAAACTTAAAAATATAGCTATAAGGGCAGAAATTAATAAACCAATTTGTTTTTATATCAAACAAAACTTCCGAAATACCCAAAAAAACAAACTTAAAAAACCAGCCTCAGTTGGAGTTAATTGGTATTCACGATTGACTACAAATTCTCAATCGGATTGAGGTCTAGATTTAGTGCTAGCCACTGCAGCAAATGGAAATTTAGCTGAAATAATAAAATCGAAAAGATGAGTTTTTGCAAAATGTGCAGATAGTCAACTTTCCTCATTATTGCTTTCATTCTTGGCAGTAGTCCGAGGTGCTACCATGTAAAGCAACGCCATATTCTGACCTTCTTCTTAACTTGGTTCTTTGTTTTCTTAACATGGTGTCCTTGGATTCTCCCGGCTTACGATTACATTTGAATTCATCTCACCAGATTATACGTTTCCAGTCATATACTGTTCAAATTATGTAATCTCCGTTAAATGTTAACTGTGCCTTAAGATTTTTTTTATTGACACTGCAGGTTGTCATTGAAATGTAGCAATATCGTGAAGATCTGGTTTTGCTGTGCATAGAAGTATCTTTTGAAGTTTCTTTTTAATTCTGTTACCATGAGATGTTCCTCTGTATTCATTAGTAGCCTTTTGCGACCCCTAATTTGTGATTTGGGTACGATAAAATGACTTTTTTTGAAATCTTATGACCACTAATTGACTTGCTTTAAGCTGTTTAGCTATTACTCGCTTAGAATAGCTACTTTTTGTCTTTGCTAGAATATTGTCCTCAATCTCCTCTTGTCCTCTTGACAGTTTCTTCATTATTTATTATAATTTATATGTATTATAATTTGAGTTGTGTTGGATCATTTGCAAAAAGTGTTTACCACATATTGGCATAATATTTAACTAATGTTCTATTTGAAGTCATAAACAAAGTAAACAAATACAGATCTAATGGCAAACTTTGTACCGATATTTCAAAAAAAAAAACACACTTGTGCAAAATAAAGTACATGCAAGTTTCTTTATACTAATTGTTTATTTTCCGATAATTATCATTGTCAGTCTCATATGGTAAATTATTTTGTTTAGCATTAAACCTAAAATAAATGACAAAAAAAATATTAAATTTTCTTTATTACTTTTCTTTTTATGCAATAAAAAGAGCACACACAGGTACTCCCCACATAAATCAGTTTATTAGTTTTGTAAAATCTCAACACCTCAAAAAACTGTCTTGTTGATACCGCGGCAAATAACGTCACTCAATAAATTAATGTTATTTGTCACATGTTTAAAATAAAACAAACAAAATAGACAAAACAAACAAATAGATATTAAGAAAATTCTAAAATTTTTTATTTTTAAAATAGTAAATGATTGTTTAATAGAACGTGTAATGAATATTTAATAAATGTACAAATATTAATCATACGCACAGCAGCAGCAGCAACAATGACAGCTAGCAAGGGCGGTGGGTGGTGGGTGGTCACCATAAATTATACTCGCATAAAATTGCCATCAACATAAAGACTGTTTAATGAATAAAACTTGACATGAATATTTCAAATACTGTTAAATTTGTTGAAAGATTTAACAAACAGAAACATTTTGTTTGATTTGCTATACAAATGAGAAATTAAAAACGAGGCGTATGATAAATATTATTTAAATTAACAAAATGCTACAAATATAAATCATACGCACTGGTGTCTGTGTTGGCAGTATCTACATGTACGTGTTTGCATATATTTTATTATAAGAAATTAAAATTGCTGAATTTTTCATTTACATTATTGTTATTAAAAAACATTTTGAAATAAATAACGATACACAGCTGGGCTGGAAATATGAACTGCTGAAGTGAGGATTTGAAATCACTCGTTACCAAAAATATAAACAAATAATCGGCTATAACAAAACGTACATAACGAACATTTTAATATCGACAGCTCAATTCCAAAACATGCTAAGTCGAAAAAGTGAGTTTTGCAGGAAAAGCTGCTAAAGTTTACAGGCGATATCTAAAAAACCATATGAGGTAGAACTTTGTTGTTTATAACTATTGATTGGATTAGCCAATCACAACCAAAATTTGACAGAATTTAAGTTGAAAAAATCTAAATTCAAAAACGCAAAAAAAATTAAAAACATGCTAAGTCGATATAGAATGGTTTGAAATTGAACTGTCGATACAAACTAAAAGTATTGATATGGTTAATAACTTAAATGTCATATTCTATATTAAAATAAAAATATGTTCCATTTAATTGAATATATATACACATATTATATTCCCCTGATGAAGTCAACAAAGAATTGACGAAACGTTGGGAAAAAATTGTAATTAAATGTATTTTTAATTTACAATATAATAATTTAGGCCCAAGTAGCTTATACGGAAATAAATACCAAATACAACAAAAGTAACATTGTTTATTATTTAAAAAAAACAGATATTTGTTAGTTAGGGAACCACTTTTATAAGTTTTCTTTATATCACTTCTGCCAATCTTTCATATACACTGTAGGACAAAATACAGTGTCGTTTCAAATATTTCCTGTTTTTTTTATTAAAACATGTTTTTATTATTTTCTACTAATTTTATTGTTTTATTTTTAATTCAGTTAATATTTTATCTAATATTTATGTACAACTTTGCAAACCGCTCTTTTATTATGAAAAGATTCAAGAACTACCACTTCATCCAGAAAAAACAACGGTTTAGTGTGGTTTGCATTCCATATTTCTAAAAATATGATGCCGGTGCGAACGTAATCGGCAATGGCAACCATTATCGTGCAATGTTAATCGACTATTTGATGCCTGAAATTGAAGCTCGTGATCTCGGCGACATTTGGTTTCAGCAAGACGGCACCACCTGCAACACATCAATTAATATATTTATTGAGACAACACTTCGGTGGGCACATAATTTCACGTTTTGGGCCGGTCGATTGGACACAAAGATCATATGATATCACAACGTTAGATTTTTTCCTGTAGGGATATGTAAAGTCTAAAGTTCATGCAGACATACCCGCTTCGATTCAGGTCTTGGAGGAAAACATCACGCGTGTCATTAGCCAGTTACCAGTCGAAATGCTCGAACGAGTCATCGAAAATTGGACTCAACGAATAGACCATCTGCGACGTAGCAACGGCCAACATTTGATAGACATAATCTTTAAAAAAATAAATGCCAAAGAATGGTCTTTCAAATGATAATAAACATTCCACATTAAATTTGAATTTTATGTTTTTTTTTTCTTTAAAGAAGTAGAGAATCTCCAAATGGATCACGCTGTATTTGCAGCTAGTAGAAGAGGCTTTTTCTTAGCGAACGTACTATTTAGACAGCATTCGTTAAGTCTTCTTTGGACAGTTCGAGTCGAAATATTTTATTCTAGTTAAAAGAGTAAGAAATATAGTTGTAGATGACCACCGCAATCATTTTCATTTTATCAACGATATTATGGTCACTTTAAATACTTTATGTTTGCGGCAGCCAAAATATGTAAATCTTACGATTCATATGATTGTAGTTATTATGTTACGTTTGTGGCAATCATATTTATGATGAGAATAAGAAATATACTTATAGATGATCACCGCAATCATTTTCAACGATATTATGGTCAATGTAAATATTTTATGTTTGTGGCAGCCAAAATATATATATTTATATATATGTATATGTTAAGATTCATATGATTTAATTTCATTATGTTAGAGAGATTATGCTGCCAATCAGAGAATGACATTTACAACAACTTTAAACAGAGAAAGAAATACAGTTGTAGATGACCACCGCAATCATTTTCATTTTGTCAACAATATTATGGTCACTGTAATTATCTTATGATTGCGGCAATCATAATATGTCAATCTTACGATTCATATGATTGCAGTTAGTATGTTATGTTTGTGGCAATCATATTTCTGATGAGAGTTTTTGCTCACGGAGTAAGAAATATAACTAGTTGTAGATGATCACCGCAGTCATTTTCAATTTGTCAACAACATTATGGTCACTGTTATTATTTTATGATTGCGGCAACCATAATATGTCAATGTTACGATTCATATGAATGTATAGTTATTATGTTATGTTTGTGGCAATCATATTTATGATGAGAAATTATACTGACTATCAGAGAATGCCATTTTCAACTTTAGCCGGAGAAGGAAATATAGTTGTAGATGATCACCGCAATCATTATCATTTTAGTTACTTAGAACTCCATTTTCACGACCTAGTATCAACAAAATTTTTTTCTTTTCGGTTAAAGTCCTCATTTTGAAAAAGTCTGGTTGTAGCTTTATTTTGTGTATATTTAAGTAATATTAAATTAAATAATTAAGTGATTCTCTATAATTTATTTTTTTTTATAAAATTATCACAAATTTTGCAAAACAAAAAAAAACAGGAATACAACTCTTATTTTAAATTAACAGAAAGCCGCACTTTATTATGTAGCGGAGATTTCTTGTGCACTTCAATAAATTTACATCAGAAATATTAATGAGCGCCTTTGTAAAATTGCAATGTTTGTATAAATAATTCAGATACTCCAACAAATAACGAGACTGTGAATAAGTAGTAAATAAAACATGTTGAAGAAAAATATCAAAAAGAAATGAAGAAGGTTACAAAACCTCACTTTATTTTGTCCGACACTGTATATCTACATATATTCTAGATAGCTGATATCAATCTTGTTGATCTTTCAGGCATATTCTAAAATTTATTTCAGTTAGATATGGCAATTATCCAAAATCCATTTACTGTCTTATAAACATTTCTTTTTTTTCCCCAAAATAAATCTTTTAAAATCCAAACATTTGCAAAATTCACCATTGATTGTGTAGCACGTTTTGTCTATTAAATTATTTTATATTTATTACAATTATCATATTATTTTACGTATTTAGTTTATTGTCTCAGGAAATTACTCAGCTGATATTGCGTATGATTAATATTTATTTACATTCGTATTAAATATTCATTACACGCACTATTAAAATCGTTAGAAAACATCTGTTCGATATTAATGTAACGCATTAATTGCATTAATACATATTTACATGTGTGACAATATGTTTGTTTTTCTGTACATTTTGCCGTCTGTTAAAAGAATATGCTAAATAAAAGTAGAATTGATGCTAATGTTAATTATAATGTTATAGGAATGTGACATGGTTTATATGACACAGATCGTAAGCTTAGTATGCAAATATGATAAGTTCATTTTTAGGAAAATTAACGTTTCAAAACTTTTATTTTTAATCATTTTTGAAATATGATAATGCGGTTTAACTACCTATTTGTAATGATATTTAATGACATTGCTAACATAAAAGGTTTTTTCGATATTATTAGAGAAAATTTTATTTCGCTTGACTTTATTAATTAATTTGTATTACAACAAAATTGTTGTTGTTTTTATTGCTTAGTCTACCGATGGTATGTTATTGTTGTCATTTCTCCTTTTGCAACTAAAAAAACACCGGAGATGGAATAACAACAACTTTTTAACACCGTTTCTTGTGTGTTTTGTTAATGTTTAGAGTTTACTGTTTTTTTTTTTTTTTTAAAGAAATATTGTTGAAGATTTCATATTTATTTTTAGAGAAAATTTTTTGGATCGCAATTTTTGTCTTTGAAGGGTACATATCTGTCATTTGTTCTCTCTTAATTAGTGAACATTACAATGTAAACAATAATCTTTTTCTTTCTTAGAAAATGTCAAGTTTTGTGACTTACACAAAAAGCAGTATATGCCGGAAGTTTTTCTTTACTTCATTAATTTGAACAAAAAAGAAGTTAAGCACCAATTGATAAAGGCAACTGATGGTGAATGTATTTAATCGCTTTCAACGTACAAAAGATGGTTTGGGAGGTTTAAAATTGGTCATTTTAATACACAAAGAAAGTTTTCCCAGACCAGCCAAACATGTTTAAAGATCAAAACTTTGAAAAAAAAAAAATATTACTCCATGAATATTGTTGTCAAACTCAACAAAGAGCTTGTTAAACTCAAAAGAAACTACTCAAGCAGGAATTTCTAAACGTTTACGAGCTGCAGAATTTTTACCAAACATCAGAAATTTGGCATTATATAAACTGAAGCTCGAGAGACCTTGAACGACGATTTTGCATGTCCGAAATTCTGCATTAACACTATAAAAGAAAATAATTTTTGCACCCAACCATTTCTGGTAATGCAAAATGTATCCATTACGATAACCAGAAGCGCAGAGGTGACAATTTTGACGTTTTAACGTCAAAGATGTCTTACACATATTTTGATTTTCATATTCGTAACTCATGATTCTAGCCAGAAATAAATTGTTAATAAATATTTATGCCCTTATTCACAAAAAATTAAAGTAGACTTCAAATGTACTTTAACAAAATTTTGTATGAAAATTTTGTCTACAAGCACACTTCAAACCTACTTTATTTTTTATAAACACTGCAGGTATATGTTAAAGGGGAATCACAACTTTTATGTATCAATAAACACAAACAAAAAGAAGCGTTGGGTGAAATGTGTAACGACAGTTTCAATAAAACTTGTGACTTTTTTATTAACTAGATAAAGTTACTTAATGTGTATTTTTCCCCCCGAATCCACCTAATCTAACCAGGTTTAATAGATATAAATAAATAATAATAGATAACTAGAGAAAAAATATTTAAAAACAGCAAGAAAAATATAAAAAACATCACTTACAATACAAAATATATATGGGTCTGCCCAGACCCATGTGTTACAAATGTGATGGGTGCAGCAAAATATTCGAAAAAGTGTCCTTCTATGTCCTTTCCAGGATTTCTTTTTCAAATATTTAAGCGTACTAAATTGTAGATGTGTGTAGATATAAGTGTTAAATATATTATGATAACATTTCAAATTGAAAAAGGTCTGGACAGATTCATGTGTAAAACGAAGGCTTAAAAAGACCAAAATCATTTTTTTTAGAGCAGTTCTCATAGAAAGAGAAATTTATATTCTTTTTTGGTGCCCAATTTTTGTGTGTTAAAGTAAATCGCTTTATGTTACATATAGCAAAAATTTATACCAAAATCAGTTGTCAAATAAAGAGAAAAACATAAAATTTGATTATCTTCAGGCTCGTGACATCTCTGTGTACTTGGTGCCAGGAGCTTAAGACGCCCTAAAAACTATCCGACTCGACACCAAAGCCTAATGGGGCTATCTACTAGGTTCCTATCTACTATGAGCTGCTTAAACCAGTACCAAATGCAATTGATTAGTTTGAAGCACGCATTGGCCTAAAATTGCCCAGAATTTGCTGCCAGACAAGAAAGCATAATATTCCATTATGACAACTCTCGGCCACATGTAACAATGCCTGTTTAAAATTATAGGTGTTTAAAAAGAATTGGTTGGGTTTGACTCAACCGTCTTAAAGTACAGATCTGGACTATTAACTAATTCCATTTGACTTCTAATAAAAATACCTGCTAACAACAAGAAAATACGATATAATAAACGCAGAGAAAAAATATAGTTCTGCATGTTTACCACAACTATTCCAATATTTTTACATTTTTTAATATTACAGTCACTGCAACTATTTATATCATTGCGGAAATCATAATATGGTTAAGTTATAATTTATGTGATAATAGCAAACATATATATGATTATAGTAATTATGTAATGTTTGTGGTGATCAGTTTTATGATGAAAGATTATACCATATTATGTTGTTTCCAATCATAATCAAAGAAATACATAGTTACTAGAATCGTATATATGATTGTGGTCATCATCTGAATCGTAATTTAGCCATATTATAATTACCACAATCATATTTATAATTACAGTAATCAATATATTGTTAAACAATTTGTAAAAATGTTAACATTGTTGCGGTAAACATGTACAACTATATTTTATCTCTGTGTGTAGCAACAGTTTTTGTTTAACAAATATTTCTGTTCTTCAAACCAACATAATGTTGCCTCAAAGATAAATTAACGATACGAAACGTAAAAATCTTAAAAATTGTATTTAAGTACTTTTCTGCTGAAAGATTGACAGTTTTAATACAAAAAAAAATACACTACCAAGAAATTCGTTTACAACATTTGCATTTGTTTTACTTGTTAATGTATTTTTGGTTTCTTCTCTACTTTACTTAAAATACAAAGTTTGTTTTTAAAATTTAAAAAAAAAACTTTAATTTAATTGGTATTTTCTTAACAAAAACTAATATTATGTTTTCTACCATAGTTTAAAGTTTTCTGCTGTTGGAGCAAATATTTGGTAAAAGTTCTTAACCTCTTTTCTTTTCAAGACTTTTTCGTCGTTGGTGCAACAACATTTATTTCGAACACAAAGAAAAACCAAACTCTAACTTAATTGATATTTTTTTTTTCTGTGTAAATATTTGTTGTTGTTGTAGTTATTATTATTGTAGTAGTGTAGATCTTTGCTGCAAATGTTGACTGAAACCACAAAATGAAAATTTTATCATCAACGCATACTAAGCTTTATATATGTATGTACATATACGAGTATATGTGTATATGTATATGTACATAGGAATATTCAATCCCTCTATACCATTTAATACCACTTATAAGTATGTATACATCTGGAAATGGTCAACAGTTGTGTAGAAAATTATGGTTACAGAGTTTTATTTTTCTAATTCTGTAATTAAAATTATTCCGTAATTAAAATTGCAATAAATACTGCTTCGATGGAAAAATAGTGGAAATTAAAAAGAGAAATATAAATGTTCACAATTATTTGAAATATGAGCATTTAGTTTAAATGAAGTTACAATTACAGTTGTGAACCGCTATTTTAAAAGCCTTAGGGAACACTATTTTGATCAAGGCATAGACTTACTAGATAAGCGTTGGAGTAGGTGTATTGAAGTTTCAGGAGATTATATTCAAGAATAAAAATGTTTTTGAAAAACTAACTACATATTCTCTTTATGTGCCAGGCTAAGAAATTTCCCAACCGCCCTCGTAAAATAGAATCAGGTAAGTTCAGTAACTTTGCGCAAAGTGTCAATACAACCTCATATAAAGTGTTATAACTAGAATCCATTCCTATCCTGTAACTAGTCTTGTACCAGTTCTATTCCAGCATTAGATCAAATTAAATTCGATTAGTTTTCTTTTTGAAAATTTGCAATTTGTACAAGACTGAGATATACGAGGATGTCTTTTTAACTACTTAAAAATTCATTCTTAGTTAATTGCAGGCTGTGGAAGGAACCATTTTTATATTGTATGTTGGTTATAAATAATTACTTGTTTGTTGGGTTTTTACCGTGGTCACTACCGCGAGTCATTTGGTACAATTTCAAAATATTGCTGCATCAAAAATTTATATTCCAGATGAAACATATATAAATATAACATTTAAGTTATAATTTATGTAATATTCATGAGCATTTTGGAACTGATATCCATGTGATCTATAATATAATGTTGCTCTCTATCATAATCAAAGAACTACAAATTTTTATAAATGGATTTGTCATAAACATGATTGCAACAAATATATACATAGTTACTACAATCGTAGATATGATGGTAGTAATCAACTGAATTGCAACTTAACCATATTATGGTTACCGCAATCATATAAATAATTACAGTGACCATAACATTGTTGAAAAACTTGTAAAAATGTTGAAATTATTGTGGTAAACAGGTACAATTATATTTTTTCTCTGTGTGTAGATAATCTTGATAATTAAGGAAAATAATGTTGCTGTAGATATTTTTTTCAGGCAAATCCTGGTATTGTTAAGTCTATTCGTTAAATCGAAAAATTCGTTATATTGAGATTTATTTATTAATATATTTTAATTTGTGTGACATTAAGAAAAAGTCTTCTATAGGTTCTACAAACTATTCTAAATATGTCTTATTTGATTAAAAATACTTAATAGAAAACCTTTTATTATGAAACGCTGCCTTTACAAGTAGAAAAGGTTCACTTTTCTTTGTTTCAGATGTATACCGCAAATTAAACTAGTTACTATATCGTTCTATTACTTTCCGAAAAAATGTTTCGTTATACTTTTTCTACAAATGCAAAATACGGAATTAATTCCACTTCCGAGCGGAATTAAACTCTGTGACATGGCTGATTGTTTGTTATTTCTTTTGTCGAGATATCAATACGAAAGCTTAATTTCCATTAGAGATTGACAATTTTTTTAGACATTCTGGATATCTTGATACAATTGTCAATATGAAAAAATTGTTTATATTCACATCTTTAAACATTTGTTATATACATAGAATACTTACCCCCTTATTCATAAAAAGTTACAACAGGTTTATTTGTATGGAAATTTGCTTTATAAGCCTCTTATAAACCTATTGTAAGTTTTATGAATAAGGTCATTATTATTTAACAAATATTAAAAATGTTACCGGGGAGGTCTAAAAAGTACATTTTATTTATATAGTTGGTACAAAATCCAAAAAGCCATTTTTTACCCCTTTACCCCCCTATGGTGCGCTGTAGAGGCGTGATTGTTAAATTTGGAAATTCGGCTAGAAAAAGCGGTTACGGTGAATGAAAATGAAAACTCATAACCCAAAATGTTATTAATAATGCACTCAAAAAATTCTGTACGTAAAATTACTTGAAATTGTAATACAAAATAAATGAATATTCAGTTAAAAACCGGTCTACTTATTATTCATTTAATTTTAACGAAAAGTTCATTTAATTTTAAATGTCAAAAACTCAACTCCGAATGCCGTAAAATCAACAGAATTTTCAGTTGTTTTGTGTATTTTAGGTTTTAACCAAAATAAAATTATTAACTAAATAAAATAACTGAAAATAATTGTCTAAGGGTCGGTCTATACATACAGCCATGTCACAGAATTTAATTCCGTTCGGAAGTGGAATTAATTCCGTTTTTTGATTCTATAGAAAAAGCAAAACGAAAAATTTTTTCGGAATGAAACCCTTTTAATTTGCAATGTGGAATTGTAATTTCAAGCATTTCTAGGTTGTATTCCGAAAAAATTGTTCGTTTTACTTTTATATTAAATAAAAAACTCAAATAACATGGCTGATTGTCATAGCTTCCGTATAATATCTACATATACATACCTTACATTAAAATTCTCATTGACTGTTTGAGAATTATAACATTTAAAATTAAATGAACTTTTTGTTAAAATGAAATGAAAAATAAGTAGATCGGTTTTTAAGGAAATTTTCAGTTATTTCAAATTACAGTTTCATTTAATTTTACATACAAAATACTTTAACGTAAACAACTGTCAATATCAAATGCAACTGAAAATCCGTATTAATGTGCACTTAGTTTTTTGAATAAATGTTAGATGCAGTTAATAATAAATTTTCTTAGAATTTGAAATGTTTATTTAGTTAAAAACAACTGCACGGAATACTTCCTGAATAAACTACATTCCGTAACTGTAATAATATTGTGAGTGTGTGATAAAAAAAATCGACATCTGTATCAATATCAGTCATTATTTATAATTGTCAAACCTTATTCTTTCTTGTTTTATGTTGTTTTATTTTAATTTCTTTTGAAAAACAAAGTTATGGTTGAAAAGTCCGTTGTAATTGTTTGAATATGCCACATTTCATAAGCTTTCTAAAAATGTATAACTGTCTAGCTTTTACTTGGAAAATAATTTTAAAAAAATCTCAACAACATCGCAAATGTATGTTAAAACTACACCAATACCTCACTTTGCGTCGGGGTACGTTCCCAAAAAACATGACTCAAAATGAAACGTTGCAAAGTGAATAAAAATTTTCTATAGCAAACCATGTAAAGAAATTGAGCCCGGGCAAAAACAATGTTTGCTTTTTTGTTTAAAAAGTTTTCAATGGAATTACTCTAATTTACCATCTTATACGAGCAGATTGGCTGTAACTAAATTACCCACCTTGAAAAGTCGTCGTATTATGTTAAATGTATGTTTTATGTTGAATATTGTAAATGGAAATATTAATTGTGAATATCTTTTAAATTTTGTAAAATTTAATGTTCCACGTCGTAATTCTCGATACTATAAGCCTTTGCATGTAAAATTCTGTAGTACAAATTATGCTGGTGCAGAATATGTAGACAATTTAATGATATATATTTCTAAAAATGTTGATTTTGGTCTCAATTCTAGTATTATTAAATGTAAAATTATTGTCTCCCTCAATTGTTAGCTTTCTATTCCATTTATTATCATATTTCTAATTTAAGTAAAAATAAGTTTCTTTTCTATAAATTGTTTTTTCAGGAAAAGAACTAAATAATAAGTTTCTTTTGTTAATAGTCTGTAAGGATTTATATTCATAGACTAAATAAATAAATAAATAAATAAATAAAAAACTTGATTTTCAATCCAAGTATAAACAAATACTCCATTTTGATCGTCAAAGCGCTTCTTGGGTCATTGTTTTAGCATCTAATGAGGTTGCAGATTTTGCAAAAATTTAAAAAAAATAAAATTAAAGACTTGAACTCAAAAAAACGCAACTCCGAATATCTAACGACGCACAGTGAAAATTAGTACTAATTAAGCAGCTACGCAACTTCGAAAAAAAAAACACAAAACCAACCGACGCATATCGAGGTATTGGTGTAATTTATTTTTAAGTTATTTTTATTGAACAAAACTTAATTCGTAACAATTGTTTTTAAGTGAACTTTGTTTTGTTATAAATTATACAAAACTTTTAATGAGTTTTTGAAGAAAAAAACAACAACAACGTAAGCAGCTGTTTGTATATAATTTAATGCAGATTTTGCCTAAATTTTCGTGCAAATTGTGAACAATTAGACAAACTTATTAATTCATTTCACGGCGTTTGAGACACATTTTAAAAAGTTTTCATATAATAATGAAAACTCATGTAGAACACTTTTTAACAACTTTTAATTATTTTTCTGAAACAAAAGATTACTATAATTTTAAACACACCTTTAAACTTAATTTAAAAACAAAAAGAAGAAACCTGCTTCCTACACAAACACGTACGTACACACACTTTGAGTTTAAATGTATATATGGACTCGTATGTATGTATGTTTGTATGTAGTTGAAAGCCAACAATAATATAAACACATTTACTCTAACAAAACAACAATTTTGCTAACTTGGCTTTCAACACTCCCCCTACCGCAAATAGGGGGAAGGTACTAAAACACATCAGCAGCACCAAAAAAAAAACAACAACAACATTGGCTCACTCAGGCAAAAGCACACACAAACACACTTAAATTGCATTGACTTAATGCAACATTTCATTAGCAATGAAAACAACCTGCGAGTAATGACAACAGCAACAAAACATGCACACACACACACACAAACATTAACGAGGGGGCCAAAAGCTGGCAGGAGATAAACTGCTGAAACATAAACAAAACACCAAAATAAAAAATAAAATAAAAACAACAAAAGAAAAGAGAATAAAAAAAATTAACAGGAAAGATAAACATCAAGATTAAACAAAAGAATTTTATCCTGTTTCTTTGTTTTTTGTTTTGGTTTTGTCTCTCTGCTTTCTATCCATTGTTTGTTTATTAATTTCGCACAAAGTTTCATTGTGTTCACACAATCACACCTTTAGATAACACTGGCTGCAGAGAGAATATATACATACATATGTACATACATACATACAAGTATATATGTATATGTAAATGTAAATGTAGAAGTCCAACTCACCTTAGATTTTCTATGCGTGGCCTTCGACACTGTGGCCGATTGCGTCGATGGCTTCGATCCTTTTTGCAACGGCAGTCACAATGCCAAATACACAAAGCTATCGATGAGATCAATGTTATCACAAATGGCACTGCAAAAAAATGTATTATATAGTTGACTTGATCGTCGTGATTGTAGGACGTTAGGACGACCGTTTTGTTTTTACGCGAATAATAGCACGGATAGATGGCACCCTCGACACCGTAAAAGGCGTTAAAGGTTTTACACGTGACCGTGGGCGGATAGCCGCACCCTTTAATATTCACTAGGAGGGTGGCCTCCTCCGATTGCGTCCAATCGGCCGTGTAGTTCGTGTAGTCGGTCATGTTTTCGGGTATGGTTATGTTTTCTTCGATAAACGTCACATAGATATGAACACACTTGTATAGATCGGAGGTGCAGCCCTCGCGACATGAACTCCACGAACAATTGAAAATGCCGACGAGATCTTCGCGGCGTGTGGTCGTGCAAAGTGTGGGGGAATCGATAAAGTCGTGACTTAGGGTTGATATCGCCGGATCGACGTAGAGGGGAACGAGGAACAATAGAGATGCACCGGCGGTCACCGAAAAGAAGGCAAGAGTGGAGGTACCATAAAAACTGGCACGTTCGCGCCACGAACGATAACGCCGATTTCCATTTTTCTTTTTTGGAGCCAGTTCTCGTAATTTACGTAACCGTAACTCTTGTTGTTGCTGCTCGAGTAGTAATTCCGAACTGCCACTCCTCATATTATTGTCCGTGCACACAGGGCGATTATTATAGGCACCAGCACCAGCACTAGCAGCGGCAGCAGTATCAGCAGCACTATTAACAGTGGCAGCAGCCGAAGCTGCTGCTGTTGTTACGTTTTGTGATGTGGATGCAGCTGCAACAGCAGCACAGCCTCTGCAAGCAGTCGTGTAAGCAAACGTCGTCTGAGAACAACTCGTTGTTGTGGGAGTAGTTTTTCCTAAATATTGTTGTTGATGTTGTTTTCGTTTTAAAGCTTCGCACGTTGAGCAACCGATAACAACAACAGCAGCTGTAGTTGTTGTTGCTGTTGTCGATGTTCTTGCTACAGTCGTGTTGTAGGGCTCAGATGTTAATGTTAATGGCGATGACAGAGGCGGAGGTGGAGGTTGTTGAGGTGGAGAATTGAAGGATTTGTTGGATGAGGTATGTGGTAATGGGGGTGACTGTAGTTTTGCTGCTGATGAAGAGGATGATGCTAATAATGGTGGTGAGCTCACAACGTTGCTAACAGCGTCTGTAGAGGGGGTGGTGTTGATAACAGTATTCTGCTGCAGGCTGGGAGATGTAATACTCGTATCAATTGATGATGAAATGGTTGAAGCAGTTTTCGAAGTGGTGAGGCCACCACACAGAGGGGTTGTAGATGTACAGGACTCCGAGTAGGGAAGTGTGGTAGAAATGACAGCTTTGGAATTCGAGTTCGAATTCGAGGTGGGTAAAATGGTGGAAATGTTAGTGCTATCAACGTTCTGAGAGCCAGTTGTAATATTAATGTTGCTGTTGTTGATAATGTCGTCGTCGTTTTTAGTTTGTTGCTGTTGTTGTTGTTCTTGTTCCTGTTGTCTGTGAATGGCTGCCGAAGTTGAAATGATGCTGATGGTGGCGTTAGTAGTATTGGTAGTGGCTGTAGCTGAGGTGTTGATGCTGATGTTGTTGCTTTCGTTGGCCGTATGGTTAGCGGCGGAGACGACGACGACGTTATTGCTGCCGGCTGCACGGGAAACAATACAATGAGCAGCAGTGGCAGCCGTAGCGTCTGAGACGCAAACGACGTCGTCGTTTTTAATATTTTTTGAGGCTTGTATGTTGCCAGTGTTGAAATTTTTGTTAAGGAAATAAAAACTAGACAAAATTTGCTCGGCGTTTTATTTTTTCTATTTTCTACTTTTTTTCTCTCTTTCTCTCGCTTAATTAAACAAATTAAAACAGTCGAGATAAATTAGGAAAAAAATTTCTTACTTTTTTCTAGAGATTTGTAGTGAAAATAATTTTGAACACTTTTTTTCCTGAATTTCCTTGATTTCAATTCTTTTCCCTCAAGCAGCTTTAACAAGAGTGTAATGTAATTTTTTTTTTGTATTGTAGGTTTGTGCCTTCTTGCTCTCTTCTGTACACTTAAAATCACAACATTGCACTAAGATAATAACACGACTACTGATACATTGCCGTTGCGAGCTTAATGGCTGCTCTGTTACGTTTTCATAATAACGGAAATGCACTCTCGCGTTTGTATTTGTATTTTGTATTTTATTTATTTATTTGCTTCTTTTTCTTTCTATACACTACTACACACAACAGACACACACCGTTTGTTAGCGATAGTTAGAGAGAGAGTATTGGACAGTGAGAGTGACAGTGAAATGTTTGAGAAGAGAGTTAAATGAGTTATTTTGAATTTATTTAGCATAACGTTTGGTTTTTTTATTAACTTGTACACCCGCACTTTGTTTGAATTTATTTGCTTTTACCTTTACTTTGCCTTTTCTTTTTCTCGCGCTCTCTCTTGCTCAGTTGACCCTTAGCGCTTGCTCTTTTTCTCCGTACTCTTTGAGTACTTTCGTAATGGACTTTTGGGGAGATGTTTATTTCACTTTAAATGCATACATACATACATACATACATATGTTGTTATTGTTGTTTGTATTTTAAAATGGCAAATCAGCTGATTTCACTTTATTTTAGCGAGAGTAGATTTTTCTTTAATCTTTGTCTCCTTTATTTTTATCATTTTATTTTCCCTTAATTACACTTTATTTTATATATGGGTGGCCTAGTGATAATGAAAGATTTTGTTTTTGTTTTTCGCTTTTTGCTACAAAATTTTTATGTATAATTTCTTTACGTTTTGCACAGGTTTTTGCTTTTCTTTACAGCTGTTTAAAGGTTGAGTGAAAATTGTTTTTTTATTTGCTGGTTATTAGTTACATTATTTACAAAATTATTAGATTTTCTTAAGGTGTTTTATTTATTATAAAAATAATTTGGTTCAAATATAAAAAAAATTGTTTTATTTATGATTATTCATTGTAGAAAACTTAAAACTGTTTCACTTTGCAAATTTTAGGTTTTTCATATATATTTACTTTATCCGCTTTTAGCATTTTTGGAGGGGCTGGAATTTTGTTAGCTGGAAAGTTGAAAAAACCATTAATTTAGTTTAAAGCATGGACAAGTTGGAATATGTTTAATTAAAATGTGTATAAGTATTGTGTAATGTATTTAGTAAAGTAGTTTTACTTTTCTGTTTAAATTCAAAAATTACCAAAAACAATTGTATTTGTACAAAATTTTATTTTAATTTTAAAATTAATGCAAAAATAAGTCTTGAAGGAATTTTAATTCATTCATAATTGCCCTTAACATCCCTTCATAACAGTGTTGTCTGCTGTAAACGAAGGCCATTAAAAAATAGTGATACAAAATAGGCGTTTTTACAGTTTTATTCATTTAAGGCTGTTTCAAATAAAATGGGTGTAAAAGAGTCATGCTTTTACGTTATACCATCTTAAATGTTTGATTTAAATCATTTTATTTTATGCAAGAATCAAAAAAAATTGTATCCAAGAAAATGAGGTGGATTGTAATTTATTTGAAATACACAGGGTTTTCCGCCAGACGTCTGAAGAACCTGGACAGACTAGGCAGTGCTCGCTCGTTCATTACAGTGACCGGTCATTTTCGTTCATTTATCCAAGACTGATTTGTTCATTCAATTCGTTCAATCCTTCACTTTGGACGAATGAATACAACCCTTATTGAATGTGATTTTCTTCTTGTCTTTTAATAAACAGTAGCTGAACGAAATTGATCCGTACGCTATTGAACGAAAATCGTTCAGTTAAATAACCGGCCCATTCCGTTCAATGAAGTGATCCGTTCATTTTAACCCGTTCGTTCATGAACGACACAGCTCTACTAGGCATACCCCGCCAACTTGAGCAGAAACAGTATTTAAAAATATAAATTGTTGCTAAAAATAATAAGAAAGACTTCTGCATTTTAAATGATGCAAAGAAGAAAAACTGAATGAATAATTATCAAATAATAATAATAATAATTATCAAGCTACTGATAATTTTTTGCAGAATCTATACTGATACGCTTTCAATGAATACCTTACATGGTCATGAGTGAATTGGTAATTTGCTCCGAAAATATAATTTATTTCAACAGGAAAATAATAGAATCGAAAAACCAATTCACCTATATTTTCAATTGTCTTTATCACAGAATAGTATTAAAAAAGAGTCTTGCTATGAGTAAAGCTTCGAAAACAAGGAAAATTAGTTTTCAAGGAATTCACACTGGAAGCCGGAAGTGGAAAAAAACAACGACACAGTTTGATCAGTGTTTAATATGTAAACACAAAAGAAATCTCTTTCGGTCTCAACATTGATTTATATTCATCTGTTACTAGACGAATTTCAACTTGATATTGATTTTAAAAAGAAATCTATAAGCATTTAAGTTATAGTGGGGGCTATGATCAAATATGGACCGAATCAAACAAAATACCGCTTTGTAATTTATTTTAACATGAAACTAATATCTGCTGGATTTTGTACGGACACTACTTTTCTAAAGGTATTTATGTACTATAGAGCTTTATTCCGGGAAGACATTTATTATAGGGGCTATAAGAAATCGTGCACCGATTCTTACCTTTTTCAACAGAACTTCATTATATCATTATACATATTTGAAGATAATAGCAAAAAAATAGCTAAAAAATATCGACGATGTCTGAAACTTCGCTCTATAACCCTGATCCTACTGGACCGAGTATAATAAAACTTATTTGTACTTTAGGTATAATTTATCGCGATAATGAAATTTATAAAAATCTATGATTAAATAAACTTTAAACAAAATCAGGTTAATTACAAAACGATCTCTATACTCTAGGTAGAATAACTTTACATGAAACTTGTTTGTGTATAACAACCCAGCATACCATTCTAGGAGCGTTCCGAAAAAGGAGTCAGAAAAGAGTCCAACAAAAGAGCATTTTCGGAGCGAAAGAAAAATTTGCTTGTTACTGTCCTGAGTCGGCACGCAGTATGACTCAGAAATTCCACTTAATTATGTGTATACCAAAGCGTTGTTGTCCTGTTATTTGTGCTTTGAACAAAAAAAACATGGCTGTACCACACAAGAATAATAAAAACAAGATTACACAGAGCCCAAAAAAACCTCATAAAAGACTCTTATCTGACATTATCTCAGAGCTCTTTCTGACGGACCATTTTCGAATGTAATGACCCTCTTTTCTGAAGGGTTTCGGAGCAGTTATGATTGTTTTTTGGGCTCATAAAGAGCGTTAACGCTCCGAAAAAGGTGTCAGAAAAGACTCTTTTCGGACTCATATGGCTTGCTGGGAAGCATTAAATTGATATTCTAAAGCAGCTCTTACAAGGGAACTTTAATTGTAATTAATCATTAACTAAAACTAATGATTATAAAGTTAATTTCGGCCAAGGAGTCATTACACCCCTTCAACTAAAGGGTGATTTTTTTAGCAACTTTCTTTTTGGCAGCTCAGCTATTTTCTTGTAACGTGTTACTGTTAAATATGTTCAGTATGGTCTATAATTTAACTGTTAATTGACTTAGAAATGAACAATGCTTGTAGATTACTCGTATTTAATTTTATTATCAAAATTTTGTTGCTCAACGAAGCACATTTCTGGTTGAATCGATACGTAAAAAAGTAAAATTATCGCATTTGGTGTGACGAGCAGCCAGAAGCATTGCAAGAATTGCCAATGCATCCCGAAAAATGCACTGTATTATGTGGATTATGGACCGGTGGCATCATTGGATCGTACTTTTCCAAAGACATCGAAAGCAGGAACGATACTTTGAATGGCGAGCGCTACCGTGCGATGATTATAAATGTTTTCGTGTGCGACTGTGACTGACATGTGGTTTCAACAAGACGGTGCCACATGCCAAATAGAACGCGAAAAAATTACCCAATTTAGAGGCGAATTCGGTGAACAGTTTATGTCACGTTTGTGATGCAGTTTTTTTTCCAACCGGGGTATACCTAGTCTGTTCAGGTTCTTCAAACGTCTGCTTCCTCTGAAATGTTACCACAGAGCTGTCTTTTATCTTCAGTATACGTTTGGGTCGTTAACGGAAGCAATATTTGACTAAATTGGGAATACAATCCGACCAGATAAATACGGCACTCGGTCGGCTACGGCAATAGTAAAAAGTAAGAATTTTGGCCTCGTCTGGTTATACTTTGTTTCTCGGGAGCAAAGCACAACTAAACCGGTCCTTCAATTCTTGCTCGGCATATCGATATTTTCTTATATTAAAATTATAACATAAGATAAAGTATGTCGTATATGATTAGTATTGATAAATACATATGCTATGTTGATAAAATTTTTTTGTAACTACACGCTACACGTTTGGGCCCGGCCTAGATCAGGCGCTTTAACGTCTTTAGACTATTTTTGTGGGGCTATATTAAGGCTTACATCAACAAGCCCCCAACAGTTGACGCACTAGATGCTAATATTAAATAACTTATTCATAAGATACCGGCCAATATGTTGCAGAGAGTACGAGTATAACAAAATTAGACCCTGCGTATGAAGTATTAAAATATATGGATCGTTCTGTTGACTCAAATAAAGTATGAAATATATATCTCTAAATTTTACGTGTTTTTTTTATCAAATTCAAAAGCTCTTCACAAATCTCTCTTTACGAACGAGTAAGAACGTATAGAAATTATATAGTAGGGCAAGCGCGACCTACGCTGAACCGTGTTGGATGGATCAAAAATAGGCTATATGGAAATCATGACCTATAACGAAGCGATAATCATAGAATTTAGTTGCTTGACTTCTCGGCATATACAAATTATTTGCATTCTGTTTAATTTTGATAACAACATTTGTAAGAGATTTCGGCATGTTAAAGTAATTTTCTAAAAAAGATTCTTATATGGGAGCTGTGACTAATTACAGACCCAGATGGTTAGAAATTTAGTTGAACTGACATTTGCATATATGAAACTTATATGTGTTGAATTTTAGTAGGATACGAACATTTTTAAGAGATTTATGATTGTTTAAGTGATTTTCTGAAGCGGAACTTAGATGGGCGCTATGACTAATTGGACTAATATTGTTGGGCGTTGCAAACATCTGCACAAAGCCAATATATACTGTCCACTATAATGGTGTAGGGTATAAAAAACTTCGGTATTGGGGCCGGATTTCACGTAAACATTGCTTTATATATTTAGTTCAGAGTTAACCTCCTTGTTTCTGTTTGATGCAAAATTTTGCGTTTTTTTTTTTTTGTTTCCCTTCCTAAACAATATCCTTCTTTAACTATATAAATGTTGTCCACACTGTCCTCTTCTGTAATTCGACCATTTCTCTGTGTATAAGTAGTTTTGCTTTTTATGCAACAATAACAACAGCAACAACAACATAAAAGGCCTACATTAATTCATTGAGTAGTCCCATTTTGTTGTTCTTTGTTGATGTAGGTTAGTTCAAAATCAGGCCATTTAATACTTTTTTTTATTTTTGCTTTCAAATGTTTTCCTTGTTTTTTTTTTTTCAAATAATATTGTAGAGTATGTTCAACATTGTCTTTGAACAGGTTTTCCACCAGTCTCTCTCATTTTCTTTTTAAATCTCTATATATTCCTTGTTTGCTCCTGTAAATAGACCCAAAAAAAAACAAAAAACACAAAAGGATTTTAACAGTAATTGAGTATAACAGTAAATTTTTGTGAGTTCAGTTTTTCTTCCCCTCTTTCTCTCTCTCTCTCTCTCGCTGTTTGTTTGTTTTTTTTTCTCTTCTAGCTTATTAGAGAACCTGAGTTTCACTCAGTTTTAACAAAAACAAGTCAATTTATTATAAGTCATTTGCCCTTATTGACTGTAACCTTAAAAAGGAACAAGCAAAAACAAAAGCAACAACAAAAATAGTGGGTGGTTTATATATATTGTTTATGATTCGTTTTCTTTTAGTGCCTCTTTCTGGGTTGTTATTGTTTTTCGCAAAAGCAAAGGAAAAAATCCATGCTGGTTTTTTCTTTTCTATTTTTTTTTTTCAAAATCTGTACATTTTAAAGTAGAAAAAATAACAACAAAAACAATTTAAATATTGTTGTTTTTTTTTGTATTTTTTTTTTGTCTTTCTTCTATTTTTAAATAAAAGTGCGCTAAAGAAAATGAAATTTTCCTTTTTGCACAAATAGTTGAATGAAATTATAAATAGTAAGAAAAAAATGCTGAAAAAAGCAGAATTATATGAAAGAAAATCAATAAATTTAATAATAAAATTAATAGTTGCTGTTGTTGTTATAGTATTTATTACATGTTGTACGAAAAGCGAACAGCGATTTATTAAGGAAAATTATAAACAAATTATAAAAACAAATGCAAATTGTTGTGTCGAGTGGACTAAAATAAAATTGTTTTCAACTTTGTGTTGCTCTTTTTGGAGAAGGGAGTAAATAATAAATTACATTTAGTAAATTTTAAATGGCCTGTCATTATGTATGTTTGTAGTCAACAGGTGCTGGGTTGATGAAAAGTACGAATTAAAGTGACCGTTTCTTCTATGTAATATTGTTAAAGATAAAAGTCAGCCAGCAGGCGTTTTAAAACATATTTTTAAAGATTTCTTTTATTTTAGAATTTAACATTTGATTGCTTAATATGTTTGAATATTTTAGTTTTATAGAAAATATTTCAACAATCTCTCAGTTTAGTTTACATTTAACTAAAGGGTCGTTTAAATGCTCATAAATCATATTATAAACACATACGTCTGTATTATGCAATAAACAGAAATATATTTTTATAAAATGTGAGCTTCCTTATGATTCTAAGTATCCTCGTATTTTAAAAGCAAGCTCACATTTTATAAAAATATATTTCTGTCATCTTTACAAGACAAATTGTCACGTGGGTCCTAAGGCCTTAGTAGGACTATCTCGTGAAGGAATTTGGGTAATAAACGCTCGTAAACTAGCTCGGAAAACAGTAAATAGTTGTGTGTCATGTTTTCGTTACCAACCAAAACTGGCTTCTCAATTTATGGCCGATTTGCCTCGTGGTAGAATTGTAGGTTGACGACCTGTTTGGGTATGTGGCGTCGATTTGTGTGGGCCTGTATTTATGATTTTAAAAATTAGAGGAAAGCCCCCTGTAAAAACTTACATTGCTGTGTTTGTGTGTATTGCTTCGAAAGCTGTTCATTTGCAAGCATTACTTTTCTCTCTACTCTTAATAGGTTTGTGGGCCGAAGAGGACTTCCCATGGAAATATGGTGCGACAACGCGACAAATTTCGAAGGAACCGTCAAACTGTGGAGCGAGAAGGACCAGGAACGAGTACAGCAAGTAGCAGAAGATCAAGGCATGGACTTCCAATTCATACCGCCACGAGCACCGCACTTCGGAGGATTGTGGGAAGCAGCAGTGAAGTCTGCGAAATCGTTACTGCTTCGAACTATAGGGAGAGCCAACTTGACGTTCGATGAACTAATCACAGTTCTCGTAGACGTAGAAGCAATAATAAATTCACGGCCAATTGTGGCGTTAACAGAAGACCCAAACGACAAAGAAGCTCTCACACCCGGTCATTTGTTAATCGGGTGTTCGCTCACAGCGCTGCCAGAAATAAAAGAGCGATGCAACAAGGGCACTCTTGCACAAACAAAGTCCGACAGAGTACCCTACACCTAGTATATGATCATAATCAGTTTTTCAGATATGGGCGTTATATGGTAGCTATGCTCTATTGTGATCCGATTCTCATACAATTTAGTAGCATGACTTCTAGGCAAATACAAATTATTTGCATTCAATTTTATATCGATATCAACACTTGTAAGAGATCAAAATCATATTTAAGTGATTTTTAGAATTATGGAGCAATGATTATGGGTGCAATGACTAATTATGGACTAATAAAATTAAGTCAAATGATATTTGGGTCCGGATTTCAACGTAATCGATTTAGCTTTACCCACTGGATGCCCCGCTTGTCGGTAAACAAAAAAAGTGCCAAAATCGAGCACATAAAAATCCGATTAACATTTTTAGGTGTGATTTATTTTATATACATAAATATAAAAAATCAGATATTTATGACCCATAAAATCGTGTTTCTGGAAGACATTTATAGTATCTGGATTAGGTGAAAAAATTAAACGATTTCAAACAACTTCAATACCAATCATTCTTAGGCCGAAAAACAGGCACATTCATTCACATGCGTGCAATAACGGCCACCGCTAAATCAGAAAGTGATTCTGAGCTGAGGTGTTTCTTAGACTTTTTTTAAACGTTACAAACATCAGCAAGATCTAACCAATAAACCCCATATGGTTATCTCCACTATGGTAATATAGTCATCATATATTGTATACATGCATACATGAAAGTTTTGATATAAATTTTACTTGAAAATCGCCATATGTATTAAAAACTTTAAATGAGTTTTGTGAAAAAATTCTTTGCAAAATTATTTATATGTCAACAAGAAAAATCGCCGCATTTTGGGCTTCTTTAAATCCAAGAGAAATTTTTGAGAAATTACAAAAAAATAGAAATTACAATTTTATTTAAAAATATCAGAAACTTATAAAGAAAATACTGTGATCCCTAAAGCAAAATCCGACACAAGACCGATCTAAGAAATAGAACACCGGCGTAAATATCGAAAGAGGACCCAACAAGGAAACCAATCGTACAATTCAAAATATTTCAGCCAAACGAATTAATAAATAAATTATATAAAAATGTACCGGTGAAGTTCATCGGTTTTAACGTTCGAGCCTTGGAGATTTTGACACAAAAGACAAAGATTGCCCAGGCCAACCAAAAAACTTTAATTACCAAGAATTGAAACTCAACAAGAGTCCTACAAATCAGCAATTTTAAAAAGTCTGCGAGCAGCAGGATTCATCCTGAAATTGAAAGTGAAATATGAATTGAAACCGAGAGAACTTTACAGATTATTTTGCATGCCCAAAATGCTGCATAAACGCTATAAAAGGAAATAATTTTGCATCGAATCATTATTTACTATGACAAAAAAAAATTAATAAGCGTAATATATCGTACATGAAGCACGGCCTCAAAATTAAAGGGTATGACCAAAAGAGTCATATATATTTTAAGATGCTGAAATCTGGCCAAACCATCACTGAGACCCTATACCGAATCATTTAAAGCAAGCATTGGCCAGACATGAAAGCGTAATATGCCATCATGACAACGCTCGTCCACATTTTGAAATACCTGTTAGAAAAAAGATTTTGGGAAGGTTTCCCTCGCTTGGCCAATCGGATCAATGCAAAACGATCTCTCTGGAATATGTTTTACTTTACAAAATGTCGTTTAAACATTCGGACTGAACAGGGAAAACTTTTCGTAAAGTTATATATTAAATTTTCTTAATTAGAGAACTCCGAAATATAAGAATATACTTAACGAGGGACATAATAGTACGTTTTTCTTATGAAGGTACTTTTCGATTAAGAAATAGTAAAGCTCCCTGTCATTATTTGAAAGCTGTAATGTATTTGTATTGGCTATATCAGATCGATGAAATAGAAAAATATATGAACTTTCTTATGATTGTCTCTGTTCCTCGGCTAATTAAACAAGAGATTGGTACTGTTGCTCTTGACAATAAGAAAATGTTACGGACTTAAAATAAATATGCAGCGCAGGTGGTTCGTTAAACAAAAACACGGATATTATACAAGATAAAATAAATCTTAGTTTCATCTTTTAGTTTTTTATACCTTTCAACATCAGAGGTGGTGAATGGTGAGTGTGTATATAAGTCCCAGATGACACAATGCAACTTTTGCTGCTCAACTTTTGAGTTTGTTGGTGAAAGGGGAAAGAAGGGTGGTCCCCTTTCTCTCTCTCTATCTCTTTTCCCCTCTTACCCAAAAACTCAAAAGTTGAGTAGCAAAAGTTGCATTGTGTGATCCGGGACTAAGTTTGTTATTCCGTGTGTAACACAGAGAAATATTCATCTGAGACCCAACAAAGTATATATATTCTTGATGCTTATGGAATTCTAAGCCGATTGAGCCATATCCATCTGTCTGTCTGTCTAACGTCCAAAGGAAACCACCAAAATCAACAAAGTTTACAAAAAAACCCGTTTATAATTCTCCTAAGCAGTTTGGTATAGAAAATCAGCAAAATCGCTTTTTTCTATTCTAAATTACATTCAAGATTGTTATGATCATCAGTAAATGATGGTAAGAATTGGCAATAACATAAATGGTCAAATTAAGGTAAAATTTCAAAGCCTTTTGAAATAAATTACGTTGCTCGTTAAATTCGCGCTAAGACTGAATAAAAAATACTGAATAAGAATATTCCAGTTTTTGTAATTCTAACTATATATTTAGGTGTAGGGTATTAAAGATTCCGCACAGCCGAATATTAAATGTTTTCAATTATAATATGATCAATTTACCTATATAATGTGAAGTTACAAAAGTCAACCCATCAACTTAGTTTATCTTATATATTTCGCTATAATGCTCAAACAGTTTATGTGAATCGAAGTACCGATATAGTTATACTTTGCTTCTGTTTAACAAAGCACAATCAGACGAGACCAAAATTCTAACACCGTAGCCGATGCCGAAGCCAATAGCTAGCCAACCAAGAGCCGAAGTATATATCTCTTCAGATTGTATTAGCCGACGAGACCAAGAAGAATTAATCTCATCGGATTGCATGCGATGAAGACGATAGCTACATTTTCTCCTAATTACTAATTAACTAGAGCCGAATCATTTGCCGCATCATATTCTCTAGAAATTTACAGCTTCAGTCAACAACAAAGTAGTTTCAGTTCGTGTACTGAAAATACCAGGCAGCTCTTTGATAGGATAGATTTCAAAGGAAGACTTTTGAACAAGAACCTGGACAATACACACAAAAATGTCAACATAAATTTTTGATTCTAGCGCTCATATTTAAATATGTATTTCTGTGACCGGTTTTCTGTATGAACATATTGAACTATATTAAATATTCAAAAAGTGCAAAAAAATAACTTTATAAACTTTCGACTTTGTATTGATAACTTTTTATTTGGCATGACTATGTGTATTGGTATCTGTAGAAACTTTTTAAATTTTAAACCCATACTATCGTGTAGTCTGTTCTTTTGCTATTAATTTTACTACGGTTTTTGTTTTTTTATTATTATTATTTTATTTTTATTTATATTTTTTTTCTTTTTTGGTGTATTTCTTTGTTGTATATATTATTACTTTGCGTGACTTGGGAAAGTTGGTCATTTATTTATTTAATTTATTTTTTATTTAATTTTTTTTTTGTTCCAACTTTATTTTACATTTTGCTCATTAGATACACATGGTGGTTCTAATAAAATACAACATTCGTTTGAATGAATTGTGTAGTTTAGTGGCAATGTGTCTCTGTAAGATGTGCGTGTGTGTAGCAGTTGTATTTTTTTTTCTGTTACTGTTTCTGTTTTTGAACATGTGGGTGTTGCACGCACACTTCAGCTTTGCCACCAACAACATCGTGATCATCATCATTATTATCATCAACCACCCATGTGTCATAGTTTAAAAATACAATACACATGTACAAGTAAGTATTTGCAAAGATAGAATACTTTTATATTTACTATATACAATACATATGTATGTATGGAATACACATACTATGTGCAAGGATTTGTTTATTTGTGTATATGTGTGTACATATATACCATATATACACCTCTATATTTACACAGCAATAACAATAATAATAATGCACACTCATATGGTTTAAAAAACTATGATTTCATTTTAGATTTTTATTATTATTTTTTTTTTTTTTGTTTTGCTTTAATTCTTTATTTTGTAAATTTGCTACACTTAAAGAAATGAAGTGTTGAATTTATAAATAATGACTTATAATTAAAGAAAAATCAACAATTTTAATTGTTTAGTAATTTGTAATGCAATAATAAACTTAATTTGTTTGCAGCTTCAAATTAGACTTTTGTAGCAGTAATAATATTTTGCGTTTATGGACGTTTTCTGTTTGGAAAATATTAGGTGCATACTTAAGAATGTCTTTACTAACTTGACTGTGATATCTGTCATTTATTCTCATTACATTACAGTGTAAACAACAAAGTTTTCATTGTTCAAAAATGTCGAATTTTGTACCAATAAAGTGTTATTTGCAGATAGTTTTTGTTTTGTTTAAAATAAAGTAACGCTGCAGCAAACCTAGTGCTCACCGAAGTTAATGGCAAATATGTTCCATAGGTTTCAATGTGTGAAAGATGGTCTTAAAATTATGATATTGATATGAAAGATAAAGATCTCCCAGCCCAGCAAAAAAATATTTAAAGACCTAAAATTGAAGCCATTACTCCATGAAGATTGTTGTAAAGCTAAACAAGAGCTTGCCAAATCATTGGGAGCAATTCAGGCAGCAATTTCAAAATATTTGCAAGCAGCAAGATTCATCAAAAGTCGGAAAATTGGGTACCATATAAATCAAAGTGGAAATACTTAAAAAACGATTTTGCATGTCTAAAATGCTGCTTCAACACTATCATTTGTACACTGAATTATTACTTGTCATGAATAATGGATCCATTAGTCCTGCCAACCAACCGAATCGATACCAAAGCCAAATATCATTGGCACTAAGGTAATGTTCTATGTTTGGTGAGCCCAAAAGGATCGTGTATATTATGAGCTGCTGAAATCTGGCAGGGCTATAATAGGGAAACGGTACTCAATGCAATTGCTTCATTTAAAGTGACTTGAAGCCAGCCAAGAAAGCGTAATATTCCGTCATGACAACGCTTGGCCACATGTTGCAATGTCTTTTCAAGTGTTTTTGACAGTAGTACATTATTTTATACAAACAAAATGCCTGTTGTTTCTGTATTGTGTTGTATTTGTTGCTGATTTGCATTCACCTTGTATAGTTACACCATGATTGGAAGGTTTACAAATATATACTTCAGTTCACTTATTTAAAGGCACTATAAATTACATATTCAGCAGCCTGTATATTTTGCAATTTTTAACCGATTACAGAATTTTATAATAGAAATGAAAGCTAGACATCTGTTGATATAAAACAGGTCATAACAATAGTGGTTTCTTAACTAAAAAGTCCAAACATGTGCTATTTTTTTTGTTCATTTGAATAAAGGCACTTTAACCAATTTTAATGAAAAATATTTTTTTGTTTTTTTTTTAGTTTATTTTACATTATAAAATATATTATAAAATAATAACTTTATTTACTTTATTTAAGAACTTTTAGTAATGGTTACTACCCTCTTAGTGTAAAAGAAGAGGTTGCTTGTCTACCATACGACTTGCAAAATATTCATCTGAAATAATTAATATAATACTAGAGTTTTATTCAGATGAATCTATCGAACATTAATTTTACTTTAAAGAAATTAAGCTCACTGAATTATGAATATCAGATCTTTATCTTATATAATTTCACTTATAATATCAATAGAGAAAATCGTGTCCAAATTCCTTGAAAATCCGATATTCAGTAATTGCTAAAGCTTCCAAAATATACAGTCAGATCTGTTTTTGTGCGCTGGATAGTGACCGCACCAAAATAAGCTCATAAAAATCGTCCGAAACTTCATGAGTAACAACAACACATAGTTCTCGCAACAGAATTCAACAAAATAAAATTTATAAAATGCAAATAATTGAAAACCTGATTGTATTAATTTAGAAAATACACATGAGAATATTTATGAATATTTTTTTTACATATTGTACTGTCAGTCTGATGCTAATCTTCATATGCTAAACTGGTTCAAAATCGCTTTTGTCATAAGACTAGTAATTGGTTGAAATACATATCAAGAATCAACGAAAACTAAATAACAGATAACTTTGTCAATTATGTTCCCTTTCGAACATAAAAGCAACGCACAATACCAGGTTTGATAGTATTTGACAAATAATTAAGAAGTTTATTTAATTTTTGTCAAACTTGCTTTGCCTGCATTTTAAACATTTTGAAAAAAAATTTCTGATTTTGGTATCAAAAATCCCATGCTGATTAAAATATATCATGTCGATAAAATTAGTTTTCAGCTGGATGGTGACCCAAAGCACACTGCTTAGCGAGCAAAATTTTCTTTTGATGCTGTGGATAGTAAAAAGTCCCGACCTCAATCTGATTGAGAATTTGTGGTCAAACGTAAAGAGACAGTTGAGACAATACCAATTAAGTCCAATCCATTTGGATGTCAGCGGATTCAGCGCGTATTCACCGCGAAAATATTCTAAATGAATTAATTGAAAAATTTGTGAACTAAATATTGAATATACTATCATTACCAAAAGTTATTGTACGCGTATATTGCAAATTTGAGTACATATAGGTTATTTTCGTACAATAACAAGTGCACACAGTACAAACATGTACTCATTTGTGCTCTTCACTGTATATAAATCAAAAGTATACATTTTGTAAAAAAAAATGTTTTCATTTAACACCCCTTATGTAACAAGTGCACAAAGTACTAACATGTGCTCTATAAATAAAATATATAAATCAAAAGTATACATTTTGTAAAAAAACAAAATGTACTAACATGTACTCATTTGTGCTCTTCACTGTATATAAATCAAAAGTATACATTTTGTTAAAAAAAAATTCCATTTTCCACCCCTTATTTAACAAGTGCACAAAGTACTAACATGTACTCATTTATGCTGTTCACTGTATTTGAATCAAAAGTATTAATATTGTAAATTTGTCCTTCATTTTAAATCCCTTATTTAACAAGTGCACAAAGTACTAACATGTACTCATTTGTGCTGTTTACTGTATATAAATCAAAAGTATACATTTTGTAAAAAAAAAATGTTTTCATTTTCCACCCCTTATTTAACAATTGCACAAAGTACTAACATGTACTCATTTGTGCTCTTCACTGTATATAAATCAAAAGTATACATTTTGTAAAAAAAAACGTTTTCAATTTTCCACCCCTGATTTATATTTTACTTAGTCGGCCACCCCTACGTATGATTATTATTTATTTAATACAATTTAAATAACAAAATAACTATACGTCGTGTAGTAGCAATTTCCTGTTTACAGCCTTTAAACAACAATTGCAATTGCTTAAACAAATTTACATAATTATTCATTTTCGTCCTTTTCTTTGCGCTGCTTTTACTAGTTATTTTAAAATTATTTATTTTCTATTTTTAACACTCACTCGCTAACCAACCCGGTGTGATGCGCTAACGCATTCAAAGCAAAATTAAAAGAAAATATTAAACTATTTTCTATAAAAAATGTATTTAAAAGGGAATTTTCTTTGAAGTTTTTAAGGTTATATTATTCAATACGATTTTAATATAATTTGATTAAAAGTACCAAAATACAGTTTTTTTTCGTTTTCTTCTCTAATAGGATTGAATTTCGAAAAAGTGCTAAACACCAGACTGGTTAATTTGAAATCGATAAATTTAAGTTTGAAATATTTTTTTAATCATTATTAGTTTAGAAGATAAATTTAGCCGTTTTTACCGTCATTTACCCCATTCTTAATTGATTTATACGTCTAAAGTAGGGATGCCAAACAGGACTGGTTTTTCATGGGGATTTTTTAGTTTTGTTACATATTAAAACAAATTGGTTTATAAATAATGGCAATTAATTTCAAAAGTTCTCACCCACCGAAACAAATAATTCTTCAATTCAATATTTTATTCCATATTATTACAGACATTATTAGGTGTGTTGTGGGAGGCTTTTACATATTTAAATTACATTCATTATTTTATTCATTTCGCAATCAACGTTTTTAATTCATTGCTAATAACAAACATTTCTATCTCATTATCAAATTTACTCTTCAACTTTGGGGTTTTCAAAAATTTAAAAGTTTTGAGTAAATCATGCTTCTTTTTTTGGCTTCTTTTAAGGAGAGAATTCACCAGATCACTTTTTTAATATCTCTTTCAGCATAAATAAAAGTTCAAAATCAGCAGAGATTCATATCACTGCGACAAAGAGTTTTGTCTGTTACTTTAACCGGATTTAAAATAACTACTAATGTGTAATTCAATTAGAGATACTTTTTTCAAAAGCCTTTTTTTGACAGATCATGTGTGAGTCGTGTCATGCTGTCATGCTATTTTTGTTTAGTATTTTTTGGCATTTCATAATGAAACGACTTACGCCTGAACGACGTTTCCAAATTGTTCAACTTTATTACGAAAATTCACGTTCTGTGAAGAATGTATTTCACGTATGGTACGAACGTAACCCTTAATGGCGACCGTTATCGTGCCTATTTGATGTCTGAAATTGAAGCTCCCGTGATCTCGGCGACATTTAGTTTCCTGCACCTGCAACACATCAATCAATAGATTTATTGAGACAACACTTCGGTGGGCACATAATTTCACGTTTTGGGCCACCTAGTTAGAATTTTTCTTGTGGGGATATAAAAAGTCTGAAGTTTATATGACCAAACCCGCTTCAATTCAGGCCTTGAATGACATCACGCGTGTCATTCGCCAGTTACCAGTCGAAATACTCGAACGAGTCATTGAAAATTTAAATAAAAGTATATATATTCTGGATCCTTATGGAAAGCGGAGTCTATTAAGCTATGTCCGTATGTCTGCCTGTTGAAATCAATTTTTTAAAGTCCCCAGATCTTTTTGGGGTCCAAATCTTCAATAATTCTGTCAGACATGCTTCTGAAAAGTTTGCTATTTCAAATCAGCAAAATCCGTCAACAAATAACGGAGATATGAGCAAAACTCCGAGACAACCTCTGAAAATTTCATCAAAAAAACTGAGTGTATTAATATTGTTAGAAATAATTTCATAAACAGATGGCGCTGATCAAACAAAGTGTTTAAGTGTGTTCTTAAACCGTAATATAAGTGTGTAAAAAGACTGTGTGTTCATATCTTTTTAATTGTGTTTGTGTATATTTAAATAAATAAAGACTCGTTATATTTTCTTCAAACTACTTGACGCATTTATTTTGCAATTAACAAGAATCCGGTTTATTTAAAGGAAATAAACCACCGTTTTTAAAAGGTAAAAACTTAACAATATAATATATATATGTATGTATGTATATAATATAATTATGCATTCATAACAAAGTTGAAGGGGTATATAAGATTCGGCATAGCCGAATATAGCACTCTTACTTGTTTTTTTGCTAAATTTATACTATAAATAAATAAAGATTTTTATAATAATAATAAGATTTTTTAAACCATTTTTCCTTTAATTTTGAACATGAATTATATCACCTTGAAATAAATAAATAAAAAATCAATTAAAGCTTTTTATATACGAATTTCTAAATTCCAAAAATTGTAGACACATCAAAAAGTACGTTTTTCACCTTTATTTCTTCATTTATATTTAAAACTTAAATTTTTGTTAATGACTTTGTAAACAAATACTAGTTTTCGGGATTTTTTTAATTCCGACAAATCCCAGGATTTGTTTTAAAAAAATTGTCAAATCCCGAAAATCGGGTATGGGGATTTTGGGATTGGCATGCCTGGTCTAAAATGGGTAAAACACAGTTCAAACTTCATATTTCTAGCTGTAAGCAGTTGGGCTGTGCCATATGAAATCAGTCAGTCAGTCAGTCAGTCAATAACATTACTCTTTAATATAATATATCTCGATAATTTACATAAAAGTTTAAGTGCAAATTAGAAAACAAATTTATGGTCATTTGTTTTGTTTTTTATTTATAAAATTAACAATTTGTTGCAAAATATTTGCAATATGGTTGGTGTGTTGTGCCATTTAAAAATAGTTTTGTTTTTGTTTAAACTAAAACATTTGTTTTATTTTAAAATTTAAATAAACATTTTTAATCTTTATTGCCCGTGGTGCTGACCTTCACCTGGTTTGTTTTATTATGTTTTGTTGTAAATTTTGTAGTAGCCTTTTATATATATATATTTTTTTTTGTTACAAATATTCGTGTTTTAATTAAATTTATTTTTAATGAAAGATCTTTTTCCAGTTCCTTTTTTTCCTAGCAGTCTTTCTCTCTCTAGCTCTGTTGCTGTCGCTGTCGCTGTCGCTATCATTGTTGTTGTTTGCTGTTAAAGTCAATACTTAATTTAAACATGCAAGTGAGCCATTTGAGTTGTGTTCGTTGTTTTATTATACTTTATTTGCAATTTTAAAATGAAAAGTGGGAGTAGGTTTTTACAATTGTAATTCATATAAATATTTATCAATATTTTTATTGCAATTATAGTTGTGTTTAATTAAATTGGCTACTGTTTTTTTGGATTAATTTTTAATTGTTTAATGGCAATATAACGTTTATGATTGAAATATGTTTCATTGACAGCCTTGCTGTTCTATATTGCAAAACATGAGATCGTTAGAAATAAACAACTGTCCTTTTTGTTTATAAAGGATTTAGCCAGAGTATAGAAAATGCATTACATAAATAAATATGATAATTTCAAAATAAGTTTTGTATAAATAAAAAATCATTAAAATTAGTTTTTGCTAAGGAATTTATTATTTATTTATAAAACCTTTCCTTTCTATGGCTCCTTGGACACAAATATGCCTAAACATCTGTCAAATTAGCATTTATTTATTTCCATATATAAAAAAGAAATATCACTCATACGCCTTCAAACCATTCTCAAATGAATTGAAGTAAAAAATTACAACCTGTTCGTCCTTAAAACAAGCTGTTTGTGAAATGAAATGAGTAATATTTAATAAGCTTAATGAAAAACATTATGGCAACATATTTTAACTTAAGCTCTTTAATGCTCGTCCTTTCTAGCAAATTCCTGTAACTGGTCTTCCAGGTCAACTATTTAAATATTAAGTTACCACATGGCAAACAGACAACCAAACATTTGCTTAATATTAAAGTAACCTAAAGAAATACTCAAATTTTCCAAATTAAATTATAAGTGAAAAAACGAACAAAAAAATGTATACAACTAATAATTTCTGCCACGACACCGCATTTTCTTTGCAACTTTAAGAGAACTAGAAGAAAATAATAAAAACACCCTCATAAGGAAGAAACCAACTAAAAACACACACAAACTCATACAACAAATAAAGAAAAGGAGAAAGTATAAAATAGAATATCAAACGGTAACAGAGCTATACAAAAATATAAAAAACAGGGTAATTTTAAAAGGCTTTTAAATAGCAAGATTTTGAGGTTTAACTAATAGTTGTGTGACAATGACCCAGTTTATGATGAGTCCAGTTTATCTAGACATATGTTTCGGGTTTCTTTTAAAACATAAATCATAGACCAATTAATAAGTAAATTTTAGTGATTTTCAAAATTGATTAACTCAAATTTTTAGATTTTTGAGCATTTAAATGCCGTAACATTGTAGAATTTGTGTTATATACAATAAAAATACAGTGGCTCACGGATAATTTTATGCAGTGTAATTTTTATTGTTTTTAAAGCTCCATGAAAAGCAAACTAACAGGAACTTGAAACAGAAATTGCTGTCATTTAAAAGAAAAAATTGTATAGTCCTAAGTTTTGGGCACACATGGTAAATATTTACTCAACAAGCGTAACCTCTTGTTTTTCCACAAATTTGTTTGACAATTGTCAGATCATACAATGTTGTCAGATCTAGCAATGTGCTAACAATGTACTGACATGCTTTTTCTTACAACGTTGGAAGACAAACATTTTAAGTGCACACCGTTGTTAGACATTTTCTGAACCTTTTTTCGGACAACGTTGTAAGATCTGACAACCGTGTGTACAAAGCTTTACAAGAGTTTTGCTAGATGAAACAGCATCATTTAAAATAAAACTAAATATTTGTTGTGGCTTGTCCTAAATAAACGAAATTTTTTAAATAAATAAACGAGTTCAAATATATTTTATTTAGTGATTGCGTCTTTTTTGTCAAATATTTGCCAAGTTTGACCGTATCTTAAGAAGCAAGTAAATGAGCCAAATGATTTCTGTATTATAATAAGGGAAGTAGATTGTAAGAGAAACACTTAAAGAATTATTGAACTTACTTTATTAACTGAGACATGCTTTCAAGTGTGAAGTCGATATATGTATACAAATCTTGCCTTCTGGCAGTAGGTTTGCAAGGGAAATTAAACTTCTCTCCCTTACAAAGCTGCACTTTTATAAGCTACACTTTTAGGGTTGTTTTTCCAAATCTGGTGTCGGTCTAACTTTTAATTTTATTTTAATTTTTTTAAATTCAATTTTTTTACATTTTACAGGGCACAATATTAAAGATTTTTCATATTATTGTCTCTCCTATCATATCGTCATGTACGGCTGACTATTTCTTCTCAGAACGTTGCTTTTAGCCAGTGCTGTATCAGCGGAAGGAGCAGCAGTTTGCAAGCCTGCTAACAGATTCTATCAGACAGGTGAGGATGGTGACCTTCTGGAATTGATTTCCCTACCAGTGACAGCCAATTAAAATTGACTTTTTAGTTGAGCCAAAAAAATGGTTTATTTTATGTGGAAAAGTTAAAGAAATAAGAAATTTGCACAAAATTCCTACTGATATTTTTGTGATTAAAAAAGCTAAATAATAAGCTAACTTATTACACTCATTATACCCTACACCACGATAGTGGTGTAATATTGGTACAACACCCACCTTAAAGTATACCGATCGACTCAAAATCACTTTCTGAGTTGATTTAACGTCCGTCCGTCAGACTGGCTGGCTGGCTGTCCATGTAAAGATTGTGCGCAGAGTATAGGTCGCAATTTTGAAGATATTTCGATAAAATTAATTACGTAATATTTTTTCGGCCCAAGGATGGACGGGATGGAAACTGGTGTAAATCGGTCCATTATTTCACCTGGCCCCCATACAAATGTCCTCCCAAAATTGGGGTTTACCGATCATAAATGTTTGAATTATACAAGTATCCAAACAAATATCATCACAAATGAGTGGTAAATAAAGCCAAATAACATCTGCAAAGTTTGTGCAGATCGGCCCATAATTACTCGTAGCTCCCATATAAGGCCCACTTCCGAAAATCACTTTAAAGAGCATAACTCTCTCAAAAATGTTGGTATCCTAATAATATTTAATGCAAATATATTTCACATGTATATAAATAATATGGTCTAATTTTATGATGATCGGTCTATAATTAGTCGTAGCTCCCATATAAGGCCCTCTTCCGAAAATCACTTTAATGAGCATAACTCTCTCAAAAATGTTGGTATCCAAATAAAATTCAACACAAATAACTTTCATATATACAGAAATAATGACACTTAATTTTATAATGGTCGGTCCATAATTAGTCGAAACTCCCATATAAGACCCTCTCCGTAATTAATTTAAGCTCCATAAATCTTTTCAAAATATTTCCATCGAAATAAAGTTTAACATGCATAATATTTATAGTCACAGACATCATGACACTAAATTTTTGGATGATCGGTCCACAATAGGTTATATCTCCCATATAACGCCCATTTCTGAAAAACTGTTTTATACATATACTGGGTGCAGGGTATTATATGGTCGGGCTTGACCGGCTATACTTTCTTACTTGTTTTTGAGCTTCATTTAGTTATAAACTTTTTTTTTTAAATTAGTACAGATAAAAATTTTTTAAATGGATTAAGAATTATTTTAAATATGCAGACTTGTGTTTGGTACTTTTTTGAAATTAATTACTACTACAGTTTAGTACTATTTCTTACTCTATGTATGTAAACTAAGAAATCTAGAAATAAATTTTTTAATGTAAGTAAAGTATAACTTATGAAAAAATACCAAATAGAAATTTGGTAGTTTTTGGAAATTCTAAGCCTTAAGGGATAAAAATTGTATTTATATTTGGTACTTTTTCATAAAATAGGTTTTTTAAAAAATTAACACGGACATATGAATATTTCATTAGAAATCTCACTAAGACACTAAAATTTATTTGATTACAATCAGCTAAAATAGTACCAAAAGTTGGTAAAACACTAGAGTTACGAATTACCCAGTAAAAACTTTACTAACAGTCTTAATTCTAATGGATTCAACGTGTTATTGGGAACTCGAGTGTAAAGGTGTAGATTTGGCTGAGTTCGGGGAAATAGTTTGATACTTTTTTTTAAGCATATCTGCTAACTTCACTAGCAGATGAACACAAATAAAACAATTTAATTAAAATAGTGTGAAATTTGGTTTTAATTGTCCTTTTTTTTAATTTTTAATTATCTAAGTTATTGTCATAAAAATTAACTGATATGCTTCAAGGTTTGGGCTGAAGGTATTAAAATACGAAATGGGAACCAAAACTAATGGTACTTTTTAAATTTAAATTTTCTATAATGATTTACCTAGAAACGTGAAACGGGAAAGACTTTATGGAACTTTTACTTAATTCAAATGGTGAATTTTAAATTTCATTCAATAATGAGCTGAGAATTATGATATTAGGCACATCAACACTAACGATTTGAAAGCCATGAAGAGAGCCTTCATGGTACTATTTCTAATGGTACAACAGTGCAACCTCGCTTAACGCAACTAATAGAAATTTTGGCTGTTGCAAAAACTGTGTATGTTGTGAAAAACGAGTCAAATTTTTTAGGGCGCTTTTTCTTTTTTATGGTGAAAATTAAGAAAAAAAAACAAATTGGGCGATTCTATTCTGACGAGTGCAACATTTAGACGCTTTAAACATCTTTTACTAATAGAAAGAAACACATTTTCAATTAAGTTATTTCTGGAAGAGGTAATATTTGTCTATATACTATTGTTATCTATTTACAAGAATTTATATGAAATGACCAAATAGCCACGAGAGAAATTGACCAACTTTCATAAAATCACACCAAACTCTGTTAATTTTTAAACTGTTATTGTATTATTATTTTTTATTGTGAAAGATGACATATCAGACGATGATTATCATACCAAACATCGTAGAGAAATATAATCTAATAATAAGAAATTTGCTCTTTAAGCCATGACGGGTGCAACATAAATGAATTTTAGATAGATATTTTACTTTAAATTTGCATCAAAAATTGTATCAAATAGTGTGATTTGAAAATTGATGTTAAAAGTTGTCTAGAATAGAATCGCCCAATTATTATTTATTTAAAAACAACATAAAAATACTAATAATAAATAAAAAATACACGTTCTAATGTTTTAATTCTGGATATTGTTGAATTGTGTTGCGTTAAGCGAGGTGGCACTGTAATAATGGGGTGTAAATAAATGAGAATTTACAGATTTTATTTTTTAATGAACATAAGATCTTGAAATGACCAAACAATTTAAAAAAATTTTATATAATATGATCCGCAATAGCTATTTAAGTTAATTTAGATACCCACATATCGTCACTTAAGATCCAAAATGCCGTAACTGCACATTTTACTTTTTTACAGATAAAGCAAAAAACTTTATTATTTTAATACAACAAAAAATTTTGGAATAAAAGTTAAAATTATGATGAAAAAATTTCGCTTTTCAGTCTTATTAAATTTTTTTTTTACATTTTGTTTTCCGTGTTCTGAATAAAAAAGACACAAAACTCATTACAATGTGTTTAATGAAGAAAAATATACTTTATTTAATAAAAGAAACCAAAATTAAAAAAAAAATGAAAATTCATTATTGTATACATGAAAAGAAAAGGAGTTCACATTGTGAAGTAAAATTTACAAATCTAACCTGAGTATGGTAAATTATCGTAAAAACTGTGGCAATCAGCCGGAAGTAAACATTTAAGTTCCTGGAGATGCCTCCATTTCGTTTTGGATATTTTTATTTTTTCTTTATGTAACAAAGAAAAAAATATTCACAGCGTCCTTGTTACTAATTTCAAAAAATTTAACTTTCAACTAACAGTTAAACAAATGCCAACTTTGTTTTAATATATTTCGTTTTCTTTTTTTTAAATTAAAAGTGTAGTTACTACTTTTTGGTTTATACAGTTATTAACATTGTAGTTGCGGCCTTTTGAAATTTGTTAATAAAATTGACGTTTTTCGGCATATGAGAGTAAAATTTAAAAAAAAGATGTATTTTGGTTAATTACATAATAATCAATCAAAAAATCGATTTTGAATTTTTTGTAGTTATTCATTATATTTCCAAGTCTCCAAGTCTCTTGAAAAATTATTAATTTCTTTCGTTATTAAAATAATAAAAACTTTTTAGACCCAACTCGTTAGTTAATACGAACAACTCACAAAACAGACTCTATAAAAATATGAATAAAATAAAATTAAAAGAAATATAAAGAAATATATAGAAAAATTTTACAAAAAAAAAAAAAAAACAACGCACATACACACACAAAGAAATGGGCAGTACAACAACAAACAGACCCATTGACTCAATGTCGCGTGGCTTTGTGAATGTTAAAATTGTGTGGGTTCCTTACGACCAATTTACTTTACTTTCTTTTTCAAGTGTTTCTGTGTATGTTATGAGTGTCTGTGTGCATTTTCTTTTTATTTCATACTTTTATTTCTATTACTCTTTTCCAAATCTGAAAACTAAAAGTACGCATAGCAGGGATGAAAACGTTTGTGGTACGTTTTATATTTTTTAGTTTAAATTGTACCAAATTTGTTACGAATTTTTTTTTCAAAATTTTGCTTTTATGTATATTAAATTTGTTAAATAAATTTAAATTTTTCTTAAGTTTAGAATCTAAGAAAGTTTAAGTACTTTTCATATTCACAATGAAAAACTCTTTGCTGACTGACTGAAAATATTGTGTTTTTTTTAACTATTTATAAAATCTTATTTTTATATTGAAACAATTAAGATTCTTATGGTACAATTTTCAAATTTTATTATTACAATTTGAAATTTTCATTTCGATTATCCACTACACACAATGAACACAGCAACAAACATAGTTACATTCATACACCCATAATATCTTTTAGCACAAACACACACAGTTTCTTATTAAAATAAAAAAAATACCAGTTTCAACAACAACAATAATACACACACTCTTCGTAGCTACTTACAAACAAACAAACCCAGAACAAAACAACAGCAACCAAAAATACACTCGTTCACACATGTACAAACGAATGGAATGACAACAACAACAGCAACAATAATAATAAAATAAAAAAATAAAAAAACTACAAAACAAACAAGTATATAGTTGTAGATAAGGAAGAGACATCGTCATCGTCAACAACCACGACTACGACAACAACAATCAAGATGACGAGGCTTCGTCATTTTAGCTTAAGTATAACAACAGCGACAGCAACAGCAACAACAATAACTTGACAAGCAAGAGCAAAACGTAAAAAAGTATGTCTACGATTTTTATTTTATTAGTATTAGTGCTAGTATACGAGCATAATCCTTTAGTATTATTTTTGTTTTATTCTATTTTATATTATTTGTTTGTTTTTGTTATTTTGTTCTCCTTTGTTGTTGTTGCTGTTGTTGTTTTTGTTTATATTTTATAATTTTATGTAAGTACATCTATTTGTTTTCTCTTAATATTAATAACAACAATTACAATAATTCCAACGACAAGAACAACATCTGTGAACTGCATTATTTGTTAGAAGACTTTTACAACAACAATAAAAACAACATACTTCCTACAGTGGGATCCTATTTTAAAGTGTAAAACCCACGTGTCTGTGGTTTTTAAAGATTTAAATAAAGTTTATGCAATTGAAATTGAACTCGATATGTATTTCAAGATCATATTTAATTTTGCCAAAAACAAACAAACATAAAGACTTTTCTATCGTGAATAAAAATTCCACATGAAATTTGTTCCCTTTTATTTTTTTAACATTGAATTTTAATAGGAAAATGTGAAAAGGGAACAAATTTCATGTGGAATTTTTATTCACGATAGGGGTGATTTACATTTTTTCCAGAACTAAATTAATGAATTGTACACGTAAAATCCAGACACACTGACAAGGACAACACTTTCGATTCTTTAAGTGATTTGTTTTTTAAACATGTCAACTTGATTAAGGTGGATTTAACCATTTGTTTCGAACAAAAATTTGTTCCGAAGAAAATTTTTTTTACTGACAGTTTTTTACAGAACGATTCAACCTTTTCAAACGATTTTTCAGGAAAATCAAAGCTGCCATATGTAAACAAAATCTGTTAGTGTCCCAATAGACTATAGGGTTGCGGATTCGATTCCCGCCAAAGACTCTGGGTATTTTCTTCGCTTCGCAGTTTGTGTTTGTTAATTATATTAAAAAAAAAAAAAAGAAAAAAAAAGTGCTAAACTGCGGCCATTGATTTATTTTGCTTTGGTTTTAAGTGTCAAAAAACAAATATTAAATTATTTTAAAATATTCTGCCATGTCACAGAATTTATGTAATTCCGTTCAGGAGTGGAGCTAATTCCGTTTTTTGCTTCTATAGCAAAACGAAAAATGTTTTCGGAATGAAACCACTTTTAATTTACTATGTGGAATTATAATTTTAAGCATTTCTAAGTTTTATTCCGAAAAAAATTGTTCGTTCTACTTTTTCTATAGCAAAGAAAGTTGCTTACCATTTGTATGAAAAAATATAACCTATTGGCAACTTAGTTCATTTTTGTCCATACAAAATATAAAATTAAACCAATTCAAGCTGAGAGTTGTTCGTAAAAAATATTTTCTATCTCTCAAAAAAGGGAGACGTCAAACGTTATATGAAAAAAACTTTGTCCGAACAAATATTTTGTTCAGAACGAATGGGTGAATCTGCTTTTAGCCGGAATATATTTGTACGAGCGTTAGGCAAAGGAAAATCAAAATGGGAAGAATATTGAATACATTTTTTTTTTTTGGAAAATTCCACCTTTCGGTTACATTCCCCAGCAAAAATTTTACTATCAGTCTTAATTTTAATTACTTTCAGAATTCATTATTATTTGTTAGCTTTATTCGCTACTATTTGATTTTCTAATTATTTATTAAGAATTAAAATAAATAGATTTAAAGAATTTTTTAATTATATGACTATAAATCATTATTAGTATTATCTTGCTGTAAGTTTCCTTAGACCACTTTCACACTCTTCAATTCTGACTCGTCAAGGCAAGTATTTTGGGATAAGAAGTGAAAAGAAAACAAAAGGCGTACAAACTTGACGGTACTAGTCAATTTTCCTATTTCCTTTTGTTTTTCTCTTTCATGCATGTTGATTTGCATAAAAAGTACGAAAATTGAATTGAAGTGTGTGAATGAATTTGCATGTTCAAAAGAGAATTAAACAAAAACTAGTCAGCTAAAACTGAAGAGTGTGAAACAAGACTTAGTTTTTGTTTTGTTTGCCTATTTATTCTGTAACATTTTGTTGTAATCAGTCTTTCAAGTATAAAAATAAATTATTAATTTTTTGCTTGAAAGTGGCAAAATTATCAAAAATAAATTTAAGGATATCATGAACAAAAATAAGTACTTTTTCTAATAGATTTGTAAGTGGTCGACAATTTTCCATTACTTTTTAACTTAATTTTTACATGAATTCTTTTGCTGGGTAGTTTTTAAACAATGTAGTTTTTTTACTTCGGAAATGTTAAATTTTGTGCCAACAAAGCATGAATGCGGAAAGTTTTGCTTTATTTATTTAATTTTATGGTTAATTTTATCAATCAGTTTCAATGTGTGAGATGGTTTATGAGGTTCAAAAACGGTGGTTTTGACATGAAAAACCACAGATTGCCAGGCCAATCAAAAACGTTTAAAGACCAATAAATGGAGGCAGTACTTCATCATGATTGTTGCCAAACTCAACAAGAGCTCAAGCAGCAATTTCAAAATGTTGGTGAGCTGCACGATTCATATAAAATCAGGCAAATTATGTACCATATTAATTAAAGTCTAGAAACCTTAAAAGACGATTATGCATGTCCAAAATGCTGCTTAAACGCCTTTTATTTTGCACCCAGCGTTAAAAAATTAATCATTTACGATAACCCGAAGCCTAAGACTTCGTATGTAAAGCCCGGCCAACCAACCGAATCGACACCAAAGCCAAACCACCATGGCACTAAGGTAATGCTCTGTATTTGGTGGGATCAAAAAGGTCCTATCTATTATGAGCTGCTGAAATATGATCAGATTATCAACGAATGCAACTGATTCGTATATTTTAACGCGGACTTCATAAGTTGCCAGAAAGATGGGGAAATGACATGACTTTTAAAAAAAACGCATATTTTTAAGTTATACACCGAATATAAATATCCAAAGTAATAGTTGAAGAGATGATTCCCCTATTTTACTTAATTGAATTTAGTATTTGCTTTGTAAGTTTCTGCCTCCTTTTAATGACATTTTTGATTTCTTTTTGTTTACAGTGTGTGCTTAAGGCTTGTTTGTATTGTTTTATAATATAATTTTTAATTGTTTTTAGAAGCTTTAGCTGTTTTTTGAAAACGATTTTCACTTTATTTTGAGTTTCCATTGTTCTGCTCTCGTATTGAAAAAAGCAAGCGTGCGCACAGAAAAAGAATAAATGTAGTTGTACATGTTTACCACAACAATGTCAAAATGTTTACTAGTTTTTTCAACAATATTATGGTCACTGTAATTATTTTTATGATTGCGGTAACCATAATATGATTAAGTTACGATCAAAAAAAAAAATAGTAACTATGTATATTTATATTTGTTGCAAGCATGTTTATGATGAATATATTTATTTATAAGTTTTTGCTCTTTGATTATGATAGAGAACAACATAATATTGTATAATTTTTAAACATTACATAATTGCTATAATCATATATATGATTGCTATAAACATGTGCAGAAATCATATAAATAATTACAGGGACCATAATATTTAAAAAAAATTAAAATATTGAAATAGTTGTGGTAAACATACTATGGTACACAACAATATTTTTATTCTCTGCGTATAATCATCAGTTTTTTGTAGCCTTCTGTAATGTGACCGGATTTTATGCGAACAATACTTAATACAGTATATTAAATTTGCTTTAAAGTCTAATGGCATACTTGTTTTTGCAATCATTGAACCTGACATTGCCGGATTTTCACTGAATTTGTACACGCATTTTTTCTATATTAAACTTCTATTGCTCAGAACTCGACAATTATATTTCGACTCATGAAATTGTTTGACAGAATAATTGTACCTGTAAAATAATCCAGGTTTTAAAAAACACCTTCTGCTGTGTGGCTGGATTTTATGTTAACAATATTTCATTGTAGTTTTTTTTTGAAAATTTTTTAAATTATTTTATACACCGATTGTTCGAAAAGGCATCAAATAAAATGACTTGATGTTTTCATTTTTTATTTTGTAAAATCTCTAAATTTGTCTAAAACAGATACAGAATAAACTTGTGATTCCTTATTATAAAGCTAAATCTTTTTAAAACACTTTAATTCCCAGTTATTTTAAATTCCTTAAAAAATTTAATTTTTTATTTGTCCTCAGTCTTTGTGTTATTTTTGACATAATTCCTTAAGTTAACTGTCTGTAACACGTGTATTTAATGTTTCATTAAATTTCCATATAAGTAATGGTTGTTGGAAATCTGTACAAAGTGGTTAATCCGTTTTTAAGTAAACAAATTATTTTTATTTTTTCATTATTATAATTATTAAAAAAAAAACACCTATTGTTTTTTGGCTATTTTATTAAAAAAAAGTTATAATTTAATCTTTGTTTTTAGACATTCATAGGAATTTTTCTCACCACTGTTCGCAGTCTTAGTGAGTGTATTTGTTTTATGCCTCCTTTAGGCTTTACAGTTAACGTTGGCTTCGCTGTTAATGTTGCTGTAGACGTTGTGTGGCAGCAGGGTAATGATGATGTTACAGACGAAATTGTGTTTGTTTTTATTTTGTGTTTTTTGGTGCTTTTGCTTTTACTTTGTAATGAGCACCGTTTTACTTGTTTTTGTAGTAGTAGAAAATACTACATTGTTGTTTTTATTATTCAGTGTGTATTGTGTTTTTGTTTTTGATTTTTCTATTTTCTATTCTCTTTGTTGGTTTGTTTAAGTATTATTGTCGTTTTTGTGTGTTAGTAGGTAGTCCATGTGTATTATTTTGTGTAGAAGTATGTGTTGTGTTGTGTTTGTTTGTGTGTGTGTATGTCATAAACGTCTTTTATGTCAAGTTCATTAGCAAAATTAGTAAAGATTACGTTGGCTTTTGCTTTTAATTTAAAAGTAGAAGAAAAATAAAACAGCAAACAGAGAAGCAAACTACCTCGAAATACAAATATTGAAGCAGAGAACCTTTGTGTTGTTGAGAGTTGTGTGTGTGTGTATTTTTGGTAATTTTTGACATTTAAAGATTGTTATCAGGTTTTAGACTTTTGTATAGAGATTTTAAATAATAAAGCCAGCAATCACCTTTTGAATTTTTTTCAATAATTTTTTACTTTTATTTATTTTTTTTATGTAATTTTATTTATTTTTTTCTGGGCCTATAAAAAATTTTTCTTTTTTTAATTTTTAACTAATAATTTTTTTAAACGTTTTTTTTTTGTGTAATAATTTATTTAAACTTTTCTTTGTTTTACAAATTTTCTAATAGCAGTATGTTATTGCAATGAATTTCTTTTTTTTTTTGACATTTGTTGTTGCTAGTTTTCTTGTATATTCCTTTGTTCTTATTTATTTTTGTATATTTTTTTTTTATTAGAATAATTTTTTATCTTCAGTTATTATTTTTTTGACACACTACGCGCACGTATTATCCTTTCGTGTCTTTCTAACGTTTAAACCAAAACTAAATGTAGGCAATGTTTAAAGGAATTATTAAAGTCCCTTTTTTGCATGTACAATATAACCTCTTAACCGAATTTCACATAAAATCCCTATAACATTTGCTAACCCAAACACAGACACACACACACATAAATACACTCTGACATACACACACGCATACACATTCACACATTCATATTTACTCAAAGAGTTTTGAGTTTCATTGAGTTTAAAGAAGTTATTTGCATTTGTTTGTCGTCCCTGCTCTCAGTATCACAGTAACTCTCTATGGCTCTCACTCTCATACTTGCTCTTGAGTTGAATTTTTACCTTTAAACTCAACAGTTTCTTTAGCTTTTGTTTGTGTTTTTTTTTTCTAATTTGTTAGTATTGTTGTTGGTATTAATCTTTTACTGACAAAAAACCGCTCCCTTTTCATTTAGCATTAGAAACGACGACGACGAGTGTGTTTTAAATATTTATTTACAAAAAAATCTCTACTGTCTGCTGCCATTTTTCTTCTAACTGTTAATATCTGTGTTTGTTCAAATGTGTATGTGTATGTTTTATGATTTTTTGTTGTTGTGCTTTTTTCCTTCTCTATTTGTGTATTTATATTATTGTATTTTTTCAGCACTTTTTCACATTTTATTTGTATTCGCTGATTTCTAGTGTTGTTTTTCTGTGTGTGTGTGCTTTTTTTTTTGCCAAATGTGAAGGTTACTGACATTTCCCACTGCATGAACACATTTTGTTCTGATGTTTTGGTAACTCACACTATTTTTACGCCTATGGGTGTGTTTTTTATTTAACGAAATTTTTTACTTAAATATACATATATCATCAAGAGCATTTTTATTTCTTTTATGTACATACATTTTTCAGTTTTCTTCAATATTTAATAAAATTCATTTTATTACTTGTCTTTATATATTAGTATTTGAATTTGAGTGTGTTTGTTTCTTTGTTTTGTTTTGTTTTCTTTTTTTTTCTTTTTGCTTCACATTAAACAAATTATAAAAACATCAATTTTATACAGAGTTTAAATTACGTATGAAATTGATGTTGTGGGCGTATGAGTAATAAAATATTATTTATAATTGTCACATTACTCATACGCAGTTGTGGTCACAATAAGTTTATATGTACATAAGAATATAAATAAGAAATTTCTGAACACAAATATAAAATATAGAAATACAGTGTTGGAAAATTAATAAGAACGATAATGCTTCTAAATTAATTTTAGATTTAAATGTTTGCTAATATTTAAACAATAAGAATTGTATGTACTCGTATGTCAAATTAAAGCATTTCAGTCTGTTAAAGGAAAACCCGGGTTTGCAATCAACACCTACAAAATGCTTCGTTTCATCTATCAAAAGCATATTCCCCAATTTTCCTGGTTTAGATGTTTTATAGCAAATTAGCCCAACAGTATAAATTCACTATAAGATCATCTTTAGCTTGACAGTAAAAATTGACAAAGTTATTTGATTTGAAGTTTTCTTCTTATTATTTTTTCTTATTTATTTCTATTTATTTTTTAACGCCATTTATTCAATCATTCACATTATAAAGGATTTTATCATTCTACATTCAGCTTTGGTTTTATCTGCTGAATTGTGGGATAAAAAAATTATTTTTTAAAATTCTTTTCTTTTTTTCTGTTATATGTATAAGATTTGAATTTAAGATAAGTAACCTAATTATTCTTTATTAAAAATTTTATTAAAAGAAATTTTGACCTTAAGCTTGAAGAAAATGCAATTTTTAAATTTAAGATTTAAAAATTGTTTCTAACCAAACTAAAAATAGAGACAGCAAATTAACGGAAAATCTTCAAATCTTTTCTCATTGACCATATTTACTATTGCATGAGTAACTTCAATATTTGTGATTTTTTCAATTTTTTTTCATTTCTTTTTTTTTTGTTTTTTTTTTTTTTGAACCATTTGTACAATATAAGTTTATTCAAAGTATTGGCCATTGTTAGCTTTAACCTATTCCTATTTTTCTGGCAACATATGGATTACGCACTAAACTGTTTATTTTTCGAGGCAAAAAATGAATCAAGCCAATTCCAGATACCCAGTTCTAAAGAGAAGCGTAAATCAGAGAGAACGTTCTGCATCTATCGAAACAAATTGTAGTGGAACGAGGCAATATCTGGTCTATAAGGTAGGTGAGACAAATCTTCCCAACCACTTTTTCTAAATTGTTTAAATATTACGCTTTCACATTTAAATCCATATTCTTGGTGTTTTTCGGCCAATACTCACTTCAAATGAATCAGTTGCATTCGGTGATAATCTGATCATATTTCAGCAGCTCATAATAGATAAGACCTTTTTGGTCCAATCAAATACAGAGACTATCTTAGCGCCGTAGATATTTGGCTTTGCTGTAGATTAAGCTGGTTGGCCGGGCTTTACATAAGCAGTATTAGTCTTCAGGTTATCGTAATGGATTAACTTTTCATCACATTTCGGACATGCATAATTATCTTTCAAGGTTTCTGGACTTCAGTTCATATGTTACCCAATTATTATGCTTTTGTATTAATCCTGCCTGTCATGGTTCTAAGAATTTTCGATTGGGGCCTCTATATGAGAACAATACTGGTATTACTATGCGATACAATGATGCCGTATGCTGATGAGAACATCCAAGTAACATGAAAATTTCTCACCACGTTAAGCAATGGTTTTTTAACAATTATTTTACTGTTCTTGACTGACTTCATGCAGTCCTGATCTCAATCCGATTGAGAATTTACGGCAAGTTGTAAGCCCTGTAAAAAATAAGCAATTTTAATGATCTTTTTGGCAAAACAAATAAAGCTTGGGACGCCATTTTGTAACCTCGCACATATCAAGCTGTTATCGATAATAATGGATTATCAACAAAATATTGATTTATTTTTAAATAAATACTTTTTTTATAAAATTTATGGTATGTCCTTAATTATATAAACGACTGATATCAATCTTATATGAAAGTATGACTCACAGTTTCATAAATAATCAGGCATGTGATGGAAATCGAAATCGAAAACGAATCAGTTATGGAAATACATTTTAATGCATTTATAATCTAATTTTTAAAATTTTTGTTTTAAGATTCTCTTTAGCAGCACAATATCTTTATATTTTATGTGATAAAAGTTTTTCAATACAGAAATATTACGAAAAAATTGACTTCTAAAACTCATTCGTTTTCGTTTTCGATTTCCATCACATGAGTGAATAATTAATTTAACACTAGGAGTGAGAATTAAATTGACTAAACTACAACAAATTTTGAGAATATCATAAAACCTTTCGTATTACTATATTTGCTTCATGCACACATGTTACTAGCGCGTCCTTAATTAGTTGCACGTAGCTGTATGTGTTGTTGGCGTATGTGTAATAAAAATTTATTTAAAATTGTTACATTACTCATGCCCAGTAGGCAAAGAAATTTAAAGAACAATAAAATTAAAAATTTTTTAATAAAACACAAAGAAAACTTTAGAATTCTCCTTAAAATTATTGCATTATATACTCCATTGTTACGATTTCAAGTCAAACAGCATTTTCATGAGTCTTTAATCAATAATCAAAAAGATTTCCACAAAAACGTATCAATTTCATACTAACTACTTTTATAAAAAAAAACGTTTTTTCTACATAAAACACGTATCAGTTTCATTCATTTCATTAGATTAAGATTAGTAGAGATGAAGTTTATCATCTGTATATACTGTACATATGTGTTTATAAACATAGTCATAGATAAATAAACAGACGAATAAATAAAAATTATTTCAGTTATAAAAATTTCAAACATTCTTTTGAGCAAAACCAACCACAAAACAACAAATAACTCTTCTATAACACATTCTTGCATCATAATAAATTATGCTTGTTTATACATGTGAGTGTCTGTGGATTTTTCAAATAGAAAAATAAAAGAAGAAAATAATTGAAAAACTTCATTTTTCTTTTTGATTATAACTAAAGTCAACTGCATTTGACAAGCAACAAATTGTTTAGATGAATAGCTAACACATACACATGTGTATATGCAATAAGGTGGCCCCAAAAATAACTCAACCATTTTTCTAAATAAAAGTTAAGTTTTCTTCAGTCTGATTTCCTACATACATAAACAATATTGTTTTACAGCCTAACAAAAAGGGCCCAGCCTAATACACATGTACCTACACATTCATATTAACACATGGCCATACATAAGAAATACACATGTATATAAACGCTGTGTGTTTTCCTAGAACAATATACGATTAATTTTTTCTCAGTGTAGCAATATGCCATAATAAAGCTCAAGGGAATTTTTCTATATTATAAAATTATTTGTTCAAAGGATTTTTGTTGTGCTGAGAACTGCAAAAAGATCAGCGATACAGTGAATTTAATTTGTTTTTACATTGATTATTTCTCATTAGGCAGTGTGTTGCTTAAGACTAGAGTTTCTTAAAAAGCGAATTTGGATTAATAAAAATGAAATGCGATTAGTTTTGATATAGTTTCAACAGCGAGGCAGATATAGGGTGTTCAAAATGACTTGAACATGATTTTTCTATAATTTATATTTTTCTATTGCTTGATTTACACCTGGCAGAATTTTTGAATACTTGAACATATTTATACCCTACACCACCATAGTGGGGAGGGTATATTGGATTTGTGCCCCTAAATATTGGTCCAACACCCATCTTAAAGTATACCAATCGGCTTAGAATCACTTTGTGAGTCGATCTAACGATGTCCATCCGTCCGTCCATCTGGCTGGCTGGCTGTCCATGTAAAGCTTGTGCGCAGAGTACAGGTCGCAATTTTGAAGATATTTCGATAAAATTTGGTACGTAATATTTTTTCGGCCCAAGGATGGATGGGATTGAAACTGGTGGAAATCGGTCCATTATTTCACCTAGCCCCATACAAATGTCCTCCCGAAATTGGGGTTTACCGGTCATAAATCTTTGAATTATGCAATTATGCAAACAAAATTTACCACAGATGAGTAGTAAATGAAGCTAAACCACATCTACAAATTTCGTGAAGATCGGTCCATAATTAGTCGTAGCTCCCATATAAGGCCCACTTCCAAAAATCACTTAAAAGAACATAACTCTTTTAAAAATTTTGGTATTCAAATAATATTGAACACAAATATGTTTCGTCTATATACATATAATATGGTAGAATTTTATGACGATCGGTCCATAATTAGTCGTAGCTCCCATATAAGACCCACTTCCGAAAATCACTTAAAAGAACATAACTCTTTGAAAAATTTTGGTATTCAAATAATATTGAACACAAATATGTTTCGTCTATATACACATAATATGACAGAAGTTTATGATGATCGGTCCATAATTAGCCGTAGCTCCCATATAAGGCCCACCTCCGAAAATCACTTTAAATGGCATAACTCAATCAAAAATGTCGGTATCCAAATAAAATTTAGCACAAATATATTTCATATACATACAAATTTTAGGGTACAATTTTATTGTGATCGGTCCATAATTAGTCGCAGCTCCCATATAAGGCCCACTTCCAAAAATCACTTAAAAGAACATAACTCTTTTAAAAATTTTGGTATTCAAATAATATTGAACACAAATATGTTTCGTCTATATACATATAATATGGTGGAATTTTATGACGATCGGTCCATAATTAGTCGTAGCTCCCATATAAGACCCACTTCCGAAAATCACTTAAAAGAACATAACTCTTTGAAAAATTTTGTATTCAAATAATATTGAACACAAATATGTTTCGTCTATATACACATAATATGACAGAAGTTTATGATGATCGGTCCATAATTAGTCGTAGCTCCCATATAAGGCCCACCTCCGAAAATCACTTTAAATGGCATAACTCAATCAAAAATGTCGGTATCCAAATAAAATTTAGCACAAATATATTTCATATACATACAAATTTTACGGTACAATTTTATTGTGATCGGTCCATAATTAGTCGTAGCTCCCATATAACCCCCCTTCCGAAAATCACTTTAAAGAGTATAACTCAATCAAAAATGTTGGTATCCAAATAATATTTAACACAAATATATTTCGTCTATATAAATATAATATGGCAGAAGATTATGATGATCGGTCCATAACTAGTCCTAGCTCCCATATAAGGTCCACTTCCAAAAATCACTTCAAAGAGCATAACTCTCTTAAAAATGTTGGTATCCAAATAATATTGAACACCAATATGTTTCGTACATATACATAAAAACTGGTAGAAGTTTATGGTGATCGGTCCATAATTAATCGTAGCTCCAATATAAGGCCCACTTTCGAAAATCATTTTAAAGAGTTGATATCCAAAGAAAATTTCACGCAAATATATTTCATATGTATACAAATAATACGGTACAATTTTATTATGATCGGTCCATAATTAGTCGTAGCTCCAATATAAGGCCCACTTCCGAAAATCATTTTAAAGAGCATAACTTACTCAAAAATGTTGGTAATCAAATAAAATTTGACACAAATAAGTTTCTTATATACAGAAATAATGACATTTTATAATGGTCGGTCCATAATTAGTCGAAACTCCCATATAAGACCCTCTCCGTAATTCACTTTAACTTCCATAAATCTTTTAAAAGTATTTATATCGACATAAAGTTTAACACATATAATATTTATATTTACAGAAATCATGACACTGAATTTTGGTCCAAAATAGGTGATATCTCTCATATAACGCCCATTTCTGAAAAACTTTTTTATATTATACATATACTAGGTGTATGGTATTATATGGTCGGGCTTGACCGACTACACTTTTTTACTTGTTTTATATTTTTTATATTTCTAATATTTTAATTTTTTATATTTATTTTATGAAAGTGTACTTGTAGTTCAATATTTTGTATTGTATTGTGTATATATTTTTACACTAAAACGCATGTGTGCATTGGGTAGATGAGACCCTTGTCCATAGCTGCAAGATTTGACGATTTTGTGAATTTTTAAATTATTTCAAAAACAAAACTAAGTAATAGTAATGTTGTCTTAGTTATTGACAATTGTTAAGTTTAAGTATAATAATTCTAAATATGTAATATTGAGTTAGGATAGTAGAAATTACGGAACCGATAACCGTTCAAAACACCAAGAATTTTGATGTTGTATGTTGTAAAGTACGATTACGATTCACAACACTTATCGGCTTAATCGTATGAAAATGCACTTTCCATTTCATTCACACACGTCAATTCAATTTTCGTACTTTTTAATGCAAATCAAAATGCATGAAAGAAAAAAACAAAAGGAAATAACAAAATGTTTGTGATTTTTTGTGATTTCTTATTTAAAAAGTTTAAATTTATGTATTTTGATATGTATTATACAAGAGAAGATATAAACTTGAATTTTTATGTTTTCGTTTAAATAAACATTTCAAAATACTATTAGAAATAGTGACTTTTTATTTTTCTGATTTTTTTTTTTTGGCGATTTTTAAAATTCGAAATGACGATTTTTTCTTTTTATCGGGATATTGACGTTTTTTCGAAATTCATCTAGCAGCCCTTCACACATGCATTTAAAAGAGATGTTCTTATCATTCGTGTGTTGTTTACCACGCAGAGTGATGGGAATATTAAACAGGTAAGATTGTATGTAAACAAGACTACAAGAGGTCTTATCTTATTACTAGCTTAGTTTTAAGATTTGTATTTTAGTTATTATGGTTCTAATTTCGAAATAAAATTTAATGTGATGTTAACATTGGCAAACTGAATTACAACCAGTGTCTAGTTAAATTGCATTACAACCACCTTCAATTTGGCACTCAAGTGTTAAAATTCTTGTTTTAATTACTGCAGGGACTTGGATGTGGAAGACCAACGCAGCCACATATCATATTTTGGCATTAATAAAACCAACTATATTACTCAGCAGTTTCTGGAACTTCTCGTGAACCAAATAAGAATAAAGAAAAAGAAAACAATAACAATAAAATTGCGGTGCAGAGCCTAATAACCTCATTACTGGCAGCTAGTGGTGATGCTCAAACACGACTCTAAAAGAATATCAGTTTCAATAACATAGCTTCTGTTATTAAAAATGCGGAATTATGGGTAGATGAATGCAAATCTTCCGACTCAAATAATGATGCAGGACACCACAGTGGTATGCAGACAAGTATAGCGAAGCTCACTCATGAAGAAAAAAAGTCAGCTGAGAAAAATAGTAAACATAGAATTGACCAACAGATGCACCAAAGTCGAATGTTAAGGGGAAAATAATTCGTTCTCCGGAAGAGCAGACCAAAAAGAACTTCTCGCACTTTAGAAATACTATCTCTGGCTCTTCCCACATCATGAAAGTTAATTATTCGGAAACAAAGACTGGAGAAAAGAACAACTCCCAGGTATCTAAAGCTTTATACAGATGGTTGTCAGATCTTACACTGTTTTTCGAAAAATATTCATAAAATGTCTAACAACCGTGTAAACTTAAAATGTTTTGTCTTCTAACGTTGTAAGAAAAGCAATTCTCAGTACATTGTAAGACAAAAATATTGTCAGACATCTAACAATCATGTAAATAGATTGTTTTGTCATTGTAAGATTATTTTAAGGCAATTGTCATACACTTGTAGTTGTCATATGTGCAAAGTTTATGCATCTGTCAATGGCAGCATTGTCAGAGAAATTATTTCTAAACGCTACTCTGTATACACATAAATAAATAAACGAACAAAAATGTGCATTAATACCATTTTGGAAAAATGAGAAAAATTTTGGAAAATTGTTTCAATTGCTCTTTTTTGTTCCATGACAATATTTAAAAATTTTAAACACACACACAATGCCTCACAACGAATTTGACAATCTTTGCCACACAACAATCTGTTTCGGTTGACAGATAAATTGATTGTGTGACAATTGTGTGCCAATGAAATTGTAAATTTTTCTTACAGTCGTCTGAACTGACAATTTAACTTTTGCTAACATTTTCTCAATGCAAGTACATTGCTAGCACATTGCTATATCTGACAACAGATCTGGCAAGCGTCCATATAAAGCTTAACTCAAAATAGGCGATGGTGTTGGTAAAATTGTCAATGGGTGGTGGATTCAAAAAGGAAAGCTACTAGAATCACTATATAGTGGCATGCAAAAGCTTCTCCAAGACATTAGGCTTTAATTTAAGGTATCATATGTGTCTGTAGGTACTATAATCATAGAATTATAAGATCTGAAAAATTAAAAAAACACATTTTTTCAAAAATTTGTATTCGGGATAGGATTTTTTTCCGGTATGGTAAACAGATATCGATATTTATTAGGCATTTTTATGGGTTTATTTGCTTTTTGGAAATGGTTTTTATATGGCAGCTATGATAAATTATGGGCCGATCTTCTTAAATTTTGGAACAGTGATTTTCATGCATATGAGGATATTTCACGTCGAATTTCAACATAATAACGGTATATTTAAGATATATATTAGTATTAACGTGGATTTCGGAAGTGGACCTTATATGGGGAACATAGTCAAATATGGACCGATGTTCTCAAAACTCAGCAGTTTGATTTAGGCATGTATGTAAATGATCCGTGTAAAATTTTGGATTGGTAACCTTATTTATAAGAAATTTATGAGTATTAAAGTGATTTTCGGAAGAGGGCTTTATATGGGGCATACGGTTAAAAATAGACCGAAATTCACAAAATTTTGTGGGATGATTTTTGTATATATGTAAATGATCTGTGCAAAGTTTTGAGTCGGTACCGATATTTATACAATATATATAGGGATAAATGTATTTTTCAGATGTGGTCCTTGTATGGGAGCTATGACCAATTCTGGGCCGACCATCATAAAATTTAGTACAACAATTTATTTGCCTATAAAGATTATTTATATATAATTTTAGCCTTTTAACCTTATTTATATCTGTTTTATACGTATTTAAGTAAATTTTGGAAATGGACTTCATTTTAGGATTACCTTTTCCATAAAACTTATTTTTGCTGAATTTTGTCTTGATATTCCAATTTTATATGCATTTATGTATAATTGAGCAATATTTCGGGAAAATTTTTACATGGGGGCTATGATAAATCATGGATCGATTCTTACTATTTTCCGCACACTTTCTTTTTTTATCATAAAAACAACGTATGCAAAATTGCATGTTATTATCTGCAATATTTTTCAAAATATTGCAATAAAATTGACAAAAAATATAAAATTTTAACTAACTCCGGTTGGCCTAAATCGATTTTACTGATTTTCAATACCAAAGTTACCTGCAAAATAAGAACTATTTTTCTGGAAATTTCGTTTAGATAAGTTATATAGTTAGGACGTGAGAGTGTTTTACACAGACGGACAGACAGACGGACATGGCTAAATCGACTTAGAATTTCATAAGGACCAAGAATATATATACTTTGTTGGGTCTCAGATGAATATTAAAAAAAGTTTCACACGGAATGACCAACGTAATATATCCTCATTCAACACTCTTGGTGGTGAAGGGTATAAAAAAACAACAATGTGCAGCTGTAACAATAAACAGGGTCGTTTTATTTATTTGTTTGATAACCCTGTTTTAATCGTTTTGACATAACGTTGCCGCTTTTGTTTACGGATGGAGTATCAGCGTTAACGCATACAAATGTAGGTATTCGGTATTGGAGTGTCAAACCTTCCCGCCAGAGATGGGATGACCCACATAAGTGAACAATAACTAAATTAACCTTTAATGAACAATCTCGAATTTGATTGGTTTTTAGTGTTTGTGTTAAGTTTTGGGTTTTGGTGTGTTCTGACATATAGTAAAATTTTATGGCCAACATTTTTGTAGAACATTTCATCCCCGCCCTTCCCTTTTCGGGATGTTTTTTACAATTCTCTTAGAATAAAGCCAAAAATGCCGTTATGAGGGGGGAGTTAGAGGGTTAATATGTTCTAAAAAAATATTTGCCATACCATTATCTACAAAAATGCTGAACATACCCTACACCTCAGACGTAAAGAAAACATAGTTTTATATACCAATATACTGCAAGAACAGGCCAGAGATGGGAATTTTTAACCGCTTCTTAAATGAAATTCTGATGTGATCTATCAAAACGCCGACACACGTATATTTTTTGTTGGTCTCCTTAACAACAATTAATCGTCGGAACCCCGTAATTTTTTTTTGTGTTGCACTGTGTTATTAATATAATATAATATAATATTATTGATACATTTAACAACTCTGGATGCATAAATGATCATAACATTTTAATTTTGTATGTTACTTTCTATTTTATTTAATTTGCTTTACAGATTTTGCTATATGGTCAACACTGTTTTTATTTTGCCGCCAACATAAATAGAAACTAGTTTAATTTGACAGCGACGAAAAAATCAGCATGGACAACAACCTGCAGTCGTGTGACCTGCTGTCGTCAATATAGTCGCTCTCATATAAGCGTGTGTATTTTATTTTTGACATATTGTAGTCGGTAGCCTGCTGTCTCGAATGTGTTAAATGCTTAACAAGTGTTTTGTAGAGAAATTCTCTAAAAGAAAGAATGAGAGGTAGCTGCATAAAAAGATAAATGGAATTATTAGAAAAATAAAATATTTAATATATATACTAACTGATATTATTGCGCAGTTTGTTAAATTCAAACTCAGTAGAAAGTTTTACACTACAGCTGACTTTTTTATTTCGCTGAGATACAAATCCTGACTGTTTTTATATTTTTTAGCCGGTTAATGCGAATTTTACAGTAAAATTATATTTTAATGAGCTCATAATCCATTTTTTAGCATAAAAAATCATATAGATTTTATTTGATTGATTGTGTGCAGTGATCTACCACGTCCTAGCACTTTATATTCAGGACTATATCAATAGCCACGAAAAGAGCCACGATTGCTTTATAATCAGGAATAGATAAAAAGCCATCAAAAGAGCCACGATTGCTTTTTATTCAGGACTAGATAAAGATCCACGTTTGCTGTATATTCAGGAATAGATAAAGAGTCACAATTGCTTTATATTCAGGACTAGATAAAGAGCCATGATTGTTTTATATTCAGAACTACAGATAGGGCCACAATTTCTTTATATTCAGGACTATATAAAGAGCCTCGATTGCTTTATTTTTAGGACTAGAGGAATAGTCACGATTTTTTATTCAGGACTACAGATAAAGCTACGATTGCTTTATTTTCAGAAATAGATAAAGAGTCACGACTGCTTTAAATTAAGGAGTAGAGAGTAGAGTAGAATAAAGCCACGACTGCTTTCTATTCAGGACTGGAGAAAGGCAAAAATAATCTCTAGTAATGAAATGAAAATTTGTGCTTGTGCCTGAGTGCAAGCAAGTGTCGAAAAAATTCCCATGCAACCCAGGAACGAATTCTTTCAGTATTAAATATAATATTTAAATGTTAGAAAGTATTATGGTTTAATTAATAATATATTGTAAATGAATTATTTTTAACTTACCTTAATTGTAGTCAGACCCCATATTATTTTCTAATTTTCGTTATAAATAAACTACATGTTTCGATGTTTTAGCACAGCACTTTCTTTTTTAATTAAAACAGGCCATAGTGTATTAAAAAATACACTTTTTGCAATTGACTTTTTTTGATTAATTTTATTGCAATATATTTATTTCTTTTCATTTTCTTTATATATGATTCTTTTTTAATCTTGTTAGAATATACATACTAATATTCTTTATTATTTCATTAAAAAGACAAACAAAAGCAAACACACTCATACACTGTAACGAAGGGACGAACGAACAGCAATAAAACTCAAATTTCTCAAAACTAAATTTGGAAGTTTGTTAAATATTTTACTATAACAACATAAATAATGTAACAAATATTTCAATTTCATTATAATTTTATCCCAATTTACTTAAACTTCCTATAACCACTCGCGCACACCTTCAACTAAAAGGAAAAACTAAAGAAACACAACAATTAGCACAATTTATCTAAGAGTAAAAGAGACAACGCTATGTAATCATAGTAAACAGCTTTTATTATACAATAACATCACAAATAAAATGCTGGATATATCTCAATACCTTTAAGCTTTTATACTTAAACGGCGGGAAACGTATAACGAAACTAAAGGAAATGAACAACTAACTTTCGTTAAGTGAAAAACTACATATAGATTTTGTTTTTAACAAATTTAACATTTTACATAATAATTCTTGTTAAAAAAATGTTTGAATTTAATTAATTAATAGTTTTTCTACAAGTGTGTTAACTTTTTTAATTCTTCACAACCGTTAACCGTTTCTATAGGACACCGAAATGAGCAGTCACTCGCGCACGTCTGACTGCATCAAATTTTCTAAAGAGACTAATGAGAAAATATAACGAAGGTGTTTAAAAGAAGCTTTTTAATGGCAAGACTGATTTTTAAAGAAACAAGTGTTACCATAAATTTAATATAAGGATTAAAAAAGGGATTATGGGTTTTAGCAACTATATAATAATAATATTATTTGAAACAAATAATTCCATTGAAATAATAACAAGTCATTTATTTATATATAAAGAGTAAAATGTCAGATTTGTATGATAACGAAATATTATGTTTTTAAAGAATTTAAATCAAAACAAATTCTGAAAACAGAAAATTATTCTCTTTAATCTTAAAAGGAAATTGTAGCTAAAATTAAGGATCTAATTCAGAAATGCGGTCACAGGTTTTTATTTTGAATAAAAATCTCTTATTTTAATTAACCCTCTACAAACAAAATTATTGGTTTTTCTAAATGATCATGGAAAAAAGAAATCCGTGACTGTAAATTGTTTTTTGAAACCTGTTGCTTATGCCGAAAAATGCATTCATGCAAATTTTTTCTTATAGTTCCAGAGAAGTCGTCAATACCGAATTTTAATGAAAGATCCATTTGAACTGCAGTGGAGCTCTTAAATGTGTCTGCCACTGAGGCTCTGTAAATTAAAAAGTCCTCTTTACGGGTTATTTGTTTTAGATCCTATGCAAAAATTTTATAAGTTCCATAGATTTGAATATGGCATAATACGTTGTAGAGCATCTTTCATAAGGAAATTAAAATACATACTCCCAGTCTCTTTATCTAATGAATGAGCTTACGCTGGCACCTGATCTTAATCTTTTGTTTCATAAAATATTTTCAGAACTTATTAATTCCTAAAAACTAACCGTGAAAAACTAACAAAATATATGAATTTAATTTCCCGTTCTAAATTATTGCCCTGCTTAAGTTGCCTATTAATTTCGATTTAGAAAATATTTAGAAGTAATGCTGATAACGCCACAGGGTACATGTTGGAAAAAAGTGTGCTAAACTCATGTCCACTACTGTATATTATATTGTATCACCTATAAATTTTGTAATAAAATAATGTTTTATATGATTTTAAATCTGTGTAGAATTATTTCCCGGGAATTACGAAAAAAATTTTTCGTGGAATATTTTTACCACTAATTTTATATAAATAAAATTAATATTTCTTTTTGATATTGAAATTTGTTATTCGCATTCGAGTTTTTTCATAATTTGTAAAACAATATTTCTGCCATCATTAAATACATAACCATGGCAATCCTTATTTCCTTTCATGATAAAGTTATTCCTTCATCAACTTTTCTCATTAGTCTTCCTCGAAAAATTGTGTCATCTCTATCTTATAAAAACGTTTAAACGGTTGCGAGGAAATATAAAAGTGTGTTTAACTTATATTGTTATAATTATAAAAAATATTCCAACTATTTAATTAAGAGAAAAAAAGGTTTAATTCAAAAAATCATATTTTTGGCAGAAAAAAAATCATCAAATCATATTTTAGCTAAAACATCATCAAAAATATGATAAAATCATCATTATGGCAACACTGGTTATATATTTCCCACCAGTTTTATTAAGATAGGATTTCGTTAAGTTAATCAAAGCTTTAAGTTACTTTAAGTATGAAGCTTTATAGAATTGCAAAACTATGTTAACAAACTTTAGATTCAAAACTTTTAAAGTTTAACTTTATTTAGTTTTTGGTTCTAAACCAAGATAATTTGTATATATTGAGCAGATGGTTTAAGGATTTAATATATTTATTAGTAGTATAGTATAATTTTGATAACTTAACCCTACACTGCATGACTTTTTATATTTGATCGAAAAAAAATGTTTTTTAAGGGAAAATTACCGTCTCATTACAGGAAAAATATTAAAAAAAAATTTAAAACAATAATGTATAACATAATAATAAATAATAATATTCCAATAATAAACTTGTATATCACCAGTGATACAATATGAAGTGTAGGGTTAAATATGCACAATAATTTATAAAAGGTGTAAATTTCATTATAAAAATAAGTTTAAAAACTGATTATAAATAAGAAATATAATAATTATTAGTAAATGTAGAGAACAATGATTGAAGATTTCTCTTTACTTCAAGATAGTTTTTGATCCTTTTAATAAATGAAAATAAACATGGCAATTTAATTCATAAAAAAATATTAAAAAAAAGCAAATTTGAGATTAAAAAATTTAAAATTTAATTCATAAAATATATAATATATTTTAAAGAACTATACTAAAATTTTAACGGCTTAGGAAATAACTTTTTAACACACACAAAACGTTTATTGAGTCGTCAGAAAGTCTATTTCTGATTTTATTTACAAATTGCCCCATTACTGAAAAAACTCGTTCACTTTCTACCAAGTGAATTAAACAAGTATTCAATATTATGAGTTCTTTGACCTCTTTCTTCAACAAATTTTAACTCATTTTTTTAAGTTTAAGGAGCGAGTTGCCAGTTTTTGTATTTCCCGGGATCCCGCAAAAAATCCCGGGAAAAGAGAAATCATAACAATGGAAATCCCGTGAAAAAACCCTAGTATTTATATTCAATAAATTAATGCAAAAAATATCCCATCAAATTGAAATGCTATTTTATAATTTGATATTAACTTATTAATAACGATGTAATAATGTCGTACTAATTTCGTTGTTAAATAGTCAAGATTCATTTCATTAGTGAGTTCTTTTATTATAAAATTAAATAATAAATATAAAATTATTATAGAAAAATAAGATGTGCTTTATTTGCACAATGACCTGTTTATTTTAAAAATAAAGAAAATAAATAAATATATAAAAAATTATCGGTTAATTAAAGTGAAGTGTTACGTATATTTTCAACTATAATCCAAAAAATTATCGATTCTTGTTAATTGTGAGTAAAACTGCTCTTTAAGCTTATACATATGTAGCTATCTATTTAAAACATTTTTTAGAAAATTTCAATTTAATGTCCATTTCCCAATTCTTATTAACTTCAGATTTAAAGCATTGTTCACATAAAATCCAGTTGAATAAATGTTTTAATATTAATGTAACAAAAAAAGAGTGAATATTTTTGAAATACGAATTGATACTGATTTATTAATATTTAAGAAAAGATTGAAAAATAAAACTATATTTGCTATAATTGGCAACAGAAACCAAGTGTGCTAACCTCCTGTCTACAACTTTACATTCACAATATTATCCTCCCATCAAGATTTCAAAATAAAAATCAACAACTGTTTAACAATTTAAGAATTGTAAAATACCCCTATCTTGTCACTTTTTATTATTTATAAATTCCCCTTAAAATCAAATAAAAATCCATCATAAATCAGGAATGCACACCAAGATTTTACAAATTGTACTAAATTTCAAAAACTTATAAAATTTTTGTATAGGATCTAAAACGTAAACAAATAACCCGTAAAGAGGACTTTTTAATTTACAGAGCCTCAGTGGCAGACACATTTAAGAGCTCCACTGCAGTTCAAATAGATCTTTCAACAAAATTCGGTATTGACGACTTCTCTGGAACTATAAGAAAAAATTTGCGTAAATGCATTTTTCGGCATAAGCAACAGGTTTCAAAAAACAACTTACAGTCACGGATTTCTTTTGTCCATGATCATTTAGAAAAACCAATAATTTTCTGGAGAAATATACTCTGGAGCGATGAAAGATATTTTGTTTGTAGAGGGTTAATTAAAATAAGAGATTTTTATTCAAAATAAAAACCTGTGACCGCATTTCTGAATTAGATCCTTAAATTTAGCTACAATTTCCTTTTAAGATTAAAGAGAATAATTTTCTGTTTTCAGAATTTGTTTTGATTTAAATTCTTTAAAAACATAATATTTCGTTATCATACAAATCTGACATTTTACTCTTTATATATAAATAAATGGCTTGTTATTATTTCAATGGAATTATTTGTTTCAAATAATATTATTATTATATAGTTGCTAAAACCCATAATCCCTTTTTTAATCCTTATATTAAATTTATGGTAACACTTGTTTCTTTAAAAATCAGTCTTGCCATTAAAAAGCTTCTTTTAAACACCTTCGTTATATTTTCTCATTAGTCTCTTTAGAAAATTTGATGCAGTCAGACGTGCGCGAGTGACTGCTCATTTCGGTGTCCTATAGAAACGGTTAACGGTTGTGAAGAATTAAAAAAGTTAACACACTTGTAGAAAAACTATTAATTAATTAAATTCAAACATTTTTTTAACAAGAATTATTATGTAAAATGTTAAATTTGTTAAAAACAAAATCTATATGTAGTTTTTCACTTAACGAAAGTTAGTTGTTCATTTCCTTTAGTTTCGTTATACGTTTCCCGCCGTTTAAGTATAAAAGCTTAAAGGTATTGAGATATATCCAGCATTTTATTTGTGATGTTATTGTATAATAAAAGCTGTTTACTATGATTACATAGCGTTGTCTCTTTTACTCTTAGATAAATTGTGCTAATTGTTGTGTTTCTTTAGTTTTTCCTTTTAGTTGAAGGTGTGCGCGAGTGGTTATAGGAAGTTTAAGTAAATTGGGATAAAATTATAATGAAATTGAAATATTTGTTACATTATTTATGTTGTTATAGTAAAATATTTAACAAACTTCCAAATTTAGTTTTGAGAAATTTGAGTTTTATTGCTGTTCGTTCGTCCCTTCGTTACAGTGTATGAGTGTGTTTGCTTTTGTTTGTCTTTTTAATGAAATAATAAAGAATATTAGTATGTATATTCTAACAAGATTAAAAAAAAATCATATATAAAGAAAATGAAAAGAAATAAATATATTGCAATAAAATTAATCAAAAAAAGTCAATTGCAAAAAGTGTATTTTTTAATACACTATGGCCTGTTTTAATTAAAAAAGAAAGTGCTGTGCTAAAACATCGAAACATGTAGTTTATTTATAACGAAAATTAGAAAATAATATGGGGTCTGACTACAATTAAGGTAAGTTAAAAATAATTCATTTACAATATATTATTAATTAAACCATAATACTTTCTAACATTTAAATATTATATTTAATACTGAAAGAATTCGTTCCTGGGTTGCATGGGAATTTTTTCGACACTTGCTTGCACTCAGGCACAAGCACAAATTTTCATTTCATTACTAGAGATTATTTTTGCCTTTCTCCAGTCCTGAATAGAAAGCAGTCGTGGCTTTATTCTACTCTACTCTCTACTCCTTAATTTAAAGCAATCGTGACTCTTTATCTATTTCTGAAAATAAAGCAATCGTAGCTTTATCTGTAGTCCTGAATAAAAAATCGTGACTATTCCTCTAGTCCTAAAAATAAAGCAATCGAGGCTCTTTATATAGTCCTGAATATAAAGCAATTGTGGCCCTATCTGTAGTTCTGAATATAAAACAATCATGGCTCTTTATCTAGTCCTGAATATAAAGCAATTGTGACTCTTTATCTATTCCTGAATATACAGCAAACGTGGATCTTTATCTAGTCCTGAATAAAAAGCAATCGTGGCTCTTTTCGTGGCTATTGATATAGTCCTGAATATAAAGTGCTAGGACGTGGTAGATCACTGCACACAATCAATCAAATAAAATCTATATGATTTTTTATGCTAAAAAATGGAGCTCATTAAAATATAATTTTACTGTAAAATTCGCATTAACCGGCTAAAAAATATAAAAACAGTCAGGATTTGTATCTCAGCGAAATAAAAAAGTCAGCTGTAGTGTAAAACTTTCTACTGAGTTTGAATTTAACAAACTGCGCAATAATATCAGTTAGTATATATATTAAATATTTTATTTTTCTAATAATTCCATTTATCTTTTTATGCAGCTACCTCTCATTCTTTATTTTAGAGAATTTCTCTACAAAACACTTGTTAAGCATTTAACATATTTGAGACAGCAGGCTACCGACTACAATATGTCAAAAATAAAATACACACGTTTATATGAGAGCGACTATATTGACGACAGCAGGTCACAGCAGGTTGTTGTCCATGCTGATTTTTTCGTCGCTGTCAAATTAAACTAGTTTCTGTTTTTGTTGGCGGCAAAATAAAAACAGTGTTGACCATATAGCAAAATGTGTAAAGCAAATTAAATAAAATAGAAAGCAAAATACAAAATTAAAATGTTATGATCATTTATGCATCAAAAGTTGCTAAATGTAACAATAATATTATATTTAATATTAATAAAAATGAGTGAAGTTTATTAGCATGTCTGGAATCATGTACATACGTTTTTCATGTTTCATAAATAAAACGCTACTTTAAAAAATAAAAACTTTAAGTGGCACCACTGAAATATAAATGGATTAGTACAACAGCTGTTTATATCTTATGTGTTTTATTGTGTAAAATTTATTATTTTTAATGCTTCTATTTACTTTTTTGTTGTATTTTAGTAATAGCTTCTATAAAATCATTCCCTTCAGCCATTATGTTATTTAAAAAATTCGAAGAACAAATTTATTTTTTATTAAAACGTCAGATTTCGGGATCAGCTGCTGACTATGTAGCTAGCGTTTTCAAAATAATTAAGTAGCTGACTAGAGGGCGGCATAAGTACACAGCAGCATTTGCACTCATGTAGTCGTATAGCCTGCTATCTCGAATATGTTTAATACCTATAGGAAAAAAAACTAATTCAAGAGCTGTATTAACCTTATGTTTCTGTTATTTTTTCAGCTATATCAACAATTTACACTAAACTGTACGAGTATTTTATACATATTTGTTGAATATACAACTGATGTTGTAGTGTCATATCTGTTGTACGTTATCTTTTTTATTTATTTATTTATTATTAAAATAACTTAGCCTATTGGCCATAACCGGTCACAAATTTCTACTTAAATAATAGTTTTTACAAAAAAACACATTCATATAAAAATTAAATTTAAAATATAAAATTAAAAGAATAATATTAAAATAAACTAAATTTATAATTAATTAATTAATTAGTTAATTTATAATTAATTAATTAACAATTAAAACAAAACTCTTCACAAATTTCAAATTATAACATTTATTGTAAAAGATTATGTAGTTGGCAACACTGCAATGAAACATGATCAAGATAAAAAAAGTTTTTAACAGTGTTACAAAAATATTCTAGGTAAGAATACATATGTAACAGAAACAATCAACCAAGACGCAAATGCGGCAGTAAAATCCTTATATCAAAGAAAATAACTAGAGAGACTTTCTTCGTAGTGTCAGAAAGTGACCATAAGTCAATCCTATTCCCAGAGACATAAAAAATAGTAAAGGTATGTGTCCACGATCGTCAAATATTACAACGTTGCCAGAAAAATGTGTAGAAATTGTCTAACAACCGTGTAAACTTAAAATTTTTGACTTCCAACGTTGTAAGAAAAAGCATTTTCAGTACATTGGAAGACAAAAATATTGTCACACATCTAACAATCGTGTAAACACACAATTTTGGCATTGTCATTGTTTTAAGACAATTGTCAAACACTTTTCATTGTCATATGTGCAAAGTTTATGCATCTGCCAATGGCAGCATTGTCATAGAAATTATTTCTAAATGCAACTCTGTATATACATAAATAAACAAACAAGCATTGATATTTTTTTTTAAAAAAGTAGAAGAAAATTAAAGAATTAAATTAAAGTGTGCATTAGGACATAAGCAGATAAAATGGTTCCAATTGCTCTTTTTTGTTCCATGACAATATTTAAAATTTTTAAACACACACACAGAGCTGGAAAACTAATTTGACAATGTGTGACGATTTGACAACCGTGTAAACTTCCACTTCCATGTCGTTTTAGTGAATAGTGCATTAACCAAGTGACATTGCACAATAGTCACTCCGTCAGTCTCCAAAAGCCACAATACAAAAATTAATATGAAGTCCTCCTCCTAAAAAAGGAAATTAACGCATAAAAACTAACAATGAAGAAAAACATTAACGTTCCGAAAATCAATAAGACATTTTTACATCAAAACCACCCCCCCCCCCCCCCCCACACTTTAACAATAAATTATTACAAACCAAAAAACTGAAGCACTAATTGGTAAGAAAAGGGCTAATTTCAGCACATATTTGGTACTTTTTAATAATTTTTGATTTCTATTTAAGGTACTTCTATATGAATTTTTTCAATAAAATTTCTTAAGGCTCAACTGGGACTCTAACCCTGGTTGTTAGACTGTGTTATCATACATTTGTATATAAAATAAATTTTAGTTGGTGTGCGGTGTGTGTGCTTTTTGTTAATTTCTTTGCGTTTCTTATTTTTTTTCGAAAATGTGATGAAATCTTTATTTTTACTAATTTTTCATTACAGTTTTTTAATAATTCATAACTCATACGATGAAAAAATGTATTTTAAATACGAATGTATAATAAATGAAATCAAATTCTTTGTTTGAAAATCAAATTACCATTTTAAACATGTAAATAAAAATTCTTGTATAACCTGATGTTTGGTCTACTGAACTGTAGACGAACAACTAGGGTAGGAGTACCAGTGGAATCCGAACAAATTTTATTGGAAAAAATCAAATAGAAGTACTTTAACTAGAAAACAAAAATATATAAAAAAAAGTACCAAATATGTACTGAAATTAGTACTTTAGTTCCGAATATCATATTGTGAGTTAAATTTTGAGTGGTTAAATGCTTATTTTATCTTTATTAGCTCATTTATTAAAAAAGGCGTTTTTTATAGAATTTATGATATTAAAAAATTTCAAATTAATTCAATAAATATTTGAAACAAAATCGAAATTCTTAACTTGGTACGTTTTTTTTTTTGTAAATGATGCGCTTTTTTCTCCATTTTGGTGCGTTTTGAAATTTCAAAGTTGACAACGCTGCTAGGTATTCCTTTATCTAACTAGAAATTGTTATTATCCAACTGGAAATTCTTTATGACATGTCAGCTATTCGGTGTCGACTCATTCAAATTCCAATTAGAAAAGGCGGCGGCTTTTCTTTGATATCGCTGGTCCCCATTACCTATCTACTGCCATATCACAATTTCTGTTGGGTAATGATCCCACTTATTGTACAAATAAATAATTGGCTTAATGCTGATTATCAATGTTAAATAGTAAAATTTTTTCTAGAATTTCAGTGAATTTTCACTGCTAAAATTTCGCTCAGTGTAAAAATGATGGATTTAAACACAAATGACCGTAAAATTCTAACAACAGATGGGCTTTTATTTGCAAAAATGAATAAAGTTGAAAGAAAAAACACCTAGATAAAGCAAAACAGCCACGAAGAAATGCATTTAACAAGATAAATTTTACAAAATAAATAAAAAGGAACAAATAAAACAAACAAAAAAATATTATTAATAAAAGATGCCAAACAGAAAACAGAATAAAGGGCCACCATTAAAAGCAGATTTAAAAAAAATAAATATTAAATTATATTATTATATATAATATATTTGCATGTATACTCGTATATACATATGTAAATATACATATGTATATGTAGACATATATGTATATTGAAGTTGTTGTAAAAGACAGAATATTAAAAGACAACAAAGATAAATACTGAGTGTAACATATGTTACAAAATTTAGCATGTATATTAAAGGGACATTTCAAATGATCAACAATCACTTTCGTCCTGATTGTTGTTTTTATGCTTGTAACTGTCTATCTGTATGTATGCATGTATATATGTAAATATAAAGCAAGCATATTTACTATGAGGACATGATGTGTGTGTGTGCCTGTGTTAGTATATAAAAGCATTTCTGTTCTTTTAGTTCTGCAACAGCTTGTAAAGACAGTTTACGACATGTTTACAAACACCCAAATGCAAAAGTGACTAAACTTTTGCCAAAAGGTTAGACAAAACAATAAAAACAACAAATAGAAGTAATAAGAAGAACTAACAATAATAAAATATACACAAGGCAAATCGAAAAAGGTCTTTTCGGAATTAAAAAAAAATAATAATTTTGCAAATTTGTTTTGCTTTTGTAAATTCTCATATTCCCCCTGATCATCTATCATATTCTGAAATATAAATCTTCACAGCTATTTCCTATTTGCCAATCTAAACAAATTATTATAATTTTTAAGGAGTTTCCTTCAGGCTAATTTGGTCAAATGTTTGTTTCCAAACGTAAATAAAAAACTTGTTCGATTTTTATTTTTTATTTTATGTACCCAACGTTTCGTTAGTTTTATTCTAACTTCTTCAGGGTTCTCGTTCTAAATAATAGCTTTGATGTTTTTTATCATTGGATAATAATTTTTATTATTAATTAGTTACTAAAATACTAAAAAACGGGACATCACGAACAGAATTTTGGTTTAAATAATCAAATAATTAATAAAAATATAATATACAATAAACGACCACAAAACTTAAGTCAAGTTTAACTTAAAGCTAATATCACAGAACAAATTATTTTTAAGCATTAATCCAGATATAGACCGTGACTAAGGTATTTTTGGTCATTGTAAATATTCATGTTGTATGAACGCAATCAAGAAATCTTTCATCCAGCCCTCGTATATGTTCAAATAAGAGTGTATGTCGCATGCAAAATCCTTATAATAGGGACAACTTTTAAAAATGAAATTAAACAAACGTGGCCTGCCGGTCATTTATACTTTTCATGCATTCACTCAAATTAAAAAGAATGAAATCCAAAATACACAAACCTACACAGTCATACAGTCACTCGTACATATTTATACATACATATTTGTGTATGTGTACTCGTATAGCGTTAATATTTACGGCAACCACAACTACAACTACGACCACAACTAAAGAAACCAAAAAAGAACGGAAACGGATGTGGATGTGGAAGTGTTTGTCAAATTTATTGACATTTATTTCAGCTCTATACATACACGATTACTAGTAAAATATCACATGTAATTGAACGTTACACAGTAGATATGTAAATACAAATTTATGGTAATCAATAACTAGCTATAAAACCTAAATCGAAGCGGGTTTGTCCGCATAAACTTTAGACTTTACATATCCTCACAGGAAAAAGTATAACGGTGTGATATCACACGATCTTGGTGGCCAATCGACCGGCCCAAAACGTGAAATTATGTGCTCACCGAATCCATTAATTGATGCGATGTGTGGGAATTGGCGACGTCTTGCTAAAACCAAATGTCGCCGAGATCACGAGCTTCAATTTCAGGCATCAAGTAGTCGGTTATCATGGCACGACAACGGTCGCCATTGACGGTTACGTTCGCACCGCCATCATTTTTAGAGAAATATGAACCGATGATTCCACCGGACCACAAACCACAACAATCCGTTGTTTTTTGTGGATGAAGTGGCAGTTCTTGAATCTCTTCAGGTTGCTCTTCGTCCCAAATGCGGCAATTTTGTTTGTTTACATACCCATTGAGCCAGAAATGGGCCTCATCGCTAAACAAAATTTGCCTCGAAAACGTCGGATCTTTTTGGAACTTTTCAAGAGCCCATAGAGCGAAGCGATGTCGCTTGGGAAGATCAAGCAGCTTCAGTTGTTGCACAAGCTGTATTTTGTACGCTTTCAATTTAAGATATCGACGTAAAATGCGCCAAGTCGTTCCATACGTCAGACCGAGTTGCTGTGAACGGCGCCGAATCGACTCTCCGCGGTCTTCGTGTACACTCTCAGCTATGGCCGCTATATTTTGTTCACAGCGTGCTGGACGTGGTCTATTCGGTCGAATATTATCCTATAATAAATGCTGGGTCTCAAAATGGGTGATGGTGTTGCGAATAGTACGCTCAGTAGGCAGATTATTGTGACCATAAGTTGAGCGAAGTGCACGAAACACATTCCTCACAGAACGTGAATTTTCGTAGTAAAGTTGAAAAAAGTATCTCCACTTGAATCACCCGTTACAATAAATTGTGTACTCGTCTTATCTTCCCCTCACTTAAAAGGATTGCTTTGTGTAAATTGGGACTTTTTAAAACAACAACAAAATATGTACATAGTTTCTATTGGTAGTTCTCGTGGAGAGTGCATACAAAAATTAATACTTTAACAAACTTTTTTTGAAACACTTTTATTTTTCTTTCCCTATATTGCATGAACAGTGAAACTTGTTATCCTTGGTTTTAAAAAAAAGCAATAGTAATTTTTATCCTAAAAATTTAAAATGGACTTCTGAACAATTAAAAAAATTTAGATAAATTAAAAAAGTAGGCGAGGTCAGTAAAATTACCAACGAACAACATTTGATTTTTACTTTTATAAAATATAATTAAGCTTTTCTCTTAATAACATGTGGTGTTGCCTTTATTTTGACGCTCAGTGTATATTTAAGTGTTGTTGATCTGATCTGAAAAATTTGTGTCAATAGGTCAAAGACACTCATACACTAGCATACACCTCCCACAATATTTAAACTTTTTAAAACGCCAAAAGGCATTATGCAGTAAATGAATGAGTGTGTAGTAGTAATAGTCGTAAGTAGAAGGCAAGCTCATTCAGACATCTCCTCTCCTGTTTGCTCATGTGTATGTTTGTTATATTTCGCTAGTTTTGTATTTCTTCCTACAATCATTTTTCTTTTACCCCCAGCAAGAATATCTTATAAATTAAGTTTCCAATGGCCTTTACCAATAATAATTGTCCATTCACCAGACCACCCTCTATCCTTTCATCCACAGTTGGCTGCAGAGAATAAGGAATTTCAAACAAACAAAGAAAGCAGCTACAAATAACAACAAAAATATATAAATACATACATATATGTATATGTATATATATTTATGTATGTACATATGTATGTATGTATATGAAAAGCATCATCATGTAGAGGAAAAACCAACAAGAGCAATAAAAAATATATATTGTATACAATGAAACCATTGAAAAAAAATGTAAGTTAAGGACATTTTTGTTATTGCAAAGTCATGCAAGTGCCAACAAAAACTACAACAACTACTACTATACACGACTACAGCAACAACAATAATAATAACAAGAGAAAATAAACATCACAATCATTGCAAGTGCACCTAGACCCAGTTACCAAGTATATACAGTGTGGTTACTTGTTTTGGTAACGGCAGCGAAATTAGGTAAACAAATTTAAATACATACATACATGTATGTATGTATGTATGTATGTATATAAAATGTTTAGGTAAAATATCACCTACTTCGAGGTATAGTCGAGTATATGAACGGAAACAGTTTTCTTTTAAAATTTAATTTTTTTTTTGTCATGCCTTACTTTGCACAGTGGTTTAGAAACCTTTTTTTTTTTTGGAAATAATTCGGTATGTCGGCAGCTATTGGAAATATCGTAACGAATTTTTTGTATGGTTGGTGCTGAGGTGTTTTCAAGTTGATTTACAGTTGTACTGCTTCGTAGGTGAAGTGGAACCAGCCTTAAACATGCGCAAGCTTAGGCCACACATGTTACAAAAAATTGCCCAAATTTCATTTGTTTAATCAAATGAATTGAAATTTTAATTAAAAAAATATGAAGTCCTCGAAAAGATCTACAAACAATATTCTTACACATGTATGTAAGTAGGTTTTCTAAAAATATGAGACACTAGATGACCAAATTTGTGATGATCTTTCAAATTCCTTAAACGTATTATCATTTAATCATATTACCACAGACCAATAGTGTTCTTACCAACAATATTAAAACTTGATTACACTCATACAAACACACAGACGACATACTTCCCTACAACAACATAAGATACAACAAAAACAGCTAGTTAACAACCATAAGTGTTGTTGTAAATGCAATGCCATATAATAGCTCTCCTACACTTAGTTTTTTGTAATTTGTTTTTTTATTATTTTATATATATTTATATATATGTCTGTACGAGTATGTAGAAATAAAAATATGTATGAATAAAAAATTTCGTTTTATTTCATTTTGTTATACCCAACGCCACCATAGTGGGGAGGGTATATTGGATTTCTGCTGATGTTTGTAATGCCCAGAAATATTGGTCCAACACCCACCTTAAAGTATACCGATCGGCTCAGAATCACTTTCTGAGTCGATTTAACGATGTTTGTCCGTCCGTCTGGCTGGCTGGCTGTCCATGTAAAGCTTGTGCGCAGAGTACAGGTCGCAATTTTAAATATATTTCGATAAAATTTAGTACGTAATATTTTTTTGGCCTAAGGACGGATGAGATTGAAACTGGTAGAAATCGATCCATTATTTCACCTGGCCCCCATACAAATGTCCTCCCGAATTAGGGTTTACCGATAATAAATGTTTGAATTATGCAAGTATCCAAACAAATTTCACCACAAATGAGTAGTAAATGGAGGTAAATCACATCTAAAAATTTTGTGAAGATCGGTCTATAATTAGTCGTAGCTCCCATATCCGAAAATCACTTTAAAGAGCATAACTTACTCAAAAATGTTGGTATTCAAATAATATTTACCAAAAATATGTTTCATATATATACAAATAATACGGTACAAGTTTATTGTAATCGGTCCATAATTAGTCGTAGCTCCCATATAAACCCACTTCCGAAAATCACTTTAAAGAGCATAACTCATTTAAAAATGTGGCTATCCAAATATTATTTAATACAAATATATTTCATATACATACAAATAATACGGTACAATTTTATTATGATCGGTCCATAATTAGTCGAAATTATCCCATATAAAACCCTCTACGTAATTCCCTTTAACCTTCATAAATCTTTTAAAAGTATTTATATCGAGATAAAGTTTAACACATATAATATTTATATTCACAGAAATCATGACACTAAATTTTGTACCAAAATAGGTGATATCTCTCATATAACGCCCATTTCTGAAAAACTGTTTTATACATATACTAGGACCGACTATACGTTTTTACTTGTTATTTCTTGCAAAAACAGAAAAAAGAAAAAGAGTTCTACATATAGACGGAAACGAAGGAATGAAGAAATTAATTTTATATGTTTGTATGTCAACTAACAACAGTTAGTAGCTCTTTAATTTTACAGCCAACAAGCATCGCGCCGCGTCAACATTTTCATGCAAGACCAATCCACAAAAAAACTGTAAGGGTTTGGTTTCCGTTTCCTATAGTTTCGTGATGTTGTTATTTTTCATGTATTTTACTTCTTATTTTTTTTTTCTTTTGTTTTGCTTCTTATTCTTGTATGAATTCTATAAATGTCGTATGTTAGTTGTATGTCCATTATTTATACTAGTGCGGACCGTTAGGCATACATACATCCATGCAAACATAAGTACAGTGTTGTGTAAAATAAGACAAATAATGATTAAAAAATATTAAATATTTTGTTAATTTATATGTAAGGAGTGAGTTTTTAAGAGCTCTCGGATTTGTTTAAAAAAAATTAGAAAAATGTTTTGGCATACTCTCTTCAACATATAGGCCACCGGTCCATAATCTACATTAAACAGTTAATTTATTACTGCCTTTAGGTTATCATTGCATGAATTATTTCTTTGCTTAATTCCCACAGGTGCTCAATTGGATTGAGCTCTGGGAACTACATAGGATGAGATAAAGTTTTTGGACAATGATTGAGCAACCACTCTTTCACAATTTTGAACGTATGCTTAGGATCATGGTCCTGTTCCAGTTCTGCGCTAGTTATAATTTCTCTACACTTTTTCATTGTAGATTATATAAATGTAAGATTACTGACCCCTGATGCTGCCATACAACTCCAGAATACTACTGTCTTATAGTACCGTTCTGTTTTACCGTATCAACATATTTATTACTAAAAACTTGGTTTTTGGTGCTCCATAATTTTGGGGGATTTTTGACTTTACAACACTATATGTTGGATTTGTTTTTACTTCTCTTACTATAGCTTTTACTATAGTTTATAAATGCTTTGGTCGTCTTGCATCAGACAAATTATCTACGGTATTGTGTTTGATATATTACTCTATAATTTTTTAATGTAAACTGATTTCTTTCAACGATTCTACCTTATTGACGCCAGGACTTGCCATTTCTACAATTTTTCGGGATGCATACAGTTCTTGTAAATATTCTGGCTGCTCTTCACACCAAAAGAAATTATAAAAAATGGGAAATAATCAAATTAAGAATACTACATATATGTACCTTTGTATATACAATTTTAAAAAGTATTCCTGAACCATTTCATGCACACTGTAAATCGTTTGTATCCTCACCTACAATTTGATTTGGTTGCCACTAAACTCGGAACAAAAAATGCAACAGACTAAAAACCGGAAATTGGCACATGACCAAAACGTTCTTATAACACTCATACGTTATACTATTACAGGCACATAGTATATACATATGTACATGTTTATGTGTATGTGTATGAAATATACAGTGTAGATTATAAATATATTAAACGTACCCCAAAGCTGTCCATAAAACTATAACATTTCTTATACTCACACCAGTCCATACAGTATATTAAGATTTAAAATACAACTACTGCAAATAAAATAACAGAATTTTGTTGCTAATTTCATGGGTGTGGGAGTGGTCGGATATTAGAGATGGAAAATGAAAAGTACATACTAATAGTATCAATGAAAGTTCCATATGTTGGGGCAGATTGTACCATTATTTTGGTTAATTAATTATTTTATTATTTGTAATAAACGCAAGAATTAGTCCTTTAAACATCTTTCAAGAATAAGATATTAGCCATTATCAATTGCCAAGTTCTAAATTGAAAAATCACTTTATAATCCAATAAATATCTGAAGTTACGGTCACACTTGGCAAATATTTGCCGAAAAAGACGTAACGACTAAATAGAATATATTTAAACTCGTTTATTTATTTAAAAAAACTTTGTTTATTTAGGATAATACACAAAACAAACATTTAGTTTTATTTCATTTGATGCTTTTTGATCTTGCAAAATTCTTGTAAGAGTAAACAACGTCAAACAAATTTGTGCTAAAACAAATGGTTACGCTTTTTAAAGTAAATATTTGCCAAATGTGACCGTACCTTTAGAAATTTTAGTATTTTATTGCCACAAATGAAGATACATACTTCCAATTGTATTTCAGAAGTATGTAATTGTATGACAGAAAATTCCATTTGTATTTCTAAATATTGGAAATTTCTGCAATAAAAAAATTCGAATATTCTGATACAGTGGCTAACAGCAGTTAGTGACAGTGCATTTTTTTTTTTCAAAGCTCCATAAAAAGAAAACCACAGTTTTTTCTTTTAAATGACACCAATTTCTTGTTTAAGGTCCTATTATATTAAAGTAAAATATAAAAAATGTATATTAATAAATTAAAACTAAAAGAATAAACAAATGCTCGTTTTTTCACGACACTGCATATTTTATGCAGGCACGTATGGGCTTCGAAAACTTGAAATAAGAATTGGCAATTACACGATTTAATACTTGGTGTAATAGCTAGGGTTTAAAAATGCTTAACTATTTTCAAGCTCTACGTATGTATGTGCTTAACTTTAACTAAGAGAAAATACACAAGCAAATTTTTTAATATCCAAAAGTTAAAAAAAATCAAAAGTTCAACTTTGACCTAGAAGTCCTTAAAAAGTCATCAATCAATTTTAATGTAATTAAAACTGAGTCAAGCTGAACTAAATATCTATCCATTAAAAAAAATTACTTCAATATTTTGATCGGTTCAAAAGTTACAGAATTTTGGCCAATGAAAAACGATTTTCAGCCACTGTGCGTCGCCAAAACAGTTGCCAGAAATCGCAAAAAAAAAATTATTTTCCATTTATGAAGATTATAAATAAAATTTATTTTTACTTTTTGTCAGTTTATTAATATAGGTATACAGTTGAACTTCTATAATTTGAATTTCTATTACTTGAATTTTCTATAAGTTGAAGCTAATATCTTGGCAACAGCATCTTGGAGAGAAATTCTATCAGGGTTTGCTTTTTGAACTTCCATAACATGAAGATGAGCAGTTCTTTTGGCACAGAAACCAAATGTTGTCAGAAAGATGGAAAAAGGTCATAGCTAACAACGGCCAATACTTTGATTAATTTATATTGTACAATTGTTAAAAAAAACTGAAATTATTATAAAAATCACGCCTTTTTAATACAATTAGAAAATGTTTAAATATATGTAAGTAATTTTAAATTTCTGAAATATAATTAAAAACTTCTAACATACAATTGGAAATGGCGTAAAGGGGTCCAACAGTTCATTTATTAAGGAGGTTAGGTATAAAATGTAAAATACATTTTAGTAATTAGTACTAAAAACCCATTAAGTAACTTGCAAAGCTTTGCAATACTCAAAAGTACCTATACATTACAATTCTACCATCTCTTCCATCCCCTAGCGGGTGGTGTCGCATTTAGAATTTGTGTGCGAGTCTGCATGAATAAAGAGTGAATTAGTTCTTTCTAGCTGTTTGTTGATTGCATAATAAAAAAAATTATTACAACTTTGTTTATTTGCACGAGGGAGTGAGTTGTAGTACTTTTGTGGCTGAAGCTATAAAATGCATTTTAGAAATTATTATAGGAGGTACCTACCTATAAAAAAATTTTGGAAAAAAACAGAAAATTAAAAAGAAATACCTATTACCTACATATATTGTCATCATGACATTCGAATTATGTACATCCATGTATGTACATATGTATGTATGTATGTACCTATATCATCTTTGAAATTTTGTGGAAATTTTATCTATTTCAAATAATGTCTAATAAGTTTTACAAATACGAGTACGATTAAATTAGTTTATTAAGATCTAGGCAAGATATTGGGTGGGTTTTTCAGCAGTGGCATGATTGATTGAGAAATTTGTTCCATTTTAGCTTCTGAAAAAGCAAGAGCAATTTTTGAGAAGCCTTTGCATGCTGAAAGTGTTACTGTATGGAGCGCAGTGTGGTCTGGAGGTGTGATTGGGCCATATTCGCCGTAAATTTTATAATGCTCGGTCTATAATTAGTCATGCTCTCATATAAAGACCACTTCCGAAAATCACTTTAACAACCATAAAACTCTTAAAAGTTGTAGTATTCAAATTAAATTCAACACAAATAAGTTTTATATATCTACATACATATGTAGGTACATACTATACATATATAGTCATGATAATAATTGTAAAGCTATGTATAGACGGTCGTCAGATATTACAACGTTGCCCAAAAAATGTCTAACAACCGTGTGAACTTAAAATTTTTGTCTTCCAACGTTGTAAGAAAAAGCATTTTCAGTACATTGCAAGACAAAAATATTGTCAGACATCTAACAATGTAGGTAGGTATATTATCGCCTGTGTTCTGCAAATCTAGTGATTCTCAAAACCTAATGCTTGTAAAATTGTTGTACTGCAATTCGCACGATTTTGTACACTGAATTAGGTTGGTTATTGTGTAAAACGGGTAATACACAGAATATCAAAATTCATTTAGGATTACAGAATACGCTTACATTTGCTTTTTTAAAGATTTCTAAGCAATCTCCAAAATTATTGCAAGGAAAGTGGTTGAATAGAAGCCAGCTAACTAAATAAAATACAGAAGTAAAAACCTTCCGAGCATATAGGTACAAAAGGCTAAATAACAAGCATTAACGTTTTAGTAAACGGAATTTGGAATATTCAAGAAACAATAAATATGTAATAGGTAAATAGAAATAGTAAAAATATTCAGGCATGTGATGGAAATCGAAAACGAATGAGTTTTAGAAGTAAATTTTTTTAGTAATATTAAAATGTATTTCCAAAACTGATTCGTTTTCGATTTCCATCACATGCCTGATTACAAGTACCTATTCAAAATAATTCTAACTCAAAACCATGAGTGCAAAATTTTGATTATCAATATTCCATTGATTTTGGTGCGTAATCTTGCAACCGCGCAAGATAAATATATACATATGTAAAACTAGATTTGAATTATTTTTTTTAATTCTTGGTTTTAACTTTCAGTTTTAAAACTAGATTTAGATTATCAAAGGAAGCATTTAATTAAAGCAACTAAATTTATTGGACATACATATGTATGTCCACAGCAGTGCAGCCCAAGCTACAATTAGCGGCCACACTTTCACTTTTGACAAGTGGTAGTTTTCAATACACTGTAGAGAATGATTATTTAGTAGGATTAGGACAAAGCACAGTATCTAAAATTGTTATCCACGTTATAAATAAAATTAAAACAAAACTTTGCCACAAGACGTAAATTCATGGCTTTGCGTCTTTAAATTCACCCATATTTAATTTTGTTGGTCAATTGAACCCATAGCTTATCTGACACTATTCTGCCTTGGCCGCAATTGGGCAAAATATTTTTAGCCAACTGAGGGTGCTCGGCCATACAGCCATATCACAGAGTTTAATTCCGTTCTATAGAAAAAGCAAAACGAAACTTTTTTTCGGAATGAAACTTAGAAATTCTTAAAATTACAATTCCACATAGATAGCAAATTAAAAGTGGTTTCATTTCGAAAAAATTGTTCGTTTGTACTATATGTATGCACAAGTTAAATAAACTTACATAGGTATTTTATTTGCCAAAATTTGTAGTGTTGATTTTCTAAATTTTGGGTCTTGAAATTTAATATTTTACTCTATACGATTGCCACTAACGTATCGAATGACAATTCAAGTGATGTAACTTATTCCCGGATCACACAATGCAACTTTTGAGTTTGTGGGTGAGAGGGGAAAAAGAAAGAGATGGGACCACTCTTCCTTCCCCTCTCACCCACAAACTCAAAAGTTGTATTTTGTGATCCGGGCCTTAGTTCCTCGATATCGAATAATATCATCTCAAGTTACGATACTTTTCATTTGACATCTAATGTCATGATGGCAAAATAAAAAATTGTGATCAAGTTTGCTCGATATCAAAAGCGGTGGTTAGACCCCTGATTATTTTGTTGTTTATACCATAAGAATTAAAACATTTCAAGCACATTTTATAAAGAAAAGTCAATTTGTGTGTATTCCATATAAAAAAATGAACATAGTCCATTCATAAATACATTGGAATTAGAAGCTATAGAACCACAATATTCTTTTTTCAAACTGGGTTTATCCTTATTAGAACAATATCCTTTTTCATTTCACAAACACATTACGAATCCAACGTTGTATCATCAAATCAAGGCATACATATAGAAATTAGTTGATAGATACTTTCTAATCTTTTCAGAACGAAAAAGTTTTTATTGTTTTTTCTTGTTGTTAAAAAATTAAATTTGAAAAAATTATGATCAAGCAGCAAACTAAAACATCACATTTATTGAGGCTTCCTTCTGAAAGAGCAACCTATAAATAATTATAAGAAATATAAGAATTAGTAAATGTTGCAATATATATAATTAACAAATTAAAACTCACCTTCTGTGAGCTTAGCACGGCCACCGGTTGGCTGGCACAAGATGGTAGCACATCCCGCACATACAACAACGCCTTGGGCGTGACTGAAGACAGTGGTAATTCTGTAGCAGCCGGGGCACTTTACGTCCATGAAGTAGGAGTTAGGGTGTTGCACCAAGCGCTTCAACTTGTGCTTACGCTTTTCTTGAGCGGGCAAAGGATGCAATAAATCTTTGGCTAGCTATAAGGAACAACAAATAATACACATTATTTTTAGGCAACACAAATAAAACACACCTTAATTTATTCATTGAAATAATTTGAAAAAAAAAAAACTATTGCTCTAACAAAAAAAATTGCAAAATTTGTATTTCGAGGTTATGTGCTAAATGTTTTGATTTTTATCATTTCAACAATTCACTTTTAATTAAAAAAAATTATACAAATTCATGATATTGTATGGAGACATTCTTTTTTTATTTTCATTTTGTCAAACCTAATGACATTTAACAAGCCATGTGTATATTCCCTCTCTTTTACTCTTTTTCACAATGAATTTTACACGTTCACTTGGGTTCTTGCTTAATTTTTGCACATTTTCGTGATTTTGCAAACTTTTTCAACATTTTTTATTGTGGCACATCATTCGTTAACATTTTTCACACATTTTCAACACGATTTTGCAAATTTTTCATTAGTTTTTCACGTTTTTCATGAAAATTTTCACCCACCGGCATGTTTATTCTTTCACAGCTAACACGGAAAAGGAAGTAGAAAATGGACGCTTGAAGTTAGATGTAGTTTATATACATGACAGTTCTACTTAAGTGCAACAGTGACATCTTGTGCTAAGTAGTAAGTAGTGTTGTATTTAAAGAAGTCTTACAGGGCTGTTCATGTAATTGTTGATTAATAAATAATAAAATCAAATAAAAGCGTCATGTAGTTAATTACTTAGTCACTTCAGGTATTATAGATATTTTAAATATATTTTCAGGCATATATTTTAATAAATGTTTTATTAGTTTCGTTGATGGTTTTTTTCTTTGAATTAATTCATTTTCCTGAGCACCCGGTTGGTAACATGATGAATTTAGCATGACGTTGCCAGATGGTTTCAATTGATCTCATATTATTCGTTTTTCTAATCCTTAATTGTTTAAAATTTTTACTGCTTTTGTCGTTTTTGCAAGTTCCTATCCTTAAATTTAAAAGCTCTGAAAACTGAAAGAATGTGCATACACTAAAAGACCGGTATTATGAATCCTATATTAAAGAAAATCCAATATAATGGACAGCAAAATTGTTAATACTGATATATTGAAAATTATATCAAGCATTGAGAATGATTTAAAAATTGTCTATATCTAAAAGATTTGAAGGTGTGATTGGGTATTTTTATTTGAAAATTCAACTAGAAATATGCCCACTGAATGAATGGATAACGCTTACGAGAATTTTTTTAAAACTAAATTTTAACCTAATATTGATGATATAGATACTGACATATGGCTTTAACAGGAATTTAATGCAAACTAAATTTAAAGATAATTTAAAGATATTAAGCTGTTAATTGGCCGCCACGATCAGACGGTTTAACAGCAATAGCTTATTATTTTGTAATGCTATATTATAGATATAGTTTGTGACGAAAAATTTAGATAAAAAATCGACATGTTCATGCGTGGTGTATTAAACAACTATTCGATATAATTTTTCATGTATCCCTTTCCGTCCCCACCTACACATATGTGTAGGTAAATTTTACGAGAAGTGGTTGGCTTGTTTTTTTTCAACTATTTCTAGTCTCTTAATAAAATGTGTAATCTATCCTTTTTCTATGAACATATAGACTGCAGGTTCATAAAAATTTATTTCTATGATTTTTAGGAAATAAATACAACACACCGAAAAATTATCAACTTTAAATTTTTTGGGTCGGAAACGACTATAATTACCAACCCTTACTATTTCAAATACATACTATCAAAATTTGAGTAACTTTCATATAAATTAATTGTTTTAATTTATATTTAAAAACTAAGTTCTCTTTATTAGAGTGCCATTAAAAATACTGTATGAAAATATTAGTTAAATTTTGTTTTGAACATAATATAATATAATTTTTTCAAATGCTTTAATATTCTTCCATCTTCTGGTAATATGTTTAAACAACTTCGTTAATTAACTATGATAAAAGCTATTAAACTTATTGAATGCGGTATAAATTTGCATTTCTGCCACTGCCTTCATAATTTTAAACATTGTAGCGATTTTACAAATATTACCTAAACTGAACATACCATCCAACTCATGAAAATATTAGTTAAATTTTGTTTTGAACATAATATAATATAATTTTTTCAAATGCTTTAATAATCTTCCATCTTCTGGTAATATGTTTAAACAACTTCGTTAATTAACTATTATAAAAGCTATTAAACTTATTGAATGCGGTATAAATTTGCATTTCTGCCACTGCCTTCATAATTTTAAACATTGTAGCGATTTTACAAATATTACCTAAACTGAACATACCATCCAACTCATGAAAATATTAAATTTTGTTTTGAACATAATATAATTTTTTCAAATGCTTTAATAATCTTCCATCTTCTGGTAATATGTTTAAACAACTTCGTTAATTAACTATTATAAAAGCTATTAAACTTATTGAATGCGGTATAAATTTGCATTTCTGCCACTGACTTCATAATTTTAAACATTGTAACGATTTTACAAATATTACCTAAACTGAACATACCGTCAAACTCATACAAGCTGTGCTACTGCTCTCACCTTATATAGTTACATCATGATCCAACTGCTGCCAACTTCGTACATATTTAAAATTAAATGTTAACATAACATATAATGTTACAACAGCATTGCCAGAGCAAATGGAATACACAGTTGAGTAAACGAAGTAGTTTTAAATTAAAAAGAAAACCGCCATTCAGTCTTAGAAGAAAAATTCTCCTATTCAGACGAAATTTATAAGGTAGTCAAACTTAAGGAATCATTTTTAATTCGCATTAGTAAAAGGTAAGAATATAATACAAATATTTAGTAATTTAATGTACATATATGTAAATGAAAAAGAACAATTTTGAAATATTAAAGCAATATGTTTAAAAAAGACAATTTCTGAAACATAGAAAGTTGAGTTTTATTTAAAGTAAAAATCTACAACTTCTTTGAAACTTTACACTTCTAGTGACTGCCAAGGACATGTCTTCGTCAGATTATAATACCAATGCAGAGCCCGATATGTTGCAGTTAAACATGGAGAACATATCCAAAGAATTAAATGATTTGATTGTTACTGGCGAACAAGAGTTTGGAATGAATCAGCAATTTTCAGTGGCAACTGCGGTAGTGTCACCACAAGCAATAATTACTCCTGCATTGCAAAGTAACAATAATCTTCAAGGTCCTATATATGCCAAAAGTGCATTATATGACCAACAGCATCCATATGCTGTAAATAAAATGCAACATATAAAACATAACCTTAATTACAATGTTGCGACACTTCAGCAGCCATTTGCTTGTGTAAATAACACTTCTACTAACTATACAGCAACTCAAACTAGTTATATGCCCACAAATTACTTGGGAGCTGAAAAGAATACAAATCATTCCACTCTTGGGTCATCACAGGCTCTCTATACAAATGCGTGCAGTTCACCTACTTATGAATTTCACTATTTACGTTCTAATGGTGAAAACGAAAAAAAGTTCTCTAGTTCAAGCTCTTCTTTAGGAAGCAATGCAGGTTATCGTAAAATGCCAAGATTGGCTCATAAATATTTTAACCAAAAAGTACAAAATACCACCACACAAAATGAACAAATTAAATTTGAATTGTCTGCATTCGATTTCACAAATAATAAGTAAGTTAAAAAAAAAAACACTACATAATAACGTTTTATAAACACAATAACGTTTTATAATTAATGATATTTTCAGCAAAGAAACCTCTACTGTTAGTTATTTGTTCGATCTTTTACGTGATTTACATCGTGCAGTCGCCGAGACGCCACCCTCATATGAGACAAACGAAAACAGTCAATATGTTGAAACATTTGCTCCTTCCGATATCAAAAAGTCGACTATGCCTTCTACTCTTAATGTTCAGAATCAAGTGAAACAGGCCTGTCGCAAGCTGACCCTATTCATTTCTGACATGCAGGGCCTTTTGGCTGTCAACGAAGCGTTTGATCTTGAAATGCATGCAGAATGCGAATACTATTTGAATAATTTACGTCAGTACCTGAATCAATTGGAAATTTATAAATTAATTGAAATGGAACATAAACGTGGTCAGTTTTTAAGAGAAAAAATTATTGGTAAGTGGTACATTTAAATAATATTTTATACCTAATAACTTCCAAGCATTGGTATTAACATAGTTTCTCTTTATAATACATTCTATACACATTTAATTATTAAGGAACACACTTTCGTATTCTAAATGTCTAAGCTTTGAAGAACACTGCTTCGTAAATATTAATTCTAAATTAAACATTAACACCTAAACAATTTTTCTTTTAACACACATGTATTCCAATGGTATTCCAAAAGCTATTTAAAATAATTTCCACAGTTCATGAACTATGAAGTTCAATTGAAAAATAGTATTATGTGAAATATTTGTTTTATTTTGTAATTTAAACATTTTTTAAATTGTTTCAACCTATTTTGGGATTGCAGCGTTATTATTATTTTTGTTAAACATTTAGAAAAAAATTAAGAATTTATGTAGGTAGGTTTCAACAATTAAAACTAATTTTGAGAATTTGAACAGAATTTTTGGGAAAAATCTTAGGAATTCCGATACAAAATTTATATGTATCGTATACATATCAATCTATATACTATATATAAAAATGGTCCATCACGTGAGAACAGCTGGAGCGATTTTTTTTATTCGATTCGAAATTCTCAGGAGATGGTTTGTAAAGCAAACAAATTTAAAAATTCCGAGAAAAACTGATTTTTTTTTGAGTTCAGTCAACTTTAATTTAAAAAAGCCCCCTAAAGTATGCCGTACAAATTTAGATATTTTATTTGCAAATAAATAAGAATAGTCAGGTTGTTGTGAACACATCTTATTCTATGAAATACAAATCATTAGTAAACACCGAGCGAAGCCGGGGCGGTCAGCTAGTACTTTATAAATTTTGGTTTAAAATTTAATATTCGTAAATTGGTTAAATTTGGAAATGTAAAGTGATCTGAACGAAATATTTGATTTTCTGCTATAATTAATAGTTTAGTTTTAGGCATCGAAATGACTAATTTGTAGAGCAACCAAATCGTTTAGCAGATTACTTCAGTTTGATTTCTTTTACACCAATCCGCTCCTGCAATGGCTAATTTAGCCAAAATTTTTCTGAAGAGTGGTGACGTCTGATAGGAGGCACGAAACGTTTCTGCAAGTTTTATTTTAATAAAAATATCCAATGTCATAGCTAACGAAGGGACTGCTGTTCAGGCCACAACAACAAATTGCCGTTGCCAAACTATTTATTGTCTTTTTAACAAATTTACTGATTTCTGTATATTCATATTATTGATCGGCATTCCACCATTCGGACTTTTGTTTACGATTTTGATATTGAATTCTTCTTGCGGTTATTACACTGATTTTGATTTTGTGTGTGCGTTTATTGTCGAAGAGACACGCATTTTGTTTGTTTACTCAGCGAGCAATTTCTTCAATCCACTCCAGTCGATTTTATGTCTGTTTGTCATCAACCCAAGTCATGACAAGCCAATCCAATTACATACACACGATTTGTTAACGTTCTTCTGTGTGGGGTAAACGTGTTGATGTAGAAACTCATACTTTTTTTTTGTAATTTTGTGAAAAATACATACAAAATCCACATATTATTATAAGTAAATCTTAATTATATTAATATAAATAATATATTTGAAAATTATATTGCATTTTTATATAACAAAAGACCAGTTTTATGCATCAAAATTAAAACTCTTCATCCTTAAGCAACAAAAAACCCCCGACATTCTAAAATTAGTGGCAATTCTTTTAATTTTGCTTTGTTTAAAAGTATAACGGTAAAGTCCCGTTCAAAATAGTTGCAAGTTTCATAATTCATCATTAAAAGAGATTAAGTTGTGGCGTTAAGTAGTAAAAAATTTTCAAGTGGAAGAGCAACAACAATTGAGACTCGACAAATCATAATAGTCTTACAAAGAAATGGTAAATCCCTGCCTGAAGGAAGGCATCACTGTATAATAAGAAAAATTAGAGACAAGTATACCAAACACAAGCGTCTTACAAAAACTGAAGTAAGAGCAAACCCAAAATATAGTGCTAGCTAAAAATGTTACGGAAACTTCTTGATTAGAAGATCTTTGTTCTGACAACATTGTTTGAAGAAGAATGTTCATTGCTCATTCAGCTAGCAATATCTTGAACGCATATGAATTCGTCTTGTATGAAATAAATTGTTGAATTTGAAGAACAATACGTTTTCCCCCACACACAACAAATTTGTGTGTGTAATTCTGACAACATTTTGTCCATGTTCACACCAAACGATGGCCTGATATGGAGTTAAGATGTCGGTTTAGTTAAAATGTGGGTGGATTGACAAAATCATAATTTTTATATATGTAGGTATGTATATGTATATTGTTTTAAAAATTAATTTAATTTAATACATTTGAAAGAAATATTCAAAACCCAATGGAAAAATTGCACCAGAGAAGTTATTTATAAAGATTTATTTTGTTTTACAAAATACATATATATGTCACGCAGGGGTGTCATAAAAACCAATATTGTCGGAATTGGTTTTAAAACCGACAAGAAAAAATGTTTTGGTGTCATAGGGCACTGATACACGTTCAATAAATATCGTGATACTAGAAATATCTATTTCTTGTCGGTTTTAAAACCAATTCCGGCAATATTGGTTTCTATGACACCCCTGACTAGCAACTTTGGATGTGGTTAAGACGTCGAACAGTGGCTTAGAATCGTTTTTCATCGTCCAAAAATCTGTAACTTGAACCGATGGAGATATTTTAGTAATCGTTTGAAAAGTATGACTTCCGTTAATTTTTTGATATATGTAAAATGGTTCAATATCTTGTCTAGGTTAATTGGTCATTTAAAAGTTATTATATAAACGTTTCTTATAAAGTTTATTTTAGATAGAACTGAATTTCTTTCGGTGTTCTTCAATATTAATTCTAGTGCAACAACCGTTGTCGGCTTGTCCTTATAGATATGAGCCTTAACATAACCCCACAAAAAATAAATCGTACGATCTAGGCGGCCAATTGACCGTCTCTAAACGTGAAATAAACTATACACTCAACTCGCCTCTCAATTGGGTCATTGTTTAGCGTGCTGTGTAGCTTGTGGCACCGTCTTGTTGAAACCACATGTCAAGTTATAAAGCTAGATTTACACGATTGAAATTTTCTTCAAAGTTGCTTTTCAAAATGCTTCAAACACGTGTAAACAGGAAAAATTCTTCAAAATTGATTTATTTAATAGTTCTTAATAGTAGCAAGAGACTAACACGAATTGCTAGTACAATCAAGTCTAAAAGGTAATCTGCTTAACTTAAATAATTGCTCCGGGTAAATTGGGACTAAGACTGGAAATCTACTCCATAAAAAGTATAAAACCAAGTTGTAAGCGTAAATGTACCCAACAAATTATTGTACACATTTTCACTGCAGTGGAACAAAAGTAAAATGAACAACAGTATTTGTTTTTTATGTTAAAAACGACCAGGGGCCAAATTACCGCATTCGATATCGAGTAAAATTTGTCGTAGTTTTCTTATTTGAGATTATGGCAATCGATATCGAGCAAGAAATTTAGTACATTTTATCATAATTTCGATATCGATCATTCGATCACGAGTGTGGTAATTTGGCCCCAGTTTTGTAAAACACAGTTTGACAGTTTATTTAAACAAGCTTCTTTTTTTATTTGTTTACAAAATTTAGTGTATTATTTGCTGATCTTTAATTTGAAAAAATTCTTCTAAAATTAACAAATGCCCTTTTATCCATGATCCCATTAGTTGTAGTACAATAACATTCTTCTAAACTTGTTGCTATTTATTGAACATATGACCTACATATATAATTAACACAGCATTGTCAATTAAAAGATTGTATTTTGCAATTATTAAGTGTAATACATACTTCTAACAAATCAAAAAGCAAACAACAAAATATCATATAACTTTTTTTTAGCACACGCCGAACGTCTGTCATTATTATTAGAACATATAAATCGACAAATACGTGAAGTTCATATTCGTATTGTGGCATTTGATTGGTATATTGGTGTTAAATATCGTGGAGATGTTCAGGCGGTCGCAATGCAACAAACGCTTAATGTTAAAGATAATGAAGGAAATTCAAAGATTGGCGTGATTAATGAAATTTTACAATTGTGCAATACAACAACAGCAAATTCAACAGCTACTTTAAATATACAAACAGCAGCCACCAAACCAGAAATTGACAACATTAATTCTCCAAAGAAATTTATTAATAATTATAATAAAGAAGGAGAAGTGGTTAATGTCGAAACAATGCTATTAAATAATAATATTTTTAATATTCATAAGCCAGACCAGATCAGAAGAGCGTCATCTGTGGCTAATAGCCATAATCGTCATCCAGTTTTTTATATTGGTTAAAATATGATAACGATGATTTTTTTATTATTAATTGCAGTTGATTAGATTTTTGTTTAATATTTTTATTAAACAAGAATTATTTTTTGTTTTTGGTTTTGTGCTGGTTTGTTTATTTGTTTATTAATTTAATAAAATTTAATAAAAAATTAGTTTAGATTTATATTTTTTCTAGATTTAAACATAATATAATATTGCTTGATGCAAGTAACAACATATTTACCCTTTATTTTTAATATGCATTGTTATTTTTCTTATTCAAAGACATAATTTATACTTTATTTTAACTTTTAGAGATTTTTCTAAAAGTATTTTATTAAATATTTTTATTATTTTACATAAAATTTTACACTTTTTTAAAATTGTATTATATACACACTTAATAATTATTAATTATTTAAATTTCATTTCATTTATCAATTTATACACAAAAACCAACTTATTTTAATTCCAAAAATATTTATATTATTTCAAATTTTAGGGTATACTCCAAAATTTTTTTTTAAAACACTTTTTGTTTAATTATTTAAAGAAATTTGTAAATTTTTTTACGAATTTAACAAAAATTGTTTAAATTTTCTTTACCTGTTCTTAATTATAAGTTGTTTATTTTATTATTTACTCAAACTTTAGCTTATAATTTCATGTATGCTTAATTGTAAATTTTAGTTGTTTCTAATTTAAGAATTTGTTTTTAAAACCTGGTATTATTTAAGATTTTATTTTTATGTTTATTTAGGCTGACTTTAGTAGTCAGTTATATCAATTTGTGTTTAATATGTTTGTTTTGTTTTCAATATGTTTTCTTAATAATTTTCCAAACATATTTAGAATCTAGAGATTCAGCATTGTTTTCAAATTGATGTGTATTTATTGTTTGAAGTAATAATCGTTATTTTTTACAATTCTAAACATATTTCGAATCTAGGGAATCAAAACAATTTACAAATTGGTGTCATTATTCATTCATTTATTCATTCCCACAACAGCCGGTTCTACGCACCGTAATGACCCAAAATCACTCGACCAAGGGATGTCAACTGAGCAACCACAGCTGTTACAACAGCAACAACATTAAATTGGTGTGTATTTATAGTTTAAAGAAATCAACAATTTTCAGACATTTGGCAAATGATAGAAGTGATAAATTTATCAGTTTAATTAAAGTTTTATAAAAAATTTAGTTTTTTTTTTATTTTAGTGGCCAAACACCGGTATTCATAAACGTGTTATAACGTTAAAAATGTAACAGGACCTTTGTAAGAAACCTTTGTTAACTTTAATAGTCATCTATGAGTAGATTTGAATTAATTTTTTCTTTAATTACTTTTGTTTTTGACTCTGAATTATACACAATATATTCTTTAATATTCCACAAACCAAATACGAATAGTCTTTTCATTATTTAAAAAATTTACTTAGTTTGGGTTTCTGTAAATCGAATTCACATGATTTACTTGTTTTACTTTCCAATAAACAAATCTGTTTCAATATACAAAATCATGCGATTTGGAAATTATCAATTTGTCAATTATTCGCTCCTTTTTTAAAAGACACTATTTATAGAACAGCAGGAGAATTCATTAATATCTGCTTGATTCTTTTTGATAATTATTTTTATCTATCAAACTGATAAAATTCCAGTTTTTAAATTATTTTAAATTTAAATTTATAAATCATAAAAAAAAACTTATTTTTTTTTAATTTTATATAAAGAAAAAGTAAAAATTTATATTCAAATTATAAACAAAGAATCAATTACTTTAAATTTAACACAGATAAAAACAGATTAATTAAAAAATTATCTCATACAAGTGCTTTAAACACAATTTAGCCAGTCTATTCCAACAACTTCTTCTGTTACTAAATTCGTTATATGGTAATCGGAATATAATTCTATTAGTTTAGCATTTAAATGCTTAATGCTTTATAGAATTGTATTTAAAACTCAAATAAAATTTAAATTTTAAATTCTCTTTTAAGAACTTTACTAAAGTCTCAGTTTGAAATTGATAGTTCTTCAAGACGTTTTCACCTAAGTCGACACAGTGTTCTGAAAATATACATAAACAACATGTTAAACAAAACAAAGTATCTGTTTTTAAAGTTAAGAATTAAAACAAAGTAAGAAAACTGTCAACAAAATAGTACTTGAACAGTAAGCTTTTATAATTAAATTGAACTCATCAGTTCTATCTTGCACTTACGACTGAAGGGTCAGAAGACAACCTCGAAACTTTAACTTAAAAATAATAATATTGACATTATAAGCAAGCAATTACACATACTTGCTAAACTTAAATTTATTGATTGGTTTTAGCATAAAGTTCAAGGCGGCATTTCGGAAAAAGGATCCAGCTAAATGCAATAATAACAAATAATGAATATCCAATCCAATAATTTTCAGTGGTAATATTTAAATAAGAGTTTAATTATTGGTGTAAGCTAGTAAACTATCCCATAGCAGGCCTTGCTAATGTAGCTAAAATGCAAGAACCCACAACAACAAAATATTTGATAATATAAACTACTACACTTGAACTAACTTGCAAGACTAAAAATCATGGCAAAACCGGCCGGCCTTTAGCCAGCTTTTACTATACAAAGTAAATTCCGTATATACATTATTATCAATTTAATAAAAATAAGTGGAAGTGAAATTTTCATTAAGTTTGTGTTGAAAATAATTTCAAAAGTGAAATATCATTTCCAGTTTGGTTCGTCGTACAATAAAAGTTTCACTTGTTTTCTAAAGTGACGTGAAATTGTCTACGTCAGCAGGTGGCTGTGTAGTAGTACAGCCCACTTAGGTCCATATCGCTGGTCCTATTGTGTTAAAATTGTCTATGTGGAAATTAAAATTATTTCAGTTTCACTACCTAGCGGAATATAGAACCTAGGCGAATTTCTTTTATGCAAACTGCTGCTATTTTATGGGTCGATTATATATAGCAACCAAACTAACAGCTGTTTTTCGAATTTTCGAGTAGAAAACAAACATATTATAAAAATATAAAATAAAATAACTAACATTTAAAATTTGCCACTTAAAATAAAAATCAAAGCAACCACAAATTCTCGGTTGCCAGAAGTTAACAGCTTACAGTTGTCAGTTGCCAACTGTCAACTCCACTGAGGTTCGGTTGCTGTCCGTAATCGACCCATTAATTCCCATTCAGCTTTATCAGCTGTTATTATACTTAAATTAATGGTTCATATTAAAACTAAGCTAAAATAATTAACAATTATTTAACAAATTCATCAGTTTGTTTATTGTATCGAAATGTATGGGAATGAGGTTGCTATTTAAAACTTTAAATCTCCTTTTTAAATAAATACATTTACACCCTGATATAAATCATTGCAGCCGCCAGGCCTTGTAAATATGCAAGAACTAAAGCTGGGTGCTTTGTCAAACAATAAATTAATTGTAAATATGTAATAATAACAAACAATTAATTTCAGGAAAGCACAATAGAAATATTTGTTTTACTTCTTTTCTTAAAATTCAAAAATTAAAATATTCTAATTTGTATGTTAAATACAATAATATTCCAAAGTGTTTTCTTTGGAATCGTATAACACAGTAAACTGCTCCCTCTTACTAGCGTTGTTACGTTTACGTTTAGTCATTAAATCGTTCTTTTGATTTAATTTCTTTTAATTTAAATAAAAGACAAACACTCTAATGAAAACAAAGTGAACATATTTGTAGGTTTTAGGTCGGCAGTGTTAAACATTGTAAACAAAACTTTTTTGAATTCCAGTATTTGTAACAATGTAAACTTTAATAATAGTAAGTTTTAGTTTCTTAATTTGATATATTTTAAAAACTTTGTTACTTTTTAAATTTTAAAACTAAAAATTTTAAATGAAATTTTCTTAAAAGAGATTACTTTTAAAATGCAAATATGTAATCATAAGCTTAAGGGTTCAACAATGTGTTGCTGGTTTAAATAACAACTGCTAAACACAAACTACATATACATACATACAAATTTAACAAAATTTTCAAGTTTTTTGTGAAAACAACGAATTAATATTTAAATTTCATTAACTGTTCCAAGTAAAAGTTTATGTTCTTATACATATATGTATGTACATCAAATTTTAAATAAACAAATAATAAACCAATAAAATTAATTGATTAGTCTCGTGTAACACAATTGGCTGGGTTGATTCGATATTAAATCAAACAAAAGAATTAATGAATGAACTTTTTTTTTAAAGAAATTAAATACAAGCTTACAAACAAACATAATCAGCAGTATAGTTGATGCTATATGAATTTAATTTTAAAATAAATAATCCACTTATTTTAAGCTTGTTATATAGATCATATTATTTGAAATTTGAAAGACATTTTTTTTAAATAATTAACTTTTACTATGAATTAATTTGTATGCCTTATTTGCTTTATTACCTCCCATTGTTCATTATAGCTCTTATTTTCATTTTATAATTATTTCACATTGTTTTATGAATGTATTTAACTTCAGTTTGCTTGTCATAATGCGTTTGATGATAAATGACCAACTCGTGTTGTAATTTCAGTGAGAGCGTATGTTTTTGTTCTTTAATTATTATTATCTTTTTTATATTTAACTTTAATTGTAATATTTTTTATATTTGTAATTGTATAGAGATATATTTATAATATTTAATTCTAATAATTTCTTTTTGCTTTGTATTGAAGGTTTAGTTTGTAAAGCATTATATTAATTTTATAATTGCTTTTAATTATTTGTTTTTTTTTTTTTATTACATACTTGTTTTACAAGCTTCTTAATTAATTGTAATATTTGTATTATTTTTGATTTGTTAATGAATTTGATAATTTGCATTACTTTGTTAATTAAATATCTAAGTTTGTCTGAAATGTAACAGATTTTTTATTTGCATGTTGAACTAAAGTTGTAGAAGATATAAGTTAATGTGGTATGTTCGGCTATACGAAATCTTGCTTGGCTCAAAAATTATTAATATTTAGTTGAAAATCTATCCACAAATTTGTAACTTATTTCGGGAAATATGGAATCCCACTCCTTGTTTTTTTCCACATATCGTTTTTGTTTTTACGTTTACAACCTGCTATTTCCCAAATATGTTCAATACATTTTAAGCCACTTCATAAAATAGGCTTCGTTTCTTCTCTGGCATACAATACAATATTTCTACGTAATCTACAGCGCACTATCCGAAAAACCGACACCAGATGAAAAAAAGACTATCTCTTATTATTAACGAACCACCTTTCACGGGTTTCACGGTTTTTTTTTTTTTTGGTATACCTAATGTCTCTCTAGATTCCGCTCGATTTCGTTTATTCCCAAAAAATTTTTAAATCTCGGTTTTTAACTTAAATATAGTAAAGTAACGTTGTGTAAACCAAAACAAAAGATATACATATGATTTTTGTAATAAAAAGTATAACAAAAGCGAACAAAAAGAGCGCTGCCAAAGAAAGTTTAAATAAAAGAGAACAAATTTTTTTAAAAATTCCCGGAATTTCAATTGTTGCTGTTTTAAAGGAACAAAAACATCACAACGCAAATGAAAAGCTACGAAGACGAAATTTAAGGGATGCATCTAAAAACGGCAAAAGTTTTCTTGTTGCTGACACCAACTTTGAAATTTTTAACATTTTATTCAAATATCAATAAGAGAATTAAAAAAAACCAATGAAATAATAAAATTAATTATTTAATTGTCATTCACCCCTATTGTGAATAAAAATTCCACATGCAATTTGTTTCCTTTTATTTTTTTAACATTGAATTTTAATAGGAAAAATGTGGAAAGGGAACAAATTTCATGGGGAATTTTTATTCACGATAGGGATGATTATCAGCCCAATCATGAATAAAAATTGAGCGGGAGTTTATTTCCTTTTACCATTTTTCCTATTTGCATTCAATGCTAAAAAAATAAAAAGGGATAAAACTCCCGCGGATTTTTTTATTCATGATTAGACCGTATAAATTAGTAGTAAGAGTTTTTTTTTCAGTATAAAATCATAAAAAATAGCAATTCCACTTTAGAAATCTAAAGTGGTTTCATTCCGAAAAAAAATCGTTTTTCGTTTTCTAAAGACCCAATTTACGGCATTAAACCAATTTCTATCGGAATTGAGTTCTGTGACATGGCTGATTGATTGAATACTCTGACTCATTATTCCTTACGGTTTCGGCCGATTTAACAATGTCCGTTCGTTCGTTCACCATTGTAAACCAGTGCTATCAGTAAGAAGTCATCGACTTCAAGCAGTTTTTAAGTTTTGCAAAATGCTACACGGCAGCACTACGACAACGGATTGGTAATTATACAGCTTCATTGTGCTGCTTAAAACTTATAAGATACAGAAAAAGACTGCTGTAAAAAACAAAAGTAGTTCTGGCATTAGTGAGCAACTACTAAAGGTTTATTCCTATTGGACCTGAACGGAGCGTGACGTCAGGAATTTACATAAAGCTAAACATATTTTATTTCGTTTAAAGGTTTGTTAGACCAGGCCGGTAAAAGTAGCGCAACTACATGACCTTGACCTCGAAACTGCAAATTAAAAAAATTTTGTTTGTCACTTGACGGCTTCTTCATTTTCAAGGACGCGAAGAAGAAAAGCTTAAAAACGAATAGCTTTGTTAATTCTTATTGTCAAACTACTGATAATCTTAAGGAAAATGTTAATTTGCTTGAAAAAAAACTAATTAGAATAATTTAAGGTATTTAAGCATCACTGAATTTAATTTCAACAGGAATATACCTATAATAAGTCTTTAGTTCAGAAATATGTGTTGCTAAGCACTGCACTTTATTTAAATAATAATTAATTTTAAAGCTTTGAAGCGTTGATCATAAACCCAAAGTTTGCACGACGAATGCGAAATTCCAATTAATTGATCAGTTTCCTTTACTGGGAGTTGGGCTCATGTATTGGCCAATGAATCCGCAATACAGTTCCCAGGGATATTTTGTGTCCCACTATCCACTTCACTGGTCCAATAGTCTAAAATAGACCCGTGTGCCAGTCAAGTATTATGTGGAAGCCACCCCCACGCCGTAGTCGATTTTGAGCATCTGTGACGATCTCGAAAAGTTTCTTGTGAAGAGATTGTGTCCCTGCGGTTGCTCCCACCGTGATTGCCACATCGAAACTTCATGATGAACTCTACAAATGCGCTCAAACTATGTGGTTGCTTCAGACAAGCTGTGCGATGCAACGGTCATTTGGTCCAACTATGACTAATGCAGAACTTTAACACTAGACATTCCACGTGTTCAGATACGAAATGTAGTGGCAGTGTTAACAGAACACTGTCTGATCGAAGTTCATTCTAGGAGGTTAAATCTTCCCTATAATGACTTCTGTAGAAGTTGTCATGATGAAATGAGACTGAACGCTACCTCCTCTGTCATTGTCCGGTCCTTGCAAATCAATGATTAGGTAAATAGACTGGGGGAATATTATCTGCACGACTTGTCGTATCTATCGGTAATAGACGTCAGCAGGCTAGATGCCTTTATAAGTGACTTAAAATTGGTCAGTCTCTGAGTTTATTCCTGAACTTCTCTTCCTAGATATCACAACTGAACCCATGAAGAACTCACGTGTGTCAATTTTAACTTCTGATTGATTGTCTTAACCTAACATAAATCTTTAAAAACAAGGAAAAAGTATGAGTAAAATTGCAATACTGATGGAATGTTCCAAAACAAAGGTTTTACAATTCAATTCACCGAAAAGTAAAACCAGACACAACACACAAGAAGCGAAAAACCAATAGTCCGTGGAAGGTACCTCTATTGAGCAAACACAAAAATGTGCTTTGGTCAGATGAAACGAAGACAAATTTGTTTGGTTCTGATGGCAAAACCTTCGTTCGAAGGTCACAACGTAAAGAATTTGACATCAGGTGTACCAAAAAACATACATATGATTTTTGTAATAAAAAGTATAACAAAAGCGACCAAAAAGAGCGCTGACAAAGAAATTTTAATTCGAAGTGAACAAAATTTTTTAAAAATGCCTGAAATTTCAATTGTTGCTGTTTTAAATGAACAAAAACGCAGAGTGAAAACAATCGATTTGCAAATACGGAATGAAAAACATTCCGTTCGAATTATGTGACATGTCTGAATATTTTTGATTTTGATTTTATTATTCTAAAATTAAAAAAAAAATGGCAAATTATTGCAAAAAATTAATGTTTAGGTAACACGCAGAACTATAATCGCAACCATTAATTGGCCTTGACTATTATATCTTGAATTGATTTCATTGTTTGTATCGTAACTAAAAAATTCTTTAATAATGAAAAAAAAATAAATTTTCAATGTACAATAACAAATTTTATTAATAAAAATAAAAGCTTTTAACAAACAACCTTAACGTACATAAGTTTAGGGAAATAATACGTCGTAAGGATATTTATCCAAAACATTATTTATCATTTGTTTGGCCACTAAACTCAGGGCCTTGGCAAAACCAGGTTCTAATTCATTGTAAATATCACGCCAATTTTCATTTAAGAATTTATTCATATTATCGCCCAATGCTTTGTCGCCATTGAATAGATTATCGAATTGGAATTGAACAAGTTCTGGTTTGAATTCCAATTTAACATGTTCCAATACTGCAAAAACTTGGCCGTTTTTCTCCACAGGTTTCATATCGAAGGAGTATTTTAGGTGAAGATTTTCTAGAATTATACAAAGCGGAAAATAAATATTTGTTTGCTCTTAATAAAAATTATTCTGTTAAATTTTTCTTAGCTATAAAATGAATAAATTTGAAACAAGAAAATTTCACTTTCCAACGTTTTGTTAACATGGCTCTACTTACTGCAAATGATTAAACAATTTCCATTTCCCACAATGGGTAAGATTAACACGCGTCCATCAACATTGTATTTGCCTTTCAAAGCTAATTCAGGTACTATAGCTTCCAACACACTGCGTTCATTAAACTTTAAGCCCCTGAAAATTATAAATTGCTAATTAATTTCCAAAAAAAAAAAAAAAAATTATCACTCAAGCTTTTTACACACTTTACAGCTGTCACTTGCGCAGATTTTAAGCCCAACATATCAAGTTCTTTGAATTTCAATTCGAGATTAACAGGACTTGAAGGATTTCTTTCCAATGCCAAACTATTAACACGTAATGGATCAAAGGGCAATAAATTCAAATCACGCAAACCACCTGGGTATTTATTTAATATTTCCTGTGTAGTACGGGTAAAGCAGTCATTATCAGCACGATTACATCTGGTCACACCGGCAGCTGTTAATATACATAATTAAATATTATTTTTGTTTCAAAACACTTTTCTTATTTATCCTTTTTCTCTTTAAACTCACGAAAATCTGCCAAAGCAGCAGTTATGCTTAAAGCTAAAATACAACACAGTAATTTATACATTTCCGAATATGTTTATTTGAATCTCTTCACTCCTGTTTTAGTATTAAATTAATTATTATTATGTTAACTTCCTTTTATACTTGAGCCGCAAAACAGTAGATTCTGTTCTGTATTTGTTTTTTGTTTTTTTTTTATTGTTTATTAAGAATGTTATTCATTTAAATGTATTTAGTTGTTTATATATATTTGTTTGTTTATATATTTGTTTAATTCAAAATATACGTTAAAACCTGTATATGAGTTTGTGTTAATTTTGTTTTTGCATTTCTAGTTCCAGCTCATCTCTAGAGCTTGTTTGTTTTTTTTTTCTTAAAAATTGAAGCTCATAATTTGCAAATAAATATACATACATACATACATATGTACATATGTATGTAAATATTATGTTTATAGTTTTATACAATTTGTAATAACATTAGTATAGTACTAAGGTTTTGTGATTATGTTAATATTCATTATTGTAAAGTTCAACAAATCAATTAACGATTCTGAACTTTGATCTTATTCTATTAAAACAACAAGCAATATTCAAAAACTATTTGAAATTTAAAACAGCTTTAGTCTGTCTCAATTAGTGGTCGTATGTTTTGCCTATTTTTTTTTTCTTTAAATTTTAAACATGATAACGATGACTAAGTGTGTGTATGTATTTTATGTTCTACTGTTTCTTTTTAATTCTGATTTTGTCCCCTATTAAACATTTTGTGACTTAAAGTTAATTATTAACAGGTCACCGACATTTAATTATTTGTTAAATACCTACATAATACAAAAAGATTTGTTTTTAGCATGTTTATAAACGAAAGCAAACTTTGCTTTTTGAATGATGTTATTAGTTTTATTAAATTAAATATAAATACATATGTATAGTATGTATGTACGTATTAGTATAAAATCATATACAGTGTATCTCAAAACTATTTTCCCTACTCATTTTTAGGAGAAATTTGTTTTTCATTTACACCTGATTCTGTTTGTTTTCCTGTTAATTGGTTCCACGAAACTTCGTGTAAGAAAACCGTGTAAAAAAGACTATCACCCCTATCGTGAATAAAAATTCCCCATGAAATTTGTTCCCTTTTCACATTTTTCCTATTAAAATTCAATGTTAAAAAAATAAAAGGGAACAAATTTCATGTGGAATTTTTATTAACGATGATTGGTTCCTTATCTCTAAAGCCTATTAAAATGAGTGAAAAACAAGCATTTTTTAAGGACCACTATTCAGGTTAATAATATTAACAGTCATGTCACAGAACTCAATTCCGATCGAAAGTGATTTTGATTCCGTAAATTGAGTCTTTAGAAAACGAAAAACGATTTTTTTTATGGGAATGAAACCACTTTAGATTTCTAAAGTGGAATTGTTAGTTTTTATGATTTTATACTGAAAAAAAACTCATACTACTTACTAATTTATAATGACAATTAAATAATTAATTTTATTATTTCATTGTTTTTTTATGTTAAAAAATGTTAAAAAAATAAAATTTGGTGTCAAAAAATTACCAAAATTGACAGAGGATCAGATGCATCCCTTAAATTTCTTCTTCATAGCTTTTAAACTGCGTTTTGATGTATTTATTCATTTAAAACAGCAACAATTGAAATTTCGGGTATTTTAAAAAAAATTTGTTTACTTTTATTTAAAATTTCTTTGTTAGCTCTTTTTGTTCGCTTTTGTTATACTTTTTATCACAAAAATCATATGTTTTTTGTTTTTAAGTTAAAAATCGAGATTTAAAAATGTTTTGGGAATAAACAAAATCGATCGGAATGTAGAGAATGCAAAGTAAAAACGATCAATTTGCAAATACGGAATTGAAACCATTCCGATCGTATTATCGATTTCTATCACATACCTGGGGCCAAATTACCGCATTCGTGATCGAATGAGCTATCGTATCGAAAAGTGATTTGGATATCGAAATTATAATAAAATGTACTAAATTTCTTGCTCGATATCGAATGCCATAATCTCAAATAAAAAAATTACGATCAATTTTACTCGATATCGAATGAGGTAATTTGGCCCCTGATTATTTTTCGAAACAAGAGTTTTGCGCTTTGCGATGCAGTCATGAAGAGAGACTTCATTAAGTCTTCGTCTTATTGTTCTAGATAACACTTCAATCCCATGCGATGACTGTACATCAACCTGTATTTGCCTGGAAGTTTTAAATGGATTCTTTTTATAATTTTATCTTCTCTTTTATTTGTTTTTCGCTGTTTGGGAACTCTTGCAACATTTGTGTTCATTCCATATGTACTTAAATGATTGATGGCTTTGTATACTTTTCCCCTGGAGCAACCAAGCAAATAAGAAAGTTTTAATACGGTTACACCAGAGGTTTTTATGTTATTAATCACACCTATTGTGAATAAAAATTCCACATGAAATTTGTTCCCTTTTCACATTTTTGCTATTAAAATTCAATGTTAAAAAAATAAAAGGGTACAAATTTCACGTGGAATTTTTATTCACGATAAGGGTGAATAAGTTTTTTTTAATTTTGCATTAAAACACTTTTTTTAATATTTACCGACAAATATTTTTACGCAACAATTTAAAAGTACTATACTAAAGGTACTTTAAAACTAATATTAAAACAAAGGTGAAAATGTTTTAATTATGTTTCCACCCCGCAAAATTTATTACCGCAAAATAACACATTTTTGTACAAAGTAAATTGATGAGAGAAAGAAATAATTAAGGAATTAAGAGATTAAGTCCCCGTTTACACAGGGAAACATTTGGAAGGGAAAAATCTTGAATTCTCGTTTGTATTTTCCTTCGCGGTCATATAGGGAAACATTGTTGTCGGAAACATTCCAGTTTATATTTGTTTTTTTTTCACATTTGTCTTATTGCAGTGTTGTTTTTTTAATTTTTATTGTACTGTACTACAATAAGAATGAAAGCACAAAGCGTGCCTACGAGAACGGGAAATAAATTTAATATTCTCTTCCCCATCCGTCCCTCTCTTCCAAACAAAATCAGCCCAATCATGAATAAAAATTCTGCGGGAGTTTTTTCCCTTTTCCCAATTTTCCTATTCAAATTCAATGTTAAAAAAATAAAAAGGGAAAAAACTCCCGCGGAATTTTTATTCAAATGTTTCCCTGTGTAAACGGGGACTAAGACATGAAACAGAAAATTATTGTGGAAAAGTACCGTTTAAATTGCAAAAGAAACATTAAAAATTTTAAATTGTGTGAAATTGGAATTATGTTTCACTTATATGGCCACTACTTTATATTTCCTTATCCATGGTGAAAGGTATTTTAAAGAATAATGGCTCGATTTGCTAAGATAGATATGATACCGCAGAGAAGAAAAATACCGCAGCAACGGAATGAAAAATTTCAAATTATGCTTCCGCACAAAAAATTTCTTTCTGCAATCGCGGAACGGAATGAATAATTCGACCCAATACTATCTGGGATCCAGCCTTGCTTCTAACAAAATGAATTTAAACAATTCCAATTCAATTTAAACCAAATGCTTCTGTAACCTTTTTATGAAACCTACTGTAGCACGCATTCTGTTTACTAATTAAATTAAAAATGCCTTGCTTTTGTTTCTACATTGAACTGATTATAGATGATTCATCTATTCTACCTGTTTTTAATTAATCATTAAATTGTGTTTTCAAGCAATTTAAATATTAAAAGCATTTCTTTTTAATTGCATATTCAAAGTAAACTGGATATATTTATATTGTATATATCATTTTTTATACGTACATACATATGTTTATAATTGGAATAACAATTTAATGTTGTTTAGCAAAAAACTCTTAATAGGGTAATTTTGAGAAGACATTGGGAATTTTCTGCACAATTGGTGACAGGCCATTTACAAGAGACGTGCGAATTTCGTTGAAAATTTCCAGCCAATTCTCATTAGCGAAAACATTGACATTGTCGGTAAGAACCTTGTCGCCATTGAATAAATTATCGAAATTGTAAACTACTTTTTTGGGTGCAAGACTTGCAGTTAAATCATCGATTTAAGTGTGACTATTTTTGAAATGGGGAGTGCCGGTGAAGTGAAGAATTACGTTGACATCGGCTAAAAATTGATTAATATAATTTTTAGTTTTATCCTTTATCTTAATTATATTTTTGTCAGTTCTGCCCGGTAATGGCTTTACTTACTTAATGTTTTCCGCTGCCTTCAACTGGTAGCACAATAACTTGACCTTTAACATTATAATCGCTGGTCATATGAATTTGAGGAATTTGAAAAATTATTTCGTGTTTTTTAGTCATGTCTTTTTCGAAGCCACTAAAGGAAACCAGTAAATAGATTGTTTTTCATTATCAATTTTGGTCAAATTAATAAAATCATCACCTGAATACAAACATTTTTAATACCATGCCTTTAGGTACGGTCACACTTGGCAAATATTTGCCGAAACCGCGAAAAACACCACTAAATACAATTTTTTTGAACTTGTTTGTTTAATAAAAAAAAAACTACATATTTTTAGGACTAGGCACAACACATTTTTAGTCTTTTTTTATATGATGCTGTTTGTTCTTGCAGAACTCTTGTAAGAGTAAACAACGTGAAACAAATTTGTGACCATATGTTTACTATATTAAGTTTTTGTTTAATTACCTGCATATTTACAGTCTAATACATAAAAACTTATCAAGGGTTTAAAACAGGCTTATAAAGAAAATATCCATACAAAATTTGCTTTATAAGCCTTTTATAAACCTTTGACAAGTTTTATGAATAAGGGGGTTAGTATTTAAGAAATAGTTAATAAGTCCCTGAATACATCTGGAATCCTTAAAATTGTAGGGTATAGGATTAGAGGCTGCACATTTAAGAGATTTTATTTTAATAAACATTTTATTTTAATTAACATTGTCAAACAATACAACCGGTATAGTCAGTATTTTAAAAAATTCTTTAATCTTTAACGTCTTGTAGTCCACGGTAATTAGCCGTTTGTTTTCGTACTCGAAAATACAACTGATTTCTGGTTTAGTTGTTTTTCCCTTTTTATAATAGAAAATCCGTTTAAATTCAGAATATGATTTTTGATTTACAATGATATACAGAATTGAATCATTAATGGTTTATAAATTACACATGTTTATTACATCAGGGGGTATTTGAATTATATATGGGCATTCGTACTGCATTGGTCTGGTGTAAAAGTTATTTAAATGGTTGGCTATTGTCACTTCTCAGCTACAATTATACTTTAAATACAATTAAAATATTATTATCACTCTAGAATGTCGTTAACGTCAATCCGAAATTAATTCTCGTTACCGAAATTATAATCAAAACCGTTACTGCTAAACTGCCGTTACCAACATAATTGAAATATGCGTTACGCTTACTTTTTAACCGTTTCGATACGGCAGCCAATTTTGATAATTTCATATTGTTGGGGAAAACATAATCGAGTTGTATTTTTTCGGTCCTCACAATTGTCCTCACATTACCAAAGTAATCCAAATAGATGTTACCGTTAATAACCGTTACTTTTCAATCGCTTCGAAAAGATAGCCAATTTTAAAAATTTCATATGGTTGTGGAAATCATAATCGAGTTGTATTTTTCGGTCCCCATGATACAACAAATTCATCGTTTTCCATCTATACTTACTTCAAATCAGTGGTCGTCATTCATGCTCATCAAGTTACCGAAAATTTTTAATATCATCAAAATTGTATCTATTTACGTCAACCACGGGTTTAAATCAGAAAAAAATATTCGAAATGGTGGCAAATTTAAATCTTTTTTTTTAAGCACTTTATATCCTTCATCTTAGTCAGTATGCCAGGTAGATCGATATTTTGTGCAACATATTTTACAGATGTGTTTTCAGACTTTCAGAGAGAGACCTATGAAATATATTTCAATTATCAAAACTTAGCACTCTCCGTTTATGACTCATTTCCAACATTTTTAACCAAAATTATTTTAAAGATGTTGGTATTCAAATAAAATTTTCACACAAATAAGTTTCATATACATATACAGAAGTCATGACATTTAATTTCGTAACAGTCGGTACATAACTAGTCAAAGCTCTTAATAATACCCCCTTCAAAAATCACTTTAACATGTACAAGGTGGCGCAAAAGTAAACTTCTGAAGTGTTTTGGCTGTAATAAAAAAAAAATGAAAAACTTTGATTCTTCTTGTGGATTATTTTTATTTGGTCTTTTAATTTTTTTTACATCAAGTCGAGAATATGATGTCATGTAAATGACCGCCGCCACAGTTGATTGTCATTTGAGCCCATTTTATGGCATTTTCCATCACTTTGGCCAAAACTTCCGGCGATAGGTCCTCACATTCTTGACGGATATTGTCTTTAAGAGCTGCAAGAGTCTGAGGCTTGTTGACATAAACCCGAAACTTCAAAAAGCCCCACAAAAAGAAGTCTGGAGCGGCCAAATCAGGCGATCTTGCTGGCCAGTGCAAATCGCCAAAACGGGAGATTAGGCGCCCGGGAAATGCATCCTTCAGCATATCGGTTGTGGCACGTGCAGTGTGTGCCGTTGCACCGTCCTGTTGGAACCACATGTTTTCCAATCCCAATTCATCAAGTTGCGACAAAAAGAACTCGTTGATCATTGCTCTGTAGCGCTCACCATTCACAGTAACCGTTTGGCCCGCGACGTTTTCGAAGAAAAAAGGTCCGATGAATCCTCCAGCGAAAACAGCACACCATACAGTGACTTTGAGCGGGTGTAATGGCTCTTCGTGGGTTACACGCGGATTTTCAGTGGCCCAGAAGCGCAAATTTTGCTTATTTACGTACCCGCTAAGATGGATATGGGACTCATCACTCATGATTATTTTTGATGAAAAATCATCTTCCTCTTGGTGGTGATTAAGGATGGCTTGAGCGTATGTTAGACACGATTGACGGTCAGCAGCTAATAGCTGTTGCACCGTCTGGAATTTGGTCGGAAATATCTTCAAATCTTGTAAAGACCGTCGATTGATACCCATTTGCGTGGCACGTCGTCTGGTCGATGTCGACGGCGCTTCCATGACATCATCGGCTACAGCAGCAATATTCTCTGCAGAACGGCTACTCCGGGGTCTGCCACGCCTGGCAGCATCTCGTGTTGTGCCAGTCTCTTCGAGGCGAGTGGCTAAACGTCGTCAGGAAATCTGCGACGTAATTCACGTTGTGCCAAAGTCACCGACCGATTATTGGTCAAATAAATAGTCAGCAATATTCCGCGTTCTGGAGCAGTGTAGCGTAACATTGTTTATTAACGTGTATTTCGCATGTGTTTACTACACAAATGTCAAAACAGAACTGAAATTAGGGACCAATCGCAAAATTTATAGCATTTTCTGATAGGAGGATTACTTTTGCGCCACCTTGTAGTATAAATCGTTTAAAAGTTTTTATATCTAGATAAAATTTAACACAAAAAATATTTATATGTCTAAATTTTTAGATGATCGGTCCATAATAGATCATTGCTTCCATATAGAGGCCGTTTCTGAAAAAAAACTGTTTTTACACATACATACAATAAAAGTTTGAATGATTTTTTGAAATTCTTTCTTTTTGGTTGAAAACATTTTTATCAAATTTTTTAAAAACTATAATCTGCCTATACAAGCAAATACCCTACAGTAAGATATCGTTTCAAGGTTATTATCTGGTAGGCCACCATATAAAGGCTCTTCTTGCGTTTTTTTATTTTCTAATTAAATATTCAAATTTCAAAACACTAGACTATGAAGTACAAATTAATTTACAAATCAAGTTTTCATTTAAATGCAATAAATGCCATAAAAATTGTAATAAAGATAATAATTTTATTAAAAAAAGAATTATGAAGTTGTATGGTGATAAATAAAATAAAACAAACAAAAATATACAATATTAAGTAGCAACAATAACATTAACATTAAGTTGTCAAATCTGGCTAAATTGTTGCAGAAAAGAGTTTACAGTAATTATTGTATTGTATTATATTATTTTGTATTCAAAGTGCGATCTTAAACTACACCATTTCCCACATAATGTATTTCAGAAATTTCTAATTATATTTCAGAAACTACTATTAAAAATTTTTGAAATTCAATTGAAAATTTCCTGAAATACAATTAGAAACTGCTGAAATACAATTGGAAATGGTGTATTTTTTTTTTTTTGATAATATCTTTAAAAATTTAAAAAAACACTGTTTAAATATGTATAGGCTGATTTAAATTTTATTAAATTTTAATTTTATATAAAGTATTTTAATATATTAATTGCTTTTATTCGGTGAAATATTTGTCATAAGGATATTTAGTGAAAATCCCACCAATGACTTCCTTAAAAATTTCACCATATGCTTTGCTCAGAGAAGCACGTACTTCACTGTAAATTTCTTTCCAATTCTCATTTAAAAACAAATTCATATTCTCGCTTAATGCCTTATCGCCATTAAACAAATTGTCCACTTTATAAATCATGCCCTTGGGTTCAGCATCCACATTCAGCTGCTCGATATTCATAAACGTGGCACCATCTTTTTCCAGCCGTGTGCCCACAAAGTTCATTATCAGATCGACATCAACTGTTAAGGGAAATGTAGGGAAATAATATTGTTTGCTAGAATTTAATTACATATGTATGTGTAATTCGAAAAGCTTACCCATAGTTATATTCGATTTGCCACTGCCTGTAATGGGCAGTATTAGAATTTTCCCTTTAATATCATAGTCACCAACTACACTCAAATAGTCAGTATGTATAATTAGACTATGTTTTTTGGTTAGATCCTTGCCAAAACCTCTGTTGCACAATATTTATTTAGTAAAGTTTATGATTTTTAAATATTTTTATTTTAATTTTACTTGATTTTTACTGCTGTGGCTGTATCCAGTCCATACATATTGTTATTTTTTAATAGCAAATCCATCGTAACTGCACTTTGTTCCCCTTGTTGCATGTGCACCTCATCGATTTTCAATGGATTAAGTTGTGGCAAATTCATGGAGGCATCGCCTAAAAATTATAAAACAGTAGAAGTAATAAAATTTAATTGAACTAATTTTATTAAAACTAAACTTGGTTTTAATAAAGGCGATATTATTTTGGTAACGCATCCTTGATTCAATTTAATATCGATTAATTTATTTCTTATAAAATGTAAATTGTGACAAAAAATTTGTAAATTAGATCCTTATAAACTACGTTTGAAATTTTCATAATTTTAATATCCGAACGTTTGAAATGCAGTGTTGGAAAAAATAATGAGACCGTTACTACTGAATTCATTTTTGTTAATATTTCAATAATAAAAAAAATATGCTGTGTGCGTCAAAATAACGTCACCACCCCATAATTTTGTAAAAATATACTTTAATAAGCTATAAAATTTAAATATATTGTTACGAAATTATATTTCAATTTAAATTTAACTGTTTTAAACATAGCTGAACAATATGGCAACATTAAGTTTTAACGACTTTGGCTGAATATGCTAGACACGAACATTCTAGACTTGCAGTCACGAACATTCTAGTATCTTAGTTACGAACCTTCCAGAAATTATGATAAGTAGGTCAGGTTATACAACGTTGGTCTTTAAAATACCTATAATTTGATATATACATATATATATCTTCTAATAAATAAATGTAGTTTTCAAGATATAACCAAAGTTTGTAATATAACTTTGGAGCCCCGCCCAATCGAAAATAGAAAAATTTTTTTATTTGAATTATAATTTAAAACTATATTAGTGATAAAATTTTGGTGGGTGTTAATGATGCCCTAAAATACTCACATTTTTGCAACTTAACGTCAATCAGAAGATCAACTGTGTTGAATGTGGATCAGCTGTCATTAATTTTTCATATGGGCTTCATGAGGCCCAGTAGGTACACACACTTACCACATTTTTACATAAACAGACAAGGTTGTTCTACGAAATCAATAGTAACAATATTTTACTGAATTCATTATGTTCAGAAGGCATTAGCGGTAGTTGACATAAAATATTTCTTCGCTCAGAGCAAAGGTAAGAAAAAAAACTTGGCGACTACTCAAAATCAAAATAGGTCTCGAAAAGCCCAGCTGAACATCCTAGGGTTAATAAACAAAAAATTTTAGTAATGGATATTGTTGAAAATTTTAATTTTTGAAAATATTCATATTTTATGTTTTGTACATTTGTTTTTAAAATATTTTTCTTTTGTCATTTACAAGGATTGATTGACAACATAAACATACAGCTTTGCTTAAAATTGTGTTCACAATCAGATCACTTGTGAATTAAACAATAGAATCATTACTAAGTATTGAAACTCTTTAAAATGGATTAAGTAATAAAACTTTTTAACCAAATTTGTTAACAGTCAAGTTAGATTTTTTTAGACAGCCACTTTAGATTTTGCTATTTATACCGATCATTTCTTCACTTTGTTTATAAGTTTTTGGACATTTGTGAATAGGTATTTCAATATTTTATTCAATATTATTTGACAATTTCTTTAGTGAAATTACACACCTTGTGATTTTTCCTTAAACAAATAATTAATTGTTGTTTTAATGCATTCCGTGTCTCCATATTTGCAGGGTTTAGGTTCGTCAGCTTAAGGACATAATATAGAATTGACAAAATAAAAATAACAATAAGTATATTAACACTTTATACACAAGTCCTTAGCTCAACTTACGATATTCAGCATTAACACTCAAGTACACTGAAATTACTGCAACCGTAACTATTTTCAAAATCATTTTGATTTTAAGAGCAATTCTCAGCGCTTCCATTAATAATAAACTAAACTAAATTCTAAAAATTATCTACTTTTATATGTATATGTATACATATAATAACCAAAGTATTTAGTGTCAATAATTGACATTTTACATATTAATTGATCTTAAAATTTAAATGTATCAATTAAATCAACATATATGTATATGTATAATTGTTCCAATAATTTAAAACAATTAAGTTTTGCTAGGAAATTTCAAAATGTTCAGAATCAACTGATCAACTGATTTTCAATAATGAAAATTAGTTAAGAAAAATACTGCATACATTTTAACTATGCTTATAAGTGTAATGACACCAATATTGTCATAATTAGAAACAATTAAGAGTCCTGCGGCGAATTCGAACTAAATACAGTTGACTATTATTTATAGAAAAATAAATTAAAAAAATATAAGGATGTAGCGAACACAGCTAATGTTTATATTGGGTGAATAACAGTAAATTCTGCTCAGTTTGATGCGATATTCTTAAGTTTTCAAAATAATTCTAAAATTTCTAACTATTTATGATAATTTTAGTGACATGACAATGTTAATATGGTGTTTCAGCTTTCAATTAATTCACTAAAATCTTAATTTAGAAATTCTTTAGCTCTTTAGTTTAATTTTAGAGGTTTTATTTGAATATATCGTTAACTTAATACGAAAAGGCCCTAACTCATGTTTTTCATAGTTTACAGGAGGAGAAAAAACTAAATAAAAAAGATGCAATATTAATACAAAATTTTAGTTAGGGCTTTTCTTTTTTAGGCTATAACTTCGGTATTTTTTCTGAATTCATCTGATTTTTTTGGAGGAGGTGTATCTAGTAATAGTCTATCGAAATATGTAAAAATATCGATTTCGAAAAATTATGAGTTGGGGCCTTTTCGTATTAAGTTAACGATATGTAATTCATTTTTTGTTGAATTAATTCATAATTCGCAAAAGAATTAATTTCACCTTTGAACGGCTTATATACATATAGAGCCGTGACACCTCACAATAACGTACATACAGTGGGGAGCTCAAATGAGTAAATGTAGTAGTTTGTGCACTTGTTATTTTAGTTAATTATTTAGTTTATTCAGTTTTCAATTTTCTTTATTAGTTTTATTTTTATAAAATAAAAAGGCACATACATGTACTCATTTGTGCTCCTCACTGTATATTCTCATTTATGCTTTACTTGTAAGTCTTCTGGCAGTCTCATTTTAACTTTAATCGTAGGTATTTATATAGTCTAGTTTTAGCTTTTTAAAGTGTGATTTTAAGGAGCTTTCGGATTTGATTTAGGCAGCCAATTAATCGACAGCAAACGTGGAATAAACTGTTCACCGAACTCGTCTCTTAATTGGGTCATTGTTTCGCGTGCTGTGTGGCATGTGGCACCGTCTTGTAGAAACCACATCTCAGCCAAGTCCAACTCTTCCATTTTGGGCAAAAAAAAATTAATCATCGCACGGTAGCGTTCGCCATTCACAATAACGTTCATGCCTTCGTCGTCTTTAAAAACACACTAAACAGTGCATTTTTCGGAATGCATTGGCAGTTCTTGCAATGCTTCTGGCTGCTCTTCACACCAAACACGATAATTTAACCAGAAATGAGCTTCGTCACTGAACACAATTTTCCGATAAAATATTCTTAACCAAGCATGAATTTTGATAATAAAACTCATCAGTTCGTTGTTCGTTTGTAAGCACAAAGTGTATAGAGGCCGAAATTTTAAAGTTTAAAAATCGCTACAATCAGCTACAATAAGGCAGTTCTCTTAAAAAGAGAAAGAAAATATTTTGTGGTACTATACAAGAAGAGTTAGAATATTTGAATCGAAATTTTGTTTATAGGTTTGTGATTCCAATAAGTTACTAAATTGTATTTTAATAATTGTTATACTTTGTGGTATGCATTGTGGAATTTGTGCATTTGTTAGATGTTGTAAAATCAGTTTTTTATGATTGTACCAAACAATACAAAAATACTCTGTGCCAAAAATGAATTTTATTGCGCCAGAAAAATAGTAACATAAAGAAAACAAAAAGGCAGTTGTTGAAGAAAGAGACCAATATAAAACTTCATTATCTTCCATTTCGTGACACCTTTGTTTACCCTGTGTTTGCAAGTCGCCTTATGGTTAAATTATAGACCAAACTCAACACATACTTGAGCTTCAATCTTATGTCTTTATAGAGTACAATTTCAGTTTCATTCGTTGTAAATACGGCAGATTGTATAAAGATTGGTAACTACTCAAAACTTTGCACATATCATTTACATATATACAAAAATCATCCCACAAAATTTTGTGAATTTCGGTCTATGTATTTTTAACCGTATGCCCCATATAAAGCCCTCTTCCGAAAATTACTTTAATACTCATAAATTTCTTATAAATAAGGTTACCAATCCAAAATTTTACACGGATCATTTACATACATGCCTAACTCAAACTGCTGGATTTTGAGAATATCGGTCCATATCGGTCCATAGTGGACATAAGGTCCACTACCGAAATCGACGTTAATACTAATATATATCTTAAATATACCGTTATTATGTTGAAATTCGATGTGAAATATCCTCATATGCATGAAAATCACTGTTCCAAAATTTAAGAAGATCGGCCCATAATTTGTCATAGCTGCCATTTAAGAACCATTTCCAAAAAACAAATAAACCCACAAACATGTCTAAAAAATATCGATATCTGTTTACCATAAAGAAAAAAATCCTATCCTGCATACAAAATTTTGAAAAAATGTGTTTTTTTAATTTTTCAGATCTTATAATTCTATGATTATAGTACCTACAGACACATATGGCTATTAACATTAATAAACTAAAACAACACTTATATAGACATTTATTTAATTTTTTTTTAGATATTAAAAAAAAAAATTCGGCTCAAAAAATATTATTTTCGGATTTAACCCATATTCAGTCCATATTTTATAATCATATATCGTTGGAGAGGTACTTTTAATACCTTTTATTTAATGTATTACAAATTATCAGACACCAATTATCAGACACCCAGTAGTTCCCGAGATATAGGCCTATATATTTTGAACTTTACGGGCTAGCCCCATCGAAAATATGCTTGACTACCAACAAATTTTTTTTTGCTGGCATCTCTTCTAAGCCCTATTTGATGAATTTTTTTTTTTTTTAGCAAAGTCACTAAATCCGACTTGTTTCCTTTTCTTATACTCTGTAAAATTACACTCAAGATTATTATGAACATCAGACGAACTCTGTAAATTATGGTAAGAATTGGTAATTAAATCAATTAAAAATGGTCGAAATTAGATAAAATTTCAAAATATTTAACATAAATTATGTTGGCCGTAAAATTGTCTTTCAAACAATATATAAAATGATAATTAAATTTGCACTAAAACTGAAGAAAACACAGAATAAGGATATTCTAGTCCTATAACTAGTGTAGTTTTTGTATTTCTTATTACGTTTAGGTTTAGGGTATTTAAGATTCGGCACAGCCGAATATTGCACTCTTAATTGTTAAGCTATAATTTTAACTATGTACATTGAATATAATTGATCAAATGATAAACAGATTTGTAAATAAACTGAACAATAAAATAAAGAAAACATTCAAAACATTGTTATAGGGGGGTAAAACTAAAAGTTTTTGCAAACTTTGAACACTTTCGTAGTGTGTCAAGATCTTAGTTACTTCCAAAAAATGTACAGTGATGTACACGAGGTTAGCACACTTGGTATCCGTTGCCAATTAAAGCAATTATTTTCTTTTCATTTTTTAAACCCTTTGTTTTTCAAACGTGTTATATGTACCTTAAGATCAGGCCACTCCACTTTTTGTTTTTTTATTTGTTCGGTAGTTTTCTTTCAAAAATATAACTATCATTGTTTTTATACCCTACACCTAATAGTGGGGATTGTGTTGATGTTTGTAACGCCCAGAAATATTGGTCCAACACCCACCTTTGAAGATATTTCAATAAAATTTGGTACGTGATATTTTTTCGGCCCAAGGACGGATTGGATTGAAACTGGTGGAAATCGGTCCATTATTTCAATTGGCCCCCATACAAATGTACTCCCGAAATAGGAGTTTAACGATCATAAATGTTTGAATTATGCAAGTATCCAAACAAATTTCATCACAAATGATTAGTAAATGACGCCAAATTACATCTATAAATTTTGTGAAGATCGGTCCATAATTGATCATAGCTCTCATATAAGGACCACTTCAGAAAATCTCTTAAAAATGTTGTTATCCAAATAATATTAAACACAAATATGTTTTGTATATATACAAATAATATGGTACAATTTTATTAAGATCGGGCCATAATTAGGCGTAGCTCCCATATAAGGCCCACTTCCGAAAATCACTTTTAAAATCATAACTCTTTTAAAAATGTCGGTATCTAAATAATATTGAACACAAATATATTTCGTATATGTACAAATAATTTATTGATGATATATGATGATTGGTCCATAATTAGTCATAGCTCCCATATAAGGCCCACTTTCGAAAATCACTTTAAAGATCATAAATTTCTTAAAAATGTTGGTATCCAAATAAAATTCAACACAAATAAGTTTCATATATACAGAAATGATGACACCTAATTTAATAATGGTCGGTGCTTGAAGATTTTAGTTTTTAATGGTCCTAAGCGGTATTGCGATTGATACGGCTGTTGAAACATTGAAAGCGTATGCTTCTCTGGCCAGTTAGTCTGCCCGTTTACTACCGTAGTGGTCCCTATGCACAGGGCCCCAAACTAAAATAATGTCAGTTAGACGATACAGCCTAGACAATTCTTCATTATATTACCTGACTAGAATAGTATGGGATTTAAGTGACATGAGTGCCTGCTGACTGTCAACAAAAATGGCAGTTCTGCCGCGAATATTTCTTAGGGTACGGTCACAATTGCCAAATATTTACTCAAAAAAGCGTAACCACTTTTTTTAAGCACAAATTAGTTAGATGAACTAAACTAAATTTCTATCGACATATTAAGGACATATAAAGAAGTTTCCTAAATTAAAGCAAGAATTAAAATACATTTTATTTAGTGGTTACGTTTGTTTCGTTAAATATTTGCCATGTGTGGCCACCGTAACTTTAGCGCATAAAATTCTACATTATTTCCTAATCGCTAGTATCTTAGCCTGGAAAACACTGTATTTATCTGGGAGGTCTATCACAGAAAACGCCGTATTATCCTACGCTACACTCTATCTTTAAACTATCATTGTATACTCTTATGTCATATCGATCAATCATGTGACCGCCTTTCCATTCTCATCTGGTTGGAATAGTGATTTTCAAAGTCTATGAATGGTCTGATCTTTGGTATAATGATGGGAGAAGCAAATTCAAAATCTTTGCATGCCCATATGTTATTCACCAGCAGCCAGTGGTAGATAATCTTATCCCACTCCTTAGAAATGTTATACTTTTAATAATTGTTTAAATTAAATTGAATTTCCCAACCCTGTTTATATTATTGTAATTGAATTTATAATCCACAAATTAAAATTTTAGTTTAATGTATATTTGTAGTTTTAAATGACGAGCCTTTTAGGTCCCGATCGATATTTATTTGCCTTAAAAGTCATTTCGTTCGTAACCAGCAAACAATAAGGTCGGACCTCAACTGCTCACAAATAAACCTCTTTCCATTTATATAAGACTTTCTAAGAAGTCTAAGAAGATTTCAACACAATCTTCCCATATAACCAACCCCCGGTTGGTTATATTACATTGTATACCTTACAGAATCCCCTTTAACCAACATTCCGTTTGGTATTTATAATTTCTCCTAATTCTATTAAATAATAAGAAAAGTTGGTAATCCCCAGTTATACTTTTATTAACACCACTTTATTCAAAACTAGCTAGCCCCTCCCCCAGCTAATGAAATTTCCTACAACTTTATTCAATAATAGTAAAATTACCTTATTCAAAAAACTTTTCTTGCTACTCTCGCATTTCAATAAAACTTATTCACCCCTATCGTGAATAAAAATTCCATATAAAATTTGTTCCCTTTTCACATTATTCCTATTAAAATTCAATGTTAAAAAAATAAAACGGAACAAATTTCATGTGGAATTTTTATTCACGATAGGGGTGATTAACTAATCTATTAATTTCTCACACTTAATTCAGCATTATAAATAGCTACTAATAAACTAATTTCAATTTCGCTAAGCGATTAATAAATAGATCAACAATATTCTTTATAAGTTTTTTATTTTGATTATAATTGTGTTTACTACAGGTTTTATGATGTGAAAAATAATAACAACTAAGAAAATATAGACGGCAAGACCGGCCCATAATACTCGTACACACTATATCAGTTACGAATATATGTATGTATGTATGTGTTTACAGAAATCTTAGTTGGGTGGCACATAATAAAAATATAGGCACCATCAAAAATGACCCCAGGAAAAATGGCAAAAAAATTAAAAAATACCCAAAAATTTCGTGTTTTGTAATCAGTGTAATTTTTTGCCATTATTTTTAATTTTTTTGGGTCCATTTTTCCTGTATGGAAGGGATTCTTACTCTAAACAGAGTTGTCTACCGTTGTCGCTACCCCTAAACTGCTCTTTAAGGTATATATAGTATTACTGTTACCCCAAACGTATTTTTGATGAAATAAAATAAAATATCGTAGGTCTAGAATCATTTTAAAGTTTGAAATTAAGTTTTATGAAGACACAAATGTTTTTAATAAAGTAATTTTTGATTTAATATTACGGAAATATTAACAAATACCGTTACCGCAAAAATACCGTTACCGAATGCACAAAAGCATTTAAAATAGGTAGCCAATATAAGACCAAACCTATTTACAGAAACATATTTATACTACATATAAAACTATAGTCCATCGGGGCACCCAATTGATTCAGAATCGATTGGAATACTTAAATATACAGTGGCTCACAGCTTATTTTATGTAGGACATTTTTTTGTTTTCAAAGCTCCATAACATTATTATTCTTATTAAAAGAAAAAATGTTATAGTCTAAAGGTAAGATCACATTTGGCAAATATTTACTCAAAAAAGCGTAACCACTTGTTTTAGCACAAATTTGTTTGACGTTGTTTACTCTTACAAGAGTTTTGCAAGATTAAACAGCATCTAATAAATTAAAACTAAATATTTTTTGTGCTTTGGCCTAAATAAGAAATGTTTTTTTTTTTTTTTAAATAAACGAGTTGAAATATATGTTATTTAGTGGTTATGTATTTTCGACAAATATTGACCAAATGTGACCGTACCTTAACAAAAAAAAGAAAATTTCTTGCAAAAATTTAAGCTGTGTTCACATTGTGTGTATTTGTCATGTGGAATGCCACTTTTCTACCCATATGTAATTTCATGTGTGTGTCAAAATTTGAGTTTGACATACATACGGTTTATAATTTACATGTTCATATTCTTTATAAGTTTTTTATTTTGATTATAATTGTGTTTACTACAGGTTTTATGATGTGAAAAATAATAACAACTAAGAAAATATAGACGGCAAGACCGGCCCATAATACTCGTACACACTATATCAGTTACGAATATATGTATGTATGTATGTGTTTACAGAAATCTTAGTTGGGTGGCACATAATAAAAATATAGGCACCATCAAAAATGACCCCAGGAAAAATGGCAAAAAAATTAAAAAATACCCAAAAATTTCGTGTTTTGTAATCAGTGTAATTTTTTGCCATTATTTTTAATTTTTTTGGGTCCATTTTTCCTGTATGGAAGGGATTCTTACTCTAAACAGAGTTGTCTACCGTTGTCGCTACCCCTAAACTGCTCTTTAAGGTATATATAGTATTACTGTTACCCCAAACGTATTTTTGATGAAATAAAATAAAATATCGTAGGTCTAGAATCATTTTAAAGTTTGAAATTAAGTTTTATGAAGACACAAATGTTTTTAATAAAGTAATTTTTGATTTAATATTACGGAAATATTAACAAATACCGTTACCGCAAAAATACCGTTACCGAATGCACAAAAGCATTTAAAATAGGTAGCCAATATAAGACCAAACCTATTTACAGAAACATATTTATACTACATATAAAACTATAGTCCATCGGGGCACCCAATTGATTCAGAATCGATTGGAATACTTAAATATACAGTGGCTCACAGCTTATTTTATGTAGGACATTTTTTTGTTTTCAAAGCTCCATAACATTATTATTCTTATTAAAAGAAAAAATGTTATAGTCTAAAGGTAAGATCACATTTGGCAAATATTTACTCAAAAAAGCGTAACCACTTGTTTTAGCACAAATTTGTTTGACGTTGTTTACTCTTACAAGAGTTTTGCAAGATTAAACAGCATCTAATAAATTAAAACTAAATATTTTTTGTGCTTTGGCCTAAATAAGAAATGTTTTTTTTTTTTTTTAAATAAACGAGTTGAAATATATGTTATTTAGTGGTTATGTATTTTCGACAAATATTGACCAAATGTGACCGTACCTTAACAAAAAAAAGAAAATTTCTTGCAAAAATTTAAGCTGTGTTCACATTGTGTGTATTTGTCATGTGGAATGCCACTTTTCTACCCATATGTAATTTCATGTGTGTGTCAAAATTTGAGTTTGACATACATACGGTTTATAATTTACATGTTCATATGTTGGTATGTCAAATACATTTGACATAACCTATAAAAAAAATCTTAAAACAGGTAATTGCTGTATGTATGTACATATATAAAAATTAAATTTGTAATTAAATAAAATTTTATTTAAAAATGGAACGAGAGGTTGATAAAATAGTTGCATATAGATTACATGCACCTTTTTTTTAATTTTAATAAATTCTTCCAGGAAACCCATTTCGTTGAACCAAAACACACATGCCACATGCACATCATCTGCACCGGTCCCGCTTTTTTTTTCTTTTGCTTTTGCAATTTCCCGGCTATATTAACCCCGCAAGTATGTTATTTTATTCTGGAAATATATTGCGTTACATTTATTACAAATAACAATTGCCAAATGCTTTAAATTAACTGCTTTGCCTTAACTTCATTAGGGCCAAAAGATGAATTGAAAATTTTTAATTTGTCAGCCATATCATTAATGGTAAAACTTGTTCCGCGGGTTATACAATCATTCCATCTCCTGCCACATTTCATTCAACCGCTTCTTTGCACCAGTCAAACTGGAACAACATAAAAATAACTATAAAAATTGCAATAAAAAAAATGCATATGTATGTACTTACTTTTGTTAACTCCTTTTCAATTTTTCCCTACATTTGGTTATAAAAAACAGTGATGTCAGAGGGGTTGTCACATGAAAATAGAACTCGTTCTAAATAAAAAATATCATGTGTATTGTACACAGAGAAATAACACATGATATTGTTTGCAGGTGTTCAGACTATATGTACAAATTTGACATGCGAAAAAGTGACAGTCCACATGACAAATACACACAATGTGAACACAGCTTTACATCTTAATATGTATATTAAAACTACAAAAACAAAAAATGCTCGTTTTCACGTCACAGTTTATTTTATGCAGTAAATTTCTACTGTACCGACAGTTCAATGCAGTGTTGTTGGCTTTTCGTTTTTCTATTTTTTTTTTAATATCTATCAATATTTTCTGTAGAACTGTGAGTCCGATTTTGTAACGTCAAGTGTGACTTTATCCATAAAAATCGGATCCATAACAAAGGCAGAAAGGCACCAAATAAAATATTCAATGAATATGTTGAGCGAAACATTTTTAAACAAATAATGGCAAATCCAATGCTACCAACTTCACAACTCTCTCTCTCTCTTGATAGTGTAGGGTATAACAGTTAATTAATAAATAATGGATGTTTATTTAATTATGAAATTAAAATTTTTATTTTAATTGTTCTGTCTGTTTTTGTACGGTTTCGATTGGGTGAATTTCAATAAATAAAATTTATGACTAATACCAATGTATGTATGTTACAAAAGTTTACTATTGGAAAAAAGTAAATAAAATATTTGAATTCGAGTTAAAATTAGTTAACATATTTTGGCATTGTGTAAATGATAACCACGGATTAACTCCTATACAAAATTATATAATTTACAGAATATCAATTTGTATATTATTCGCTTGCAATAATTTCAGTTTCAAAAACACGATTTACAGAACAGGGGATGTTTTCATTACGAATCAAAGAATTACAATAATCTAAAATTTTAACTTCAGTATTGATGATTAAATATATTGAAGTGAATGCAATTGGAACAAGCTTTTCTTCTCTATTGATGATTAAAAATCTCGAATTTAATTTAATCGTAATAAGTTTATCTGCAGTAAACACTTCTTATCTGAATTCAATTTAATTGTAGTAAGTTCGCCTTCTTTATTGATGACATTTTGAATTGTAAAATAAATATTCACCTGGGTTCTACATTTTTAAAATGAAGTGGAAGTGAAATTTTCATTAAATTTGTGTTCTCAATTTTGTGAAAATGATTTGAAAAGTAAAATACCAATTCTAGTTTGGTTTATCGTAATTGAAAACGAATTCAGTTTCACTTCGTATTGGAATATAGAACATACGCGATTATATCGATTCATAATGAAATTTCATATTCATACAATAAGAGACAGTGTCTATTGGACATTAGGCCAATCTAGAGGGTCTGCTAGGAATAGGATTGATAACATGTTTATGATAATTTCTCGCAAGTTTAAGGTTAATTCTGGAGTATTTTCTAATTGTCTTTCCAATTAATTTTTTCAACCCCAATTAATTATTTTTAGTTGGAGGGGCTGATAGGAATATATTTCAACGTACGTCAAACTCTTGATGATTTTTGAAACCCAAATTTTTATTACCTTGCTTTTCTTATTTATAGAGTTCGAATCAATTTCTAAATTTCAATTTACAAACGTGTGTCTATATTTTGTACAGACAGTTCGATTTTGGAGTATAACTTTTACGTTATGAGTAGGGTAGGGAACCTTTCAAGATACTTATCTAAAATAACTTAAAAAAGGTCTATTCTATCTTTATGATATTTTGTTCTTTATGATTTTGTAAATTATCAGCCATGCCACAGAGTTTAATTCCGTTCGGAAGTGGAATTATTTCCGTATTTGACTTCTCTAGAAAAATTATAACGAAACATTTTTTCGGAATGAAATCACTTTAAATTAAATTAATAATTAAATAACTTACAATTAAAAGTACTTTCATTCCGAAAAAATTTTCGTTTTACTTTTTCTATAGATGCAAAATACGGAATTAATTCCACTTCCGAACGGAATTAAGCTCTGTGACATGGCTGTATGTATTGAAAGAGAATTAAAGAGATTCTTTTTATTTAAAATGTGCTAAAGCTATTTCAATCTTTTTGATCTCTGGTGTCAGTAGTTATTTACTACCTCAATTGATTGTGATTTGTACTTTACTGTTCTTTCGATACAACATTTAGGTAACTAGTTCCCGATTGCAGCACTCCCCTGATTTTTTTTCATAAAAATAACAGTGTATTGAATCCTACTGGCTATTTGACTGTTGATGATTCAAAGATGAAAGCACTTCATACAGATTTCCTGACGAATGTTTTGTCTTTCAAGCTATGATCCAAGCGGCTTTTGGAGTCTTGGCATTGATAATGCCTAACATTACATGGTAGATCGCCTAGGTTCTATATTCCACTACAAAGTGAAACAGAAATCGTTTTCGATTTCACATCGACAATTTATCGGCATTCTAGTAAACGACTGAAACTCAGAACACAAACTTAAAGAAAAAAGTCCAGATGTATATATATTGATAGTCAAGTAACATTGAATGCTGGGTTTCTGGTCACTGGTATGTTCAGAGTTATGAAATTGCGAATTAACCCGCACGACAGGGCTCTGAAATGAGTTCAGAGGAGAAGGTAGATGAAGTGAAACAGCTGATTGGCATAACGAAAGATATCAGGAGGAGACCAATCGATCCTGAAGTAACATAACGTACTGTTGGCTGTCAAGAGCCATATGGCTAAATTAGAACTTATCAGTTACCAAGTTACTATTACTATTGGGCAGGCTGATGATTTATTGGCGGCAATTACAGGTCATTGGCCAAGAAGGTTCAGAATCAGTTAATGGGACAATAGTGCTGCAGATTTTACTAATCTGAAACATTGTCGCTCTATGTAGCTGAGACATACTTGTACAGTGGAAATCAAAACTGTCCGAATGTTTTGCATTAAGGAAGTAAAGTAATGAAAATAATACAAATATAGGTATATTATCATATACATATACATATGTATTCGGACACTTTTGCATAGTACAAGAAATAAACATTATCACGATATTGCTCTGTTAAAAAGTAATGACATTTGTCACGTTGGGGGTTTTTTTTGTTTGTTGCGATCTCGTTATCAAGCTTTTATTGCTCTATCTGTGCATTATTGTGTGACCGGTGAAGTGTTTGTTTAACTTGACTTTTAAATAAAAAATTAAAAGATCTTTACAAATGAGAAAAACGCCAACTTATATTGAGAACAATGTGATAAATTTGTTGCAAAATAATTATTCATGCTGTAAAATTGCTGAAAACTTAAATTTAAGTAAATCCATGGTAAATCATATAAAAAAACGGCGTAATGCATCTTGCAAATTTAGTTGTTAGCACTTCAGGATAGCATGATTCAAATACAAGGTGGCGCAAAAGTAAACTTCCAATCAGGCGATCTTGCTGGCCGGTGCGAATCGCCAAAACGGGAGATTAGGCGCCCGGGAAATGCATCCTTCAGCATATCGGTTGTGGCACGTGCAGTGTGTGCCGTTGCACCGTCCTGTTGGAACCACATGTTTTCCAAACCCAATTTATCAAGTCGCGCAAAATTTATAGCATTTTCTGATAGGAGGATTACTTTTGCGCCACCTTGTACCTGCCTGCCCAATTATTCATACAGACAAAATAGCGTAATAATTCCTTTTGGATTTTCAGAAGTCCAAATGCGCCAATATACAAAATCACCATTTTCATATGGAATTTTCGAGCGCAATGCAATTCATTGTAAGAATTGTTAAATCTTCTATTGCTGATAGATCAACGAGTAAAATGTCAAAACTTTTATGTTCAAAACAAAATTCTAGTTAAAAAGCCCGTCTCAAACTCAATGAACTGAGAAAACTATTATTTTTTTCTATTCCAAATGCCTTTAAAACTAAGTTTTCTTCCTAACTAATGCAGGTTTTTTAACTAAATATGTTTAAGGGCGTTTGAAACGTTCTGGTTTATAAACTTTCAATATGTATTAAAGAGTGGAGGTTCTTAATGAAGTTTTCGTACCCAAGAAAAAATCGGAAAGAAAAGTTTTATCTCCACATTTTATGCATTATATTCCCTAATTGCAATTAAACTAGCTGTAACATTTTTTCTCATTTAATAAAACATTGTACTGTCTATTGATTTACAAATTATATATAATTAAATATTTTTTTTAATAACATCACAGCTTATTCTAATTACCTACTCGTATTTGCAAAAACTTAATTCTAATAAAATAACCGAAATATAAAAAAACAATTACATATCTCAACAACAACGTCTTAGCGTTTGTGGAAAATACTTATTCAATTAGAAATTTATCATATGGATATTTTGTGAAAACATGACCTATTACACTTTGGAATATTTTACCAAATGCTGAACCAATCGAACCTCTGATCTCCTTATAAATGTCAGACCAGTTTTCATTTAAAAACAAGTTCATATTATCGCCCAGTGCTTTGTCGCCATTAAACAAGTTATCGATTTTGAAAATCATCTTCTGCGGTTCAGGCTGCAATTGAAATTTATCGATTTTTAAGTAAGTGCCACCATCCTTTTCCATGGGAGTAGCCGAGAATTTCATAATGAGCTCGACATTGACTGGAATTTGAAAAAAATAATATTACCAATTTGTATTTGGAATAGCTGAATATTTGTTACAACTTACGCATTGTTATGTTGCTTTTGCCGGTGCCAGTTATGGGCAATACTAAAATTCTGCCTTTTATATTGTAGTCCCCCACTAGATCAAGTTGTTCAGCTTTTAGGGTAATTTCATGTTTTTGCGCCAAGTCCTTGCCGAAACCTCTATTTGAATTAATTATTTAATAATAAATAGTTTTAATTAGTTGTATGTTTTAATAAGTTTAAGTATTCCTACTTACTTGACTTTTGTTACTTTGGCATTGGAAAGTCCGTATATGTTACTGTTTGTAAATGTCAAATCTATATTAACTGGACTTTCAGCACCTTGTTTTAAAGAGATCTTTTTCACTTCCAATGGATCAATTTTCACCAAGTTTATCGATTGATCACCTTGATTTTTTTCACGTAGAAAATATTCAATTGTTTTAGCTAAACACTCGCTGTCGCCATATTTACAGGGTTTGGGATCTTCGGCTGTAAGAAAATTATAATTTATACAAATAAAAATCATACTTAATCAAAGTCCATCCATGAATTATATAATTAAATAAAAAAACACAAAAAGTTAGTAAATGTAAAAATAGAAAATACACAAGTTTTTTTTTTACAGCAATAGAAAATACTGTTATACTGAAGATTTTCTATAGAAGATACTGTTATATTGAAGATTTTCTATAGAAAATACTGTTATACTGGAGATTTTCTATAGAAGATACTGTTATATTGAAGATTTTCTATAGAAAATACTGTTATATTGAAGATTTTCTATAGAAAATACTGTTATACTGAAGATTTTCTATAGAAAATACTGTTATACTGAAGATTTTCTATAGAAGATACTGTTATATTGAAGATTTTCTATAGAAAATAATGTTATACACACGATTTTCTATAATAAGTACTGTTAAACTGAAGATTTTCTGTAGAAAATATTGTTATACTGAATATTTTCTCTAGAAAATACACGATTTATTATAGAAAATATTGTTATACTGAAGATTTTCTTATTATAGAAAATATTGTTATACTGAAGATTTTCTAAAGAAAATACTGTTATAGAAAAATACAGTTTTACACAAGATTTTCTTTATAAAATACTGTTATACTGAAAATTTTCTATAAAAATACTATTATATTGAAGATTTTCTATAGAAAATACATTGGCTATATCAGAAAATCATTCTGGGTCATATTAAATTTTCCACTGTGTGGTCTAAAGACGTGATTGGATAAATATTAGGGATGCTGATCCCGATTTGACAAATTTCGAATCATGGGATTTTTTTTCCGATATTTCTCTGGATTTTTAAATACCAAAAACTAATATTTGTTTAAAAATCATCAACAGAAATGTAAATTTTACAAAATTATGACGAATAACTAAAGGTGAAAGAATTAAAATTTATTTTGGATTGCCAAACTCATAAATTCCTATAAAAAACCTTTAATTGATTTAAAAGCTCAACAGATTACAGATTAAGAATGAGTTTTAGTTAAAATAAAAATTGAAGTGTGAGAAATGCTTGTTATTAGAAATTACTTAAAAAACGTTGATTGTGAAACGAATGAAATAATGAATGTAAAAACACCTAATAAGGTACGGTCACATTTGGCAAACATTTGCCGAAAAAGATGTAACCACTAAAAAAAAATGTTTTTGAACTCGTTTATTTAATAAAAAAAAACTTCGTTTATTTAGGACAAGACACAACAAATATTTAATTTTATTTTATTTGATGCTATTTAATCTTTCAAAACTCTTGTAAGAGTAAATAACGTCAAACAAATTTGTACTAAAACAAGTGGTTACGCTTTTTTAAGTAAATATTTGCCATGTGTGTCCATACGTTAAGAACTAGAATTATGTATTTGTTTCGGAGTTTAAGAAAGAATTGTTTAAGCAACAGTATACAATAATTTGGTAACAATTTTGCCCACAAACAAGCGTTTATTGTGAATAATGTTTTCATATATTGGCTTTATATACTCGTATTGGTAACAAAATTAAATCAAGATTTTCTTTACTGCCTTAATATTTTTAAGAAGCTTTTTTTTAGAACGAACGATAATATTTATTACTTTTAAATTAATATAGAAATTAACAACGAAATGGAATATAATTTTTGTAAATTTAACATTTCAATGTAATGTTATTAGGATTTTAAATTATTAATGGTTTATAAAATTTTGTTTATAACGTTTTAATTAATTTGAAAATAAAGGTGGATTCACCCATTCGTTCTTAACAAACATTTTCTTCGAACAATTTTTTTATATGAAGTTTGACGTCTCTCTTTTTGAGAGAGAGAGAAAATAATTTTTACGAACTTGAATTGGTTTAATTTTATATTTTTTCTGGACAAAAGTGAAGTGAGTTGCCAATAGGTTGCATTTTTTCATACAAATGACAATGCCTTATGTATTTCCATGGTCATCAGCAAAAGCAACTTTCTTTTTCCATTCATTTTGAATTTATGTCTATGATTTTGAATACACAATACTTTAAAATAATTTAATATTTGTATTTTGAAACTGAAAACCCAAAGCAAAGTAAATCAATGGCCGCACTTGTAAAACTAAAAGATATTGTTTACATATGGCAGCTTTGATTTTTCAGAAAAATTGTTCGATATGCAGTATTGCCATTTTAGCACTTTTAGTGCTAGATTTAGCATTTTGTTTCTCGAAAATGCATTGAATTTTTTAAAAATTATGCTAAATGCTTTTTAGCATAATTGGCTTGATAAAAAACAATTTTTTTCTCGAACAAATTTTTACTTTTTTACTCCAAAAAATACTTTTGGCGAAATAAAAAATAACTTTTATTAATATTTCATCTAAATTTCTTTCGGTATGGGAAGTAAATTTTTGAATTAATATACATATGAAATGTAGTCTATTAAAACAAGTCAACAATTGTTATGAACAAAATTAGAAAGAACTATAATTTATATTTGTAACATTTGAAATAAAAATTGTATTGTAGAACATTTTAGCGCTTAGTTTTTCAAGTTTTAGCATATTTTGAAATTAATTTTTTGGCAACACTGTCGATATGAGTGAATTGTGCTGCAAAAAACTCTCAGTAAAAAAATTTTTTCGGAAAAATTTTTGTTAAGAACAAATGGGTGAATCCACCTTAATATTTTGTTTTCCAGGATATTTATATGTATTTAATATAAGTTGATGTTTGAAAATAAATAGTTTTTTATTATTAGTTAAGCAATTTGTTTTAATATGAAATCCCTAATTCTGCCTAATTCTGCTAGTATTTTTAAATCTGTTGTCTTTGCTACACTGTATTGTGTCTTAGCTAAATGTCTCCAATAAAGTGATATCTATTACTATAACAGCTGTATAGCAAAAACAAAATAGACAGAATTTAATTAACTTTAAGATAATAGACAGAAGTTAAATAATAGTTTGCACATTTTAATTTGCATTTTGCAAATTATTTAAATTTAATTTAATATATTTCGAATATTTGACTAACAAAATACATATGTTTCCAATATATTCTACGTATGTATTTTGTTATTCAAAGTATGCATATTAAATTAAATTTAAATAATTCGTTTATGATTTGTTAAAAACATTATTTTTTGTTATGTGCAGATAATTACTTAAAATGGCATATTTATACTTCCTTAGCATTATTTACTAAGTTTGCAAATATACTACACAATCTTCTAACTTGTGTCGTTGATAAAAATGTTTATTTATATATTTTTTTTGTTTTTTGAATTGGTCTAGGTCAAGTTCTTGACTTTATAAACATATTTTCAATCAGAACAAGTTTTTAAAACCGCAAATTATATACATAAGTATGTGGCTGTTTGCTCACAATTTTATTTTGTTTTTTTTTTTTTAGCGAAGTTTAAAAAGTCACGTTAATTCTTAAAGGAAATTTTATAATTCCGTCTTTGATACCGGTTAACCGGCATTATTTGCTGGCTGGTTTGCATTGAAATTTCTTTATTGTATGTAGGTATACTTAAATAAAAATTGTGTATAAAAATAAGCGTTTTTATTTGCTTGTTTATAAAAGAGGCCCTAATATGTTTATTTAATGCCTGCGTTTTTAAAATGCCGTTGTTTAAAGTTTATCGACGACAATTGCATTCATAACTGCTTCTAATTAAGTTGTGTAAATTTTCTTATGCACACATTTTATATGGTTTTATGTACCTATGTACATATACATATGTACATATATCAGAATAATATTTCTATTACATATGAATTTTTATACTCTACACCACAATAGTGGGGAGGGTATATTGGATTTGTGCTGATGTTTGTAATGCCCAGAAATATTGGTCCAACACCCACCTTAAAGTATACCAATCGACTCAAAATTATTTCCTAAGTACAGAAAAGTATACCAATCGACTCAGTATTATTTCCTGAGTCGATTTAACGATGTCCGTTCGTCCGTCCGTCTGGCTGGCTGGCTGGCTGGCTGTCCATGTAAAGCTTGTGCGCAGAGTACAGGTCGCAATTTTGAAGATACATATTTCAATAAAATTTGGTATGTGATATATTTTCGCCCCAAGGACGGATGGGATTGAAAGTGATGAAAATCGGTCCATTATTTCACCTAGCCCCCATACAAATGTACTCCCGAAATAGGAGTTTAACGATCATAAATGTTTGAATTATGCAAGTATCCAAACAAATTTCACCACAAATGATTAGTAAATGAAGCCAAATTACATCTATAAATTTTGTGAAGATCGGTCCATAATTGATCATAGCTCTCATATAAGGACCACTTCAGAAAATGTTGTTATCCAAATAATATTAAACACAAATATGTTTTGTATATATACAAATAATATGGTACAATTTTATTAAGATCGGGCCATAATTAGGCGTAGCTCCCATATAAGGCCCACTTCCGAAAATCACTTTTAAAATCATAACTCTTTTAAAAATGTCGGTATCTAAATAATATTGAACACAAATATATTTCGTATATGTACAAATAATTTATTGATGATATATGATAAGTGGTCCATAATTAGTCATAGCTCCCATATAAGGCCCACTTTTGAAAATCATTTAAACTTAAAAATGTTGGTATCCAAATAAAATTCAACAGTAATAAGTTTCATATATGTATATAGAAATGATGGCACCTAATTTTATAATGGTCGGTCCATAATTAGTAGAAACTCTCTTAACGTAATCAACTTTAACCTCCATAAATATTTTAAAAGTATTTATATCGACACAAAGTTTAACATACACAATACTTATATTCACAGAAATCATGGAACTAAATTTTTGGATGATCGGTCCATACTAAGTAATATCTACCATATAGCGCTCGTTTTTGAAAAACTGTTTTATACATATACTGGGTGTAGGGTATTATATGGTCGGGCTTGACCGACTATACTTTCTTACTTGTTATATATTTTGTTCCTCAACATTTATTTCAAGTTTGCGCTTTTATCTATCTGCAATTTATATTCATATTAGTTGAATTATAAACGTTTCGTTTCTGCGATTGCGGAAAGAAATTTTTTGTACGGAAGCATAATTCGAAGTTATTCATTCCGTTACTGCAGTATTTTTCCTTTTTGCGGTATCATCTCTACACAGACAGTATTGCGACATGCCGCAGGAATTAATAATTACATTTTACATATCGATCGATATTTATTTCCGCTTAGTTTTCCTTTCATCAATTGTTCCATTGTTTCCTATTATTTAATAATGTTTTTAAGCTCTAAAAATAATATTTATTGATGTAGAAAAGAGCTCTAAATGTTGGTTTTCAAGCCTATCGTTTCTAAAGGTATGTTCACACATGGCAAATATTTACTCAAAAATGTGTAACCACTTGTTTTAGCACAAACTTGTTTGTCGTTTTTTACTCTTACAGGAGTTTTGCCAGATAAAACACTATCAAATAAAATAAAACTAAATGTTTGTTGTGTTGTCCTAAATAAACGAAGTTTTTTTTAATTAAATAAACGAGTTCAAATATATTTTATTCAGTAGTTATGTCTTTTTCGTAATATCCAGAAATTTCGAAATCTGTCATATATAGAGGGGTTCTGAACTTTGGCAATCTCTCGCTTAAATTCGACTGGTACGATTTGTGTGCAACAGTGCAATGTTTTATATATTAATCAAATTCAAAAGATTTCATGGATATTTTTTTATTTAATTATTACTGAAGCTGTAGCAAGTAGAGTTTGTAGATTCAGATTGTATGCTTAGATTATTTCATTGAACATTTAAGAAGGTAATTACAAAACTGTTTTATTTATGATTAATGCTTCATTTTCACTATGTCATTTTTGTTGTCAAATTGTCCAAATTGTTGGCAATTGACAAAGCAAAAATGACATAGTGAAAACGCGGCCTAAGTATAGTTTCTATAGTCACTCAAATTGTATGTTTAGATTATAATTGTTTTTATTAATGGCATATTTATATAGTTCCAATAAGCATATTTGCTGCAATTCAGGTTGGAGATAAGTCTTGAGGCCACTTATTTGAATATTTTTTTTATTAAATTACAGTTATACAAAATCGAACTTGGGAATGGGATGACACCAATTGTAAATAATCCTTCAGGGTTTTTTTTTTTAGTTCAGTGAGAGATTTTTTATACGCATTTGAAGTTGGTGATTTTGGAACCCTGTCTAATAAGGAAAAATTTGATAAAAAAAATACTTATTTATTTTTTATTATCCTGGAAATGTGTGGTAGCTGATAAAAAGCATTTTTTTATGTTTTGCAATTTGTTATTATTAAAGCCAATACAAGTAAATTTCGTAGAGTCACTCGAGTTGTATGCTTAGATTATTTCCTTACAAACGTAAGCATGCAATAGAAAATATTTCCAAAACTGTCTTAATATTAACAAACACTATCAAATATCATTCAAATTCACATAAACATATAAAAACTTTGTTGTTTTTGCAATTAATTTATTTCAATTCTAAATTCAACTTACGAAATTTAGCATTTACACCGCAACTTAAAAAAAGCGTTACACTAAATATTAAACAAAAGCGAATCATGTTACTGAAGAGACAGCTAGCAGATAGATTTCAATTAAAATCGATAAATGAAAATTAACACTTAAACTACTTGAGTAATAGTTATTATATTGGTGTAGAACAACAGAGCAACTAATTTTGGTTAAACAATTGACGAGAGTTTTTATAGAAAAATTATTGCATTTAAAGTATATATGTATGTATACACATAAATTTAAGCATACAATAGATTTTGAAAAGCATTTAAATACTACAAACTAATATCTGTCTTACCTATAAATAAAGTTTATTTAATTTGTTTTTTAATTTGCTTTACTAATAAAAAGTAACAATAATAATAAACAACAAAACTGGATTGGCGAGAAAAATAATAATTGTGATTAATCAAAGAACCAACTACAAGTCAAAACTATGTATTTAGTAACCAGCATCCAATAATAATCATTAGAATATTTAATTGAAATGGGAAAAAACCGTGTTGGTTGCATTAATGACAATAGTGTGGCCTTTAGATATTTGCTAACATACATACATACGTACATAATTTTATACACACGTGAATGTGTCAATATGACAAACGATGTAATTATTTTGAATATTATCTTAATTATTTGAAATGTTTATTGTCATAAGTTATAGAATTTTTGTTGGGTCATTATGTAAAAGGGTAGCTTAAAAATTGTGAGTAATTACTAGTCACGTGAATGGCCTATAGAAATACCACAATATTTTCTATAGACAATACTGTTATACGCAAGATTACTGTTATACAGAAGATTTTTTATAGACAATTTTGTCATATACAAGATTATTGTTATACGCAAGATTACAATATGAACAATATGAAAATATTGTGTTTTGTACAGAAAATACTGTTATACACAATATTTTCCATAGATAATACTGTTATGCTCTAGATTTTATACTGTTTGTTCCATAGAAAATACTGTTATACATAAGATTTTCTATCGAAATTATTGTTATACTGAAGATTTTCTATAGAAAACAGTGTTATGCGCACGATTTATTATTAAAAATATTGTTGTAAAAAAGATTTTTCATAGAAAATACTGTTATACGCAAGATTTTTCACAGAATATACCGTTACGCACAAGATTTTACTTAGAAAATTCTGTTCTCAAGATTTGTCAAGATTTTCTACTGTTATACACAAGATTTTCTATAGAAAATATTTTTATACTCAAGATCTTCTATAGAAAATACTGTTATATACAAGATTTTCTAAAGGAAATACCGTTATAAAAATAATAGTAGAAATATAACAAAATAGGAAATACTGTTTGTTCCATTGAAAATACTGTTATACACAAGATTTTTCATAGAAAATACTGTTATACTCAAGGTTTTTTACTGTTTGTTCCATAGAAAATACTGTTATATACAATATTACTGTTATAGAAAAAAAGTTCTATAGAAAATACTGTTATACTTAAGATTTTCTATAGCAAAATACTGCTATACTTAAGCTTTTCTATAGAAAATACTGTTATACGCAAGATTTTCTATAGAATAAACTGTTAGACACAAGATTTTCTATATAAAATATTGTGATATAAAAGAGTTTCTATAGATAATACTGCTGGCATGTGGATATAGCATACAATATAGTAATTTGCTAAGAACTACTTCAGCTTTTTCCCCAAAATATTTAATTACAATTGGATATGCGTCAGTTAAAGATTTACGCTCTTTACTTTCATGTTAAGGAACAAAAACTGATTGGCATAATTTATTTAGTTATAATTTATAATTGATTTATATGTAAGATACGTTCATAAATAAATCTTTATTTTAATTAAGATGATAGACCCTATTGTAATCGTTTCCCTTTAAAAGTTGCCACCCCTATTGCTATGATTCCGGTTATTTTAGTACCATCAACGAACTCTGGTACCATATTAACATATGGAAACGCCAACCTATACAAGGTTTACCGGGTGCCAATGGAGCCAAAAGTTACAGTTTGCTGTCGATTTTGGTCGACGGCATTATTGTACAATACTTCTTTAATAACGACGTTGGTTAGACAATTGCCGGCAAAGATCAATAGATTTAATAGCTATAAATCACTGTTAGACAATTTGAATTTTATCAGACACCTAGATTGTGGTTTTGACACCTTGTTAATAAGCTTTGGGGGTAAGTAACACCCAGCAGTAAGGTACCCGATTCAAAAGACGGTACTATATATGGAATCTAGTAAAAACCGGGTTGTCGGTTAACCGAAACTAAACTTTCTAAAAACTCTTTAGAAAACCATTTAACTGACATTAAAAGAAATGCATTGGCATGTAAATCGCAATCTAGGTTTTAAATATTTGCAGCAAGTCTCTAGTTGGGATTTAGTTAGGAACAGGTTAAGTAGTTTGTTAATCTCTGCTGTCACAACCGCTTGTGTATACATAACTGTAAACTGGATTACCTTCAAGTTGATTCTACATAGCAGTGTTTTCAAGTTCATTAATTTTAATGGCAATAAGCAATTTGATATGTTTTATAAAAGTGAACAAGTGAAACAAATTTAAGTCAACACAGTGGAAAAGATAATTTCTATATTCTATAAAAAATAATTAGAGAGAAATGAAACAATCGTATAGGAAATTTATATTGTCATTAGAGAAAATAGCTAAATTAAATAATTAAAGCATTGTTCATATAAAATCCGATCGCATAAATGTTTTAATATTGAATAAGATTGAATGCTTTTAAAGCAACGAAAGTGTTGCTACTAGGCTTTTTTGAAAACGCTGCTACAGTGTGGCCGGATTTTATTTATGTAAACATTATATGAACTTTATAATTTATCATAATTTTAAAAATGTCAAAATCTAATATGATAAAATCTGATTTCTGATACTGTTTTTAGAAGGCTTAAAAAATCTTAAACAAATCCATTTTAGTATGTTGTCTGTAAACACCACTGTGCATCGTTTTACTGAACAAAAATGCATCAGCATTAAAAGTTTTTGTTTAATATTAATTTTTATACTTCAATAAAATTAACTCAACCAAAAGGTGAATAACTTTAAGACTTTTTTCTTCATTTTACTTTTTATATCAGTTTTAAATTGCACATTATACGAGGGCGGTTCGGAAACTTCTTAGCCTAGAACAGAAAGCGCGGTATAAACAGAGAAAAAGTTAAGTGTTTTGGAAACTTCCATATGTGCTATGAACACATGATAAATTTTCTTTTCGATCTGCCAACTCAGGTGTTTAAAAAACACGTATCCACGATTTTTTTACAATGAAAAAATTAGAAATTCTTGGTGTAATTAATTACAATTTAAATAAAAAAGGTTTATCGGGACAAGAAATTCATAATGATATGATGAATGTGTTAGATGAAAGTGCTCCTTCATATGCATATGCAAATAAAAAATTGGGTTGCTGAATTTAAACGTGGTCGTAAACGCCACAGTGCATGATATGGTATTAAATGATCGACGTATAAATGTGCGTGAAATAGCTAATATCATGAGCATCTCAAATGATGATCGAGTCCATTTAATTTTACATAAAGCTTTCTGCAAGATGGGTGTCGCATTTGTTAACAGTCGACCAAAACGCATAAGAATGAACATTTCTTAAGCTTGTTTGGATCGTTTTAATAAAAATAAAATGAATTTTAAACGACGTTTCATAACTATTGATAAGATGTGGATCTAACACTATACTCCAGAGACAAAAGAACAATACAAGAAATGTACTGAAGCTGGAGGAAGTGGCCCAAAGAAGGCAAACACAATTCAAACGGCTGGTAAGGTTATGGCATCGTTTTTTTGGGACTTTTTTGATTGACTATCTGCAAAAGGGTAAAACAATAAATTCAGAGTACTACTGCAACATGTTGGATCAATTAAATTTAAAAATTCTAGAAAAACGTCCTGGCTTACAACATAAAAAAATAATTTTCATCAAGACAACGCACCAGCGCACATGATAATGATGGCTAAAATCAATGAATTTAAGTACGAGTTGCTTGACCACCCACCTTATTCTCCTGATGTAGCTCCCAGTGACTGTTACATGGCGCCAAATCTAAAAAAATCCTAGCTGGCAAGCGTTTTACGTCAAATGAAGATGGAATTATAGTTGTAAACCACTATTTTGAAGGCCTTGAGAAAAACTATTTTAATCAAGGGATAGAATTGCTAGATAAACGTTGGACTAAGTGTATTGAAGTTTCAGGAGATTATATTGAAAAATAAAAATGTTTTTAAAAACAAACTAACTTTTTTCTTTCTATGCTAGGCTAAGAAGTTTCCGAACCGCCCTCGTAGTGCTAAACTATTGATAATGGATTTGCGTTTTAATCGAGTTTCTGTAACGATTATTATTATCATAGTTAATAATGTTTCTTTGCAAATTTGTTAATAAGAAATCCTTAAATAAAATCTTGATGAAGCCAATTAAAACCCGTTTAATTGAAATTGACAGTGTTTTATTGTGGTTAAAAAAAATTCATTAAATATGGATGATTTCATCCGTCAGAGTGCTTTACATTATTACATATAGAAATACTCGTATAATTAGTATAAGTTTGTAATTTAATTTGCAAAATTAACTTATCAGTCGTAAACAAATTGTTGTTTTTTTTTGCAGTTTGTGAGTTTTTGCTAAGAAGTTGTGAAATCATGCGTAATAAATAATAAATTTATGAACTTTTAGCCAGCGGTACATTGCTAAAAGTTCAATGCAAAAATATATTTGAAATCTAAAACATCTAGACTTTATGTGTTGAAATTATTAAGTTATTGTGGTTTACTCTTTGCTGATTCTTCACTGGCATAAGTTCAAAATCAAAGTGGTTTTATTTTGTTTAGAAGTAAATGAAGAATTAAAGCGAAATGAAATTGTGAACATTCGAAAAATATAAAAGCTGTTGAACTTCAACATAAATCAAGTATTCGCTACACAGAAAAAAATAAAAATGAGTTTCAATTAAAATATTTGTGGAATCAATTAAAAATTTAATTGAAATCGGACCTGTAAACAAAATGATAGTATCAATTAAAAAAAAATGTGAGATTTAATTGAAAATATCAGAAAAAGTAATTGAATCAATTAAAATTTTAATTGAAAATTATTTTAAAATCAATTAAAGGTTTAATTGAAAAAGAAACATGATTTTTTTTTCTGTGTACTCGGAAGTGGACGGTCAAATATGGACCGATCATCATGAAATTTGGTTCGATGATTTAAATGTGTATATGGATTATTCTTGTTTAATTTCAAGGGATTTATAAGGGATTTATATGCATTTAAGTGATTTTAAAAAGTGGACTTTATATGCCCCTTTTATGTCAAAATATGGACCGATGCAACAAAATAACGTTTTAAAATTTACTTTGTATGTAATTTATTATTGCAAAATTTTGTATGTACCATAAAGCCATATTCCGGGAAGAGATTTGTATAAGGGCTATGAAAACTCGTGGACCTAATTCTACCATTTTCAACAGGACTTGTTCTTCTATTAAAAAATTAAAGCGTGCAAAATTTCATGGCATTATCTGCATTATACATATTTGAAGAAAATAGCAAAAAATATTTAAAAAATATAAAGGTAGTGTGAAACTTTGATCTATAACCGGATCCTACAGGATTTTTAATACCACACATTTCGATAGAACAAAGAATGTTAAAAATGGTAAAAATTTTCTTTTTCTCGAAGCAATATCGTGCCTTCAACAGACGGACGGATATGGCTAGATCGCCTTAGAATCTCATAAGGACTAAGAATATATGGACTTTTTGGTTCTACGACCAATATATTGATGTGTTACAAACTGAATGACAAACGTAATATACCCTTTACTTTTAGGTGGTGGGTATAAAAACACACAAAACAAAAGAAAAGAAAACTTAACGAAACGAAGCAAACTTGAACAAAATACCCAAACAAATAGTTGCTAGAATTGCTAAAAAAAACCGGCACGCTTTCGACAAAGTTTTAACAACCACCTTATTATGGATGATAAAACATACATATGTAAATATGGACCTATTGGCTACTTTGAATAAATTTTACATTGTAGCAAAATATCAATATACAAAAATAAATAATTTATTTAAAAGGCAATAGTTCGGCATGAAATTTGCAGTTTGTCAACTATTACTTTGAACATTTATAAAAAAATTTTCCATTTAAAAAAAAAAAAAAAATTTTACATATTGCCTCGTCACAATTCTTCTGTAATGTTTTGCGCTGATTTAGAATCCTGTCATTATTATTAATCTCGTATTAACTTGTGGTTCAGAATCGATTGAATAGCTTTGTTTTGTTACATAAATATAAAACATTATAATACCATTAGCTAATGCCATTAAAAATGCCTGTGTTGTCAACATTTATACAGCAGATTCCAAAAATCGTCAAAATTAAAGATAACAAGGTCATGTTGATGTAATTGTAGGTTTAGAATATAATATGCTATTTTGAGAGAGCAACATATTCTACATTTTGTTTAAATATAATTTTTATCCTGAGAAAAAAACCCGACTTAAACTTGTTATCAGCGGTTAGACTATTTTCTACCGCCGGCGAGTTTTATTTAATTAAATAGAAGGGGGCTAAATTTTCCAGTTTACTTTTTATAATCAATTTAACGCTTATATTCAGTAAAGGCTTAGATTTTGTTTAATTATATGATTAGTTTTGCTATAATTTGATTGTCGTTTGAAAAAGGTTGCTTTTCTATTGATTTTTTCACATAATTTTTAATTAAAAATTTGTGAAATTTTAAAATGAGGGTAATATACTAACAGTCTTATTCAGAAAAAATTAAAGTAGCCTGCAAGTGTACTTTGAGAAAATTTTGTCTCAAAGCACACTTCAAACCTACTTTATTTTTTATGAATACGGCAGTATATATGTATGTATATTTGATGGTGTTTTTCTAACGGCCATTAGATTATTACCAACCAGTAAAAGAATAAGGTGTATTATTAAAGATTTTTTGGCAGCCTTAAAATATGCTTTATAAAATTATTTAAGTCTATTAAATCTGATATGTGGTGAAAAAATGATTTAAATATAAATATAAACATAATTTTCCACAAAAATTAAATTGTAATTTTCTAAAAGTTGCTTGATTGTGATGGTTCTCATCAGTATTTTGTTTGAAAGCCTTGCATTTCTTATATATACAGTGATGGACATGATGTTAGCACACTTGGTATCTGTTGCCAATTAAAGCAAATATTTTATATTGTTCGTTAATTTTAAAACCCTTTATTTTTCAAAGGTGTAACATCTCAACTTAAGATCGCGCCACTCCAGCTTGTTTTACCATTTGTTGTATTTCGATGGCTTTCTTTCCATAATAAAACTACTAAAAAAACTCTGGACAGTAATTTAGCAGTAAACAAAAATTTTATTCTTATAAAAGAAATATCTTCATTAAAATCCTAATCTGTTTTTAATAACATCTGCACATATCCTAGACATACTTTCTACCAGATCCATAAAGCGCTCTCCTGGAATTCCATTATAAGTATTTTGTATTCCCTTCCACAAATCGAACAAATTCTTGAGTCTTACATCATTCCAAAGGTTCTCAATTGGATCCGGAGATTGAGCTGGTCTTTTAAACACATCATTCTGCTTTAAGCAACTCCTCACAGATGTTGAGGAGTTTTATGGGTCGTTATTGAGCATAAAACGCCACTTAAGTGGCATATTTTAAAGCACTTGTGCGTCGATCTTATGTTTCGTGCATCGATCACCATGCTTTGCGGTTTTAAAAGTATGCCTGCATGTTTGGAGGATGCCATACGTATCTTTTTCTATCCTATCCAAACCTGCAAGATTTGGATTTATCGCTCCAGTGAATAGCCTGCCAGAAAATCATTGATCTGCCCATGAGCGCAAAAGAAATCTGAGACTCTTAAATTTTTCGAAACATGTGGCTTATGCTGAACAATGCATACACGGAAGTTTTTTTCATTGAGTCTACTTATAGTCTATAGGAGACGCCAATACCGACTTTTGTTGAAAGATCTGTGGCAGCATCTAAAGTTAAAATTCAAATTATATATTCGAATTTATTCTACCGTTAAATTTATATTTTAATGTACAACTTATTACATCGATGCAGTTCAAAATACAACAATGTCAAATGTCTTGTAATTGATAATTTTGTAAGGTTGTGTTAGTGCTGTAAAGCAAATACATATATAGTTCTTAATATATAAGATAGAACAGTAAGTTTTTTCTTTTATATGAATATTAATAAAATGGAGTCACTTAATTTTCTGAAGTCATTAGAATAACACGTTTTTTATTCTCTGCTATTGGCAACCGCCACAATTGGTGACCCCGACGTGATAATGACCGAAAATAAGCAAAACCAGGCTCAACCTACAACATCTGCACAAGCAGCAGCTAACAACCCCTCAATAAATAACGATTCTAATACTATCGTCAATAGAGTTTCAGTTAAAGTGCCACCTTTCTGGCCGGAGCAGCCTGAAATTTGGTTTGCACAAGTGGAGGCTCAGTTCAACATATCAGGCATAAACAGTGATATTTCCAGATTTAATACCGTGGTGGCTGCCATCGAAAGCGGAGTACTGTCTCAAATATCTGACGCAATCTTAAACCCACCTGAGCGAGATAAGTATATCAATCTTAAGTCCTGCATCATAGAGAGATACTGCGATAGCGAACAAAAAAAAATACAAAAGCTTATCTCTGAAATAGATTTAGGGGATAAGAGGCCCACTCAGTTATTAAACGAGTTGAGTGGGTTGGCAAAAGGTAAAATAAACGGTGAGTTTTTAAAGTCTCTTTGGTTACAGAGACTACCAGCACATGCTAGGGCGATATTACAAGCATCAAACGCAGATTTGCCGGAGTTAGCAAAACTTGCTGATAAGATACTAGAGGTAGCGGATTACCAAACTATAGCGGCCGTGGCAAAACAGCAACCCCAAGAAAACGAAATAAATCTGCGTATACAACGAATCGAACAGCAACTCAATCAATTAGTAAATACGAGGGGAACACGTTTCCGTAGAAGAAGCACCCAACGTTCAAGAAGTAGGGGATCTCGATCAACAACGCCAGTTGCTACTTCAACAGGTGAGTGCTGGTACCACGAAAAATTCGGCAACAATGCTCAAAAATGTCGACCTCCATGTAATTTTTCTTCAAACAATACAAAAAACTAAGTAATCCACCAGACTCTACGGGCGGTACTGGCGGTCAATTGTTACAAATCGCTCGTCTTATTATCTGTGACAAAACCACAAATATTAAATTCTTAATTGACACCGGCGCCGATGTGTCTGTTGTGCCGCCCAGAGCAGCAGACAGAAAAAATCAACATAAAACACCGAATTTTTTTGCAGCTAATGGTTCACCCATTAAAACGTTTGGCCAACGCCGTTTAAGTTTGTCACTGAATCTGCGCCGAAGTCTGACTTGGAATTTTTTCATCGCCGACGTCAATAGTGCTATCATCGGCTCTGACTTCTTAAAAGCATATGATTTACTTGTTGATATAAAAAGAGGTAAACTTATAGACAGAAGAACATTGTTAGAAACAAATGCAAAATTTGCAAACAATTCGTCAATTAGAGTTTTAACACACATAAATAACTCCAAATTTTCAAATATTCTGAGTGAGTATAGCGATTTAACCGTCTTAAACTCTAACAAAACTCCCATAACAACCAAAACTACTCATCACATAGTGACGACAGGTCCACCGGTTTTTGCCAGGCCAAGACGACTCGTAGGTGAAAGGCTTGAAGCGGCCAAGAAAGAGTTTCAATTTTTAATGGAGAAAGGTATTTGCCGTCCTTCAAAAAGTCAGTGGGCGAGTCCACTGCATTTGGTAAGAAAATCTAACAACGACTGGAGGCCGTGCGGTGATTATCGGGGTCTCAACGCTATTACGGTCCCTGATAGGTATCCAATACCATATTTACACGATATTACAAACATTCTGCATGGTAAGAAGGTGTTCTCAGCGATTGACTTGCAACGTGCATATCATCAAATTCCGATTGAACCAGCTGACATACCTAAAACAGCCATATCGACACCGTTTGGTCTGTACGAGTTCATGTATATGACGTTCGGGTTAAGAAATGCCGCCCAAACGTTTCAACGTTACATTAATGAGTTGCTTGGCGATTTGGATTTTACATTCGCATACATAGACGACATTCTAGTTGCATCAACAGACGAAGAGCAGCACGAAAAACATTTACGTATCGTATTTGATAGGTTGCGAAAAGGAAACCTTTCAATAAATGCTGACAAATGTAGACTTGGATGTTCAGAATTGGGTTTCTTAGGTCATACAATCACCAGTGAAGGCCTAGAACCACCTAAAGAAAAAGTCGAAGCCATACGAAACTTTGAACGACCCGCCACAGCCAAAAATCTAAAGAGATTTTTAGGCATGATAAATTTTTATCGGCCATTCCTTCAACATGCCACTAAAAATCAGAGCGTCTTACAAAAACTTATAAAGGGAAACAAGAAAAATGATAACACTGAACTCGTGTGGTCATCAGAGGCTATATCTGCGTTCGAGGCATGTAAAGACGAGTTAGCAAATGTAACTCGATTAAGTTACATGTCACCTCACGGTGAACTTACATTGACTGTGGATGCATCAAACTCTGCAGTTGGAGCGGTCTTGCATCAAGTTGTCGATGGCAAGCCGCAACCACTTGGCTTTTATTCGAAACAACTCACCGATGCTCAACGTAAGTACAGTGCCTACGACCGAGAACTAACCGCAATATATCAAGGCGTACAACATTTCAAATATGCGTTAGAAGGTCGTAGGTTTATAATTTTCACCGACCACAAACCCTTGGTATATGCATTTCAACAAAAAATTGAAAAAGCACCCCCTAGAAGAGTCCGTCAACTAGACTATATAAGCCAATACTCTACTGACATCCGCCATATCAAAGGCATCGAAAACAATACAGCCGACTGGCTCTCTCGTATTTTCAGCGTTACATCCGAAAACATAGATTTTGAGGCAATGGCAAGTGAGCAAGAGTACGATAACGATTTGAAAACTCTCCTAGAGCCTGGTAAAGAATGCTCACTTAAACTAACACGTCTACCTATTCCAAACGCTACCAAATTCATATACTGTGATATTGATGGTACAAAGATTAGGCCATACGTACCAGTAAATCATCGGGATATTGTAATGAGAAAGCTGCACAATTTATCTCATCCGAGCATAAGAGCGACACAAAAACTTGTTAGTGAGCGCTACGTATGGCCAGGTGTAGCAAAAGACGTCGCAGAGTTTGTTCGAGGGTGTTTACAGTGTCAAAGAGTAAAAAGTAGCAGATACACTTCAGCACCGCTAAGCAAATATGATGTGGCTGATAAACGCTTTCAGTATGTCAACATAGATCTTATCGGACCGCTTCCAACATCTGGTGGTAACCGTTATTGCCTGACCTGCATTGACCGTTTTTCGCGATGGCCAACAGCAATACCCATCCCTGATATTTCAGCCCCTACAGTGGCAGCAGCCTTTGTATCAGGATGGGTAGCGTCATATGGCGTGCCCGAATGTATAACAACAGACTTAGGAAGACAATTCGAATCTAACCTCTTTCAAGAACTAACGAAAACGCTCGGTATTCGGCATTGGCGAACCACAGCCTACCATCCCCAGGCGAATGGGATAATTGAAAGATGGCACCGGACCTTAAAGAATGCTATAAAATGTTACGCTTCCCAGAATTGGTCTTTTGCGCTTCCATTGATATTGTTAGGACTTCGTACTACGGTTAAGCTTGATATTGGAATTAGTCCGGCAGAATTGCTGTACGGAGCTCAATTGCGATTACCAGGAGAATTTTTGATACAGAGTAAGTCTAAAGATAGCCAAACTGAATTTGTACAACAACTGCGCCGAGCAATGGCCGATCTGAGATGCCCAAAAACGTCATGGCATTCCAGTAAAGATTATTATGTTGATCCTAATTTAAATGCGTGTAAGTTTGTTTTTATAAGAGTAGACCGAGTAAAAAAACCATTAGAAGCAGCATATGAAGGGCCATTCGAAGTTGAGAAGCGATTTCAAAAGTACTTTGTAATTAGAAGAGGAAACACGACAGATAAAGTGTCAATAGATCGATTGAAACCAGCAAAAATATTTTCTGGTGACGTTGAGGAGCCACGGAAAGACAGCCATGACACCCAAGTAACTAAAGGAACAGCACAACCTCATAAAGTAACTCGATTTGGAAGACGAGTCAAATTTCCAAACTTTTTTAATTAACGCAAAAGCTAGCTGGGGGGTATTGTGGCAGCATCTAAAGTTAAAATTCAAATTATATATTCGAATTTATTCTACCGTTAAATTTATATTTTAATGTACAACTTATTACATCGATGCAGTTCAAAATACAACAATGTCAAATGTCTTGTAATTGATAATTTTGTAAGGTTGTGTTAGTGCTGTAAAGCAAATACATATATAGTTCTTAATATATAAGATAGAACAGTAAGTTTTTTCTTTTATATGAATATTAATAAAATGGAGTCACTTAATTTTCTGAAGTCATTAGAATAACACGTTTTTTATTCTCTGCTATTGGCAACCGCCACAGATCTTTTTAAATTCTGGCGGAGCTCTTAAAGAGGTCTGCCAATAAAGATAAAAGAGTATTTAGGGGTTGTTTTTTTTCTTGAGTAACATTTTTATATGATCCATATGTTCGATTATGGCCTAATGCGTTGCATACCATCTTCCGGGAGCAAATGAAAATACTTGGAATCTCGCCAATGATGCTACCTCTAGAGTTCGTCTGGTGAATAACCTTACGTTATTCCTTTGTGCAGCACATTTTTTTTAGCCATGTCTACATATTGTTTTGATTCGTGAAATAATTTCAGAACTTTTTAATTCTTAAAAACGCGAAAAACTAGAAAGTTATCTGAATTATTGTTTAGCTCAAATTGCCTATTGATTGTAATTAACAAAATAAAATAAAAAATCCGCGGGAATTTTTTCTCTTTTTATTTTTTTAACATTGAATTTGAATAGGAAAAATGGGAAAAGGGAAAAAACTCCCCCAAAATTTTTATTCATGAATAGGCTGATAGTTTAATACTAAATAATAGTGAGTGAAGCAGAATGTCAGTTTGAATTGACCAACCGATGTACCAATGCCGAAGATAGGGAACCGGAATATTTGACAGTATAGCAGGGAGTTACCCCCACGCTAACCTAGTCTCGCCTTCCCCCTGTGAAATGTCTCTCTAGCAATCCCCTACTATAATCCCATCCCACTCCAGTACGAGCAATGCCCATACCCTCTAAATCCCCAATGTCCATCATAGTAAGGACACTCTGTCAGTACGTGCACTGAGTCCTCAGCTCCCTCCCACACCCACTGTCCGTAGTGTACGAAAGGCTCTCTTATCCAAAAATGCATTTAGTGAGTCCTGTCCTGTCAATAAGGAGCCCAAATTTAGGCCGAAGTCAAAATCTGGAGATTCCTGTACGAAAGTCACATATGAAAACATACGTCACCTTCCCTTTGTCGCTCTTCGACCATCCTGTCCTTCACCTAGAAACAACACATCCATGTAAGAGTGTTCTGTTTAACCTACTATCCCCATTCACCAGATCAAAAGCAGAAATCAAATCATGTTCTACAACTGCCGTTTTCTAAACTAAAGTTTCTAGAAATTTCTTTAAAATCGACACCAACTTAATAAAAAACAAGTAAGAAAATATAGTCGGTCAAGCCCGACCATATAATACCCTACACCCAGTATATGTATAAAACAGTTTTTCAGAAATGGGCGTTATATGGGAGATATAACCTATTGTAGACCGATCATCCAAAAATTTAGAGTCATGATGTCTGTGAATATAAATATTATATGTGATAAACTTTATGTCGATATAAATATTTTTAAATGATTTATGGAGCTTAAAGTGAATTACGGAGAGGGTCTTAGACTTAGAGGAGAACTTAGACTAATTATGGACCGACCATTAAACATTTCTGTATATATAAAACTTATTTCTGTTGAATTTTATTTGGATACCAAAATTTTTAAGAGATTTATAGTCATTAAAGTGATTTTCGGAAGTGGGCCTTATATAGGAGCTACAAGTAATAATGGACCGATCTTCACAAATTTTGTAGATGTGGTTTGGCTTCATTTACTACTCATTTGTGGTGAAATTTGTTTGGATACTTGCATAATTCAAACATTTTTGATCGTTAAACTCCTATTTCGGGAAATAATGGACTGATTTCAACCAGTTGCAAGCCCATCCGTTTTCGGGCCGAAAAAATATCACGTACAAAATTTTATTGAAATGTCTTCAAAATTGCGACCAGTACTCTGCGCACAAGCTTTACATGGACAGCCAGCCAGCCAGCCTTATGGACGGACGGACGGACGGCCATCGTTAAATCGACTCAGGAAGTGATTCTGAGTTGATCGGTATACTTTAAGATGGGTGTTGCACCAACATTAGCACAAAGCCATCCAATATATCCTCCCTACTATTGTGGTGTAGGGTATAATCAGAGTCAATATATTAAGATGCCGGCGTTAACGTTGCGTACGTCATACGCTTATAAAGAAAACTTGATATTGACAATGGGCATATCGATTTACAACAATCGACACAAAACAATATCGTTTCGTATTGATGGCTAAATTCACAGTCTTTAGTTAGCTAATGGCAAAGGCTTAACTAATGATTCTTTATTCACCATGCTTAGTTTGCCATAAGAACACCAAGTAATAGTTAAACAATAGTTAGTATTTAGGTTTACCAATGGTTAAATAATGACCGAGAATTCGGACATAAATGGAATAAAGGTGATTAACTTTTAATTTTGGGCTTTTAGTAATATAAAATTGGTTGCCATCTTTAAGCTGTACACTAATTTTTAATTGTTTTTCTCAGGCACTTGTTTCTTCTTTCCACAGAATTTGCATGAAATCAATTTTAATTTGAAATTTTTTTTTAAATAAGTAAACATTAAACCATAAACCATATACATACATATAAACATATACTCGTATGTATATTTCGTATTATGATAAAAATATTTTGCTCCATAGATGAAAAAGTATACCTACTATATACTTAATTTTGACTGTGACTGTTGATTTTAACAAGAATATCGCAAAACTAACAAAATACTTGAATAAGTTGTATTTATGAATATTAAGAAGTTAACGAGCTATCAATGCCAACAAATTGTTTGCCAAAAATAAAGCATTTGTCACTTAATTTAAAGGTTTTGATCAGAGGCTCTGTTTAGTACATCTTAGAAACTATTCAACAAGCCAACATGATCGGTTGTCGTTAGTGATTTAGAAAAGTCTGAAAGGCTGGCTGCCCCAGCTGGTTGTTTAACCAATCTACTGTATTCACTCACTAGACGAGTAATGATGACGATGTGAATTATTAAATATGATTGATTGATTGATTGTTCAAATAACAAACTGAATCATAATTAAAAAAGAAAAAAATTAACATATTTTTTTTACTAACTATTAGAGAAATATTATTTGGCTTGAGTTCATTTTTAATTAATAATTCAAATTACTATAAAATCTTTTTTGATGTTTGTTTTTAAGTCTAAACTTTAATATTTGAACAGATTTATAGATATTTAAGCGTTTGTTATGTTTTTCATCATTCTTTTAAGCGTTAATAGTTTAAATTCTTTATATTTGTTGATTTATTATAACTAAAAATATTTACAGCCGTATTCATAAAAAAATCTTGATATTGGTTTAAAGTACAAATTAGTAAATCACTTTAAGCTTATTAAATAAAGAAGAAAGAAATAAAGAATTAAAATAAAAAAAAGGTCGAAGAAATCAAAATTTAATTTAATAGTTTTAAAGAATTTTAAGCTGTAGTATTATCTGCATGTGTCAATTAAATATTAATGATCCTTAAATTGACCAACCAGTGATCAACCAGTGATTGCAAACATGGTACAATTGTACTTTTTTGATACATTTTAGACACAGTTGGTACCACGAGTCATTTGGTACAATTTTAGATGCAATTGTCTTGTTTGCATACGATACCGGTGATTAGATCTAAATATATTTAGTATGGCATCGTTACCGGTGGTAAAAAGTCCAAGAAGTGTTTTAAATATTAAAGATAAAGTTAAAATAATTAAAGAGCATTCAAAAAATAAATAGAGTGTTAAAATGCTAGCTCAAAAATACGAGGTTGGTATACAGACCGTTTATGACATTATAAAAAACAAAGACAAATTTTAAAAGTTTTGTGCAGAGAGTGATTCGGTGGTTGGATTTCGTAACCGAAAAACTTTAAAAAAGACAGCTGAAGAGCCAAAAGTAGATTTAGCACTTTACGATTGGTTCAGACTAGAGCGTTTTAAAACGACGAGAAAAGACTAAAAAATATACCACACAAACCTAAACATTCATACTGAGTGTGAATACTGCAACGGGTGGTTGCAAAATTTTAAGAATAGACATGGAATAAAAAGACCTAATGCTGAAGGAGAAAAATCTTTAGCAGTCTATGTAATTGCCACAATGTTCGTAGAACAATTAAATGAATTGATATCAACAGAAAATCCTACCAGTGATCAAATTTATAATGGCCTTTTTTGGGAGTGTTTGCTCGAAAGTTTGTCATAATGAAAGATTCATATGTATATGGACATAAGGTGTCAAAGGAAAGACTAACCACTTTATTTTGCGTTAATGCTGCTGGTGCACACAAGTGCAAAGCTTTAATTATTATTAAAAGTGCTCGTCCAAGAGCCCTAAGAAATGTATATGAGCTTCCAGTAATTTATAATGCTTGGTTTTCACTATGTCATGTTTGTTGTCAAATTGTCCAAATTGTTGGCAATTGTACTAAAACGGGTTATCTATGGCGTCTAATGAGATTGCAATCATGATTGCAAACATAGATGACGCCATATGACAACCCGCTTTCATACAATTGCCAACAATTTGGACAATTTGACAACAAAAATGACATAGTGAAAACCAAGCATAAGATTAATTTAAAGCAGAAAATATTTTCTTAAATTCATTGATTTTCATCTAGCACATTACTAAATTTCCCAGGTTGTTCCAGAATTACAGAGCAGAATAAAATTTAAGTTTAATGCATTCAAGCCCATATTTTTGAATATTGAATTCGGTTATACATTTTACTCCTCTAGGAGCAATCTGGGGCTAGTTAAGGCGGTGACAGCTAATTTTATAAAAAATAATATTTTGTATGAGAACAGCCTTAAGGAGGGCAGATAGGGCGTAGGTGTGTCCATAACAAATGTAGAAGGGGATATATTAGTTAAGGTCGGGCTCACATTTTAACCCTGTAAGTGCGACTCAGGGACAGTTATGAAGCTTTAAGTGGATTTTATCTCGTTTTCTCCTACTTTTGACCCAGATGAGGTGCCATTTACCCCCATAAGGGGTTCTAGCATATCAAAATCAAAAAGTCCTTCACTATACCATCCCTAATGCCCACCAATGTTCACTTGTTAAATAATAAAAATATTAAAAAAACTTTATAATCAAAATTGTTATTCGATTAAACGTGAATATCAATTATCAGTAATGTTTCTGGTCCCGACCATCACGTATAATCGAGGCCCGACTGTATTTGTATAAAAAGGGACATTTCAGTAAAACAAATAATATCTCATAATCTGTTTGTCAACTAAAAAAGCAACAAAACGATGAAGAAAACAAACTAATTTCAATAATTTTCGGTTTTATCATAAACATTTTTATTTTTGAATAATGAGTTTTTTCTTGTTTCTTTTAATTGTTCAAAATCAAAATCACTAGTCAGTTGTGTACATTTTGAATCAGTTGGAGTGCGCTTAAAAATTCAAAAATTTTAAAAACAATAAAAAGAAGGAAAATTCCAGCTGCCGCTGATTTGAAATTTGCATAAAACTTTATATGAAAATAAAACATATTTAATTATATTTTTATATTTTATTTAACACTTTTTCTTACCTATTCTTCTTATTAAAAATAAGGTCTCCATTATTTATTTGAGAATAAACTTATTTACATATTTCTTTTATTTAATTTTAAAGTTTTACGAATATGTACAATGCGCAAAATGTAAACAAACAAAAAGAAATAACAAGAAATGTCACTTTACAGTAGACTTGAACTAGCGACTAACCAGCTTTAAATTTTTAAAATTTAACAAAGCTTTACGAAAGCTTTACAACTTTCAAGAATTACGCTTAATAATGGTTCGTAAACCTCTTGTACATTTTTATGATACGCCTGTAAAACTCTGACGTCAAAGTTAAAAAAAAAGAAATTAATTCAACTTACATAAATTAACAACACTCATTTCAAAAACAAACAAACAAACAAACAAATTTTGTTAATTTATTTAAACGTTGTTTTGTTTTCTTTAACTTTGTTTTGCTAAACACATGATATTATTTAACCCATTTTTGCCTGAACTAATTTATGTTTTTCAAATTTGAAAACTAATTTTTTTCTTCTTTATGTATGCACGTCAAATTAATACCTTTAAAAAGAATTAAAAAATATTTAAAAAGGGTGATTTTGGGCATGTTCCAATTTTGTAATACCGGGCTCACAGAAACATTGAAGTGAATAAAATAAAACACTAAACATTCCGATATCAAGTTGTTTCAATATTGGAACACCGGCAAAAGTGGGTTAAAAAGTTTTAATGAATCAATTAAATTCAAATTAAACATACATACATACATATATTTTCCTGTTTTTAGATTCTGTAATTTCATAGAATATTATTTAAAATGGCGCTTGAAATTTCAGTCCGAGAACTACGGAAGCGAATTTGAAAATATTGAGAATATTTGAATCTTTAGCAGTTTTTAATATAGAGAAATTACAATTTAATTTGTTTGTATTGGGCGTATAACTTAAATATGCGGGATTTTTTTAAAATTTTTAGCTTTTATATTAAAACATTTTTGTTTAAAGAGAAGTAACACTCAGGCAATTAATATGCAATAATTGCGTTACTTTCTTTGGAAAGGGGATAGTTTGAAGAAGTAAAGGTGATGAAAGTAGAAGAAAGCTTTATATCACAACTGTGCAATTGCCCATTATGTTTTAGTGCAGCATTGCAGCGCCGCTGGTGGTGAGTAGGCGCATTATTTTTTAAAGCTTGATTTTATAGCCTTTTTTAAATTATTTTACTTTGGTGGCGTTTGAATGCTATACCACCGAAGGACGGCGCTGTGATAAATATAAGTTATGATGGATAAAAAGAATACTAATAATTATCAGAAACTGATGTTCTTTGAGTGGCAGCGTCTGGGAAACGAACCTGGGCTGCAAATACCAACTCAAGCATTAATCACAGCAGGCTACCGGCTACAATATATCAAAAGTAGAATATACACGTTCATATGAATGTAATTATTTTGACAACAGCAGGCAACACGACTGCAGGTTGTTGTCCATGCTGATTTTTTCGTCGCTGTCAAATTAAACTAATTTCCATTTTTGTTGGCGACAAAACAAAAACAGTGTTGATCATATAGCAAAATGTGTAAAGCAAATTAAATAAAATAAAAAGCAAAATACAAACTGTTATGATCATTTATGCATCAAGAGTTGTCTGGGTGTTTTTCGAATTAGTGTTTGGTTCCACCATATACAGGATGCCAGGATTTGCCAAACCAGTTTCGTTTTACATACCTAGTCAACACACAACGAGTTCATACATTTTTTAATATTAATAATTCCTTGATCTAGTCTTTGAAAATCTACATAAAATGAAAACTAAAACACAAAACAGAACTGCTTATTGTAGCGTATCAATTAATTTGGCCGCTTCTTTTACAAACCAACTACACTAATACCTCACTTTGCGTTGGGGTCACGTTCCAAAAAACACGACGCAAATTGAAACGACGCAAAGTGAATTACAATTTTCTATAGCAATGCATGTAAAGATTGAAGTTAGGGTTGCGAAAATACTAAGTCGTCGGCTTTCTTTCACAAAAAATTAGTGCAATGTTTGCTGAACAGGTTTTTTTTCAACGTAAACTAATTTTTCTGGTAGCAATTGTCTGTATTAGTACCACTAGCATTACCGTTGGATAATGCTTTACTTTTTATGTCAACAAATAAGCTTTTTGCTTCTGTCTAAACTATCATTTTACTTAATGGCATTCTCTGCGCAACTTGATTTTCAATCCAAATAGAAAGCAAGGACTGCATTTCGATCATCAAAGCAATTCTTGTCATCGTTTTAGCATCTAATAATGTTGCAGATTTTAATTAAAGACTCGAACCCAAAACAACACAACCTCGAAAATCTAACGACGCACAGTGAAAATTAGTACGAATTAAGCAGCAAGGCAACTTCGAAAAAAAAAAATACAAAACGAAACGACGCAAATCGAGGTATTGGTGTATGTTTAATTGTTTATCTTACTTACCACCTTTTAGTCATTTAAATATACTTATGTATATATAAATAAAAAAGCAAAATAAATAATATTAAATTGATTTGTTTGAATATACTTATGTATGTACTCGTACGTACACATGTATGTATGTTAGACGAGTACCATTTATTTTTTCTTTTTGCATTCAAAATTTTATTAAAAACTAGAAAAAAAACTACTAATATCATAATTGCATAATTGTGGTATAATAATTATGAGCTATTTATAAATGAGTATTTATTAATTCGATCATTTGCAAATACGGAAATTATAAATTGTCTCTTTAAAAACTAAAACTTATAATTAGCAAATAACAAAAAAATTAATAGTAATGAAATTAAGTGTTTGTTTTTTTTGTTAAAAACTAAAAAACCACCTACAACTTTTAACTTAAACAAAAATTCACAGTTTTTTCCCTCAAGCTTAAATTTAAATTTTATGTAAACTAAATTAAATTAAAATTTAATTCTCGTACAAGTCTTCATAAGCAAACTTCTTGAAGATGGGCGTCAAGATGCTCTTCATAACCTCAGCAATGGCCACATGAACAGAGGGCTGCAATTCGGACCAGACATCGAACCAGTTTTCATTCAAAAATTGATTCATATGAGCTCCTAAAGCCTGATCGCCATTAAATAAATTGGTTAATTGGATGGTCATTCTGGTAAATAAGAAAAGTTTTATAAATATTATTTGCATTTCGTTATTCAGTTTAACCGTTAAACTTACTTTTTCGGTTCAATCAACACCTTCAATTTGTCCACCATCAAATAGCTTTTACCATTTTTGCTTTGTACAGATGGCTTGAATTTCACAGAGAATTTGGAATTTTCTAGGGTAATGTCAGCATCACCATCACCGCGTATGGGTAGAATTAAAATACGTCCATCGGCTGTGTACTTGCCACGTATGGTGATCTTTGGTAAACTGCCATACATTTCAAATTTGGAAGTTGAGGGATCAGCTTCGAAACCACTGAATGAAAAGTGAATAACAAAATTTTAAGAAGTGATTTTTTTTTTTTTTAAATCTAAGTTTGAAAATAATATATTTGTTGTTGGTTTGTTCTCAAAAATATTGACTGGAATTTTTATAGTGATCATTAAATATGCTTTAAAATCTTTATTTTTTTAGCATAATGCATTGAAATTTTCAACTTGTTTTATGTTTGTCATTCTAAATACATAATTAAATAGAAACAAAAATTAACAGAAATACAAATGGAAGCTAGCCATTCCCAAAATATCTAATAAAAAACTTTAAGGATAAATGTCGAATACATTAAGGTTGTCAAAACTGATTTTCTTTTTGTAATCACAGCTTTGAGATTTTAAAACAAATGGCTTAAAATTGAAATTTTGTTAAAAAAAAATAGGTAAAATTTGGCACGGCGAGCCAAATATATTATTGGCAACGTCAGATCCGCTCATCTCTAGCATTCGAAATCAATGGAAATAGAACTTTGGGACTTAGATGAAGAAGTAAAAGGGCTGCTAGAGGACAGAAACAATACAGTGAGTAGCGCGTTTGATCATTAAGCATGAGTTGATATTTGTGGTCTGGATTCGAATCCCAGCCGCTGCCACTCAAAAACAACATCAGTTTCTGATAATTATTAGTTTTTCTATCCTATCATAACTAATATTTATCACAACGCCCTCCCTCGGTGGTATAGCATTTAAACGCCACCGAAGTAAAAAATTAAAATAATGGCTATAAATCAAGCTATGATCAATGCGCCTACTCACCACCAGAGGCGCTGCAATACTGTACTATTAACAAACATAACGCGCAATTACAGTGTTGTCATATGAAAAGCTTTTCTCTACTTTCACCACCTACTCTTCTCCTACCTATCCCCTTTCCAAAGAAAGTAATACAATTAATTAATTAATATAAAGGCATATTAATTGCCTGAGTGTTACTTCTCTTAAAAAAACAAAAAAAAAAAATATGGAATATTTGCAGGCAATTTTCCAACCAAATTAATAATAACTATAATTTTCTTTCGTTATTGTTATTTAAATAAAGAAAAAAGAAAATAAAGAATAAAAACCCGGTTCTATTGCAACTGGTTCTAATAGAACCTGTTGCAGAATTGATTAAGTGGATACCTGTTCACAAAATTATTCTAGGTATTATTAAAATGTTTTTTTTATCTGTCTTTTTAATAATAAAATCATATTCAACAAAACAAAAATAGCGTATTTTCATACTAAATGGTACAAAAAATCAAAAGTTCAATTTTGACCTTAAATTTCTCATCAACTTCTGAAACGATTTTAAGAAATTAAAACTAAAGAAAACATCAAGATTTTTTCTCTTCACAAGAAAAAAAAAATACTAAAATATCTCCATCGTTTCAAAAGTTACAGATTTTTGGCTGATGAAAAACAATTCTGTGCCACTGTGCGGCGCAAGGACAACATATTTAGAAAATTTGACATGTTTGTTATAGTAAAATAATCTCTGTAAAGGTATTTTTTACAAATTTAAAAATCTATTATAACTTTCATATGGAAAATCGTCTATATGAGGGCGGTTCGGAAATTTCTTAGCCTAGAACAGAAAGCGCGGTATAAACAGAAAAAAAGTTAATTGTTTTGAAAACTTTTATCTGTGCTATGAACACATGATAAATTTCTTTTCGATCTGCCAACTCCTTCATATAGAAACAGGTGTTCAAAAAAGACGCATCAAAGTTTTTTTTAAAATGGAAAAATTAGAAATTCTTGGTGTCATTAAATATTTAAATAAAAAAGGTTTATCAGGACAAGAAATTCATAATTATATGATGAATGCGTTAAGTGAAATTGCTCCTTCATATGCAAGAGTAAAAAATTGGGTCGTACAAGCATTGAGCATGAACCACGTAGTTGACGTCCAAAAACAGCAACAACAACAGAAATTGTAGCCAAAGTGAATGATATGGTATTTAATGATCGACGAATAAAAGTGCGTGAAAGAGCTGAAATCATAGGCATCTTAAATGATCGAATAACTACAGATGAAAAATATTTCTGCACGATGGGTGCCGCATTTGTTAACAGTCACCAAAAACGCATTAGAATGCAAATTTTTAATAATTTTTTTTTTTTCGTTTTAAGAAAAATAAAATGATTTTTTAGCGTCGACATGGATCCACCACTATACTCCAGAGACAAAAGAACAATCCAAGCAATGGACTGAAGCTGGAGGAAGTTCCCCAAAGAAGGCAAAAACAATTCAATCGGCTGGTAAGGTTATGGCAACGGTATTTTGGTACTTCAAAGGTATTTTATTGATTGCAAAAGTGTAAAACAATAAATTCAGAGTACTATTGCAACATTTTCGATCAATTAAATGTAAAAATTCGAGAAAAATCACCTAGCTTACAACACAAAAAATATTTTTTCATAAAGACAACGCACCAGCGCACAAGAGTATTTTTACAATGGTAAAAATTAACTAACTAAAGTGCAAGTTGTTCTCCCAATGACTTTTATCTGTTCCCAAATCCAAAAAATTCATTTTACCTCAAATGAAGATGTAAACCACTATTATGAAGGCCTTGAGGAAAACTATTTTAATCAAGGGATAGAATTGCTTGATAAGCGTTGGATTAAGTGTATTAAAGTTCCTGGAGATTATATTGAAAAATAAAAATGTTTTTGAAAAACTAACTATTCTCTTTCTGGGCTAGGCTAAAATTTTTCCGGACCGCCGTCGTATAGGGTTCTACAAAATTTTGTGTGTGATGGAAAATTTTATTGTTTAACAAACAAAATAAATTTAAAAAAACTTGGTCAAAAATTCTACCTTAAAGTAAAAAAAATCCGGACCAGGTTTTGCCAAATTAAAAATTTTTAAATGCTTAACGTATAAAATCGAAAACCATAACATTTAAATGGTACTCGCAATCATGTTTTTTAAAGATCTAGCCGATATCTAGCCGGAGAAAATATAAAAATCGTAGAAACCAAATGAGTAACAACAACAACAAAAAAATTGCATCCTTTTAAACAATTTTAACGTGTCAAAGGTGCCCTAGTTTGAGATCGCACAGCTCCGCCCTTGGGTCCAACTTCAAAACTTAAACTCGAATGCTCCTTGGCTACGCTTATATAAAATTTCATTACAATCGGACCAGCATTTTAGCTATGGTAGACTTCTTTTAGAAAAATGTTGATTCTGTCCCACTGTGCGATATTCCTTCATTTGTCTGGCAGTTCGAAACTTTTAAGATATGTCAATAATATTCTGCATATTCGTTCTTTTCAGTCAGAAAGATGAAGCCTATTAAAACTAATTTAAATCGGTCAATTATTACTTTATTACAAACTTTTGCTCTTATACTCGCTGTAATTTATTATGAAATCGGGCTTGAGTGACACTACTGGTTTTGTTTTAAAATGTTGTCTTAACATCATTGAAAGAAATACTGCCAACCTAAAAATAAATTTATAAAATTAAATCTTTGTTGTCAAGCTCTATATTCTACCACAGTCTCTTAAAATTTTAAGAATGCAGGAATTTACTGTGATACTTTTGTTCCCCACAAAAACTACTCACACATATTAAAACAAAAACCGCCTTTGATACGACAAAAAAAAAACTCAAAAACCCCAAAAAATACATTGAAAATTATAAATACACTTACACAGCACGATCAAATTTCACACCAGACAGGCCCACAACATCAACATCGCGGAATTTTAATTTCAAAGTTAACGAACCACCACGACCATCTGAGATATCGAACTGTTTCAAATGGAATGGTTCAACAGTTGGAAATGCTGCAGACGGATAACCTTTGCGCGCATGTTGACTTATCAGACTTAAAGAGGTACGCACCACACAATCTGTATCAGCCGGACGGCAACGTGGTATATCGGCGGCTAAAATGAAAAAGAAAACGATTAAGAGAAACATATTTACAAAAAAAAAAATTGCCCACAAATAAAATAAAAACTAAAAAGAAAATGTTTTTTTTTTTTGTTTTATGAAGAGGAATGTTGCGCTACAGAATATGGTTTTCAGCTGTATACATTCTATCCTTATTCAAACAAACATGAAAGTATTCCAGCAAAAATTGTTTAACTATTTAGTTCTTTTTTATACTGAGGCTTATAATAATGGGTACACTTTATAATGGGAACCGAAATGAACCAAATATTCATCATTATGCGAAACGACCATCAATTTTAAAAAGGGGGAAAAATTGATTATTTTAATTGTGCAGCACAAACTTCTCATTGTGAACTCCATTAATCCTGGGTAAAATTTTATCAGCATGCTTAAACATGCATTTTACAATAAAATATAAGTTTTTGTATTCTATTTATTATATATATATATATATATATATTATAGGTTTTCTTTTCAAATTTATTGTCTACGTTTTTCCTTCCAAAAAAATTTCAGTTTCGGTATTCGGGTAAATTTCGAGCAAATACCAGGAGTATTTGACCGATTTTGGCATAATGCGAAACCGAATACTAGACTAAAAGTTGATAAGAAACACATCTTAGTTAGGACGTGGTCTACTGGTCTTTTGCTATTATTACCAAGTACATTCTAATCCACAACGCCTTATTGCGGTGGCGAGAGGTGAAAGAAGTTAATTGTAGAGCTTTTCTGGGTAAAAGTGATCGCCTCGTTTTCATTTTAATCAGTTGGGTCATGAAAACTTGTAATACATTTGCGTTTGGGCCATGAGAAACTGTAGTTGCGCAGGCAAGAGTTGAAGGAAGTTACTTCCAGGGCTTTTCTGGATTTGTTCATTATAATCAGTTGGGCCAGGACACCCATTTGTCATGGAACCTATTATATTATTATACAGATCTGGGATCAGTGATCAAATTAATAGCATAAGGTCGTTAATCCAGCATGTTCTACACACGAACCCAAACAGGTTAATGCTGAAACTGCAGCCGAAATTAGAGATCTTAAATTTCAACAATTTATTCCCATGAATAAATATCCACCGAACGTCTAGGCGGTAGAACTTATATCGTCTTCAATTTCTCTAGAGACGGACTTTTCAGACTTTTTTTTATAGCATGGTCTCCCCATTACTTGACTTCAACGCTACAATATGTGAGAATTTTTGTTTCGTCATGAGCTCCGTGTCACACATATCTCTCTATGTTCTCATACAAATGAAAGTCCTACCTAACATGCCACGGGGATACTCCTTCTCCGATGGCATCCCAGAAGAAACTGCTCCGTCAATTTCATATTTTTTTTTGTGTACGAAATTGTGACAGCTCTTAATATGCCCTCATTGGGTAACACTCAATTAAGGCGATCATACTGCGGCGTAATTTACCACTGCCCGACATACAGAGAGTCTAGCCTGTTGAGAATGTTAAGGGAAAAGCACAATGATTCGATGATATCAGATAGTTAATAATATCAGCTAATGATTACATAGCTGAATATACAAGGAAAACCCATACAAGTTATAGTTATCTAGCCGCTGACCTAACAAATCCTACAGTCTAGACTCTAGAGAGTTTTTCAGGGAAAGCTTAAGAGGCACAATAATACTTTGATATCAAATAGTAAATCTTTGTTTAGTGTGTCACTACATACCTACCTACATATATATACTTATCTGATCTGATTAGGACTAATTTAACCATGTTCAACTATATTTGAATTGTTAACAAAATTGTGCTCGTTTGCGAAAAATGTTAATAGTTTCTATATTATACATCTTTCAAATTAATGAGATGGACTAGCTTTAAACCAGAGTAAGTAATGCGAATAGATTTCATTCGTAAGCGAATTTAATTTAGGAATTTAATAAAAAAATTGTACAATTCGCATATTTAATAAATAAAATTCACAAGAGAAATATAATAATAAGGAACCCTAAAAAGCTGTAGTTTACAAAAATATTTTAAACGTATTATTTTCTTCGTCTCTAAGGCTTAAAAACAGAGTACAGCGAATGCTCGAATTGAATTCATTCGTAGCGAATTTAATTAATAACTTTAATATGATTTTTTTTTTCAATTCACGAATTTAATTAATCTAAATATAAAGAATGCTAAAAAGTAGCGCGAATGCTCGAATTGAGTTCATTCGTAAGCGAATTTAATTTATGAATTTAATACGATTTTTTTTTTCAATTCGCGAATTTTATTTATTAAGAATTCCAAATATAAAGAATGCTAAAAGTATTAAGCTAGATTTACACGATTCATAACTTTTAAATAAATAAATTTTGAAGAAATGTTTCTGTTTACACGAGTTTGAGTGTAAATCTAAATAATAATTTAATTAAAAAGTAAAGTTTAAAAACAGTGTAGCGCGAATGCTCGAAATGAGTTCATATATATCGAAATTAATTTATGAATTTAATACGATTTTTTTTTTTGAATTCGCGAATTTTATTTATTAAGAATTCCAAATATAAAGAATATGTTGTAAATATGTTGTAGCTGTAATTTTCCTAATTAATTTTAACGTATTATTTTATTTATCTCTTTACTATGACCTCGAATAGTATTCACTAGTAAGTGAATTTAATTTATGAATTAGAGAAACCCGGCTCCAAGGACTGCAATTTAAAAAGCCACTACTCCCATCCAAATATCTAAAGACTTAAAACAAACCTTAGAACCGCTCTAAAAATATACTATTTAGAATTGTTCAGAATATGACAAAAAGAATAGAAACTCTAATCACCCCTATCGTGAATAAAAATTCCACAAGAAATTTGTTCCCTTTTCACACTTTTCCTATTAAAATTCAATGCTAAAAAAAATAAAAGGGAACAAATTTCATGTGGAACTTTTATTCACGATAGGGGTGAATAAGTTTTAATCTTAGTTATCTTCTAATCTAAAGATCTGTAATAGGTACATAATATAGTTTATAAAAACTGTGTCCCTCCTTTGATAGCAATACTCGATATACTGGAGAGAAACCTAGTTCCTGAAATGAGTCAGAGTCTTTTAAGAGCTGAGTAATATATACATAAATCTAGGGAAAGATCCTTCCTAAAATGAGTCAGAGTTCTTTAATAGCAGTGTTAGCCATATAAATACATATGTATGTATATCTAGGGGGAAATCCTAGAAGTTGTTAGTGTGGTCTGGGACTGTGTAGATTTTGTATGGACCAAACGTCTTGCCATATTCATTGTGTTGGCTCCTTATTATAGTCAAATACTATTAGTATATTAACTAGAAATACGAGTAAATGAATCTACCTCTAATTAACTTCAGCGGTGTTTAATTAAACGAAACAGTTTTATATAAATCTGAACACAACGATGAATCATCTCAACTTTTGTGTTGAACATTTTTTTTAAGAAAATCAGTTAAAAATTTCCAACTTAACAGATATTTTGTTTATTTACATTAAAAATTTTTAAGTCCAAAATATAAATAAATTTATTTTAAACAACTTTTTACGTTTCTTATATCTACCGTAAAATATTTTTTGTTTAAGTTTAAAGCAAATATTTGCACTTATTTTAACAATAATATTCATTGTTGTAAATTTAAAAGAGAAATTTTTGCACATACTATTTTAAGTAATTTTAAAATATTTGGGTTTTAGAAGGAAAAAAAACAGACCGACGGACAGGTTAAAAAAAGAATAAAATGTCATTGAGAGTTGGTAAATAGTTTTTATTACATTGGAGAAAGTATTCAGAAATTAAACATCTAAACAAATTAAATTAGCAACCTTTAGTAATCACAGGTTTTAATATTGTAAAGTGTCACCAGTAAATTTGACTCTGTTTTTGCTACCACTATCCTTTAGTTAAAGTTAATTATAACAATTATTGTACAATATATAAATTAATCACCCCTATTCTGACTTTTGATTACGTCTCCGCATTGAGTTACGCTACGATCGAAAATTGGTATTCCAAACAAAACCAATATGTTACTACGAAATGTGGAATAGAAACAAAGAAATGAGCAAGTTTGTTACTATTTTAACCCTTTGCCTGTCCCCATATAAAAAAAAAATTATATCTGTACGTCCAAAATGTTCGATCGTAGCGTAACTGAATGGGGAGACGTAATCGAAAGTCAGAATAGGGGTGATTAGCCTAAAAGCAATTTTAGGGCAAAAATCTTAAAGTGCAAAATTGCTGCTATAAAGGAAAACTTTATTGCTATAAAGGAAATTATTATTGCAAATTAGTAAAAATTTGTATGCTGGATATTGAAACTGCAATTGAGGAGAAAAAGCCAAACGTTTTTTATTTAAGCACTATTATTGCAATTGTAAGCAGGAAATTCAAATGAATTTATAAGAAAACCAACTGACCCGGCAAACGTTGCTTTGCCTTCAAATTTTATTTTTATTGGAAAGGTTTCATGCCAATCGGTCTATTATAAAAAGAAAGGCCACCAGTGCCATTTTTGAAAAGGGGCAGTGTAGTTGAATAACCTAGATGCCGACTGCAGCGCCATCTGCCGGTCTGGTTTGTGAATATTAACCATCCAAGGTGGCACCCAAACGCATGCAAAAAAAATTATTCAGTGACATACGCACGTACAGTAGAATTATATACATAAAAAAGATTTGTAGGGGAGGTACCACTACGCGTCTTTATCAAATCCCGTCCATATTTGCAGCAGCACTTGAAAAATGCACACCAAACCGACGTACCAAAATTTGTTCAAATACCGTTATGAGGAGCAGAAATAATAGATATTTAATTTGTGGTTTGTATGGGAGGTGCCACGCCCCTTTATCCAATTGGACCGAATTGTAAATCTAAACCACCCAAACGCATACAAAAAAAATTATGCAAATCTGTCCAGCCGTTTCGGAGGAGTTCAGTCACAACACACGTACAGTAGAATTATATATGGGCAACTTCAAAAATTTACGGCACTTAGAATATTTTTTTAATTTTTTTTTTGTCTGACATCAATGTAGATTTGCGTGTGTATAAGCCGATATTTGAGTATGTGAAATCCGTTAATCATTTTTACTGCGGTTTTAAGTTAAAAAAAATATAAAAATTACAGTTTTTGAGGTTAGAAACATTTTTTTTCCTCCATAAAATTTTAAATCTTTAAAATTTTTGTCGTGCGTTTTCAATTTGAGTATCAAGCTCAGTAAAGTCTTCTATTCGATGTACGTTGCAGCGCAATTGATACAGCGTTTTACTTGTCACAAAGCGAAATGTGTTTGGGGAAAACTGCCGCTGCACGCGCCCGGGTTGAAAAAAAATTTTTTTTTTTTGCACTTTATCAGTTTAGTCCGTCGCGAAGAATCTATTTAGATACCTAAACATGTTCCTATGCCATGTTTTGATATAAAAAAAGCTAAAAAAAAATGTTTTTTTTTGGAAAAATTTTCAAAAGTTCATAAAATTTTTACGTTTAAAAATTTTAAAGTGCCTTTTCGCCTCGGAAGTACCCTTTATGAAGTTACTCACATCACGCAATTCGGATTGTCAGACGCAAAAAAGATACATTTTTACAAAATTTACGCTAATTTCTTTTAAGTTTGTGATCTCCGTGATACGTTATTGGTGCGCTGACACCAACTTGATATACCTCAAACTTTATAAAATTACGCAGTTTTTTTAATTCTGCGCTTAAAAATCATTTTTATTACACGACACAAAAACCCTATGTAAAATCTTCAAAAAGTTCTAAATTCGAAAAATTTTCGTTTCACTTGTAAACCACATGCAACTTTCCACCCAGCAGCGATATAAAATTTTTTTTCTTTGTGGATATATCCTCCAAGTCTAGTGACTATATTTTGTATTGGTTTGGATCTGAAAGCTAAAAACTATTACAAAGAAAACGGAATGAATGAAAAAATTCTTGCAAGTTTCAAGTCGTTTTTTTAATTTTTCGAATTTTAGATGACCACTTTAGATGAAGACTTTTCAACGTAAAACTTTGCACATCATTTCCTTCAAGTATAGTCATCCAAACGTTTTTATCAATTCATAAAACTTAACGGAATAAGAGCCATAGTATGTCGGTTTCAGCAGGTGCTCAAAAAATTTGAAATACCCCATATATAAAGATTTTATTTAAAATAAAATAAAACTTACGAAATGTTGAGGCAGCTTTAGTATTTGAAAAAAAAAACATGCAGCAACTTAAAGTTGCAAGACACAAAAACGCGATATTAGACATTTCTTTTTTTCAATGATTTTTATTACAATTTTTTTCCGTTTTATTGCAAAATTATTTTAAAACGTTTTATTAATAGCAAAACGTATTGGTTCACTACAAATACAATTGTTTATGTTTGTTATTATTATTGTTATGATTATTATTTATTTACTATTTTATCATACAACAAAATTCTGTTTTATTAATAAATTTTCTTTGTTATGATTTTTGTAAGGATTAAGAAGTGTACAAATTTATTTTATTTTTGCAATGTCTGAACCAATGTCAATGTTAAACTGAAATTAAATGCTAGACCTACGCTGGCATTTATAATATTTTTTTTTCATTATTCCATTGGTGAATTTTGTTTGTTTGTTTTTATTTTTTTGTTTTGTTGGTGTTGTTTAGCTTGGCTAGAAAACAAAAACTTATTTTTTTTATTATGATTTTTTTTTTTGGTCAACAACGTATCATTAATATTGACAACTTCTAGAGCTACAAAATGTTGTATGAGTATAAGATTTTACTACTACTGCTATATATATATATATATAGATATATATAGATATATATATGTACATATAACTATTCTACTACTTACTATCATCTAGTTTTGGTTGTTGTAGGTATTTTTTTTTTTTTGCTAGCTTCTCTTATTTTTAAACACAACTTATTTATACCCTACACCACCATAGTGTGAAGGGTATATTGGATTTGTGCTGATGTTTTAATGCCCATGAAAATGAGTCCAACACACACCTTAAAGTATACCGATCAACTCAGAATCACTTCCTAAGTCAGTTAATGAATCCGTCCGTCCATCCGTCTGGCTGGCTGTCCATGTAAAGCTTGTGCGCAGAATACAGGTCGAAATTTTGCAAATATTTCGATACAATAGTTATCATGATATTTTTCGGTGAAATCGATCTATTATTTCACCTAGCCCCCATACAAATATCCTCCCGAAATAGCAGATTATCGGTCATAAATGTTTTACTTATGCAAGTATCCAAACAAATTTCACCACAAATACGTTTTAAATAATTAATTTAAATAATTAACAAAATTATCAAATATGTTTTAAATAATTAATTTAAATAATTAACAAAATTATCAAATATGTTTTAAATAATTAATTTAAATAATTAATTTAAAACGTATTTGATAATTTTATGCAAATCAGTCCATAATTGACCATAGCTCCCATATAAGGCCCATTATCGAAAATCACTTTAAAGAGCATAGCTTCCTTAAAATTGTTGATATCCAAATAATATTCAACAAAAATACATTTTATATATACAAAAATCATTCGGCCCACTTTTATGATGATCGGTCCAAAATTAGTCATAACTCCCATATAAGACCCATTTTCGAAAATCACTTTGACGGCCATAGATCTCTAAAAGATGTTGGTATCCAAATAATATTGAACACAAGTATGTTTCATATATACATATATATAAATAATTTGCTATAAGTTTAGTCGTAGCTCCCATATAAGGCCTAATTCCGAAAATCTATTTAACGACTATGAGATAAGATAAGATAAGATAAGATAAGATAAGATAAGAAGGCTTGTACACCATGTGCACTTCCACTCGGAGACCCTGTGGTCCATTGGGAATCACAATTGAAAAAAGAAAAAGAGTAGAAAGATAGAGAGATAGATTTGAAATGAAAGAGGAACTAAAACCGCCTGATAAGGGGAGAAAGAAGGAAAGAAAGAAAGATCCCCTTACGGATTTGGAGTCGCCGTAGAAAGTTCCTTAAATAGCCACCCTATTCCTCTAATGAAACCCAGAATGTTACCCGGTTTACAGCCAGCAACATTGCCGAGTTCGTCCAGGAATCTATTTCCTAGCCACTAAAGTCTATGACTCTGCAATCCAGGACAGTTGCACATAATGTGCTCTATTGTCTCTGGCTCCTCTGCATCCCCACACACCCTACAGAAGTCCTGTGTGTTATTATCACATTTGCCTCGGAAGGCCCCAATAGAACAATGACCGGTTATCACTCCTACCAGAACCCTGAGACTATACCTGTCCAATTCCATCAGCGTTTCGGTCGCGTTTGCATTTAGTTTTGGCCATAAGGCCCTGGACACTATGCAATCCGACCTACTGCCCCAGGATTGGTCTGCACAGTCACGGAATCTTTCATAACGACTATAAGTCTCTTAAAAATGTTTGTATCCAACACACATGAGTTTCATACTTATATGTGCATATAAATCATGATCCCGAATTTAAAAACACTTGACCCATTATTAGCCAAAGCTCACACATAAAACCCCCTTCTAAAATCACTTTAACATGTATAAATCTTTTAAAAGGTGTTTATATCGTGATAAAATTTAACACAAAAAATATTTATGTACATATATATGCAGAAGTCATGCCCAGTGTTTTCAAAAAACCGATTTTTTTGAAAACCGGTTTTTCGGTTACCCGAACTCGTAAATTTGCCCAAAAACCGGGTTTTCGGTTACCCGAACTCGTAAATTTGCCCAAAAACCGGGTTTTCGGTTAATCGGTTAACCGTAATTGAAAACATTAGTCATGCCAATAAATTTGTGGATGACCGCTCCATTATAGGCCATAGCTCCCATATAGCGCCTATTTCTGTGAAACTTTTTTTTGGTTGTAGGGTATTATATGGTCGGGCTAGACCGACTACACTTTCTTACTTATTTTTATATTTATTTCTTATTTTTTTTTTTCTACAATCTTTGCTAAATTGATTATAATTTATTGTATTTTATTTATTTATGTATTTTAGTCATCATTGTTAAAATATAGAATAAATATATGTATGTATGTACATATGTATGTAAGTATGTATGTATGCATGACAATTTGTACATAAGTATGAACACATAATGTGGCTGTCGATGTAGTCGCCTGCGTTGTGTTTTGCAGTTACTTGTTATTCTGTTCCTTTTCGAAATTGTTATTGTTTGTGTATTCGCTTCGTTACTTTTCGGACTGGGTAGACTCTACAAAAATTTCAACGTATGATTATCATTATTATGCTTATGAATAAAAAAAAAACACATGTATACATACTTTTTCATTCCTCCACTTTTATTTACCGGTAAATACTTTCAATATAAAATTATCTTCGTCAAAATTATCAGGTTCATTATCGTAAGTTTGCTTTCATACATATAAATTAGTTTGGGACCTGTTAGCTGCTGCTGCTGCTTTTTTTTTTATTATTGTGCTGTTAATAAAAAGTTAATAGTTTGTTCATTTACGAAATTGTTTGTAAATTGTCGCATCCCAAGTATGTTCCCCCAAGAATTCTAAATCACGAAAAAAGTTTAGCTTTTGTTTTTCGTTTTCCGTTTTATTCTTTCTGTTAAATTTGTGCTGAAATAATTATTAACTTAATTTCAGTATTTACTTAGTAGTTATTGACTATTACATTTTGATGCTGAACAATCTCCATAATATATTTAAATATATGTATGTATGTATATGCAGGTACATATAATTTGATTATAAGGAACTTATTATAAATTTAGAAGATCAACGAATTTTGCAGCTCTTAAATAATACAGTATCTGGTAAAAATCTTAGGAACGCTAATATAATTATTCTACCAGTAAGACTTACAGTCGAACTTCTATAAATTGAATCATTATTACCCAGAAGAAAACTTCAACTTATAGAAACTTCAACTTTGGGTATAAAATTTTAAAATGCAAAAAATAAAACTATGCTGTGTGTTCAAACTAGGAATAACGAACAGGAGAACAGGACCTTCAAGTATAACAATTCCTGAATGTGCCAACCCAAGTGAAAATGATGGCAAAAAGTCAATCTATTAAAATTCATGATTTTATTTCGATGGAACGCATCAACTGCTTTTAAACTTTTTTCTTTGGCAAATGCTAGATACTTTTCAATTGACCGAAGCTGGAGAAAATTTCGGGTTTCATATACCGATTTCTAAACACTTTATAGGTAAAAATTTTACTTCAAATACTGCTTTACACAAGATTTTCTATAGAAAATATTTCAGAAAATGCTGTAGTGAATCATTCTGTTAATCATTTGAAAGATTTATTTACCGCAACCACATTAAATGAAACCATTGATTTGCTACCTGCTACCTGTACTCCATTTTGGAGCAGCTGCACACCTACGTTTTCAGATCAAAAAGGCTATTGTTGATTTAAATTTCAAGAAAACAAAAAAAGAACACAAATATATTGCCACAAGATGCTTATAGAGCCGGTCAATTGGCCGTCTAGATCGTGCGATTTAACGCCTTTAGACTATTTTTTGTGGGGCTATGTTAAGTTTTATATCTATAGCCAGACAAGCCCGCAACGGTTGACGCACTGGAAGCTAATATTGCAGAATTTTTTTGTAAGATACCGGCCGATATGTTAGAAGAGGAGTATGCGAAAATTGGACCCAGCGTATGAACCATTTGAGACCTTGCCGCGGTCAATATTTACATGAAATCATCTATCGACTCGTAGAAAGATTTCATACATATCAATCCGAAAGCCCTTAAAAAATTACTTCTTACTTATTGTGAGTTCGTTATAATATAATGCAGATACAATAAATAAATAAAAGTAGTAATAAAATAATTCAGAGTCTATAGAAATGTTAAAGTAGTCCTGTTATAAAAAATGCTGAATACTATTCGAAAGTATGAAATGTGTCACAGAAGTACTATGGTGATTTTTAATAAAACAAATAGCATCACAAAAATGTATGATTGTTTAACTTTTCGCTGCTTAGTATCTATATGTATCTAAATAATAACCGAAAATGTTCGGTTCTCAGTGCATTGCTACTTACTGTAGCCCTCTACTTACTTATGTTTCATGCAATTTAAAGACTAATAGTCCCATTAATTTTGCTTTTAAACTGATTTTTTTAATTTAAATGGATATATTAACCTTTTGGCAAAATGTTTTTGTTTTTATACCACTACCATAAATCATTTTGAAAAATCGTCATAAATTTAATTGTTTCAGTAAAAATTCAATGGCACGCGACTTTTAATAAAATGCCAATTTCGATCCTGGCATGTTCAGCTTAAATCAACTGAATTTAAATAAAACAGAAGTATTTAAATTTTATTAAATAATATTGGTAATTTTTGTATTCCGCTCAGTAGTCTCGGTGCACATGCCCAGAATGTTTATGAAAATTTTGTCTACTCTGTGGTCACGAATTTTAGTAAAATTAAATATTTTAGTATTTTTTTTTTTTGATTACTTTTGAATTTAAAAAAGAGTACAATGATGGTGATATTAAAATTACTTATTTGTATCTATAATGATATTTGAAGGCAGCAGTTTTACGACTGGATTTTTAAAAACTGTCTGAATATATAAAAATCTCGGTATGTCAAAAATTTCCAGGATCCCGGGATTTACCAGTCCAGTTTGGCATCCCTATATCATGACGCTAAACACTATCTGCCGTATTTATAAAAAATAAAGTAGGCTTGAAGTGTGCTTTAAGCAAAATTTTCATACAAAGTTTTCTTAAAGTACACTTGAAGTCTACTTTAATTTTTTATAAAATTTGTTTCAAAATTTTAGGTGACAATTTCAAATATGTGTGGAACTCTTGGCAGGATTTTTTATTATTAACTTTAACAATTAGCATAGCCTTAAGCACTGATACCCTTAATTGAGTTTTATCTGCGGTCCACAATTTGTTCATCAAAGAAAATACACGTTCAACCGGCACATTTGTTCCAGGCAAACACAAAATATATTTAACGATAATTTGAAAATTTGCATGGTTTTGGTAATTGCTTTTAAATACTTTCAGCAAACGATTTTCCGTAGAAATATTCCATTCATCAATTTTTTGCGATGTTACATATTTAGATACGATTGAATATTCATCGAAAAACTGTGTTACTTCTGTTAAATTTGCCCAATTAAGTTTTTCTAGATCTTTGTACATACATACATACATACATATATTTGAAAAAATATCTTTGACTTATTTGAAGATTTGTTCTTACATTTTTGAACAAATCAACTACATATCTCTTTTTTCGAATTTCTAAAAACGGGACATTTTTTTGTCCCCGAGTTGTTGTCGGGGACAACGGGAAAAAGTAGCTGAAAACGGGACGGTCCCGTTTAAAACGGAATAAATATTCAAAATAGTCTGTCTTAAAAACCATCACAGGCTCCCTTCAAATAACCTCTGATCATCACTTTCACTAGCAGACTAAATTTCTATCGGTCAAGGAACGTTATGTTGACCGAACAGTTCTTTTTGGGCTTTTTCCGGAGCAGTCATCTAAACTTCGGCATCACGCGGTTGGAGATCGCCCATTTCCTATAGCAGACACCAAGAAGATCTGCCGCGTAAAACAAGAGTAGTTTTGGTACATCATGACACCTGTAACTCCTAGCCAGTGTTGCCAGAAAATTAATTTCAAAATATGCTAAAACTTGAAAAACTAAGTGCTAAAATGTTCTACAGAAGAAAAAATAACAGCTAAAAAGCATTTAGCATAATTTTAAAAAATTTCAATGCATTTTCGAGAAACAAAATGCTAAATCTAGCACTGAAAGTGCTAAAATGGCAACACTGCTCCTAGCCGTATATGGCAGCTTTGAATGACTTTCATAGAGATGCCCATCGTCGATAGCACCAAAATGATCTGCCGCTTAAAAGAAGAGTAGTTCGGGTACAACAAAGATAATGCAGCAACAATTGGCTTAATGCCTACTGTTCGTCCCAAACTTATTCCCAGCATACGGTCAAGGATCTAATGACACCGCTCACATATTCATGTTATTCAGTAATAGGGACAACGTATCCATATTCATGTTCATAGATATCGTTGAAATTTTTTAAAACAGAGTTCCATTAGATGGCAGCCATAGTTGCGCCAACAAATATTCGCACAGTGTTATACGAACAAGAAAATAACATCGACACCACATCTCACACCAGAGTTTCTATCAATGCAGATTATCGGCTGATGGTTACAATAACAATTTTGCTTAATGCCATAATGTAACATTTTAAATGATTAAACTAATATTCTTAATTTTTTATTCAATATTTAACATAATCAAAATGCAACATGGTCAACATAAATTCGCAATTCGTTTGACGTATGTTTAAGTAGTATTTAATAAAAACCGTAAAATAAATTCAATAATATTTAAATTTATTCATATACACAGTGGCTCACAGTGGCTCCATAAAAAGAAAACCAACAGGAACTTAAAAAAGAAATTGGTGTCATTTAAAAGAAAAAATGTTAAAGTCTTACAAAAAACAAATAATTTATTGCAAAAATGTATATTTTAATATATTAAAACTAAAAGAACACAAAAATGCTCGCTTTTTATGTCAAAGTTTTTTTTAAAGCAGGCACATGGATCATGGGTTTCGAAAACTTGGAATTATAAATGGCAATTACACAAATTAATATTTAGTGTAATAGCCTTTAAAATCTACACATACCCGATTTGTGCTTTGGATCGTTATCCTGGTAAAATCAAAAATCTTATCTTATACACTGTGCGCTCTCCAACAAGTTGACCTTCAGCATATGAAGGTACTTAAACTTGTCCATGGTTGTTTCAACAATTGTTGAATTCCCAGTACCAGCTGTTGACATACAGGCCCACCACCATGCTTCACTGTTGCCTTTAGGTTTTCATTGTTGGGTTTTGTATATTGCGACATGCCATCTAAACCGAATATGTTAAACTTAGATTTATCGGCGAATATGACCGAATTCCAAATTCGGTTTCTGTTTTTCGCATTTATAAATGGTTTCTCAGCCATTAAAATCATGTTGGCGCAAGACACGACGAACACTTTCAACGCAAAATTATTTTCTTCGGCCAGCATCAACTTTTTTTAAAATGTGCCAACATGTTCATTGAATGTGTTCATTATATGGTGCTTTACTGTCTGTGTTATAGAACAGATTTTCAGGGATGAAGCGCTCAATGATTTTTTGGACTGTTAGAGCTTTAATGTTAAGCTAAGTATAGACGATATGTTGAATCAGCATATTTATGCTGAAAAATTTGTTACAAGTGCTTACATATCGTGTAAACGCAAAATTTTTTCAGCATACGTATGTTTAACAACATTTGCTAACACTTTGTTAACAATGCCAACAAATGTATGTTGGTAATTTTAGCATATCGTGTAAACAGCATATTATTAGTGTTTGACAAATTTCCTGCGTATGTTGACAGATATGTTATTTGTTGAAAAGCGCATGCAAGCTTTTCAGCATATGGCAAATTCATATGCATATGCGATAGTGTCTATGCGATCAGAGTTGTATTTTCTAATAAAGCTGATAAGAAAACAACAATTTCGGCTTCATTGATGTAAATCACAAATTATACGTTTAAAAAATATACGTTTAAAATTTTTTAATTGTTTGTATAGTTTATACAATTTATTATATTCACATATATCAACACAATAATTGAACACAAATATTTATTTGATTGGCGGAAAACTGCGTTTGTCTACATTAACAAAAACATATGTTTTTGCATCTTTTTTGTGTAATAGTGACATACTTTGTTACGATTTTTTTTTTTTTTTTTGAGTGTGATAGAATTCGGTCAGATCGTACGATTGTGTAGGATAGTGTATCACGACCTTTAAGTCCAGCCGCCGATAGTTTTTTTTTTTTTTTTTAATGTAAATACACTTCTTGTTGCATATGTACCTACAAACATACACACACAAGAACACAAAACGCACTATATTGGCCGGCGGCATTGTTCAAATTAATCGACACAGGTCTCTGGAAATAAACAATAAATTATTATAAATGTTTGACATGTTTTCGTGCATTATTTGCATATTTAGTGTATAATTTAGCTCGATTTTGTTGGTAAGTTCTGCAATATTTTATTATTTATTATTATTGCTGTTTTTTACAATAAAATATGCTCTATTTTGTATACCAATTCCTTGTATAATTTTACACAATAACTTTCTTCCTCTCGTCGTTCTACCCATTTCTTTTGCCAAAGTCTGCGTCTTTTTGCTTTTAATTCCACTTCATCGTCATCCAAAATCAGCACTGTACGAGCAACAGCTAGACCAATTTCCTCCCACGTCATCATTTATGTTTTTTTTTATTGATATTATTTTTATTATTTAATTTTATTTCAAAAATTACACATAAAATATAGAAGTTAAATAATAATTAAAAAATGTTGTCAAACTGAATAATTTCACAAACAAATGTTTATACGACTCAGCATATGTAGCACCACATACAATTCAACATATCGTATAAACACAAAAATCGTATGCTAACTCTTATGTTGACATTTCATTTGCTGACATATGCTGACATCAAAAAATTTGCTACTTTCAACATATCGTGTAAACGTCTAACATATGACATAGGAATTTGCTGCTAATTTTAATCATATGGCTGTCAGCATATATATGCTGATTCAACATATCGTCTAAACTTAGCTTTAAACATTTCTGCTATTTTTCGCTGTAAGTGGCCATTTTGTATATTGTTAAAAACCATTTATCGTTGTTCTATCATTGTACGCGGACTTATTTGAACTGTTACAAAATTGATACTTGACGATACCAAATCGGACTCACAATTCAACAGAAAACATTGATAGAAGTAGAAAAAAGACAAACGAAAAACCAACAACGCATCATTGAGTTATGGGTATAGTAAAAATTGACTGCATAAAATAAGCTGTTATGTAAAAAAACTAGCATCTTTTGTTTTAAAATGTATATTTTTGCAATAAATGTTTTTTGTTTGCTTGAGTATAACATTTTTTCTTTTTAATGTTCCTGTTAATTATCTTTTTGTGGAGCTTTGAAAACACAAAAATGCACTGCATAAAATAAGCTGTGAGCCACTGTATATGTATCAATATTTATAAATAATAGCATATGTTTGTTTGTTTATTAAATATTTATTAAACATATTTTATTAACAAAATTAAAAAACTAGTTTCTTTTATTTATTTGCTTTTGTTTGTTTAATTTAAATAAATAAAATTAATAGCTGCATTTATATTAAAGTTTATTTCTGCGAATATGCATTTTAATTATAAATTTAAATACAGATTTTTGTTTGGCAAAATTTTAAACTATTCACATAGCAGGTTTGAAATTTCTATAGTTTTAATAATGACTCTACACTAATTTGTTTTGAGTTTGAAAACTTGAATATTTTTAAACTCACAAATTAACATTTATGACGTCAAATTCGTTTATATATATGGCAAAGCCAACAAACTTGTCTCTTTCAAATGTTTTATTTAGAAGAAAGTTTGTTTGCGTTGTAAATCTTATAATGTTGTCTAAATAATGGCGAGATATACGTGTAAACACGTGTTTTCAAAATGTCTGGTATTTTGTTAATATTTGTTTGTATTCAAATAAATAACTCAATATTTTTTGTTTATTTATTCTTCATAGAAGAAGTGTCTGTCAGCTGTTTTTACAAACCTGTCACAAAAGTTTTGCCAATAAAAATGTTTGATTCTTAAAATATTATCAACTAATCAAAACTAGAATATGATTGTTTCAAAGTCTCTAAAGATTCAATTGAATAAATTAAAATTCATGTTAAAAGCATAAAATATGTATATCAAACATATTTATTGATTTTTGTATATTTCAGTCTATTATAGAGCAATATCTAGAATAAGATCTAGAATAAATACATATGAACATATGAATATTATTTGAATTAAGCGTTAAAAAGGTTCAAATCTCTGAACAGTTTATAAATCATAAAATTCTACTGCCAGCGTCAAAATAAAGTCAACACCAAATATTTTTAAAACAAATGCTTAATTATATGAATCTAAATAATAATATATTAGTAAATTATATTGCATTTTTATATAGTTATTTAAGAAAAAATGAATTCATACAAAAAAAAAAAAAAAAAAAACAAACCAAAATCGTATACAAGTTCAATTGATTTATTGTTAAAAAAGAGGCATCATCATTATGCAAAAAAAAAAAAAAATGCATGTCATTCCAAAAGTATGACTTATTGATCAATAAAGGTGGCTCTCATGCAAATCCCTTACAAATTAGGTTAAACAAAAATACTCAATCATATTTGTGTTTTATTTAAATCTACAAAAGAAAATAAGCTTTAGAAAAGTTTACAAATTCCGAATATTTTCTTAACAGAATTTATTAGTTTTTAATCCGAATAAAACTCATCTATCGGTAATTTCTTTAATATATTAATCACAATATTCCGAAGCAATTCTTCAAGGACTTTAATTGAATTAGATTTTAGTTCATTCCAAAGATCGCTCCAGTTTTCATTGATAATTCCATTAATACTTTCCGAGAGAATGGCATTATTATTTACAATATTTTGCAAATCGAAAATTATTCTAAAAGAAAACCAACAATTGTAGTTTTAGCTTAACAAATAGTTAATGCCCTTATTCATAAAAAATTAAAGTAGACTTCAAGTGTATTTTAAGAAAATTTTTTATGAAAATTTTGTCTAAAAGCACACTTCAAACCTTCTTTATTTTTTATGAATACGGCAGTAAATCTTTAATGGCCGAATTCACAGTCTTTAGTTAGCTAATGACAACGGCTTAACTAATGATTCTTTATTCGCAATGCTTACTTTGCGATAAAAATAACAAGTATGTAATAGTTAAACAATAGTTAGTATTTTAGTTTACCAATGGTTAACTAATGACCGAGAAATTCGGTCATAAGTCACATTGGCACACATTCGAAATCAATTGTTTAGGTTCCTTAAAAAAAAAAAAAGATTTGTTGTTGTTGTTTGCACTTACAAAACACTCGTAAGAGCGAACAACTACAAACTTATTTCTGCTCAAAATAGAGTTTTTAAATAAATATTTGAGTTCTGCGTTTAAAATTTAATAAGGAACATGTACAATTATAACTTTTTTTTCTTTAATATATAGTTTTTAAATATCTTACTTTTTTGGTTCCAGCGTCTTCAACTGCAGTTTATCTAATACTCCGTAATTCGTATTATTAATATTTTCAAGCTCTAGCTTAACCAGAAACTGTAAATAAACATCCTTTATTAAAATTTTACCCAAGCCTCTGCCTTTCAAGGGTAAAAGCAAAAGTTTTTCATTTATTTCATAGTCACCGTTAATGGAAACTTCTGGAATCATAAACACAAGTTCAATAGGTGACGTCAAATTCTTATTAAATCCATGTGTACGTAAAACTTGTACATTTTTCAAGCCTTCAATGGTAAATGTATTGAATTTGAAATTTAATTGTATGGGCGCTTCACGTTTACTTTCCGATAATACAACATCTTTGAGGGTTATTTCGCTAGTATCTGGCAGACCCATTTCAGCGTTACCATGAGAATAGAGTTGCAGAACTTTTATTATATTCTTGGCTATACAGTCGTCGTTATCGCTTGACTTGCATTTTTCTATTTCAGGAGCTGGAGAGAAATGAAGAAACAAATCTTTTTAAGACTTATAATATACATACATACGTACATATATGTATGTATATATGAATAAATTGTGTTTATAATTATTTATAATTTTTTGAAAACATCACATTTGTATACTTACGTAAACCTCCCAAAACACCAATGCAACCACTGACCATTAACAGAAAAGTAATCAAGGATGTGTCTCCCATTTATATTCTTTCTTTTTAAACTGCAAAGCAAAACTCACGCCTAAAGTTATATGCGTATAACTGAAGTTCTAAGCAAAGATTTGTGCATTTTATATACTCTCGTAATTGATATTATGAGAAGTTAAGTGATCGCATTTTAATTGCAAAAATTTATTTTATTTAAGGCGGCGGGTCACCGCAAAATGCATAAAAATCTTTTTCTAAAAATTTTAGTAATTCCAGCATAAGTCTTGAATTTTTCAAAGATTCTAATCTCAGAATTTTGTTTTCAGAATGAATCAATAGGGCCAAATTATCTTGAATTTGAATATTTTTTGTACTCCTTATAAATAATTGTGTGTTAATGCCAAAACTGGCTTCGCTGAATAAAACTTTCGGCAGAACAATCAAAATTATTCAAGTACAATTATGGCATTTTGGGTGCCTCTTTACATAAAGGAGATTTTTCTATTATTTCTATATTCGGACAAAAATGAGGTTTTATATTGTGTGTATAACTTTATAATGCGGGATATTTTCATATTCTTAGCTTACCTATACATTTTGAAATATTTGTACGTTATAAGTTTATTCAAAATATTGACCATTGTATGAATTATTGACATATGCGTTTTATGTCAAAAGAACTGCTCATCTTTTCCGGCCAAAACTTAATCAAGCTAATTATCGCTACCCAGCATTGAGCGAAACAAATAGTAGTTGGGCGGGGCAATGTCTGGTCTGGAATATAAGGCCATTGAGGCAAAACTTTCCAATCACTTTTTCTAAATAGTTTTTAACAGGTATTGCAACATGTGGCCAAAAATATTCGTATACTGCCAGATAATTCTGGGCATTCAGTGCACCAACTCACTTTTGGTCATACCCACTACAGATCATTACCTTAGCTCCTTGGATATTTGGCTTTGGTGTCGATTCGGTTTCACATATACACCCCTATCGTGAATAGAAATTCCACATGAAATTTGTTCCCTTGTCAAGATGAGCAGAAATCATTCGAGTCGGTTCGGGATCAATATCGTATATCCGTAGTATCGATACATCCACGAACCACCGGCATGCAATCTGACAGTCACGTTTATTGCTATTTTAAACACCATCAAATTGAATGCCAGCCAATAACACACCCAAAAATCTCTTAGGTTAGCAGTCGGCCGACAATACACAGCTCACTTAGGTCCTTTTAGAACTTTTCCTATTCAGTCTCCGTATCATTAGGTTAGATTACACGGGCCACTAGCAATACGCGAGTACATTTGGAGACCCTTAGGCCCATTGTGATAAACTTAACAATTTCCACATATTATTCACATACACATCCTACGTAATCTGGACGATTTTGTGAATCTTGTGCTGCATGTAAGAACCAACTTCTGAAAAATTTCAGTAGACACGCCTGTAAAACCGGGTTGTGACACATTTCAGATCACAAAAGAATTCCGTACCAAGATATCTTAGTCTACCCAAGATAGAATTCATCAAGGCAATTTCAAGTAGTTATTACTTGAACATATTTCCAAGCATACAGTAAGCCCTGTATAAAAAGTCCGTTCTAGTTTCTTACAAGGGCCAAGAAAGTCCTTGTTTGCGTCAGAAAGAACGCGATCGTTTTAGGTATACTGCAGGTGATAATCATAGTCAACCAGTGTTGTGTGCTTATTTTAACACCATTTTAATTCCTCAATCATATACTACCGACCCCAAGGGGATCCACAATCCGTTTGTTACGCATTCCTTAGCTTTTTAATTTCTCCTAATGCCCTTCGACAAAGTGTTGTCTAAATTTTGCCAAGGAGGGGGTGGGCCCGTAATGTTGAAAATATATAGGCCTATATCTCGGGAACTACTGGGTGTTTTATAATTTGTAATACATTAAATGAAAGGTATTATACCTTTCCAACGATATATATGATGATTATAAAATATGGACCGAATATGGGTTAAATCCGAAAAGAATATTTTTTGACCCGAATTTATTTGTTTTTTTGGAAATGGTTGATCTTCTTAAATTTTAGAACAGTGATTTTCATGCATATAAGGATATTTCACGTCGAATTTCAACATAATAACGGTATATTTAAGATATATATTAATATTAACGTGGATTTCGGAAGTCGACCTTATATGGGGAACATAGTCAAATATGGACCGATATTCTCATAATTCAGCAGTTTCATTTAGGCATGTATGTAAATGATCCGTGTAAAATTTTGGATTGGTACCCTTATATATAAGAGATTTATGAGTATTAAAGTGATTTTCGGAAGAGGGCTTTATATGGGGCATACGGTTAAAAATAGACCGAAATTCACAAAATTTTCTGGGATGATTTTTGTATATATGTAAATGATCTGTGCAAAGTTTTGAGTCGGTACCGATATTTATACAATATATATATAGGGATAAATGTCTTTTTCAGATGTGGTCCTTGTATGGGAGCTATGACCAATTCTGGGCCGACCACCATAAAATTTATTTGCCTATAAAGATTATTCATGTCAAATTTTAGCCGTTTAACATTATTTATATCTGTTTTATACGTATTTAAGTGAATTTTGGAAGTGGATTTTATATTGGGGCTATGGTCAAACATGGACCGAACTAAAAAAAAAAATTGTTTTGCGATTTATTATAAAAACAACGTATACAAAATTTCATGGTATTATCTGCAATATATTTCAAAATATTGCAATAAAATGGACAAAAAATATCAAGTTTTTATGGAGGTTGTCTCACATATTGGTCCATAACTCTGGTTGGCCTAAACCGATTTTTCTGATTTTAAATAGCAAACTTCGAAAGCATGTCTGACAGAATTGTTGAAGATTTTGATCCCGAAGATATCTGGGGACTTTAAAAAACTATTTTCATCTCAATAACGTTATTTACAAGAGTTGTATGGTTGGTTGTTATACTCGGAAGTGGACTTAATTTGGTAGCTATTGCCAAATATGGACAGATTCAAAATTCAGTAGCATAATTGTCGTATAACCGACATTGGTGTGATTTCGGATCTGTATAAAATATTGATTCGATATCCATATTTATTAGACATTATTGGGGGTTAACTTGTTTTTCGGAAGTGGTACGCATATGTGATCCATTACAAAACCTGTGCCGATCTCCCTAAATTTCGTAACGGAGAATTTTATACATATGAAGATATTCATCCCACATTTAATTTTAATATACGAGTACATATTAATAGAGCATTTAACATACATACATATTAGTAATAACTTCAATTTCTGTAGTGGACCTTATATAGGTTATATGGTCAAATATGGACCGATATTTTTAAAATCCAGCAGTTTGATTTGAGAGAAATGCTCCGTGTAAAATTTTGGATCGGTTTCGTTATTTATACGAGATTTATGAGTACTGAAGTGATTTTCGGAAGAGGGCTTTATATGGGGAATATCATCAAATATTGAACGAAATTCTCTAATTTTTTTAGTATGAGTTTTGTGTATCTGTAAATGAGCTGTGTAAAGTTTTGAATCGGATCTGCTCCTTAAATGGAAGCTCTGACCAATAAAATTTAGTACAATAATTTATATATCTGTAATTATTTGTGCCGAATTTTAAGCTGGTAATTATATTTATACCAGTTTTATACGTCTTTAAGTGAATTTTGGAAGTTGGGTTTATATGGAGCCTATGGTCAAACATGGACCGAACAAAACAAAATTTCGTTTTGCGATTTCTTTTTACATGACACTTATTTTTGCCGAATTTTATATTAATATTCCAATTTTAAAGGCATTTATTTATCATTAAGCCATAGATATTTGTGTGGGGGCTATAAGAAATCATGGACCGATTTTTACTATTTTTCTTACACTTTTTTCTTTTAGCATAAAAATAACGTGTACAAAATTTCATGGCCAATATCTACAATATATTTAAAAAAATAGCAAGACAAATTTTTAAAAATATCAAATTCTTATGGAGCTTGTGTCACATTTTCTTCCATAACTCTGGTTCTACTATACCGATTTTGATGATTTTCAATACCAAACTGCTTAGGAGAATTAGGGTTTAGGGTTTTTGTAAACTGTGTTGATTTTGGTTGGTGCTTTTGGACGTGAGAGTGTTTTACACAGACGGGCAGACAGACATACAGACATAGCTCAATCGACTTGGAATTCCATAAGAACCAATAATTCGTATATATACTTTGTTGGGTCTCAGATGAATATTTCTCGTGTTACACACGGAATGACAAACTAATATATACCCTCATTCACCACTATAGCATGGTACTCTGTTCAAATTTGCGAAATTTGTTGAGCAACATCAATTATTTCGTTTGAAATTTTTGACAATTAGCAAGTGGTGACAATGCCGCGATTTAGAAGAAAATTGTCGTTTTTATTGCCCTTAGGTATGCAACATTGTTTCTTTTATGTAAACAAAAACCATATGTTTTGGCTGTTTTTTTTCAATTTCGTGCGAAATAAGTGCCGCTTACATTATTTCACAGTTGGAAAAAATGTTGCCATATAAATTTTTTTGTTGAAAAAACATGCTGCCAGAAACATTTTATAACTTTTCACAATAAGAACAGAGTACAACTTCAGCAGCAGTAGTTCGCATTTATTTCGCATCAATTTTTTTTATATGGGCTTTGATAGTATTTCGCACGAAATGATGAGCAGAGCACCATGCTTATGGCGGTGGAGGGTATAATTAGATAAAATTTCAAAACATAAATTTGAAATTAAAACTAAATATAAAATGCTAATAAACTTAACGTAATACGTTCTAACACAATTATAGTTTTTGTTAGTCTTGAGTATATGTCTGATGTAGGGTATTTAAGATTCCGTATATATCACTCTTAAAGACTGTATTATCACTGTAAAGACTGTATTAGAAATCGTTTGTCAATATCTTTAAATTGTTATTAATCTAAATTATTTTCGATCCACCTAAAAATAATATAACAAACTCCCAATAAATTTCATTGCGAAATACCTAAAAATGTCACTTCCTTTGGCAATGTGTTTAACAAAGAATTACCGGAAATATTAAGCTGGTTATATGACAGTGACCGGCATAAAGAGAATAAAATGGAGATATTTTTTATAGAATAATTATTATTTCATAATTAAACTGTTAATTTTTACTTCTTGATAATTTTAGTCAGGCGTTCATTAAATTTAATTTTCATTAAATTATTTTTACTGAAGTTAGGAATTACAACTTTTTTATTTATTTTTTATAATAATATGTTATTTTTTATAATAATATGTTATTCACTTTGTTTTTCTTTTGTCTGTTTGTCTATCTGTCTGACTATTGATTGTGATTTTTGTTGTTTATTTCATAATTTTTATGAACTTAGTTGACATTCGTCTTGTTTACATGTTCGGCCCCTACTGTCTATTAGGTTCTATCACTGTTTTAAGAAATAAAGTAGGATCAAGTAGGAAACTGTGGTCGGTCAAGCTCGAACATATAATACCTCCCACCCAGTATGCCAGTATAAACAGTTTTTCAGAAATAAGGAGCGCCCACGTGATTTCTGTGCATATACAAATTATTTGCATTAAATTTTACCTCGATATCAACACTGGTAATGGATTTACGTATGTTAGAGAGATTTTCAGGAGAGGGTCTTATATGGGAGCTATAACTAATTATGGACCGATCGTTATAAAATTGGGTGTCATGATTTCTGTATATATGAAACTCACTTGTGTGATCTGCACAACATTGCTAGGTATTATTAGGCTTCATGTACAACTTATTTGTGCGAAATTTTTTTCAATACGTGCATAAATCAAACATTTATGGCCGATAAACCCTAGGAGGACATTTGTATGGAGCCTAGGAGAAATAATGGACCGATTGGAACCAAACACTCTTTAGACCGAACATAGTTCTCATAGTAATTTTTATCGAAATATCATAAAATTGCGACCGGTACTTTGCGCACAAGTTTTACAGAATAAATGAGACATCTTTTAATTGACTCATTTATTCTGTTATTCAGTTATTCTGAGTCGATCGATATACTTTAAGGTGAATGTTGAACTAATATTTTTTAGCTTTGAAAGCATCTGCAAACATTTAATAGGGTATATACAGCATAGTGGTGTAGGGTATAAAAAATCATTCTTACTAAATTGAATTTTTTAAAAATATCTTTATTGTATATATATACATATATATCAATCCATCAATCAGTCTGACACTAAATATTTCCATAAAAATCCATTTCCTGTAGTGCTAGTTATATCGTCAATATATAAAAAATCGAACTAATTTTTTAAAAATATTATTTGTAAATTTTTGAAATTGTTTGCTAAAAACTACCACCCATCACTGTGGAATGTAAAACATACTCGTACAATAAATACAATACGTTAATTATTTGTTTATTTAAAACATTTAACATTTTGCACAACCGCACACAACAAGTGCTAAATTTTTTTAAAATTCCTACTAATTTGTTTTTAGTACTCATTTTTGTTTAAACAATATTTTGGTTAGTTTTAATTAGTTATTAAAGAAAACAAATTTCTACTAAAAATTCTAAGAATTTGGAAATAATTTATTTATGTGGCGCCTTTTCTGAAATTAGCAGACATATTAAATTGTTTTTAAACGAACTGGCGATAAAAAAGCCGCTAAAAGGGAATAGTGATACAGAAGTATGACAATTTAAATGAAATTTCCATTACGTCACCTAATCGTAATAGTAATCAGTTTTTTGTTTGTTTAATTAAAAACATGAATTAAAATAAATAAAACAAATATTTATTGTTAATATTATGCAAACAACTAACAGGTACACAAAGTAATGTTCACATAAAATCGGGCTACGCCACAGAAGATTTTTAAGAAACTGTTGCCAATAGTTTTATTTTTTAAAAATTTAAACGTTATTCTGTCAAAAACTTCAATCAGTTGGAATATATTTGTACGAGTGTTCAGTACTGGAAAATCCCACATTTTGGGGGTTTAATCAATAACAGAAAGCTAATGCTTCCAAAAAGTACTATAAATGCTGTTATAAAATGATGTACATAAGCAAACCTTATCAAACAAAAAGACAGCTAAAATGTTACCCCAGGTCTAAACGAGCCATCGTTTTGTGCGCACAAGAACAAAACATTGACACAATTACGTACACAATTTTGTTAATGTTACGCTGTGTAAGTTAACGATTTTCATGTTCATAGTTTTCTTTTTTCTACATATTACTTTTGATGACAGACATAGTTGTGCACTTAAATATTCTGTCAATGTTGTTCGAACATCAATTTAACATTTACAAAAGTTGTCTATACGAGATATCTATATTCATGTGTGGACAAGAAATTGTGCGCCGTCGTGTCAACATATTGATGGATTGTCAAGATGGGGGGTTATTAAAAGAAACTGGCAGAAACTAACAAAGAAAATACTATATTCGATAAAGTAAACCTAAGTAAAATTTATCGTGCAGTTAAATATCCAAATCGTAGTGAAAAACAGAATGGTGTTGCTATAAAACTGATTTTTTTTAAGAGGAAGTGAATTTTCATTTCTTTTAGATTTTTCTAAATATTACTTATCGTATGTGTTCATAAAGTATGATAGTGTGGCCTAAAAATTTAACTAAATGACAGATTTTTTTGACAAGTCTGTCCGACTTGCAAAAGTTTTTAAAAATTTTCATAAAATGATAGTTTCTATGCGATCAGAGTTGTATTTTCTAATACAGCTGATAAGAAAACAACAATGTCGGCTTCATTGATTTAAAACATTTGTTTTTGTATCTTTTTTGTGTAATAGTGTGGCACCTATGACTGACTTTGTTGCGATTTTTTTTTGAGTGTGATAGAAATCGGTCAGATTTTCCAGTGAATGAATTGTACGATTGTGTAGGATAGTGTATCACGACCTTTAATAAGCATCAATTTACTGTTCAAAAGTATTTAAACTCTTTTTTGGTTACATACATGCGTAAATATTAAAGCTTTAATGCAACCGGATTTTATGTGAACAATGCTTTGCATAGTGCGATGAACTGGTTTCTTTCTTTTTTTATTGTTTTCATGCAAATTTACACTGTGAAATTCATACATACATAAGTAAATAAATATTTTTTAACAGTTGCATAGTGTTTTTGTTTTATAGTTTAATTAAACAATAATAAACATTTACTAGTTCAATAGTAAAAAATACCGGTATTTTATAAAACAATCTGCCGAGACTGTTGAAAAATATATTTTGTTTACTATCTTAATACTTAACAATATTAACATTTGCGAAAAATATCACATATACGTAATATATGTAATAATCACTGATAAATGTAAAAAAAGTAAGAAAGCATAAATAGTTTTTTCAGAAATGTGCGCTATATGGTAGGTATTACCTATTGTGGACCGAACATCCAATTATCATTTTGTTTCATGATGTCTGTGAATATAAATATTTTGTGTGTTAAACTTTATCTCGATATAAATATTTTTAAAAGATTTATTTAGTTTAAAGTTGTAAAGTGAGAGGGTCTTATATGGAAGTTTCTACTAATTATGGATCGGCCATTATAAAATTAGGTGTCATCATTTCTATATATATGAAACTTATTTGTGTTGAATTTTATTTGTATATCAAAATTTTTAAGAGATATATGCGCTTTAAAGTGATTTTCGAGAATGGGTCTTATATGGGAGCTATATGGAAGGTATGACCTATTATGGACCAAACATTCAATTATCATTTTGTTTCATGATGTCTGTGAATATAAATTTTATGTGTGTTAAACTTTATCTCGATATAAATATTTTTAAAAGATTTATGTAGTTTAAAGTTGTAAAGTGAGAGGGTCTTATATGGAAGTTTCGACTAAGTATGGATCGACCATTATAAAATTAGGTGTCATCCTTTCTATATATATATAGCTTATGTGTGTTGAATTTTATTTGTATATCAAAATTTTTAAGAGATTTATGCGTTTTAAAGTGATTTTCAAGAATGGGTCTTATATGGGAGCTACGACTAATTATGGACCGACCATTATAAAATTAGATGTCGTTATTTCTATATATAAGAAACTTATTGGTGTCAAATTTTATTTGGATACCAACATTTTTTAAAAATTTATAATCGTTAAAGTGGTTTTCGGAAGTGGGCATTATATGGGAGCTACGACTAATTATGGACCGATCATAATAGAATTGTACCGTATTATTTGTATACATATGAAATATATTTCTGTTAAATATTATTTGGATACCGACATTTTTGGGAGAGTTATGGTCTTTAAAGTGATTTTCGGAAGTGGGCCTTATATGGGAGCTACGAGTAATTATGGACCGATCTGCGCAAAATTTAGATGTGATTTGGCTTCATTTATCACTCATTTGTTTTGAAATTTGATCGATAAACACCTATTTCAGGAGAAAATTTGTGTGGGGGCCAGGAGAAAAAATGGACTAATTTTCACCAGTTTCAATCCCATCTATCCTTGAGCGGAAAAATATCATTTACCAAATTCTATCAAAATAACTTCAAAATTGCGACCTGTACTCTGCGCACAAGCTTAAATCGACTCAGCAAGTGATTCTGAGTCGATCGGTATATTTTGAGGTCTGTGTTGGGCCAATATTTATTGGGCGTTACAAACATCAGCACACATTCAATATACTCTCCCCACTATAGTGGTTTAGGGTATAAAAAACAAGTTCAAATACGAAGGGTAATCCATTTGGACCATTTTTTCAGTTGGTTTTTTTTCACGCTTGACTGTTGCAGAGTGTTTTTTTTTGGAAATAAATCGGTACTCGGAAGCTATTTGAGATATCGTAACGTAATTTAACATGGTTGAGTTGATTTACAGTTGTTGGACTTTGTAGCGAAATGTGAGTCAGTGGATGGTCCCCTAAAAGCTGTAACCTTACTTAGTTTTTTTAAATCGCCAATATTCTATTTATGATCCGTATAAGCTGAAATTGTCGTTGAGAAGAACTACTGAAAATATGTCTAATATGTCTACAGGTCTGGGCTATCTGTTTTAGTCCAGAAATATTTAGTTTTATTTCTTGTATTTTTTTGATTTTGTTTGATATTATTTGTTTTTTTTTTGATATGGCGGGCCTACGGAGGGTCGGCTAATGTTTTTAAAGTATCAGCTATATTTGCATTAAAATTCGAAGTAAAATTAAAAATACTTGCTAACATTTATTTCGTTAAAGTTACACGAATCCAAATTTGGAACATGTAAAAAGGTTTTTTAAGTCCCTTTATTTTTCTTTTACACAATCTAATTTTTTTGGGACTATATACAATTTTTATATGATCCGGAAAGAGAACTTAATGACACAGGGTAAATAACGACACTGTGGGTACTTTTATATAAAACACTGAGTTTTTGGAGCAAAGTTTTTCCGTTTTAGAAATTTAGGTATTTGAAAATAATAAATGGTACACATTATAATACCATTGATTTAAGGACATTTGGATATATATTAGTTGTAATTTTTGTTTTGTTATCTTTAACAGTTTACAATCATTAAAATTTTATATTTTTTTTTTCAAGAAAAATCAGCTTATTATAATTATTTTAGTTTTTAAAGTAAATGACTTCCGGAAAATTTATAAAATTATTTGATTTCACAAAAATATTCACCCCTATCGTGAATAAAAATTCCACATGAAATGTGTTCCCTTTTCACATTTTTCCTATTTAAATTCAATGGTAAAAAAATAAAAGGGAACAAATTTCATGTGGAATTTTTATTCACAATAGGGGTGATTAATCTTCAAGTCCTAAGGTTTTCACCATTACCAAATATGTACTTAAATACATAAAATTTTTATATTTACTAGGGATGTCAGTACCAAAATCCCAACCACAGGATTTTTCGGAATTAATAAATCCCGAAAATTAGTAAAAGATCCAGAGAATTTTAATTGTTTTTATCTGCTTTTTTGGCATACACAAAAACAAAACATATTCACTTAACATAAATCTATGTTTTTTTTAGCATTTTTAATACCACAGAAAAAAAATCATGTTTTTTTTCAATTAAACCTTTAATTGATTTTAAAATAATTTTCAATTAAAATTTTAATTGATTCAATTACTTTTTCTGATATTTTCAATTAAATCTCAAAATTTTTTTAATTGATACTATCTTTTTGTTTACAGGTCCGACTTCAATTAAATTTTTAATTGATTCCACAAATATTTTAATTGAAACTCATCTTTATTTTTTCTTTATTTTTTTCCAAAAACAAAACTAATAATTATTTTTCAAAAGTTCTGAATCTGAACCCAGAATTTTCTGTATAATTTATTTTTATGTTTGTACAATAGAACTTTTGCATTTAAACTCGTAATTTTATTTCTGCGAAAAACATTTCCTTAAAATATTTATGATTCTCATAAAACCCACTGTGATTTATTTGTATTTACAATAATTAATTATTTTTGCTCCCTAGGCTGTGCTATAATTTTTTTACTATTATTTCTTAAACCATTTCTTCAACACTTAACCAGCAAGTGTATAGGGTTTTTGTCTAGGACTAGCTCAAGTCTAGAGTGGTGGATTACATTTAAGATCAACATTTCTCTCACTAATTGCGATCTAATAAATTGATAGGTACATATTTAGCAAAAATATGAAATCTTTAAAAATAAAAACATCAGCTTGTTTTTTTAATTTATTTAAAAATATATTTATTTTCTTCTGATGCTAAGTATTCGTACTTTTTGTTTTACAATTAATTTTACTTTTAATTATGATTTTGAAAACAAATTTCTAATGAAAATTTTATGAATCTTAAAAATATCACACATACAAGCAAGTACCACTCTCAAACTAAATATTTTTCGTTATTTTTTCTCTCTTCTCACTTTTGTTTAAATAAAATACGCCAATATTTAGAATAATTTTTGTTGCGGTTTTTTTTAATAAATTTTCTAATTGTTTTTTTCACGATTTGTTTGTTAAACTAAAGACGTAATTAAAAATGAATTAGAGTTATTTAGTACAATGTAAAGAAAATAATAATGAAAAGAACTAATAAAATATTAAATGTAATAAATCCGATAATTTTATGAACTATTTATGTAAAAGTAAATTATAGATGTATAAATAGGAATTAAATTTAAAAATTATAAAGAAAGATTTAAAATATATGTATAATATATGTATATTTTTTAAAGAGTAAAACAGCATCTAGGGGCATTCACCATCTGCGGTTTTTTGATAATCTAAAGTAGTAAAGGGAGAAAGTAGCAATTAGTTTGAATTTTGAAAGGAGAATTTTTTGGTAGACAAATACTTACTTTGATTGCGTAGACAATTCTCGGTTTTCAGTATACAATAATTGGTAAATGTTTTGGTGTCACCTTTGTCATCTGTGCCACAAATTGGCTTAAAGTCCTGCAATTCACAATTGTGCACCTCACAGTCACGACCTTTGGGTGGGAAGGCGGCAATCAGGGGAAGAATAAAAATAGCCACTGTAATTAAAAAAGGAATAATAATTAAATAACTTTTATTATTATGTGTTTACTTAATACTAAAGATAATTTTACAAGTTGTTAAACAACATTTTGTTGTTTAATCCGAACTTTATATATTGCTTAATAATAATTTAAAGTTTAACAAAAATTAATGATGTCATTAGTCCTTAAGAAGGCTGGCAGATATGATCAAACTATTTACAACTTTTTGCTCACTGAGATATCAAAAAAAAAAGCTCTCAATAGTATGTGGACTATGTCAAATAAAAGGTATTTGGAAGTTCTAAGTACTTGACTTGATTTCCGGGTGAATTTGTCATCTCATCAGAATCTTATATGTTCTGAGGCTGAATCGCAAAGTGGAATTAGGCCAACCTTACTCTGTGCGATTAACATTTATTTTATTCTGAAAATACTGGAGAGCAATGTGGACTATTTACTAACCTTATGTATTGCAACAGAAGTGTTTTAATTAAAAATCTATCTCTCCTTTAGAGATAACATCGATAATTTGGGCATTGTCGCATAATTTCGGCATTATCAAGTCTGGTTACTAAATGAAATGGCAATGCGGATTGCCTTAAGATATGAACTCTCAGAGAAAATGGCTCTGAATACACAAATCCCTGGGGATCATAGCTGCAAAGTGGTCAACAAATTTAACAATTGTATCTTAATCTTGTTTAAAAATGTTGGCTGTTGTTGACATTTTCTTAAATGTCTATTCTGGCATCCATCAATATGCCCATGAAATCATCGATCTTGAGGATGACTGTCAAATATTTTTTAATGAACTCAGTTTAACATAAAGATCATTTAGATCCCTGGGACATACGTGGTAATTCCAAAGCGAATAAGAGTGCAAACTAAGGCATCGGAGTAAAACAGAAAAGTTTTTTAATAAAGAAGGCTTCAAGATATCTTTCCGTCTAAAATTTTCTTGGATTAAGCTGACTGTTATCGACTTTTGTCTCCATAATATAAATCTCTATTCTGTCAGCTATCAACACGATCCTGATTAATTTGAAACCCAGAACATGGGAATGGCAAAGTGACTCAGAATGCAAACATAAAATTCAGTTTGGGAGAAAAAAGTTGAAAAAGTAAATATAAGTCAGTATATATCTATCATTGCAATATAATCAGACAACTAAGCTTACATCTGAATTTAGGGCAAAGAACTTTCAATAATAACCGCATGTATTGTATATCGATGGTTGCAGACTCAATGCGTGAATGAAACTTTGGTTTCCACAACCAATTTATTTTTTTTCTCTGCTAATGTCTGCCCCATTAACGTTGTGTGTGTCTTGAATTTAATGATTAAAAAACTAGACAAGGTATCTTTCAAGTAACTGCCTGAACTATTGGACACTGAATTAAAGCATATTATGAGCTTTCGCACTGAATCTATGGGTAACATTTAGGTCTATCTGTTACGGGGAGTAGATGGACATTAGTATTATCGCTTTGCGATTTATTACACTAAGTTACACTAAGTCGACCAACTTTTCTTAAAATTTAAAAAAGAAAAACTCAACAAAGCATGCAATTGCATATTTTTGAACCACAAATTGATACTCAAGGTATGGTCACACATGGCAAATATTTACTCAAAAAAGCGTAACCACTTGTTTTAGCACAAATATGTTTGACGTTGTTTACTCTTAAAAGAGCTTTGAAAGATCAAACAGCATTAAACAAAATAGGACTCAATATTTGTAGTGAGTTCAAAAATATTTTATTTAGTGTTTCCGTCTTTTTCGGCAAATATTTGCCAAGTGTGACAGTAATCTATTGTAGCTTTTGCATAATGACAGGGAACTTAGGTTAGATTAAACCGGCAATCAATCAGGAGTTCAATATTAACACACGTGGATCCTTTGTTGTAATACCTGGGGAGAGAAGGTCAGAGAGCCGAGAATCAACTCAATGACTGACCAATTTTAAGTCAAAAAGTATTCCACCAAATTATCCTGATGCACGTATAAAGGCATCTAGTCTTCTGACGTCTGTTTCAGATAAAGCCGTCAAGTCGTGCAAGTAAAATTCGCCCAAATTATCTAATCTTTTCAATTCGAAAGGATCGGATAGTGATAGCTGACGTGCAGTCTCATCCTCTGTCTTATCATGGCAACTTCTATAGAAGTCATTATAGGGGAGAAGACTTAGAGCCCGATTATCGTTTACAACACAAAAATGTTGTGTTGTCTCAACTACAACACAACATGCATTTTATTAAGATTTAGCCGATAAGTGTTTTGAATCGTAATCGCAGTTTACAACATACAACATTAAAATACACACATGACAAATGTTTACTCAAAAAAGCGTTACCACTTGTTTTAGCACAAATTTGTTTGACGTTGTTTACTCTTACAAGAGTTTTGCAAGATCAAACAGCATCAAATTAAATAAAACTAAATATTTGTTGTGTCTTGTCCTAAATAAACGAATGTGTTCTTAAATAAATAAATGAGTTCAAATATATCTCAAATTCAAATATAGTGATCACTGCCACCACATTTCGTATCCGACCCGTCATAATTGGACTAAATGGGCCTTGCTGTCGCACAGGCGGTCTCAAGCAGCCACCTATTTAGAACGCATTTGTAGAGTTCAGGGAGAGACAGAGAGCTTAATCCGGGCCAAATTATTTAGATAGAAATGATTGGGAAGTTTTGTCTCTCCCAGCCTTATAGTCCAGACCTTGGCCGTCCGTTTACGGGCAAGGTGTGGATAACTCTTGTCGATGTTATGTTCCTGTTTGAACAGCGTTGTCAAGACATTTGTTCGAACAACTATGTTCACAACTTTCACATTTTCACACAAAAATACGGTAATTTTTAAAACTTACAAAGAAAACTACGAACCATCGGTACATTTTCCCCACACATAAGAAAATTGAGAAATTTGTGTCTGAAATTCTGCCGAGGTTTTGTTCTGGTGAGCACAAAACGATGGCTTTTTAAGACGGTCGGGTAAGATTTTTGCGTTCATTTGGTTTTTCCATTTATGGGTTAATTCACAATAACACATTATATCTTCTATACATACAAATGCACTACTATTACATACAAGTACGTAAAACAATTATAAGTCTACTATACTTTATATTGGTAGAGTGTATCAGTGTATGTATGTATATAGAAGATTAAAATAATAATTAACACTCGCTACATATTAAACATACATATATACATACTTATGTACATGTGTATATCGATCGCATCGTAATAAAACGTCGCCACTTGGTCTGGTGTGTTCTGCTGTTCAGTTCAGTTTCGTTCCCATCTATTGAATTCTAGTATAAAAACAATGTTTATAGTCGTTCGTAATTATTTATGAGGGGCGTAAATTGTTTGTAAATGTTCTCAGCCACTCATCGCTTAATCGTGTGGCATGTTTTATTAATGACTTATAATTCTGTAGTATTTAGTTTTAGTTGTTTTTATACCCTTCACAACCACAAGTGCTGAATGAGGGTATATTACATTTGTCATTCCGTGTGAAACTTTGTTTAATATTCATCTGATCCTTATGAAATTCTAAGTCGATTTAGCTATGTCTGCGTAAAACACTCTCACGTCCAAAATATACAACGAAATTTCCATAAAAATTATTTTGTAAGTAACTTTGGTATTGAAAACCAGCAAAATCGCTATAGGTGGACCAGAGTTATGGACCAAAATGTGAGGCAACCTCCATAAAATTTATATATTTTTTATCCATTTTTTTGCAATTTTTTTTCTAATATATTGCAGATAATACCATGAAATTTTGTACACGTTATTTTTATTTTAAAAGAAGAAAGTGTGAGGAAAATAGTAAGAATCGGACCATGATTTCTTATAGCCCCCATATAAATAGCTTTTCGAAATATGGTGATAGATAAATGTCTATAAGATTGAAATATCAATTAAAAATTCAGCGAAAATAAGTTTCATGTAAAAAAAAAATCGCAAAATGAAATTTTGTTTAGTTTGGTCCATGTTTCACCATAGACTCCATATAATGCCCACTTCCAAAATTCACTTAAATACGTATAAAACTTGTATAAATATTGTTAACAGGAGAAAATTGTACATAAATAATTATTATTGTAGGTAAACAATTGTTGCACTAATTTTATGGTGGTGGGCCCATTACTGGTCATAGCTCACATATAAGGACCACATCCAAAAAAGCCATTAATCTTTATATATAACTTATAAATATCGGTACCGACTCAAAACTTTATATATATTATTAACATATATACAAAAATTATTCCACAAAAATTTTTGAATTTCGGTCCATATTTAACCGTATCCTCCATATAAAGCCCTATTCTGAAAATCACTTCAATACTTATAATAAATTTCTTATAAATGACGGTGTCGATCCAAAATTTTACACACATCATTTACATACATGCCAAAATCAAACTGCTGGATTTTGAGAATATCGGTGCATATAAGGTCGTCTACCGAAATTCACTTTAATACTAATATATATCTTAAATATACCGTTATTATGTTGAAATTCCACGTGAAATATCCTCATATGCATAAAAATCACTGTTTTAAAATTTAAGAAGATCGGCCCATGATTTGTCATAGCTGTCATATAAGGAGCATTTCCGAAAAACAATTAAACCTACATAAATGTCTAATAAATATCGATATTGAACCAACTTTTATACAGATCAGAAATTTTAATCCAGAAATCATACTAATATCGGTTATACGGGAATTATGATACTGGATTTTCAACCTGTCAGTCAATAATTGGCAATATCTACCGAATTAAGACCACTTCCGAGCATAACAACCAAGCATACAACTCATGTAAGTAACGTTATTGAGGTGAAATTCAAACTAAATAAGCCTAAAATTTAGACAACACATTAGTGGATACTGGATTTAGAAGCTATTGGTCCACTTCTACTATGCCACCCATAAATCTCTTGTAAATAATGTCATTGAGATCAAATTCAACCAAAAGAAGCAGTGTTGCCAGAAAATGAATTTCAAAATATGCTAAAACTTGAAAAACTAAGTGCTAAAATGTTCTACAGAAGAAAAAATAAGTGCTAAATTTTTTCAATGTAACAATACAATTTTTATTTCAAATATTACAAATATAAATTATAGTTTTTTCTAATTTTGTTCATAACAATTGTTGGCTTCTTTTAATAGATTACATTTCATATGTATATTAATTCAAAAATTTCCGTGTTCATTTACATACCACACCGAAAGAAATTTAGATGAAATATTAATAAAAGTTATTTTTTATTTCGCCAAAAGTATTTTTTGGGGTAAAATAGTAAAAATTTGTTCGAGAAAAAATTGTTTTTTATCAAGCAAATTATGCTAAAAAGCATTTAGCATAATTTTTAAAAATTTCAATGCATTTTCGAGAAACAAAATGCTAAATCTAGCACTGAAAGTGCTAAAATGGCAACACTGAAAAGAAGCCTCACCTTATAAGGAAAACTGTTTCTTTTAATTTTATAAATTGTTAAACTACAGACAAACTCTGTAAATTATGGAGGGAATCGGCAATTACACCAATTACAAATGGTCAAAATTAGATAAAATTTCAAAACATTTAAAATACTCGTAAATTATGTTGGTCATAAAATTGTCTTTCAAATAATATATAAAATACTAATAAAATTTTTGCACTAAGACTGAATAGAAAGCAAATAATAGGGATATACTAGTCCTATGTAGCTAGTGTAGTTTTTGTATTTTTGTATTTGTACGTTTAGGTGGAGGGTATGTAAGAGTCGGCACAGCCGAATAATGTAGAGTACATTGTTTTGTTGTTTTTTTTTTTAGAATTTATTTCATTAAAATCATGGCGTAATAATCATAAAAATGAACTCTCTGAATAAATATGCCTTCTTATAATCTATTTATTCAAACGCAAAAAACTATTTCAAAAACAAAAAAAAAAAAAAACTTTCTATTTCGCCAACTGAATATAGATGGACCCATTTTTGTTTCTTTCTTAAGATGATAATATTTTTTTTTTGTAGTTATAAATGTACTTGAGAAGATTTTACATAGTTTATTATAATTTTCAATTTATTTTCTATATTATAATTATTTGATATAGTTTTAGTAATAATGATTTCATTTGTTTATTAGTGTATTTTTTGTTGTTTTTTTTTTCTTTTCTAATTTCTAATAGAAAATATTTTCGTATGTTTAAACATTTGTATGTGGCTTTATGTTTAGATTAACGCCGCGGCCATTGAACTTTAATTTTGCATGCTTTAGTTTTGGAAGTCAAATAACTTTCACGGAAAATTGTCTGGCAATTTATGAGATTATGCCAGTTTTTGCCAGAGCAAATGCAGAGTCTGAAGAAATACCCTTTTTTTTTAATACTGATCTTATTATATGGCTTTTTGCATATTTTTAAATGTGTATAGTATTTATTAAATTTGAAATATTTGCTGTATACCAATTTTTGGAGAATTTAAAATGTATAAAAAACGCGCGATTCGTAACAGATGGCGTATCGTTTGAACGCGATTTTTGTGTTTAGGAACTTATGTGTTTGTCAGTTTGAAGTGTACATATCTGTTATTTATTCTCACTTACGGCGTTTTCTTTTCTGCCAAAAATTGTTACACGTTTTTCCCATTTCGCAACTTTTTTTAATTTGTTTGTGTTCTTTTCTGAAAAAATGTCAACACTGCTAAAGTGTAGTGTGTTCTTTTCTATAAATGTCACACTATAAATTTAAAAAATGTTGCACCTTTCACACTCTGTATTTTTAGAGGGGGTGAATCGCACGATAAAACAACTGACATTTGTTTTGTTTATGAATGTGTATTTGTGTTAAGAAACAAAAAAAAATTTGTATGTGCTGAAAAAATGTTGGATGACTTGTTGGATTCATCTTCATCTTCATCTGATGACGATGAAATATTTGATATGATTACGGAAAGAAATCCACAACCGCGAGTGAAAGGCTTTGTAGAGAACGTAATTAATGAATACTCTGAAGTTGATGTATGTCAAATTTCATAGGACAATATCTCCTACTTATACATACATATGTACATATATTTAATGTATGTTTATATATATAATTTTTATAGTTTAAGAAGAATTAGCGTATTAGTCGGGAAGGTGCCATTGGTCTTTTTGAGAGATATTCATTGTCTTCTTCTTTTTTTAACAAAAAAATAAACAAAAACAGCTGTACATGAAAAAAAGTGTTACACTGTTGTGATTTTATGTTCTATTCTGACCCTTAAAAATGCGACGTCTTTAAAATGTGGGGTAAACATTATAAAAATGTACATAATAACGTAAAGTGCAACATTTTATTTCAGAAAAGAAAACATCATTAGTTATTGAACATTTCAGGGAAACAAAAAAGTTTTTTTTTGCTTCAAAAATTCCTAATTTTGTGCCAAGAAATAGTCATCTAGGGGAAGTTTTGCTTTACTTCTTTAATTAAAAAAAAAAAAAAACGCCACTGAGGAACATTGGTTGCTTACCGAAGCTTATGGTAAATGTGTTCCATCGGTTTCAACGTTTAAAAAAGGTTTCTGCAGTTTAGAAGTAGTGTTTTTATAAGGAAGGCAAATAAAGTCCTGGCAAGTCAAAAAGCTTGAAGACCAAGAATCGCATTGTTCCATGAAGATTGTTGTCAAACTCAACAAGAACTTGCATTTGAAGCCGAAAGACCTTGAAATACGATTTTGCATATCCGAAATGCAATAAAAAAAAATAATTTTTGCACGGAATCATTACTTCCGATGAAAAATGTATTCATCACGATAATCGCAAGCGTAAGAGATCGTATGAATCCCGGCTAACAGCGTCAAGGTAATTCTCCGTATTTGTTTGCTGCTGAAATCTGGTCAGACTATTACATGGAACTTGTACCGAGTGCAACTGTATTGGCCGTAAAACACCCAGCATAGGCGGCCAGACATGAAAGCGTAATATTCTATCAGGACAATACTATTTGTAATTCCTATTTAAGAAGTGCTGGGAAAGTTTTGCCTAATCCGCCTATTAGTTCGGACCTTGCCCCGCCCGACTACTATTTATTTCGAAAGATGCAGAACACTTTCTCTGGAATACGCTTCTTTTCAGAATAGCGTATTCGAAATTGGCTTGATTCGTTCTTAGCCTTAAAAGAAGTTCTTTTGGCGCCGAATTACATAAATATTAATATATTATGCGACCTGATTTTTTTTTGTGAACAATACTTTAGTTAGTCTGTCTGTTTGTGTTGCAGTTATTCTTCCTACAGAGATTTGTGAAAATCCGTGACTGAAAGAGAGGTGTTTAAATATATTGAAGCTTGATTTACTTGAAACAACACTGTAAAGATTCGTTAGAATTAGGTGTGTGTGTCCTGACAAAGAGTGTCAGAGCATTTTATTGTTACCAGCCCTCTGCATAACCAGACACGTGACTCACCACTGGTATATAAGATTCGGCACAGCTGAATACTTGTTAAATGTCTATTAGTTTTCTTAAATTATTTGCAATAAGATGTAAGTCTGTATTATTACATTCAAAACATGTTTCTGGGTATATACCCAGGGCTGCCAGATGAATTTGGTAAAAAGTCCCGATAAAAAAGAAAAAAAAAATCGTCAAAAAAAATTGGAACATAAAAAGTCGCTATTTCTAGTATTTTAAAATTTATATTTAAGCGAAAACATAAAAATTCAAGTTTAAATGTCTCTTGTACAATACATAGCAAATTTTAACTTTTTAAATAAGAAATCACAAAAACTTGTGTAATATTTTTATAATATCTTAGTCCGCGTTCACTCTCTACAATTCAGACTAGTCAAGGCAAGTATTTTTGGATGAGAAGGGAAAACTTGACGGCACTAGTCAATTTGCTTATTTCCTTTTACTTTTTTCTTTCATGCACATATGTTGATTTGCATTAAACAGTACAAAAATTGAATTGACGTGTGTAAATGAAATGGCAAGTTCAAAAGAGAATTAAACAAAAACTAGTCAGCTAAAACTGAAGAGTGTGAAACAAGACTTACAGTATTTTATAAATAAATATCTGAATTTAGCATATTTTATTAATTCAGGTTAAATTACAATGTCAAAACAATTTAGCTTATTAAGTTTTAAATAACATTTTGAGTATAGAATTCAAATCATCCATCATTTACAGGTACTTATTTTCAAAGAATTCCGTATTTTTGTTTTTTAAATTTATTTGGCTAAATATTCTTTCGATGTTTTGTTAAAATATGAGAAGTTGTTGTAGAATTTTACCGATGAAATTCAGAAATTGTTTTCTCTAAAAATTTTAGTTCATGGAATTTAGCATTTACATTTGCTATTTACATTTGCTATTTACAGATAAATAAGTAATTTTTACTATTATTTGGAATTATTATACATACTATTATTATAATTGTCAATAATTAAGAAGACACTACTATTACTAAAGCTAGATTTAGACGATTGAAATGTTCTTCAAAATTGCTCTTCAAAATGCTTCAAACTCGTGTAAACAACAAAATTTCTTCAAAATTAATTTATTTAATAAATATTAATAACTATTAAATAAATAAATTAATAACTATTAAATAAATAAATTTTGAAGAATTTTTACGAGTTTGAAGCATTTTGAAAAACAATTTTGAAGAAAATTTCAATCGTGCAAATCTAGCTTTAGTTTTGTTTTTGTTAAATATGTCATGTTCTTCTTAATATTTATGATATTTAAATGAAAAAAAAGAGAGAATTTGGTAACAAAAACATTAATAAAACAAACAAATGATGGAAATTTTAAATAATTCAGAAAATCGTCACTTTCAATGAAAAAAATCGTCAAATTGTCACTTTGTTATTTTTGAAACAAAAAATCGTCAAATCTGGCAGCTACATATGTATATACCCATATGATTTATAAAATAATTAAAAATATTTTACAATAAATTCTACTTACTTGCTAAGATTAATGTGAGCAGCTTCATTGTGATATTGTTAATCCTTAAAGGTTTCTTCTTCTGCACAGCAAATTAATCCAAATAATTGATGGTTAATCCCAATATATCGGTTATCCAAAGATGTTTAAACAAACTAATTATTGTGGCAAACGTAATATACAATTTATATTTGCTACAATTAATTTGTGTAAAATATTTTTTAATTTAATACTTTTTTGTTTGTTGATTTGTTAATTTCTTTTATAATAAAGTAAAATTCACAGTCACACGTTTTGGTTTGTTCTTTTTTTTATATTTTATTCTATTTAATATAAAAAAAATATGTTTTGTTGTTTAAAGGGTTCAGAGCATTACTAAAAAATACACATGACACGATCACAGCAAATTGCAAACTGATCGATACAAAAAATTCAATCGTTCACAGAGGCTGACTCTGACGCTCTGCTGATGATGATGACGATGATGACGATGCTGTGCTTAAGAAAATTCCAAAGAAAAAAAAAAAAAAAAAAAGAATTCGCATAGAAAGTTCAATTGATCTTAACCACAGTATTCGAGATGATGCTGATGTTGATGCTGTTTGCTGATGAGGAGGAGGCGAAAACTGACGACAACAACAATCTCTCACACAGTTAAAACCAAACAAAAAAAAAATATTACAAAAAAAAAGACACGAAAAAAGCAAAATAAAAAAAAAAAAGAAAAGAACTGAAGGTTTATATTGCGATCCTCGTCATGTATCGAATTATTAGATACAAAAAGAAAAAACAGGATTTTGATACTTTAAATTCAAAGAATTTCTTTTAACACAACCGGTAAATATGTGTTTTTTGGCAAAAAAAAATTTTTTTTTTTTTTTTTGTATTTTTTTGCTTTAATTTTTATGGGATCGTTATTTGGTGTATTTTGCTGTTGCTGAGATCCCTTTTTAGTCTTTTTCGAAATTTGTTTAAAGTAACGTTTTTTAATATGGCATGTGTGTCTCTAAGTGAAAAGCGCGCGCGGTTCGGTCCAACTGAGTAAGCGAACGAAGAAATTGAGATTTATGAATTTTTTTAGATTGTTTGATATTTGATATTCGTTGGATTTATACTGGATTTTGAATGTTTTATTTTCGGGTTCCTTTTTCGTTTATTTGGTAATTGTTTGGTGGAAAGAAGAAATAATCTGTTGTATAGAACGTACAGAGAAATACACTATAACACGATAGATGTTCAAACAAGAATCACAGTGATTTGTGCAAAGTTTGTTAGTTTTATAGAATTTTTATTGGGATTTTCTGCTTCAGTTGAAATACATAAATAATATATTTTCATTAAATGTGCTGTTGTTGTTGTTTCTTTTTCATTTAGTTTTATAGTAAATGTATCTTTTGTTTAAATGTATGGGTGAAACTTAAATTTTAAAGTTAGGTACTTTTAATTTGTTTTGCTTTTGTATTTAACAAACTGTACTCTGGGTTATTTCAGTACATATTTAAATGTTCACTTATAAATTTGCTGTCTATATTTTCATAATTTAAATTTCACTGTCGTGGACTTTTTGTTTGGTTGATTTTGTTAAATTTTCTAAAAAAAAAAATTCTTTAGCATTCGTTATAATACTAGTTGTTAATTCATACGCGCCTCAAAGATTACTAATTTTGTGTTAATCTGACCAAGACCATACGAGATTCGTTTCAAGGAAATCTTAATATGTACATGATATTTAGTTCTCAAATTGATGATAATAATATTCACAAACACAAATCGTTCTATGAAGTCTTTCTGACTGTTCTGGCCTGGCTTGACTGTCCTTATCAGTTGAAAATATTGTGTGTGAAATAATTTACACAACCATCATCTTTTCGGGTCGTGGATTTCTTTTGATCTTGCCTACATTTTATTTTTCAATTCATTTATTTTTCTGTTTCATTTTACGTTTTGATAACCATTAAATGTGATTGGTCGGTCATGCCGTCATCAACTGTCAATTTGAGTTTTATTTTATTTTTTTTTTTTTACATATTATTTTATTATTTAATACTCTGGAGTATTTAAATTTACTGAGAATTTTGATTTCAAAACATTTTACGCATGATGTTCTTATCAGCTACGCTACACACTTTGACGACTGTTCGTCTCATTGCGATGACGATGATGATCATGATGATCCTCATCTCAAATTATCTATCTTCTGCTGTCAAATAAATAATTTTTATTTTTAAAGGATTATCTCATTGTATTCTACATAGATCTGTTGAGCGTGTTGTAGAATATAATAGAATTCTTATCATTATTTGCACACGTGCTGTGCTGTGCTGGTCAAAAATACACACTCATTTTTTTTTTTTTTTTTTTTGGAAAAGTAAAATATGGAGCGATTACTACCATCGGCACCCTACCCTATATTTTATGTATTATACTGGTAGCAAACAGTAAATGTTTGTTGATTGTTATTTAGCTAAAGAGTGTAATTATTACAAATCGTTGCATGTGATCTTCAGGAGAGCATTTAAAAGCGGGGTAAGATATGATTGCTTATTATTCATTATCTCTTAAACAATTTTCAGTTACAAGGTGTCTACTTATAACTATTGATTTGTATTTATACCTAATTTAATTTATACCCTCGGATTTGGTTTAAAAAAAATACGTATAATATTTAGAGAAATGTATGAAATCTTTACTTGAGTCGACAGAACGAGGAATATAATTAAATGTTTAAAGATGATTTCATGTAATTGTTGGCCGCGTCTACACCTCAAATGGTTTATACGGCGAGGCCATTTTTGGCATGTTCTCTTTCGGCCTGTATCTCACGAATAACTTCTTCAATATTAGCTTCCAGTATGCCCCTATAGATATCAGCCTTAACATAGCCTCATAAAAAATAGTCTAAAAGCGTTAAATCGCACGATATAGGCAGTCAACTGACCGCACCCAAACGTGAAATAAACTATTTACTGAACTCAGCTCTCAATTGGGGCATTGTTCCGAGTGCTGTGTGGCATTTGGCGCAGTCTTGTTGAAACCACATGTCAGCCAAGTCCAGCTCTTTTATTTTGGGGGGAAAAATTATATTCATCGCCATTCATAGTAGCTTTCCTTCCTTCGTTCTCTTTGAAAAAATACGGTCCAATGATGCTACCGGCCCACAATCAACACAAACAGTGCATTCTTCTCTTCACACCAAATACGACAATTCCAAAAAAGTGAACCTTTACTTTCTTAACCGCGTTTTTTGATAATAAAATTTAATAATCTGCAAGTGTTGTTTGTTTGTAAGTCGAGTCATGGTTTAATTTGACTGAACACTTTACACGAAAACAGCTGAGCTGCCAAAAGAAAAACAGTATAGACATAAATAAAGTTGCTAAAAAATCACCCTTTACATGCAGATCCCACTAAATGTTCCGTTTCATTCTAATTTCATTCTTAAAATCGAAAGTTGGTACTAATTGTAAAAACTCAAGGATTAATAAAGCCACTGTAAGGAATTTCGCTTCTTAAAAAGATTCTACTGTTTAAAAATATACGCGCTTTATTTTAATGAAGATAATTTACTGGCAATGCTTCAGTGTTCTTTAGCTTTCCCAGAGAAGCGGTTGAATTTGCATTGTTTCAGATGCATTAGCGCAAAGTAAAATTGTTACTCTATCCTTCGATAATTTTCTTCCTGCAGCACTAGTTTCTGAAGCATAAATAAACGTTTTATCTGATTTTTGGTTGCATCTTTAGACATGATATTTAGATTTTACTCAATTGTGTATTGTGATAAGCCCAACACTGACATAATTCGCCTTAATGTGGTGGATTAGTTATATCACTCCATCTGCGTTGCTATTGCTGGATCCATGAGGGACTGTCTCAGGTGTTAATCTGTCCATTCTATCCTTACTTGGCTTTGTAATGGTGGAGGCCTATATAAATGAGAGCTGAACCGTATGTTTTGGTTGGGCATATAAGCATTCTAGGAGTCTTTAAGACTCCTACGACCTTAGTATTGCAGTGTCGGACTAAATACTATATAATTTAGTGTCACATAGACATTTTAAATCAAAATTGTTTACGTGATAACGTCAATCGCGATTGGTTGCACTTATGCCCAGCAAGCCATATGAGTCCGAAAAGAGTCTTTTATGAGGGTTTTTTGGGCTCAGAAAAGAGTCATTGCAATTTTAAATATAAAAAATTAAAAGTTCATATTTATTATTTTTTTATTATTATTTTTTGTTCAAAGCACAAATAACAGGAACGCTTTGGTACACACATAATTACGTGGAATTTCTGAGTCATACTGCGTGCCAGTAACAAGCAAAATTTTTTTTTGCTCCGAAAATGCTTTTTAGTTGTACTCTTTTCTGACTCTTTTTTCGGAGCGCTCCGAAAATGCTCTTTAGTTGGACTCTTTTCTGACTCTTTTTTTCGGAGCGCTCCTAGAATGGTATGCTGGGTAGTTTCAACAGGTCAATGATAACACTGTGGGCGCTATTTCCGGGCACAATTTTCAAAGACTTATTTTAACAATAGATCATGCTCTGCTCAGTGTTTGAGAAGTATAACAGGTAATTTTGGTATTTTTGTTATGTCAGATAACCACGCGGACCTTAGGGCCTTACCTTCCTATGTGTAGAAGTCTGGGGTTATAATGAACTGCGTTTCCGCCGATGAGCATAACGATTTAACGTTGTGCTGGATACACCGGATTATGAGGGCAATGCGGGGAATGAACGGCTAATACACAGAAAAAAAATAAAAATGAGTTTCAATTAAAATATTTGTGGAATCAATTAAAAATTAAATTGAAATCGGACCTGTAAACAAAATGATAGTATCAATTAAAAAAATGTGAGAATTAATTGAAAATATGAGAAAAATCAGAAAAAGTAATTGAATCAATTAAAATTTTAAATGAAAATTATTTTAAAATCAATTAAAGGTTTAATTGAAAAAAAAACATGATTTTTTTTCTGTGTAGAGATGCACGGCGCGAGTTAAATGGACTTGAAGAACTATTATGGTATGAAAAAATTCTTGCCTGACTTAAATCGGTAACTTGTCTTGACTTTGATCCTAAAAGTTGTTATCGTTCGAATACAGTGGATTATTTACCGGATATTGTAATCTTGCGACAAAACATTGCAGATTTTGCATGACCACTGAGCATGTTTCTTGTGACTGTCGAGTGCTGGGGACGAGCACGGTGAAATGGCTCGTAAGGGCCTTAATTAATATAATGGTAATTAGCTAAATTTACTGCAAATAATAAAATCTTATGGGTCGCAGTGCATGTAGCAAAGCATGTATTAATAATAATAAATCAGCTTGGAAAGACAACTTGTCTTATGATTCTTTAAGAAGTCTTACGTAGTATATTTTTTGGAACATAGACAAACAATCATAACTTGCATGAAATCCACTTTATACATTTTGGATGCATTTCTATGGCTTTGGAAGAATCGAAAATAAAGCTTATTTATCAAGGAATGCTCACTTTTCTTTAGAGATAGACGATATTTTTTGATTGCATTAACTGTGGCAGAACATTTCGGTCCATATGCGCTGCTTACTTATTCCAAATAATTAAAAATGTTATTGTTTGATTGGACCTTATAGTCCATGGCCTATAATGGCGACAATTTTTTTCCTACCAATCCGTGCCAGCTTTTGAATAATGACAGGGAGCTAAACCGGGTCAAAATTTTACTGATAATTTTTGATGTCTAATAGTAGATTGCAAACACTTCAGCAGACATTTTTTTACATAAATAACCGAAATATTAAGAGTTGTCCGATCTGTGCTTATGATGTGCTTGTTACTCTTTAACTATAACTTCATTTGCAGTACGTACTTTAATATGCAGGGTATCCAAGTAGTCTTGCTTGCACCACAATATCTTCATACTTGTTTTTGTAAATAAAAAAAAAATCGAAATTACAAATGTTGTTTATAAAAACTAGGTTTAAAAAATATTTTATATGCGATAATAAAAGACATTATATTTATTTGAAAATATTAAAAATAATTCAATGATGTTTTTGTTTATGAAATTGTATTTATAAATCCATTTTAGAACCGTGTAGCTTCTCTTCAAATAAACAATGAGAACAGTGTCATAAAAAAAGCCCCAATCATTGTTGGCTTAAGTTTCCAATACATGAAAATAAATATGTTATGTCTTTGTTGACTTAAGGGATCTTTATTTTATGAGTGTCAAGCCATGGAATGTTGAATAAAAATCTTATCGAAAGTATGTAAATCCGAAAATTTGTAATTTAGAGTTTCATTTTCAAAAACGACGAAAAATTAATAATAGTTAAACAAATTTTCGTTAAACAATAAGAAAAGAATTTTAAGAGAAGTATGAAGAAATCGCATATTTCATAAAGATTTCTTGTTTTGTGGATTGATAACAAAGATCAAAAGTCGTTAGACGCAGAATAGCAAATAAATAATGTAAACATAATTGTTTAGCATTTATATTAAGGTATACAATAAATTTAAGCACACTTTTCTTAACAATAATTATGTCCTAATTTACACGAAGCAATTTTTATTGAAAATATTTTTCCTTAAAATTTCTTCGGTGTTCACACAACACAATTCTAATTGCTTAAATTGCTTGTATTTTTGTTTGTATACACACTTAAAGTAATACGAATAAGAGAGTCACACTTGGCAAATATTTCCTCAAGAAAGCGTAACCACTTGCTTTAGCACAAATTTGTTTGACGTTGTTGACTCTTACACGAGTTTTGCAAGATCAAATAGCATCAAATAAAATAAAACTAAATATTTGTGATGTCTTGTCTTAAATAAACGAAGTTTTTTTTTTAAGTAAACAAACAAGTTCGAATATATTTTATTTAGTGGTAACGTTTTTTTCGGCAAATATTTGCCAAGTGTGACCGACCGTATCTTAACACGTATTGCTTGTACAATCAGAAGTGTATTCGTCTTATCTTCCCCTCACCCCGATGTCTAAATGGTAAACACAGCTTAGCTTAAAGAATTGCTTCGTGTTAATTGGAACTTTTATAATTGCTTTAGTGTAAACTTTATTCAACAAATGTGCTGAGTGAAAACATTAATAAAATTCGGTGCAAATGCAAACATTTTGTGCTTAAAAACAAATTTATGTTTGTAACAATAAAGCCACACCAGCCAAAGTCCATTTGCCTGGTTTATCCTTAGTTTTTAAATTGAAAGTCCAAACATAAGTGGGGCCTCGAGTGCGTGTCTTATAGACAGGACACTCATACATGTTGCGTAGATCTTGTTTATCCTGGGTAATGGCCTAGAAAGATTGAAAAGAATGATAACTAGTAATAAAAATTCATAATAGTTCTTTGAATAATAAAACTTACATACCCACTTCTGTGAGTGTATGTAAAAATATGGCCGTTATTTTTGAATTAATTTAAATTTTTTGCATATTCTAACTTTAATTTCAGATTGTTTAGTTTTAAATGCAGTGGCTCACGGCTTATTTTATGCAGTACATTTTTCTTGTTTTCAAAGCTCCATAAAACTAACAGGAACGTAAAAAAGAAATCGGTGTCATTGAAAAGAAAGAAAGAAAAGAAAACTGCACTGCATAAAATAAACTGTGAGTCACTGTACATAAATATTTACATACAATCTACATATCTATGTATGTATATCGATCATAGATAGCATGCATTTAATTAAATATTCGTTCTATGTATTTAATTTATTTATTTATTTAAAGTATTTTGATTTGTTTATGTATGTACATATTTGTGTTTTTTCGCTTTTAAGTATTTGCATTTGAAATTGTTAGAAATTCTCTAGAATTTCTGTGTATGTATTGTTATTTATATTGACTTACCCGTATATTAATGACTGGCATTGGGGGATAAAGTTCTTTAAGACGCGACTCCATAATTATACCCTGCTGTATATCCCATCTGGCGCCTTCCATAAATATGCCATGCACGTAGGCGCCTTCTCTTGGCGCTGATCTATAAGACATACAGACAAATTATACAGTAGACTAAAAACAAAAAAGTGGCAGGCGAAAATACTCGTAATACAATATAATACAATAAATGAAAACTACAAAAATCTCATATAATTTACAAATTAAATTCAATTAAATTCGTCACTATAAATAGATGAAATCACAATAAAAATAAAACACCGCTTAATTAGCTATGACTACAACTCAATTAACAGTTTACACTTAAAATGTTGTGAATGGGCATCGCCAGTGCAATATATCAATAACATATATATCTGTCCATAAAAACAATATACATATGTATGTATGTAGTCAACAGTCTGTCGACCAGTTTGCCGGTGAAGTACACAGTTTAAGTGAAATTGAAAATAAAAATAAAACCACTTGAGTAATAATTTGTGGTGCCTTTATGGCAAACTGATGACGCTCTCTCTCTCTCTCTCTCTCTCTGACTGACGATAACGTCAAATTGTCGCCGCTGCCGCTAGACACAACTAGCTAATCGTCATTTACCTTTCATTGAAACATATTATTTGCATAAATTTAATTTTTTAATTACTTGTTTTCGTTTGAATTTTTGTTTATTATTTGGTTAATTTGATAATTAAAAATCGCAATTGTTTATTATTTTACATGGATTATTTAATTATTCGATTTGTTTTCGTTCAGTTCAGTTTAATTTATTTTTTTATTTGTTGATTTTTGTTGATGTCTTATGTTGAAAAGTGGGATTTCCTAGAGCAGTGTTGCGCAAATGTAGTGAACTTGTGAGTGACTATTTAATTGAGTCACGCGAAGACTTTTCTGGGCTTTTCTATAAAAGCATTCACCCCTATCGTGAATAAAAATTCCACATGAAATTTGTTCCCTTTTATTTTTTTAACATTGAATTTAAATAGGAAAACTGTGAAAAGGGCACAAATTTCATGTGGAATTTTTATTCACGATAGGGGTGATTGTTCACATGAAATCCGGCCACACTACAAAAGCTCTTTCAATATACCATATTAGTGATTTATGCTGATGTTTGTAACGCCTATAAATATTAGTACAACACCCACCTTCAATTATACTGATCGACTCTGTCCTTCTGGCTGGCTGTCTACATTTCTGTTCTTAATCCTTTTTTACTACCACGTCAAATTCTAGTCATGACTTTTAAAAATTTGTACAATAATATTTAGCATTATTGTGTGAGCAGAGAAACTAGAATTCCAGGAAGAAGTTATATAAAACAAAGAAAGTTATACGTTTCATTCTTGGAAAGTTATATACACACATATGTATAAACTAGGGATGCCAATCCCGATCCCGAAAATCCTGGGATTTGCCAAATCCCAAATCTCGATTTAAAAATCCCGAAAATTAGTATTTGCGTAAAAGATCGAGTGAAGTTTTTGGCACACATAAATACAAAACATCTTCATTTAACGTAAATTATTGTTTTTTTTTAGCATTTTTAATAATAGAAAATCAAAGGGATCTAATGAGAGACTCCACATTTAATCACAAATTAAAAAGGTCAAAAACATTTCAAAATTATTTAGAAAGTAACCAACAAAAATTAAACTATGTACTACATAAACAAAGTGATTGCATATTAAGCGATGAACTGAAATCATCATTTTTGCTCCTGCTGTGTATTTTGTTAGTGTAAAGCAAAAATATGCTATACCTTTTTGCAAATGCAATGATGCAATACCATTTGCGCTAACAATTTGTTAAGAATTTTGCCCACATGCGTTGATTGTGAACGATGTTTTTCGTCAGCGTCATATTTTGGTAACAAAATTAAATCAAAATTTTACAACATACAACATCAAAATACTGAAGGTACAGTCACAATTGGTAAATATTTACTCAAAGAAGCGTAACCACTTGTTTTAGCACGTTGTTTACTCTTATGCTTGGTTTTCACTATGTCATTTATGTTGTCAAATTGTCCCAATTGTTGGCATTTGTATGAAAACGGGTTGTCATATCATGATTTTCATGATTGCAAACATAGATGATTGCAAACATAGATACAATTGCCAACAATTTGGACAAAGGTTTTGCAAGATCAAACAGCATTAAATAAAATGAAACTAAATATTTGTTGTGTCCTGTCCTAAATAAACGAAGTTTTTTTTTAATAAATAAATGAGTTCAAATATATTTTATTTAGTGGCAAATATGTGCCAAGTGTGATCGTACCTTTAGTGTTGTAAACGGTAATCGGGGCCGTTATAATGTTTTTCAAACATATTTATATTTAATAAATAGTGAAATAAATAGTTTTAATTATTAATAAAACAAATTGTTTTAATAAGAAATAAAAATCCCGAAATTACATTTTTAAAATCCCGAATCCCGGTCCCATTTGGCATCCCTAGTATAAACAAACCATCGCTCGTTTCGTAACCAAGACTTTTCAATTTGCTTAATTCAATAGCATGAATATTTCCCACCGTTGACAATACCCTAAGGCATTCTTCCATATATTTTGTTTCTAATAACGTTGATAATGAAATTATAATATAAATTAAATATGTATGACGAGTCAGTTAAATGTGTGCCCATATTGTATATAAGATTCATCACAGCCCAATATAACACTCTTACTTGTTTAATAATAATTCAGATAGATCGTTTTTGTTTTATTTAACCTAATTCAGTATTTTCAAAGGTGTTGTTGGTTAATGCTAGAGTCTGTTATAGCCTCTATTGGCTTCTTCGATTAGCATATAAAATTGATTTTCCATGCATCCAATTCAGCAGAATATTATTTATTCAAGCTGATGCAATAGTTTTAATTATTTCGTCAAAAATTAATTCAATGTTTTGTTTGTATCGATTTTTGAAACAAAATTTATACATATGTTAAATAAACATCGCTCATTTTTCTTTACATACTGGTATGTACATATCGCACCCTAAATACAAAAATGTCATAACTCAAAATTTTCCAAACTGACATTTTTTCCATAAATTAATTCAGAGTAAACATCTCAAACTACTGCAAAAATTCCTTTCACATCACTATCTTTTTTATGTGGAAAAATATAGTTATGTCTATTTTTATGTTAAGTGTGTTGCTTGTGCAGAATGAAGTTTTTTTTTTGTTTCTCCTGAAAATTGTATTATTTTGAGTTGTGACCCTTTTGTACTTAAGGTGCGATTTGTATCTTAAAAGTCTCAACAATCTGACGACCCAAATTGTTTGGGTGGTGGGTATTAGTAAATAAAGCATAGGAAATTCTTGAAAACATAATAAATTAAATGTATTACGCGTATTTGCATGAAGTATTAAGAAATTTAACTTTAAATTCAGAAATGAATTTGTGTCTTATTTAAACCTACAAAAAACGGCAACAGAATAATAATAATAATATTCTGGTCAAAAGCTTTTTTAATGTGTCTGAAAAATTAAATTCCTAAAGTTAAAGTCGGTTACTTTTAAAAACACTGTAATTATAAAAGATTAGGGCACCTATTATGAGCTGCGTTCGACAATCGATATTCGCTGGCTATCGAAAATCGACTATCGAATATAAAATTTGTATTATGAGTTGGCATCGCTGTCGAAAATTTCGTAGTTCAGCGAATTTTTTTATCGATAAAAGTGTACAAAATTTATTAAAAATGTAAGAATTTATTTGTTTTTTGGTTTTGGTCAACCAAATACTACTTGTAAATTACTTTTATTAATATCCAGCAGGTCGTAAGTAGAAAACAGCAATTGGAAAAGCTCGTTTCTCTCATGGAAGAAGATCCACTGTTGGCAGTTCAGGCAGCCAAAAAATGGGAGGGCATTACACAGAAGCTTAATTCTATTCATCAGACGAATCATTAAACCATAATTCCATGGTGGTCATTTCAAATTTAATTTATTTTTCTTTAAGAATTTGTAAACAAATATGGCGCCAGCTAATAGAAATGTACTATTGTGAATAACCCTAAAAGAGTGATTTTCACAAAAGCATTTTTTCATCGAATGTGCACAATAATACCAAATGAAAATTCGTTCGATAAGCATTTTCGACCACAGTCGAAAATCGAATTTTGCTCATAATAGGCATCTAGGTTTTTATGGAAAATTATTATGTTGACAATTTGTTCAAACATATAATAATGAACTTTAATTGTTTATACTCGTATATATATATGGATGATCTTTTTCTAGTTTAATGACAGCATTATAATTAAAATCTGGCTCTGATCTAAATAAAACATATAATGCTATATTTATGTATTTAAGCTATCAGCGCTTTTAGCATTCAAATATTTTTTGTTAGCAAATGGAAAGGTCATCTAGATTAAACTGTGAGCATCAAAATAAAGTCAACACCATTAATATAAATAATATTATATTAGCGAATTATATTGCGTTTTTATATACTAAATAACATATATTTCAACTCGTTTATTTATTTAAAAAAAAAACTTTTCTTATTTAGGCCAAAGCACAACAAATATTTAGTTTGTAATAAAGTGGTTTCACTTTCTTAAAGGGGGTTTGGAGTTTTTAATTAACGCTATTAATCTGTTCTAATTATTTGCTATTTCTGGTTCAAATAAGGCGGAAAAGTCGCCAGTATTCGCCCTCAGATTTACTAGTCACAGTAGTCCACAAAGGTCTTCCTGTGTCTTAGCAATTTTATTTATTTATTAAAACAAATTAAACAATGTTTGATTAAAAAGTAATGTTTATTCTTTGACTGTCACTATAAGAAATCAATAAAATATGATGTTACAAGAGCTTACTTGATTTTAGACAAATTACATTAGTCGTCTAGTATACATTATAAAAGTTAATACAAAAACAAATTAATAAAAATATAATGAGAGCGAGAGCAAATCATATTGTTTAATCTCTTTTAGTGATGTGCATAAATATTGATAATTGATTATAACTTTGTTTTAATTACATTGTTAGGGTGTTCAATACAAAATTAAAATGAATCATACATATAATTATACATAGACTTATTAATGACATTAAAACAATAATAAGACATATAATTCAAATCAGTTAAATATAATAATAAAAAATAATCAACTTCAATAAAAATTCAATAAAAAATAATATAAATATAAATATAATAATCAAAAAATAATAGTTTTAGTTAAAGCTGGATACAATTCTGGCTGCTACAAGTTTAATTTATTTCATGCTGTTTGATCTTGCAGAACTCGTATAAGAGTAAACAACGTCAAACAAATTTTGTGCTAAAAAAAAGTGGTTACGCTTTTTTGAGTAAATATTTGCCTTTGAATTCACAAAAAAAAGCCTGTAAAAATTTCTTTGATTTATTGTTATAATAGACCAATTTTTACGCTTCAAAATAAACTAAACAGTGGCATCATCCTTATGCAAATAAAAACCATTGTCAGTCCAAACGTAGTGGCAATTCTTAAAATGTTCCGTTGTTTGAAAGTACATGTTTATTTATTCTTCTATATTTTATTAATTTCTTTAACAATATTAGTTGGAATTTATTATTTATATAAAAAGTTAAATGTTCAAGTGTTCAAAGTAATTGCAAGTTTCATAATTTATCATTAAAAGAAATTAAGTTGTGACATACAGTAGTGAAAAATTTACAATGGGAAGAGAAATATTTATAGACAAGTATACCAAACACAATTCCGTAGAAAATTTGCCTGGTGCAAAACCAAAACGTCTTTCAAAACCTAAAGTAAGAGCTATAGTAAGAAAAATAAGAGCAAAACCAACATCTAGTGCTGTAAAAATAGCTAAAAATGTTACGAAAACTTATGGGGAAACCTGTAAGCCCGAGACACGATCTCGTTTAAAAAAGTTTTTTTTAATAATATTATTTTCACCGATGAAATTAAGTTTGAGATATTTGGAGTCAAAAACCTTCCAAATATATGGCGAAGCAAGAACGAAGCCTTTAAGGTGGTTTTAGACAGACATTATGTATTTTGCAGTGTGCTTGCTAAATTTTCTACTGCAAAATGCATACACGTCATGTAAAATGCAAATGTCAGCCTCCAATTACAGTGTAAAATTTTCAATTAGAGCATGTTCTATTTTCATCTGACAAAGCACCTGCCACCAGCTGTTTTGCAAGTAAATTTTGAATGGGGCCAAGAACATAGTGTTTGTGATTCAGCAAATTTATTTAAAAAAAAAATTGTATTAAACAAAACAATAAATTTGTATTAAAATATGTTTTAAAAAACGTATTTATACATATTGGGTCATAACCATAGTCACAAAAAAAGTGTACTTTAATAGTTAAAAAGTTGACTTTTGTTAAAAGTACACTTTACTTTAACTATATAAAAAAGTATACTTTAACCGCTAAAACATACTTTTAATTTAAAACCAGCTGAAGTTGCTTTTAAATAAATTAACATCACTTTAAAATCAACCAGCTGTTTATTCAAAGAACAAAAACTGGATGTGTACAAAAATATAAAAAAGTAAAAAAAAAAATTATCTTTCTGCAGTAGCCTCTCTTTCTCTTTCTCTTTGTTTTTTTTTGTTCCTGTAAAGAGTTATTAAAAAATCAACGCCAAAATAGCCTAATTATGATATTAATCTTACCTTCTCCATTTTTCCACCGCAAACACTTTTCTTAAATATTCCCGCTGATTTTGGTTTTATTTTTCAATTTTCAATTTACAGCTGTTTAAAGCTACCACTTCCTTATTTTTCTTTGCAGTTTGTATGAAATAATTTTCTACATATGAGGTGGCACCCAGTTAAAGTCGGTTTAACTTAAAACAACCTTAAATTTTGACTATAGTTACAAAATAATTAAAAGTAGGTTTTAAGTTTAAAGTTGTTTTTAAAAAGAACCAACTTTATGGTTGTGGCCCATTAATTTGTATTTAACTTAAATTTTTGGCTCATTTTCTCTTTAACTCTTGCTTAATTTTTTTTTATTTTATAGAAGCTATAATTGCAATAATGTTGCAAGTTAAAATTATTTCATTTTTTAATATAATTTTTCAAACTGTTGTGTTCTGTTATAGATTATGTCACATGAAACTAAAAACCGATGTGTGAAAGCAAAAATTATAAACTGCCTGTAAATTGTCAATTCTGATATATCAATTCAATTAGATATGTATCGTACAACTGACAAGTACTGCAAAATACATACTGTGTAAAACCAGCTTTAGTAATAAATATGTTAACAAGACGCTTAAATATGACAGTGGCTCAGTAATGATGTAGGGTTGTATGGTGGCATTAGGGGTCGGTAATCTTACATTTATAAAATCTACAATGAAAAAGAAAGGTCTCAACATTTTAGAAAACAATGTACTCGTAGCCCCTAAAGTAGAAAAATTAGAACTAGCGCAGAACTGGATTTTCTAAAATTGTGAAAGAGTAGTGGTTGCTCAATCATTATCCAAAAACTTCAGATCATTCTCTTCAGTCTCTAGACCTCAATCATATTAAGCAACTGTAGGAAAATCCAGACAAAAAAATTTGGTCAAAGAAATATTTCTTGTAAGATAACCTGAAGGCAGTTGTTTCTATGGCTACAAGATTTTAAGCTGTGATAAATGCAATAGGACTACAAACAAAATATTAAATACAATGTTTTGTTTAACATAATTTTTATTATACCTGTTTTTATTTTATTTTGACAGCAAAAAATCGGGTACTTTTTCGTTAAAATTTAATAATTTTTTATGTTTCTTAAATTTGTAGTTTGGAATATATTTTGTTTTAAATTCTTACTTGTACATAGTATATATAATAAAACATTTTTCTTTAACAATATTAGATGTTGACTTTATATTGACGCTTACAGTAGGTAGAGTTATATACATTTATTACAATCTTTTCGCAGCTAGGAAACATCTTTAAATACTAATTTACATTTCTCACAGTAAAAAAAATGTATTTGAAATAAAAATAGCAAGATTCATAATGAATATTAAAATAATGAACAGGAAAGTTACATTTTAAATTTAAAACTATATTTTAGATATTTAATTGCGTATTGTAGATAATCTCTTATAATCCATATTCCTAAAACTCTCGGGTAAGAGTTAGAACCAAATGTTTATTAATAATATACGTAGAACCATCAAGAATGTTTTAAAATTATTAAAACTGTTTCAAAATATTTATCATTTCTTGATATAAACTACAATAAATACATACATGTATATGTATACATATGTATGTATATGTATTTTGTAAAAGTATTTAAATATTTCTCAAAATCTGACAATTATTACACACTTCACTGACCCATGACAAAAATATGTTTTTATTCGTTTCTTCTTTTTTTATTATTTATAAACGATTGGACAGATATACTCGTATACGTATTTATACAAGAGCAAGAACTTTTTATTCTTTCGCAAAATAAAGGTCAGAAAAAATGTCAATTAAATAATAATCAAACTAACTATTCGAATGAATATAACAAAAAAGAACTGAAACAGTAAACTAAGACATTGACTGGGAAATTGATCGTTTATTTATATGAGTTGTATTGATTTTGTTTTAACTTTATGCGGATAAGTCAGTAATTTAAAATGATGAAATTGTTTGAGAAATGTTTTTGTCAATTAATTGAGATTTGTTTGTAGCAAATATGTTTTAAAGTTTTTTTCTGAAAACGACATCGATATTTCGGAGTAAATGATTCCTTCAGTTATACACAATATTTTCTATAGAAAATACTGTTTTTTTTTTGTTTGTATGAAATGCTGTTATAATCATGATTTTCTATAGAAACTACTGTTATACACAATATTTTCCATAGAAAATACTGTTATACACAACATTACTGTCATAAACAAGACTTTCTATAGAAAATACTGTTATACACAAGATTTTTTTTAAAAAATACTATTATACAGCCATGTCACAGAATTTAATTCCGTTCGGAAGTGGAATTAATTCCGTATTTTGCTTCTATAGAAAAAGTAAAACCAAAAATTTTTTCGGAATGTGTACTTTGCTTATTTCGCTTTGGACCTTTACATTAATGACTAAATACATGGTTAATAACTTACCCCCTTATTCAAAAACGATTATTAAATTTAACAAACGTTTATTAAGACAGATTTGCATATAAAAATTTGCTTAATAAACGTTTGTTAAATTTAATAATCGTTTTTGAATAAGGGGTTAGTAAATATTAATTTGTCTTTAAGATTCTAAAATCACTTGTTCATGCCGTATGCCAAGGTTATTTATTATATATTATATTTAAATGATCTAAATAAAATGCCTAAAATCTTTGTAATAGCTGCAGAATGTGCATGTTTTTTAAAGAATTTACTTCTTTTACATATCTTTTTTAATACTCACGTAAAATCTTCTTTTTGCTTTTTTGTCACATCACACTGCAGACACATTTTGTCCAATGGCAGCTCATTGCGACGTGCAGTACTTTGCATAATTGCCGTTAATAATGATTGAGGATTGAAAAAGCCAGCCAACCAAACACAAGAGGGCAACTGTTTTCGTGTAGTTTTGTGGGGAATGAGGAAATGTAACATTGACTTTTGTTGTTGTTGCAACGAAATTAACTTTCACTTACCACAAAATCAGTAGACCATGTCTCCAATTCTCGCAGACGTAAACACAAGTCAATAAACCAATTATTTAAACCCAAAAGGGAAGGATAGGCTCTTTGGGTCCATGCGGGTGGCACCTGGTCTAAAAATAAAGCATTTTCCAATACCTCCATGTCGGAGGTGATGGTAAGTTCTCCTTTTAAGCCCAAATCCAATTCCTTGAGACTTCTTTTCATTTCACTGGTCAAGTAATTCATACGCTCGCATTCTTGAAAGGCCACAATAACATAGGGCGTTCTTTCTTCTACCTTATTCATAATTTCTATCATGTTGAACTCTTCGGGTAGCTTTTCTATGATTTCATCAACTATTTGTTTGACTTTATCCTCACGGGTGACGGTGGTCCCACCGCCAGCACCAGCATCTCTTGGTTGCATTTCAAATACAGTGCGGAATATGTTTTCGGCGCGTGTGGTCAAGAAACCAATCTCTGCATTTGGATGTAAGCCATATAAATAAGGAGATTCGGCTGGCATATTATCATCAATATATGCATGATAGCCCATGTAATCTGTATTAGGAGGAGCTGGAAAAGCTGGAGCCAAAAATAATTCACCATCTACCAAATCTGGCTGCATGTACTCCTCCAAATAGGTAATGCACAGTTTACGATCCCAATCGTCAGTTATATGACCGCCGTACATGATTTCACCAAACAAATAACGTAAGTCCTCCCAAGGCACTTTGGCATTGGCCTCCAAGTAATTGTAGAGAACCGATACACTAATATTGAGATCTCCCACGTTGAAGGGGTAAACCTTATTCCAACCCTGAGGCCCAAATTTACGACGTTCCGCAACAACAGCATGAAAGTAGCAAAGCGAGAAAAGTATAGCCTTGAATTCAGCTTCTTTTCCTGACATTTCGAGAGTCTCTTGGGTGAAATTGTCTAGAGCCTTGTGGAGATTGGCCAACATGCCAGTGGGTGGTTCGTTGGTGATTTTAATAGAGGATTCCAAAATGCCCTGTGACAGTTTAATTTAAATATAGTAAGATTTGTAAAATGTAAAACATTTTAAAGCTTTAATTAAGTACCTGTGGTATGATATGGGCCGAGGGTGTAGAAGCCGGTTCGGCACTCAAAAACATTCTGTAGTTTGGATGAGAACCCTCGGCGTAATATTCTAATTTCTTTTCCAATACCGGCAACCATTTCCGTACCAAATGTATATTTTGTAATACAACCCAGTGGCCATTTTTGGCTGCCGTATCCATGGCTGATTCAGCTATTGCCTCTTGACCCTGACCCAATGAAACATTGTGGAAATTATCCAAGTCTTGTGAGTATCCCAAAAGTTTCCCTAAAGCTTCTACATCTTTTAGAGGATTTACACCAGGTGATAGTATAAAGAAGATGGGTGTAGAAGGCGAGGCTTCCTCAAAGGACTTGGCAAATTCCATAGCACGACTTTCCACGTACTTGGAGCCAAGTTTTTCCTCAATGAAATCTCTATATTGAAAAGGAGAAAAACACCTTATATACTTGATAATAATCATAATGCATTGGTTGACACTTACGCCAATGCATAGGTCATACGATCTGCCCTCAATGCTCTTATCATGCACAATCTCTGCAATGCCGTTTTATTTTTCCATTCCTGTGGGAATTTTTCCTTTTCCGGTAATTCGGATTCCACTAATTTCTTCCAACGCTTGGAAGAGGTTTCAATATCACGATCTAAATTTCTAAATTCATCTTTGGAAGCTAGACTGCATATTCCGCCCCACGATTGATTGGATAGAAAATCAACTGGACTGGTGACATGGGGCTTAATCGGAAAGCGGAGTAGGAAATCTAGTTCCGCAGAAGTTATTTCTTCATTCATAAGAAGAATCTAAATAAAATGTTGAACATTAATGTTGCACTTAATAGATTAGAAAAATAAATTTAACCTGGAAAGTCATTTGTGAAGCAAATATTAATTTATCACATTCAAATAGGCCTCTGGTGGTGTACTGGAACACCGAGTAGGTAATGCAATCAATTAAATTTAAAACTCGTAGGTTTAAAGTTTCGCCGGGTTCTGCCTTGGCAATGGCCTTTTGAAAAACCACACTAAAAGCCTAAAGCGAAGAAAAATGTTTGTTAATATTTCATAAATTCTAAAATTACAGGCATAGTTTCTAACCTTTAAAGAAAACTGGTATATGGGATTAATGGTATTTAGCTCATTCAATATAAAATATAAAAGACTGGCTCGGGCAGCGGCCGGGCGATAATATTCTCTGGCTTTATCAATCTCTTTGGAAGTTATTTTCGCTTCAGCCACCTGAAATTAATTCAAATTTAGAATAATTACCTTTAATTAGTGTTAATGTCTTTAACCTTTAGCTCAATTTCTAAGGCGGTACTTTTGGTAGTCTCCAAATTCTCCACCAAAGCAGTATCACCCAAAATATTCTCCCCTGCCGAAGATAATCTAGACAATAAATCATCCTCCAATTGTTTGAGCATTATTTTAAAATCATTCTGTTGCTTGGTTAGTTCCGCTTTTAGTTCCTCTAAATCAGGACGTTCGGCCTTGACTACCTCAGCCAAGAGCTGATCTTCTAAACCGTCTCGTGTAACAGTGAAATTAATTAAAGTGGTTTGTGCCTGCATTTCAGGTTTATAGTGAGGATTTGCTAATTTTGTGTGCAATATCAAGCGGAAATTGGAGTTATATTCAACCTCTTTGTCGCCGATTTTAATGGCCCTGTAGAATATTACACAAGTCAGTTTAAATTTGTGTATTTTTAGTTATAAGATATTTAAGAACTTACTTTCCCTTCTTAATTAAATTGCGTCCCAATAAAGAATCCAATACTGGATCCAATTGTTCATCGATATTTTCTATTAAAACGGTATTTCCCTTGGTAATGGCCTTTTCGATTTCATCCAAGTAGCTACGTTGGCCCATGCGTATGACTATTAAGTTCTCGCCATATTTTTGTTTAATCCATTTAACACCTTGCAGCTGGGGATCTATCATCAGTGGCCATCTATCGGAATTGGATAGTATGGTAGCATTTTCTATAGACATACGATCCGATGGTAAACCCTCATTTGTCCATATAGCTATAGTGGTGTCATCTGTTAGCAGCGATAAAGGATCCAAATTTTCTGTGGTTGGTATAGGAGGATCTATATTTTTTAGGAATGGTGTCCACATTTTCTGTATCAAATCTATGCGAAATTGTTTCGTAAAACAACCAACGTATGATATGAAAGCTGTGATTAACAGAATATCTCCTGGTAGAGTGATGCCTTGTTTAACGAAACTAGAAATTAAAGAAGAGACATTGAAACTCTTATTTATATTACTTCATAAACACTTTATTCTTTCTATATGTCTATCTAAATCAGAGGTGGGCAAACACATACTGTGATGTTTATATTTGTGTTGGTTAAGCAGAAGAGAGTTTTGTGAATTAAGAGAGAAAATCATAAACATTTTAAAAATTACATAGTGAGACCTTGCTTTCACAAGTGCTTACTAACAACTGATTTGAGTTTGTTCTCTGAGGTCACAACAAAGCGAAAAACAACACACAAGTATGCTTATAGTGTACGTATGCCAACATAGCTTAGATGATGACCGGAAAGAGTTTTTAGTAAAAAAAACCATTGATTTTTTTTTAACACTTTGAATAGCTAATAAGCGTGGAAATTTTCATTGATATAGAAAATGAATAATCCAAAAATATAAACGTTCTGTTCGTTTTGCGATGTTGAGATTTTCCCAAAATAGACCTTGATATTATCAAGAGTCCAAGTTATATATACCAAAGCAATTCGTACGAGCTTAAAATCTTTAAGACCAGACAATAACGTTTATAATGACATAAAACTTACTTATTAACAGCTTCGGCCCAGCGTACATTTTCACTAGCCAAACCGCCTACCAAGCGATTGGCTAAAGCTATGGTAGCTTGAGTAGCATCGGCCTCTTGTTGACAGCGTAATTTATCGGCGGTAGCCTGTTCAAAATCGGCTGTTAGCTTCGCCAATTGTTCTTCCAAACTCTGGTATAAAAATAAATAATTAATAATGTCTTCATATAACAACAGCTTCCTCTAACTTACCGTAACCTTCCTCTTAATACCCGCCAATTTCTCTTGAGCAGCAGCCAGCTCAGCATTTGCTGCCGCCAAAGCCTTTCTCTTGGGTTCTACATCGCAGAATACCTCATAAAATTTAATTATGTTTATAACCCAAGCACACAAACCGGCTGCAGCTCCCGACTTTGATCTAACAAACTCTGGTTCGAATTCAGGATCTTTTAAGTACGGTTGTATAGCCTTTATAATTTCAGGATGTATATTTTCCTTGTCATAATTGATGAGAGCATCTAAAAAGGCATCCACTTTAGCCATGGCAATTTTGGCTGCTTTCCAGGAACGATCTTTGGGTAATTTGCCTCCGGGAGCCAATAAAACCATAACAGCTGCCGTTACATTGGTAACAGCACCCGGGGGAGAACCGAATGATTTCAGTTCTGTTAGATTGGCTTTGTTCAAAGTATTTAAAGCTTCTTGGGCAGCCACCAAAGCCGGTTCAGCTTTTAGCAAATCTTCCTCACAATCTTTTTGTTTCTTCGACACCTCATCGGCTATATAGGCCACCTTCATTTCCTCTTCATCGGCAAAACCCTTCTCGGTTTGTACCTTCTCCGTTTCTATGCCCACTATCTCGATTAGAGCATCGGCCGCTTCATTTTTCTCCTTTAGCTCAATTTCCTGTACGGCCAGCTTAACCTTAAGATCAGCCACTTGTACAGCTGTGGAGCGTAATTTCTCTAAACCATTTTCCAAGCGCACGATTTTACTTTGCAAGTCCTCGTGTTTATTATTTAGAAGCTTTAAATACAAGCTGATTTGCTCCAAATAACTTTTGGGTGTGGTGTAATTATAACGCCTTTCGTTTTGTAAATACACCTTGGACATGGAATTCACTGAGGTATGGACATAGGCCATAAATTTAGCCACCGAATCTTGATGATTTGCCGGCAAAACTTCATTTTGTGATAGGAAATTCATGGCCACTGAGATAAGAGCTTCCTGAGGCCACTCATGAAACCAGTTGATGGAGGTGGCATTGATGATGGCAGGAAATTTTCTTGACCGAACACGTAATGTTGAACCAACAGGCGAGAAACACAAAACTATTTTCAGCTGCTTGCGTACACGATCTATAAAGAATTTCCAACAATTTTCACGAGAATCCACCAGACCAGCACCTTTAACCTCATTACGAACACCGGCTATAATGTTCTCGATTTCATCATCGGGAAATAGGTCTGGAATCTCGCCAGTGGACAACATATCGTTGATAAGGACCAAAAAATCCTCGTTTGGAATTTGAGCATCTGTCATGAGAAACATAATGCCCACATTCTTTAGGCCTGCCTTCAAATATAAACCTGAAAATTCATTCTGGGAAAACAAACCAATAAGAATCAAACATGGAACGAAATTTGTTTTTGTTTGTGTATGAAACCAACCTTTAAATCATTTATGCCATAACCCTTCTTCAATTGTATCTGCACCACTTCCAAGCTCGATATAAACGCCGCCAAGCGTGCCAATGATTGTTTACCACTTCCACCCACACCCACCAGTAGAGCACTGCCTCGGGGCGACTCCAATATGCGATTAATGCGACATACATGCATCATGGCATCCTCAAAAAGTACTAAATTCATGGCGGCAACAAGATCATTATATGAAGACATTGCCTCTGTGAGGAGTTTGTGAAGCTCAGTCCAACCCTTGATGGGCATGTACTTGGGTTCACCAATTCCTCCTGCGAAATGACAATAAATATTCGGTTTATCAAATATCACCGATTCGTCAATTTCTTCAAAGGATTTCTTTACAATGTCGTGTTGCATTTTAGTAAAACTATCAATATCCTTCTCATCGATCAGTTTATCAGCATAGACACGTTGCGTTTCATGTTGCCACAGACGTATTAGATCCGTAGCAGTGGGTAAACAATCGGTAGTGCTGAAAAGAAGGCCCTGAAAAGATTAAACATTTTATTAAAAATGATGCTACATAAGTGGGAAGGAAACAAAATATTTTGGAAATTAAATCTATCTATCGATTAACATGATATCTGTGATAGCAGATATTTGCGGATCGTAGCAAATAAATATTCGAGTTTAAGTGTTGATAAGACTAAGCGCCGCTCCTGTAGGGTCTGGGCAGTCCATCGTTCAAACAAAAACTTGAATACTCCTCTTCTACGCCGAAGTCAATCAGAACACCTACTTTGAAATGACATATTCTTTGAAAATATTTTTTATAACTAACCTGAAAAACATTGCTTATATCTCTTAAATTGAAAATATAATGTGATTTTATGGCCGTGGGTAAAAACACCTGCAATGATTTATTGTGCAATGCCAAGGTGGCTGCCACAATGTTAGCTGATATTCTCGACACTATGGGATTAAACTTCTGTTCGGCATTGATAAAATGTTGCGATAAAATCGAAAAATACATGGTTGTTATTGATTCCGAACAGGGGAAACTTACAGCCAGCACACAAAAGTGGCGCTGTAAACGAGGATTAATGGTGAAACTACCAGCTGTAGGATTCATGCAGGCCACATATTGACAATTGTGTATGTCCTTCAAGCTTAACTTGTTGCGATCATACCAATGGCCATAATCCAAATGTTGGCGCATTAAGGTATGAGGTTGCACCGTACCATAACAGTCCACCTCTGGCATATTCATGTCGTCGATAAAATAAATAAGAGTTTTATTGCCAGGTGGTCCATAGTTGCGTCCAGCTTTCTTCTCTAAAGGCTTTTCCAAGATTTTCTGTAGCATTTCAGAAGTGGTATAGTAATTAAAGGGTATAGTAGTGACGGCATAGTTTTCCGATAGCGATTGCAGTTTCTCATTAACCAGCACAGTTTTGCCACAGCCTGCGTTGCCTACCAACATAACAGGATGTTTTTTATCCATAAGCAAATCTAAAAAGAATCTGATTCTTATGGATTCAGAGGTGTGAACTAATATAGCTTGCAATGGCAAATCGCTATCTAATTCAAATTTGGGTATTTTATCGGTCCAGGGTATGAATTGTTTAGTTTCACAATCCAAAAAATAATCAAATACAGTACCGCCTTTAAAAGTTTCCAAAATAAAATTAAGATTGGATAAATAAAATTAAAACGATTTCAATTTCAAACTCACCCTGGGGAAATTTAACGGTTTTGAATTCGTTAACCCACCATTTACTAAACTCCACCCGATAGTCAATAGTTTGATCCTGGAACATAGCCGAACCGAAAGCCCAAATACAGGCAAAAACGAAATACAGTTCATGCCACTCTTTGGGGCAGTCGGCTGGTGTGTTAGCCGGAATCAAAAAGCATTCCAGCAGATAACATAACATTTGTATGTGAGCCATTTCCGCAATGGGTGTAATCTTCTTAAAACGAACTCTGATAGTTTCCAATGAAGCTGGTATATATTTATCAAATAACATAACTAAATTGGACTTCTCGGAGGGTATTTTACGTGTTTCCACCCAACTGGTCACATACCTTGTAGGAAAGACAAACGGTTATAAAATATTTTATTTTTGAATCAAAGAAAACCTACGGATTCCAGCCCAGATCCTGGGGATTTATATATAAAATACCCGCTCTTGATACTGTAGCCGGTGTGGCTGTTCTCAGATTTGAAATCTCAAAAAGCAAACGCATCGAAGGCGTCAACGCAATGCGCTCATTGCTGGCCAAAGTCAAGACTTTGTTGTCATCCATTACCGTATTCAAACTTTCGATCCACATGGGATCTATGTCGCCATCAAGCACAATCCACTTGGGTTGATCGCCCGTTATGTTTGCTTGATCTCTCATTATTACCGAGAACAAACCATCTTTCCACTCTCGAGTGGCGGGATTTATAATGCCAAACAGCTCGTCGTTGGTAACCGCCTTCGGGTTCAAATCATTGAATATGGGCTTCCGTTTGATATTCTGGTAGGTGCGCAAAAGGGTTTTCCATACTTGTGTCTTCCCTGTGCCAGCATTACCAACAATAAAAACGGAATGTCTTACTTCCAATAATTCCTCCAGTTGCACTACTTTTAGAATGAAAGTATCTTCGGTTTGCAGAAGTAAATCAGAGGCTGCTTGTTTGACCGTACGTTCAAAATCCTGATCTCTTTTACGCGGTACATCAAGGGCAGGAAAGAGATCACTTATTAAGCCCATAAATACGGGCATATCATCGGTGACAACTTTGGGTATGTTGAAATCTCTCAAAGCTCTCATTAGTACTTCCTCTTCAGGACGGCCAGGATCACCTCGCTGAAATGTAGGAGAGATATTAATTTGTAACTCGACATTAAATATAACCAATCACCTTCAAAGAACCTGCTACGACTAAAACCGACTTAATGGCTCTCAAACCCCAATCGTAGTGATCCTGTTTGGACAACAGCTCTTTACACAAAGTATACAAAGTTATAAACTTGCGTGCCAAAACACGAGCATCCTGAAAACCCTCAGCTACCAACATAATTTCGCAAATCAATTCAAAATCTGGCACTACCATAGCACAAGGTCTAAATAAAGCCTTTAAATTCTCAGGCAGCTCAGTACGTCCTGCATAACCGGGATTCATGGTGATGAATATGCCTACTGTGGGTACACAAGTAATCATTTCGCCCATAAAATTAAAGGTATCCTTTCTGTCACGTATGGCATCTTGTACAGACTTCACCTGCACAGCCACCACAGATAACACCTCCACCGTAATGCGATTGAACTCATCAAAACAGCCCCAAGCTCCGGTCTGGGCTAATCCTTTATAAATGTTACCACACGATTGATAATCCATTTGTTCTGAACAGTTGAACACATAGACCATAATGCCAATAGCTCTACCCAAATCTTTAGTAGTCTCGGTTTTTCCAGTACCAGCAGGACCGGCTGGGCCGCCACCCATTACCAAATGCAAACTCTGAGTCAAAGTGATGTAACAACGATCGGTTAGGGGTGTAATAACCAAACGTGGTGTATTCCCCAAATACTCATGATTGTAACGAAACTCTGCGTCGCATATGTTGGCAAAGCAGTCCTTCTCCGCATCATCGAAACGATGACGCAACTGGGATTGCCACATAAAAGCCGAACCGGAATCCAATTTGGCCTGAATCATTTTAGCCACCACGTCACGTGAATGTACATCGATTGTGCATATAGTCATAATCTTTTGGCGATCTCCCTTAGTGAGTTCCCCCAATAAAAGAGTGATCAGTAAACTCAATTGCGAGATCTGTTTTTTATAATAATCCTTGATGGCATTATCGTAACCCTCTTCCAGGCGGCTAAAGGCTATATTCACTTCTGTAGACCACCAAATTTGCGAACCACAGAGCGACACTTGGGCAGGATAGTCGAACAACCATTGTTCACGTTGCTTTTCCTCATAGGCCACCACAGCTTCGGAAACAAAGAAGCGCAATGAGGCCCTCATGGCGGCCTGTATACGATTGAGCCACACTTCGACGGGGCCACGCATATTAGTTATTTCATTGAACTCCACATATTCGCCATCCTTGGCATACATACCCGAAGCCGTAACGATTTCATTTTGTTCGCCAAGATTGAATTTCAAGCGTGCTATAGAATCAAACAGTTTTGTTAGGTGTTTGGTCACCATATCCGGTTGTATGCCATTGCTTAAAATGTCCAATAGATCGGCGGAGGACACAAAGTAGAAACGAGGAAAAGCCAAACGTTTTGTTTCCAAATACTCTGCCAAAGCCTTTTCGCATAGTGTAAGCTCCTTCTGTAAGGTTTCCAAGCGTTCAATCAACCCGGTTCGATTTGTCGACTCCACCACATTATTCGATTGGGCCATTTCACTCATTAGTATACGAAATTCCGTATCAATACGATCGAAACGATCCGAGTCGACTGGTAGCTGTTTACGAATATCTTCCGAACTCATGAAGATACTCTCGAGATGGGTCCAAGTGCGTTGCACCTCGAACCATACAGTTATCACCTGATCGGCAATCATTAACTTATTCTGCCACACTGATACCTCTTCGAGGAAATGAGCGATGTACTTGGATGTTATTAGATTCTGTAGACAAACTTGATTATCTTCGAGAGTCTCTATGAGTTCTTCCGAGGCTCTGAGGAGATTACATCCAGTGCGTGGATGGAGTTCATGATCAAATTCCATCGCAGACCATGTTGTATTCAAATCTCGCAAAATCTTCTCCATAGACATTTCCTTAACGGCCTTGTCTACAATATTCTTAACCTCTTCTTCACATTCGTGCAGATTCAGGCCAAGCAGTTCGGCCAGAGTTGTCTCGTGATCCATTATGAATTTAACCTGGGAATATTATGATTTTATTAGAAAATTATTGAAAACATTCAATTTTTTATTAGACACATAGAAATCAAGCTGAAATTTAAAGTCATGCATTTAGTGCTCTAGATTATTTTTTGAAGTGTCTTTAAGAAAAATATATGGACATGTACAATTTGGTTAAATATTTACATAGGATGAAACTTACAGTTATTTCCTTGGGTAAAGCTGATAAACTCTGTAAAGATATGTATTTACAAAAGCTGTACAGGAATTTATTTACAATTTAAACTGAAGCTAAATAAAAATCTTGTGACTATACATTGGTATAACCCCTTAATTCGTTTAAATCGATTGTGTTTAACGATTAGGCGTTTTTTTGTGACAAACATGGTGCTTTAGACATTTAAATAAAAGTAATAAAATAAAAATGAAAGCTTACATTTTATTCAATATGAAAATATAGCCTTTTCTGTTGCAATTAGAGTCTAAACTTCATATCAAGCTTCATATTCTGACGAGATATGTAATTAGACCAATTATCTTAATGAGAACTTCCACTCAATTATATCATTGGAGAGTTACAAGGCAGAGGTCTAATTCTAAATCTCAAAAAATGTGCACTGTTCTGTTCCGTTCCAATATCTAGTTTTTAAGCAAATTTTAGATGACATGGTTATGGTCCTATAAACCAAAAATCAAAATAAAATTACAGATGTCTTTAAAATCCATTCAAACAATCGACATAATGGATTCCGAAATATCTGATAAATTGTTCCATATTTTTGTCAGTTTTTCAGAAATTACCGCTATATGGGACCTGTTATGCACCGATTATCCAAAAATTTAGTGTCATAACTTCTGTCAATATAATTATTATGTGCATTAAACTTTATCTCGATATAAATGCTTTTGAAAGATTTATGGATGTTAAAGTGAATTGGAAGTTTCGAATAATTATGGACCGACCGTTATAAAATTAAGTATCATCATTTCTGTATATACATATGGAACTTATTTGTGTTGAATTTCATTTGGATATCAAAATTTTTAAAAGATTTATGGTCGTTAAAATGATTTTCGGAAGTGGACCTTACATGAGAGTTACGACTTATTATGAACCGATCATCATAAAATCGCATCAAATGATTTGTATACATATATATATGAAAAAGAGAAAAAATGGTTACGGTACTGTTAACAAAACAATCGGTCGGTTTTCTAGCCTAATGTCAGCCGTTTAATTGCACCTACTTCGCCAGAAGATGAAAATTTAATGATTATGGCTTAAATTGCTGCCTTAAAAAGCGCAAGAAAGTGGAAGCAAGAAATACCCACCACCATTGAACATATTTGATAATGACGAAGTACATCGCTGGGTTTTCCAACTAGTGGAATGAGTGTACCTCTACAGCCGTTATATTGTATCAGAATCATTGAAGCAGGACCGCTTGAATCATAGACTATACTAACCTACCACAGACAGGTAACATATGTAAATGTATTCATTTTCTCGGATTTAATGCCCCCGTTTTGTCAAATAGACGCTGTAAGGCAGACATTGATAAACCTAATAGGGTTTTTGATTGCGTCGCACCTTTTACTATTCCAAGTGATTATCCTGTCAAGTGTCATTCGAAACCTCTGCACATGAGTCAACTTAACTGTAGAAGATAGAAGATTTCCACGATGTAGCCTTCCTACAAAATGAATAATTAATCAGAAACAAAATATTTTATTCGATTTTTGACGACGTACTCAACGGATTTCTTAAAAGCGTGGGTTTGTGGGTTTTCAAAGAAGGAAATTACCAAACATAGGACCACATTGGAAACATTTTATTACCGATTTAGTTAAAAAGGCATTAATATATATATCCAGAGGGACTTTGAAGGTCTCGTCCTACTATTTGGTGTACTTTCCATTCGTATGTTTCTTTTGTAGACGAATTGCATCAAGAAGACTAAAAATTGATCTTGAACTTCTGTATTTTTCCAAAACATAGGACATATATTACAACCGATTTCGTTCAAATAGCATAGAACTCGGAAAGTAAATATTCAAAAGGTGACTACGGTCTCTTCTGGTAATTCAGTGTAAGCATCAGGAAGATTGAACATTTTGTCGCAGTACCTTCACCACCTTGATATTTTTGATGTTGTAAATTTAATCTTATACTCAAGGTACGGTCACACTTTGCTAATATTAAATAAAATTTATTAGAACTCGTTTATTTATTTAAAAAAAAAATCGTTTATTTAGGACAGGACACAACAAATATTTAGTTTTATTTTATTTGATGTTGTTTGATCTTGCAAAACTCTTGTAAGTGTAAACAACGTCAAACAAATTTGTGCTAAAACAAGTGGTTACGCATTTTGCAGTAAATCCTTGCCAATTGTGACCGTACCTTCAGTGGCAGTGTTTGAATAACCATAATTGTTAGTTTGATTAGCATAAATTAATGTTAACTTATTGCATTATATTACGGGCATCCTATTCTCAAACAGAATTAATATAAAAGATGTTTAAAATTGCAAATTTGCTAAATTAAAACTTGAATTTCAAAATATTTGAGCAAAATTTAAACAAAAAAAAATATATGTTTGTGTATGTACAATTGATATTTTAAAACACCATGTTTGATTAACGTATTTAAATACTTGAAATGCTAAGCAAACAAATTGAAATAAAATTTACACAAGAAAAATATTTACACATTAAAACAATTGTCAAACTAAAATGAAATAACTAATAGTCTGAAAGTAACCTTGGTGGAATTCATGAGTTGATTCCAATGTCTTTCTCTAATGGCGGGATTTTGTAGTTCACCCACAGCCCGCAAAGAGGTCAACATATTTTTGACGGTAGATTCTAAATTAATAAAAGTATCCCAAGTGCGCATTTCTTTATCCAAAAGACGTATGTCTTTGGCAAATTTTTTGCACTCAATATCCATATTTTCAACATCCACCTTACGCCAGGGCGTTGTCTTCCAGTCCTCAATGCAGGTTTGGACTATGAAAACATAGTCCCACAATTGCTAGATTTTGGTAAAGAAGAAAATCATTACAAATATGTTTTTATATAAAAATTTAAAATAAGAGTGCAGTTTAAAGAATACTTGATCCTTTGCAAAATTCAAAAATCTAAGGACAGCTTTAAAAAAATTTATATATTGATATATATCATTAAAATACTGGAATACTGGAATATTGAATACCTTTCAATTTTTACTCTCAACTTACCTTTAACATTCTTAATTCTTTGCGACATTGTTTTAGCAGTTTAAACTCGGGTATATTAACTTCGAAAAGACTACCCGATTCTTGTATATCAATCATTTCACATTCCAGCCTAAACATATCATCATTGATGCGATCTGCCAATAGATATGGGTGAGGGCAATCGTAACGGAAAAAGTCATAATGTTTGAAGACATCACGGAATTGTTGCACATAGATTTCAAAGGCAGCCACTTTATTGCGTATGCTTACTACTTCGGTGGCTTGCAGGGGAGAAACTTGTTGCTTTACAGTAGAGGCTATTTTCTTAGTGTTTGCCCATTGTTCTGGCAATTCCTGCAGTAAAACATTTACTTCTTCTGGTATGTCCATGTCATAGTACTTCAAAAGCTGTATTGTTTCCTGCATGGGTTCAAACATTTCATCGGTATTGAGAGCTCGTTCCTTAACATGCATTAGATATCCCATTATGCTAACCAGACCCTCATAGTCTCCCTCTTTGACCGTTTGCAGTAAACCTTCATCAGCTTTGCGTATAAAATTACTCAGGTCCATTAAATTAGATGTGACCGTAGTCACTAAGTGGGTCTTGAACATATTGCCCCACTTGCAGACTGTATTCAAAAGAGCCTGCCTAAAGGGTCTAACATCCACCTGGAACCAAGAACTAAACACCTGAAAAGGTGATATATCCTCAATTTCATTGAACAAACTTTCATAGTTGTCAATTTGTTCCCGAAATGCCTCGATTGTGGGCGGGCAAGGCTTGGGAGCATTTAAATCGTTCATTTGTATTAGCTCAATTTCATCCACATCTAGCATACGTCCATATTCCAAAAAATATTCCATACACTCATGACGATCATCCAACCACAAGTAGGAATATCTTTCGAATTGTCTACAGAACATGGCGGCTTCTTCCATTACCAAATCCACTCCATTCAAAATCTCTCTTCTCATATCGATAATATCCTGATTCTCTTTGACCATATCGCCATAACTGCGTTTCTCGTTCTTCTTCAAACGCTTAATCAAACTGGACATTTTCAAAATGTCTCTCACCAACTCAATCAACATGTTATTGAAACCCATTGAATCTGCCGGGTTTAACGAAGGTACAAATACCATATTGGGTTCTCTCAACTCCAAACGTGCCTCAAATAGCGGAGCATAATTATTCTCCGGATCCATATTCTCCACTATATAACCGACACTAACGCCCACGGTTTTCAATAAATGTTCATACACAATATTGTCTACAAAATCTACATAATTCAGCCACATTTCATCATCCTGCTTGTCTTCCATATCGAATTGTTTAATATTGTCTTGCAAAAGTTGATGTATATCATCAGACGCTGCGATAATTTCGGCATATCTTTTGGCTGTGCGATCTGGTCTTTCATCTATACAAAGCACTGTATCTTTTTTACCATCCTTTCGCTCAAACAGCGGCTGTTTTATCCACACCGACATAATGTTGCGTATTTGCCTTAGGTTGCCTTGGGTATGATCCATGCGATTTTGCAGAGCGGCCACAGGTTTTCGTAGGTTTTGCAAATATGCCATGATATCTAAAGATGGGGAGTAGATATGATTAAAATGGCCTAATAATACAGGCACTAAAAATGTAAATTTATGTTTTTGTAAAATTCAAGGAGTTTATTCGTCCTGTAACCCAAACATGAACTAAAAGGGTGTTATTTGGAACTCTATGGTACTTTTTCAGATTATAGATATTAGCTGAGCTTGATTGATGTTCAAAGCTCGTTTCGCAAACATGGTACAATTGCACTTTTTTTTTGATATATTTTAGACTCAGTTGGTACCATGGTATTACCACGTGCCATTTGTTACAATTTCAAAATATTGCTGCATAAAAAATTGCTATTCCAGATGAAATAGATAAATATATGATTTATTAAGTTATCATTTGTATAATAGTGCAAGCCATAGAAATGATATTATTAAATTTCATAAACATTTTAAAACTGATATCCATATGATCTTTAAATGTGCATCTAAAATATGATTATCACGAAGAGAAGTTTTTGGTTGAATTATCGAACAAAGGGATCGTTTTAATAATTATTTCACATTTAATGATTTTGTGGCTAAATCCAAAAAAGATTTCTAAACTTTAGAAGTTAACTCTTCTTTTTCTTTAATACATTCTGAAATCTTGCAATTTGTGCATGAAGATATATATATATATATACGAGGGGGGTTCGGAAACTTTTTAGCCTAGCCCAGAAAGAGAATAGTTAGTTTTTCAAAAACATTATTATTTTTCAATAGTTTTTCTCAAGGCCTTCAAAATAGTGGTTTACAACTGTAGTTGCATATTCATTTGACGCTTGCTAGCTAGGAATTTTTTTAGATTTGGGAACAAGTAAAAATCACTGGGAGCTACATCAGGAGAATAAGGTGGGTGATCAAGCAACTCGTACTTTAATTCGTTGATTTTAGCCATTGTTAAAACACTCTTGTGCGCTGATGCGTTGACTTGATAAAAAATTAATTTTTTGTGTTGTAAGCCAGGACATTTTTCTCGAATTTTTACATTTAATTGATACAAAATGTTGCAATAGTACTCTGAATTTATTCTTTTACCTTTTTGCAGATATTCAATCAATAAAATACCTTTGAAGTCCTAAAAAACCTTTGCCATAACCTTACCAGCCGATTGAATTGTTTTTGCCTTCTTTGGGGCACTTCCTCGAGCTTCAGTCCATTGCTTAGATTGTATAGTGGTGGATCCATGTTTCATCAAATTTATGAAACGACGCTTAAAATCCATTTTATTTTTCTTAAAACGATCCAAACAAGCTTGAGAAATTTTCATTCTTATGCGTTTTTGGTCGACTGTTGGTATTTTTCATCTGTAGTTCTTCATGCAAAATTAAATGGACTCGATCATTTGAGATATTAGCTATTTCGATCAATAAATACTATATCATGCACTATGGCTACAATTTCTGTTGTTGTTGCTGTTTTTGGCCATGTTTAAATTCAGCAAGCCAATTTTTTGCTGTTGCATATGAAGGAGCACTTTCACTTAACACATTCACCATATCATTATGAATTTCTTGTCCCGATAAACCTTTTTTATGTAAATATTTAATGACCCACGAATTTCTAAATTTTCCATTGTAAAAAAAAATCGCGGATGCGTTTTTTACATGTTCATGTTCACAGAGGGCAGTTTCCAAAACTCTTAACTTTTTTCTGTTTATATCGCGCTTTCTGTTCTTGGCTAAGAGTTTTCCGAACCGCTCTCGTATATGTAATTATATGGAATACAATTAGCGAGATGATTAATTTATCCGGTAAGAATAAATTGAAAAAGTGCATTGAAGTTTCAGGAGATTATATTGAAAAACAAAGATGTTTTTTTTTAAAAACTAACTATTCATTTTCTGTACTAGGCTAAGAAGTTTTCAAACCGCCCTCGTATGTAAAACTTTTTTAATTTTCAATATACACAAATGTGTTGTATTTTAATAAATGAATATTAGCGACCAAAAATTCGTCGTTTGTCCCAGTTGTGTTCCTAACATAATGATACTTTTGAATAAAAAAAGTATCCAACATCTTCTCCCAAAACGGATACTATAATCGCCCCTATCGTGAATAAAAATTTCATATGATATTTGTTCCCTTTTATTTTTTTAACATTGAATTTTAATAGGAAAAATGTGAAAAGGGAACAAACTTCATGTGGAATTTTTATTCACCATAGGGGTGAATATATTTCAAATCATCGAAATGTACAATTCAAAAAAATCTCAATATTGGAATTTTTTATTTGTTTTATGTTTTGAAATATCTTACTCTAAATAATATTGTACTTTCTTGTTTATTTTATTTAATACCTAATACCAATATCAATCAACTCACCTTCTGAATTCCAAACCAACTCATTGATGCCCAACTCCACCAAATCATCAATCAACTTTATTTCCGATTCAATTAATTTCAACTCTACCGGTGAACTATTCTCTTGTATTGCATTATACCAATCAATAGTTTTCTCCAAATTCAAAGTGTACGTACGGAAGATATCACTATTTTCCGCAAAATCCAATGCCACTTGAGGTATATCCTCAACTTCCATTTGTTTTAGATAATGAACTTCACGCAAAATACAAAATAATTCAGAACTAAAGTTGAGTATTAATAGATTAGTCGAGGGATCGCGAGTAATCAGCGACTTTCTTAAATTCGTTTCGATTTGTTTGTTCAAATTTTCCGACCATTCGCCAAACACATACGAACGACTAGCGCCGATTTTCAGCAACAGACGTTCATAGCGTTTAATGATGTCCACAGACTTTTCGGATGTAACAATTCTGGAATTGTTAGAAATTAGCAATAGTTATACATTCGAAGGTAATTGAATTCTTACTCATGCTGCAAAGCCTGAAATTGTTTAACCGGCACCGTAATTCTTCTCTCCAGCTGACTACACCATCTTATAAAGGCAGCTGCTGGTGGACAGTTGTATTCTGGATACAATGTCAAATTGTCTGTTCTCATAAACATTTGCCGCTCATATATATTCTCGCATACCCAAAGCTCCTCATCGAGCATGCGTACAATTTCAGCATATTTTAGGGTAAATTGTTCTTTGATTTTCGGTCTCTCCAAAACACTGCCCACAATGTTAATCAACTAAACGAGGCAATTAAAATTGTCAATTGTATTTCTTTAAAGTTTTAAGTAAATATATCTTGTTGTTACTTACCTTAAAAATACTTTCCAAATTGTAGCAATCGTCAAATGCCTGACATAATACAGCGGCCAATTTCATATCCAACTCGAGTATACGCACTTGAAAATTTTCAAAATCCACATCGAACTCATGATCATCGGGATCTAGTACATCATAACTCTTCGATGCGAACGCCGTAAAGTATTGATTGAACTCAACATAAACGGCCGTAATGCGTGTACTCAATTGGCGACCACGCAGACCACCGATCTCAACCTTCTCTAACTTCAGAAATTCAATCACTGTAAAGAAAAACCTGCAAATGCCAACCACATAAAGTACGCCGATCTTAATACTTTTGTAATGCGTAAACCATTAAAAAATCGTAGTCGGTAATCACCGACTCTACCAGCATATAAATATGGGGATTTCTTAAGGGGCTTTATTCGAGTCTATAGCAATACTATATCGAAACCATAATTCCCTTTGATTTAAAATGTATGTATTATTATTATTATTATTTTTAAAGAGAAGTAACACTCAGGCAATAAATATACCGTTACTTTCTTCGGAAAGGGGATAGTTGAAGAAGTAAAGGTGGTGAAAGAAGAAAGCTTTTTTTTATCACAACTCTGCAATTGTGCATTATGTTTGTTTTTATTGCAGAATTGCAGCGCCTCTGGTGGTGAGTAGACGCATTAATGTTAAAGCTTGATTTGATAGCCTTTATTTAATTATTTTACTTCGGTGGCGTTTGAATGCTATACCAACGAAGGAGGGCGCGATGTGATAAATATTAGTTATGATGTATAGAAAGAAAACTAATAATTATCAGAAACTGATGTTGATTGAGTGGCAGCGGCTGGGAATCGAACACGGGCTACAAATACCAACACATGCTTAATGATCAAATTAAGCTACAGCACCCTCAATCGATATCGATTTTGATTTATAATTGTCAAAACTTACACTTTCCAGTTCAATAAGATTTTAAATGATTTTCATATAAATTTATCAGTTTTATTTTCTCTGAAAAAATGTTTACTAGGCACAAACTTTCTTGTTCCCATTCGTTTTACATTTCTTTATAATAACGATAAGTACTACAGATCAATAAGTTATGATATGGATGTTGACCACAGGTATTTCCAATAGGTGCTACGTGTCACACAACGAAGGCCCTAAAGGAAAATGTCCATGAATGATTGAGGATATGGTTATATCACGCATTGACGTGAATTGGCCACCAAGATCGTGCGGTTAATACCTGCTTAACATTTTCTGGAGAGGTTTTCAGAAGTCGCGGATATTCCCCAATAATCAGTTGAATCCGTGGCATCTTGCGAAGCCGCAACAGACATTTAAACGATGTCTTATTTCATACATAATGACATTCATTCGAGGGGATGTTTTAGAAATAATAGAAGGATTTATACCGGTTCGTCTGTAGCCAAATAAGACTTGTCACTTGTAAAATTGCATTTCATTTTTATCAAAATTGTGACATGAAGCTGGATTACAAGATTGACGTATCAAAAAATAAATTCAATAAATCTTATTATTACTAATATTTTTATAACCTGTACCACCGCAAGTAGTGAATGAGGGTATATATACGTTTGTTGACTAAGTACATATGTACTCGTATATATATTTTTGATACTCGCTTGTGCTATATTCGTTCATCTGTCTGTCCGTGTAAAACACTCTCACGTTCAAAATAGACTTAATGAAATTTCTATAAAAATAGTTTGTCAGAAAGTTTGGTATTGAAAATCCAGAGAGTGGACCAATATGTGAGACAACCTTCTAAAAAATTTTATATTTATAATATCATGAAATTTTGTGTACGTCATTTCTCTAATAAAAACTGAGACGGTGATGAAAACAGTAAAAATCGGTCTATGATTTCTCATAGCCCCTATACAAATTTCTCGAAATATGATAATATCAATACAAAAAAATAAATCACAAAACTATATTTGGTTCGGTTCGGATCCATGTTTGAAAATTTCTTAATTACATATATGTAAATCTGTTATAAATAACGTTATCGGTTCAAAATTCTTCACACATCATATATTGTATATGCCAAAAACAAACTGTTGGATTTTGTGAAAATATATCCATTTTTGACTATATCCTCCATATAAGGAGCGACAATGAGTTGATAGAAATCAAGCATCTTGGCTTTCCAAAACTTACTTAAATACTCATATCTGTCTATGTTGTTGTTGAAATTCGACATGATATATTATCATATATATAAAATTCTCTGTAACGAATTTTAAAAAGATTGGTCTATAATTGGTCATAGTTCCCATATATGAACCACTTCCGAAAAACAAGTAAACCCACAAAAATATTTAATAAATATCGATATCGCACCAACATTTTATACCGATCAGTAATTCAGTAATAAGTAAAATAAGGTTTATTAAATAATAATTTAATTTACACCCACAAATATATTTTGAAATTCTTCGAATTATACGTAAGAAATTGTTCGATTATTCGAACGATCATTATTCGAATGGATACCCTATTGTCTATCAAACAATACTGTGATATTTGTGGTCGTTTGTTGTATATTATATTTTTATTAATTATTTGATTATTTATACCAAAATTCTGTTCGTGATGTCCCGTTTTTTAGTATTTTAGTAACTAATTAATAATAAAAATTAATATCCAATGATAAAAAACATTATTTAGAACGAGACCCCTGAAGAAGTTAGAATAAAACTAACGAAACGTTGGGTAAATAAAATAAAAAATAAAAATCGAACAAGTTTTTTATTTACGTTTGGAAACAAACATTTGACCAAATTAGCCTGAAGGAAACTCCTTAAAAATTATAATACTAATGAAATTTGCGATAAATTCTAGTCCTAACAATAATGTAGGTTTTGTAATTCTCATTATATTTAGGTGGAGGGCATTTAAGATTCGACACAGCCTAATAAAGCACTCTAAGTTGTTGGTTACTATATTCTGCGGACTATGGTGATGTGGTAGGGTATCAAAATCAAGTTGCTTTAAATACTTACCATTCTATGGTGGTTAAACGTTCGAGAAAAGCATTAAAGCGTCTGAAAACTGAATTTGGATGGAAGGTCCAGTTAATCGGTGGCCTCTCTTCAGGTTCAGTAAAAAATACCGCAATTATTTCTTTGTAATAATCAAATAAAGCTCTAAAGAACTTTAAAATGTCTATGGACAAAGTCAGGCGCTGCATGGCTTCATCAATGTCGCTATGAAATATTGATGAAGGATCTAAATAACGTTTAGCCTGTGAAATATATATATATAAAGCTGTTGTACTAAAAATATTTTATAATAACTTACCTGGTGTATAATCAGATTACACAGTTGTCTCAGCAATATAGTTATCTTCGATGAATGATTGTAATACCTGGAATTGCCCCAAATAGTACATAACACATGCATTAGAGGTATTAGTAAGGGTTTACATTCGGCAAAATCCATTTCCTCTAATTGTTGTACACATTTCCTTAAGGGATTTATGTACATAGTGATGTCCTTAGCCTCTGCTAAAGCTAATATTTCAAACAAGACATCAGTAGTTTAGCAAATATTTTCAAAGATATGTTGAATACTTACCAGTTACTACGTTTTTGAATAGTGTTTGAAAGCAAGGATAATAAGCACTACGTGAATGTTCTAATACCAAGGCCATGGCTCGTATACGTTCATTGCGTAGTTGCTCAAAGATAAAGGATAGATTTTTCAAACGATTATTCCAAAATATAAATTCTGGAAAACAAATGAAATTTTATTTTAAATTGATTTTAATTTTTCACTTAAGCTGCTTACCCGTGTGCGGTGTGGGATTTTGGCCATTCAAAAAAGCATTTGCTGGATTCTCCTTGATAACTTCATGCACCTGTGTAGCCCACTTGATGACCACTCCCTCTATGGCACTCTTCAAATACAAATCAATTTGTAGCTGAGGATTATCACCAATCTTATTGGCGGCCTTAACAATTTTCTCTACTCCCACTGGCATTGCCAGTATAGTTTCACCACTAACTTGTCCTTTCACCTGATGCACGGTACTTTTCAGACTGTGCACATGTTTCTGTACATCTTGAGCCACCATAAATGGCCAGGTCTTATAATTATCCTCATTGGAAAGCAAAGGCACTAAGACCTCTTCTACTAACGCTGATAACTGATCGATGGTGCGCGTGGCTAAATCTCCACAGATTATAAAGCTACTGCACTCTTCTCTGGGTATGGATAGGGGATGTTTCTTTATGAAATACACTCCCTTACTTTTGAGTTGTGACAGCGGGAATGTGGTGGAGGGTACTAATTGTGCTGCTTGTGTTAGAATTATTATTAGAACTACTGGTGTTGGACGATCAAGGAATTCCTTAATGATGCCCTTGTGTTCTTCTACGGTGATGACACGTGTCCATTTTTCTGGTTTTAATTTGAGTGATTTGATGACAAATGAGCCCATTAGCTCTAGGCGCGGATCGGGACCAGCACCGGCTGCTGCAGCAGCTTCGGCACTAGTTGACGGTTGATCCATGCATAAACTTTATTAAGGAAACGTATTAAACCAAAATGTGATGAAAGTATTTTTCACATGAAATCCAACCACACAATAGAAGCATTTCTAAAGACCTGCTGGAAAAATGTTTGCTTTTATCAGTTAGTTGTTGTCGGAATTTGTTTCAACTATGTCTTTGGATATTTATAGTTTTATACTGCGTCGACCTGATTTCAACGATACCAATCTATTGCAGCGTTTGAGGACCGACAAATCTAAATCGTCCAAAACTGTACGGAAGAATGTAATGTCTAATAAGAGCAAGCAAACGTTTCCGAATCACTTACTGAGTCGATTTAACGATGTCCGTCCGTCTGGATGACTGGTTGGCTATCCATGTAAACTTTGAGTACAGGTCCCCGATGACGGTTGGAACTGAAATTGGTTGAAATGTCCTCCCAAAAAAAGGGGTTTATCGCTTGTAAATATTTGATATATACATATATCCAAACCAATTGCACCACAAATAAGTTGTACATGAAACCTAATCATATCTACAAATTTTGTGCAGATCGGTACATAATTGACCATGGTAGGTATAGTACATTCTTTGAAATTCGTACACAACGAAGAATTAGGATTGTTTTAAAGTTTTTACATAACCGATGTTTCCCAATTTCGGAACCACTGGCGCCGTCCCTTATAGATTTATGAGCTTCAACTTTAAAAATTACACTTAACCTAAACTCTAGAAATTACAGACTTTTGTCAAATTCACCCACTTTATACAGGTGGGTCAAAATGTTGGGCAACAATTAATGCGATCAGTAAAATAAAAAAAATTACCGTGTTTCAAGAGGGATAGCTGTAACTGTTATACCCACCACCAATAAGATCATTCCGTTTATAACACATCGAAAACAGACATCGCCTGTTGAACACACGACAGAGCCTTAAAATTAATGACTTAGAGCAATGAAATATCTGCCAAACATTCTTTGTTTCACCAAAATGTTTGGTATTAAAAATAGGCAAAATCGGTCCAGTAAGAATCGAGTTACAGGCCAAAATTTCAGACTGCCACGATATTTTTTGCAATTTTCTGCAAACATAATGCAGATAATATCATGAAATGTTGCACACTTTACTTTTATTATAGAGGGACAAGTTCTGTTGAGAACGGTAGGAATCGGTCCACGATTTATTATAGCCTCCATATAAATGTCTTCCAGGAATATGGCTCTATGGTACTTATACAAAATTCAGCAAATATTATTTCCACTTAATGATAAATCACAAAACGGCATTTTGCTTGAATCGGTCCATATTCGACAACAGCCCCCATACAAACTGCACTTTCGAAAATAACTTAAATGTTAAACTTTAAATGCTCTTATAAACGTCACTATCAAGTTGAAATTCGACATAAATAAACCACATGTATATATAAATCCCAGTAGCCAACGTATGGTAATCAGACCATAATTGGTCGTAGCTCCCATATAGCGACCACTTCCGAAAAACTCATTAACCTTCGTAAATATTCTATAAATATCGATATCGAACTGAAATTTTTCACCGATCAGTTATATAGAAGTAAAAATTTTACTATTGGATTTTGTGGAGGTCAGTCCATAATTGGCTACAGTTTCTACATTTCCGAAAATAACTAGAATATCAAAAAAAAAAAAAAAAAAAAACTAAAATATCGTTATTGAAATATGAAATTCACCATAAGACTAAAATAAATTAAAATATTTTATGACGACCGTCCCATAATATGTAATAAATCCCATATAAGGAATCCAAAAAATAAAATCAACATATTTATCGATACAAAATGTTACACAAATTCATTTTAATTTGTGGTGGGTATATAAGATTTGGCACAGCTGAATATAAACTCTTACTTGCTTTATCAACATATTATCAATATAATATCTTTAGAAATGCTTAAGTTTTAATTAAATGTCACTATGAATCACAGTTTTTATAAATTCCAATTAAATTTTAGTTGAAATTCACAATTATTTCTACTTTTTACAAATTGAAACACTTTATCTGTATTCTTTCATTCAATAACACATTATTTGAATTAATTTATATAAATTATCATATATTTTCAAAAAAATCATTAAAATTTACTTAATTTTTCTTAATTTTCCCAGATTTTTCACAATTTTTTTTATAGATTTTCTCTCATCAATTACATAATTTCATATACTAGATGTAGATAATTTCTTACTTTTTATTGTGTTTGTGTGTCTGCTTGCTATGCAATGTTTTCCGTTTCCGTTTGCTTTTAATATTAAACTATTGTCACGAAAAGCTAAAACAGCTCTGTGCCATGAAAAGAAAACGTTAAGCAAATATGTTGTGTTATTTTTCATTTTGTCTTTCACCCCAGACAACAAAATATTTTATCGATGACACTCTTGGTAGAGACAAATTTCAAATACAACACGCAACTTGTATGAAATATAGTAGGATATATCCTTTTTTTTTTGTTAATTTGTCGAAATATGGAAAAATAAACAACGAACCGTAAGTTCTTGCCAATAAGGAATTTATTTATTTTGCCAGGCAACGGCAACTCTAAAGTGTTTTGGAATTTAACTGATGGAAATAAATACACGGCAGGAAAAATGAAAGGAAGGAAATGCTTGGTTATTTGTTAAGCACAAGCTGTTGGTAGTTTAACCACCTTTGACATACCTTTACTTACTTACTATAAATGCTTACACATTTAACAAGTAAGAGAATTTATTTAGTTCGATTTCAAATGCTTTGCATGTTGAGTTGCAATTAGTTTTAAAATTTACATTTGTTGTTTTGGCTAAGTGCGCTTATGATTATACGTAAATAATTTGCAAGGTAAAGGTGTTCAATATCTTAATTGAATTAGATGAGCAGCTGTTAAAAGTTTTGCACAAAAACTTGTTGTTATTCAATTAGAACAAGAGTTTATAATAAACCTTAGGCAGGCTTGAAAAATAAATATGTAATTATTCGCAAACTTAAAAATTGTTCACATAAAATCTGGTGGCATATATATTATAATATTTATGTAACAACAATGGTAATGTTATACTTTTTAACTATAAATTATTACTACGTTTATTAATATTTAAGAAAAGCAAAAAAAATATATCCAAAGTCATTGTTAAAGAGGTGACAAAAGATGTGCTCTTTAGTCCACAACTGCAAATTGCTTTGGGCCAGCATATCCTCGTTTCGCTGGAATATGTAATATTGTTCAGGATAGCTGTTTCATGTCCATTTTTACATAAAGCGATTTTCAAAAGTAATATCTTTTATTTTTTATATGATTATAATTACTAACTGCAATTTTTGTCCATTGGTGTACCCTATGGTGTAATTAACGGGTCCGCCATCTAACATTTTTTTTTTCAACTAGTGTTTATTTCGTGAATGGTAACACTTATCCTTCCGCTGAACAAATATGGTTGTGTATACGCTTGAACAACGCTGGGAAATATTGCGACATTACTTTAAAAATCATGGTAATGTTGCAGAATGTGTGCGAAAATTGCGTACGGATTTTGGAAGAAGAGAAGCACCGTCAGCTCCGTATGTTCGTTATCTTGTGAAAAAAGTTAAAGGAAACTGTCATCCTCATAAACCAAGCCGTGAAAAGCCAAAAACAGTGCGTACACTCGAGAATATTGCTGCTGTGGCAGAAAGTGTGCGTGAAGCGCCATCAACATCAATTCACCGTCGTTCTCAACAATTGAACATTTCGGTGAGACGCATTTTGCATAAAGACCTTGGTATGACGCCATACAAAGTCCAATTGGTTCAGGAGTTGAAGCCAACTGACCTTCCAATGCGTTTTCGCTTCGCTAAGTGGGCCTGCGATCGACTTACAGAAGATGCCGATTTTGCCAAAAAAAATCATCTTTTCAGATGAAGCTCATTTTGATCTTGGCGGGTATGTAAACAAGCAAAATTGTCGCATTTGAGGCACAGAAACCCCGCACGCATACATTGAAAAGCCCATGCACCCAAAACGAGTCACTGTTTGGTGCGGATTATGGTCCAGAGGCATAATTGGGCCATTTTCTTTGAAAATGAGCAGTCAATGGCGATCGTTATCGGGCCATGTTGAACGAATTGTTGTTCACAAAAATTAAGAAGAAGAGGATATTGGCAACATTTCGTTTCAACAGGATGGCGCTATGTGCCACACAGCCAAAGCTACACTCGATGTTTTGCGCCCTGTTTTTGAAGATCGCATTATCAGCCGCAGAACTGATGTCGTTTGGCCACCTCGGAGCTGCGATTTGACACCGTAGGACTATTATTTGTGGGGTGCCGTCAAAGATAAGTGTTACGCCGACAAGCCAGAGACAATTGACGCTTTAAAGGACAATATTCGTGAAGCCATTGGTGAAATACAGCTGCACACAATCGATAATGTGCTTAAAAATTGGGCCGATCGTGTAGGCTACTGCATGGCCAGCCGAGGCAGCCATTTGAATGAAATTATTTTCTATTATTAACCGGAAGGATTGCACTTTCAAATAAAAAAAGAAATTAGAGAAAATATCCAGTAGTTTTTTTTATTACATTTTCAAAAAAAAAAAAGTTATTTGGCGGACACTTTAGTATGTCCCGATATTATACCCTACACCAGCATAGTGGAGTGGGTGTATTAAATGTTTGCTTATGTTTGTAACGCTCAAAAATATTAGTCTTACACCCATCTTAAAGTATAACGATCAACTCATAAAACGATTCATCTACATATTTAGTTAAAATTTATGATTTTATAGTCAATTTTTCAATACAAGGGTCAAGTAGTTTTTCCATACAATATCAGCAATAATTGGAGAATCTGGTGATCCCATTGGAAGATCTATTTTTTGTTCATATTATTATATTAAAAATATCTGTTATCAATTATACAAAATTTCAAAATACGTAAAAATAGATCTTTACTAATATTAAAATTAAATATTAAATTAAAAAAATAGAAACAAAAAGATATTAAACGATAATAATTTCCCTATTAATATAATCTGTATATTAATAAGACAATTCAAAAATAAAACAAGTAAAAAAGTATAGTCGGTCAAGCCCGCCCATATAATACCCTACACCCAGTATATGTATAAAACAGTTTTTCAGAAATGGGCGTTATAGGTTATTATGGACCGATCATCCAAAAATTGAGTGTCATGATGTCTGTGAATATAAATATTATGTATGTTAAACTTTTAAATACTTTTAAAAGATTTATGGAGCGGACAGGGTCTTATATGGGAGTTTCGACTAATTATGGACCGACCATTATAAAATTAGGTGTCGTTATTTCTGTATATAAGAAACTTATTTGTGTCAAATTTTATTTAGAAACAACATTTTTTAGAAATTTATGATCGTTAAAGTGAATTTGGAAAGTGGGTCTTATATGGGAGCTACGACTAATTGAGGACCGATCATAATAAAATTATACCGTATTATTTGTATGCATATAAAATATATTTGGGTTTAATATTATTTGGATACGAACATTTTTAAGATAGCTTTGCTCTTTAAAGTGATTTTCGGAAGTGGGCCTTATATGGCAGCTATGAGTAATTATGGACCGATCTGCACAAAATTTTTAGATGTGGCTTGGCTTCATTTACCACTCATTTGTAATGAAATTTGTTTGCCAGACGGACATACAAAATTTGCTTTATAAACCTGTTGTAAGTTTTTATGAATAAGGGCGTTAATTTATAAAAACAGAAATTGTTTTTTCATACGAGGGCGGTTCGGAAACTTCTTAGCCTAGAACAGAAAGTGCGGTATTAGCAGAAAAAAGTTAAGTGTTTTGTAAACTTCCATCTGTGAACATGGACACATGAACATGTAAAAAACGCATCCGCGATTTTTTTACAATGGAAAAATTAGAAATTCGTTGTGTCATTAATATTTACATAAAAAAGGTTTATCGGGACAAGATATTCATAATGATATGGTGAATGTGTTAAGTGAAAGTGCTCCTTCATATGCAACAGCAAAAAATTGGCTTGCTGAATTTAAACATGGCCGTACAATCATTGAGAATGAACCAGGTTGTGGACGTCCAAAAACAGCAACAACAACATAAATTGTAGTCAAAGTGCATGATATGGTATTAAATGATCGACGAATACAAGTGCGTGAAATAGCTAAAATCATGGGCATCTCAAATGATCGAGTCCATTTAATTTTGCATGAAGAACTACAGATGAAAAAGATTTTGCGCATTTGTTAACAGTCGACAGTTTTTGGCATGAGAATGAAAGTTTCTCAAAAATAAAAAGGATATTAAGCATCGTTTCATAAGTGCTGATGAGATATGGATCCACCACTATACTCCAGAGACAAAAGAACAATTCAAGCAGTGGACTGCAGCTGGCTTACAACACAAAAAAATACATTTTCATCAAGACAACGCACCAGCGCACAAGAGGAATTTAACAATGGCTAAAATCAAGGAATTAAAGTGCGAGTTGCTTGACCACCCACATCTCAAATGAGGTGGTTTAGCATTGAAACGCCACCGAAGTAAAACACTTACATAAAGACTATAAAATCAAGATTTAACATTAATGCGCCTACTCACCACCGGAGGCGCTGAAATTCTGCATTAAAGACAAAGATAATACGCAATTGTAGAGTTGTGACATAAAAATTATTTTTTCTTTCACCAATTATATACATATATTAATTGTTGTAGCCATGGTGTAACTATACAAGGTGAGTTCAGTAGCACAGCTGACTGACTGTGTTTACAATTTACTTATGTCAAAAGTAGTACAGTATTTTTGGCAGTAGTACACAAACAAAATGCCTGTTGTTTCTGTATTTGTTACCGATTTGCACTCACCTTGTATAGTTACACCATGGTTGTAGCGAAATATTGGAATAAATAAAAAATAATTTCAAAAAAAATGTTAAAGAAAATTATTTTTAATATATTTAGATATAAAGACAATTAGTCAAATAAACTACCAGTTTCTGAAAAACGGATTTTGCACATATACTGGGTGTAGGGTATTATATAACCGGGCATGATCGACTTTCTTACTCGTTTTTTCTTTTGTATTGCATTTTTTTGCTTTTTTTATTTGGGGTTAATTGCAACTAATAGGCAATATGAGCTGGACAACAATTTAGAACGTGAAAGTAAATTTTTATAGTTTGTTAGTTTCTCGCGGTAAGGTTTTAGGAATTAATAAGTTCTGAAAGTATTTTATGAAACAAAAGATTAAGTATCATAAAACACTATCTATTTAGATATGGCTAAAATGAAGTGGTGCACAGAGAAATAGCAGATGAACTCTATATGGAGCACCATTTTTCGAACTATGTACATAATTAATTAAACCCACAACTACGGTTACCTGTATGCCAATTGTTTTGTTTGTTTTTATAACTAGCTGTTCATTCAACAAGTTTATAAACATTTAAAACAAATCTACCACACACTGCTCGTATCTATGGCTATTCAAGTTCATCGCTATTTATTTACATTTATCAAATTCAGCACACTTACAATAGCATTTAAAAGTTTGTTTACACACAAAATGCAACTGGTATTGTTGTTTACAAACAAAATTGAAATGTTTACATTGGTTATAAACATGTTGCTTAGCTACTGCATGATTTAACAGCTACAAGTTGTTTGATTAACCAACAATTGCACAATGTTGCTAAGCAACTTTAATGTTTAGAAATGACTTTGAACTTGAAATTTGTTGCATTGTATGTAAATGCTTTACATACATATTTATTTTTTGTGTTAAATATTATGAACAGCGTATAAAATTAGTTAAAAGTAATCGCTAAATAAACAATTCGTGACATGCAAATGATCAATTAAATGTTATTCACCTTTTTAGTTTGATTCGAAGAAAATCAAACATGCGAAGAATAAAACTTTTTTTATTTATACATACATATGTACATACATACCTGCATATACATACCTACATATGTATGTACATATGTATACATAAATATAAAGAAAGAAAAATAAATACTAGAGCAACAAGTTGTCTCTGTTGGAATTTAAAAGCAACTGAAGATTGTGTTTGTAAATGTAAAAACAAATTCGTACCCTGCAAATAACGCGACTAGTCCATACATGCATGTAAAGACTAGACCAAAGAGGTGTAGGAGTACTCCAAATATATGAAAAAAAGGTGGTCGATTTAACATTGCGATGTCCTAAGATTAGACCATATAACCCATCGGAGTAGTCCCAAAACTACTCCATGCTTCTACTCCATGGAGTACTCAAACCATGTGGTTTAACAACAAACTCTTGTTTAACTATGACATGGTCCATGACTGCATTACATTGGACCATGTTGTAAGTAGTCCATTTCATCTAAAATGGATGACGTAGACCAATATTATTTGCAGGGTATGACATGGTGCAATACACGGACAAATCTTTCTAGATTCTTTCATGTCATTTGAATATGTATAAATAAGCATACAAATTCTTAGTAAATCAGCAGTTAGTTCTTCTTAAGGTACGGTAACACTTGGCAAATATTTACTCAAAAAAGCGGCATCAAATAAATTAAAACTAAATATTTGATGTGCTTTGGCCTAAATAAGAAAAGGGTTTTTTTTAATAAATAAACGAGTTGAAATATATGTTATTAGTGGTTACATCTTTTTCGGCAAAAATTTGCCAAATGTGACCGTACCTTTAGGACTTTCTTTTCACAGTGGGAGGTTTTGAAAATTTTTAACAATTTCAAATTACGAATGGGTATAGTCATTTTCAAGGCCACAAAGTAAGGTATCACAAGTTTATTTTCGAATTTTGGATTTGCAACTGAATTTATTTGGAAATCAGTTTCGCGAGTAACTCCATAAGTGAGTTAGATAATTCGATATCTGCGGAGCTATTACAGACATCGTAACGAAATTTCACTTAATTGGAGCTGAGTAGTTTTCAAGTTGATTTTGACCTTGTAGGCAGACTAGCGAATAGTTGGTCACCTCGGGTCCCATATTTAAAGAAAAAAGTCGCCCAAAATTCATTTATGATCCGAATAATCTGAAACTGAAAATATATAAAGTCCTTCAAAAGATCTACAAAAAGTATGTTAACATGAGGTTATCTCTTGTTGTACAAGATAGCATTTTGGGAAAAAAAAAGTTGGATATCATCTCACGGTAGCGCTCACCATTTACAGTTACTTTACGATTTGCATCATCTTTGAAGAAGTATGGTCCAATGATGCCACCAGCCCATAAACCGCACCAAAAAGACTTTTTCTGGATGCATTGGTAGCTCTTCTGGCCGATATTCACTCCAAAATCAAAAATTCTGCTTGTTTACGTACTTTCTTAACAGAGCACGCATTTTGGTAATAAAACTCAATAAGCGTCGTTCGTTTGTAAGGCGATTCATGGTTAAATTTTAGACCAGCTGTTTAAACCAGTGTTGCCAAAAAGATAATAGCTAAAAAATCACCCTTACAATTAAAAAAACTTGCAAGCAGTTGTCTCTTCCCTACAAAAAGTTACGCGCGTCCAAATATGAAACATGTGAAAAGATAAATTTTTTTACGTCTCTCCCCGAAAAAGATGCTTATAATTTTTCTTTCATAAAAACAAAATTTTTTTCGGGACTATATATAATTTGTATATGATCCGGCAAGATAATTTAATGCATAGGCGTGTGAAATAAAATTTGACTCATTTCGGGCTCCAGCCCAACCTGGCCAAATTAGAAAAAAAAATGTAGGTTAAAGTAAAAAATTCTCCTTCCTTAAAAACTTCCATATTTGTATAGCCCTATATGTTACTTAACTACACAGATAGTTTTTTCTATCACATGGTAGAAAACGTCACAGTGGGCACTTTTATAAAAAAATTCAAATTTTGAAATACATTTTCCCTATTTTAGAAATTTCGGTATTTAAAAAAAATTAAGAAATTATAATGCCATTGATTTAAGGACGTTTGGATCTGAATAAGAGAGTAAAAGTGGTTTTAATAGCTGCTACCGTCAAAGTTTTGCATTAATGCAAATTTTATATTTTTCTTCATGACAAATCAACATATTATAATTTTTGGAGTTTTTAAGGTAAATGTCGTCCGAAAATTTTCTAAAATTATTTTATTTTACTAAAATATCAATTTTCAAGTCTTAAAGTTAACAGCTTATATTTACTCTTCTGAAACTCCACAAACCCCGTCCCCTTTTCAAACATTTTAAGGTTTTTTTTCATATATTAAATTAAAAATGTATGTACACACAATGGGGCAGAATCGAAATTTTTTTGGAATAAATAAATCTGTCATTTCTAAAGCTAAAAAGATGTAAAGTTTTACATGAGAATATCAGGGGAGCATTTGTGTTTAAACCACAAACGATCCAGAGACAAAGCTGTGGGGTCTAAAAATAAGGTACCTTTGACATGTAATTTGTTTAAACGTGTGTAATTTTTTGATTTTCATCCAATTCTGAAAGTCCTCGGTTAGGTCTTTGAAACTCATGATTGCGTGTGCTATTGATCTTTTGTAGTTTACGAGTTATAAGCATTTTTAAATTGAAATTTTTTGATTTTGTTCGAATATTGGAAAATATACGTCAGAATTTAACCGATTTTTCTCAAGTTTATTTGGTTAGATTAACAATTAAATTGTTTATTAGACACAAAATATTGCAAAGCTACATCTTTGCTAGGTCCAAAAATAAACTATGTATTTTAAATTGAAAAATCAATTATTTTATTAACTTTACAATTCAAAATAGTTTGTTTTTGGACCTAGAAAAGATATTACTTTGCAATATTTTGTGTCGGATGATCAATTTTATTGTTTAATTAACAAGAATTTATTGTAATGTTGATCACATAAAATAGCTTTTAACTTCATTCAAAGAGACGTTACCAGTTTTGTGGTTGCAGGATGATTCATGAATGTGCTTGCAGGTTGGCTGCCAATCATAGTAGGCACAAAGAACATTTTTATTAGTATTTCAGATTTTCAATCGACTGATAACTCCACCCCCATTTATTGAACTGCTTACTCAAGCATACTTAGTTTTGTTCTGTGTATTTATGGAATTTCAAGAGTAACATACGTTTTTCGAGATACCTATGGAATTAAACTATAAAATGTTAAAGATTTACATATATATATTTACATATATTTACATATATATTACATATATTGTTCCAAATGACTCTAGCCCATACCCATCCTAAAATATGTACTCCAACATAACACAGCAATAACAATATTACAACTTTACGATCTTAACTACAATACGCGTTGTATGATTAGTGTAACAACATTGTGACAAGCTTAAAGACAACAGTTGGTTGATCATTATTTGGCGTTATTACTTCGATGTTGTAATGATGTTAGCTAAAGTTTAAATTACATAGAGCTGATTGTATTTTTCTGCCTGGTAATATTTTGAGGAACAGGAATTGAAAAAATCAGATTAATCCCTCTAGTAATTATGACTGATTTCGTTTTTTAACAACACATAATCTAGACACTTCATTGAATAATAATTGGTATTTATGTTGCACAACCATTCAATATTTTCCGAAAATGATGAACAATTTTGCTATGGATTTGTTAAGTGATTGAACTTGACAATCTGGTAAACTTTCTTTTAAACTAGGCAGACAGTTTGCATAAATTATAATTAGCCAACATGTTTATAAGACACTCCAGTTGTTACCAAATTTCTTACAAGTTATTTATTGCATTTAAATTTTATATTTATACATCTTTAAATTTAACGTGATATTAACACACTTTAGTTGAAACATTTTTTTTTAATACGTTACAGATGCCAATACTTTTGTTACAATATTTTCATTAAAACTTGAAAAACACCAATTGCATCTTAATAAGCAATTGGTGTTTTTGTTTTCTTTCTTAAACCACAAATCATTACGATGATGTAATAGTGCGATCAAGAAAATCACTCAAGCGTTATTTCCACAACTGCTTTCACGAACGCCAACGAAAAAGTCTATAATAAAATCGCTTACATTCATGGAAACTTTTCAAGTTCAGTTATAGATTTCCTACGATTAACATGTACACTAAAACACCCAATACTCTGGTTGTGTTAATAATTTTATTAAATTGTATAATACACGCCATCATTGTGGAAAGAAACTTACATTCCTACTACCGACTGGCCACCACAACTGTTAAAACATCCAACGACAGTGAGCATTACTACATATTACAATGTCCTTTTAAGTCATCGCTCAATTTACCAAAACCCGAGGATATGCCCATATGCATAATCGTTGGCAGACACAGTGACAATGAGCAGAAACAAAAGGAGCTGGTGAAAGCAAAACCCCGCTCAACTCTACACACCCAAGTGGATTATCACTACTTGAAGCCACCGAAATTGGTAAAATTAGTGAAAATCAAAAATGGTAAACCTTATACTGTGTTACTGAAACCGATTAATAAGAAAGAGTTTTCCTACAAAAGACCAAAAACCGAGATTAAGGAACAATTCACAGCCACCAACATAAAACCATATCTTCCAAATCCCAAAATGTTATTAAATCAATCGACTGTTTTATATTCTGTGCCTTTGGTGCAAAAACTGCTAACAAACGACTCTATGGCTTTGAGTTCCGCCAATGAGCCACAGAAATTAACTCAACCCCTTAAGCCACCAACTGATTTGTCAGCTGATTTTGTGGATGATCCTTTAGACGAGGACGATACTCAAGCAAGTCCTCTAAAATATTTAGCAGTTCCAAATACTTTAAAGCAATTGCAACTATCACAACAAGTGCCTCGTCCTACGGCCAGCAATCGTACGGTATTTAAAGCAGAAAAGTTTTTTGCCGATTTGAAAGATTCTAAAAAAGGTTTTCGTACCAAGGGCTATCAGAATATGTATCATCGTGATGAAATTTACCAGGATCACATATTTTACGATGATCTTCAGCAAATGGGGAATTACCGGATTAAACACAAGTTGCAACAGCAGCAACCAGAAAAATAATTAAACAACGGCTATGGTGAATCTTATACGTATATCCTTTACTTTAGCATACTTTAAAAGAAAAATTAAAAACCAGCTTTTTTGGTCAATAATAATAATATTCTTGAGACCCTGCTCTACATATTAATGATGAAAGTTTCGTAAAGTTGAATGGCTAAATCCACTTCGATATCCAAGAGGTTCCAGGAAGACTTTTAACAAAAACAATTAGAGTTCATGTTTTGATTAAATCTAGCAAGTGCTTCTAAAGGTCGTGATACACTATCCTACACAATCGTGCGATTCATTCGCTGGAAAATCTGACCGATTTCTATCACACTCAAAAAAAAATCGCAACAAAGTCTATCATTGGTGCCACACTATTTCACAAAAAAGATGCAAAAACATATGTTTTTGCTAATGTATACAAACGCAATTTTCCGCCATTTAAATTAATATTTGTGTTCAATTATTTATTTTGCATTTAAAAAAAAAAGGAAAAGCAACGCAAAATGTTTCTGTCTAAGCAGGAAAAAGTTAAAATAGTGTCGTTATTGCTTGTGATGTTGTTTTCTTATCAGCTGTATTAGAAAATACAACTCTGATCGCATAGAAACTATCGTTTTATGAAAATTTTTAAAAACAAGTCGGACAGACTTGTCAAAAAAATCTGTCATTTAGTTAAATTTTTAGGCCACACTATCATACTTTATGAACACACACGATTTATTTGACATACCGTATGACTAAATAGGATAGTCAGTAGTGGCCTTAATAGGCCAAGCCCCAACAATATTCCCTAAAGTCAGATTATATCTCTTAATTACATAGGGATTACATAGCGAAATCGAAGAAAAATATATAATTTATGTAATTACTATTATATCAGTAATGTTCAGCCCATACAACAATTTTTTTAAAAATATGTACACACTTTTGTAATGCTCTTTTAAAAACTTTCATTCAGTCGTCTTTGAGCAAGCGATGAGAACACATGCGGATGGTTGTTCTCTTTTATTTCAGAAATTTATTGACAGCGTTGTCAACTTTGAAATTTCAAAACGCACCAAAATAGAGAAACAACGCGCCATTTGAAAAAAAATCGCACCAAATTTAGATTTTCTTTTTTATTTAAAATGTTTATTAAAATAATTTCACATAAAAAATATAATATTTTTGTATTATAAATATAACAGTCTTCAACAGTTCAATGTTTTTATAAAAAAATAAAACTTAACAAAAATACACTAAACAAATTTGTTTGTATTCCTTTGTACTAGATAGATATGTAATTAATTTCTTCTTTTTTTTAACTTTTTAAAAAGAGATCAACGAATAATAGTAAAAGTAATAATAGTAAAAATACTCATAATATGCTATTCGAAATTAATTGGTAAAAAGGGCTAATTTCAGTACATATTTTTAAATACTTTTATTTAATATTTTAAGTACTTCTAGTACTTCGTTGACCCTATTCAATAAAATTTGTTAGAGCTTCACTGGGACTCTAACCCTGGTGTTCGTCTACAGTTCAGTAGACCAATCAGGTGAAACAAGAATTTTTATTTTGAAACAAAAATGTTCATCCTATTCAGCTTTAGCAATAACCTTCATGTGAGGTGTGTTTGATTATCATACATTTGTAAATAAAATGCATTCAATGGGGTCCTTTTTCATCGTATAGATTTCATGATAATGAATTGTTAAAAAACTGCAATTAAAAATTAGTAAAAATAAAGATTTCATCACGCACCGAAATTAAAAAAAAGCGCACCGCGCACCAACTAAGAAATTTTTCGCACCAAAAATTTAAAAAGCACCAAAAATGGTCCGAAACGCAACAATTTGACAACGCTGTTTACTAATCATTGTTGTTGCTTCTTGTTGGACGAAGCATAGCAATGTAGTAGTAAATTGTTTGAGAACTTATAAAAGAACAGAAAGAACAGTAAAACTTATATATAAATAAATCGATTTAAGTTTTAATTGAAATCTTTCAAATAGCTAAAATACAAAGTTTTTACAGCCCACTGTGAAGGAATTTGGCAAAAAAGGAAATAAATCTGTATTTCTAAACGGTAAATCTTATTGCAATAAAATATCACATGCTAGAGAGAAAGTTTGTTGAATTTAAATTTTGAATTATAAACTCATAAGCCAACCAGGGTCGGTGCCAGAGAGCTCCAAAGTGGGGCACCTTGGGTATATCAGAAATTAAAATCGATCCCAATTCTTTGTTTGTGATTTTTTAAGCGTTTGAAAACTTTATAGAACTGCTTGCAGCTTTTATATATTTTTTTCTTTATGTCTTTTAATTAAAGTCATTAAACTGCGGACAAAATATACTTATAAAAAATTATATTTAATTTCTTACAAAGGTGTTAAAGTACTTAATCTGTATTACAATTTATAAAGGGTGTTTCAATAATACGCATTTAAGTTAACAGTATATAAAGCTTGAAAGATAATCGCCCCTATCGTAAATAAAAATTCCACATGAAATTTGTTCCGTTTTGTTTTTTTAACATTGAATCTTAATAGGAAAAATGTGAAGAGGGAACAAATTTCATGTGGAATTTTTATTTACGTTACTTGTAGTTTTTCCAAACCACCGACCACTAATGTATTGAATTTGAAATTTAATTGAATGGCTGAATCCTTATTGCTTTCCGCGAACACAAGTTCTTTAAGCGCCACCGTGGAAATATTTGTCAAACCGAATTCCATATTACCATGGGGATAGAGTTCCATAATTTTCATTATAGTTTTGGCTATGCAGTCGTCATTATCGCTGGACTTGCATTTTTGTACTTCAGGAGCTTAAAATACGGAAAGATAAATATTCAAAAATATGTATCTTCTTTTCTTAATTATCTTCGTACGAACTTACGTAAATCTCCAAATGCATTCAGTAAACAGCTGACCAATATTAGTAATACAACCTGCAGTTTTCTTTCCATTGTTTTTTGTTCGTATTTAATTAAATACACATATATTTAATGTTTCTTTTAAATTAAAACTTTTGCTTACGCATAAAGTTAACTATTTCAACTGTTAATCTAAATCATGATTGTAACGACTTATATATGCTAGACTTCAAGAACGCATTAAATTAAAGTAATGTTTTCATTTGTATCTAAGGAATTGGGTCAGCACAAAATTGTTAAAAATCTTTTTTAGACGTATCAAAGTTATTCTGTCAAGAAATACATACGAGGTCTGATCAAAAAATAACCGTTATTTTCAATTTTTTCAAAAAGTATTTATTTATTCATCAATAACTATCATGTCCCCTTTAAAGTAATTCCCCTTAGATAAAATACACTAATGCCAGCATTTTTTTTCCAATCATCCAAACACTTCTGAAACGCGCTTTTGGTATCGATTTTTCTTTTATCTCCTCAATCGTAGCAAAACGCTTTCCTTTCATCGGTGTCTTCAGTTTTGGGACGAGGAAAAGTCAGCGGAGGCCAAGTCCGGTGAATACGGTGGTTGAGGCATGATAACGGTTTTGTTTTTGGCCAAAAACTCACGCACAAGCATCGATGTGTTATCATGGTGCAAAATGCATGATTGGTTTTTCCACAATCACTGTGCGTTTCTGACGAATTGCTTCGCGCAAACGGCGCATAACCTCAAAGTAGTATTCCTTATTGACCGTACGAGCTAGTGGCAAGAATTTATGATGCACCACGCCATTGCAGTCGAAGAAAACATGGAGCAAAACCTTCACATTTGACCGAACTTGATGTGTTTTCTTCGGTCTTGGCTCTTTTGGACGTTTTCATTGGGATGATTGGGCTTTGGTTTCAATGTCATAGCCATACACCAATGATTCGTCACCAGTTATGACCTTTTTGAGGAAATCTGGATTGTCGTTGACAATGTTCAACAACTCCTGAGCGATGTCCATGTGACGTTGTTTTTGCTCAAAATTTTGAAACAATATTCGCTGCCGCACGTTTCATGCCTAAAATATCCGTAAAAATTGCTTGGCATGAGCCGAACGATATGCCAACATCAGCAACCTCTCTGATAGTGATACGACGATTATCCAAAATAATTTTCTTTACTGCTTCAATGTTTTCATCTGTTGTCGACGTGCTCGGGCGACCAGGACAAACATCATCATTGGCATCTTCTCGGCCTTCCTTAAACCGGTTATACCACAATTGAACTTGTGTTCTGCTCATAGTAGACCAAACGCCACAGTCAACATTTAAAATATCCTTGCGCATTTAATTTCATTTTTTACACAAAACTTAATACAGTTTCTTTGATCCATTTTTTCGAATAGTGAAAAATCGAAAAGCACACCAAAACACGACTAACCTTTTTAGCTGTCAAAAACAAACTGACAATCCAAAATGGGTGATATTACCAACATATATAACAGACATGTGTACCATCATAACAGAAAAAAAAACGCGAAAATCAAACATACGTAACTCACGAAATTTGAAAATAACGGTTACATTTTTTATCAGACCTCGTATAAAGTAAACACCTAATACTCTTACACATTTAAAACAAAATATATTTCATAACGCATAAGTAACTTAAGCAAAATATAATTTATTAACAAAAACTAGAAAAATAAGGAACATAAAAAAATAATTCAATTTTAACGGAAAAGTACCAGATATTTAAGCGTCAAAATAAAGTAAACGGGTATATTAAAGAAAACATTGTCTTTATCACAGCTGACAAACTTCTAGACATAGAATCAACGATTTTTTTAGTGATATCAGGCGGAATTTTGTTCCATTTATCCTGTATTACTGCCTTCAGATTATCCTTGCAAGAAATATTTCTTTGGACTAATTTTTTTGTCCAGCTATTCCTACAGGTGGAGGTCTGGAGACTGCAGGGCTGATCTAAAGTTTTTGGACAATGATTGAGCAACAGCTGTTTTGCAATTTTGAAGCTATGCTTAGGATCATTGTCCTTGGAAAATTCAGTTCTGCGCTAGTTCTAATTTCTCTACACTTGTTTTTTAAAATGTCGAGATAATCTTCATTTTTCATTGTAGATTTTATAAATGTAAGATTATCGACCCCTGATGCCGCCATAAAACTCAGGCCATTAAAGAACCGCCGCCATATTTTAACGTCTTGGTAACATATTAATTACTAAGTCCCAATTTACACGAAGCAATTTTTTATATAATTATTTCTTTGAAATTTTTCGGTTTTTACACAGCACAATATAATTGCTTAAATCACTCGTATTTTTGTTTACGCGAGAGTATACACATACATGTGTATGTGTTACTCTCTCATTTGTATGTATCAAGAACAAGAATTGTTAATGCAATCAAGTGTGTACTCGTCTTATCTTCCCCTCATTTCGATGTCTAAAAGGTAATCAGCTAAGCTTACAGAATTGCTTCGTGTAAATTGGGACTAATGGCTTCGTTCTTGCTTCGTCATATTTTTGGGAGTATTTGACTCCAAATATCTTAAAATTACTTTCAACGGTAAAAAAAAAACTATTAAAAAAATTATGCTCGTTTTTATATATTTTTTTTTGCGAAACTCAAACGTAGATAGGAAAAGTAAATCTCTGCGTCAAATAGGTAAAATATTTGAAAGGCGTCACTGTATAATGAAAATCTTTATAGACAAGAATACCAAACACACTATAGTAGAGTATTTTCCGGGTGCAAAACGACCAAAACGTCCTACAAAACCGGAAGTAAAAAAATACTTGAAGGTGTGACAATTTGAAGATCTTTGCATCGAAATGGTTTAATGGTAGAGTTCCATGTCTGCGTTTGAATTTCGCAAGAAATATATAAACTCAGTAATGGTCTAGGGTTGTATGGCAGCATCATTATCTATTTATAGAATCCACAATGAAAAAGGAAGATTATCTCGACATTTTAATAAACAATGCCGCCACTAGTGCGTTTTAAAAAATATAAGGCTAATTATTTATTTTTTTACTTTTTTACACAAAATCGGGTGGCTTAACTCTTTTTCAATTAATTTTATTGATTTTGTAGATAATTTAGTTTTATTTAATGTCCGCGTTTTCTATTATAAAATAATAGTAATAGATTTAATTGTTATACATTTAATTGTTATACATTATTTACTTAAAAGCTGTTTTTCAAAGTTAAGGTAGTAAATTTTACAGCCAGCCAGGCAGACGGACTGACGGACGTCGTTAAATAAACTGAGGAAGTGATTCTGAATCGATCGGAATACTTTAAGTTGGTTGTTGTACTAATATTTATGGGCGTTACAAATATAAGCACAAATCCATTCTAATCATACATGGATGCTTTAAAAACATGTGGCACCCGAGGTGGAGAACTTTAAGGGGACACCCTCTGGCTCCTTTTCCGCCTACGACGCCAATATAATCAACTGTTAATCAACTCGAAAACACCTCAGGTCCCACCATGTGAAATTTTGTTACCGAATTATTTCCAAAATAAAATGATTCTAAACCACTGTTCATTATACTATCACTAGCGCTTGTGGAATGTTTATGTTTTTTTTATTCTACAAGCCACTTGTGACATTTTGTATAGAAACATTTTAAATTTTCATTAGTTGCATGGCTTTGGTGAAATTAAGATTATTAAGATTGTGCACATGTTTTTTATTTGTTCAATTCACAAGTGACGATATATGTTTCTGTAGTCAAGCCTTCAAATTTATAAAAGAAAAATATTTTAAAAACAAATATTCAAAACATAAAATATGAATATTTTCCTAAACCAACAGTGAGTGGTATTTTCAAAAATTTATTTAATAAAATGTTTACCTTATTAATTTCATTCTCTTTTTTTAAATTTTTCAATCAATTTCTAATTGGAGTGTTACCGTTTGGTTATTTTTTAAACTAAATTAAATTTAACTTTTGGCAGCACTTAAACTTTGACACAACATTCGAAAAACATATGTAAAAACGTCGTAGTTGTTGTACAAAATAAAATTTAATTTAATCAAATAGGGCTTTTAGAGGAGATGACAGCAAAAAAAAATTTCTTGGCGGTCACGCCTATTTTCGGGGCGGCCCCTTAAATTTGAAAATAGATAGGCCTATATCTCGGGAACTACAGGGTGTCTGATAATTTGTAATACATTAAATTAAAGGTACTAAAAATACCTTTCCAATATATCCGATGATTATAAAATATGGACCGACTATGGGTTAAATCCGAAAAGAATATTTTTTGACCCGATTTTTTTTTTTAATATCTAAAAAAATTATATATATATAAATTATATATATATATAAATAAATTATATATATAAATTAAATAGCCAAGACATTAAACTTTAATTTAAGGTATGATATGTGTCTGTAGGTACTATAATCATAGAAAACACATTTTTTCAAAATTTTGTGTGCAGGATAGAATTTTTTCCTCTATTGTATACAGAATACCGGCTTCGCATAGTACAGATTCCCTGTATTGCCGAAAGGATTATCTCCTCCATAGTATATAGAACACCGGCTTTGCATAGTACAGATTCCCTATAGTGCTGGCCTAGGGTCGGGCCGAAGAATTTTCTCCTCCATGGTATATAGAACACCGGCTTCGCATAGTACATATTCCCTATATTGACGGCCTACGGCCGGGCGGAAAGGATATCTCCTCTATGGTATACAGAACAGTACAGATTGTATTTTTTATGGTGAAATGTCATAATCTTTCTTTAATATCTTCGGATTTATATTACCTACATGGTCATATTATACCTTAAATTAAAGCTTAATTTCTTGACTTGAAAATATCGTAATTTATCTACTTACTCATATAGACCTTTTTCACGGATTTTTTTAGATATTTAAATAAAAAATTTCGGATCAAAAAATAATTTCGTGAAATTTATCAATAGGTGGTCACCTTACATATTATTGGAAAGTTCTTTAAAATACTTATCATTTGATATATATACCGTCTAATAAAAAAAATGCAGTTTTCAAGATATAGCTAAATATATTACAAACTTTGGAGCCCCGCCCACTCGAAAATAGGCGTAACCGTCCCGTTCTATTAGTGATAAAATTTTGATAGTGATTTCATAAAAGTCACTAAAACCGACTTAAGCCAAATATTTATATAGAAATTACCAACAACATTTGTACAACTCTTGTAAATTCAGACAACGTACAACTCGTACGACAATACAACATCACTTCTGAATTGCACAATTATAATAAATTTGGGGGTTATTGTGTATTTCGATTCAAAAAGAAAATCGTTCGAATTTGTATACTTTTTACATTGTATTTCGAATCGAAATACACAATAACCAACTTGGTCTCTTTGAATTCGAATTTCTAAATTATGTTTAATGTTTACAAAACCTGCTAAGATTTTCAGGTTGTAAACTTGTTTATTAAGTTGTATGACAATATCATTTGATCATTCATTACAATGTCTACCACCCTAATAATTAATCTCACAAATAAATATGTACATCAAAACATTTTATTAATTTTGTTTTAAATATTCTTTTATTATACACATTTTTTATTCATTATTACTATTATTTATCTAGTATAGTTTAATTAAATTTCAATTATAAAACCTTTTATTATTTCAATGTGATGTTTTAATTTGAAAAAAATTATATGATAAGAGAAATAAAACAAACATCATTGTGAAGCCAATTTAAAAATAAAATACTTATTTTAAATTATAACTTAAATTTAAAAACAATTACATATATATTTAAAATACAAATTTTAAGTAAATTAATTTTTTTGTAACTAATTTACAGTTCGTTTTTATAAAATTTCATAAATTTTTCAAGCCAATAAATATTTGATTTGGAAATTAAAAAATTTAAATTTTATTTCAATTCATTTCGTTACTTTGACTTGCATTTTATAAAAACTGGCTGTTAATATCTTAAGTAAAACAATTTGTAAATGTGATATTTAAGTAGATAATTAATTAGAGAAAATATTTTATAAACAATTTAATTCCTTTCAAGTACTTGATTTAGTTTTGTTTTTTTTAGGATATTTTGAAAAAATTTCACAGCCTTTTGCTACAAGTAGTTTAAGAAATTATTTAAAAAAAAAAATAATTTGGAAAAAATAAAATAAATTTTGAGGAAATTGTTAAGATATTCACAGAAAATTAAGTAAAAAAAATTTCGAGAAATTTCGAAAATATTTATAGCGCAACATAGGAAACTGCTACACGTTCAAAAAATATCGTGATACAAGAAATATCATGCAATATTGATGGATCGCGATCCATATCGCAGAATGGCCTAAAATATGAAATCCAGATCGCGGATCGTGGATCTCGTGATAAATATTGAACGTCAGTAAAAAGTGACAAATAATAATAATTGTGTCCATTAAACTTAAGTGCGTATATTTTTTCCGTACCTGCAACCACTTTTTGATCCAAATTTTTCTTTCCCTTTTTTTCTTCAATGAAAAAGCAAGCAAAATAGCTAAACAGGTTTTCTTTTGGGTTTCTCGCGACATTGATAAACGACCCGCACAGCACAAAAATAACATAAATACTGACGCGATAAATATTGAACATGTAGCATACGCTCGTGATCCATCAATATTTTAAAATGGATCGCGATCCAAATATCACGATATTTATTGAACGTGTAGCAGTGCCCATAGAGCTGAACGTCATAAACAATAATTCAAAAGGAATTTTTCAAATGACAAAAAAAAAGATATTCATTTCTATTCAAATATACTATCTTAATAATATGATTGTACTAGGGTTGCTATTTAGTAAATGAAGCAAATCAATTTGATAGTTTTGCATTAAAGCTTAAATAATTTAAAATGTTTGTTTAAACTTCGGCACCAGTTGTTTATTTTAAAATACAATACAAATTTATTATTTTAAGATACTAGAATTTTGCAACAAATAAAATAAAACAATCCGATTTATAGCGAACATGTTTAGAACCAGAATAAGAACGTGAGATATAGCGTTATTTTTTTTTTTTTTTTGAAAATTGAAATTAAACATCAAATACCAGTATTTTGACATTATGTAAAACGAAGCTTGATTTTCACAAAAAGTATCTTGACAAACTAAAACAAGTCGAGTCCAACCATATTATACCCTACACCCAGGATATGTGTAAAAACAGTTTTTCACAACAGTTTTTTCACAAACCAGTAAAAAAAATGTGCTCCTAAAGGAGCAGGTGATGCTGATGGGATGCATGATTTTTGTATGAGGTGTTCCCGGTTTAGAGGACTACTTTCTGCTGACAATAAGCGCTTCTTTTAACCTAATCAAACATGCAAATAAAGCACTTTCCTAAAGTGTTTTCTTAATTCTATCTGAATGTTTTTTGCTTAAGAAAAATTCATAGTAACTGGGAAGCGCGATATTCGTTTTGTAATTGACTTTCGTTGTCATACGTAAATCTGTTGGCTATAATTCCATTTTTGTTTTTTCGCTTTAAAACCTTCTTCGTTGTCAGCACTAAAAAATCATCTTTTTTGTATATTTTATTCGTAAGCAATTACTGCTTCAAAAGAGCGCTTTTATTGAAGCCCTCGATTATGCGCTTCTTCTCTTAAGTGCTTCAAAAACACGAATTTTTTTTACTGGGTATAGACCGATCGATCATCAATTGTGGTGTAACTTCTGTGCATTTACATATTTTTTGTTTTAAATTTGATGTCGCTAAAAACACTTTTAAAGAAACTACGTGTTAAAGAGATTTTCGATCCTCCTATATGAGACCTAATTATGAACCGAACATTATAAAATTAGGTGTTATGACATCTGTATATGTAAAACTTATATGTGTTAAATTTCATTTAGATACCAACGTTTTTAACAGGTTTATGGTCATTAAAATTATTTTCGGCGGACTTTATATGGGAACTATGTCTAATAATGGACGACCGATCATAATAAAATTGGACCGAAAAATTTTTATATATATAGAACATATTTGTGTTGAATATGTATTTGAATACCAAAGTGATTATCGGCTTATATGGGTCAGTTATGGACCGATCTACACAAATAGACTACCTGTACAATTTACTTGCGGCGAAATTTGTTTCGATATGTGCATAAATCACACATTTATGACCGAGAAACTTCCATTTCGGAAGAACAATAATGATAAATAATGGATCGATTTCAACCCCAATCCCAATCATCCTTGGACCGATAATATATTATGTACCAAATTTTATGAAAATATTTTCAAAATTTCTGTCTGTAATCAGCGCACAAGCTTTACATGGACGTCGTGAAATCGACTCAGGAATTGATTCTGAGTCTGAATTTAAGATTCCCAATGTTTAATGAGCGATAAGCGAGTAATTTCTATAAGAGTTTAAAATATTATTTTATATTAGAAAATTTTCTTAACTGCTTACGCTAAAGTTAACAAAAAGGCTATTTAAGGTGGTTTTAGACGGTACGTATTTTACAGTGTACTTGTCAGTTGTCTGATACATATGTAATTGTGCATGTCTGTCAGAATTGGCAATTTACAGGCAGTTTATAATTTTTGCTTTCACACATCGGTTTTTAGTTTCATGTGACATAATCTATAACAGAACACAACAGTTGGAAAAAATGGATTAAAAAATTAAATAATTTTAACTTGCAACATTATTGCAAGAGTTAAAGAGAAAATGTGCCATAGGGAGCCAAAAATTTAAGTTAAATAAAAATTAATATATATAAATACGTTTTTCAATAAATATTATAATACTAATTTATTGTTTTGTTTAATACAATTTTTTCTTTTAAATAAATTTACTGAATCACAAACACTATATTCATGGCCCCATAAAAAATTTACTTGCAAAACAGCTGGTGGCAGGTGCTTTGTCGGATGAAAATAGAACATGCTCTAATTGAAAATTTTACACTGTAATTGCAGGCTGACATTTGCATTTTACACGACGTGTATGCATTTTGCAGTGGAAAATTTGACAAGCACACTGCAAAATACATAATGTCTAAAACCACCTTTAGTAACAATATGGAAATTTTTCTTAACAAATCTCGACAATTAAACTTATTGTGGAGATGTGCTAAGTAAGGAATACCTCAAATCCTGTTTTAAAGCTAATTATATTTTAAACAAGCTACTTTTTTGCTTACAATTTGTTATCCTTCCCTTTACGATAAAGTATCTCTACACTTTCTTATTCTGAGTCCACATAATATTAATAAATTTAGCTATTGTTTTCTAAAATGAAATCAGTAATTTAAAATTTGCAAACAAAATAATTAAAATGGCAAAATTTGATCTTATGTATCTACAATATTTTTAAAACCTAAATTTAATTATTATTTTACTTTTCTAATTTACTTTTAATAAAATTAGGTATTTTTAATTTCACTTTTACTTAATATTCAACTAATCGTTATTAGTCTGCCAATTTTTGTTGTTTTTGTTAAATATTTTTATCATTTATACCTTTGGTGTTGTTGTTATTAGATTTATATGGAATTTATCTAGATTTCTTATGAATTTTGTTTCAAATGTGTTTTGTAGTGTTTGTATTATAATATTGTTGGTAGTTTGAAATTTCAATGGATGCTAGCTAATGACATTTGATGTTCCATTGGCCAGTATTCTTATACTATTAATGTTATTGCAATTGATATGATTAGCAACATCATCATCATCATCACTGTCATCCGTTTCTACATTACGCAGTAATGGCTACGCATCTTCATCATTGTTGATGTCAATTTCTGCATCTGGATTTGTGGCAATTCTGTAAAAAGAAAATTTTATTTTATTATACATAAATTTTGTTCAGTGTATTAAGTTTGTTAATTTATGTGTGAGTGTGTGTGTTTGTAGCCAGCAGGAAAAATATGCTGTAAGGAGTTCCTCTAGAAGGCCTTATTTTGCTGTCACAACGACTTTCAGCTGCATTGCAAAATCTTTTTAATTTTCATTGCCAGTAGTCAGTAGATGCCTGATAGAAGGCCTAATTGAGAAAGGCAATTGGTAGGTCTACCCAGTAATGCCTCATAGAAGGCATAATTAAAGGTCTGCTAAATTAATAATTTCATTGAGAAAAATAAAAGAAGGATTTTAAATTAATTTAAAAAATCATATGTATGAATAAAGTACTGCTTCACGCGTAATGTACTCCACAAACTTTCATAAAAGCACAAAGTATACAGAGATGTCACCAGACGGAAGATAATCAAGTTTTATATTTAACTCTTTCTATTAGAACTGCCTTTTGTTTATATTTTTGCAGCAAATAACACTAAAGCCGAAAAATGTTTAGAAAATGTCTAACAACCGTGTGAACTTAAAATTTTTGTCTTCCAACGTTGTAAGGAAAAGCATTTTCAGTACATTATAAGACAAAAATATTGCAAATATAGAAATTACTTCTAAATGCATCCTTTATTTACATAAATAAATAAACAAACAAAAGTGTGCATTAATAACATTTTGGAAAAAAATTTCGGTTGACAGATAAATTCATTGTGTGACAATTGTGTGACAATGAAATTGTTAGTTTTCTTACAGTCGTCTGAACTGACAATTTACCTTTTACTAACAATCTTTCAATGTCAGTACATTGCTAGCACATTGCCAGATCTGACAACGTTGTAATATCTGACGACCGTCTATACATAGCTTAAGCAATACATTTTAACACAATAAATTAGGTACCAAAAAGTAATATACCTTTTTCTTTCTATGAGAACTGCCTTAGAAATCTGATTTTAGCTTTTTGAAACGTCAGAATCGCCAACTCTGTTTACTTTGTGATAAAAGCACAGAGCTACAATCAGCTGATAAAGCAGTTCTCTTAAAAAGAGAAAGAAAATATTTCGTGTTAGCATGTTGGTAATGTAAAAGAGCAAAACACTATATACAACACGAATTTTGTGGACAAAGCAAAATAAACAAAACAAACAATTTGAGAATATTTTAATTGAAATTTTAAATTTTGTTTGTATGCTTGTGATTGCAATAAAAGTTACTAAATTCTATTTTAAAAATTGTTCGAGCTTTAGAAAAATAATATGAAAAATGTTAACATAAAGGCAGTTCTCAAAGAAAGAGACAATTGAAATCATAATTTGCTGATATTCTTTTGAAATGCTATTCTAAAACACCTTCTAAGAGAAGGCATAGTGGAATGCATATCGTATCTTTTAAAATGTGTAAACACGTCTTTTATAAGACCTACAAATGGAAGCACTTGCAATTTTTCCCGCTGGGTATGTTTGTATGTATGTATATATGTATATTAAATTGTAATTGCGTTTGGTTTTATCTTTAAGCTTTAAATGTATAAAGCTTTAATTTATATAATGTAAAGCTTTAATTAGTATTTTATGCAGTTACATGGTTGCACGATAAACTTAAAAGCCCTTATAAACTACATGGACGTGTAATTAAATGGGCGTAAATTTATAAATAAATTATATCTTAAACTGTTAGTTTTGTTAAGTTGTGAAATTCACATCAACAGTTTTGAGAAATCTAAAAGAATTTTCAACAAGAACTTTGTTATTCAAAATAAAACAAGTTAGAAAGTATAGTCGGTCATGCTCGACCATATAATACCCTAAACCGAGTATGTGAGCAAAAAAAGTTTTTCAAAAAAAAAGCTATAACCTCCCAGAATACCATTCTAGGAGCGCTCCGAAAAAGGAGTCAGAAAAGAGTCCAACTAAAGAGCATTTTCGGAGCGCTCCGAAAAAAGAGTCAGAAAAGAGTCCAACTAAAAAGCATTTTCAGAGCGAAAGAAAAATTTTCTTAAAAAATTATTTTTTTTTCCATTTTTTCATTTATTTAAATGAATTCCCTTTTTGTTTTAGTAAAAACAATTTAAAAAAAAAATAATAAATGTGAACTTTTAATTTTTTGTATTTAAAATTGCCATGACTTTTCTGACATGATGTAAGAGCTCTTTCTGAGCCCAAAAAAGAGCCCTCATAAAAGACTCTTTTTCTGGCATTATCTGAGAGCTCTTTCTGACTTACCATTTTCGAATGTAATGACCCTCTTTTCTGAAGGTTTTCGCAGCAATATTGATTCTTTTTTGGGCTCATAAAGAGCATGAACGGTAAAGGTGTCAGAAAAGACTCTTTTCGGACTCATATGGCTTGCTGGGCTATTATGGACCGGTCATTATAAATTTTAGCAGCTTGCCTACTGTGCATACACAAATTATTTGCATTATATTTTATATTGATATCAACATTTATACATAAAAGATTTAGGCACGTTAGACTGATTTTCAGAAGAGAAGAAGGTCTTATATAGGAGCTATAATTAACTATAGACCGATCGTTATAAAATAAAGCGAAATGAGTTTTGTATTTATGAAACTTATTTTTGGTATTTTTTTTATTTGTATACCAACATTTTTAAGAGATTTATGATAGCTACAGTGATTTTCGAAAGTTGATCTTATTTAGTATATACCGATAATATAATATATATGTATACCGATAATCATAAAATTTCGCCGTATGATTTATGTATATTTAAGACATATTTTATTTAATGCCAACATTTTAGGACATTTATGTTCGTTTAAGTGATTTTCAAAAGTGTGCCTTATATGGTAGCTATTTTCAATTAATGACCGATGTGCACAAAATTTGTCGGTGTGATTTGTTTTTATATAGGTATTATATACTTATTTATGGCGAGTTTTGTGTGTATAAATGTATTAATTAAACATTTATGATCGATAAAGTACTATTTCGAGAGGATATTTATATGGGGACTAGAAGAAATAATGGACCGATTTCAACCAATTTTAATCCCAATCGTTCTGGACCCGAACAAAGTTTGCATACTAAATTTGATAGAAGTATCTTTAAATTGTGACCTGTTCTTTGCGTACTAATTTGCATGGACAGCCAACTTTAAATCGACTCAGAATTTTAGTATTGTCAAAGCAAATTTAAAGCGGAGTGGTAATGAAGTTCTTGAGAAAAAAATTGTTTTTGAGATTTAGAACAAATATGCAGCTTGTGCGAATCGTAATGTTGTTAATGCGATCCAATAAAACAAGAAAAATAATTTTAATAAGAGGAAATGAATCGGTTTTTTTTTGTTACACTTTTGCCAGAGGCTATATAGGAGTTTTTGATATAAATTATATATATATAAATTAATTAATTTGAATATATTTTCCTTAATTGTTACATCTTTTTCGTCAAATATTTGCCAATAACATATTCCAAATATTCTGATATTTTTCCAGAAGTGACCAAATCTGAATAGTTGCAGTAAAATTTATTGTTCTAACTTCTAAGCTCCCTTTGCCATCAAATATTCTAATACATAAATATAGTTGCCAGATAAAAAATATTGTATTATAGAACTTTAAGTTGGTAACACTTTTTTAACTGGCGGCCATTTTGTCAGCTGTCAAGTAATTTACATATGTTTGAAGTCGCTGGTCTACGCCGATAAGACCGCAACGATTGATCACTTTTAGGACAACATTCGCAGTGGCCGGATTTACGACCAAAAATGTTGAAATAAGTCATCGAAAATTTGACTTCCAGATTAGACAACATACGAACCACTCATATGCCAGAAGTTATGTTCAAATTATAATGCCAGAATACTTATAAAAATATAAGTACTTTAGTTGTAGCTCCCAAGTTAGAAAAAAATTAAATTTTAAAAGAAATCTCTCAAAACAGATATCATATATTTGGTGTAGGCTATTATATGGTCCGGCTTGTCTGATTATACTTTCTTGCTTATTTTTATTGATTTTGTTTACAAATGGCTCAATAACTTTGTTTATCAGTGCATTAGGTTTGTTACAGAAACAATTCTGTATTGGAAAGTTTAATTTTTTCTATTGTGACCTCTACTCGATTTTGTAGACATTATTCTATTACCTTTTAAAACTCCATGTTATCAAACCATTTTTTATGGGCATATGAATAAAATAAAATTAACTTCATTTATTGATATTCAATTACCAAAATTGCTGATAACATTTTTGTTATGCCATATATACAAATATCACACTTTTTTAGAAATTGCGGAACGGTTCAGATTCTTAAGTTACTATTCTCATTGATTCTGTCTTTATACCCTACACCACCATAGTGAGGAGGGTATATTGGATTTGTGCTGATGTTTGTAACGCCGAGAAATATTGGTCCAACACCCACCTTAAAGTATACCGATCGACTCAGAATCACTTTCTTAGTCGATTTTACGATGTCCGTCCGTCCGTCTGGCTGGGTGTCCATGTAAAGCTTGTGCGCAGAGTACAGGTGGCAATTTTGAAGATATTTCGATAAAATTTGGTATGTGCTATTTTTTCGGCCCAAGGATGGATGGGATTGAAACTGGTGGAAATCGGTTCAGTATTTCACCTGGCCCCCATACAAATGTCCTCCCTACATTGGGGTTTACCGATCATAAATGTTTTAATTATGCAAAATGGGTGGTAAATGAAGCCAAATCGCATCTACAAATTTTGTGCAGATCGGTCCATAATTACATAAACTCCACTTTCGAAAATCACTTGAAAGAGCATAACTCTCTCAAAAATGTTGGTATACAAATAATATTGAACACAAATATATTTCATATGTATAAAAATAATATGGTACAATTTTATTATGATCGGTCCATAATTATTCGTAGCTCCCATATAAGGCCCACTTTCGAAATTTACTTTAACGATCATAAATTTCTTAAGAATGTTGGTATCCAAATAAAATTTGACACAAATAAGTTTCTTATATACAGAAATAATGACACCATAATTATTCGAAACTCCCATATAAGAGCCTCTCCATAATTCAATTTATCAATATCGAGATAAAGTTTAACACATATAATACTTATATTCACGGAAGTCATGACTCTTAATTTTTGGATGATCGGTCCACAATAGTTTATATCTCCCATATAACGCCCATTTCTGAAAAAGTGTTTTATACATATACTGGGTGTAGGGTATTATATGGTCGTGCTTGACCGACTATATTTTCTTTAAAAAAAAAAAAAATGCCATAAATTAAGTTTGTGGTCCGATTTTGTTGATTGGAGAACCGTATACTCGTAGTTAAAATAGAACAAATATAATAAAGGCCACCGCAAGGTTCTGTAACCTTTTCGTTTTGTTTTCAATAATTTGTTATTATTCTATCAACAAATTTTGTCAATAGAACTCTGTGTAATGAAAAATAATAATAGAATAAAAATTCTGCTCAAATTCCTTTAAAATGCAACATTGTCATGTACAATAATTGCAAAATAGCTAAAGTTTTTTTTTAAACATTAAGCACATTAAAAGAAACTATGACCGCATAGTCTGAAGAACAACCCTTTTGTAACCCTCTTCAACTATGAAAAACTTCGTTTATTTAAAACAAGGCACGACAAATATTTATTTTTGATGCTGTTTGATCTTGAAAAATTCTTGAAAGAGTAAACAACGTCAAGCAAATGTGTGCTAAAACAAGTGCTTACTCTTTTTTGAGTAAATATTTGCCGAGTGTGACCGTACGTACCTTAAACGATACTATTGTACCCACTTCTGGTCAAGGCCATTTCAAATAAGCTACAATGTTTTATGTCTATGTTAAAAAATTATTAAGAAAACCAAACACTTTCGAATTGCGAATTTCGATTGATGAAATATTGTGCAGATTTCAAAGAACTGATTTATTGTTGAGAAATCAGCCAAATGGGCCAATATATTTATTCTCAGTATATCAGCAGAAAAATACTGTTTTTATAACATTTTAGTGTATAATAAATATCAGTTTCAGGGATGGAAAATTAAATAATTATTACATACCAAGATTTTAGAAAATAGTTTTATTTTCTAAAATTAACTATAAGAAATTGTGTTAAACTGAAAATTTTCTGTATAAAATAGTTGTATACTGAAACTTTAATCTAATAAATATATATTTCTTTGCTGAAGATTTTATATACATACCTATAGAAAGTACGTTTATACTGCAAATATCTATATCTGTTATACTGAAGATTTTCTATAGAAAATAATTTTATACTGAAGATTTTTTATAGAGAATACTATTATACAGAAGATTTTCTTAAGGATAATTCTGTTATACGCTAGAAAGTTATGTTAAACTAAAGATTCTCTATACGAAAACTGTTATATGCAAGATTTTGTATGAATAATACTGTAATACAGACGACTTTCTTCAAAAAATAGTGTAATAATAAAAATTTTCTATAAAAAAAGTGTTATATACAAGATTGTCGATGTAAATTGTATTGTACTAAAAATTGTTTATACAGAAACACCGTAATGCTGAATATTTTCCATAGAAAAACTGTTATACTGCTGATATTCTTTAGAAAATAATAATACTTGACAATGGTATTTTTTGAAATGGACGTCATTAGCAACCAATAATTTTAATTGATTTTGAATTTATTTAAAAAAATATATTAATAATATTAAACTGTAAGTTTCTATGGAAAATACTGTTATACTAAAGATTTTCTATAGAAAATGCAAGTTAAAACAATTCTTCAGAAATGGGAGCGCCTATAGTCGCGTGACTTGTGTGCATATACAAATTATTTGCATTAAATTTTACCTCGATAACGACGCTTGTAAAGAATTTACGCATGTTAAAGCGATTTTTAAAAGAGGGTCTTACAAGGTAGCTATGACTAATTATGGACCGATCGTTATAAAATTAGGTGTCATTGTTTCTGTATACATATATAAAACTTATTTGTGTTGAATTTTATTTGGATACGAACATTTTTAAGTGATTTATGGCCATTAAAGTGATTTTCGGAAATGAACCTTATATGGGAGTTATGACTTATTACGGACCGATCATTATAAAATAGGACCGCATGATTTGTGTACATATGAAATATATTTGTGATGAATATTATTTGGATACCCATATTTTTAAGAGAGTTATGCACTTTAAAGTGATTTTCGGAAGTGGGGCTCATATGGGAGCTATGATCAATTATGGAGCGATCTTCACAAAATTTGTAGATGTGATTTGGCTTCATTTACCACTCATTTGTGATGAAATTTGTTTGGATACGTGCATAAATCAAACATTTATGACCCTATTTTAGGAGGACATTTGTATGGGGCTTAGGTTAAATAGTGGACCAATTGTTAACAAATTCAATTCCAACCGTCTTTGGGCCGAACAAAGTTCTCATACTAAATTTTATCGAAATATCTTCAAAATTTCGACCTGTGTAAGTTGTACATAGGCGGCCAGCCAGACGGACATCGTTTAATCGTCTCAGAAAGTGATTCTGTGTAGATCGGTATATTTTAAGGTGGGTGTTAGACAAATATTTTTGAGCGTTACAAACATCAGCACAAATGCAATATACCCTTTCCATTTTGATAGTGTAAAAGTTGCGTTAGAAAAACAGTTTCTAGATACGGTTTTAGATGATAAAATCGGTTTTTCATTATATTCAGTATTATATACAGATTTTCGATATAACAAATAAGAAAATATTGTCAAAAAGTTATAACAGGCGGCAAATTAAAAATAAAAAGAATAAAAAAAAATTTTAACTACAAAAACCGGCTTGTCGAATAATTCAAACATATAAAATATTCGAAATTGGTCGGTTTTAAAAAATAAAAAAAAAAACGGTTAAACGTTTTCAGCTTTTGAATACTCTAGCCAAAACGAATTTGCAAATTTTCAAATTCACATGAGTGGCAGAAGTAGTACTACGGTACCTTTGAATACAGTATGGTACTGGATTTATTTTTAAATACTTTACAAAACTAAGTATGTGTAAAATACTTACTAGACACAATTTTCAAAAAAAAAAACAATTTATTAAAAAGCAAAACAGAAATCATCTATACAAGATTTATAAACAATTTGCTAAGAACTAAAAAGAAAAAGTATACAAATTTAAATAAAACACAAACACTACAACAAAATGACTAAATTCATATTTTATTTTGTAATTAACAAAATTTAATTAAATAAATTGCTAGAAGAAATGAATAAAAATTAGAAAAGAAAAATATAATTAAATAAAAACTACAATAATTTGTACATAAATAAAATCAAATACAACAGGCAAAAAATCATATAAATTATAAAATACAAATTAATTATAATTAATTTAATAAAAATATGGAATTGTGAGCAAAAAAATTACGATATACAAAATAATGAATGCGAGTTTTACAAGGTCTTTTTTTTACAAAAAACAATGAATTTAAAGCTTACTGGAAAAAAAATTAATAACGATATTTTACAAATTATTTATATTTTGAAATGTTTTGTTTTATTTTAAAGATGAGAAAAGCAGTTAATAGTTACGATAGGAAACGGAAAATATGGGACTTCCGGTATCGTATAAAGTCAGCTCACTGCAGTCAAGTAAAATAAACACACATATACAACATTTGACAGAAAAAAATTTGATACAGTTGGCAGGCATTCAAACGGGCAGGATGTTGGTGGGTGTGGTGGACAGGCAAACAAGCAAGCATTGGTGGTGGGATGGATGGTCGGTCGGTCGATGGTTATATTGACGATGTTGTGGCGTTTTCATTTTAATAATTATTATATTTTATTTTTTAATAATTTATTAGCAAGCCCCAGTCAGTCATTATGGATGATGATACATTTCAATTTAAATCATTGAACATTTGAAAACCACATGGCCCATCAACCATATTTAAGTTCAAAATCAATTCAATAAGCGTGGCAGTTTTTTTTTTTGTATTGTATTGTTTCAAAATTCATAGAATTTTCAATTATATGCAAACAATTTGTATGAAATTATGGTGTTTTTCATGATGAATTTTCCATTTAAATTATTATTATTATTTATAAAAATCCCATAATTTGTTTAATGATGGATTTTTGTTTTGTTTGATGATTTCATTTCAATATCGTTGAGTTTTTATTTCATATTTTGTGAGTTTATTAAGAGCACAGTGTGTGTGTGTGTGTGTTTTTTTTTTTTTTTTTTTTTTGTTTTAAATTGTTTTAAAAATGGAAAGAAATTTATATAAAATGAATCAATTTAATTAAAATGTTGAATTTTCCACACAAAAACAATAAGAACATGTAAGATACATAGATACAGAAAAGAAAATCAATAAATCGTAAAACAAAAAAGAAAACGGAAAACGAAAAAGAACACATGTGTAAAAGACGAGTGAGTATTAGTGAGTTGTACTTTTTACTACATTTCGTTTTTTTTTATTCTTCAGAATTAATTGTAGTTCTGCAAATTGTATGAAGAAAAACTTTTGGTTTTCATAGTTTTTAATTTTAATTCCAAACAGCCAAAATTTTAATTTTATATTCCAGATTTGGGAATTCAGCATCAAACATAATTATTTTTTATTTTTTTTTTTGTTAAAATAGTGGAAATTGTTTGTTTGTAGTTTTATGTGTGCAGTATGTGTGAATAAAGTTTCATGTAATTTATGAACAATTCATAAATGTTGTGTATAAAACATAATTTTATTTAAAACATCAAGTACAGAAGTATATAAAAATAAACAGAAATTTTGTATTAATTAATTGTAATTATTTATTAAAAGTAAACGAGAAAATAAATGAAAAAAAAATGAATTTTAATGAAAAACACACCAAATGCCAATGAATAAATAACTGCAATAAAACACCATCCATAACCAGCGACCATTTTAAATAATTAACACTTATATTTACATGAAAATATTTTGAATATCTACCCTTAATAGGGTTTATTTCAAAACCATTTAAATATCAGATTAAACATCAATTCAAATTATGATTATGATTTAAGTTTAATTAAAAATTTCACTTTCAAATAGTTATAGATATTTCACCAACTTATTTTAGTGACATTCACAAATCACAACAAAAAATCCACTTAATGGCCGAATTCTCGGTCATTAGTTAACCATTGGTAAACTAAAATACTAACTATTGTTTAACTATTACTTGTTATTCTTATGGCAAACTAAGCATTGTAAAAAAGAATCATTAGTTGAGCCTTTGCCGTTAGCTAACTAAAGACTGTAAATTTAGCCATAAGATATTTACTTTAACTAATAAAATGCTTCATAGCTTTATTATTTAGACCTAAACTTATGCTTGGTTTTCACTATGTCATTTTTATTGTCAAATTGTTCAAATTGTTGGCAATTGTATGAAAACGGGTTGTCATATCATGATTTTCATGATTTTAATCATGATTGCAAACATAGATGACGCCATATGACAACCCGTTTTCATACAATTGGCAACAATTTGACAACAAAAATGGCATAGTGAAAACGCGGCCTTAGTTTAAAAATAAGATGCCAGTTGTAACAAGTAAGAGTATTCGGCTGTGCAGCATCTTCTATACGCATCAACTACAGTGGCCCACAGCTTATTTTATGCAGTGCTTTTTTTCAAAGCTCCCTAAAAGAAAACTAACGAGAACTTAAACAATAATTTAATTTTAGTGTCATTTAAATAAAAAATTTGTTATAGTCCAACAAACAAAAGTAGTTCATTGCAAAAATGTACATTTTAATAAATATATTAAAACTAAAAAAAAATCTTGCTTTTTCACGTCACAGCTTATTTTATACAGACACGTATGGGTTTCGAAAACTTGAAATTAAAACTAGCAATTACTTATTTTAAAACTTGTAGTGACAGTCTTTATTATCTACAACAGATTTAAGGCGATCTGGCATAGATTCTAACAGTTGTTGGGTAATAATCGGCGTAATATTCGACCATTCCGTCAGTAGCGCTTTTTTAAATCGTTTTTTGTTAGAAAATTTTGTGTTTCCTTATGCTGATTTCTAATATTGACCATAAATTGTCGATAACATTAAGAGCAAGGTCTGGCGACTGTGGTAGCGGTGTCATCAATTATATATTAGCCACGTTTGCAAAATACGCAATTTGTGCTTTGGATCGTTATCCTGGTAAAATCTAATCTAATAGACAGGTTCTGTGAGCTTTTCAACAAGTTTTCCTTCAGAATCTGAAGATACTTAAACTTGTCCATGGTTGTTTTAACAAATTCCCAATACCAACTGCTAAAATACCGGCGCAAACCATGACACTGCCACTACCATGCTAAACTGTTGCCTTTAGCGTTTCTTCATTTAGTTCTGTATGGCTGGTTTACGCCAAACATAAGACAACAGAAACGAATATATTAAAATTGAATTCATAGGCGAAGATGACCGCATTCCAAAATGCAGGTTCCTTGCAAACATTTATTTGCCAAAATTTAGCCTGCACAGTATGTTTTTCCGGTTTATAAACGGTTTATTGCGTGCAACTTGCCCGTTAAAATCATGTTGATGCAAGACACGACGAACAATTTCAACGCCACATTGCTTGCCCAGGTTAGCTTCGACTACCAGTTGTGAACATGATAGCCTGAACCTGTCGCTTATCACGCTCATTGAACATTTTATTAGGTGCCTTTGTAGAATGATTTTTTGTAGTGTGGAAGCATTTCTCGTTGTTCTTCTGATTTTAAATTGACACTTGACCTTACAAGATCAAACTCACAATTCAACAGAAAATATTGATAGAAGTAAAAAAAAACGAAAAACTAACAACGCTGCATTTAGCTATCGGTAGAGTAGAAATTAACTGTATAAAATAAGCTGTGACGTGAAAAAACAATATTTTTGTTGTTTTTTTTATTTTAGTTTTAATATATTAAAATGTACATTTTTGCAATAAATGTTTTTTGTTAGTTAAGGTATGGTCACACATGGCTAATATTTACTCAAAAAAGCGTAACCACTTGTTTTAGCACAAATTTGTTTGACGTTGTTTACACTTACAAGAGTTTTTCAAGATCAAACAGCATCAAATAAAATAAAACTAAATATTTGCTGTGAGCTGTCCTAAATAAACGAAGTTTGTTTAAATAAAAAAAAAACGAGTTCAAAAATATTTTATTTAATGGTTACGTCTTTTTCGACAAATATTTGCTGTTTAGACTATAACATTTGTATAACCTTCACCTTCATGAGAAGGGTATATATAAGTTTGTCATTCCGTTTGTAATTTCCACAATATAATTCTCCGACCCTATAAAGTATATATATTCTGGATCCTTATAGATAGCAGAGTCTATTAAGCCATGTTCGTATGTCTGTCTGTTGAAATCAATTTTCTAAAGTCCCCAAATATCTTCGGGATCCAAGTCTTCAATAATTCTGTCAGACATGCTTTCGAGAAGTTTGTTATTTAAAAACAGCAAAATCCGTCCATAAATAACGGAGATATGAGCAAAAATCCGAGACAACCTCTGAAAATTTCATCAAAAAAACTAAGTGTATTAATATTGTTACAAATGAGTTCATCAACAGATGGCGTTGATCAAACAAAGTGTATTAATATTGTTACGAACAAATTCATCAACAGATGGCGTTGATCAAACAAAGTGTATTAATATTGTTACGAACAAATTCATCAACAGACATAATATATGCATAATATAATTATGCATCCACAACAAAGGTGAAGGGTATATAAGATTCGGCATAGCCGAATATAGCACACTTACTTGTTTTCTTTAAATTATCAGCCATGTCACACAGCTTAATTCCGTTCGGAAGTGGAATTAGTTCCGTATTTTGCATCTGTAGAAAAAGTAAAACGAAAAATTTTTTCGGAATGAAAGAATAAATTTAGGTCATTTTAGCTTGAAAAAATAACATTCTTAAATTCATCACTCTGGCCAAAGAAACAACTGCAAAAGAAAGTACTTTTAATTATAAGTTATTTAATTATTAATTTAATTTAAAGTGATTTCATTCCGAAAAAATGTTTCGTTATACTTTTTCTAGAGAAGTCAAATACGGAAATAATTCCACTTCCGAACGGAATTAAACTCTGTGACATGGCTGTATACCAATTTCTTCTTTAAATTCCAGTTAGTTTTTTTTATAGAGCTTTGAAAACAAACCAAAAAAATGCTGTGAGCCACTGTTTTTGTCTCGAGTAACTTTTGGTTTCGAGTTCAAAACCCCAATTGATAAATGAGTGTCACTGTTTCTTCCAACAAATATAAAGCCAATCAGAACATAAAAAATAGCTTTGAAAATATAGACAAAGTTATGCGATCAATAAAGCGAAGCGAACGAAAAGTACCAGAGTTGCTTTTTATAACTTTGCACATTTGTTATTGCTTATTTTGGATTTTTAGTGGACTCTACACATTGTCTGTTATAAAATGTCTTCTTTAAATGTATTGCTTTAACACTTTATTTGACTTAAAGTCTCCATTGTTTTTAAAGCTCCTCTTAAAAGCAGTTATCGGGCTACTTTATTTATATCAGCAAAATTGTATACATTTTACTGGGAAATAAATTTGCAAAAAAGCGGACTTAGTACGTTTGCTTACATAACAAATATATAGAAAAAAAAACCAAATAATTGTAAAATTACAAAGTAAACAATGTAATTTTTCTTATTCTAATATTCTGTTTTCATATCTTTATTTTCATAAAAACGGACTTAGCACGTTTGCTCACTAAAGCCTCAGTTAGCCCACTGTAACGGAATGTAGTGTAATGACGTAAAAATGTAAGAAAATTCTATTTCTTACAAATTCATATATTACGGTGTTGCGTTATTTATCATCTCCATAACAATTTACATTACTTTACACATAACAATATCCATCAGCTGTTTCTTAAGGTGCATATACACTACGTGTTTTTTACATTGTATATGTCAAATTTTACATATGGGAGTAAAAACATGTAGTTGGTGACCTCAAAAACTTTGCTTGTGTAAAATACATATGTATTTTTTCGATTAGAACACGCTCTATTTTCTTATGTTCAAACACATGTTTTCGAAATATGCCAGGCGAAAAGATTTGTCGACGGTTAAATCTGCGCTATCATTAGCTGGCCGTATGAAGAATTTGCATAAGTGATAAATTAAATATTTTTTTTTATCCAATTTTGATAATTTAATAACAATGATATAAATTATTTAAAAATTTTTTATACAAGCTCCACATCTTGTATATTAAAATACGAAAAACCTTAAAACAATATTTTTGACGGCGGCAATTTAGTGACGCTTTGTAGCGGCTTTAACGCATTTTTTAAAGAAACGACATGGAAATTTATGTGTAAAAAAAGAATATTATTTAAGCGTATCAGCTGTTTTAATCATGGCGATGTCACGTGTAATTGTACATACAAGTTGGTGACCAAAAATTAAAACCCATATGTAATATAACCAATTTTGACAGACATAAAGAAAAACATGTGAGTTGTAAACTCAAAAAATACATAAGCAAAAACACCTTTACTGTTGCAGTTACATTCCATTACAGGCGGCTAACCGAGGCTTTAGTGAGCTACGTATAGTAGCTGTCAGTTGTAGTTAAAGCAAAAAGATTATACGCAATTGGGGCTGAAGGAATCGCAAACAAAATATTGTTCAAAATATTACCAATATAAGTTTTACTGTATGAATGATAGATTTTATTTTAAATTTAAATCGCTTTACTCTCTAGACGAAACCCAATTAAATATATCTAAATAAATATTTAAATCCCTCTGAACTGAACATGAACACTAAAGATTTTATCTTCTTACAGAAATGATTTGGGGTTTAATTGTTGAAACAATTGTTTATTAAAACAAATAGTATAATTGTTTAATTTTTTATTTAAAATATGAACAAATTTGTATGATTGTAATGCTTAGACACATATTAAATGACCTTTACCAATAAAATGCATTATGTTATGAACATTAGCAAATGAATCAAATGAAATAGTTAACAGGGTCATCCAATGATTTCGACTTGAATATTTACTTAGTTGGGTTAGCTAGGTTCACGAATTGTACGAATACGTTTGTAGATAGAGCACAACGAAGAAAATAATTGCCAGATAAGCCTATTTTCGTGAACTTAGCGTGTTTCATGGATGCAATAAATGATCAACGATAATTTAAACAGAACAAAACAAACATCTAAACAATAATTTAAGATTTTTTTTTTAGCTTTAATTTATTTACAAAAGTTCTCTCTTTTCAATAGTTCTCTTATACCAGTCAATCTTCAATCAGCAAAGAATTTCCAAGTTACTAGGACGATTTTGAAAAATTAAAATAAAAGAAACAAAATGTTGAACCTACTACAATAAAAAAATCCAAAATACTCAGCAACAAACTACTACATATACAGCCAATATCTGAAATCATACAACAGGGACTTATTGGAATAACGTGAACGATTTGACATGTTACTTGTTGTTATTTTAAAAGTAGAGTCTTTGAAAATTGTTACAATGATTCCATTCCATTTCGTTCGAAAAATGTGGTTCTGTACAAGGTTAATTTCGTAAAATTCGCTATATAATCGGTCATCATAATCGTTCATCTGGGACCTTGTGGGGCTATGTTAAAGATAGGGTCTATACAGAGCCAATCGAATAGATTACAGCTTTAAAACTCAAAATCCTAGACATGATTAACGAAATCGACTCCCCAAAATGTGGATGAAAATTTTTAGAAAACAATCGACATCTGTATGTGATGTCGTCTTGCAAATCGTTCCGCTATTATTTTTCATTTATATATTTCTCAGAACTTATTCATTTCAAAATATTTGAATGATTTTCACAAAGAGAATTTTTTTATTCTGCTTTGAAAAACAAAGTTCTGGTCACTAGTTCCTTTAAAAAAAGCATTGCCTTGAAAATAGAAGTAGCGAAGATCGATTTAAAGGAATTTTACTTATATTAAATATACGGCCGATATAGCATGATATTGATGTAATAAATTGCCGTCAGTTTCATACAACAGCAACGACAACTATTAAAACATATATTTGCTTATGTCGTCATGTCACCAAAATAACAAAATTTGGCAAATATCCTGGAGCGAAAATCAATTTAAAAGAATTATTGTACAACCGATGTGGTATGTTAACGATTGTCAATTGACGTCAATACCATTCAGTTGTTGTAGTATTGTACTTGTAAAAGGGTGATTTTTTTCAGCAACTTTCTCTTTGGCAAGACTGTTTTTGGCAGCTAACATATGTTAAGGCTTTATTAGTCTTTACTTTCTGTTGCTTTTCTGTTCCGTGTCGTTCTGTTGTTAAATTTTTGTAGTTAGTTTTTCCTACATATCTATAATTTAGCCATTACAAAAAATTATTGATTTGTATTATCAAAATGTATGCGAGGTTAAGAAAGTGCATCATGCACTTTTTTATAAGAGAATTGTGTTCAGTGACGAAGCTCGTTTTTTGGTTAAATGGATACATAAACAAGCAAAATTGTCGTATTTGGTGTAAAGAGCATCGTACTTTTTCAAAGACGACAAAGCTAGATACGTTACTGTGAATGGCGAGCCCTATCGTGAGATGATTACAAAATGGAAGAGCTGGACTTGACTAACATATGGTTTCAACAAGACGGTGCCACATGCCACACAGCACGCATAATAATGGCCCAATTGAGAGGCGAGTGCGGTAAACAGCAGTTTATTTCACGTTTGAGACCGGTTAATTGGCCGCGTAGATCATTCGATTTAAAGCCTATATTTTGTGGGGCTATCTTAAGGCTAATATCTATAGGAAGAAACCTGCAACGGTTGATGCCCTGGAAGCTAATATTGAAGAATTTATTCGTCAGATAACAACCGATATGTTGGAGAGAGTATGCCAAAATTGGACCCAGCGTATGAACCATTTGAATCGTAGCCGCGGTCAACATTTACATGAAATCATCTTTAAATATTGAATTGCATAGAACCCTCTATCGACTCAAATAAAGATTTCACACAATTATCTAAATTTTATGTACATATATATTTTTTTTAAACCAAAGCTCCGAAAGTTTTCAAAAGCGAAAGCTTTTAAAAAATCACTCTTTTTTTACTTATGTCGCTATGTCGCCAAATTAACAGCGAAGAATAATTTAAAGGAATTATTATTATTATACGGCTGACGAAATGTTTTTTATGTAATCAATTGTTGCCAGTTGCTGTAATACGTTTGTATATGTATGTCGCCAATTTGACAAAATCTTGCGAATAGACTCATTCCGGAGCGAAGATAATGTAAAGTAATTATTCTTATTTACTTAATGTACGGCCGATGTCGAATGATATCGAAGTAATCAATTGACACCAGCTGTTGATGCTGTAATAGCAGTGGTTGCTTAGTTGAAAGCCCTTGGGTCAGTCAGGTGCGTAGAACTGGCTGTAGTGGCAATGATTGTCGCCAGTGAATCCAGTATGTTTACTTATGTCGCTATGTTACAATATCAATAAAATCTGACCATTATTTGATCTCATTGCGTAGCAAAGATTAATGTACATATTTATAAAAAATAAAGTAGGCTTGAAGTGTGCTTTTAGACAAAATTTTCTTAAAGTAAATTTGAAGTCTACTTTAATTTTTTATAAATACGGCATTAAATGTAGAACCGGTAATGGACGATATTGATGTAATCTATTTATTCAGTTACGTTTGCTTATGTCTCCAAATTAACAAAATTTTGCCAATAAAAACTCATTTCGTTCCGAAACGAAGATATATTTATAAATCATAAAATAATTTCCAAATGTTTACTTAATATTCACTCCTATCGTGAATAAAAATTCCACATGAAATTTGTTTCCTTTTATTTTTTTAACATTGAATTTTAATAGGAAAATGTGAAAAGGGAAAAAATTTCATGTGAAATTTTTATTCACGATAGGGGTGATTATTGCAAATATTCTGGCTTATAAAACTGTTTAAAGATTTGTTAAATATTTCTTTATAAAACAAACTTTTCAAATAATAATTTTATTCACTTTGTTTTTGGATGACCCACCGTGCTTTTAATAATGATCATTTATAAATATGTTACAAAAATATGAAACAAACCTAAAATAAAACTTATAAAATAGTTATAACGTAAATATATGCAAGGTTAATTACAATTTGAACTTATAAACAATTGAATATTATTTATTAAAATACGAGTATAATGATAATAGTACAATAATAAATAGTAATAATAACAATAACAGTGTTAGTATAATATAAATATGTATTTACAAATATCACACATTATTAAAAATTGCATATAAACGAATGTTTTAGCTATACGAGTATAAAAATACATATATTTTAGTAAATAAAATAATTGCATAAAGTTATTCGCTGTTAAATGTATTTACTTTATTTTATTATTGATATACATATGTTACAATGAAACCTAATAATGAGTATTAATTAATTATTTATTAGTATTAGGAACTTTTTCCGAAATTGTGTTAATAGGAGGACAAATAGTTTTATTTGTAATTTCTATGGAAACACCACTGTTGGAAAAAAAATAAAAATTCGAAAGTTAAAAAAAATGTAGTTAAATATGAAAAATTTTGAATAAATAAAAGAAAATAATAACATACCAAGGCAAATATTAGAGAGTAGAAAGAATATGAAGAAAGAGAATAGTTTGTAGGAGGGAAAATTATAGATATTCGAAACTGTTTTTAAATAGACAAATAAACAACCCTGTCAGGGTTTTAAAATTATCATTTCCGGCTGTAAAATGTGTGTTTATAATTGTTAGGAGTAAAAAGTTTTAAATAAAGTTTAGTAATATAATTTTAGAGAGGAGCGCAGGAGTTCAAGTTGGTGCTTCGCAGTAGCTTAATATTACAGTAAGTTAAAAGCTTTTGTGCATATGTGTATTTATAAGTGCAGGTGTATTTAGTGTATATAAAAGTTGGTGTATTTAGCAAAATATTAAATTTAAGGTATAAAAAAGTGTATGTGTGTGTGTATGTGTGTGTTGTATGAGTATATACATTTAGGTACATTTGTTACAAAACTTATTAAATACTAAACTTACCTTGCATAGGTGGAATTGGCATTCTTAATTGAAAAACTATTTTGGCTGGGTAGAATATATTTTTGGACCCACTGTAAAATAAATGAATATAAACTTATTTAATATAACAAATATTAATTAAAACTAAAAGAAACTTTCTACAAGAGATAATAATAAAAATTAATTGTAATGGGCTTTAGAAACGTTTTTAATATTTTCACTTTTACGCAATTGAATTCCAATAAAAGATGACACTCATTATATGGGAGATTATTGAAAACTTTTTCTGGCTTCCCATATTGACAAGTTTTAATCTTCATACATCACTGCCCTCCTTCAAAGCCTTGACCTGCGTATTTTATCAAACTAATCGTAAGGTCAAACTTGGCAAATATTTGCTGAAAGAGACGTAACTATAAATAAAATATAATTGAACTTGTTTTTTTTTTATTTAAACAAACTTCATTTATTAAGGACAAGACACAACAAATATTTAGTTTTATTTTATTTGATGCGGTTTGTTCTTGCAAAATTCTTGTAAGAGTAAGCAACGTCAAACAAATATGTGCTAAAACAAGTGGTTACGCTTTTTTAAGTAAATATTTGCCATGTGTGATGTGACCATACCTTAAGTATCAATTAGTCGAAGATCTATAAATTTAAAGCAGAGGTGGACAAACACATACTATGATTGATTGTATCGGGTTATTCAAGTAGATACTTTTTTCAATAGCCTTTTTTTGCAGATCCGGTGTGGGTCGTGTCATGCTGTCATGTTATTTTTGTTTAGTATTGTTTGGAATTTTATAATGGAAAGACTTTTGCCTAAACAACGTTTACAAATCGTTCAACTTTATTACGAAAATTCACATTCTGTGAGGAATGTGTTTCGTGCACTTCGCTCAACTTATGGTCAACATAATCTGCCTACTGAGCGTACTATTCGCAACACCATCACCCATTTTTAGACCCAGCATTCACGCTGTTAAGAAAATATAGCAGCCGTAGCTGAGAGTGTACACCAAGGCCGTGGAGAGTCGATTCCGTCAATGACAACCGTTATCGTGTCATGATAACCGACTTTGATGCCTGAAATTGAAGCTCGTGATCTCAGCAACATTTGGTTTCAGCAAGACGGCGCCACTTCCCACCATGGATTTATTGAAAGAACACTTCGGTGAGCACATAATTTTGGACCGGTCTATTAGCCACCAAGATCGTGTGATATCACACCGTTAGACTGTGGGGATATGTAAAGTCTAAAGTTTATGCGGACAAACTCGCTTTGATTTAGGCCTTGGAGGAAAACATCACGCGTGACATTCGCCAGTTACCAGTCGAAATGCTCGAACGAGTCATCGACTCAACGGATAAACCATCTGCGACATAGCAACGGCCAACATTTGATAGACATAATCTTCAAAAAATAAATGCCAAAGAATGTTCTTTCAAATGATAATAAACATTCCCCATTAAATTTGAATTTTCTGTGTTTTTTTTTTTTTTTTTCTTTGAAAAAGTAGGCAACCTCAAAATGGATTACGCTTTACAATTATTGCGAAAAGTAATTGTTGTTTGAATTATCGAACAATAAGTAATAGAACTTTTTTGAGACATTTTTGATATTCTGATATAATTGTCAGTGTTAAAAATTTTGTCGTTCTTTATTATTATTAAATAAATATTGAGAATGGTACCGTAGAGCTCTAAAATGCACATTTTATTTACATATATTGTTGGTGCAAAATCCGAAAAGCTTTTTTCCATCCCTGTTGTTTATATTCATTTTGCTTAAAGTTGTCTCCATTTTATGCAAATATGTTCTTTCTCTTTAATTAAAGACAAAGTTTTCATGAATAGCAGCGTTGTCAACTTGGTGCGTTTCGCACCATTTTTGGTGCTTTTTTAAATTTTGGGTGCGAAAAATTTCGATGCGTTTTTTAATTTTTTCGAAAATGTGATGAAATCTTTATTTTTACTAATTTTTAATTGCAGTTTTTTTAATAATTTATTATCATGAAATCTATGCGACGAAAAAGGACCCCATTGAATGCATTTTATATACGAATGTATGATAATCAAACATTCGTCATATGAAGGTTATTGCTAAAGCTGAATAGGATGAAAATTTTTGTTTGAAAATAAAAGTAAAATTTTAAACATGAAAATAAAAATTCTTGTTTAACCTGATTGGTCTACTGAACTGTAGACGAACACCCGGGTTAGAGTCCCAGTGAAGCCCTAACAAATTTAATTGAATAGGGTCAACGAAGTACTAGAAGTACTTAATATAGAAAACAACAATATTTAAAAAATATGTACTGAAATTAGCCCTTTTTACCAATTAATTTCGAATAGCATATTATGAGTATTTTTACTATTATTACTTTTACTATTATTCGTTGATCTCTTTTTAAAAAGTAGAAATTAATTACATATGTATCTATCTAGGACAAAGGAAATACAAACAAATTTGTTTAGTTTATTTATTATTTTTATTAAGTTTTATTTTTTTTATAAAAACACTGAACTGTTGACAAATATATTATATTTTTTATGTGAAATTATTTCGAAAAACATTTTAAATAAAAAAGAAAATCTAAATTTGGTGGGATTTTTTTTCAAATGGCGCGTTTTTTTTCTCCATTTTGCGTTTTGAAATTCTCTAGTTGACAACGCTGATGAATAGTTTGTGTCAACTAGAAAATACTTAAATTATTAAAACTTACCCCCTGGCTCACGATGTCGACGATAACGTTCGCTTAGATAAGACTTAAGACACAAACTTGATTGTTGAATAAACAAACTTGATTGAGTAAAAAATAGATACGATAAAAAGTTTGTGTCTTAAGTCTTATCTAAGCGAACGTTATCGTTCGATATCGTGGGCCAGGGGTTTAGTTTTTACTTCTTTGCATTATTGCATGTAATTTCAAACAACAAACTGTTTCAGCTTTAAATTAAATTTTGCAACTTATTTAAGTTAAACAAATCCTTAGACACTCACTCGCATTCAAAATGTATGAGACGTTAAGATCAACAATTTGCTTGTTATGATAAAATATGTAAATCAAATGCCTTGGATGCATCCTGTCATCCTTTATCACTTATCAATTTGGTATGATTTTTGTTAAAATTTCGCACGTGTAATTTGTTGTTTTTTTCATTTCATTATAATTAAAATATAAAATATCTAACTAATGTTAAAATATTTGTCAACTTGAGAGAATTAGACCTAATTATGTATAGACTACTTGCGAAGTAGAAATGTTGTACTTAACAAATGTTTTTCTATTATTTTATTTTAAATGCAACAAAATCGGGTTTATCGTAAATAATTTATGTTATCAGATCATTGTAGATACCATTAAATGGTCGCCATCAATACGTGACTGCTAACAGTAGAACTTTTATCTATCAGTTATAAATTTTATATTTTTAAATGTTATATTTAATAATTAAAGTAAAGTCGTATGAAAAACTTTAAATAAATTTTAAATGCTGGCAAAAAACTTATTGCTGATGCAACCATAAATTACTAGGAATAGTTAAAGAAAAAAAATATTGACAAAATTAAAAAGTCTTTTTAGTAAAATGAACTGAATCATAGAATGATTTTATAATACTAAAGGTACGGTCACACTTGGCGTATCCACTAGTTTTAGCTCAAATTTGTTTATCGTTGTTTACTCTTACAAGAGTTTTGCCAGACCAAACAACATCAAATAAAATAAAACTAAATATTTGTTGTGTACTGTCCTAAATAAACAATAAACGAGTTCAAATATATTTTATTTAGTGGTTACGTCTTTTTCGACAAATATTTTCTAAGTGTGGCCGTACCTTAAGTTATGTATATTCTAAAATCTTTTTTTGTGCATAGATATTAGAAGCTATTCAAATTCTAAAAGGCTTGACGTATTAATTTATTATTTTTTAGAAAGATGATAATTAAATTTCAAAATTGATCTTAAGTTTGCTTGATATTTTAAAACACCTTCAACAGAGCTCTAATGGAACGATTTTAATTATATGTATAGCAAAATTTTTCAAGTACATCTAACCCTTTGAGACTTTAATTCCGTAAAAGATTTCGCCTATCATATTTCTCAAAAATTTTTTTATTAATATTTCGTACTTACCCGACTATTCATAAGAGTTTTATTGCCCATGCAAGCGGCCATATGTATCACAAGATATAAATTAAATAATAAATATAAAATGGCAAATACACCTAAGAAGAATAATAAACAAATTGCATTACAATAAATATTTAAAATGAAATGAAAATTGTTAAAGAAACACTTACAAACTACAGCTAAAATTCCACCATCAATATTTAAAGTCTCGACTTGATTAATAACAAAATATAAATTAACAGCAATAACAACAATTGTCAATAATATTGAAATAATTTTATTGCCACTGAAATAGAAGAGAGAAAGAAAATAGTATTAATATCATAAATAAGTGTTAAATATCGGTATAAAAAGAGGCCTGATAAAACAGAAACAAAGAATATCAAATAAAAAATTATTCAGAAATTACTACAAAACCGAGTGTTTTTTGTATGAAATTTCAAAATGTTTCTTATGTTCTTGTATCAGAATCAGGCCCTAAATAAATTTGTAATAAATATAAAATGTGAACATTGTATGTTGCTTTTCTGGTAGCTAACAAATTATCAGGGTCTCTTTTTCAACCCATGTCTTTATATAAAAATACTGTTGTAATATCCTCAAAATAACAAATAGTAGAATTTTTTAATAATTCTGACTTTTAATAGTTCTCAAGTAATTTAGAATTTAAGTCCTAATGTTTTTACAACATGCTGAACTAGTTAATTTATTTAAATATCATAAAGGTATTAATGGTTCAGGTTATATTCCAAAGCCACTATGCGGGTATTGTAAAAAAGCAAACTCTCCCAAGGGCTGCTTTAAATTTAAAATTTATATTCATTTTGTTATTTTAACAAATCATATTAGCTGTTTTAATAATATCAATGCTTTGTAATAAAAATCGTAGTAAATACTCGTATAATAGTATAGTAAATATACCACCAAGTGTAAAAATCGCTAAAGAAAACATTACAAAACAGAGTATAGAATGAAAAGAACTTCTCCCCTCGAGTGAATTTAATCGTTTCCAACCAAATCAAAATAAAGATCGATATTTTGAACATTTTTTTTTTATACGTAATGAGATTAACAATATTTCTATGAATTATCATTGTTGATCGCTTTAAATCTCCGATATAAATTCTTAATACTAAAGAGTGGAAGAGGCAACAAAATTTTCTGCAGATATTTATTTTATATAAATATCTAGTCATAGTTGAAGAGGTTACAAAAGGGCTGCTCTTCAGACCAAAACTGAAAAGTGTTTGCCCAAATGTATGAATCTTCTGAAGTGTAGTCGGATTTTATGTGAACACTGCTTCAGGCAGATATTCTATATATCACAATATTTGCACCAAGAGTTCTCATAATAAAAATATAGAAATATAATCCACCTATTCCTAATACTCACACTCCATTAACAAATTCACCCATTATAGCCGTACACGATGTAAATGCAATTGTTGGTATAGCAGCAAATGGCAGTTGCAGCGCCATAACCGCATTCAATATATCATTCATATTGGTTAAATCTTCCATTTTACTGAGCAGAGCCAAACAAAAGGTAGGCACAATGGCAATCAAACGGGTGAACAAAACTCGACGCCAGCGGGGCCATTGCAAATTCAAAAAGCCCTCCATGGAGAATTGACCAGCATAAGTTCCGGTCATGGTAGACGATTGACCGGCGGCCAAAATACCAACACCCCAAATGTACATGGCAGCCACTCCAAAGGTGCAACCCAAAAACAAACCACTCTTGTATAAATCGGCATCAATGATAGCGGTACCGTTTTGATTGTCCACAAATGAATGTTTGGCATCTTCATACATACTTTGATTTTGACAAACTTGTAGCTAAATTAAAAAAAAGAAAACATTTATCAGTTTGATTGCTACTCATTTAAAGACCAGAGGGGGGGGTTACTCTCTATTGCGATGCGTAAGCAAATTCGATGCGATAGAGAGTAACCCCCAGGTTTTTTTTTACTTACCACATCATTATTGGTTTTACCATACATGCCATGGGCAAAGACCGCCACCACAAATAAATTGATAATGAAAGAAACAAACAAGGCGACAGAGGCTTCAATAAAGAAATAATAATTAGCTTCACGTACTTTTTGGGGCTGACGACGATCAACATCACGAGACTGTAATAAAATTTGAAAACGTAACGTATTAATTGCTTTTATTTTAAATGCTTTCATGGATGTGCTGTTTTTTTTTTTTGTTTGTTTTATAATTACCTTGACCAAAGCTGAATGTAAATATAAATTGTGTGGCATAATAACTGCACCCACTACGCCTACTGCCTGCAGTAAAACTTTTGAGTCGCAATCTTTACACCAGGGCACAAACATGCCTTCCAGAACTTCAGCTTGATTGGGGGCCGAAACAACATACTGGATAAAGAAAAAATGAAAGTTTTTGGAATAAATTTTTAAAGAAATAGCGAATTTTAAGAGATTTTTGGAATTAATATAATATAATTAATTTTTTATAATGTTCAATAATAATAATTAACCTAAGTAATTAATTAACCTAGTTAAAATTCGGCTCGCTTTGGGAATTTGCAGTGGCAACATATTACCCGATTTGATCGCTCGTTAGGGTTCTTTCAGTCCCGAATCTATGTGAACAATCCGCAAACTCTGGAAGCTATCAACAAGAATATACGACAAGATTAGGATAAGTTATTGTCCGAAGTTATCGACGAAACTTTTGAAAATTCAAAACAAATTAAGCCTACATGGTGTTCAGCCGTTATTAGTCGGCAGTAAAAAAGCACACTAAAGTCAAATAAAGAGTATTTTTCATTTTCAGCCCAATCATGAATACAAATTCCGCGGGAGTTTTTTCCCTTTTTATTTTTTTAACATTGAATTTGAATAGGACAAATAGGAAATGGGAAAAAACTAAACTCATGAGAGAACAATAAAGGGAGCGTATTTTTGGACCAACTATTATTGTATTAAAATCATTACAAACTTTGTCATAAACTTTACCTGCTTATCTTGATATTATAGGGTATGTGACAAAAAAACTATCATATAATTATTTTGTAAGCATCAAAGTAAATTTAAAATAAAGAATAATGTGCAGTTTGTATCTTATTTTCCAACGTATAGATAAGAATATGACAACTTATTTGTGAAATAGTAACAGGCAATAAAGGTCTGTGTGACAGGTGTATTCATAAAATATTGAAATAGTAAAATATTTAAAGATAAGAAAGAATATGTGTTTATTTTCGCAGAAAAAAATTGCAAATTAATATAATTTAATGGAAATGTTTTTCTATTTTCAAAAGCCATCCGTATATATAGAGAGACTCGTAATGTCAAGGGGGAGGCCCTCCATTGATTCTATTCCGAATGTTAAGGCATTAATGGACATTACAAGTCTCTTCATATGTATGGATGATTTAATAAAGGGGATCAAGTTTGTGGTTTTGTAACATCCAAGAATTTGGGATTAAGATGTTTTTCAGAATTCCAAATGGTTGTAGTATTCTTCAATCTGAAATATCGCCTATAATTGACTCAGGGATATACGTATGTATGTAAACATATACACCCCTATCGTGAATAAAAATTCCACATGAAATTTGTTCCCTTTTATTTTTTTTAACATTGAATTTTATTAGGAAAAATGTGAAAAGGGAACAAATTTCATGTGGAATTTTTATTCACGATAGGGGTGATATACTAACAGCCAAGCTGCAATAAATTATTTAATAGGTTATATATTACATCAATCTGGGCCCAGGCCGGACATCCTTAAATAGGATGGCGAGGTCTGGCGAAGAAAGACGCCATGCTATCTGACGTAGACATAGACTATCTATTTCGTTATCAACATGCAAGCAGCAAATTAGTAACATTTACTATAAGCCTGCTCAGACTAGGTGGAAACATGAGCCCACCTGTGCAATGACGGGATTGATATGGCCCAGGCTAAATAAGAAACGTATAGTTAAAACTATAATGATTCCAACTAAGTAACTTAGTGTCGGTGATGATCACTGGTCACTGTAAACTCAGCAACCATGTGAGAAGGAAAGGACTACAATGACTTCTGCAGAATCTGTCATAATGGAGAAGAGGATGAAATCGTTTTTCATCTTGTTTTTAGCACAACGAACCTTTAAAAACCAGGAGGGTTATATTGTAATAGGAACGTAAAGAAAATTCCCCTAAATTACAATATATTAAGTTGTACAAATTCGAGCTGCTTAGTTACAAATTTGTTTGTGATATACATATGTATGTATAAGGTATAGTCCCATGTTTTCGGCATAATTGAAGAAATAGTCCATGTTAAATACAATTTAATTTTAAATTGTCAGACTAAAGATAAGCTTCTTGATAGTAAAACTTGAAGAAATATAAAATTTCAACAATACAGAGTTATAAATTAAAAATACGTGAATATACTCAACTACATCTTATTCATAAAACATAAATAATAAGAAATCACAAATTCATAAATATTTTAGATTAAATATTTTAAAACATTAGAATTTAGTGTTTATTTATGTATATAAAAATACCTCATAGCCAAATGTCACAGCCATAACAGTGATAAGAAGACCGAATAGAAATTCCAATTTTCGTAAACCATATTTATCTAAGAACAGAAACGTAAATGTGTCGATAATTGTTATCAATACACCGCCCCACAAAGGAATTCTGTACAAAAACGAAAATAAATTACAATTTATTAATAAAAGTTGTACTATAACAAATTAAATGTACAAATTATAATAACAAGAAATAAACTTACAATTTGTTCGATAGTAAGTATATGGCAATTGCCGTACCAATGACCTCTTGCATATCGGAACCAATGATGGCAATTTCAATCATAATCCATAAAATTAAACGTGGTACTCTTTTATATTGACGATAGCACATCTCGGCTAAATGAAGGCCAGTTACAACACCCAGTCTGTTGAAGTGATTTAAATGATTAAAGATAAATATAATAAAAAAAAAAAACAACTATTAAACTGCCTTTGTTAAATTACCTTGCAGCCAAGCGTTGCATTAGTAAACCCAGCACGGTCGCCCACAATAATACCCAGAGAATTTTATATTTTGCTGCTGCACCACTTTGTAAATCAGATTCAATGTTACCCGGATCAAGATACGCAATTGACATTAGAAAACCGGGCCCTGTGAAGGCCCATAATTTGCGCCAACTGAAACCCACCTGTATAAACAAATAAAACCAAATATTACAAAATAATCTCTCTAATAATATCGTTGTGTTTAACCTACCTGTTCCGATTCGGGTATCAAAACTTTTTCATCACTGAAATAGGCCTGCTTCGAATCGCCACTTAAATGTGTCTCTTCATTCGGTACTATCTGCTGAGGTAGCTGTGTGTCTCGTTTGCTTGTGCTCGGCGCTGTGCTACCGGTAAATGATGCAACCGAACCATTGCCACCATTTTGTTCTTCACTACGATTATAGGCATCATTTGATGACATACTCGTATGTTTAAAGTAAAAATCTGTAAAGAAATAACAAAGATAAAAATAAAAATAAAACGCCATTAATATGTTTAAATATTTACATGTAAAAATTAAAACTATTTTTAAGTTCGTAAATTGCCAGTTAAATTTTGTTTTAAAGCCTAATTATTTTGTTTCTCTATTAAGTAGTTTATAGTTTATCAGAGTCAAAAAGGAAATGCCAGTGTGATAAATGCTTTTGTTTTTATGACGGCTGTAAATTTTCATGAGATTTTTGTGTGGTTATATCGCCAGTTGAATTGCATATTGTTATAACTATAAAATTAGCAAATATGGATTTTATTAATTAAATCTAGTTCAATTTATCGCAATAATTTCTTTAATTAATTCCAATGCAATAAACATTTACCTATATGCACTACATACCTGCTTGATTTGAATCTAATAAATAATGAACTTTGTTTCTTCACTGAAATGACTGTGGGAGTCAAGCGATATAAATTAAAAACAAGAAATTATATCAAGTTACAGATTTACTTTTTCTGCCTTTGTAAATTTAAGACTTTTGAGTTTTGGTAACGATATGTATGATGGATGCATTTGTAGACATAAATAATAAAATATATGTATATAATATAGATTTCATGATGTGCAAGTACATTTATCTGTACAAAAGTAGTACATTTATTATTACCATGTTTACTTTGTTTTCTTTGCAAAAAGTAACCAATTTTAAATATTTTCAGGCTTAATTTTATTTTACAACTTTTAGTTTCTTAAATTGTTGTTGTATAGAATACTAAATTAGGAAAAATAGTTAAATTATTTATACATACATATGTACATCATTTAAATAATAGAAAAAATATATATTAAAAATAATGGGGATTTTTTTTTAATTTTGAATTGCCAAATTCGAACGCACTATTTGATGAGTCTACAGTTTTTGGAATTTGGAAATTCTTATATAAAAAGCTTTAATTGATTTAACCCTTCTTTGCATGATTTTTTCTTTATTGCTGAAATAATTTAAGGTAATATAATACATATTCAAAATTTAAGCAAAAATGGTTTAAAAAAATCTTAGAATATATTTATAGTATAAATTTAGCAAAAAACAATATGATGCAAATTTTCATCATCATGCAATGTCAGATCATTACATTTATGTTGGAAATTTCCAGCGTTAAGGAAAGAAGGGTTAAAACCTCAAGAGATGAAGAACAAATAGTTGTTATTTTAAATCCGGTTAAAGTAACAGACAAAGCTCTTTGTCGCAGTGATATGAATCTCTGTTGCCCTTTTATTTATACTCAAAGAGATATCAAAAAGTGATCTGGTGAAATCTCTACTTAAAAGAAACCAAAAAAGAAGGATGATTTACTCAATTTTTGAAAAAACCCAAAATTAAAGAGTGAATTTGATAATGAGATAGAAATGAATTAAAAACGTTGATTGCGAAACGAATGCAATACTCGCAATGAATGTAATTTAAATATGTAAAAGCCCCCCCCCCCCCCCCCACAATACCTAATAATGTCTGTAATAATATGGAATAAAATATTAAATAAGAATTATTTGTTTCGGAGGGTAAGATTAAGATTAACTCTACTATAGATACCTTAATATTTTTAAGAAGCTTTATCGATCGATAATATTCTGTTGCTTTTAAATTACTATAGAAATTAAAGGCGAAATGATATATTAAGATGTAGCTTAATTGGTTAGCGCATTTGATCATTCAGCATGAGTTGGTATTTGTAGCCCGGGTTCGATTCCCAGCCGCTGCCACTCAAACAACACCAGTTTCTGATAATTATTAGTTTTCTTTATATCCATCATAAGTAATATTTATCACATCGCGCCCTACTTCGGTGGTATAGCATTCAAACGCCACCGGAGTAAAATAATTAAATAAAGGCTATAAAATCAAGTTTTAACATTAATGCGCCTACTCACCACCAGAGGCGCTGCAATTCTGCACTGAAAACAAACAGAATGCGCAATTGCAGAGTTGTGATATAAAAGCTTTCTTCTTTCACCACCTTCACTTCTTCAACTATCCCCTTTTCAAAGAAAGTAACGCAAATATATAGGCATATTAATTGCCTGAGTGTTACTTCTCTTAAAAAAAATCGATATACATGTTATTATGTTTTTTATTTATTAATGGTTTATATACATACTTTAAATCAATTAAATTTTTTTTGTTTTCAAACATATTTATGTAAGTTTCATTTACATCATTTAAAGAAGAAAATATAATTGACCGAAATTAGCCCGTAGGGATAATATCCAAAACTTAATATTTATGTATATTTAACATAAGCAACTTTTTTGAAATAAATTTTTATTATATAGAAACCAATTGAAAATGTAATAAATCGCGGAATTCATTTATGAAATCCCAAATTAGAATCCCTAGTTTGTACATAGAGAAAAAAACAAGAATTCAATCCCTTTACACTACTAAAACAGTAAAGTGAGCTATTTCTCTGTCCATACTTTCATTCACCACTTTTGATGGTGGAGGGTATAACAATTTCAAAGTAGTAGTTTGTTGTCAATCTACCCACCTTAATATGAATATATGTGTTTTGTATAAAATACTTTATTGTAATAATAATTGTTGTTATATAGTGTGAAATAAAAATAGCTTTAAATAGACATGAAAAAGTAATTAAGATATTATATTTATTAATAACATTTAAAAGGAAATTCTCCGAATATATCAACAATAACTAAAAAGATTTGCTAGGAATTGTTAAAGGTCTGAAATAACTATCAGATCTAGTCAGATGAGTCAAAAATTATATAACTGAAAAGGAATTTGACACATAGATCCAAATTCCTACAATTAAACAGTATAAAATTTAAAAATTTGTCTCCTGTTAAGATGAGCAAAACAATTGCTAAAGTTTTTATATATGTACATACATACATAGTTTATACTAGATACATATGCACTCGTATATTATTATTTTAAATATTTTATACGCGCACTATGATTAAGCATTTGCTTTTTAAAAAATTAATATAATGCAGATCATATTTATGTATCAGATTTTGTCAAACAATTAAATTGTTTGAAATCATTTGTTTAAAATAAATTAGCTTGGAATGTGAATTTTTTTATAATAAATAGCTTAAATAATTTGTATAAGCTGAGTTAAATTTAAACGTTTTCATGTCACTTAACAGAAGCATAAAATTATTTATCCATATTTTTAAATCAGCATTATTATATTATGTGTAATCCTCAACAGTATTAAATAAATATAAAATAAACAGCAAAATTATGGCAAATTAAAAACATTAAATTTTTATTATGTTTACTTGACTTATTAAAGATAAAATAAAAAAGTAAATACAATTCAAATTTATTAGAGTTGATAATATGAAACAATACTTAAAACAGATTTGTATATACAATTATAAATATTTTCTTAATTGTATAAGTTTTAATACTCATTTATTTATGCAATAGCTAACTATGATTACCCTTAATATTTTTTATCGAATACATACCGGCAATTGGCGGACAACATTTGCAAAGAAACAAAATATTTTCATATGACAGTTACAGACAACAAAAACAAAATTTCAATTGAATTGATGAGAAATAATATTTAATGTACAAACATTTATAAATAAATAAATACATAAGTACATATATATATATATATATATATATATATATATTTGTATGACGAAAACATGACGAAAACAAAACAAAAAACGAAGGATTGGATTGACTTATCAGCAGCAGAAAATAACAACAAATTAACGGTATGATGATGTTTGGCGAAAACGAAACTTAAATATACTACAAATTTATACAAATGTTTTTTTTTTAAATAAGTAAAGGGTGGGCAATTTTGAGGCTATAATGTAAATTGTCTGTCAAATGATGAAATGCCAATAATAGAGCTGTCATTCTTTGACATTTATTTAGTACAAACTTGGAGAATTTTAATCATAGAATGTAACATTCGTTAAACATTAATTTTAATTGCGAAAATTCAGTATCAAAATGCATCACTTCGAACATCTTTTCATTGTTATTACTCTGCAACTTCTTGTGGCCATCACTAATGTTAACATCAGTGATCTTTGGTTTCAGCAGCCTGCCAAAAAATTAAGTGTTTTTTTTTCTTAATTTGGTGATGTCAATTGCCACTCCTCTTTTATTGCAAATGCAGAATTTACGTGCATGGGTATACAACAAAAATAATCATATGGTTAATAATCTAGCGGAAACTTTAAGTATCAGATGGTGGGATTTCATCGGATACCTGAACGCAACAGGCTGGATAAAGTACCCATTATATACTAGCATCTGGAAAATATCTAGTCCTATTATATGTTCAACGAATGGTCTGGTCGTCTTCAAAACGGAATCAAAAAATTCCACTTGAATGCTTGCAAGCAGCAGGCAACCACGTAAACCAACCAACCAATACCACAAAAAAAAAAAAAAACAACTGATACTCTGAAAGATAAAAATTCGCTGCTGCGTTGCCTTGTAAGAACAAATTTTGCACACAATTTACATTATAATCTTAAATTTTGCCATTCTTTACATTGCAAACTAGAAGAATATTATAATTTCTACTGGATGGCCCCATAAACTAAAGCGAAATTGAATAGTTGTCATTGAATTTCCATATTCCGAAAAAAGTTTCGCTTTACTTTTTCTATAGAAGCAAAATACGGAATTAATTCCACTTCCCAACGAAATTAAATTTTGTGACATGGCTGTATATATTTGTTTCGTTTATAGCAACGGAGTGTCAGTTGTCAAAGAAGAAGAACCATATTTTGTCCAACCCCAACTAAAATTAACACTCTTTAAAATAATATTCAAAATTAGTACATTCGAAGAAAATCAAAACTCTGAAATATGTGTAGATGACTAAAATTATTGTCAATCAAATGATTATATTGAAACAGAAGACAAATAATAAATACTATTGAAATAACAGAAATAACATAATTCCAATTAAAATTTTTAAACGATAATAAAAAAATTCGACCATTAATAATGAATCATTTGATTACCAACAAATTGGTTTATCTCTAATTTCAGTCATGAAAACAAAGGCAGATGAGAAAGATTTCTTCAAAATCGTTCAACAAATTCAAGTTACATACATATTTTTTTAAAATATCATGTTACAAAAGCATTGACAATCACATACTAACAACCTTCAATTTAGTACATCACAAGTGCAAATTATAAATAATAAATAAACACATTTAATTAAAAATATGAAAACAAAAAAAGGGGAAAATATTGCAAAAATTTCATAAAATTTTTAAAATAAAGTAAATAAACCGACATTAAAATCTGATTGAGTTCAAGTGAAAACAGGGATTTTACTAGCAGTGCAAAAAAAAAATAAAATAACCAATAAAAAGAATTTATTTATCTGGTTTACTAACCGAATTTTATCAATACCTATTGAAATAATAAATACACCTGCTTTTAAAAATAAAAAAAATCTAAATATATTTCTTTGTTTATTTCAAGTTCAGTTAATAAAAAATATGTTTAATTAAAACATTTTTAACTGGTTTTTTTAAATTTACGCAATACATTAAAAAGAACTCTTGATGTATTCTACAGTTAGTTGTTGCCTTAAAGAATTTTACACATATTCTTAGACATTAGATTTTTGCACAATTACTTTAGTACTAGTATTTCTTATATTTAGAAAACTTGTTCACCTTGCTGATGAATAGAGAAACTTCTTTTTTTTTTGTACAACTGACAATCATGATGTATATTCACTATTTAAGGAAATTATAATAGTAAATTGCCTGCTGCATTATTGTGACCCACTGTCATGATACACTGGGAAAAATACCAATTACTTATTCACAATTCTTAATTTAACTGAACACTTGTTTAAAAGCAAATATACCATGTTTTGTTTAATAGAGTATTTATTTAAGAAAAAGTACAGAAAGTTGTATAATTATGAGTTGAACAGGATTTCCAAATTTCTTTTAAAATATTGTTCAAACATTTTCAGGACTCGTTTACAAATTTTTAAATCACTATGCGATTAATCGAAATACCAGGGGCCAAATTACTGCATTCGATATCGAGTAAAATTGATCGTAATTTTCTTATTTGAGATTATGGCATTCGATATCGAGCAAGAAATTTAGTGCATTTTATCATAATTTCGATATCGAAATCATTTTTCGATACGATAGCTCATTCGATGACGAAAAAGTTAAAAAAGATTATATTTAAAATTCATAATAGTTTTCAGGAGCTTTAAAATTTATTCAAAGCCTACATTTCCCTAAGTGTATCTTTAGAATTATTTCTTATATTTATGCCATTCGTTTTTAAGCGTTCTTATGTTGTCTTTTAGAGACATCGAAAATAATTAAATAATTGATTGGTGTTTGAATTGGTTTTTGGCTGCAACTTCAACTCCTTTTGTTTAAATATAAACATGATCAAACATACTTATCTACAAGTGAGTTCACAATTAGAACTGTATACAAATATAGAGTTAATATTTATTTACTGCTTTACCAAAATATTTATGCAGCTAGATTTTGGTTAAAAAAAAACAAATATTTTAAAAACCATAAACGTTATTAAAACATTTTTGTATAATAAGAGTAGAAAATGTGTTAAAAAAAATGCATACTTGGCAGTGATCAAAATTTAGAAATAAACTAATGGACAATAAAATAGTTACTTCCACAGTTCTTTACCAAATTTGCTGTGTTATAATGTTGGCACCTTATGTGAAAGGAACTTTCAGTGATCCCTTGTCCCTTGATCCCAATTTTTTTTTTTTTAATTAAATAAATGAAGTGTAGTACTTTGTAAATCGTGAGAGTACTCCGGTATTGTTTATATCGAAAAGTACCATACAATTTACCATCCGTGGTTCAGATTACCCTAATTCTTGAGTAGCTTAACAAAATATCGTCAGAGTTACACTTTTGTTTATGTTCTTCTGTGTGGGGAAAACCTCTTGATGTTCAAATTCATTGTAATTATCTAAAATGGTTGAATTAATGTGTAACATGTTTGTACGAACAAATGTTCTGAACAAAGAACAAAACAAATCAGAAACAGAAATTGTTCGTTGAGTGAACAAATTGATGCCATGTCAAGACCCGGGGATTTAGAGCAAGAAATTTTATTGACATTATTTTATTTTTTAAATGTTTAAAATATTTGACAGAATATATACATATGTATAGACAAATGGAGAAATTTACCTAAGAATTTTAAATACTGTATTATTATATTAATTTGGACTCTCATTTAATCTATTTTTATAGCAAACACTAATTTTAGAACATTTCTTATCTCAGCTAAAGTTGTCTTAGTGAAAATTCAAACAAACTATAATTATTATTAATATGTTGACTGACTTATGCTCAAAGTCGAATCTATTCGCATATAGTTAGTAGTCCGAAACAGAATTCAGTCAACTGTTTCGATATTTGCTACTTAATATGAGTAGAATACAATCAAGAACTTTTCAATACGTTTACTATTTCAATAAAAATGTCTAAACTTTATGAATTTCATATAAAATTCAATTTACATATTACGTTTGAAATGAATATTTTTTGTTTAAAAATTCATGGAGATCACACGAAATTATTGAACAGAAATGTCGATGGTATTCGAGTTCAGTTACAAAATATAAATTTATATTAATATACTATTATACTAATTATGAGAATGATAATATATTTACAAATGGAAAATATTACCTATTCAATTATAATTGTTTACAAAGTTTTCAACTAAAAATATTAAAACTTTCAGTTGTAATATCAGAAAATATAAAATAATAAATACAATTGTTTAAATGAAGGTCATTAGTAATAGAGATTCGAAAACAATAATAAATAAAATAACAAATAAATGTAACTGATATCAAATAGTAAAACAGAAAACATTATTCTTGCAGCATGTAATGTTGTTTAAAATACGAAAGTGGGTAGGTGTAAGGACCGTTAAATAACGTTTAAATACAAAATTGTCTTGAATTACAGATATACATACTTGGAAACTAACTAATTTATTTATTTATTTATTAAGTCAATGGATTAAATCCTTACAGACTATTAAAAAAGTATATTGAAAATTACAATTAATTTACAAAAGATTAATTATTTAATAAACTAATTATTTTATGCTTAATTACATTTGTTGAATGAGAAAAATCAATTATTTCATATACATAGATTGTTAAATTCACAAAATAATCTTCTTAATGGGTCAGCTTGAGCATAATTAGTACTAACTTGTTTCATATACAGTGGCTTAAAATGACGTGAAAATATTTACAAGCATTTCGGAGCAGACTTCACCATTAATTATATTGATCATAAATGTTACATTAAGCATAGTTCTTCTACTATATAGAGTTGGTAATTTAATCAATTTAAGTCCATCGATATATGATGGAAGGTCAATATCAGGATTCCAAGGTAACCCACGTATACAAAAGAGTAAACATTGTTTCTGTACAGACTCTATACGCTGAATATGAATATTATAATAAGGATCCCAGATAATAGAGCCATATTCCAATATAGGTCTTACTAAGGAAATGTAAAGTTGTTTTGTGACATAGGGATCATCAAATTCCTTAGCCCATTACTTTATAAATGCAAATACACCTCTAGCTTTATTTATCATCATGGTAATGTGCGAAACAAAGTTTAATTTGTTGTCTAGTAAAATTCCGAGATCAAGAAAATTTTCAACAATTTCAAGCCGGTAATCACCCAAAGTATAATTAGCAGGAATATAATTACTTCTTGAAAAAAGCATAAGTTTACATTTTTTATAAATTTAATTCCATTAAGTTGAGACTGCATCACAAAAAGAAATTGTTGAGATCGGATTGGATATATATGTATATGATCCAAAAATTTAGAGAAGCTCAAAAATATTTTAACATCGTCAGCATACATTAGAATGTTACAAAAATTTAAAACATTTGGAAGGTCGTTGATGAACAAGGAAAAAAGAATTGGACCAAGGTGGCTGCCTTGAGGAACACCAGAAGTAACCAAAATATTGTTAGAGTATTATTACAGAAAAATAATGAAAATTGTTTCTAATAATAAATACAAAACAGTTCAACCATAGTATTCTCTAAAAAATTTTTTTAGAGTATTTATTATTAAATTTTATGCATTGAGTTCTATCCAAAAGATAAGATTTTATCCAGTTTAGACTGCGAGATGTAAAACCAAAAAGGTTTAGTTTAATAAGAAGAAGTCTGTGATTTGCTTTATCAAAAGCTTTACTAAAGTCAGTATATACGGCATTAGTTTGTTTTCCTTGTACAAAGCCTTGGTCAACGTGGGTAGTAAGTTCAAGGACATTTGATATGGTAGATCAATCTTTCCGAAATCCATGTTGAGAAGATGACAGAATTAATGATGATTGATGACACATGTAATCAGTGATAAAGTGTTCAAAAATCTTAGGTATTACACTAAGCTTAGCAATGCCTTTGTAATTTGACACCTCAGATTTATTACCAGATTTAAATAATGGGATTATGAATGACGACCTCCAAATTCTAGTAAAATAACCATATTTAATGGATGTGTTAAATAAAATAATTAATGGATATACCAAGGCTTAAGCACAATTGTGTATAATACTGCTAGGAACACCATCAGGACCATAATTATACGAAATTTTAAGTTTTTTTAAACTTTACAATAAATATACTCAGCATCAATATTTGGAAACGATATAGCACGGTTAGTATAAAGTGTGTTGGTGAGCAATATAGCTTATCCGAACATGTACTGGAAACATAAATCACCAAACATATTACTAATATTAATATCGTCGGAAGATTCATAATTGTTGAGTTTCATTACTGTAGGATATCAATTTGTTTTTCTTTTAGAGTTGACAAAGTAGGTATTATATTTAAAATCATTTTTTATTTTTTGTAAATATGACTGATATAGGAAATTGTTGAGATTATTATATTCTGCACCAGTGTTGCCAGAAAATAAATTTCTAAATATGCTAAAACTTGAAAAACAAAGTGCTCAAATGTTCTAAAGAAGAAAAAAAAAGTGCTAAATTTTTTCAATGTAACAATACAATTTTTATTTCAAATGTAACAAATATAAATTATAGTTTTTTCTAATTTGTTCATAACAATTGTTGACTTGTTTTAATAGTTTACATTTCATATATTAATTTAAAATTTTCCGTGTTCATTTACTTACCACATCGAAAGAAATATAGTTGAAATATTATAAAAGTTATTTTTTATTTCTCCAAAAGTATTTTTTGGAGTAAAATAGTAAAAAATTTTTCGAGAAAAAAATTTTTTTTTTTTTTTTTTATTTTTTTATTTTTAAAAATTTCATACATTTTCGAGAAAAAAAAATGCTAAATCTAGCACTGAAAGTGCTAAAATGGCAACACTGTTCTGCACGAGCAACTGAGTATTTACCATAATCCACAAGCAAGCCAGGGGGGTTACTCTCTATTGCGATACGAAAGCAAATTCGATGCGTAAGAGTATCAATTTGTGCGCTTATCGCATCGAATTTGCTTTCGCATCGCAATAGAAAGTAACCCCCAGATCTTTTGAAGTTTTTATAATGTTTATTCTCTAAATTCTTAAGTTTAGATAACAGTTTTGAATTCCAAGGAGGACCAGTGTGATTATAAGAACAATGTTATCCATGAACTAATATATTTTATTATAAAAAATACTAGTCATCTCATTCAAAGTAGAATTGTTTATGTAAGGGATACACAACACAGTAGATCGTTCCAATCGGTATTTAATATTAAATTATTTAATTTAATGTACTAGTTCGTTTGTTTAAAATTCTAAACTTTCTCATTATTAATTTAAGTAGAGGATTTATGTACAGCAGGTAGAGAGAAAATAAGTTCAAATGTTGGATGAAACTTATCTTCAGGCAAAGTAACAGGATCACAACGAGAAATTACACAATTGCATGGATCATTTACGAATACCAAATCTAATAATTTACCAAATTCATTTATATCTAGAAGCCAAAATGCAATTTAAGAAAAATATATAAGTTTTTGTAACAACAAAATAATTATTTAATAACCTTATGAAAATGGTAGCTGTGAAATTTTAATAACCACAAAATTTATACTAGTTACTAAAGGTAAAGAGTGATCCATTTCGACGTTCCCTACTTTTTTAAATATAAAAAACACAGAAAATTCAAATTGAAAAAACATTCTTTGACATTTATTTTTTAAAGATTATGTCTATCAAATATTGGCCGTTGCTACGTCGCAGATGCTCTATCCGTTGAGTCCAATTTTTGTTGACTCGTTCGATCATTTCGACTGGTAACTTGCGAATGACATGCGTGATGTTTTCCTCCAAGGCCTGAATCGAAGCGGGTTTGTCTGCATAAACTTTAGACTTTACATATCCCCACAGGAAATAGTCTAACGGTCTGATATTACACGATCTTAGTTGCCAATCGACCGGCCCAAAACGTAAAATTATGTGATCTCAATAAATCCATTGATTGATGAGATGTGTTGGAAATGGCGACGTCTTACTGAAACCAAATGAAGCCGAGATCACGAGCTTCAATTTCAGGCATCAAATAGTCGGTTATCATGGGACGATAACGGTCGCCATTGACGGTTACGTTCGCACCAGTATCAATTTTAAAGAAATATGGACCGATGATTCCAACGGCCCACAAGCCACACCAAACCGTTGTTTTTTTTTGGATGAAGTGGCAGTTCTTGAATCTCTTCAGGTTTCTCTTCGTCCCAAATGAGGCAATTTTGTTTGATTACATACCAAGAAATGGGTAGAAACACATTCCTAACAGAACGTGAATTTTCGTAATAAAGATGAAGGATTTGTAAACGTTGTTCAGGCGTAAGTCTTTTCATTATGAAATGCCAAACAATACTAAACAAAAATAGCATGACAGCATGACACGACTCACACGTGATCTGTCAAAGAAAGGCTATTGCAAAAAGTATCTCTACTTGAATAACCCTTTATTTCTATTATTTAGTAGAAAATTTAATAATTTTTTCCATAACAAAACAATATTTAAATATTTTACGCATGGCTAAACATTTAAATTTGACTAAAACGTGTTTAATAAATTTAACAAATTAATATGCAAATTTTACACAAATTTAACACAAGAAATAAAAAAAAGTTGCTCAGCTTCCTACAAAAAGAAACAAAATGTAAACAAAAACACAACTAAAAATATGTTAGACATGTAGGTACCTATAATGAGTATTGCGGTAATTTAATAACAAATGTCAAATAATTTACTAACATTCAATAAAATTTTAAAAATAATTGTTTAATTTGCATCAAAAAATGCAATATTAACAACAAACAAAGATTGTTTAGCAATTTTGGCTAAGAAACATAACAAACATACATACCTATTTATTATTTTAGTGTAATAAGAAAATATTAGCAAAAAAAGAGAGCGCTAGTGTATTGTACTCATTTGACATTTTCTATAGAGAGCGGAAGCAAATATATCAAATGATGAATTTTCTAATAACAGTGTTGTCGTTTTGACTTTATTTTATTTTAAAGAATATAACGGCTTAAATTTAATAAAATGTATTGCATATGCTATAAATTATTTAAAATTTACTCTAAAATAATTTTATAAATTAAACGATAAATTATAACAAACAAATAAAAACAAGCAGTTTTAATACTAGGTATAACTGTAATAATTTTTGAGCAAGAAATTAAAACCGCACTTGTTAGCTCTTTAAATATGGCATCGGATATTTATATAAAATAATGCATATAATACATACATTAGTATTTTCAGTAAAGTTTTGCCAAGATTTAGCTTCCAGCAATTATTCAAAAATTGCAATGTCTGAGTGCCAAACAATTCAGGTCATCATAATAAAAAAAATATATGAACGCCCCTAATTGTACCCAGTATCGGTCAATAGGACCGATATATATTATCATGTCCAAAGTAAGAAAAGTTATTAAAAATTGACCTGACCTGAATTGATTGAGTAATTTCTAGTGGAATGTTCTTTATTTTATATTTAAATGTTTATTTTATCAAAATAAAAATAAGAATGTCATGAATAATAGCTGAAAATTACTGCTGTAGTCTATATTTAATTGTCTTAAAATATATACATATTTTGCTACTTGAGTAATTATAATAGAAAGTGTGAGCGGAGAGTTTGTAAATTACTTTATAAATATGTACATATTTAAATCAAATACAAATTTGAAATTTAAGTAATTATAATAAAAATTGTGTATATTCGAGTTTATTTCTTGCAAAGTTTAAAAATGCAATAGGAATACGAAATTTTTCAACACACTTCTTTCTCTAGGCTTTGCTTTTTTTTATATATTTAAATATCCAACTTGAACTTTTAATTTCTAAAATGCTAAATCACTCGCTTTGACAAAATTTAGTTCAAACAATTTCTTTAACAATGGCAACACTAACTAACTTGATTTGAAATTATTGTATGTGTAAATTTTGACACGCATGAATTAGCAATTAGAATATATTTGTTATAAATGATAAAAAAAAATATTATTGAAATTTCATAAATTAATACGCAAAGAAGTATTAATCAATAAGTGGATTGTTTTGTACAAAACTTACTTTTAAGGGTTGTTTAATTGTTGTATGTATTTTAAAGTAATTAAATGATTTAGAACACCTTGTTTTTTTTTTGTTGTTGTTGTATTTGTTATTCTTAATAAATTTTCTTTTTATTATTGTTGGTGTTGTGGTTGTTGCTGTTGTTCAATACCTTGTATTGCCTTTGAATTTAGCGTTGATTATTTTTATTGAATTGAAGACGTTGGCAGTTCTTTATTATAAAATGTGCACTTCTCTCTTCTTTTACAGTAAAAAATCTTTGCCTTTGTTAAAAATGTTTCACCTTTACACCTTTATTTCTTACAGCACAAAAAGAGTAACACTTGTTTTTTCATAATATTATTATAATTAAGAGACCAGACAAAAATTAGTTTTCTTGTTTTAACATAATCACAAAATGCCAGAGTGTATAAAAAAAATTCTTTCTCGTTTTATTTATACAGCTTTTCACTTTTATTTATTTATTTCAGCTTTATTCATTCGTTATTTATATGAAAATTTAAATCTTTTATCACTTTTATTATGATTTTCTATTTTTTTATTAAAGTAATAACAAGTAAAATTCCTTTATAAAACACACCAGCATTCATCTACCAATAAAATTTTCTTTTCGTTTTATATTTGTGTGAGTGTATGTTGTTGTGTTCGTCGGTTTTTCTTAATTTCACGTTAGTTTAACTCTAATCAACGACAAACGTCAAACTACTAAGAGAGTACACAGTTAAAATTTCGCTTTTATAAGAACTGAGTAACAGTTGTGCAAACATTAAATAAGCAGTGTTGCTTTTTTGTGTGCTTAAATGGGGATTTTTTAGATAAAGGGAAGTTTTTTTTTGGTAACTGATAAAAGAAAATATTAAATACGTATATGTATTTATATAAAGAAAATATAAAAAACAATCTGCAAATATAGGCAGTAAATAAGAAGTACATATTTATTTGTTTACCATTAAGAAGATTGGTTATTATAGTTTAGGCTTTTTAAATAAAGAAACGAGTTCAAATATATGTTAGTGCGGTCGTACCTTTAGTTACACATTTAGTTCTAGAGCGCAAGCAGTATTAGTTATACTTTAGCGTCGCGTCAAATGATTTTTGTTTGAAATCTGAAAAGTTTTAGTTTAAAAAGTTTAGGTCTAATCATTAATGATGATTATTAATCATGATTATTAATCATTAATGATTACCATTAATAATCATCAATAATGATTAAAACATAATCATACCACTTCTTTGAAACGGCTGAATGAATTCTTCTTGAAATTGTCTTCTCGGAACTAGATCAATTAAAATATTTAACAACAACACGACAATAAAATGATAAATTAGTAAATTTATTTCATTTTTTAATAGAAATACAAATGCAAAATTCAGAAGTACAATTAGAAATTTCGAATAACTAACTGGAAATTTCGGAAATATAACTAGTTAGTTCTGGAATATAATCGAAAGTTGCTGAAATATAATTGAACATTTCTTAAATACGGAAGGTAGTTTTAATCGTTATAAAATCTATAAATTCTATTGTTTAATTACACTGTTAAGTCTGTAGAACATTGTAAGTAATTCGTATCAAAAAAAAAACTTTTTTAAATCGGAATGTACGTTCATGTATTTAAACCACGTTTATTGTCATAATTTTCTCTAAATATGAAATCTTTAGAAATTGTAATGTTAGACACCTTAATAATTCCTTTAAGAACTTAAATATTTTAGTTTAAATACATCTAATGTTCTAACTAGATTTTATATTAATTTTTTCTTTAATTTAATTGTTTTGCCAATAAAATTTGAATTACAAAATTTTCTAATTATTACATTAAATACTTTGAGAACTATTTTGTGTTTTATAGACAATGTAATATATTTTTAATTGAAGAGAATTTTTTAATTTTTTTTTTTTTCATCCTAAACATGGTTTTATCAATTTTCCGGAAGGGAAGCAATGCCTTGGATCTGACAAAGATCTGCAGTATTTATGGTTGAATTTATAATGGAGATAGACACATTGAGCGGATACTCTCTAGGCGGCCTTGAAAGCCTCAGAAAAGATGACTGTATGTCAGAGGTAACCAAAACTCTCAATAAATGAAATGCGTTTGTATTGGATAAGAGAATATTTCCCAGCAAACACAAAAAGCAAAATGAAAAAGAAATTTAAAAAAAGTTTTAGGCATAAAACAAAATTAATTAAAAAATATGCCTCAGTTTTTACATACCTAACTAATTAGGCAATTTTTTTCACACATATTAGATTGGTCGAGTTTAATTTACAATTAAAAATTAAGTGTATTTAGGCATTATAAATTAAGTTTTCCAAATTTAAAATTTTGTAAGAATTTCTTATTAACAAAATATGTTTTAAATTTGAAGAACTTAATTTATTTTCATTATACTATTTTGTTTGCCGGTTTATTTTGAAATTAAATCAAAACTAAAAAAAACAATAAAGCTGAAAAAAAGCAGTAAGCATCCGCCCATATGCACTTGTTAATACTCAATTAACGACTGAAATCAAACTGAAATAGAAGAGAACAAGCGTCGGTGTGAGTTTTTTTTTATTGTTTTTGTAGCACAATTGTGCACAGAAAATGAAGTTTTGGCTACCTTTGCTGTATGTCGACAGTCTATCGGAACTAAAGTCTTTGAATAAATATGTGGTCAACTCCGCTCATGTACTTACCGGACAAAGTTCTGTACTGGTCTGGCAGGTGAGAAAAATTGAGCCAAAATTTCCGATTTGTGACTATTACATGGTAATTTCTAAAAAAAATTTCATGAAAATTGCTAACCAATCTTTGCAAAAAAAAATGTAAGAGAATGTCGAGAAGTTTTAGATGTAGAAAATAAAATTTTTGAACGTCATAGGCTACAACAATGTCTGGCAGACGATATAAAATTTATAAAATTGTTGTTGTTGTATTTTAATATATCTTTGTCGTAACCGTACAAATTGAGGTTATAAAAAACTGCTTCTATGAAAAACATGAAAAAGTTCAGCACACACTTAAATTCAAAGATTTGAAAACTCCATCCCTTAACAGACAGACACCACACTGCAAAAGTTTGGGGTTTTTGATCTAATACACAAGCGATTACGAACAACAAATAGATTCTTGCAAGTTAGAAACAAAAGTTTTAAATTATCACAACACAATTTTGACATATTTGTGAAGTGTCGGTATGTTTGGTTATCATTTGCCGGTAGCGTTTCCTCAGGCACGCAATTCTTATCTTAATACCCACGACACTAAAAGATTAATTTTGCTTAAGAATATAAAGCAAAGTACTAATATTTAGTAGACATTATCTAAAAACTTATTTTTAGTATTTAGAAGAGTAATATTTTGAAGGATTTTTAAATCAGGTTTCTTTAAAACTTTACAATTAACTAAAGAAAGTAATTAATCATTTCATTGTGTTAGTTTGTTTTTAGAAGGTTCAACTTTTATTAAGTAAAACTTTTAATACAGTCTGCGTAATTTCTTTATTATTTTGGATTTTCGTAAATTATTGACTTTTTTTCTTCGTAATGAACAATTATTTGACACAATTTTTATATGTATGCCTTGTCTTTAAACATGATTATTTTTGTAATGATTTCATAATAACAATGTTAGTTTAATAGTTAAATGCTTAAGTTAATTTGTATGAAATGAAGAAGAAAAATGATGTACATATGTATTTAAAAATTTAAGTTTTAAAAATATAAAAAAATAATTATTTGTAAAAAAAATACATACATATGTTTAAAACATACAAAATAGAATGTTTGATACCCACACATAAAATATGTAAATTGACTTGTTTTATGGACATAATATTAAAGAAAAATCAGAATTATCGTTGTTTTAAAATAAAAATAATAAAAAAAAATACTTAAAGAAATTTTGATTTAAATAAATTGATTCTATAACTGTTATAGTTGTTGATGGTTGTCATTCATGCTCAGCACTCAGAACTCAATTTTGATTATTAACAACTTGTACATAATTGGCTGGGAAGAGACCATAACGATTTTTACATAAGCCACGCCACCAACCTTCATCAATCTGAAAGAAAAATAAAATAAATAATATTAAAATTGTTATTAATTATGTATGTACTGTGATCGTCAAAATAAAGACAACACAACATATTATTAAGACAAAAGCTTTATTATATTATATAATATGTACCTATATGTAAATAATATTACCTATTATTAGAAAATAATATTGCATTAAGTAGAATTGAATTCATAAAAAAACGAAACCAATGCGTGCGTATACAAATTTAATTGATTTATTGTTAAAATATACCAATTTGTATGCGTCAAAACAAAGTATCCTTATGCAAAAAAAACCCTGTCATTTCAATAGTAACTAGTAGCAATTCTTTTAACTTTGTTTGAAAGTACAATGTTAAAGTGCCGTATAAAATAATTGCCAGTTTCATAATTTATCATTAAAGAGATTAAGTTGTGATGATAAGTAGCGAACAAAATTTGCAATAGAAAGACAATACAACAACTGAGCATCGAAAATCTCTTACATAGAAAAGTTTAATTACTGCGTGGAAAGCATCACTATACAATAAAAAATTTTAGACAATTACAATTACAATTGGTATACACAATACCGTAAAAAATTTGTCTGGTGCAAAACGATGTTTTACAAAAACTGAAGTAAGAGCTATAGTAAGATAATTAAGAGCAAAAATGTTACGAAAACTTTTTGAAAACCTGTATGTGATTAGAAGATCTTTGCATCAAAATGACGTAGGAAGCAAAATTAATAAAATTATTATCAGAGAACGAAAATAACTCGTCCATATAACCAAAAATCAAAATAGTGATTTATATTTTGTTTTTTAAAACAAATCACTAAAAATAACTGTTATAAAATAATTTACATGATTTGGTTGTTTTTTAATGCTTGGTGAAATACAAACTATTTCAATTGTGTTTGATCTTAATAACTATTAACATTATTCCCTCTTTTACCTATAACCTATTACCTATTTTTTATGAATTTTTAATAAATTGTGAAATGACTATACATATTAAAAATGAACGAAAGTAGTGCCGATATTGGTAAAAAATAACAAAACAGCAAATTTTATTTTTATGCTTTGTTGATTTGAATTAAATGAACTTTTGCCATTTATTTTTAAATGTTACAATCTGACATTTATGAAAAAAAAATTAAATTATAAATAACTCATCTTGACTGTCAGTTTCTCTCAACATCTAACCCAAAATGTTCTCATATAAATCACGTTCTCACTGATATAAAAGAAAAACGATTTTGAAACGTTGACAATTAACCATTAAAATTTAAGTGAACCGGTTATTTTCGGTCCCTGCTTTATGTTAAAGTCCAACCATACCAAACGCTTAAATTTCGCAAAAAAGTGACCTAAATTTTTACGGAATAATATTCTTTTTACCGATGAAATTAAGTTTGAGATATTTGAAGTCAAAACCACGCCCCCTCCAAATATGACGAACTAAAAACGAAGCCTTTAGTAATAAATATGTTACCAAGACGGTAATTTTACATTAACAGACATTTTAAAAAACAATGTAGCCCATAGTGTAGAAAAAAATGTTAACTAGCGCAGAACTGGATTTTGCAACAGGACAATGATCCTAAGCAAACTCTCAAAACTGCGAAAGAGTGATTGCTCATTGTCCAAAAACTTTAATGAAACAAAAATTCGCTTGATTTTACTAAAAAACTCGCTGATTCTATGTCTAGAAGATTGTCAAAACAAACAAAATAGTAAATACAATGTTCCTTATTTTTCCAGTTTTTGTTAATGAGTGATATTTTGTTTAAGTTACCTATGAATTTATAGTAAAATATTATTTAAACAATATTAGATGTTTACTTAATATTGAGTATGTACTACTAATAAAATACAATTTAACAATAAATTAAAAATTAAAAATGTATGGTGGCAACAAAATAAAGTTGCGGATGTTCCCGACTAATATGAAAATTTGATTCATTTTAAGACTACGTTTCTCAATTTTTTTTTGTCCTGGGTCAATATTTGGTGAGCTGGATCAAAGGATAAAAAGGTCCTTTTTAGAGGTTTTTTGATTTTTTCACATTTCTTCCAAAGGAACTATATGTAAATTTGGTATCATATGAAAGGTCTTTGAGAGGGTTATGGGTTATCAAAAATTAAAAAAAAAAATTTTAATTCAAAAATTTTCAAAATTTTAGACAAAATTTTATTTTTTTGATATATTTATTTAGTTAGGCATGAGTTCATTAAATTAACTGAAGGTAGAAATTGTTTTACAACATGAAATTTTTTATTAAAAATTTTTTTTGATAATTTTGTTTATAATTTTATTTTTTTATTTTTTTTTTTTTCATAGAATTTACTGAAATAAATAGTTGAAATTTCTTGATTATAAACATCATGCAATTTAACCCTAATGGTTTTTCTCGATTTTTTTTAGCTTATAAAATTTACGTTATTTTAATACCCATTACATTAACGAATTGAGTTAACAGAGATTGTCAGATAGGGAAGAATTTTGGTTTAAAAAAAATTAATAAAAATTTAAATAGATAGAATTTAAAAAAACGGGAAAACCCATTTGGGTTAAATTGAATGATTTTTATCAGCCATGTCACAGAATTTAATTCCGTTCGGAAGTGTAATTAATTCCGTATTTTGCTTCTATAGAAAAAGTAAAACGAACAATTTTTTCGGAATGAAACCTATAAATGCTTAAAATTACAATTCCACATAGCAAATTAAAAGTGGTTTCATTCCGAAAAAGAATTTCGTTTTGCTTTTTCTATAGAATCAAAAAATGGAATTAATTCCACTTCCGAACGGAATTAAATTCTGAGACATGGCTGTATATTCAAGAAATTTCAACTATTTATTTACATTCATGATTTATGATTCCTTCTATTGCTTGGTTTTAACCTGACAGAATGTTCAAACATTTGGACATATTATTGAAATGTAATCTTTATGTAAAATTTTATGACTTTCTAAACGCATGTGTAGATTGGGTAAATAACACCTGCGTTTAAGAGAAATATTCTTTTCACTCGAGTGATTGTTTACCACACGCATTGAAAAGAACAATAGATAGGATAGTACTAACACGCATGTGTTCTAGTTTAATTATTAAGGTCTAGTTTTATTTAATAAATTTAGGGTCATGTTAACATTGAGTGCAATACAATCATTCCCAGTGTCTAGTAATAAATTGGAAAGTGGGTTTTAAGTGATACAAGTTTTTACATCCATAATATCGCATTCGTTGAATTTTGTTAAAACGTTGTCATAAAGAATAGGTACTCTATTATACACTACACCATTATGTGTTTCACTACTATTTGGATATTTATTGCACGATAGGTTTGAAAACCAACACGTACTTACACTGGTCCTGTTTTTTTTCCGCAGTCATTGTCGGAGATCTTCGTTGAAAGTTCCTGGTTTCTTTTAATATCATGTTTATAACACTATTAACAGTAATTTTGTAAGCATTAGCTTTAGAACAATCAATGAATCTGTCAATGCCGAATTTTCAAAGAATTTGAGCACAATTGCTTCTATTTAGCTCAGCGTTCGTTCAAATATATTTCGACTGATACAATTTTTTTGCACAGAATAATTCAAGTTATGTTTGCCTGCTTTACTATGCTTGAAAAACTATTCTTGGAATTTGTCGAAATTCATCAAAACTCTTCAAATCAATCCTTCTAAATTCTATCATCACATAAGTTTATACTTTATATTAAATTATGTAAAACCTTATATAATGATTATTATACATATAAATAAAACTAACTAACTAACTAAAATTTCACAATTAAAACACACTCTTGTGGTCTTGCTCTTACCATTTCAATATGAGTTATAATATCATCCGGATCAAAGGATATTTCATCATCGTCATTGGCCTGATAATCATACAAAGCAATAGCGTGAATATGAGTATCTTCAATGTAGTCGGCTAAATTATCGGAATTTCCATAAACACCCTCAGCACTGGCAATAGGTTCTGATTCTTGAGCGTTTGCTTCGGTTTGTGACACAGGTTGAGCTTGATGTTGTTGTTCTTGTTCATGTAGAGAAGGTTCTGGTGATTTAGGAACAGACTGTTGTTGAACTTCACTTTGATTCTGATACAAAGGCTCTGGTTCTACCACAGCAGGAGTTGCCACTTCTTCTGGTGGTGCTGGTGCTGCAATTTCAGTAGTATAAGGTGGTTCAGGTGATTGCACTTCGGGTGGTGTGGCCACGGTATCTATTTCTATAGAGGGTATTAGATCTGGAGGTGGTGCAAAAACTTTTTTTTGTACTGGTTGCACTGCCTGTTTGACTTCAGCCACTATTTCCGGTTGTGGTTTAACCTCTTTAATTTCTTCTACTTGCTCTTTAATCTCGGCCTTAACTTCTCTTGGAATGTGAATGGGTTCTTTGCGTGCGGTACTGGTTTCCTCTTTAGTTGGTGACTGCATTTGATTGAATGCACTTATAGCATTACCAATGCCACCCTCTCGTCCGGTAACAATGTGTGAACGAGCTCCCTTTGGCGGCGGTTGCTTTGCTTCATCAGCAGCTGGCAGTGGCTTATTTTCCACAACCGTTTTCTTAGCAGCTTCTTCGCGATCCCTCTTGTCTTTAGCTTCACGCAAACGTTTCTGCTCATCGGATCTTTTGCGACTCTCTTCTTCAGAATTTTTAGCTAAATTCTCAAATTTAGCACGTAGATTTGAGGGCTTAGCTCCCTCAATGACAGGTTTAGTTTTAGTATAATTTGTGCCAACTTGTTGTTTACCACCGTCATCGTATGAGGCCGCCGATTTATCCATACGATCTTTTTGTACGCCGAATTTTCCGCCGAAACCCTGGTGGTTATAAAAAGAAGAAAATCATTAGAACAAATTTTTGTTGTTTGTTTTGAACATTATTCGGTATTAAATATATTTGGATGTTTTGAATCAGATATTAAATTAGATTTGTTATATTTATGTAGTGAATTGTAAATTTACACATGAAACATAATTGTAAAGTTGAGACGTTTGAATATTTAAAGGGGAGTGATAAATGATTCATAAAAGGATATGAATCGACAAACATTAGTCATCTTTGTTTTTTTTACCGATAAAAATAGCTTTTCTTAATTTACTGCCACTTTATTTTTATTTTATTCTATGTAAAATTAACAAAAAACAAATCCCCTAAAAATATGTATTTAAAAAATAGGGCCTTATTTTAAACAATAAAATCAATTGACAAACTTTTGAATAAAATAAATGGGAAAAATAAACTTATGAACTTTTCTCTATAAAAATTTCGTACATTGTTAAAGGGGGTTTTCTTACGTAGTTATTATATTTATTATTATAAATGGATCATAAAATAGTTTATTTACGATCGATTTTCAATTTTAATAATTAAAATCAGTCCTCAAATATATGGACGACAATTTCTTCACAAAAATCAACTTTTAGACAACTTAAAAAATCCACTGGTACATGACTTCTCACAAATTTCTCATTAAAAATGCTAATTCTACATTTAAGTCACAAAAACACCAATTTTACATAACAAATCTCTGTTTCACAGAAAAAAAATGTAACTCACAATTTTATGATCTATTTGGCTTTCATGTTTCTGTGGCGCCTCAATGTGATCCCAACCTACGGCTGATTTATCTTTGCGATCTTCCTGAACACCAAATTTACCGCCAAAACCTTTGGAATAATCTGAAAACATAACACACACAAAATTAATATGATTTCTCAAAATTTCTACAAGACCTAACAACCTTTTTGTGACTCATGTTTCTCCACCTTTTCAACGTGATCCCAACCAACAGCTGATTTGTCTACACGATCAGATTGGACACCGAATTTGCCACCAAAGCCAGTGGTATAGTCTTTTTGTGAGGCATGTTTTTCAACCTTTTCGATATGGTCCCAACCGGCAGCTGATTTATCCACACGATCAGATTGGACACCAAATTTACCGCCAAAGCCTGTGGCATAATCCTTTTGTGAGGCATGTTTCTCTACCTTTCCTTGGTAATCATGACCCACTGCCGATTTATCCATTCGATCGGTTTGTACGCCAAATTTGCCACCATAACCATAGCCAGGATTGATTTCTTCAATTTCCTTAAGTTTTTTGTCTTTGTCAGCCTTTTCTGTTTCGGCACGCAATTTATCCATGCTAAAACAAGATTTTATAAGTTCATAAATAACTTATTATACCTATTACTTACTACTTATATATTAACTTACTCTATCGCTCCGGCTGTACGACCGCTGCCCTCTATGGTTTTGGCACCCCATCGCTGTTCCTGTTCATTAACATCATTAACAAAATCTGGATCAGTTTCCCAGTCATCATCTTCAGCAGCAGTGGTATTTTGTATTTGCAAACCAGCAGTGGCCTTCCACATTTTCTCTAAAATTTATTTTTTCTCTGCTGCTAAAGAAACAATAACGACGTCAACAACGGTATTAATAATAACGATATTTAATATATAAGATTACAATGATTAGTCATCTAAAATTTATAAAGAAAAGCAAGAATACTTTTTAGGCCAACTGAATAAAGATAACAAAGACCTGCCACCATACACCTCTCAACATAAAAAAGAAAATTCACTTGTTTTTCTATATATGGGGAGTGGTCAAAATAAAATTGCAAACTTTTCCATGTTTTACAAACATAACTAACACAAACTTACCAAATATGTAAATCACAAATAAGTAATACTTTAAATTTTGATAATTACAATTAATATAGAATTTAAGAAATGTTAATAATTTTGCAAAATTTAATGGAAGAAAGCTATTTTTGTTAGCTTTATCTCTTCTCTTTAAATTGTCAACTTGTTTCTGTTTTTCTTTTTGTTTATCAATTCTATAGCCGGTTGTAATACAGGCTTGTTATTTGTTTAAAACTCCAGAATACAACCTTGCTAGTTCGAAATGCAACACTATATACAATTTGACATTTAGATGCTTGCGCAAGCATGTGAAATGTCATTATTTTCAACATGGCCGTTTCCGCTCAAAGCAACCAATGCTCGTCCATTTCTTTCCGTGCGGTTCTTAAACATGACTGGTTTAACGAATAGGGTAAGTGGTGATAAATTTAAGAAAAATCACCAATTTATTGAGAAAAATTATTAGAAAACTAAATAAAAATGTGCCTAAATAAATAAAAACTCAAATGTGTGTAAAAAATCTAAACATTTTTAACAAAAAATGGAAAATTTTGCTAAAAAATCTGCAACAACTTGCACGTGCAGTAAAAGTGACATGTATCAAGCATTTGCCCATTTATATGAACAAACATTTATGTTAATGAAAAAGCCATGAATTATATGTAATAATTTACTTTAAGTGCTAACGAACTGCAAAAAAACTATGTAAAAAATTTAAAAAGAAATATTCCTTTGGGGCAAATGTAAAATTTGTTTATGTGTGTTTTGTTGTTTGATGGAATTTAACCTCAATTTACGAAATCATTTTTCATTGTATATTAATTCGTTTTTTTCTCTTTATATTTAAGGCCGTTGTTATTGATGGTCGTGGCCATTTGGTCGGCCGTTTGGCTTCCGTTGTAGCCAAATACTTGTTGCAAGGTGGCAAAGTTGCTGTTGTACGTTGCGAGGAATTGAACCTTTCTGGTCATTTCTACAGAAACAAGATCAAGTACTTAGCTTACTTGCGCAAACGTTGCAATGTTAACCCTGCCCGTGGTCCTTTCCACTTCCGTGCTCCTTCCAGAATCTTCTACAAGGCTGTAAGAGGTAAGTTTTTCAACAAATTAAAGCAATTTTCTAATATGTACTTCAAAAGTGGTTTTTATGAATGTCAATGTGAACATGCTTATTCGCTGTAACTGTATATTGTTGATAGCTTCAGTTTACCTTGTAAATATAAACATCTTGTTGTTTGTAACTTTTTTGTGTATAGTAAACAAAAGTCCTATTACAAAGATGACAATATATAATGGGAATTTGCAAGTGATCCATGTAAGCAAATTATGTTTGCTGTTATATGGGAATATAGCAGCATGCTTTTAAAATAACTATATGGTTGTTGTGGACTAACTTTAAACATTGCAAACTTTGAATATACGCTATAAAGTTCGAACATTCACATAAAAACATCTTTGAAATCTTTTTATGATGAACCATTTTATCTTACCTACATTATTTGAATTCGAAAATATGTAACAAATCCTAAACTGATTGTAAAAATTGCATTGATATTTTAGATCATAACGAAAACAAAACAAATTTTTAAACAATTTCTTTTATTTTTTTTAGGTATGTATTTCAAAAACACTATTGGACTATAACGTTTTAATTACGAAGACTGTTAAAATGATGAACAAATTTTCTTACCTACATTATTTGATGTGAAAATATGAAACCAACCTTAAAACTGACTGTTGTCCAAGCTAAAAATATCGCTTGTCTAATGTTTACAATGGTCATCAACAAATATTAACGCATTATGTATTGTTTATTTGCAGGCATGATCCCACACAAGACCAAGCGCGGTCAAGCTGCTTTGGCTCGTCTCCGTGTCTTCGATGGTATCCCATCTCCCTACGATAAGCGTCGTCGTGTCTGCGTACCCATCGCTATGCGCATCTTGACTTTGCGCTCTGACCGCAAATACTGCCAGTTGGGCCGTTTGTCCAACGAAGTTGGCTGGCATCACGGTGATGTTGTCAAGAGTTTGGAACGCAAGCGTAAGGCTAAGTTGCAAGTCACTTTGAAACACAACAGACTCATGAAGAAGTTGACTGTCAAGGCTCGCGAAAACATTGCCAAGCAAGCTGAACCCTTCAACAAGATCATCAAGTCCTATGGTTACGAATGTTAAATTTCGTATTATACTTTTTTCTATATAATTTAGTTGTGTGAATTTTTTTTTTTATGAAAAACTTGTATTTTTTTTTAGAAAAAAAAAAAAGGGGACGGTCAAAAACAAGAAAAAGCCCATGTTTTTAATAAAAAAAATAAGTTGAAACAAATTACTTAAGCCTTATTGGTACTATTTTTATTTTGTTGGTTTAAGATGTTTTGTATAAATCATGCAGCTTCTGGGAGTTTTTTTTTAAATATATTCCAGCATAACACCGTGTTCTTTAATTTGTTAGTGTAAAATCTTTTGTACAACAAATCAGGCAGAATTTCAAATTGTGTCTTCACAATATAAATTTATATTTCTTAATTTCAATTTGTTATTTCTCAACATTAATTTGGATTTCGCAATTTAAATTTTTAACTTTAAATTGTATTTTCTCAATTTCAACATCGAAAAGATGTAGATTCTGGTCGAGCCGAACGTTTAAAGCTCTAGATTTGAATGTAACTTTTTTAGTAAATATTTAGGGATGCAAATTTATATTGGGGTCGAAATTTTCATTCCGTTCCGCGATTGCAGAAAGAAATTTTTTGTGCGGAAGCATAATTTAAAATTATTCATTATTTTTCCCTTTTTTTTTAAATATGTACCTATGTCAAAAATTCTATTTCTTTTTTAAATAATTATAAAGTTAATTAAAAAATTTTGATCAACTGAGACATTGTGAATGAAGAATAACTTAGATAATATAAACAATAAAGTATAGTGGCTCAAACTAAAAATAGGTCGCATGATTTCTGTATTCAAGTAACTCTTTAGTGCAAAATTTAATTTGGATATTAACAATTGTAAGTCAAGCCCGTTAAATTGATATTCGAAAGACGGTCTTATATGACAGCTATAGCGATAGTCAATTATGTGGCTTTAATTCTATTAGACTTATTTGTATATTTAGATATGAAATTAAAGTGATTTTTGGAAAAGGTTTAAATGGACAGCCAGCCAGACGGATGGCAGCACGGACATCGTTAAATCAGCATTGGAAGTTATTCTAAGTCAATCTGTATGTTTAAATGTTTTAGACTACAAACATCAGTACAAATCCAATATACTCTACCTACTATGATCGTGCAGGGTATAACAATGTGTTATTAGCACTCTTGATTTATATCAATAACTTGCTAAATATTTTTTTAACACCTTAATTGCATATTTTTTCCAATGGTATCAAACTAGTGTATGTACATAATATGTATATCAGGAAAGGAACTCTGTGAAGTAAATAAAGTACTCGTTTTAAAATTTGGCTTACAATAATTTATTTGTAACAATGATTTCAAAAATAATAACAAATGCTGTTTTTTTAAATAATAATTTCAAAAATGTACTTCTTATCTGGGACACATAGCATGACGTCCACCATCGACTGGCAAACTAGCGCCAGTAATGAAACTAGCCTTATCACTAGCCAAAAATGCAATAACGCCAGACACTTCATTCACCTGACCAGGACGTCCCAAGGCATGTGTAGTTCTAGAATGTTCCAAGAATTTAGCATATGTCTCCTCATTCATACCTCCTCTCCTGTGAATTTCGGTAATAATAACACCTGGATTTACCGAATTACAACGTACACCTTTAAGAGCTAACTCAAGAGCAACACAACGTGTGAATTGATCAACAGCTGCTTTGGATACATTATAAGCCAAAACACCTGGGAATGAACGTATGCCATTAACACTAGACACATTAACAATGGAACCTTTAGTTTTTATCAATTCCGGTACCGCCAACATGGTTAATTGATAGACTGATCTTATATTGGTGTTCATTACACGGTCGTATTGTTCCAAACTGGTATTTTCAATAGTGCCGGTCTCCAAAACACCAGCGTTATTTACTAAAACATCAATTTTACCATATTTAACCAGAGTTTCGCTAACAATACGTTTTACATCCTCCTCATTGGCCATTTCAGCCTGGACGGCAAGGGGTGCTTGTCCCTTAATGGCTTGAATCTTATTTGCTACTTCCTGTAGCTTATCAACATTGCGACCCACTAATGTTAGTAGACCACCCAGTTTGGCAAAATGTACTGCGGCCGCAGCACCAATTCCGGAGCTTGAGCCAGTAACAATAATAACCTTGCCAGTAAAGTCCATATCTGATGTTAAATTACGTATTTTTAAATATTTATAAGGTTTTCAAGTGTTCCAGTACACACATTAAAATTGTTGAGAACACAAGTACTCGGTTTTGCTGGGTAGTTTCAAGGTTAAATGATCATGATAGTTCTAATAAGAAATTATTTTAATTAAACCACCCTGTTGTTTAAAACAAATACAACTGTTTCGCAATTGTAACGAATGCGAAATCGAATAAATATTATTTGTTTACGAGAGCGAGTAATCAGGCTGCTTATATAACTAAAGTTTTTATTACAAATAATACCAAATAGCTTTCGACTTTTTGTTTTAACCTATTTAAGTATTCATTACGAATAAATTCATTAGCTTACATACAAAAAATTTCATCGGTAAAATTTCACAGGTTGGTTACTGATTTAAACCGGTTAAAACGTCAATTTAAATTATTATATCAACGGGTTTTTTAAGTTTAATAGAGTAAGGATAGTTGCTGTAGTTTCGGTAACGATATGTTAATAATAAAGACAATTTCGGACTGACTTAAATTTATAATAAAATTTAAAAATAAGCTGACACAGGTGATCCTATAAAAAATTTAAAATTCTACTATTATTGAAGTCAAATATTTTTATTTGCATAGTTTATCAGCCCAATCATGAATAAAAAATCCGCGGGAGTTTTTTCGCTTTTTATTTTTTTAGCATTGAATTTAAGTAGGAAAAATTGTAAAAGGGAATAAACTCCCGCGGAATTTTTATTCATGATTGGGCTGTATATCAGTAATGGTATTTAGTGATAACGGCGGAGTAGTTGAATACAAATGTTTTAGAACTCATATTCTTATAGCAAGAAGTTGTTAGAACTAATGTACATACATATATAGGAAACTTCTGCAGAAATTCGAAATGATAAACATGGAACAAAATCTGGCAACCCAAACATTTTGTCAATAACATTGCAAAAACGTTGTCATAATACAAACACCGGTTTCTGGGCTTAATTTCACACCAATCATTTATTAGTATTTCAGTCATTTCTTGCATAGGGGAATGGAATTCACGGGAAAAGTTGTACTTATCACCGGAGCCAGTTCGGGTATTGGTGCAGCAACAGCCAAAGAATTTGCAAAATTGGGTGCTGAATTGGTACTAGTCGGACGTAATGTAGAAAAGTTGAAGGAAACTGCTGAGAAATGTGTCAACTTCAGCAATCACCTACAACTACAAGCTGATATGTGTAATGAAAAGGACGTGGAAAAGATTATAAAGGAAACTATTGGTAAATTTAAGAAATTAGATGTCTTAGTAAATGCTGCAGGTATTATAGAAAATGGTACCATCGAAAACACTTCCTTGGAACAATTTGATCGAGTTATGAATACAAATATACGTTCCCTATACCAATTGACTATGTTGGCAGTACCAGAATTGAAAAAAACCAAAGGAAATATTGTTAATATTTCAAGCGTATGCGGTTTAAGATCATTTCCCAATGTTTTGGCATATAACATTTCGAAATCGTCTGTAGATCAATTTACTAGATGTGTGGCTTTAGAATTGGCATTATCTGGAGTTCGTTGTAATTCGGTGAATCCTGGTGTTATTATAACGGAACTTCATAAACGTGGCGGCATGGATGAAGAGGCTTATGCGAAATTCTTGGTAAATTGTAAAGCTACACATGCATTGGGTCGTGCCGGTCAGGTTAAAGAGGTATCGGGTGTGATATGCTTTTTGGCTAGTGATATGGCTAGCTTTATTACGGGTGTAAATATGCCAGTAGATGGTGGTCGTCATGCTATGTGTCCAAGATAGATTTGGAATATATTTGTTAATTGTATATTTGTACTTTAATTGTTTATATGTATGTACGAGTTTATGTATAATAAAGGTTGGTGCTAAAGGTCATTGTGTATGTGTTGTTATAAATGTTGTTTTAATTAAAAAAAATTAAAACAATTCGTTTCGCTAATGGAATAATAAATACTCGGATAAATGAAAATTATTTCAAAATTCTTTTTAGCGATATTGAGTCAATTTCGGAACAAATATGTTTTAAACTCACTATCGTGAATAAAAATTCCACATGAAATTTGTTCCCTTTTATTTTTTTAAAATTGAATTTTAATAGAAAAAATGTGAAAAGGGAACAAATTTCATGTGGAATTTTTATTCACGATAGGGGTGAATTTTTTTATTCCAGGTCATTATAGGTAAATATATATATGTCCATATGTCTGTTAAAATCACTTTCCGAAAAACTCAAATCTGGATTTTAAAATTTGGCATCACATAATATTTATACCCTACAACAGCATAATATAATATACTTCTACTTATACAGCCCAATCATGAATAAAAATTCCGCGGGAGTTTTTTCGCTTTTCCCATTTTTCCTATTCAAATTCAATGTTAAAAAAATAAAAAGGGAAAAAACTCCCGGGGAATTTTTTCATGATTGGGCTGATAATCATTTTCTGAGACGATTGTACGCAAAGTACATGTCACAATTTTAAATATATTTCGAAAATATTTGGGACTTTCATTTTTTCGGCTGATGACAATTGGTATTGAAATTGGTTTAAATCGGTCCATTATTTCTCCTATCAAATTAGACTTTGTCTGAAAGAAGTTCAACATAATGTCACATAAATAATTGGACCTAATTTTAAGATGATCGCTCCATAACAACTCGTAACTCGCATATAAGGCCCGTTTCACTTTACGAAAATCACTTCGATGACCATTCAATTAATATTTAACACAAATAAGTGTTATGCATACAAAAGTTCATGACACCTAATTTTAAAATGATCGGTCCATAAATAGTGTCCATTTCTGAAAAAATATTTTAGCTTATATGTATACTCGGTGTAGCGTATTATATGGTCAGGTTTGAAATACTACTTTTTTTATTTTGTTTTTTTTTATATCTTAATTTTCCATTCCATGGATTAAAAATAAAATTTTTGGTCAAACATTTTTCTAGTCTAAATTTTGTTGTTCATAGGTATTAACCTTACAAATTTATTTATAAATTGCAGATTTAGATTTATTTTATCACAAAACAATATTCTGCATAATTCCTAAATTTAGGCCCGCTGCATCAAATATGTTTCTCGACTCTGATTCACACAACCAGAAACCTGACGATTAGTAACAACAAGTAGAAGAAATTTAAAGACAAGAAATTGACAATATAAATGCAAAAAAATATTTAAAATTTAATCTGGCGATCACAACCACAATACTAAAAAACAATTAGTTTACAGTAGGAAACTGTTGATAGCGGGGACCACACGTCGGGATCACAAAACTGTCTTAACGATTACGCAACACAGTAACAAAGAAAAAAATTTATTCTCTTAATTGTTGTTTTCATTTCCTCTATATTTTGTAGTTTTTTTTTTGGAATAAACATGAACTTTGCTGGCAAGGTAGTTTTGATAACAGGCGCTAGTTCTGGCATAGGCGCAGCAGCTGCCGTTAAATTAGCCAAATTAGGAGCCATACTTACGCTGAACGGACGCAATGTGGAGAATTTGGAAAAGGTGGGAAAACAGTGTGAAGAAGCTGGTAAACAAAAACCGCAGTTGGTTGTAGGCGATATTTCTAAAGAGGCCGACGTTGCCAAATTGTGGCAAGCAACTATGAAACATCAACATAAATTGGATGTTTTAATTAATAACGCTGGCATTATAGAGACTGGTAGCATTGAGACAACTAATCTAGAACAATATGACCGTGTTATGAATACGAATCTCCGTTCCATGTATCATTTGACCATGTTGGCTACACCAGAACTGGTAAAATCAAAAGGAAATATTGTAAATGTATCAAGTGTTAATGGCATTCGTTCCTTCCCTGGTGTCTTGGCTTATAACATTTCGAAAATGGGCGTAGATCAGTTTACCCGGTGCGTAGCGTTGGAATTGGCTGCCAAGGGTGTACGTGCCAATTGTGTTAATCCTGGTGTCACCGTTACTAATCTACACAAACGTGGTGGTATGGATGCTGAAACTTATGCCAAATTTTTGGAGCACTCAAAAAATACTCATGCTTTGGGTCGCCCTGGCACTGCTGATGAGGTAGCGAATGCCATTTGTTTCCTGGCCAGTGATTTGGCAACCTTTAGTACTGGTGTCAGTTTGCCTGTTGACGGCGGACGTCACGCCATGTGTCCCAGATAAATAGTGGTTAAAGAATTAACTCATAATTTGCATTTATTTTTCTATTTTCTTTAAGTTGTTTTTATACGAAATACCTATAAAGTGTTTTGTGTAAAACGGATTTGTTCCGAAAATATTTTATTTAGTAAAAAATAAAACTTTATAAACATAAAATTTCACAAGTCAGACTATCGATTCGAAATGGTTAAAAGTCAGTACATATTAAACCTTAATATTCTATATAAACCACTATTAAAGGATCTAGAGAATATTTTATAAGTCAATATAAAAAAAAATCGTTTTCTTTTTTGTGTGGGAAATATGAGTGAGCACAGATTATAATTGATTGATTATTGAAATTTTGATCAAAAATTCTTGTTCGAACGTTAAAAAAAAAAGCTTAATATATAAAGGAAATTTTTTAGTTATTAGAACTTACCTATACATACATATGTATATTATAACAATTTTCTTACGTTTTTTAAGAAATTAAATAAAGTGTGTACAAACGAATGTTTGAAAGAATTTCATTCAAATGTTGCACATTAAATCCTATTTATAATAATTTGTTTGCACATTCTCCAAAAATCTTTTAAAATAAAACAAACACATACTGCTTTAGTATATAATGTAATAATTTTTATTATTTATAATTAATTTCTGAATTTTTTCTACTCTCAATTGAGTGTGAGTTTTTTCTCTTTGTCATGCTATAATGTTCTTTCTTTGAATACATACATACAATATTTAATGTTTTTTTTTCGAATTGTATAAATATTTGTCACTTTGTTATAAATTAAATAATCCTCTCTATTTAAATAATTAAAATTTAACTAAACGTAAATGGAGTAAGTAAAATACTCCAAGAAGAAACAAAATGGAGTTTTATTCATGTTGTAGGTAACTGTACTCAAAGCAAATACAAATACATATTCACACATACTTAAAGTAAAACTTACAAAATAAGCTAGAGGACATTTTGTTCTACTGTTTATTTTTAATTTAAGTAAAATCATCTAAAAAGCAAATAAAATTTACAAAATGATTCAGGATTACTCTTCACGATTTGAATTTGCTAAAAAAATATATTTTTTTTTTATTGTTTGTTTTCTTTTTTGTGAGTTTTATTAAGATTAAATTTGTGGTTTTCTTGCCGGAGAATTTGTTTTGTTTTTATTTATAAACTTTAACAACTTTTCCTTTTATAAATAGGAAAAGGAGAACAAGGAGGTTATTGTGTTTTCAAGGACTTTTCTAATAAAGATATGATGATCATGTATAACAAAGCTGTATTAGATATTTAAAAAGAGAGAATTTTTAAGGAAGTAGAGGGAGTGTGCTTGATGTGATTAATATTATTTTTATAGATTAAATAAATAAATTTGATAGTTTATTGATGATTTTTTTTAATGAAAAGGAATTAGGTATTTTTTGTTTAAACACAATTGATTTATGATTTTTAGTTTTGCTGCTGTGTAATTTTGACTTAAATTTCAATTGTGTTAATATTTTTATAATTTTTCCAGTAATACTAAGACTAAATAATAATTTACATAGTATAAGATTAAATAAGTCTTTAAGTTTATATATATTTGATATAAGAAAGCAACAAAATACAATACATTTTATCATAGAAATTTAATATATTTTAAATTACTAGATAAGACGAATAAGGGTGTAATGTTAATATTTTATAAATATTTATGAAAAAAGAATCATAAATATAATTCCTTTACTATATTTTTAATTTAGTATATTACACCCTTAATTTTATGATTTTACTTTTCCAATTCTAAACACTTTTTCTTTTGTAAAAAACGTTTTGTTGAAATTGGGTTATAATTTGTTTTCTTTACAACTTTATGTAAACCGAATAATCTAGTGTTAAGAATTTACAAAACTTTCATTTTTTTCTAACTCCTATTAAAATGAAAGTAAAATTCTGGGAAACACTGAAAGTAAAACGAACTCACCATCAAATGGTAAATAATAATGGTCGTAAAAAAGCAATGGCGTGCATTTAATTGCAATTTTATATTCTTTTTTGATTTAGAAATAAAAATTTGTTTATGCAGCATTTAAATGTGTTTCAATAATGGCATAAATATACATACATACATATATAAACAAATTAAAAATGGAAAATAATTGTAGGAAAATTCTTAAAAGAAAAGAACATGGAATCGTAAATAGTTAAAGGAAAGCAGGTGTTAGGAAAATTATATGTTAAAAGAAAAAAAAAACTTATGAAATGAAAAGCATTTGTTAGGAAGAAATACTATTATGAATACTACTGTGTCTAATAAAATCACTAAAAAAGTAAATAAAAGACAGGTACTAATAAAATCGCTGAAAACTTTAACAACTTGCTGCTGCAAAAACCAATTCGTAAAAGTGATTAATTTTCAAAACAAATCCGAATATTTGGTGTTAGATTCCATTTAATTTTGTTTAAATGTAAATTGAATGTGAGTTTTTCTAATAATTTAAGTTGTATCATAAAAAATCTAGTAAATTATGGAAAAATACATACATATGTATTCAAGCTTTTTTTAATCGTTGCATTTAAAATGCAACCATATCTTGTTTATGATAAAATAATAGATTTTTGTTGGCATTTACATGATAATAACCAATAGGCAACAACAAAATAACTAACATTTAAAATTTGCCACTTAAAATAAAAATTAAAGCAATTACAAATTCTCGGTTGCCACGTTCGGCTACTGAAGTTAACAGTTGTCAGTTGCCATCTGTAATATGTTTTTGGCAACTGTCAACTCCACTGAGGTTCGGTTGCCATCCGTAAACCCATAAATAATTTGCACAAAAAATTCTTTGTTTAATTTGCTCTGACTGAACCCCCTGTTATAACAAATACCGTTAACGATATCGTTATTTGTTTCGGTTTCCAACAAAGATGATTTCGAGTAAAGTTATTTGATCGAATTTAGACATAAAAACATGTAACAAATTAATTCGTATGTAACAAATTTTGAACTATTTTATTTGAATTTCGGTCAGACTGAAATTATTACTAACATTTACAACATTTCTTTGAAATTCCTAAATTCCAATAAACTTAATTATTGAGAACAAGAAATGTTTATTTTGAAAATTAATAGTTATATATCGAATAATGGAAACGGCATTTCTAATTACTACTGAAAAGGTATTTAAGCTGTTACGGTAATTGGAGTTATATCGTTAGCTTGGAGGTAAGAGTAGCTTAGCGGTACCGGTAGCCAAACTACATACAAAATGTAATCAATATATTCTTGACAAACAAAATGTAATGTTAGTGGTAATCAATTTCTAAAATATCTCAATACGACTCAAAACGTCTCTTTTGGAAGAATTGTATCTATTTCAGTAAGAAAAATACATTGTAAGGCTGAGCTTTTATGCTTATTAGAAGAGCAACTCTTAATAATGGTATTACTAATTAAACAATTTATATTTTCTTTAAGTTTTGCAATTACTTAATAAAGTATTTGACCTCGTATTGCAAACATTAGGAACATAAAATTTAGAAAACTTACAAAAATTCCATACAACTTATTTTATTATAAAATAATTACAAAAAAAAAAAAAAACTAAATAAAATAGTGTTACATTACATTCTTGTTTGTTTTCAGTTATATAATAAATGTTTTATTAATCTTTTTTTTTAGTATTAAATATGTTTTTGTTTTAATAAATTTAAACTTAACTAAAAATACAGTTGTTAAAAATATTTGTAAAATAAATGTTAAACTAAGGGTTTAATGACAAAAAAAGAAGAAAATAAATTATTTAATAGGGAATAAAAACAACATTTAGTTAAAGTTGTTGCAATATGTTTATGATAAAAAACAAGTTATTTTAACATAAAAATGAACAGATTTTTTCAAACTCAACAATCAAAAAGGGAGGCAATAAAAACTTAAATAAAAAAAATTATTTAGCAGCAAATAATACAATAAAGTTAGAAAATTATTATTTTTTTTTGTTTGTAATAAAAAAAAATATAATTAACTTGTGTATGTATGTGACTGTAAATATTTGCCTTCTACATAACTTTGATTCATTTACTCACTCTAATACGAGTATTTGTTTGTATGTACGTTTGAAGTACCTTAACTTATTTTAAATGAATAAAGTATAACTTTTGTTTGTTTATGTTTTCTTCTCTTTTATTATTATTATTATTAATTATTATTTGTTACTTAAAATAACATTATATTTAATGAGTTGATTTTGTTTTATTTTTTCATTTGTTTAAATCTTCTCTGAACTAAAAACAAACATTAAATTAAAGCGCCTTTTTAAGAAACACAACCGGATGCTCTACAACAACAACAAAAAACAAATTAAATTAATAATAAAATTAATTATTGAGGGATTTTTGGTTGCTTTCTTTTAATTTTTAGTTTTTGTTTTTTGCGTGTGCGCTTTACTGTGTATGATTTTTCTAAGTTTATTCTTTATTCTTTCATTTATAAAATCATTCTTATTTAGGAAACTAGAATACAAATTAGAAAACATTAAATAAATAATTAGTATTTAAAAATAAAGAATACAAAAATAAAAGAATAAATTATCATTCAATGTTTTATTGGGATCAAAAGGATCAAACAAAAAATGATCCTTCTCTTTAACTTCCTTGACCCGAGATGAGTTCATCACATATCTTAACGAGTTCGGCGTTTTCTTTAGTCTTCTGAGCCAATTGCTCATGTATGGATGATCGGGCGATTTCTTCTTTTTTAAGTAAGGCTTTCAGTTTTGTTATTTCTATTGAGTGCTCTCGTGTTAGAGATTCCAGTTTTTTGTTGGCGCTGTAGTAAATAAAAAAAAAAAAATAATTAGAGTTGAATAATATTTAAGAAAAAAGAGGCTTTATTTAAAACACAGTTTTAAACTAATGGCATCTTCGTTAAACATAACATTAAATATATTTTGAACATATTAATCTTGAAATTATTTGCTATATTTTTCATTCAATTTAAATTATTTGAAAATTTAAACAAGACAGTCAAATAAAATTTGTGTTTTAATATAAATTTCTTTTGTGTTGTACATTTTTTTGTGATAGACGAAATTTTAAATATGTTTCTTTAAATTTTTCAAACGAATTGCACCGGATACAATACAAATTTTTTTTGTTACAATGAAACTGATTTCCGGTATCAACTATCCTATTTTGAGCGTTTAATTATATTTTGAGACCACATAACTTCATCTTACTATGTATTAACGTCATTAATCTAAGAAGTTTTTTTTTAAACAACAAACACCTAAAATTGCATACTTTTAACTATACCTATAATCAACTAGACCAAATACATCAATTTACAGGCTCTACTTTAATTTTCAATTATAACTAGTCTTCAAATATCTAATATAACCTAATATCTACCTAGATGACGTTATAATTTATACATTTTAAATATTTTATAATATCGAAATAGGTATAAGTATTTTTTTATTCTAATAAATAAAATAATTCTTGTCATTTTATTGCTTAAAAATTCTATCATTTGCATTTGTTTTGAAATCATTATTCTGTTTGTTTTAAAATTGTTAAATTAAATTATTATTATCTTGTAAACATTTAAAGTCAAAGCAAAATAAATCAATGGTCGCATTTGTATAACTAATAGATTTTGTTTAGATATGGCAGATTTGATTTTCCCAGAAAAATCGTTTGAAATGAGTGAATTGTGCTGCAAAAACTCTTAAGGTACGGTCACACTGGGCAAATATTTACTCAAAAAGCGTAACCACTTGTTTTAGCACAAGTTTGTTTGAAGTCAAATAAATTAAAACTAAATATATATTGTTATTTGACCTAAATAAATAAATAAACGAGTATTATTCCTCTTGCGAATATTTTTTATAAATATTCAGCCTTATTATGAGTGTCGTTTTCTTTTTACGACAACGACTGTTTCGTAATAGATTAAAGAAACAAATTTAATTTTATTTCATAATAAGGCTGATTATTTAGTGGTTACGTCTTTTTCGGCAAATATTTGCCAAGTGTGACCGTAACTTTAGTAAAAATTTTTTTCCGGACAAAATTTTTTTTTGGAGCAAATGGGGTAAATCCACCTTAAGTTATCTATACGATCCGTAGGTTTGGGCTATTAAAAAGTCATGAAATTTTAATTAGAAAAAGAGACAATCGTGCCCTTTACCTTATATCTTAATCAATTATGAATCGATTTTGTGATTTTCAATGCTAAAATTCTCGATTGCTTATCCCATATATGCCACAAATATTTCTGAAAATTATCTAGGGACACTGAAAAGTTATATTTTACAGACATATGGTTCGACGTAAAAAATAAAAATATATAAACATACGCCAGGTTTTATAAATTTTGATTGCTTAATTTAAATATGTATTGGAAATTTTATGTTTTTGATCGGTGGGTGTGATAAATATTTAAACAAAGTTTTATTTTTCAAAATTTCTTTCACTTAAATACTTTTAGCACTAGTACTTTTGTACAATGTACATTTATGTAATAAAATGACTTACATTTCCAATTGTTGCATTGCATGATTTTTCATTTTATCATATCGTTGTTCCTGTAAATGTAGGTTTTCTAAATTCTTGCGCTTTTCCTCTTGTAAAGCTTCTTCGCTTTCTTTTAATTGGCAGGTCATTTCTTTGCTCTTTTCATATTTTCTATAAATGAAACAAAATTAAATTAATTAATCACTACAAATAATTAACAAAAATATTATTATTTTTTTTAAACTTACACATGCAAATCGGAAAATGTTGTTTCCAGTGATGTTAAATGATGATAATTTGAATCGCGATCGCCCTTAACTTCAGCCAATTCTTTTTCGTAATTTTGTGTTAATTGCTCTTTATCGGCAATTAATTCAGCTATGGCTTTTTCATAGGCTTCAATAACACCACTAGTAAATATAAAAACAAAATATAAAAACAAAACAAGAGTTTTTTTTATTAAATTTGTAAATAAAATAAAATATAAAACACTTTAAACTTAAATATTATTTAGTATATTAGTTTAATACTCACGTCATTTTTGCTATTGTTTTGTCTTTTTCTGTGATACGTTTGATTAAAGCCTCTTCCCTTTGTTCAGCATCTTTAAGTTTCTTTTCAATATCTTCTGTTTTAAGACTATTATGAATACAAATAATAAAGAAAGCCATGTATTAATAAACTTTATAAATATTGTTTTTAGCTACATGAATTTGTGCAAGGAACATTTCTAAATATAACAAATCAACAAGTTTTGTTGTTGTTTTACAAAGAATTTCTGTTTCTGAGTGGTGGATGGGAAGGCAACTAAATAAAAAAAAAATCGATAATGATTCATTTATTTGTTTGAATAAAATAGTGAATTAGTTGTGTGCAGTGTTTGTTGCAGGGTACAGCACACTGTTTCATATGCCAACAAAATGGCGATAAATTATTTCTTTCTTATAAACTATGAAGTCAATTTTTGTCACATGGTTTTATTGAGTGGATTTTAATTAAAATAATTTTGGCTTGGCTTTGAAATGATTTTCAAAACAAACAATTATTTTGTCACACGAGTTTAAAGAACAACCCATGGTGTAACTATACAAGGCGAGTGCAGTAGCACTGCTGACTGACTTTGTTTACAATTTACTTATGTCAAGTAGAACATTATTTTACACAAACAAAATGCCTGTTGTTTCTGTATTGTGTTGTAGTTGTTGCCGATTTGCACTTACCTTGTACAGGCACACCATGGAACAACCTATGTACATCATTAAATTGACACTACATGTTTTGTTGACTTTTTCACCTACGTCTTTATAAAACAAAAACTGTTGACAGGATTTTACATTCAAACATCGGGAGAACAAAATTAGAAGTTTAGATCATCATTTATTGTGATTGGTGCAAGTGATTGGTACAACTAAACTGCAGAAAATTACGTTTGAATGTATATAAAAATCAACAAGCGACTAGAATGTAAGAAAGTTAAAAAACGAATGTGTTTTCTGGGAAAACAAATGCAGATTGATCGGCAACTAAGACGAATCTGCATTACGTTTATTTTTTCAATATTTTAATAAGGTTTATATCCAGGCAACGTGTATAATTCGTCTTTTGACATAAAGTTTTAACATATTTGTCATAAATTCAAATACCGGCACATAAAGTTTCTAAAACACTAGAGCAATGTGGGTCAATATTCATGGATTGTTCTTCTTTACAATTCCACTCCACTAGCAATCAAAGGTACCAAATCTTACAATTTATTCAGAATAACCGTCTAGATTTCATTGAAATGAGGAGCCTTCATAGTTGTAGACCACAGCAACGACATCGATTAAATTGTTTGGCTTTACAATTCCAAACCACCAGCAATCAAATCTTACGTAAGTTTAACAAAAAAAAAAAGTAACACATCTTACTGCCTATTAAGAATAATTGGCTAGACCATATTGAACTGAAGTCTTCAGATAAATTTTTATTGTAAAAGTATTCTTGAACCACTGCACTGTGCCAAACATTATTTGCTCTATCTACAATAACTAAAAATTCAAATATATATTGATAGCATCACACATTATCGGGACCATATAATCCATCATCGGAAGACCTTAATATATATCACAATTGTCAGACTCAGAGTTTAAATTGGACGTTTTTGAATGATTTAGTCATCATTAGCTCTTATTCTAATTTACGAGCTAATCTTTTGATTTAGAAGAGCGATATTGGCATCGTTACAAAATCACTTGCCTATCTTGATGCATTCGCAATGAAGACTCATTATAAGTTTAATTGTTTGTCTGGTTCTCTTGACATTTTACTGGAGAATCATCACAAACTATCGTGGGATAGTGGTATCAATATGGTTAATCATTTTTTGGGTTCAGCCTAGCGATTCTAGATTGGTTATGACGCTGTTTTGCCAGAAAATTGTACATGCACAATGATTTCATCGGACGAAGCTCTTTTTTCCGCACGAGAAGTTGTCTTTCTTTAATGATTAAAATATAGTAAGATCAGTTCATTCTGCCTTATCTCTCTTACAGAGCTCAACACATCAACGGCAAATGACCCAGCAATAAGTTTAGGCTCGGATATGACGTAATTGGCAGACTCCATCACGATCCAAACATCCTTTATTAATTTGGGGAAAAACATATATGACATTGGTCTTGTGATTCCAAACATCAATGAGTCTCTTCTAAAGTATATGGATCGGTTTAGAGACGATCACATCTTTTAAAGGATTCATGCAATTACTTTTGAGAGGTAGTCTAATAGAAATGATGATTGATCACGGTGCACAGATTGAGATTAGAACTAAGTAGGCGATCATTCATCTGTAAATTAACTTGTAGAATATGTAATCGTAAATTTGCTCTATCAACGCTTTACTTCCTGATATTTATATTGTCTCAGTTACGTTTTGAACTTTATTAAGGGTAATAGCTACTGACGAAACAAACATGATCTATCCGCGAAAGATTCAGAAGAAAGCACATTGTTATCGATCGGGGAGAATATAAAAACCAGGATGCATCTAGTTATTACGGTATCTTGTTTTTGTTCGGGCCAAAAGCTTTTGGAGATTCAATAAAGCAACCCTCGTTTAAGTAAATTCCGGTCATCCAGGTGCTTAAAATCGGCTGAAGATATCTGCGTCCAAGATAACAGGTTACTAACTCTTGTTTATTAATAAAAGTTGCCTCATTTGTTAAATTGTTCGTTTATTGTTATTCTTAAACAAACTATATAAATTTCTGCCATACCTTGACTATCAGGAGTGAATCAAATCGAAAATAAATAAAATGTTTGTATTGATTTACTAATATTCTAGGGTTATGAATTATAATAAACAATATTTTGAGAACTTAAAGTTCAACGCAGTAAAACTACAATCATGGTGTAAATATACAAGGTTAGTGCAAATCGGCAACAAATGCAACACAATACAGAAACAACAGACATTTTGTTTGTCAAAAAAACTTGGAAAAGTATTACTTTTGCCATAAGTAAATTGTAAATAAAGTTAGTCAGCTGTGTTACTATCTACACCCACCTATAACTATACATTACACCATGACTACAATTTTTTCTTTTGAAATTTTTCTATTTTTATGTCTTGATTTATATTTTTTAGGCTAGTTTCTAGGGTATCCAAATTAATCAATTTTTCTTTTGTTCGAATAAAACGAATAATTCGAACAAGAGATTTTTACTTATTCGACTAATTCGAACACATATTTAAAATTAATCGAACTATTCGAATAATTTAAAATTTTTAAATAAAGTAAAATGAAAATATTTTTCATTCATGAAGTTGTACATAAAGAATTATCGTCTAAATCCATCTTTAATAATATCACTTATATACATTTTAATAATTATGCTTTTTGCCTATTTAAACGTTATCATCATCAATGTTATCCTCAATATCACTTCCTTCAACATACTCATCATCTTTTTTTCTCAGTTAGCAGCATTTCAGATTAAGTTATAAGGATGACTCTGGTTTCATTAAAAACCGGTGTATATGGAAACCAAAATGGTCCACAATGTATAATTTAAATTCTATATATTTAAATGTTTTAGTAAAGTCATCGTGCTTCCAAAAGTTTCTTACTATACATATCGTTGGTCTCATGTAGAAAGGCCCTAACTCGCTATTTTTTCGAAATTAGTTTCTTTTGCGATTCCAATGCATTTAACGCAAATACACCTACTTACAAAAATTTATTGCAATAGTGTAAAAAATAACGCTTTTATAATCAGTTGTACAAAAAAAGTTACATGTTGAATATTACAGTTTCTATTATGTTTTTACCTTCTCCTGTAAAGTTTCAAATATGCGAGTTAGGACCTTTCTACATGAGACCATCGATATTTGATATTTCTTTCTTCCCATAAGTATTTTGTATGCAATCACTTTCAATACATTCTTTCGAGCCGTCAATAAGGAACAAATATTTTTATAAGTAATTAACACATAATTTCGATTTTGTAAATATTTCGCCATTATATGTGGACTTTACAATAACCAAACTCCTTAATTTTTTTTTATTTGTATAAAGGAACAAACAGAGCTCTTATAGTGATTTAAAACTTTATTTAACTTTCGTTTATATCATATTGAAACGGAATGGTTTTTAATTATTACTTATTATTTTTAATTATAAAATTTTTAAAAGAAACAATAAATTAACACAAAAATATTTATTCATTTTATTCGATTATTCTTCTTAAAATTTATTGAATTATTTGTTATTTGAAAATGGTCGTTTGGAATTCTTCGAATAATTATTCGTCAGAAATTGTTCAATTATAGGAGCGATCATTATTCGAATGCACACCCTTGTAGTTTTCCACATATGTATGCACAGAAAATCGTTACTTTAAAAAATATACTCATTGAATGTGCTTTTCGATTCATATATCCTCTAAATATAGTAATTGCACATACATAAATATTTAAAATCGTTAGGGAAACAGTGTTGCATATACACTACACAATACGGTATGTTTGAAATAAAATAAACAAAGTGAATACCTATGGAATACTAAATTAATGGTAAATAAACAATGAATTTCACTTACACTTCATTTTTGATTTTCTTTTCAAGTTCATCCATTTTATAGTTGATCTGTTTATCATCCGATTGTGTGGAACTATTTGTTAAAAAAACGAAATACAAAGCAGAATAATAATAACACAAGGTTAAGGTCAATTAAATGGTACTACATTAAAAAAACATTTTAAAAACATACTTGGAATTCTCGAAAGTTTTATTACAATCGTTATCTAAACTCATATCCTTAATCACATCGACACTCATAGTGGCATTCTTCTAATAAACAAAGGGGTGGAAAAACAAAATAAATGTTAAAAATATAAAAAATCCTTTTGTTTAGTTAAAGCAACAACTTACTTTGTTTACTTCCTGTTGTAATTGGCGTTTATATTGTTGGACCTGTTGTTCCAACTGCAATTGCTGTTTAACTTCTTTTGATCTTTCTTTCAATAATTTGGCACTGGCACCGGTTAATTCCCCTACAGCTGCTGCTCCTACTCCTTCGTCTGCTACAAATGGGGTTAATCCGCTTGTTGGTTTTGTGTCTATAACAAATGAACGATTACTGTAGTTATGTTCGTCTTCTTCAAGTGTTGGACTTAAACAAGGATTAATAGTATTAGTTGGTATTTGTAATTGTTGTAGTTGCTGATGTCCCTGATTAACTGGCACTGGTACACCAAGCAATGGATCAAATTTCAATAACAATGAACTACGATCCACCGGTGTATTGTTATTGCCTTTTGTTAGAAGATAATCAAAATCGGATGAATTCAAAATAACTGTGAGTTGAGTGGTAGTAACGTTATGATGAAAAAAAGAGAGAGAAAGAAAAAACACACATACAATAAAACAGATTTAGTAATATTAATTATGAGGATGATGTTTGTTGTTTGTTAAAGGATTAATAACTATAATAATAACATATTTCAGATGTTAGGGTTCTTTGTTTTAAAAAATTAAGATTTAAATATTTCAATGCAATGCATTTGGAATTTCAGTTTTTTTTTAACATTTCATTATTTTAATATTAAGTGGTAGTCATATTTCATGTCCTCGAAATTCTCATTATTAGTTGTTGGTTTTTCAAATTTATTTAATTTTGTACCTACAAATTTAAAGTTTTAGTTTCATAAATATTAAGAAATGAGTTATATCGTCCCCGCAATATAACAATAGTGTATGTGCACTATTGTTTGAGAAATAGTGTCATTTCGACCATTTCTATCAACTTGATCAACTTTTCGTTTACTGGAAAATACAATAAAGAGCTGCCAATTTGTAATCGAAAGCTGCATGATTTCCAAAATTTGTGCAAAAAGAATGTAATTCCTCGTGGCTCGCATTCATTTTTTTTTAACTTACAAGGTGGAAAGAAGCGAAATTATTTAGATGAGCCAGATGTAGCAGAGGAAGAGAAAGAAGACGAATTGTCATAATTTTTTGTTTATAATAACCCAAATTGGAAAGTAATGAATATGTGCCACTTTATTAACAAAACTATGAATTCATCACTGTTTTATAACGTTACAAATTGATATTTTTGAGATCAAATATTTTAAATTAAAATACAGTAAAATTATTGAATAAAACAGAGTATACCATACAAAATAAAATAGTGTATCAGATACATCATACGAATTCCTTAAAAAAATAAAATAGGACTTGCGCTTTGAATGACATAATTATTTTATTTACCGCGATATTGAGGTTTTAATAGATAGATCCGATTTGACAAAAACTTTAAACTCTATTTTCTCAAAACCCCCAAAAAAAAAAATATACTCTATTGTTATATTGAGGGGACGATACATGAGTGTACAGTTTGTGGATTAATACAATTAGTAGTATTTTAACTTTCTTTTAGTTTTTAAAAATATTTTCACTGAAAGTATTCCTTGAAAAGACTTTAGAAATGCTTCTTTTTAAAGTTAAGAGTTACAGTTTGCGAAACTATTAATTTTTTTATCTGCTCCTATTTGTTGAGAATAATTTAATAAAATCTTCAGACCGGTTTTAAGTTAAAAAATACTACCAAAAGAATCCAACTCTGAATTTTGAAAGATAACGAGAATAAGAAAATGCGATAATAAGCAAGATGACTCGAGTTTTGATCTCGATCTACAATTTTTATAAAGGAACCATTGTGCCATTTAACAGCGGTTAATACTATGTAGCAAAATTCGCTTTAAAGAATTATCTGAATATGATTCATATTTTTCTCTCATGTAATTGTTTTAAAAATTTGTCTGTCTGTGTTTCAAACACAGAGAAAATAGTTTTGTTGTGATAACCGAATTTATTGCTAATTGAATTACTCAATCTAAATGACTGAATTTTTCTGTTTTAGCTGGAAAATTTTAAAAACGGTGACAAAAGTTCAGTTATTTCAATCATAATTCTTCTGTGTCAATTGATTTTCTGTGATTTTCCTAAGAAATTTTTCCCAAATTATATACATTTTCTATTACTGCGCCTCTTGGCTATTTATTGAGCCGTTATAATGGGATCAGATTTCTCGAATTATGAAAATATAACTTCATATTTGTATCAAATATATTTGCCTTTAAAGTAAAGTCACAAAAGATCATAAAACTAATTTCTTTTATTGCACGGAATATCTGTCTAGTCTATTTATGATCCATCGTTCTCTATCAAATATATTTCTTATGTTTATTCAAAGTATCTATCATGAAATGATAAAAAAACGATGACAGCCATTAATGAATTCTATATTTTGTTTTAGAATTATAAACATTAATCCTAAAAAAATTTACAAATTTGTTCTAAAAGTGACTAAAATTCAAGGATCGAGGCCCAAAGTGCGTTTCATATATTTTTTGTGTTCAAAATATGAAACCTCATGCCAATAAAGACTTTTTCAAGTATTTTATAGAATGAAATAACTTTTTATTAAAAAATAATTTTCATAAATTAAACCTTGAAAATTAATTAATAAATTAAAAAACAAGATATCTTTGTTTAACAAATTAGTTTTTATAAGTTAAATTAATGATGAAATGTTTTATAAACAGATGTTTTATAAACAGGTTTTATCGCCGCAGGTTCCGCTGACCCCACAAACATTATAATAACTGATTATATGTATCAAAAACGATTTTAGTCTGATCCAATTTATTAATTACTAAATCTTATCTTCCGACAATTAGAACAATAATTCTAGTTTAGAAAACTGAGATCTTGTGCAATTAATTATAAAGAACAGGAACAAGCTGTTCATAAACAAACTGGTAAACAAATAAACAGTAAAATTGTTAAAGAATTTTAATGAGCAAAATCATTATAAAAAGATTAAAATATCTGTCTCATAAAATACAAATTCCAATAGAAAAATTGACTTATTTTAATTTAAATTAGTTTATTAGACTGTAATGATTAATTTTCATAATTTTTCGGTTTGATTAATATTTTAAAGAAACATTTGTTTTCATAAACTTTTGTTTGCGTAAATACAATAAACTTGTGATATTTGACAGTTATTGTAAAACAAATTTTTTTTAATCTGTCATATTTTAACGAAATTTATGTTTATGATAAAATTAAAGAGTTCCTTCTTTATTTATTGTAATTTTAATTATAATAAATTTTTTAATAAATAAATAATATTAATAAAATAGAAACTGTGATTATACTCCTTAATAATTCTTTTAAGAATTTTTATTTGTATTAGATCGACTAGTCGATTTAAGATTAAATTTTCTTGTTTTAAATAAAAATATTTATGTAATACAGAGAAAAAACAGTTTTGGTATAACTGAATTTTTCTGTTGTAGTTGCAAAATTTTAGTTGAAATGAAATAAGCTCGGCTATTTCAATCATAACTATTCGTTGTCTGAATTTAAAAAATGTGTAAATGTGTTTCATCAGTATCCGTGTGTAAGATTTAGAAGAGATGATGTTGACACGGAAGACAAAGATCGTCCAGGTCAGCCAAACAGGTTTGAAGAGGCATTAATACACGAGTCAAACTCAGGGTTCATCCTAAAGCAAGGAAATTGGGTACCATACGAATTGCAGCTGAGACCTTGAAATACGATTGAAAAAAAGGAAATCCTTTTTGCAACGAATTTGATGCGATGAAAAATGTATAAATTACGATAACCCGAAGCGTAAGCGTAAGAGATCGTAATAATGCAACTGATTCGTTTGAAATGAACATTGGCCGAAAAACTCTCAGAATATACTACCAGATATGCAGCGTAATATTCCATCATGACAACGTTCGGCCTCATGTTGCAAAAACTGTGAAAAACTATTTAGAAAGAAGTGGTTAAGAAGTTTTTTCTCAACCGCCTTATAGTCCAGACCATGCCACCTCCGACTACCATTTGTTTCGATAGATGCGGAACGCTCTCTCTGATATACGCTTCACTTTAGAACAAAATATTAAAAGTTCTTTGGGCGCGGAATTTATATAATGCCAGAAAAATGAGAAAAGGTCATAGCTAACAATAGCCTGTACTTGGAATAAATTTATATTGTATAAATGTTTCAAATTACAACCTAATATACATTTTAAAAAATCCTGCTTTTTAAGTTATAAACCCAATAACATGTTATGCTCTTGCTTTCTCTGTAGTTCTCTGACCAGCCATTGATTGTGATTTCATTTATATAATTTATATGAATTTCATTGAAATTATAGCTATTTACATGTAAGTAACCAAATATGCTACACCCCTCCCTGGTGGCTATGTTTTTCGACCAGTATTTTAAAATTTTACTTAAATTAAATCATTTAATTAAAATGGCACACTCTTCTCTGGCAAACATTTAAAATTACTAGTAGTTTTGCCAAATCACACAATTATCGTAAATTTCCAGATAAAATTACTTGCACCACAAATTTCTGTCCTATAAAACTCGCCCCCTTTCAACATACTTACACTGCCTGTTATGTATTTATTTTTAGTTATTATGTTATTGCACATTTCTCCATACATTTTGTGGTCAATACATTAGGGAGTTTAATGGAAGTTCATACATATTTGTACATACTCGAACATTAATAAAATGAGTCAGTCACATTATACGGAAATGTTAATGAAATTTGTAGACAAAAACAAAATAAAGCAGAAAAACAGAAAATCAATATAAAAAGCATCGACCAAAAGAAACACCTTAAGATGAAAAGAAAGACAAAAGAAAAAACCTCCCCAGTAAATATGTATGACTGAGTGCATTCTGTAAAACAAACGGGTATGTTTAGTGACAGACAATTCAATAAAATTATACACCAATTTTTCAAAAAAATTAATTAGTTGTAAGCATAATTTTTGGCTTCAAATTCAAAAGGTATTGTGGTGTGGAGATGCCTTTCCTGGTGCGGTCTGAGCCTATTTTTAAGACAAAAGATATTATGGATAGATAAACATCTAATATATTGGAGAATATCAAAATAAAAATGGCTATTCTAGCTAGACCCGAAACATAATTCAGGTCTTGCCAAACAATGCTTTTTTAATAGTAAAATTCATGTTATGGCGTGGACCTCCCCTAATATATGCTGTTAAAAACAAACAAAAAGAAATAATTTTTAACTTTTTGATTCTATTATATTGTCCCTCACTGTAAATATGTGAATGATATTATAAATGTGAGTGTGTTTGTTGGTTTAGTTGGTAAATAATATATTTAGTGTTGAATTTCCTTCCGGTTTGAAATTGCAGCTCTTCTTCTTTGGACAAGAAAAACATTAAAATATTTTCTACATGATTTCACTGAAGTGTGCCCAATTTTTTAAATGACAATATACTTGTACTTTGCTTTATATTTAATACTCTTATTTAAGTATTTATGTACATACATATGTATGTAATTTTTTTATTACTTCACTCTACGACTTACTTCTTTAGTTTGTTGTCAATAATTGCAACTCTACTTGTAATTGTGAGAGAATATTTTCAGTTGTTGTTTATTTTGCGTTTGCTTTTCTTGTGAAAAATATTTTACTCAAATACTTATTTGGACAATACGCACGTATTTAAATGTTTGAGAGTAACAGAAAAAGAAGAAGCAAACAAAAATAATGAATATAAGAAAACAATTCTCAATTATTGTCTGTTATATTTTTTGTTATATTTATTAATTTATTAATGTATGGGTATTTATGTATGTTGCTGGGTTGGTTAAACAGAGGCCCCCCCTAAATTCAACTATAAGACAGAGTTTTTTATGTGTTTTGGTTTAAATTGCCAATAGATTGAAATAAAAAAAATATTGTTTTAATACAAACTAATTGCTGTATGTAAAACAATTACATACGAGTATATTTATGTGAATGAATTTGTTGGTAAATTGGCCTAATACCAGTATTTGTTCGAAACTTGGCGAATACCGAAACTTTTTTAAACAAGTAAGAGTGCTATATTCGGCTATGCCGAATCTTATATACCCTTCACCTTTGTTGTGAAGGGTATATATTATGCATAATTATATTATACATAATAATGTCGATAAACTTGCCATCTGTTGATGAATTTGTTCGTAACAATATTAATACACTTTGTTTGATTTTTGCTGATTTTAAATAGCAAACTTCTCGAAAGCATGGCTGACAGAATTATTGAAGATTTGGATCCCGAAGATATCTGGGGACTTCAGAAAATTGATTTCAACATCCAGACGGACATGGCTTAATAGACTCCGCTATATCTAAGCTATCCAGAATATATATACTTTATAGGGTCGGAAAATTATATACCCTTCTCATGAAGGTGAAGGGTATAAAAATATAGATTATGGTATTTTAAAGGAGAAACAAGTTTTAAATGTAACATATAGAACACAAAAACTTATATTTTATAGTATTTTCTATCTTGTGTATAACGGTAGAAAATCTTGTGTATAATAGTATTTTCTATAGAAAATCTTGTGTATAACAGTTGGTTCTATAGAAAATCTTGTGTATAACAGTATTTTCTATAGAACATTTTGTGTATAACAGTTTTCCTATAGAAAATCTTGTGTATAACAGTATTTTTTAAAGAAAATCTTATGCATAACAGTATTTAAAAAAAAAATCTTGTGATACTGTTAGTATTTTTTATAGAGACATTAAATCCGGAGCTGCATTGACAAAATAAGTGAAGTTTTCTTTTGCAAAATGTGGTTAAAAATATTGTGAAAAGAACTGATGCCTGCCTAGTTGTGGATATTTACCCGACTCATTCTATTATTTATTTCAGTATAGGTATTATATTTCTAAAAAAATTGTGTCTTTAAGTCAATTCACTTTATAACCTCAAATAAGCTAACCATTTACTAATAATGTTTATTTTGTTTTGAATAATGTTTGATTGAACTTTGCACACTTCAGCCTGTTGGCCAAAGAATTAACTCTTAACTTTTGTCGGTGACCTATAGCTCCTTACAAAAAGAATTTATTGCAACACAAATTTCCCGATCGTATAATTTGACGAAATTCAGGTGTTAATTGCCGACTAATCATGAGATTTAATACCATTGGATTTTTGTGGTGCTATGATAAAGATAGAATCTATTCAGAGCCAATCGCATTAATTACAGCTTTAAAAAAATGCACGACGTAATTAGCGAAATAGTCTAGGTATTTGCCAAAATGTAATTAAAAATTTTAATAAAAGAATCAAGAGTGGACATTTCTCCGCTATCATTTTTCATTTATAATTTCAAATCTTAATCTTTCCAATACAATAGAAATTTGAATGATTTTCATATAGGTACATAATTTCTGTTTTATTAAAAAAAAAAACAAAAATATTATGAATTGTAATTATTTAAACAAAGAAATAATAAATAAAAAAAAAAAAAAAAAAAAAAAAAAAAAGTTCTCGGTATAAACTCCTTATTTGCTACATAATTTAAAAAAAATGTATTGATTTAACATTGTAACAGAATATATGTATGTAGTATACGTGTTTACCATTTATGAAAAAACCCTATCGATAACTATTTGATTAGAAAATCATAGTTCTGATTAATATCAATGAATATTATAATAATTATTTATATTTGTATGTATCTATACATATGTAGATATGTATTTCATATTGATTTTTATTTAATGAATGACAAAAAGCATCAACAAATAATAAATATGACTGCAATAATTACTTATACATACATGTGGTTACGTATGCATGTACAAACATACATATGTATGTCATATCTGAAGCTCATATAAAAAATGTGTTGGAAATTTTGTGATTTTCATTATTTATAGTAGATATTTTCATTTGAAAAGCCGTAAATATGTTTTTATCACCATCACCAACCACATCACACATTCATATTTAGCTCTAAGAAATAAGAACTATCCACTATTAGTTTTTTTTTATATTCCATGACACACACCACCACTAGACATGTAAATTTAAATCCACAATATTATTTTTTTATCAAGGCTTGTCTTAGCTATTCCTATGGATTTTACATTTAGATTTTCATATTCATAAACTTTTTATTATTCCTTTTTTTTAATTTTTGTTTGTTTTTTTTTTTTTTTTGGCACAAAATCGATTTTTTTCTGTAGGATTCTTCTTGTAATTTTTTGTTTGTTTAATATTCCTAAAAGGTTTTTTTATTGTTATAGGGTTTTTAAGTTTTTGTTACTTAAGTATTTGTTTAGGTTTGTTGGAAAGCTTAGATTTGCTGTTGTCGTTATCTGTTTTTTGTGTTTTTTGCCAATAAGATGGGTTCATTACACTATTATTTCAAGTTTGTTTTGTTTTACTAATTGTTGTTATTTCCTTTGATATCATTCATGTTTGTTGCTATTGTTGTATTGTAATTGTACCTTAATTTAGATATGACAATTATGATAGTTCTTTTTCTTTGTCACACACATTCACTTACTCACTCTCTCACACAGTTGAACAGTTTCTTTGATAGGTTTCTTGTGTGCGGCTAATGGTTGTTAATTTTTACACCTTCTTGCGTTTTTAGAAATGACGTCATATTCTTTCTTAAATTGTCATATGTTTGTGGTGGTTTTAGTACGTAATGCAATTTGTCAAATTCATTAAGTTTGTTTTTGTTGGTTTTTTAAATTTATTTACATTTGTGTACTTGAAAAATTAGACGATGAGTTAAAGTTGGCAACTAACTCAACTCAAATTTTTTTTGCGTGGAGTACACTCTTACTTCGTAAAATGTGGATGAAATGGTAGTTTTAGCTTACTTGTAACATATGCGAGGATAGTCGCGAAAGTGTTTGCTACAGCAAGTTAGTTTAATTACATCCCACATTAATACACGTAATACTTTTACAAAATTTACATTGAATAACATTTTAATTAAACCCAAAAAGTGATTTCCGTAATATAATGTGCAACAATTGAAGTATTTTTTTTTTTAAATAGAATTACATTGTATAAATTTAAAAAAGCAAATTTAATTATTTCATGTAAAATATTTTCTGTTCGATATAAAAATGTCCATCATGTTATTCGTTTTCTTTAAAATTCTTCATATTAAACAAGTAAGAAAGTATAGTCGGTCAAGCTCGATTAAGTACCTATACTCTACACCCAGTATGTATATGAGCATATGAGTCTTATAATGAACAAATTATCATAAAATTTAGTGGGATGAAAAAAATTATTTTTGATACATTTTATCATGATATCAATACTCGTAAAATATTTATGTTAAACTGATTTCTTAAGTGGGTTTTATATGGTAGCTATGCATATAGTCAATTTTGTATATAGCAGTATTTTCTATAGAAAATCTTGTGTATAACACTATTCTTTTATAGCAAATCTTGTAAATAACAACTTTTTCTACATAAAATTATCTGTATAACAGTATATTCAATAAAAATATTACAGAAAAAAAGGTTTGTTTTATATTTTTACAAATTAGTTTAATGAAATTATGATTCAATAGAAATATGTATTTTTATCGAATAATCGATTTATGATTAGAACAAACATCGGCTTTCACCCATTTGTTCTGAAACTGAAAATTTTATAAAGCAAAAACAAAGATTATGGAATTTTAAAGGACAAACAACTCCGAAAAGTTATTAAGTTCTTAACATTTTTGCTTGAAAATAATAGAAATATTTCGTAATTAAAAGGAAACTCCTTATAAGGAGGTTTATGACACAAACAGCGAATTGTGATTAAATTAAAATATTTTTGTAATTTCCTTTTAATTGGCCATGAGCAAAAGGGTTATTCAAAAATTTACAAACAAAAATATATTAAAATTTTACATTAATTAAAAACAGCAGATGTTAACAACTAAATGTTGACCTAATATTGACGATATGGATAACACTGTTATGTGGTTTCAACAGAATCGCTAACATGTCACACATCCACCAAAATAATGAAGCAAAATTGCACGAAATATTGCTGTTAATTGTCCTCCCCGATCATGTGATTTAACACACTCAAATTATTGTAGTGCAGCTTTTTTAAAGATGGATTTAATGCAGAGCAAATCGAAACGATTCCAGTCTTAAAAATCAAAATCCGTAACGTGATTATAATATGATTGAAAACTTTGATAAAATAATCTATATGCATGGGTTTTCATTTACACATAATTGATTACCCAGTAAAAAAATCGCGTTTTTAAAGCACTTAAGAGAAAAAGCGCTTTTTTGAAGCGTAAATGCTTATGAATAAAATATACAAAAATATGCTTTTTTAGTGCTGACAACGAAGAAGGTTTTAAAGCGAAAAAACAAAAATGAAATTATAGTCAACAGATTTACGTATGACAACGAAAGTCAATTACAAAACGAATATCGCGCTTCTAAGTTACTATGAATTTTTCTTAAGCAAAAACATTCAGATAGAATTTGTTCTTTGATTGGTGTGCGCGAAGTGACGTAAAACACTTTAGAAAAGTGCTTTATTTGCATGTTTGATTAGGTTAAAAGAAGCGCTTATTGTCAGCAGAAAGTAGTCCTCCAAACTGGGAACACCTCATACAAAAATCATGCATCCCATCAGCAGAAATTCATACATAAAACCTGCTCCTTTTGGAGCACATTTTTACTGTGTATAATCTCTCCAAAACAAATAAAATTTTAATGATTTTAATATAAATTAAATTATTTTCTTTTGAAAAACTAAGTTCTGTTCCTTTAGCTTAGTTCATTGAAATGTCACAAAAGTTTTTAATTCTTGCTTATACCTATATTATATATATAGCTATAGACAGAGAAATAGCGCAATTTACTGTTTTAGTACAGTAACGGGATTGAATCCTTGTTTTTCCGTCAGGACCATTCAGATTAATTTTGGTTTCATTCGTGAAAAGCCAGATTTTTTCCAGAATTTGATATCCTTATTCCGGTATAGTTTTGCAACAGACAATCGTGCCTTTATATTCTTTTGTGACAGAAGTGTTTTTTTCTACTTACACGACATTAAAAAAATTTGCATCTGATTTAACACATTTAATGACATTATAAACCATCCTTTCAGAACATCCAATTATTTAAGCTATTTTTGTTTGTTTCGTACCCTTATTGTGAAGTTCCCAGAGAACAATTTTTTCTAGAGTGAGCATTTCGGTCCTCTTCCTATTTTAGTTGCAAAATTAAGAATAAATTACACAAGAATTTACCGCCGAAATTAGCATTAACTATTTTTGTTTAAAATCGAAATAACTGTGCGCTATTTCATTGTCCATAATATCTAATTTTTAATAAAATAAAGAACGTGCAAAAGTTAACAGAACATTCCTAACGAATTTTTGGAAAAGCAAAGTGGATCAAAAGCATAGAATAGACTTCCTTAACATTTGATATTTCATAGAACATTGGAGCGCTATTTCTCTCTCCACAGCTGCATATCCAATGCAACGTGACAGGTTCATTTAGGCCTAGATTTCCGTTCACAACACTAAGTATTTTTATGTTGTAAACTGCGATTACGATTCACAACACTTATCGGCTTAATCGTATAAAAAAATGCATGTTGTGTTGTAGTCGACATTTTAGTGTTGTGAACGATAATTGGGTCCTAAATGTTATTGAACTAGTTCTTTTTCTACAAAATAGGTTTTATTATTTTCTTTACTGTTCTGATAATATTCTCAATGCTGGTAAAAAATACTTGTGTTATGACATAGAAAACGCTTTAAAAATTAAAGTTTTCATTTATATTTTAAATATTGTATTTAAAAATGTTACTAATTTTAATATATTATAAAAGCGATATAGCATTAAAATTATAATTTAGTTCTGAAATGTTGATGTTTTTAAAAAGCGTCAAATATTTGCAAACCAATGAACTTTAATATCATTAAATATGGAATTGACAGAAAATTTCACAAAATTTATACTAAATATGTTATAGCATTAAAATTACAATTTTTTAAGTGCAATTTCAAGACGTCAGATATTTTTAAGACTTCAGATATTGTTTAACCAACGAGCTATGGTAATTTTAAATGTTCACACATTATTTCATTTATTGCGGAATTGACAGATAATTCAAATGTCTTAAGAATTGCCGCAATCAAAACTTTATAATTTTTATTTTTATATATAACTTTAAAACAATAAAAAAAATTCACCGCACGCATCAATATCACACATGTTGTTGCTTATTTATATTTTAAAAACTGAATAATAAGTTTTAAAACTTGTTAATGAACTTAACAAATATAAAAAAGGTTTGCTGTAATAGAAAAAAATCTTTAAACATTTTGTAGCATTCAGTAGAAGACCGATTACATACATACTTATTGATATAATGACAGATGACACATGGAAAATTTACAATTTTTCTGTTTTTTTTGTTTGATATTGATTAAAACAGAACACAACTTCTTTAGGAAAAAAGGGATGTAAAAGAATTTTTCGATTAGAAAACGTAGTCTGTCTTTTTGTTTTTCGACAATTCAAGTTATTTTTTTATTCTTCTTTTTTACGATTCACAATGTAACTAAAAAATCTACGCAAGCAAAACAAAAATATCAACTAAGAGAGTAAAAGAGATATATAAGTGAGAGCCATAAAAAACAGCTAAATATGAGGCATATAACAACAAAAACTAACAATAAAACTAGATTCACACACCAATCAAAGAAAAAATAAAGATTTAAAGATTTTGTCGTAGGATTTTTTTTAAATTAAACTTAATAACATTTTTTGTTTAACATTAATTAACGCACACAAAAAATTTCATTTTACATATACGAAACTTTTGTACAAACGCCCACTTCTTTATGTTATTATTATAAATAATTATAACTTTAATAAAGAAAATAAACTTCAATTTTATTTATTGTAGTAGACTCACACTGCGGTTTATTTAAGACTTAAAACAACAACAACAAATATATAAATTATAAGAGAGGAAATGAAACCTAAAGAGTAGTATAAATTAGTAGTTGAACTACAAAGAAAAATAACTAAACTAAAATTCAGAGAAGGGGGGGGGGGGGGGGTTGTGTAAAGGGAGCCAATGCGAGGCGGCTAGGGGGACCTATAAAGAGTGTGTGTGTTTGAGATTAAAGTGTCACGACGTCGACGTCTTAAAAATATAATGTATGACGAGTTTTGTTGTCGTCGATATAAGTAAAAGAAAAAATATAAAGGAAAAAATGTATTTCTTTCCAAATAGAAAACACCTGCACTTCATTACTGAAATATTTTCACCACTTATTATACAAAACAATTTCCAAACACATATTAATTCATACTTATTGTTTAATTAATATTTAAAATTATTACATTTTATTTTATTTTAAATTTTTACACACTAAGAAAATTTCTAATTTGTTTCTTTTTCTTTCTTCTATATAGGAAAAAATATACACGACGCGACGACGTCAGCGATGACTACGGCGACAACAAAGTAACGAACGTAACGCTGACCACAATAAATTGGAACTAACTAAAGAAATATCAGAAAACAATTCTCCAACAATACTCCATATGATAAAGTGGAGTCCATAAGACTGAGACTTGACAGCTCTAGTCACAACAAATGTTGAATTCATACATACAAAACAGAAAAAACACATATAAAATGACTCAGAGATATACGATAACGTGGGAAAAACAACACCAAGACCAGAGAGTGAATGAGTCAAAAGAGTGCGCATAATCACCAAACAAACAAACACCACTCTTTAACTTAATGAAAAGCAACACATTTCAATAAACTATAGCATGAAGTGAAAATACTACTAAAGCAGATACTATAATGAAAAATTATAAAAAAACAATCATTATCATCATCACAGAAAACATCATCATTATCATCATGTGGTTGTTTATTGGAGGCAGTGGCTAAGGTCGTCTTATTCGATTTTTGTTGTTTTTGTATGTTGTTTAGTCAACACTAACACACCCATGCATCACCACTCACTTTCCTATTAAAAATGACGGTGAATGCAAGCAATAAGGAAGGAAATTCAAACAGAGTCCAATAAGAAAAAGAAAATTTACTCCGAGTATTACTGAGAGTATCAGAGATATTTGTTTTACTCTCCTGAGAGGGACAACGGGAGCCCAATTATTTACGTTATTGTTAGTGTAGAGTTTTCTCAATGTTGGAGATTTTAAAATATGAAAACCTAAAATCATTGACAAATTACATGGTTGTAGTGTTTGGGTATAAATAGAAAAAAGTAAAAAAAGTCAGAGTTGCAAAACTAAAGTACTATTTAAATTATTATTAATAAATATGTAGAGTAACTGGCAATTCAAGAGCATCATTGCATATTTTTCAAAAAAAAAAAAATTTTTGTCGAATATTTAAAATTAAGCTTGTTTTTTAGTTTAGCTAAAACTTATGGCAATTAAAAAGCATTATTTCTTTTTAGTATCAGAAAAGACAAAATTAAAGACGAATTTTAAAAACAAGAAAATATGTGTCGCAAAACATTGCACTGGAAAAGAACGATAAATTATGAAAAATTTTATCAAGTCAGGCCGATCTTTGCTTTAAATTGTTAAATTAGTGGGACGGTTCCAAAAATTGGTTTTTAATGCATTGCCTATCCGCAAGCAGACGATTTACATAGGACAACTTCGAAAAACAAATCAATATAAAGATAATTTAATCACCAAGTCCGCTGGCGCAATCAGGAAAGAAGTTGAATATCAAGTTTCTACAAAAATTGTTTAATGAAATTATCAAAATGTTTCAAATTATTCTAATATAATCATTCTATCAGGACTTCAAAATTAATTCCTAAACTACTTAGAACTTTAACCAATTGAGACGATGCCCATAAGCGAGTTAAAAAAAAGAAAATGGAAAACGGACTTATATTGGTTGTTTGAATTACATGTAAATTAACTTCCGTAATCATTTTATGTAGCGGTGATTGGTAGCGCAAAAAGGGGACAGTCATCTTGTTTTTTTTTTACATATTTAACTTTTCGCACTAGCTACCGTAGTAGTTGCATGTTATCTATTATAAAGTCAATAGTTAACTTGAGAAAATACGTAAAATAAAAAAATTCTTCAGATTTGAGTATAAAAACTGAGAAAACACAACATAAACTGTTTTGAATTAAAAAAAAAAACAGTATTTTGATTAGTGTCAGCGGCTGGATATTGGGGCGGTGTAACGTACCGTGTCTCTAGAACGGACTTGCAAACATGCTAGACTTAAAGAAAATTAGAATTAGTGATAACACTTCTGATCTACAACTATTAAAAGATAGTATCCGAGGTCATAGGCCTAAATTAAACACGGCAGAAATCTGTTAAAATTTTCTGTAGTGAAAAAAAAAAAAAACATTCCAATTATAGATTTTTCATTTTTTCGTTCGAATCGAATTACTGGTGTTAAGACAGTTAGACAGGTATTGTCTTTCGTGGAAGTGATAAAGTGTAAATGTTCAATAAGTAAATGGGACAATGGCACTGATTTTTTAGTCGAATTTTTACGACCAAAGTGCGCACCATTAAGGCTTCTCAAAATTTTAAAAAGGTTTTTGAAAAGTCCAAAGCAATATTGCTTCTTGATGGTCTTCGTTCTTTAGATTATTCGTTCGTAAATTCAACGAATATATGGCGACTTTCTAGCGCAATTGTAACAATTGTCAATGCTTCTACTACTGATATGTCTATAAGTAAAATGTCAAAACTATAAACTATTCCAATATGATGGAATAGTGTAAGTTTAAAATGATCCTGTTTACACTAATATTACCTTCTTAATTATATTTATTTTGAATTCTTTCTTTCCATTGCTCTATTGTTCTTTTATTGCACATTGCACACTAGGGGTCTTCGAATAGATGTGTACATTAAACACAATCCTCCCAAATCTAACAATATTTGTTAATTATTTAGAAGTTCGATAATACAGTCGATAAAGCTATGGTTTTAACATGGATTAACAATGGATTAGTATTCCGATTTTGTGAAGTGCGTTTAAAAATGGATATTCCGTATAATACTAATATTTGTACAAACACATTTTGTGGAGATTGCTCTAAACTGATTAGTAGTCTGGAATATTTTATCAAATTCCAGATGGTTATTTGGAATGGAATTTGCTATTAATTTTGAAAAAATCTTAGGCCAATTCTATTATTATATAATGCCTTTAATTGAAATAATTTAAACCAGGAATTAAAAAAGTTTTGTTTCATTTAAATTATATACAACTGTAAAACTAATTCATTGTTTATTTTCCTCTGGGGAAAATTGTAACTTCACAAATTCCGTATATGTATGATAATGCGCCCTAAAAGTCAATAGACTCAATTAACATTCTCAATTAAATTGTAGTTAAAAACTTTTCTCGTATTTAATCATGATAAACGTTTATTTGTACATCAAATAAAAATCAACAACTCACAGACACATAAAAACGACACCCGCCGCCACTACAGGCCAGACATATTTGCATACAAAGTACCAACAACAATAACAGCATAATGAATGAAAATGTATTCTAACCCATATACGAGGAAAAGTACCTTAACATTAATAACCAATAAACTATACTGCAATGCGGTCACCAACACCAAAGCAAAATCCAACAACAACATACTCGGAACACACATTTACAACACAGTAAACATATTTTATTCAGAGATGAATTATATGAAATTTTTGTACTCGTTTACAAATGATCCGGTATCTTATGGATTCCATGTTGTAATTTATTTTTTGGATGATTTGGGTTTATTCAACCTTTTTTAATAGCGCTCAGAAAATAGGGGATTAGATCACGTATAAGAGTACACTTAATGAATTGAAATAGAGGGCTTGGGAAGTTGAAAACGTCATCCGTCGTCTCTATTACAAACAATTTGTCAATCTTACGATTAGGCTGCGTATAGCCGAATAACCACACCAACAGGCGGAGAGAGATTTGGGAACTTCTCTTGGATGCCTTTGATTAAGGAGATAAATAGTAGCGAGCATCATCTTAATTTAAGGCAATCAAATATCCTGTCCCATATGATATGTCTTTCGTAGAGTGGAGATATTATTGAAACAGAACAATGAACACAATTTTAAGGATAGATCAACCTTATCTAGTGCTTCTTGAAAACGATAGAAAAACTATTGGATAGTTAAATTAGGGAGACCTATCAGTCTATTAAAGAGTGATTGATTTTTCGATGTTAATTGAAAATCTCTGGGTATTAATTCTCGCATCCGAAATTGAATGCTTTTTAGCATTCGAAAACAAACTCGCTCGTGTTCGAATGCTATCATTATACATTTTATTTAATATCGAATAATCGCTCGTATTTGAACTCAAGAATTAGCGCCTTGGGCTTGAATCAAATAACCTCATCTCGATTTACATATACACAAGACGCAAATCTCTGAGACTTACTGAGCTGATACTGAACGGCAGCCGGCTCTTTACCGAACTTTCAAAGTCTTGCCAGGCTACAAAGGGCTCATAAATATTTGAGAATGACAAGTACATCAGGGTATCAAACTGTAGGTTAACTGATTTTGTATTATATGTACAATACCCTTAAGGTCCTTATACAGAACAGAGTTCTATAGCGTAACTAGACTTGGTGTCGGGTCAAGCATGGTTGGCTATCGTATCCATTTTGTGTAAGTTCCATAAACTGTAAAGGAGCGCCTTAAAGGTGGCAATTTAACCCTTCCTATGACATTGCTAAATAATACTTTTTTATTGTAAGTGTTAAAACAACGCCCGAGGAACCAATTACGTCAGCAGTTCTGTATTGGTTCCCTTGCCGAAAATTCACAATTCAATCGTTCTTATTCTTTGGCCCTAATTATAAATCTAAATGTTTGCTGGTTAAATTTATGCTTCACTTTGTTTATACTACAAATGCAGTTTTTGTGGAAAACAAATTCATATTATAAAATAAAAAAAGAAAAATAACAAAAACCTCAATCCATTCCATGCACACATACACAATCGATACCATAGCAAACTTTATGATTCTTTAGACCGATCTCTAATCGGATTGTAATATATTTTAAAACTCTTTCTTTTCTTTACTATTCTTTTGATTTTTACTTTATAGTTTTTAAAGCGCACACACAAATGTAAAAGAGTATTATTTTTAATTGCAACTGCTTTTTGTTTTTGCTGTTGTCTGTCTTTAATCTCATTTTCATAAACATTCTGCAGAAAAAGTATGTTTTATTTTCGCGTACATTGTTTGTTTCCAATAAACACCCACTTTTTTATAGACATTCTGTTTTTTTTGTGCAAAACTTTTTTGTTGTTTCCTGACAACATTTTCCGTACTTTTGTGCTTTAATTTTGTTTTTGTTTGTTGATTGACTTTTAAATTTAATGTGTTTTTGTGGCAGTAATAATAGAAATAATCTGTCTGAATAGCTTAATTTGAGAGGGAGTTAAAGAGTGTAATGGAGAAAGTGTGCCGTGTGTTGACAAAGATTCAAAAATTCCACCATCTACGTTTAAATGTGATTAGATTTCAGAGTCTAATTGTGGTATGATCGTTTAACTGTTCATGAAGTCTACTTGTAAGTTTAAGACTGTAGTCAGAGTTTAAGATGGTAGTCTGAGTTTAAGACGCTAATCTTACTTTAAGACGCTAATCTTACTTTAAGGCGGTAGTCTGAGTTTAGGACGGTAGTTTGAGTTTATGACTGTAGTTTGAGTTTAAGGCGGTAGTCCGAGATTAAGACGGTAGTTTGAGTTTAAGACGGTAGTCTGAGTTGAAGGCGAAAGTCTGAGTTTAAGACGTACTCTGAGTTTAAGACAGTAGTTTGAGTTTAAGACGGTATTCTGAGTTTAAGACGGTAGTCTGAGTTTAAGAAGGTAGTCTGAGTTTAAGACGGTAGTCTGAATTTAAGACGGTAGTCTGAGATTAAGACGGTATTCTGAGTTTAAGATGATAGTCAGACTTTAAGACGGTAGTTTGGCTTTAATACGGTAATCTAAATTTAAGAAATGTCATTGAATTATAAGGAATATTCTTTAATAGCCTTCCTGGATATAGGGGTTGACTTCAACAACGTTAAATATAATGAATCTTTATTTAATTTGTTAGAAAACTCTTGAACATTAAGTGACATTAGTTGTACTTTTTCTACTGCTCTGGAATCTTAACATCACGACTCTTTAAGGACATGTGGTAGACTTTAGGAGCAGTTGACTAGCCGAATTTATGTCTATAAAATAAGTCGCGGGATAAAAAGTAACAAATAGACGCCCCAATTCAAATTGTCCTTTTCTAATTTGTCACCCAATACTGTTATTGCCCAACATCCGACAATGTACAAGTATTTATATATCTTAAAAACAGCCTTTGTGGTTACTAATCCATGTTAATTCCTTGGTAAACATTCCCTCTATTGTTTCTACATATAAAATACTAAAACTTGTTAGTATCTCTTACATTTAATCGCTAGACCTTGAGCAGGAGCAATAAAAATACCCTGACACATGTTTATAGTGAAAAAACTATAAAAATAAAATGCAAACAATAATTGTATTTGCTTTCATTCTTTCTATTGTTTTTTTGGAATATATTTTCGCCTTCGTTGGTGGCGTACAAAATGAACTGCAAATATAAACGACTTTTGAACTTGAATTGAGGAATGAACTGTGTGCATATGAGTATGTTTCTGCTGCTATTACTTACGGCTTTTTGTTGTACGAGTTGCATTTATATTCTACACTTACTTGCACTGCACTCATTTACATTTTTATGATAAACGATATAACGTCACGTAATATAAAGAACACGTTATTATTTTCCTCCATATAAACAGTGTCAAAACAAAAACAAACAGCTTACAAATTTACAGTTGAGGGTAAAACAATAGTGACGATAATTCTTTGAATACTAAAGATTTTTATGAACCACTTGTAACTCTCACAATTATGAGTTTTTAAGAGATCAACCCATTTTTTAGGCTTCGTGTGTTCCATAATATTGTGAATAATATTGCGATAATCTTAAAACACATATTAAATTTAATTCTTTTATTGCAATAATTGTAAAATTCTGAGATCCATTTAGCGATTGTATGATTATGAAATATTCACGATAAGTCGAATGAAAAATAAGCTTCATTTGGAGAGCAATTTGTAAATGAGCGTACATTACAGAAAGTTAATGGGAGTTGATATAAAGACAGTTATTCCTATAAAATGTTCTAAATTGTCTCGTATGTTAAGAGTAATAAATCTTTTCGCCTGTGTGAACCATTATCTGGTAAATTCCTATGCAACCCAAGAATAAATAATCTTGCGCAATGCCATAGAAACGTTCTTGTTTTATAAAACCAACATAAGACAAACATCGCTCCATTCATTCCCACTATGATCCCTATAAAAATGTCAGCCCATTGTCTCCATCAGAGTTGTAGAATCACCAACATAAATGTCGATGTTGTAAATCTACTACGGAGTCACAATATTTAGATCTATTGAAACCATCATTGAACCAAACACGATCAATGTTCTCATGCTACCAAACCTGATCCAGCCACAAATCCGTTTTTATATTAATTAATACAGATTAATCGTAAAAACAAAATCTGTATAAAATACTTTGTAGCACTCTTCCCACGGACCGGTTATCAAATAAAGGGCTGTTCACAAATTACGTAACGCTATTTTTGCAGATTTTTGACCCCCCCACACCCCCGCATGTAACACATCATAACAAAAATACATTCCACAATTTGAACATGTTCTATCTTACAAAACATTTTGTACCGCGGACAATAATAATCGTACGGTATGTGTGTTGGAGCATCTTTATTTAAAGATGGTAAGTTTAAACTATTCAACAAAAACAGTGGGCAAAAGTTTGATGTTTCTCCACTTTTTCTATTGGCTGCAACTTTTATTTCGACATCGGTTTGAATAAGAGGAATCGGTGGTGGTAAAAATCTATTTTTTTTCATTACATTAAAATAACTACTTCTGGGTTTTGAACAGCAACTTTGGTCATCACACCTAACAATTTGAGTGCAATACTGACTGCTTTAAGAACCATTCCGAATCGCTTACTAAAATATTTTTCTGAAGTATTTCTGATTTATCTGGGGGGTTACTCTCTATTGCGATGCGATAAGCGTACAGATTTGGGCGAGTGTTGCCTGCAAATTTAAAATTTTTCTTTTCTAAATCTTGCTCTTTTGTTTGTCCACGTTCGTCCAAATTTTACACTGTAAAAGGGGACTTCTGGAAAGATTGAAAAAATATAACAACAAATTTCGGGCATACTTTTAGCAGCAATATTTTGTTACTTTTTTTTGTCTTGCCGAATCGCAAACTTTCGCTTATTGTACATTTATGTAAACAAATAAATAAATCAAAAGTTTGCATATAAAAAACACGTTTTGTTGTTACGTAACTTTTTTACGAGACCTCCCCCTCCCCCCACCATAACAAATCGTAACAAAACTCATACCTCCTCCCCTCCCCCTTGAGCGTTATGTAATTTATGAACAGCCCCTAAGTTAGATTATTATGTCTGCCCACCCAATATAGCCACACCACAGATATGACAGCACATTATATCAGCAATTATCAAGGCCAACAAGTACCATAAGTTATATGATCCATCAAAAATTTATTTACAAAAGTCATAATTTGTAATAAAGTGTTTTCCAACAATTCAAATAAATATTTGTGTTCAATTATTGTGTTGATATATGTGAATATGTATAATAAATTGTATAAACTATACAAACAATTAAAAAATTTTAAACGTCTGTTCTTTAGATTATAATTTGTGATTTAAGTCAATGAAGCCGACATTGTTGTTTTCTTATCTACTTTATTAGAAAATACAACTCTGATCGCATAGACACTATCGCATATTCATATGAATTTGCCATATGCTGAAAAGCTTGCATACGCTTTTCAACAAATAACATATCTGTCAACATACGCAGGAAATTTGTCAAACACTAATAATATGCTGTTTACACGATATGCTAAAATTACCAACATACATTTTTTGGCATTGTTAACAAAGTGTTAGCAAATGTTGTTAAACATACGTATGCTGAAAAAATTTTGCGTTTACACGATATGTAAGCACTTGTAACAAATTTTTCAGCATAAATATGCTGATTCAACATATCGTCTATACTTAGCTTAATATTGAAATAACATGAAAGTTGTTATAACAAATACAATTTCCCTCGAAAATCTCATTAAAATATTAAAAGTTCAAAATGGTAAATCTATGCTGCCAGATTCGTAAAATCCGTGATATTTTCGGTCTATATAATTGTCTTTTTGAGTCCGTTATTAAGAATTTGGTCGACAAATGTGCCAACACTAAGTGAAAATAATGCAGCAATGAGCTACTCCCTGTTAAAGCTCCGAATTTCGTTTACATGGCGAGTTTTTTTTTAAGAGTTTGGATAGAAGAATTGCGAGGTGAAACTGCTACAGGAATTGAAGCCGGCCGTCCAATTACTGCGGCGAGATACACAGAATTCATTCAATAACACACTGGATTTTCTTGAAAAAGTTATTTTCATTAGTCTGGATACATCAACAAGCCAAATCGTAGTATTTTGGCTTCTAAAAATGCAAGACTAATTGTTAAGAAGCTTTCGAATGAACCATACGTGTTACTGTATGGTGCGTTATGTAGTCTGGAGGAGTAATTGGATTATTTGTTTTCTAAAATTCGGCTGGAAATAATGTAAGGGTGAATGGATCACGCTATTGGCCTATAATAAATTTTGGCCTATTGTTGATGATACCGATATCACTGAAATGTGGTTTCAACAGGACGGTGCCACATGCCACACAGCCAACGAAATAGTGAACTTATTGCAAATTAAATTTCTCGATTACACAAAATTCAGCTCCTGTAATGGGAGAGTCAATCTTTAATATAGCCAATCGATTACAGGCTCAAAACTACCGTATCGTTACTACCACAATTTGTTCAAACTGAGATTGCAAATGTTGATAAAAGAATAGACATCTGTATTCGTAGTGTCATATGTCCATATCATTTTTCATTTATAATTGTCAAAACTTTCTATTTCTAATACAATAAACTTTTTTATAATTTTTATATAAATTCTTTATTAAGTTCTTGTTGACAAAACCTTTAAAAATAGTACAAATACTTGTACATAGACAAGTTCCGTTCTTTGGACTATTCGATGCGAAAAAGGATCAAAGTAACACTTAAGGTTATTTTCGAAATTGGTATTTTAGTTTCAAACAAGGGCTATGAAGGGCTATGGGAAGCTCATGTGCTCTTATTTTAACCTCAGCTATTTAACAGCATACACACGTCTTACATTATAGAACTACAACTACCTACTTATATATGTATACACCATCAGCATGCATTCCTTAACTGCATTTCCGATTAAATAAACTACAACTATACAATATTAAAAAATTTATAAAAGAAAAAAGTAAACAAAACGAATACATAGACACAGTATACAAAAATAAAACTACATGTAAAGGATTTAAGAAGTCTTTAGATGGTTTGATTGTATAATCTGGGAAAATTAAATAAAATAGAACGGAAGAGTTTTATTTTTTCTCGTTAAATTTTGGTTTACGAAAGAGTTTAAAAGGTCATTAGTCTTTTAGGTTGCACAGCATTAGAGGGCAAAGAACAGAAGTACATAATTTTATTTGAGTATTTGATCAAACGTCAACAAGCTACTGCATGTTGTAAACAAAAATCAATTTATTGCTTGTCTGTGTTTTGGACTTTTTATATACAGCATAGGTATGTTTCAAAAACTTCTACATACGAGGTCTGATCAAAAATAACCGTTATTTTCAAATTTCGTGAGTTACGTATGTTCGATTTTCCCATTTTTTTCTGTTATGTTGGTACACATGCCTGTTATGTTGGTAATATCAGCCATTTTGGATTGTCAGTTTGTTTTTGACAGATAAAAAGGTAAGTCGTGTTTTGGTTTGCTCTTCAATTTTTTAATATTCGAAAAAATGGATCAAAGAAACTGTATTAAGTTTTGTGTAAAAAATGAAATTAAATGTGCAAGGACATTTGACTGTGGCGTTTGGCGAGACTACTGAGAGCAGAACACAAGTTCAATTGTGTCAATGACGATCCTCGTCCTGGCCGCCCGAGCACGTCAAAAACCGATGAAAACATTGAAGCAGTGAAGAAAATGATTTTGGACAATCGTCGAATCACTATCAGATAGGTTGCTGATGATGTTGGCATATTGTTCGGCTCATGCCAAGCAATTTTTACGGATGTTTTAGGCGACAATCCAGATTTCCTCAAAAAGGTCATAACTGGTGACGAATCATGGGTGTATGGCTATGACATTGAAGCCAAAGCCCAATCATCCCAATGAAAACGTCCAGAAGAGCCAAGACCAAAGAAAACACATCAAGTTCGGTCAAATGTGAAGGTTTTGCTCACTGTTTTCTTCGACTGCAATGGCGTGGTGCATCATAAATTCTTGCCACAAGGTCGTACGGTCAATTCGTCAGAAACGCACAGAATTGTAGAAAAACCAATCATGGATTTTGCACCAGCTTACACATCGATGCTTGTGCGTGAGCTTTTGGCCAAAAACAAAACCGTTATTATGCCTCAACCTCAACGTATTCACCGGACTTGGCCCCCGCTGACTTTTTCCTCTTTACAAAACTGAAAACACCGATGCAAGGAAAGCGTTTTGCTACGATTGAGGAGATAAAAGAAAAATCGAAACAGGAGCTATTGGCGATACCAAAAAGCGCGTTTCAGAAGTGTTTCGAGGATTGGAAAAAAAAAAACGCTGGTATAAATGTATTATAGCTGAGGGGGACAAGATAGTTATTGATGAATAAATTAATATTTTTTGAAAAAATTTAAAATAACGGTTATTTTTTGATCAGACCTCGTGCACATTTGTTTGATAACAAACAAAAATATTTATTGTAGTTTTTGCAGCCGCATAACTTAATGACGTCATAGTTTGTTATTGTTTGCTGTCTAACACCCCAATATAAGTATGCCTGTATGTTGATGATTTAATTTTGCATTCATATGTTCTCTTGTTTTATTTTGTTACTCTTTGCTTTAGTGTTTGTTGTTTGTACTGTTCCTTGCTCAGCTGTGTGTGTCTATTTTTGCATGTCATTTTTTTATTTTTAATGTGATGACTTAAAATTTGAAATTAATTGATAAACAAACACGACGCGTCCATCACTTCGATGGTGATGAATAATAACAACATTTGCATATACTATATATTTCTTTTATGTCTCACAAATTGGGAGGGCTTTAGCATACATATCATATTACACAATCATTTAGTTTTTGTAGTGTATATTTACCCTCTAGTGAGAAAAATTTTAATTTTATTTACATTACTGAAACTTTCTTTGAAAACCTTTCCTTTTTCAGTTATTTGATCTTTATGTTGTCAAATTAATCAACAAATCAGTCGGAATATATTTGTACAAAAATCGTACACAGATTTAGAACGAGAATTTGACAGCAAACTCGTATCAAATTTTTAAAAGTATAATTCATGGTGTAACTATACAAGGTGAGTGCAAATCGGCAACAAATACAACACAATACAGAAACAACAGGCATTTTGTACAAAAACTGTTTTTTTAACCGTAAATCCAGAATTTGGAGGTGTCCGGCATATTTCACTATTGGAATCTTGTTTTACTCGACAAGCCCTACAAGAAAAATAATATCCGATCCCAGGTTTTTCTATTTCATTCAATTTTGTATCACTGTGTTATTTATTAGATCTTTTTTGTGATAATTTTCGAAAGATATGTATTTTATGTTCCCATTAAAAATTTAAACGATTTTGAATAGTTTGAAATGTTATGTATTAAACAACCATACGAATTTGGTTCTTAAAGTTGTATTAAATTTGTCATATTTCTCTATTATGAAGTATGATTTTTTTTTTAGCAACTTTCTTTTTGGCAAGACTGTTTTTGGCAGCTCAGCTGTTTTCGTGTAACATTTAACTGTTAAACAGTTTACTCTATAATTTAACCATGAATCGACTTACGAACGAACAACGCTTGCAGATAATATAATTTTACTATCAAAATTCATGCTGCCAGAGTTGGATGAATATCCACTTTTTTTTATCGGAAAATTGTGTTCAGCGACGAAGTTCATTTGTGCCGGTAGCATCATTGGACCGGTGCTTCAAAGTCTATTTTGGAGTTATTCGACCACGTACAGGAGAGGGCGAAGATGCTTATCGGTGACAGTAGGGTATCCAACTCTATTGATTCATTGGAGCATCGTCGCAATGTAGGTTGTGTTTCACTGTTCTTTCGATACTATAATGGAATGTGTTCTGCTAAAATCAGGGAACTTGTTCCTGAAACACGTAGTTTTTTACGTAATACACGTTCTTCAGTCAGGGCTCATCCATTTGTGGTCGATTGGACAGTGGATCGCACAACACACTACAGGGAAAATTCGTTCTTTAGCCGTACTGTCCGTATGTGGAACAAACTACCAGCAGAAGTATTCCCTGCCACTTTCAATATAGAAAAATTCAAGTCAAATGTTCACAAACACTACTCCCTCTATCTTCCCTCCCATAACATATTTTCCTAGTTCCAACACAATGCATTGCATAAGTAGGGGTCGTCCCCTGAGTGTTGGTCCAAGAAAAAAAAAAGTTCTAAGAACTGCACCATAAATCTTGGGAAAACAGGAAATATCTGTAGGAAGATGTACTTATTATTAATCTACGGTTTTTAGGTATTAACATTTTAATTTAAGAACATTTAAAATTAAGAAATCCAAACGAAGGTTGCTAATCATGTTTTATCATGTTGCATCAAAATTATCATATCTGTGTTTAGCTTTGTAAACTTAAGAACTTTGACGTTTCTAAAAGAATACCTAAAGATCATGCGCAATTTACAACAGATTTTTTAAAGAAGTTATATTAGATATTATTGAAATTTATTTTTTTCTCTTTCATTTTAAATTCATTAGGAATGAAAATTGTCAAAAATGACATTTACCTATTCAGTTGCATAGATAAATAATAAAATGTGAAATTCGTTTAAACTATCGTAATCTGTTGATGCCTGTTAAAGCGGTTTAACCTTTTAAAGCTTGTGTTTGAAGGGAGGGAGTGTTTGGGATCTGGATCTTCGATATTGTGATATTTTTTAAATGGCCATGAGAGTAGGATATTGTAATTGAGTTACATTCTTCGTTTTGGAAAGAGTGTTATGATTGCAAATGTCCATTTATTTGCATGGAGAGTATTTCGAAAACAGTAGTAATTTTTTATGTTAAATATAAGTACTAAATTAAAAAACAAACATAAAATGAGAGACTCTTTAAACACTAATTTACATATGGGTTAATTACAAAACGTGATATAATATTTTACACAAAATTTCAACTTATAAAACAAAACACTACCTTTTCATAATGTTCGAATAGATTTTTTTAATTATAACAATTTTAATGCTGCAGTGTTCAGTTCAAAACTGAAATATTCTTTGTAAATACAAACAATTTTTGATAATTAAATACAGTTTAAAGACATTAAGCAAATAGTGACTACCCTGAACTTTTGTTCTTTGTTAAAATATGTAAAGGAGCATGTCACAAATAGTTAATCACTTTTTCGAATGTGTAGTGTATAAAGCTTCCGACCACATGCAAATTATTTTACATTTAGGGGAGGATTTTGAGGAAATACATAACGCATAAGCGCTGTTAAATGGACACATATTGTTGTGAATTAAAGGAAGACTTTGTTTTAAACTTAAACTTTGAATAATTGTTTTATTAAACATAATATATTATATTTAAATTTTAAATTAATATTTTTTTTAATTAATTAAACATTATTTTTACTTACGATTGTTATTCCCATTGAAATCATCATCAAACTGTTGTTGTTGCTGCTGTTGAGGTCTGGTTTGTTGATCTCCATTATTCAGAATTGAAGTGGAAAACGATGAAGTTTGATCAAAGTCGGAAAATCCTGAGGAATTTGTTGGGGTTGTTGAGGAGGCCGAGACAGTAGTAAATATATCTTCAATTGGAGATGGTGTCAATTTCTCTACGAAAACATCTTTTTCATCTTTAACTTTAATATTCGATTGCTCTTTAGCTGAGAGTATATCAACAGCTCGAGCACGACCATCGCGTATAGATGGTCTTCTCTGTATGAGTTGAGATAGAGGTTGTGAAGTAAATGATGTGCTGATTGATTCAATGGATGGTTCTGAAATTTGTTCTTCCTTTATGTTGACGGCTTCTTGGGCAGTGGATTCTAATGGTAGTTGAGAGATTGCAGGGATATTATACATGCTTTGGCGCAAGGACGTGAGAGAAGGTGATTGTGATCTTGGTGGCATGGTTGGGAGGTTAGGTGATTGGGTTGTGGCTTGCATAGTTGGCAGAGGAGATGTTGATCTTGGTTGCATGGTTGTCCGAGAAGATTGGAATCTGGCTTGCACAGATGGAACAGGAGGTGATTGCGATCTGGCCTGCATACTTGGCAGACAGGGCGATTGGGTTCGTGGTTGCATTGTTGGCAGAGAAGGAGATTGTGATATTGGTTGATTAATTGAGAGAGCAGGTGACTGCGATCTTGGCAATGAAGATGATTGTGATATATTTTGCATGGTTGGTAGACAAGGAGATTGTGGCAAAGGTAAAGACTGTGATTTTTGCTCCATATCTGCTGACATAGAGTTTGTGATATTTTGTGGCAGACTGTCATCAACTTCCATGGGTTCGAAACTAGTATCCATGGCAGTTTGTTCAGACGACTCTGCAGGCAATTCTTCCGAGGGTATATTGAATGTACGCCTGGATTTCATATCGTCTATTGACAAAATTTCTTGAGGCATTATTATGGTGTCGCTAACAGAGAAAGTACGACGTGAATAATCATGTTTATCCATAGAAGGAAATTGGTTGAGTGTGGATGAACCAGTTTCATTCGATTTAACGCTAAAAGTACGACGATTTTCATTAGCCGATTTTTCTTCATCAGTTGTGAAAGTTTGACGTGTATTTTTAATTTCTGCAGTATTTGTATCCAACTGATCAATACCTGTTGGCATGGAAGTGTTCACACTAAAGATAAGACGTTCGTTGTTTTCGTTTTCCTCTGGGAAGGGGTCTACAAGCGTGCCATTTATATAAGTTGTCACAGTGGAAGCAGATGACTCGACATATGTTCCATTTAAATTATTAATAGATTTCTCTACTAAAGTTTTAGTTTGAAGATTTTGAAAATAATCAGATTTCTCCAGAAAAGGGGATTCTATTGGTTTTTCATCCCGTGCCTTGGGAGAACGGGGAAACCCAGCATTATATGCAGGCTTTATGGGAAAATAAGGAGAACAGGGTGCTGAACTTTTCTGTGATTTCACTGAAGTACTCAAGCTTAAAGATAAATTTAGCTTTTTTTCAGTTTTGCTATCACCAGTAGTAGGCTGAACTGAAGAATTGCTAGTAGTGCTGGAATTCAAGCAATCAGTTGTTAAATTTACGTTATTAGTAGATTCTGGTTTCGTAAGATCAGCTTCATTATTTTTCTCTGAAGCCTGTTCCTTATTAACAGTTTCAACAATACATTCAGAACTTAAAGTCTTATTGATAAGCATTTCAATACTTTTATTTAGAGACAATTCATGTTTAGATTGTTCTATTTCTAAATGTTGACTTTTCTCGGCCACACTTTCCACGGGGGTATTTATTACAAAAGTCATTTTAGATGTCTCCATTTGTTTTTCCAACAAACCTTGGACATTTTCGGCATTTAACTCTTCCAAGGTCTTTTGGTCTTCAATATGCTGCAGTATATTTTCAGCATGTTGCAAAACCATTTCCACATGTTGAATATTACTCGAAGTGTTGTGTATAATTTCCATTGTAGCATTCATAGAAATATCCATGGGTTCCTCTTCATACATGGCCTCAAATTGTTGTGGTGTATTCTCATTTTGTAATTCTTCAACAAGTTGAGTTTGTTGGAGTTGTCCCTCAGCCTCCATGGTTAAATCAGCTAGGTTTTCCATAGTATTATTAAGATTTGTATTCAAACTATTGTTGATGGCACTTTGATAAGATTCCAAATCTGTGGTCACATCCAAAGTGGCCTGTTCAGCAAAAGTTGCAGCTAAGGGATCCTTGTCATCGTCGCAATCGGCAAAGGTTTCATTTTCCGATGAAATTGCGTCCGACTCAGTAGGTAATAAGAGATGTGTTTTGTCAACAATAAATTCATCGGGAACTGTTGAGCGCAAAAATGAGAAATGGGTAAGTATTTTTTTAGGAACAGTTGTGTGTACGGGTAGACTAACCTTTTGTGCCTTGTTGGGCTGTCAATGTTGGTATAAAGCATTCTTCAAACGTTACATTGTATTGTTCTGAAGAAAAATAAGAGGGGGTAAAAATTAAAGATCAGTTCTCCTAAAGATATGCCAAAATTAGAATTTTTTAAGATGTATTCGAATTGAAAGACTGTATGCTAGCTAACCAGCGACTATCCTTTCAGGATTTACATTTTCTTAAGGCTTAGTTAGCCACTCATTAGTTACTATGCAGTTTTCATTTTTAATAAGTCTGTTAAGAAATAGTCTTGCGTAGTTTTTTTAATTGCCTTTATCTGAACCATCATCACTAAATTGTAATCTAGAATTTATATATAGAGAGACAGTAACGATTATAAGCTTTCTTATAAAACTTAATTGTTCAATTCACAAGTGATGTTGTAGTGTCGTAGGAGTTGTACGTCGTCTGACTTTACAATAGTTGTACAAATGTTGTTCGTAATTTCTATATAAATATTTTGTACAACACCTACGACATTTTTACATATGTCTTTCAAATTTATGAAATTTTAATTGTTGCTAAAGGTCTAAATATTTATCTCAATAAAAAATGTCGCATTTTAGTTAGAAAAAATAACCAAACGGCAACACTTAAATCATAAACTGAATGACAATTTTAAAGCAAGAAAATAACATTAATAAACAATAAATATAAATAATGGAGATATTTAATTTGTGAAAAACGATCACAAATTTTTAACTTACTTGACTCATTTGTTAAAATGTCTGCATTATATTTTTTACGCAATGCATAAATTATTTTGTTTTCCTTACTTGTAAATATTATAAAATTTATTTATTGAGTTTTGTATATTTGTTTTGGTATTTTTATTCTGACATTTTGAAATCTTTACAACATAAACATACGACTTTGCTCAAAATTGTGTTTACAATCAGATAGTTGTATCATTCAATGACAACATACAACATCAATTGTGAATTGAACAAATATTTAATAAATTTTTTTCCTCAGAAAATAAAAGTTATTTTTGAGTTTTATTTTGTGTTCAAAAATAATGATCATTTCATGAGTTTTATTATTATTTAAAAAATAATAATCCTTATATTTGAGTTTTTTTTTTTTATAAATTAAAATATGTATACACGATTTTTATATGAAAATACTGGCTAAATATTAGATTATTAATTATGAAAGGCCAAGTTCATAGCAATAATTAAAATGTATAAAACATGTACATATATATATATATTTTCATAGTAAGTCATCTAAATTTAAATGGTAAAACGAGAATATAGTAGCTAAGACAAATTATGAACTGATCAATATAATATTTTGTACAAATAATATATAATTTGAATTTTGTCTTATAATCAATATTTTAAGAGCTTTAAAAATTTTAAATTACGTTTATTTCACAAACAAATCATTGAGTAAAAGATTACGTAAATTACATACTGTAGTATATTGGATTCAGCAATAACAAATTATTACATTTAAATTAAATAAAGTGTTTAATATGATTAACATAAATTTAAAAGCACTTGAATCGCAAAATTACATTTTTATGGCTATCCTTTATATTCTTGTGGGATAATTTTTTTTTTATAAATTTATTATAAAACTTTCTTAATATGGTCTCAAATTAATATGAAAAGTAACATGATACAAATTTTAATTGAGAACCTACCACCTAAAAATCTACTAGGAAAAACATTGCTGTGAAGAATGTATTTCTCTAACCAAATTCAAAAATACCTCAGCTCTGAATGTAGAAAATTTCAATAAGTTTATACAAAAACTTTCTAAATAGTGTACCGAACTTATAGAAATACATTAAGACAAAAATTTACATAAATATTGCTTAAAAATGGTATTTTTGCAAACCCATCTCGTTTGTAAATTTATAAACATATTTTCATATTATGTTTTATAATTAAACAAAATGTATAAAACTCAGAAATAATTATTATAATATAAACAAAAAATAAAACTTAAAATATAATTATTATTTTGTAAGCAATAATTAAAACTTAAAAAATAAATTATGTTTTTTATATAAAAATTAAGAAATAAAAATCATTTAGTTTTCTGATATTAACTACATCTGATTAGAATGCAATTTATTATTGCGTTGTTCCTCGTATACGAATTTTTTGTTTTAAATTTCAATAATAAGCCTTATTTTCTATCCCTCCACCCATATCTGTATATTTTTTCTGCGTCAAAGCATTTCTTGTATTTTCTTTTATCAAAATCTGTTTATGTGATTTTGAATAACAACAACCTATAAATTATATCAAATTGCAGCATTATGGTCAGAGAACATTGTGGGTTAGAACCTTTTAATTCCTCTTTTAAGTAATATTTTTTTAAGGTCTGAGAGTTTTCTGGGTTTTTGAGTTTTTGCAAATAATTCCTTTTGTTCAGATTTTGTCGATTTTTAATAGCGGTATTCTCCTAAGAGTATCTGATTTTTAGATTTTACGCGGATCCCTCCAAAAATGATGTACAAACGATGTACAATCGCTCAATGATATAGAATTTTCTTTATAAGTATATACAATCAGCACAACGTCGTTGTCATCTTAACCGACATCGTCACAACATACTGTTTAAAAATTTGCGGTGTAGATTAAGATATTAAATATATAACATCTTATACAATACAACGAATCCCGTTGAATTTTGCCACAAGCCGTAAATAATCCGCAAATAATATTTAACAACATTGGATTAAGAATTTTACTTACTTCATTGTAATAATATAGAAATGTTAAAAATTTTATATACAATACTGAAGATTGAAAATTTAGTAACAAACACACAAGATCTTAACATTAATGTTTTTAATAATTAGTTTCTTATAAACAATTAAATATTAATTTTTAGAATACAGGGGTTAATAGTCATAGTCAAATTAAAGTTTAAAATTTTTTCTTTCGTCCTTTAAACAGATTTTACTCATATACCTGATTATCTTTTAAATGCAGGTACTACAGATAAAACGGACTTTGGAAACACCGGCCTAATGGACCGTCGTCTCTTTTTCTTTAATATCACAATATATTCCTAATAGCCCAGTCAATTAGTCATGTTACAAAATGTATGAAAATTAATGAACGAATGTAGTGTCTTTCAAGCAGAGATACTGGCAATCTTGAAAGACCTAATAAGGTGACTCTCATGTGGGCAGTCAGGTTGCACAAGAGGTCTGGGTAGTCATAGGGTCAAATCAAGGCTGGTAAAGGACTATAAGAGCCCCTAGTTGGATTAATGGAGTATTTCGATGTTTGGCTGTGTTGGGTACCAGGTCATTGTGATATAGAAGGCTATGAAATAACAAACAAGCTCACAAGTCAGAGTTTGAAACTATTCTTGGATGTAACAGAAGTGACATTGAAACCACCACTACGGTATTATCACAGGAGAGTATTAGTGGAAATCCTACTTCGTACTGACCAGTTAGGGAAAGTAAAACAGACTGCAGGACAGCTAGAGACTTATGGCCAAAACTGAAATACTTCAAGCACTAGGATTCTATTGGGTCTAGACAAAAGTAGCGTTAGAGTGATTGTGGGTATGATCACAGGTCAGTGTCCATTAAGGCCAAGGTAAAATAGATGGAACAACAACGATCTGGACTTCTGCAGGATATGAGAATATAAATATTTGGAGATGGTTAGTTAGTCAATTCCACAATTGACTCGATGATGTCGGGACCGGAAAAATAGAGGAGGTGGCTATATGGCATATAATTATGAATCTTTTGAGTGGGCAGACCTTTAATTTCTTCAGGCTGCCTGTCCTGGCGAATCTCCTGGGATTATTATTTCTTACTTTAACTATTTCTGTATCTTTCTAAAAGGGATATAATGGACCCTTATATTGTTTTCAAAATCCGTTGCTGAACAAGCAGCTGTTGTTGGTGTTTTATTATTATTCACTTGTATATTGGAGGCCGAAGACGAGTTTAACATTTTTGAGTTGTTTAAAGCCCTATCCTTCACAAACTAACTAACTACTAACTAACTATGAGAAATTTTGATCTGTAAAAATTTAAAAACTATTAGCCTAATTACAAAGATCAAAGAGATGATTTCTTTTTAGAATGGCACACAACTTGGCGTAAATTAATTAATTAAATTGTGTTTCTGTAAAGTAACCGTAACAAATAACGTCGTTAAAATGTAAAAGCATACGACAGATAAACGTTATAAATCTAACTCAAAATAATTAGTAAAAATCGAAAGAAAACTGAACAACATCTTAGCAAATATCAAATTGTTTACACAATTAAAAATTAAACTGAAGTATCCTATTATTATTTGGTGTGTCTAACTCGAGAATTTAGCAAAACATGAAAAAACATGATCGACAATGACACACTATATTAAAAATCAAGCTTGTTTAGAGTAGTTAATTTTCATATGGTTTATAAAAACTTTGAAAGCAATTATGAAAAAATTAGTATAAACTATATGAGAATTATGATATGGTTATCAAAGTAAGCTTAAAATTTATTGTTTTATAACCCTTAAGTAGAGTGCAAATCTTTTAATGATAATAGCTTTCTTTAAACAAACACTTTTTCGCCCGCTCTTACCTTCAATATTTGGATTTAAATCACCCGGTAACTCTGGTATTTTAGCTTCATCGAATTCTGTTAAACCTTTAAATTATTAAAAAAAAAGAACAAATTATTTAACATAAATTAACAACAAAATATCTACTCAACTTACCCACAAACTTATTAGAAGATCTATTAACACCGGAGTTATTCAATAGATCTATGGCTGCATACTGTTGGTCATCAAATATACCAGTTTCCAATTCTGGATCAATATGAAATTTGTGTATCGAAGAATTGTTTTCAAAAACAGTTGCTGAACCAGCAGCCGTTGTTGGTGTTTTGTTATTATTCACTTGTATATTCGAGGCCGAAGACGAATTTAACATTTTTGAGTTGTTTAAAGCCGCTTTAGAGGATACGGGACTCAACTAGAAATTAAATTAAAAAGAAAACATAAAGAAATTAATTACGAAAAAGAAAAAAATGTAAAAACTAAACATAAAGAAACAATTTCTATTTGGGAAAATCAATGTCATGTTCATAATGTTTGCATGTTGAGAATTTGCTGCAAATAAACAAAATAAAACAACAAAATTTATTATATTTTCTTGCAAATTTATGAAAAGAAAATTATCTTATGTTTTTCTGCTAACATGCAAACAAAGTGGAAAAATATTAAAAATTCATACACGAGAGATGAATTGAAAAAATGTATGTATGCAGTTTTTTTTTTAATTTTTAAAATTTTGTTTATTTGCCATCATGACAGCATTTGTTATAAACTAAATAAATATATGGATGTACAATATATGTACATATAGTAAACAACAAATGCCTGCTAGAATAATTAAAGGGCCCACCTAGCAAACCAAACAACATGCAACGGCTACCGAAATAGAAAAAAAACTGTTCACATTTTAACGTCAAATAAAATTAATTAAATTGAGATAGCGACATAACAAAAAAACTGTAAATAAAAGAAATTGGGTACGAGCTGCAAATTATCAAGAATAACACGAAATGACATAAAAATAATAAATTTGTATTAAAGAAATTTATTACACGAGGGTTGTTAAAGTTTTAAAATCGTATTAATGGACAACACCTAGGATCATTCGGTGTCGACTCATTGTCTAAAGTGTCAGCTCAGAAAATGTTCCACCAAATATTGGTATCCTAAGCCATATACTTATGGTTAAGATCTACTGATGCGGTTCGATTTCATCAGTACTTGTTTTCTTTCAAGAAATATCTCTCTACAACATTGGAACTGCTGACATGTAATAATAATTATGAGGACTTCTGTAAGGGCCAGTTTATAAAAGCTACAGATGCAAGAGTCCAGAGTAATGTAGTAATATCCAACAGTTAAAATATAATTGGCAGCCATCTGAATCATAGCTCACTTGGGTCCCGCACCATTAGTCCTATATTTCTTAGCCGCCATTCTAGCCATTTGTAGAAGTTTTGTAAATAAGTATGTATTTGTTGACCAAGTATTTCGCATGTCAGATACCCAAATGCGTTATAGTGCCAAAAAGGTGTTTAGAAGTTTCCTGTTCTTCCTCATAGGTTCTCGTCAATACATCTACTGCAAAAGTCGTTGTAAGAGATTCTTAACCTTTGTGCATGTAAACCTAAAGGCAAGTGTACAGTTATTCTAAGCAGATTTTCGCAAATCGTGTTCCCTATACATATATCCATATTGGGCAAGAATTTTCTCATCTCTTTGCAACAATCTTTCCTTCCCAATAGTTTCCCATCCTTCCCTAACAATTGAGTGAATATTCGACCTAATTTATGGTGGTACTGGCTTTCTTTCACAAGTGTGTTAGATTTGTTCTTACATTCTATGTCCCCGTACAAGGGTAACGCGATTTCGTCGATTTATCGCCAATTTGCCCAACTCTCTGCAATCTTTCGTTTCCAATATTTCCCGTCTTTCCTTGACAATTGAGTATCACGTCAGAATTCGATCTAACTTATGGTGGTGCATTCTATGTCCCCATGACTAGAGAATAATTCAAGTGTAACCGATTTTGCTCTCACCCCTATATGCGGCATTATTGGAAAAATTTCGATGCAATGTACATGCTTTCTAAAAATCTAATGGCCACTTTAAAGTCAGTGAATATGTTGCATAATTTCAGCTTGAATTATTATTCTACAGTGATCTAGTAGCATAAGGAGATTTCGCTCTTATTGTGTAATCTTCCGTTAGTGAATATCTGTATGACATTCTCGGACGTCATATTGTAATAAAACCTGAATCGAAAGCTGGAAGATCGCGGCTAAAATCATCTAAAATCTTTGCATGATCGAAATTTAAATTTGCCCATACTTACGTGGCATAGCCTCGTGTGTCATATGTGTATCTGGTGGTAAACCAGTTCAGAATATCGAACAAGTAGTCCTGTAAGCATAATTGCAATCTGTTTTGTTTTTTTTTATTTTACTTCTCCATCGCAAACCACCATACCAGTACAAGAATAGAATAGGTTTGATATTAGAATCGCAAGGCCCTGTTTAGACACCATTACCGTTTTACAGCACTATATAGTAATTTTTGGTTTAGTGGTTCAAAGGTACTCCATTAATTCTAGGTGTATCAACTTGAGAAATTTTGTACCTTCTTGTGAACAGTACCAATAGCGTTTTAGTTTGATTTACTCTTATCACCATTCTAATAAACCTTATAGGGCTGTTACAAATTTCCGAAAGAATTTACATAAAAAATTCCAAAAGAATTTACATATAAATTCTTTTAAATTTGTGTGTACCTTTTGTTTGTCTGTTAAGCTGTTCTCCTATAATACATATTGGTTAAACAACCATCAACTTATTCCGCCTACATTTATCTGCATACTAGTAGTTGGTTTTCCATAGAATTTTGTTTTACAATTTTCTATTCATGATTTAAAAGAGCGTTTTGTGTATTTGCGCTCGTTTGTGCACGGCTGTTTAGTTTTTAATAATAACATTAAATGTAAATGGAATATTGCGGCTGTACGATTTTTATTTAATTAATGGTAACAAAACCAAACTTTAAATTTAATATTGTAGAAAACCACAGTGACTAAACTGATTTAAATTCATTGGAATGTTATAAAATGTCAGTAACATAACTGCTATTAATAAAAAGTTTATAGTGTAAACTAAAATATCAACAATAATAAACTTTCATGCAGTGGCCCGTGCTAATGCCCATCATGGCCCTAATGCAGACCCTATTCCTGCCCAGCAACGACTCCGAATCGGACTTCCTAATCACCGGCCACAGCGTCCGTGACACCCACCAGTCCGTCCGATCTCCCCAGGCCTGATTGGTCGCACTTAGAACCCATTTCCTAGGTGCCTATTATGAACAAAATTCGATTTTCGACTGTGGTCGAAAATGCTTATCGAACGAATTTTCATTTGGTCATTTGGGTGCACATTCGATGAAAAAACGCTATTATGAAAATCATTCTTTTTGGGTAATTCACAATAGTACATTTCTATCAGCTGGCGCCATATTTGTTTACAAATTCTCTTAGAAAAATAAATTAAATTTGAAATGACCACCACGGAATTATGGTTTAATTGCTGTTTTCTACTACGACCTGCAGGATATTAACAAAAGTAATTTACAAGTAGTATTTGTTTGACCAAAACCAAAAAAACAAACAAATTCTTACATTTTAAATAAATTTTTCACAGTTTTATACAGCGTCGACAGCAAATTTGTGTTCGATAAAAAATTCGTTGAACAACGCAATTTTCGACAGCGATGCCAACTCATAATATAAATTTTATATTCGATAGTCGATTTTCGATAGCCAGCGATTATCAATTGTCGAATGCACCTCATAATAGGGGCCCTAATATTTTCAGTTTACATAACAGCCCCGTAAGGCCATAAGGGCCGCCTGGCTATCCACATATATAGTGACCTCCGAACCTCTATTAATGTTTTCCCTCATCAGTTCCATGGCCCCCAAGATCCCCAGAACTTCCGCCTGAAAAACACTGCAGTCGTCAGGAAGCCTATATGACATTCTGATGTCCAGATGCTCAATGTAGACCCCCGCGCCCGTGCCACTCATCTTCGAGCCATCCGTGCCCTTCCTGACCAGCCTAAATCTACCTTAGTGCTCACATAATCCGTAGAGCCGGGCGATCCCAGGCAATACCCCACCTGCCGTAATCTCACCCAAGATCCGCGAGTGACCATACACATCACATACTGCTCTATGGGCTGAAGATGAAGAATGACATCCAGGGAGGTTACTCTCTATTGCGATGCGAAAGCAATCAAACATCAATTTGCAAATTGTACGCTTATCGCATCGCATTTGCTTTCGCATCGCAATAGAGAGTAACCCCCCAGGGTCGCTTGAGAAGTGCTGCTTATGGCCCCCGTCATACCGATTGAAGGCCACCTCTGTGCCTTAGACAGAAGGTTCCTTCGACTAGCCAGTCTCATTGACTCCCACCAAACACCGCATCCATACGTAAGAATGTTTAGGGACAAGATTTCACAACCCCTTAGAGGAGCATGTTTTGGCCGTGTCACCACCCTTTACTACTACCTATTTAAACTCCCCGCACCTCTTAAGGAAGTGGAATTCGTACCATTGCACTATTATGACGACGAGCCACAACATTGATAACACATGCATTTCGGTCAATGGTTATCTTGGAGAAATACCCAACTACTGCACTACGATTATACTGCAACTATCACCAACGAAGTCTTCGACAACACTCTTCACCAACGAAGAAGGTAAAACTAAATCTGGTCGTAATTTGGGGATCACTATTCGACCTCTCTTCCTGAGCTCATGCCAATACAATTAAGCACAAATTGCGAAGCAGGAACAAGGGCTTAAAAATATATTTCCAATTTTAAAATTAATTTCTAAACAAAAAACATATGATTTTTTGAAGAACTTCTATATCTTTTACAAATGTATCACAGTGTAATTATACAACTCATTAACGTCCAGATAAGAAAAACACAACTTCACGCTGAAGGTATCGACTAACGAAATAAGTTCGCTTATCATTGTTTCAAACTCGATGACAAGAAATAACAGTAATACAAATTCTCATATCCAAGAATGGAGAAGATATTCCGGAATTTATAAAAACGCTTGTTTTTAAGTTTGTATCATAATTTAACGAAAGCTTAAATTATGGAAAAATTGTTTTTTAATTTATTTTCTAACCTCCTCTGTCTTGTGAAGTGTTAATGAGGTTAGTAATAAATATTTTACAATTGAATGCAATTGTTTTTTTAAAGTAATATTTTATGGCTTCTTAATTTAATATAATTAACACATTATTGGAAGTTACACTCTTTTGACGGGTGCCTAACACTTGTGTAATAAATAATGATATTATTGCAAAAGCATTTTAAAAGCGCCGTATGATTCGTTAAAATAACCACGAGTACTTTAGAAGTCATTCACTCGGACTGGGGAAACGAACGCCTGAGGAAACTGGTGACAAGAGGAACCCCGCAGGGGGGTGTTCTCTCTCCTTTACTATGGCTCTTGGCTGTCAATGTCGTTCTGAGACTTTTTGACAGAATGGGTCAGAAGGTCGTGGCCTACGCGGATGATGTAGCTATTTTGGTATCGGGCAAGTTTCTGCCGACAATTAGCGAAGTCATGCAAGGGGCACTGGGCGAACTGTCAACCTGGGCTACTGAAAAGGGCTTGGGAGTCAATCCGGAGAAGACAGAGTTAGTTCTGTTTACTAGGAAGTACAGGGTGGAAAGTTTCAGGCTGCCGGTACTGGGAGGAGTAGAGCTTAGGCTATCGGATAGTGCTAAGTATCTGGGAGTTTTTCTGGACAGGAAGCTGTCTTGGAAAAGAAATACTCAGGAGAGACTCAAAAAGGGTCTCAATGCCTACTATACTTGCAGATCATCGATAGGTAAGAGTTGGGGACTTCGGCCGTCAGTGGTGGGATGGCTTTACACTTCGGTGGTCAGGCCCATTCTTACATATGGATGCTGTGTTTGGTGGGAGACATTGAGATTGGCTAATCGAAGAAACCTTCTGTCTAAAGTTCAGAGGTGTGCTTCAATCGGCATAACGGGAGCCATGAAAAGCACTCCTCAAGCGGCTTTGGATGTCATTCTTCATTTATTGCCTATAGAGCAGTATGTGATGGGAATGGCAGCCAGAAGTATTCTTAGACTGAGGGAGCTGGGACTGCTAAAGGGTCACATGCAGGGTCACTCGCGAATCCTGTGTGAGATTGAGGCAGGTGGAAATTGCCTGGGATCGCCTGGCTCTACGGATTATGTGAGCACCTTGGCAGACTTTAGGCGGTTGCCGGAGGTGACATTGCCGTCTAGGGAAAGCTGGTCTGGAAGGGGCAAATTGTATGACGGATTTGCCATTTTCACGGACGGCTCAAAGATGAACGGCACGGGCGCAGGGGTCTATATTGAGGATCTGGACATCAGAATGTCATATAGGCTGTCTGACGACTGCAGTGTCTTTCAGGCGGAAGTTCTAGGGATCTTGAGGGCCGTGGAACTGATGAGGGACAACATCGACAGAGGCTCGGAGGTCACGATATATGTGGACAGCCAGGCGGCCCTTTTGGCCATAAGGGGCTGTTATGTGAAATCCAAGCTAGTCGACAGTTGTAGGAGGGCTCTAGAGGTAGCCTTAGGGTGTTATACGGTCAGGCTGTGCTGGGTACCGGGTCACTCTGGCATCGCAGGTAATGAGGTGGCCGATGAGTTGGCAAGATTGGGCTCAAGCACAGAGATGGATGACCGTATGGAGGTAGTCGGGCCTCCAATAGGCTTCTATTACGGAAGGATTAGGGAATGGGTTGTAAACGCAGCCAATCAAGCCTGGGGGAACCGAACAGACTGCCAAGTCTCACGGACGTTATGGCCGGTGCTTAGGAGGTCTGAGTCGGAACTGCTGTTGGGCAGAAGTAGGATCTGCGTTAGGACCATGATTGGCATCATCACGGGCCACTGCATGATAGGCAGGATGGCGGTGAGGATGGGATCCGAATTGTCGGATATGTGCAGACTATGCGAGGACCCGGAAGAACTGGAGACAGTTGAGCACATTCTGTGCCACTGCCCCAGGTTACAGGGCAGTAGAATGAGATGGCTGGGTAATAGATTCTTGGGCGAATTAGGGGATGTCTCGAGCTGTAGGCTTGAGAGTCTGATAGGATTCGTAATGGGAATGGCCTGGTTACGTGCCAATATACGGAGTGCGGGTCTCAGAAATGGAGGACATACGTCCGAGTAGGATTTGGTCAGGTCTTCTTCTTCTTCTTCCTCTCTTCTTTATATTCTAACATTCCTCCTCTTCTTCTTTTCTTTACTCTATACACTTCTACTACTTCCTCTATCAAGGCATCGCAATGGGCCATATTGGCCTCTGGGTGAAGGTGTGAGGTGACTCACACCAGCCTTCGTACCTACCTACCTACTTTAGAATTTCCAGTTAAGGACAAAAATCAGCATAAAACACAAAACTAGTTACGTGACTAGTTCCAAAGTGATAGTGACCTGTTGCAGTGTTATTTCTGTTCTTTTTTTTTAAATGCGACATTCTGTTAGACATTCTGCGACAGATCACGGAACTAGCATAAAATCATCTGCTGTGTTTTGGACAATATCAAATTAAGTTAAAATCAATTGCTTTTATTTTTTAATCATTGAAAAATGTTCAACTTCTTGTCACATGCCAAGGAACTAGTGCAATTAAATAAAACAATTGACACACATTTCCCACAGGGAGACATCATTTTAATTCTATTACACATTCTGTCATTTTACAATCTTACCCCAAATTTTTCTTATTATTGACAATCTTTTAAAGATTTGTAAACAAATGTTTTGTTTTTTTTTATATTCGAAATTATTCCGCATTTATGAATATTAAGAACGAATGCATACAAATGTAAAACCATATAAATATTAAGAACAACGCAATATCTAAAGCCAACTAAAGAAGAAAAACACCAAAATAAAAACACAATTTATTTGTATATCTACCCAGCAGTTCTAGATAAGTGTCCCGAATTAAAAATGTTACCCATCATATTTCCGAAGGTACATCGATACTACAAAAACAAGCAAGAAAGTATAGTAGGTCAAACCCGACCATATAATACCCAACACCCAGTATATCTGTAAAAACAGATTTTCAGGAATGGGGTCTATAACCTATTATGGACCGATCATCCAAAAATGCAGTGGCATGACTTCTGTGTATTATTTATGTGTTAAATTTTATTTCGATATAAACACTTATAAAAGATTTATAGATGTTAAAGTGATTTTCGAAGGGGATCTTATATGGGAGCTATGACTAATTATGGACCGACTGTTATAAAACTAGTTGTCATAATTTCTGTATATATGGAACTTATTTGTGTTCAATTTTATTTGGACACTAACATTATTAAGAGATTTTTTTTAAGTGATTTTGGGAAGTGGGCCTTTTATAGGAGCTATGATGAATTATGGACCGATCATCACAAATTTGGGCCAAATGATTTTTGTATATATGAAACAGGCTTATGTTGAATATTATTTGGATCCAACCAACATATTTAAGAGAGCTTTGCTTTTTAAAGTGATTTTCGACAATGGGGTTTATATGGAAGTATGGTCAATTTTGGACTGATCTGCACAAAATTTGTTCATTAGATTAGGCTGCATGTACAACTTATTTCTGGAGAAATTTGTTGGGATACGTGCATAAATTATTCGGGAGGACATTTGTAGGTGAAATAATGGACCGATTTCAACCAGTTTCAATCCCAAGCGTCCTTCGGCCAAAAAATATCATAACCCAAATTTTATTAAAATATTTTTAAAATTGCGACCTGTACTCTGCGCACAAGGTTTACATGGACACCCAAGTCATCCAGACGTACGGACGGGCATTGTTAAATCGACTCAGAAAATGATTCTAAGTATACTTTAAGGTTGGCGTTGGACTAATATTTTTTTTATCCATATAACACTTTGTGGCGATTGTCTCTCCGATATACTACTTTAAACCATCTGCAGACATTATTTTATATACCTATAAATATCTGAAGAATATCTAAATATCTTGAAGAGGAGACAAGACCACAACTGGAAATAAATTTCTTTTTGTCTTTCGTTAGCTGCTATCAGTTCTTTTATAGTGTTCCAGATTTAATGTGAACAAGGCTTTTAGATATACTAAATTGATTAACTGACTTCACGCTAGACTACATGGGATGTATAAAGTAACCAATTCACTTGTCAAATGACCCAAAAATATATATTATATCAGTCAGCCAATTAATATGCCTTTAGAGATACTGTATTTTGTAATCAATGCAGAACTGCTGGGCATTACAATTTCTAATATAATTGAAAGTGACAAATGTGTGTGAAAATTAACAAAATATAGAAAATGAAGGCGACGATAAAAGCGAATAATGAATGTAGTCTATGGCAAACATAGGTCATATGATAATTAAATATAAAACAGTGATATATATTGTAGATGGCTAAGCATGAAATACATATTATTAAAACAGATATAATTACTTCCAGGTAATCATATTATTATCACTTCTATAGTAGAATCAAGCCAGCTGTGCTAGGCTAGGTCAAGTTTCTCTAAAGAAATAACTATAGTCAGCCAGATATGCTAGGCTGGTTCAAGTTTTTCTAAGAAAATAACTTTAGTCAGCCAGCTATGGCTCAAGATCTCTAGATTTTCTAAAGAAAATTAAAAAAAAATCACTTAATGTTACAAAGCGACCATCTTCTTTTTTAACTTTAATATAACTTTAATAAATATAGATTAAGTCATAGTTATATAATTTAATTTGTCCAATCCATAGATTATTCCCTGTTCTTGTTTGTATACACTATAATTCAAATACAATTTACCTCGGATTTATTGGGTGGCGAGGCTATGGCCAAAACCTCATCATTGAGGCCAGCTTGCTGCAGATTATCATTGATTTGCAATAATAGTTCATCAATCGTTTGTGAAGCCTTCATTGAATGTGTCAGTATTTGCTCCGATTTTGATGGTGTCGGTAGTGGCGGAGGAGGTGGTGTAATGGATAAGGCACGTGTATTATCCATATCCATAAGGGATTGTGTTAAGGGGTCCGTATTTTGTAAAGTTAGTGGAGGAGGCGGTAAGATATCCTTAAATTCATCAAGAAATTCTTCGGGCACCCCAATAAAATCGGTCATGTGGTCACCATTAAACGAAGATGACATGGTTAAAGGATGATTGTTTTTAATATTGCTGTGATTTAAATTCGTTTGTTTGTTTTCTGCATTTGCAGTATCCGGTTTAATCTCTAATCCACTGTCTGGTGTATTGGGCAAAGATGATGAGATCGGGTATTTATCCATTGTGGTTGACGTTTCGTTTAAGACTAAACTAATGGGTCTTTTTATTAAATTCGATATGAAATCCATTTTGCAAAATTTTAAAAGTTTGTGTTTTTTTTTTTTATTATTTTATTTCAAATGAGGAAACTTGTGTAGACTTTAAAAAGGTGTTACTGCTGCTGCCGTTAGCAATTTTTCCTTACGATTTTAATTAATTCTTCTTGTTACGGTTTATTGATTTCAATTTGTTTAAAGTCAAATTTCAGTTTCGTTTTTTAAATTTGTATCTTAAAAAAAAATGTTATTTTAATTTCTTTTTCGTTTAGTTAATCACTGAGACAGAAAAATCACGTAATTATTTTACGGTTCACACGTTTTATTTCTGCCTTATTTTGTTTCTTTATTTCTGTTTTATTTTGTTCATTAATTTTAAATTAATGGCACTGATCGCCAATGATCTTTATGCAGACAAAAATTTGAACGCATGAAAACTTTTTAAGGCACTAAAATATTTAAATGGTGACGAGTTTTGTTTGTTTCAATTTTCTTAATGATTTTTGAAATTTATGTGCATACATACATATTTTTATTATTTGGTACAAATTCTATATACATACTTATGTACATATGTATGCACATACAAATCTTTCTTTGACAAATTTGTTTTATTTTCCTTTGTTAATGTTTTTCTTTTAATATTTTATTTCAATATTTTCCAATCTTTTTAGATAATTTTAGTTTGTTTCAATTAATTATTTATTTGTTTATTTAAAAACAATCCGCGCACTGATTGTATGATTTCACGCCATTTGTGTTAAACTAAATACTACAGGAGAAGTATGTAACATTTAATTTTTCAGTTTCTTTTTTTTTTATTTATTTTTTTGAAAATTTGTTCAAATTTTGTTTTTGATTTGTTGTTTGTTTTTTTCTTTACTTTCAAGTGTTTTTGAAAATTTTCTCACACGAGATGTGTTTTATTTTATTTTTCTATTTGAAAAAAAAAAATAAATAAAATACAAAATCTCTAATCGTTTTTGTACGGTTGGTTAATGGATTTTTTAGTTGTCGAAAATGTGTGTGTTTTTGTTGTTGTTTGTGGTCCGTTCGTGGGGAATTAATAGCCAGTCTACTTTCGTTTAGTTTGCTCTTGATCTCGTTGTGTCTAGTAGTATGTCGGCTGCTGCGTCTGTTTTTAACGTATGTTGCCTCTGTACTTATGCAATTTGTCTTTGTTTTTAATTTTTTTCAGTATTTTTGTGCTTTTTGATTTTGTTTTTGGGAGAATAAAATAAAACTAAATGTTTTGTTGGGTGTCAGAAAATAAAATTGTTCTGGTTTTATTTATGATCGTTTTTAAAATGTAGTGCTAAAAGGTTAAGACAGTATTCGAATACGATTCATTTCGGATTTCTTACTTTATAAAAAATAAAATCGGCAGCGTTACGGTTGTTGTTGCTTCTAGTTACACAATAAATACAAATTATGCTGCAAATTATACAGGCATCTATTTATCAATTTAACATACAGACCTCGTTGGATAAACTGGCTATTTGAAGCGTTTACCAAGCCGATACTCTGGTGGAAAGCACTGGATAAGACTTAAAATTTTACACTCATCGAGAAGATCTTGAGGAGAATGGCAATACGGATAACAGGAGTTCTTTATACGATTTCAACAAAATCACTATTTATACTATTAAACTGGATCCCTGTAGATCTTATGGCAAGGAAAATGTCTTTAAATACGGCCTTAAGACTTCATGCTATAGGCGAATGGAGGCCTGGATCTTATGGGCATGCCAGTATTATTGGAAGCATATCAAATCTTCTAGAAAACATTAACTACTGCACTCCCAGACCTTCCTTTTCAAGAAATTTTAGTTTCTACATTCCTAATGAAATGAAATTAAAAGAGGACCTGCCCTTGATACGGATGGCTTTACGAAAGGAGAGTGATTGGCGGAGGTGTCTTCTTCCATGAATTTGGTATAAGGATGACCTTCCGAATCCCAAATAGATTTAGCATTATTCAATCTGTTATATCAGCTACCAAACGAGCAGAAAATTGGCTAATACATATAGAATAGAATATCAGGAAGAGATATCCGTATATAAACAGGTGTGCACAACATCTAGCTTAGTCCAGGATTGCCGGACGTCCTTGAATAGGTAGTCGAGACATTTGATTGTCACACTCATATGGGTGCGTGGACAAAGAGATTTTACAGGCAAATGCATTGCCGATCAACTGGCGAAGAAAGGCGCCATGCCACCTGACGGGTATACCGTTCCTACAAAAATCTCTTCGAACTATCGACAATGAAGTTAGAGAAAATAGAGGCCTTTATAAGAAATAGTAACTGGTTAAGACAACCACTGATCTCGAATTCCAATGCAGTGACTGACTTTGAATTAATCGGTCAACTGACCCATAGAACTTCTTCTCCATCTATTTCTATCAAACTATCTCCTTCTATACTCTTTCACGCTTTTATCCATCTTCACAACTATATCTTGTTTCATTAACTTTTTCGGCAACACAAAGGGCTGTGTTACAGGAGTAATTATTTGTCATTGTTTGATAAGTGAATGGGACAGAGCTACTCTGGATTTCTTCTTTAAACACTTTGCAATAGCATTTGAGCCTATTAGCGCAGCTTTAGACAGATATTGAAACTAATAGATACGACGCTTAGCTGCACAGCAACCTTTGCCAACGTTTGTGCAAGAGCAAACGTTCATCAAACACCAGCCAATTGTCATCATCACTTTCAATGGCTCTATTATTTCGGCAACAACACCTAAATATATAATAGTTTGACCGAAATAAATAATGTTTTTTTCGGATTACCTATTGTCTGGTTGAGGCGATTTTAAAACAAAGGTCCACGAGAACAAGCCACATAGTCTGTATGGCCTCAAAGAGATTATCTGTCAAGACCGTCAGAACATAATTCCAGATATTCCCGCCATATAGATTGAAAATCCAATAAAAAGTGCACAAATGTTATTAATTTATCAATGTTCAACGTAATTTTACTACCATTTCAAGAAAGTTCAAAATTGTAAGTTTTATTTTTCGGTCTCGGTGTTGTTAAATAATTTTGTAACAATCAAATGCAAAACACATCATTGGTAAAAGGTCAGTAAGATTTATTTGAGAGTAAAGTTAAAAACACATTTTCAAAGTATACACTAAATTAATGATGTCAGAATGTCTATTAAATTGAGCTCTTAGTTCGTTTCGAATTGTATTCTTCGTTCAATATTCAAGTTTCTTTTTAAAAACTCTTTGTATAATATAATTGTTTATTTACAACAATATTATTTGATTTTAATTAAATATTTTCACATTATGGACATAATTAAACAGAAGATAAGGCAATTAAAATATTTTCTTTTCTTTAAATCAATAAAACAATTAAAAATATTGTTTAGCAGCGATAAATTAATTAAAACCATGGGATAGATAACTAATAATTTCAGAAAAAAAATAATATAAAATAAATAAGCAAAAGTACAAGAAACACGACCGGTAAATTTAACCGGCGAAATAAAACTGAAGGCAATCAGCAGCACAGTACTTCGCTCTGTGTAGCCAATATAGCAACAGTTGCAGCAGCAGCCACACAAGAAACAAAATCAAAACATTAAAAGACCTAGATGTCTTACAAGACAACAACAAACACCAAATAGACAGACACTACTGAGAAAGAAACACCAACAATGGCCAAACCAAACGACCATTCACACAAACATCCATTCATCCATCCATTCAGCTATATATCTAACTGAACGAACAAACTACCACACGAACAATAAACAATTGAAGTAATTAGAATTTTAAACTAGAACATAACACATTTTTTGTATAGCTTAAAGGGGAGACTGCATACTCTACTCAAATTATAACTAATTGTTAGACTCAGGCCACAAACTATGAAGACAAACTTTAAAGAATGGGAGAAGGTGCTGGTGATGCAAGAAAAAAATTAAACACAACAAGAGGAAATACTGAATTTTACCAGTATCAAGACGGGTGGGTATAATAAAAACAAAGTGCAACAAAAAAAAAAAAATGGTATGAAAAATGGAAATTACATTTACTTTTAAAATGATCTCAAGCAAATTCATATCCTACAGAGTGACAAAGTTGAATTTAGACAAAAACAAACAGCTTGTTTCTTTTAATATTTGACACACTGTATACTAATGGTAAATTCTTCCTGCCGTTGGTTTTATCTCTAAATCCCTCCACAAACTTTATTCGCCAAAAAAATATATGTATCTTTTAATACCTACCACCCTGTTTGTTCGTATTAAATTTGCAATGTATAGCCACTAACACACTCTCTAAGGCTTGCATCTTGTTGAATACATACATACATACATATATGTACATACACGTTACAATATTTTTGCATAATAAAATTGTTTGGTTTTTTTCTGTCTTTACGTATTTTTCTTCTTGATTTGTTGTCTTTTTTTGGTATTGTAAACTGATTTTTTTTTTTGTAACTGCTACTTTTTTATTTTAATTTTTTGTTGCAATCAAGTTCTTATTTTACCATAATGTTGTGAAATTTACCACATTTGAATGCGCAAATGGAAATGATACTTTACATTATTTTACACTGCCAACTAAAGCAACTAATACCGGTAAGAGTACGCGTAGAGTGTCAGGCTGGCGGCATTTTAATCATATGTATATTTTTTTTGTATTATGATATGAGTGTGTGTATGTTTAGAGACGAATATGTAATCGAATAATTGTATAACAATACAGAATTTATACGAAAATCATAAAAAAATAAAGGTTTGACAATTATTAATGAAAAATTATATCTGACAGATGATTATAAGGACCAAAATTTTTAATAACATTATGGCAAAATGACGGATCTTAAATGAAAATGGGCTTCGTCTGAAAAAAATATTTTTTTTAAAAAAACCCAGCCAATCTACGGCGAAGTAAATGGTCGGCCGTCTTCAATTCCTGTACCAGTTTCACCTTGTAAGCCTTCAATGCCAAATCCTTATGCAAAAATCGCCATGTCATCGTTGTGAATTTAAAATTGTTTAGAATGTTAAGGAATAAGCAAATTCAAATCTCTTGCAACACTGCGGATCACGGTTGCGATATTTTCACTTGATGGAACACACGTTGTTGTTGGCACATTATTTAGCTTGCCAGTCGAATCAAATTTAAAATTTTATTTGTTTAAAATCTCAGAGAGACGATTATGTGCATAAAAAATATTACGAAATGTAGCTTTTACAGATTCACAATTTATATAGTGAATTTTTGATATTTAAATGAGATTTTTGAGTGGAATTGAATTCATTGTAACAATTATCAAAGCTTTTACTACTGATAAATCAACAAGTTAAACGTTCTTGTTATTTTAATATGCCCTGTTGGAAAACAAAGTTTTCTGTAAAAAAAGGTTATTTAGCAAAATTTGAAGCGTTTTTCAGGTTTCAGGCTACATCTATGCCATTCAGGTTGAAATGCCAAAACAAACTAAACATCATTTTTTTTTTTTTTTTTTTTTTTTTTTATAATACATTATATTTATTTATTGAATCTTCAGATATTGAAATGACAATAAGTTTTCGAATCTTAATACTAAAAGAAAATAATAAGTCCAGCCAGTGCTAGACAAAATATTATGATACTACAAAAAAATTTACATCCACTGATCCAGTCATCTGTTTTGCGTTTGAGTTAAAGCAAGGGTATCCCTCCTTCTCAACCGAACATGGCCACTAAAGTTAAGGATGTCTCGTGCAAGTGGGTTTGGATGGTGTTCAAGTTTGCTGATATATTTTGAGGCGTATTTTGTAAATTCGTCTTTCACCAAAGGAATGCCTAGATCTTTGTGAATTCGAGAATTTTTAACGTACCATGGAGCTGCAGTAATTATACGTAGAATTTTATTTTGACCTCTTTGAATTTTTTCAATGTTGGATGCTGAGGCAGTACCCCATAATTGTATTCCATAACACCATATTGGCTTTAGAATTGCATTGTACAACAAAAGTTTACAATCCAACTTTAATGTAGAATTTCTGCCGATTAGCCAATTAAGTTGCACTGCTTTTAATCTCATCTGTGTAAGTTTTGCGTCAATATGAGACTTCCAGGTTAAACGACGATCGAGGTGGATTCCGAGGTATTTGACTTCATTGTGTTGCGGAATAATTTGGTTATTTATTCTGATGGACGAGCAGGTATCTTTTCGCAATGTGAAAGTTATATGAATACATTTCTGTTCGTTAACCCTGATATTCCAAAGCTCAAGCCAATTCTCTAGTTTATAAATATAATTCTGCAAATTCTGTGATGCTATTTGATGGTCCTTATGAACGCTAATAAAGGCTGTATCGTCAGCAAAAGTTGAAGTATGTATATTGGGGTCTGACGGCATATCGGATGCATAAATCAAATATAAAGTAGGACCCAGTATGCTACCCTGGGGTACTCCTGCTTCAATTGGCTGAGCGGGGCTTAAAAAATCGCCTTCTTTGATTGTAAATTTGCGACCATATAAATAACTTTTCATAAGTTTGTGGGTGTTAGCAGGCAGAGCTAATTTTATTTTGTGCATTAAACCTTCATGCCAGACTTTGTCGAACGCTTGGGAAACATCAATGAAAAGCGCGGAACAGTATTTTTTCTCTTCAAACGACCGTCTTATCACATTTACCAATCTGTGTGTTTGTTCGATGGTACTGTGTTTAGCTCTGAACCCGAATTGATGATTTGGAATACATTGAGTGTCGTTCAGAATTGGAATCAACTTAGCCATTAACAATTTTTCAAACAGTTTTGAAATTGTCGGCAGTAGGCTAATTGGCCTATATGACTCTACTTTGGTGAGGTCCTTCCCTGGCTTAGGAATCATGGTAATCATAGATACCTTCCAATCTGCAGGATAGTATTCTAGGCGTAAAATAGCATTGAAGATAAAGAGAATAATTCTTCTAGCTACACGAGGTAACTCCACGAGCATTTTGTTGCTGATTTTATCCATACCTGGAGCTTTTTTAAGGTTCAGAGTACCAATAGCGCTTTGAATATCATTAAAGCTAAGTCTTAGAGGTACAGGAGGTCTAATAACGAGTGGTGGCAATTCAGTTGCATTATTTGAGTTGTTTATAGTAAACACATTTCTCAAATGGTTAACAAATAAAGTCCCTTTCTCGGAATCGTTTCTAGCCCAGTCACCAATCGGATTTCGCAAAGGAGGCTTTCCTCTAACTGGTCTTTTTAAACCTCGTGCCGCCTTCCATAACGAATAGTCAGATTGTGGGGAACTGTCAATTCCCTCCAAGTATGATTTAAGTGAAGCCATTCTTTGGGTTTCTAAGAAATTTCTTAGTATATCTCTGCATTCCCGTAGCCTAGCTTTCAGTTGAGGAGACCTGTGAATTTGCCACTCTCTTCTAACTCTTCTTTTTTCTGTCAGGAGATGTTCGAGTTCAGCGAAATAAGTTCTGTTTGTCCTATTTCTGCATTCAACGTCATATGTGGAAGCGTGATGCACAGCTCTAAACATCATGAATCAAATAATAAAGATTGCGCAAAGAATGTAAACAAAATTTCCTCTTTCTGCTCAGGACGTCACCGGTTATTTTTTCTGTATAATCAACATGTAAAAAAAAACTTTTGTTAACAATACATATTTAAAAAAAAAATAATTTTCGTAAATTTTTTGCTTCAAATGGAGTTGATTTAGTTTTCTTATTTGAAAAAACATTCTCGATAGAAAAAAAATGTTTTAGCTTTAATATCCACATTAATAGTACTTGACTCATTTATATGCTTTTTTAAATACTCGTTGCAAATCAAGAGATTTTCACCATATAAAGATTTGAATACAACTTCCAGATTTTTAAATTGACACACAAATTCTCCAGGCTTTGATAACGTAACATAAGGTATCTTAAACGCAAAACGTTTCACTTACCCATTTTTAATCTCATATCTCCTATTATATCATCTGCCTTAAAGTGTTCTGAGACATTTTTATTTTTTTTTCATCAAGGTGGCAAACTGTGCCCATAGTTTTTATACCCTTCATCTTCATGAGAAGGGTATATACAAGTTGTCATTCCGTTTGTAATTTCCACAATATAATTTTCCGACCCTATAAAGTATATATATTCTGAAATCAATCAATTTTCTGAAGTCCCCAGATATCTTCGGGATCCAAATCTTCAATAATTCTGTCAGACATGCTTTCGAGAAGTTTGCTATTTAAAATCAGCAAAATCGGTTTCGGCCAACCAAAGTTATGGATCAATATGTGAGACAACCTCCATAAAAATTTGATATTTTTTGTCCATTTTATTGCAATATTTTGAAATATGTTGCAGATAATATCATGAAATTTTGTATACATTGTTTTTATGATAAAAGAAGAAAGTGTGCGCAAAATAGTAATAATCGGCCGATGATTTCTCATAGCTTCCATACAAAAATTTTCCCGAAATATTTTCTCAATTATACATAAATTCCTATAAAACTGAAATATCAATACAAAACTCAGCAGGAATAAGTTTCATGCAAAAAGAAATCGTAACACGAAATTTTTTTTAGTTCGGTCCATGTTTGACTATAGACCCCATATAAAGTCCACTTCCAAAATTCACTTAAATACGTATAAAACAGATATAAATAATGTTAAACGGCTAAAATTTTACATGAATAATCTTTATAGCAAATAAATTGTTGTCCTAAATTTTATGCTGGTCGGCCCAGAATTGGTCATAGCTCCCATACAAGGACCACATCTGAAAAAGACATTTATCCCTATATATATTGTATAAATATTGGTACCAACTCAAAACGTTGCACAGATCATTTACATATATACAAAAATCATCCCACAAAATTTTCTGAATTTCGGTCTATTTTTAACCGTATGCCCCATATAAAGCCCTCTTCCGAAAATCACTTTAATACTCATAAATCTCTTATAAATAACGATATCGATCCAAAATTTTACACGGATCATTTACATCAAAATCAAACTGCTGGATTTTGAGAATATCGGTCCATATTTGACTATATCCCCCACATAAGGTCCACTACCGAAATCAATGTTAATACTAATATATATCTTATATATACCGTTATTATGTTGAATTCGATGTGAAATATCCTCATATGCATGAAAATAACTGTTCCAAAATTTAAGAAGATCGGCCCATAATTTGTCATAGCTGCCATATAAGAACCATATCCAAAAAAACAAATAAATTGGGGTCAAGAAATATTCTTTTCGGATTTAACCCATATTCGGTCCATATTTTATAATCATGATATATATCGTTGGAAAGGTATTTTTAATACCTTTTACTTAATGTATTACGAATTATCAGGCACCCAGTTGTTCTCGAGATATAGGCCTTTATATTTTCAACTTTACGGGCCCGCCCCCTCGAAAATAGGCGTGACCGACAAAAAATTTTTTCAAATACTAATAAAATTTGCACTAAGACTGAATAGAAAACACAGAATAAGGATATTCTAGTCCTATAACCAGTGTAGTTTTTGTATTTCTTATTACGTTTAGGTGGAGGGTATTTAAGATTCGGCACAGCCGAATATAGCACTCTTACTTGTTTTAATTAATTTTCTTTTTTATAGAATTTAAGCAAACCTCAAAATACTTTTGACTTGTGACGTCACAAGAAGAAATGTTGCTCTCAATTTTACTCTCACAGGCAATAAATAACAATAATACTCTTCAAGATATTAAAAATCCAGAACTCCGAATCCCAACCAGATGAGTCAAGATGACTAATGTAGATCATCTATATTGCGGCTGACTATACTTTTCCTGATGTCACCATTCCAGTAAACACAAATATATTCCCTTCCTTGACTAATCCGGTTAGACGTTCGTGGTATTGCGAGTTCGCACTTAACGCCGACCGATTGTCATTATCAAACGAATAGAGAACGTTGCATTGTATGGCGGCAATGGTAGCCATTATTTGTTGTAGATGCAATAAAGTCCTCAACGAACATTACGGCCTCCGATATTTTGGATAGTGAGCGTCAATTACTGTCCAAATGTGGCAAAATTAAGAGCAGGTTGCTGCAGTATTCTTAACTGTTACAGTGGACGTAATATCAACTGTCAGAATTAATAGATCATCACAATATTAGGATAATAATATGAATATGAAAAACTTACAATTGATATACAATTGTGGAATCAGTAATTGAAACTTAGATCCAAAATCTAATTGAACGGGTCAGTGGGTCATATTTGCGTCAGCTTGCACAATGGGATTGTTCTACTTTAAAAACGTTTAGCAGAAATAAAAAAAATCTAAATTGTTGAATGTTAATTTTCCTGCACCACTGTAAAAAAATTCACAAACTTATATGGCCAACAAATCAAAATTTTAGTGATTTTTTTTTACAATTTGTTTACATCACGCATAAAATATCATCATGGATGGCTTCAGCGAAGAAAAACAATGTTTTTTTTGTATATAAAGAAATTGGAACATAAACAAAAACAGCAAAAACAAAATACATACATACAGTGAGGAACAAAAATGTGCCAATGTACGATATTCTCAAATAAACCTCCAGAAAACTACAAAATTTTCTTGATTAAATTTTTATTGTCCTTTCTAGTAATTATAACAAAACATAATTAACTTCATTATAATTAATAAAACAAAAACTGATGTGTAACCTAAAATCCTCAAAAGTTAGACTTTTGTACCCAGCAATATTTTTATGTTAATATGTATATTTTTTTCATTAATATTTGGTCCACAAACCTCTAGCTTTTTCAAGTTCTTTGAGTCGGTTTGGCATGCTGTTGAAAAAATTTTCCACCATTTCATTTGGAATAGACTCCCAAATATCTCTTACGCTGGTCCATAGTTCATTTACGCCATTTGGAGGCTCCGGGTACTTGGATAGTTTAACCTTAATGTAGCTCCAAAAGTTTTCGATCGGATTCATGTCCAGTGACTATTGACGCTACTTTAAAATCGAAAATGGTTGACTTTCTAACCAATTTTATACGATTTTAGTCATGGTATTGAAATAAAGACCCTAATTTTAAAGTGGCCTCCAGTCACCGGATATGAGTTAATTATGTTTGTGTTATAATTACTAGAAAGGACAATAAAAAAATTTAATTAAGAAAATTTTGTAGTTTTTGTAGTTTTTGGAGGTTTATTTGCGAGAATATCGTACATTGTTACATTTTTGCTCCTCACTGTACATAAACACACATTTAAAAATACGACAAATAACAAATATCCATCGTAGCATGGTGTAACTATACAAGGTGACAGCAAATCGGCAACAAATACAACGCAATACAGAAACAGACATTTTGTTTGTGTAAAGTATTACTTTTTATATAAGTAAATTCTAAACAAAGTCAGTCAGCTGTGCTATTGCAGTCACATTGTATAGTTACACCATGCAGCGTAGTATTATAGAAAAATACAAAAAAAAAAAAAAAAAACACATCAACAACAATGTGTTACTTGGAATAAAAACGAAAATAAATAAAAATAAATTATAATAAAACTACGTTTCGTTTTCTTTGTCTACAGCTTTGACGTTGGTGCCCAAATGGGGGAATACTCACTTCCTAAAAGTTCACATTTAGAGTTCATTTCATATTCTTCAAATAAATAAAAATAAACCAAACATAAAACTATATAGGAAGAACAACCAACAAGAAACGCATATTTAAAAATATGAATATACGGAACTCCTTCCAAAATACTCATCGTTATAATAAAATTAAATACCAGAATGCATTTTTTATGAGTTTAGGAAAATGATGCTGCTGCTGTTGCCGCCTGCTTTTAAACATACATTTAGAGGGTATTGAATGCATTTTTGTTTCGTTCAACAACTAACAAAAAATTAAACATACAATTTAAAACTATTTTTAGGCTTTTGTTTTTGATTTGTATTTCTTGCCACTACTATTATGTATTTACAAAGAAGTGTTGTTCTTGCTGTTGTTTTTATTTTTCCGCTTTACTTTAGACATGTGTTTGTTCAAAATTGTTGCAATGCTTTAAATTCTATGACCCCATGACTAAGAAAAACTACACAAATACTGTTGGTTTTGTTATTGTTTTTGGGGTTCCTGTCTCCCCAACACGAGAAACTGACAGACAAATCACTCTTCTCTTTTTTTTGCTTGTGTATTAGTGAGTTCTTTTTTCACATTTGCTTGCATGAATGTGTGATTTGTATTTTAGTTGAACCTCCCTTAATAACTGTAAATTTGTTTTAATCATTATCGTATGGCTGGTATTTGTACGAATTATAAAGTTTTTTAAAAAGAACTTTGTTTTCCAATGACATAAAAGTTTTGATATTTTACTTGTTGGCATATGTATCAGTATTAGAAGCTTTGACAATTCTTACAATGAATTCAATTTCGCTCGAAAATCGCATTAAAATCTGTGAAAAAAAATACCCATTTTCAACAATAAAAATTGCCGCATTTGGGCTTCTGAAAATCCAAGAGCAGTTGTTGAGAAATATTTGCATGCTGAAGGTGTCACCGTATGGTGCGCTATGGGGTCTGGAGTTTTTTTTTTAAACTCGGCTGGAAATGCGGTTACTGTAAATGGATCACATTATCGAGAGATGTTAACAACTAAATTGTTACCTATTATTAATGATCCCAAACATGTGGTTTCAACAGGACGGTGTCACATGTCAGGCATCCACCGAAATTTAAATTGACAGGATATTATTTCATGGCATGGTTACACATGGCAAATATTTACACAAAAAAGCGTAACCACTTGTTTTAGCACAAATATGTTTGACCTTGTTTACTCTTACAAGAGTTTTGCAAGATCAAACAACATCAAATAAAATTAAATTAGAGTAAATATTTGTTGTGTCTTGTCCTAAATAAAAGAGGTTTTTTTTTTTTAATAAATAAACGAATTTAAAAATATTTTATTTATTGGTTACGTCTTTTTCGGTAAAAATTTGCCAAGTGTGCCGTACCTTAAGAATTCACGTAAAGTCGCATAACCTATGAACAAAATGAGACATAAATCATGAAAATCGATGAACGCATTTCGCTTTTATTCACAATTAAGTAAAGGTATGAATTTCAAAAATTTGCTCGAGATATGCACAAAATGTACAAGTTAATTTTTCTTCGGTTTTTTAAAGAATTTTGTGCATATCTCGAGCAAATTTTTGAAATATTTCACTTTATGTGAAAGTAATGGGACTTGAAACTTTTTTACCGTTTTGGATTTTTTAAGAATTAAAAATAAAAAAATTCAATTTTTTAGGCAAAAAAATATTTTTTTTTTTCATACATATATTTATAACTGCGAAACTGTTGCTTATGTAGCGAAACGTTGTATGAAAAGATTAAAGGAATTGTAATTCCTAATTTTTTTAAATTTTTTTTAGGACTAGTGGTTCTCGAGTTATATAAAAAAAGACCACCAAAGGTGACAATTTCCCCTATATGATAGTTACTAACTTCAAATCGATTCCTAGATGTGACCCAGCGAAACGCCGGAAGACGTATAACTTCTTTTTTACCGATATAACATTTCCCGTTTGTTTCATCCCATACCGATCACTGACCCCTACCATTTGTATCACAGAGTTCTTTATGCGTGATCGTTGTTGTTAAAAGTTGAGCAAAGTTCTTGTTGAAAACCGCTTTATAAATGTTTATTTTTATGCGATTATTTTGTCTGTTAGTATTTGTATTTTATCTGTCAGTTTTTTGAAAAAAGTTTTAATTTGTTTTAAAAATACAATGTTTAGATCAGTTTGCTGCAAATTCATATAAATAATTAATAGCATTTCAAATACTAGATTTAAATTACATATTTCAAAAATGAGAGAAAAATATTTTATTAAATACAATTTTGAACAATTATTAGATAAAGTGTATCATTTTAGTGTAAAAGTTTTACTATTTTTGTAAACACACAAAAAAAAAAACAGAGATTGAATACTTTTGAATCACAAATTGATACTCATCATTTATTTAAGATTTATTGTTTAAGAAAAAAAAACAGAGGAACATAATTTTCCTCTGACAAAAATCAGAGCTTTTGTTTTGATAGATCGCTGTTGTACGTCAATTTAATCCACCTGCGCTGCGTACTTATTCTAAATCGCTAGCATTTGTTTATTGTGAAGAACTACAGTAACATTTCGATTTAACCTTAGTTTAGTCCAGATTGTATATAATAGCTCAATATAGTTCACCGAAGCTGGGGTCAAATAGAGGGCTTATATATTTTTCTATTGTCAATATGTCAACCTGATTTCATCGATACCAATCTATTCTAGCTTTTCAATAAAGAACTTTACTAAAAAGTTATGACGTCTGATAAAAGCAGCAAATGTTTCTACATTCATTCTTTTTATGATTATCCGCAGTCATAGTTGAAGAGGTAACTAAAAAGTTTTGGCGTGTCCATTTTATAGCAACACATTCTGTATTTCACTACGATTTAGAGATAGATTTTAAATCTTGCATATATATTTATTCTTCTTGCGGTACTTATTCTGGTGTTGAATTTTTTCTGGGGTCATTATCGGAGGGTCCGAGAATTGATTTATTAAACGTAGAAATTCCTGTTTTTTTAAGTAATATTTTTTGATAGTTTATATATTGATATCTTGTAAAGCTGTGTTCCAATTCGATTAATTGTGGACCGTATAATGTGGACCTTGTATACTACACCATGATTTGATATGTTAAACAGTACAGTACACATTATTCTAAGAAAAGAAGATATATTCTGTGGGTGGTTGTTTGTGGAAAACTTTACGCATCTATAGCTATTTATTGCTTCCGTGAACACCATGTTTTCTGAGCGTTTGATAGGGACAATCGTTCGACCGAATGTGTCGAGCGTGGCTCCGGATTACAACATAATAAATTTATTGACAATTATGAATAAATTAACGAAATAATATATATTTTAACATTTCATCCCCTAATGGGAAAGATCCTTATGGTTTCTCAAGCAGAGGAAAAAGCAGATTTAATTAATTTAAATTGCCTTAAAAATACAAAAAATTGGGATTTATTGCAAACGATGTCTGACTATCTAATTCAAATAAAATACGGTGTAAAAAAAAATAAACAAGTAAGAAAGTATAGTCGGTCAAGCCCAACCGATCATCATAAAAAATAGGTCGACTGATTTGTGTATACATATGTATATGAAAGGTATTTGTGTTAAATATTATTTGAATACCAACATTTTTAAGAGAGTTATGCTCTTTAAAGAGATTTCCGAAAGTGGTCCTTATATGGGAGATATAATCAAATATTGACTACTTCATGGAACATTTGTATGGGTGCTAGGTGCAATAATGGGCCAAAAAACAAACTGCTCAAACAAAATCTTATCGAAATATATATAAAATAGAAAGTAGTTCTGAGTTGATTGGTATACTTTAAGGTGGGTGCTAGACTATTATTTTTTTTCGTTACAATATCAGCACAAATCCAATATACCACCCACTATGATGGTGTAGTGGGGTCGACAAATGGGGATTTGCCAGTATTCTGATCTAAATTTTTGCGATCACTTTATTTCATATCACAAATAAAAATGTCGAAAAATCTAAATTCATCAATAACTTTGTAAACAGTATTATCGATTTTTTATATGAAAGACTTAAACAATTTTTAATAGTAAATATCTTAGTAAATAAACGTATAATTTGAACACCCATATTTTGATTGGAAATAATATTTTGATGAAAATTTAAGAAAATCGATGGTTTTACAAAAAAAACTCAACAATTTAAAACGCATCTACCTACTCTGAAATGGTTTTTTTTTCTTTATTAATTTCCTTTTTTAGAAAATGACTAAATAAAATAGTTTACCATCAAATATTTTACCTGTTTTTCTGATGACGCTTGCTTTGCTTTGGCGCCTCGATTCCCCATAATGAGATTTTTTTGCTTTTTACACTATAGCACAATTTTATATATTATTATTCTAACCGACAATATTATTATTAATTTTAGAATTTTTAATATTATTTGCTAAGCAAATTCTCCAAATATCAGTCAAGGTAATTTATGTTTTAATATTTTTTTTTTTTATAAATTTTCTATTAAAATACCGAGAAATTAATTTTTAGCTTCCATTTCAATTTGTAAATATTTAAACAATAAACTGGCACAGTAAATACAAAATTTGTATTTTAAATTTTAACCGAAAAAATTGTATTAAAATTCTCTAGAGGAGCCAGCAAATAATGAGTAAATAAAAATAACGCACAATACTATATTCCTGCCAAATGTGGCCAAAACAAAATATTCAATAATGCATATGAACTTAAACAAATAAATTTTTAAAAGCAAACAAACAAAAATAAAACGGTCGACGACAACGACCACACGACAACTGATTTTGAATTTAAAAAATAAAGAAAAAATTATCGTTTTTAGAAGACGTCAGTAGTCCATCAATAAATAATCAAACTGAACCACGTTGATGATGAATACAGATGGCTAGAATAAGTAAGCAAATGAGCTCGTCTATAAGCTTTATTTTAATTGCAAAAGATTACAATTAATGATTGGGGGTACTACTGCTTTAATATACATATACCTTCATTCTCTTGCTTATTTTGCCGCTCATTCTCTTTTTGTACATATTTAGGGTTTTGAAAATACTAGATTATACTAGACGGTTGGTTGGTTGTTTAGTTTGTTTGATGGGATTAACTAAAAACAATTTGTTTAGTTGTGTATAAAAGCAATTAAAATATGCCAGCGTAATTTAAACAGAAGACAAAGACCCAAAAGTAGAACCATTTCACTTTTTTAGTGTGTTAGTGCAGAAACATAAACAAATTATTTTTTTAGCTTCAAACTAAAATTAAGTTTAAATTTGCTTACCATTGAATGACGAAGAAATTGAAAAAATAACAAAACTAATTAAAAAATTGGTTAATTTTGTGAAGTAAGGTTATACTAAGGTTGAAATCTGTGTTATGTTATTAAAGGACTACTGTACAGAAAAGATTCAAAAAGTTTCAAAATTAAACAGTGACAATGTTTTGAAATGCTCTTTCAAATTCAGCCAAACATTGTATGAATATGTCACTGCGTTTTTAGGACAGTTAGATTCTATCATTATATTTGCAACTAAATATGTAAAACAAACGAAAGAAAATTTAATCAATTACTAATAGAAGTCCACTTATTTTGCTTTCCCCTTATATAAATACAATTGTACAAAAATCGGCCTTTAAATGCAATCGATACTATAAACTTAAGGTTATTTGTTTGTACATAGACATTTACTTTTTTCAAATACTTTTTAGCACCATATTTATTAAACAACAAACTAACAACTAGAAAGAAACCTCTTTAAAGTAAAAAAGTAACCTCAGGAAAAAAAAGCACTGGAAATATTAAAAACATTTGCTTAATAAGTTTATGATGCGTCTGACTAATTGGTAAGTTGGTTGAGCAGCTTGTTATTTGTATGTAAAAATAGTTGAGAATGTGGCTTTTATAAAAATATACTTATCGTACACATTCAAGAATTGTGTATTGAATCGATATTATTAATGACTAATTACAATTGTTTATTTAAGAGTTAGTATTTATGTTTCATATAAAATTAAATCTCTTAAATTTTCAATAAAGAGCATTATTAACTATTAAGGTTGTTGTGTATGATTATGTCGAATCTTCTATGCCTTCATCATGTAAAATTAAAACACCAAACTGTCAAAAACTGATTAAAACATTTTGAAGTGGAAGCTCATTTTCAAAATTTTTAAAAATTGTATCGAATAGAAGGTTATTTTTAATAAAATTATGCATAAATTAGTAAATAACATAAAACTAGCACATCCATGAAAAAATTGATTTTGTCAAAATCTATTTTATTTTCTAATTCTGGGTTAATGCATTCAGAACCAGGCAAAGAAGTTGTGCTATTTTGATTGGTTTAGTTCATTAATTAATCAATTAAACGAAGTGAAGCTATCATAGGGACTTCAAAATTGCCATAAATTGGAGACACCAAGGTCTGTGCGAGATCAGTAAGAATTAAACCTAATGCTCGATTACAGACCGCCCAAATGTACTTACAGCAAAGAGATATTTTCTAATCTATCGTTTAATTAAATATTTAAGCCATAGTAAAAATCAGAGTAGTGCTGATAACTAAAAACGTTTTGTATTGGACAAAGTTTTAACAAAATTCTATAATTGACTTGTTATCGAAAAAACAATAGAATCAAACAGCTGTCTGCCATAATTGAGGTTGTGTTGTATATTTATAAGAAAGATTGCCTCTAGAAAAGTTTTGTTATTTCCAATTAGACGTCACCACTCTGTCATTATTCAAATAAAAAAATATATGTATAAACTTTCCAAATTGTTCCCTGGTCAAAGGAAAGTTAAAGTGAAGAAGTACAGTAGGATTTTGCAAATAAATTTTTTTTAACGATTTGCAATACTAACGCAATACATAGTTAATGCAACCCACAAAAAAAGCACAACTTGAGAAAAGTAATTAAGTTTATTTTTTTAGCTTTTCTTAAATATTAATAAATGAGTATAAATTTGATGTTAAAAGTATTATATAGCTTTGTTCATAAAACATCAGGATTTCATTGTTTAAATTTTTTTCCAAAACATTTTTTCCGACCTCTTAAAAATTAAATAAACTATTTTTAATCATTTCCAAGTTTTCGCGATCGTATTTTCATTATCAAGGTTTTAAAGATTTATAGTGAGTTTATAAGCATTTAAACCTTTATTTTTTGCAATAAAAATTCCTTCACTTACCATACTATTGCTCTCATTCGTATTCAATTCCTTTAGCACTGATCGACTGCCCAAACTCATGTTTAGTGCCGGTGAAGTTGCAGCGCTGCTGCTAGCTACACCATAAGAATTATTCAAATGTGTTGCAGAACCGCCACTTATATTCAATTCATTTGAGGAATAACTCATTTTTTAAATTTAATTAACACTTTCTTTTAATTAGTAACTATAATCAATGTTTATAAGTCTTTTTTGCTATGTTTAGCCACAATTGACACTGTTTAAATAATAAAAAACTTGAAATAATTAGAAACAAAGAATCTCTTCGCACCCGTTTAGATTTGAATAGTATGGAAAAAAAAAAAACAGCAACAACAAAGGCATTGGATTTTGTTTTTGCACATCAAAACACACAGTGGAGCCAACATTTTAATGTAAATTGCGCCTTCAGAGAACTGTCAGAGATAGAAACTCAATAAAGAGGGCGCTAGAGTAAAATTTTAAGGTAATGCCAAGTTTTTGTGTTAAAAAAGTGGTGAAAAATTAAATCCATGTGATTTTCGTGATCTGGGAAAAAATTTCCTCTTGGGGATTCGAAGATTTGTTGGGGATGACAACAATTTTAGGGGATTTATTAGAAGAAATATTTAAAAAATATATATTTTTACTGTTTAAAATGGCTGCAAATACTAATTTTATTAAAAAAAATCATAATGTTTCTTGGGAACGCGAAGATTGACAAAAAAAAAAAAGGGTTTGAAATTACATGAGTATGTTTTTAAAGTGTAACTAACATGCTTGCTTGAACATCAGAAAAACTGTAATTATGAAGAATTGCATCCACAACAACAAAGGTGAGTATATAATTCGGCATAGCCGAATATAGCACTCTTACTTGTTTTTTTTACTCTAAAAAAGTTCTTTTAATTTTATGTTGTTTGTTTGTATATGATAAAAAAAACGACAGGATCTAAAAAGTCCTTTCTTGCTTTCTTTATTTGTTAACTAATTCAGCAAGCAACCACATTGTAAAACTGTAAAAAAAGAAATGCATATTGCCTACTTTTAGGATGACAAATTTTCAGAATAATTTTCATACAAATGTTCATAGTTTTTTTTAACTGTTTCAGGCATTCTGTAATTTGAAAACATTTATTTAATATTTTTAATCCACATCTAGAATTCATAGTATGTATTTAAAATTATTATATTTCTTATTTAGTAGGGATGGTATGTTGACTTTGTGCTGATGTTTGTAACGCCCAAAAATATTAGTCTAACCTTAAATTATACCAATCGACTCAGAATCGCTTTCTGATTAATGGCTGTCCACGCAAAGTACAGGTCGAAATTTTGAAGACATATTGATTGTTGAAATACGTCATTCTTTCACTTAGTTTCAATACAATTGTCCTCTCGAAATAGGGCTTTATCTAAGGTCCACATCCGAAAATCACTTTAACGGGCATAACTCTTTTCAAATTAATAATATTCAATACAAATAAGTTTCATATATGTATTTAGAAATTATGATACCTAGTTTTATAAAGATTGTTTCATAATTAGTCATTGCTCCCATATAAAGCTCAAATCCGAAACTGCATAAATCTCCTAAAAATGTTGGGAGCCAAATGCAATTAAAAATTAGAAATCATGGCACCTAATTTTATAACGATTGGACGATAATTAGCCATAGCTCCCATATAAGAACCTCTTCTGAAAATTACTTCAATATGCGTTGACGACTATACATTCTTACTTGGTTTTTATAGAATTCATTCCACTAAATATACGTCTTCTTCTGAATTACTAAATGGCAAAACTAAAATCTTCATAACTAAAGATGAAAGGGAGTTTTCATAAAACGCATTCTTGTATTCACAAACTTGCTTCTAAAATTCTAAGGTTGAGTTTTGATTTTCCCACTCATATGAAGTTAATTTTTGCCATTTTAGTTCAAGAGTTGTAATTTCAACTGTTAATAAATTTATCATTTATTCTTTAAAATATTATGCAACTGTTAATGAGACCCATCAAAACAAAAACATGGGTTTTTTATTAGAGGAAATGCATTTTAGTTTTATCTTTTATATAATAAAGTAGCAGTTTGTGATTTAAAAGTATTCCAACGTTATTTTTGTTAAAATAAATAAATATAAAACATTTATTTGATCGAACGTGGCTGCTGGCCGTTTCAGTACACTTCTTACTTGTTCATTTATATCAATTAAAACAATAGTTTATTTCTTTTTGTTTTCGCAAAAATAACAATTAAAATATTTGCTTCTTTATTGTAACAGTTTCTGTTTTTAGATTTTTGTTTAAAGTTTGTTTTTAAAAACGAGCGTCTTTTTTGGTTTATTTTAATAGTATTTGTTTTTTGTTATACTCTAAATAAATAAACAAATAATTTCATTTAACTAAACTACTTAAATTATGTGAAAAAAATAACTAAGTCATTTATTTTCAAGAATTTTAAATTGTTTTAGAGAAAAGTCAACATTTTAAATATTGTTTCAATGCAAATTTTCTTGTTGTTTGTTAAAATTCTTTAAAACAATTTGAAAGATGTTTACAAAATCTATAATTAATAAGTGTATGTTAATGATAAAAGTTATTTAAATTAAGAATAAAATAGGTGTTATTTTAAAATAAATAATACTTGTTAAGGAAGGATTTGGTTTCATGTGTAACATTTGTAAGGATCTAACATTGGCATTGCTTAAACTAATAAAATAATAAAAACAAATAAAGGTACAATAATATTTAAACAAATTTACAAATTTAATTTTAATATTATAAAAAATGGCTATTTTTGTTTTTCGATAGTAATTTTAGGAGGAACTTTTTTTGTTGGGTTAGTAATTAATTAATTTTACAAATCAATAATTTCAACTAAATTTAATGTTGCTAAATTAGATTTTGTAAACATCTTTTGTTGTAGAAGAAATTGATTTTATCTTTAATTAACTTTAGAGGCATTTTTTTCTTTAATTGAGCATAATGAAATTGCTAATTATTTCATAGTTTTGAATTATTAATTAATTATGCAATATTTCAATAATTGTTTCTTTTATATTAAAATACTAATTTGTCTAAGGAATAATAGAAATAATAATAATAATAACTGGGTTTATCTAAGTTTTAGGATACAATTTTTTAATAAACTTAGCTAAAAATAGAAAATTATTTAAATATATTCGAAATATATTATATTCGAATCTCATTTCATTGAGTTAAGTTGGCCCTATAAAGCTTAACGAGACTGACTTTTACAGCTTCTTTATTTAATTGAACGTAAGAAATAATAAATTTTATAGTTTTTTTTGATGCTTGAAGCTCTACTAAGTACATATTTGTAGTTATTTTTTTTAGTTTAACATTTTGAAAATAAAATTATTTAAATTATTCTACATTATACAATACCCGTTAGTTTTTTGAGATTCTTAGGGTGGAATCTGGTGCATTAAATAGAATTGTTTTGTATTTTGATTGCTTGATATATGGAGTTTAGTTTTGGGGGAGAGTAAAGGGCAGAAAGGGAGGTTGTAAGTAATTTAAAGGTATAATATGATTTTAAATCATATGGGAGGGGTGTCTTCATGATTTTTGGTCGTCCAAATACCAGGCATTAATTGTGGAGGTAGATTAGATTGCTGTGTGGTCATTTTAGCGCTAATGCTATTAAATATAGGTCCCTTGGTGTAAGCCTTATTATCAATGCCGCCATCGGCGGGCATTTGTGTGGCGGCGGCCATGTTGCTGGTAACATGAGAGCTGCTGTGTTTCTTGGGTATGGTGCGAGGACTAGAGATAAGGGTGCTCAGTAGGCCACCCGCTATAGCTAGAGAGGCAAAAGCTGTTTGTGGTATCAGTTGGCCAAAGACTACGGTGGCTCCAATAAACGGAGCACCCAATAGCCAAAAACGCGCCCAGCAGATGGTGGAGAAGGCGCAGATTTTCTTTTTCTCATTGCTTACCAGTTCTACGGTGCAGGTGGTGAGTATGGATAAAGTGCAGGATATGGCGATTTTGGAAACCATGGCCGTTAACATTAACAAAGCAACACGACCATCGAAATCAACTAAAATAAAAAGTTTTTTTTCAATACTTTCATATAAAAATTCAGCATTACTGAAATAAAACTTACTATCATGTGGCACCAGCCAACCCATGTACGCTATACAACCGGCTATAATATTGAACAGACCCGTCCAAATCCATTTGCGGGTCGTCTTCAGTATAAGGAATAGACCAATAAATGTACCGATAATTTCTGAAATACCAGCTATCACAGTATTAATTTGTAAATGTTCACGACTAAATGAGCGGATGTTCAATAACATGCCGTAATACACAACAATATAGATGGACCAACACAAATGGACACAAATCATGTGCCTAATGGCCTTTTCACCCTTCCAAATGGTCCACCAGTTGGCCGGTGGTGCAGCATCCATAGCGGTTTGGGCCTGCAGTTGCAATTGCTGGTCGATATCATGAGGAAGACTGTAACGTGTACCATTTATTTCAGCACACTGCAATGAAAAAAGTAGGTATTTAACAAATTTTCTTTATATAGGAATAGTGAGTGCGAAATTAACCTCTATTAATATTCTTTTGGCTTCCAAAACCCTTCCTCTAGACACCATCCAACGGGGAGAATCGGGAATCCATCTTAAAAAAGAAAAAATGAATAATATTAAACTAAATCATAAATTTTGCATTATTTTAAACTGATTGATTACATTAGCGTTAAACACATTCCGTGGATATTTAAACATATTCTACAGTTTCTTTACTTACTGCCACAAATAAATGAGTATCACAGTGGGCCATGAAATGGCCATATACAAATGTGACCAGCTGGAAAAGAAACTGGCCACTCCAGGTAACAATATCACGCCTATAGACCAAAACTGTTCAAATAAGGTCGACACACAGGTCTTGTAGGTACCACCCGTTATATCAGCCACTGAAAAGCATTAAAATTATGTTTTCAAATGTTTTTCCAATTCCTGGTGACAACTTACTAATCATGCCGCCGGCCGTATACATTTGAGCACAACACACAGCCGACAGACAGCGGAAGAAGACATGCAATTCGTATGAAGCCACATGACCCGTTAAATTGCCGCAAAAGATTTGTGTTACCATGCCAAACAACATTACATTTCGGGGACTAAAACTTTAATGAATTAAGGAAAATATTTATGAGAAATGTTTAATAAGATTAAAAATAAGTTTTTAAAAAATTAATAAGGGATTTTTATATGTATATTTATAGTGGAAATAAATTAAAGATAAAACAGGATATCCTGCTTAAATATCAATCGTTTGCTGGACATTTTAAAGTTTTCTACAATTTAGGGCCTCATTCAAAAAAAATTCAAGAATGTTTTTTGGCCGCGTAAATTCGTCTCTAAAAATGAAACACATCCATATGAAATAACGACGTCGGCTGAATTCGTTATATGCGGCGAACTCTGAAATAGAGTCTATTTTTTACGCCGCGGCGAACAACGAACAAGCAATGTTCACCCCGGCCATGTTTCGTTTTAGTTTTTAATGTTTTAGCAAATATGTAATGTTAATTATTGTTTTATTTTTTACTTTATTTAATTTGAAATAAATATACAAAATAGCTAACCATAATAATTATTTTAGCAGTATTTTTTATATGTTTATTTTTATACACGTACATATGTATGTATATGTTTTTCAATATGGTCAGCTGGTATATGAAAACAAAAACATTAAGTTAAGGTACGGTTACATTTGGCAAATATTTACTCAAAAAAGCGCAACCACTTGTTTTAGCACAAATTTATTTGACGTTGTTTACTCTTACAAGAGTTTTGCAAGATCAAACAGCATAAAATAAATTAAAATTAAATATTTGTTGTGCTTTGGCCTAAATAAGAAAAGTTTTTTTTTTTTTTTTTTTTTAATAAATAAACGAGTTCGAATATATGCTCTTTAGTGGTTACGTCTTTTTCGACAAATGTTTGTCAAGTGTGACCGTACCTTTATTATAAAGTATTTACTATTTTTCGTCTTTATTGTACTTCATACGATGAATTTACACAACGAATTGTCACCAACTAGTTCGTCGTGTAGGCGAAATTCGTCGTCCGTCCCAGTTGTGTTCCTAGCATTATAGTGTACGTGTGTCAACGTAGCGTAAGCAGAATTTTGTGACCAAGCACATGTGTTGGGAAATTTCAATTACAACCAAGAACGCTGAAGCTACTTATTTCACCTTTCATGATATGTGCATTATATTGAGATTTTTACAATTTTTGGATATTCTTTTTTCTCGTGTTGGAAGATCCTAAAAGAGTTAGAATAATATGTTTCCTTAAAAGAATTGTATTTTAATAGCTAATTGAAAGTTATAAGATTGTATGTAGTCCCGTAAGAGTTCTAACCAGTGGCAATAGATAAAAACCTTGTTGGATTGCTCGATATAATTTGAGCTTATACATATTTATGTATGTATGTGTATAGTCATGTTGTTTAAACCTATATGAATTTTCCGATATTATTCGTATTATTCGATTGAACAATGAACTAAGCCAATAATTTCGGATAAGGCTGATTAGGTTTCGCAAAGGCTAAATTAAATTCGCAACTCCCACAGTATTCATATATGTACCTAGAATATTTTAAAAAATAATATTCAGTCCGATGCGAAACTAATTGGAACTATTTCATTTACTTGCAAATTCCGAAATAATTTAATGCTCTGGGGGTTATTTTGTAACTTGTTTCGAAAAGAAAATCTTTCGACTTTGTATACTTTTACATTGTATTTCGAAAACGTTTGCTTTCAGTTGGAAATACACAATAACCCCCGCTGGTGTTCTGCACAGGGACCGAAAATTAAAGTTCCATTTTTATTTTATTGGTGAATTGTCACCATTTAAACATTCAGCCTTATTATGAGTGTCGTTTTCTTTTTACGACAACGACTGTTTCGTAATAGATTAAAGAAACAAATTTAATTTTATCTTTAATCTATTACGAAAGAGTCGTTGTCGTAAAAAGAAAACGACACTCATAATAAGGCTGATTGTGTTTTCTTTTATATCGCTGAGCGAGTGATTTATATGAGAACATTTTAGGTTAGAGGTTGAGAGAAACAGACAAGAAAAAACCTCAAATAATCACGATGAGTTACATATGTACATACATACATTCATACATACATATTTATAATTTTATTTTTTTCGTCAAGGTCAGGTTATAAATGTTTGAACTTTAAAAATAAATGGCAAAAGTTCATTTGATTTGATTGGATCAATGATGTCTGAATATAAAAATTATAAATAATTGTATGTATGTAACATTTAAAATTTCACAAAAAATCTTAAATTTTAGAACAAAATAAAAAAAACACATGGAATTAAAAATAGAAACGAAATTGACATTGTTGTCATTGTCATTATTTCCCTGCTTTCATACTTACTATTTCAGTAAATGATTCGCCAATATACCGCCCGTCAGCACACCAAACAGATGGAAGAACTGCGTCACCGATACCAGAATATCACGCGAACACACCAGATCATATTGCGTTATCACCGAATGAAATTCAGCCTGATGCTCAAACTGTTTACAGGGTATAACATTTTTGGCATTTTCGGGCTCTTCCCAAACTCTCGGTTCATCCTCTTGTTTGGCATAGTTGTAGTAGTGATGAGCATGTTCCTGGGCATCTTTGTAAACATTACAGAAGTCTATAGAAAACTCCTGATCCTCCACTTCTTCTTTTTGCGGATGGGAGACTTTTATCCAAGCCGTTTGATTCTTGGCACCTACTGTGGGAGGAGGCTTGCAAAAGAATTCACCATGACGCGGTGCAGGAGCGGTAAATATAATACAGGCCATAAACCAGGAAGAGGGAATTTTGCATAGAAATATCAAGAGTACCGTTCTCAATTGCCATTTACCCCATTCACCGGTCACCCGACCAACAGCATCGACCTTAGCTTGCATTTTAGAGGATGGCTTGGGCGCCTTACCTTCGAGATTGTAAAACGAATCCTTGGGATAGAGGTTATAGTTGTGTGAATGTTTGCGTGAGGGAGAAGTGGTGGAGGTTTTCGTATAAAACTGATTAGAATAACATCGACTGCGGCCACGCGATGTGTCGTCTCGACTGCGGTAACGCTTAAGATTGGGCTGTGAGTTGCGGCGCTGACATTGCTCTTCACTGATGCCCAGAAGTGTTTGTAGCGGATGTGTTATACTTTCAATGGAAAGTTTGCGTGAGATGGGAAGCAGGGAGGGTATGGAAAAACGTTTACGACTGCCGTTGTACGAGGGACTTAAATCGTTCGGTGTTGTAGGCAGTTCTGGTGATAATCTATTCTGTGATATGTTTATTGAGGTATTCTTATCATTATCTGGAGTTGTTGTGGTGGTAATTGTAGGTGGTGTTGCTGTTGTTGTATTATCGTTATTATTCGCTACGGTTAAACTGTGCTCCTTGATGGGAAGTAGTGGTGACTCAGCCTGAAAGTAGAGAAGTTTAGAATTTTATTTTTTATATGCATACTTTAAAGTTACGGTTGGTTGGTTTACGTGGTAGTTCACTACGTGCGAAGGGTCGAAGGGACCCCGTTTTAAAAGACCACACCACTCGTCAGATTTAATGTCGTATACAACATACTGTAGCTAATATGTGTACAGAAAGTCGTGTCTTGCTAAACCCAATCTGTAGCTGTGAGATATCTCAGTATGTCATTGAGTTTTGACACTCAGGGCTGGGCATTCGCAGAGAAGGTGGAAAATCGTTTCCTCTTTTAACGACAATGGTCGTTAAAAGGGACACCCAGGCGATTTGCGTGCTTGCCTAACGTCCAGTGTCCCGTTAATACTGCCAGCAACCTTGATATATCCTTCATATTATCAGTTGCGTAGTGCGTTTCTCGTTAAAAGATGGCCACATCAACTTGGCCTTTGTAAGAAAATGTCTGAATATGATACCTTTGATAGTCCCCAGTGGAATTGCTACTGAGACCCCATCGGAGATATCCAAGGCAGATCCCGTTCTGCCTAGTTCGTCTGCCCGTTCATTGCTGTAGTGGTTCCTATGAGCAGGCACCCAGACCAAGGTAATGTCAGACAGACGACCTAGCCTTGACAGAGAATAAAATTTTTAAATCTTTAGTGGGTGGTTTTTTTTGTTTCTTTTGATAAATAAGTTCGCTGTTTAGCTTCTTTAAATACCTACACTGTAAATTATTTTTGCCGTTAATGAGTAAACAATCAACATTGTTGTTGATGCACAACACGTTGAGTTCTAAGTTAAATTTAAATAATTAAAAAATATAAAAATATTATTTTCACAATTGTTTTTTTTTTGTAGGTCACGTAATTAGAAACGCGTATTTTTTTCTTCAACTTTTAATCTTTTCTAAATCTTAGTGACAAAGTGAGTATAATTTGTTAAACAATAGATTAACAAATCTAAGTTTAACTTGTTCCAATCTGATAGAAAATCGTATGCCAGACGTCCTCTAAGTAAAACCTTAGACCCATTGTACACTAGAGTGGTTCGCCTTCCATACAAAAATAAAAAGTTGTGCCCTCTCTAGGATTAAAGATAATGTAAAAACAATTCCAATTTTAACAAAATCAAGATATCAAAAGGTCGATAAAAATTAAACAATTGCAGAAATATTTTTTTTATTTTTTTGTCACGCCTACAAATACCGCCCTTTTAGTATTTTGTTCACTGTGCCGCTATTTTTAGTCAGATCATAACAATTTGTATACCGGTGTTCATGGGTCTGTAAGGGCTACATTTCAGTCCTTAATCATTCTAACTACCACGTCAAATTCTAGTGATGATTTTTGAAAACTCGTACAAAAATATTTTGCAAACAAACCTAGTTTTGAATCAGTTCATCAGTTAACTGATTTTCTTCTTTGTTGGAATCCGAATAAAAAAATCATTTAATTTTAAAATATGTGTTAAAAAAGTTTATTAATTCACAAAGGTTTTCTTTGTATCCAAAAAGCTAAACAAAACGCATCAGCAGACGCAAATATTAGATATGTGTGTTGTGTGTATCGATAAACAGTCAAACCGTAAGACTATTAGGGAATATTAAATTTGTATTGATGTTGTGTTAAAGTTGATTCAAATTGACGACAATGTTGACGACGCCAAACAGAATAAGGGTAAGCAAAATCAAACAAGTAAGAGTTTTTATTCGGCTGTACCGAATCTTATATACCCACCTCTAAATCATGTATTATGGGGCGAACTTCATAAAATATTGTACCGTAATTTTTATTTATTTTAGGTTTATTTTAGTAGAATTTCATCTCAATAACGATATTAAGATACAAATTGTGTGCATATTCCTGTTATAATCATATATAAATTAAGTACCAACAAGCCCTATGAAATTGATTTTGGCTTTTTGAAGCATCAAAATTGTCACCTCTGTATATTCTGTGATTATTCTCGGCAGCTTTGGCCAATTAGGGACCAACTTTCACAAAAGTCAATAGTATAATTTTTACATACTTATAATTAAACTGTGTTAAATTTCAGTTCGTTATGGATGTTTATGTGAACTTTAATGAACTTTTGGACCGATCATCATAAAATTGGGTGTAAGTATTTCTCTATACTAATAAATTATTTGTGTGGAATTTAAATTTGCTGCAGTTGCTTATAAGAGATTTATGCGCATTTAAGTGATTTCCGGAAGTGGACTTTATATGGGGGTTGCGGTCAAATTTAGACCGAGCATCATAAAATTGGGTGTGAATATTTCTATATACTAATGGACTATTTATGTCGAATCTAAATTTGCTGCAGTTGCTTATATGAGATTTATGCGCATTTAAGAGATTTCCGGAAGTGCACTTCATATGGGCGCTGCGGTCAAATAATGAGAGTGCCCATTTATATAAATGTATGGACTATTTGTGTTGAATTCCAACTTGATAGTGGTTTTTAAAAGGGATTTATGCGCATTTAACTGATTTTCGGAAGTGGACTTTATATGGGAGCTACGAAAAAATATGGACCGATCATCATGAAATTTGATATGATATATAGATTAATTGACTATTTGTGTTTCGAAAGTGGTCTTTGTATGAGGCTATGGTCAAAATAAGAACCGCAACGAAATATCGTTTTGAGATTTTACTTTGCATGAAATTATTATTGCAGAATTTTGTATAGATATGGATTTTCTATAGACGTTTATATACCACAAAGCCATAATCCGGGAAGACATTTGTATGGGGGCTATGAGAAATCGTGGATCGATTCCTAACATTTTCAACGGGACTTGTCGTTCTATAACCAAAATAAAGTGTGCAAAATTTCATAATCATCCCTATCGTGAATAAAAATTCCACATGAAATTTGTTCCCTTTTCACATTTTTCCTATTAAAATTCAAATGTTAAAAAAATAAAAGGGAACAAATTTCATGTGGAATTTTTATTCACGATAGGGGTGATTATCTGCATTATATTTGAAAAAAATAGCAAAAAATATCTGAAACTTTGATCTATGATTCGGATCCTACTGGAACAATTTTGCCCAATTTCAATATGTACCAAACATTTCGATGGGCCAAAGAAGGTTTGATCAAAATTTTATTGTTTATGTCTTTTTTCGAAGCTCTATCGTGCCAACAACAGACGGACAGCTAAAACGTCTTAGAATCTTAAAAGGACCCGGAATATACAGACTTATTTTAATGTGTTACAAATGAAATGACAAACGTAGTATACCCCGCCATCCTTTTGGTGGTGTGTATAACAAGCGAAAAATACAAACAAATAAACACAAGACACACGTACACCAAGACCTATTATTACATCTATGTACATTAACACGAACAAGGTCACTGAAGGAAGCATGTTTCACATTAAAGTTTTGATTAAAATGGTATTTAAAAGTAAAAAAAAAACTTATTTAAACCACATTTACATAAGAATGAAGTTAAACTCTCTTTAACACTAAAGCTTCCTCCCTTTATGCTAGAAACACAACTGGGACGTATGACGAATTTTTCCCAACACGACAAATTAGTCGGTGACAATTTGCAGTGTAAATTCGTCGTATAAAGCACAATAAACGACGAAAAAAATACAAATGCAGAGTTCGCTATTATTATGTGTACATATGTACATATTTTCATATACACAAATGTGTTTTATTTTTGGCGACGAATATTCGCGACCAAAAATTCGTCGTTCGACCCAGTTGTGTTTTTAGCATTACACTTCTTAAAATAATTTGATTTTCTTTTGAGGCTTTTCTAACTAGAAAATAATTACGTTAAGAAGATAGAAACCAAGACAGACACAAATTTTTGATGTTAAGGGAGTAATAACTGTTTAATTAAAGATATGTAAATTGGTTTAAATTGAATTTTAATAAAGGGTGATTTTTTAGCTATTATCTTTTTGGCAACACTGGTTTAAACAGCTGACGCACATTTCGTATTTTGTTTCACTGTCAAACATCTTCAGTTTGGTCTATAATTTAACAATGAATCGTCTTACAAACGAACAACGCTTGCAATTTATTGAATTTTATTATCAAAATGCCTGCTATGTTAAGAAAGTTCATCGCGCGATGAATTACCGAAAAATTGTGTTCAGCGACGAAGGTCATTTTTGGCTCAATGGGTAGGTAAATAAGCAGAATTGTCGATTTTGGAGTGAATATCAGCCAGAAGCATTGCAAGAGCTACCAATGCATCCAAAAAAAGTCACAGTTTGGTGCGGTTTATGGACTGGTGGCATCATTCTTCAAAGATGATGCGAATCGTAACGTAACTGTGAATGGTGAGCGCTGCCGTGAGATGATATCCACCTTTTTTTTTTGCCCAAAATGCAAGAGCTTGATTTGCATGACATGTGGTTTCAACAAGACGGTGCCACATGCCACACAGCACGCGCAAGAATGGACTTATTGAGAGGCGAGTTTGGTGAACATTTTATTACACGTTTGGGACCGGTTAATTGGCTGCCTAGATCGTGCGATTTAACGCCTTTAGACTATTTTTTGTGGGGCTATGTTAAGACAACATTGAAGCATTTATTCATGAGATACCAACCGAAATGTTGGAAAGAGTATGCCAAAATTAGACTAAGCGGATGGACCATTTGAGGCGCAGTCAAGGTCAACATTTGGATGAAATAATCTTCAAACATTAAATTATATGGACCGTACTATCGATTCAAATAAAGATTTCATGCATTTTTTTGAATTTTGTTTTTTTTTTTTTTTTAAAAACTTTCCTATAGCTTTTAAAAAATCACCCTTTATATGTACTGTATAAATAATTTTTTGTTAAGAATAAGTTGTTGTTCGCCTTACAATTTGGTTGGTGTTTTTAAAAAACGGCTGGTAATTTATTTATTGTTAATGTGGGTTTCAGTAATTTTCTTTTGCTCCTTTAATAAGATAACAGAACAATTTATTTCAAGTAGCCAACGGAAAAAATGGAAATATTGTAGAAAACAATAAGTCAAGTTATCATATCATATAAAACTGTTGTTAAGAGCCATTAAACCTTATGAAATATAATAATAATAATAATAAAACAAGCAGAATTTTGCAAAAAAATATAAGAAGTATAAACATATTCGTACTGTTTTAAACAAATAAAGAAATAAAGAGCAGTGTGACTAGATCCCAAAAAGTTAGTTAGAAATAATGCTACAAAATACGAGGGCGGTTCGGAAACTTCTTAGCCTAGAACGGAAAGCGCGTTATAAACAGAAAAAAAGTTAAGTGTTTTGGAAACTTCCATCTGTACTAAGGACACATCCGCGATTTTTTTGCAATGGAAAAATTAGAAATTCGTCATTAAAGAAAAACATTTTCTTTGTTTTTTGGTACTACGTCCATCTTGTAACTTTGCAATTTTCAACTTCACACAAATAAACATTAAACTTAGGGAAATTCCCTGAATCGAGAACATAGGATAAAAACATAGCGTGTTAGTGGTGCCAGTGGAAAAATATAATTTTTTATTCATAGCACCACATTTTGGTTCGTTTTAACCGAAAAATAAACAAGTTTTACGTGCAAATAAAGTTCATTGTAACCGAAAGTTCACTTTAAACGGGTTCGTAATAAGCGAAAAAAATTGCATGGTTTATTAGAAATAAAACGCGTACTTTTGAAATTGGTTCATTTTAGGCCAAAGTTCGTATTAAACGGATTCGTTATAAACGAAAATTACTGTAATTGTATATAATTGGAATATTCATTTGAAAAATCGGTTCAACCTTAATTAGAACTGGTTATTTAAAAAAAAATTTAAAATTTATAAAAATCTAATTGGTTCCATATTTATTTATTAAATTAGTTCATAAATTCATTCGAAAAACGGGTTGTTAGTCGAATATATGATTATTCGAATAAAGTTTTATATCTAAATTTGTTGAAAAAAATTTAAGAAAATATGTTTTTTTAGTAATTGCTTTAATATATTTAATATCGAGTAATTTATTTGAATAATAACCGGTTTAAAGTACTAAATTTTAATATACAGGTATCCCTCGATTTACGCGGTACTTTATTTGCGCGGTTTCGATATAACGCGATTTAATAATAGTGACCGTTTTTCTGTATAACGCGCTTTTTTTACGCGTTTTTAGTATAACGCGATTTAAAAATAGTGGAAACCCTCAAATTGCGCGCATTTCACCATTATTTAGAATATTTAGAACAAAATTTTTAATTTTTTTTTCAAATATTATTTTTACAAATAATATTTTGTTATATCTACTGAAAAGTACAAATAAAATAAATTTAATTCAAATTATATTATACTAATAAGTATTTTTTAATACGGATTTTCGGTCCCAAATTTAAATTTTGTATATAGCTAGAGTTTCAATTTGCGCGGTTTATTATATTTCTGTTCCCAAAACAGAATTTTGTATTGATAACTAATCTTTATTTACGCGGTTTTGAATTACGCGGTTTTTATTCGGTCCCAACGTACCGCGTAAATCGAGGGATACCTGTACATAGTTAATAAAATGTTTCACTGTAATAAACGCTTTTTAATCGAATATATGACTATTTTATTATTATTATTTAAACTTATTATACAAACAAAATTTTGAATTTAGTTTTATAGAACAATGTTTTGCAATCTATAGCTGAGTTAATTACAATAAATTACATTGATATGTGATGAAAGTTAAACAGCACCAATTAAAAACTCGGTTATTCGAATAATGTTTTTTTTTGATTTTGATTGAAATTAAAATTGTGCCTTTTTCCATATAACTGAGTTGTTTATATTTGAAAACTTTTTTTTAACCATTTCCAAATAATTTATGATGTTATTGGACAGATAAGAAGTATTTGGTTATTATAAGTTTACTTTAATCTAAAACCGACCGATAAGCTGAAGGGAAGATAATCTTGTCTTTAAATTTTATAGTGAGGTTTTATTTGAAGTTGCCATATGTTCTGGAAAAAATGTGAACTTCATGAAAAATGAATTAATTTTAATTTTGTTTTGCCAATAAATAATTTGATAAACAAAAATGGAAAGCAGAAGTTTGATTTATATTGTTTTAACAAACAAATATTTTCACAAAAACACAAACAATTTACTGTTTCTTGTCAGAAATTTGTCAAAAGTAATCGGGGTTTCATCGGGGTATTGCCATATTTTAGAAAAAAATTTATATTATTTTACAAGGAAGTTGAAATAACGAACAATTTTAAAGGTCACTTTATTCCTCTATTTAATTAATGTTACCTTTTACTATTGAGAACATTAAAGGCAAGTTGTAATAATGGCCCTTAGACTTGTAGTTTAGTACTGCATACTATATATATTTCGAATGTTTCTAATCAATTAACCCAACTGTGCTATGAATCATTGCACATTATTATATGTATATTAAAATATTAGCGCAATTCACAATTTTGTGCAAATGGTATTGCATCATTGTATTTGCAAAAAAAAAATTATCATATTTTTGCTCTACACTAACAAAATACACAGCAAGAACAAAAATATTCCTAACCTTTTTGCAAATACAATGATGCAATACCATTTGCACAAGATTGTGAATTGCGCTATTTATTAAGACCCGGCAAATATGTGAGCACGTGTTGTAATGATTCCAAAAGTTTTCCTTTCTTTACATTCTCAAATAATTTGAATTACATACATGCATATATTTTGCATAAATTTGTCTAATTATCCTCTATTCCCATTTGTCTTAAAATGGTTCATATCCTTATTTTATAAATTACACTAGCTAATAAATATGTTAAATATACAAGATAAACACTTATTTATATGATCTCTCCATCCGTTATAATAACAAGTGTGAACAGTTATGATGAGACTTGTCACTCGTTATAATGACAGGCTATTATGACAAGACTGTGACCCAAAATGCGCAATATTGTACAACACGCAAACAAACATACATACTTCAAATGGATATAAAATCAATCATTATTTCAGTTGATTACAGCATTAAATTGCATGATGGGTTCGCTTATTCGTTGATATGGCCACTAAAAGAGGAAGCTTAATATGAAACCAGTTAATAAGTAATAATTGGGATTCCTTTATATGTATGACTTCGACTGACTGGCTGATGAGGGTTATGATAGCTAGACACGCTAATTTTCATGGTGAATGGAATTGTTTTTCTTTTGTTGTTTACAAAACAATATTTGCCTACGTCAGTGTACAAACAATGGTCAAGGTCATGGGAAAATGTTTGTGGTAAACAAAACGGAGGAGGTGTAACTAAATAATCACAGTTTCTTTGCCAACAATTAAAGGTGTTTTCAATGATTGGGGTAATAAACGGATGAAGCCTAAGATTTCTTTTGTGGGCGTAAATTTGAATGGGAGAAAATTTCTTGTATACAAATTAATGAAACTTTTACCATAATGTTTTGTTAATAAATGTTTTAATTAAATTAAAATTGTTGACTCTTTGGTTCTGTGCTTTTTTTTTGCAATGCGTGTACTAATTACTTCTTTAACCCATAGTAGTGTAAACGGTGGCGATTAGTTCAGGCAAAGGGGATTTCAATTAGATTTACTTTGTAAATAAATAGCAACTCTAAAGTTTATCTACTTAAATTTAATTTGAATACGTTTGATACATTTGGGTACCTGGGGAGCATTAGTTATAGCAGTTTAAACTCAATTGTCAACCTCAATTGTACGAATTGTACGATGCTCTGACTACCGAATTTACGGTTCGTAAGTTACAATGACACTACTGTTACTACAATTTTCCTACCCAATTCGCTGCTGATCATAAACTCAACTACTATGAAATCACAACGAGTGAACACATCGATAAACCTGATGTCGACTTTCAGCTTTGAACAACAGACACGATTTGGATCATGGAACATAAATACATATGGATCATAAAGCATATGTACATATGTATAAACAAACTCTGCATAGAGATGAACTATAAACTGTAAACTAAAGCGAAAATAGATGCTTTCGAGTTTAAAGTATCGGCTGGCTAAATGTCCCTCATTTTTGTGAACCTGTAAACCGCATTTAAAGTTTTTAGAGAGACTTCCGAAATACAATAATCTACTGGAAACCGTACAAAGGCCAGAAATATGAAGTGTTGGCAGCACTATGCTCCCACAGAAATATTAGATCCAACAATGAAGAAGACTTCTCTAGCATTCTCTCACGAATAGGGTCTTCTATATACGGATGATGGTTGATTTCAATGCTCAACTGTGACCAAGCCAGACAAACATGAAATTGTCTGAAAGCAAGTATTGTCTCGTTATTGAATGAATCCTATTCCGTGGGTATCTCTTGGCCAAATATCCAAACAACTTTGTGTCTTGGTACTGGATATCTTAAACGAGAGAGGAGAAAATAGTAATAGCCATCACCATCTAATCACTGAAACAAAAACTTGAAGTTTACCATTAATAAGAAATAAAAGGATCTTTCAGCCAGAACTTTGTTTTTCTCCGTCCTGTTGCAACCAATAGATCAAAATGTAGTAATTAACAAAAGCAATTACATACAGTGAAACGTTAAGTATTCAAAAGTGACTCAATTTTATTGACCCAATTCCTAATAGTGGTCTTAGAGGGACGATTATGTATACACCGATACCTCACTTTGCGTCGGGGTAACGTTCCAAAACAATACGACGCAAAGCGAATTAAGATTTTATGTAGCAAACCATGAAAATATCGAAGATACGTTCTATTGTTACGAAAATATTAAGTCGTAGGCTTTATTTCACAAAAAATTGGTCCAATGTTTGTTGAAAAGCATTTTTTCAACGTAAAATAAATTTCCTTGTAGCAATTGTTTGTATTACTACCACTAGCATTATCGTTTGATAATACTTTACTTTTTCTGTCATCAAATAAATGTTTTGCTTTTATTTAATGGTATTCTTTGCGCAATTTGATTTTCATTCTAAATAGAAAGCGTGGACTCTATTTCCATTATCAAATATTATCTAGCAGCTAATGATGTTGCAGATTTTGCAAAAATTAAAAAAAAAAAAATAAAGACTCGAACCCAAAACAACGCAACCACGAAAATCTAATGACACACAGTTAAAATTAGTACTAATCAAGCAGCGACGCAACTTCGAAAAAACGCAAAACGAAAAGACGCAAAGCGAGGTATTGGTGTACTTAAAATATAACGAATTTTACGAACATATTCATAGGGAATTTAATGTAATACATTTTAATGCGATTTTCAAGCGAAATGGAATTCATTGTAACAATTGTTCAGCTTCTGCTTAACAATTTAAACTTTCTTATTACTCCAATATGTCTCTGTTGGAAAGCAAAGTTCTTGTTGAAGAATAAAATGTAATCGTAATGAGCTTTTGTTAGTCTTTTAATTGAAAATGTTAATTGATGATGTTGTATTCAAACAGCTACAAGTTAATTTTTCTGAAAGCTTGAGACCCCCTGTATAGTTTTCAAATCAATATGCCCCGAGCAAACATAAAATAAGCTAACAGTTAATGCCTTATATGAAACTGTTGAGTATCTTTAAAAAGCTGTTTTGTATATTTACACAATTTTTAGCAATATTTGTGTTTTAAAAATTCTTCACAGTAGGCCTCCAACTCCATATTAAACCTCTTTCATCATTGCTATATTTTTAATCTCCTGCCATATACACAAGTTTTAAAGCTACAATTACTACGTGTTAAAAGCGGAGACTGAAAATAAAATATTGTATGATGTCTTTAAGTCACTGAAAGCAACCTTTGTATGATAAAATAGTAGAGGGAAACATATATACTTATGTGACTCACAGCTTATTCTATGCAGTGTATTTTTTTGTTTGTTTTCAAAGCTCCATAAAAATATATGTAACTAACAGGAACTTAAAAAAGAAATTGTTGGCATTTGAAAGAAAAATGTTATACATTGTCTAAAGGTATCGTCATACATGGCAAATATTTACTCAAAAAAGCGTAAACACTTGTTTTAGCACAAATTTGTTTGACGTTATTTACTATTATAAGAGTTTTGGCAAGATCAAAGAGCATCAAATAAAATAAAACTAAATATTTGTTGTGCTTTGGCCTAAATAAACGAAGTTTTTTTTTTTAATAAATAACGAATTTAAATATATTTTATTTAAGGTCACAACCTTAAAATTAAAAAAAAAAAAACAAAAAAGCGTTCGTTTTTTCACATCACAGCTTATTTTATGCAGGCACGTATGTGTTTCAAAAACTTGACATTAGAACTGGCAATTACGCGATCAATTTCTGTGTAATACTCCGTCAACAGCGCCTTTTCTTTGAATCGTTTTTGTTAGAAATTGTGTGTTTCCATACGCTGATTTCTTAAATTGATTTTCGTAAACATTAAAGTAAATTTTCCATTTCTGATAAAAAGTCAACTAACAGTCTTGCGTGGGCAACTTAAGAAATAATTCACTTCAGTCAACATTAATGAATAAAATATTTCTTCAAACTTTGTGTTAACGTTAACAAATACATGTTACTTTTGTTGATTGGCATCTGACTTTATGTCTTGTTATACCCTTCACCTTTATGAGAAGGGTATGTATAAGTTTGTCATTACGTTTGTAATTTCCACAATATAATTTTCCGACCCTATAAAGTATATATATTCTGAATCCTTATAGGTAGCAGAGTCTATTAAGCCATGTCCGTCTGTCTGTCTGTTGAAATCAATTTTCTGAAGTCCCCAGATATCTTCGGGATCCAAATCTGTAATAATTCTATCAGACATGCTTTCGAGAAATTTGCTATTTAAAATCAGCAAAATCCGTCCATAAATAACGGAAATATGAGCAAATATCCGAGACAACCTCTGAAAATTTCATAAAAAAAACTAAGTGTATTAATATTGTTACTAATAATTTCATCAACAGATGACGTGTTTATCGACATAATTATGCATAATATAATTATGCATCCACAACAAAGGTAAAGGGTATATAAGATTCGGCATAGCCGAATATAGCACTCTTTCTTGCTTTTTCTTGGTTACAACAATTAATTATATGTCAGCTTTTGCAGTCATGCATGGCTGGAATCGTTTTTGGCGGTTTTGGTTTAAGGAAGGCCGAGAAGATGTAAATGACGCTGCTCGTCCTGGTCGCCCGAGCACGTCAACAACCGATGAAAACATTGAAGCAGTGAAGAAAATGATTTTGGATAATCGTCGAATCACTATCAGAGAATTTGCTGATGATGTTGGCATATCGTTCGGCTCATGCCAAGCAATTTTTACGAATGTTTTAGACATGAAACGTGCGGCAGCGAAGATTGTTCCAAAATTGCTAAATTTTGAGCAAAAACAACGTCGCATTAACATCGCTCAGGAGCTGTTGAACTGGTGACGAATCATGGGTTTATGGCTATGACATTGAAACCAAAGCCCCAACATCCCAATGGAAACGTCCAGAAGAGCCAAGACCGAAAAAAGCACATCAAGTTCGGTCAAATGTGAAGGTTTTGCTTACTGTTTTCTTCGACTGCAATGGCGTGGTGCATCATGAATTCTTGCCACAAGGTCGTACGGTCAATAAGGAATACTGCTTTGAAGGTATGCGCCGTTTGCGCGAAGCAATTCGTCAGAAACGCACAGTGATTGTGGAAAAACCAATCATGGATTTTGCACCATGATAACGCACCAGCTCACACATCAATGCTTATGGGTGAGTTTTTGGGCAAAAACAAAACCATTATCGTGCCTCAAACACCGTATTCACCGGACATGGCCCCCGCTATATTTTTCTTCTTCCCAAAACTGAAGACACCGATGAAAGGAAAGCGTTTTGCTACAGGAGCTGTTGGCGATACCAAAAAGCGCGTTTCAGAAGTGTTTCGAGGATTGGAAAAAAACGCTGTATAAGTGTATTATATCTGAGGGGGATTACTTTGAAGGGGACAAGATAGTTATTAATGAATAAATAAATACTTTTTGAAAAAATTTAAAATAACGGTTATTTTTTGATCAGACCTCGTATGCAGTGCGGTTGGAAAGATATGTTTGACAATAGTTCATGCAATTCATCAAAACATAAATACTATTTTTTACATTAGGAAATTAATTTCTTGTGGTTTCAAAATATTCAAACGCTTTTTTTTTTGTTACAGAAATAGTACAACATTTATGCGAACGGATTTTATGTGAATAATGCATTATCCTAAATAATTTTTGTGCAAACTTATTTTAGAAATGATACAGTGTTTAAAATTCTGATGCTAATTTTTCTGAATAGAGCTCATTATTTAATTTCACACGGTCACACAGGCCACAAGGCGTATACTTGTGAAATAATTTTTACAGGCAATTAATAATAGTCATACGCACAATATGTTACATTTTATATGTAAATATGTTTAATTAACTTGGCTGATAGCAACGATATGTACATACCAGTGATAGAAAATGAGATTTTGGATTTTGTACCAACTATATAAATAAAATGCACTTTGTAGACCTTTAAGGTACCATTTCCAATATTTGTTAAATAATAATAAAACATAAACACAAACTTACTTTATAGAAAATTCGATATATTTTAATGCAACATTTTTAACATTGCAATTTTATACTCGATTTTTATTCACCCCTATCGTGAATAAAAATTCCACATGAAATTTGTTCCCTTTTATTTTTTTAACATTGAATTTTAATAGGAAAACAGTGAAAAGGGAACAAATTTCATGCGAAATTTTTATTTACGATAGGGGTGATTATAAAAAAGAATACTTCTGATGATATTATAAATGCTGTTAAACTGGTCTCTATTGGAAAATGCTACCAGATAAAGCGTTTGTACACGATATGCAACTAGTGTTCCAGGAATAAGGATATTCTAACAATTTTATTTTAATGCAAAGAAACAGACCTGTAAATTATCTTCATTTGGGATCGCTTGTATTTGTTTAAAGTTAATTAGACGGCTACTACTAAATATTTAAGAATATTATTTGTGTTTATTTATTGCGATTATGTAAAATATTCTTATTTATGAAGTATCGGGTTATTTGCCGAAAGTTAACCTTGTTATATATACATATGTATATGTATATATATTCGTGCATCTTTAGATTGCATTTTCATAATTACTACATAGATTTATTTTTTCAAGAATAAAAGAAATAGAAGGATTAACTTCTAACGATTTTCAAATCCTGATTCACTAAATTATAAGCTTTAGTTTTTGTTTAGTTTTAGTTTAGTTTACAATTGTTTGATAATTCAACCAATAATTTTCTGTCGTAATAATCATCTTATAGATGCATATTTAAAGATCAAATTTATATTTATCTATTTCATCTAAAATACCAAATTTTGAACAAACAGCAGTTTAAAATTGTTCCAAATGACTTGTGGTAGTACCACGATACCAACTGTGTTTAAAATGTATCAAAAAAGTACAACTGTACCATGTTTGCCAACACTGATACATACATACATGCATACTCGTATGTTGACAATATCTTTCAATATGACATCATATTAAACAACAACTGTCTTTAAATAGTATACAAATGTTCTTTCTTATATAAACATAATTAAATACTTCATTATTATGTTTATTAAAATGTTTAGCAAAGAAATTTAAAATTGTTTAAGGAATAAAGAAATTAATGTGTCACAAAAAAAAAACTATCAACTGGCTTAAGTCTTAATAAAAATTCTTTGAAATGTTCTTAACTTAATTTGGTTTAAATACTAAATTCTTACTATTAAATACATTGAAGCTAAACTAAAAACTTGCATGTTTTATTTTTTTCCCTAAAATAACTAAAATACTAAAACTAAGAAAAAAAAACACAAGTTCGTATGAAACCATTTCCACAATATCTTTTAAGCTTTGACATTGACATTTAAAGAGAATTTGTCTGCCATGCAACTAACGTAAAACAATAACAACAACAGCTGTTTATAAATAAATCCTAAAGATATTATAATGACAAAACAATTTACAAAGAAAAAAAACAGAACGAATAAATACAAACAAAAAAGTGACCAAAAACAAAATTAGTCCCATAACAAAAAAACCAACAGAGCGGCTAACAAAACAATCATTTGGCTTTTAACCAGCCAACCAACCAACCATAAATACAGCCAAACAAATAACAAACAAATACATTGAAGAGAAGAAAAGAGAGGAGAGGAAAATATTAAAGTTAGGACAATATCTATAAAACTTTAAGCAAAGTTGAGCTACTTTCTAAAACATACTAAAAGCGGTTTTTATTATATAGTTAACAAAATTGGAGTAATAAAAGGTCTGCAAAAATAATAATTGCATTAATAAAAAAAGAATTTTAAATTAATTTAAAAAAATCACATAAATATAAAGTACTGCTTCACGCATACTGTGGTGTAAAATACTAAATTTATAGACGCTCTCTTTATTCATTTTTATTAGTCCTGTTTCACACTCTTCAGTTTTAGCTGACCAGTTTTTGTTGAATTCTCTTTTGAACTTGCCATTTTATTCACACAAACGTCAATTCAATTTTCGTATTTTTTCATGCAAAACAACATGCATGAAAGAAAAGAACAAAAGGAAGTAAGAAAATTGACTAGTTAGTACCGTTAAGTTTGTACACCTTTTATTCTCTTTTCCCTTCTCATCCGAAAATACTTGCCTTGACGAGTCAGAATTGATATGTGTGAAAACGGACCCTTCAATACTATTTAGTCGTTAGGATATAATGGGCGATTCATTAAATAAAACACTTACGGCCATTTTCACCAACATTAACATTATATATTTAACTGCAAAGTTATATAACTTCCAGTTTGCCTAACGGTCACTTTTTAACTTCCAGTTAAATATTTTATTTTTATCATCCTTTGGTTATATAACTAAAAAATAATTTGATGGCTTTCCCATTATTTTGAGAAATAAAATATCATACAAAACAATTATAAAAATTTTATTTTGAAACAGACAATAAAAAAACAAAAATTATAATATAATAATGTTATGAGCGCTCCAGCATGATACAAATTACTGGATTCTTTTTTTTTTTAAGAGAAGTAACACTCAGGCAATTAATATGCCTAAGCTACAGCACCCTCTACCACCGTAACTCTAATATCTAGGACGGAATATTGGGAATCTAATTCCCTATTATTAATTCTTGGTATAAATATAGTTCTGTAGTACCTGAGCGATACGCTTAGATTTATTAATACCGGGATTTTCGGCAACGGGATTTCGGGGTTGCCATTCCTAGTATGTACGTTCAAAGAGAAATCTATTCTTTTGTCTCCTCTAGTTTAGAGCTAACTATGGACAATTTTCCCGTTAAATTTAACTCAAACTTTTTAGTTAAATTTGTGAGTTAAATTTTAACTAAACTTAATGCAAAAAAAAACTGATTAACTGACAGTTACAGTAACAGTTAACAATTATAACTCAAATTGATGAAGTGGTCGTTCAAATAGAACTAGATGTCAGAATCATTATTATTGCATAAAAGAACAATCTATGACATTTACTTTTCAAAAATAATTGCGAAAGTTGTTCAAATTTTTGTTCACTCTTTCCAGCCTTTATATGTCAGGAATAATATGTAAAAATGGAACTTGAACAGGAGAAACAAGGAAATGCAGACCCAAAATATAAATATACAAATATGGATAATGGTAAAATCGCAACAGTTTGGAAAGAAACTTGCAGTTGTGGTCTATATTATACCTCTTTGACTGTGATTACGGATATTAACGTAAAGGAATTCCAGCAGGAATTTTAGTTGTCTCTCATTAGACCTCAACACTTCTCAGTAAACTTCCAGTCATTATTGAAAATCAGCATTGGATTGATATTGGTAAAATCAGAGAATATATATGTATGTATGAAGCTCTAAAGATTACTCTCATTGGCCAAAGTCAAAGGAAAATTAAGTCAAAGTAGAGTTAAGGCGGAGTAATACTGTAGTTCTTTAGAAAGAAATTTTTTTTTTTGGAGTCGGATCGAAATGTTGTGGATTGCATCATTGCATTTGCAAAAAGGTTAAGCACATTTTTGCTCTACTCTAACAAAATACACAACAAGAGCAAAAATATGATAAACCTTTTTCCAACTGCAATGATGCAATACCATTTGCACAATATTGTGAATTGCGCTATTAATTTTACGCAACAAACATGTTCTCTTATGTTGTGTCGAGCCAAACATGATGTTGTGTATTGCTATGCTAACTCAAACACCGATCAGACCAAGCCAGATCTATAAATTTTGTGCAGATCGGTCCATAATTTATCATAGCTCCCATATAAGCCCCACTCCGTAAAATTTCTTTAAAGCACATAACTCTCTTAAAAATGTTGGTATCTAAGTAATATTGAACGCAAATATATTTCATAAACATATACCAATAACATGGTATAATTTTATGATGATCGGTCTATAATTAGTCATAGCTTCCATTTAAGGCCTACTTTCGAAAATCACTTTAACGAACATAAATTACTTAAAAATGTTGGTAATCAAATAAAATTCAACACAAAATAAATTTCTTATATATAGAAATGACGACACATAATTTTGTAATGGTCGGTCCCTAATTAGTCGAAACTTCCATATAAGACCCTCTCCGTAATTCACTATAACCTCCATAAATCTTTTAAAAGTATTTATATCGAGATAAAGTTTAACACAAGTAATATTTATATTCACAGAAATCATGACACTAAATTTTTGGATGATCGTTCCATAATAGGTTATATCTGCCATATAGAGCCCATTTCTAAAAAAAACTGTTTTATACATATACTGGGTGTAGGGTATGATATGGTCGGGCTTGACCAACTATACTTTTTTACTTGTTTTTTTTTCTGGATATGTATTTCAAATAAAACACATTAATTCCTATTACTTGGGAGTTTTAATTTTTTTTAGGCATGCCTATTAATAATATATAAACTTGTGTTGTTCGACATGTCTTAGATCACCTGTTAACGTTTCTATTGTAATCACATTAAAATAAATGGTTTGTGTAGGCATTTGGTAGAGATGTTTGGTTTAGTTAGTTTTGGGAAACGTGAGAATGTTTTAATAATTATTATAAATATTAAGTATGTTTATCTTACGTTTATATTTATATATTTGTAAGCAAAAAACAATTTAACGAAACTGTTTGATACAAAAGGATTAGAAATAAATATTTTATTTTTAGGTACAATAGTTGATAATGGAAAACATTTTAATTATAGTAATTGTGAATTTATTTTAGTTTAATAATCAGCCTTATTATGAGTGTCGTGTTCTTTTTACGAGAACAACTGTTTCGTAATAGATTAAAGAAACAAATTTAATTTTATCTTTAATCTATTACGAAAGAGTCGTTGTCGTAAAAAGAAAACGACACTCATAATAAGGTTGCATAATTTATAAGTAATTTAAGTAGCGTATCAATTTACCTAAAAATATACAAATTAGATTTTGCCAAGTAATTGGGCAATAATAAGGAGTTAGTTACATTGACTACTTGTACAACTGTTGGGTTATTTTAATTAATTTGTCTTACTTTTATATTGGTTTTCGATTTGTGCTTGTAGTTTAAATAGCTCAACTTTTCATGTCCTCATTCAATATAATTAACATGTCAATATAATCTTTGTCTAATTTTAGATTAATCATTTTGGAAATATTTGTTGATGTTTTCTTTCTAGTGTATTTTAGATGTCAGATAAAGGGAAGCTAAACAGGAGTTCAGTGTGGTTGGTAACAGTATTAAGAATAAAGCAATTCTAAAAAACCCAAACAAGGCACTAATAACATTGCCAGCAGCTGACCTTGTAAGCTTCCTGTAGTCATTGTTAACATTGAGAAAATGCTGTATATACAGTGACGTCAAAAATTATAGTATTTCGATGATTAATTTGAAGTAAATGGTAAAAAGTAAATGGCGAAATATTTTATGGACGAACGAGAGTAAAATCAATTTATTTGGTGGAAGAGGTTCTCGTGACGTCCCCCCAAATGCAGAATGCAAGTCACATCTAAGACGGTTGTAGCATGGGAATGTTTTTCATATTACGGAGTGGGGCCAATATTTTGCATAAAATCAACAATGGATCAAGATGTTTACGTTGATAACTAAATAATGTAATAATATACTAAATAATGTTGATATACTAAATAAACTAATGAAACAAGCAGAAAAGCACTTCAGTGGTTCATTGACAATAATACACCAATACCTCACTTTGCGTCGGGGTTACGTTAAAAAAAAAAAAAAAAAACACGCTCAAAAAAATGTTAATTAAGGCCCCTATTATGAGGTGCATTCGACAATCGATATTCGCTGGCTATCGAAAATCGACTATCGAATGTAAAATTTGTATTATGAGTTGGCGTCTCTGTCGAAAATTTCGATGTTCAACGAATTTTTTATTGAACACAAATTTGCTATCGACGGTATTTAAAACTGTGCAAAATATATTAAAAATGTATTTGTTTTGCTTTTTTTTTGGTTTTGGTAAACCAAATACTACTTGTAAATTACTTTTGGTAATATCCTGCAGGTTTAAGGTCCTAAGTACAAAACAGCAATTGCAGAAGCTCGTTTCTCTCATGGAGGAAGATCAGAAAAACTATTGCTTGGGATTGTTCTGCCCTTAGAGCATTGTTGCAGCAGTTCATCAGTAATGGACAGCAAGTCCACAAACGCCTCTTTACAGAGACGAAAATTTTTAATAAATCTGTAAATTAAATTTAGAATATCCTTGTCAAAACCTCATTAAATAATATACTCAAGTGGTGGAATCCATTTCCAAAATGTTGGAAGCATTCTTCAGCCTTTTTCTGCTTCTGGCCAGTTCTAGTAAGGATTCATCTTCATCAGAAAAATTATCAAACCATAATTCCGTGATGGTCATTTTAAATTTAATTTATTTTTCTTTAAGAATTTGTAAACAAATATAGCGCCAGCTGATAGAAATGTACTATTGTGAATGACCCAAAAAGAGTGATTTTCACAATAGCGTTTTTTTCCATCGAATGTGCACCATAATACCAAAGCATTTTTGACCACAGTCGAAAATCGAATTTTGCTCATAATATATACCTAAATTTCCTTGTAGCAATTGTCTGTATTACTACCACTAGCATTATCGTTTGATAATACTTTACTTTTTATGTCATCAAAAAAGCTTTTTGCTTTTGTCTGAAATACCACAGAGGGGGTTCTAGAAGTAGTTATGAAATAAGTAGTTGCAAGCACGTTTAAAAAAAAACTGCATAGGTTATGATTAATTCTAAAACTTATACTAAAAAGGTCTGTGCAGTGTTTTCATATTACCGATGAAACATCTGTTGCATATTGTTATTTGTGATTGTCTCACATTATAGTACATAATTGTTGTTTTACTGAAACGATTTTGCTGATTCTCTATGCCAAAATACTTAAAATAATAATAAACACTATATATGAATCTCATTGATTTTGGTGTTATAATTAAAACGTGATTATGTTTTTTATACACACAAAACATAAATATGTTGTAGAGCCTAAAATAAATAATTCTCATTGTTATATGTAGTATTGCACACAGAACGGCACATACTGACATTATAAATTTATATTTTTTTTTATATATATTTTGAAAATGTCTACTTTAGTTTTTCTCGCTTGACTTCAATTAATTTATTTAATTTTTGTTTTAAATTCTATTATCCAACAGAGCTTTGCCAACAAATAATAATTATTTGAAATTAATTATTTGGGTTTCTGGTTTTCTATTTCGTTGGAAATATTTACAGCATATACTTAGGTAAATTGTGTTTTGGTAAATGTGTGGAAAATAATTTCGCTTCAATTATCTTGGTTAATTTACGTTGTCATTGTTGTCTGTATTATTATTTAAATTATTTAAACGAAAAAAAAAGAAAAATATAAATTATAAAGAACTTGTTCAATTTAAGTTAAAAGATAAGTTCTAAACAGTAAACTTCTTTAAAAAATATAACATATTTTTAAGGAATAAACTTAAAGTGTAGCATACTTTTAGAATTGTAACAACTTTTATATTAAATATGCGTTAATAGTTTTTAAAATTCCCTTAGAAAAACACCTAAATATTTACTACCAATGTTCATATAAATTCCTTTTCTGTGCTCATTGTTTGGTCTCAAAGGTTCTGTCTTAATTTCTATGTTTATTTTATAACAATTTAACATATAATTTTATGACTGTTGTTTATTTTGTTACTCCAGAAAATTGTAATTAAATGCGTCATTATAAGTTGTAAATTGTATTTAAAAATACATTTTAGGTTTATTTCATATTTCGTTACAATTTTAATGCAATTAAATATTTTCATTTGAAAAAACTTTATATTTTTTTTATATACATATTTAGTTTTAATTTGATTGAGATTTTAGGGCTTTTCTAGTGAAATTTAATATGCAGCCTTAAAGTATGCAAATATTTTGTTTAACCTACTTTTCATTATAATATGCTTGCTTTCAAGTATTTAACAGTTCGGAGAGTTAGGAAAGATTTCCAAAAGCATTTAAATAATTGATAAACATTTAATAAACATAACAATTCATTAGAATAAGTATATAGTTCAATAATCAATATGCCCTTTAGCAGCATCAATAATAAAAATTTGTGTGAATTTAATTTTAGTTAAAATATTAATATAAATAGTATTATAATAATAAATGTATTTCTCATAACAACGTATAACAATTGAGATTGCCGTCGCCAAGCGCTTGTCGACATAACACATTTTTCGAGGTTTAATTAATTAAGGCCACAATGCGTTTTTTTTTTGTTTTTTTGCTTTCACATAAAATTAAGTGACAATTTCCTATGACTACATAGATTACTTTTGCTAGGTAAACAAACAATGACAGATTTCAAAACAAAACTACTGAAAAGTGTTGCGAAAAAACGTGTTTATTTCGTTGTCATACTTTGGAATTAACTTAAACAATGAAGAATCAGCTACCAGTAACCACAATATATGTAGAGTGGCTCACAGTTTATTTTATACAGTACATTTACAAGTGGTGAATAAGGGTATATAACGTTTGTCTTTCCGTGTAAAACTTTGTTAGTATTGATCTGAGTCCCAATAAAGTAAATATTTTCTTGATCCTTACGAAATTCTAAGTCGATTGAGCTATGTCCTTTTGTCTGTTCGTCTATCCAAAATACACAACTTAAGTTAATATTTTTTATTTTGCAGGTAACTTTGGTATTGAAAATCAGCAAATCCGGTATAGTAGAACCAGAGTTATGGACCAAAATGTAAGGCAACCTCCATCAAAATTTGATATTTTTTAAAAATATTGCAGATAATGCCATGCAATTTTGTACACGTTATTTTTATGATATAAGAAGAAAGTGTAAGGAAAATAGTAAGAATCGGTCTAAGCTTTCTCATAGCCCCCATACAAATTTCTTCCCGAAATATGACTTAATGTTAGATAAATGTCTATAAAATTTAATTATCAATACAAAATTCAGCAAATTTAAGTTTCACGTAAAGAGAAATCGCAAAACGAAATTTTGTTTAGTTCGGTTCATGTTTGACCATAGACTCCATATAAAGATCACTTTCAAAATTCACTTAAATACGCATAAATTTGTTATAAATATTATTATCAGGTTAAAATTTGACACAAATAATCCATATAGGCTAGTAAATTGTTGCACTAAATTTTATGATGGTCGGCCCATAATTGGTCATAGCTACCATATAAGGACCACATCCGAAAAAGTTAGTCTTTCAAGCAATATATAAAATACTAATAAGAATAAAAACAAAAACGGTAGGTATACAAAATGTTATGATCGGACTAAACAGAGCGACACACAGTGAACAAAATATTAAAAGGCCGGTATTTGTAGGCGTGGCAAAAAATAAAAAAAAAAAAAATATTTCTGGTATTGTTTTTACATTATCTTCAATCCTAAGGGGTGACTGACACAACTTGTTCTTTGTATGGAAGGCGACCCACTCACTCTAGTGTTTAGGGTATAAAAAGTCAAACAAATGTAAACAAATTTATTGCTTTATATCATACGAGTACCTAAATATGATACATTTCACAAACAATGTTTAGACAGATTTTATTCAAACAATACAACATGAAATTCATATTTATGTTGTATGCATAAGAATGTATTATACGAACAATAAAATATTAATCATAAAAAAAGGAACGAATAAGCCCAAAACAAACCCATACAATCAGTGTTTTTTATATACACGTGTGCGGACTAAAGACTTTCAATAAAAAATATGCCAAAAAAATATAAGAAAATTAACATAATTGGTCTGACATATAAGTTGCCTTCATTCACCACAACACAATAAATCAATTGCAATTTGATAGGTATTTTATGACATTGTAATATGTTACAAAGTAAAAAGCAATTCTTGTTGAAATCTTTTGCTCCAACTGGTGGGTAGTAACTTGTGTACATGTATACGTCTGTAATTAAATTTAAAGACAACCTTCTTTTAGGGGGGAGAATTGATTTTGCTTAAGTAAGTCTAGCTGAATGTAAAATTGTTAGATCTGCTTATATGATTAGGTTGAATTTGACACATTTTTATTGGTTAAATTTTCGGTTGGCTATAAACTATAAATATTTTACACTTTTATACAGATTTTTGATATATATTACAATTGTTAATTGCTACGATTTTCACATTTCGTGTGGACTACTCTTGTCAATGTTATGTTCTTGTTCGAACTTCATTGTCAAAACATTTGTTCGTACAGCTATGTCTGCCACCCAATTTAATTTTCATGCAAAAATACCGCCATTGTAAAAAATTACACAAAAACTTTGATATTGAACAGCGACACGTTTTTCCCACAAGGAACAACATCTGTCACGCCTTGAATCGATGACTTTTCAAGACATGGTGTTAAACACCTTTGTTGTTCTGTCAACAAATGTCAAGTGCCATGCAGTGGATTATAAAAACAGAAAAAAATCATGCACAAGTTCATAGAAAATCAGCGTTCTATGAAAAATGTGTGAACAGCTAATTTCGCGTCCGCAACTGTTTTTTGGGTTTAGGATCAGTCCATAATTCGCGAGATACTGGTAGTTATACAGAAAATAGTCGTAATTCGTAAGAAACTGGCAGCAAAAAACGAGTGATTGAAAATTAAACCTTGCCCATGGACAACCAACAGCGCAGTCGCGGTCAACATTTAAATGAAATTATTTTGAAAAATTAAATATCAGTTATGTTCTTTTGGTCAATAATAAAGATTTTTACATTCAGTTCCCTTTTAGATCCTTTGTACATTTAGATCTTTTCATATACTAATTTTCACCACTCAGTAAATTTGGTAAAAAGGCAATGGTTTGGCAAGCAATTTCTAATTGTGATTTGAAGATTATAAAAACGACTTTTTAAGTTCTGAAAAGGTACTAAATAACAATACATATTTAAATTATAGTAAATAGTACTGCAAAAAGTGACCAAACATTTTTTATAATGTAAATAAAATCAGAACATAATATAAATTTTAGTTTCAAAGCTTTTTTTTTAAAAGTAGTAGAAATACTACTATTTTAAAATAATTGAACATTTTTAATTAATTATAAAATACTTCAAATAGTCTTAAAACTAATTAATTTGGTTAAAATAGTACTTTATTAAATTGTGAGAAAAAAATTATAAAAAAGTTAACAACAATTTTTTCTAATGAAAAAATATTAAATTTCAAAGTTTTTGAAAAAAGTAGTAAAAATACTACTATTTTAAAAATAAATTAATTAGCTATAAAAAAGATTTAAAAAAGTACTTTTTGTTAAAAAGTACTACGTTAATGAAAAAAACTTCTAAAAGAGTTACAAAAGATTTTTACTAGAGCAAACAAATTGTAAAAATTTAAAACAATAATTTAATTTCAACGTTTAAAAAAAAAGTAGTAAAAATAATACTATTTTAAAATACTCTAAAGCTGTATTTAATTATTTAATAGTAGAAATCGTTTTCAAAATAAATTAAGTTGCTATGAAAAGATTTAAAAATAGTACTTAAAATAATACTTTTTGTTAAAAAGTGCTATATTTGTGTAAAACAAATTAAAATAAGGTATAACAGTTTTTTCTAAATCAAACAAATTGAAATATAAAATAAAAATTTAATTAATATGTTTTTGAAAAAAGTAGTTTAGCTACTAGTCTTTTAAAATAACTAAATTTAATGCTTTTTAAAAAAGTAGTATTTTCTACTACTTTTTTGAAAACAGGGCATTTTCATACCAATTCTGTGCCATCTCAAAGTCAGTCATGTTAAAAACTTTCAATCGTATTTTCATATTTATTTATGGCCGTTATTAGGCGTCACTACTCTTTAGTAAAGTTTTAAACCGATTTAGCTCCCTGTCATTGTTCTTGATGAGTTCATTAAATTTTATTTTTATTAAATTATTTTTACTGAAGGTAGGAATTGTTTTACAACTTGAAAATTTTTTATTATTAAAATTTTTTATTGATAATTTTCTTGGCTGGGATTCGAAACTGGGTTGTTGAATTTACATATGTTTCGAGAAACACCACTTTGCAATTGTTTAAAGTAGTACACATAAAATGTCGGCGAAAGTGGACAACAAACATAATAAAACAAATGTATTCAGGTTTTCGAGACGAAGTCTTGACATGAATAAGAAAAAAAAACTGAAGAAAAAGTAGGCAACATGTAAAATAGAAATTAATAAATAAAAATGATAATTACAGCAAATTTCGAACCACCAGGTAACACTGGTTAAAATTGGCTAGCAGGCACCGCAAGTGGTGCAAAGGGTTAGAACGCAAAGAATTCTGATGAAAGAAAGTGGTGTTTCTCGAAACATATGTAAATTCAACAACCCAGGTTCGAATCCCAGCCAAGAAAATTATCAATAAAAATTTTAATAATAAAAATTTTTCAAGTTGTAAAACAATTCCTACCTTCAGTAAAAATAATTTAATGAAAATTAAATTTAATGAACTCAAGCCCGACTAAATAAATATCAAACATTTTATTAAATTTTATTAAATCCTGCTATCGGCCAGTAAAGAATTTGCACTTTTACAAGCTACATAATTATTTTTATTTTGCTTCTTTTCAAGGTAAAATTATAAGTTCCCTTAGCTATGTGATTGTAGGAAAATGCCTGTGAAACTTGGAAATTAATGTTTAAATTGTATTTGTTATTAAATTTATAAAACAGTTTTGTTGACAACATAACTATATTAGAAATATTTTAATATTCAAATATATTCAAATAAAAATCAAATATCAACAAACAAAACTCTCTAGGCTTGTAAACAAATGTATTTCAGATTTATTACTAACTTGTTGTAAATAAAACATTTCAGCATTTTAAATGTAAATATTTGTGCCAAAAGGGGACTATACATTTTTGAAAAAAAATTTGCCAAAGTTAGCAAATTCTAAAAGATAAACTTGATATTGACAATAAAATATTAGGGTAAGACAAAATATCTTACATTTAAAATTACATTTATTCGCTACAAAAACAACGAAGTTTTCAAAATGTTAAGAGCTAAGAACAATTTTAAAGCAAATACTGAAAGCAAATATACGAACTACAAGTAAAAAATTTAAAACAGAATATATTGTACTATTCCACAAACAACTAATCAACTTTTCATTTTGCGCTTATCAAATTGCAATTTTTGGCAAACTGAGCAGTGTTTCGCTTGCACAATATTCTTTTCAAATCTCACTTTGCACTAAGCTAATTTTTACAAAGACTCTGCACTCTTTGTAAAGCCTTTGCACATAGCATTTAATCATTGGCATTTCTATCTTAAATAGAACTTGTTAAAATGAGCCGCAAAATAAAAATGGAAATACACTTGCAGTATTCCAAAAAATATTTAAATATTGAAAACATATTGAAGTTTACATTTCTTTTCATTTAGACACGGGAACATTTCTTTAGGAATGTCAAATTTATTTTCATTTATGCAGCATATCAACATATCATTTATCAAATTTTATAGTTCTGAGGACTATAAAATTTTGCAAAATAGCATAAGTACAAAGTGAAAAGTTAATAAGTTTTTGTGTGGTATATTAAAATTATGAAAAAAATTGTATTTAACATTTTGTTTGTAGTCCTTTTGCCTTTATTTAAGCTGACAGTATTCTAGACTTAGAATCAACGAATTTTTTGGTAAAATCAGGCTAAATTTTGTTGTATTCATCCTGCATTACTGCTTTTAGCTTATTCTTGTAAAAAATATTTCGTTGCTAATTTATTTTATCTAGATATTCCCACATGTGCTCAATTGGCTTGACGTCTGGGGACTGCGGAGGATGATGTAAAGTTTTTGGAAAATGATTGAGCAACCACTGTTTTACAATTTTGAAGGTATGCTTAGACTTATTGTCATGGTGGAAAATCGAGTTCTGCTCTGGTTCTAATTTTTCTACGCTAGCGGTTATATTGTTTTTTAAAATTTCGAAATAATATTCCTTTTTCATTTTAGATGCTATAAATGTAAGATTACCAGACCACTAATGCCACTATACAACCCTAGACCATTACTGAGCCGCAGCCATGTTTTACCTTCTTGGCAACATATTTCTTAATAAAAGCTTCGTTCTTAGTTCATTTTTGGGAGAGTTTTTTACTCCAAATATCTCAAACTTACTTTCATCGGTGAAAAGTATATTTTTTTTTTTTGCGAAATTCAAACGTTTGGTTTGGTTGTTCATTGTTATAAAGGCCTTCTTGTGCTACGTCACCTACCATGTAGGCCATTTTAATGTAAAGATCTTCTAATCGTACTTGCGCTTACACGTTTTCCACAAGTTTTCGTAAAATTTTCAGCTATTTCTACTGCACATACATGTTGGGTTTGCTTTTACTGCAGTTTTTCTAAGATTTGCACCAAAAAATTAAACTAACAAAAAAATTCAATGAATTGAAATTGCGAGAGTGGTTTGGAAACTTCTTAGCTTAGTACAGAAAGAGAATAGTTAGATTTTGTAAAACATTTTAATTTTTCAATATCACCTGAAACTTCAACACACTTAGTCCAACGCTTATCTAGCAATTCTATTCCTTGGTTAAAATAGTTTTCCTCAAGACCTTCAAAATAGTGGTTTACAACGGTAATTGCATCTTGATTTGAGGTAAAAAACACTTGTGGACTGGTGCATTGTCTTGATGATAAACTATTTTTTTTGTGTTGTAAGCCAGGACGTTTTTTTCGAATTTTTAAATTTAATTGATGCAAAATGTTGCAATAGTACTCTGAATTTATTGTTTTACCCTTTTGCAGATAGTCAATCAATAAAATACCTTTGAAGTCCAAAAAAGTCGTTGACATCACCTTACCAGCCCATTAATTTTTTTTTGCCTTCTTTGGTGCACTTCCTCCAGCTTCAGTCCATTGCTTCGAATGTTCTCTTGTCTCTGGAGTATAGTGGTGGATCCATGTCTCCTCCACAGTTATGAAACGACGCTTAAAATTCATTTTATTTTTATTAAAACGGCCCAAACATAGGGTTGACGCCACTGTTTACTTTATTTCGAGCCGTAAAAATTGTACTATTTTAACAATAATTTAATTAAATTTGTTTACGCTTTTGCATTTGTTTGTGAATTCATCTCAACAATATAATTTTCTAATATATTATTACTTATATTATTACAATTAGGGTTTGATGTTCACAGTCAATTCATTAAACCTATTACGCCCATTACGCCATAAATATGTAAATATTTATACCATTATTAAATAATTATATTTAATATAAACTTTGTATTCCTCCACAAACAAAACTTTATAAATTCTTTAAGCTGCCTTTAATTAGATGTATTAGAAAATTGTTGAGTACTTTTCTTGTTGTTCCTATTGAATATCCGGCTGGTTCCACTGGCGCACTGAATTCATAGAGACAGGCTTTTAGACAAATAGTCGTCTGTCTGCATGTTTCATAAGAGTTTTTTCTTTTTTTTCTCTTATTTGCAGCATAGTTACATACAAAACAATATTTATGGGGTTGCTTATGATTATATTCAAAATACGAAACGAGATTTGACGCAATAATTTATTTATTAAGAAAATTATTTCGTACTACTATGTTGTTGTTCACATAATTGAATACAAATTTTAACATATTGTCTAATACTCTCCACCAGTATTAGTTTATCATTTATTTGTATAACATGGTATTATTTTTTATACACCAGATGTATGTGTTTGTGTGTGTGTAAATCATGTTTACGCCAAAAGGACGATATCATAATACAGGATTCTTTTGCAGTATACTTGCGACACTTCTAAGCAGTTTGTTATTAAAAATCAAATAAATCGGTTGCAAAGTACAGAAGTTGTAAGACAAAGGGAAGAGATGTTTAGCATCAACCGTGACCTCCAAGAAATAGGAGAGTTACAATTTGAAACAGATAACGGATTTCATTGTCTAGTTCAATGACAGCAAAAAAGTTTAAGTTTCCAATTTTTTTTTTGTAAACGATGTTATAAAACGATACAAGTTAACTTTAAGCGCATATAGCAAAAAAAAAAATGAAAGCATAATTGTTATAAATAGAAACCGGAAACTTACAAAGAGAATACTGTCCTCGACAATGATCACGGAAATAAAATATACAAAGCTTAGTTGAGGTCAATGATGTATCAATGATTCTTATTATTTACACCGAGTAAATTAACCTTTTCCATACAATTTAGGCAAATAGCTTATCACAATTAAAGATAATCTTAAGATTGCCAGTAGTTTAACAGAAAGAATTAACAAAGTTATTGGCTTTTAAGCTTTTCTTTTACTTATCATTAAAAATTAAAAAACACCGATCCTTTTATTTTTACCAGCACTGCGGAAACGTTTGCTGCCTATTAATATAGGTCACTACTTTCCAATAAAGTTTTGGCCCGCTTTAGCTTTCTGTCATTATTCAAAAACTGCAATAGTTTGCCATCAAAGAAATAAGGTTGACTTAATAGGAAATCCCCCTAATTGTCCTCAAATTTGGCCATTTGACAATAAAAACATAACAGCGACTTCGATTAAGTACGCCGCTTGATTGGATCGAAATTTTATGCAATAGTATATGAGATAATGCTGGAATATACCAGTTGCAGCGTATTGGCGTTCAACATTTGAATGAAATTATTTTTTAAAATTGTCCAAATCGACCGTAAATAGATTGTTAAAAAATTCCCAGACTATTACTCTGTAAAACTGTTCTCTGCATTACATCGCCACAAAACTGCTAGACATGAAATCATATATTTTTGTTGCAATCATATATATATATATATATATATATATATATATTTTTGTTGCAATCATGTTTACGATGAATACATTTATCATAATTTGTTGCTCTTTGATTATAATGGAAAACAACATAATATAATAATTTATATAATTTTCATCATAAAACTAATTATAATAAACAATACATAATTGCTATAATTATATATATGATTGTTATAATCATGTGAGTGGTAACTTAACCATATTATGGTTGCAGAAATCATATAAATAATTCGTCGTGTTGCTTGGTCCACGTTTACATAGGGAAACATTTGGAAGGGGAACATCTGGAATTCTCTTTTGTATTTGTCATACAGGGAAATATTGTTGTCGGAAACATTCCACTTTATATTTGTTCTTATGACATTTGTCTAATTGCAGTATTGTTTTTTTATTTAATTTCTACTGTACTGTACTACAATAAGAATGAAAGCACAAAGCGTGTCTCCGAGAACGGGAAACATATTTCATATTCTCTTCCCCACCGTCTCTCTCTTCCAAACAAATTGTTTCCTTTCCAAATGTTTCCCTGTGTAAACGGGGAATTGCTAATTATGTTTCCTTTTAAACAATACGATATTTTAAACATAAATATATAAAAATAACCTACGCATTCTAAATTTGTATGCTTTATTAGCTGTTGTCTTGCTTTTTAAGTTTTACTTTGTTAAGGGTGATTTTTTTAGTTTCTTTCTTTTTGGCAATATTATTTTTGGCAGCTCAGCTGTTTTCGAGGTACATGTTACGTGTTAAGTTTGGTTTATAATTTAACCATTAATCTACTTATAAAGCAACAGCACTTGCAGATTATTGAATTTTATTATCAAAACTCATGCGCGGTTAAGAAATGGCATCGTGCACTGCTGCCATTGAAAATTGTGTTCAGCGACGAAGCTCTTTATTGGTTGAATGGATGCGTAACCAAGCAAAATTTTCGTATTTAGTGTGAAGAGCCGCCAGAAGCATTGCAAGAACTGACAAGGCATCCCGAAAACTGCGATGTATGAAGTGGATTATGGGCCGGTGGCTTAATTGGACCGTACTTCTTCTGTGGATGGCGAACGCTACCGTGCGATGATTACAATTTTGTTTACTCAAAATCGAAGAGCTGGTTTTTTTTCTTGGACCAGACCCTACTTATGCAATGCATTGTGTTGGAACTAGAAAAATAGGTTATGGGAGGGAGTATAGAGGGAGTAGTGTTTGTGAACATTTGACTTGAATTTTTCTATATTGAAAGTGGCAAGGAATACTTCTGCTGGTAGTTTGTTCCACATACGGACAGTACGGCTAAAGAACGAATTTTCCCTGTAGTGTGTTGTGCGATCCACTGTCCAATCGACCACAAATGGATGAGCCCTGACTGAAGAACGTGTATTACGTAAAAAACTACGTGTTTCAGAAACAAGTTCCCTGATTTCAGCAGAACACATTCCATTATAGTATCGATAGAACAGTGAAACAGTGACAGTGACAAAGAAGGTCATTTATAAAGATTAAAAATAAAGTGGGAGAAAGAACGGAGCCTTGCGGTACCCCTGAATTGATCTTGAACTCGTCTGATGAGATCCCATCTATAACAACTCGTATAGTGCAATTTCTGAGGAAACTCGATATAAATCGAGATCGATTTAACACCTTTAGACTATTTTTTTAGGCTTAGTAAAAAGCCCGAAATTTGTTCGTGAGATACCTGCCGATATGTTATAGAGTATGCCAAAATTTGACCCAGTTCATGAACCATTTGAGTCGTAGCCGCGGTCAACATTTACATGAAATCATATTTAAAAATTTAATTATATAGATCGTTCTATCGCCTCAAATAAAGATTTTATACATTCCTTTTAAATTTCATGTGTGTTTTCTTTAAGTGAAATACGAAAGCTCATAAAAAATCGTATTTCTTCATTTGGAAGAACAAATTTAACACTCAATCACCCAATAAAACAGAAATAAATTGTGGAAAATTACAACAACAAATCAAATACTCAAACAAGAAATTGTTAAATAAATCAATGACAAGAAAATTTGTTTTACACTTTATTTAATTTGAAGTGTAATTAATTGTATATAATGTGGTGGCCTCACTACTTTATTTTTAGGTTTTATTTAGAACTTTTCTTTCAAAAAGCTTTTCTTTATAGTTATGTGTAAAAGCAATTTATAATTTGCTTTTTGTAACTTTCAAAATTTTAGAAATCATGCTTTGATTTCTATTTTAAAAATTTTCTTTCATAATACAAACAGATAAAAAAAAATAAAGTATTTACACTGTCGTACAAAATAAACTGCGGTTTTGTAACCTTCTTCATTGCTTTTTCATATTTTTCTTCTACATGTTTTATTTACTATTTATTCACAGTCCCATTATTTGTTGGAGTAGTTGAATTATTTATAAAAACATTGCAATTTTTAAAGTCGCTAATTTATATTTCTGTTGTAAATATATTGAAGTGCACAAGCAATCCTTAACTTAAAATAAAAGTTGTATTCCCGATTTTTTTGAAAAATTTGTGTTAAGTTTTGAAAAAATAATAAATTATAGTGAAGTACTTATTTATTTAATTTAATATTACTTAAATACTCGTGTACGCAAAATAAGGCCAGACCCAGACTTTTTCGAACTGAGGACTTTAACCGAAAAGGAAAAAGATTTGTTGGTAGTTGATCGTGAAAATGGGATGAAACAGAAAGCTTTGAGTTCTAAGTATAAGATATCGGAATCTGCGGTCAAAAAAATAATTGCTTTGTATAAAATAAGAAATTCAAACAAAAGCCTAAAGAACTTACAAACATCAGCACAAATCCATATACCCTCCTCACTATCATGGTGTAGGGTATAAAAAGCGCTTAGACTTTGCAAAGTACAAAAATATAAGATAAAATAGCAACTGAATTAAAAATAAAACTACATATAATTTATAATTATTAAAATTTTTTTTTAAACGGGAAATATTTAAAACCGCACTTTATTTTGTTCCACAGTGTATGTACTTTTTGTAGGGTATCAGATAATTGAAATGTTTATTTTTGTACAAGTATTATTTACAAATCCAGCCATGCGTATGATTCATTTTAATATATATAATGTTTTTTTTTTTTTTTAACGAGAAATATTTGAAACCGCACTTTATTTTGTTCCACAGTGTATGTACTTTTTGTAGGGTATCAGATAATTGAAATGTTTATTTTTGTACAAGTATTATTTACAAATCCAGCCATGCGTATGATTCATTTTAATTAAGCCAGATGTTACACATACTACTTGGCGAATGTTTTATTAATCATTGTATTCTTGGGTTAGTGGGGAAAGTTGCTAAGTCCATTTTTTAGGAAATTTTAGGTTTTAAAAACAAAACAAACTATTACGTACAAATATTTTAATTTTAAAACATTGTGTTATAGATATTTTGTTGTTGTCCTTATGCTGTGTCGTGCAAAGTGCCAAGTCCATACTTTTAAAGCAATAACTGCTAATTTAAGTTGAAAATGGCGCATTTATCTTTAAGTCGAATAAAATTGTGCCGAATATTAGTTTTATTAAAAAAATGAAACGTAATTAATAATGGAGATTTTGTATCATTATAATCAGCCTTATTATGAGTGTCATTTTCTTTTTACGACAACGACTGTTTCGTAATAGATTAAAGAAAAAAATTTAATTTTATCTTTAATCTATTACAAAAGAGACGTTGTCGTAAAAATAAAACGACACTCATAATAAGGCTGAATATTTAGGAGATCAAAAACAACTCGAATGTTCAAGTAGGAATATACATAACAAAATATAGGAAGAAAATATATTATTAATCCTCCGTCACAATCATGGGTCTAGCCAAACCTTTTCCAAGTTATTTTGTATTTTAAACGTTTTTACAGTATATCTAGAGAATTGAATTTGGAGGTACCCTTGTGAAATTTTCTTGGTTTTCTGGTGGCAAAAAACGGGTCGAGAAAAGTAAACAATAAAGGAATAAGAAGTATATTTTGAAACCTATATCATATTAGTAACCAGACGCACGTATTAAAACTTGACTTTTTTCCCATAAAATAGAAAATAGAAAGCCACCAACACTTCTAAATCAATAGACTAAAACAGGTATTTAGCAACAAAGTTTTATATTTACGGCCAGATAAACGCTAAGTAGTCATCACTTTTTAACCGTTATATTTTTTCACCGAAGCAGTCTTTGAGTGTTTGTTTCAGTTTAATACGACCTTTCGAAGTGTTTATGAGAAATTTTTCTAAAAAAATGCTAAAATTGTAAATTTTGGGAAAATGAACGATGAAATATAATTTACATATTTTCAATACACGGCATTCTAGAAACTTCGACACGAATTATGACACTAGAATTGCCGAGGCAATTGACTTGGAGCGTGAAAGGGCTAATGAGAATTTTTTCTAAAAAAATGATAAAATTATAAATTTTGGGAAAATGAACGATGAAATATAATTTACATATTTTCAATACACGACATTCTAATAACTTCGACACGAATTATGACACCAGAATTGCCGAGGCAATTGACTTGGAGCGTGAAAGGGCTAATGAGGAAGCCGGACAGAATGAAGAAGATGATCAATTTTTGGATGAAAATGGATGAAATTAGTTATCGAACTAAAAGTAGAAGACGATCACTGTCGGAGAGGAGGAAGATTGTAGTTCTGAAATAGATGAAGTGAATAATAATAAAAGTATAACCATTGACGAGTAATTGTTTCCATACCGGGGAAAAACTAAATTTTCACAATATACACCAAAAAAAAAACCTGCAAAATATGGTATACAAATTTGGTGGGCCAAAGGTGGAGGTGGCCTTTTGCATTTTTCTGCAATATGTTAGACGTTATGGCACTGGCAGCATATTGCATTTGTAAGATAGTCGATGGCAATAAAATAAATGACGCATGAAACAATTTTTTGAGTACGTTATCTACTCGTTTGGCTGTTCTTGAAAAACCCATAAAAGTACATTGAATAAAATAAATTAATTTGTTCCATTTTGGTTCTACTTCTGTGAATTTTTGTTTTCATTTTAGATAAACAAAATAATAACTGCCAAAAGCGGTGCTGATAACCTAGAGGTAAATAAATCTTGTGTAGAATAAACAACGGGAAGTGGGGCAATTCGCAGAAACACTCGATTCTTTTGTTCAAAATGTGCAAATGCTGTATGTCAGCAACATTTCAAAGTGGAATATATAGATAGAATATATAGCTTAGATTAATAACATGATAAATTTTTACTCCATGCACTCTGATTATATATGAGATCTGGCCACACCCAGTGTGGTACTAATGGGAAAAAATAAAAGTGTGTGTGACGAAGGGTTAAGACAGTTTATAGAGTTTAACATATAATTTTAAGACATTTTCCCTTCTGTAACATTTACATACATATGAAAATCGATTTAAAACTTTTTACCTATAATTTAAATTGATTTATTTTTTAATATATATGTACAATTGTATGCTTAAATGGTGGTCATATTGTACTGAGAACACATTAATGTTACATTACAGTACATGGTAATTAAATGAGTTTAAATATTAACTACCGTATTCATAAAAAATAAAGTAGGTTTGAAGTGTGCTTTTAGACAAAATTTTCATACAAAATTTTCTTAAAGTACATTTGAAGTCTACTTTTCTGAACCAGATTGTTAATGTTTTTTAAATGAAATTTATATTCCCCAAAAAATGAATAGTATCACTTTAAACACTTTAATAAATAATTCCCTTTAAGTCGCAGATTTCGTAACAGCACTTTAGTAATTTTCGTCAAAATTCCTTAATCCCTTTAGATTTTTTTAAAATAATATTTTTTTTATATACATATACATAATCTCTCTTAATACTTGTTAAAATTTTGTATAAAAATACAAATATGAAGAGATTTAGCTAATTTTCCTTATCATTTATGAGTTAATGTATTTAATCTTATTTAAAAATTCAAAACAGTACGAGGGCGGTTTGGCAACTTCTTAGCATAGAACAGAAAACGCGGTATAAACAGAAAAAAGTTAAATGTTTTGGAAACTTCCATCTCTGGTATGAATACATGTTAAGCTTCTTTTTGATCTGGCAACTCCATTAAAATATTTAAATAAAAAAGGTTTATCGGGACAAGAAATTCATAATCCTATGGTGAATGTGTAAGATGAAAGTGCTCCTTCATACGCAACAGTAAAGAATTGGGTTGCTGAATTTAAACGTGGTCGTATAAGCATTGATGATGAACCACGTAGTGGACGTCCAAAAACAGCAACAACAACAGAAAATGTAGCCAAAGTCCATGATACGGTATTAAATGATCGACGAATAAGTGCGTAAAATAGCTAAAATCATGGGCATCTCAAATCATCGAGTCCATTTAATTTTGCATGAAGAACTACAGATGAAAATGCTGTCTGTAAGATGGGTGCCGTATTTGTTAACAGTCGACCAAAAACGCATAAGATCGAAAAGTTCTCAATTTCTCCACCACTATACTCCAGAGACAAAAGAACAACCCAAGCAATGGACTGAAGCTGGAGGAAGTGCCCCAAAGAAGGCAAAAACAATTTAATGGGCTGGTAAGGTTATGGCAACGACTTTTTGGGACTTCAAAGGTATTTTATTAATTGACTATCTGCAAAAGGGTAAAACAATAAATTCAGAGTACTATTGCAACATTTTGGATCAATTAAATGTAAAAATTCGAGAAAAACGTCCTGGATTACAACACAAAAAAATAATTTTTCATCAAGACAACGCACCAGCTTACAAGAGTGTTTTAACAATAGCTAAAATCAACGAATTAAAGTACGTGTTGCTTATAATCCTGATATAGCTCCCAGTGACTTTAACCTGTTCCCAAATCTAAAAAAAATCTTAGCTGGCAAGCGTTTTACCTGAAATCAAGATGCAATTACTGTTGTAAACCACTATTTTGAAGGTCTCGAGGAAAATATTTTAATCAAGGGATAGAATTGCTAGATAAGCGTTGGACTAAGTGTATTAAGGTTTCAGGAGATTATATTGAAAAATAAAAATGTTTTTGAAAAACTAAATATTTTCTTTCCATGCTATGCTAAGAAGTTTCCGAACCGCCCTCGTATGTACATATAACAAAAATTTTCCAAGCAGCACTTTAGTAATTTTCGGCAAAATTCCTTAATTCCTTTAGATTTTGTTAAAATTATATTTTTTTCCTTATATACATATACACCTAATTCTGTTTTTACGCGAGCTTTTTTTACGCGAATTTGATTTAACGCGTTTCCAAATATGTAAATATTTCATTCTAGATTTGATTTAACGCGATCTAAAAATGTATGTATTTTTACCAGAAAAACGTTGTTTGCACTGGTTTTGGAGAAATTTAAATTAAACACATAGTTGGCAGCACTAAAAATCGTCTTGTACGAAAAACAACACTATCGAAACAGGGGATTTCCCTTGTTTATTTCAAATAAATTTAGTTGAAAGTAAGAGTGTATGAATTCAGTCAAATTTAAGTGTTAAAGACGAAAAGATATTGCATGTACATATGTATGTACTTTTCTAAATGAACTCTCTTTTCTATTGTTTTTTGTTTAAATAAAATATGTTTGTGTATAAAGCAACATGAATTTGAATTACTTATCTTATTTTACCTGATATTTCATACGTGGAACCAATTCCCTCATTTAGTATGGATACTCAATCTTTTTTTACGCGGTTTTTTTAAGCGAGTTTTCGAGGAACGTATCTTTCGCGTAAAAACAGAATTAGGTGTACATACATAATCTCTCTTAATACTTGTTAAAATTTTGTATAAAAATACAATAATGTTATTTAAAAATTTAGAACAGTACGAGTACTTTGAATAAATTTTTTCCTGTAAAACAAATTTTAAGTTTTATCTTCAACCAACATCATTACTCACTTATGTCAGATACCACCAGCATTAAACAACACAATTTCAAACTGTAGCACAATTCCATGATAAAAATAAAGACTTACCTAAAAGTATGCAAAAGAGAAATGTCAACATTAAAAAATGACTTGAATATTAATTTAAATATTAAATACATATGTATATTAAATTTTAAAATATAATTAATTTATTATGTAAACACACACGCATTGAGGCAAACGAACCTACCTGCGATACAATTGGCACATGCACATGGAAAGTAAAAGACTGGCCCAAACAAAAGTTGTCAAAAATATTAGGGAAATAGGTCCCAATTTACACGAAGCAATTTTTATTGAAAATATTGATACAATTTTTTCCTTGAAATTTCTTCGGTGTTCACACATCACAGTTTTATTGAATAAATTATAATACGAATAAGAGAATAACATGAATTGCTAGCACAATCAATTGTATTTTCGTCTTATTTTCCCCTCACCCCGATGTCTGACCGGTAATCAGCTTAGCTTAAAGAATCACTTGGAGGACTGCTATTTAAATTCACCCGTTTTTGAGATTAACAGAAAATGAAGAGGTTAAAGATATTTTAGATATTTCTAATTTGCAATGAAAATGCAGTGCGGTATTTTGTATTTACATAGATTTTGAAATCTTTATTGTTTTATTTTGTTTAAGGATATCCGACTACTTATTTTATTGGGTTTCTTAGTACTGTACTGTAGCTGCCCAGTTTTAGTTCAATTCTCTTTTCAACCTGCCATTTCGTTACTTTTTATGCAAAACAACATGCAAACAACTTAGCGTAGAATTATAACTTATATGTAATTTGACAGATATCATTTATTCTCACTTAGTAACTTGAACATTTTTGTGTAAAGTTTTTGTGCCAACAAAGCGTCATATGCGGGCAGTTTAACTTTACTTACTTAATTTAAAAAAAAAGTGCCGCTGAAGCATACCGAATGCTCACCGAAGCTTATGGTGAATGTTTTCCATCCGTTTCAATGTGTGAAAGATGGTTTGTGCTGTTCAGAAATGGTAAGTTTGACGCGGAAGACAAAGTTCGTTTAGGCCAACCAAATAACTTTGAAGACCAGGAAGACACAAGAACATGCAAATCATTGGCAAAATCAAGTAGTAATTTTAAAACGATTCCGAGTAGCAGAATTCATCTAAAAACCATATGAAATGATTCCAAGATACATTGAATGCCAATTTTGCATGTACATACGAAATACGCTTTGAAAGGAAATAATTTTTGCACTGAATCTTCCTTTCGATGAAAAATGGATTCATTACGATAATCTAAAGCGTAAGAGATCGTATGTTAAGCACAATCAATCAATCACTATCGTCAAATATCCATGGCGATTAAGTACCATGCTGTAATCTAGCCAGACCATCACAGATAACCTGTACCGAATGCAGCAGATTCGTTAGAAGCGAGCCTTGGCCGAAATATGTCCAGAATTTACGGCCAGACACACAATATTCGATAATGACAACGCTCGGCTAAATGTCGCAATACCGGTTAAAAACTATTTAGAAAGAAGTGGTTGGGAAGTTTTGCCTCACCCGCCCTATAGTTCAGATCTTAGCGATTACTATTAGCGTTGTCAACTTAGAAATTTTAAAACGCACCAAATTGGTGAAAAACGCGCCATTAAAAAAAAAGCGCATCAAGTTTAGAATTTCTTTTTTATTTAAAATGTTTATTGAAATCATCAGGCTACACAAGAATTTTTATTTCCATGTTTAAAATGTACATTTTATTTTCAAACAAAGATTTTTACCCTATTCATCTTTAGCAATAAAGGTTTATGTGACGAATTTGATAATAGGAGTATGTATTTATTTATCATACATTCGTATTTAAAATACACTTAATTGGTACCTTTTTCATCGTATAAATTTCATGATAACAAATTATTAAAAAAAAAACTGCAATTAAAAATTAGTAAAAATAAAGATTTCATGAAATTTTCGGAAAAATTTAAAAACGCACCGCAATTAACAAAAAAGCGCACCGCGCGCCAATTACGAATTTTTTGGCACAAAAAGTTAAAAAAAGCACCAAAATTGTTGCGAAACGCACCAAGTTGACAACGATGATTACTATTTGTTTCGTTCGTTGCAAAACGTTATCTCTGGAATCCGCTTCACTTCAGAATAGGGTATCCGAAATTGGCCTGATTCCTTTTTGGCCTCAAAAGAAGAGCAGTTCTTTTGGCGTGGAATCCATATGTTTTCAGAAAGATAAAAGAGGTCAATGGCCAATACTTTGAATAAATTTATATTGTACAAATGTTTTAAAATTAGAGCTACAAATTTAAAAAATTCCATTTTTCAGTTATATGTTCAATACAGCACAATTAAAATCTGAAAAATTTAAAAAATTACAATATTACATATTACATTTTTTAAAAAAACAAAGTTCTTGTTGAAAAACGCTTCATAATTGATATTTTTATACGAATTGGGAATATTTTTTTACTGGACGCTTTCCAAATATGAATTAAAATATTTATTTTCTACTATTTCCGTACAAAAGGCAGTATTTTAATTAACCATAAATAAAAAAATCAGGTATATAACAGTATTTTTTATAGAAAATCTTGTGTATAACAGCATTTTCTATAGAAAATCTTGTGTATAAAAGTATTTTCTATAGAAAACCTTGTGTATAACAGTATTTTCTATAGAAAACCTTGTGTATAACAGTATTTTCAATAACAGTATTTTCTATAGAAAATCTTGTGTATAACAGTATTTCCTAAAGAAAATCTTTTATATAACAGTATTTTCTACAGAAAATCTTGTGTATTATTTTCTATAGACAATATTTTGTATAACAGTATTTTCTACAGAAAATCTTGTGTATAACAGTATTTTCTACAGAAAATCTTGTGTATAACAGTATTTTCTACAGAAAGTATTGTGTATAACAGTATTTTCTATAGAAAATCTTGTTTATAACATTATTTTATATTGAAAATATTGTGTATAGCAGTATTTTCTACAGAAAATCTTGTTTACAACAATATTTAGCTATAGAAAATACTGTTGTAAACAAGATTTTCTATAGACAATTCAGACTATAATAATATTTTCCATGCATGATGCTAATGTAATACAAAAAGCCACGAAAAAATACGTTTAAGTATGCGACAAAGAGCAAAGAAAGAGAGAGAGATAGGAAGTTCTTCCCAATGGGAAAAATTGCAAGTGCTTTCTTTCATTTGCAAACCTTACAGATGACCTGTTTGCACTTTCTAAAAAATTCGATACTCATTCCACTAAGCCGTCTCTTTGAAAGTATTCTAAAAAACGTTTTAATATACAATCAAAATTGCATTTTAAAAGAATGTCATAATTTCATTAGCAAACACGAATGGTTTTGCAATTACATATTCCCGTATATCGTCACTACAACAACAAACATTGTTTTGCTCAATTCGTTATAAGAGTAATACAAATCCATAAAGAGAGCGTGTATAAATTTTGTCTTTTATGGAAAGTTGTGGTGTAAAGTACGCGTGAAGTAGTATATGTATATGTATACGTATGTACATGTGATTTGTTAAATTAATTTAAAACTCTTCTTTTATTTAAAACCCCTACTTTTACTTTTCTTAATGAAATTATTAATCAAGCAGAATTACACCTTGTATGAGGCATTAGTTGGTAGACCTTCCAATTGCCTTTCGCAAGTAGGCCTTCTAGCAGGCATGTAACCAGTAGCGAGTATGCAAGGGCTTGACTAACAATGGCACGCTATCTAAAATTGAAACGATTTGGCGATGCAACTGGAAGTTCTGGTGACTGCAAAATGAGGCCTTCTAGAAGGCCTCTTTATAGCATCTTTTTCCCGCTGGGTTGTTATTATTGTTATGTTCTTTTATATAATAATAACCACAAAGACCTTCTTCACCTTAGTATAAATAAAATAGTGAGTGTATGAAAAGAATGAATGAATGAAAGGAATATTTAAGCATTTTGAAACGCGTAACAGTCACAACAATTAAAGTTTATCTTACATGTGTAGACGACATACTCGTCGAACTGCTGTGAGTTCGTGTAAAGGAAAGGAAAATGCGATTGTGTATATGAATGAATATGAGAGTGAATAAAACGTTAATTTTTTGCCATTGTTAAATTAACATTTACGGGTTTTAAGATTGTAATAAAAGTATTTTTATTTTTTCTTTTCGTATACGATTGTTTGTTGGCATAAGTCCAAGGATACTTCCATGAGATACTGCTTCAATAGATTGTGCGGAGCTTAAGAAATCTCTTTATTTAAGCTTAAATGTTCGATCAGTTAATAATTTAACGAAGTTTAATACTTACTTGGAAATCCCATTGATTGATGCCAATATTGACTCAAAAGATTTTGAAATTAATCCAATTTAATTGGCTCATTGGCAGAAACTTTAAGCTAAGTTCAGATATGGTGTTATGGAATACAGCTATTGGGAACAGCCTCAGCCTCTTCAAATGTAGATAGAATTCAAAGATGCCAAAACAAATTGTTACGCATGATCACAATTACCGCCTGGTATATAAAAAATTCAAATATCCATAAAGAGCTAAATGTGGCTTTGGCAAAAACTGAGGTCCAAAAAAATGCAGAAAAACATTTAAAAAAGCTTGAAGTACACCCAAAGCCATTAGCCCAAAACATATTAAATAATAGTGGCTATATTCGACTAAGAAGAAGGAATACAGCGGATCTGAGCCGAAGAAAGAATGTCTACTTAACAAACATACATAATCAACAAAATATATAAGATTTGAAAAATTTATTGTTATTTTAAAAGTACAAAAAAAAAATAATTTGTTTGTTTATATTTTTGTTTCGGTTGTTGTGAACAATTAATTACGTGGTTGTGAATAATAATAGAACATGTATTTGTCACCTGTGATATAAATATATACAGTGGAAAGCAAAACTGTACGAATGTTATGAATTAAGGAAGTAAGGTAAAGAAAATAATACAGATATATTTATAAAAATCTTTGCACAGAAAAAAAAACATGAAAACATTTACTGCATTTGAGAATTCGAAAACCAAAATATTCACATGCAGTTTTTTTTGCCTACATTCCACAAATATACTCGTACTTATTTACGACTAATTTAAAAAAGGACTCACGCATTACAGAAACAGCAACAAAGAACGAAGTAAAAGTATTTAAAAAAAAGTAACAAAAGTGCCGTTATTTTCCAAGAATCGTGTGCATTTCGGTTTTTTTTCCAATTTCAAAAGAATGTGAAAGGGTCAAACAAGGTTTTGGAAATAAAATGATTGTTCCGAATGCAACAAGTGTGCTCATATTTAATTACAAAAAATGCCGGGAAAGCGAGTTTCAAAAATTATTATACAATTAGTCTATTTCAATTACTACAAAGGTAAATCTGCCAAGGAAATCGCCGATATGCTCTTCCTGAAAATCAGAACTGTATATAATATTATATCTCGTGCTGAAAAAGAAGGACAACTATACTTAAAAGGATCCACAGGCAAGCCAAAAAAGCTGACGCAGTACGAGAGTATTAGCTCTCCAAAAGGAAAACGACTTCGGGATACGTGTTTGCCATGAAACCATCAGAAATATTCTTCAAAATCATAAATATTCTTCAAGAATGGCTAGGAAAAAGCCACTGCTCTCCGTTAAAAATATTGACAAAAGATTAAGATTTGCCACCGAGCACATTTTACTTTCCCAAGATTACTGGGACGATGTTATATCCTCAGAAGCGACGAAAATAATGCTTTATTATCATGACGGATTGCAAAAAGTTTGGCGTAAGCACTAGAAAATAAAAATATTATTCCTACAGTAAAGTTTGGAAAATTGTCCATGGTATGGGGCTTAATATCGATTAAGGGTGTCGGTGTAATCAGGATTTTGGATGAAATAATGACTAAATACATCTTGACATTTAAAAAAACGAATGACCCGCATAATCCGAATAAATTTAATTACAAGTTCTATCAAGATAATGATTCTAAACATAAATCTTATTTGCGTAGATCCTGGTTACTATAAAATTGTGCTAAAGTTGTTGATACGCCTGCTTTTAGTCCTGATATCAACCCCATTGAAAATTTGTGGGCTCATCTGAAGAAAAAGGTAGGAAAAAGCTTACCAACGTATAAAAACGAATTGATAAGGTTCATCAAAGAAGAGTGGGAGAAAATACCTTTAGAATATAACAATTACAAGCTGTAATTGATGCTCAAGCTGGACACATAAAATATTAGAACTAAAAATTAAAGAAATACATGAAAAAAATACGTCTTGATATTATCAGGTATCAAGTGTGCAAAAATTTTTGTGACAGTACAAAAATTTAACTACATATTTTTATTTTTTTATATTCTTCATTAGAATTTCTTTTTTGTTGTTAATTTTTTTAATTTATTATTTTACCAAAACATATGTATGTTTTTAAAACACTGCTTAAAAAAATAAAAAAAAAATGTTATTTATATTAAAAATCAAATCCAAGTGCAAAGATTTTTTTGACAAACTGTATATGTATTTTTTTTTTATTTAATTCAACCTTATTCTAAATTATAAAGCACAAAAACTCACATGAATTGCTTAAAAAAAATAAAAAACAAGTAAGAAAGTATAGTCCGTCAAGCCCGGCCATAAAATACACCCTGTATATGTATAAAACAGGTTTTTAGAAATAAGCGTTATATGGGAGATATAACCTATTGTGAACCGATCATCCAAAAATTTTGTGTCATGATGTCTGTGAATATAAATATTATATGTGTTAAACTTTATCTCGATATAAATTTTAAAAGATTTATGGAGGTTAAAGTGAATTACGAAGAAGGTCTTATATGGGAGTTTTGACTAATTATGAACTGACCATTATAAAATTATTTCTCATCATTTCTGTATAAAAGAAACTCATTTTTGTTAAATTTTATTCGGATAACAACATTTTTAAGAGATTTATGGTCCTTAAAGTGATTTTCGGAAGTGAGCCTTATATGGGAGCTACCATTAATTATTGACCGATATAAAATTTTACCATATTTTTTGTACTATATATATACGAAACATATTTGTGTTCAATATTATTTGAATACCAATAATCACTCTTTTAAGTGATTTTCGGAAGTGGGTCTTTTAGCTTCATTTATTACTCATTTGTGGTGAAATTTGTTTGTATACTTTCATAATTCAAACATTTATGATCGTTAAATCGCTATTTCGTGAGGATATTTGTATGAGGGCCAGCTGAAATAATGGACCGATTTCTACCAGTTTCAATCCCATCCGTCCTTGGGCCGAAAAAATATCACGTATCAAATTTTATTGAAATATCTTCCAAATTGCGACCTGTACTCTGCGCACAAACTTTACATGGACAGCCAGCCAGACGGACGGACGGACGGAAATCGTGAAATCGACTCAAGAAGTGATTCTGAGTCGCTCGGTATACTTTAAGGTGGATGTTGGACCAATATTTATGGGCTTTATAAACATCAGCACAAATCCAATATACCCTCCCCACTATGGTGGTGTAGGGTATAATTAAAAAAACAAAAAATTCACTATTCGGACACTCTTGCACAAGAAATAAGCATTATCACGATATTGCTCTTTTAAAATGTATCGGTATTTGACCCAGTAGTTTTTTGTTTGTTGTGATCTCGTTATCAAGTTTTTATAGTTCTATTTGTGCATTATTGTTTGACCGGTGATGTGATTCAACTTGATTAAAAAATATTTAAAAATGAGAAAAACGCCAACTGATATTGAAAACAATATAATAAATTTGTTGCAAAATAATTTTTCATGCCGTAAAAATGCTGAGAAATTAAATTTAAGGGAATCTACGGTAAATGATATAAAAAAAACGGCGTAATGTAGCTTGCAATAATAACCAAGGCGATCGACCAATAATCTGATGCCCGGCAGATTGAACATTTGCTACATAATAATGACATCAAATGCTGCAAAAAGTATTGGTAAGAATGTCATTGCCTTGACGGTTAGACGCACAATAAATAGAATTGGTTTAGTAGCCAGTGTGAAAAAGAAAAAGTCAGCACTTATCGATAGAAATGTGAAAAACGTCTTCATTTCTCTAAAACCAACAAAAATTGGTCAATAGATGACTGGAAACGTGTTATTAGCAGCGACGAAACGAAAGTCAGTCTGATGGAAAAGAAAACTATTGGCATATGCTGCATGAGCGCATCAAAAAGCACCATCCTTAATGCAAACCATCCGGACAGTTTTGCTTCCCACTGTATATAAATACATAAGTATACTCTTACATATAAGTTCTAAGAGAATATACGTTAAAGCAAATATATGCGTTATTAACAAACTTTTAACGAACTTGACGCAATTTTCTTTTTTCATTTTGTTTGTTTTTAATGATTTTAAACTTTGTTAAGTAGGCTTAGGTATCTTACATCATATTTATAAGTATGATTAGTATTTATAAGTGTGTTTGTATTCTTTTAGAAATTTTATGCCTTACCGATTTTTTGAGTTGATTCAAAAAAAGGAACCTAATACATTATTAAACACTAATAAAATAAAGAGGGAATAAAGAGGGAAAAAATTTTAATTAAATGTATTTTTAATTTACAATATAATAATTTAGGCCCAAGTAGCTTATACGAAAATTGATACCAAATACAACAAATTACAACATATTGGCCAAAAATAAATAAATACGATTTTTTTTGTTACATAATATCTGTTTTTTGATCCTTTGTGCAAGTAGGGACGTTAAATTCACGATATAAGTACCTTAATAGAGGAATTTCATAAGGCTTAATATTGGAACCTTTATTATTCTTGTTATATATTAACGACTTGTTTCAGAGATTATCTCTTTTAAATTATTATACTAACGCTGGTGATATACAACTCTTGGCCACTTCACAAATTTCTGATTGGCTCATGTTAATACAGGTAAGGAATTGTATTAATGAGGATCTTGATTATGTAGAGAAATGGTCTAGGGTAAATTCTTTGGAATTAAAGCCTTCTAAATATAAAGATTTGAGCTGAAGGCCTTAGTCGCTATTGCGACTAAATATAAATAAAATAAATATAAAGTCTTAATTTTTCTGAATAATTTGGATGTTAACTTGAGAATTTTAATCAATAATATTCCTTTGGAGATTGTGTCACAATTATTTTGGTAAATGATCTTTCATTTGATAAACATGTAAATTATGTTATTACAAGACTTTGTTTGAGCCTTTATAATGTTTCTTGTTACTTGCCATTGGCTGTGAGATATCGTGTTGCCGTTTCGACTTGTCTACCACTTTTCCTGTATTGTTTGGAGATTTATTCGGGCACATCTGCCATAAATATTTTTAAACTACGACGATATTTTAATAGGGTCATTCGATATATTTACGGTCTAAATGTTCGAAAACATGTTTCAGAATTCAAGAAACTTATAGGCACTTCTCAATTGTTATGAGACGATCGTATTGCGTGACTACGAGTATATCTAGATTTTGGAATACAATAATTCCGTATGAGTATCGCAGATTTTCACACAGTTTGTCAAATTTCAAGCTCATTTTCTTGTCAAATTTATAAATGAATATTGAATATTTCGAGCTGACCGTGGTACATTCAAGCAGGCAAAATTATTAGGAGTGCCATTGTTTGTAATAAAAACCTTATTTTTTAAATTGTGTTTAGTTTGTTTTATCATAGGTTACCAATCATTTTCCTGCAATTATACATTATCAGCCATGTTACAGAATTTAATTCCGTTCGGAAGTGTAATTAATGTCGTTTTTTACTTTGTTTCGTAATAGATTAAAGAAACAAATCTAATTTTATGTTTAATCTATTACGAAAGAGTCGTTGTCGTAAAAAGAAAACGACTCCCATATTAAGGCTGATTAATATGTTATTTGTTTCATCAACATCATTTTATTTGTTATTTATCTGAAATATATTTTAATTTTTTTTTAAATCTATAATGATAGCACTATTCATTTTTTTAACGTCCAAATTTTGAAATTGTCAATCTTTTCAATAAAAGTTGCACAAATCTTTTTTACGTTAAATTGATTGACATATTCCAATTATGTGTCACGGGAATAACTAGGGAACTAAATCAAAGATAAATTCATATGTACAGTCGAATGCTGCCGTCAGTGCTATTTTTTTACCGCAGCTGTACTTAAGATATTTCTGTTTAAATTTACCATATTTTCCTCATTTAAAACCCACACATTTTTGTGGTTAAATTTGTCAAACACAAGAAAATATGCTTAGTTTGTTTTAGGCTTGTTAAAACATTCTCTTTTATTTTCTTTTAATTAATTGTACATATGTATGTCCTTTTTAAGTAAAACACCCACACACATTCACTACAACAACTGACACAAACTTTTAAGCAACAAATAACAAATGTGTAAATTCACACAAATTAAATTTTAAATTAATGAAGAAGTTTAAGGAAAAACTGTAACTTATGTGAAATCAATAAAAAAAAAAACAAAGAAATCCCCAAATTAAGACTTTTGGTTTGTAGCAGACATTATCAAATAGTCAAAGCAAAATGCTTTCAATGTATATTTGCTACTGAAATTCCCACTACTGATAGATACAAATAAATATCTATAGTGGCTCACAGCTTACTTTATGCTGTGCATTTTTTGTTTTGTTTTCAAAAGCTCCATAAAACGAAAACTAACTGGAACTTAATATCACATTTAAAATAAAAAACATTATACAGGTATGTGATGGAAATCGATTTCGTTCGAAAAGCGAACTGAAAACGAAAACAGGTGTGATGGCAACACTTATTATCTTTCGTTTTTTTTTTAATTCGGTTCCTTTTTAAAAACGAATTCGATTTCATGTTCCATTTGTTTCAAAAAATAATGTAATGAAAAACGAAAATTCACTGGTTTTTAAACCGAGAAGATAATTGTGCACGTTTTAAAGAAAAAAAAGGAAATTTAAGCTCAAATTTCAAATATTTGGAAAATAGCCGAATATAGCACTCTTACTTGTTTTTTCTATTGATAGTAAACTAATCACGAGGCATCTTGTCAACTCTGGTTATTTGCAAACATTATTTAATGGCATGTTGCCCGTTAAATTAATGTCTTAAAACTTATCCTCTCGTTTCTATGGTACTTGCAAAATGTTTACTAATTTTTTTTAATAGCCCACTGTATTTAGGTAATGATGTTGGAAAGTGATTATTATGTTGTTACTATACAGCATACGTGTGTATGTTGCAGAATTGTCAAGAATGCTAAACAGATGAATTAAATTGGTTTTGATTTTGTTTCTATTGAAAAATACAATAAACAAAACTAACATTAATAGCTACTCGTATATACCCATTTTAGCACACATTTGCCAGAGTAAATGTATGTAAATATGTTTTAAAATTTCTCTTACTTCCCAGCAGTTCTTGGTGACCGAATTTTCTATGTTACTAGTTATTTCAACAGATCAAGGAATTCAACTTTTGGTAATGATCTTAGAGCTAACAATGAGTTAGTTATCTCTATAGCTTTCTTATTGTATGTGTCCTGGGATGAAACTAATTGAGCATTATCTATTACTCATAGAAATCAACCCAATCGATACTAGCTATTAAGAAACTGATCCAGGTTTTTTTAATTATCAATTGTCCGGATTTTTACAAGCTTTTTATTTTTCAACAAAAGAATTCTTATGGAAATCATTTAAATGTTAAATGTGTTGGAAAGAATAAGGTTTGACAATTATAAATGAAAAAATTAAATGGAATTGCGGCAATTATAGCAATCATATATATAATTATATCAATTATGTAATATTTGTGGTGATCAGTTTTATGATGAAAGATAATAGCCTCATATTATGTTGTTATCTTTCATATTAAAAGCGCAACATACTATGATAAATGAATTCATCATAAACATGATTGCCACAAATACTGCAATCATGTATATATATGTAACACTCAGGCAATTAATATGCTTATATATTAATTAATTAATTGTGTTACTCTCATTGGAAAGGGGGTAGGTAGGAGAAGAATAGGTGGTGAAAGTAGAGAAAAGCTTTTCATATGCCAACACTGTAATTGCGCGTTAGTACAGTATTGCAGCGCCTCTGGTGGTGAGTAGGCGCATTGATCATCGGTGTCGTTTTAATGCTATACCACCAAGGAAGGGCGCTGTGATAAATATTAGTTATGATAGGATAGAAAACTTATAATTATTAGAAACTGATGTTGTTTGAGTGGTAGTGACTGCAAGCATATATATGATTGTAACAATCATCTGAATCGTAACATAACCATATTTTGGTTACCGCAATCATATAAATAATATTTTAAAAATCATATAAAACATATTAAAAAAAAATTGTAAAAATGTTGACATTGTTGTGCTAAACATTTACAATATTATTTACCATATTATGGTTACCGCAATCATATAAATAATCACAGTGACCATATTTAAAAAAAAAACTTGTAAAAATGTTGACATTGTGTGCTAAACATTTGCAATAATATTTTTTTTTTGGTGCATATGTCTATTCTATACTGTATGAATTTGGAAAATGGCAAATATACTTCGTTAATTACATCACGTAAATGCATTTTAATAATTGGATTCTCAGAAGTTCAAATGCTACAATTTTGCTCGTTCATGCATCCAGATAAATGAAAATGGGCTTTGTATAAAAAAAATAATTTCCCAGAAAAACCTGCGCGTTGTTCTTCAATTAATTCAGCGAATATATGGCGAAATTAATGGTGAAATTGAATTTACTATTACAATGATCTAAGATACTGAAGATATGTTAATAAATAAAACGACAAACTGTCGTTTTAGTGCAAGATCCTTTATAAGGTTTCAAAGCTTATGACTTTTATGAGTAAAACCCGGCACTCTATAAAAGCACTGGAATAACGGGTGGCCCAAATAAGACCAGCTGATGTGAAACACAAATAACTTTTTTATTTTTTTCAACATAATTTATTTTTTCTTTTTCAATATTATAACTGAACTCTGTGAAATTTAAAATGAATACGTACAGTCCACAACAACGCATTAAAATTATCGATTTTTATTATTCTTCTCAATGATCAATTGTTCTGAAGCAGCGAAATTATCGCCGTTTTTTTAACGTAAGATCAGAGCCCACATCTTTCATGATTACAAGTTTAGTTCGCCGTTTTGAGGAACTGGGATCAGTCCAACCCAATCAGATGCATTGTTTGGTGCGGTGTTATGGCCACAAAAATCATCGGCGCATATTTCTTTGAGAATAAGGATGAAACGCCAGAAACAGTCTCCGGGGCTTCTTACAGAACAATGATCGACAACTTTTTGCGGCCAATGGTAGAGCAACATCCTAATTTGTGGTTTCAACAAGATGGAGCCACTATGCATACTGCTAGGCAAACTATGGACATGCTGCGTGAAATTTTTGGTGAACGCATAATTTCAAAAAATTCAGATTTCTCTTGGCCTCCTCGTTCACCAGATTTAACTGCGCCCGATTTTTTTTATGGGGTTATTTAAAAGACAAAGTGTATCTTAACAAACCACAGACATTTGGACAGCTCAAGCAGAATATTTGAGACGAAATACGGCGCCTGCAACCAGAAACATTACGCCGTGTAATGAAAAATGTGCTAAAAAGAGCAAATTGGTGGTCATTTGTCTGATGTCATATTTCACACATAGTCACGTTAAATTTCCATAAAATGTATTCAACATATAAAAATAAATCATTTAAAAAAAAAAATGTTATTACAAGAGTTATACGTGTTTAACATCACTAGATCTCATTTGGGCCACCCTGTACCAATGGTCGTGAAACTTTCATGTGTGTAAAGGCACAATATGTTGGTATGTTTATAGAAAGGACAAAAGCCATAAATGTAGCATTAACACCAGCAAAGGAAGTTGGCTATTTGATGCGGTATAGAAAAAGTGAATTTCACACTCCTTAAGGTTTAATAAAAACAAAAAGAATAAATTTATTATTAGTATGTAGTAAGTAAAAATAATTAAATTTAAATATAAATTTAACAAACTAGAAAATATGAGGCCGAAAATTGTCAAATGACCCAATAAACTGATAGTGATCATTGACTGCTCTGAAAAGTAAAAACAAAAACTGTTTAAACTGACTACACTCTAGATAACTTTGACACTTTAAAGTGAGAATTAAAGTGTGAATCTACGCTAGATTACCCGGAATATATAAAGTAGCCAATTAAGCAAAACTCATAACATTACAAAGATCACAACTAGATGTTTTAAGAAAACTACAGTCTAGATAAAATAGACTGTCACTAACAAAACTGAAGGGATTTATCTTATACTCTTCTGTACATATGTACATATATATGTGGGAACATAGTTAGTTACTTGTAAGTTCTCCCTCCAACATTTGTTATTTGTTGGCATGCATATTTTAGACATCGTTTTGTTAACGATTGAATAAATAAACAACTAAGAGAGAGTGTTTTCTTTTTGTGTGTATGAGCGAAATAGAAAAGGATTTGAATAGTTTTAATTAAATTAGTTTTTTTTTAGTTCCTTTTAGATGTTTGTTTAAGGAGGCACCTACATATATTATACCAGCAACAACCAACCTAGCAGTTCTGGCTAGTTGTCTCGAACCAGTGATTTCACCTATCATTGAGGTCAGTCACCACTGGTTATGGGACTAGTTATTAAAACATGTGCCTACACTACACGGAAAACAAGGACTTTTAATAAACTTTCAAGTCTAAACTTCGCATTACTAAAGGTGACAAGTAACACTTCATTAAAATATTTCTGGTGGGTAAAATAATGGCTTTTTAAAAAGCTGTATGAAATAAAGTTTAAAGATTACTTAGAGGCAAAAAAGTGATGATTGAACACACTAGATTACCTGGGATGTTTAAAGTAAGCAATAAACTTTTATCTGCAAAGAGCACTTGATATAAAATTAAATCAATTGGATGGTTACTTAACTTAACATTAATGAGGGATACATTGGTTTTTTTTAGTCAATGCAGAACTGCTGGATAGTTTAAAGTATGTGTTTGAAATTTATATGATTTCCAACACAATGTCAAACATGTTTGTTTGTGTAGACTTTAAAGTTGTTAAAGGATTTGTGATTGGCTCTAAAAGAAAAATCCGAATAATTTATTCTATTTTCTTATTTGTCAAAGTGAAAATGCTTTTCACATGTTAAGAGATAACTTTGATTTGTATGGAAACATTTTTAATTTATACAAATTTGGAAAATCAAAGATAACAGTGTAATTGTAAATTGTATTGTATAATTGTGCAATCGATGTGCAAGGACATGCATACATATGTATATTTTGTTATATGTTAGCATTTAATAAGAATTTGAAATACAATTTCGTATGCAGCCTCTTAACTTTGCAAGCAAAAATAAAATTTTTTAAAGTTAAGATTTGTTATGTTTAGCTGTTTAATTCTTGCAGAGTTTTTGTTTAAATACAATTTTATTGAAAACTAAAATATTCTAAAAAACTTACAAACTTTAAATTTGTCACAAATACCTACTTCCTCCTGCTTAAACTCCATTTTTATACCCATCAGCAAAAAGATGGGGGAAGGGGTGGGGGTATAATACTACGTTTGTAACATATCAAAGTATTAGTCGCAGTCTATACTGGGTCCTTTTACTACTCTGGCAGTAGAGTCTAAATTTAATTTGAATGAATGCTGCTGTTCGTAAGGTTTTGTAATGATTTTGCAAGCTTTTGTTGAGTTAGACAACAATTGTTATGTAGTAAAGCCCATAAATCGAGGGATCACCTTAAGCTTCGTTCAGCAATCGGTGTATTTAGAATTCGATATTTTCAAAGCAAACAAAAATAATGTTCAATAAATCCGCTTTCACACTCTTCAATTCTGACGCGTCAAGGCAAGTATTTTTGGATGAGAAGGGAATAGTGAATACAAGGGGTACAAACTTGACGGTACTTTTCTTATTTCCTTTTGTTTTTTCTTCTTTCATGCATGTTAATTTGCATTAAAAAGTACGAAAATTTAATTGACGTGGGCGAATGAAATGGCAAGTTCAAAAGAGAATTTCAGAAAAAGTGGTCAGCTAAAACAGAAGAGTGTGAAACAGGACTAACTAAGAGAGAATAAATCGGGATCGGGATTGGCATACCTAGTTTTTGAGGAAATAATTAGATAATGAGATATACCAGAAACAACCCAGCAAAACAGTGAACAGTTCTAGTTCAGTTTAACAAACGTACAAAGTGAATCCCACAACTCCCAAAAAATGAGATAAAAATCCAAAAAAAAAAAAAAAATGGAATATTTTCCAATTTTTAACATAATGTCCAAATGTCTTTCGGTGTTGCATAAATACTTAAACTCTAAAATTCTTGAACGAAAATAATGTCATTAAAATTTGTTACGAAAATAAAGCGAATTAAATTAAAATGTTTAAGGAAGAGGCCATATTATAAACTACATAACTGAAAACTTAAAATTATTATTTATTTAGTTATTGTAATAACGATATATTTTATAAAAAAAAAATTAAAATCTATAGGTATGTATTGCAAAATATATATATATATTTACATTCATACTCGTATATGCCCCATTACATTGTTACAGCCTACTTAACTTTCTTTATAGACATTTCCTTTTGCCAGCACCAAAATATAAACAATAAAAAAACAGCAGTCACAATATTCTTGTTCTTACGATTATTTTTGCTATTTATCCCCAAATAACTACATATCGTCACCGAAATTCCAAACGGCCGTAACTACACGTTTTACTTTTTTTCAGTAGACGCAAAGAACTTTATAAATTTAAGACTATTTCATTGTTATTGGCCAAATTTCAGAATTAACCTTAAACAACTATTGCGAATTTGGTTTAATAAAAAAATAATAATAAAAAATATTATAAAATAATAATAGTTTTTTAGTAATTGTACTTAAGGCCTTTTGGAATCGTTTTTTTTCTGAAACCAAAAAGCCGTAACAACAAATAAAATTTTAATGAAAGTTAAAATTAGAATGAAAAAAATCCGCTTTTCACTCTTATTACACATATTTTACATTTTGTTTTCTGTATTTTAAATATAAAAGATACAAAACTCATTACAACGAGTTTAAGAAATTCGAGAAAAATATACTTTATTTAAGAAAAGCTTACAAAATTAAAACAAGAACGAAAATTCATTATTGCATACATGAAAAGAAAAGGAGTGCACATTGCGAAGAAAAATTTATAAACCTAATCTTAGTATGGTAAATTATCGGTTAATCGGTGGCAATCAGCCGAAAGTAAACATTTAAGTTCCTGGAAATGGCACCATTCCTTTTTGGAAATGGAGCCATCATATTTGTCTTTAATATTGTTTTTAAGAAATATCATATGAATCATATTAACAGTCGCCTATCCGATTTTTTTTGCCTGCAATTAAGAAACCTGTCTGAGGTCTGATCAAAAAAAATAATCGTTATTTTAAATTTTTTTAAAAAGTATTTATTTATTCATCAATAACCTTCAAAGTAATTCCCCTCAGATATAATGCACTTATGCCAGCGTTTTTTTCTAATCTTCCAAACACTTCTGAAACGCGCTTTTTGGTATCGCCAATAGCTCCTGTTTCGATTTTGCTTTTATCCCCTCCATCGTAGCAAAACGCTTGCCTTTCATAGGTGTCTTCAGTTTTGGGAGGAGGAAAAAGTCAGCGGAGGCCAAGACCGGTGAATACGGTGGTTGAGGCATGTTAACGGTTTTGTTTTTGGCCAAAAACTCACGCACAAGCATCAATGTGTGAGCTGGTTCATTATCATGGTTCAAAATCCATGAGTGGTTTTTCTGTTTCTGATGAATTGCTTCGCGCAATTGGCGCATAACTTCAAGGTAGTATTCCTTATTGACAAGAATTCATGATGCACCACGCCATTGCAGTCGAAGAAAACATGAAGCAAAACCTTCACATTTGACCGAACTTGACCTGCTTTTTTCGGTCTTGGCTCTTCTGGACGTTTCCATTGGGATGATTGGGCTTTGGTTTTAATGTCATTGCCATACACCCATGACTCGTCACCAGTTATGAACTTTTTGAGGAAATCTGGATCGTCGTTGACGATGTACAACAGCTCCTGACCGATGTCAATGCGACGTTCGCTGCCGCACGTTTCATGTCTAAAACATCCGTAAAAATTGCTTGGCATGAGCCGAACGATATGTCAACATCATCAGCAACTTCTCTGATAGTGATTCGACGATTATCCAAAATCGTTTTCTTCACTGCTTCAATGTTTTCATCGGTTGTTGACGTGCTCGGGCGACCAGGACGAGCAGCGTAATTTACATCTTCTCGGCCTTCCTTAAACCGGTTATACCACAATTGAACTTGTGTTCTGCTCACAGTAGACTCGCCAAATGCCACAGTCAACATTTCAAATGGCATTGTGCATTTCATTTCATCTTTTACACAAAACTTAATACAGTTTCTTTGATCCATTTTTTCGAATAGTAAAAAATCGAAGAGCACACCAAAACACGACTAACCTTTGTATCTGTCAAAAACAAACTGACTGATATTTCCAACATATGACAGAAAAAAAATGCGAAAATCGAACATACGTAGCTCACGAAATTTGAAAATAACGGTTCTTTTTTTAATCAGACATCGCATAAGATAAATATACAAAGTTACCTGGTCGAATAGAAACATATCGCTTAGGAAGACTGTCATAATCACGGAAATATTTGTAATCAAGATGGTGAACTTTTAGAGGAAATGGGCCTTTTCGTGAGTCCTTAATCAAATTTGTTAGCTCAGATGGTATATTGTTTTGTTATACGATATATTTTATATACATAGTTACGACTGTTTTGGTTTATACAGATCTTAACATTGTAGTTGCGGTCTTTTGAAATGCAATAATAAAATCGACGTTTTTCGGCATATGAGAGTAAAATTTTAAAGAAATATTTATTTTGGTTAATTACATAATAGGTAATCAATCAAAAAATCGATTTTGAATTTTTTGTAGTTATGACCGTTTGGGAGTTTAGGTGACGATATATAACAATTGCTATACAATGCTATAGAAATGGCCAATAGCATAAAAAAACCCCATTAAATTAAAATTTCGTTCAATCATGTAGAAAAAAAAATAACTATTGAATACATTAAGGGTGCTCATGATATTGCTTAAAATTGCCGTTTGTGCAACAGAGCAAACTTGCGAGTCTTGTTTCATTAACCCCTCGTTGCCACATGCAAGTGCAAGTTCGAAAAACTCAATACACTTACAGTTTTTTTACTAACCCTATCATACATATTTTTCACATTCAGCTCAACTTACAAGAGAATTTGCTTGTAAGTAAATTTTTGACAGTTGCCGCAAGTAAAATGACAAATGAATAAGCAGTGCTACCAGTATTAAATTTATAATATAAAAATAAAGAAAAAAGAAAACAACTATTTCATAACACATCCTAATAGTAATTTTAAACATATCGCACCCTAAATACAAAAGGGTCACAACTCAAAATACTAAAATTTTCAGGAGCCCCAATCTAACAACGTCAGTTTGTGAGAAATGTCAATTCAAAAATAAATAAAACAAGTAAGAAAGTATAGTCGACCAACCCCAACTATATAATACCCTACACCCAGTATATGTATAAAAGGGTTTTTCAGAAATGGGCGCTATATGGCAGATATTATCTATTATGGACCAATCATCCAAAAATTTAGTGCCATGACTTCCGTGATTATAAATGTTATGTATGTTAAACGATATAGAAGTTTTTAAAAAAATTATGGAGAAATTACGCAGAGGATCTTATATGGGAGATATGACTTATTATGGACCGACCATTATAAAATTGTACCACATTATTTTTATATATAAGAAACATATTTGTGTTCAATATTATTTGAATACCGACATTTTTAAGTGAGTTACGCTCTTTAAAGTGATTTTCGGAAGTGGGCCTTATATGGGAGCTACTAGTAATTATGGACCGATCATAATAAAATTGTACCACATTATTTTTATATATAAGAAACATATTTGTGTTCAATATTATTTGAATACCAACATTTTGAAAAGTGATTTAAAGTGATTTTCGGAAGTGGGCATTATATGGGAGCTACAAGTAATTATGGACCGATCTAGATGTGATTTGGCTTTTACCACTCATTTGTGGTAAAATTTGTGTGGATACTTGCATAATTAAAACATTTATGATCGTTAAACCCCTTTTTCGGGAGGACATTTGTATGGAGGCCAGGTGGAATAATGGACCGATTTCCACCAGTTTCAATATCATCCATTCAATATCATGTACCAAATTTAATGGAAATATCGTTAAAATTGCAACCTGTACTCTGCGCACAAGCTTTACATGGACATCCGATCGATCTGTATACTTTAAAGTGGGTGTTGCACCAATCTTTATGGGCTTTACAAACATCAGCACAAATCCTATGATGGTGTAGGGTATAATGAAATAAACCTAAAATTTTTGTTTTAAAAAAGACATTTATCACAAACCGTTAACGTTTGTAATACCTTAACACTTGAATTTTTTTTGGTAAAAAAGATGGTTAGCACAAATGCTCTTGTGAATGTCACTATGTTACTTTTCTTTTTTGTTTGTTTATTATTATATTAAATAATCAACGCAAGGAGAAAGACGAGATCTTGGAAGATATCACTTATGTTCTTGCAGCTGGAGAATATTTAAGCTGTGCAAAGCCATTTGTTTATGGTTCAGTCCCGAAATTACACAATTTTCCTTTACGAATGTCTTTATTTTTTTCAATAAAAATCTGTTAAATGAACAATTGAACAGCGCAAATTTACGTGCCAAATATTTGTTCATGCAATTTTTGACAATTTATTTACGAGGCCGTAAAAATGCACAGTTGGCACAGTTTATGAGACTTTTAAACGATATCATGAGGAGCCTTATTATGTTTATTATTATGTCAACATACTTCAATGCACATTTGGTTTTGGGACTTATCCCTCACATAAAATATTTGGCCACCACAAAAAATTTTTATTAAGAATATGATGGGGAAAATTGTGACATTTTAATGAATTTAAACTTATGTTTAAAGTGATATTGGTTTCAAGCAAATTACATTGCTCGATTGGTGTTTTAGTAAATTATGTCCCTTTACTCAGTCAAGTTTGAAAATATTCAAAATATGACAAAAAATAAAAAATCTAAAATTCTGGGGAAAAAAAATCAGAAGTTTTTTCTTGTATTTAAATCCATTATATTTTTCAAATAAAAGATTATTTTAAATTGAATAATGCCTACGAATAATTTCTATAATTGGTATATACATATATGTATGTATGTATGTATTTTCAGAGTTTAAAAGAAATTCCAAATTAATGCTCCAATGAAACTTAATGGGTGGTATTATTGATTTCGTACGGAAATGAAAACTAAACAAAAAGAAATATTAATCGATAAGTAAAATTTAATTATTCATTCCTGCGGCAGGCCACAATACTGTCTGTGTAGAGATGATATCTTAAAAAGGAAAAATACCCCAGCAACGGAAAGAATAATTTAAAATTATGCTTCCGCTCAAAAAATTTCTTTCCGCAATTACGAAACGGAATGAATAATTCGACGCAATATGTATTTCAATATAAATTATAAAGCAAAACTATTGAAAAATGTTTGTATGAAAATAGTATATTAAAAAAAAAACGAAATTTTTGTGTCCAACAAAAACAAAAATGTGAGAGTGATCAGCGAGAAATATGTAACAAAAAAGCGTAGTTATTAAATTTGTATGTTTGTTTTTTTTTTGTTTATTCAGAATGGTGTTTTGTTTCTCCATCTGACTGCTTCCATTTTAGAATTTTTAGTAAACAAAATAAAATAAAAGCAAGATAACGTTCGCTTAGATAAGACTTAAGACACAAACTTGATTGCGGAATAAACAAACTTGATTGAGTAAAAAATTGATACGATAAAAAGTTTGTGTCTTAAGTCTTATCGTTCGACATCGTGGGCCAGGCGGTTACAGTTTTCGAATAATTACGTTTCTTTCTTGTGTTTTGATTTGTTATAGTCGTCAAAATTTAATTAGTGCCAATTTGGCGTTGAAAAAAAGGTTGTCCCCACAGTTTGCATTGAGCGTCACTTTTTTATAAATCAATTTGCATTTAAATAACGTAAGGAAAGTACAAACTTTAATTATTACAAAGTGAAAAAGCGAAAAAAAATCTATTAAAAAAAGTGTGCATTTACGTAGTTTTTGTGAACACCATGGTAAGGCGCGATAAAATTTCATGAGCGTCACGCTTATTTTTTTAAAAGTGAATATATTAAATGTAAAAAATTGAATTTGAGAAATAAACTGCATACGAAAAAAACCAAAATAGGCAAACATTTCCTGAGCATCACTTTTGAAAATATTAGCTTAAAATGCTTAATTTTGATTTTAGTTTTTAATTTTTAAGAGTAAAACAACAAAATTAACGGCGGCTGAAAGAGCACGGAGATAAAGCGCGTAATGACGAATATAAAAAAAAAGAAGAAAGAAAGGTATAATCGTGGTATATTTGAGTTTAATTTTTATTGTTACTAACTGGTTCTGTTTTTGCCACAAAATTAATTCGGAAGTGGTAAAAGTTAATGAGAATGAAAAAAAACAAAGCCGCTTGTCATTTCATGAAGTTTATACAGATTCAGAATAAGAATTCGAATGGAAATTTATAAATTAAGTTAAGTTTTTGTTTTGTGTCAAACATTTACATATATGTGTATAAGTTTCTTCAAGAATTACTTCATTTTTTCCATTTTTGTTTACATGTTTAGTTTTGAATGAAAATTTTTGCTTTTTGAAGAATTTTTTTTCTTTTACTTTTTGAAAAAGAATAAACTTTTTTTCGTTAAACTTTAGATTTGGCATTATTTCTTGTTTACGTGCAACAAAATCTCTTGATCGTCACAAAATATAATTGCTTATAATTGCAGTTTTTTTTAAATACATTGTTACAAGCCTATTACTTTGCAAATAACCTCTAAGTACATGTCTTTTTTAATAAAAATTTACATATTTTCATCTTAAAATTTTAAAATAACTAGTCACTTAAAAAAAAAATGAAAAATTAAGGTGAATCGTGATTTTGTGTTTATAATCGAAAGGGTGATTTTCGCAAAAGTCAATTGAATTTCAAATATTTTTGCATTTTTTTTTTTTTTTAGCGATTTTTTATACATATTTGGTGTGTGACGCTCGAGATAGAAATCATAGAAAACCCAAAAAAAAAAATCCAAAAATATTGATTTTTTTGAGAGCCTAAAAGTGCCGCCGGATTCTTTATCAATAAATTGGCCACTCTTAGAGTAGAATTGAAAAAACTTTAAAAGTAAGCAAAAAAAAAACTCGTTGTGTACGCTTTTTTTTTAAATTGACCCATATATAATATTTCGCACGAAGGTGAAGAACACATCTACTCAATTAACGCTCCGATTGCTTAAAGTAAATTGCCTTGATTGAACTTTAATTCCCCTCATTACGAAAGCCAACGTCGCGACGCGTCGACATAATTGACGCCAACGTTACAGTCATGGTATTGTCGTTGTCAATATTGGCGATAACCGAATACTATTGTCAAATAATTTGTACGACTTTTTCCTGCGTGTAGTCTATATTACGGACAGTGGTTTTTATTTCTAAGGGCTCTGCAGCAAATGTGTTCGCTAATTGAGAAACTAGTTTAAAGAAGTTCTTATTTACTGGAACTATAAATAAAAAGAAACACTCAAATAAGTAATTACACAAATAAAGTATTATAAGTCCTTTTTCACACAATAAACACAACTAATGTTTACATGAAATTGAAGCTGTTTATACTATTCAGATCATGTATAAATTTATACTATGCATAGCATGTGTTTTATATGCATATGAATGACTAAATGTCTGAGTAAATAAATAAATAAATAAATGAAGCAACTTGGTCTAACTGTAGGCCGGCAAACAGGCATAAATGTCCTGTGTGTATTTTATTTAATGTCTGGCTGGGTGTGCAATGAGTACGTGGGCATATTTTTAACAATAAAAAACACTTGCACATAAATTGATAATTTCATCTAACAAATACATATCTCTGCTCTACATTAAAAGTTGTCTTAAACATTTATATATGATTATAGGAGTATAAAAATAAAGTCAACAGCACATATTATTAAAAGAAAAGCTTAAATATATTAATATAAATAATATTTTATTAGAAAATTATATTGCGTTTTTATATATATAGTTATTTAAGTAGAAGTGAATTCACAAAAAAATAAAAACAAAAGCATAAACAAATTTAATTCATTTGTTGTTAAAATCCAACAATTTTTATGCGTCAAAATAAAGATAACGGTGGCATTATCCTTTTTTTTTTAAGAGAAGTAACACTCAGGCAATTAATATGCCTATATAATAATTAATTAATTGTGCTACTTTCTTTGGAAAGGGGATAGGTAGGAGAATAATAGGTGGTGAAAGTAGAGAAAAGCTTTTCATATGACAACACTATAATTGCGTTATGTTTGTTAATAGTACAGTATTGCAGCGCCTCTGGTAGTGAGTAGGCGCATTGATCAACGCTTGATTTATAGCCATTATTTTACTTCGGTGGCGTTTAAATGCTATACCACCGAAGGAGAGCGCTGTGATAAATATTAATTATGATAGGATAGAAAAACTAATAATTATCAGAAACTGATGCTGTTTTGAGTGGCAGCGGTTGGGAATCGATCCCAGGCCACAAATACCAACTCATGCTTAATGATAAAACGCGCTACTCAATTAAGCTACATAAAAAAAACGCGGTCATGCAAAAAGTAGTGGCAATTCCAGTGGCAAGTACAACGGTAAGTCCCAATATACACTAAGCAATTTTTATTAAGAATAAAGTGGACGATACTAATGTCTATACAACATTGTATACAACATATTATGGCAAAATTAATAAAAAAATTAAAACCTGATTATAATGTCGTTAAGTTTGTCATTCCGTTTGTAACACATTGAAACATTGGTCGTAAAACCAAACAGTATATAGTCCCAATTTACACGAAGCAATTTTTATTGAAATGATAGATTTTTTTCTTGAAGTTTCTTCGGTGTTCACGCAGCACAATTCGTATTGCTTAAAACGCTTGTATTTTTATTTGAGAGTATAAACACATTTGTATACACTTATGTAATACGAATAAGAGAGTAACACGAATTGCTAGTACAATCAAGTGTGAATTCGTCTTATCTATCCCTCACCCCGATTTCCTTATTGCTTCGTGTAAATTCGAAATAATTGCAAGTTTCATAATGTGATGTGATGTTAACTTGTGAAAACATTTGAAAGACAAACAGCAATTGAGACGTGGCATATCCTGCGTGAAATAGGTAAGATCGTTGGAAGGCATCATTGTACAATTTTTTTTTTACTGTTCAACGAATTTAGTATACCGATTATAGTATACCAAACACAATACCTTAGAAAATTTGCCTGTAGCAAAACGAACAAAACGTCTTATAAAAACTGAAGTAAGAGCTATAGTAAAAGAAGTAAGAACAACCGCAGCATTTAGTCCTGTCAAAATACCTAAAAATGTTACGAAAACTTGTGGAAAACCTCTAAACGTGAGTACGATTAGAAAATCTTTGCATCCAAATATCAGAGAACAGCCAAAGAAAACGTTTGAATATTGCAAAAAAAAAATATTTATAAACGAACCTCAATTTTTTTTTTTTTGGAATAATATTCTTTTCACCCATGAAGGTATGTATGTTTGAGATATTTGAAGTCGAAAACCCTCTTAAAAATATAACGAACCAAGAACGAAGCTTTTAGTAATAAATATGTTGCCAAGACGGTAAAACATGGTGACGGATCAGTAATGGTCTAGGGTTGTGTGGTGGCATCAGTGGTCTGGTAATCTTACATTTATAGAATGTACAATGAAAAAGGAATATTTTCTCTACATTTTTGAAAACAATATAGACCCTAGTGTAGAGAAATTAGAACTTGCTCATAACTGGATTTTCCCACAGGACAATGATCGTAAAGATGGATTCACCTATATTTTGTTCGGACAAAGTTTTTTTCATATAAAGTTCATATAAAGGAAAAAGACTTTATCCGAACAAATATTTTATTCGGAACAAATGGATGAATTAACCTTAAGCATACCTACAAAACTGTGAAAGAGTGGTTACTCAAAAATTATCCAAAAACTTTAGATCGTTCTCCATAGTCCCAGACTTTAATCCAATTGAGCACCTGTGAGAACATCTGGACAAAAGAATTAAGCAAAGAAATATATCTGGCAAGGACCTAATCTAAAGGCAGTAATAAAGAAAGACAGGATGCCGGAAACAAAAATTCGCCTGATTTCACTAAAAAAAAACTCGTTGATTCTGTGTCTAGAACAGGGGTGCCCAAAAGTTCCTTATGGCATACCAAACACCAATACACTTAAAGAAAATCTAATTTTTATTCAATATTGTTTTGTTGTAAAAACCAAAACATACAAAACAATACATGTTGCCGAGTACCGCGCACAAAATGTTTAAATGGAGACAAGGCAGTAATACAGTATGAAATGGATAAAATTTCGCCTGATTTCACTAAAAAACTCGTTGATATGTGTAGAAGATTGTCAGCTGTGATAAAGGCAAATGAACTACAAACAAAATATTAAATACAATGTTTCTTATAGTTCTAGTTTCTGTTAATGTGATATATTTTGCTTAAGTTATTCCCGAGTTATGGAATATATTTTGAAATTTGTACTTGTAAAATATAATAAACAATTTTTTTTAAACAATATTGCGTGTTTACTTTATATTGACGATCACAGTATATTTTATGTATTTATTAAAGTGTTTTTATGCGCGTGTTTGCTAAGAAATGTTAAATGTCCTTGTACAATATTTTCTGTAGTTATGTCAGACTGGCTGTTTTTATTTCTTTTAAAAAGTGAATACAAATATACATATATAAACCACTGACTAAATGGTTTGGTATAAAAGTCATTGACCATCCTTCAAAAGTTTTAAACAGGACTGTCTGAAAAAAAGTGTTTTCGAGAACACAACTCTAATTAAATTATAATATCCTTGATGAAATTAATTAAAAATGTACTCGTTTCTATAGCTGTATTTATTTATTTAATAAAACAATTGAACTAACAGCTCTTTATTAAATTGACTTTTTTTAAAATACTTCAATATATATTTCGTTTGTTGTATTTTCTTCTAAAAAAACTTTCTAAAAAAAAATTTTAAAACGTTGACATTTTTACGTTGCTTACTTTGCTGCTCTACAACTTTTTCCATTTTACTGTTTTATTTAAGGCCAAAGTCATTAAAATGCCATTATAGAAAGTTAACTTTATAAAGGCAACTTGTTGCAGGTTTTAGCAGAAATGACATTCATTCCCATCATCATTCATAAAATATTAAGTTGTTGTCTACTTAGTTAAAATAAACTTTAATACTGCAATTACAATAGGAAAAAGTAGTTCAAGTATAATGTGTATATAAGTTTTTAAATGTTTTGCATTAAGGGTAGGTGATGCATAAAAATATAAAAAGATTTGGTGGTTTTTAATTTAAGTTTACATACTCGTATGTATATTTTTAATTCCAATAAAATTCTGCAGCTATTTGGTTGTGTCCATTTGTTTGTTAGTGTAAAACATTCTCATGTTCAAATCACATAACTGATTTTATTGAGTTTAATCTAAAATGTTTATCATTGTCATAGGATGTTTGCTATTAAAAATTGGCAGAATTGGAAAAAAAGTTATTAACCAAATTGGAAGGCAATCATCAGTTTTTAATATGTTAAAGCAAAAGAAAAAATCCATTTAAAGAGCACAAAATTTATTTCTGTGCATATGCTATTACATACTCGTATAAGTTAGCAACGCTGTGAATACCCATGTTATTTTGATGGCCGACATGAATGCCCATACTAATGATAATATGCTTGGTTGCAATTTTTGGTAAATTTGTTTTGAATTATATTGGATTAAATATCGATTATATTTTATAATTTCATGACAAATAATTGATCAGCATTAAATATTATTACATTGCTTTTATTTTATTACTGCAAATTTTAATTTTAAGTAATTTTATTTAATAAATCATTCTATGCCGAATCACCTAATTGAGTAGTTTCTTTTAAAGAGGTTCTTAGAACATAAGAAACTAACTCCAAGAAGTAACTTATGTTTGCACAATTAGAAATAAGCTTCAGGAAGTTGTATAGGCCGAGAAAGTTATCTTTGGTTTTAAAATGAGCAAACAGAATGTTAGAAATATTTTGTCGAAAAAGACGTAGCCACTAAATAAAATAGTTTTTATTTATTAAAAAAATTTCGTTTATTTAGAACAAGACACAACAAATATGTAGTCTTATTTTATTTGATGTTGTTTGATCTTGCAAAACTCAGTGAAATATTTTTGCAAGAATTTTTTATTGATTTTATTTGTATGTCATTCCAAGCATTTATGACCTAACTATGTGGACTGTGACACAATCTAGCTAGTTATGTTTTTGTCAAAGATATCGGGAGCTGTTCAAGATTTACTAAATGTCATCTCTCAGCTAAATTTAAGCCTCGTATGAAACTGTCTTTTTTAAAGCGTATTATAGCGAAAACTCGTTGTAGAAGTACCGCGTTATACGAGGGACACCTGTATATAAACTTGAAGTTTTATGTTTTCGTCTAAATAAAAATTTCAAAATACTATTAGAATTAGTGAATTTTTATTTTTCCAATTTTTTTTTGATGATTTTTAAAATTCGAAATGGCGATTTTTTTCTTTTTTGTCGGGATTTTGACGATTTTTTCCGAAATTGATCTGGCAGCCCTGCTCACAGCAAACATGAATAAAAAGAGAGTGACAATTGCCGATTGACCCACGTTGTAAGCATATACAGGGTGGGCCAACTTGGACTGACTGATTTGAAATAATTTTGAAATTTTGATAAAGTTATTGGTCCATATTTCTTCGAAAATGAGCTTAATGAACCACCGGACCATGTTGGAAAATTTTTTACGTCCGATAGTTCTCAATAATCGTAACATATGGTTCCAGCAAGATGGAGCTACAGCTCATACCGCAAGAGCCACAATGGCACTTCAGTCAGTCAAACTTGGCCCACCCTGTACATATGTACATATGTATGAACATAAGTGTCTTAAATTCGCTAATAGTAAGAAAGCTAATAAATTCTTAAACGTAGACCCCGATTCAGAAACTGCAGGGTTTTAATATTTCCTTTATAAATATATTTATGTAAACAACTTTTAAATGGGTTAAACAAATAGAAAGTGAAAACAAAAATTATGCAAAAGAAAATAATATATTTTAAAAAAAAGTAAAAGGAATTTCGAAAAAAGAACTAAACATTACTAAACTCGTATACATGTAGGTCAGATGAAAACAAAAAAAAAGCTGAGCAAAAGTGGGTATAATAAAACCAAACAGCTTTTGAATTAAAAATAATAACTTGTAAACAAATACGACAGCAAAAGGAATAATAATAATTTAATTTATGGCTACACAAGTCGGGCGATAAGTTAAGAGTGTAGGATTTAACAATACTTTAAAATAAATTTAAAATAAAGTAAGAAAGAAAGCTTATTGCAAGATACAAAATTAACAGCTGATTTTATTAATCAAACAAATTCTCAAAAAAAAAAATATGTGCAATAAAAGCTTTAAGGAACAATTGGTGGACTTTTTAATAGAAAATGCTGCTGAAGAACTAAAACAAGGTATTAAATATTTAATACATACAAGCATATGTACCTTATAAAATATAAGCAGCGGCAAGTATAAGGCGATTAATAATCGATTGGCTTGAATTATTGTTAGTCAGCTGTTTATTTGCAATTAAGTGTTGCATACTCAGAGCAAATAAAAACTAATGGTTTTACGTGTTGCATATAACTTTAAGTCTAGCATATGCATTGCTGTGTATTTTGTTAGTGTAGAGCAAAATATGCTAAACCTTTTTGCAAATGCAATGATACAATACCGCTATTGTCTTGTCTTGTCATGTCATTGCAACGCAACCAAAGTGTGCTGTGTCATGAAGAATTCTATCTGAAATCTAGTAAGAATAGGTCCATGATTTCTCATAGCCCCCACACAAAAATCTTCCCGAAATATTGCTCAATTATACATAAATGCTTATAAAATTGGAATATCAAGACAAAATTCAGCAGGAATAAGTTTTATGCAAAAAGAAATCGCAAAACGAAATTTTTTTAGTTCGGTCCATGTTTGACCATAGAACCTATATAAAGTCCACTTCCAAAATTCACTTAAATACGTATAAAACTGGTATAAATAATGTTAAACGGTTAAAATTTGACATAAATAATCTTTATAGGTAAACAAATTGTTGTATTACATTTTATGGTGGTTGGCCCATAATTGGTCTTAGCTCCCATATAAGGACCACATCTGAAAAAGCCATTTATCTTTATATATATATATGTCGTATTAATATCGGTACCGACTCAAAACTTTGCACAGATCATTTACATATATACAAAAATCATCCCACAAAATTTTCTGAATTTCGGTCCATTTTTAACCGTATCCCCCAAATAAAGTCGTCTTCCGAAAATCACTTTAATACTCATAAATATCTTATAAATAACGATATCGATCCAAAATTTTACATGGATCATTTATATATGTACATGGCAAAATCAGTGTGCTGGATTTTGAGAATATCGATTCATATTTGACTATATCCACCATATAAGGTACACTCCCGAAATCCACGTTAATACTAATATATATCGTAAATATACCGTTATTAGGTTGAAATTCGACGTAAAATGAGAATATGCATAAAAATTACTGTTCCAAAATTTAAGAAAATCGGCCCATAATTTGTCACAGCTGTCATATAAGAACCATTTCCGAAAAACAAATAAACGCACAAAAATGTCTAATAAATATCGATATCGAACCAACTTTTTATATAGATCAGTAATTTTAATTCTGAAAACATACTAATATCGGTTATACGGCAATTATGGTATTGGATCTTGTAGCTGTCAGTCAGTAATTGGCAATAGCTCCAGAATTATGTCCATTTCCGAGCATAGTAAACAACCATACAACTCTTGTAAATAACGTTATTGAGATGAAATTCAAACAAAATAAGCCTCAAATACGTAGAAACCACATTAGTGGATACTGGATTTAGAAGCTATCAGTCCATAACTGGTCCACTTCTACTATGCCACCCATAAATCTTTTGTAAATAATATTATAGAGATCAAATTCTAACAAAAAAAGCCTCACCTTATATCTAAACCTTTTTTTATACTCTGTTTCTTAGCTTGTTGTGCATATGGAAAATGTTCTTTTAATTTTTTAAATTGTTAAATTACACTCAAAATTATTATGAAAATCACACAAAGTCTGTAACTAATTATAAGAATTGGTAATTACATAAATTTAATTTCCAGCCAGTTAAATAAGTCTTACATACAGTAAATTTAATTCATTAGAAATTGGCTTTAAAGCTTTCTTCTTCATTTATTTTCTAAATAAATTGAAGGAAGAGAAAATATTTTACAACAATTTATAAGATTTGAATTAACAGAAAATGTAATCATGCAAACGTTAAATGAATTTCTTTTATGAAATAATACTGAATTTCTTAAACAATTACATATTTATATAGAAGATTATATGCCAGCTATTACCAAACTACTTCTAAGTAATGTAATATGTTTTAAAGTAGCCATTAAAAAGTAATTAAGTAGTAATTGCAAATTATTACCAAGATTTTGCTAGGAATCTTCTACGATCAAACGTTTGTCATTTGAGAAGAAGTTTTTTTTTTATCAAATCTACGCATTTGTTACGAAACTCAAAGCTCTTTTTAATTTTAATAAATCTTCAAGAATTATATGAAATATCAACTGAAAATTTATATATTTTCTAACCTTTAACTTTGTAATTGTTGGAAATATGTACTTTGAAATTTAATAATGACAACCAGTTGCAGTTGCATGTGTTGTAACTTAAAGGTCAAAATTTGAATATTTAATTACACTCATATGCATTTTAATGGAATGTTTCAAATCGTTTCATTTCTTGTTAAAGGAGTGTTTTTGTTATGTAGTATTTCCCTGTTCATTTCACAAGTTTTTGTTTTTTTGTACCAGGGATGGCAATGATTACACTATTGTATTTTAGTTTAAATATGTTTAAGGGAATGTCAGACAAAATTTGTTACTAATTTTAAATGTAAAATGTTTCAATAATAAAAATATTACCTTTTTTTTTAAACTTAACTAAGTATCTTGAAACTATTTGACTAATTCAAATTCAATATTTGATTTGACTAGGCTCTTATCTCGTTATCTTTATTTAATAAAGCTTAGTCAAAAATTGCTTCAAAGCTGCAAATATTCAATGGAGCTGCTTGCCAAATAGCATTAAAATCATTAGAGTTATTTAAAGATTCGCAGATCCATTTTATCAGGAATTTTGAAAAGCATTTATGATTTATACGTAAGCCTTAACTGGCACCATTTTATAAATATCTTTAAAAATTAAAGAAGTTATGGCACATTACCATCACGACCTCTAAATTAATATTAATCATACGCTTAGTATGAGCTTATTTTTCAATGGAATAATTAACTGGGTTGCTGTTTCAAATTCAAACCCTTTTTAAATTGTTTACTTAAACTCAAACAGTTGACAATATATAAATAATATAATTGTGCAATTCACTAGTGATGTTGTATGCTGTACATTGTATGATACAACTATTTGATTGTGAACACAATTTTGAGCAAAGTCGTATGTTTATGTTGGCAAACCTTCAAAATGACAAAAGAAAAATATTTGAGAAGCAAATATACAAAATATAAATATTTTCCCAAATAAAAGTTTTAAATTTGTAAATCTGTTTATGATTCAAGTGTTACCGTTTGTTTATCTTTTCAAACTAAAATGAGCAATTTTTATGCTAATGTATATAGTATTACTTTTGGCAACACTTAAACTTTCATACACATGTAAAGCTATGTGTCCACGATCGTCAGATATTACAACGTTGTCATATCTACCAATGTGCTAGCAAAATTGTCAGTTTACACGGCTGTAAGAAAACTAACAATTTCATTTGCACACAATTGTCACACAATGAATTTAGCTGTCAAAATTGTCAGTTCACCCGGTTGTCAGATTGTTGTGTGGTATTGTGAAATTCGTTTTGCAGCTCTGTGTGTGTGTTTAAAAATTCTAAATATTGTCATGAAACAAAAAAGAGCAATTCGAACCATTTTATCTGCACTCTATTAAACAGGATTCATCAAAAAATATGTCGCTGTCCATTTTATTTTCTTTAATTTAATTCTTTAATTTTCTTCCACTTTTTGGAAAAATTTTATTAATGCACACTTTAATTTAATTCTTTAATGTTCTTCAACTTTTTTGAAAAATTTTATTAATACACACTTGTTTGTTTATTTATGTGTATACAGAGTTGCATTTAGAAATAATTTCTATGACAATGCTGCCATTGGCAGATGCATAAACTTTGCACATATGACAATGAAAAGTGTTTGACAATTGTCCTAAAACAATGACAAAGCCAAAATTGTGTGTTTACACGATTGTTAGATGTATGACAATATTTTTGTCTTCCAATGTACTGAAAATGCTTTTCCTTACAACGTTGAAAGACAAACATTTTAAGTTTACACGGTTGTTAGACAATTTCTGCATATTTTTCTGACAACGTTGTAATATCTGACGATCGTGGACACATAGCTTAAAATTGTCCAAGGTGTTGTAAGAAATTTGTATGTATACTATATAACAAAAAAAAAAATGAACTAACAATAAGCATATCAAATCTTATATAAAAAAAAAAAATGCAATTATTGGTCTAGCCAGTGCCGGACGAAAATTGTTTGACCATTGTTGGTCAAAAGTATTAAGTAGACATTCTTCATTCTTATCTTCGGCTCTGATCCGCTGTATCGCTTCTTCTTAGCCGAATATAGCCACTATTATTTAATATGTTGCGGGCTAATAGGTTTGGATATACTTCTAACTTTTTTAAGTGTTTTTCTGCATTTTTTTGGATCTCAGTTTTTGCCAAAGGCACGTTTAGGTCTTTATGGATATTTCAATTTTTTTGTATACCAGGTGGTAATTGTGATCATGCGTAACAATTTGTTTTGGTGTCTTTGAATTCTGTCTACATTTGAAGAGACTGAAGCTGTTCCCAATAGCTGTATTCCATAACACCATATCGACAGTTCAATTCCAAACCATGCTATGTCGACTTAGCATGTTTTTATTTTTTTGCGTTTTTGAATTTAGATTTTTTCAACTTAAATTCTGTCAAATTTTGGTTGTAATTGGCTAGTCCAATCAATAGTTATAAACAACAAAGTTCTACCTCATACGGTTTTTTAGATATCGTCTGTAAACTTTAGGAGCTTTTCCTGCAAAACTTACTTTTTCGACTTAGCATGTTTTGGAATTGAGCTGTCGATATATGTAAGTTTTGTGTTGGAGTTGTAAAGTAAGAGTTTGCAATCTAAACTTAGCTTAGAGTTTCTGCCAATGAGCCAATTAATTTGGATTAACTTCAATTGCATTTGAGTCAATTTTGCATAAGGGATTTCCATGTAAGGCGTCGATCAAGGTGTATCCTCGGTATGTAACTTCGGGCTGTTGTGTTATTGCTTGATTATTAATATAAATAGAAGCGCATGATTCTCTACGCAATGTAAAAGTTATAAGTGTGCATTTCTGCTCATTAACTTTTATCCTCCATTGATTTTACCAGTTTTCTAATTCAAATATATAATTTTGTAGATAGCGAGATGCTTCTAGAGTGTTTTCATGAATGCTTAGTATAGCAGTAGCATCAGCAAATGTAGATGTGTAAGTACGATTGTTTGTTGGCATATCAGATGTACATATTAAGTATAAGAAGGGTCCCAGGATACTTTCTTGAGGTACTCCTGCTTCAATAGGTTGTGCGGAGCTTAAGAAATCTCCTTCTTTAAGCCTAAATTGTTGACCAATAAAGTAGCTTGCCAATAGCTTATGTGTGTTTAAGGGTAAGTTCCGTTTCAACTTGTATATTAGACCAGCATGCCACACTTTATCAAACGTTTTAGAAATGTCAAAAAAAGGAGCAGAACAAGATTGTTTTTCTTCAAATGTTTTTTTACGATGTGTTTTTACGATATAGTCGATGGGTTTGTTCGATATTTTCTTTTAAATTCAAATTGATGATTTGGAATACAATTATTTTCAATTAAAATCGGGTATAACTTGTTTTGTGTGATCTTTTTCCGGCTTTGGTATCATGGTGACTAGTGAAACCTTTCATTCCGTTGGATAATATTCAGGCGCAATATAGCGTTAAAAATAAGAAGAAGAAATTTAACGCCCTTATTCATAAAAACTTACAACAGGTTTATAACAGCTTTATAAACCTCTTATAAACCTGTAGTAAGTTTTATGAATAAGGGCATAAATGTTTAATCGCAAATTATTCTTTAGGTGCATAGCCTATGTGTTTATTTTAAACGTTTGTAAAATTGTATAAACATCTTTAAAATTATTAAAGTTATAGCACATTTTCCAACATGACCTGTTAATTAATATTAATCATACGCTTAGTATAACCTTATTTCTCAATTTAATAATTCACTTCATTGCTATTCAAAATTGACAATTTTGCAAATAGTTTACTTGAATTCAATCGGATGGCATTATGTAAATCATTGTTTATTATAAGATAATAGTAAAATATCAAACAAATCTTCAAAAAATAATGTTTTTTAAACATCTCAAATAAATTTAAAATATCTAAAGGACTTTTACTTACATCAAAAGACATCATACAAAGACATTATTATTAAAGACACTATCATTAAATTGCATCTACCCTGACAATTCCTAAACTTTGTAAATTAACCTTGTTAATACCCCCGAAGAACTTCAAAGACTTATGTGGCCACATTTCTTTTTATCTCCAACAAATGTACGAAAACAAATTCGAAAAATTATATAGCATTTGCTGACCCAATTGCTACAACCATTAAACAGCTTATGTACTCACATACTTTGGATAAACATTGACTACGCCCCCACATTTCAAAACATGTCCACCAGAGTATTGCAACTAGATTTCAAACAAATTTAGGTTACAAATAAGTTGTAATTTTAGTTTTGTTTAAATGTGAAACCTCATTGTTAAAATGGTTGATTTAGAAATATGGAAACAAAATGTGTGTGAGTATTAAAGAGGCAACTGAATTACAATTGTGTTGTTTGGTGTAGGGTATCAAATTACTTCAGTGTAAATGGGTTTTTGTGCGTTTGTTTATTATTATAATATTTATGCATGACTACATACGTGTATAAAATGTACTGTGAGCGTGAAAATAAATTCAACACCACATATTATTAAAAGAAAAGCTTAATTTAGAAAATTATATTGCATTTGTATATACACTGTCGGACAAAATAAATTGAGGTTTCAGTTAATTATTTTCTATTAATTATAAATTATAGTTTTATTTTTTTAATTCAGTTACTATTTTATCTAATAATTATTTACTTCTTTGCCAAGCGGTTAGTTTTTGGAAAAAAACGATTAGTTTTTTTTTATTTGCAGCTCGTAGAAGAGGCCTTTTCATAGCCAATGTACTTTTTAGACTTTTCTCGTTAAGTGTTCTTTGAACACTTCAAGTCGAAATATTTAATTCCAGTTGCCCTTTATATCTCTGGCTGTCGTATGAGAATTTCTTTTTGCTAGAATTGCAATATGATCATCGTCTAGCTTTGTGGTATTACGTTTTCTGTCACGTAAATTCTTTAGGCTTTTGTGTGACTTTCTCATTTTATACAAATCAATTATTTTTCTTATACCTAGAACTCAAAGCTTTCTGTTGCATTCCATTTTCATAATCTCGGTTGAAGTTCTCATTTTTAAAAAGTCTGGGTCTGGCGGTTTGTAATTTCCACAATATAATTTTCCGACCCTATAAAGTATATATATTATGGATCCTTATAGATAGCGGATTCTATTAAGCCATGTCGGACTGTCTGTCTGTTGAAATCAATTTTCTGAAGTCCCCAGATATTTTCGGGATCCAAATCTTCAACAATTCTGTCAGATATGCTTTCGAGAAGTTTGCTATTTAAAATCAGTAAAATCCGTCCACATATGAGCAAAAATCCGAGACAACCTCTGAAAATTTCATCAAAAAAACTAACAGTCTAATTCATAAAAACTTATCAAGGGTTTATAACAGGCTTATAAAGCAAATATCCATACAAAATTTGCTTTATCAACCTGTTATAAACCTTTGATAAGTTTTATGAATAAGGGGGTAAGTGTATTAATATTGTTACGAATAATTTCATCAACAGATGGCGTTGATCACACAAAGTGTATTAATATTGTTACGAACAAATTCATGAACAGATGGCGTTGATCACACAAAGCGTATTAATATTGTTACGAACAAATTCATCAACAAATGGCGTGTTTATCGACATAATAATACATAATATAAATATGCATCCACAACAAAGGTATACCCTTCACCTTCACAGAATCGGCATAGCCCGAATTAGGTAGAATCTTTGATAGGTATCACTGTACAACAAAACAAATTATATACAAGTATACCAAACACAATGATGTAAAAAATTTGCCTGGTGCAAAACGACCAAAGCGTCTTACAAAAACTGAAGTAAGAGCAATATAATAAAAGTAACATCAAAAACCAACATCTAGTGCTGTAAAAATACCACAAAATGTCACGAAAACTTCTGGCGAGTACGATTAGAAATCTTTGCATCAAATTGGCCTACATGGTGGAGTGCCACGTAAGAAGATCGCAAAAAAAATATAAACTCGCCACAAATCTTTTTGAATAATACTCTTTTCACCAAAGAAAGTAAGTTTGAGATATTTGGAGTCAAAAACTCCACAAAATATTGTAAACCAAGAACGATGTCTTTAGTAATAAATATGAGTATGTTACCAAGATGGTAAAACATGGTTGTGGCGGTACAGTTAGGATTTGGGGTTGTATGGCGATATCAGCTGTCGGTAATCTTACATTTATAGAATCTACAATAAAAAAGGAAGATTATCTCGACATTTTAAATTTGAACTAGCGCAGAACTGGATTTTCCAACAGTTCATTGTCCCAAGCATACCTACAAAATTGTGAACGAGTGGTTGCTCAATCATTGTCCAAAAATTTAGGATTATTCTACACAATGTTGAAATATCTGGACACAAAAATTAGACTAAAAAATATTTCTTGCAAGGATAGCCTTAAGACAGTAATACAGGGTGATTGGAATAAAATTTCTCAAACATTGTCCAAAAACTTTAGATCATTTTATGCAGTCTATAGAAAAAAAAATAGGCAAAAAAATATTTCTTGCAAGGATAAGCTAAAGTCAGTAAAACGTGATAAATACAACAAAATTTCGCCTGATTTTACTAAAAAATTGTTGATTCTATGTCTAGAATAGGACTAATACACTTAAAGAAAAACTAATTCTTATTCAATATTTTTTGTTGCAAAAATTTACCTAAATAAATAAATAAATAAAAAAAATTTCAGAAAGATCGGTCCAAGGGTTTGGCCACCTATCAAGCACAAACCTACAGACAGATAGACATTAATTTATATATATATATATATTTAATACATATCGCCGAGTACAGAACACAAAAACGATGCTTTTTATCTAACCTTTTTATCTGTCAAAAGCAAACTGACAATCCAAAATGGCTGACATTACCAATATACATGGGTATCAACATAAAATAAAAAAAAAATGAGAAAATCGAACATACGTAACTCACGAAATTTGAATATAACGTTTATTTTTTGATCAGACCTCGTAAAATAAAACATTTTTTTAACACTATGAGGTGTTTACTTTATATTGACGCTCAATGTGTTATATACATACATACAATGTCATGCCAGTATAAGTGGTAGACACAGTTAAACAATATAAAATAAATATGTTGCTACATTTGTTTATTTTGTTTAGAATATATGAAACAACATGTTTATTTCTTGCTGAATTTGTTTGCACCAGTTTTCTAAAGAATTCTTTAGTATGTAATCAGTAAGTCCAGTGTAATTTAACTAGATTTCCTTTAAATATTTTCTTACGTTGACTTTCATTTCCAAATCCTTAAATAATTCAACTACCAATGATGTATGTACGCTTTAAAGCTAAACAAATTGCTTAAAACGATAATAGCACTGGTTATATTGTAATATTGTAAGTTGTTTGCTTGTCCCTTTTCATTGATTCATTCATTCATTCGTTCATTATTTACTAAGTGTACGTGGCCATTTATAAAGATTTATAACGTCATGTTGTTGCAAGAATACTTGATTTAGTGGTTGTAAGATAACAAATAAAATAGTGATTTAAGATTATTTCATTAAATTGTTAAAGAGTGGATATAATTTCATATTTCATTTGTAACTCTGCTGAAAAATATATCTGTGGCAAATTAATAATTATAGTGAATTATTATTTAAAAAATTAATTGCTTTAAAAATTTTTTCCACAATACATATAAACTACAATATATGAAATGTTTATTCTTTAAAAAAAATATTTATAATATTAATACGCAGCCTACGAGGCATTGATTCTGATTTTTTTGATTTACTGTACTAATTTTCTATAATAATTATCTTGAAAAAAATGCCTAACAGTTTTAAGCAATATATAGATGATAAGTTATCTTGAGTCTTTTAAAGCTGGATATTTAACAAGAAATTTTGTGTAAAAAATAAGTCTTCATACGTATATATCTCAGCCAAGTATGAACCGATTTAGCTGATTTTAAATAGCAATATTCTTAGAAGGTTTTTTAATATTTAACAACATTCTGTATGACTTAAAGTTATATGAGCTATTTTAAAAACTGATTTAAACTAACAAAGTTTTATAAGTAGAGTATCGAAACTAAAAACTTTAAAATATCAGACAACAAAGAACATTTTCTTGAGTTAGTTAACAATGTACAACAAGGGACTAACTTTATTTATCTAAAACTATTTACTATTAATTACATTGAATATTCGCTTTTGTTATATGCTTAAGTTTATAATATTACCTAAAATGCTCTACAAAATATCAATACAAAATTCCCATTTAACAAATTAATTTGCCAAAAATTTTAACTTTTTCTATTTATAAAACAAAGACTTGAATTTAAAATAAAAAGACTCATTTGAAAGACCAACATTCAACCATTGTCCTTTTACTACATTTAATCTATATAGAACACAAACGATTAAAGTTTATACTCGTATGCAGGTATGTTTCAAAATCCCATTAGCTTAAAACATAAAGTGTCAAAGTTTTTATTAAACACATACCAAGGAAAATAACTAGATAATTGTAAAAAGAACAAAAAAATAAATAAATTCTTGGCTGTAATGAAATTAAATTTTGTTACATTTCTTGCTGATAAAAAGTATTTTTTTAAACGTTTCTTTTTTCCCCCAACTTTACATTTGTTTAAATACAGAATTTTCTATTTTCATTTCCGTTAGCTGTCAACAAAGAAATCTTTAAATCTAAAGAAATCTAGATAAAAACCCGGTGTGTTTGTGTAAGCAAACTAATATTAAAAATTCGTTGCTTAAGTTTATTTTTTAAAGAATATTTAAAATTCTAAAGTTAAAACTTTAATTAAAGTTGCAAATATATGTTAATAGTTTTAAGCTGGACATCTTAGATATTAAAACTAATCAATTCCTTTTTTATTTTTTGAAAACACAAAGATAATTCAGATAGAAAGCTATTTTTAAAAACATATTTTAAAACATTTAGCAGTTATTTAAACATCCACACAAATAACTATATGATTTACATGTTGCTAACTGTCTTAATTGAAGTAAAATATTTGAAAAGATTTGAATTGAAAACCGCAAATCAGTTAATTATTCAATTGAAAAATGTGGTCATACTAAACGTATGATTAATATTAATTAAATTATCATGTTGAAAAATGTGCTATAACTTTGATGATTTTAAAGATATTTAATAAATATTGCAGACATATAAAGCTAAGACACATAAAGACGAAAATATTGTAGCAGCATACAAAAAATCTGAATAAAAACTGGCTTTACAGACTCATGTCAGAAAGACATATTTTAATATTGTTATAATCTACACCACCATATTGGATTTGTGTTGATTTTTGTAAAGTTCATAATGGTAATTTTTAAGATATCTGGAGTAAATTTGGTACATCATACTTTTTCCGTCCAAGGACAGTTGAGTTCAAAATTGGTTAAAATCAAAAATATGCGCGTATCCAAACAAATTTCGCAAACCAAATAGATTGTACATGAAGCCTAATCACATCTACACATTTTGTGCAGCTCGGTCCATAATTGACCAATACTCTCATATAAGACCGATTTGCGAAAATCTCTTTAAAGAGCATAACTCTCTTAAAAATCCAAAAAAATTTCAGCACAAATATGTTTAATATAGGTAAACACAAATCATTTGGTCTAATTTTATTATGATCGGTCCATGATTGGTAAGGCCCACTTTCAAAAATCACTTTAAAGAGCATAACTCTCTCAGAAATGTTGATATCCAAATAATATTGAACGAAAATATATTTCATATGTCTAAAAATAATACGGTACAATTTTATTATGATCGGTACATAATTAGTCGAAACTCCTATATAAGATCCTTTCCATAATTCACTTTAAACTCCATAAATCTTTTAAAAGTGTTTGTATCAAGATCAAATTGAACACAAAAAATATTTATATGCACAGAAGTCAGGTCATTTTTAAAAAAAAAAGTGTTTTTAAACATATACTGGGCGTAGGGTATTACATATATGATCGGGTTTGACTGATTATACTTTCCTACCTGTTTTATTTGAAAAGAGATCTTTAATCATTTACACATTAGATTAAGATAATGTCAACAATTTGAATTTAACCAAAATATTTAAAAAAGTTTGCATTTAAAAACGTATATTTGCTCATAGTAAGCGTATGATTAATATAGATTAAAAAGTAATGTGGCAAAATGTGCTATAACTTTCATAATTTTGAAGATATATGTAAAATTTTAAAAAATATATGTAGGAAGTAAAGACATTATGCAATGTACATAAGAAATTATTATTATTATTTTTTTAATATTTGTGATTAAGCAAAAAATATTCATCCATCTCAAAAAAAAAAAATATATCTCTTTTTACCCTTAAAATAATTAAAATTGATAGTTTTTGTTATGTAAATGTGAATATTCCCGATTCTCAATCACGAATCACAGAAATATGTATTAAGAACTCAGCAGCCAGTAAAGAACTTTTAAAATTATTCCAGCTTTATTGTTGTTAAGTTTGACAGTATTTCTTATTGGTTGGCTGGTTTTATTTTCTTCAATTATAGAACTACTACCTCCACGTTTTCAATATATCTGCCATATTAGTGACCATATCTCTATCTTCAAGCACGAAGCCATAGAAGCCATGGTTTGTAATAGCATTTCCAATTTTTAGCGCAAATGAGACTTTTTGATACTTTGCAGAACCTTCATTTACTATTAACAAATTAGTTTTAGTTGTAGCTTAAATTTGTTTCTTTTTAAGACAGTCTAATATTTTATATATTTGCAGTTTATTTTATGTAACTTCTTTCTTTACTTTAGCCAAGATATTGCACCTTAAAGTTTTGGTAAAATATTTATTCATTCCTTTAGTCAAGCACAAACATGAACAAATTAGAAAAAAAGAAAAAAATAATGGCACTATCCACCACTATAGAGGAGAATTTATTGATAGACATTTATATTTGGACACATAGCCTCCATGTTTGGGGCAGTAGCGGAAAGCTAATATGAAAAATAATGACGAAAAGGAAATTGTTTGTTTTGCTTATTACTACTGCTGATTATAGCGTTTAAGAAATTACATATAAACAGTATTTTTTGAGCTATAAATGCGCGAAAATAAAAGAGATAATGTATTATTCAAATAATAATGAAAAATTTAGAGGGTGTGTTGTTACTTCCTTTAGATGCCGTATGAGTAATCTCATTATAAGTATTGCAAAAATTCCTAAAATTTTTATGACAAAAGAATTTCTTAATCAAGTGTAGTATACAGATTATTTAGCAGATACGCTTTTAAAGCATTTTTCACATTAAATACGAGCACACTACAAAACAGTTTCTAAAAACCAGGCACTATTCTTGGAAAAAAGGGCTAAAGCATCCAAAAAATTTAGTAAATAAAGTTAAAATACTATACAAGCAATGTTTTTAAAACAAATCAGGATCTTATTGGCAGTTATGTTTCAAATTAGCAAAGCTTTATTTTCCTCAGATTCTGCCGCGTAAAACAAGTGCCTGTTTTGGTAGAACTTAAATCAGGATGGAGCAACAGGCATAATGCCTTTTGGTACCGCATAGACCGTGCCGTCCTCAATGTATGCTTAGCATGTGGTCAAATACACGGATTTTTATAAGAGGACATTTATTTTAGTTTAATCTTTAAACTTTTTTTAAACATTAATAAATAAGCATTAATTTCTAATTTAAAAGTATTGTATTTAAATCCTTTTTTGTTGCATTTATATTAAAATATTTATGATTTTATGTGAACAATGCTTTATTTCTTTAACAAAACAAAAAACTTCAAAATTTAGTACAAAATGTAATATTTTTAGGTACAAAGAAGACAAAATTTCACAAAAACAGCACTTGCTACCCACTGTACAATAACTATAAATCGACCAAACTTTGATAATGTAAGAGTAATTGTAGAAGAGAATAATATTAGTGAACGATATATGCAAGAGATGTTACATATCACGGTTGATAAAGTTGGTACAATTGTACTTCTTTTGGTACAATTCTAAACTGTGGCTCATTTGGTACTATTTCCAAATTTTTCAAACCCAAACATATTTTTAACTGATATAATATGGCAACGCTTATTTACTGAATGAATATTGTGAATAGATTTTTGCACTTGTTCATTGGAAATAAATAGCAGGTGGTTTTTAGTTTCAGCTAATGTTTTCTTGTTGGTAAACTTCATATATAAAATAAAATACATGGCACGCGCTTAATTTTTTTAAACGACTAGAAAGAACTTCAATACGGTTTTTTGCAGTATGAAAGCGTCGTCTTAGTTTTTTTGCAAGTGGTACTAAAATAAAACTCTTGTTGTTACCAATGAATTTAAAGTACCTCTTGTTTTTGTTGTATTAAATTTTTGTTTATTAAAATAAAATTAAAAAAAAAGTTGTAAAAAAATTATTTTGTACTATTGGGGTCGAAAAAACAGACACTGATAATTGCGCTCACATATATAGACATACAATAAACAAATACAAAAATAATAATAAACAAACAAAGCTAACAGTCAGTGAAAGAAACTTAAGACAATAACATCGGACAACACTGTATTAAACATTAACAGTCAATTCATAAAAACTTATCAAGGGTTTATGAATTAAGCATGGTACTCTGTTCATCATTTCGTGCGAAATACTATCAAAATCCCATATAAAAAAAATTGATGCGAAATAAATGCGAACTAATGCTGCTGAAGTTGTACTCCGTTCTTATTGTGAAAAGTTAGGAAATGTTTCTGGCAGCATGTTTTTTCAACAAAGAAAATGTATATTGCAACATTTTTTTCCAACTGTGAAATAATGTAGCGGCACTTATTTCGCACGAAATTGAAAAAAAACAGCAAAAAACATATGGTTTTTGTTTACATAAAAGAAACCATGTTGCATACCTAAGGGCAATAAAAATGACAATTTTCTTCTAAATCGCGGCATTGTCACCACTTGCTAATTGTCAAAATTTTCAAACGAAATAATTGATGTGGCTCAACAAATTTCGCAAATTTGAACAGAGTACCATGTTAATTGTTTGTTAATATAATTTTAAGAAAATTGTTAGACTTACAATAATCATGTTTTTTAGATTATATTTCTTCTCTGAAGATGATCAACAAAGTTGGTCGAAATATTGGAAATTAATAAAAGATAATAAAAATTAAAAACGAACAAGAGTTTTTATATTTTTAATAAAAGAGACCTCAAGCCGAATTAATAAAGTAAAAATATTTTTAAAAAACAATTTATTTTGCTTCTAGACAGTTTGGTCAAATTCACACTTAAACATTTGTTGAATTCACAAGTGATGTTGTAGTGTTGTAGGAGTTGTATGTTGTCTGAATTCACAATAATTATACAAATGTTTTTGGTAATTTCTATATAAATATTTTTTACAACACCTGCCTGTATCTCAACATAAAAATTGCTCATTTTAGTAAACTTAAATCATAAACAGATTCACAAATATAAAACAAGAAAATAAAATGAATAAACAAACAATTTGAATAATATATGTATATTGCTGTAGAAAAATTTGCGGTATGTTTTAATTTTGGAAAATATTCATCTGTTATATTTTGTACTCGTATATTTGTTTCTCAAATATTTTTCTTTTGTCATTTTAAAGGTTTGACAACACAAACATACGACTTTCTTCATAACTGTGTTCACAATGTACAACATACAATGTACATCATACAATGTACAACATACAACATCACTAGTAAATTGCACAATTATATTATTTAGGCTTTTTATTTAAATTTTTATTACACTCCAGTTTTCCTTTAAATGTAAACATCTTTATCAATTTATGCAAATTTAATAGATATTTGTTTCTTTAAACACATTTTCATACTCTGCCTTTAAAAAATGTATATGACTTTTTTATTGGCCTTTTTGGTTTTAGTAGCCAAAAGGACAGCAGCATTGTAATAAAGTAAACAAGGCGTGCAAGGCTCTTAAAATTAAAGCAACCACATTTGTTAATCCCTCCCCCCCTTTATACTAGTCACAACACTTAAAACAATATAACAGTGCGGTATCCCTTCCTGCTTCTTCACTAACAACAATATCCACTATTTATACCTCCCCTGTTATCAAATATTTTTCATAGTTTTTTTTTTTCAAGGGGGTTATTTTGTAAGTAATTCGAAAAGAAAATCGTTCGAATTTTTACATTGTATTTCGAAAACGCTTTCAAATCGCAATACACAATAACCCCCCTGAGTTTTTTTATTATTATTATTATTGTTTTGTTTGGTATGAAATTCCTTCCTTGCTTGTCTAAAAATCATAGTGTGAGCCATGAATTTATTGGCCATAAAATGTTGCCAACGCATAAAAAGGCGCAAAAATAGAGACAAAATGTTTACTAGCATAAAACCTGTATGACATAAAAAAAAGGTATAATAGAAATAATGTGAGTTGTTTTGACTTTTTGTTATTTGGGAAAAGAGAGCGAAAGTTTAAAAGCACAAGTTAAAGTGTAAACGAATTTCTGATTTTAAGGATCTTCGAAAATAAACAAATTAAGTAAACTTACTTATTTTTTTTCACCAATATTTTAATGTTTCAAATTGAAATTGAATTGTTTTAACAAAAAGTTGACTTAGCTTGTTTTTCCACTAAACCGGCCCATGTATTAACTACTGTTTGAAATACCTTGTGTCTTATTCCTAAACAAGTGTAATGCAGATCACAAATCCTTTTGAGATAGTTTCGCACAAGGGCTACTGCTAGACACACAATTTATATTTCATTATTTCTATTATGTTTCTATTTATTATTATTATTATTACAACAATCTTTTGTTTCTCATAGACAAGCCTGATCAAAAGGATTTATTTGTTGCCTTAATTAACTAAAACCTTATATTTGTTTATATTTTGTGCTTGAAGAGACAAAATATATAAAACCAAATACATTTTATAACAATATGTAAGTAATACATACATAAATATCTAAGGACAATTAAAATCTAAATTGAATGAAGAATATTGTAAAATAAATTTAATTATGCCACAGACATGCTGCAAGTAGAGAATTATTAAAAAAAATAATTAAAATACTGATTTTAATCTACTACGAGGGCGGTTCGGAAACTTCTTAGCCTAGCACAAAAAGAGAATAGTTAGTTTTTCAAAAACATTTTTATTTTTCAATATAATCTCCTAAAACTTGAACACACTTAGTTCAACGCTTATCTAGCAATTCTATCCCCTGATAAAAATAGTTTTCTTCAAGGCCTTCAAAATAGTGTTTTACAACTGTAATTGCATCTTGATTTGAGGTAAAACGCTTGCCAGCTAGGAATTTTTTTAGATTTGGCAACTGGTAAAAGTCACTGGGAGCTAAATCAGAATAATAAGGTTAAGCCATTGTGCGCTGGTGCGTGTCTAGATGAAAAATTATTTTTTTTTGTGTTGTCAGCCATGAGGTTTTTCTCGATTTTTTACATTTAATTGATTCAAAATATTGCAATATTACTCTGGATTTATTGTTTAAGCCTTTTGCAGATAGTCAATCAAGAAAATACCTTTGAAGTTCCAAAAAACCGTTGTCATAATCTTTCCAGCCGATTGAATTTTTTTTTTGCCTTCTTTGGCATACTTCCTCCAGTTTCAGTCCATTGCTTGGACTGCTCTTTTGTCTCGAGAGTATAGTGGTGGATCCATGTCTCCTCCATAGTTATGAAACGACACTTAAAATCTATTTTATTTTTCTTAAACAAGCTTGAGAAATTTTCATTCTTAAGCGTTTTTAATCGACTGTTAACAAACGCGGCACCCATCTTGCAGACAGCTTTTTCATCTGTAGTTGTTCATGCAAGATTAAATGGACTTGATCATTTGAGATGTCCATGATATTAGATATTTCACGCACTTTTATTTGTCGATCATTTAATACCATATCATGTACTTTGGATACAATTTCTGTTGTTGTTGCTGTTTTTGGACGTCCACTACGTGGTTCATCATCAATGCTTATACGACCACGTTTAAATTTAACAACCCAATGTTTTACTATTGCTTTTGAAGGAGCACTTTCACCTTACACATTCACCATATCATTATGAATTTCTTGTCCCGATAAATCTTTTTTATTTAAATATTTTAATGACACCACTAATTTCTTATTTTTCCATTGTCAAAAAGTTGCGTAGACGTCTTTCTAGAACACCTGTTTCTATATGAAGGAGTTGGCAAATCGAAAACAAATTTAACATGTGTTCATAGAACATTTACACCCTGGCCCACGATGTCGAACGATAAAGTTCGATTATATAAGACTTAAGACACAAACTTGATTGTGGAATAAACAAACTTGATTGAGTAAAAAATAGATACGATAAAAAGTTTGTGGCTTAAGTCTTAGCTAAGCGAACGTTATCGTTCGACATCGTGGGCCAGGGGGTTAACTTTTTTCTGTTTATACCGCGCTTTTTGTTGTAGGCTAACACGATTCCGAACCGCCTCGTATATTAGGTTATAAAAAATGTCAATGACTAACTGAGTTTTAGTGTGACATATTCATCTTTACAAGACCCCAAGACTTGAAGGGAAATTCGCAGACAAATATGGAAAAACCTAATAATCCATTTTTATTAAAAAAAACAGATAGAAAATTGTTGTGAAAGTTTTATGTGGATATATGAAGTTCTTAATAACACATTAATTTGGATGATACTCTGTTCTGAAGTAAAGCATAGCCCAGAGAAAAGGTTCTGCATCGTTCCAACCAAGAATGATAAAATAAAGATTACGCCAACGCGCGTAAAATTTTAAAATGTTCTGCGCATGTTGGAACTGTGACGTCACACATTCTGTGTTTCTATTGGCTAATTTGTTCTCACTTGTTTTTTTAATGTTGTTTTGCTTGCATGTTTATGTTTTTTGTTGGTGTTTTTTGTTTGTTTTTCTTTTTTAAACAGCTTTTATTTACACTTTTTTACACGACAATGAACGTTTTTAATTAATTAAATATAATTTATCACCAAATGCAGTCAAATTTATTTATTTTATCAAAACGCGATGTAATATTTTTTAGAACTCTCAAAGTGATTTCAATTGCAAGGTTGCCAACTATCACATAAAACATACCTTTTTCGCAAAAAATTTTATTTCTAACACATGAAACATTCTTGGTAACCCTTAGAATGGAACTTCTACGTCACATAACGGAAAATCATGCACATGGCGTAATCTTTATTTTATCATTCTTGGTTCCAACCACTTTTTTCTTAATAGTTTTTCTACAGGTATTTCAATATGTGGCCGAACATTGCACAGTGAAAAAAAGGAAAAATTTTCAATTTTCAAAAAAATTTTTAAAAAATTACAAAAAAAAATTTTTTTGAATTTTTTTTATATAAAATCATGTACTTGAAGATAAATTTGAAATTTAATTCCCTAGACACAAACCATTTATGTTAACAGAGTCATTTTCACTATTTCACATAGACAATGGTTAAGTTTCAAAATTCAAAATATAACTTTACACATGATATTAGAACACAAACAGTCCAAAAAAAATTCAAAAAAATCAGCATCTATAAAAAATGTCTCAGAAATTTAAATAAGTAAAAATATTACACTAAAAACATTTTTTTATAACGACTTTTCAAAAAAATCACTTTTGAAATTTGAAAAAGGACTTTGGTCCTTTTTCCACAATTCTTTGAGAGTGGGCGGAAAAAAGTATTGGGAGCGATTGCTGGTGTCGTCTAGATAAATCATAAATGCAGAAGTTCTTACAGTTTGTTTTTGTTTTTTGGAAATTATAGACTATAACATTTTTTATTTTGAATGATACCAATTCCTCTTTTTAACAAAAAAAAATGCTGTGAGCCACTGTACTTCTTTGGATTTTCCTAATCAATACCGTGTCAATGTTATCAATTTTTCTAAAAATATTAAACAGTCTTGTGATTGAATAAAATATAATGTTGTGTTAGTTAAACTTGCTCTATTAAACATATCGCACCCTAAATACAAAAGGGTCACAACTCAAAATACTAAAATTGTCAGGAGAAACAAAAAAAGTTCATCGTGCACAAGCAACCTACTTAACATAAAAAATAGACATAACTGTATTTTTCCCGTTAAAGAAGATAGTGATGTGAAAGAAATGTTTGCAGTAGTTAGAGATATGTGTACTCTGAATTAATTTATGGGAAAAAAACAGTTTTGGAAAATTTTGAGTTGTGACCCTTTTGTGTTTAGGATGCGATATGTATCATATATTCACCAAATGTTAACTATTGTTTAATTAATCAATTAAAATGTAATACCACATCAATTGCCAGCCCTCTGAAATAAAAATAAAATGCTTGTGACCAATTTTTAAATTAGAATTTGTCTTTTGTTTAACAAAATTTAAAAAATTTTTAAATTTTTTTTCGTGCAGATGTAAATTTAAATAAATCAACAAATGCCAAAATTCTAAAAAAGAAAAACATGGGAAACTAAACTAAAAGCACAAAAAATGTAATTTCATGTTCAATGTCTCGAAAAACAAGAAAAAGCAACTAAAAACAAAATTCAAATTTAAAATTCGTCTCGTGCTTTTGGTAAATAAAACAAAAGTCATGACGTCTTTGTTGGTGTTGTTGTTTAATTCGTTATATACCCAGCAGTTAAAAGTTAGTAATGAGTACATTTGCTATGACAATAACATGACTTTATATAACAACTCTATAGTAAGTTCACAATGAAAGTCTTTGAAAGTTCAGTGTCAGTGACAATTTTTTCTATAGAACTTAAGGTACAGCAACACTTGCCAAATATTAGCCGAAAAAGACGTAACCACTAATAGTGTTTTCTTTTCTGAAATAAAATGTTACATCTTTATTATGTTCATTTTTATAATGTTACCCCACATTTTAAAGATGTCGCATTTTTAATGGTCAGAATAGAACATAAAATCACAACAGTGTAACACTTTTTTTCATGTACAGCTGTTTTTTTTTTGTTATAAAATAAGAAGCAGATAGATTGCTCTGTGGTAAGATCGCTTGAAATAAGACAATGAATATCTCTAAAAAAGACCAATGGCACCTTCCCGACTAATACGCAAATTCTTCTTAAACTATAAAAATTATATATATAAACATACATTACATATATATGTATATAAGTAGTAGGAGATATTGTCCTATGAAATTTGACATATGTACATCAACTTCAGAGTATGTATGCATTAATTACGTTCTCTACAAAGCCTTTCACTCGCGGTTGTGGATTTCTTTCCATAATCATATCAAATATTTCATCATCATCATCAGATGATGAAGATGAATCCAACAAGTCATCCAAAATTTGTTTAGCACATAAAAAAGTAGTAATATTTTCCATTATGTACCTATATATTTTTTTTTTGTTTCTTAACACAAATACACATTCGTAAACAATGTCAGCTGTTTTATCGTGCGATTCTCCCCCTCTAAAAATACAGAGTATGAAAATAGAACACACTACACTTTAGCAGTGTTGACATTTTTTCAGAAAAGAACACAAAAAATTAAAAAAGATGCGAAATGGGAAAAACGTGTAACATTTTTGCCAGAAAAGAAAACGCCATAAGTAAAATATATGTACACTTAATTCTGTTTTTATACGGTAATTGGTTCCGTGTAAGAAAGACTTTGATCTTATGCAAAATAGGTAATTGGTTTCTTATCTCTAAAGCCTTTTGAAATTAGTGAAAAATAAGGATTTTTTAAAAACAACTTTTCAGGTTTATAATATTAAATCATATATGTATGTATACAATGGGTCATAACCATAGACAAACACTAAAATCGGTTCTTTTTAAAAACAACTTTAAATCTAAAACCTACTTTTAATTATTTTGTAACTAAGTCAAAATTTAAGGTCGTTTTAAGTTAAACCGACTTTAACTGGGTGCCACCTCATATGTAGAAAATTATTTCATACAAACTGTAAAGAAAAACAAGTAAGAGTGCTATATTCGGCTATGCCGAATCTTATATACCCTTCACCTTTGTTGTGGATGCATAATTATATTATATACATACATACATACTATATATTATATGGTTACGTTTTTACCTTTTAAAAACGGTGGTTTATTTCCTTTAAATAAACCGATTTTTTTTTTAATTGCAAAGTAAAAGCGTCAAGTAGTTTGAAGAAAATATAACGAGTCTTTAATTATTTAAATGTACACAAACACAATTAAAAAAAGGAACACACTGTCTTTTTACACACTTAAACACTTTGTTTGATCAGCGCCATCTGTTTATGAAATTTTTTCTAACAATATTAATACACTTAGTTTTTTTGATGAAATTTTCAGAGGTTGTCTCGGATTTTTGCTCATATCTCCGTTATTTGTACACGGATTTTGCTGATCTTAAATAGCAAACTTCTCGGAAGCATGTCTGACAGAATTATTGAAGATTTGGATCCCAAAGATATCTGGGGACTTCAGAAAATTGATTTCAACAGACAGACAGACAGACAGACAGACATGGCTTAATAGACTCCGCTATCTATAAGGATCCTATAAGGGTCGGAAAATTATATTGTGGAAATTACAAACGGAATGACAAACTTGCATATACCCTTCTCATGAAGGTGTAGGGTATAATAAGCAAGTGGCAGCTTTAAACAGCTGTTATTGAAATTTAAAAAAAAAATCGACAAAATAATAAAATTAAGCGGGAAAATTTAAGAAAAGTGTTTGCGGTGGAAAAATGGAGAAGATTAATATTATATGTAATTAGGCTATTTTGGCGTTTTGATAACTCTTTACAGAAACAAAAATAAACAAAGAGAAAAAGAGGCGAATTGGGCTACTGCAGAAATAGAATATAGTGTATAAGATTGTATAACATTTTTTTTTTTACTTTTTTATATTTTTTTACACATCCAGTTTCTGTTCTTTGCATAAACAGCTGGTTGATTTTAAAGTGATGTTAGATTATTTAAAAGCAACTTCAACTGGTAGTTATTAAAGAAAAAAAGATATGCGCTCTAATCTTAAAAGTAATTGACAAAAAATGTTTGACAATTTCATTTGATTGTATGCACTAAAAGGAAATTCCCCTAAATTTGTGCTATTGACAATTGCTCTAAGTAAATTTGCTTGTAGCTACAAAAAGGGAATTCCCCTAAATTTGTGACATAAAAACATTTCGCAAAAATTAAATTTACCAAAAAAAAATTTTAGCCCAAAAGATTTTGAATTGTGCTAAATGGAATAAAATCTTTTAAAAAAAATTAAAATTTGTTTATTTTCAAACCATGTAAAAAAGACATTGTAAAAACAGAATTATTTGTATATAAGATTATTTGAACTTTTAATTTATTTATTAAAAATAACTCTGTTTAGTTTTAATGCTGTTTGATCTTCCAAAACTTTTGTACGAGTAAACAACATCAAACAAATTAGTACTAAAACAAGTTTAAACATGTGATCAGATCGCACATGGCAAATATTTGCCGAAAAATACGTAACCACTAAATAACATATCTATATTTTAACTCGTTTACTTATTAAAAAAGAAACTTTTCTTATTTATGCCGTTTGATCTTTCAAACCTCTTGTCAGAGTAAACAACGTCAAACAAATTTGTGCTAAAACAAGTGGTTACGCTTTTTTGAGCAAATATTTGCCAAATGTTGACTGTTATTAGTTACTTTGGTAAGTTAAGGCAGATTATGTCAACTGACTGCCGGGTCTGCAGGGTAGCTTCACAAAATTGTGCAACTACGTCAGTTTATTAAAGACTTAAATTGTTTCAGGCATTTGGCAGTGTTATTTCTGTTGTTGCCGTTTAATTTACACACTCACAGCAAAACCTTTAAAAGAAAATTAGAAGAAATTAAAATTAATCAAGCTGAGAGCGAGTAAGTAAATCAATTGTATGTATATACATACATATGGATGTACATTAGGGTGGCCCCAGAATAAAGTTGCGGATATTCCCGACTAATATGAAAATTTGATTCATTTTAAGACTACGGAACTATATGTAAATTTGGTATTAGTCGGGAACATCGATACCTGATTTTTTCACCATAAAACGGGGCCACCCTAATGTACATATATCTAATCAACAACGCCTTCCTTGGTATCTCTATACAATTGCACCCATTGACAATTTCTATGGTTTCACACTGAAAATCAAGAAAGACAAAACAGCAGCAGCAGCAATAACAACAAAAATCAAACAAAAATACCTAGAAATACGGCCAAAAATAAATACGACATAAATCTAGACAGTATCGCAAATATTGGCAATGGATCAAAAAGAAAAACTATTCATACAAGTATTTATTTCAATTTAATTTGATTTTGATTTTAGCTTCCTTTAATGTTAATCATTTTTTTTGCTTATTTTATTTAGCAACAATTAAAATAAACTCAGACAGTTGCTATTACCCGAAAATTTGAAAATTTTGAGGTAGAAAGAAGGAAGTGTTTTGTTTTGTTTTTCGCTAATGTTAAACAAATAAATAAAGCAACATTTAGTTTATAATAATAAGTTTAAATACACGCAAAGAAATGTGTAAACTTTTATGTTTCTAGTTTAATGTAGAACTAAAGGGTGGAAACGAAAAAAATTTACATTTTCCAGCTAAAATTCCTTGAACTGTGTAAACCCTATTTGAATATTCCATTACTTTTTTACCTCTATCATCTCTAAAAAATATAAAACAAAAAAAGTTTTTAGTTTATTCTGACCAGACGCCATGTTCACATCAAGATTAGAAAAAATAAGAAAAAACATTTTGCACATATATATTTATAAATATTCCCAATGCCTCCTACGCATATATTACTAGGACGGCTGGTGCGTCTCGAGCAATCGCAAGAAATGATAATAGATTCAAGACTATCGATCGAAAACCTGGGTCTGGTACACCAGCTGGATTTATGTATAAAAAAAGCTGGGAAGATGTAAACGTCTTTGGTCTCAAATCCCAATGCCTCATTGAGAGATTTGGCAAAAAATTCCACGTGTGCAAAAGGTACAAAGAATATACAATCATGTGAAATATAATAAAATATCTGAAACTTCAAAATGAAAAATACTGCGTCACGTGAAACGGGACCTCTTTGTGACGTCATCCGCACTTAAAAAGCAATAGAAGCAAAGAAGTGCCCGTAAAGTGCCTTTTCTATCAAAGGACCAAAGTAAATTTATTCTCGGATCAGAGTTCTCTTCAAGTTCGGAGACCCAAAAATAAAGAATTTTGTCCTTAATATACTTTTAAAACCGTTAAACATGGAGGGACTAATATTTTGGTTAAGAAATAAAATAATAAATAAAAAAGTACTTTTAGAAACAAGAAATAGTACCATAAAGTTCTACTACGAAACTAACAAGAATGTGTTTTTTATAGAAGCTCATAAATATTTCTATACGAAACAATTTTTAAAAAAGAGAGCTTAAAAAATATTAAATATTTATGCCTTAAATTTTTCAAAAAAGTAGCAAACACACAAAAATCATATAAAATCTATTGGTTAAATAACTTAAAAATGCGTTTCCTTTGGATGTGGTTTTTGGCTACAATTTATTCTCATTAAGTTATTGAACACTATAGTGTAAACAAAACAAATGTCGAATTATATTAATTGACAAACAAAAATCATTGGTGGCTACTTAAGCAGCCATTTCAAAATGTTTGCAAGCAGCTGGATGCATTCAGAAGCAGGAAAATTGAGTGCGATATAAATTGAAGCCGAGAAAACTTGAAAGACCATTAGACATGTCCGAGCTGTTGCTTAAATGCTAAAAAAGGAAATCATTGTTGCAATTCAACTTGCGATAAGTAAGCTGAACCTTAAGAATTATGTATGTGGAATCGACAACAAAGCCAAATATTCACAGTGTATGGAGATAAATTTAAATTGAACTAGCACAGACAAAAACCACCATTTTCAGCCAAGCTCATTTTGCACTTAACCCTAGAACACACACTCGGGCTACAAATGTATCCACTTGCAACTTTTTTGGCTATCCCATGCCTGTGACCTTCTTTGCCTACATTACTAGAACCAGGTAGAGTATTTGTATGAAACAAAACCTTCAACATTTGTAAAATATTAATATAATTATTAAATAATTTATTGCAAAACTGTACTTTTTAGTATATTAATACTAAAATAATAAAAAAAAATATAATAATAAACCTGAAATTAAAGCTGGCAATTACACGATCTAATATTTTATTATCTACAACAGATTTATGTTGCTTGAGCATAGATGCGATCAGCCTCTGTGTAACATTCAGCGAAATATTCGACCACTCCGTCAGTATCGATTTTGTTAGAAATTTTGTGTTTCCTTATGCTGATTTCTAAAATTAACCATTAACCATGTCATCAAATGTGGGCAGTTATATATTTGTGCTTTAGATCGTTATCCTGTTAAAATCAAAAATTCTCTGCGATTTCCAACAAGTTGTGCTTCAGAATCTGAAGGAACTTAAACTAGTTTATGGTTGTTTAAACAAATGTTAAATTCCCAGTACCAGCAGCTGATATACAGGTCCAAACCATGACACTAACACCACCACAGTGAAGTGTTGCCTTTAGGTTCTTTTTGTTGAGTTCTGTGTCTGGTTTCCGCCAAACATACGACATGGCATCTAAACCGAATATGTTAAACTTATCTTAAATTTATTGGTGAAGATGACGGAATTCCAAAATGCAGACTTTTTGCAAACCTGTTTTTTGGAGAAATTTAGAGGGTTTATAAACGGTTGCTTGCGTGCAATTCGGCAATTAAAATCAAGTTGACGCAAGACACGACAAACAGATTCAACTCAACACTGTTTGCCCGGGTTAGCTTTAACTTCAACTTCGGAGGCCAGTTGTGAAGTTGATAGCCTTGAATTTGCCCTTATTATTCTTGAAATGTGTCACTGTGATCATGCTCATTGTTGCCTTTCTGCCTTTGTTATGGACCCGATTTTAATGGATGCAGCGCTCAATGATTTTTTGAACTGTGGAAGCTTTAATGTTAAACATTTCTGCTATTTTTTTTTCTTTTTTTTTTGATGTAAGTGGCCATTTTGAAAATGGTTTAAAACCAATTCATGTTGTTCCATCATTTGAACTATTTTAAATTGAGACTTGACGTTACAAAATAGGACTTCCAATTCAACAGAAACTATTAATGAAAGTCGATAAAAATAAAAAGAAAGCCGAAAAACAAAAAACCAACAATGCTGTTTTGAGCTATCGGTACAATATAAATAGACTGCATAAAATAAGCTGAGACGTGAGAAAATACACATATTGGCAATAAATTATTTTTGTTTCTTAAGGTACGGTCACTCTTACCAGAGAACACAGAAATTGTGCAATATATTGCACCATGTAGGCCCTTCGAAAAACTGCTAAGATTCGAAGGCATAATGAGGAAAGAGGACTATCTGCGTACTTTGCAAACTCATCTCCCTTATTTAGATAAGAGCGTCTATCATATGGATGAAGTTACTTTTCAGCTAGATGCGGAATCAAAGTACACTTCCAAAATCGTAAAAGAATGGCTAAGCGAGCTGAATTTTATTTTCATGCAGCAAAAAGTCTCGACTTGAATCCGATTGAGAATTTGTGGGCAATCGTTAAAAGACGGGTGGGGCAATGACGATGAACTCCAGCCCTTGCTGAGTATGCCAAAACTTGCTAAACGTATTTTAGGAAATAAGTTTTCATTTAAATTTTTGTATGATGCAAAATTGTATTTTTTTTTTTTTAATTTAATACTTTTAGTTTTCATTTCCATTTGCCTAAAAAGATGTAACCACTCAATAAAATCAGCTCAATCATGAATAAAAATTCCGCTGGAGTTTTTTCCCTTTTCCTATTTTTCCTATTCAAATTCAATGTTAAAAAAATAAAAAGGAAAAAAACTCCCGCAAATTTTTGATTCATAATTGGGCTGAATATATTTTAACTCATTTATTTATTTAAAAAACTTCGTTTATTTAAAACAAGACACAACAAATATTTAGTCTTATTTTATTTGATGATATTTGATCTGGCAAAACTCTTGTAAGAGTAAACAACGTCAATTAAATTAGTGCTAAAACAAAGTGTGAGCGTACCTTTAGATTGTTTAGACTTTAGACTTTTCTTTTGAATGACACTAATTTCTTTTTTAAGTTCCTCTTAGTTTTCTTTTTATGTAGCTTTGGAAACAAAAAATTCACGGCATAAAATAAGCTGTGGGCCACTGTTTGTATTTCTTTTAAGAGTTGGCTTGTTTAATCAGTTAATAAATACATTTTTGTCTTGCTTTTTTATACAAGTATATCAGGTTTTTCTTTCTGTTGTATTTCGTTACACATAAATCAAAAATCTTTATCTTTAACCTTTGTTCTGCTAGAATTTGCCACAATATGTTTTGCAGCCGTCATTCCTCAAAATAAAACTTTTCATCACAAATATGTTAAAATGTTAAATTGTTAAAATGTATAATAGCAACCACAGTTTAGGAAACTTTTATTTCCATGACAAATTCTTTTAACTATCACTCCCTCTCAATAGCAGCTCAAATTACAATAATAATGATAATAAGCATTATTTTATGTTATAAAAATAATGATTCAGAATATTTAATTAAGGTTTAAGGTTATTGATACCTAAAACAAGTTACAGTAATGAGAATATAAAGTTTTGCTAATAGTAGTGGTTGTTAAGGAGAGGGCAGGTGTGCTATTGTTACACTCATTTAAATGAATTGCCATGAAATTAGCATAATTATTAGTTGGAGTGTTAAGGAAGGTATTTATAATTTTGATAAGTTTTAAGGTTAAGCATGAACCACAAATTACAGGTTCATGTAAGTGATTTGATTTGTATTAAGAAATGATTTCATTAAACTTCATTTAAATATCTAGTCAATAATATGTTACAATCTGGCTTCCTGTTGCGTTTAAACACTAATTGGTACAAGTACTATTTAGTACCGTGTATTAAGTTATTAGTTGCTCGTTTAAAAAACTACACATGAGCCCACCTTTACTTTTGCCGATGTTACAGCTTTTTTAAACGTTCACGACGACATTTGCCAGACCATATATTTTAATTCGAAATACAGTTGAACTTCTATAAATTGAATCACCATTATCCAGAAAATAACTTCAACTTATAGAAACTTTAACTTTAGGTATAAAATTTAAAAATGTTCCCAATTAAATAAACCACAACTACGATGTGCATACTTTTAATACCTTTTACTTTTTTTAATTGTGTACTCTCATTATTTATTTACCAAAAAAACTAAGTAATTTTTGACTGATGTGTTCACATTTGCTTTGAGCGAAAAGTGATTCTAATTTGTGTAATGCTTTGTAGTGGTGGAAAACATCGGTTTTCCATTTCTGGCTGTCTTCCTCGAAAACATCATTGCTTTCAACACAAGCTTTTTTGTAACAAACACCATGTCTAAAAAAACAACAAATATCGTACCTATTTATGTACATTTCCCCCCCTCACATTACCTTATCATCCATTTATCCAGTCAACCATTGCTTGCCTTAAAGTCATTCACTTTGAGTTCCTTTGTATACTCCTTGGCTTTGCCCTTTAATACCTACATATAGGGTATTTCAAATTTTTTGAGCACCTGCTGAAACCGACATACATCCGTTAAGTTTTATGAATTGAAAAAAAAAACGTTGTACAGGGTTTGGATGACTATACTTGAAGGATATGACGTGCAAAGTTTTACGTTGAAAAGTCTTCACCTTAAGAATTGGTGCTCATCTAAAATTCGAAAAATTAAAAAAACGACTTGCAACTTGCAAGAGTTTTCATCCATTCCGTTTTCTTTGTAATATTTTTTAGCTTTCAGATCCAAACCAATACAAAATATAGTCATAGACTTGGAGGATATATATCCACAAAAAAATTTTTTTTTGATATCGCTGCTGGGTGAAAAGTTGCATGTGGTTTACAAGTGAAACGAAAATTTTCCGAATTTTGAACTTTTTAAAGAGTTTACATAGGGGTTTTGCGCCGTTTAATAAAATAGAGTTTTAAGCGCAGAATTAGAAAAACTGCGTGATTTTATAAAGTTTGAGGTATGTCAAGTTGGTGTCAGCGCACCAATAACGTATCACGGAGATCACAAACTTAAAAAAAATTAGCGTAAATTTTGTAAAAATTTATCTTTTTTTGCGTCTGACAATCTGAATTGTCTTTTAAGTTGGGTAGTGTGTTGCGTGATGTGAATAACTTCATAAAGGGTACCTCCGAGGCGAAAACGCACTTTAAAATTTTTAAACGCAAAAATTTTATGAATTTTTGAAAAAAAAAAACATTTTTTTTTAAGTTTTTTTTTTATATCAAAACATGGCATGGGAACATGTTTAGGTATCTAAATAGATTCTACGTGACGGACTAAACTGATAAAGTGCAAAAAAAAAAAAAAAGAATTGTTTTCAACCCGGGCAGTTTTTCCCAAACACATTTCGCTTTAAAGCGCTGTATCAATTGCGCTGAAACGTACATCGAATAGAAGACTTTACTGAGCTTGATACTGAAATTGAAAACGCACGAAAAAATGTTAAAGAGTTAAAATTTTATTGAGAAAAAAAATGTTTCTAACCTCAAAAACATCCTTGTATGAAATATTTATTTAATTTTAACTTAAAACCGCAGCAAAAATTATTAACGCGAACGGATTTCACATGCTCAAATATCGGTTTATACACACAAAAACCGATGTCAGATAAAAAAAAAAAAATAAAAATTGCCGTAAATTTTTGAAATTGCCCATATGTATTTCGACATAGGCTTATGTCGGTCTCTTGTTGCCGTAAACCAATTACAGCTTTATCTTGCTTTTTTCATTTGATGTTTCAGATTCTATAAAATTATATATTTTTATCCTGTTTCTCAAAATCATGGAAACCGTACTCACTAAAATCACATATTTTTCTTCAACTGGTAAATTACGTAAAAGAACGTACATACATATGTATGTATGAATATTTACTATTAGCGGCTAATTCGGTAATTTATGGCAGCAAAAAAGAATATTTGTTCGAAAAAATTCAAATTATTGAAACATTGTGCTACTGTTTTTCATGGAACACATGGAAACGTCATATAGAGGCAAAATTAAATCAAAAGAAACTTAAAGTTATTCAAATTAATTGGCTCATTGGCAGAAACTCGGTCCTTAGTTTAGAATGTAAAAAAGAATATTTGTTCGAAAAAATTCATATTATTGAAACATTGTGCTACTATTTTTCATGGAACACATGGAAACGTCATATAGAGGCAAAATTAACTCAAAAGGAACTTAAAGTTATTCAAATTAATAGGCTCATTGGCAGAAACTCGGTCCTTAGTTTAGAATGTAAACTAATATTCTACAACTCTATTTTAAAGCCAATATTCAGGTATTCAGCTATAGTGTATTGCCTCGACCTCTAATATAGAGAAAATTCAATAGCGCCAAAATACAATTCTGCAAACTATCACGGTATCCTTGGTGTGTCAAAAACTCGAATATTCACAAAGACCTCAATGTACCATCAGTTCAAACTGTGATTCAAGCATATTCAACATAAATATTTGAAAAGGCTTGAAAGCCACCCAAATCCGCTAGCTCTAAATATTCTAAATGATGCTGGTCATAGCCGACTAAGGAGCAGAGTTACTGCAGTACTTATCCGAATAGAAGAGCACACGCCTCCAGTTTGAGACGAACCGTGCTATTAACATCTTATATCCGGCAATGCTCGAACAATCATATTTATTAAATTAAGATTTGATTACTTATTGTTAGTTCATATTAATATATAAAGATTCAATAAATAAAAATAGATAAAAAAGTTATGTTTATAAATTCAAATACATAAATTGGTACTTTTTCCAGATATGGTACTTTTTGATTTTTCTAAATTAATGAATATGTATCATGAAATTAAATAGAGAAAAATTAAAAAAAGACAGATTGAACAAGAACAAGTAAAAAAGTATAGTTAGTCAAACCAGAACATATAATACCCTACACCCAGTATATGTGCAAAAACAGTTTTTCATAAATGGGCGCTTTATGGAATCTATGAGCTATTGTGAACAGATTATCCGGGCTTATTATGGTTTTAACAAAATGGCGCAACATGTCAGACAGCTCCTGCCACAATTGATTTATTGAAGTAAACGTGTGGTAACTGCATAGTTTCATGTTTCGGACATGTTAATTGGCCTGGGGACATGTGAACTTGTTAGTCTACGCCATTAAACCCGAAATGATTGACCACTTTGAGGACAACATTCGCCGCATTATTGCAAAGTCATCGAAAATGGGATCTACAGATTAGACTACATCCTAGCCAGCCATAGCGGTCATATGCCAGAACTCATATGTAAGTTATAATGCCAGAAGATTATCTCTCGAATAAAGTATGTCTATGTAAAGGGTGATTTTTGAAAAGCTATAGGAAATTTAAAAAAAAAACACAAAAAATTCAGAAAAATGCATGAAATCTTTATTTGAATCGGTCCAATAATTTAATGTTTGAAGATTATTTCATGCAAATGTTGATCGTGACTGCGCCTCAAATGGTTCATCCGCTTAGTCCAATTTTGGCTTACCCTTTCCAACATTTCGGCCGATATCTCACGAATAAATGCTTCAATGTTGTCTTCCAATGTGTCAATTGAAGCGGGCTTGTCTGTCATGACCTTTAACATAGCCCCACAAAAAATAGTGTAAAGGCGTTAAATCGCACGATCTAGGCGGCCAATTGACCGGTCCTGACATAAAAGGTTATCATTAAGTCCATTGTTGCGTGCTGTGTGGCGTCTTGTTGAAACCACATGTCATGCAAGTCAAGCTCTTGCATTTTGGGCATAAAAAAGTTGGATGTCATCTCACGGTAGCTCTCACCATTCACAGTGACGTTACGATTCGCATCATCTTTAAAGAAGTACGGTCCAATGATGCCACCATAAACCGCACCAAACTGTGACTTTTTCTGAATGCATTGGTAGCTCTTGCAATGCTTCTGGCTGATATTCACTCCAAAATCAACAATTCTGCTTATTTACCTACCCATTGAACCAAAAATGAGCTTCGTTGATGAACACAATTTTTCGGTAATTCATCCCGCGATGAACTTTCTTAACAGAGCACGCATTTTGATAATAAAATTCAATAATTTGCAAGCGTTGTTCATTTGAAAGACGATTCATGGTTAAATTATAGACCAAACTCAAGATGTTTGACAGTGAAACAAAACACGAAACGTGCGTCAGCTGTTTAAACCAGTGTTGCCAAAAAGATAATAACTAAAAAATCACCCTTTACTTATGTGTATGTGTCAATTTAAAAAAATATTCTTTATTTTATGCAATTTTAAAGTTCTATGCATCTAAAAAAACACCCTGTAAAACCCATATGTCACTATACAGTTTGAAATATATAAAAGTAAAAATAAAATAATTAAAATAATCACTTATAGAATAAACGTTTTAATAGAATTAATAAGTCCAATTAAGATGATTTAAGGTACTTTCAGATATAAAGTTTCAAATTGGTTCTTCTCTTTTACAAATTTCATGTTTCTATGTAGTTTGATTCATTTAGAAAAAGTATCAATAATCCCCTCTTAATCCCCGTTCTAGCTTTGCTCAAACGCATTTATCTAAATGTTTTTTTTCCTTTTATTTATTTATTATTTATTATTTTATTAAAAGATTAAAAAAAAGGCAAAAAATCAAAAAAAAAAAAAAAAAAGTATCATCTCTTAAAAATGATACCAATAATTCCAATTAAGAATATCCAGAAAAGTACCAGCATAACTAATCACCTTTTTTAACTTGTTGGCAAACTGTGCGCAAGATTAATAATAAATTTAATGGAATTATTTAACAGTTTCTAATATTAATTTAGATTCTTAGAATTTATTAACTTACACAAACTTTTCATAGAATTTTTCCCCAAATTGGTGTTTAGTTTTTAATTTTCTGCTGTTTAAACTAAAAATTTGTTTTATCGATAACTATTTTTAGAAAAATAAACATAAAAATCCAAAAAAAAAGCTTAAATTCTATAAAGTGAACGAAAGGCTGGTACCTTTTAACACCTCAAGGTTAATCAGTAACATTTTTTTTTATTATTTTTTACAGCAAAACCTTTCATTCATTAAAAATACCAGAAAAACACAATGAATTAAACAACAACCAACAACTTGTACAAAAATAAAAGGGGCAACAATTCAACAAGGAAGTTAAGAAAAGAAAATATAAAATAAAAATTGAATGTCATGTCTAACAAACCAATTAGAGTTAAGAGCCGTATGGAATTTAAGGGTTAATATCTATACAATCATTTGTTTTTATACCCTACATCACCATTGTGGGGAGGGTATATTGTAATTGTGCTGATGTTTGTAACGCCCTTAAATATTGGTCCAACACCCACCTTAAAATATACCAATCGACTCAGAATCACGTCCTGAGTCCGTGCGTTCGTCCTTCCGTCTGGCTGCCTGGCTGGCTGTCCTTTAGAGTGTGTCTGTAGGATAAAAACTCGGTGCGTACCCACAATAATGCTAAATATTTTTAAACGAATTTTTAAAAGCCATGACTAGAATTTGACGTGGTAGTAAGAATAATTAAGGACTGAAATGTAGCCCTTACAGAGTCATGAACACCGGTATTCAAAATGTTATGATCGGGCTAAATACTAAAAGGGCGGTATTTGTAGCCGTGGCAAAAAAATAAATAAATTATTTCTGGAATTATTTTTACATTATCTTTAATCCTAGGGGGTGACTGACACAACTTTTTTTTCGAACCACTCTACTATCCATGCAAAGCTGAAAAACTGTTATATACATATACTGGCTGTAGGGTATTATATGGTTGGTTTTAGCCAACAGTACAGTTCGCAGTTTTAAAGATATTTCAATAATATTTGGTACATGATATATTTTCGTTTGGGTTTGAAACTGGTGCAAATCAGTCCATTATTTCACCTAGCTACCATACAAATGTCCTGCCGAAATAGGGGTTTACCGGTCATAAATGTTTGAATTATGCAAGTATCCAAACAAATGTAAATGAAGCCAAATTTTGTGCAGATCGGTCCATAATTGATCATAGGTCCATTTCGGAAATTACTTTAAAGAGCATAACTCTCTTAAAAATGTCGATATCAAAATAATATTGAACACAAATATGTTTCGTATATATAGATATATAAAAATCATTTGGTACAATTTTATGATGATTGGTCCATAATTAGTCGTAGCTCCCATAGAAGTGGACCTAACACTTCCGAAAATCATTTTAACGAATTTTCTTAAAAGTATTTATATCGAGATAAAGTTTAGCACACATAATCATCCCTATCGGCAATATTTTTCCCTCGAAATGTTTTCCCTTTTCCCCAAATTGCAATCGTGAATAAAAATTCCACATGATTTTTGTTCCCTTTTATTTTTTTAAAATTGAATTTAAATAGTAAAAATGTGAAAAGGGAACAAATTTCATGTGGAATTTTTATTCACGATAGGGGTGAATATTTGACATGAAATGTTTTCCAGTTTTTTTTAACAATTCCCTGGGGAATGATGTTTGTGAAAAATTTCACATTCAAACTAAATTTCCCTTATTGTGAAAATATTTTTCTCTCGAAATATTTTTCTTATTCCCTTCATTTTGCTCACTTTATTTTTGCTGGGGAGTTGAATTCATCATGTTCGTATTTATTTGTTTTTATTAGTTACATACACCAAAAAGTTTAAAAAAATGACTTTACATCCAGTATATATGAAAAATTTGCTTCATTTACCCTGTAATGTTGTATAAATCAAATGCAAATATTAATTTAAAATAATTTGTTTATTAAATTAGTCACATTGAATAGCTCCAAGGGGTCAGAGGAATCGCACAAACGTCGGCGAACAGTTCGTTGATGCCTATTTTCTTGCTCCTTTAATAAAATGATTGCTCCAATTCTAAACATTAGTTTACGCGATTTATTTATTTTTAAACTTTTTTTCTTATTTACATTCACTGTGCGTTAATAGTTTTCTTTATTTTAAACAGATATACAATGAAGGAAACAACAATTTCATGGGAGACGCACAATAGCATTTTTCACTTCGAGGGGAATAAAAATTCCATGGGAACAAAAATTCCACTTGTAATTCATGAATATTTATATGAAGAAATCAGAAATGGCACTAAATTTTTAGAAGATCGGTTCATAATACGAGGGCGGTTCGGAAACTTTTTAGCCTAGAACAGAAAGTGCGGTAAAAACAGAAAAATGTTAAGTGTTTTGGAAACTTTCATCTGTGCTATGAAATTTAAAATTAAATTTCTTTTCGATCTGGCAGCTCTTTCATATAGAAACAGGAGTTTAAAAAAGACGCATCCGCGATTTTTTTTACAATGGAAAAACTAGAAATTCGTGGTGTCATTAAATATTTAAATAAAAAAAGGTTTATCGGGACAAGAAATTCATAATGATCAACGAATTAAAGTACGAGTTGCATGACCAGCCACATTATTCTCCTGATTTAGCTCCCAGTGACTTTTACCACTTGCCAAATCTAAAAAAATGCCTAGTTGAAAAGCGTTTTCCTCAAATCAAGATGCAATTACAGTTGTAAACCACTATTGTGAAGGCCTTGAGGAAAACTAATCTAATCAAGGGATAGAAGGGATAGATAAGCGTTGGACTAAGTGTATTAACGAACTATTCTCTTTATGTGCTAGGCTAAGAAGTTACCGAACGGCCCTCGTAGGTCATATCTCCCATATAGCGCCCATATCTGAAAAACTGCTATATACATTCGTATACTGGGTATAGGGTGGTATTATATGGTTGGATTTGACCGACTATTCTTTCATACTTATTTTGTCCTTGCCAACCTTAATACGTATTTGTTATAATACTTGATTAAATAATAATAGAATTATAACACATTTAAACAGCCACCGATACAGCCACTCAAGCTTAAATAATATCTTTGGAAAGCAAAACTGTAGAAAAGCAATGCAGAGTAGCTTGTACAGAAGTTTAATTTATCAATTTATCAAAGGAACTAAGGGAATTTAATACATAAAGTAATGAGCTAGACAGACAATAGATAATGAAGACAATACTTTCAGAACAAAAGCAATTCCTTTTTCAAAATTACGAAAAAATATATGCTTGATGTCTTTAAAAAAAATGCCTCTTTATTGTGTTGAAAAGCGTTTTTTAGAACCTTTTTTAATTTGTTGTTTTTTTTCTTTCTATTAAGAGTGTTAGATTTTATGCTGTATCAATAATTTATGGCGTATCAAGTATTATAAAAACAACATCTTAAAGGAGGCAACCTTTTGTTAGTTTATTTTGATGTCAAGCTACTTGAATTCACAAGATATTGTGAATTGTGCTTTAAATAAATAAATTTCAACAGTTTATTTAATTTTTGAATAATTACTATTTAATATTTTTTATTATAATTTATTTGGATCTCTTTTTTTATTAACATTTTTAGTAATTGTTCAAGCTTAAGGTCTTTTTGAATAATATTTTATTTTTCATTAATATTAATAAAAAAAAAGTCAACAAAAATGTCATATAAACTATGATAAGAAATATTGAATTAAAGAGCACACAAAAAAAAAGAACAGAAAAGTATGAATTTCAATAAATTTAAGAAGATTGGAGAAGCTAGAAGACTCATTAACAAATTCAAAACAATACGTGATAAAATTATAAAATTGAGATTATCAATAACCTTTCTTTTTCGTTGCAGAAATGCCGGAATTATTCCAAAATTTATAAGCAATTCTACAATGAAGTGTGGTAAAGAGAGTACCACGATATGCTAGTATAGGGTGATTCAAGTAGAGATACTTTTTTCAATAGCCTTTTTTTGACAGATCACGTGTGAGTCGTGTCATGCTGTCATGTTATTTTTGTTAAGTATTTTTGGGCATTTCATAATGGAAAGACTTACGCCTAAACAACGTTTACAACTCGTTCAACTTTATTACGGAAATTCACTTTCTGTGAAGAATGTGTTTCGTGCACTTCGCTCAACTTATGGTCAACATAATCGGCTTACTGAGCGTACTATTCGCAACACCATCACCCATTTTGAGACCCACCATTCATTATTGGCTAATGTTCGACCGAATAGACCATGTCCAGTACGCTGTAAAGAAAATATAGCGGCCGTAGCTGAGAGTGTACACGAAGACCGTGGAGAGCCGATTCGGCGCCGTTGACAGCAACTCGAACTGACGTATTGAACGACTTGGCGCATTTTACGTCAAGATCTTAAATTGAAAGCGTACAAAATACAGCATCGCTTCGCTCTATGGGCTCTTGAAAAGTTCCAAGAAGATCCACCGTGTTCGACGCAAATTTTGTTCAGCGATGAGTCACATTTCTGGCTCAATGGGTATGTAAACAAAGAAAATTGCCGCATTTGAGACGAAGAGCAACCTGAAGAGATTTAGGAACTGCCACTTCATCCAGAAAAACAACACTTTGGTGTGGTTCAGCGGTCTATATTTCTTTAAAAAATATGCCGATGCGAACGTAACCGTCAATGGCGACCGTTATCGTGCAATGATAACCGACTATTTGATGCCTGAAATTGAAGCTCGTGATCTCGGCGACATTTGGTTTCAGCAAGACGGCGCCACTTCCCACACATCGCATAAATCAATGGATTTATTGAGAGAACACTTTGGTGAGCAAGTAATTTCACGTTTTGGGCCGGTCGATTGGCCACCATGATCGTGTGATATCACACCGTTATACTTTTTCCTGTGGTGATATGTAAAGTCTAAAGTTTATGCGGACGAACCCGCTTCGATTCAGGCCTTGGAGGAAAACATCACGCGTCTCATTGGAGCAAGACATGATTTCTGCAGTTCAGAGTTTATTATTTTATCAAGGAAGACAAATATTGCCCAAACAAACATTAAAAAAACTTTGAAGATCCCGAATTGGAGGCATTACACCATGAAGATTATTCTCAAAGTCAACAAGATTTCGCAAATCATTAGGAGTTATTCACGCGAGTACCGAGTAGCAGTAGAAATTGAATACCAATTAATACGAATTAAAGCCAAAACACCTTAAAACACGATTCAGCATGTCGGAAATGCTGTTTTAACGCTATAGAAAGAAATAATTTGTTCGATGAATCATTAGATGTTATGAAAAATGGTGCTGCCATTACGATAAACCGCAGGGTAAGAGATTGTATGTGAAGCCCGGAACCGAATCAACACCAAAGCCAATTGTTCAAGGCGCTAAACTAATACTCTGTATTTGATGGTGCCAAAAAAGTCCTATCTATTATGAGCTGCTGAAATCTAGACAAACCCTCATAGGGCTCCTGTACCGAATGCAACTAATTCAGTCAAAGTAAGCATTGCAAATTGAAATGAACGTGTAATAAAAAAAAAACTAAAATATTATTTTGAATAATATTTTCAGGCATGTTGCAAAATCTATTAAAAACTATTTAGAAAGAAGTGGTTGGAAGATTTGTCCCGCCCGCCATATAGTTCAAATCTTGCCCATTGTCATTCTCCCTGGGATACGCTTCATTTGCGAACAAGGTATCCGATTGGTACTTGTCCTCAAAAGATATGTAGCTCTTTTGGCGCGGAATCCATGCATTGCCAGAAAGGTGGGAATATATAAAAAAGCCAACAATGACCAATACTTTCAATAAATTTATATTGTACAAATGTTTGAAAATCAAAGTTAAAAATTTAAAAAAAAATGGCTCATTTTTAAATTATGCGCCCTCTTCAATAGATTTCACTTACTGATATTACTAATATAGTAAATATAGTAAAAACTTGAGATTAGTTACACTAAAGTACACATCCACGACGAGACTAAAAGGTACTGTTTGCGTCAGACGATACTTGGAAACATTAAATATAAAATTATATCCATACATTACTGTGTGAGGAAAAACTTAACTTAAGCTTGAAAAAGGAAGGCCAATGTAAACTCTTGTGTCATTATACAAAATGACTTGTATATGTATTTTTATATTTCCTATATTTTTTTATTACTTGGTTTAACCCAGGCAGAATGTACATTGTACAAATACTTTAAAATATTTTAATAATTCTAATATGTATTAAAGACTTTTTATATTTTGTAGAAAGTGTATGTCTAAATTTGCAAATGTTTTGACATTGATTGTGAGCACTCCATATATTTCGTACTTCAAATCAAATTGTCATAAAGTAACAAAAACTAACAGTATTTATTCAGAGTGTCTCAAAGGGTTAAAAGTTTAAACAATATTCAACAACAATAAAAACAAATAAACAAATCTATGCAAAATATTCATTTATATGTATTACTAAATGTCTGTCCCATGAAAGCGTATAAGTGTTACCGAACTCATAAGAATTATTTAGTAATCATACGCTCAACGGGGCCACATTTCAAATAAAATCTTTTAAAACTTGTGTAATACTTTGTTTGTGTATTTAATAACACTGAATTTTGCTCACAATCTAACTTTAATAATACATTTACTCGTTTATATAAAAGGTTATTTTCTTTTTTTTAACACTTTACTAACACCTCTTTGTCATTTATCCCTTTATTCAAACTTCTTTCCTTTCTGTCCTTTCTCTTACTCCTTCCATTAAAGTTAAACTCAGCTTGTTTTAATAACACATAAGCTACATGCTGTCAAAGTTCAACTACCACAAAATGATGGGAGACAAAAGAAAAACTTTTACAGCTTGTAGTTTATTAAAAAATTGCAATAAGTGGAATTTTTATAAAAAGCTAAAAATGAATTTGAAAAGCTGCAACTTAGAGTAGCAATTTATATGTGCAAATTTTAAATTCAAAATAATATTTAAGTTTGCCTAAAGACAACAAATTACATACATATACACTTGATGTTGAAGAAACTTAAAACTGATTCTGCTTGATCCTGCTGTCTGTGTGTGTAAAACATGATCACGACCAATCTATAACACCAAATATAATGAAATTCATCTGTAATGTTTATAATTATACTAAGCAGTGTGGTATTGAAGCTCAGCAAAAGCAATTCAATACAAAAAATATAACATACAAAAATGTAAGTCAATCTTAGAAAAAAAAAAATAACAATTACTTAAGGTATGGTCACACTTGGCAAATATTTACTCAAAAAAGCGTAACTACTTGTTTTAGCACAAATTTGTTTGACTTTGTTTACTCTTACTAGAGTTTTGGCAACATCAAAGAGTATCAAATAAATTAAAATTTAAATAGTGTTTGTGCTTTGGCCAAAATAAGAACAGTTTTTTTTTAATAAGTAATACGTCTTTCTCGGCAAATATTTGCCAAGTGTGACCAGATCACACACGGCAAATATTTACTCACATGTTTACACTTGTTTTAATACTAATTTGTTTGATGTTGTTTACGCTTACAGCATTGAAACTAAAATTTTTGTTTTGTTTAGTCCTAAATAAACAAAGTTGTTCTTTTAATAAATAAATTAAAAGTTCAAATAATCTTATAACACATAATTCTGTTTTTACAATGTCTTTTTTTACACGGTTTGCAAATAAACAGATTTTTAATCTTTTACAAGATTTTATTCCATTTAGAACGATTCAAAATTTTTGGACTAAAATTTTTTTGGTTAAATTTAATTTTTGCAAAATGTGTTTATGTCACAAATTTAGGGGTATTCCCTTTTTGTAGCTAAAAGCACATTTACTCAGAGCAATTGTAAATAGCACAAATTTAGGGAAATTTAGGGGCATACAATCAAATGAAATTGTCAAACATTACATTAAGCTTAGAGTGTATATATATTTTTTTTAATAATAATGTATATGGGCAACTTCAAAAATTTTCGGCAATTTGTATTTTTTTTTTTTAAATTTTTTTTTTTGTCTGACATCGGTTTTAGTGTGTATAAACCGATATTTGAGCATGTGAAATCCGTTCGCGTTAATCATTTTTACTGCGGTTTTAAGTTAAAAATTAAATAAATATTTCATACAAGGCTGTTTTTGAGGTTAGAACATTTTTTCTCCTCCATAAAATTTTAAATCTTTAAAATTTTTTCGTGCGTTTTCAATTTCAGTGTCAAGCTCAGTAAAGTCTTCTATTCGATGCACGTTTCAGCGCAATTTATACAGCCCTTTAGTTGTCACAAAGCGAAATGTGTTTGGGAAAAACTGCCCGGGTTGAAAAAAATTCTTTTTTTTTGTTGCACTTTATCAGTTTAGTCCGTCGCGAAGAATCTATTTAGATACCTAAACATGTTCCCATGCCATGTTTTGATATAAAAAAAAAGCTTAAAAAACAAATGGTTTTTTTGCAAATATTTTCAGAAATTCATCAAATTTTTGCGTTTAAAAATTTTAAAGTGCGTTTTTGCCTCGGAGGTACCGTCATATGTTAGTACATCACGCAACACACTACCCAACTTAAAAGACAATTCAGATTGTCAGACGCAAAAATAGATAAATTTTTACAAAATTTACGTTAATTTCTTTTAAGTTTTGATCTCCGTGATACGTTATTGCTGCGCTGACACCAACTTGACATACCTCAAACTTTATAAAATTACACGGCTTTTTTAATTATGCGCTTAAAACTCATTTTTATTAAACGGCGCAAAAACCCTATGTAAAATCTTCAAAAAGTTCAAAATTCGGAAAATTTTCGTTTCACTTGTAAACCACATGCAACTTTTCACCCAGCAGCGATATCAAATTAATTTCTTTTGTGGATATATCCCCGCAAGTTTAGTGACTATATTTTGTATTGGTTTGGATGTGAAAGTTAAAAATATTACAAAGAAAACGGAATGGATGAAAAAACTCTTGCAAGTTTTAAGTCGTTTTTTTTTAATTTTTCGAATTTTAGATGACCACTAATTCTTAAGGTGAAGACTTTTCAACGTAAAACTTTGCACGTCATATCCTTCAAGTATAGTCATCGAAACCCTGTACAACGTTTTTATTAATTTATAAAACTTAACGGAATAAGAGCCTTTTTCACTAATTTCAATAGGTTTTAGAAATAAGGAAGCAATTACCTATTAAAGTCCTTTTTACACGAAGTTTCCTGGAACCAATTACCGTGTAAAAGCACAATTAGGTGAATATATTTTATTTAGTGGTTACGTCTATTTCAGCAAATATTTGGCAAGTGTGACCGTAGCATACATAAATGAAAAATGTTAATTTGGAATGAAACGAGTGTAATTCTAATACCATCTGTATTAGAAAACTATTACACATCCTTCACCCAAAATAGGGCACTTGAATAACTGTTTCTCAAACACAATTACAAAACTTTTCACACGGATGGCAAAAACAAAAAATCTCCATAGGTTTTCTGTCAATATCCTTAACTGATGATGCTTTTTTTTAGCTGTTTTTTTATATATATATTGAAGTTTTCTGTCAAACATGTACATAAATATGTTTAGTTGGTAAATTGTTTATTTTTGTTTGAAAATACTTTTTCTACTTTTGGAAAGAGTAGCTGTGATAAATAAGACTAAAACATTTATGGTTGTTGATTTGCTTTTTCTTGCTGTAGTTTTGTTTTATTTTTTTGCAATTTTGCCTTATTAGGGTCAATCGAAGTTTGGCTAATATTTGTTAAATTGGTTTTGTAAGCAAGACAGGCGAATATAAGTTTAACATGTTTAATATTAAAAACATATTCCCATTCAATGCTAAATTATTAATAAACTAGTGTATAAGCCTACTTCCTGTCAATGAGACCGGCTATTTCCGGTTTGGAATTTGAAAACAGCCTTTATTGCAAATTGAATTTTAGACTTCTATGTATTTTAAAATCTTTAGAAATCAAAAATCACAAAATTTTACAGGATTTGGAAACGAGGCTGTGTTATTGTTATTCCTTTACCTGCTAACCGAATTAAATCATTCACATTTCACTCACCGTAAACTTAATTGTATAGAAGTTTTTTCAGTTTTCTTACTAAAGGTTGGTTGGTTGCACTTACCTGAAAATAAATAAGGAATATATTTAAAATATCAATTATTATAAACCATTTAAAGTATAGAAATACCCGATTACCGTTCACAATACTAAGTATTGTGATGTTGTAAACTGCGATTACGATTCACAATACTTATCGGCTTAAGGTACGGTCACATTTGGCAAATATTTAATCAAAAAAAGCGTAATCACTTGTTTTAGCACAAATTTGTTTGACGTTGTTTACTCTGACAAGAGTTTTGCAAGATCAAACAGCATCAAATAAATTAAAACTGAATAAGAAAAGTTTTTTAAAATAAATAAACGAGTTCAAATATATTTTATTTAGTGGTTACGTCTTTTTCGGCAAATATTTACCAAATGTGACCATACCTTTAATTTTATGAAAAATGCATGTTGTATTGTAGTCGAGACAACATAACATTTTAGTATTGTGAACGATTCACTTTATGATTGTAATAATTTCATGAAAATTACTCATTACACAAAATCAATCACAAAATAAGTAGACATAAATATAAAACATTTTAATTACTACAGAAACCAATTTTTAACAATTTCGAATATTAATGGCAGAGATATTGCTTGTAAATATGTTTATAAAATTTGCTAAGATAAATTTTACCAATTTGATTGTGAAAACCACGAAATAGTTAGCGGAATTTAAAGCTTAATACTCAAATATTATAAAAATAAAAAGTTAAAGTATGTAGTTTTTATGAAGACAAATATAATATATTGTTTGTCAATTGGATTGTTTTTTTACACTTCTTCAAAGTCTTTCTGCAAACAAATTGTGATCGCAACATGTCTGCCTTTCCTTGTTAATTTTTGTTGGTAGAGAACATTTTTGAAATTTAGCTTTTATTTTGAAACATTTGTACAATGGAAATTTATTCAAGGTATTGGCCATTGTTAAATATTTTTCCATTTTTTTGGCAACATATGGATTCCGCGCCAAAAGAACAAATCAATCCTATTTCGGATAGCCTGTTCTGAAGTGAAACGTATCCCAGAGAGCGAGTGGTCTTCCTTGCACAGTGGTTTGGAAACTTTTTATTTTGGTAAATAATTTTGTATCTCGGGAGCTATTAAAGATATGCTAACTCAAATACACATGGTTGAAGCTGAGGTATTTTCGAGTTGATTTACTGTTTTTGTTTTTTTTTTTGGCATTGTAGGCAGTGGTTGGCTTCACGAAGTTCGTCACCTCGGGTCTCACATTCTTTTTATAAATCGTCAAAAAATCTTTTTCTGGTCCGAATAAAATTTTGTTATTTTTTATTTTTACTTTTTTATTAATTATTGAATCTGCCTTATTTCCTTAAGCCTAAGTATTCAAATCTTAAAACTAAAAGTAAATCTAATTACCCTCTAACAGAGCATCAATTTCTTATTGGCTGATAAGCTCTACGAAGCCTCGACTGCGTCTGGCTCTAAGCTAGAATTCTAGCAAGCGGATTTGGATGGATTTGTAGCATTTTGATGTGATCCCAATGAAATAAAATTTAAAATATACAAAAATAGGCGTATGTTATCTCTTTTAGTTTAGGAGATATATAAGTTTTTTAGATATTTCGGACCTACGGAGGGTCGAAAATATTTTCAAAAATATCAGCTATATTTGTGAAAAATTCTAAATAAAATTAAAAAAACTTGCAAGCAGTCACATCTTCCCTAAAAAAAGTTACACTCAACCAAATTTAAAACATGTAAAAAGGTCCATAGTTTTTAAGATTTTTTTTCGGAAAAAGTACCTATACGAGTATATTTTCATTAATGGAACAAATGATCTCCGGTACTATGTATAATATTTATATGATCCAGCCCTATCCAAACTTGACCGATTTAAAAAAATTTAGGTTAAAGTAAAAAAAAATTCTAAAAACGCAAAGCACCGATTCTATTTCCATATTTGTATAATCCTATATGTTACTTAAAAACACAGAAATTTCTTTTACTATCACACGGTAAATAATGTCACAGTGGGCACTTTTATAAAAAAGATCAAATTATGGAACACGTTTTCCCTGTTTTAAGAATTTCGATATTTGAAAATAAAAATTTGCAAAAATTATAATGCCATTGATTTGAGGATATTTGGATCTCTATTAGTTTTAAATTTTGATATGAAATCTTTTTCATAACAAAAGTTCTTTTCATTTTTGTCCAATTCTTTTTTTTTTTTTTTGAATGAAAAGTCATCGTCTAGGACTATCAAAATTATACATGCATGTTACATTTGTCTTTTATAGTTTTCGAGTTATACGCATTTTAAAATTAAAAATTTTAAATTGTATCCCGATTTGTTAGTTAGATAATAAAATTGCTCATCAGACACAAAATATTTTAAAGCCATATCTTCTCTGTGTCCAAAAATTTACTATTTTAAATTAGAAAATGCATAAATATCTTTTTTTTTATGAAAAATTTAGCTCTAGCTCTAATTGCGATTTTGATAATACGCTATCGGGAAATGTTACATATAATTCTATTATGAATGAATGAATTTATTGTTTTATTACGTTTTTAAAAGAAAAGATTATTTACTAAATTCTTCTTTTTCATAAATCTCTTTATATATATATAAAAAAAACTCAAATACCCAATCAACAAAATATAACTTGTCTTAAAACGGTAAATACCCAATTCAAGAGTTTTTAATGGCAATAAAATGTTTCAACATTATTTCTTTGCAATTCTAAGGATCCTCTTCAATCTTTGGCATTAATTTAATAAACAATAAAGAACATTTTCAAAGAAAAGGACAGGCATTTTTGGTTATTTTTGTTTGCGATTTATTAAACAAATTTAAACACTTCAACGGGTTCGAGGATTTTTATTTGCTCCACTTTGGTATTTGCGGTCAAACAAACGGTCTATTTGTTTGCGTGTTTGTGTGTACATTTGAAAGTCAATATGAATTATACTATAGCCAGCAAGAGACACACACACATACATACATATATATAAAGTCTTATTTGCATTCCCTCTCTTCTCTCTTATTTGTTTTAGACACAATTAATGAACAGTGTTGTCAACTTTGAAATTTCAAAAATGAAAAAAACGCGTCATTTAATAAAAAACGCACCAAGTTTAGAATTTATTTTTTATTTAAAATGTTTATGGATTTAATTTTACATTTTTTTAAATTTCATAATTTCTGTATAAAAGAGATCAACGATTAATAGTAAAAGTAATAATATTAAATAATAAAAAATAGATAAAATAAGCATTTAACCACACAAAATTTAACTCACAATATGCTATTCGGAACTAAAGTACTAATTGGTAAAAAAAAGAGCTAATTTCAGTACATATTTGGTACCTCTTTTTAATAATTTTTGTTTTTTTATTTTAAGTACTTTCATTTGTATTTTTTAAATAAAATTTGTAAGGGCTACACTGGGAGACCCTGGTTGTTTGTCTGCAGTTCAAACTATCAGGCTATACAAGAATTGTTATTTCCATGTTAAAAATGTAAATTTTATTTTCAAACAAAGATTTTCACCCTATTCACCTTTAGCAGTAACGTTCATGTAACGAATTTAAGAGTATGTATTCGTTTATCATACATTCGTATTTAAATTACATTTAATGGGGTCCTTTTTCATCATATAGATTTCATGATAATGAATTATTAATAAACTGCAATTAAAAAAAAATAATTAAAAAAAAACGCACCGAAATTAACGAAAAAGCGCAACGCGCACCAATGTGTGCGGCAAAAAAAACACCTTCTAATGTGCTGCAAGGTACCTGGGTACCCATATGAGAATTAAGTAGAGAAAAAGCATTTTCGCACTAAATACATTGTTGGAGCGTAGTTAAGAGACATTTTATATAATTTTTCTTAACGCCTTTAGGTTTGCAAGCTACTAACAACTTCAAATAATATACTTGCAATGACCGCTTTCTTATACAAAACACGTAAAGGTACCCAGGTACCTTGATGTACATTAAAGGGAGTTAAAAGTAAATTGGTTTCTCAGACAAATTACAAAAAAAGTCAAGGCGTACGGTTGCAAAAAAACTAAATTATTTGAAAGTTTCAGATATACAAGTTATCAATTTTATTGAAAAAACTTTGACTAAAAACGCCAAAGGTACCCGGGTACCTTGGCGCACACATAAGGGTTAAGGAATTTATCGCACAAAAAAAACTAATAAAAAGCACCAAGTTGACAACGCTGTTATGACTGTTGTAGTTATTTTTTGTTAATAATCACCATTTTTTTTAATGTTAATATATTAAGAAAAAAAAAACTGAGTGTTGGGGAAAAATACAAATTGTTATGGCTGTAAAAACACAGACACTTATTTAAATATTTGAATACATTAATACTCACATATTTACAAAGAATTTACGTATGTATATCAGTGCGTAACAAAGGGGTTACAAAGAAAAATACAAAAATAATTTTTAGTTTTCTTTTTTTTTACAAAATTTTAAGTAAATTTAAGACTAAAATAATATTCTTTATCTACAAAATATATTAGCAAACTTATTGGCAAATTATATAGTTTATTTTGGAACCAAATTAAGTTAAAATTGTTTTGTTATTTATATTTTAATTAAAAGTTGTCTAAAAAGTGGCAATTAAAAAGGACATGTGTTTTCTTTGGAAAAGCTGTAACAAGATTTGTTATCTGTCTTTTGGTTAGGGTTGGAGAATGTTGTAAACAGCCCAAAACAAAATTTTAGAAATTCAGCAAATAAATGTTGAAATTTGTCTTCAAAAAGCAAACAAGTTTGCAAATATGGAAATTAAGAAATTATTTTTAGATCTTATATAAATGACCACATAGAGTAGATGTGTATCTTTGTGTAACAGTAGGTTAGGTTAGGTAAGAAGACGGTCGTAAAGTACACAGCTCACTAAGGTCCAATATCACTGGTCCTTTGAATTTACACGTTTATCAATTTTAGCTAGCAAAATTAGCAAATTTAATTTCAAAGTTTCAAAGCATATTTTCAAATTTAAAGTTTTAAAATTTTACAAATTATTTGAATTCAGTTTCAACGATTCAGGAATTTCTTCAAATTTCCACATGTAAAGCCATACAAGATGTATGTAAAATAACAATTTTAGTTAACATACTAATCTTATGAAACATAAATATTTATTATTAAGAAATCTCCCCCATCATAGCGTATAAGTTTTATAGAATTGAAAGGAATTATTTATTAATCATACGCTCAGCGTAGCCATATTTCCAATGAAATTTTTTAAAACTTATTAAATACTTTTTTGCTGTTTGTGTATTATTATAAAAACAGTATTTAGATTATTTAATTAATTGTTCGATCTTTATATCTTTATTACAAATTATATTTTCTTTGAGCTTAAGGTCAAATTTCTTTTTATTTATTTTTTATTTATTCCAATATTTCTCTACCAGGGAATTCCTATTGCTCTGACCAGTAAATTTGCTTCTATTTATAAAAAGAGAATTCCCTAAATTTGTGATATGAATATATTTCGCAGAAAATAAATTTAACAAAAAAAAATTTAGCCCAAAAGAGTTTCAAATCGTGTAAAAAAATTTAAATTAGTTTATTTTCAAAACGTGTTAAATAATAACCGTGCAAAAATAGAATTAGGTGTATTTTTTTTAACAAACAAATATTTCGTAATTTACATTTTAACACAGACGCAAAGAAAAAATGTAGTTGTACATGTTTAACACAACTATTTCAACATTTTTTTAAATATTATGGTCACTGTAGTTATTTATATGATTTCTGTAACCATGATATGGTTAAGTTACCATTCACATGATTATAGCAATTATGCAATTTTTATGGTGATTATGATACTTAAAGAACAACAAATTATGATAAATGGATTCATAAACATTTGCAACAAATATATGTATACATAGTTACTACAATTCTATATATGAATGTAGTAATCATCGGTATAGTAAACTTAACCATATTATGGTTACCGCAATCATATAAATAATTACAGTGACCATAACAATGTTGAAAAACTTGTAAAAATGTTTACATTGTTGTGTTAAACATGTACAACTATTTAGTTCTTTCATTCGACCTTTTTTTTATATTCTATGAATTGTTTTTTCAAGCAATTAGGTCACTTTTAATATTTATATAAAAATGTTTTATATACTTTTTGATAATTTTAGTTAGGCTCGAGTTCATGAAAATTATCAAAAAGTAAAAATTAACAGTTCGATTATGAAATAATAATTATTCAATGTTTTATATATTTATATATTTTAATATCCAACATTTCACTATCACAATAATTAAAAAATTGTATTATCCCTGAGGAAGCTATCCATTGTGATAGCGAAATATTGGATATTAAAATATATAAATATATAAAACATTTTTATATAAATATTAAAAGTGACCTAATTGCTTGAAAAAACAATTCATAGAACATGTACAACTATATTTTTTCGCTGTGTGCAATATGAGTTTGTAACTTTAGTCGGTGCAGACAAAAAAGACAACTATTGTAGTGTAAAATCCCGATTTTGTATGGCATTTTTCAGTAAAACAAAAGTTGTGCAAGAGAAAAGAAAATAGATTTGCATTTTATTTTGTCAAACTACTTTTCCAGCAAAGAGAAAAACAGAATTTTATTCAAAAACACTTTAACATTCCTTTTTGGTGTGATTTTTTTTTTCTGTCTCAGATTTCAAACAAATGTAGCAGAGTTTATTAAAACAAAAAATAAATATATTACCAATATATGATTCGTATAGGAAATTAACAAAAATGTTTCACTAAATTGTGTTTGTTTTAAAGACTTTATTGTGGAAAAAACAAACTCCAGCATAAAATCCCACTTCATCACAAACTAACTAAAATCCCCATTTATATATGTATGAACATATACAACAACACAAAAAAACCCCCACTAAAATTCAAATCCACAAATTCATTATGAAGCACTTCTCTGGGCTGCGTAAAAACGCCATCATTAAAATAAATTTTTTTCTCCATTAAGTAGAAGATCTCATGGTTATATTATTTGATATTTTTCCTATATAGAGTCTTATTTTTATACTACATTGAGGCAAAATGTATTTATGGTTTCTTTCGTCAATTCAATTCAAATCAAAAAAAAAAATTTAAGTGCAAATATTTTTCTGTGTAATAACGACCAGGACCACGACCATTCATTATCATTAAAAATAATGTATGTTTTGTATTCGAATAATATTGATACGAGAGCACGTATAGAGCAACTGCCATTAGTCACTAGTAGCAGCAGCAGTTGGAGCTGGGTTAACAGCCGCATACATACATATGTACGAGTATGTTGATTGTACTTTTGCATGTACTCGTAGAGCCTGATTTTGAGAACAATAATGTAAATTTTGTTTTAATGAACAAACTAAAACCCATGTTAGCAGTGTTTTGTGGCAAAATAAATAATGTAACAAAAAAACAGTGTTTTTTTTTGGAATGGAGAAATTAAGGGTAAATTGAAATATTTTGTAGACAGCGAGATTTGAAGGTATTAATAGAGTCAAATTATGTTGTCTATAAATCTGCATAAGTAACAGCTTAAAAACCATTATGTACATTTATGAAAACCTGTAGGTTAAATTGAGTTAAAAGTAACTATAAATTACAGATAGTTGTTTGGGTTGGCCCGATAAACTAGACGATAGTGCGTTAGACTATCAGTCTGAGGGTTTCGGGTTCGATTCCCAAAGCCAAAAGGCTTCGCAGTTTGTGTTTGTTAAAAAAAAATCTGCTATTTTAGCTAATGGAGGTCAAAGGTCACAATTTTATGTGATGTTTTTCCTATATTTTTTTTAATTTTGTTCCATGTTCAGAGTTGATGGTATAATTCTTTGAAGTTTCATCAAAAACCGCCAATAAATATTTATGATTCATTGCCTTTCTATGGCAAATTCAAAATATTCGAACATGTTGACTTTTCAACCCGTTTTAATGAAAGGGTTAACGTTTCAGTAACGTTTGAATTGCTGACTATAAATTAGCAAAAGCACACAAATTTCTATTTAGCTTATATTTTTTTAGCACAATGAGGCCCTATCGATATTCGCTGGCTATCAAAAATCGACTATCGAATATAAAATTTGTATTATGAGTTGGCATCACTGTCGAAAATTTCGTTGTTCAACGAATTTTTTATCGAACACAAATTTGATATTGACGCTGTATAAAACTGTGTAAAATTTATTAAAAATGTAAGTATTTGTTTTTTTTTCGGTTTTGGTCAACCAAATACTACTTGTATATTAGGTTAAGTTAGGTTAGGTCAGCAGACAGCCATCTCACTTAGGTCCATACGTTGGCCCTTTTGTGTTGGCTGAAAAGAAATGAATAGAAGAAAGCAGAAGGGGGATAGATGTCGTACAGACAGATAGAGAATAGATGTGGATAGGTAGGAGAAGAAAATGTCAAGAGAAGATGAAGATGTCGGGTCCGGAAGGTTTAGAAAAAAAGAGCTGCTTAATGGGCAGTAGTTACACTGTAAGTGAAAGGATTGGATTTGAAATCATGATAGCTCTAATTAGCCTAATGAAAGCATTGATACGCTCTAATTTTAAGTCTGATACTTCAGATAGATTATTGAAGGATGGTTGTCCCAAGAAGGTGTTACGCATGGTGCTCATTGCTGTACAATGACAATGAGAAGATGAGAGATTGTTTCCTCCTCTTCTTCATCTTTACAACTCCTACAGAAATCATTGTAGGGGAGGCCTAATTTTCTGGCATGATTGCCGAATTTGCAGTGTCCAATAATCACTGACACTAAATCACTTAATTATGATCGTTGTAGTTAGTTTTAGCACGTACAACGTTCGTTTTCTATTTAGCCTAGGCCAGATAAGTCCTGTTATTACACAGGTGTGTTAATTTGCCCACCTGGTCTGAACAAGCTTATAGTAAAATTTGCTAATTCGTTGCTTGCATGCTGATAGTGGAATACCGCATAGATGATCAATATCATCATCAGGTAGCATGGAACCATTCTTTGCTAAGTTATCAGCAACAAGTCCATGCCCACGCTAAAGTTCCTCGAGAAGAAGAGTCTAGCAGTGCAGTAATCAATATTATCAGGAAGACAGTTTACTTCTTCAATAATTCTGGCATGCCCATAATGTACATGCCTCCAAGCGGCTATTGTATTCAGCCTTACGGCAGTATTTAGAGCCAGTTTTCTGTCCATCAAATCAACTGGTATCCAGTTTATTATCGTAAAAACCGATTTAGTCGGAGTTGTACCTATTGCTCCAGTAATCAGTATAGCAGTCCTCCTTAATATATATTAAATATATTAAAAGTAGTGTAGTGTATTAAAAGTAATATACTTGTATATTATTATTGATTTGTTTAGAAAATTCTAAATCGGGCTTATTAAGGTCATGTATTCTATGCAAATAAAAGATTATATCATAATTTATTTTTCCGACGTTTCGTTGGAGATTCCCAACATCATCAGGGCTATTTTATTAGATATATAATCTTTCGTCAATAGTTATGCATTGAGAATATTTTATATGCATTCTGTTTTACATAAACACAACATAAAACATAAATTTAATTAAACAAAACAAATGCAAAAATATAAATAAAAATAATATCACAGTATAATTAAATTGTATTAAACTAAGTATCACAGCAGTAAAATCATTAAAATTAATTATACTGTGATATTATTTTTATTTATATTTTTGCATTTGTTTTGTTTAATTAAATTTATGTTTTATGTTGTATTTATATACTTACATTAAAATCGTCGTACCAAATTTCATGATGAACCGTTCATATTTGACCGTAGCCCCCATATCATCAAGCTACTTTTGAAAATCAATAAAATTCGCAAAAATCTTTTATAAAAACCACTAAGAAAACGAAATTATACAATAGTAATCCGTATATACATTTAAATCGTCTTACTAGATTTCATAATAATCGGTCCATATTTGATATAGCCCCAATATAAAGTTCACTTCCAAAAAATACTAAAATTGGCATCTTATCAAAATGACTATCAAGTTGAAATTTAACAAGCATAATTTAAATATACATTTAAATTGTCGTACCAAATTTCATATTTTACCATAGCCCCCACATAAAGTCGAGTTCCGCATATTTCCTAAATGGGCATAAATTCCTTATAAACCCAGTATCAAGTTGGAGTTCAAGACAAATAGTCCATACATACATAGCTTACATCAAGTACGAATTCGAACTTAACTCAATCCTATTTTTGGATTACATCAAGTATGAATTCGAACTTAACTCAATCCTATTTTTGGATTACATCAAGTATGAATTCGAACTTAACTCAATCCTATTTTTGAATTACATCAAGTATGAATTCGAGCTTAAATCTAGTTGCAAATTCTTGAAACAAGCTCATTTTGGGATTAATTATATCTCGGGGAATCTTAAATCAATCCGATTTCAGGATTACATCAAGTACGAATTCGTGCTTAAATCAAGTTTATAATTCTTGAATCAAGCTTATTTAGGGATTAATTCAATCTCAGCCATTCTTAAGGAGAGCTAAGATTAAGATTTCTTGACTTGATAAATCCGTACTTGAATCAAGTATTTTGTACTCGGTATAAGACAATCTGTACTTACCCTACTATTGAATTTTTTTTGAGTGTACATATATAAAAATCATCGATCTCAGATTAATGATGATCAGTTTATATTTGACGTAGCCCCCACCTAAAGTCCACTTCTAGAAATCACTTAAATGCGCATAAAGCTCTTATTAGCCTCAGCAGCAAGTTTAAATTCAACACAAATAGTTAATACATACATATATAATTATAATTCGTCACTCTCAATATGATGATGATCAGTTTCTATTTGACCGTAGCCCCCACATAAAATCTACATCCGGAAATCAATTAAATGCGCATAAATTTCTTATAAATCTCCATAATAGTTGATATGGTGGTGGGTATATAAGATTCGGCATAGCCAAATATAAACTCTTACTTGTTTTTAAATCAACCTGAATTGAAAATGTGCAAATTAAAAATTAAATTTTTAAAAAATTGAAAAAAGTATTGCAGGGAAAAAAAGGATTTATTTTCTGAAAAAATCTCGTGACATCACTGCATGCAGCACACTCGTATTATATTCGACTATCGTCTTTTTTAAGCAAAAAAAAAAAGTGTATCCCTTAACACTTGAACTTTTTTTTTCAATTTTGATGACTTAATTCATTTAGCCTCTCACCACCTAAAAAGCTCAGGAGAATAATACTACCACTATACAATATATTATTATTAGTTTGTTTTTCCTACAAAAAATATATGTATGAGTATATATATAAAAGAAAAGCTATTCACATGTGAGTGCCCCAACTACAAGCAGGAGTGTGATATATTGTTGATATATAAGTTGGCCTCTGGTGAGCAATTTCAAAACAAATTTTCAATATTTTCGAGCAAATATTTCTCTAGCGGCAGTAGAATTTGTTTTCTATTCATTCATTCATTCATTTGCATAAAAAGACTATTTCTCTATCTAGAGAGAAAGCGCAGACAAAAACACATTATAATAATTTTGTTATACGAAAATTAATACACAAAAAATTATAGATAGCAAAAGTATAGATACGAGTATAATAATATAAATTATTTGTTAACAAATTCATGTAAATTACTTAGTTGATTTATTATTCCATCAGAGAGCTTCTTTGCTATTGTTGACAGTAAATAAATAAATGGGTAAAGAAGCAGGTCAATGAACTTTAATCTCATATTGAAACGTTTTGCCACTTGATTTTTATACTACCCCATCCCAAATAGCAAACGCTAGATGGTTAAAAAAATAAAGGAAGGCTTGAAAGTAGAATTACTTGAGATATTCTTGTTTCTTTTTTCATTTAAATTTGTAATAATCGATACATGTTTCAGTAAATTTTGTTGGGTTTGAAGCTCGCATGTGTATGACAAATGAATAGCGTGCTGTTAAAAGTAATTTCTTTCTCAATAATCAACATAGATGATGTTCACAAATACCGCTTGGACAACAAACATTGCTGATGACGACCTTGGCAGGGTAAAAAATGCATTCCCATGTACCAATTGTCTAGAAATATTACTTTACACAGGAGGTAGTCTTTAAATATTTTTAAAATTAAAGAACTCAAGCCGAAGTAATAAATTTTCTCTAAAAGTAATTTAAAATGCTTAAATGTAAAATTAATAATAGAGAATGTTTTTTGTAGACTGTTACTTCGTTTGTTTCAACTTAAGCATTTAAAACGAGCATTTGTTGCTTGTTTAATTTTCATATTCACCCCTATCGTAAATAAAAATTCTACATGAAATATGTTCCCTTTTATTTTTTTAACATTGAATTTAAATAGGAAAAATGTGAAAAGGGAACAAATTTCATGTGGAATTTTTATTCACGATAGGGGTGATTATTAAAATTTACATTTTGGCAATAAATTGTTTTTGTTTTTTGACTATAACAGTTTTTCTTTTAAATGACAGCAATTTCCTGTTAGTTTGCTTTTTGTGGAGCTAGGAAAACAAAACATTGCACTGCATAAAATAAGCTGTTAGCCACTGTATATATTTAAAGAAAAGTCACCTGGTTCGATTTGTACAAAATGGTTAACTGATTTTATTCTTAACAATCCATGAATTTGTTTAGTCGAACAATTTGTTATGAGCATATGAATTCGTCTGGTGGTGTGATGGTGTGTTCTTGTTCAAACAATATTGTCTCAACGTACTATAATTTCACACAAATTACATTGCAAATCAGCGATGCCAACTTAGCCCTTTTCGGACTAGATTTAGCCCGATTTTAGTCACTCAAAATTAAAAAAAAAAAAAAAAATGGCCCTAAACTAAAAAACGCTTAAATCTAGCACGTTTTACAATTATCTTTTAGCCCTTTTAGCCGGTTATTACTTTTTGCTCGATATGGCTACATTTTAGTTGTTTTCGTACTTTTTCTTCATTTAATCTAATAATATCGAAATAATGCTATTGGTAATAAATAACCCATTCCTTAAACTGTCCAGTTTTGCCATACACATATTGACATATCCGTACTCAAACGCAGAAGTTGAGAGAAGTTTTAGTGTCATGCATTTTTTCAAAAATAAAATTAGAAATAAAATGTCATTAAATACGTGTAACAGTTTAATACACATTAAATATAGCCTAAAAAGAGATAATGTAAGTTATTCAAACTACAAAATACCTGACGAAGTGTGCTCAAAAATTAATTCGAATGAAATGTATCGCTTTTTAGACCTTTTTTCAAAAGTGTTTACGCGTTTTGAGTCTCAAAAGTTGGCATCACTGTTGCAAATATCGCCGTTTTTAAAAACTATGAACATAAACAGCAAAATGGACAGGATTTCCCCACATAGCAGAACATGCACAAAGTTGTGTTTGCAATTCTGTCGACGATTCTGTGCTCGTGTGCGCACAAAACGATGACTTACGTCAAGTCATGATGTAAGTCCCAATTTACACAAAGCAATTCTTTAAGCTAAGCTGATTACCTTTTAGACATCGGCGTGAGGGGAAGACGTATACACTAGAGTGTCTCGCCTTACATGCAAAAAAAAAGTTCGCGGCACACCATCGAATATGAAGTATTGTTGCAAGACAATTTCGAAAAAAAATTTTATTTTTTTGCCGAAAGTAGTATCGATGTTATTATCTTGCATTTACCTCAAATATCCCGTTTTAGTATTTACTCACCAGATCTCAGTTCCTACCACCCTAATGTACCACCCTAATATCAGTAAATAAAAGCTCACAAAAAATCATTAAACTTTTGTAAAGGAAGTTTTTTGATAATTCCAACATTTTTTAAATTTTTGTTTTTTTTTGAGTAACCTGGTTCATTTCAAAATATGATTGATTAAAATTTCGCGATATTAAATGTTCAACACACACATAGAATTTAATTTTTTATAATATTTAGACATTTTTACACATAGTGTTGTTGAACTGTTCGGACGTGTTATTTTTAGTGCGGCTGAATTTTCGGTGAAAAAATCGTAATAGGTGAAAAAGTGTAATAGGTCGAAATAAAACAAAAAGTTAAAAAATAATTCGTAATAGGTAAAAATACCTACGGTAAAAAAAAATAAAAAACATTAAAAAATAAAAAACATTAAAAAAAAAAATAATAAAAAACATTAAAAATCGCATAAAAACTGTATGAGTGTTCCTCTCAGATGTAATTCTGAGAAAGAGCTTAGCTCGACTAGAAAATCTTTATGGATCTCTGAGGAAGAATCCTTAAAAAAATCTGTGGAGAATCTTCTCACTACAAGAGCCGTAGAACGGCGCCGTTCCTGTTCGCCCAATATAGTGATTTCATCAGATGATAAAACATCAATATCTTCTACATCAAATAGTGCAGTCAAACCTAGAAAACAAGTAGGTATGGATAAATACGTCACAGTTCTTAAGCGACAGAGGAGCCCGACATCTGCTCAAACGTCATCAAATTCAAAAGCTCCCAAGACCGTGAGTATTGACAATCCAAATGATCAAAACAGGTTTGCTCTCCTCCAGACGGATGATCCAGAACTTCCTAAAAAAACGTTTAAGCCCCCACCAATTTATCTGAGAGAGCCCACTTCCAGTAAATTGGTACAAGGAATTGTTTCGGTAATAGGTGAAAATATGTTTAGCGTAACCTCAATTAAACATGGAAATATCAGCGAAACCAAAATTCAAGTGAAAAAGGAAGATGACTTTCGAAAATTGTCCAACCAGTTGGAGAGGGAGAGTAGGGATTTCTATACCTACCAGCTGAAAAGCGCAAAAGGACTCCAAGTCGTTCTAAAGGGTATAGACCCAGATGTTGATCCTGCCGAGATAAAGACTAGTTTAATGGAAAATGGCTTCAAAATTAAGAACATAACGAATATTAGAAACCGTGAAAAGATTCCTCAGCCTATGTTCAGGGTGGAATTGGAACCCGGAGATATAGTCTTAAAGAAAAACGAGTCCCATCCCATCTACAATCTGATTTACCTTCTGCATCGTAGAATCACCGTGGAAGAACCGCATAAGCGTCAGGGACCCGTCCAGTGTCTTAATTGTCAAGAATTTGGTCACACTAAAGCATATTGTAAATTGCCGTCAGTTTGTGTTGCGTGTGGGGAACTACATACAACTGCTCAATGTGATAAGTCGAAAACCGACTCAAAAATCAAAAAATGCAGTAACTGCGGAGGTAATCATACCGCAAATTATAGAGGTTGTCCAGTTTACACTCATTTGAAAGGCATAAGGACCAACAAGACGTCAGTATTACCTGTTCATCCACAACAGCCTAATTTTGCATCGAGTAACAATTTTCCTCAATTGTTACGGCCCACTAGTCATGAAAACGCGCCTAGTTCTAGACAAGTTTCTTACGCTAACGTGGTTAAATCTAATATGCCAGGTTTGGAGCAGGAACCTAAATCTCAATATTACGAGCCTAATATTAACACTCTAGAGACTACTTTGCAGATACTTGTCCAAACTATGAACACTTTTACGACCACTATGACATCCATGATGCAGGAAATGCTGAAAATGCAATCCACTATCTTACAAGCAATTTTAAAGAAATGATTTGTTTAAAAATTTGTTTTTGGAACGCGAACGGCCTCCGCCAACATAAAAACGAACTGGAACACTTCCTGATGGATAAGCAGATTGATGTCATGATGATTGCTGAAACTCACTTGACGGCGACAGGGTACTTCAAAATTAATGGCTACGTGTTGTATGATACTAAAGATCCCCGCGGAAGAGCATGTGGAGGTTCGGCAATTCTTATAAAGAACAGAATAAAACATTATTTAATGAACAACATATGTGAGGATTACCTACAAGCAACAAACATTTGTATTGAATTCTGTCAATACAACTTTGTTTTATCATCAATTTATTCGCCGCCTCGATTTTCAATAAAAGAACATCAATACTACAGCTTCTTCAATTCCCTTGGAGCTAGATTTTTGGTTGCTGGTGACTTTAACGCCAAACACACATTTTGGGGTTCACGTCTAGTGACCCCGAAGGGTCGTGAACTTTTCAACACCATTGCCAAAATGGGCTTAGATGTACTCTCAAGCGGGCATCCCACCTACTGGCCGACGGACCGACGGAAGATTCCCGATATTATTGACTTCGGAGTAGTGAAAAATATCCCTGTAGAATCGATACAAGTGGAGCCTTCATTAGACTTGTCTTCAGATCACTCTCCTTCTATTATTTCAATGCGTTTCCTTCAAGGGTATGGCTCTCCATTTCGGGACATGTCTAAATCCAGAGTAAGTTGGATAAAGTATAAAAAGTATTTAAGTTCCCACTGCACGGAAAATGTAGTGTTGAGAACTACCGAGGATATTGATGGGTCGATTGGCAAGTTTACTGAGGACATACGAAGAGCTGTGCATCACGCTTCCACATATGACGTTGAATGCAGAAATAGGACAAACAGAACTTATTTCGCTGAACTCGAACATCTCCTGACAGAAAAAAGAAGAGTTAGAAGAGAGTGGCAAATTCACAGGTCTCCTCAACTGAAAGCTAGGCTACGGGAATGCAGAGATATACTAAGAAATTTCTTAGAAACCCAAAGAATGGCTTCACTTAAATCATACTTGGAGGGAATTGACAGTTCCCCACAATCTGACTATTCGTTATGGAAGGCGGCACGAGGTTTAAAAAGACCAGTTAGAGGAAAGCCTCCTTTGCGAAATCCGATTGGTGACTGGGCTAGAAACGATTCCGAGAAAGGGACTTTATTTGTTAACCATTTGAGAAATGTGTTTACTATAAACAACTCAAATAATGCAACTGAATTGCCACCACTCGTTATTAGACCTCCTGTACCTCTAAGACTTAGCTTTAATGATATTCAAAGCGCTATTGGTACTCTGAACCTTAAAAAAGCTCCAGGTATGGATAAAATCAGCAACAAAATGCTCGTGGAGTTACCTCGTATAGCTAGAAGAATTATTCTCTTCATCTTCAATGCTATTTTACGCCTAGAATACTATCCTGCAGATTGGAAGGTATCTATGATTACCATGATTCCTAAGCCAGGGAAGGACCTCACCAAAGTAGAGTCATATAGGCCAATTAGCCTACTGCCGACAATTTCAAAACTGTTTGAAAAATTGTTAATGGCTAAGTTGATTCCAATTCTGAACGACACTCATTGTATTCCAAATCATCAATTCGGGTTCAGAGCTAAACACAGTACCATCGAACAAACACACAGATTAGTAAATGTGATAAGACGGTCGTTTGAAGAGAAAAAATACTGTTCCGCGCTTTTCATTGATGTTTCCCAAGCGTTCGACAAAGTCTGGCATGAAGGTTTAATGCACAAAATAAAATTAGCTCTGCCTGCTAACACCCACAAACTTATGAAAAGTTATTTATATGGTCGCAAATTTACAATCAAAGAAGGCGAGTTTTTAAGCCCCGCTCAGCCAATTGAAGCAGGAGTACCCCAGGGTAGCATACTGGGTCCTACTTTATATTTGATTTATGCATCCGATATGCCGTCAGACCCCAATATACATACTTCAACTTTTGCTGACGATACAGCCTTTATTAGCGTTCATAAGGACCATCAAATAGCATCACAGAATTTGCAGAATTATATTTATAAACTAGAGAATTGGCTTGAGCTTTGGAAAATCAGGGTTAACGAACAGAAATGTATTCATATAACTTTCACATTGCGAAAAGATACCTGCTCGTCCATCAGAATAAATAACCAAATTATTCCGCAACACAATGAAGTCAAATACCTCGGAATCCACCTCGATCGTCGTTTAACCTGGAAGTCTCATATTGACGCAAAACTTACACAGATGAGATTAAAAGCAGTGCAACTTAATTGGCTAATCGGCAGAAATTCTACATTAAAGTTGGATTGTAAACTTTTGTTGTACAATGCAATTCTAAAGCCAATATGGTGTTATGGAATTCAATTATGGGGTACTGCCTCAGCATCCAACATTGAAAAAATTCAAAGAGGTCAAAATAAAATTCTACGTATAATTACTGCAGCTCCATGGTACGTTAAAAATTCTCGAATTCACAAAGATCTAGGCATTCCTTTGGTGAAAGACGAATTTACAAAATACGCCTCAAAATATGTCAGCAAACTTGAACACCATCCAAACCCACTTGCACGAGACATCCTTAACTTTAGTGGCCATGTTCGGTTGAGAAGGAGGGATACCCTTGCTTTAACTCAAACGCAAAACAGATGACTGGATCAGTGGATGTAAATTTTTTTGTAGTATCATAATATTTTGTCTAGCACTGGCTGGACTTACTATTTTCTTTTAGTATTAAGATTCGAAAACTTATTGTCATTTCAATATCTGAAGATTCAATAAATAAATATAATGTATTATAAAAAAAAAAAAAAAAAAAAAAAAAATAATATTTAGACAATATTTTAATACCGAAACATTTCATTTTTCATAAAGTGAAAATTTTTTAATGATTTAAATTTAAAATTTTTTAGTTTAATGATTTTTTGTGAGCTTTAATTTTCTGATATTAGGGTGGTAGGAACTGAGATCTGGTGAGTAAATGCAAAACATTGGTCTCAAGACAAAAACATCGATATATCTATAAATGCCGAAGATATAACAAAAAATTTATTTTGGCAACAATACTTCATATTCGGTGATGTACCGAGAACTTTTTTTTTCGAGACACTAGTGTACAAACTTGATTGTACTAGCAATTGGTTTACTCTCTTATTCGTATTACATATGTACAGTCGGAAGCAAAACTGACCGGATGTTTTGCATTAAGAAAGTAAGGTAATGAAAATAATACATATACATATATGTATGTCATATATATGTATTTTTTATTTAATTGAACCTTATTCTAAATTATAAAGAACAAAAACTGACATAAATTGCTTCAAAAAAATAAAAAAAATTAAAAAAAACAAAAAATTCACTATTCGGACACTTTTGCACAGTACAAGAAATAAACATTATCACGATATTGCTCTGTTCAAATGTAACAATATTTGATCCGTTGTTTTTTTTTGTCTATTGCGATCTCGTTATCAAGCTTTTATTGCTCTATTTGTGCATTATTGTTTGACCAGTGAAGTGATTAAATTGATTTTTAAATAAAAAATTAAAAAATCTTTAAAAATGAGAAAAACGCCAACTGATATTGAAAAATAATTATTCATGCCGTAAGATTATTGGTAAATGAAATTTAAGTAAATCCACGGTAAATGATATGAAAATGATAATGTAGCTGATAATGTAGCTTGCAATAATAACCACGGGGGTCGATCAAGACTACTTTCTGATGGTCATGCCCGGCAGATTGAACGTTTGCTACATAATAAGGACATAAAAAATGCTGCAAAAAGTATTGGTAAGAATGTCAGTTCCTGGACGGTTAGACGAGCATTAAATAGAATTGGTTTAGTAGCCAGTGTGCAAAATAAAAAGCCAGCACTTTCTGATAGAAATGTAAAAAAATGCCTTCATTTCTGTAAAACCGACAACAAAAATTAGACAGTAGATGAATGAAAACGGGTTATTTGGAGCGACGAAACGAAAGTCAACCGATACTAGTCTGATGGAAACGAATACTATTGGCATAGACTGCATGAGCGCATCATTATCTTACTTCCTTAATGCAAAACATCCGGACAGTTTTGCTTCACACTGTATGTATGTGTCTAAAAATGTGTGTATACTCCCAAATAAAAATACGAGTGATTTTAAGCAATAAGAATTGTACTGTGTGAACACCGAAGAAATTTCAAGGAAAACATTGTATTAATCTTTTCAATAAAAACTGCTTCGTGTAAATTGGGACTTTTATAGCTTTGTTGTTGTACAACAATTGATGCCAGCAAAACTAAACAGAGTTTTTTTTCTATTGTCTTGTTATAATTAAGCAAGACACACTTTTCGAAATATAAAGAAAATGTTGCATAAAAAATACTCTACACTACACTAGACTGATTACCTTGGATGTTTAAAGTAATCAATGGACTTGAATTTGTATTACTCACACACACATTTTGTTTATGATTCTTTTCTATACTTTTTTGCATACAAACCATCTGGCGATTTCGGAGATATGTACATGCTTGTTTATTACAATTTGTTTAAACAAATCCAAAGTGTGGTGCTTTATTTAAAATGCCTGGTTTATGCATTTCTGATTGATTTAAAGACTTGCTTGTTTTACCATTTTCAAAATATAAATAGCTGTCTCTTAAACTAAAATGATTGATATATTTATTTAGTTTTTTTCAAAAAAATATTTAAAACTGTTAATCTAATTTCCCCATTCATTAACCAGAAATTACCAATAAATCAGCGCACATTCATCAGAAAAATTAATCACAATTTTTGAATTATCATTTTTATACAATTATAGATTATTAGCACACACACAAAATAATTAAACATTACACTGTCTAAGCGATATGATAATTTAATAATTATTAAACAAATTATACGTCATCTGCACGTGACATGCAATTTAAAAACAAATACAAAGAAAACATATATTAATAAAGATATAAATAAACATACGAATGAATAATATTCAATTTGAATAGAAAGAAACTATAACATAAAAATAAAATTAATAAAAACGCAATGTTTTTGAAAATAATTGACATTAAAACATTCATTCTTATGAATAACAAACATGATAGAATACTCGTACAATGAAATGGTTAGAGCAGTGGGAAAGTGAACAAATATCATGATGGTCGTTATTGCTGATTAAATATACAACCAGGCAATTATTGGTTTATAATTTTTAAGAACAATTGATGTGACAGGAAACCCGTATGCAAAAAAATTTTAAACTACTGCTCTGATTAGCAATTTGTATGAATCCAATTGAATCGAATATTAAAATACACCTAATTCTGTTTTTACACGGTAATTGGATCCAGGAAACTTCGTGTAAAATAAACCGTGTAAAAAAAGACGTACATATGTATGCAAAATAGATGATTGGTTCCTTATCTCTAAAACCTATTGAAATTAGTGAAAAACATGGATTTGTTAATAACAACTATTCAGGTTTATAATAATGCAATTCAAAATCTTGTGCAAATGATATTGCATCATTGCATACTTACTGGCCTACAAACATTCACAAAAAACCAGATCTTTTAGACTATTTTATTACCAAGAATATAAGACATGATTATCTAAATATAAAATCATGCTTTGAATTGTCTTCTGACCACTCTCCAGTGGTACTTTTATACCAAACCGATGTACTTCTATCCAATCAAAATAAATTTATATACAACAAGAAACCCGACTGGGATTGTTTCAGGGAAATCTTAGAGACAAAACTCGACACAAATATATCGCTAAAAACCGAAGAAGAATTGGACAATTCTATAGCTTTTTTCAATGATACGCTTATAAACGCGGCTAGTGATTCTACTCCATCCAGAACACACACAGTAGATAAATTCAGTATCCCACCTCATATCCAAGAGAAAGTAAAAGCTAAATGAAGATTAAGAAAAAGATGGCAAACTACAAGGTTAATTCAGGACAAAACCCACCTTAATAGGCTCACAAAAGATCTCAAAAACTTGCTAAAGAAGATACACTCCAAAGATATCTTACTAACCTTGGCTCTTCAGCTACAACAAATTACTCGCTCTGGAAAGCAACCAAAAAATAAATAATGGAATCTTACATCAGCCGCCGATCTAAAAACCTGATCTTACATGGGCCCGCACAAATGAAGAAAAAGCTAATGTTCTTGCAGATCATTTTTCTAAAACCTTTACAAACCCAATGGACGAAAAGGATACAACTTTTCAAAGTTTTTCAAACAGCTCTTCCAACTCTCATATCAGAAGAATTTCAATTAATGAAATTAAAAAAATTATAAAAACAACAAAAGATAATAAATCTCCTGGTTATGATCAGATCACCGGAAAACTCCTAAAAGAATTGCCAAATAAGGCCCTAGTCTATTTAAGAAATTTATTTAATTCAATTATAGATATTAAATATTTCCCAAAAGTATGGAAAGTCGCTGAAATAATCGCTATTCCTAAACCAAACAAAGACGCCTCAAAAAAAAACATCTTACAGGCCAATTAGCCTCCTGCCACTGCTGTCAAAGATCTTCGAAAAACTCTTCTATGAACGTATTGAACCAATTCTTCTAGAAAGACAACTCATCCCCAAACACCAATTTGAATTTAGGCGAAAGTTCTCTACTATACAACAAATTCATAGAGTAACAAATAAAATATCGTCTGATATTGACAAAAAAAACTTTTGCGTTGCAACATACCTCGACGTTGCAAAGGCGTTTGATAGCGTATGGCACAAAGGTCTTCTTTATAAACTAAAAAATCAATTGTCAAAAGAATTCTTCTTAATACTACAAAACTATCTACAAAACCGAAGATTCTATGTTAAATATAAAGACGAGTATTCAAAAATACTTTCTATAAAAGCTGGAGTACCTCAAGATAGTGTCCTCGGACCAATGTTTTACCTCCTGTTTACATCAGATATTCCAACTCCTACAACAAATAACAATATGATAGCAACATTTGCTGACGACACTGTTCTACTATCGTCACACGCAAACATCAAATGGGCTATGCAAAACCTACAACAACTGCTCAATAATACAATGAATTGCTTCCGTAGTTGGGGAATTCAAGTAAACAGTGATAAAACAATACAAGTAATCTACACTAATAGAAAGATACCAAACTTTCAACCTATTCAAATAAATAATGTACCAATTCTTTTGGATACAAAGGCGAAGTAAATTGGCATTATAATTGACTCAAAACTTAACTGGAAAGATCACATCATTCAAAAGAAAAAAGAAATAAACAACAGGTTTAGACAATTAGTTTCGCTATTAGGAAGAGAATCTAAACTAACAACACAATTATAGCGCCAATTTGGAAGTACAGCGTAGAAATATGGGGTACAGCTAGCACAACAAACTTAAAAATTATTCAACGAGTTTAATCTAAAATATTGCGAACTATATACAGAATGGTATATCAGAGATGAGGACATACATCGAGATCTAAACGTCAAAACAATAAAAAAAATTATCCGTACCAGCAGCATAAAATATACAACTCGTTTAACACAACATTCCAACATGGAATTCAGGCAGTTGCCAGCAAACGAAATCCTGGCACCTAGAAGACTTAAACGGTATACACCTTCAGAACTACACAGAAAAAAATAAAAATGAGTTTCAATTAAAATATATGTGGAATCAATTAAAAATTTAATTGAAATCGGACCAGTAAACAAAATGATAGTATCAATTAAAAAAAAATGTGAGATTTAATTGAAATTATCAGAAAAAGTGAATCAATTAAAATTTTAATTGAAAATTATTTTAAAATCAATTAAAGGTTTAATTGAAAAAAACATGATTTTTTTTCTGTGTAGCTGAGCGATACTAATGGAGACAAAAACTGTGTATAATCAAAATATATATATATATATATTACTTATCATTCTAAAATTCGATTTAAGTTATCTTAGGTACTGATTTAAGATAATTATCATCCCACCTCTGTAAATTAAATTACTTATTGTCATCTTGTTGACAGGTGTAATAATAAAGGGAAATTAAAAAAAATAAAAGGGAACAAATTTCATGTGAATAATTTATTTAATTTTTAAAAAAATATTTAAAAAATCCTAAGCTCTCTGTTTCTAAATAATAATTAATATTTAATATTTAACAAACAGTTTACCCGACTTTCAATGTGAGCCACTGTACATATGTAAATAGCTACTTTAATTTAGTTAAATCCTTAACTTTATCAAATTGTAACCATATTTACCGTTGTAATATTTTCATCATCCTCTTCCTCCTCCTCCTCGCCATCATCATCATCTTCATCATTGTTGAGATCTTTGGCCACTGTCGAATGACTCAAAGTCTCGCCGCTACAAATGCCCACCGAACCGGCAATATTGTGGCTAGAGGCAACAATGCTGCCGCTACCGCAGCCGCTGCCACTGCCACTGCCATTGTCCATCAGCATAATAATAAAAAATAATTAGGTGGAGGACAATATTTAATTATTATCCACTTATACGCTTAAACAAATAACTATTTTAATTATACTTTGTTTTATTATACTTTTTATCGTTGTTATGCACTCATGGTAGATATTCTCTCTTTCTCTTGCTCTCAAGCAGAATTAACAGACTAATAATAACAATAACAATTAAAGATAATTACACAAAATATGGTTTTATTTGCAATATTAATTTTTATTATGTTTATTTGAATTTTTTTTATTTTTTTGTTTATTATCACTTTCTGTTTGATTTTTTTTTTTTGTTAAATTAAAAAAAAAGAGAGACCGACTCTTTTTGTTTCTGCGGTTTTTGAAGCTTGTTCATGAAATTTTTGCAAATACTTAGCTTTGCATGCGGTTGTTGTATTTATGTTAAAGTTGCCGCCTTTGTTGTTGTTTGCAATAATGCTAAAATTTTATTTATTGTCTTGTTCCTTGATTTTTATGTCATTCAAAAAAAAAAGCAAGCAACACCAAATTGTCGTTACGAATTTAATATTTTTCAATCATGATAAATTTCCTTTTCTCCAAACAAGATAAAGAGTTTTAGCAGCTTTTCCAGGCTTTAAGTATCTGTTAAGAATTTAACACTTTTTTGAAACAAAGCAAATACATAAAAGGAAATGACACATTTTTTTATCTTAATTATGGTCATGCTGTGAACACTTTTATTATTAAATGAAAAAAAGAAAAATCCCACAGCGGAAAACAAAAATTTCTGGTCACGAATAAACGAGCAAGTTAATTACAATAAAATAACTTTTTGGAGCAGTAATGGTTTTTTATAATTTAATGTTGCATTTTTAATGTATTAATAACATTTAATATTTTATATATATTTTTTTTTAATTTTACAATTTTTCTTTTGGTTGTGTTTTTTTTCCTAAATTTGTTTAAAATCTTTAAAAACTTCTTTTATTTAAAAATATATGTATATATTAATTATATTAAGCGAATTGACAACATTTATGTTTAAAAGCCTTAAGGCAACTAAATTGTTGTTAAGAGCTTGCAAAAAAGGTCCTGGAAAGCTTCTTATTGTTATTAAAGCAAAAGAAAATTTTCACTTTAGCGCCAAAAACTTAAAAAAAAGTGAAAGTTTTTTTTGAATTTTTAACCTTAACACAAATCAAATTGTTTCAAATAAATCTTTGCTAAGCTTAAAATTAAAAATTTTCTTTCTAATTATTATTATTTGCATTTCCTTTTAATTGTTTATAAAATTTTTTATTAGAAAAACCGGCATTTCTAGTGTTAAAAACATCTTTATTGTTGCATTCTCTCTCTCTCTGTGTTTTAAACATAACTCTCTGAGAAAAAGCTTTTAGCTAGAAACAGCTGTTGACGTTATGGTTTCATTTAATTTGAGAAAGCTTTTTATCCCATGCTTTCCTAAAGGTTAATGTCACTACATAAGTCATTCATAAGTACGTAGAAACTCGCATAACTAAATGTGCTAGATACAAATACACATATGTACATACGAATATATATTTGTATATTTCTTGTAATGTTCTTTGAATGTAAGCTTGTGCCTGCGCCTGCATGTCTTTTGAAAGACATTATTTTTAGCTTTCGTTTGTTGTCTAACCAAACAATTGCGTGTGTGTGTGTATGTACGAGTGTGAGAGTGACGTAAGTTTTATTCTTGCAGGTGGTTTCTAAAAAGGATTTCCGGGATTATTTTTCAACAAACAAACCAGTAAAGTGCATTTCATTGGTTTTCTGTTTTGCTTTGACCCTGATGTGCTTCATCTAAAATCTTCTAAAGCTTTTTATTCTCATGTCTGGCTACAGGTGCTTTTGATTTATTTACCAACACATAAATTTCCGGTTAATTGCCACTGCAAGTGGTTTGGGATACACAAGAAGAAAAGGATTAAAATGAATGGGAATGCATTTTAAATGACAATCAAAATGTCATTAGTTTGGGCAGTAACAGAAAATGGAAAATATTTGCTTTAAACATAAATCTGTTTGGAAAGAGGAAATGAGGTAATGCATCTATTTATTAAATTTGATATTGAACTTGAAATTGTAGTTAAAGCATTGTTCACATAAAATCCCAACGCATAAAAGTTTTAATATTAATATTATTAATATAAATGAAACAGTGACTAGTTAGAATGTTCTTTATGTCAATGTTACTATGGTCGTTGGCACTTGATAATTGACACTCTCTCTCTCTCTCCCTCTCTCTCTCTGCATTAACTGTAACCTAGAAAATTGTTAGTATTATATCTTAATCAATACATTTGTGTACAATATAAATTTATCCAAAAACCTTTTCCCATCTTTCTGCCAACATATATTTTCCGAAAGACCTGCTCATATTTTAAGGCCAAGAATGCATTAAGCCAATTACGGATAACCTGCTCTAAATTGAAGCGTATGCCAAACAGAACATTCTGCATCGATCGAAACAAATAACAGTCGTACGAACAAGGTCTGAACTATAAGGCGGTCGACGCAAAACTATCCAACCACTTCTTTCTAAATAGATTTTAACAGGTATTACAATAAGTAGCCGAACGTTGTCATGATGGAATATTACGCCTTCATGTCTGGCCGTTTCTCGGCCAATGCTCGCTTCAAACGAATCAGTTGCATTCGGTAAAGGTTCGCTGACGAGATTTCAGCAATTAATAATACATAGGATCCTTTTGGCTCGGGCTTGAAATACGATCTCTTAAGGTACGGTCACACTTGGCAAATATTAGCCGAAAAAGACGTAACATTTTATTAAAAAAACCTTTTCTTATTTAGGCCAAATCACAACAAATATTTAGTTTTAATTTATTTGATGCTGTTTGTTCTTGCAAAACTCTTGTAAGAGTAAACAACGTCAAACAAATTTGTGCTAAAACAAGTGAGTAAATATTTGCCAAATGTGACCGTAACTTTACGCTTCGAGTTAGCGTAATGGATCCATTTTTCATCACAAGTAGTGATTCGTTTTTCATTTTACAGAGTTTAAGCAGCATTTCGGGCATGCAAAATCGTCTTTCAAGGTCTCCCGGCTGCAATTCGTACACTGTGTTACATTACTATAATTACACTTGATATTTGCTATTTGTTGTAAAGTTACGAACAGTTTTTTAAAACGTGTACAATTTTTTAACAGTATGGTTAATGATTTCTTTTTATCCAACATTTTGGAGACAGCTTGATTAATTTAAGAGATAAATTGTGCATTCATTTGCATTTCGTAAATGTTTCATAACTATAATTACATTTGATGATAAACAAGAAAGAATATTAGCAAAACAAAAGTAAAACAGTTATTTATTCTTACTATGCAGTTTAAATAAGAAATGGATTAAGTTTTTGAGCAATTGTAAAAATAAATCTGTCACATGTTGTAGTGACAAATTTTACAAATAATCTGGACTATTAAGGTAAAAATAAAAGTGGTTACCCGAAAAAACTTTCTGAGCGGCCAAACGCAGAATTATAAACTCTGCCAGTAGTCTTGGTCTGATTATTAATGAATGTAAGGTAAATGTTTTGTATACAATAACCATAAGTTGATTGCTAAAAAAAAAATCCCAGACTATTGCTGGACAAAAGCCGTTGTCTGTGCCAACGCTATTACTCCGCCAAAACTGCTAGTCTTAAATTTATTAAAATAAACTTACAAACTAACTGGAAACATGTTAGCCTATAATATTTGTTAATAATTGCACTATGTAAACATGTATTTGTTAAAGGTAAGTTTTTTACGATGAAACAAAATTCAATTTTGATGGTGCAGATGGTTTCAATAGCTATTGGAGAGACCACGATGTTTCTCAAAAAGAAATTTTCAGATGATTTTTGATGATTTGGGCAGCTTTGATGAAGACATTATCAAAATTAATTCTTCTGATTTCATAAAATTACTAGCTGATAAATTCGTGACATTTTTGGAAAATAGTAATGAAAAGCAATTAATTTTTGAACACTCAACGCCACTTGAATAGCACATTCCTTATGGTATCAGTATTTCTTTCCATATTTCATAATATAAAAATAATCGCTTGGAACTTTGGAACAGTTTTTATTATGTTCTTGTCTTTTTCTCTTTAAAACAATTCAGCATTGCAAATGAACCGTTTTAAGAATTTTTTATATTTTCTTTTGATGTTCCCTGAAAATTATAAAACAAAAATTGCGCCATTTGATTACGTCATCTAACAGCCGAGTTTGCAAACAGGATCTGTGAAGTGTTGATCAGGAAAGGAGACTGTGCGTTTTCTATACAAGTGGTGAACTACTTTTTATAACTTTTTTAAGTTAGTTTACAAAAAAAGCTTGTATAAAAAAAATTTGTGAATATTTTAATAATTTCAGTGTTTTTATAGTTATGAAACACTAATTTCTTTAAACATATTTCAGAGGTAAAATAAAAATAATATTTTTTTTTTTTTTTTTGTTAAATAATCACCCCTATCGTGAATAAAAATTCCACATGACATTTGTTCCCTTTTATTTTTTTAACATTGAATTTTAATAGGAAAATGTGAAAAGGGAACAAATTTTATGTGGAATTTTTATTCACGATAGGGGTGAAATTTTTTTCTTCTTCGTTTCACGTACATCAAAATTAAATTAATAAAATTAAAGTTAAATTGTTTTACTTTTTCTTTAACTTACAAAATTTAGAAAATTTGAATGTATTTATAGTTATGCAACACAATTTTCCTACTTTTGAATGATTGCAGCTGCTTGCAAACGTTTTAAAATTGCTACCTTGAGTAGCTGTCAATAATTGTCAATGAAATGAGTTTGACAACAATCTTCATGGTGTAATGCCTACAATTCTTGGTCTTCAAACTGTTTTCGCTGGCCTGGGTGATCTTTATCTTCTTTATCAAAATCACCACTTCTCAACCGCACAAAACATATCTTTCATATTAAAACCAATGGAACACATTCACCATAAGCTTTGGTAAGCAATCGGTGTACGTCAGCCGTACTTTTTGTTCAAAAAAAAAAATACTCAACATACGAGTATGACGCTTTTTTGACTCAAAATTCGAAAAAACTTTGTATGTTCAATAACTATGTCCAAATTTACATGAAGCATTTTTTATTGAAAAGATTTATCAAATTTTTTCTTTTAAATTTCTTCGATGTTCACACAGCACAATTCTTATTACTTTAATCCTCGTATTTTTATTTGAGAGTATACACACATTTGTATAAGAAAGTAACACAAGTTGCTAGTACAATCAAGTGTGTACTTGTGACATCACCCCGATGTCTAAAAGGTAAAGCTTAAAGAACTGTTTCATGTTCCTTCAAAAAAAAGTTGCTAAAGACAAAAATCGCGTTCAAAATATACGCCAACAAAAAGTTAATCTCGCATATTCATTCATTTCTCAGCAAGTTGAATTTTGTCTGCTTGTGTGTTTTAGAAATAAATAAATTTTAATAAATCAAAACCACATTTTCAATTGTATACTAACTAAATATAAGTATAAGTAAGAAGAATATGTGTGTAATGTCATTTTACAAATTGTTCAATTTTATTCATTTGAAGTCAAAAATCTTCTTACTCCTCCCAATACTGCCAACAAACACATAAAATTCTCAATTCTCAAGATGTTTCTTTGAACTTGTAAGTCCTTCACAACTATATACAAGAACATTTTCTTATCAGTATTTTTGTATATACTGTGAGCGTCAAAATAAACTCAACACCACATATTATTTAAAGAAAAGCTTAATTATATTAATATAAATAATATTTTATTAGAAAATTGTATTGCATTTTTATATACATAGTTATTTAAGTAGAATTTAATTCACAAAAAAGAAACAGAAACAAGAGCGTATACAAATTTAATTGATTTATTGTTAAAATAGACCAACTTTTATGCGTAAAAATAAATTAACCCTGGCATCATTCTTATGCAAAAAAAAACCCTGTCGTTCCAAAAGTAGTGGCAATTCCTGGAATTTTCTTTGTTTGAAAGTATCACAGTAAAGTGCCGTTCAAAGTAAAATAATTGCAAGTTTCATAACTTATCATTAAAAGAGATTAAGTGACGTTTAGTAGTGAAAAATTGACAATGAGAAAAGAAACATGAATAATGAATCGGCAAATCATAATAGATTTACATTAGAGTTAAACCGAAACCGGGTTTTTGCAGGCTGAAACCGAACTAAAACTAATATTCGGCACAAAAATTCAAATTCGGCCTAATCCCAAACAACCCAAAACTTTTAAAATGTACTATTAATTTTCAGTGAAGGAAACTTAAGACATTAACATCGGACAACACTGTATTAAACATTAAATTATATTTCTTCCCTGAAGATGATCAACAAAGTTGCTCGAAATATTGGAAACAAATAAAATATAATAAAAATTAAAAACGAACAAGAGTCTTTATATTTTTAATAAAAGAGACCTCAAGCCGAGTTAATAAAATAAAAAGATTTTCAAAAAATAATTATTGATTTTAATTTTTTAACATGTTTATATAATTATAAGGTGCCCTATTGTACCAACACTAAACTTCGCACTCCATAAATCTTGATTTTTCATCAAGAACGAAAAAAAATTTTAAGGAACAGTTTAATATATTTTACAATAAAATATAAATGTTTGTATTCTATTAATTATATTACAAATTTGTATCACCTTAAGAATTCATGAAAAATCGTCGGTTTCGGTATTCGGTCAAAATAAGGCCGAATGCCGTATATTGGTATTAGGCCGATTTTTGACCTAATCGAAAACTGAAACTAAATCCTAGGTTGGACTCTAACTTATATAGAACAAGTAAATAACTGCGTGAAATAGATAAAATCATTGGAAGACATCACTGTACAATAAAAACAATAATAGAATAGTAGAAAAATGCCTGGTGCAAAACAAACAAAAAGCGTCTTACAAAAACTGAAGTAAGATCTATAGTAAGTGAAGTAAGAGCCAACCCAACATCTAGTGCTGCAGAAATAGCTGAAAATGTAACCATAAATTTCTGGAAAACCTGTAAGCGCGAGTATGATTAGAAAATCTACATGCTAGAGTAACGTGGCACAAGACGCCTTTTATATTAAAGAACAACGGCATTAAACTTTTGAATTTCGAAAAAAAAAAAAGCAAAATGGGTCTCAAATTTTTTGAAATAATATTCTTTTCATCGAGAAAAGTCGATTTGGAATTAAAAATCTCCCAAAAACCAACAACGAAGCCTTTAGCAATAAATACCTTACCAAGACGGTAAAACATGTCGCCAGCTCAGTAATCGTCTGGTGTTGCATGGTGGCATCAGGGATCAATATTCTTACATTTATAGAATCTACAATGAAAAAGGCAGATTATCTCGATATTAAAAAAAAAATATTGAAGCCTCTAGTGTAGAGAAATCAGAACTAAGGCTGAACTGGATTTTCCAACAGAACAGTGCTCCTACGCATACCTCTAAAATTGTGAAAGAGTACCCCATAAGCCTTCGCCGTGCCTCTCATGTGACCACACGGATTCTACCTTTTTGCGGTAGGGATTTTGTTTCATTAATCATTTTCTTCCATTTTGTTTCACTCAATTTTTTTTTAAATATTAATATTAGGGCTATAGACAAATTGTTGGCATAGTACCAAGAATGTTTTAGCAAAGAAAACACCTGTCTCCCGTCATTTTGAGGAAAAAATTTACGCAGGGAAGCAAATTTCTAAAACCTTCCAAGAAATTTTTTTCCAAAAATTTTTTATTAGTTATTTTTTTTTTATGTACTTATACAATATTCATGTATGTATTAATAAACTTTAAGTTTAATGTTGGCGATGATTTAAACAGTGAATAAATATATTGTACAACTTTTATTGCTCGCTCTGCACATATTCTCGTATTACTCCTTTGTTGCAAAGGAATTGCTGAAGGTTCTTTTACCCAGTGTCTTTCAAAACACGCCTTCGCTTTTTGAATGATTGTTCTAAGCCTTTGCAATTTTCTTCAAATATCGTACCATTTTCCAAATGGAAATGGTGTATTTTTCAAAACTCCTTTAACAGATCATAATCTAGGCATTTGGTGATGGTACAATCTATGAAAATCGGTCATTGCTTATATTAAATACATAAAGTATTTTACTCAGGTTTTTACATATAACGAATTCTGATACTTTTAGGAATACATAGAAATGTCAGGTTAATATTTTTTAAAATTTCCGTGAGATAAAAATGGTTGTTTTCAAACTTTAACCCGATCCCTGCACGAACTTTATTTAATGAGTGTTAAAAAGTTATAGCCCTAATTTACACGTGTACGAATATGTATATATATACAGAGTTGCAAAAAAAAAATAATTTCTCGTACATTGTTGACATTGTCAGTTTGACAATTTTCTTACAACAATCTTACAATGGCAAAACATGCGTTCACATGATTGTTAGATGTCTGCAAAAATTGTATATTGTTAGACGTTTTCTAAACATTTTTCTGACAATGTTGTAAGATCTGACAACCGTCTGTACACAGCTTTAGACTTTAGAAAAAGTGATGCATTGTTATATTTCCTAATCTGAAATTTTTTAATAATTCCTCATGAAATCTATACGACGAAAAAGAACCTCTCATTAACTGTATTTTAGTGTATGAGAAATGCATACGAGGGCGGTTCGAAAACTTCTTAGCATAGAACAGAAAGCGCGGTATAAACAGCAAAAAATTAAATTCTTTGCAAAGTACTATCTGTGCAATGAAATTTAAATTAAATTTCTTTTCGATCTGGCAACTCCTTGCTCAAAAAAGTCGCATCCGCGATTTTTTACAATGGAAAAATTAGAAATTCGTGGTGTCATTAAATATTTAAATAAAAAAGGTTTATCGGGACAAGAAATTCATAATGATATGGTGAATGTGTAAGGTGAAAGTGCTCCTTCATACGCAACAGTAAAAAATTGGGTTGCTGAATTTACAAGTATTGAGGATGAACCACGTAGTGGACGTCCAAAAACAGCAACAACAACAGAAATTGTAGCCAAAGTCCATGATACGGTATTAAATGATCGATGCATAAAAGTGCGTGAAATAGCTAATATCATGGACATCTCAAATGATCGAGTCCATTTCATTTTGCATGAAGAACTACAGATAAAAATGCTGTCTGCAAGATGGGTGCCGCATTTGTTATTAGTCGAACAAAAACGCATAAGAATGAAAAATTCTCAAGCTTGTTTGGATCGTTTTAAGAAAAATAAAATGGTTTCATAACTGTTTACATGGATCCACCACTATACCCCAGAGACAAAAGAACAATCCAAGCAATAGACAAAAGTTGGAGAAAGTGCCCCAAAGAAGGCAAAAACAATTCAATCGGCTGGTAAGGTTATGGCAACGATTTTTTGGAACCGCCATCGTATGTAAATATTATTAAATTATTTACATGAAGGTTATTGATGATGGTGAATTGGAAATTTGTTTGAAAATAAAATAAATATTTTAAATAAATATTTTTTGTAAGGATAGCCTTAAGGCAGTATTACAGAATGAATGGAACAAGATTTCGCCTGATTTCACTAAAAAAAACTCGTTGACTCTTTGTCTAGAATATTGTCAGCTGTGACAAAGGAAAAATTACTTCAAACAAAATATTAAATACAATGTTTTGTTTTACATAATTTGGATGTACCTGTTTACCTCATTTTGACTGCAAAAATCTAGTACTTTTGCGTTAAAATTAAATTGAATTTTGTTGTGCTGCATATTTTTCTAGTTTTTGTTAATGAGTTACATATATTGGGCTTAAGTTACTCATAAATTGTGCATTATACTTATTTATTTTGTTTTAAATTTGTACTTGTAGTAGTTATAAAAAAACATTTTTTAGGTGTTGACTTTATACTGACGCTCACAGTATATAAGTACATATTTTTAAGCGGATTAATACCTGTCATGTCTTTGACAGGTATGATATTTAAATGGAAATAAACTTCTTAACTTTTTTCTCAATACCTCAAAGAGCAAACAAAGTACCAGCGAAATAATTGCAAATGATTCTTAACGTCATTGAGAATAAATAATAATAATAAGGTATGTAATATGTTTATTCCTGATTGGATGGAGTTAATTGTTTGGCAACAACAAATTATAAGAAAGAAATTAATTAAATTAAAACCGTAAGGGAAGTAGAGTATGAAATTATTAATAGGTAATTGCTGAATAAATGAAATTATAGGATGTGATTATACCCTTCACCTTCATGAGGAGGGTATATATAAGTTTGTCATTCCGTTTGTAATTTCCACAATATAATTTTCCGACTCTATAAAGTATATATATTATGGATCCTTATAGATAGCGGAGTCTATTAAGCCATGTCCGTCTGTCTGTCTGTCTGTTGAAATCAATTTTCTGAAGTCCCCAGATATCTTCGGGATCAAAATCTTCAATAATTCTGTCAGACATGATTTCGAGAAGTTTGCTATTTAAAATCAGCAAAATCCATCCATAAATAACGGAGATATGAGCAAAAATCCGAGACAATCTCTGAAAATTTCATCAAAAAAACTATCAAACAAAATGTAGTAAGATAATATATATATATGTATGTATATAATATAATTATGCATCCACAACAACGGTGAAGGGTATATAAGATTCGGCATAGCCGAATATAGCACTCTTACTTGTTTTTATTTTCTTTTATTGTTTACAAGTGGCTTAAGAGAAATAATTACCAAAATATTGAAATATTCAAATAAGTCTGATGTTTGAATATAGAATTTCTGTCTTTGAATAACTTTCACTTTTCAGGCCTTTGAAAAGAAAAACTTAATAAATATTTACCTCAACTTTCTTTAGTGTTATTTTAATATCCATTCTATGAGTTTTCCTCTCGAATGGATCCAATTCGGGAGAATCCATGGGTGATGTTGTTGTAATGATGGGCAAAGGTATTTCAAAATCATCATAATACTCATCATCTTCCTCTTCAGTCAAATCATCCTCATCGGGATAATCCGGCCCATACATCCACATTTCACTCATTTTGCTTTATTATTTTTTTTTTCTTTTTTGTTTAAATTTTTCTTAATATTTATAAAAATAATTTCAAACACTTTTGAGATTTTAATATTTTTGTTTTTTATTTGGTTTTTAAAAAAGCTTTTTTTTCAATCTTTCTCAAATTTCATGTTGTATTTTTGTGATTTGGAAAATATTTGTTTAATTTCTTTATTAAATAATTATTGCTGCTGCACTGATCACATAATCAATTATATTTCTTAAACTTTTTTTGCGTTGTTTCTTTTAATATTTTTACGTTATCAAGTTTTTTTAAATTAATTTGAACGCGCTGCTAAATAAATGTGCAAAGTGAATTTTTTAACACGACCAAGGTACAAGAAACACTCAAAAACACTTGATTTACATAAATTTTAAAATTGTTAGAAAGCAATTTGTTGATTTGCAATTCCCTACATTTCGTTTCGCTACCAATTCCGTCCGTTGTTTTACAAAAGCAACAACAACAAAAATAATAAGAAAATCCAAACACATTCAATCTCAACAAAGAAAATCCAACAAATCTCAAGAGAAAATATTTTAGAAAGCAACAACAGAAATAACAAGCAAACAATTGTTTTGTTTAAACATAAAATTTTTATACACAAGTGGAAAACCGCAACTGGGAGATGGAGGTGGCTTTTCTTTTCTACCACCAGACATGTGTATTTCAAAAGAATTTCAACAAAAGCAACAATTTCTAATCAATTTTATAATTGAAATAAATAATAAATACAATCAGCTACTGCTTGAGATTTCCTCAACTAATGCTGTAATAATTTTGTCTAAGGTTTGTTTACTCTTTAGACATTTTCGTTTTTCATTTTTGATTTTTTAAATTTTTTTTTTTTGATTTACAGTATGGCCACTACACGAGTATGAACTTATTTCTGTGAGTGTATAGTATAGAAAATCGCATTTGTCTTATTAACAAGTGCCAACAAAAGTTCTTCTGATTTTTTTTTTATATTTTCTGGTTGGGTTTTTGACCATTTCTTCTCTCACTTGAATAAGAATTCAAGTTCAAGTTTAATGCAATCTATGTAAATATACAATAAAATTTTACAATGCAAAACCAAATAAAAAAACGCACACATTTAAATGATTGTGATCTTTTTATTTTTAGTTATTAAAAAAAGAGGAGAAGGTATGCGAAGTAAGATAAATATAGAGAGATAAAAAGTTTCTAAATATTTAATCCTACAGCACCATAGTGGGGAGGCGATTAGGTAATAATCTGTATTTGCTGGGACTATCACAGCAACCTGTACCTAATGTAACTGATTCATTTGAAGAGAGCATTAGCCGAAATACTTCAAGAATATGCGTTGCAATACTTCTTAAAACTCACAAATAGTAGTCAGGCTTATAGTCAGGCTTATAGTCTGACTACTATTTGTGTTGATCGAAGTAGCACGCTCTCTCGCAATTGATTTGATTCCTTCTTGACCACAAAAGATGACCTGCTGCCAGAGATTAAGAAAAGGTCACAGCTAAAGCTATGTACATGCGGTTGTCAGATCATACATTGTTGTCAGATTTGGCAATGTGCTAGCATTGTACTGACATTGAAAAATTCTTATCAAAAGGTAAATTGTCAGTTCAGACGACTGTAAGAAAACCTTAAAATTTTATTGGCAGACAATTGCCATACATTAAAATCCTCTATCAACAGAAATTGCCAGTTCTCACGGCTGTCAATTGTTGTATGGAAAAAATTGTTACATTCGATGTCATTTAGATGTCTGAAAATATTTTTGTCTTAAAATGTACTGAAAATGCCTTTTCTGACAAAGTTGAAAGACAAAAATTGTTCGTTCACATGGTTGTTAGATATTTTCTGAACATTTTTCTGACAATGTCGTAAGATCTGACAACCGTATGTAGATAGCTTAACAATGGCAATATTTTGGATAAATTTAATTTGACTTGAACTTGATTGTGGAATAAACAAACTTGATTTAGTAAAAAATAGATACGATAAAAATGTTGTGTCTTAAGTCTTATTTAAGCGAACGTTATCGTTCGACATCGTGGGCCAGGCGGTAATTGTTTACAATCGTGGCCTACTAAAATCCAACATGGAAAAAAGCTATTTAGGATGTTGCGACCGCTTGGAATCACTCACACTTTTGTGTATTATGTTATGAAGCTGTTTTAGGAATACGAGACCACCAAAAATCCGGCCGTCCGTGCACTGTGTCGAAAAGAGACGAATATACCAAAAACCAGAAAATCTTGTCACGGAAAATGCAAATTTCAAAGAAATCCATGTCTCGAATTATCAAAGAAGATTTGGGACTTAGCGCGTTCAAGCGATACACTGGACACTTGTTCACGGCCGCATTGAAGGAAAAACGGAAGCGAAAATCCAAAGCGTTACTCAGCCGGTACGCGAAGAACACTCGCAGACAACTTCTGAATACTGTCCAGAAAATCTTCACCGTAGAATAATCCTTCAATAAACACAACGATCCTGTGTATGCTTGGTGCTGCACAGAAGCATCCCAACTCATCCCGAGGATTAAATGAGACCACCATCTCGCGTCTGTAATGGTATGGTGGGAAGTGAGCTACGATGGCGTTACTATGCTCCATTTTTGCGAAAAAGGAGTAAAAACATCGGCCATAGTCTATCAAACAACCATCTTGGAATCCATTGTGAAGCCCCTCAACCAATTAATACTCTCCAACAAGCCATGGACTTTAAAGAAAGACTCTACCCAGCTTACAAAGCAACTGTGGCTCAAAGACAACGTTGCGGACTTCATATTAACGGATTAATGGTCAACAGCTAGACCAGATCTCAATCCGTTGGATTACAAGTTGTGGTTCATATTATATTACATATTGAATTCATAAAAAAATATTTTATCAATCCCAGAAAGGACAAATCAAATCAGATTGTGAAATCATATTCTGAACTCATGAACAGGCAAACTGCCAAACAAACACTAGTGTGAACAGTTTAGATTATTTTTGTGAGCAACATTTTTTGATGGACATTTAATGCTATTGATGCATTTAATGCTGTTTGTATTATTTTTTATGAATAATTAATAATTTTATTACAACATCTATTAATTTAGAAATGTGTAAAACCTCCTGTTGAACTTTATGTCTTAAACATTTGAATGATTTGTTTAATTTCTTTTCCTTTTAGTTTTTGATTTACAAAATCAAACAAAGTTCTATTGAGAGATTTATTTATTTGCAAGTATTTATAGTTCAATGTGTTTAATCTCTTAAGTACTTCAATTCATGTAAAATATAAATGCTCGAACAAAATAAATAAGTTTTATATTTATGAATTGAGTGTCTCTATTAAATTTTCACCGATTTCTTTAGTTTTTATACCGTTCGCTTTGAAATTTTTATAACTACTATATTTTATAACAAATTAATTAAGAGTTTAAAAAAACATGATAAAATAGAACACGGCAAATTATAACAATTTAGCTTAGACGAATGACAGGCACCCTACTGCATAAATGATAATAATTTAAGTAACACTTAAATTAATGCCAATAATGAAAGAAGTAATTGTATGACTGTGTTTGAAATCAAAAATTATTTAAATCAATGTTAAAAATAACTGTAATTTTAAGAAAGTGTAAACTTGGTTTCGATAAAGTTTAAGCTTTAAGTTTATTTATAACTGAAAAGTTAAACCAGTTATAAAATTAAGAAAAAGTCTTTTAAACGTTAAAAGTTGTTAGTTATTTTTATAAAATAACCACTAAGGCAAATAAACATTTTAAATAATAAATATATATTGTTTAAAATTAAGTCAGTGGAATTTTCCTTTGATTTAAATAACTATATTTAGCTTAAACTGGGTTTTAATTTTAATAATCACTAAAGCGAAGAGTGTTGCTAAATCTTTTAAGAAAGCATTTTCTTGGACTTTAAAACAAGTTAACTGCTTCCCGCTTCGTTGTGCCTGCTATTTTAGTGCCAATTAAATGGTTTCAAACTTAAATTTGTTTCATTTTAACCATTATGAGGTCTATTAAGTTTCTCTAAAATATTTGAAATTATTTAACATTTTTGTTGCATTTATTATTAGCACAATAAATTTAATAATTTTATCTATGGGAAAAATGTGTTAAATAAAACGTTTCATCAAACTGATGCATTAACCACATGATTTTTTAATTTTTATTATTATTTTTAACGTAATTAACCCATTAACTATTTATATACTCAATTCAGTACGATTGTAACTAATGAAAACGTGACTTTATATATTGAGGTAAATTACAGGAAGTGTTACCATACACGATTAGGGTTGTCAGATTTTCTTCATCTACGTCGCCAAAGCAGTTGCCAGAAATCGCCAAAATATACAAAAAATCGTACAAAAATGTCGCAAGAGTCAAAATTTTTAAAATTAACTATTTATTTTCCATTTACGAAGATTATAAATAAAATTTATTTTTAATTTTTCTCAGTTTATTAACACATAATAAACATAAAATTGAGATCAACATAGATATAGCATCTATGTATGTATGTATGTACCTATGTACTTTTAATTACACACATACACATATTTATAAGGTCGTAAACTTCTTTCATATTAGCTTTTAATCTTTTTAACATATTTTGTGTAGGTACAAATAAGTTGCAACAAATTTGATTAACATTCATATAGTTAATAATTCTAAGTAAGGCATCCAAAAGTTTATATTAAAATTTTAGGGCGCAAACGAGTTTTAGTACAACTCATAATTGAAAACACCCTTTCCACGCTAGCGTTACCAGTCGGAATTATCAATATGTTAAGAACGGCCAAAGCAATCTCTTTAAAATGAAATGTTCCCGCTGTAAGTTTGTTGGCATTTCTACTTTAAAATAATCTTTCCAATTAATATAAGCCAATTTTGACCATTGAAGTTCATACTCGTCTAAACACACTTTTGGATTTTGGAAAAGCCTGTGTCAACGGATTTACACATTTTAATATTGAAAATTCTCCATATGGGTGTTTCCACAGAAAATGAACCCTTACAGCTCAAAAATAAAATTATTATTTTTCGGCTAATATTACACAAAATAAATGTATGTGTCATTTTCCGAAGGATTAAATTTAATTTTCTTTATACTAACAAAAATATGCTGATTTTTGTTACCCACAATAAATGAATTCAAACACAAAAAACGTTTAACTTTTTATAATGTAACGACCGTTACTTAAAAAAAAGATTTTTTTTGTTATTAACAAAAAAAAACATTTCAAAGAATTTATTAAGATTTTTTACTTGACACATCCTGTGCAAAATTTTACAATCCATGATGTTTGTTTCCGAAATTTGAAAACAGCACATTTATAATGTAACGACCGTTACCTTTTTATTGGTCAAAAAAAGTATTGAAATTGAAATTTTTATGAATTCTTTCGATTGCTGCCGATGCTTGAACTTTCGTAGGTCCAAAATTAAGCAATCCTCGTGGCCTATTAGCTTAGGTTGCAAATTTATTTAAAAAATCTCCGAAAATCGGTAACGACCTTTACTTTGGAAACACCCATATATGTACTTTAAAGAGTCTCATATTTTTCGGCAATCAATTTTAACATTTCTTTTAAAAGTCTTTTGAGATATATAAAATAATTTTGTTTTAAAATATTTACTTGGTTCATTTCCATATGTATTTTGTTTAATTCAGTTTCAAACTCAGCTCCACAATCAATTGCATCTAATGAAAGGTGCACAAAAACTCATCAATTATTTCAATGTCATTTAAAATTGTCGGCTAAAGATTTTTGATGAAAAAATAATTATTACAGAAACTATTTGTGTGTACATGCTTCCTGCATCCATGTTTTCCGATTGAATTTCTAAATTTAAATGATTCATTTTATTAATAATCGGGTTGATAAATACTAGAAACAGTCTATTTTTTTCGTCACATTTTTTTCTGTCATTTTCAACAGTTGATATTAATAAGAAATTATGTTTTAACTCTATCCATTGCTCCAAAATTCTTTTGACGGCGGCTCCATATGATACCAATCAGTTCCAAAAACTTGAACGAGCTTTCTAAAATTATTTGAATCTAGTCCACAAAATGGCGACACAACTTAAACAATATTAATAGGATGCCAGATATATAAAAACGTTATTGTTAAGAAAAATTAGCTAAAAAAAATCGCCATCTCATTTAAAAACCGCAAAGAAATCGCCATGTCGCCAAATGGAAATTTATGTCACCATAAGCACAAAACAATCGCCATTTCTGACAGCCCTGTACACTAAATGTATAAAAAAAATTGGATAGAGATCATCGTGATTCTGCTCTCATCTCATTATCACAATGAGAGTAAAATACAATATAGTATTTCTATAATTTGTAGTGGTTTCAGACTGAAACTTTCAGTAATATATATATATATCTGATGACGTTCTCTTTCTAAATCCATCGTCTGTTCACATGATAAAACATTTGTTGCACCATTCTTGCGACATTTTAACATTAAATTGTTCACTTCTCCTATTTCGCTCATATAGGACCTAGTTACATTACAGGTACATTATATTCCTGATATTTCACTATTCAATTTTCTATTAAATTTTTTGACCACATAGTATTTATTAATTTAAAATTTCTTTCCTTTTTAATATACAGTTATTTATTCGCAGTGTTGCCATAAATTAAATTTCATCGTGGCAACACTGCTAGTAAATTAAAAAAAAATAATTAAGAGAAAAGAAGAAATGTCAAATTTGTCGCTTTATTTCACAAAACCTGCGACACTAGCTACCTCGTACTCTCTACTACGTATTTCATCAATAAACTTGAGTCGCAGGAGAAAAGTCGCAGGTAAAAGTCGCAGCGTGTGAACTCCTTCTTCAGGTATATGTTTGAATAATTCTGCTTTTAAAGTTCAATAAAATTAAACTTAAAACTAAGCGCCGTTAAAGGTCAAAACATCAAATTGATATTCCAAACAATAAAGATGTTTGGTTTGAAACTGGTTGATTATAGATTTGCCGGTTTTAACGTGTTTAATATTGCATTCACTCCCTCGTTTTTAAGCAACTATTTTGACTTTGACTTTAGAATGATTTACTACTCTATTCATAACAAAAATATATTAATTTTATAAGTGTTTAACCCATTTTGTAGCGATAACATACTAATCAGAAGAACAAAACATGGACAGAATTACAAAACTTTACATGTTCTTTCATCTGGGGAAAATGTACCGAATAAACGTTCATGTTCGATATTTTTTTTATACTTTATTAAAATGAACGCCTTGAAGAGGCATCGTTTTGTGCGCAGAAGACATCGACAAAATTACTGACACATATTTGTTCTTAATGACTAGAATTTGATGTGGTAGTAAAAAAATGATTAAGAACAGAAATGTAGCCCTTACAGAGCCATGAACACCGATATAGAAAATGTTATGATCGGACTAAAAATAGTGACACAGTCAATAAAATACTTAAAGGGCGGTATTTGTAGGCGTGGCAAAAAAAAAATAAAAAAAACTTATTCCTGGAATTGTTTTTACATTATCTTTAATCCTAGGGGGTGACTGACACAACTTTTTTTCGAACCACTCTACGTACTAATGAAACACAAGATATAAACGTGTAAGAAATATTGTGAACCGCCTGGTTTAATTATTTAATTAAAATATATTTTTATTAATTTAAAAAATATTGTTTATGTCGGCTTTTAATGGGTTAAAATTTGTAAAATTTGTTACTAACAAAACAAACAAGCAAAAATAGAACAGATAAAATTATAAAATTAAACTAATTCCAAATATGCGTGAGTATAAAACTAATGACAATAAAATAGAAAGCTACCAAAAAGTATACAGAATTGTTTTATATTTGATTGATCGCCGCTTACAGTGTTGTCACTGCTGCGGTTTAAACAAATTTAACTAAAAAAATATCAACTAAATGTAAGTAAACAAATAATTAAAATAGAAAATCGTTTAATATACGAGTATATTAACTTTAAACATATTTTTGTTACAATTTCAATAATTTAACACTTTAACGCTTTCAGAAATCAATAAAAGATCACATCTAGTTTCTTTATTAACAATTTCAACTCTTCTTAAAGGTCTGAGTGAAAACGTTGTAAGTTTAGTTGTCTTTTACCAAGAGTTAAGAGTTAATGTATCATAAAATATTTTCAAAATAAAAATATATTTAAAATTACTATTATAGTATTCAAATAATTGTTTAGGCTTAAGTTCCTCTTTAAATAAAACCTTTATTTTCGATATGTAGCATCTATGATGCTACACAAAGAAATAGCGAAATATCGAAAATAAAGATTTCTTAAATTTTAGTTTAGAATCTGTTAGTAAGTGTTAAAATGCTAATATTATTTTCGCATATTCTTTGGGAAAAACAAGTCAAGTTGAAAACAATTAACTTTTCTTTTGGAAAACTTTCTGAAAAATACACTTTTCAAGATCGGTTTTCACACAAGGTCAGTTTTCATAGAGAACAACAATATTTTACAAGGCCGGGTTTCATAGAAAAACAGTGGGTGGTATTATTGATTCCGCAAGGAAAAGAAAACTAAGCGGAAAGTAACATCGATCGAAAAAATGTCAAATTATGCTTCCGCACAAAAAATTTCTTTCTGCAATCGCTGAACGGAATGAATAATTTGACCCAATATTTGTGCCAGCGTCTGATGAAGACGATTAAAAAAACTAAAGAAAATCGTTTTTTTTTTTATTGAAAATCGTCTGGTGAAGTACAAAAGTACTTTTCCCGAAAAGTACTCGATCTCAAGATGTACCCCTTTGTTAAAATAAAATTTAAAGCTTTTGTTTTAAATAGTAAATATACCACTCAAAAGTACTTTTTACGAAAATTACCCATAATGTACTATAATGTTCTATTAAAAATCTACCTAATAAAAGTTAAGTGAACTGTTTAGAAGCTTCTTTAAATTATATAGCAAAAAATATAAATTTTTCATAAAACGTACTTTTTTGTAAAAAGATAAATTTTCAGCAAAAGTACCTTTTTAGAAAAGTACTTGATTGAAAAAAAATATTTCTTTGTTAAAATTTAAATCTAAAATGTTTAAAATGTACCAAATAAAAGTACTTTTTTTTAAAAAAGCGCAAAAATTTTCATTTTATTTTATTATCTGTTTAAAATGAGGTTACAATTTTTTTAAGTATTTTTTTTTCAAAAAATTACCCAAAAGGTACTAAAATTAACCTTTAATTATCTATTTAATTTTAATTTCAGTTAAATTTAGGATAATGTACTACATATTTAAAAGCGTATTAGTTTTCCTAAAAGAGAGTTTTTAAAGTAATTTTGTTTAAAAACTATTTTTAAGTATTCAGGAATTATAACTACATACATTTTTAGACTTAATTTGATAAATCTTAAGAAAAGTATCTGTACAAATAAAATTTGAATTTCTTAAATTTTGTCACTCATTGTATAATTGAAGAAAAACACGAAAAGAACTTGTTTAAATTGCTTACCAAAAACAACAAAAAAAATGTATCACATACATAAACTCATAGATAAATTTTTATCAACACTTTTATAAACCAATAAAATTACTAAAGATTTCAAATGAAATTTATGACGTGGCAACAAATATTGAATGAAAAATGTGTAAAGACAAATACAAGTATGTTGTAGGGAAATTGTGGTGTATTAGTCATACAAATTTTCAGCAAAAAGAAAATAAATATCAAGTATTTTTTTAAATTTATCTATTTATGTTCTTTTTTGCTGGTTGACAATATTAAGTATATTTTTTTGAAAGTTTACAAAAAAAAATAATCACACACTGAAAGAAATTGTATAAATTAAATGTATTCTAATAACTACAATTAAATAGTGGTTTTATATAAATTGTTTATACACGTTTAAACACCTGCTTTAAATTATACTCACTCATGCTCATACTTTTATAATAAATATTTAATTTATTTTTATATTTTCATTTGCTTTTCGCTTTGGTAGACAGCCAGACAACAATTCGTCTGTTTTGTAAGAAAAGCCTTGATATACCTTTTTAACTGCCATCACACAAACAAACAAAAATAACAAATAATTTCGTGGCCAAAAAGTTGTTTTTTGTTTGGTATTTTGTTACTAAAAATAGTTTTCATTATTATTATATAAAAATTACAACAGCCATAACAAGATATTATTGGGAAATAAATTTAAAGAATATAAACAATTTTTGAAAATGCATTTGCATTTTCAAAAGAGATTTATTTGTTTAAAATTAAACAGAAAAAAAAAACAAAAAAAAAAATTTAAGGCAAAAAGGTTTTGACTGTGGCACATATTTTACAATAATACACTGAGAAAAAAATTAGTTATACAAACAATACTATGCATACGAGTATTTCAGCCAACAGCTTTTCAATAATTATTATTATTTAACAGAGCTAAACAGTAATACATCTAAAAACATTAAGTTATTGTTGGTAGAAATGTTAGGAAAATGACTGATTTGCTGTTATAGTGACCAAATTATCTAAAAATTATCTAATAGAAACTAGAACACTTATTAGTTCCGGAACAACTTTTAGGAACCGCATTGAACGTTAAAGCCGTCAAAGAATTAAATACATTTAAAAATTAATTAAAAATTGTATTTAAACAAATACACAAATAAGTAATATGCCTATAAATTGAATATACAGTGAGCGTCAAAATAAAGTCATCAACTAACATTGTTTAAAAAAACTGTTTTATTTTATATATCACAAGTACAAAATTTAAATGTATCACAATATACCACATTAAAAAAATTACGAAAATATGGAACATAACAAAATAATTCAATTTTAACGGAAAAGTACTAGATTTGTCGCGTTAAAATAAGTATATTAAAATTATTTAAAGCAAAACTTTGTATTTAATATTTTCTGTGTAATGCCTTTGTCTTTATTACAGCTGATAATCTTCTAGAAGCATAGAATCAACGAGTTTTTTTTAGTGAAATCAGGCGTAATTTTGTGGCATTCATACTGTATTATTGCCCAACTCATGTGCTTACGTTATATAAAGAATCCCCTTTCATCCTTTGTTATGAATAACATATTGCAATTTATTAATATTTTTAGTGGAATGAATTCTATAAAAACTAAGTAAGAAAGTAGAGTCGGTCAATCCCGACTATATTACACCCGGCAACCAGTATATGTGCAATAACAGTTTTTCAGATATAAACCATATATGGGATCCATGACCTATTATTAACCGATCTTTAATAAAAATGTTGTGCCATGACTTTTTAGAATATTATTTGTGTTAAATTGTATCTCGATATAAATACTCTTAAAAGATTTATTCATGTTAAAGTAATTTAGGAACTAAGTGTCATGATTTCTATATATAGGGTGTTTTTTTTAGATGTATAGAACTTTAAGTTAGCTACACTTTTTTAACTAGCGGCCATTTTGTCAAGCAATTTTTATACGGTTGTATATGATTTATATACCCTGTATATGAAACTCATTGATCTTGAAGTGTGAAATATGGATACCAAAATTTTTAAGTGATTTTCGGAATTGGGCCTTATATGGGAGCTATGTCAAATATTGATCGATCATCATAAAATTGGGCCGAATGATTTGTGTATATATGAGACACATTTGTGTTGTATATTATTTGGATACCAACAATTTTAAGAAGTTATGCCAATTAAAGTGATGTTCGAAAGTGAACCTTATATATGGGAGCTATTATGAATTATTAGCCGATGTGCACAAAATTTGTAGGTGTTATTAGCTTTCACATACAACTTATTTGTGGAAAAATTTGTTTGCATACGTTTAAAATCACAAATTTATGACCGATTAAGCACGTTTGCGGGACGACATTTGTATAAGGACTAGGTAAAATAATGGACCGATGTCAATTAATTACAATCCCAATCGTCCTTGGGCCGAAAAAAAATTAACATACTAAATTTTATAGAAATAATTTTTTATAATTTTAAATAAAATCATAAAATCACACAAGGTTAAGGCCTGATTGAGTAAAACATATACAACGTTTGCTTAGAAGGTATTTTAATAAAAAATTTAGCACATTTTTCTGGAATTCTAAAACAGTTTTTTTTAGCACTAACTGTAGCGATGACGATCGTCAAACTTAAATCAATAATATGGAAAACAAAAAATTGTTTACCATTACATTATTTATTAAATAACGTTAACGGTATTTTTGATTATTTCATTAACGATATTCCAGAGGGAACGGTAATTGTAGTTATTTCTTTTTTATAATGCCGATATTTTGGAAAATAGTTCATCATATTTATCTGGCAGCATTATTATACCCTTCACCTTCATGAGAATGGTATATATATGATTGTCATTCCGTTTGTTATTTCTACAATATAATTTTCCGACCCTATAAAGTATATATATTCTGGATCCTTATAGATAGCGGAGTCTATTAAGCCATGTCCATCAGTCTGTCTGTCTGTCTGACTGTTGAAATAAATTTTCTGAAGTCCCCAGATATCTTCGGGATCCAAATCTTCAATAATTCTGTCAGGCATGCTTTCGAGAAGTTTGCTATTTAAAATCAGCAAAATCCGTCTATAAGTAACGGAGATATGAACAAAAAGCCAAGACAACCTCTGAAAATTGTATCAAAAAACTAATAAACTTATCAACAGATGACGTTGATCACACAAGGTGTATTAATATTGTTACTAAGAAATTCATCAACAGATGGCGTGTTTAACATCAAAGTGATCGAAAACCTGAAGTGTGTTCTTAAACCGTAAAGGTACAGATACAGATCTTACAACGTTGTATTCAGAAAATGTCTAACAACCGTGTAAACTTTTGCTAACCATTTTTCAATGTCAGTACATTGCTAGCACATTGCTAGATCTGACAACGTTGTAAGATCTAACAACCGTGTGTACAAAGCTTAATATAAGTGTGTAAAAAGACAGTGTGTTCATTTTTTTAATTGTGTTTGTGTACATTTAAATAAATAAAGACTCGTTATATTTTCCTAAAACTACTTGACGCTTTTATTTTGCAATCCGGTTTATTTAAAGGAAATAAACTACCGTTTTTAAAAGGTAAAAACGTAACAATATAATATATATATATATATATATATGTATGTATGTATGTATGTATATAATATAATTATGCATCCACAACAAAGGTGAAGGGTATATAAGATTCGGCATATCCGAATATATCACTCTTACTTGTTACAATATTATTGTATTGTAGCTTAGACTTTTCGGAATAGTTCGTCATGTTTTTAAATTATAGAAATTATATGATAATGAGAAATCTTTACGGTTAAAAGTTACTTGGAAAGAATTAAAATTAAAATAATAATAATTTGTTGCTAATTACAGAAATTCAGCATTTATAGCAATTGTTTTTGTATATTAAACAACTATACTGGTTTGATTTATAATTACTGAAATAATAATAAATTTGTCACGTTTACTCTAAGCAGACAAATAAAACACTTGTTTAAATATTAAAAACACAAACAATATTGTTTCATTTAATTTATAATTATTAAAGCAAACACTTCAGATTCTGCATATTAATAATTATTAAACAAGTGATTTTTGCTATACAAATTTATAAACCAACTTAACAGTTTTTATTAATTAAAATTCTATAAAATTTTTTAAATAAAAGTGGCTTACATTTTTTAACAATTAATTAAATACTACTAATATGTAGTAAATAGTTCTAAATGAATAAACTAATTTTTAAACAACTTACCTTAAAAAAAAAACGTTTAATCAATATCCAAAATACTCTGTGTAAATCGTTGTTATGCTCAATTAAGTGTTTTAATTTTATGTAGTTAATAGTTTGTTTAATTAATCTAAATTAAATTGTATTTTAATATTTAACACTTGCACTATTTATTCTAGTTATTATAGTTTTAATTAATTAATTAATGTTAATATAATTTTAGCACTTTTTTAAACCTCAAAGAGTTTTAATTTAACGTTTTTTTTTTGTGTTTCGTTAGGCTTAAAAATACTTCCCACACGTGCACGATTTGGAGGACCACCTGAAACTAGATTTAATATTGAACTAAAGTCGCTTTCCGTACAGGTGTTAAAATATCAGCTTCGTTCGATTAAAGTGATATTTCGAGAAAATTTTTATAAATTGTGCTTTCTTTAAACGCCGCCGTTTTAAAAATTCCACGAAATTTCATAACAACAAATCTTTGTTTTGACACTCTCAGAGAATGTGATATAGTACATACATATGTAAATTGAGGATGACAATGAATATGTACATACATATATTGTTAAATAAATATTGATTGTCAATTAATTATTAAGTTCAAATGGAGTATACAAATAAACATGTTGTTGTTTTTGTTTTTCTCTTTGCTTTTCTTATACTACTATACATATTTTTTGGTAACAATATTTAATAATTGTAGCAAAAACTTGAATTTACTTGGGAAAAGATTGTGAAATTTTCTGTAAATTTGTTTGTTTTGAAAAAAAAAATACTTATTTTTGTTTATGTAAATGGGACATTTTACAAAGAAAATTTTGAAACCTAGAATACAAAACAATAATAATGAATAAAATGAAGACACGCGTGAATAACAACAAATTGTTGTTGGCATATTGTATTGAATCAAAATTAAAGTCAATAAATGATAAGTTCAAGTCCTGAATTGCGGATGTAAAAGATCGTTAATGATTTATAAAGAAAGATAAAAGTTTGGTAATTGTAAATAAAAAACAAGTAAGAAAGTATAGTCGGTCAAGCCCGACCATATAATACCCTACACCCAGTACAGTAGACGCTCAGAAATCAGAACTCTCAGCAATTAGAATTTCCAGAAATTAGAATCAGTCATTTCATTGCATTAAGCGCTCTAAAATTAGAACTAAAAATTCTAATTTCCGAGCGTTTTTTTCTTTTTCATTGTAAACACTAAAATTTTGGCAGTTTAGTTTAACCAAATAGAAAACAAAAAGGGGAATCCCATTTTAGTAAATGTTTTTTTATGTTAAATAAACTAAAATGAAAACAAAGACTTAGTTTTTTTTATAGCTTTATTGGAAAATTTACCTAAATTTTAGTATAAAAACCCGTCCAGAAATTAGAATAATTCGAAAATTCGAATCTCCCTAAAAACAAAGTGGTTCTAATTTCCGAGCGTCTACTGTATATGTATAAAACAGTTTTTTTAGAAATGGGCGCTATATGACAGCTATAACCTATTATGGACCGATCATCCAAAAATTTAGTGGCATGATGTCTGTGAATATAAATATTATATGTGTTAAACTTTATCTCGATATAAATACTTTTAAAATATTTATGGAGCTTAAATAGAATTACGGTGAGGGTCTTATATGGGAGTTTCGACTAATTATGGACCGACCAAAATAAAATTAGGTGTCATTATTTCTGTATATAAGAAACTTATTTGTGTCAAATTGTATTTGGATACCAACATTTTTAAGAAATGTATAATCGTTAAAGTGAATTTCGAAAGTGGAAAAGGTTTCATCATATCCCTTGCTGGCTGGGAGCAACTTTCAATTCTGTCTAGAATAGATTTGATGCATCTGCCAGTGTGTTTCTGTCAGTTCCGTTGGACCTACGTCTATTGGTAAAGGTTGGAGGAAGCCGTTGACCAGTCCGCCGTCTGGTTCCTGATTAACGAAGAATATTTGTGAAAAATCTCATCCGGTTCAGTCCTGGCAAGGAAGCCCTTTAACAGACGGATATCGTTAGATCGTCTTAGAATCTCAAAAGGACCGTAAATATAAATACGAGTATGTTTTGTGTCTACAACCAATACTTCAATGTGTTGCAAATGGTATGACAAACACAATATGCCAACCATCTTTATTGTGTGTATAAATAACGCAAAACAAATGTTAATAAATTAATACGATCCAAACAAAACATCAGTTGAGTACAGATTTTGTAGAATGTTTAATAGAACAATTACAGACTCAGGGATCTACAGTGTTCCTCAGTTCAGAACCTCGTCTAAGACGACTTCGGTAAACAACAAAGTTTTTATATCTGTACAGTTTAAAGACTTCAAATACAAAAGGAATGATAAAACATTGATCATTAAGAGTGATTTGACAATCAGTTTTTTTTTTTCAAACAATACTAACAAGTTCATAAATTGCTTTTCTTATTTTTTATCATATCATTAGCCAGAGTCGGGACCAAATGTCTTGTGTGGCACAGGTGCTAATTATTATAAATTATTGTATTCAGTTAATTGAATTCAGCCAAATTGAAATTGAGTCATTGGGATTATAATATATATTATATGTATAAAAATCACTTGTGACAAGGTTATTGTTTGTAAAAAATAAATAAACAAATCTAAAGAAATTTATTGATTTCCGAACACTCAATTTAAATGAAAGTTTTGTAGTGAGAAAACTGGCCCTTGAACGTTTTCAATGAGGCGGCAATTAAAAATAAGAGTAATTAAAACACCTTGAATACAACAGATTTTACAGTCGTTACATCTGTTTGTTTTTGAACTTGTTAAATTGTAATGAAATTTCTATAGCAAAACAAACCTTCAAATAATTTTGCGTAGTCAGAAAATAATTTAAGGTCATGTGTCGCTATACAAAGAAAAATTGTCCATATAAAATCTATTTCACCAAATTCCACGAACATTATACGAGGGCAGTTCGGAAACTTACTAGCCCAGAACAGAAAGCGCGGTATAAACAGAAAAAAAGTTAAGTGTTCTCGAATCTTCCGTCTCTGCTATGAACACATAGAAATTCATGGTGTCATTAAATATTTAAATAAAAAAGGTTGATCGGGACAAGAAATTCATAATGATATTATGAATGTGTTAGGTGAAAGTGCTCCTTCATAGGCAACAGTAAAACATTGGGTTGCTGATTTTACAAGCATTGAGGATGAACCACGTAGTGGACGTCCAAAAACAGCAACAACAACAGAAATTGTAGCTATAGTGCATGATATGGTATTAAATGATCAACGCATAAAAGTGCGTGAAATAGCAAATATAATGGGCATCTCAAATGAACGAGTCCATTTAATTTAGCATGAAGAACTACAGATGAAAATGTTGTCTGCAAGATGAGTGCCATTTGTTATTAGTCGACCAAAAACGCATAAGAATGAAAATTTCTCAAGCTTGTTTGGATCGTTTTAAGAAAAATAAAATGGTTTCATAACTGTTTACATGGATCCACCACTATACTCCAGAGACAAAAGAACAGTCCAAGCAATGGACTGAAGCTGAAGAAAGTGCCCCAAAGAAGGCAAAAACAATTCAATCGGCTGTTAAAGTTATGGCAACGATTTTTTTGGACTTCAAAGGTATTTTCTTGACTGACTTTCTGCAAAAGGGTAAAACAATAAATTCAGAGTACTATTGCAACATCTTGGATCAATTAAATGTAAAAATTCTAGAAATATGTCCTGGCTTACAACACAAAAAAAAATATTTTTTCATCAGGACAATGGACCAGCGCACAAGAGTGTTTTAACAATGACTAAAATCAACGAATTAAAGTACAAGTTGCTTGACCACCCCCTTATTCTCCTGATTTAGCTCCCAGTGCCTTTTACCTGTTCCCAAATCTAAAAAAAATCCTAGCTGGCAAGCGTTTTACCTCAAATCAAGATATAATTACAGTTGTAAACCACTATTGTGAAGGCCTTGAGGAATAGAATTGCTAGATAAGCGTTTGACTAAGTGTATTGAAGTTTCAGGAGATTATATTGAAAAATAAAAATGTTTTTGAAAAACGAACTATTTTCTTTCTGTGCTAGGCTAAGAAGTTTTCAAACCGCCCTCGTATTCCATGATCTATTTACCATGGTTATTTTAAATCTAATTAGAAAAAAGACTTGAATTAATAAAATATATACTCATAAATGAAAAAATAAATAATGTTATGAAGTGAAATGGTTGACAACGTTATTAACATTTATATCAACATAAAAAAAATAAAAACTTCACGGATCGTCTTCCCTAAACAGTTTCCATTAGATGCCAATTTACATAAGGGCGCTAATTTTATAAATCAATATTGTGGATAATTGTTATGCATTCAAAATAAACAAATTAAATTAATTTTCAATCACATTGCTTGCATTAAAGTTACACTTTAAATGTTTTTTGCGTTTTTTTATTTACAGTAGAGGAAAATTGAAAAAGGGCAAATTATTTAAATGTTTAATAAGTATAAACTTCGAAAAATAGTTAAACAATTAACGATTTTTTCTGTTTGTAATCATAATAAAATCCAAATATATATATTTTTTTTAAGAAATTAGCTTAAAATCTATTAATAAACTAGCAAGATAAGTGATATGTCCACCTTTCACTAGTCACAGAACTAATGAATTCAAAATAATTGACATGAATTTGCTACTGGCTGATGTGTTGTCTTTCTTATATTTAACAATTAGTTTCCATGGAAATGAATCACATTGATGCCTAAATAATTATTGAGAATCAAATGCAGGATATTATAAGTGAAATATATAGGCTTTTTCAACGAGAACTTTGTTTTTTTAAAACGAAGACTTCAAATGCTAATCATTTAAATGTTGAAACGAGTAAGAAAGACAATTATAAGTGGAATTAATATCAGACAGTAGAGATGTCGATTGTTTTATCAAAATTTTCAATCACATTTGGGTCTGTTAATCACTTAAGTTTGAAGACTATATTGATTTGATTGGCTATACAGAGACTTGAACCTTAAGATAATCCTAGAAGAAGAAAACCAGTGATGCACAATAAGGCAGAATCGAAATTTGTCCGAGCGAGATTTTTTTTAACATTCCAGTTTAAGTTTTGAAGATGTACCTCTCAAACCCTCCAAAGGCGGATCTGTGGTGGCTCCAAAAAAGGTACCTTCAACATATAAATTGTTTAAACGCGTGCAATTATTTTGGGCTTTTATTCGATTTCTAATTTTATATGAAAGTTCTTGGCAAGATCTTTTAAATGTATTGGGACACCAAATATTCTGCTATAGTTTTCGAGTTATATACATACGCATATAAATATTGAAATTTCAAAATTACGACAACCCTAGTCCAGTTTTTTTAAAAATGTATTAAAGAATTAGACAATAAAACAAAATACATATTTGAAAGCAATATATTTTTCAGTTCTAAAAATAAACGAATTTCAATTTGAATGTTGAAAACTAATCAATAAATTGTTTTTAATTCTGACTCTTCAAGGCAAGTATTTTTGGGTGAGAAGGAAAAAAAGAATAAAAGGTAAAAGAGATACAGCTACTTTCTTCCTTTTTTTCTCCGTCTTATTCTACGCTAAATTGTTTGAATGTTGATTTGCTTGAAAAAGTAGAAACTTAAAGGTAAAGAGCACAAAAACTGAAGATACGCGTATGAACGAAATATCAGGTTGAAAAAATAATTGAAAAAAGAAACTGGTTAGCTAAAACTGAAACGTGTAAAACAGGACTAACCCAAATCGTTTACATCTCTGCTGAAAATGCATAATCGTACCAAGTACCATTACAAATTTTAAACAAAACGAAAACGAATAAATGCTTTTCCTATAAAGCTTGTTTTTCCGCTTTTAGGGCTTGATACATATCAGTTCAGAAAATTGCCGTTGTCCAACTGGGACAAACACAACATCTGCTGCAGATAGTACATCTAACAGTCGCCAGCTTGTCGGGCTTTTTCAGAAATTACAAAGTTTTTATGCAAATTTTTTGTAATGTCGATCACATGTTTGTATCTGCATTATAAGGCGATTTTGGCTATTTGTTTGTACTCGTATACATAAGACCCTAAATGCCAGTAAACTGTCCATCACTGCTTCATCTATACATCTTTGGCATGTCTATAGTATTCTGTCTGTCTAGCATATTGTAATTTGCCTAAATATCTGCCAATTTTTTTGCGAAATCTTTTTATTTAGCTCAACATTTACAAATTGTTTTTTATTTATTTTTTTGCTTTTTAAAGCACTTAATGTGGGTTTGATAATTATGTATAATTTAAGAAAAGGGCGTAATATTATAAGAAACTTAAGTTTTAAGATAGTAGCTAAACCATTTCCAATTGAATTTCCGAAAAATTAGGTTTTCTAGATAGTATAGGTAGTTTATTTAATAAGTAATAGCACAGGAATCTTTGTCTCTTGACAATTGAATTGGTGTCCGAGTTGTGCTTTGGTAGTATCTAGTGACCCGTTAATAATGCAAGCAACCTTAATAAGTCCCTTTTGCTACGATTTATAAGCAGCTTATTGCGCTTTTCATCAAAATGGATGGATGTGCGGTTAAAGCACATCCTAATCTAGATAACTAGGCCGCCTGTTTATTACCATAGTAGTTTCTGTGAGCAGGGATCCAAATTAATTTAATGTTAAATTGACGACCCAGCCTTGACAGCGGATGCATCCATGTTACCAGAAAGTTGGGGAAAAGGTCACAGCTAACAATGACTGATAACAATTAGCGTATTTAAGTGATTTTCGGAAATCATCAGGTCTATGGTCAAATATGGCCAGACCAAAAAAATATTTTATGATATTATATTTACAGAAAATTGCAAAACATTTTAGAAAAATATTAAAGTTGTCTCAAATTTTGGTTCATCAAATCAAACAAAAACTATTTAAATTATGATAGTAAGTTTCGAGAGGAACACTCGAAAATTATGTTTTATAACATAAAACAATCAGGCATGTGATGGAAATCGAAAACGAAAACGAATGAGTTTTAGAAGTCAATTTTTTCGTAAGATTTCTGTATTGAAAAACTTTTATCACATAAAATATAAAGATATTGTTGGGCTACTAAAGAAAATCTTAAAACAAAAATTTTCAAAATTAGATTATAAATGCATTAAAATGTATTTCCAAAACTGATTCGTTTTCGATTTCGATTTCCATCACATGCCTGAATATGAATATATACCAATAACTTTTTCTTAGCTCCCCTAATAGAATAACATCCACTGTATGAATATTAAATACAGAAAAAGTCAAGTTCATGTCTATGAGTGCAAATAAAGTAACGCCACCTGATAATTATATTTATCTATTGTATTAAATCTCTTAATACAAACATCAAAAGCTCGAAAGAATTCATGGTTACTTATTAGGAAATCTTTTCCCAACGGTTTTAGGAAAACTAAAGGTATTAACAAATATTATTATAGAGCGAGGCTTAATGGCTGCCAGGGTGATCTAGCGCATAATAAACAACAGATTTAACAGATTTAGCTGAACCCGGTGTGCTTCGCGTTATAAAATAAAAATTATTTATATAAATATTTGCAAAAATTTATTTATTTAATTTTAATTTAATTATTGCAATGCTTTACGATATACAATATTTTTAGTTTGCCCATCAGGAGCATAAAGGTATTAAATAATATTATTATAGAGCGAGGCTTAATGGCTGCCAGGGTGATTTAGCGCTAGGGTGATCTAGCGCATAATAAACAACAAATTTAACAGAAGCCGCCAAAACAATATGGCAGCCATGATCTCTCCCTATCTTTACATCAATTTTTATATTCCACTAGCTGAACCCGGTGTGCTTCGCTACCCCCCTCGTTATAAAATAAAATAAAAATTATTTATATAAATATTTGCAAAAATGTATTTAATTTTAATTTAATTATTGCAATGCTTTACGATATACAATTTTTTTAGTTTGCCAATCAGGAGTATACACATATAAATCGGTCTGTTTTCCTACACGACAGCATGCAACATAAAGCTGTCCAAGCAAGAAACAAGGATTTGCTAAATTTAAGCCGCAAACTTGCATTAATTGACCTTGAGCTTTGTTAACAGTCATCGCAAACGCTAACCGAACAGAAAACTGCAATCGTTTAAAATCGAATGTTAAGTCTGTTGGTAGCATTGGAATGCATGGCAAAAGTAGATCTGTCCCTTTAAATTTTACTGTTATAATGGTAGCTTCTATTAATTTATTTCTCGGTTTTTTTACTGCAAGTCGAGTACCATTGCAAAGCCGTGGTGGATCGATATTACGCAGTAAAATAATGGGCTCTCCAATTTTAAGTTGTAGCACATGTGGTGAAAAGCCTGGCACATCGAGTGAATTTAAGAACTCAACAGGATTATTAACGGCATCTTCTTCTCTTTTTGTAGTACATTGCTGCAGTTTCATTGGTTATTGTTTAAAATAGCACTGTTTATGGAATTAACATCAATGTTTTTGGCAGCAAGTAATGCTCGTTCACACAGCCATTCCTTGTTTTTAAAATTGCGTTCAATATTGGGAAATTAATGATTTTTGAGTACGTGCAATAATTTTTTAGAAGGTATTTTTTATTTTTAATGCAATCGTTTCTCACTTAATTCCAACTTTGATAATATTAACTTTTTAAATTTTTTGGTTATAAACTTACGGGTTGCTTGATTGATTTGACGCATTTCAAAGTGATATCCATCTACTCCATATGGAAAAATAATAGCATACTGAAGCGCGTCATATGTGCGATGCATTTCAGTGCGCGAGACCACTTACAACTTTATATACTCAAGAATTAATTATTTCGTAAGAATATCCTATTGTGCAAATCTGTTCAGTTAAGACTATATTTCGATTTTTAATTTGCCTAAAAAGGAGCGCTTTTTTATGCCAAAACCATTTCTTTTCATTTTAGTATACAGTATTGAATGTTGCACTCTTAATAAAACTTCAGCCACTGTGTTAAGGTGCCTTAAGTTGGCATCCACAAAAAATAAATAAAAATAAAACAAAAAATAAATCCATCACTCGTTCTGTCTTTTAGTCTTTAGTGATTAGAAAAAATCGTCTTGAAACTCCCCATTGTGCTAGTTTTTGCTATTAATAATTATAACGTAAATATTTTGAAATTAAAGAAATATTTAAAAATGTTGCCACGAAAAATTATTTTAATAAAATTAGAAAAACAAACAGAAAAATGACAAAAAAAATACATGTTAATAATATACGAAAAAATAAACTGAAAAAAAACTGCTAAAAAATAATACCGAAACCTTGACTTTTAAGGTGGATTCACCCATTTGTTCTTAACAAAATTTTTTCCCCGAGAAAAATTTTTTTACTGAGAGTTTTTTGCCATATGTAAACAAAATCTATGTTTTACAAGTGCGGCCATTGATTTATTTTGCTTTGGGTTTTAAGTGTCAAAATACAAATATTAAATTACTTTAAAGTATTGTGTATTCAAAATCACAGTTATAAATTCAAAATGAATGAAAAAAGAAAATTGCTTTTGCTGATGGCCATGAAAATACATAAGGCATTGTTATTTGTATGAAAAAATGCAACCTATTGCGAACTCAATTCATTTTTGTCCAGAAAAAATATAAAATATAACCAATTCAAGTTTGTAAAATATTTTCCCTCTTTAAAAACTTAAAATTTTTTGTTAAGAACGAATGGGGTGGATTTACCTTTAGTAGTGTGCAGATAAAGCCAATAAAGTTTTTCAACGCGAACTTTGTTTTTAACAATTTATTGTAGCCGCATACAGTCGATTTTCAGAAACTCAAAAAAACCAACCAAATTCTAAACAAAGGTCTCAGACGACTCTAATATTGACTGAAATTTTACGAAATGTAGCTTTTACAAATCCACACTTTTCATAAAAAACTTTTATATTATATGTCCCTATAAAGTTGGACTTTTTTCGCACTAATAAAATTAAATAATTTTTCATTATTACTTTTTTAGTAAATTTATTGAAGAAAATATTTACAAAAACAGAGCAAAAATTATAAAGATAATCAGAATTAAATTAACTTCACGTGTTGATTGACAATTTTTTCTTGACATTTTTCATATACTATACATACTAAATACGGTAAGCGTCAATATAAAGTAAACAGGTAATATTGTTAAAACAAATGTTTTATTATATATGTATGTATATTATAAGTAAATATTTAAAACAAAATATATTGCATAATTCATAAGTAACTTAAGTAAAATATTAGTCATTAACAAAAATTAGAAAAATAAGGAACGTAAAAAACAAAATCAATTTTAACGGAAAAGTTGTGTTAAACAAATTTAATATTTTGTTTGTAGTTCTCTTGTCTTTATCACAGCTGACCATCTTCTAGACATAAACATTTTGTTCCATTCATCCTATATTACTGAATTTAGCCTTGAACGAAATATTTATTTCCCCTAATTTGTTTGTCCAGATATTCCCACAGGTGCTCAATTGGATTGTGGTGTGAGGACTGGGAAGTATGATCTAAAGTTTTTGGGCAATGAGATTTCTCTACACTAGGGGCTACATTGTTTTTTTAAATGTCGAGATATAATCTACCTTTGTCATTGTAGATTCTATAAACGTAAGATGCTGGCATACAATCCCAGACCATTACTGAGCAACCGCCATGTTTTACCATCTTGGTAACATATTTATTACTAAATAAAGGCTTCGTTCTTGTTTAGCCATATTTTTCGGGGGTTTTTGACTTCAAATATTTCAAAGTTACTTTTATAGGTGAAAAGTATATTATTCCAAAAAAATTGATGCTCGTTTATGTATTTGGTTGTTAAGAATAATGCCATTGTTTACTTTTGTTTTTATTTCCGTTTTTTATGAATTCAATTCTACTTAAATACGAGTAACTACATAAAAATGCAATAGCGCAATTCACAATCTTGTACAAATGATATTTCATCATTGCAAAAAGATTTAGCATATTTTTTCTCTACACTAAGAAAATTATACACCTTATTCTGTTTTATACGGTCTTTTTTTACACGGTTTTGATATAACACGGTTTAAAAATAAACAAATTTTACATTTTTTTACACGACTTTATTCCATTTAGCACGATTCAAAATTTTTTGGGCTTAAATTTTTTTAATTAAATTTAATTTTTGCAAAATATATTCATATCACAAATTTAGGGGAATTCCCTTTTTTGTGAGTACAATCAGATACTGGTCAGAGCAATTGTAAAAAGCACAAATTTATGGGAATTGCATACAATCAAACTTGTCATACATATGTGCATTTTTTACATCACTTTTAAGCTAAGAGTGCATACATATCTTTTTTTTACTTTAAAACCTATACTTGTGTAAAAACACCTGAATAGTTGTTCTTAAAAAATCCTTATTTTTCGCTAATTTCAATAGGTTTTAGAGATAAGGAATCAATTATGTGTTCACCGAATGCATTGATCGATTCGATGTGTGGGAAGTGGCTCCGTCTTGCTGAAACCAAATGTTGTCGAGATCACGAGCTTCAATTTCAGGCATCAAATAGTCGGTTATCATGGCATGGTAACGGTCACCATTGACAGTTACTTTCGCACCGCCATCATTTTTAAAGAAATATGGATTGATGATTCCACCGGCCCACAAACCACACCAAAGCGTTATTTTTCTCGATGAAGTGGCAGTTCTTGAATCTCTTCATCCCAAATGCGGCAATTTTGTTTGTTTACATCAGAGGTAACCAAAACTCTCTATAAAAGAAATACGTCTGTATTGGATAAGAGAATATTGCCCAGCAAACACAAAGTTAAGAATTGCAATTGTAATGAATTTTACTTTTAAAAGCAAAATGAAAAAGAAGTTTAAAAAAGTTTTAGGCATAAAATAAAATTAAATAAAAAATACATAATTAGGCAATTTTTTCACACATATTTGATTGGTCGAGTTTAATTTACAATTAAAACTTAAAAAATTAAGTGTATTTAGGCATTATAAATTCAGTTTTCCAAATTGAAGATTTTGTAACAATTTCTTATTAACAAAAATTTGAAGAACTTAATTAATTCACCAAAAGCATTTTTAATGACAAAACAAAAATTTATACTATTTTGTTTGCTGGTTTATTTTGAAATGAAATCAAAGCTAAAAAAAAGCAGTAAGCATCCGCCGACGTGCACTCGTTAACACTCAATTAACGACTGAAATCAAACTGAAATAGAAGAGAACAAGCGTCGGTGTAAGTTTTGTTTATTGTTTTTGTAGCACAATTGTGCACTGAAAATGAAGATTTGGTTACCTATGGTTTACATACCCATTGAGGCAGAAATGACACTCATCGCTGAACAAAATTTGCGTCAAAAACGGCGGATCTTCTTGGAACTTTTCAAGAGCCCATAGAGCGAAGCGATGTCGCTTGGGAAGGTCGAGCAGCTTCAGTTGTCGCACAAGCTGTATTTTGTACTCTTTCGAGTCGTTAGATACGACAGTTCGAGTTGCTGTGAACGGCGCCGAATCGGCTCTCCACGGTCTTCGTGTACACTCTCAGCTACGGCCGCTATATTTTCTTTACAGCGTACTGGACATGGTCTATTCGGTCGAATATTATCCAATAATGAATGCTGGGTCTCAAAATGGGTGATGGTGTTGCGAATAGTACGCTCAGTAAGCCGATTATGTTGACCATAAGTTGAGCGAAGTGCACGAAACACATTCTTCACAGAACGTGAATTTCCGTAATAAAGTTGAACGATTTGTAAACGTTGTTCAGGCGTAAGACTTTCCATTATGAAATGCCAAACAATACTAAATAAAACTAACATGACAGCATGACACGATTTACACGTGATCTGTCAAAAAAAAAGGCTATTGAAAAAAGTATCTCTACTTGAATCACCCTATATAATTAAGCTTTTCTTTTAATAATGTGTGATGTTATATGTAGTGGTGTATATTGAAACTGTGTGGAGCCCTGAAATTTAATATTGTAAAGATGCAACACTTCGTGTTTTATTTAGATAGTCAGAACGCAAACTGTGTGACAGCTGGCAAATAAATTCGCCGTACAACAAGACTTTGATGTAAGTAAAATACCTGATCTAGATTTCGAACGCATTTGATTGATAACTTTTTTCGCAATAATAATTTTAATTAATTTTTTTTTATTACTTCGTTAAGAAAATATATTTAAAAAAACAGTGCAAAAATTATAAAGATAATTAAATTAACTACGCGTTGTGGATTGACAATTTTTTATCATATGTATGTATGTATATCGACATGTTTTTGTGCGTATTTTTATTATTTGATTAATTCGTCATTAGCAAAATTATTTATTGTTTACAATAAAAATATTTACGTTTATACACATATTTATTTGTTCATTTTATTTATTAATAATAATAATAATAATAATAAGTAAATGTTTCCTTGAATATGTTTGTATTTCTGATCATTTCTGTAAATTAAGGTACACATACTCGTACAATTGTGTAAAAAACGCTTTGAAATGTTTGCAGTGAATTTTGGTAAATACTGTAGACAGTTTTTCTTATTTCTTTTCAAGATGACTTGTTGAGTTTTTTTGTACGAGTTTTCTGAGAAAATTATCAATGGCAATCAATTAAAATAGAAAAAAGTGTTAGTGAATATTTAATCATTTAATCTTATTAGGACAATGGTTTCGACAACTAAATATCTATGTGTATAAAAAAGTATTATGGACAAAAGTGATAGGGTTTTTTTTCTTTAAATAAATATCTTTACATTAAGTATTTGTTCAAATACTATTTAAGTTCTTAGTAAATAATTAAAAATAAAATAATATGAAAATGTCAATGTGGCTGGATATATACATACTTATGTAGATAAAACTTTTGAAAGCTCGCAAATAATGTATACAAAGAAACAATTAAATCTTACACAAATATTTTATTTCTTGAATGAAACATCCAAATCTGCTTATATAAAGCACTGTTCACATAAAAGCCGACCACACTGGCGACATAAATAGTTGTACAAACAAATTTTCTGACAACATTGTTCGAGCAAGAACGTCAACAACATCGACATTGGCAAATGTTCTCCACACTAGACCAATTAACGGACAAAGAAGACATTGACATTGACAAGTGTTCTCCACACAAGACAAATTCATGTACAGACAAGAAATTGTTCACTGTATGAACAAAAATACCATTACCCGTCGTATTTACAAGCCCTTCTTAAGTTTCTATTGGTCAAGGAAGAGAAAGTTATGTTGACTGCGGAAGTCATCTAAACTTCGACATCACACATTTGGAGGCTCCCCCGGTGCCCGTCAAACAGGACTTACGTACATACGAGAATATCATACAAAGCTATGTTGTGCAGGATCCATTTACTATCAGCTCGTATATAAAAGCTTTGAACGACATTTATAGAGACCCCCACCAATTCGTCGGTATCAGGATACCGCATGAATGTCGTACTTGGAGGTAACTTATCGCCGATAACAGACACCGAGAAGATTCAGCCGCGTAAAGTAACAGTCATTCACAACACAGATCAGTTCCCTATTCCACAAAACAACTAATTTTTATTTTGCTCTTATGCAATGTTTCTTCAATTTGCAAAGCTTTATGTTCCTCAGAACTATAAAATTTAATAAGTAATAAGTTCAAATTAATAAGTGTAATTTGCAAAGTTTTTCAAGTTTTTATATTCTCTTCGCAATTTTTTATTTTAATGCAAAGTTAATATTATAAAAAGTAAATTGCAAAGATTTTGCAAATAATTATTCTGTAAATCCTATTTTTGCAAAGCATATTTTGAATGGTTTGTCAAAAGTTAGCAAAGTAAACAATCGCTTTAAAAATTCATATTTTTATAACTAGTGAAGCTTTCGAAATGTTTGTTCTACGATAATAAAAACACGGTTATACGAAGAAATTTAAGAGACCGAATTAATTTTTTCGGGACTACAAAACATTTGACAGGCAATTTACCTAACAAACCTGAAATTTGCCCACAATAACAATTTGTTTGCAAAAATTGAAAATAATCCAATTGTTCCCCTTTCAACAGCATTTACAAACATCAGAGCTGATGCTTCACGGGTATACAGTGGCTCACAGTTTATTTCTTGTTATCTATTTTCAAATATTTCCAATTTAATGGAACTTAAAAGAAGAGTTCACTTCTCCTTTCCCTATTACAAAAACAAACAAAAAAAATCATTACAACAAATCGCTCTTATAATATTTCGCAAAAAAAAGCAATTGAAACAAAAGGGATCTCACAGCTTATTTCGTGTGAGACAACTTAATATAAACTGGCGAAAATTTTCGGTGTTATCAAGACAATAACTCAAACCATAAATCACAACTTCACGGAAAAAAATAAAAATGAGTTTTAATTACAATATTTGTGGAATCAATTAAAAATTTAATTGAAATCGGACTTGTAAACAAAATGATAGTACTATCAATTAAAAAAAATTTGATATTTAATTGAAAATATCAAAAAAATCAGAAAAAGTAATTGAATCAATTAAAATTTTAATTGAAAATTATTTTAAATTTAAAATTAAAGGTTTAATTGAAAAGAAAACATGATTTTTTTCTATGTTGTGCAGACATGGCTAACGTGGAATTGTCCTCATATCGTTAATACATGAGGCCAATCACCAGGTCTCAAAGTTACTTAAGAGACTTAAGAATGCCGCTGCAAATGGAATGGCAAAATATAACGGTCGAATATACTCAAAAGCTGGTTAATGCAATGCAATCGAGACTAAAAGCAGTTTTTCAACAAAAGGGGCGTTCCATAAAATATGTATTAGTCTTTTCAAAATTTTAAAGAAATTATTGTCATGTTTACTGGACATTGCTTTGCATTGTAACAGTAATTTTTCAATTCTAAATATTTTATTTTTAAACAATAAAAAAATATAAAATTAATCTCAAGAACAATTCATTATTTTTTATTCGAACTGTTAATTTAAAATTTTTGATATTTATTTAGTCGGGCTCGAGTTTATTACATTTAATTTTCATTAAATTATTTTTACTGAAGGTAGGAATTGTTTTACAACTTGAAAAAATGTTTTTAGTAAAAATAATTTAATGAAAATTAAATTAAATTTAATGAATACGAAGAAACTGAAGAAAAGGAGACATGTTGTCTAGAAATTAATAAATAAAAATGATAATTACAGCAAATTTCGAACCACCAGGTAACTCTGATTAAAAGATTGATGTTTTTCTGTTGGCTAGCAGGTCCCGCAAGTAGTGCAGAGGGTTAGAACGCAAAGAATTCTGATGAGAGAAAGTGGTGTTTCTCGAAACATATGTAAATTCAACAACCCAGGTTCGAATCCCAGCCAAGAAAATTATCAATAAAAAAAAAAAAAAATTTTTAATAATAAAAAATTTTTTCAAGTTGTAAAACAATTTTTACCTCCAGTAAAAATAATTTAATAAATATCAAAAATTTATAAAATTAATCACTAAAAGTTAGGCACGCGAAATACGCTGTGAGCCAATGTACACACAACAAAATAAATAAATAAAATTCACCCTAATATATACATACCTACATATAATATGTCTATTTAAAATTATTTTACCCACCTTGATTACAGCAATCTCAAGATCAAGCCACTCACTAACCAAAAAACTTTTCATTTTATTTAATAACTTTTGGCTTTAAATATTCATAGAACTGTCACTATTCAAAAGCATTTTCTGCTTTTAGCTCTCCATTTTGGTGATAATTTATTGATTTTTTTAATTCCATTATTAGTTGTTTTTATACACAAATCCTTCAAAATTTATTTCCTTTCAATTAACTATATTTATATTATAAACTTTTAATTTCCATAGCGTTTAATTTGCTTTTTTCATATCCGTTACTTGTCATTTTTATCATTTATAGCCACAACTTCCGTTTAATTTACATATTTCATTTTCATGCTAATAATATTTCTTCTTTTGAATATAATTTTTTCTATTTCTTTACCGTTCCGCTTAAATTATTGTACTAATTTAGGAATCATCTCTTTATATTCATCGAATAAAGAAAACAATTTCAACTTGATTTTCCAGTAAGGAATAGAAAACGATGAACAGTGTTGGGCGAAACAATAGATACTTAGTTGGATGTTTTCTTTTCTGACAAAAAGTTTTGAGTTTTTACGGCTGTATTTTGCGAAAAGAAAAGCACGTCTTGACACTCGGTTTGGATATGCTCTTAATTTGGTTACTCTGCGAATAATGTCTTGTTCGCACATGAATTTATCTTGTGTAGACAGCATTTGTCTATATTATGTTCTTGTTCTAACAACGTTGTCTAATTTCCACACAATAGGACCGGACCGCCATTTTAGAAAATTGCAAAGAAGAACATGAACAAAACGACAGCTTGTCAGGACGTGGGCTGGCAAGCGATAATTACTTGTCCGCACTTGAATTTGTCTCAGGAGGACAACTATTATTATACCCTACACCACCATAGTGGGCAGGGTGTATTGAATTTGTGCTGATGTTTGTAAGGTCCCACTATATTAGTCCAACACCCACCTATACCATTCGACTCAGAGTCCCTTTCTGAGGCGATTAAACAATGTTCATCCATCCGTCCGGTCGGCTGTCAAGTCGTAATTTTAAAGATATTACGACAAAATTTAATATAAGACTTTTTGCCCGGCCCAGAGACGGTTAGGATTGCATTTAGTTGAAATCGATCCATTATTTCACATAGCCCCACACAAATTGCCATCTGAAATAAGAGTTATCGGTAATCAATGTTTGATTTATGCAAGTTTCCAAACAAATTTCGACACAAATAAATTTTACATGAAGAATAATCACACCTACAAATTTTGTGCAGATCGGTACATAATTGACCATAACATTAATCTCAAGACTCGTTGACTCGTAAAGAGCTGACCCCTGTCTTGATAAATTATTAGGTTTTCTTTCTTGACTTCTGTATTTGGTTTCCGCCAAACATACGATATGCCATTTGAACCGAATATTTTAAACGACAGCTTGTCAGGACGTGGGCTGGCAAGCGATAATTACTTGTCCGCACTTGAATTTGTCTCAGGAGGACAACTATTATTATACCCTACACCACCATAGTGGGCAGGGTGTATTGAATTTGTGCTGATGTTTGTAAGGTCCCACTATATTAGTCCAACACCCACCTATACCATTCGACTCAGAGTCCCTTTCTGAGGCGATTAAACAATGTTCATCCATCCGTCCGGTCGGCTGTCAAGTCGTAATTTTAAAGATATTACGACAAAATTTAATATAAGACTTTTTGCCCGGCCCAGAGACGGTTAGGATTGCATTTAGTTGAAATCGATCCATTATTTCACATAGCCCCACACAACTTGCCATCTGAAATAAGAGTTATCGGTAATCAATGTTTGATTTATGCAAGTTTCCAAACAAATTTCGACACAAATAAATTTTACATGAAGAATAATCACACCTACAAATTTTGTGCAGATCGGTACATAATTGACCATAACTCCCATTTAAGGCCCATTACTGAAAATCATTTTAAAGGCCATTAATCTCAAGACTCGTTGACTCGTAAAGAGCTGACCCCTGTCTTGATAAATTATTAGGTTTTCTTTCTTGACTTCTGTATTTGGTTTCCGCCAAACATACGATATGCCATTTGAACCGAATATTTTAAACTTAAATTGATCGGCGAAGATGACCGAATTCCAAAATGCAGATTCCTTGCAAATATATTCTTTGGCGAAATATAGCCTGCTTTTCACAACATTATTTCCCCAGGTCAGCCTCAACTTCGGAGGTTAGTTGTGAAGCTGATAGCCTTGGGTTTTAATATTTTTATTAAAATTTGTCGTTGTGATCATGCTCATTGGAAATTTTATTTGGTGTCTTTCTGCCTTTGTTATGAACCCGATTTTTATGAATGAAGCGGTCACTGTGGATGGTTTAATGTTAAACTTTTCTGCTATTTTTCGCTGTGAGTGGTCATTTTGAAAATGGTTTAAAACCAATTCTCGTTGTTCCATCGTTGTACGCGGACTCATTTAAACTATTTTAAAATTACACTTGATGTTACAAAATAGGACTCACAATTCAACACTAAATATTGAAAGAATTACAAAGAAAAAAAACTAAAAACCAACAACGCTGTATTGAGCTATAGGTACAGTAGAAATTGACTGCATAAAATAAGCTGTGGTGTGAAAAAACGCAAAGTTTTTTTTTTATTTTTAATATATTAGAATGTAAATTTTTGAAATAAATTATTTTTGTTTGTTAGGATATAACATTTTTACTTTTAAAAGACTCAATTTTCTTTTTTAAGTTCGTGTAAGTTTTCTTTTTATGGAGCTTTGAAAACAAACAAAAAATGCACTACATAAAATAAGCTGTTGTGCGAACTAATGTTGTGAATTTGTTCGAACAAGAACATAACAATGGCAATTTTTGTTCATGCACGACAAATTTAAATTTTTGTTTGCTATGTGAACAAATTGCTGATTTGTCAAGACCCGGAGTAAAATTTATTTTTAAAACTCTTTAATAAAGATTTTTTTGACCTTCACTGTTTCTTAAATTTGCCTTTATTTATATGGATTGTATACAAGAATTTTTAAATATCTCGACGTCATTATTAAATGTATTTTGTTTTATTTTTTATGATTTGCAATTGTTTAACAATAAAAATAATTAAAAACAAAAACAAAGCGTAAATCACTTAAAATTATTTAAACAAACCGATAAAATGAAACAATAAAGAAGAATGGAATGAATTTTTAGAATCACTACTCAATATTTTTAGAATATTTTTGATTTTAATAATTTTACAAACATTTTAAAAAGAAATTTCAATTATTAAAGTCTTGATTTAGAGACATTTTATTGTTATTAGGTTTTCAATTAATTGACATCTCTAAAGAAAACTATTTTTCTGTCTGGCGTTTGACATTCACTTTAGAATATTCTGCAATACTGACGAAATATTCCAAAAATTATAAAAGTACTATAAAAAAGTAATACAATTTATTCTAATTAATCAGTTTTTATTTTCATAATAATTTATTTATTTATGTATGTAAATTTTTTACATAGTGTCGGCAAAAACCATTTGAAACTTATAAGATTTCAAAGAATTGTGTAGAGCACATATTTTATAAAAATAAAATCATGAGATATACGCTAATCATAAAAAAGTGTCCCTGTGGCGAATGATTTTGAGATAAATACAAATTTAAAATATTGTAATAAAACTTAAAAAAGTCTTCCAAAGAATCTTTTTTGCCAAAACAAATTTCTATGTATTTTATATGTAACAAGACAAAAGTTATATATTATATATTTTTAAATATTTCGTAAATTTAAATTTCAATTCTTTTGTTTATTTCAAAAACTTATTTTACTTGTAGGCAAGAAAATTTCACAATATATGTACCAATATACATATGTATGTACATAGTTTTATTTTGTTTGACGCTGTTTGATCTTCAAAACCACCTCAAACTTATTCAAGCAAAATGTTTGGAAAAGTTAAGAACATTAAGAATTTATTACAAATTGTATAAATTTTTCAAAACTGGCTGTGTACTTTCTTCATGTAATCTAAATATAAACTTAGTTTAAAGAATTTATATTTTTTATTCATTATACTTGAGAGACACTGTAAAACTGATCTATGTTTGTTTAGAAGAAATCAATATAATTTGTTTAAATTAACTAAAAAAAAAATAATCATGGCACCAAAACCACTTTTTTTATTAAAGAAAATAAATGTTTATAGATAAATCTTGCCATTAGACTGCTCCCAAAAAATTAAGTTTTAAATTTTTATTGCAAGACTTGCCAGAGTACTTGCCTTTACTTTGATAACAATCGAAAGTTTAAAATCTTATTTATCAGATCTAACAATAAATATTAAAATCGTATATATAATATATAGAATATGTAATTGAAATTAAAACTATTTGCTTGCTTAGTTCCGGTTTACATTATGAAGTTTTTGTCGCTGCGATTCTTGCTTTGTAGGCGAAAGCAGTGAGTCGTATTAAAAGGGGTACACATATGCATGTACTCGTGAGACACGCTTTGTTCCCTCATTGGTTGTTTTTTATTTTCATACATGTATGTATGTATGTGCTAGCTACAAAATATATAAAAACATGTATACATCCACAAAAAATCTCTGCAACAAACATCTCACAATGTAGACGCAAATACAATTTTAAAGAAGATACGATAATAATCGCAGCGACAAAAATTTCATAATGTAAATCGGGACTTACTAGAACCTTAAAGTTGTATATCGACTCTATGAAACCTTTAAATTGTTTAGCTTTAAACGATTTTTTATAGCTTCGTATCATAGCTTTTAATGTACATAATTGATATGAAAAATAGTCAAAATTTTGGAATATTAATAGGCCATTTCCAAAAATTCGTTTTTTCAAATTTGAGGTTAGAAAGTAAACTGTCTGTCAATTTAACGCCGCATTTAAGTGGCAAACAACTGATGCTGTTGAAAGATGGAATTTAGCTCAAACTAGAAGCGTTTTATTAAACGTTTTTTAAAAATGTTTAAATATTGAAAAGGAGTTTGCGAGACATAGATAATCTATATATATAAAAATGAAATGGTCCATGTATGTAATGGCATCACGTGAGAACGGCTGGAGCGATTTGGCTGATTTTTTTTTATTTGATTCGAAATTCTCAGGAGATGGTTTGTAAAGAAAAAAAATTCCGGGTAAAACTCGGATTTTTTTTGTGAGACAGTCAACTTTAATTTAAAAGCCCCCTAAAGTATGCTGTACAAATTTAGATATTTTATTTGCAAATACAGTCAAACATCGATATAACGACCTTCAATATAACGAATTCCTCGATTAACGAATTTTTTGAAATCCCCTACAACGCTCCATAAGATTTAATACTAAATAAACCTCTCTATTACGAATACATTTGTCAATAGCCTCGTTATAACGAATGTTCATTCACTGCAGACTAACAAAATAGATAGAATTATTTACCTCTATTTAACGAATTTTGTCAACTTATAACCTTTTTATAACGATTTCCATCAATTAATCCAAATAACATGAAACAGATACACACAAAATTATTGTGTTTGCAACGACAACGTCTCCAGCAAACCTACATTAGTAGTCGACAGCAGCATGCATTGGACTAACGGCTGAAATATTCGAAGAAAAATTTATTTTTGAATTTTAGAACTACAAAATTTTCTTTTCCTTCAAATGTGTTTTGATTTATTAGCGGAAATCGTTCGCTATAACATGGTAAGCAGATGATGATTATTATACAAAAATTTTTATTACCTCGTTATAACGAATAAAAGTGCAACTTCACCTCGATATAACGAACCTCATTGTAACGAATTATTCGATATAACGTTTTTTTTCTAATCCCCTTAAGATTCGTTATACCAAGGTTGAACTGTAAATAAGAACAGGCATGTTGTGAATACATGTTATTCTATGAAATATAAATCATTAGTAAATAATGAGCGAAGCCGGGGCGGTCAGCTAGTATATCATATATAATTCTTATATTTGATACTGAATTTGTCAACAAAAAGATATGTTAACCTCATATTGACTCACCCTGAAATAACAAATACACCCAGCTCTTTTGTAAAAAATTTTTAATCTAGTACGGTTTCAAAATCACTGTCTTGTAATTATACATATTTGTTTTTATCACACTTGGCACCATTGCTGAAATTAACATACATAGTAGTAACTGGGAAACCCTCTTATTCGATAACTCTTACCTACACATTTTGTTCGCATGTTTTATTCTATTCTAATTTTTCTGTTCTTAATTCTGGATTAAGAGATTTCTTTTGTTCTTTGCTTGCTCTACCAATTTTTCACCTGTATGAATTATGTATTTAAGTTTTAATGCGTAATAAAATGCCAGAACATACAATTTGTAAGCATATCTGAAATTTTATAGTTTTCAACATTTTTTACACGGTTTTTCGAAGTAAATATAGGTATGTAGGTCTTTATTTCATCTTACACGGTTTTCAGATGACTATAGAAAATGCCTCTTTTTTACACGGTTTTCTGAGGAACGTATCTAGCGTGTAAAAAAGAGTTGGGTGTACATATAATTCTGTTTTAACACGTTCTTTTTTAGTTTAGATTTAACACGGTTTGAAAATACAGAAATTTTAACTTTTACACTATTTTATTCCATTTAGCACGATTCAAAATTTTTTGGGCTTACATTTTTTGTTAAATGTAATTTTTGCGAAATATGTATGTTCATATCAAAAATTTAGGAGAATTTCCTTTTTGTGGATACTAGGAAATTTACTGCTCACAGCAATTGTAAATATCACAAATTTATGGGAATTGCATACAATCAAATGAACTTGTCAAACATTTTTCACATCACTTAAGTGCATATCTTTTTTTTTTCTTTTTCTTTAATAACTATGCTTGTGTAAAAACACAATATATATGTAATATTATATACATATGTATAGTTGTTCTTAAAAAAATCCTTGTTATTCACTAATTTCAAAAGGTTTTAGAGATAAACCTACGATCAATTGCATTTTTACACGGTGTTTTTATACGAAGTTTCCTGGAACAAATTACCGCCTAAAAACAGAATTAGGTTTAATAGTTTGACAAATTATTTTTTTTAATTTTTACCTCATGGTGTAACTATACAAGGTGAGTGCAGTAGCACAGCTGACTGACTTTGTTTACAATTTACTTATTACAAAAGTAATACTTTCTTCAAGTGTTTTTGATAGTAGTACATTATTTTACATAAACAAAATGCCTGTTGTTTCTGTATTGCGTTGTATTTGTTGTCGATTTGCACTCACCTTATATAATTACACCATGTTTTACCTCATAACAATTTGATTTTTCAGGAAAAAAAATACAATATCCTAATTCATTTCAAAATTAGTTTTATTCTGTTTTAGCTACACTATACAATAATTTCAGAATTTCCTCACAGAAATTATGTCTAATGAAGAACAATAAGCTCAAATAAACTACCAATGACCAAATTGCCCCAATCAGAATGGTAAAAATTTCAATGTAACAAAAAATAGTTTTGGGAAACTTTATATTGCAAGAGAATTTCTACTACCTACATATGTGAATGTTTGCCCCACTAAGATAAAATTTATACACTAGGAAGCATAAGTCTGCGTGCATGAGAGAAACCTATAAACACGTATTCGTTAATTTTCTATACATATAAAAAAGCGGTACCTACTCATTTGATTTTTTTTAATAAAACTTTGTATACGCACAAATGTAAGGTTGGTTTGCTTTGCACATGGCTTGTTTTCAAAGAATTAAAAAAAATAATTAGGTCATTTTAGAAAAAATATTACCTTCATGCTCTCTATTATGCCTCGCATGTAGTTGGTTCACGATCACATTCTTGCCCTGTCTTAAAAACCGTATTTCAAATCACATTCAACTTTAACAGTTGGTTCGAAAAATATTTTAAATCACTTTCAATATTCCTCAAATGCATTAAAGTGTTATTTTGAATAAAGTTATTTGGTAAGAAATCGTCATAGGTATGTAGATAAAAAAAACCTCATAATTAATTAACATCCATTAATATTCTATTTTAAAAAATAAATTTACTTAAATTTCTCATTGAGACATAAAGATCTGAAAGAATTAATTCTTAATTAAATTATAGAAATCAAATTAAATTAAAGAACTCATTGTAAAGTAACGTTAATTATATAGTGGTTTAAACGTAATGAACTCATTCCTTTAAAAGTTAATACTTTTTTGAATTAAATACTTATTAAATCATTCAGTTCAAATCAATATGCTTTAGTTTTCTACAAATCATTAATTGAGTTCTAATCTATTACCAATATGCTTTCGAAAATTTGTTGCAATTTATTTTGTAAATTATTAGAAACAAAAAATCTTATGAAACAAACAAATATTTCAATGGGGTACTTACCTAACAATATTTCAGGCGGAAATTTACGTCATCGTTGTTGTTATTGTTGTTGTTGTAACAGCAATGTTTGCTGAGTTGACAGCCCTTGGCCGATTGATCTCGGGTGATTCTGGTGCGTAGAACCGGCTGTCGTGTCATCGTAATATCTTCTGCTGAATGTTTGATCTTGAGACGGGTGAGAGGTTAGGTCTGGGTTCATCATGAACTGCGTTACATCTTTAAATGAACTCGGTGCGTAAATTAATTGAATATTGTGCTGTATACCTGGTCATGAGAGCCGCTCCAGTAACGAACGAACCAATTGCTTGGCTAATAGAGGTACCCGGCGCGCTTTCATTACACCTTAAACTTTTTTTGACATCCCGAAGGGGAAAAATTCATTCCTGGATTGAGTCAAGTGTCCTGACATTGGTTTATATAGATTCATTAATCTGTACAAACAAAATTGTAGTTGAGAATACTGACAGGAGATATTTGAGAATACTGATGAGACTATTTACCTGATATTTAGGTTTTAGATTCTGTATTACATAGTAATATTAGTAATATTGCGATAAAAAAGTGAAGACTGTCCAATGCTGACGAATAGCGGAGCGAAAGGCTTGTGTGAGCCGGAATTGACCTTGATGTTTTTGTTCTTTCATCTAACATCATGCGTAGCCTCAGCCTGTGCTAATGAAGTTTAGGACTCCACAGCCTTACTATTAATAATATATAATGAATTGCTGACCATTTTTAATTCTGAATGAAGATTCACCAAAAATTCCTATTTAATTTTTTCTTTCGATCTTTATCGAAATGCAAATAAAGCTGTAAATAATTTTAATTTTCTTAATTCTTATATAGTGTCAAAATTGTTATTTAATTAATTGTACATATATAGTTTTTAATATTAAAAAATACCTAATATTTTATTGGCACTAACCTTTTGATTTTACATTTGATGCTTTTAAACTGTCAATTTATAAATAACAACAAAATATAAGCGCCATCTATTTGTCAGAAACACCAGAACTTAACTTTCGTCACCCTGTTTATAAATCACACTCTACTATAAAAACAAAACAACTTTGTTATTCTGTTTTAAATCACACTCACTATAAAAACAAAACAACTTTGTTATTCTGTTTTAGTTAATGTCAAAAATAATCGGTCACACGGCGGCGTTTTTTCTTCTCTTGCGGAATTGGTGTGTGTAATTTTTATTTAATAAAACAAATCAACATAAATTGTGTAAATTAAATAGAAAAGTGTATTTTCCAACAAATTGTGTCAGTTATAAAAGAAAATGGCACCAACCATTAATAGTGCCGCCGCTCCTACCGAAAAAAGGCCACCCAGGCAAGCTGAAAGAAAGTAAGCATTTCTTTGTACAGTAAACAGTTTTCGCTGTTATTATCTTATGTTTACTTATTTTTAGATCGGAAATCATATGCCGTGTTAAATATGGGAACAATTTGCCCGATATCCCCTTCGATTTAAAGTTTTTGCAATATCCCTTCGGTAGTCATCGTTTCGTACAGTATAACCCCACGTCATTGGAGCGCAATTACAAGTATGAAGTGTTGACTGAACATGATCTGGGCGTTACCATCGATTTAATCAATCGTGACCTTTATCAGGCCGATCCATATGCACAACTTGATCCAGCTGATGAAAAACTTCTGGAAGAAGATGTTCACACACCACACGATTCAGTGCGTTCCAAACAGCATTCACGTAGTGTATCATGGTTGCGTAAATCGGAATACATTTCCACGGAACAGACACGTTTCCAACCTCAGAACTTGGAACAAATTGAAGCCAAGGTGGGTTATAATGTGAAGAAATCGTTGCGAGAGGAAACCCTCTACTTGGATCGGGATGCTCAAATTAAGGCCATTGAGAAAACATTCGAAGATTCGAAGATCGAAATCACCAAACATTACTCTAAACCCAATGTGGTGCCAGTGGAAACGTTTCCTGTGTTCCCTGATTTTAAAAATTGGAAGTATCCTTGTGCACAGGTCATTTTCGACAGCGATCCCGCACCGGCTGGCAAAAATGTACCAGCTCAATTGGAGGAAATGTCTCAGGCTATGATTCGTGGTGTGATGGACGAAAGTGGTGAACAATTCGTGGCCTACTTTTTGCCTACTGAGGGCACCTTGGAAAAGAGACGCGTTGATTTTGCCGAACAAGTTTTTTACAAGGATGAAGAAGATTATGAGTATAAAATTGCGCGTGAATATAATTGGAATGTTAAGAGTAAGGCTTCTAAGGGTTACGAAGAGAACTACTTCTTCGTTATGCGCCACGATGGTGTCTTCTACAATGAACTGGAGACACGTGTACGTCTTAATAAGAGACGTATGAAGCTGGGCCAACAACCCAGTAATACAAAATTAGTTGTTAAACATCGACCCTTGGATGCTAATGAACATCGCATGCAACGTTATCGTGAACGACAACTGGAACCAGCTGGAGATGAGGATGATGAAGAAGAAATGGAAGAAGAGGAAGAAGATGACATACCACAAGCCGTGCATCCGCAACAAGAGCAGACAGAACAAGACGAGGTCAGTAAAGAGGCTCAGCAAACAGAACGTGAACGGAAATCACGTTCTAGATCTAAGTCACATGCCAAGTCACAGTCAAGATCTAGATCACGTTCCGGATCTGCTTCTGGTTCTGACTCGGATAGATCTGGCTCAGCTTCTGACGGTTCTAGAGCCTCTTCACGTTCACGCTCCCGTTCTAAATCAAAATCACGCAGTCGTTCTCGTTCAAAATCGGGTTCACGATCACGCTCTGCTTCTGGTTCACGTTCTCGCTCGGTAACTAAATCACCCTCCAAATCACGTTCCGCTTCACCCGCTGGTTCACACAAATCTGGCTCCCGGTCCCGCTCTGGTTCGCGTTCTTCTCGTTCGAAATCACGTTCAAAATCCCGCTCTAAAAGTGGTTCTCGCTCACGCAGCGCATCTGGTTCGCGATCACCCTCTCGTTCACGCAGTAATACACCCAGTGGTTCTGGCAGTGGCACTGCATCTGGCAGCGGCTCCGAAGCTGAAGATTAAACCTCCAGTACATTCAAGCTATTTGTTTAAATGTCTAAACCAGAACAAATTGGTTTTTATTTACACATAAATTTAATTGAAAAATAACTCTTAAAAAATAAACTTTTGACAAGAAAAATTCTATTTGTCAGACTTCTTTTTATCTGGCAATTCTAGAGAAATTACACTTAATCTGGTTTTTGATGTAAGTTTAACTTCGGAGGCATCTGATTGTGAGGAACAAGAAGTAAACATTTCTGAAAATAATAAGAAAAATATATTTAATCAGTGTTTATTCTCAATAAAGCAAGGTATACTTTTCAATTTGTTTAAAACTATTTAATTCAAGTTTTATCCAACTTACCCTTCGATGAACTTAATGACATGCCATCATACGAGGTATCACTACGCCATGACAATGAACTTCTAGACTTTTGTAGCATATGAGGCATTTTTATGCCTCTGTTTAGTAAATGACGCGCTATTTTTGGACCCATAACATCATCAGCATAAGCCAAATCACCCATCTGATTTAAAACATCCAAATTTCTTTTCTCCAATTCCTTTAAATCCAAATCACGATTATATAATTCCAAAAATTCACTACATATTGCTCTTTGTTTAAGGGCTTTAAGAGCAGTCTTTAGTTCTCTATCAGCACGCAGTAGTTTATTCTTTTGATCCAACAGCTCTTTCTTAAGGCGTACTATAAAGTCAGCATTATCGGATCTATGAGAAAAGTAACAAAAATTATATTTGTTTCGAATCTAGTATAGTTTTTTTTTTTAATAAACTAACCTTTTCTTGATTTTCTTTTGCAATATTTTTTCCAATTCTTCCTTTTCTTTATAGCACTCATTTATTTTAGTTTCTAGCTCCTGCAGTTCTTGTCGCAAACTTCGCAAAGTATTTAATGATGAACAGTAATTAATTTGTAATGATTTTAATTCGGCAGTAGCTTCCTCTGAAAGTGTGTTTTAAAAAGCATTATTAAAGTTGCATATTTTGCACGTGAAAATTTTTAATTTTCAAAAATTGCAGCAGTTGATCTGTATTGTGCCCAATGTAATCTAACGCTGGGGCCATATTTTTAAATTTTCGCTATTACATTGAACGGATCTCTATATCGAGAGATGTTTACAACAAATTTTCGATCTATTATTGATGGTATGGACATCACTGAAGTGGGCACACAGCCACCAAACAATGAATTTGTTGAAAACAAAATTAACTTTTTGTGTGTCTATCTTAAATATAAAGCCTATACAGAGCCAAACGATTTTGAAAAATGCTTCAAATCATAAACCGCATTAAATTAAAAATTTTAAATCTCATATACAAATTGAATTTTCCTTTTATTTTCTTACCTCCCTCCTGTTGCTTTTGAACATTCTTACGATACGCATCATTGCAATTATTCAACAAGGCTAAAGTATTTTGTAAAGCCTCGATTTCCTTTTCGGCTTTCAGGACTTGCTCATTCAACTCGTTGCCCTCATCCAAAAGCAATTGTTTCTCCTGAGCCGTCTCTACTCTCAGTTGAGTGCCCGTTACCAGACTACCGTCATCATTGACGCCCAACAGCTTAGAGGTCAATTCAAATCTTGCCTTAACCGCCTCAATATGTTTTCTCCTCTCCCCTATATCCGCTCTCAATGAACTCAGTTCTTCTTGCAGGTGTTTACGCTTCAAATTTAATAAATCCATTTGAGACTTTATCTCTACCATACGATCGTTAATGGTGCGATTTAAATGCATGCGATGTTTCTGCAGATTATATGTGCCCTCTTCACATTGATTTATTTCATTTTCAAATTCATGTGCCTTCATCTTTAATATGCTGAGATCTACAATAAGCTCTTGATTGCGTTTTGTTTCTTCTTTGATACGCTTAATGCCGCCTTCACAATAGACCTGGGCTTCTTTGATTTTATAGTTGACCGCATCCAAGCGCGTCATATCGTTATTATAGGTAATGGTCAATTTACGCATATCTTCGTCAATTTTTTTATTTTGCAATTGAGTGGCCTGTACACTTTTCTGTAATTTGTTAAAGTGTTCCTCCAATTCACACAAATAGTCCTGGTTTCTTTGTTCGATCACAGGATCTATAATGCCGCCTTGCAGCTGCACTATGCGTCTTTCCAAGCTTAGCATTTTAAAGGACTGCAAAAGTATTTGTCATTTGGATTTCGTAGATGTTATAAATGAAATTTATTTAACTCACCAGTTCATAATTACTTTCCGTTTGTTTTCTTATATCCTTTTCCAAAGCTTGATTGTTTTTAGCCACAGCTGTCATATTGGAGCAAAGACCACGATTATTAACCTGTTATAAAAACAATCATTAACATAATTAATACATATGTTTATTATGAAGGATTTAAATCTGTTATTACCGCTAAATTGACACTGTCTTCCTTAAATTTAACCAGTTGCTGTTGCGAACGATATATCAAACCGTTTATACGATCTGTTTCCCGGTTAACTTCTCTCTGTGCTTTATCCTCTACATCCATGAGTTCTTCTAAAACTTGCAATCTTTGCTGGGCATTTAGATTTTTGCCACTAATGGCTTTAAAACGAGCTTCTAGTTTTCCAATCACTTTTTCGTAATGCTCCAATTCTATTAAATAATCAGATTTTTCTCTGGCCAAACGGCGATTTTGAGCACGTTGTTGTTGAACACGATTGGCCAAATTTTGCAATTCTTTTGTTATAATATCTACCTAAAAAAAAAACAAAAGAGAGAGAGAGAGAGAAATATTTTATTAAAAGTTTGTTAAAGTTTATTGCTTTAAATACCTCCTGAGTTTTTAACATTATCATATCGGCCAGTCTTTGAATTTGCTCTTTCATATCGGAGGTTTCCGTATTTAACATTTCTATGGCCTCTTCTACCTCACGATTATTTTCTATGATTTCATTTAGTTTATTATCTAGCACTTTCAATTCCTTGGCTTTTAGTTCCACCTTTAGACGGCATTCCATTAAAGCAATTTCACTATTACGTATATCCTTTTCTCTTTGGGACATTTGTTGAGCCGCCAACTTCCATGTTTCCACCATTTGACGTCGTTCATTGTGAGCTGTACGATATAAATTAGCCGTACACTCCAGATTACATTCCAAAGTCTTTTGATCATCATACAGGCTTATAAGTTTTTTGCGTTGGCGTTCAATTTCATCGTTTAATTTAAGACGCTTGTAGTTTTGTTGTTTGGCTCTGAGCTGATCATCTTTGTAGTACATTTCAATAAGCTGAAATCCCTTATTGCCATCCTCCATGGCCTGACGCCATTCCACCAAGGCCGTTTTGGCCCATTTAATGCGGTTGGTTAGATTATCGATAGTATGCTTACGTTTGGACATTTCATCTGTAATTTTATAAATATCTTTATAACTCTGTAACTCATTTCTAATAACAAACTTACGCTCTGTAGATTCCATATACTTTTTGAAATTCTGCCATTCTTTACCCACATTTTTTAAATCTTCTCTCAACTTGGAGTGCTCTCTTAATGCTGTTTTATGCAAATGGGCCTCAGTTCTTACCTCGCATTGGAAAGCCTCCAAAAGTTTCTTCAAGACATTTATGTAAGTTAATAAACATTTATCAAACATTTCTTACCAACAATTATTACCCACCAAATTGTGATTAATAGTCTCTTCAGCATTCTTTGAATGTTGCTGCAGTTTTTCCAATCTCTCTTCCGTTTCTTGTTGATGTTCAATTAGATATTCCTTTTTCTCCTTTAATTCCGCTAGAGCCTGTAAAATCAATTGATTTTCTTTGTTGGCCATGGGCATAGCGGATTTTGTATTCCAATGCATGGCTTCCATAGCATTTTTAATTATTTCCTCATCCATTTTATAGCAACAAATTTATTAGCAAATTTCTTTAGGTAAAATATATTTTGAAAAATATTGTTATAATTTGTGTGGCAGTGATTTTATGATATAGTTTTGTATTGAAGTGTAACGTTTTATCAATAAAACACAGGTTAACTATAGTTACTATAAATTATTTTGTATCAATAACCGTTAAAGCGGTTCATAACAACCGTTTTTATTGCAACAAGTTTCTTACAAAATAGGGGTTAGTGTTTAAGAAAATGTATTTTGAACAAATTTAATTCTAGTAGTTTGAGTAAAAGACCAATAACTCGCTGAAATTTATTGAAATGTTAATATTTTCACCTGAAGAAAACTAAAAGATCTGTCTTCTGAAAACTCCCCAAACGATTTATCTTACAGCCACCGCAGTCCCCTTATGAAACCGAATGCTACAGACACTGATATCTTCAGATCTATTATGGAATAGAAAACTATGGCTCTGTGTCCCGGGCAATCGCAAATAATATGTTTCATGGTTTCCAGCTACTATTGGTCTCCACATACTTTGCTGTCCCACATGGTATGTTTGGCAGTGTCTTTGGCTGTCTTTTTTGAGTGGTTCCCAGCAAACAGTACAACCATAATTAATAATGTTACCATTGATATATAGATCCAGTTCATGCATGCATGCTAAATTTACTATCAATGAACACTTCTAAATACTTTGCTTTGCCAGCTTGTGTAAGTTCCACATCTTCCAGTTTCGGAAATGTTAAACTTTCCACTTTGTATCTTCTGGTAATAGTACAAGCTCAGTTTTCTAGGTATTGACACCCAAACCTTTGATCTTCGCCCAGAAAGAAAGATCACTGGGTTTTGTTAACATTTTTTAACTGATAGTTGGAAAAACATTTAACCTTTATCACTATCACAAAATCATCAGCGTAAAAGCAATGATCTTTTTTCCTCGTTCCTCGAAACCTCTAAGGATCCTGTTAACCGCTAAGAACCACAGTATGAGTGATGAGCCACCTCCTTGTTGAGTTCCTCTCTTAACCATTTTCCAAAAATAAATTTTCCTAATGTTTGGAGTCGATATTTCTACTACTTAGCATCATTACTTACAAATTCACCAAGAACTATTTTAAGGAAATTCTAGCAGTAGCTTCTGCAGTATTCTTCGACCAAACAAAATGAGATATATATTCATCGGCAATCGTTTTCACCTCGCTCTCTGTCTATCAGATTTTATTATAAAAAACAGATTGGGCTTAAACATGGAATGAGTTTGGGTATTGTTTTAAAGATTGTTCACTGAGTCTACACTTCAGTTGTTCATCCGATTACTCTGTATAAAGCCATCGTTTGGTGACTTGCTTTGGGAAAGCTCCACTACACCTTAGGATTCGTTAGATATATTCTTATATTTCCATACAAAATTTGCTTTATAAACCTGTTGTAAGTTTTTATGAATAAGGGGGTTAGACTTTAACCACTGGATTTGCTAGAACAAATGTTGCGGCTGGAGTGGAAACACTTGCAGTCACTGTAAGATTTTAGTTTAGGAAATGTTCCAATTTAAATTTACAGTAGAAAAAGCTCACTGAATCGATAACGGGGTGGTATCCTGGTACCCCTCATAATGATTGAATTTATGTAGAATATACATCCGCTATGGATCCGATAGCAGCTATTCGATTAGTAGATCATGTCATAACCAGCTTGTCGCATCTCCTTTATATAATGTGAAAGAAGACCTTGTATACCGCTCCATAAAGAAACCACCTTGTTAGATTCTGGAGTAAAGGTTTACAATAAAAGAGCAAGCTACTAACGGAGGCGACTGTATGTAGAATTTAATGGTTTCTATCAAAACTACGATAATTTAAGATTAGTTCTTCGTATACCACTGTCACACTTTAACGTGAAACCGAAACTTCTAACTGATCCCGTGTTGCTAGATAAGACTCTAGTCAGCTGCGAGTTTAAAAGGTTTGAAACAATCAAACTTTAATTAGTTTCGGGCCCGTGCAAGCTCAATGCACCTGTGTCGATATATATCTCCCAAAGATTGTAACAGTGTTTTGGATTTTATTTTCGCTCCTATCCTAAGTTACATTTTAATAGTATTGCAACGATATCCAGGAGCGCCGTCTCTTGACGCGGATATATATATATATTATTACACCGACTAGGTCATGTGTCTGTCGGCTTCTGTTAAGTTCTTAATAATCATCGCAGCATTATTTAAAATTGTTTACTATTGCACTAATGGGCTTGGGATAGGAATTAAAAAAGATACAAGCTTATCTGATCAATTAAAAATCATAGTTACTTTCGGTTTTCCAATTCCACTGAGTTATCAAAAACTTTATTCGTACAGATGCTTTAAAACTCCACCTTTGCAAGGAAATTATCCAAAAAGATTATTTCATAGAACGCTGATTTTCGTAATACAGCTGAATAAGTTGGAGACGTTGTTGGGATGTGAGCCTTTCCATGATGAGTTGTCAAACAATACTACATAAATGAAAATAAGATGACAGTATGACATCAGTCACTCCTCATCTGTGAAAAAAATCAATCACCCCTATCGTGAATAAAAATTTCACATGAAATTTGTTCCCTCTTCACATTTTTCCTATTAAAATTCAATGTTAAAAAAATAAAAGGGAACAAATTTCATGTTGAATTTTTGTTCACGATAGGGTTGAATATAAACCAGACATTGAGAAAATTGGGGTAAATCTTTAAAAACAAACCAATTTTAAAAGAAAACTAACAAAAGGTTTATTATTATTTTCTTATTTTTAATAACACCTGTTTTATTAAGTAATATTAATAAATTTTATCTTAAAATATTAATACACACGCATACATAAATACATGATAATTAAGTACAATTCACAATAAATTATTTCCCGCCTGAGAATTTTCCAAGAAAAATCTCGTCAAGTCACCCTCAATACCATTTAAATCTGGAGTCACCAATTGCGGTGAATACAAACGCATATTTTGCAATTTCTGCGATGGTGACATTGAGCCCTCATTTACAATCTGTACCGGCGAATAGGCATCACTGCCAATGCCCATTTTATTGCAGGATTCCACCACAATATCGTCTATAGTTTTTGTAAGCAAGGCTTGTTGTTCATTTAACGAAGTCGCCTTTTTATTTATGGCAGCAATTTCATTGCTAGCCGGAGAATTATGGGATTGATTTAGATGAGAATCTGCTTGATTTGCAACTGAAGTCTCCAGAAATGCTTTAATAAAATTTTCTGACATATGATCGATGGTATTTTCATCGTTAGGCGGTGGAGATTCTTCGCCCGGAAATGGTTGACATTTGTGGGTGCGTTGCGAGACTTTGTAGCGAAAACTTCTTTGGCAGATTTCACATTTGTAGGGCATAACACCGGTATGTATGCGGGTGTGGACTAGGAAGGAGACACGTTGACGAAAACTTTTGCCTAGAGGAAAATAGAAGGGAAGTTTAAATAGGCTTATTAGTTTTTGTTTTAATTTAACACACTTACCACAAACTTCACATTTAAATGGCTTTTCTCCACTATGTATCCGTTCATGATTGTGCAGCGTTGAAAGTTCTTTAAATGCCCGACCACAGGTGGAACAGACATGAGGCTTTTCATCGCTATGATAAAGTAAATGCTTGTGATAGGACTGTTGAAATGTAAAAGTACGAGCACATAATTCACAAGTGTATGGCATTTCACCTGGAATAAAATAGAAAAATACAGTTTTTAGGATTATCATTTTAATTTGCTTCGGCTCATTAGCTGATTTATTACTAGTAAATCTTTTCAGTCATAAACATACAATGGCTCACAGCTTTTTTTATGCAGTGCATTTTTTTTTTGTGTTTTCAAAGCTCCATTAAAATAAAACTAACAGGAATTTAGAAAAGAAATTGATGTCATTTAAAAGAAAAAACAAAAAACATTTATTGCTTAAATATACATGTTAATTTAGAACTAAAAAAAAAAACAAACAAATGCTAGTTTTTTCACGAGACAGTTTATTTTATGCAGTCAAGCTCTATTGTACATATGGTTAACATTAAAGCTTTCACAGTCAAAACAATCATTGAGCGCTTCATCCATGAAAATCGCATCCATAACAATAACAGAAGGCACCATATAAAATTTTAAATAAGCACGATGAGCGAAACATTTTAAGAAATTAAGGCCAAATCGAAGGCTATCAGCTTCACAACTGGCCTCGAAGTTAAGCATAAAGCAAAGAATGGTGCTTTATGCAGTGTAAATTTTGAATCTAAGTTTAACATATTCGGTTCAGATGAGATGTCGTATGTTTGGCGAAAACTAAATACAGAATTCAACAAAGAAAACATAAAGGCAACAGTGAAGCATGGTGGTGGCAGTTTGTCAGCTGCTGGTACTGCTAATTTAACATTTGTTGAAGCAACCATGGACGCGTTTAAGTACCGTCAGATTCTTAAGGAAAGCACAGAAAACCTGGTTATAAGATCAGATTTTCGATCCAAAGCTCAAATCGGGTATTGTGCAAACGTGGCTAATATATAACTGCCTGCATAAAATAAGCTGTGACATGAAAAAACGCGCAGTTTTTGTTTTTTTTTTTTTTGTTAGACTATAACATTTTTGCTTTTAAATGTAACAATTTCTTTTTTATGTTCCTGTTAATTTTCTTTTTGTGGAACTTTGAAAACAAGAAAAAATGCACTGCATAAAATAAGCTGCGAGCCACTGCATGTTCGGAAATGAAATCTTTTGAGTATTTTTTTTAATAATCGTAGGATTCATACTGATACTCCGTAAATGCACAGTTTATAGAATCCCAATTGAGGATTTTATTGGATAAAATATTATATACAATATCTTCCAAATTCATACTACATATTTCCAAATCCGAAATTAGTAGAAAACAAACAAGGATTAGTTGTAGCTTTGATGTACAATTTTGAACACAGATAAGTACTGACGACTTCGGAATTGCCAAATTTTGACAATCATCCCTATCGTGAATAAAAATTCCACATGAAATTTGTTCCCTTTTATTTTTTTAACATTGAATTTAAATAGAAAAAATGTGAAAAGTTAACAAATTTCATGTGGAATTTTTATTCACGATAGGGGTGAATATTTTATCATTAATTATAAAATAGGAAAAGCATAGTTTAGTTCATTACGACTATGCAATGATAAATATCGCACCCTTAATAGGCCAGTAAAATTAGCAGTAAAAATTATCATCAAGAAGTTCGAGGTAATCGGATTCCCGAGGCTCCGAAAACGTGGTTTGGTATGCTAAACTAGTCTTTAACAAATTATTCTCCACAAATTCTTTAACAACTCCTAATCACATAATAACTGAAATGTATGAAAAAAATTGTCTTTGATCTCCAAAGTCCTGCCTAACAGACTCTTAATTAATGACGACTTTTGGAATCTTTATTAAAACATAAAGGAAAACATCTCTGTCAATTTTCATTTCAATATCTTTCATTTTCGTGTCTTCGTTTCTCAGAAGTACGAACTTAATAAAAATCCTGAATATGGATGTCTCTACAAAGGATGTCCTCAGTAGAAATCTTGAATAGGGATGCCTGAAAGACTTGCGATAGACTGAAATAACCATTGTCGTATTTACGGAGACGGCCACTAGTTCTGGTGTCGACATATTAATGATGGGCAGTAGGATATGTTTTAGACTTCCATATGACAGCCTTAAAGACTTTAGATCTTGTATTTGGATAAAGCAGGTTAGTGAATTTAAACACTATAAACATTGTTGGTTATAGGAAATGTTGAACAGGTAACAGTCTGCTATTGAAACTAGATAGAAGTAGAATTAGGATCACAGTAGGATAACAGGGCAACAAACTATTGTTGGACTCGCGGATACAAACATCCTGGATACACAATTTCACAATAGTTTAGAAGATATCGTTGGCCATAAGTAAGGGCACTAGTTCTGGAGTATAACTAGTAAAAACGGACACTATGCCGATTATATCTCCGTTTGAATGTAGTTCCTTTTAGCCAGAAGTTCTGACGGCATTGAAGGCTTCAGATATTGTACAGTATTACTTCAGTGTATTGTAAATTAATTGCTTATGGAGATCACTTGGAAGTGCGACCCATTACAACAATGACCACGTTTTTAAATCAATGATAATATTAACTATCTACCAGAATAGAATTTCATAGACGATTGTTAGTTTTTCACAATATAAATCAACTGAACGTGACAGAATACTGGTGCAGATATAACTCAGTATTTTTTTTTCGGTTACAGAACCGTAAAAAGTTATTTGTAGTCGCAAAACTGGACAAAGTAGTCATGAAAATGCAAAAGAATTTCCAGTTGGAAAAACACATCGATTTATAATATAATAAAGAATCGGGGGGCGTTCAACGCCTTACAAAAATGTTGTAAGGATATTGAGTGATATCAGTAGATTACGATAGCAGAAAATCCTGTATAGCATTAATCAATCCTGGATGGGTAGGATCTGCAGTGTTTTTGTCATTATGGGTATGATTACGGTTCATTGCAGAGCTAGTACTAGTATAAGGGAAAACTGACTATTGTAGAACGTGCGGAGAAGAAGAGCAGCATGTCTATCAGAGCATATTGTCTATCAGAACCCGGTTTATCAGAGCTATAGAAAATTATAAATTGGCAGTCAGTTTAAAGATAACTTCTGCAGACAACTTAAAGTGGTGGTGTTTTAAATCAAAGTTCTGTTATTATATAAAGAATCCACTATTTAATATTTTACCTGTATGAAGACGTTTATGTTTCTTAAGAAAATATTTGGTGGTAAATGCCTTCGAGCAAACATCACATTCCCAAATTTTAGGATTCTCCGTAGCATTAATCAAACCCGCACAGATTTTTGAAGTCATATCCTTATCTGTTGGAGAAGCTCTGGGCATTGCGGCAGTACTGTTTTTAGTGGAGCTGATATTATTCGAAATTGGATTGAAATTTTTAGCCATTTCCGTCGAGGACGATGAATTAAATACCAATAAAACATTTGATGTTTGCAGCGAAGTATTATCCAAGTTACTTTGGGGAAATTCTAACGATTGATTTAAATTCACCACACTGACATTTGAGGCAACTGGTAATGCGTTTAAGTTTGATATAAAGTTAACAGGTTGTATATTAAATACAGTATTATTGTTGGGGCTTTTATAGTTGTCTGGGGTTTGTTTTGCTGATACAGTATTTGGACTATCGGCTTGTATTAAAGAGTTACTATTAATGGGATTTGCTGTTTTCATTATTTTATTTTCTTTATGACGTATACGATCACATATAGTTAATTTGGGTGAATTATTAACATACGGCAGACCCATTAAATGCACCACTTTCAAATGAACTCTTAGAGAACCTTTCATTTTAAAAGTTTTGGCACACAAATGACATTTAAAATCATGTTCCAGAGTTGAGTTTTGTGTGTTGTTTATGGGTGAGCTGGTGCCTGATATAGAGTTAAAACTGTCCCTTTGATTTGCATGACATTCAAAGTTTTGATGGACCAAACGTATGTGCATGTTTCTTAATTCTTCGTTACGAAACGTAAATTCACAAATATCACATTGAGCTAAATTTTCGGTTTCACTTGGTACCGCTTGATCTCTTGCGTCCATAACAACTTGTTGATGAGTTGGATTCATATTGTTTATAAATTTGTTTTCTGCTTTGCCAGCTACTTTTGGTTTTTTAATCATGTTTTCCTCACTAGGGTGGTGGTGTTGTTGTTGCTGTTGCTGGTGGTGTGTTTTTTCGAAACTCACCTCATCATTTAAATGTGTTTCTGTTTGTGTTATTGTAATATCATCGCAGTTGCTGCTATTGTTGTTTATATGATTTAAATTTTCAATCTCTTGGGTTTTTAATTTTTCAATATTTTGGTGGTCAGTTGTTGGCGTTGTTGTTGATATTATTGTTGTTGGTGTTGTTGTTGTTGTGGCGGTAGCATTGTTGGCAGAATTCATAATATTTGTATGACTAAACAAGTGTATTGTCAATTTATCCAAACCCAAAAACAATTCATGACAGATGGGACACGCCAATGGCCCATTAGCAGCCTTAATTAGACTACAGCGCAGAGCGTCTATACTTGAAAAGCTTGTTTGGGCGCACAATGGACACAGCACTGACATTGAACACATTTTTCGCATTTGTTTTATTATTATATTTTAGATAATTTCAAATAAAACAATTTTTCAATTCAAATATTAGTACATATGTACAATATGTATTTCAATTTATTTTTTTTTTTTAATTATATAATTTTAATATTTAATAAATATATTCTTCCACTAGTTTAGAAATTATTTCATTTAGGTATTTGTTTATTATTTAAAGTTTTTCCTTCATTATTACTTATTTAAATTTCTTTATTATTTTTTTTTTGAAACACTTTTTGTATGACAAACTTAAAATTAAGTTCAAACTATATTCAATTTTAATATTGGAATTTTTAACTGTCATTGAATTTTGCTTAAATGTTTCTTTTAAAAGTTCACGTTGCTTTCGTTTGTATAAATCTTTTGCAAATGAAACAGACGTAAAGTAAAATATTTTGTACCAAAAACAAAATGCTGAATTTCAATTTCAATTTCAGTTTTTTTTTTCTTCTTATTTTCTAAAAATAATACATACTCGTAGGTATATACATATTTGAAAACACAATATTTAAGTTAAGAAACGGAAAATTTGTGTTTTCTACTCAACTCTCACATCGTTGTATCTCATTTTCCTGCTGCTCTAGCTTTTAACCAGCCTATGCATGTACCTACCTACATACATAGTAGATTTCATTTATTTTGGGAAAATTTTCAAATTACACATTACTTTTGTTTTGTTCTTTCTTTTTATTTTCTTAATGTTTTTCATTGCGTATTTGCAGTTTGGTATTGAGTTTTTCTTTTGTTTTTCCCTTTGTAAACAAAATTTTCTTTACAATGCTGCCCTCTTCTATTTTGTTTACTCAAATTTGTTTGGTTCAATTATTTCTTTCATTTTGAGTTAACTCTCTTCTGTTATTAAATAAACTTAGAATTTTGTTTATTGGCGAAAATATTCATTCCTCATTATGCTCGCTTTATTATTTGTTATTTTAGTAAAGATTTTGTTTTCATTTGCTTATAATCATTCCTATGATCTCATAAACATTTATTGATATATTTAATATTTCTCATATATTCGGCACTTAGGTACTTATTGTATATAATGCCTAGAATATTTTTCTTAAAATATCCCAGGATCACGGTAATTTCTGGTGAATATATTTTTGTTTACAAGCACTGGGGGATTTTATTGTGTATTTCGATTCGAAAGCAAATATTTTCCAAATATAATAGCGCAATTCGTAATCTTATGCAAATGGTATTGCATCATTGCATTTGCAAAAAGGTTTAGCATATTTTTGCTCTACACTAACAAAACACACAGCAAGAGCAGTATGCTAAACCTTCTTGCAAATGCAATGATGCAATACCATTTGCACAAGATTGTGAATTGCGCTAATGTATAAAGCATACAAGAGCTCATAAAATCATCAATTGCCATCTAAAGCATTGTTCTCACACAATTTAGCCACACTACAGAAATAAATGAAAAACCGATTTCCACCAGTTTCATCCCATCCATCCTGGGACCGAAAAAATATCACATACGAAACTTGATCGAAATATCTGTAAAATTGTAACCTGTACTCTGCGCACTAGCTGTACATGACCAGCCAGACGGACGGACGGACATCGTTAAGAAAAAATAAATACTCGAACCCAAAACAACGCAACTTCGAAAATCTAACGAAAATAAGTACTAATTAAGCAAAAAAAAAAAAACGAAACGACGCAAAGTGAGATATTGGTGTACTAAGGCTTTTTTTTACCATTTTTCGTTTAATTTTGAACATGTATTACATTGATTTATTTCGCCAAAAAAGAAAAAAAAACATACAAAGAAAAGTTAATAATATATGTATGTATGTGGTGTTGACTTTATTTTGACGCTCACAGAATATCGTAAAGTACATACATATGTATGTATGTATACAAACCATAACTAAGTCCCAATTTACACGTAGCAATTCTTATTGAAAAGATTGATACAATTTTTTCCTTGAAATTTGTTTGGTGTTTACACAGCACACAGCTTAACTTATTGCTTAAATCGTTGGTTACTCCGTATTTTTATTTGACAGTATACAGAAATTTGTATACACATACATATGTAATACAAATAAGAGTGTAACACGAATTACTAGTATGTACAATGAAGTGTGTAGTCGTCTTATGTGCCCCTCACCACGATGTCTAAAAGTTAAAAAAAAAAAAAATTGCTTCGTGTAAATTAGGACTAATTTCTATTCTTCCTGCATATAATAAATAGAAAACTTCAATTGTTTGATTTTTCAATTTTATATTTTGTTAATTTTTATTTTATTTGCATTATTATTTATTCATTTAAATTAAATTTATTTTTCTCTTTTTTTTGTAATTATTTATATATTTATGTATGTATATATATATATATGTATGTATGTATATATATTGTATGTATTGTGTTTAATTAATATGTATATAATAATATTTATTTATAATTTTTATGCACTTTATTTGTTGTTTGTTTCATTTAAAATTTATTAATCAAACTAAAATTATAGTTTATTTTCTTCTTGAATTTAATTGTAATTATTTGTTTATACGACGCATATTGTTTGTTTAACTGTTATACGATTATGTATTTTTATTTCAATTTCATTTTAGAGTTTTGTATTGTTTTGTTTTCTTTACTTTTTTTCTTAACTAAATTAGTTTGTTAGATTATAATTTTATTTTGTTTTGGTTTTTTTTAGTAGGTAGTTTATATAGAAAAATATATTGTTTATGCATTAGTTGCATTAGAATATAACATACACTTATACACAAAATTATGTTAAACTAAATAAATGTTGATTTAACACAGTTTAGGGTAATTTGAAATAAAGAAATTTAATTTTTATTCATTATTCATAATTTAATTAAATAAATTTAAAACAGCTTTGTTTTGTAAATTATATTTAAAAGAAGTTATAAAAGGAGTATTTATGTATATATTCAAGTTTACTTTGTCATTATTTATAACTGAGTTTATATGTTTGTATACTTGTTTTTGAAAAGTGTTGCATGACAATATTTTATTATTAATATTATTATAAGTATTACTATTTTATTAAATTTTTAGTTTAAAAGGTTTCGTTTTGTTTTCTTTTTTTCTTCTTTTTTTAATTCTATATTTGATTATTTATTTCTTATAATGTTTTTAAGCTTAAAAGACTTTTGCTTTAGAATTAGTAGGAATTTTAAATTTATCAAAGATTTTTAAAACACAATTTTTTTTTATAATATAAATCTTTGATATATTTAACATTCTTTATGAAAAAGTTAGTATTTTCTTAATTTGTTTTTCCATACTTTTAATAAATACAGTAATAATTGCAATTTGCTTTTTATAAGTTTTAGAAAATTTTATATTTAATGCAAAATGTTTGTATGATTTGTGCAAAATTTGCTTAAGATTTGCAATAATTCGCTAAAGTGTTTAAAAAAATAAAGTAAATCGTTGGCAAACTTCTATTAATTGCAGTATGTAACAATATCTGTTTAGTGAATACGATTGCAAATACCATTGATCCTCTGAGACGTGGTACATACATATTTTTTTCTCCTTAGTCCGAGTTTAGAAAATATGTAGATATAACGATTTGAGAAATTTTATTAGCAAATATTTTCTCCAGCATTATTGTAACAAGTAATTATAGATAATTCACAATTGCGGATCATTGTCCTGTTGGTAGTTGATGTTCAGACTCAGCTTTTCCTTGTGTACTGGCAAAATTTGATGGTAAAATGTCCATCTAATCAATCTGCACCGTTATCACTTGATAATGACTCTCCAATTGTGATGCAAATTAATAAAATATCACACTAAATAAATATGAATATTTTTTTTAGAGGTTTTTTTAGGGGGGGTTTCTCATACTACATACATAATGGCTGGTATTATTGATTCCGCACGGAAAGGAAAACTAAGCGGAAAGATATATCGATCGACATGTAAAATGTAATTATTCATTCCTGCGGCATGCCGCACTACTGTCTGTGTAAAGATGATACCGCAAAAAGGAAAAATACCCCAGCAACAACGGAATGAATAATTTCAAATTAAGCTTCCGCACAAAACAATCCTTTCCGAAATCGCGGAACGGAATGAATGAAATGAATAATTTTATCCAATTGCAAAAAAAAAAAAAAAAAATTAATTTTTTTACTTGATTTTTACTACATTAGGTATGAATGAAAAACAAATTTCTCCTCGCAATGTATATGAAAATTAGTTTTGCGATACACTGTTAAATTCTGCTGAAATATTAGAAGAATTAGTTACTCACCTGGATTCTACATTTGTAAAATGAAGTGGAAGTGAAATTTTCATTAAGTTTGTGTTTTCAATTTTGTGAAAATGATTTGAAAAGTAAAATATACAGCCATGTCACAGAATTTAATTCCGTTAGGAAGTTAAATTAGTTCTGTATTTTGCTTCTATAGAAAAAGTAAAATGAAAAAAATTTTCGGAATGAAAGTGAAAACGATTTTAGATTCACTTCGTAGTAAAATGTAGAACCTAGGCGACTACACGTTTTTGTTTGTTCAATATGATAATACAATGACAACTCTATGAAAGATTCCGTTTAGGGTATATTTTTATAACCCAATCATGTATCACATTTTAGCTAAATATTTACGACATAAATGTGCGAGACATTGAAATTGTTTTGTTATTACGACCGTCGGACTGGTAAATATTTTATGAAGAGTTGTTAGTTATGACTTAGTTCATTTAAGCGAAAAAAGCTGTACTTATTGTTGTAACACTGCCAAGGAATGATAAATTCACGGGTCTCTTCATCCAATACTCAGGGGGATTATTGTATTTCGATTCGAATCGAAGACTTTCGAAATCAATTTCTAAAAAGAAAATCGTTCGAATGTGTATACTTTTTACATTTTGTATTTCGAAAAATGTTGCTTTCGAATCGAAATACACAATAACCCCCTGATAACAAAACTAAAACGTATTATGTAATACGTTCGAAAGATGTACAGAATTGTATTTATATATTGACGGGTAAAACAAAGTGGCGAAAAATCTGTTAAATGTCAATATCTATTTGAAAATAATTGCGTTAAAAAACATTAACTAGAACAAAAACACAAGAGTATACAGAGCTGACAATTTTGACGTTTTAAAAAGACCAAAATCAGTTTTCTAGCGCAGTTCTCATAGAAAGAGAAAGTTATATTCTTTTTGTTACCTAATTTTTGTGTGTTAGAGTAAATCGCTTTATGTGGCATGTAGCAGAAATGTAAACAAAAGGCACTTGTCAAAAAGAGAAAGAAATATAAAACATGATTATTTTCTGTCTCGTGACACCTCAGTATACTTTGTGACAAAAACCAACAAACTTATCAATGTATCGTTTTTTCATAAATTCGATTTCTTTTTTATTAATTTGCAAGTTTATTTTAATTGGGGTACAGTTATCATCAATATTGTTCAAAACTATAATTTTTTGTTTGTAGTAAATGTTCCTTATTAAAATTTATTCTTAGTTACTATTTTGAGACATTTATTATTATTTAGTTAATAAAGTAACTTTTAATAAAATTTTAATTTTTTTTAACTTACATTTTAAAATATTTCTTCACTTTCGCAAGCAAAAATAATAGCATTCAAACGAATTACAAACGTAGATGATTTTGATACTTGCTTGCGTATTACATAATTAAATTTACTTCAACAATTTTTTGGTTTCTTGAAATGAAAATAAAAATCCCGATAAAAAAAAATAAATTTACGAAAATCGTACTACACAACACAATTTTTACGAATTCATAAATTTTCTGTTTCGTATCGAAATACACAATAACCCCCCTGATCTGATCTCAATCCGATTGAGAACTTGTGGAATAAAAGTTTGGAAGGGGAAAACAGCAAAAATTTGTGTAAAAAAATTTTAATTGAGGGCCTGGAAAGCTATAACCATTTTACTTTGCAGGCATTGGGTAGAAAGTATACTAAATTAAGGTCTTCATGTGATAACAAATAAAGGCTATACGACAAAATATTAAATGTAAACTTATAATTATTTGACGCAAATTGTAAAATTATTAGGAATTATAAAACATTGGAGAATGTTTTAATTATTTGTCCAGCCCCATTAACGAATTTCTTGAATCTTTTTGATTTTTATAGATTTATGATGAATTAAAGCAGCCAAAATACCTTCAAGTTAGTTTGAACAAGACACAGAAGCCTAAAAATGGCTTTTTACAATTCTGTATGTTGGACGATTGGCAGCGTGTTATTAATTAAAATTTAAAAAAAAAAAAATATTCTCAAAAATCTTCAGTTCAGTAAAAATTCTCAATAAAGTTGCAATACATTATTGACTGTTTGTTTTTTGTCTTTTGAAATAAATTAAAATTTGTTACGATATTTTCTTGTTTAATAAACACTTTAGTTACTTATTTTTTGTATATAAAGTGGAGGTTGGTTTTCTTTCTTGTTTTCTTTTTTTTTTTATTAATTTTTCTGTTTATTTGTATAACTAAACATTAATTTAATTGAAATAGTATATATGAATTTAATAATTTTAAATTAGTTTAAAGCCACGTAACAAAAAAAAAAGGAAAAATATATATATATATAATATTAAATAAAGCATAAATAAAAATAAAACTTAAAGCAAATAATATTTTTTGTAGTAATTTTTTTTTGTTTTTTTTTTTTTTTTTTAGAAAAGAAATTCAAGTTATTTTTAATTCAGTTTTGTAATATAGTTACTAAAAAAAACAAATACATACAAGTACAAAAAAATTAAAGAAATAATTATTTAAAAAATATATTAAACGTAAGCATATAAAATTAACAAACGAAATTCAACTATATAAATTTGTTTAAAAATTACACAAAAAAAATTAGAGAAATATAATTGAAACATTAATTACAAACAATAATAATTAATTACCCTTGTTTAAATAATAGTAAATATAGTTGTAGTCTTATCCAAAGGGTTGTTTGTTTTGTTGGTTTGCTTTTATTTAAGTTACATAAATACCACCCTCAAATATATTAAGAATATTTAAGGTTTTCAGTTTTTTTTAACAAGCTATTTATATATATAAAAAAAAAATAAGTCAATTAACTGAAAACTTATTATTCCTAATTAAAGTTTTAAATTAATTTTAGGTGTTATGCATAAAATGGTTTGCATTACGTTATGTTACATTACTTTACTTTTGTTTCTTTCATATTAATTCTACAGTAATTTAATTTTTTGTTATTTCAAGTTTTTTTTTTATTTTTAATGTATGTATATATGCTTGTGGTTAAAGGGAGAAAAAGAGTTTTAATTAAATGTGAATTTCATTTCATTTAAATTAAATTTTATATTTATTGTATTTATATTTATATATGTATATATTTCTGGTTTGAATAATTTTTTATTTATGTTTATGTTTAGCATTTTGTTTAATGTTTCATTTGTTTTTTTATATAAATTTGCTCTAACAGCAACATCACCATTTCTTACAAAATAATACATATTAAAGAATAAAAAGTAATTATTTAAATCATAAAAATTATCACCATTATTTATTATTATATTTCGTGTGTGTTTTTCTTTCCAAAATAACTATACCTTTTAATTTTGCTACAGCAGAACAAATACGTATGTATGTTTTATATGTTTGCAGGTTTTTAAAGAATACTCTATATGTGCGTAATTTCTTTGCTAAGAAGAATATGTATATATAGATAAATAGCAGATTGATTTTCTTGCTTGATGTCTAACACAATTTAAGACAAATGGAACGACATACTACCCTCGTTGGCGGCCATTTTAAGCTTTTGTCTCATCACCTCACGACTCGAATAGTCGGGCAATTTCAAATAGTTAACACATGTCATTACAGAGGGCAAATAATCGTTGGGATTCTGATTGGCATCTAATGTCTTACGTACTATAGTTAGTGGTGGTGTTAGCGATTTAAAACCGCCCGTGGGCAGACGTGGCGAACCGGTTACAAATTGCAAGAATAGACGTTGCTCTTCGCGCGTGTACGTTGATAGTATTTCGTAAAGGAATTGTATGGCTTGGGATTCCTGATTGAAACCATGATCGGTACGACAGCTATCCTGAAGCATTTTGACGTCCCAACGTTGGTAAGTGCCGTTGACACTGCCGCAAAATACATTCTCCAATTCTTCGGGATAGAACATGCGCAAGCGATGTGTAGGAAAAACTGAATCGAAACCTAATAGTGATAAATGAAAGGAGAGAGAATATTAGAGCTTTAGTAAAATTGGCTTAAAGAGTATTGCTAAAAATAAGTGTAGGTATGAATCAGTGATGCCATTAGGATATGAAAGATATATTTTTCGTATCTTTTGATGACTTCAGGTACAATGTATAATCCTGGCATTTTTCGTATCTTTTGAATCTGGACGCAAAATGTACAAAAATTAAATACTAAACTTTCCGTCTCTGACAAAGGTTGTTAAAGTTATCATTTTGCTATTGCCAATCATTTTATATTATACCGATGAAATATTTAATATTATAAATATTTTTAATTTAAAGGAAGCTCAATCTTTTAAAGAAAAGGATTTAACTGTTGTCTTTATTAAATTTTATCAACCAGAATGCTTTGCATAAGGAATGGCGCGAGCACGCTCTGCTCAATCACGAAGAGCTTGTACATGACCGCTGATGAGTATTGGGAAAGAGTTTAATTAAAAAAATGTTATTGAGCCGATGTTTAAAAATTTGAAAAAAGTAGTTTGTTTATCATTTGTACTTCCATTTTCGAATGCATGTGTGGAGAGTTTTTAGCCAACTAAAACTTATTAAGATTGATCATCGTAACCGACTCAAATGTTATGTTAATAAATTAATGTTAAACGTTAAAAATGGATTGTCAATATGTATTTTTTCGGCAAAAAATTTATCTTTTTGGAAACAAAAATGTATCTTTCTCGAAATTTCACTGGCAACACTGGTATGAATATAATTTTTCACAAAAAAATATTCACACAAAACAATCTTTTTGAGGTAGAATTTTGAATTTGAAACTCTTTTAGCATCAAATATTGAAAATTAGTTTAGGAAACCAAAATTGTTATACCTTTTAAAGTGTCGAAATTGCAAATTGAGTTTATAGACAAAATATTTAATAATTTTGAGCCTTTTTTAATGCCTACGAAAGATATTCAACTTTTAGACAATATTCGAAAATTCGAATATAAGTTCGAAAATTTAAAAATTAGCAAAAAAAAAAAATGAATTTGCCATTAGCCACAAAAAAATATTCCTAAGATAATTTTTTAGTATTTTTTTTTAATGATTTACAATAAATTTTAGATTTTCGATAATAAAAATTGTACGAATATTTTACATCTAACCCTGCCTTTACACATGCAAGTACTTGCATGCGAGTGCTGTGTACGTATTGTATACGAAAACTTATTCGAAAAACTCGATTAGCTCTGCAAGTGAAAAATGTGAGTGTATTAAGTTTTTCGAACTTGCACTTGCATGTGTAAATGCCGGGTTAATCAGTTTAGTAAAATACCACAAAATATTCGTTATTAACTTTGATTTTTCAAATTTTTAAATTTCGAACATTGAAAATTTGTTTTAAAATAAAGATTTTTATTAAAGATATTATTTGAACTTTCAACATTTTCAACTGTGTTTGAAATTTCAATCTCACAAATTCGATAAAGTAGGAAAAATTAGCGGGGAAACAAAATTAAAATTTTACCTTTTTAGGTCATGTTCGAAAATTTGAACATAACGAAAATATCGAATATGACGAATAAAAAGTTTCTAAAAATTCGAGAATTCTTCTTTCTGTTCAAAATTTTCGAACATGACAAAAACTCATTTAATGTGGATTTAGGTTGTTTTGAAAGATTTCTCAGTACGGTGTTCGAATTGTTGTTTAGATAAATGTTTAGCAAAATTTTTAAACAATGGTAAATTATCGTTAACTATAAGATAATTTAATATTTGCTTGCTTACCTTCTTTAAGAGCTTCAAATTGTTTTTGTACACCTTCAACAAGGAACCAATATGTAACTAAGCTAATATATTGATGTAAATTATGTACAGTTACTGGAGTATCACGACCGCCACGACACAATTCAATATTGGCATGACCGGGTAAAATAAAATCTAAACCTAAATCGGCTATGGGGCAACCATCCAAATCCAAGGATTCAATCTAGAAAAATAAAATGAATAATATTAAACAAATGTAATTGTAACTGGAATGACACTAATTCATAACAAATTAAGCACTTTTCAAACAAACATTACCTTTTCAGTCTTTTCCATAGCATCTAAACTGGTATCGGCTAAAATCATTTCACGTTGATGTACCACATCCTGTAAACGCACCAAAGTGCTTTGCACTTCGGGAGCCACACGTGACAGATCGGATAAGCCCACCGAATGTTCCTCGCATAAAATCCAACGATAGAAGGGTATAGAAAATGGTAAATCCAGCTAGATTAATGCAAAGCAAAGAAATTTCTGAATAAAATTTGTAACATATTTAAATTGAGTAAACTGTTCTTACCATTCTACTATCCATGACTGCCTTGGCCATGAATTTGCCCAAAAACTTAAATTTCGATTTAACTTTGGAGACATGCGGCAATTTCGAAGATTTACCCAATGGCAAGGGGAATAGACCATGAGCCGCATTTACATATGTCACAGTTATATGGGGAGGAGTGTTATTAACCTGCTGGATGGGAGTGGTAGCAGTTGTTATCGCTATGGGATTATCTAGCAAAGGCATAGAAGGATCTCCCAACGTATGCTGTTGATCGATTAAATCACCCTGCTGTTCGATAAGCATGTCTAAGGCATCTTCACCAACCTGAGGTGAATGTTGTTGTTGTTGATTATTAATAGAATTATTAGTGGCTACCAAACTGCTGCGTGTTGCTAGTCCTAGACTTTCACGATTGTTACGACTAGCATTACGTGTTGTTGCTGTATTTGGACTTGGCGTGGTGTTGGTGGTGTTTGTGGTGATGTTAGTATCACCAGATTGCGAATTGGTATCCTGGGATTCGTCTATGTGCAAAGTGGCACTGGTAGATTTCACTACATCCACTATATTGGCAGAGTTTTGTTTATAACTATCGCTGCCATTCCAAAGACCCAAATCGCTGCGCTGTAATTCGGCTGAGACTAAAGCGTAGAATTCTAAAGTTGGACCCAAACCAGTGCCCACCTAATAAAAGAGAACCATTATATATGTTAAAAATTGATGGCAACAAATTTTAGTGATAATATATATTTGAATTTAGATTTAGCAAAATAAATAATTTAAGTTTTTAATAATAAATAAATCAATTTACAAAACTCACCTCATTTTCATACTGAATTTCCAACAAAGCCTTTGAATGTCCGAAATCTTGTATAAGATGTTCAGCTTGTTTCAATATCTCTTGACGCGAAATGGCCCGTTTGCGACGATCTAAACGTGGCGCCACTCTTTCCGACGATTCGGCTGAATTTAAGTCGGGCGTTGTATCCAAGAGGCGCTGAAGAGCACGATCCCTATCGAAGCTGGTGGCATAGAACAGCAAATGTCTCGTCTCGAAGGGGAACAAGAAGGGACAGGCCATACCTATTTGTGGTAACCATTGTGGCAGATTACCGGTCATTATGACCAAAGGATCTTGAAGTTGGCGATTGGCTTTGGCCGTTATTTTCGGGTGAATAAATTCCGACTGTGGTATAATCGGTTGGCGGTGTACGCAACCGTACAAGTGTTCCCAGTGACGATTCAAACCGTTGATAATGCGCAACATACATAGGGCATCGAGGGAAGCATCTTGTACGCTAGTAACCACATCGGCGGGCAGTGTATTGGTGAGGAATGGTTTAAGAGCAGACGCCACAGTGGGTGCAATACCTTCATGCCATAATTCCGTTTTCTTGCGCAACAATTTCGATGAAGATTTATTGGATTTCTTGCCAATGGAGGTGGAGGGTCCACCTGTGGTAGAACTTGACGAAGCCATAGCACCATTATGTACAGATGATGAAGTACCAGCTCCTGGTATATTTGATTTGTTGTTAATACTGCTGCCAGAGGAGGCAGCCAAGGGTTCTTCTTCTACTGGGCGATAATAGATTGTATGCTGTTGTACCCAAATGCTGGCATTGCCTAAAATAATATTAAAAACAAACCACATTGTATCGTAAGATATAGAAACCAAATCATTAGAAAATTACCCAAAGGTGTCTCGGTATCTGTGTCCGTTTCCGACTGATCATTAACCAATGGCGAAAATTGTTTCACCGCCTGATAAACTGTCATGTTGTAGGGCAATACATGTTCTCCTATTAAAAATTGCAATTTGTGCTTAAAGCCGCTCTGTGACATCACAACGGCAGCCACATTATCATCCATATCTTCTTCGGAATCGTCATCGGAGTCGCCACGAATGCCACCATAGCCGCGAACAACCAAGTAACGTTCAATGGCCTGGACCATAGCTAGGGGATCGATTTTAACGGTGCCGCCTTTCCATTGCCGCAAGTTATTGCAATCCGGATGACGTTGTAAATTACACTGGCAACACACAAAAACAATAACAGTTTCAGTTTGATTGAATACAAAAAAAAAAATTATAAAAAAATAATTTACTCACCTTTAGTTGATGGGTATTGAAGAATTTCAAAGCACTTGTATTAGAACGGCCTCCACCGGGTCCAGCAGGGAAGTCATGCACTTTGACGGGGAATTGTTCCAGTTGTGTAACACAGGCATTTAATTTTGACACAAAGGCAGCAAAGGCCGAGGCATCTATGTTGGGTAAAATGCCCACCTTAACCATGTGCTCTAACGGCAGGCCAGCAAATACATGCATAAATGTTCTCAATCTAGCATCGCGTTCCACTATGCCCTCTTCGGCGGTCATAAAGTTAAGCATGGCTTTAATGAGACCCGAATGATTGACCTCAAACGGCGAAATGTCACTCTCCAATAAAATTGTCTTTAACTCGAGCAAAGCCTCCAGAACATCCGAAAAACTACCATTCAATTTGCTTATAACAGAGGTCAGACGTTGTAGCACATTTGTTGAGGCCGAACCATCGATAGAGCCCAGCTTGGAGTCTTGTGAGGCATAGCGCTTGATGAACGAAATGGCTTGTTCGCGTATCCATTGGCGGGCTTTTTCACGATTACCAGCTGCTATAAGATTAGCTTGCGATATACTTTTGCTGATATTTTGAGCAGCCAAGGAGGAACAACCGGCCATAGAGTGACCTGCACTTGAACCGGCGCTACTATTTGGATGGCTGTGATTATGATGTGAGGATGTTGTACTACTGCTGCTCGTAGAATCTTTGGTAAAACCTGAGTTACTGGCTGCTGAAGACGAACTATGATGAGATCCTTGACGACCCCATCTAGCCGGATTGAGGGAAGCCAAAAACGAAGAAGTCTTTGAGGACTGTTGCCCAGACGAAGAACTGTGGTGGCCACCACTGAAACGTACCTTTGAAGAAGTACTTGCTGTACTACGTCCAGCCGAGCCGGAGGCAGTTGATCCCCCTCCCAAACTGGTAGCTCTACTAAGCAACTCATGCACCGTCGACGACGAAGAGGCCTGTGCATTGGACGTTGATGTTGACGAAGAGGTTTGATCTTCCTGTCGCGATTTCGAACGGGTGGTCGATTGTGATTTTCTTTTCGGTGGGACCTTACGTTTAAGCATATCACTCATTTTGTTTTGTAGTGCTGAAGTCGACGAAGAAGAGCCTCCTCCGCCGCCACCACCGCTAGTCGAAGAAGTAACTGGCGTTGTGTTAACATTTTGCGTTTGTGTCGACGCTGAAGAAGGCATTGAATGATACTGTTGTTGTGCACTAGATGCTGCATAGTGTGCAGAGGGTGGCGGTGGTGGGGGTAACTGATTGTAGGCTACATATTCTGTGCCAGGTGGTGGCAAGGGCGGTTGTTGCTGCTGTTGTGGCGATGTAGTGTAGACAAAGAAGTTTTGCTGCTGCTGTTGTTGCGGATTAGCCATGTGTGTATGAGCTGGTGCCGATGAACTATAGTGATATTGTGGCATTTCATTGTTTGGATTTTGTGCTGATGATCCACCTGAGGTATTTATATTCATGGCCATGGACGTGGGTAATTTTTGTGAATTGCTAGACGAGCCAGAGGGTGAAGTTCCTTGTTGTGCTGCTGCCGCTGTCAGAGCATTCATGGCATGTGAGAATGTCTTCATGGTGTAGGGGTGTTGGTGATGTGGCTTTGAAGTATTTGGAGTACCCGAAGCTGAGGTACTTCCCGGTTGTGGTGGTACATTATCCATAAAGAATGGATTAACCTGTAAACTTGAGGCCGAAGCTGGTGCACTTTGGGAACCACTGGCTGACATATTAGTAGCCAACGGCTTGGGTGAAGGATTAGCACATATTGGATGATTGGGGTCAGTCAGTTGAGTGATTTGATAGATCACTCCCTCCCGTCTGAAGTGGGTGCCAAATATGTCAGGCAATTTTTGCATTAGAATCTCTGCCATTTGTAGGGCACCCACAACTATACGTAAATCATTGCTGCCCAACATGCCGGCAATGTGACTGGAGACCAGTTGGTATTTTAAAACCTCACTCAACAATTCCGACGATGCATAGTAAACCATTCGTAGAAGAGCTCTTAAACATTTATAGCGCACATTAGGTCCTGCCGATGAACTGTAGACCTCATACAAAACATTGAAAAGGTTCTTAATGAACTCGGCTGCCAAGCCACGTTCCTCTTTCAGGCAAGCAATACGGGCATCAACAGAAGCACGTCGTTTTTGTGAACCCGAAGGTGTAGAGCCGCCAGTAGCTGTGGCCGTCACCGTGGAGCTTAAGGCTGTTATAGCTGATGCCACCGCCGAAGCCGACAAATCTTGTCCCGTTGCTACATTAGTATTTGCTGTAGGTCGGTAATTGGGATTTATTTTCCTCTGCACCGGTCTATTGGTGCCAGTGTCTTCATTTATCTGCTGCATGGAGTGGAAATCTACTGTATAAGTTCTTCCCAAAGTACTCAAACTGAATTCATCTTCGGAATTCAAATGGGCCGCCTCTATCATACGTGAGTCTATTGTGGAATAGTTATGCCAAGTTCCCCTGTCATCACGCCATTGCCATTGCACTTGATCTTGCGTATTTATAGTGGGGCGATCGAGCAGAGCATCCACCACAAATATGCCATCTGTGGGCAAACGTGGCATAAGTTCGCCAATCAAACAAGTAATTTCATACAATTCGGAAGGAGACCGGGATATAAGTTCAACATGTGTGGAAACTGATTTGGGTAAGGGATCAGCATTTCCAGTTAGTAAATACAATAAAGTCGAAGCAATATCACTTTTTAATAAAGAAATAGCCAAATCTGGACAATTGGAGCACATTAAACTCAACATGCGCACAACAGCTGTAAAAGTACCAGAATTTAATAAAGCCGGCGTCACCACCAACAACTGCTGACAGTTCTTGAGTAGTTCCTTGCTGGCTATCTCTTGTAAGCGCTTGGGATCGTGTTGGAAACTTTCCACCAAACGACAGAAAGCCGAACATACACTTTCCACACACTTCTTATCTTGCTGGGCCAGCAGACGGGCCAGTAGTGGTAAACTTTCCGAAACAAAGTGAAATTCTTCATTGTGTAGATTTAAACAACAATTGGCAGTAATAGCTAAAGCTGCTCGCTGTGCATTGATAGAGAAGAAATCCAAGTAGGTTAAACAAGCCGATACACCATTAGCCTGCAATATGGCTTTATTATGACGTCTGGACAATATCTCCAAGGCCGTTAAACTCTGCTCGGCCACATCCATACATTGGATAACTTGTAATTTTTCCAAAAACACCGGTACAGCATCCACCACCGTACCCGATGAACGAGGCAGGGCCTCCAACATATAGGCCAAGGCGCGGCAAGCATTGTTCATAATATCGAAATTATGTTCCATGCGCAAGAGTGTGATTAAGGCTGGCACCACCTGTTTAATGGGGAAACCGGCTAAGGTATCCTCATTGCCCATAACCAACATTTGGCACATTTCAATGGCCGCCTGTAATTGTTGACTCTCATCGTGTGACTGTAGGCCCTGCAACAATTGTTGGGCCTTCGATGTTGAACTGTTGCCTATAGTACGATGGAGTATGTGAGTCATGCGTGGTCCCAGGGCGCCGAAAAGATGAGGCGGTAAACCTCGGGCTTCAAGCAAGGCTTGCAAACGTCCCACCTCGCTGTCATCACTTTCCGAATCACCATGTGAGTTACTGTTCGTGTTATTAGATGACGTCGTTGTAGCGCTATTATTTGGACCTCCTGCTCCGCTATTAGCCGCCGCTGCCGTATTAACGTTCGCACCGGTTGCTGTAGCGGAGTTGTTGGTGTTTGAAGACGTTGTGCTGCCCAAGGCGTTAGCAACGGATAACGAAGCTGCAAGTGAGAAAAATAAAGATATTAAATAAATACAAATTTGTGTGTTGTGATTCGTTTTTAGTGTAAATTTTATATATGTATATAAACATCATCACAGTTGATTTGGTTTTCTAAGTTGTTTTTATATCGTTAGCCTTCACCAAGTCGTTTGATAGTTTTGGGAAATTGTATTATAATTTTAGAATGTTTATTTAAAACTACAAACATAATATATATTTTAAGTTATTATTCTTGGGGTAGGTGTTCTGAAATATGTAAATTGATATTTAACAGTCCTATACAAAAACCAAATACTCACAATTTTATTACTATTTGTATTACTATTCATTCGAATTTTTCAGATGAATAGTTTTAAATACGACTCCACCAAACATCCTATGCCAACAGATATGTATCAGGTTTGTGTTTTAAAATGTATGATTTTGATAATTCTACAATTTAATAATGTTATTAAGTTCGTCTCGAAAACATGAGCAAATTCGGTCCATAAATGACTGAGAACAAGCAAAATCCTTCGAAAAATATCAAAACTAAAAGTCAAGATATTGCTATAATTCTCATTGAATCCGTAATTTTAAGACAGTTCGACAATGCATGACTGAGTGGGTTGTCCAGAAATGAATTGTACAGTATCACGATTATAATTCCCAAGAGAGCAGGGGTGTTATTAGGTAATACTAAAGTTTTGTGTTTTGTTTTATGTCTGTCTTTAAACCAACAACCGGCAATTATTCTTCGGTATTAATTTTTAGTAAAAATTTCAGCAAAAAAAAAAATAAAAATTGATAACTAAAAAAAACAAGCTTTTTATTATTTCATAAGGTAAAACACAAATGTAGGCCAAACAGTAGCTAACAGGATTAATAAATTGTGAAAAATGAGTTTTTCAAGAAAAAAAAAATATTCATTAAACAATAAGTTTTTTCTTTTGTAATTGCCTTTGGTAAGGGAGCTACCAATTTATTGACAAATTATTAACAAACTATTCCAAAATCGAACCGATCAGTTTTCATGCACTGAAAATTTAAAATAAATAATTTTCGAAACATTACAATTCGAACGATTATGAAATAATCTCCTGCGCCAAGATTTATACAGCAATCATTAAAATAGAGAGATTCAGTATAATGAAAAAATTATATAAACCCGTAAATACCAACGTCTTTGGTTAACTGGGGTTTATTGGATTTTACAATTAGAAAGAAAACATTTTTGAAATGCAATTGTTCAATTCACAACTAATGTTGTAGTATCGTAGCAGTAGTTGTAAGTCGTCTGAATTTACAATAGTTGTACAAATGTTGTATAAATGTGTATACAACATAAATTTTTCTACAACTACTATGATATTTTTACATATCGTGATATGAATCCACAAAAGCCCTAAGTTACATTGAAACAATTTACAAAAAACTCTCTTATATGAATGAGTTTAGGTTTTGCCAAAAAGTTCATATCTGTTTATTAAACTAAAATTAACTTATGCTCCATCGCCTGATGACCCGATGCGGAAAATGACTATTTTCAACTGCAGCTGAGTTGGAAGTTGCGTCTTAAAGCATTTTATATTAAAAACTTTGACGTCTTTAATTATTTTTACGATATGGCTGCTTTCTAATAGATGCAATCGCACCAATTGGAAGGACGCATTGACCGTGCCATCCTCAATATATGCCCAGCATGTAATCAAGGTTCTCATGACACTCTCCACACATTCAACTGTCCAGCAAGCCCTACTTCCCTCTGTCCTGAAGATCTGTGGACTCACCCACAGGAAGTAGCGCAATTTCTTCGACTGGATTTGGCAGAACCCCTGGATTAAATATTGGAATATATTTTTTCTGCTACAACAACAAAGTTTTTAAAACTTTTTTTTATAGTTCACAGATTTTGGCAATCCTAGATGTTGATGATGTCATCTAGGTGGTTTAACAACAAGTGAACAACAAAATTTTTCTCAATTTCATCCTTCTTCATCAGCAGGTGATGAAGAAGAAGAGAGGTTTTTTCATATAATGCAGAAATTATTGAATTTGTTCGCTTGTATTATTGATTTTATATATTTTGTTTGATATCTCACTTTTGTCATTTTGAAGGCTTTACAACATAAACATACGCCTTTGCTCAAAATTGTGTGAAAAATCAGATAGTTGCATCATACAACATCACTTGTGAATTAAGCAATTAGAAAATAATAAAACAAACCTGAAGACTTGTATATTATTGTAGAAGGTGTAGACAAACTAAAACAATAGTTATTTAAAAACTAACTAGAAAAACTGTACTTTGTTGGTGATATCAGAAAGAATTGATTTCCTTGTGTAAAATAAAATTGAGAAAATATACAAACTATACAATCTACAGCATTAAATTATATCAGAAATTGGTACATGAAATATTACATGACTTTTGTCTCAATTTGATTTAGTGTTTTTAGCTTGCAGTAAGCAGTTCTACACCTTATATTACTGAATTTTCACCACTTTTGGAAGCTAAACATTGTGAAAGGCTATATTGAAAGTTATATGAAAGCAATAACAATTTATACCGCTTCCAAATCAATAACGCAAGATGTATGGAAGCAATAACGAGATTGTTTTAGTATTTTAAGAAATGTTATATTTTTTATTAATAAAACTTAATATGTACCAACCTATTTTACTTACAATTCCCTGTTTTTTAAATGGAAAATAATTTTCAAATCAAACTTAGTGTTGCTAAACTAAAACCTGCTAATTGAAAACCAATTACAAGAGTGTCTACTTCAAAGCTTAAACAACAACAAAAATAATAATCATAATAAACTATAGTTAAAAATTAAAAAAAAATATATTAATAAATCAAATTACATATAAAAAAAAATAAAACAAAACTAGAAAATCAATTTTAATAAATAAAAAAAATATATATATCTAAGCTTAAATTTAGTGTAGAAAATAATAAAAATTACATATTACAAATATAAACAGTGTGCTGTCACCTTTTTGCATTGAAATAAAACTGTGGAAAATTGTAAAAAAAATTAACTGGTTAAAATAAATGAAAAACTAAAAAATGTGTGAAATGTTTATAATGGAAAATGAAAAACAAGAAAAAAATTAAGCAAAAACCAATAAGGAACGATGTTTGTTGTGGTTGTTCACAGATTCCTTTTCGGGATGAAGAGTTAGAGCAAAAAGTAGTAGGAGTGTAGTAGTATGTATGATTCATATTAGAAAGTAGAAATTACCTGGATTATTTGTTTGGCCACCAGCAGAAACAGCTGCTGCTAAATGAGAGGATGTTGGTGGCTGTGGTGGTGGTACTGATCCTGAACTAGACTGTTGTTGTGCCATTAAATTATAGCTTAATGCATCCGCAGAAGCTGATATACATATAAATTGCAATTTATATATAATTTCATGGAGTAGGAGCAGTAGTAGTAGTACAGTTAGCAAAAGGAGGACACGTTTTAAACGAATGTGAGTAGCAAAAATTTTTATTTTTTTTTATTGTTTTATTTTTTGTAACGAACAATTAAACGAGTAGAACGAGCGAGGCGAATGTAGGAACGTAAAAAATATCATGAAAAAAAACATAAACATGTTTTGAAATTATTACTGAGTTTCAAACATAAAACAAAATTAACATGCAATTAATAATATAAAAGAATTCACAAAAAAAAAAAAAAACATTTACTTAAAACTATTTTAGATCGTATTTTTTTCATAGAAAATATTTTTGTAGGAAATGGACAGGGTAAGCCGACGTTTATTAAAACCTTTTACCCATTCATACATGGTAGGGAGAATAATGGGAATTGTTGTTACCTCATGTTGTTTGTTAAGCATTTTTGATACAATTTTACTTAGAACCCTAGACCAACACCTGGTTATAATATAATTTTTACAATACAATATTTGTCAAGTTCAAAGGTCGTAACGTAAGTGTAAAATACAGGGAATGTAATGAAAATTGTAGCATACTTTAGGGATATTACCATAAAAAACCTAATTTGGTTTTATACAAAAATAAATTTTAGCCAACACCCTATAAAAATACCAAGATTTCTTCACATTGTTAAAGCACTTTTTAAAAGTTACGTTTGCTCTAAATTAACCTAAACTGCAAGACATTCCCCAATAAATATTCCTAGATGGGCATACATTCTTTAGGCACAAATCCTAGCTAAAAAAAAAAGTATAAATCTCAGCGTGAGACTAGTTTGCACCCAGTTTTTGAAGGTTTAGCAAACTCCGCAACAAACCCTAAATTAATTCTTAACCAGAGTGCAGCTCTGAGAAGAGAACTCCCGCAAGGGATTTCAAAGTGTTGGTGTTTTTTTCCTTGTCTATGATTTTTTTCTTGTTTTTACCAAAAAAAAAAAAAAAGAAGAGAAAACGTCAACACTTACCGCTTGTCTTGTTTGAGTTTTGATGCGTAGCCAGATACGATGAGTTTGTTGGGGGCACAACGTTCGTTGCAACAACGTTGGTGACACTAGCAGCAGCAGCGCCAGAAGAGGACGATAACGTTCCCAGACCAGTAGCCGATGATGCTGAACTATTATTAGCACCCACTGTAGCACGATAACTATAAAGAAAGCCCGGCTGTACAATGGTTGTACGTTGGGGTGGCAAAGCGTGTGGGTGTGGTTGAGCGTGCAGTAAATGATTTTGCGGTTGTTGCTGCTGCTGCGATATGGCAACAACAACAGCACCGCCTGCTGTTGCTACAGTTTGATGATGCTGCTGATGGTGAAGATTGGGTGGTGGTGGATGAGCGGGATGTTGATGATGACTTCCCAACAATTGATGATGAGGGGGCGGTGGTTGTTGCACAATCTGTTGCTGATGATGCTGATGGGCTGCGGCAGCCAATTGGTGAGCGACCTGTGGTGGTTGCTGCTGCTGTTGTTGTAATTGATGGCCTACAACTACGGATAAACTGGCTGCGTTTGTGGCAGCAGTGCGATGGTTAGTGTTACCACCACTACTATTACCACTGTTACTGCTGCTGCTCGCACTGCCGTGATGTTGGCCCTGTACAGAACTGACACAAGAACCCGTTTTGCTTCGTGAACTGCGTCTTAAAGTGTGTGAATTTTGTTGCTGTTGTTGTTGCTGCTGATGTTGATGCGTATGGGAATGAGAATGTGTGCTATTGCTGTTGGCACTATAGTTTGTGGCCTGATAGACAATATTTGTATCGTGTGTTCCAACTGGTATTGTACCACCTAATGTAAGTTCTATTGCCGAAGGATGTTGTTGCTGTTGTTGCAAATGCTGGGCTTGTGTCTGATGATGCTGATGTTGGTGTTGGTGCTGCTGATGATGTAGATTTGGTGGTGCGGATTGTTGCTGTACTTGATGATGATAACGATGACTTGTAGTCTGTTGACTCAATAGTGCTCCCTGTTGTGGTGGCTGCACCTGATAAATTAGAGGAGTGCCGCCTACGACAGCAGCAGCCGTGCTATTGTTGGCTGCTGTGGGATACGAATTTAAATTCAAATTTAATATGGCCGCCGATGAAGCTGAATTGCCAGCTGGATACGTCTGATAGAAATGCACCTGTTGTTGAGGCTGAGCTTGCAAGTGTGCCTGGGGATGTCCTGTGTAGAAGGTTGGTCCGGTTTGTTGGCTTAAATAATGAGCCTGAGATCCTTGATTGGGATGTAGCAAATGGGCCGTAGGATGTTGCTGCTGTTGTGGAAAATGTGTGGTTGTCGTTATAAGCGTATGATGCTGATTTGTAGAATGCTGTTGCTGTTGAAGATTGGAATGTACACCCGGGTGTGGTCCTATGACACCACCCGTACGATTTAATAGATTATGATTAAGTCCAGCCGCAGAACTCTGCGTATTGCCAATCACTCCAATTCCCGCTGAAGCCGAACCGGCTGCCGTTGCACCACCTACTGACGCCGCTCCACCTAACGAAGTCTGATGTTGGTGCTGGTGCTGATGCTGGGTATGATGATGATGCTGCTGTTGCTGTTGTTGCTGCTGATGTTGATGAACACCAATATTGTAATCTGTATTATTGCTAGCTGTGTTGGTATTGGTGCTTGCGCTGCCACCACTGCTGCGTGTTTGTCGTGCCCCCAGATTCGGGGCTCTATTGTAGCCCGTCGTTGTAGCTGTTGTTTGTAACGCCGCAGAAGTAGTAATTTCTTCACTTGCCACTTCCTGGGCTAAACGATTAGCACCACCTCGTTCTTTAAGTCGCCGCTGGTTTGTTTGTTGTGACGTCTGCTGCTGGTGCTGCTGCTGTTGCGGCTGTTTTGAGGGAGTTTGTAAACAATTTTCTTGATTGATATATTTCTCAGTTTGTTGTCGTCCACTTCTTCCAAGACGTTTTTTATTTAATTTTAACTGTTCTTGCTGCTGCTGTTGTTGTTGGCTACGTTGGTGTTGTTGTTGGCGTTTACCTTGATTAAATTGTTTTAAGGAATTTTAGGGTTTTATGTATTATTAAAAAAAAAAAACACACACATTGTGAGTGTTACAATTTTGTTGGTGTTTTTCTTTTTTAGTTCAATTGGTTTTGGTTAATATTTTTATTTATTTTTTTTTTTTGCTATTTTATGTTTCTTAATGTGTTTGTTAATTAAGTATTATTAAAGAAACATTTCAGAAAGTTAGGTGAGAGTACAATACAGTCCGATATTATGTAGATATGAGTAAAACATAAACGAAGATTTAAATTATAAAGACAACATGCCGAAGAGAAAAGTGTTAGCAACTGGTAAAAAACAACTATTTTTGAATACACATGTATTAACTAATTCAAGTATTATTTATCATAAAATCTAGGTATAAAACTATTTGATAGTTATAACAATCTTTTAAAAACAGCACAGAATTCAAAAAATTAAAACACAAAATGTGAAGGTAACAGATTCATAAAGTTATAACTTAAAAACAGCGTTTAGGGAAATACATACATATGTAGAAATACAATTTTATGTTTTGGACATTATAAGAGCTAGTTTCTGGCATAAAGATAATCTACATTTTTCGCTTAAACCTAGATTAAACTAAAATTTGTGTTTCTCAGTTATTATTTTAATCTAGGTTTAGTTTAATCTAGATTTAACTGAGCATCATTGGTGAGTTAAACCTAGATATAAAATGTCAAAATACAAACAGCTGAAAAATAAAAAATTCAACAAGTGAAAAGAAATTTACGACATTTTAACAAAAATTAAAAAAAATGGATTATTCTAATGATGATCCTCATATATATAATAATTCAAACATATATAATAACTTAAATATGTCAATTGTTAGAAAGATACGAACAAGAAGGACACGTCCAAATCATTTCTGCATTTATGCCGACGCCGAATTCTTTCAAAGATTAGCTTAACAAACTAATTTATTAAAAAAAAAAACAAAAATTCTCTAAAAAACTAAATAATAATTCATTTCTAATAATTGCAAATTGTAATTTTTAGAATTCCTTAGGATACGTTGGTTTGATTTTTTGCGAAAATTTAAGATATTGCCATATTTATATAAAAAATTAGGAGGAATGACATATGTATTTTGACTGAACTATACGGCAATGCTAACAAAATTGACAGGAGGTAATCCAAAAATATTATTCACGATTGCAATTTGGGGAAAAGGCAAGACATTTCGAGGGGGAAAATATTGTCGACAGGGGTGAATGTAAAAGTTAAAATATCAAAATGCATTGATTTTTCAGCAAGATTTGATGCATAGCGATTAAGGTAGTTCTAATAATTTTTCCTCATTTCTTTCGATTGGGTAACATTTTGTTTCTATTTTCAATATTTTGTCTAGTTGATCAGATCCAGAATTCAAAATCTGTCAAATTATTTGTATACATAAAAATAATTTTTTACTTTATTTTGATCTTATGGTTCTGTAACTTTAGTGAAAACTTCTCGCCTCGAAAAGATGTGAAACAAAATATTCCATTGTTTCTCGAAAAGTGAGAAAAAAAATGTGCCTGTAACTCACGTCGAAAACTATCAAACGGGATTACGTTAATATACAACTCAAAGCAAATGTGAAATTTTAGTGCTTGAAACCGCTAATCACAAAAATACAACCATCGGTCGGCTGTACAAAATAAAGTATAGTACGACTTTAATAATTTGCATTGAAATAAAAAATAGTTTCGCCGCCTTTTTATTTGTGAGTATATTTGACAGTTCAAAGCGGTAACCTTTCTCACAATAATTTTACAGACACACTTTTTCTGTAAACTGACGAGTAATTTTCTTACGTGACGGCGATTACTCGCCAGCAAAATTTCAGACACAGTTCTGTGAGAAAAAGAGCTGTTTGTTTCAATTTATGGCATTTCTGTTTCATTCCATACCTATTTCAATCGAAAAGTTTCTCGGCGCGGGAATTACAGAACTGTGTTTATTTTTGTTTTAAGGATTTTTATTGTTGCTTTAGTATATTAAATATTTTCTTTAAATGTTATTGTTTTTTTTATTGATTATTCATTTTATTCAAAAACGAATCGTAATTTGTATTTAAGAGCATAAAACGAGGTCTGCGTGTAATTAAAATGTTTTGGTCATAAATTTTTGTTTCAAATGCAAATATTAAAATAGCAGTTTTTTTAAAAAATTCAAAATCAAACAATTCAATAAAATTTTACAGAAATTGAAATACAAACATTGTATAACATTAAAAAAAATATTTAAAAGAAAAATCATAAAATTGTTAAAATTTTAGTTCAGAAATTAATAGTGTGATAATAAAAACAACAGTATGTATGTAATATATGTATGTTGAAAAAAGTAAAAAAAAAATCACCCTACGTGCCCAGAAAGAACTTTAAAATATTTATTAAAAACTAATAAAACTCTTCCGTATTGAATTTCTTAAGAACAAACATATCAACTGCCAGAGCTGCCACCTCCGTTAAAGTGTTTAATTTATTATAAATATTTGAGAAATTTGAAATATTTTCATTTTCATTTCAGAAATATATATATAAACCACTAAATAGTCAAACTGTTTGTTTACGAGTATGTATAGAAAAAATAAGAAGTATAATTTTCTAGTAATTATAACATTGAGATTTATTTATATGTTGTTTAATACAAATGCTTAATTAAGGGTTAATAATGCAAAAAATCATAAAAACACTGCAAGCTGTGGGTTTTTTTTTTTAGTAACATGATTTAGAGTTGATTTTAATTAAATGCAAGTTTGTATGTATGTAAGTAGCAGGCGACTTTCCAAACAAGGTAATTTTTTTGTTTTGTTCACTATATTACAAGAAATGTGTAAATAGTTTTAATGAGTGATTGGATATGATAAGATAAGATTGTGGGTGGTTGTGAGAGAGAGAAAGAGAGAGTTTGATTGGGTGGCTATTTATGGGTGATGTGTATTTACATATTAGAAACTTTGGATTATTTATTTCCATAATGCAATTTATGATAGTAACTAAGATTTCTAGTTGCATATTACTGAAAAGTATTTTTCCTTTTTTATTCATATAATTATATAAAAAAAAAGGTGACAGCACTGTAAAATTTCGCATAAAATTTATATATAGAAAGAGAGTATTTGTATATTTGACCCTGTGATTGTTTTGTCATCATAAAAAACACAGTTACTTTTTATGTTTAAAAGGAAATCGTTATATAAATACAAAAAAAAAAACAATAGTTTTATATACACTTATTAAAATAAAAGTAAACAAATGAATAAAAAATTATAAAAAAAAATCAAATAAATACATATGTATACACAAAAGAAATAAGGTAAATAAAAACAAATTAAGTTGTAAAATGTTTATTGATTTTTCTTTATTTTCTATTAAAATATCTAATTTATAATACAGAGATCATTTAAACAACAAGTTCAATTGTTAGTTCACAAAACTAGTTTGCGATGTTTCACATAACTACTTCCTATAAAACTTTATAGAATTACTTAAGCACACAGTCTTGATCCATAGAATTAGCGTTAACAAAAGGGACTGGTTTTGCAAATCCCGGGATAACACAACATTGTAAACTAGATAGAGAAAAATAATTGTTCAATTCACAACTTTTGTTGTATGTTGTACATTGTATGATACAAGAATCTGATTGTAAACACAATTTGGTATTTATGTTGTCGTTTTCAAATGCCAAAAGTAAAATATCAAAAAAAATTTGTTTTTACTTGTCATTCTTATTTATAGTTTATGATTGAGAGTTTGATTATGATTTTCATTGTTCTTTTAAATTAAACTTAAACTTTCATACATACTTTATACAATATTAAAAAAAAATATACATACATGCATATGTAAAAATGTTGTAGCTGTTGTACAAAACATTTGTACAACTATTGTAAATTCAGACGTATGTCATTTCGCCTTTAATTTCTATATTAATGTAAAAGCAATAGAATATCAAAAAGTTATTCGCTCTTAAAAAAGCTTCTTAAAAATATTAAAGCTTGATTTAATTTTGTTGCCAAGGCTTGTAAAATTTGTTTTAGCAAATTGTTATATGCTGATTGCATAAACAATCCTTTCTCACCCTCCGAAACAAATAATTATATGTACATATTGCTTATTTAATATTTGATGACATATCATTACAGACATTATTAAGTGTTGTTCTTATAAGATAGGATAGGAAGGGTTGTACACTATGTGCACTTCAACTCGGAGACCCTGTGGTCCATTGTGATTCCCTTCAGTAGAAAAGAATAGGATAGATTTAAAGTGAAAGAAGAATCCAAAACCGCCTGTTAAGGGGAGCAAGAAGGAAAGAAGAAATATCCCCTTACGGATTTGGAGACGCCGTAGAATGTCCCTTAAATAGCCACCCTATTTCCCTAATGAAACCCAGAATGTTACTCGGTTTGCAGCTAGCAACATTACTGAGTTCATCCAGGAATCTATTTCCTAGCCACTTAAGTCTATGACTCTGCAACCCAGGACAGTTGCACATGATGTGCTCTATTATATCTGGCTCCTCTGCATCCCCGCACACCCTACCTGTGTGTTATTATCCCATTTGCTCCTGAAAACTCCAATCGAACAATGAACGGTTATCACCCCTACCAGAATCCTAAAACTATACCTGTCCAATTCCATCAGCGTTTCGGTCGCGTTTGCATTTAATTTTGGCCATAAGGCCCTGAACACTATGCAATCCAACATTTCTTATAACAAACATTTCTATTTCATTACCAAATTCACTCTTCAATAATGGATTTAAAAAAAAAAATGATGTTTTGGATAAATCATCCTCCTTTCTTGATTTCTGATTTTACCAGTTCATCGCTTAATACGCAATCACTTTTTGATATCTCTTTGAGTTTAAAAAAAGTGCAACATCGCCAGAGAATCATATCAGTGCGACAGGTGTAGCTAATATTTAAGAAGAAATGGGTTACAATAAAATTATTTAAATGGATTTAAATTTGAAATGTTTATTTACTGTTACTTTACCCGGAAAATAACAACCATATGTTTAAGTAAAACAAATTCTTCATCGGTCTTCTGTTGAGCTTTTAAATGAATTAAATAATATTTTATAGATATTTCCAATTCCAAAAACCGTAGACACATCAAATAGTGCGTTCGAGTTTGTTAATCCAAAATTCATATTTATTCTTTCAACTTTATTTCTTCAACATACTTTTGTAAAATTTTAACTCTTGTTGGTGACTGTAAATAATTTTAAAATGTTTCCCAACTTTTCAATTAGTGATTTAATATGGAATCTTTCATTTGATCTCTTTTGTTCTCTCTTATTAAAAATGCTTAAAAAGCATTAATTTATGTTACGTGAAGATGTTTTGTATTTGTATAGGTCAGAAAAGCAGATAAAAACAATTATACTTCTCTGGATCTTTTACACAAATACTAGATTTACCGGGATTTTCGGGATCGAAATTTCGATATTGGCATCCCTACATACATACATATATAAAACGAATTTTACAAGTGATTGTGATATCAATAGTTATGTTTATAATTGTTCTAGCTGTTATAATTTTGGAACAAGTTCTAAAAATGTTTCTGTGGTGCAATTTACTTTAAACGATAATTTTTGTTCGGTTTTGACATGGCATCAATTTGTGCACTCAGCCAACAAATTCTTGTCCGCACATGAATTTGTCTTGTTTGGACAACTATTGTCGATGTTTTTTTTATTGTTCAAATCATTTGTTGGCACAACTGCCATTAAATGTAATTTTCATACAAAATGACCGCCATTTCAGAAAATTAAAAAGAAATTTTGAATTTGAACATCTGAGAACATGAACAAATTTGTATGTGAAATTTAGCCGACATTTTGTACATGTTAACACAAAACGATGGCTTGTCATAACGTGGCAAACAACTTTATTTTGAAATTATATTTAATTTTAACTATTTATAGGTAATCGATCCAATTATTGATTAATACCAAAAAAACCTGAAACCCTAAAGAGGTCAAAACTGATACTATTCTCACAATTAAAAATATAATTTAGGAAGCTCGATTAAAAGCCCATAGTCCGAGGAAGGTAGCTTTATTGAGCAAAGACAATGTTCAAAGTCGATTTATTAAGAATTTTGGGGTAATGTGCTTTGATCGAATGAAACTAAGATAAATTTGTTTGGTTCTGTTGGAAAAACCTTCGTTCGGATGCCAGAATTTGAAAGAAAGAATTTGACCCCAGGTAAACTCACAAAACAGTGATAGGACAATGATCCATAAAGGAGCTAATTAACTGAGGTCATGTTTATTGTATAACTGTTTGTATGTTATGGAGTCGCCTTCAAAGAGTCCGTGCGTCAAACACGGACAACAAATTCTGGAGTTATTTCGATGCCAACATAAAAAATCAACACATTTCATGCAAAGCTAAAGCGAATTCTTGTAGAGAAAGGAGAAAAGTAGGACCACCTTCATTTTCTCGTAAGATTGTGAAATGCACGCCGACAGCAAGTTAAAGATGGTTATCAAAGCAAAGGATTTCTTAAGAAATACTACTGGTCATATTAAATTATATTATTAAAAGTGTACGAGTTTGGCTTTGACCCAAATTTATTACATGTAATTTTAGTTCCTATTATTACATGTTATTGTATTGGTTTTAAGTTAATTTGCTATTTGATTTGTTTCGTTATTAATCCCACAAATAATCTTTAGATGTATCTATTGAAATTATAATACAAGAAAAATATAGAAAAAATTTTGAGGTAGAAAAATCACTTCGCGCTACTGTACAAATTTTTTTATTATGGATATATTATTATTTTTATTATTAGTTTCATCACTTAAACAAAATTACTTAAAAAATATATACTTTTTGATTATGAACACATTCGATACAAGAAAATTGTAGTAATTTCTAAACAGTAACAAGAATATTGTTTGCAAATTTAAACACCACAAACTCTCAGGTTATATCACATACAGACGTATGTATATTTTTATACAAAATTAATTATACATCAATGTCTAAACAATAAATTTCGCAGAATCTTCTATGAATTTAATCTGTGATTGTTTGACGTTTCGCCGTGAATCAGTGATAGAAGAACAAAGAAAAATCAATAAGCATTTTATTAAATATTTTTTAATGATAAATAAAATAACTTTGAAAAAATCATACAAATAATACAAAGAAAATCATTTATAAATAGGTAATGTATGTATGCATATGAGCAAACAAATTAATTAAATAAACAAAAACAACAATACAACAAAATTAATAAAATAAAAAAAAATAAAACAAATTTACAAACGAAAATACAAAATAAATAAAAAACAAATGTTTAAATTATAAAGTATGCAACAGATAATTAAACAAACAAAAACAAATACGAGAAAAACAAATAGAATGTGAAAATTGAAAATCTTTACCAAAAAAGATTTGTTTTTTTTAACTTTTTTAATGTTTTTTTTATATCAAATGCATACGGACAGACAAAGAATAGCAATAAAACAAAAATCATTTACTAAGAACAAATAAGAGAAATGAAAAAAAATAAATAAAAATAATAAGAGTAAAAAACCCAAAAATTTGTTGGTCACAGGCACACTTGTTTTTTTTTTAATAATTACGTATGTATGCGTATTAATTTCTTTAATTTTTTGTTGTTGTTGTAGTTTTTTTTAGCTTATTCTGTTTATTGTTATAAAAACAAATAAGTAAAGATGTATGAGAATTTTGAACTCAAACTTACCTCTGATAGCAAGTACTGAATCGTGTATATCGTCGTCTAGATCTTCTTCCTCCTCTTCGATTTCTTCGTCGTCGATATCCTCCTCTTCGTCGCCGATATCGTCGTCGTCCTCTTCCTCCTCGTCGTCTTCGTCGAGCAGTTCAATTTCCTCGTCTTCGTCAACGACCTCTTCTTCCTCAACGTCGTTGTTATTGTCAGCGTCGCCGTTTGCAAGAAGCTCGTCCTCTTCGACCTGTTCCTCTTCTTCCACAACTTCCTCGGCGGCTGTGTTATCGTCGTCTTCCTCTTCTTCTGACTCGATACCAGCGGCAAGAACAGCAAATAGTTCTTTATCGATATTACAATGATACGATGAGGAGCTACTGCGTTGTGTCTCCGCACTATTAATGTTGTTGCTGCTGCTTGAGGAGTTTTTGCTAGTATTTGCTAGTTGATGTTGTTGTTGCTGTTGAAGACTATCACCAACGACTGCGTTCGTTTCGTTTGCTTGGATGTGGCTGTGTGTTTGTGTTACGGTATTTAATTCGTCTGTTAAATTATTTAAAAAGTTTTGATAATTTCGTAGACTTTTACGATATTTGGAAATTTTATCTAAATGTAAGGTTGGTGGCGATTGCGATTGTTCCTGCTGTTGATCGTGAAGCGAGCCAAATGTATTTGTTGCAGAGGTTGTGGCACTTTCTGTGGCAAGTGTTTGTTGTGTATGTGAACCAGTTCCAGATGAGCTTGTTGAAGACGCAATAGTATGTGTTGTTTTTGTATTTAATTTCGTTTTATTTCCCACAATTGATAAGAAATTTTTATTTTGCTGTTGTTGTTGTTGATATTGATGATGTTGTTTCTTATCGGCAACAATGTTATTACTACTACATTCAATTTTCTGGTTACTGCGAGCTGACAATAATTGTTGCTGCTGTTGCTTTGATGGTGTGGCTGTGTTGGTTGATGATTTTTTCTTATTTATTTTATTATTTTGATTTCTATAATTCCGTTTGTTGTGTCTTGACGATCCAGTGGACGATTTAAATTTATATTTTTCTTCAGACGTTAAGGCGTTTGTTTTTGTTTGCTTTTGCTGGTGCCTTTGTTGGATTTCGCTACTACTCGTATCCGAACTTTCGTTGCTAATTGAAGAAACTGAAATATTCAGTGTTTGTGCAGTCGCTCTCTTTGTTGTGTTGGTATTGTTGGCGTTGGTTGTGGCTGTTGCTATTGCTGCAGTTGTAGTAGTAGTTGTTGTTGTTGTAGTTGAACGACTATGACTGATTTTACGTGTTTTACGATAATAATTTAATAAATTACTTTTACTCTTGTTATTATTATTATTGTTTGTATTGGTGGTGGTTGTGCTGCTGCTACCGACGTTATTTGTTGCTGTTGTTGCTGTACTGCTTTGTGGTGTTGTTTCAAAACCCAATTTTTGATATTGTTGCTGCAGTTGCTGTTGTTGTATTGGTGTTGCTTTTGTATAACTTGCCCCTCTTTGATTGTAAGCACTACTGCCTGTATAACCACCTACACCACTACTAGTGGTTGGTTCTTCGGGTGCGACGGTTTTTGAACGAGTTCTTCGTGCTACACAATCACCTTCTTGTGTATTATATTTAGCACTACCACTGCTACTATTACCGCCTGTGGTCGATAAAGGTGTTGAATCAATACCCTGTAAGCTGTGATTATGATAACGACGTTTCTTTAAAGGTGAAGTTAAATCTGTAGGTTGATCACCAATAGATGATGAGGCTATAAAGAGAATAAAGACATTTTTAAAATTAAATTACGAATTTATTGAAAATACAACAAGAATAATTGTGATCCTAATATAACAACTATTTTTTATACATTTATAAAAGTTCTATATGTGTGGTAAGGGTATATAAATATGTAGGTACAATACATAATGTTGAAAAAACAATAGAGTGGCTATTTTACTATCGATGATGCAAAGAAAAAAAAAACCTAGAAACGAATAACTTTGGTGAGTCTATACTAAAAAGCTTTCTAAGAATCTCTTGAATGGTTATAAGTTAAATGCCAAAATTTTATGGCAAATGCTAATTTTTGTTTGGAAAAAAATAATATTAACAATATTTACAGTTTTATATTTAAGACAATAATAGATTTTATTTTAACAGGAATAGAATAGTTAACCTCTAATACCAGTTTCTAAAATAAAGGCCAAAAAGTTTTAAATATTTTTTTTTAATAAATTTAGGCATCTGATTTAAAAAAAACATTTTCCAAGTTAGTACAATTAATGGTTTAATAGGTAGGTGGAAATATGTTAATGAGTGTCTCAAGACACTCTTTGGCTTTTATTGATTAAAATGTAGTCATTTCTAATATTTTGTTGATTTTTATTGCAAATACTTTACATTAGTTGCACATAAATGGAAAAAATAAATTAATTGTGATAAAGATAATCAAAAAAACAATTTTTGTTGTTTAAGCAGCATAAGTGAATTTTGCATTTCGAACAAAAACTTTGCTTCTGAGACTTTTGTAATACTTGCACCATTTTTTAACCATTTTCCTTATTTAGCCAGAGATGGTAATGATTAATGCCAGCCTAGCGGATATCCGCAACTGGGTGAATAGTTTTGCTGCCTATTTTTAAATGATTCTGTTGTGGTGAATTTACTAAGGATGTTCTACTCGATTTAACGCTTGGGCAACCTACTGACTGCTTTTCTTGATATGCAACTAATCCAGCAGCAATGGCTCCCCGAAATTCTGGTAACACAAGCGCTTTGAAAATACACTTATTTAGAAAAAAGTGTAGCAAACTATATAAAATTGAGCTTTCAAAAGGTCTCAGCCTTTAAAAACATTTAAGTTTATTAGCAACTGTTAAATAAGCGTTTGGAATGTAAAAGCAGTTACATTTGTCACCATTGTCACTTTTGTGTTGAGTGTTAATAATAATCATTGTAAAGCACCGTACTTGTTTTACTTGAAATTACAATATGGGAGCAATGTTCCAAAAGAAAGAATTTTCAAACAATTCACAGAAAAGTAAAACCAGAAAGTACTAGGCAGAAAGCGAAAATCAACGACATGATTTGATCTGTGTTTAATACGCAAAAGCAAGCCATTTTGGTCATCTCAAGGGCTTGAAATTGATATACAATGGGTAGCAAAAATGAGTACAAGTTTGTGCCTTGTGCATTTTTTCATTAGATTGAAATAAAACTAAGAAAGAAAATTTAAAAATGTTTTTTTTTTCATTTATTTTAGGCTTAATACTAAATAATGCGGTAAATAAGTCTATGTTCAGACGATCCAAGTCTTATTTTGAAGATTATTATTCTTCTTTGAACTAACTTCGGTGTTCAAATAATGCAAGTCTTATTGCTATTAAAATTATTAAAATTACGAATGAAAAATTAAAACTGTAAAAACTAAGACTGTACAAAAAGTTGAGTACTCATTTATTTTCCCCTCGTCTTTAAAGTAAAAATAAGACTTGCATCGTCTGAACAAAATTGCGCAAATGTACGTTTTAAAATATTTGCACAAAAATATCAATGTTTACCGTAAGATTTGTATGTGTTTGCTTTGTTTATGAATTGAAACAAAGAACATTAGTTTGATATTAATTTAATTGGCAGTGATAAACACTTTTTGCAAATTATGCAACACAAATCAAATTATAATAAATAAATAATATATAATATTTAATAAATAATGATAAAAAGTTACTATTCTAAGTAATAGCTAATCAGCTTAAAGTAAGTCAATCAGAGGTCATAAGTCCAAAAAAGGCATTCTCTTATTCCTAAACCTCAAAACAAAGGTCGCAAAAAGCTATTAACGATTGATAACATAATAACACAAATGAAAAGAGATAAGTGTTTAATACCAAAAGATAGAAACTAAACCCGTTAGTCAATGGACAGCAAGACAAGCCCTTCGCGATATTGGTTACATCTAAGCAGTAAAATATTAAAACCGGCATTGTCGAAAAAAAAAATGTGTTAAGGCACGGTTAAAAATTGTCAGAGAGCACAGTAATTGGACAGTAGATGACTGGAAACATGTAATCTTATCAGACGAATCCAAATTGATTCGTTTTCAATTCAACAGCAGCAAACAATATTGCTGGCACCGAACTGCTAAGATAATTCAAACACACCGTGTTGCTTTACATTGTGGCAACTCAGACCACTGCAAAGAATCTAAAGAATAATAAGGAACTGCGTATTTTACAAACTCATAGATAAGAGCGTCTATTATGTCGATGAAGTTACTTTTCGGCTGTAACATAAGCACACTTCCAAAATCGCGAAAAAAAAAAATTACTTAGCGAGCAGAATTTTCTTTTGGTGCAGTAACCAGAAAAAGTCCCGACCTCAATCCGATAGCTCATACTCTGAGAAAGGTACTATGTTTTGCTAAGAAACATATACACAGGAAAAATAGCGGAAATTTACTTTGGTTAGATGAAATGATAATTAATTTGTTTGGTTCCAATGGCAAGACTTCGTTTGAAGGCCACAAAAAAGAAGGTATTGCAAAATTTAATGCTACCCTAAACCAGAGAAAAAATGCCGTTTCTATGGAAATTTATGCAGGACAATGATCCGTAGCACACATACAAACTAGTTAAATCTTGGTTTAAGCAAAACAAAATCCATGTTATGGTATGGCTGCCCCTGGTCCAAATTACCGCATTCGATATCGAGTAAAATTGATCGTAATTTTCTTATTTGAGATTACGGCATTCGATATCGAGCAAGAAATTTAGTACATTTTATCATAATTTCGATATCGAAATCATTTTTCGATACGATAGCTCATTCGATCACGAATGCAGTAATTTGGCCCCATGACATAAACCGTATTGAACATTTTTGATCAGCCATCAAAAAAACAAAAACGATATGTGGAAAAAAATTAAGAATGAATGGAATATCTCCCGGAAAATTTTGAAAACTTGTGAGGTCTAATGTGTTTCAATTATACTACTCACAAATCTATGGGGATGTGATAAATCATTAGAGATGCCAATTCCAAAATCACAGGATTTTCGGGATTAGTATTTGTGTAAAAGATCCAAGGAAAAATACAAAATATCTATACTGAAAATAAATCAATGCTTCTTTAGCATTTTTAATAAAAAAATTAAAGAGGTCTACTGACAGATTCCACATTAACACACTAATTAAAAAGGTAAGAAATATTGACTGACAAACTCAAACGCACTATTTGTTGTGTTTACGGTTTTTTGAGTTGGAAATTCCTATAAAAAAAGCCTTAATTGATTTAAAAGCTTAACAAACGACAGATGAAGAAATTGTTTTACTTAAGCAAATAGTTATCATTTTAAATCCGTTTGTCACACTGATATGAACCTCTGCCGATGTTGGACTTTTATTTATGTTCAAACAGATATCAAATAGTGATTGCATATTAGGCGATGAACTGGTGAAATCTTTCTTTAAAAGAAACTAAGAAAGAAGGATGATTTATTCAACACTCGATTCCAGGATTTAGATTTACAAAATCTCGAACCCCGGAATTTTCAAAACCAACACCGTTTGGCATCCCTATAAGCCGTGAACTGATTCTTATGGCATGTTTCTAGATAACAAGTGACTCAAATTTTTCGCCTAAATGAGTACAAAAATTAGTTTTGGGGTTTTATAACACAAGTGTTAATTCTCTTGAGTATAAACGTAAGGTTTCTACATTGCAATTTTAATTGTCCTACTGTCAGAAACAGACAAGTAGAAATATGTAAGTGCTTGTGTGCATCAGAAAACAATATTTTATATATTATTTCGTATATTTCTACAGCATAAACTGTTGTCCACTACCTTAACTTTCAATTTCAATGTTAATTGCGATAAATGGAAACATTTTTCATTCAATTTATTACAAAATTAAAAAATGCATAGCAATTTCAATTATTTTTGTATTGTAAATAAAACACAGCTGTTTCTAGGGTTGTCCATAAAAAATTAGAATATTGAATATTAACATGGAAAAAAGTAAACAAAATAGGTATCTAATGAAATAATTTGGCAATAATGCAATTTAACAACTCAATATTACCAAGGTAACTAACATAAGTCAGACGAGTGTATTATAGAAACTCATTTGTTTACGTACTCGCCCGTGTACCACTCGTTCGCGTGAGAATACACTTGTTATCTAGAAACATGCCATTAGAATTTTCATTATAGTTTTTGTTTTTTTCAGAGGAATATCTACATATAACGTGCGCAAAATGGCCTACAATATAACTCTGTTTATAACTCGGATTCACGTAGGAGGGTATAAAAAAGATAATTAAATTAAATAAGTTTCTCCTCTAGAATAAAAAAAAATAAATAAAAATCTTTTAATATCTGTCTAGTAAATAATAGAACGTAATATTTTCAAAATTTTTAACTAATGTGTTCAAATATTAAAGCTAAACTAAAATTTTCACAATTACAATTAACATCATATGTGTATGTATGTATGCACATTTATTTGTATATATGTACTCACAATAATTTGTAGATGGAGCAGATTTTGTTGTTGCTGTCTTATCAACGTAATGACGTTTACGTTCGCTACGTGTAGAGGGTGGTAGAGTTATTGGCGAAGCAGGTGATACAACTGCGGACAATGATGATGTTGAAGCGTTAAAAGTCGAATTACGCGATGAATTACGTTTGTTACTAATGCTACTGCTGCTATTATTGGAATTGTTGCTGCTATTAAAATGTGATTGTTGTTGGTGGTGGTGTTCTTGTTGTGTTGAAGAGCGTGACTTGCTGCGTGAACGTTTATCGGTTTCGGATTGAGTAACGGTTAAGTTTTTGCTAATATTGTTATGGGATTGTTTTTGTTGTTGATGCTGTTGTTGCTGTTGTTGTTGATGATGATGCTGTTGTTGCTGGCGACCACCACGTCTATGTTTGGCCGTTGTTTTTGTTGTTGTATTATTTAATGTTGCTGCTGTAGTATTTGTTGCACACACTAGTATGCTGCCGTCGTGCCCCTCCGTCACTGCAGAGAGCGATTGACAATTAACGGACTCGGCCATAGACGACACTTAACCGCACATACAATCCCACTAAACATGCCCACGTCGCAACACGTTTATTTTGTTTATTATTTAACCAGACTTACGCGTTTATTTTTTTAACGTTTTTAATTTAAAAAATTGTATATAATTGTTTGTCTATATTTAATTGAAATATCAGTATTTCACTTAAAAACACTATTTTTCAATATTTGTTTTTGTTTTATAATTCAAAATTTTGTTTAATTTTTTGCACTTTATTTAATCCTTCTATTATTTGTTTTGGTTAATTGAAGAAAATCTTTTTTTTTTTTTTGTTAAATATATATACATAAATATATTTATTTGTTATATTTTGTTTAAATTGTTTATTTTTCTGTTTATAATTGAGTCCAATTTCTTTTTCAGCGTTTTCTTATTTAAAGAAACTTGGCTGTAGAAATAAGACCTGCAAATAGACAATTAAAAATGGAAAATTAGATTTTTTGCATACAAATTTTAATAATTTAAGAATATTTTTATGAATTACAAAATACAAATAATTTTGATAATAATTACAAAATGTTTTGAAAAATATATGTATACAAATTTGACTTGCAAAGAAAAGAAAAAAGTCTGAAGTAATTGTTTCAATAATTTTTGATGATAAATTCTAGGTTTAAAAATATTATGAAAATAATAACAATAAATAATCAGGCATGTGATGGAAATCGATATCGAAAACGAATGAGTTTTAGAAGTCAATTTTTTCGTAATATTTCTGTATTGAAAAACGTTTATCACATAAAATATGTATAAAGTTATTGGGCTACTAAAGAGAATCTTAAAACAAAAATTTTAAAAATTAGATTATTAATGCATTAAAATGTATTATCAAAACTGATTCATTTTCGATATCGATTTCCATCACATGCCTTTATAATTTTTTTTAAGGAATAAAATTCTACAATTCCATATGTATGTGTTGTATGAACAAGTAAGACTGTGCCGAATATTATGTATATACCCACGACCAATGTACAGTAATGTGATTTATTGATACTTGAAACTAAAGCTAGATTTACACGATTGAAATTTTCTTCAAAATAGTGCTAGCAAAGTATTGAGTAATGGGTACCGAGTATCGAGTATTGGCCCCTTTTTTTCGATACACAATACTCAAAAGTATAGTTACTCGATACTTTCTGAGTTGTATTTTTAAGCAAGTTGAGTGGGTAAAATTGTCTATTATTTCTTCAGTTGTTGTTAACGTTGAATTAAAAGTTAGCTTTACATTTATTTTTGATTGATTTAATAATAAAAGACATACAAAAGCAATAATAGTTGAAGATCTATTTTTATTTTTTGAAGAAACTACTTCAATTTGCAGATAAAAACTATGCGCTACAATTTCAAAAAATCCGTTAAAAGTATCGAGTAGTATTGAGTACCCAAATGAAAAGTATTGAATATTATTAAGTAATGGAAAGTAGTAGAATTTGCCAGCACTACTTCAAAATGCTTCAAACTTGTGTAAACAGCAAAATTTATTTATTTAATAACTATTAATCGTGTAAATCTAGCTTAATAAAGACATTTATACGAGTTATTTTATTTTTCGCATCTCTCACCTATTATGGGGCAATTGGCATAAAATATTGTGCCATAATTGATATGTATTTGAGGCGATATATACAAGATTTTTATAGGTATTCCAGTTATTCTCGGAAGTACATCTTATATGGGAGCTATGGCTAATTATGATATTAACCTTCACAAAATCCAAGACTAAAACTTTTGAATACATATCTTTTTGTAAAATGGCATACATATATTTGTGGAATTCTGGTAAGAAAATAGTAAAAAAAATATCTGAAAAATGTCGAGGTTGTCTGAAACTTTCGTCAATAACCCGAACCCTACTGGACTGATTTTGTCCATTTTCAATACCAAACATTTCGGTAGAACAATTTTTTTCAAGTTCAATCGTATTTTCAACAGACGGACGGGCATGGCTAGATCATCTTAGAATCTTATAAGGACCCAGAATATACATACACATATACTTTTTGGTTCTACGACCAATATTTCGATGTGTTACAAGCGGAATGACAAGCTTAATGGTGATGAGTATAAAAACACTTATTAATTTTATGTAAACTAAGTTATAAAACTCGCTATTAATGTAATCATTTAATTTCTTCCATTTCAGCAGCACACTGAGATACCAGTAAAACTTCAACAATGAGAAACAGAGTTAGTAAAAAACATGATACAACATTAATTTTAGACTCAGTTGGTACCGTGGTACTACCACGAGGCATTTGTAACAACTTCAAAATATTGCTGCATTAAAAATTAGTGTTCCACATTAGTTATATAAATATATGATTTAATTTAACATTTGTATAATATTGAAAGCCGCAGTGATGAAACTGAAATACATATGATCTTAAAATATGCATCTAAAAGATGGTTATCAAGAAGAGAAGTTGTTGTATTACCGAACAATAGGGGTCTTTGAATTATTCTTTGGCATTAAATGACTTTGATGGTAAATCCAAAAACGAAAGCTTAAAGTTTAGTTAACTAGGATTTCAGAAACTTTCTTAAAATAATAAATCCTACAAAGTATCAACCACTTTTGAAATAACAATATTTTATTAATTTAAAGCGAAATTATTAACAGTTTTCGCAACGTTTCTTTTAAATTGTTGCGATTATGGACCCAAAAGCAAACTAAAAAAAATACCGTTATCAAAGAGTCTAATACTGTATGAATCTGGTAAAATGATTACCTTACAGGCTAAAAATGTGATAGATATGAAATGTGCAAGTAGTTGTCGTTTCTATTATATTTTCCAACACTGTATACCTATGTCAAGCGTATTCGTTAAATCACAAAATTCGTTATAGGTATCTTCTATAGGTTCTATATATGTATTACTCTAAAGATGATTTATTTGAATGAGAATAATTTAAAAGAAAATTTTTATTACGGAACGAGCTTTATTTCTTTCCCTTTCTATGAAATAATTTTCATTGTATCAGATGCATTACTGCCAACAAATATTGTTACTCTGATCTTCCATAACTTTCTTCCTGAAGCACTAGCATGAACAAATGCTTTATCTGGTAGTATTATGATAATTTCTCTCCAGATTCTTTAAGAATTCGAACACCGTGTACTTTTTGGCAATTTTTTTTTTTTTTTGGTTTGATTTTAAATTAATTCAATTAAGTGTTACATTGTTTGTATTTCCTTTTGTCGAGAAAACGAAACTAAGGTTAAATTTCTATTAGAGATCGACGATTTTTGAGACATTCTTGATATCTTTATATAATTCAATGTTTAAAATTTGATCGCTCGTTATATCAAATTAACACATTTGTTATATAAAGTAATGTTTAAAATTTTGCAGTAAGTTTTATTTTTACATACATAATTAGTTAATCAGCCTTATTAAAAAAAAAAAAAAAAAATAATATTTATACCTATACCTACATACCTAATTGGTACAAATCCAAAAAGTTATTTTTCACCCCTGGTGTATACGCAATGTTATACTTAAAATATCATACGCAGTAAGTTTTATTATTATTTAATATAGATAGGTACTATATATTAAAAATGCTACCACCGAGGTCTAAAAAGTAAATTTTATTTACATAGTTGTTGCAAAATCCAAAAAGCTATTTCCCATCCCTGATAAGAAAGCCCTATGCTGCTGAGCGTAAAAACAATGAGTAGTTAAGAAAAATTCCACTCAAGCTTATCAACAAATACTCTCTCGCAGTTTGACAGTTTTTTAACAAGCTAAAAAGTTCAAGAAATTAATAATACAAACAAGGTAACATAAAAATTCAAAAAACGTGCTTAATAAACAAAAAAAATCTAAACGAAACAAACTTCCATTAAATATGGAAAGAGAAAAACACACTTCATTAAACTCTTACACACATTTTTTTTTAGCTTCACTTGTTTTTTTTTTTTTTTTTCTTCAAAAAAAAAAGATAACAAAAAAAAAACAATTCAAACGTGTTTTTTGTTTTTGAGACCATTCGGTCAATATCCTTTTTTGTACTTTTGCAGTGCAGCACAGTTAGTAAGCAGCATGCTGCATTCACAGTTTGTTACTTTATTACGTGATAATATGTAGGTACCTATGTATGTATTTTATTTACTTATTTCAAAAAATCTAACAATTCTTTGTCTTGTCATCACTTGTTTTTTTAAATCTTTGTGCTGTTTTTTTTTAAGAACATAGGTATTGTGACTAATCTAAAAATATTCTTGATCTCAATGTGCGTAGGTATGTATACTATACATTTAACATATTGTGGCATTTTCATCCCTGTCTGATTTGGTCTTTGTTTAAAATTTTATTTCTATTGTTGTTTAAACATATTACTATACTAATATATAGAAAATAGTCTGCAAAATAGCTTCCTTAAAACCTATTATCAACATAGTTTTCTTTTGTTTTGGTATAAGATTTTAAATTTAAAAATGCACATGTACCTGACGTTTAAGGATAAAAAGCAAAACCATACTCCTTTTTATATGATTACGCTCTTTAAATGTCGATTAGACTTTTTCTTATAATTTTCAACACTATAATTTCTTTGAGTGTTTTGTTTACACCCTAAAATACAACAAGTAACTGCGTTGTTTTCATGTATGTGCGTAGTTGTTATTGTAACATTTAAATGCATACAACCAGTGTTGGCAAACATGGTACAATTGTACTTTTTTTTGATACATTTTAGACTCAGTTGGTAAGAATGTTATATGTAATCATGATAATAAACGAAAATTAACTCTACATTTAAACATTGCCTGTACATAAATCCCGAATAAAGATGATTTACAGGAAACATTGTATTACGAAACGAGATCTATTTCTTTGCCTCTAATTTATTTTTGTTTGAAATACATTAATATAAAATTGTTGTTCTATCCTTTGATAACATTCTTCCTAGAACACTAGTTGTATATCGTAAACAAACGTTTTATATGGCAGCATTTTCCAAATAGAGTTACATAGATTGTAATTCTTTGAAGAAGTCTTACACTGTATTCCTTTTTATCCCCAAATCAATACCAAAGCTTCATTTCCATTAGAGTTCGACGATTTTTTGAGACATTTTTGTTATATATAATATATACATACATACATATGTATGTATGTATGTCAATGTTAAAAATTTGGTCGTTCGAGTACAAAATTTGTTAAACATTCGTTATACCTATAAGGTAATGTTAAAAATTTTGCCTTAAATGTCTATATCGAATTTTTTCTTAAAGTGAGTTTCTGGTTAAGTCGTTTTATTATTTATAAAATATTAAAAATGGTACCGTGGAGGTCTAAAAAGTGCATTTTATTTATATAGTTGGTATAATATCCAAAAAGTCATTTTCCATCACTGCACACAACACAACTACGCATTTCCGTTTTGTTACAAACAACTGTGACTTGTTTGACTCTCTTTAACTGAGAGTAAATAATTTAGCACTCTTTTATTTAACAGGAAGATGGTGGCCAAGAAATGTTATTGTTATGTTAGAAAATTCATTTTTTTATAAATTTGTCTGTTATTTTTAAAAGGCAGCACAGCTTTATTTTGTCTACAAACATTTACATAGAGTTCAGGAATGGAAAATTAAGTAATATTTAGTTATTTACAGTAATATTTGAATTGTTGGAATTTGTGTTGTTTATTGGAAAAATTTTATGAATTATTATTAAAATTTTAAGCCTCGAAAACAAAGACAAAGTATGAGTGAAAGAACGCACAATTAGATATATGTATACTGGTAGCCCGAGGAAGGTGCCTTTATTTAATAAACATACTGTTGAAAATAGCTTGTGTATTACTAAGAAACATCAAAACTGGGAATATTAGGGAAATGTGCTTCGGCCAGATGAAACGAAGATAAATTTTGCTTTGCTCCGATGGCGAAAATTTCGTTCGAAGACCACAAAACTAAAATTTTGAAGGTATACCCAAAAAAGAGGTTCGTTAATTTTCTAATTTAGTAAACAAATGGAAAAATTTACGCTGGGAAATACCGCTCGTATGGGAATTACTGCAGGACAATGAACTTAAGCACATCCAAACAAATTAAGTTTTGGAGTTTATAGAATTGTGCGGCCATTCTATAAACTCTAAACTTCGGAAAAATATCAACAAAAAATGGATTTCCACAGCTTCCGAAATATGTTCAAAACCTGAATTGTAAGAGCAAATGAATGGAGATTCAACTAAATATTAACATACTGTGAGTCATAAATATAGATTGATAAAAAAAAAAAGTATAAATAATTCTCAAGAATATGTAATGCTATGGATTAATTTTCTTCTTTAACAAACTGAAGTGCTTTAATTAAAGATATATACAAAGGCTCACAGCAACCACATCTTAAATAAAAAAAAATCAGCATAAGGAAACAAAATTTCCAACAAAAACCATCAAAAGCACTACTGTCAGAGTGGTCGAATATTTCACCGAGTATTACAAAAACTGGCCGCATATATGCCAAATCGCCTTAAATCTGTTGTAGATAATAAATGCTATCACACCACATATTAAATCGTGTAATTGCCAGTTAAAGTTAAAGTTTTCGAAACCCGTACGTGCCTGTATAAAATAAGCTGTGATAATATGTATATTAAAATGTGCATACATATGTATGTACACCTAATTCTGTTTTTACACGAGTTTTTTTTTACGCGAATTTGATTTAACGCGTTTCCAAATAAATATTTCATTCTGTTTTTATGCGACTAGATTTGATTTAACGCGCTCTAAAAATGTATGTATTTTTACCAGAAAAACGTTATTTGTACTAGTTTTGGAGACTTTTAAATTAAACACATAGTTGGCAGCACTAAAAATCAACGTGAACTGAAATTATTAATGGGTAGTTATTGTGAATTACATAACAGTCTTATAAAAACTTGAAGTCAACGATTAATAACGGAATTTGTGACCAAAATCTCTGAACCAGAAACTGATCATGATTTCGAAAATATTTCTAGCGATGAAAGTGCTGTCTTCCGTAAACGAATCCGATTATCAGAAAGTGATACTGAATAAAAAATATATGTATGTATGTATATCATATTTATATAACAAAAATATTTATTTGATATTTTATTTTAGTCGGGCTCGAGTTCATTAAATTTAATTTTCATTCAATTATTTTTACTGAAGGTAGGAATTGTTTTTACAACTTGAAAAAATTTTTTATTATTAAAAAAAATAATTTAATGAAATTAAATTTAATGAACTCGAGCCCGACTAAAATAAAATATCAAAAATTTTAAATTAACAGTTCGAATAAAAAATAATAAATTGTTCTTAAAAAATATTTATTTTTAAGTTTTATGGTTTTTTGTGATTACTTTTCTAAATGAACTTTTTTCTATTGGTTTTGTTTAAATAAAATATGTTTGTGTATAAAGCAACATGAATTTGAATTATTTATTTTATTTTATCTGATATGTCATACGTGGAACCAATTCCCTCATTTAATATAGATACTCTATCTTTTTTTACGCAGTTTTTTAACGCGAGTTTACGAGCAACGTATTTAAATGACACTATTTTTTTAAGTTCATTTTAGTTTACTTTTTATTGAGCTTTGAAAACAACAAAATGCAGTGCACAAAATAAGCTGTGAACCACTGTATATTGCATCTCAATTGATGATTCTAACAACTAAAATTAATTGCTTTCTGAGTCATTCCCACGTATTTACACAGAAAAAAACCTAACTCTAATAACATAACATAATGTTTCTCGGAAAAATTTACTAAAATTAAATTTCAAGTCGAAACTCATTGTCTGTATAAAATAAGCTGAGACGTGACAAAACGAGCATTTTTTGTTTTTCTTTTTATATTTATTTGTGTTTGTTAGACTATAATATTTTTTCTTTTCAATGACATCAATTTCTTAAGTTCCTGATAGTTTTCTCTTTATTTTAGTTTAATTTTTAATTGTTGAAATACCTACCTATTAACAAAAATTATTGTATACCTATACATATGTACATAGGTATACATATATGTATGTATTTGAATATACATAAATACATATGTATGTGTGTATGTATATGTATTATAAATTTTTCTTTAATATAATATCACAACGCTGAGTACCAATCAGTGTATTCTTCCCTCCTCCTCTTTGGCACAATCTTAACATCACATAAACAATACTAAACCACATTTTCCCTTTCCAAGGATCTTAAGCAATTTCCTATCTATATAAATTGGTCGTGGCTTAAGAACACACAAATAGGTCAGTGACATCGTTTATGTGGATAAGAAATAAGAACCAAAAAAAAAAGAAACGATAATTTAATTTTAAGGGAGGTTTCCAATAACAAAATGTCTTCCTATTATTAAAAAAAAATATCAGCAATTTAAATAATTTGTTATACCTACCTATTACCACAAAATATATATGTATTCTTCACCTTGAATTGTTAAAAATAAAAATAATTTTGCTTAAACACACTCACACTTGGGAACAGAAATGTAATTGAACTCTAGTATTTTTTATTTTTTGATTTGACAATAAGAATAAAGCTTGTTAAAGTATCTATAGATGTTTAAGTTGAAAAAGCAAATGACCACAGAGCAAATGAAAAATGAAGCGAAGTAAAATAATAACATAGACACTCAAAAAAAAAAGGGAATTAAACAGGAAACTACTCCGTTTAAAACACTCAAATTCTTATAGATAAAGCAAATTAAAAGTAAAGAGAACATATACTCAAATATAGGTATGTTTTGAAAATTGAGTAAATGTATTGTTTAGTTATACAGAGTAGGGATGAAACAATAATTGTTCCAATTGTATTGTTTTCATACTGAAACAAAAATTGTTCCAATTGTATTGTTTTCATACTGAAACAATAGGTACAATTGAAAAATCTACTATAGGTATGTACTAACTAATGAAGTGTTATAGAATATATGATAATAATGACATTATAATAAGTTTCTTATGAAAATGTTGTTTTCATTTGAATTTAAAATTTCATACAAATTTGGAAACCTTTGCTTTATTAATAATTATTTATTATTAATAACTATTAAATAAATACATTTTGAAGAATTTTTGCTGTTTACACGAGTTTAAAGCATTTTGAAGAGCAATTTTGAAGAAAATTTCAACCGTGTAAATCTAGCTTACACCTTACTCTCAAATGTAAATCAATAGCAACCGCATTCTGGACATTATGACAAAATCATAAAATTTCATACAAATTTATAAAATTCTTTGCTAGAATTCAGCTTTTTTCATGCTGAAAAAAGTATAAAATTCGGCCATTATTACTATGAATTCAATTCCGCTAGAAAATAGCGTTAAAATATTAAAAACTTACTATGAAAATGGTGGTTCTGTAACATCTGTTACATTTTGTAAAATTAGTCATTTTTTTTGTCAATTTCTCGACAATCTCAAGAATTTGGTTCTCAACGATCCGCAGTGTTAAAGAATATTCGAATTTGTCGATTCCTCAACGATCTCAAAAATAGGGGCTATTCATAACTTTGAAGCCTTACAAGCCTCACTTCGCTGTATTCATTGAAAACCAACCCGCTGGTTTTTCTGAAAAAATAATTTTTTTCAGAGGAAGTCCAATTTCTTTTCTCTGGAAACTATAAGCGGCACATTGCCGCATTTCGGTTTGTAAAATCCAAGTATTTGATAATCATTTGTAGTTTATGGTGCACTATGTGGAAATTTATGGGGCTATGTTAAAAATGGAGTATATACAGAGCCTATCAAATCGATTACAACCTTAAAACTGAAAATCTGTGACGTGATTAACTAAATAGACCTGCTATTTTAACAAAATTTTATAGAAAATGTTAATAAAAGAATCAACATCTGTATGCGTAATCATGGTGGACATCTGTCCGTGTATGATTTTTTTTTTTTTGTTTTCTGGTGTTTTGAAACATAAAGTTCTTGTTCAAAAACACTTTATTATTTATTATTATAATGTATAACGAAGACAAAATTATAACAATTTTCTTACACAAATTTTTAATGTCGTTAAAATTGTATAATGTTAATTAATGGATTAATTAATTAAATGATTAATGGATCCTACAGAAATTTCATTTTTCAAACAGATTCGGATTTAGGATGTTTTCATAAAAAAATTTATGAATAAGTAAAGTGTTACAGATTTGACTCAATTCTGATTATTTCCTATAAAACAAATTGAAAAAAATATAAAACTGTATTTAAATTCTAAAGAAAACGAACAAGATGAAGGGAAAACACATTGTATTAATAAATGTATACCACCCAATTCATTGAAATCTGTTGTTCAAACAAGTTTAAAGTAGATACAAAAAAAGTAATTTAATATGTTTAAGACGTTACTGAGGGAGTATTTTCATTTTCTTACCTAAAAACATACTCAAATAAATACAATAGTACTGAATTTCCCATTCCTGTAACACAGAGTAATTATACATGAGTTTTATTTCAAAGGTAAGCAAAACCAGAAATAAATGAAAAAGTTAGAGAAGCAAGCATAATACGAAAACAGTAACAATTGAGCTTATATTTTTTAGCAAAACATGTTTGTTGTTGTTTGTGTATCCAATAAACAAATTAAGAAATGACGTTATAAAAGAAAAACTCAATAAAAGTAAAACTTGTTACCAAACAAAACAAAAAATTAAGAAATCTAACTGAGTGGCATACACACACCACTCACGCGCTCATTTAAAAAATTAAGCAAAAACACTGAGAGAGAGAGCAAGAGAAAAACGAGAATACCAAAATGAAAACAATCAGCAATAACATATTGAAATCAGCTGTTTTCTTTTTATTATCATTTGTAAAAATGGATGTGTGTGTGAATGTTTGTATATAGAAGTAAGACTGTGTATTTTTATTTATTTTCATTATTGTTGTATTTTTTATAGTTTGTTTATATTTTCGTTGTTGTTGTGTTGTGTTTATTTTCAACTAATATTCTTTGATTTCTATATTCGCAGCTGATGTGATATACATAAGAAATGTATGACGAAGACAACGAAATCCATTTTCTGTGTGATTTGCTGTGCTGTGCTGGATGACGATGATGTTATAAAAACAACAACAATAAATACATACATACATATAACTAAGAAAATTTAATATCAAAATTTAAATGAGCAGACTTTATAGAGAACAATCAAATCGAAAAAATATAGGTACCTAAATAAAAACACAAATTTTAGAACTAGATATGTAAGTACATACATACATACATATGTATTTATCATAATATTTGAAAAGCAGGGAAGCAAACGAAAAACTATTTTTATACTTACATATTTCAATTAAAATAATTTTTCAGGAATGTAAAATTTTTTTCAAATTATCATCTAGAAAATGTGTTATTTACACAAAGACAAATTTGTATATGTACATAGATAAAAAATATAACAATATTTTTTTGTATTTCGCTTTTATAAAGAAACGCCTTAATTTATACCTATTTTTTAAGTGTTAAAAAATAAACAGCAAAATTATCTAATACCTATTAAGTGTGGTTTTAAATCAAGTAAAATAGGTATATGGGCCACTTGACGTAGATGTAAATTGACCTCATGTAATTTTTCCGAAGAACATTATGTTACATTAGACTTACATTTTTTTCTGTGTAAATACGTGGCAATGACTCAGAAAGCAATTAATTTTAAGTGTTAGATTATTAAACTGAGATGCAATATACAGTGGCTCACAGCTTATTTTACGCAGTGCATTTTTTTGTTTTCAAAGCTCCATAAAAAGTAAACTAACTGAAACTTCAAAAAGAAATTGGTGTCATTTAAAAGAAAAAAATGTAAATTTTAATATATTGTAACATCTGATTTTTTTCTATAGAACCAAAATACGAAATTAATTCTACCTTCGAACGCAATTATATTCTAAATTCTGTGACTTGGCTGTGTTTTTTAAATAAAAATTAAGAAATTAAAATTATTTCTTTTTCTGATAATACATTTGCTTAGAAGAATATTAGTATACTACAATCTATTAGACTTATATATGATTTTTGTCTTTTAAATTTCAATTATAATCATTATTTTTCTGCCCTGATAAATGTCGTGTATAACGATCGTTTTTGTTTAAGCATATTGTATATATGCTGAAGAAGAGATGCTACTTAAATGGACATTCCAGCAAGATAACGACCCAAAACTTACGTCAAAAGTACTTAAGGAGAGGTTCCAGTGCAATTTGATAGAAGTTATCCGTTGGCCTGCCCAATCCCCCGATCTTAACACAATCGAGGACTTGTGGGAGATCGTTAACTTAAAAATGAACTGAGAATATTGCAAATCCAAAGAAGATTTATTTGAAGCCGCAAAAATAGCCTGGGAAGCAACATAAACTTATATAATTAATAATTTTTTTTTTTTTGTACCTTTAGTTTAGTCCGCTTATTTATGCTCAAAATATTTTTTGAATTTTAACTTTTTTCAGTGTTTTTCAATAATAAAGATATACCTAAATAAATAAAAAAAAATGTTAGTTAGGCTTATTATGAGTGTCGTTTTCTTTTTACGACAACGACTGTTTCGTAATAGATTAAAGAAACAAATTTAATTTTATCTTTAATCTATTACGAAAGTGTCGTTGTCGTAAAAAGAAAACGACACTCATAATAAGGCTGAATAACTTTGTTTTCTTAAAAAAATGTACTGAGGGGGTGCTTAGGCTTTGGCCGATAGTGTATATGTATTAGTGCTGGCAAATTCTACTACTTTCCATTACTCAATAATATTCAATACTTTTCATTTGGGTACTCAATACTACTCGATACTTTTAACGGATTTTTTGAAATTGTAATGCATAGTTTTTATCTACAAATTGAAGCAGTTTCTTAAAAAAATAAAAATAGATCTTCAACTATTATTGCTTTTGTATATCGTTTATTATTAAATCAAAAATAAATGTAAAGCTAACTTTTAATTCAACGTTAACAATAACTTAAGAAATAATAGACAGCTTTATTTCGGCGCACAGTGGCTGAAAATCGTTTTTCATTGGCCAAAATTCTTTTTTGAACCGATCAAAATATTGAAGTAATTTTTTTTTTTAATGGATAGATATTTAGTTCAGCTTGACTCAGTTTTAATTACATTAAAATTGATTGATGACTTTTTAAGGACTTCTAGGTCAAAGTTGAACTTTTGATTTTTTGTAACTTTTGGAGTGAAATATGGGTTTATTTTTTTTATTTACATATTAAAAAATTTAATATTTGGAACTTAATAATAATTATAATTATTTTTTGTGATAATGGAATTTTTTAATGTTACACTCAAAAAAATGTTTACACTAAAAAAATATAGTAAAATTAACTGGAGATTTTGCTGTTACTACAGAAAAATTTATTCTTTTTTGCTGTCAGTTTTGATAATTTTAAAAAACATTTTAAAAATAAAAACTGCAATAGATTTTATTAGCATTTGTAACAATAGTAGGTTCTATTTATTATTATTTTTAACCGACTTCAAAAAGGAGGAGGTATGAAATGTATGTTGCTTTTTTTATGTTTGTTCCACGATAACTCCGCCATTTCCAAACCAATTTTAAAAATTCTTTTTTTGTTTGAAAGGGTTTGCTTGCAGGTGGGTCCCATTTTTGCTGTGCTTATTTTATAAATTGTTGAAAAACTTCGTGATTTATGAGTCAATTTTAAAAATAATTTTTTTATTTGGAAGATATGGCTTGCAGAAAAATATATTTAAGGTAAAAAAATGAAAATTTCAGAAATTGATTGAGATATATCGGGGATATATAGCATAAACCGATTTTTAAGAATATATCGAATATGGGTGTCAAAATTTAGCTCTGGTAATGGGAAAGCATTATATATTTAGCATAAACCGATTTTTTAGAAGATTAACAAGATTTTCAAAATTCTTTCTTTCAATCAAAAAAGTGCAACAACATTAGTTCTATTAAACATTTTTGAAAATTAATCCAACATTTTATTTGCCCGAAATTTTGAAGTCGGTTTTTTTTAAGAATTATTTACTAATACTATGTTTTTCGTACTTAAATAACAATGAAGACAATTATAATTATTATTCATTTGAAACAAATATTGATTGCAAATATTCTATATTTTGTTCTGCGCTATTTCTGTTCTTTAGTAGTTTTTTGGCTTCTTCATCTAAATCCCGATGTTCCACTTTCCATTGATTTCGAATATTGGAGATGAACGGATCTGATGTTGCCAATAATTAAATAGATCTTCATTTGTGGAATTTCGTGAAATTTTTCTAGTATTGTGCTCTCTATAAAATCTGTAATCCTTGTTCCTTTTTTCCTGAGCCTCCTCTGATAGATCTCCAAGTGGCACCAAATGATATTTAATGATATCTTCTCCATGATAAAGGATTTTGTGAACTGCTGCAGACATATTTCTCCATGGGTAGTTGGTTGTATATATTTTGTGATATTTTTATGACTTATTTTTTTGCTGATCAAAACAAAGCCATAAAACCCTTTCGCAGGTATTATATTTAATTATTTTAGTTTTACGTAGTCTAAAGTAAAAAACTTAAACCTTTAGGCGAAAAAGTGAAAATTTAATACACCATTGTATACGAGTAATTATAGGGCTGTTTAAATTATCGTAATTTGAATTATTTTAGAGTAATTTCATTAAAATTAAAAAAGTGTTCTACCCGCGGGTCGTGGCGGGTGCAAAAGTATATATAGGGTTAAAGAAGGCACTTTCACCTTTCTTCGGGTGGTATACGTTTTTTGTTCCCTAGAAGTTCTATTCCACTAAAGTTTAAATTTCAGAAAAATATAGTAGTTTCATAAATATTTCACAACGCCCCTAATATTAAACGTTAGAGCGGTAACCACTTACAACAACTAAAGACTATAATCCTACCAACATTATAAAAAAGACCGCAGGCCATTATCGATGATAGCTTGCGAGTAGTAACCAAACAAATAAAAAAACACCTTTTTTGAAATTAAAAAACAGTTGATTTTGACAGCATGCCACGCCCACAATTATTAATAGTTTAACCTAATTTTTTGGCTACCTTAATATGGATATATTAGCTCCAAAAAGGTGTAAAATTTTTAAAAATCGGTGACTAAAACAAAATTCGACTTTTGGCCAATGAAAACCGATTTTCAGCCACTGTGCGGCGGTTGGTTTAATTTTGTAGCTTACACATTGTTGTCTTTTTATACAGTGATGTATTTTTATGCACTATTTTATACACTCAACTTGCTTAAAAATACAACTCAGAAAGTATCGAGTAACTACTTTTGAGTATTGAGTATCCAAAAAAAAGGGCAAATACTCGATACTCGGTAACCATTACTCAATACTTTGCCAGCACTAATATGTATCAGAAATGGTAATCTAATGTTAAAAAAACACTACAAAAATATTTAATAGTACTGACTTTTCTATCCCTGTTTAGTATACTTTATGTTTGTGTTGTGTTGGTGGTACATTTTCTCATGTGGATGTGTGTACTATACCCAGCTAGCAATTGGAAGATTGTTTTTGATACTATCAGCAAAATGAGTCTTTTAAGATTGCCTTAGATGACAAAAAACTGATTAATCAGTTTGTCGATAAAAAAAGACTAACAAAAGACTCATTTAAATGTTTAGAAAGCGACTAATTTGAAGAACAAAAACAAATCGGCTGAATGTGCGGAATCATAATTAAAACATTCATTTTCGACTCAAAAGCGAGAGCATAACGCCCTTATTCAAAAATGATTATTAAATTTAACAAACGTTTATTAAGACAGATTTGCATATACAAATTTGCTTAATAAACGTTTGTTAAATTTAATAATCGTTTTTGAATAAGGGGGTAAGTGATTATTTTAATCGCGCGGGGGAGTCAAAGAAGACTCATATTTGATTAAAAATTTCAAAAAATGCTAGCTGGGTTCTTTGATTTATTTTCCACATATTAATACTAAAATGAGTTTTAGATTTTTTGTTGTGTATTTAATATTATTTTTGGCTTTCTTTAAATTAGCTAATATTTATATTTATGTATGAGTGTTTATAAAGTTTAATTTCAAAGTTTCGTTTGTCTCGTAGTAGAGTATTTTGGTATAAAACTCGTACTCATACTATTGCTGGCACACTTAAACGGCCTTGAACTTATTTCTTAATTGTGGCAGCCAGTCGTTAGCGGCAGTAGCAGCAACAAAAAGCTATAGACAGGCCAAAACATTAAGACAGAAGCGAGAAGTCAGTCTCGTTCATCCGTCTCTTAGTCGTCATACCGTAAAGTAGACAAACCAGCAAACACTGCAGCTTGGCAAGCAGGTCTGCTTGCTGAAATAGTATACATAGTTCTTAGCAGTGCATTAGTAGCATTAACATTTAGTATCAGCAGCGTGTTTTAGAAGCTTGACACGATACCTACTTTAAAATATTTTTTTAATTTGTGTGCGAAAATAACAAATTCTACCAACAACAATATGAAACAAAAAAACTTAACTGACAAAATATATGTACGAGTGTGTATGACAGGCAATGTACCTAGCCAAAATGAAAACAACAAAAATCAAAATTTTAGTTTTTTTTTATTGTATGTTTGTTGCTAGCCTAGCTTTAAATTGAGTTTATTTATGTGTGTGTTATTTTAGGTATAACGTTGTGTGTACTATACATATTCTACATAAACTTAAATTGAAGTACCTTAAAGGTATGAAATCTTAAAGTTACATCTTTAATGATTTACGGGACCAATAAATATCAGACAGTTATGCCATATTCAATTAGTCAACTATCTTGAAATTTGAGAAAAAATAGTTTTGATTTTGAAAAAAGTAACTTGTCAAATTGAAAGTATACTGGCATTAGCAAAATCAATTCATATAGAATGATATTAAATAAATGGTTTCGTTCTAAACGAAAGATACATATATAATTTGGGTTTCATTAACTTCAATTTTATACGAAAGATAGGTATGTCGAACAAGTCAAACGTACATACATACTTACCTAGTATATGTGCAAAAACTGTTTTTTTAGAAATGCTTCCTATATGTAAGCTATAACCTATTAAGGACCGATCATCCAAAAATTTAGTGGCATGACTTTAGTGCATAAAAATATTTTTTGTGTTAAAATTTATCACAATGTAAAAACTTTTACAAGATTAAGACACGTTAAAGTCACTTTCAAAGAGACCTTATGTGGTATCATTGAGTAGTTATGGACCGACCGCTATAAAATTAGGTGTCCTGATATCTGAATATGTAAAACTTATTTGTGAACTTCTTGAAATTTATTTGGAGACCAAATTTTTTAAGAGAATTATGGTCAATAAGGTGAGTTTTGGAAGTGGGACATACATACATACATATATGGGAGCTATGACTAATTATGGACCGATATCATCATAAATTTGGGCCGAATGATTTTTGTATAAATATGAAACATATAAAAAAATGATATCTTTGCCAAAATTTCAATATTGGGGTACGAATTTTAAATAAAAAACTACAAATCAATGAGATAAAAGATCTTATTTAAACTTAATATATATAATTACAAGAAGAAAACATGATTTTTGTATTAATATGAAACATACATATTTATATTGAATATTATTTGGATACCAACATTTTTAAGAGAGGTAGGCTCTTTCTGTAAATGCACTTTAAACAGTAGTTTTTTTTTAGCAACTAGTAGTGAGCTATTGAAATTGCTATATGCTATCGGTCAGATCCTTAAAATCTTTTCAACTTTTATTTAATTAAGAAACGATTGGTGTAGTTTTCTCAACATGAATAAATTGTTCCGCGCACCTGCAGTCGCTTGACTCTAGAGCCCTCATGGTAAGGTTTTAACTCTTACACAAAAACTTTCGAAAATAAAAGACCTGTTACAAGAAAATCTAATGCCCAATTATTATGTATTGACGTTTGCGGAACGGATTTTCGATAATGTTTCCAAAATGCACATTAGACCACGATTAACCTGAATAAGAATCAATCACCCAAATTGATATCCAATTGATGGCGACTTGGATATTCATAGATTTTGCTTATTGCATTCCAAAACTTTCATAAAATCAACATTTGAACTAATGAATTAATTCTTTAAAAGTTTATGTCTCACCTTGTAGTATTCTTAAAAGGTATTACATAAACAATAATTATTACGATCTTTTTGTTTGTTTATTGTTTTAATGTTTAATAGTATTTGGCTGAAAACTAAAAACTACTCTTTAGTCATGAATTATATTTGGTTACAAAATAACATTACACACAAATGAACAGCTAAAGTTTACATATATTTTTAGTGCTAGCTGTCATAATTTGTGTCATGATCATGATAATTATGTTTAAAGATGTCAAAAAAAAAATTCAATATAAATAACTTTTAAATTTATAAAAAAAAGTCGACAATACAAATTGGAAAACAAGTTGATATATAAAAAAATGATATCTTTGACAATATTTCAATATTGGGGTCCGAATTTTAAATTAAAAACTACAAATCAATGAGATAAAAGATCTTATTTAAACTTAATAATGTATATAATTACAAGAAAACAACCAAAGACAAGGGATGGTGCTAGAAATCAACGCATTCATTCCACAATACTACACTTCAATTATTACGTTTTTTTTAACTTTACAAATTCCTCTTTAGTCTTACTCTTCTGCTGCTTGAAACCATCTTATACACACCACTCATCTAACAAGTAGAGTGGTGCTCTCGGTTTAGTTCGGTACGTTTATCGGTCTGTAACATAGAAATGCAGACAAACGATGGTTGTGACAGCAGCCATACTGCAGAGCGTTTGTTCGCAAAAGAGGCACAAATTAAAAAAGAAATCAAAACCAAAATTTAAACTCTCGTTTATACATACATATGTAAGAGTTAGTGGTCTATTTTAAATATATAGGTTCGTCTGTCCCTTTATCTGGCAGTCCGTCTCCATTTCAGTCCTTATTTGTTCCTGTTTAATTTTTTTCTGACAAAGACACTAACATATATAATGGCATGACACTGAAATTTCCCTCCCACGTCACAATTTTTGTTTTCTGTAATTTTCCTTGTAGTTGTCGTTGTTAAGCAATGAAGGCGTATATTTTTTGTTCCTTCTAGCAAATGCACAACAACAGCAGCAGCAGCAAACATATTACAACGTTTTACAATTATGAAGGAACCACAAATCGTTTAACTTGATGTTAGTGTAGTTGCAGTCGTAAAAGGAAATATGAAAAGAAAAATTGTGTAAAATTATTGAAAGCGGAGAAAATGATTAACAAAAACCTCTCAACTGCAAGTTGAATAGTAAATGCAGAATTAGTCTTTACTTTCTGTTCCATTCTGAATCAGCTGACTTGATTCTGTTAAATAGAAAATGTGTAGAAGTCGTTAGTAGTTTTGTTACTTTCCGTGCCGTTGCGGACGAACCTGTTAAAAACAAAAATTTGCTAAGTAATTGTAAGTGACATCACAAAACAGCTGACATCCGTACAACAAACAAATTTTTGGTTTATTACAAAAATTTTCAATTTCTTTGAATTTAATTAAGTTTTTGTATAAAAGTAATAAAAATATAGAAAATAAACGATGGCTGACGAAAAACTCATTACTTTAGTCGAAAGTAATGACATATTGTACAATAACAAAAACTTTGATATGTATTTTTTGATTCATTTTCGCGGTATGTTTTGTCTGTTGCACTACTGTCTTACTAGTTGCTGAATCTAATAAGACACGTGCTGTGTAATCTTTGTAATATAAAATTAAGTCAATTGTTTACTTTATACATCCCAGGTAATCTAGCACGGAGCCCATTTTCATTTTCGAGTCTCTAAGTAATCAACAGTGTAGTTACTTTAAACATTTTTCTGTAATGCACTTTAGACAGTAAAACAGTAAAAAATTGTGCGATTTCCAGAAAATAAATTTGGAAATTATTTGATTTTAAAAATCACTCGATTTACGGAACAGGGGCCAATGTTTATTGACGCCAGAAGAACCGACTGATGTTATTAAAACGCTTGTTTTGAAACTATCCTGATCTAATTGAAAAATTTAAAAGCCAACAAAAATTTGGACATATTATCTGATGAGCAAGATTTCAGAACAAGAGATAAAATCTGAAACATAGTGTTACACAATTGTGAATACATACAAAATTTCCGTAATAATCAAGCACTGACCAGAATCATATTATGTGTAGGCAAATTGCAAAGGATAATTGGACGCAGTCTAAAACTATCGTTAAAGAATGATGATAATGCGAATGGGTATTGATATGCATTAAGAGTATTTAGACTCTTAAAGTCATAGTTTTTCGACGTCTAAAGAAGATATTTTTGTCCATAATAATGACGCAATGACCAGACATCGTAATGATTGAAGGAAGCTTTGATTGACATCGGGCTGTAGAGCTAAAAATGATTCATAAGTCTTCATTAAAGACTTTTTTATTGCCGCACATCAATAAATTGCTAAGTCGGGGCTTTTTGTGACTGAAAAAGATATTGCCTTGTTCGCAGAGGAAGACTAATGGCCGAATTCACAGTCTTTAGTTAGATAATGACAAAAGCTTAACTAATGATTCGCAATGCTTAGTTTGCCATTAGAATAACAAGTAATAATTAAACAATAGTTAGTATTTTAGTTTACCAATGGTTAACTAATGACCGAGAATTCGGCCATATATGTCCATAAAAATATAAAGTGAAATTAGGAATGTTCCTAATGGAAGAGCATATTGGCATGAAGAGTAATTTCAAGAGACTTTCAAGGTTTTTTTCGTCGCCTGAAGAAGTTTCCTACCTGTTGGTTCGAAGGGGAAATAATTCCCCTTCCCCTATTGGTAGAGAGTATTTTGAGTTCTTATTATTCCAGCAAATCAAACATACATTGAGATGTTAAAGGTTTTCGGCTTCAAAATTGGTTTAATTAGTATGCAAAAGTTTATTTATTGTCATGGAGATGGACTCTATTCATGTAGTTAACATGCATGTAACATTAACAGAAATTTACTTTTATGTATTTCAAAGATGTTCTGATGTGATATTCTGAATCTGATAGTTATATTATGAAATTTGTGTGCGAAAACAAATTTCTAACGATCTAGAAATGTATCTACTCTCATTATTACATGATTAACCATTTAATACGGGCATACGGGAAATTATTTTCCTTCCCACCTAATACCCAATGGACTTTTATGTATTTCAAAGATGTTCTGATGTGATATTCTGAATCTGATAGTTATATTATGAAATTTGTGTGCGAAAACAAATTTCTAACGATCTAGAAATGTATCTACTCTCATTATTACATGATTAACCATTTAATACGGGCATACGGGAAATTATTTTCCTTCCCACCTAATACCCAATGGATGACTGTGGCTGTTCTTAAAGTAACACATCGAAACACACCATCCAAAACAAATAAACTGCTAACCAAGCAGCCACCTAAATATGTTTGCTTTTCATTGTTTCGACATTTATACATGATTTAGTTTTTTTACGTACACAAAAGTTTAAGAAGATACAAAGGAGAACGAACGAGCAGCAATATCAATGCTGGACGAAAAACAACTAACTCTGACTATATATTAAAATATTGTACATATGTACAATAAAAAATATATGTATGTATATAAATATAAATATTTTTTAAAAGGAAAAAATATGTATAAAGGAAGGAAGGGAAGGAATACGTATACAAATGAATATACATATTATTCATATTAAATGAATTCCAAATTAAAGAAGACCTTTTAGTGTTTTTTATTCGTTTGAATTTGTTTTGTTTGCTTTAAATGCCACCTCTAGTATGAGTAGTATAGCCAGTGTTGATAATGGTTTGTGGCTGTGGCAATTGTGTTAAATCAAATTCAGCAAAAAATTAAATAAAAGCGAGAGAAATGAAAAAAAAAAACATATGTATATGTATATAATTTCCAACTTTTATAACATTGTTTGAAATAAAATTGATTTCTTTATTTATTTGTATGTATGTATAAACGTACATGTATGAATAGTAGTATATAGCCAGAGTATGTATGTAGGTACTATACGAGTATGTGTTACAGGAAATAGCAAGGATTCGTTAAAAGAAATGTTGACTCAACTAAAGTTATTGATAATTTCCTGAATGAAAACATTTCAATTATACTTTATAAAAGGACATTTATTGTATGAACATATTATATAATAAACAACAACTACAACAACAAGCAAAAACTAAACCAGTAGATCAGAATTTTTCAATTTGTTACACAAGTACATATTACAAATAAATTGATTGACGTTTATGATTAGACGATAAATCCATGTTGTTGAAAACAATTAAATTAAAGATTAAATTTAAAATATTTTATTTAAGAATTGTTTTACTTTTGTTTTTTTTTTTTTTTTTTGAATCACAACACAGATTTACATTACGTACCATACAGTACTAGAAACTAGTTCCAAGTTGATCCATTAAGAACCATTAGTGCTGAACTGCTAGCGGTGTGATGTAACTGCACCACCACAGTTACATTAAGTGCTTTTGACAGAAAAATGCAGCACGGAGATGCAAATGGTTGTGGTGTCATTTTTAGCACTACCATCCACTAGTCATTTCACTAGTACTGCTCAGTTAAATATATCGACTAGCTGCGTACAATATTTTGAATAATATGTTTTCCAAATTAAATATAACGTTGTTCTTAAAACATTTAAACGTTAGAAAGTTTGAAATGAACCCACTAAGAATAACGGTAACGTTTAATTCAGAAAAATACCAAACTTAAAATATGTCTTGCAACCTATATGATTGGAAGAGTCAACATGCATCGGCACTCATAGCCAAGGGCCAAGGTATGTCATTGCGCTGATGAGACGGATAAATAACCAGAGAAATATTCATTAAAACTAGCTTATCCTAACAACACATTTCAAGAAATTTACACAGAAACCATTAGCTTTCAATTGAGGGTCCTGATGGAGAAATTTACATCAACTCAGCAGGGTGATTGATAATACAAACATTTATATAGGTGACTGCTAACAGGAATTCAAACAAATAAAAGATAATATATATTTGAATCATCATTGGACGAAAAACACCCAGAATATGCGTCCATACATGAATGCGTAATATTCCATTATGCCAACGCTGGTCCACATGGTACAATACCTGTTAAAAACTATATACAAAAGCGGTTGGGAAGTTTTGCCTTAAACGCCTTACACTCCAGACCTTGCCCCGTTGGACTACTACTGGTTTCGATTGATGCAGAACTATCTCTCTAGGATACGCTTCACTTCAGAACAGAGTATTCTAAATTGGCTCGATTCGAATATGAGCATTTCTTTTGATGCGGAATCCATATGTGGTCAGAAAGATACAAAAAGAAGCAATTTGTAAGATTGATGAAACGACAATATATTATTATAACAGGAGTTGTAACGGGTTATTCATCAAGAACTTTGCTTATCAACAGGGATATATATATGTATATTGTTTTGACATTTAACTTGTTGATCTACAGTGGCTCATAGCCCATTTCAACCAGTTTCTGTTAAGAATAAAAAGTGTAAATGTAAATAAAGTTTTATACCATATCTTCTAAAAACCAAAACTGTGATTTTTATTCAGCCTCCAAGTTATACATACATACTATAAAAACTTACAAGATAAAACATAAAAATACTAAAATAGTTACAGATTATTTTAACCAGTTACATAAAAAAAAACTTTAAATTGAAAAAAAAAAAAAAAAAATTACCTCTAAAACTTAGTATGGTCTCCTTTTTTAACAATTACAGTTTTTAACCTTTTTTGCATAGATTCCACTAACTTTCATGTAATTTGAGGAGTTATTTTTTCCCTTTCCTCCTTTTGCGCAGTTTTAAAGTCTTTCTTGTTTGATATCTGATGCTTGCGGATGTTTTGATCTAAAATTGCCCTTAAGTTCTCAATAACATTCAAGTCAGGTGACTGTGCCGGCGGTTGCATCAAGTCCAAATCAGGCATGACTGATTTATGTTTCGTATCGTTGTCCTGATAAAACTGAAATTGCTCCCTAATACAAAATTTTTCAGCACCGATCGATAATAAAACCGAGAAGCAGGCTAAATTTCGCCAAAGAACATGTTTGCAAGGAATCTGTATTTCGTAATTAGGTCATATTCGCCCATGAATCTAAGTTTAACATATTCGGTTCAAATGGCACGTCATATACTTGGTGGAAACCAAATACAGAAAAAAAAAAACCTTAAGCCAACAGTGAAGCATGGTGCTGTAGTGTCATGGTTTGGGCCTGTACGTCAGCTGCTGGTACTGGGAATTTAACTTTTGTTGAAACACCCATGTACAAGTTTAAGAACCTTTAGATTCTAAAGGACAACTTGTTGGAAAACGTAGAGATCAAATTGTCGATTTTACCAGGATAACGATCCAAAGAACAAATCGGGTATTGTGCAAACGTGGCTAATATAGAACTGCCCACATTTCAAGACATCGTCACCACAGTCGCCAGGCCTTAATTTTATCAAAAATTTATGGTCAATTTTAGAAATCAGCATAAGGAAAAACAAAATTAAAAAAGCGCTACTGACAGTGTGTCGAATATTTCGCTAAGTATTACCCAAAATCTGGTCGCATCTATGCTAAATCTTAAATCTGTTGTAGATAATAAAGTCTATCACACCAAATATTAAATCGTGCAATTGCCAGTTTTAATTTCCAGTTTACGAAACCCATACGTGCCTGCATAAAATAACATGCGACGTAAAAAATCGAGCCGTCTTTTGTATAGTTTTTAGTTTCAATATATTAAAATGTACATTTTTGCAATAAAGTATTTTTGTTTGTAAGGCCGCGTTTTCACTGTGTTGTCATATGGCGTCATATATGTTTGCAATCATGATATGACAACCGGTTTTCATACAATTGCCAACAATTTGGACAATTTGACAACAAAAATGACATAGTGAAAACCAAGCATTAGACTAAAACATTTTTTCTTTTAAATGACACCAATATATTTTTTAAGTTCCAGTTAGTTTTCTAACAAAAAAATGTACTGCATATAATAAGATGTGAGTCACTGTATATTTCCGTATTCCCCAGTTACAAATTCTTACGAAAACTAAAAACTTCTTACATTTGCGTGACATTTTAAAACAGATTTGTTTTTGTAGTGCTTCCAATAATTTTTTTCTAAATCAATAAAAACATATAAAGACCCCTTTAATAACATAAAATAGTTTAATAATATATAAAAAAAACAAGCAACACCATATGGTACAATTTCAACATTTGCAAGAATGAAAAATAAAACAAATTAAATAAATTTCAAAATATTTCTAATGATTTGAGGAGAATGAAGATTTCACACTACAAGCCATGAAAACGTATAAAACATAACGCAGACAAAAAAGGGTAATAAGGACCGGACTAGGCCGTCTATAGACGGCCTGGCATACAATGGTTTTGCAACAACAGGGACTACAATTCTGAAATGTACTCTTTTTACATAGGGTACATACAAAAGAGTATATACATACATTCGTAAATACATGACTGACTGTTGTATGTATGTATGTATGTATGTATGTATGTATGTATGTATGTATGTATGTATGTATGTATATATATATATACACACTCATACACACTATTCATATATTAGACGCTTTAAAGCGACATTTAAACGAGAAGTGGGTTATTTTATTTTATTCTGTAAACTTTTCGTATAACTGGCAGCAGTAGCAGCAACAACAATGAAATTTTCAATTGAATAAAAAATCTAAAACGTACATGCCACAACCACGTTATTGATGGATGAATTTATACAAAAAAAAATTGAAATTAAATATTCAGCGAAAATTACATTAATGCAGGAGGAGACGGCGGGCGGAAAGCCCTTATGAATTTGTAACAAACTTTTTGAGGGCAATGATGACCCTTTGCCAGTGGCTTTTGTTGTAACGTCGTGTTCAGTTTACTCATTAAAAATGAGACGTCGACAACGACAATTAGAAGAATGAAAAAAAAAGAAAAATAAAAATGAAACAAGAAAATTTTCTCTACCACAAAATACCAGAAATGCCAAAAAAGAAAGAAACAAAATAAATTTCAGTGTAATACTCACACAACTTTTTTTCTTTTTCCTTAACAAAATATTTTATTTTTTTCAACTTTTTTAAATAAAATTTAAGGTATTATATCATCAGCCACACAAAAATGTATAACAATTTACAAAAAAAAAAAAAAAAAAAAACAAAAAAATAATATGAAATAAAAACTAAATTTAAAAATAAATTGTTTAACAAAACCACTCTATAATTTTAAATTTATGTTAAAGACACCTTAAACTGTTTTAAATTAAATTAAATCTATAAATTGTAGCTGCCTAAAAAGAAAACTACAAATTCCACGCCTTTAATGGCCAAACAGCAAGCAGAGCTAGATTATTATGTTTCTCTACTTTTATGTAACCTTTTAAGTTTTCAGCACTTGACAAAACGAAATAATCCTTCAAAATCGTTTAAATATTTTACTTTTTTCTCTTTAAACATTATTTATTTTTAAACTTAATTCCAGCTTAATTTTTTAACTTTGACTTAATTATTTTGTATATAGATTTCATTATTATTTTGTATTCTTTTTTTTTCAAAACCACTAATACAGATTTTTTTCATTTCAATTTTATTTTTTAGTATTCCACACTCTGGGCTCTTTGTTCTCTTTTCATTTTATATATTTCTTTTTGTTATATACATGTTTGTATATATTTTATTTAAATTCTCTCATTTTTTTCTTATTTACTTTCATTTCAATATAAAATGTTTTTTAAAGTTTTTAGATATTTTTCTTTAGTTTTATTCGATGTATCTCCACGCAATACCAAATCAAGACTGACATTAAAAGTATCTGTAATAATCCGAACACAATATAAATGTTGAGTAGAAATTTGGTATTTAACTCAGTTTAAATGAGTACTGAGTGAGTTTAGTGGTAGTATAACATTGTTTTTACACTCGAGTATGCGTAATGTGTTGGGGTTTTTTAAATAAATTACTAGATTTTAAGGCAAAAATTCGTTTAAAAATTTTGTATTTGAAATATTTAACAAGAAGATATAGTGAGCGTCAATATAAAGTAAACACCTAATATTGTTTAAAACAATTATTATATATGTATAAAGGTAAAAATTTAAAACAAAACATATTGCATAATTCATAGGAAACTTAAGCAAAATATAACTCATTACCAAAAACTAGAAAAATAAGGAACATAAAAAAATAATTAAATTTTACCAGAAAAGTACCAGATTTTTCGCGTCAACATAAAGTAAACAGGCATATTAAAATTTATAAAACAAAACATTGTATTTAATATTTTGTTTGTAGTATTTGCTGATAACATAGCAAAAAATGGTACATGCCACCTGATGGTGACATTGACTATCTATGTGGTATTCCGCTATCAGCATGCAAGCGACAAATTGGTAACTCTTACTATGAACTTGCTCAAACCAGGTGGACAAATGAACACATCTGTGCAATCACACGACTGATTTGGCCTAGGCTAAATAGAAAACGTACGTTGTACTTACTACAATTATAAAGAGGAGGAGGAAACAATCTCTCATTTTCTCTGTCATTGTATTGCAAGGAGTATTTCGTGTAACACCTTTCTGGGACAACCATCCTTTAATAATCTATCTGAGATATCAGATTTGAAATCAGCGCGTATCACCTCCTTCATTAGGAATAGTAATTGGCTACCGTGATTTGACATTTAAATCCATTTCTTTATAGTGTAACTATTATGTCGTTGAGCGATTCGGAGTGTTTACTCCATCTTATTCTCTAAAGAACTTTTGGACCCGACACTTTCTGCCTTTTGCCTTGTCTATGTTTAATTACTATCTGTCTCTATCAACCTCCTTCTCTTTCTTCTATCTCTTAAATTTTCAGGCAACACAAAAATACCAATACATGGACCTAAGTGAGCTGTATGAGTAAGCCCACGTGCTTACCTAACCTAACCTTGTACTGCGGAGGATGATATAAATAAAGCATTTGGACAATGATTAAGAAACCACTCATTCACAATTTTAAAGGTATGCTTAGGATCATTGTTCTGTTGGAAAAACCAGTTCTGCTCTAGTTCTAATTTCTGTGCTACAGGGGCTATATTGTTTTTTTAATGTCGATGTTTGCAATCATATCACCTGTTTTCATACAATTGCCAACAATTTGGACAATTTGACAACAAAAATGACTTAGTTATTACCATTGGTTCGCCATATTTTTAGAGGATTTTTGATTCCACATATCTTAAACTTACTTTCATCGGTAAAAAGAAAAATTTGAGGCGAAATTCAAAAGTTTGGTTTTGTTGTTCTTTGATATAAAGGGCTTCTTATGTGGCACTCTACCATGTATGCCATTTTGATACAAAGATCTTTTAACCGTACTCGCACTTACAGGTTTTCCCGAAGTTTTCGTAACATTTTCAGCATTTCTACAGCACTAGATATTAGGTTTGCTCTTACTTCTCTCTATATTTTATTTTTCACTACTTAACGTCACAACTTAATCTATTTCAATGATAAAATTTAAAGTCCGACCGACGAGTATTCGGTTTCGATTTCAGATTAGACCAAAAATTGGCTGAACGCCAATATTCGGGTTTTTATCATATTTTGACGATATTTTTATAAAGGATTTTTAATATAATTAATAGAAGACAACAATTTATATTTTATTGTAAAATATATAAGAATACGGTAAAAACTGTTACTTTAAAAAATTGTCAGTTCAATATGAAATAACTAGACTTATGAAGTAGTACTTAAATATTATCTAAACATGTTATAAAATTAAAATAAATATTTTTTTTTTTTAAATTAATGGTATATTTTAAAAGTTTCGGTATGTTTCGGATTGGACCGAATATTAGTTTCGGTTCGGTTTAAGCCTGAAAAACAGGTTTCGGTCGGGCTCTATAAAATTATGAAACTTGTAATTATTTTGAACGGAACTTTACTGTTATAATTCCAAACAAAGAAAAATTAAAAGAATTGACACTACTTTTGGAATAACAGGGATTTTTTGCATAATGGTGATGCCACCCACTTCCGTAAAGTTTGGCGCATAAAAATAAAATTTTATACACCTCTGGCTTCTTTTTTTGTGATAAATAACTATATAAAAATGCAATATAATTTTCTAATATAATATTATTTATATTGAAATAATTAAGCTTTTCTTTTAATAATATATGGTGTTGACTTTATTTTGACGCTCATAGTATATTACTAATATAATATTTTTATATTACATTATTAAGATCTCTATGGAAGAAAGTTAAATAAAGTTAATAATTGAGTTTAATTCATCTTCTATAGGGCACGAAAAAATCTAAGCATACAAAACAAAACGGAGAATAAGTTGGATTTTCAAATTATAAACATGATATAGGGCTCATGTTTGGTGCCAAATGAGCTCTAATATAAGAGTAGCAAAGCACGTGAAGTTTCAAGACAACACGTTGGTAACGTTTTGCAAAGGACTTTTCAACAAGAACTTTGTTTATTTTTTAAATAATAAAAAACAAAGAATTTATGTATATAAAATCATTCAAATTTTTATTGTATTGAAAACATTAAGGTTTTTGCGTATCGTTCATCCTTGTGGTTTCAATATCTGTCAGAATTGAAATTTATGAGTTTTTAAATACTTCGTTCCTCTTAAGTAAATTAAAGAATTCTAAATCATCAAAATAATTATATGCCAAGTGCATTCCAAAAGGATTGAAAGATTTTTTCAGTATTCTCCGCACCCCGATTTTGGAATGTTCCTATAAATGAGAAAGTTTATATTAAATACAAAGAATCAAACTTTGCTCAGATATATGGGAACTTCGCTCGCTGTAACATATTGCTTAAAACATTTCTTATTTAGAATAAATGCAAAACGTATTATTTCTGAGTTTAATTTTAGTACCATTCACATCAATGACGTAAATTTTGGTGGTGGGTTTAGAAATAGGGTACTTTGTGACCTATTTACATACATTTAAACTCATAATTATGGATGGTGAACACAATTAAATGGGAAATTTGTGAAACATATTTTTATTTTGGCTTACAATTTTATATATTAAACGTAAAACAAAAGTTATATCTAAAAGTTTTAATAAAACACCATGATTTTAATTTTTCGAATTTAAAATAGCTTGTAATTCTCCACAAAATTTCTCAAAATCACCACAAAATATACCCAAAAAGAACGCTGTTTTTTTTTAATATTTTGAATCATGAATTCGTTTAATCAAAAATTCTATTACGTTGTCAAAATTAATTTTATTTGATTTCAACATTTTGCTTAAATTACGAACAAGCGTATGGATGGCTACGATTAAATATGTAAATGAAAAAAAATGAGATGGTTTTTATTTTTTTAACATTCCTTATCATTTTACTTTTCAAACGATATCTGATCCATATAAACATAAAAAAATAGAAAAAACATGCAATTTTCCATAAAATTTTTTAAAATTACAACAAAATATACCCAACATTTTCAAAAAAAAACTAACAAATGTCTAATAGAACCCTATTCTTTTAAATATTTTACCTCATGAATTCATTTTTAATTATTTTACCTCATAAATTCATTTAATCAAAAATTCTATTACGTTTTAAATATTTGTTTTATTTTCTTCTACATTTTGCTTAAATTACGAAAAAGCGTATGGATATGGCTACAAATTCGTTATAGACGAATAAATATGTAAATGAAAAAAGATGAGATGATTTTTATTTTTTTAACATTACTTATCATTTTAATTTTCAAACGATATCTGATCCATATAGACATAAAAAAATAGAAAAAACATGCAATTTTCCATAAAATTTCTTAAAATCACAACAAAATATACCCAACATTTTCAAAAAAAAAAACTAACAAATGTCTAATAGAACCCTGTTTTTTAAATATTTTACCTCATGAATTCATTTTTAATTATTTTATTTAATCAAAAATTATATTACGTTGTAAATATTCGTTTTATTTTCTTCTACATTTTGCTTAAATTACGAAAAAGCGTACGGATATGGCTACAAATTCGTTATAGACGAATAAATAAATGAAAAAAGCAACCATAAAATACATAGAAATTTTAACACTCAAATTACATGATGAACTATGAGTGAGTGTAAAATATAACAAGAAAAAAGAAATACTCATTTGAGCTCGTCGCCCGCATTTAAAAGTAAAAAAGCCTCCAATCCAAAGTACATACATATTTACATATACCCTAACACTTCAATACCCTTTACTTTGCACTAGCTTACCTTTTGTTGTTTTTTGTATTACTACTTGATTACTATCCCTTATTCTCTATAACACGAGTAGTAAATCTAGTAAGTAGTTTTTGTTCTTCTCAATTCTTACCTGCAATGACAAAAGAAAAGAGAGGAAATACAATTAGAAATCAACTATTATTAGACAAGTTCTTTATTTGTGTTCAAATATTCTTTGTCTACTAGTATATATGTACTCGTATACATATATACATATGTACATATTTTATTATATACGATCAGCTGATCGTGTATGGGATAACTATTGGGAAGTGGAGGGAAGGAATGGTGGTGTGCTGCTGTTAAGTATTTACGAGTAATTGCTGTTATAAAATTTCAGCTGTTTTTAACATCAAATATGTATTAGTAACAACAAAATCAAATAAGTTATTGTTGTTAACAGAAGTTACCATATGACACGAACTAAAACGCGACAATAATAATTATAATTGTTTGTTGTTGTTATAAATATTCTAGATTGTTTTTTTTTTTTTTTAATTTTCTACAGAGCAAAACCTAAACGTGTGTATAAAGCTGTTAAGGGTACAGAGTGACAATTAAGTTCGTATACAAAGATGAATGATTTCTAGTTAAACAATATTGTGATATTAGACCCTGTTCCATACATGTGCACAGAAAGACAATTTCATCGATTTTTCTGTGTACCAGTATTTGTTACTTGACTAGGTTTGTTAAATAGTCTTTCGCTATGAAGTCTGTACTTATTACTTGTATTGTTAAATATCAGTTCCACAGTTTACATACAGAATTTGTGATATTCGGTTGGTGTTCGCATGTAGGTTGTTGTATATAAATTGCTGTTTTTGTAATTTTTTCAATGGTTTTTGTATGTATGTCATGTGCATCTACATACACATCTATAAATATTACTTATATATGCATACATATGTATGTACATACGTACTTATATATAAAAGTGTTATATAAATACACACTTGTATGTATAATAATATGCAGTTTTATTATGTACATACCTTAAGTCAACCTTTTAAAGTAGAAGTACATATGTATGCATGTAGTATATGATATATATAATGTTCACACATGCATAAAAACTACAACAATAACAGCAACAACAAATAAATCTACAAAAATAACAGCAACACCACTAACTTTGGAGGAGCATTAATAAAAATACAAGAACTAGTTTGTTTGATTGTAAAAAAAATTTTTTTTATTATTTTGTATAAAAAAAAACTGTCTAAATTATAAATAAATAAAAAATAAGGTGGAACTGACAGGTTTAGCTCCTCAAGCCTTAAACGTTTTTTTTACGAACATTATTTACGTCGTTTGTAATTTGTTCGATCGTAAGTCGTAAGTGTGTCATTTAAATCGATTTTGCAATGTTTGTAATTCAAATACAAACTCGTGTACATACACCTTGTATTTTAAAAAGAAGAGAGAAGATTTGTATAAAGTAATATAAAATATATTGAGGAAAATGTACGTCAGGCATAAACAATACGTTCGATTTTCATTCAACTATGTATTTAACATGAAATTCCAAAGTTATCTTTATTCCTTTATAAACTAATAAAAATAGAAAAATATATCATTCTTAGATATACAATTTTATTTAGTAATTAATTCACCTGTTGCAGTGGCGGTGTAGGTCTGGTATAGGTTTACAGTGGCAACTTATACCCCTGACAGACATAGGATTTCTATACCATAATACAAAATACTAAATTGATACTAAATTACCTTGACAGACATGTAGTACATATACTAGTATTTTTGTTTTTACTTCTGATCAAAAAAAAATTAAAAGAAATTAAATAAAATATAACTGTCATTAAAAGAACTGACAATCTATTTTGTGAGAGGGTTTCCCCAATATTTATTGAACACAGCTACAGACAACATACTACATTTATACCACGTATATTTTCGTAGTATTGAAACCAGATATAAACCAGCTTGTTTTATGGTTTAATTGTAGTAGAAGTTAACACACATGTAGTAGGGCTTTACCAAGGATACCTTGGAATTTGGCAAAATTGTGACCGAATACAGAGCACATATTCGGAAATCTATTGATTATAAATCAGATAAACGTTAAAAACAGAATTTAAGCATTCTAGTTCCAGTCCCTTTTCAAATATATAAGAATTATTTTCTAGCTGAATTCAACAGTTAGTAGTGACGAAAAATCTGCAGAATAATGAAACAGTTACGATTTTAATGAAATTGGACTTTGGTAGAGAGCTTATAAGATGTATTATTTTGTTAATTTTATCTTATGTTAAATAATGTGATATAAAATTAAGAAAATCTTTTTTTTAATATTTGATTGCATTTCAACCTCAAATTTAAATCAAACCTCTTCTTAAGTTTGAGAAATCTTAGAGAATTTAGTTTAATATCAACCTTGTTCATTATTTAATAGAATTTCTTTTTCCTTTTGTTAAGCAAAATTTATCTTTGCTTTATTTAGAAGAGAATTTAACTTTGAAAAATAAATCGACAATTTTCTAGCAGAGTTTAAGAGTCAGCAATTGCTAAAAATCTGCAGAATAACAAAGATTTTTCAAATTTGAAATTTCTTTGTGTACATTTGAATTTGAGTTTGCTCACAACTGCGCTGGGAGAGATTTCTACTTTCTAAAATACACGAAACTCTAAAAGCTGACAAATTCCTCCTCCTAGGATAATAACATATTAAAGCATTTCTTAATATTAGAATTTGTCGCTATACCGAAGGACCAGTAATTAGTGTTGTAGACTTTTGGCCACTTTCAAAAGTCCACAAAAATCGTTAGTGCATTGACTCTAATGGACTTTCTGAGGATTATTCATCTAAATACACTACATATCGGCGTATATGTCAAAAAGTATCGCCAAGTTTCAAAATCTCCATTTTTTATAGTTATAATTTATTATAATATCTTGTTTAATAATAAAATAAATGTTCAAGTTTTATACTACCAACAAAGCTGAACTTAAAACTTTGAGGCCCTGTTGACTCTGAAATTGTTACAATTTAATATCAGTACTGATATCAATGCAACAATTTCCTATTAATATAAGCGATCAGTTTAGTACTCAATTATTATTTATTTTATATAAAGTTTTATTCATAAAAAATAAACAATTGAACCGCTAATTTTAGACTAAATACCATAAACATAAAAAATTATAACAATAATTTAAAAAAGATTTTCACAGTAAACACAGACATAAAGTTTTAAGTTTGCAAAAATTAAGTTCAGAGCACCACAAATGTAAAAGGCAATTGAAGAAAAATCTGGTTCCATTATTATACTGTAAGCGTCAATATAAAGTAAACACCTAATATTGTTTAAAACAATTATTATATACCTATGTTACTATAAGTACAAATTCAAAACAAAAGATATTGCATACGTATTTCATAGGTAACTTAATCGGCCCTGTTCTGTAAATCCAATCGATTTTAAAAACGAGAAATTTCTAAAACCGAATAAATCGCTTTTTGCTGTTCTGCAAATTACTCGAATTGATATGATTCATAATTATGTTCGAATTTTTAGTTAAACGTCAAAGTCAGCTGTTGATTCACAATTTGTAAATAAAAAGAAAGATATAAGAAAAAATGGTGATCGCCATCTTAAAAACAAATTGTGTTTTTGCAAAATACTTGTGATTTACGCAATTATTTTATTTTAAATAAGTTTTTTTGAATTAAAATTTAATTTAGTTAGGTATAAAGTGTTTGTCATAAAAATTTAATGTATAATGTTTACTATTATTACAAGTGTTGTTTATTCAAATGCCTTTTATATTCTCTATAAAAAAGTGTTTTGTTCATTAAACTTTTTTTGTCACTCTTAAAGCAAAAATATGTAGATGTTTTAAGATGCTTTTAAAATATATTTTTTTAAAATTCAAATATATTAAAATGCATGTAATTTTAATAGAATAAATAAAAAACACTTCATATTTTATATTGCACTTGTTTTTTTGTTATTTTTGTGGTCATTTATTAAAATAATTACACATTCGATTTCTTTTCGACTAGGTTTATTTACTCGGTTTCAAAACGAGAAAAACTATGTGAATTCGGTTTACAGAACACCAAAAATGTGAATTCGTTTTAAAACGAGAAATTTACTCGGATTCAGTTTACAGAACAGGGCCGAATATATCACATTAACAAAAACTACGAAAATAAGAAACACAAAAAAATAATTCAATTTTAGCGGAAAAGTACAAAATTAAATAGGTATATTAAAATTATGTTAAACAAAAACATTGTATTTAATATTTAGTTCGTTGTCCTTTTGCCATTGTCACAGGTGACAATCTTTTAGACATTGAATCAACTAGTTTTAGTGAAATCAGGCGAAATTTTGTTCGATTCATTTTGCCTTTAGGTTATCTTTGCTAGAAATATTTCTTTGGCTAATTTTGTTCTCCAGTTTTTGGGCAACGATTGAACAGCCACTCTTTCACAATTTTGGAGGTATGGTTAGAATCATTGCCCATTATCAATGGCATCATTGATAATTTATTAAATTTATCTGGATAAATAGAAGCGCTGAATTAAGCATTAAATCTTCCACTTCTTAATTTTTTTAACAATTGTTTCTGGTTTCGCGATTCTTTTTAATTTACGATTTAATACCTATAAGATCCTCTGTTATCCTCTGCAATAGTTTCTTATTAGTATATCACCCGATCTATTACTCCGCATAACCTAGAGTAGCGTGCCTTCTAATTTGTATCTTATCTAGAATAGAAATATACCATAAACTCCAGCTTTTCAAAAACAGATGTACCTATACCAAGATACTTTAAATGGTTAATTAATCTATATATTTGAGTTTCACACGGTCAAAGATTGTTAACTCGAATTATGGTCCTATAGGTATAATGATGATGGCTTAGAAAACTTCCTGAAGAAATAACTTCAGAAATGTTTAATTGTGAACCAAATCCTTAGATCTTGTTCAAAAGGTTATATTTTATTTAATCATGTTTGATCTTGCAAAACAATTGCAAGAGTAAACAAGAGTAACAAGCGTGACCATACCTTAAGTAACACGTAAAATTTTTTGGGTAATCACTTTATAGATAGCTTGAAATAATTGCTAGTACCTATAAATAATTGAAATAATTGCTAGGTATATTAGAATAAGAATATAAGAATTAACAAGCTAATGGTATAAATTTTCCAAAATCATTCTAAAGATTGAAAAGCTGACAATAACCATTATGGTGTTAAACGTAACACCATCATCGAAGTGGTACTTTTATCTGGGATCATTTTTGATATACCGGCTCAATAGTGCTATCTATGTCCTCTTCTGAAACAAAATTGGTTATTAGCATTAAGGTGTGGTGCTAATAGTTTCCGAAATCACTCTTAGAGCCTCTTAAACCATGTTACAAATCATCGAAATGATAATTTGAGTTAATCCAGGAAATTGTCCTTCCTGGTGACCTTTAATAACTGCTTTTAGGTTTAAGATCGGAATTTAGTAGGTATTTGGACAAGTAATTCTGAAACTAATCTCGTCAATGTTATTTAATTATTAAAACATATGTATGTATGTAAGTATGCTTTTTCCATAATCAATTTTCATAGGATCAATACCTACAGCAAATTTTAAATTTAATATTTAACAACTGTTCTAAAGGGATTTTATGTGTTTATCTAGTATTAGAAACATTTTTATGATACCTATTTAGGTAGAGTTTTCCCTTTTGAAACATGCATATTTTCAAACATAAGTAGCTACAAAATTTTCACTGATAACAGGGAGCACTTTCACACTACATTAATGTGGTATACAAAAGAAACGAGTCCACATGGCGAGTCGTGGAAGTTATCGTGGTGATATTATTATTATTATTTGTTCAATGGTTGTTATTTTCTTTGTACCTACATTACATTCATATGTACTGTTGTTATTTAAATAACAGTTCAGCTTTAATGATTTTTCCAAAACCAAAAACTTCATTTTTAACAATTCAACCACACTGTGAAACAGTAACAAAACTAAAAAAAAATCAACATCAAAACAAAATACGAAAATAAATAACAAATAAAACAAATTGAAAACACTCATAACATGAAAAGTTAATAAAACGACAACAACAACAACAGAAAATAAAAGAAAACCTACAGACAAAACAAGAGAAACAAGTTTAAAGTTTGAGCAAAAAATATTAATAAAATCACAAAAATAAAGAAAAACAAATATTGAAAAAATTTTCAACAAATCTGAATCTGCTCCATGACTTCAAAATTGGATACACACGAACTACGTAACTACCTAGTTGATTTTGTTGTTGTAAGCAGCATAAAAAGAGGAAGAAAACTGAAAATAATAATAACAACATAAACAAACATAAAAACAACGAAAAACGCATGAAGAAAATAAATAAAAACAGAAACCAAGAGAAAAACAAAACACAAATGAAAACAAACTTTTTTTGGAAGTCAGACTTTAAAAATAAATCGACAGCAACAACATGAAAAAAAAACACAGACGTCAGACTAACAATTCCCTATAATGAGAGTCTGACTGAGAGTGACTCCATCAACAGACAAAGAATTCGATAAATGTACAAATAAATGCATAAAAAATATAAAAAAAAGGAACCAAAAGTTAAAAGAATTGAAAGTGCAAACTCAGAAAAACGAAACGAACTCATCGCACTCCACCACACATTCATCCGCATCCACAATAAATACAAAAGGCCGAATGGAATAAATGGTAAAAATATAAATAAAATAAAAACAATGTAAGACTCAGCCCTCTACATTAGAGAGCCAGTCATACATACATACATACAGCAGACGACATTCAGGTTTGTTTAACAACAAAAAATATTCTTCTGTGTTCCTTTAAATGAAAAGAAATCATACCAAACCATATAATAATATAATACATCAATATTGTAAGGGTAAACCATAGAGAATATAACCAGAGGCAGTCTTCCCTTGTTTTTTTTTTCTCTGGCTGAGTGTCTTTATGTCTGTCGCTTTATTTACTATGCAGCGATTACACTGTGCAAAATATTGCTAATGTCAATAAAGCAAATATGTTGGTTACTATCCATGCTAGGTATGAACAAATCGAAGCATACAAAATAAAAACGTAGACAAAAATCCGTTTATTAAATGATATGTTTTGTTGTTTAATTTATACATTCCGAACGGAACAAAGCATACATACAGGTAACCCTCCTACAACTCGGTAGATAGGTTCCTAGAAAACGTCATGTTGTAGGAAAACGTGTTATATATAACACGTTCATTTATATATTATATAAATAAAAATTTCACATGAAATTTGTTCCCTTTTCACATTTTTCCTATTAAAATTCAATGTTAAAAAAATAAAAGGAAACAAATTTCATGTGGAATTTTTATTCACGATAGGTAGGGGTGAGTGTAAAATATAAATTTTTTTAAATTAAATATTGTCTTTAAATTCATTGTTTTTATTAGAAATATGTACATATATACATACAAAAAAAAATACATAGACAAAAATAAACAAGAGTAACAGGGATGCAAAAATTAGTACTTTTTTACTATTTTGGTACAATTTTAACAACTCAATCATGATAAAGTTGCAATTCCATTTTATCGTGTTAGAATGAAACCGTGTTGTAGATGAGGAGGGTTTCCGCAAATTTTTTTTTCGTGTAAGATCGAAATCGTTTTGTAGGAAGCCGTCTTGTAGGACGGTTACCTGTACTTTAATTATAGACTAATTGCCGGAAACAAGCACACATTTGTAAAAGATAATGATAATGTCTTTAGAATTAAATTATTCCAAATAAATGGATAAACAGATATCTGATAATGAGATATCATTGAGTCAATATAAATCTGATCCATGTTGAATTATTTCGAAAATTATCATATTCGTTCTTCGTCCGTCTGAAACCAAATTGGAGATGAACTAATTTCGTAAAAATAATAAACTAATGGTATATGTATATTTTCAAATATCGAAATATTGAAAAGCTGACCATTGCCATTGTGATGTTAGAAATATCGTAAATCACTCTTAGAGTCGATTAAAGCCTGTTACAAATCATACAATTTCATCTAACCCCTGATATTTCCCTGTCCTATGACCTTTGCCACCTGTCTTTAGGTTAAAATCTGGAATTTATTAAGCAAGCGATTCTTAACGTATCCTGATCGCTGTTCGTCCTGTTTCACACCATTCAGTTTTTGCTGACCAGTTTTTGTTCAGTTCTCGTTTGCACTTGCCATTTCGTTCACACGCGTATCTTCAATTTTCAGGCTCTTTACCATAAAATCAACATGCAAACAATTTCGCGTAGAATAAGATGGATAAAATAAAAGATGAAAACAAAAGGAAATAAGAAAATTGACTATTACCGTCATATTTGTACCCCTTTTATTCTTTTGTCTTCTCACCCAAAAATACTTGCCTTGAAGTCAGAATTAAAACGTGAAAAAATCGAACTTATCACAGAACTGCTCTGTGTTCTGTGATATTAGCTTTAAGTTAAACTTGACTTAAGTTTTGTGGTCGTTTATTGTATATTATATTTTTATTAATTATTTGATTATTTATACCAAAATTCTGTTCGTGATGTCCCGTTTTTTAGTATTTTAGTAACTAATTAATAATAAAAATTAATATCCAATGATAAAAAACATTAAAGCTATTATTTAGAACGAGACCCCTGAAGAAGTTAGAATAAAACTAACGAAACGTTGGGTAAATAAAATAAAAAATAAAAATCGAACAAGTTTTTTATTTACGTTTGGAAACAAACATTTGACCAAATTAGCCTGAAGGAAACTCCTTAAAAATTATAAATTTTATTTTGTTCGGTCCATGTTTGACCATAGACCCCATATAAAGTCCACATCTAAATTTTACTTAAATACGTATAAGTCTGATACAAATATACCTAATTACCAGGTTAAAATTCAACACAAATAATTTTTATAGACATATAAATTGTTGTACTAAATTTTATAGGTGGTCGGTCCATAATTGGTCATAGCTCCCATATAATTTCCACATCCGAAAAAGTCATTAATCTTTTTATATATCTTATAAATATCGGTACCGACTGATAAATTATGTGAATTTCGGTCCATATTTGCCCGTATCCCCCATATAAACCCTCTTCCGAAAATCACTTCATACTCAAAAATGGTACCGATTCAAAAATTTACAAGGATCATTTACATACATACATGCCAAAATCAAACTACTGGATTTTGAGAATATCGGTCCATATTTGACTATATTCCCCATATAAGGCCCACTTCCAAAACACACTTTACAAATAATATGTTTCTTAAATATTACGTTGAAATTCGACCTATAACCTCATATGCATAAAATTCACTGTTCCAATAATTTAGAAGTTCGGCCCATGATTTGACATAGCTGCCATTTAAGGGCCATTTTCGAAAAACCTTTCCAATATCGAACCAACTTTTATATATGTAGATCAGAAATTTTAATCCAGAAATCATATTAATATCGGTTATACGGCAATTATGCTACTGGATTTTGTAGCTGTCAGTCAATAATAGCTCCTGAATTAAGTCCACTTCCGAGAATAACAACCAACTATACAACTCTTGTAAATAACGCTATTGAGATGAAATTCAACCAAAATAAGCCTAAAATACATAGAAATCACATTAGTGGATACTGGATTTAGAAGATATATGTAAGTCCATAATTGGTCAACTTCTACCCATAAATCTCTTGTAAATAATGTTTTTAAGATCAAATTCAACCAAAATAAGCATCACCTTATAATCTTACCCTTTTTATATTCTGTTTCTTAACTTGTTGTGAATATTGAAAAATGGTATTGTTAAATTACACTCTAGTTATTATGAAAATCAGACAAACTCTGTAAATTATGGTGACAATTGGTAATTACATCAATTATAAATGTTCAAAATTAGATAAAATTTCGAAACATTTAAAATAAATTATGTTGGTCGTAAATTGTATTTCACCCCTATCGTGAATAAAAATTCCACAAGAAATTTGTTTCTTTTATTTTTTTTAACATTGAATTTTAATAGGAAAAATGTGAAAAGGGAACAAATTTCATGTGGAATTTTTATTCACGATAGGGGTGAATAATAAAATTTGCACTAAGACTGAGTAGGAAACACAGAATAGGGATATTCTAGTTCTAAAACCAGTGTAGTTTTTGTATTTCTTATTCCGTTTAGGTGGAGGGTATTTAATTTGTTATATTCTAATAATAATAAGTTGCACTTAACTTAATTAGCTGAAGTATGAAATATCTACGCAACGAATAAATGCCATAAATATATGTACATACATACATATTTCTTCTTTACGAGATTTAAAATACAACGCACAAAATGTTAAATGACATTTTTTTTGGAATTGAGAAATAAACCCAGAGTATCTGTGAATACGTAGAAGTACAAAAACCAAAATTGAGCTCATGTTTATTTTACAAATGTTAAGGATAAAAAACTATAAATAATACTCGTTTTATTTATGGTTTTCTGCAAACAAATCATAATTATTTTTTTTCTCAATTCCTTATTTTCTGCATTGATTGCAAATAAAAAATATACAATATAAAAATAAGAAATAAACCACAAGAAAATCGGAATTAACAAAACAATAACAAAAGCAAACACATGTTTGTAAATAAAAAATACAACAAAAAAATGCTAATTCTACTCAGTTTTTGCAAATAAAAGAAATTAAAAAAATACTCAAAACTAGCACTCTTTGCAAACGAGTGCAGTAAACAATAAGAACGGGGAGGGCTGCTCATGTAATACAATTTTGTTATAACAACAGCTCACCACCTCCATCATCATCGGCAAAGCAAACCATGTAGATAACACCACTCATTTACACGAATGAACGAGTGTAAGAGCACTACAGATTTCGGTTTGTATTGAGTTGACAAAAGGAAAAAGAGGCCACAGTAAATAACATTGTAATGTAAAGCATAAAGTATGTAGGCATAAATTAGGACAAACTCTACCTAGTTTTAAAATAACATAAAACAAGAATATTGTTAAATGAGGTTATAATTTACATGTACTCGTATATAATACATACTACATGAAATAAAATTTGCCAAGATATTACCCATATCTCTATCATATTTTGACACGTCTATTTTGTTGCAGAATCAGGTTTTTATAAAGAAAATCTTCCCGACACAAAGTTACCATTCTTCCTAGTCCTTTGAAATGAAAGTTGTTTGTTTACAGTAGCATTTGTATGTTCTTTGTTTTTAAACTCATCACATATTAGATATATGGAAATTAAATAAAAAATTATGTATGAAATAAAACTTATGAACAGTTGCTCACAGCTTATTTTATGCAGTGCATAGTTTTGTTTTCAAAGCAGCATAAAAAGAAAACTAACAGGACCTTAACAAAGAAATTGGTTTCATTTAAAAGAAAAAAGCAAAAAACATTTATTACAAAAATGTACATGTTAGTTTTTCACGTCACAGCTTATTTTATGCAGGCACGTATGGGTTTCGAAAACATGTTTGGCGAAATTGACACTGCAGTCTGTTTTTCGAGTTTATAAACGTGTTACTGCATGCAACTCGGCTATTAAGATCATGTTGGCACAAGACACAACGAACAGTTTCAATGCAATATTGTTTGCACAGGTCAGATTCAACTTCGGAGGCTAGTTGTGAAGCTGGATTTAGCATTGGATTTGACGTTATTTTTCTTAAAATGTGTCGCTCATCACGCGTATTGAAAATTTTATTTTATACAAATATTTGTCTTCGTTGTGAAGCCATTATCATGGATGAAGCGCTCAATGATTTTTTGGACTGTAGAAGTTTAAATGTTAACCATTGTGCTATCGTTGTACGCAGACTAATTTGAACTATTTTAAATTGACACTTGACGTTACATAGAAGTAGAAAAACAGAAAAACCAATAACGCATTGAGCTTCGATACAGTAGAAATTGACTGCATAAAATAAGCTGTGACGTGAAAAACGAGATTTTTTTTAATATATTAATATGTACATTTCTGCAATAAATTATTTTTATTAATTCTTATGTTATGATTATATATTATGTTCTCCGTTTTCCTTTAAGCGGAAGAAGCTGTTTCCGAAGCTAAATGTCATATTATAATTGATTTTCTAATTAAAAAAATATTCCCAGGAATGTCTATGTAAAGTGGATATGTTTTTTTTTTGGTGACGTCTGTCGCCTTTTTTTTATTATTGAGTCACACGATTGACTAGGATGTTTATTTATTTGTTTGGTATTATAAACGCCCCAACACATAGGTTATATAAGCCAATTAATTTTACATAGGAACTTATATTCTATTTAATATATATTTCAATTATTTTATAGATTTAAATCGACTTATAGATATTTATTTCAGATACAATTTTTTTAATATTTTCAAATTCATTTTCTGGTAAAAGGATATATGTTATTTATTTTAAATTTTAAACGTTTGTCATGCAGAAGACTGCAATCATTAAATATGTAAAAGATGGTTAGCGTTTAACCGCATTCACAACCTGGGGGTTGTGTCTTTTCAATAATATATTTATGTGAGAATAAACAGTGGCCTATTTTTAGTCTATTTAACTTAATAAAATCTGTTTTGGATATATTTGGTACTCTAAATTTGTGGGATATATTTTTTTGAATTTTAAATAATTTTGTTTCGTTATTATATTTCCAATGATCATTCCAGATGTCAAAAATGTATTTTCCAATGTATTGCTTATAGTCTGAGCATTGAAATTTGTATTCAGTAGATATGTTGTTTTTTAAAGAATTTTTGGCGAGCTGGTCAACTTTCTCATTTCCACCTATATTTAGGTGGCTAGGAACCCATAGAAGGGTAATTTTGGAAGGGAAGTTATTTATATTCTTATTTGTTGTATAATCATGTTGTTATTAAATGGATCTTGTAGTCCTTCTAGGGCATTTTTACTGTCCGATATAATAAGTATTTGTTAAGGAACGTTTTGGAGATTTTCTAGACATATTTTAATTGCTAATAATTCACTAGTATATATAGAAGAAAAGTAATGAATACGTTTAGATATCATAAGATTCTCTCCAAAAATTGCAAAGCCAGCTTTCTCGTTCATAACAGAACCATCGGTAAAAAACTGACCATGATTTGAGTATTTGATATTAATTAATTCCAAGAATTTCTGTTGAATTTCAACTAAGGTCATATCTCGTTTATTTGTATATGCCAGGGAGAAATCTATATTAATATTAGAGAAGCTCCAGGGTACTATAGTATACGAGAGTATCTTATATTTATATTTATTGTATATTTTGAAATAACTTTGTTAAACTCTTCACGAGCCGTTACGTAAAAAGGGATATCTTTTTTGTTTTTTGATTGAATTTTTTGGTTAATTTTTGTCATATCAAAGATTTTATCGTACATCGGGTGATTTTGTAAAGAAAATATTTTAAGTGTGTAGTTAAGCAACAACTTTAATCTTCTCAGATAAAGGGGTGGGCAAGAGGCGTAATTTGTAGGCTTTTAGCTGGAGTAGTTCTAAAGGCGCCAATTGAAAGTCGTATTCCTGTATTTAGGATTGGTTCCAATGTTTTTAAGTCTGTATTGATGGCAGATGAATATATTATCGACGCGTAGTCTATAGTTGGAACTACAATAGAGCATAATATTTTAAGAAGAGTTTTTGGATCAGTCATATTGAGAGTATCTTAGCATTTTAATTATATTTAGTTTGCAATTAGCCGTAATGTTCTGAATGTGGGTCTTAAAGGTTAGTTTTTAGTCAAAAGTTAATCCTAAAAATTTGTGTTCTTCTACGAATTTCATATATTTACCATATAGTTTTAAAGCTTTATTGTTGGAGACCATTTTATAACGTCTAGAAAATTGTATTGCTACAGTATTTTCGTCATGAAATTGGAATCCACTTGTATCTCTCCATGTTTCAATGTTTAAATGATTAAACTTTATTATCAAAAATAGTACTGGCTAATTCAAAACTCATCATATCTTTAATTGGTGACAAGGCATTTTTTTGTATAAAAAAGCTTTGCTTTGTTAAGTTACTATTCGGTGCAAATTTTGGCCTGGTGGCTTTTTATGCATCCATACATCTTTCAAAATAATGGCCTCGCATTTGGGTCATTCCGCAAAATGCGAGCGCCTAAAGTGAACGATATGAACGCGGAAATTTCGCTCTACGTGCCACACAATGAACTGGTCTATTTGAAAGATTTGACCCTAATAGACTTTTTCTTGAGGTTATTCTGAAGTAGCATGCCCTTAAAATCAACATGGCCTTAGACCATCACTAAACAAGTAATATTCTATACATAATTGCTAAATTTAGTGAATACCCCACACGCAACTTCTTTTATTTCATTTCAACGTCGACACGTCCTTAATGGAAAACAATTAACGTTCACAGATACTGGTCAGACTATTTTGAAATGTTGCAATCTATAGCAAATAACGTTCATATATAACCTAAATCTCTTCAGATCTTTGAGCTGTTGATAAACATTTGCAACAAAACCACTTTGAAACCAATAAAATTCTGAGTAGGTTATAAGTTCTACATATAGATCTAACTGTTTACTAGCTTCTAAAACAAAGCATAGGTTGCGTTCTATGTCGCTAAGATCATGGATTAACGCCAGAACCTTTTATTGATCTAAGGAGCCAATTTTAGTCATCCATGTAGCATTTGCCATGCACAACACTGCATAAACAGTAATTCTGCACCGATAAATAATTTGATTTTGGTATTCATAGTTGAGTCAAATTCATCCATATAGACCATTTGTCATGAGCAATACTTTGGATATCTAGTAAGATTTATGCATACAAAGAAATTCTGTCTGTTGAGCCAAATTCTTCATCCGCAGAGTTCGGAACTTTTCAACCTTGAAAACTATAATACATTTAATCTCGTATGAAGAGAAAATTGGATTGACATCTTTGACATTTAAATTGGTTCGCCAAAAATGATGCATGAATATTTTATTCAACAAATGGTTTTGTCCCCGAGATTTGTATGAAGATCTTGTGGTTTTAGGGAATGAATAATCTTAGGAAGAGAAGAACCCACCTTGTTGGTTCATGGGGAAACAGTTCAGATAATATCTGAGCGAAGAATGGCCTCTAAGTTGAAACGGTAGCCAAAATAACTGTAGATGACGTGATAACAATTTCTGCAGTTAACAACAGCACAATAGCCCTAATTAAGAATCTTTATTGTGTATTCATTAAGCAATTTTTCACTTAAATTTCTTTAAATATAAGTTCTAACTTTCGAAACATCTTTTCAGGAATTTTTTAAAGTAACAAATGCACAATAACAAGAGAAATTAATGAAAAAATCTTCATTGTAATAGTAATTAATAACACCATTTCAGGATGATTTAGCTAATAGTTTTTATTGTATTTTTCTTTTTATTGCCTGTTTGAGTGCTATTAAAATTCAATGTTAAAAAAATAAAAGGGAACAAATTTCATGTGGAATTTTTATTCACGATAGGGGTGATTGACATCTGTAGAAGCTGTGATAACGGGGAATTAGTGTAGCCTGAGACCTAAAAGTCTTGTGCAACAAATAATATTCGACCGGAACTAGGGCGAAACCGATTTGAACTGAATATTCAGTCCAAAAATTATTATTCGGCCTAATCAGAAACAAACCTCAAATGTACTATAAACTTTACAAAAAAGATATTTGAATTTTAGACCATATTTCATATCATTTTTAAAACGCTCTTTAACACCCACTTTAAATTGTATTTATATCTTGAGCTGAAAAGTTTTTGTCCATCAAGAGCTGATTTAGTTAAGTTCCACAATATTATTAAAGCAACCGTATGGCTGGAAAATAACGGCAACCAAGAGACATAGCACGAATGCCATGAGAAACCTATGTTTAGTGTCATGTGGGCTATGCTTCGGGCGGCTGATAATTTAACTTAAATTTCTTAAAATTTTCTGGTCATCTTTGAGTCTTGAATGTTAATTGATTGAATATTTTCTTATAATTCGTCTTTGTTTTGAAATTACAGACTATAAGAATTGTTTTTAAGTACCTTCATAACCAACTAGGTGTGCAAAATGTAAATACCCAATTAGACTATTGCAAATAAAATGCCAAACTGAAACATAAAGAGAAAATTCTGGGGACACTACTGACACAATAAACGAATTATATAAAAAATATAAAAATATTTATTTACACCAAAAAATATTTCATTTTCTTGCTTTTTTGAAATTGAAAAATATAAATTAAATTTTAGTTATTTGTTAAGTTTAGCTCATCAGGAATACTTTTTACAGGAAGCTCGTTTAAAGTATTGCAAGATTTATAACAAGTAGTAATAAAATTGTAACAAAATAAACAAATAATTCTGTTGTGTTGATAAGGTTGAAATGTTTGAAAGTTTAGCTTTTAAGGCCGTTTAAATATGATTTAGTGTAGCTGGAATGTAAACGTAGTACTTGATTGTAAAATTAAAAAAAAACTATTGCAAAACGTACAACTACAACGAATACTACAAATAAAGTAAAGTAAACAATTTAGGTAAATATTCAATATATTTTCCACTTTATTTATATTGATAAATATTGTATATAAAATGAATAAATAAATAAATGGGTACATACAGACATAATGAAAAAAGCCATAAAAGTATACATTGTTGTTAGGAAATGCCAATTGAATGTCAGATGAAGAGAAAGAGTGTAGAAAACTTAAATACAAACGGCTGGCAGAATGGAATGTATAGCAATACCCTGTCGTACATCTACTTCCATGTGTATGAGGCGATCATCAGCAATGCCACATGATAGCTCTAAAGTGGGCACTTGGAGTGCAGTAAAGAACAGAGAAGCCTTCTTGCAATCCACCGAACAGGAAGCCTCAACTTGTTCGCTCGAGCCATTTGTGGCAGCTGTATCGATTTCTTTGATTTCCAGCTGCTTATAATGGGTGGTAATTGTGGCCATTTCAGTTTCAGCCACCAAATTCATTTCACCATTGGAAGTGGCATAAAATATAATAGTGGGTGAGAGATTTTTCACTTTATCGATGAGACCACGCATCAAACGATTCGAAGGTACATTTAAAATTAGTTTCGTTTTGGGTTTTTGTGGTACTTCATAGAAATTCCAATCCGAGCGTGGTATAATGCTGACCGGCACATCATGCACGGTTTTGGTGATATTATTGGAAGTTTGTGAGGGCACCTCAATTTCAATGCGCAGACAGGAGAATTGTATATTGATTAAATGCATTTTGCAAGTCCGAGCATTGCAGCGTAAGTGTGTGAGGGCACGACTTAAATTGGTCGGTGAAATGGCGAGCATAATGTGAGGATGTCTATCGTCTTGCAGGTTTAATTCGTATTCTGGAAAATACAAGCCGGCCTCTATTTCCACCCACACTAAAGGTGCTGTAGTGCCAGATTCTTCATTGGCTATAAAGTACATTTTATCCGCTGTGATATCGATGACACATTCTTTGGTTAATTTGGACAATGTTAAAATAATATTTTGAAATTCCTTCATATATTCGGGATCTTGCATCAGAGCACGAAATTTCATGATGTCCAGCCAAGATAAACTTAATGGAAGGAAGCAATGAAGGTAAATAAATATTCCTGTTTCACCTTAACAAACCAGCAACATGCAATCACAAAACAGCATGAACATGAAAATCATCACCAACCATTATCGTATCGTCATCATCACATCGCATAAGGAAAAAGGAAATGAAACGAAACGTAGAGAAAAAAAGAAAAACAAACAAAACTAAAAAAAATAAACTTGACTAAAGTTGTTTTTGTGCTCTAAAAGCAAAAATAATAAAGTAAGAGTTGTCGTCATTAGAGTTTGTTGCTGGTTTTTGGGTGTATGTGTAGTTTTTATTTTTCTTTTTATTTTAAAGCCAGACGACAAAGAACTTTTTAGTGAAACGGCCAAACAAACTTAAAATATGGTTTATATGGTACAAAAATTTTTTAAATTACTTTTTAATGTTTTTCTTTTCTTGATTTAAACTCCTCCATTGTGTGTTTTGTAAATTTCAAAAAAAATCTAGACTTTAGGTTTTTTGTATTTCTTTTTCATTCTCCAGGGGTTTGTTGTCTTCATTTTATTGGCAAATTTTTGAGTTTTTATTTTGTGCATTATCCTGCATCGTTTTTAATGGCATATTTGAAAGTAAATGAAAACAAAACTAAGGAATAATCAATAAAGCAAAAGGTCACTAACTGGTTGAATTTATTTCGTTTTATCTCTACTAAAAGGTGTTTAGAGAGTGATGTTATTTCACTAGTTAAATTGTTGTTTTATTGTAATGGACAAAAGAAATTTTTATGCAGAATTAGCTGCATTTTATATAAAGCTAAACAATATAAATATAGCATTGATTATTATGTGCCAATATCTAGATTTTTGTGTAAAACTGTATGCAAAAAATAGAGTTAAAGAAATCATTGGTCAGAGACCAAAAATAAGTGATGCAATTAAAATTTATCAGTTATTTGTAAAGTCCGACCACATTTCTAAAAAAAATTTTACATAAATCCATAATCTCTGAAGAAAAAATTAAATTTTAAAGGAAAATTGGTACTTAAATCTCAAAATATTTGTAAAATTTAAGAACAAACATTATTGCGTTTCTTCGTTTCTCTTCTTAAGATTTTATGGATCTATTTTTCACAAAAAAGGTATAAGCTTTCGAATTTGAATAATTGAACGTACAAATAGCTTAGTTGAAAAAGGCTTGTGTGCAAACGCATACAGTCAAAATAATGAAGAGAGATTGACAGTCCCTCCCAATAACGAATTCGTTATTTATCAATGTTATCCGTGTTTTCCAAAATATCCAACAAAAACCGAAGTACTGTAATCTCAAATACAGATTCTGGCTGTTTTTTGTCATTAGAATTCTGAGACTAATCCTATCCAATCATAATAGTATGTATAATGGATTCTACAAAATCATTTAGAATCATTACAAATTTCTACTTTGCTTCAGAGGAAAAGTATACAACGCCATCCATTATTTAAGTACATATGTATGTATAGGATAACTACAAATATTGCAAGAGCTCCCAAACAGCAAAAAACAAACAAAAAAGATCAAATTATAAAAATAATCTCTCAAGATGATCCCTTTAAGACTTCCAGACAAAAACATTTTGAAGTGCAGTCATCGCATGGGATTGAAGTTTCATCTAGATCAATAATGAAGGCTTAATGAAATTTCTCTTTGTGACTGCATCACACAACGCAAAAATTTCGTTTCGAAAAAGAATACCTATAAAATCAAGGCTAAAGTTTGCAAAAGAAAATTTCAAAAAATTGATAAGTTTTTGGAAAAACGTATTTGGAGGGATGAATCAAAGCTAATAGCCAGAATTTCTTCAAAAAATTATATATATATTTATATAGGTATACTGAAGAAAATTTGCCGCTACTATGGAATTTTATGCACGACAATGATCCCACGATGATCACGACTTGTGAAGCGTTGTTTAGAAGAACAAAATATAAATGTTGTTAATTATCAGCAAAGTCCTCTGATCTTAAACCAACGAAGTGGAGAAAAGTTTAGAAGGGGAAAGAAATAAAAATATAGATGAATTGTGGCAAAACAATGAAGCGGCCCGGAAAGCTGCACCCATTTTACTTTGCAGGCATTTGGATGGAAAATTAAAAATTATTAAGAATACCTACATATTAAAACAGTGGTGAATGTTTTAATTATTTGTCCAATCCCATCAATAATTTTCTTAATTTTTTATTTTCATACATTTATGTAGGAGCGCAAAATAAAAGCAGCCAGACTTAAAAATAGTAGTGAAAAAATTGTATCTTTTTATAAATTAAATAAGTTACTTTTCTGGTGCATGTTTTAATAATATAACCACCAGTTATATTGTTACCCTGCAGTTAGTACGTATTACTTTACGCACTGTAACCGAGGCCCTCGATATCATTAACGATTTTATTGTAATTTTGATTTAAATGTAAAATAAAAACTTAAACATTTAAACGGCGACCATAATGAGGTGATGCAATGCAAATGTGCAAATACAAAAGGACTTGATGCCCTGGAACATAAATTCTCTCCAAACTCCAAATTTATCTCTGAAAATGGCCCTAAGAGCAATTAAATAACGAATTTGGTGTTTTTAGAAATATCTAGGCATGTATGTACCTACGAAACATAAATATTTTTACAACTACTATTACAATAACAACAACGAATATCATTAACTTTACCTATAATTTAAAAAGCTTAGGAAATACACACAAATGTCAGCAGTATACAAAGAATTTTAAAGCTCCAAAAAACACATTTATTATTTATATACCTACATAAGTTATAGAATTCATAATCAACTGGTAGTTTAACTAAGCTCAGTCCTTAATATTCTAATGAAGAGAAAAATCAATAAAAATCTACGCCACGTTTTTTTCCAACAATCAAGCTCACACAATAAAAAAAATTTAAGTATATATGTAGGTACCTACTATATATTTATTTATTCTATTAAAAAATATTCTCCCCCACTAGCAAAGCAAAACAACTTGTATATAATAAATAACCAACGAACGAAACGTTCCACCAATTGACCAACAAATTAATTCCATACGAACAACTTTGGTATCTATTCAACTTGCTGCTTTGCTTGGTGCAGCATTATACATAGTGGCAACAGTAATATTATTTTTGCATTTTTATGTTAAAGAAAATAGTACGTCACTTCAAGGTTTTTGCATTAATTTTCACTTGTAATTAAATTGCAGCACATAAAATTAAACTAAAAAAAAGCCACAATATTCTCACATACAATACAATACTGCTACAGTAACAGAACGAAATAGAAAAAATAAATATTTATGGCAATAAATTTGTATATACATACATAATTTTTTTTTGTTTTAAATAAATAAATGACCACTTGAAAATTTAATAATAATAATAAAAATAAAAAAAAGAAGGAAACCACATAAAAAGTAAATAACACAAACATATGATAAATAATATATTCTCAGGAAAATTATTGTGGCGTAGAAAAAAAAACAACACGATAGTTGGTGGAGACGACAAAAAAAAAATAACTAGAAGACATTTTGTTAAAGCAGATGAGATGGCGAAATTGTGATGAAATTAAAAGGAGTCTTCCCAAAAACTACCATTTTGAGTCTGAATTTCTGCTTAATTTCATAATTTTAATTAACTCAAATTAGCAACAAGAAAAAAACATGTTGTAATTAATTTTCTTAAATTTTCCAATATGTCGTCTATAGTTATACAAAAAATATATCCTATACGCCAGAGAATTTTGCTTAAAAAATTGTATATCCAACATTTTTTGAAAAAATTATTTCAAATTCTTGTTACTTACCTTTTTCACTATATTTTTAATAGTTTTTAAGCAAATTAGCCAACAATGAACACACAAATTATTTAAAAGAAAATATCTACATTTCCTTTTTTAGCAGACACAAATTGACACTCGTCTGCATGCGACACTTCTATATTTTTTTAGTTACTATCGAACAGTGTTGTATTTTTGCAACAGACTTTATTGGTTGTTTTTAGCGATTTTTTCGGAGAAAACGTGTTTTGCGTTTTTTATATATAAATATTTATTTTTTATCATCTGGTATTCCTATGTAGCTGTGTTTAATTTACATATCATCCTCAGCATATGCACCACTTCTTACTTGACATTTAATTTCGAATATCGAAAACAAAGTTTTGTTTTTTATTTACAAAGAATTTAAGTTGTTGTCACAAGAGTTCCGCTGCATTTCATCATTTACAAGTTTTTCTCAAACACTGATTTTGATTGTTTATAAATTAAATAAAAATTATATATATGTATGTAAACTCTAGCGGCAGAAACATTAAGGATTCCATAAAAATAAAACGAAAATCTGTGACAATTAATTACAAAGAAAACAAAAATTACGTGACGTTTTGCCAGTTGATTGGTTGGTGTTTTCCAAAGCTAAGAAAGCTGTTGTTGTTGCTGTTTTAATCAAGGGCCAACTAAGCAGTGTTTATTTCTTCAAGAGGGGAACAAGAAAAATATAACAAAATATCAACCAAGAGAGTGAGTGAATGGTTACCGACACGTATTTTTTTTTGTTAAAAAACTAGTGTTTTATTCTTATCAGCTTTTTATTGGGAGGAGTGAACGAAACAAATCCAGAACAAAGCTATTGAAACAGAAAATCAGTTAATTAAAAAACAGCGGTGCAAGTAAATAATTTTGAAGAAAGTTCATGCGGGTGTTGTTTGAATTGATTGTGTTTTTTGGCTGTAAAAGAAAAATAATTTTTAAGTGTCGTTTATTGGTTAAATTAATATAAAACTAAATAAGAAAATTATACAAAATGTGTGGTTCTACTACCCCGGTAACTAAAGGCACCAGAGCTCTTATTTTAGTTGGTGGTTACGGCACTCGTTTACGACCCTTAACGTTGAGCACACCCAAACCTTTAGTGGAATTTGCCAACAAACCCATTTTGTTGCATCAGTTGGAAGCTTTAGTGGCAGCAGGATGTTTACAGGTGATAATTAAAGTAGCATTTGTAGATTTGTATTAAAAACAAATTTTTTTGTTATGATTTTAATTAGGTAATTTTGGCTGTCTCCTATCGCGCCGAACAAATGGAAAAAGAACTCAAGTTGGAGGCTGAAAAGCTGGGCGTGGAATTAATATTTTCCCATGAAACAGAACCTTTGGGCACAGCTGGCCCTTTAGCCTTAGCCAAACACATACTTAATGCCAGTCCCGAACCTTTTTATGTACTAAACTCAGATGTCATCTGTGATTTTCCCTTCAAACAACTGGAACAATTCCATCGCAGTCACGGCAAAGAGGGCACCATTGTGGTGACCAAAGTCGAAGAACCCTCGAAATACGGTGTTGTTTTGTATGATGATCAGGGCTGTATTAAAAATTTCATTGAGAAACCCCACGAGTTTGTTAGTAATAAAATCAATGCTGGCATTTATATTTTTAACCCATCAGTATTGGATCGCATCGAAGTAAAACCCACTTCAATAGAAAAGGAGATTTTCCCTGTTATGGCCGAACAACAGCAATTGTTTGCCATGGAGTTGCCAGGATTTTGGATGGATATTGGCCAACCTAAAGATTTTCTAACAGGTGAATTTGATTTTAATTTTTTTTTTGAGTTTTTTTTTTTTCTTATCGTAACAAAAATAAAATTAATTATCATGAGTCACAAGGGGTTTCATAGTATTATTGGCTGTTTTGTTTAATGTTTTCTGGTAAAACCCTCTTTGTTATCTTATACTAAGATGACTGAAATACATTTTTTTTGTCAGGGTTTGTTTTAAAGCAAAAAATAACAAATATTTTGTAATGCAAACGTTTTGTATTTTAAAAAGAGGTGTTAGGTGGTTTTTAAGACATCTGAAATATGAAGAATTCAACACATTTTGCGCTGATGTAGAAAATTATATTAATTCATATAACCCAAAGTTAGTTTACGTCTGTTTCATTTCGAATAAGTCTCCAAAATACTTATATACCTAAAGTTTTAATAAATTTCACTAACATAATTTTCCTCTTCTCCCCATTTACAGGCATGTGTCTCTATCTATCGTCATTGCGACAAAAACAATCACCGAATCTTTACACCGGACCCGGTGTTGTTGGCAACGTTTTAGTTGATCCCAGTGCTAAAATCGGTCAAGGCTGTCGCATTGGTCCCAATGTCACCATAGGACCGGATGTCATCATTGAGGATGGTGTGTGCATTAAACGTTCAACGGTATTAAAAGGTGCCATAGTTAAGTCACATTCTTGGTTGGATTCCTGCATTGTTGGCTGGAGTTCAATTGTGGGACGTTGGGTGCGCTTAGAAGGTACCACTGTGTTGGGTGAAGATGTTATTGTCAAAGACGAAATCTATATAAATGGTGGCCAGGTATTGCCACATAAAAATATCGCTGCCAGTGTACCAGAACCTCGTATTATTATGTAATTTTATATAATAATAGTTTAACCATAAAACAGCAAAACCAACAGTCAATAATTTGCTATTTATGAACCAACAATTGTAATTGTAACTGAATTATTATCCCCCTTATTCAAAAACGAATATTAAATTTAACAAACGTTTATTGAGCAAATTTTTATATGCAAATCTGTCTTAATAAACGTTTGTTAAATTTAATAATCATTTTGAATAAGGGGTTATATTTCTTTATTTTTTAAATTAAAAACAATTTAAAAATTTATTTGTAAGGAAAATTGTCGGAAATATTTAGCTTTTCTTTAATTGGCCTTCTTATTTCCCCTCTTCAAATTAACTATATTTTCGTTATTAAGTTTTATTTTTGTAAATCTTTTCAATAATTTAGTTTGAAAAATTATAATTATTTGTGTTTACCTTAAATAATTATTTACATTTCCATATAGCTTTGTTAAACTTACCAGTTCTTTGTAGTTTTAATATATATTTTTTTGATTTATATGTATTTTAAGATCAACTAATGATTTTGGTTATAAAAATCTATTAAGTGCTGAGCATTTTTGTGTGTTTTTTTTTAAATAATATTTTTCGATTGAAAGAAGAATATTTAATTATAAATACTTTTTATAATACGTAAAACTGAACTTTTTTATATTTAAATAAAAAAACAGTATATACATACATATTACAAATTTTTACTTTAAAAATCATTTAATATAGAAATGAGATAATAAAAAGGCTGTATTATAGTTACGAGGACTGGAGTTATGGATGGCAACCGAACCTCACTGGAGTTGACAGTTGCCAAAACTTCAATTGCCGAATATGACAACTGAGAATATTTTGTGGTTGCAATGATTTTATTTTATTTTAAGTGGTAAATTTTAAATGTTAGTAATTTTGTTGTTAAATTATTTATATTTGTCTACTTGAAAGTTCGAAAAAAGAGATTATAAATTAAACTTGCCTATTTGCAACCCAACTCCAGTTTGGTTGATCCATTAAAAGCCGCAGGAGGTTACCATAAAATTTTGTTTAGCCAGCATGGTATTAGTATTCGAAGTAGGGACCGGACAATTTATAAAGTGAAGATTAGAACAGCTGTGCAACCGATTTCAGAAACTGTTAAATCTTTTTGGTTGATTCTTGTTTGAGTATGAATCGTAGAGTGATTGTCGTTTTTAATCGTATCACTTTCGGTTTCGAAAATTTACATCCGAGTTCTATATTTGTAAAATGAAGTGGAAGTAAAATTTTCAGTAAGTTTGTGTTCTAAATTTTGTGAAAATAGTTTGAAAAGAAAAATATCATTTCCAGTTTAGTTCATTATACAGTTTCACTCGGATTTAAAAACGATTTCAGTTTCACTTCGTAGTGGAATATAAAACCTAGGCGTCAGTCAGCGAAAGTAAAACGAGTTAAGTGAATTTGTTTTAAAACAGAAATGCTACACGGATTCGGTTTACAGAACAGACGGTTATTGTGTAAAAACTATACAAATTCGAACGATTTTTTTTCGAATCGAAATACACAATAACCCTCCAGAGGTCTGTTGTAATCTGGCTTTTCTATTTTCATACATCGACCTTCGGTTATTTCGCAATCCGGACTTGTCATCAACAAGACGACATGGGACATTAAATTTTCGGGTATCTCGCGATCCAAATTTGTCAACTAGCCGTCCAGATTGTGTTATATCACAACTATGGATTTAGTTGGAGTTATGTGAAATCAAAAGTCTTCGTTGATTAGCCAGCTTCAATTCCAAACTTGGTAGTCAACATTGCCAGCGTAATTCGCAAGATACCGGTAGCAATGTCAAAATCGGATATTCTTTTTTAAGTAATTGTCCGACATCTAATGGTATTTTTTACTAAAATTTATATTTAAATTAAAACAAGTAAGAAAGTATAGTCGGTCAAGCCCGACCATATAATACCCTACACCCAGTATATGTATAAAACAGTTTTTCAGAAATGGGCGTTATATGGGAGATATAACCTATTGTAGACCGATCATCCAAACATTTAGAGTCATGATGTCTGTGAATATAAGTATTATATGTGTTAAACTTTATTACGATATAAATACTTTTAAACGATTTATAGAACTTAAATTGAATTACGGAGAGGGTATTATATGGGAGTTTCGACTTATTATGGACCGATCAGAATAAAATGGGACCGTATTATTTTTAGAAATGAAATATACATATTTGCGTTAAATATTATTTGGATACCAACATTTTTAAGAGAGTTATTCTCTTTAAAGTGATTTTCGGAAGTGGGCCTTATATTGGAGCTACGAGTAATTATTGACCGATCTGCACAAACTTCGTAGATGTGATTTGGCTTTATTTACCACTCATTCGTGATGAAATTTGTTTGGATACTTGCATAATTCAAATATTTATGATCAGTAAACCCCAATTTCGGGAGGACATTTGTATGGGGCCAGGTGAAATAATGGACCGATTTCAACAAGTTTCAATCCCATCCGTCCTTGGGCCGAAAAAATATCACGTACCAAATTTTATCTAAATATCTTTAAAATTGCGACCAGTACTCTTTTTAATTAAAAAAAAATTTTAACTTTTAAGTTTTTTAATTAATTTTAATTTAATTTTGATTTCTTCCACCTTTTTTTTAATAAAATAAAAAAGTTTTTTTGAGCTCGAGGCCAATTATTTGTAAAAAAATATATATCTATATGAACTAACTCATTAGTTCATTATTGAATGTGGAGATAATAATACGTCTCTTACATATATAATTGTAACTTATTCCTTGATAACGATATCCAATGGATATCGAAATATTGGAAAAAATAATTTAATAAATATACCTATACATATATATTTTTTACAAATAATTGGCCTTGAGCTCGAAAAAACTTTTTTATTTTTTTTTTCTCAAAAGAAAGCTTATACAATTTCCTTTAAGGCCTTTATAACCGCTTAATGGGATGAGAGTGGGATATCTATCAAAAAAATTATTTTTTAACTCAAGAATAAGATTTTTCATGTTCCCCTTTTTTTTATTTTTCCTCAAAAGAAACTTCAGACCATTTCACTTAGTAGCAAGAGGCATATCTATAAAAAAAAAAATATTTTAACTCAAAAAACTAAGTTTTTGTATTTTACCATATTCACTATATTTTTTTTTCTTTTTTTTTAATGGATTTGTTTGTGTTTTTTTTTTTTTGCTCAAAGAAAGCTTAGTCCTTTTCCTTTAAGAGCTTTGTGGTCACTTATATGCGAGTGGGGTACCTAAAAAAAAAAATTTGCAACTCAAAGAAGAAAGTGTTTCAATTGTTACCATATGCACTATTTTCAAAATTTCTCAAGTTTTCTTAGATAAATTATATATAATTCGAAAAATCTCAGTTTCTTCTTTCTAAATATAGTAAGAAATTGAAAATCGGATAATTATGAACAAAATTACAGGCTTATAAGTGCGCAAAGGTACAAAAACCGGGTTTTTAACCGTAAATCCGGATTTTGGAGGTGTCCGGCATATTTCACTATTGAAATCTTGTTTTACTCGACTAACCCTACAAGAAAAATAATATCCGGAACCAGGTTATTTGGACTGTCACACCGTGTTATCTATGTATGTATGTATATCTGCTTTAAAATTAATTTGAAATGTACCAAAAAATAAAATAAAAAGTCTTATTTCTAAACAAATTTCCAACATTTTATTGTAGCAGTCTTTATTCAAGTAGAAATTTTTTGTGTTTTCAAAGGACACATGATATTTAGAGAAATGTATGAAATCTTTATTTGAGTCTATGCAAAAATCTATATAATTCAATATTTAAAGATGATTTCATGTTCGCTGGCATGCTCTCTCCAACATATCGGCCGGTATTTGAAGAATAACTTCTTCAATATTAGCTTCCAGTGTGTCAACCGTTATGGGCTTGTCCCTATAGATATGGGCCTTAACATATTCTCATAAAAAATAGTGTAAAGGCGTTTAATCGCACTATCTAGGCGGCCAATTGCCGGCCCTAAGAGTAAAATAAACTGAACTAACTTCTCAATTAGACTATTGTTTCGCGAGCTGTGCGACATGTGGCATCGTCTTTTTGTAACCACATGTCTGCCAAGTCCAGCACTTCCACAGTAACGTTCCTGCTTTCGTTGTCTCTTAAAAATTACGACATTTCCATCCATTCAACCAGAAATGAGCTTCGTTGCTGAACACAATTTTCCAAAATGAATTTTGATGATAAAATTCAATACTATGCAAGCGTTGTTCGTTATTTAAGTCGATTCATGGTTAAATTAAAGACAAAACTAAACATGTTACACGAAAACAGCTAAACTGCCAAAAAAAAAAGCTGCTAAAAATCACCCTTTATAATTCAAATTATTGAAAAGTGTTGTTTAATTGTTGGCCACATTTTCATGAACTTCCGTATCCTAGCAACTAGTCCACAACAAGTGGCTGTATAGGTACATACATATATACAGAACATTATTTTAAAATTTTTAACCCAAACGCAATGGAATCCATAGAGCCTTTCAGTTTATTGTGGGAGGATAAAGAAATAAAATTTGATACAGCCAATATGTAGGTCTGGAATTCTTTATCAAGTTTTTAAGTATTTATTTTGTGCATCACATGATTTTAGCCAAAAACGCCTACGCAATGGTGAAAAGGTATTATCCACTATCTATTACATAGAGGACACCAAAGGAAATCCGGGAGATTCTGGTCGTTTATTGGCTACAAATTTGCGTCTAATATGGTATTCTTTGGTACACAAGAAATTTAATCTTTGTAAGATATTGTTGTTTGTGTATTTTAAACTTAAAATTTTGATTATAATCATTAAATTTTAGCCATTGGTTATGGCCGTATTGCTAATATAAGTACTAAAACTGTCACGAATAAAACTTGTGGTAATTGTTTGGCTTTGTATATTTTGGCGATTGGAGGCAGTACACGTTTTGAGTTCTTATTTACGGATGTGTCTGGCGAAACGGAACGTAAACATATGCCCATATTTCAAAGTGTATTTGATATATATCAGTAAGTATGAAATTATTGTTATAAATTCGAATTTTCTCGAATTTTACTTACATATGTATATACTCGTACATACATATGTATGTATATACCTACTTCCAGTTTATATCAGCGTACCTATTTGTATCGTGATTTAAAACTGCGTGGTGCCATTTTGCAATCAGGTCAACTGATTATACTGCCGCAAGAGCAGGTTTTTAATAAAGTGGATGGTGTATGGAATCTATCCAGTGATCAAGGCAATTTGGGCTCTTTTGTGGTCAGCAATATACGAATAGTGTGGTATGCCGATGCCAATGAGACCTTCAATATAAGTTTACCCTATATTCAGATCGCCAATGTAATATTATCCCCCGCTAGCATAAATTTAAACTAATGCATTAATTTCTTATCACTAGATACGCATACGAGAATCCAAGTATGGCCCTGCACTGGTCATACAAACCGCCGAGACGGGTGGTGGTTATGTTTTAGGCTTTCGTATTGATCCACCCGAACGTTTAACGGAAATTTTCCAAGAACTCATTTCTTTGCATTCGGTTTATACGGAAAATCCTAATTTTGGTGTAGCCTACGAGACATCCGAATTGGAGAAACAAAATGCTTCGGCTCATGCTCAGCGCAACGAAATACGCATTGAAGAATTTCAAGAGATCGATGAACGTCAGGAAAAGGAAATCAATTCCAAGTTGAATACTTATTTGGCCGAAGGCAGTTTATCGGTGGGAGAAGAAAAGCCTCCGCGGGAGCCGGTCTATTGCAAGGAGTTGGGTTTTGCTATGGAACGTATACGTGATGGTTATAAATTGAAAGATTTGTGGGATGTTTTACCACAGCAAATGATATTGATTGAAGAGGAATAATTTATATAATTTATACTTATGTATAATATAAATGAAACTAGCATTAAGTATTCCAAAAATGTACTTACATACATATATATATCAATAGGTAGTAGGTATTATTGAGATAATACAATAATATTCAATAAGTATAAACCATGGTGTAATTATACAAGGCAGTAGTAGCACAGCTGAATGACTTTGTTTACAATTTACTTATGTCAAAAGTAATACTTTTTCAAGTGTTTTTCCATCAACACAAACAAAATGCCTGTTGTTTCTGTATTGTGTTGTATTTGTTGCCGATTTGCACTCACCTTGTATAGTTACACCATGGTATAAATCGTAGTTTTCAATAGTTCATCGATTAGATTAATACTGTATCCCTGACAGCTTGCAGTATGATTTTAATCGGGCTTAGTTGTGTATCCCTTCCTAGGCGTATTAAAAAGGTGTATGCGTCACGGCAACAACTACAACAATCTAAAAACAACAGGCATTTTGTTTTCTGGAACCACCTTTAAACTCACAAAAATTTAATGTTTGGTGTGGCTTTAATGATCAATGGGGAGTGCTACCACACCACAGCTCACTTAGGTTCAATATCACTGGTCCTTTTGTGTTGACTGAAAAGATAAAAAGAGGAGAAAAGAGAGGAGATGGATAGAAATAGAACAGAAAGGAGATGTTTACAGGTAAGAAGGTGTTGGGTCCATAAGTATGTATAGAGAATAGATGGAGTAATCATTCCGAGTCACCAGAAAGGATTCAAATATCAAATCGCGGTAGCCAATTAATGCTTCTAATGAAGATATCAATTCTCTCTAATTTAATATCAGATATTTCAGATATACTATTAAAGGATGGTTGTCCCAGAAAAATGTTACGTAAAAAACTCATTGCTGGACATTGACACAGAAGATTAAAACGGTTTCTGCATCTTCTTGATTATTACAACTTCTGCAGAAGTTGTTGTAGGGTATAGCTAGTCTTCTTGCATGGTTGCCGAATTTACAGTGTCCTGTTATCACTGAAATAGTTATTTAATTGTGATCGCTGTAATTTTAGTAAGTACAACGTACGTTCCTTATTTAGCCTAGGCCATATCAATCGTGTGATTGTACAGGTGTGTTCATTCGCCCACCTGGTCTGAGCAAGCTCATTAATTATCAGAGTTACTGAATTGTTGCTTGAATGTTGATAGCGGAATACCGCATAGATGGTCAATGTCACCATCATGTAGCATGGTGCCTTTTTTTTTGCCAAATCATCAGTAACACAGTTACCTATTGTGTCTCGTATGTGCACGCACCCATATGAGTGTCATCCTATTTAAGGATGTCCGGCAGTCCTGGACTATGATTGATGTAATATATACACCTGTCAGAGACTTTATTGCAGCTTGACTATCAGTATATATACGAATATTTTCTGATATTCTGTTATAACTGAGCCATACCACACCATAATTGATTTTTTGTTGCCTGACATTGAAACCGGCGACAATAATTTGTATACACACTTGAATAATTTTATGTTTACAGCAAATTCTAATAATTTTGACGAAATTCCACGCCGAAGCAATTCAGTTTAATTTATGACGGATATTATATTTCTTAAGTTAGTTATCCTTAAAAGTATCGAGAATAAGTCGAATTCTTTTGATAAATACAGTGTCAAGTCAAGGGTGGTAAAAGCAATGACAGTTTAGTTTCGTTAAGCAGGCCGCCTATCATAAATACAGCTCACTTGGGTTCATGTGTTTGGTATCTTTGTGTTGCCTGAAAAGATAATTAGACGAGAGATAGTTGTAATAGAGAGGTAATAGAAAAAAGAGTGGAAGAGTAAAGAAAGAGATGGAGATAGTTTGATAGTAATAGATGGAGAAAAACTTTTCGGATCAGCTGACCGACTGATTTAATTTCACCGCATTGGGATGGTTGTCTTAACCAGGGGGGTTACTGTGTATTTCGATTCGAAAAGAAAATCATTCGAATTTGTATACTTTTTACATTGTATTTCGAAATACACAGTAACCCCCCAGTTACTGTTCCTTATAAAAGCCTCGATTTTCTTTAACTTCATTATTGATAGTGTGGAGATATTATTGTAGGGACGGTGTTCTAGAAACCTTATTCTTAAGCCTTCCAATGCTGAGCAATGACAAAGGAAGTGAGAGATAGTCACTTCTTCATCTTCATTGTGACAGCTTCTGCAGAAGTCATGATAGGGAAATCCTATTCTTCTAGCATGATTGTCAAATTTGCAGTTGCAGTGTGATGATCACTGACACTAAGGGTCCGATTATCGTTCACAACACTAAAATGTTGTGATGTCTGGACTACATCACAACATGCATTTTTTATGCGATTAAGCCGATAAGTGTTGTGTCAAATTGATTTCGTAATCATGCAAGTGGTTTCACGTTCCCATCTTGATTGAGCAAAGAAGTCTATGTCCCCTTTAGGTAGCCAGCTCATCGACAATGCAGTTGCCTGTAATATCTTTCTGTACTTACAAAATTATTACTAATTTTATTTATAATTGCAATGTGTTTCATATACGATCTACTCTTAATTGTACTTATTTTCCTCTATTTTAACGTTCTGTGTACTAAATATTGACTGTATTTTTAAGAGCATTTTCTCTTTTGTTAGATAAAACTTATGCTTCATTCAGTAAGAGAAAAAGATAACTGTTTAATAAAAGTTAGCTTATACGAAACATTTTTATATACATAAATAAATTTTTAAAAAATAAGACAGACTTGTTTTAAAGATATTATTCTTTGCAGAAATTATTGTTCGCTGTTTAATAAATTTTGAGTCTGACTGTAAAATTTAAAAAATTTATGAGACCGTAATTTATGTGAACATTGCTTTATTTAATAAAAAAACGAATCTACTAAAAAATCAATCAACACTAATTAAACAAATTAAAGTTTATGTTTTATTTCTTAAATTTTTATTGGTTTATATTAATTAGTGGCTCATTAAATTGTTTATAATATTTTAAATTGTAATAAGTGTGTAATTTATATCTTGTGTTTTTTCTGCCATTTTGTTTTACTTGACTTTTACAATATGCCTTGATATTTCTTTTAATACTAAAACTAGATTTTTTTCATATATTTTTTTTTTAGTTTTTTGTTAAATTTTAAAAAAGAAAATAATAATTTAAATATAAAATATACACACTCATTAAAAAAATAAAATCAATTTCATATTTTACGTTTTTTTTTCACTTCACAAGCTACACTCACACAAAATTATTTATTTGCACTTTCTAAACTTAAGTGCCTTTAAAGAGAATACATATGTAACTAAAATATTAAATAAAGTTATATTATATTTAAACGAGTAAAATTATACATTGTTTGTTTGTTTTTTTTTTCAATATTATATCACAACACACAGTTTTTCCTTTTCTTGTTTCCTTTTTTAATTTCATAGAAAGTTTTTAAACTCTTTGTCTGGTTTTTAACATAAATAAGATTTCTTTATTTATTTATAGGCAATTTAAATTAAGTATTTATATTTATAGATTATTATATGTAAAAAACAGAACTTATTAAATAAATTATAGGAAAATATCATCATTGTTTGTTTTGTTTGTTTGTTTTTATAATGACTACATAATAATTTTCTTATTATTATTATTTTGAATTGTTATTACTATTTTTTTTATTATTATTATTAGCATTATAATATTGTTTTGTTTTAAGAAATGTATATTATATATATATATTGTTTTGCAAGTTTAAGTTGGTTTGTTTTACCTTAAATACTTTTAAATTTTGTATATTAATTCATTCACATGTATAAACTTTGATGTTTACTATCAATTAATTAATATAATTTGTTTTTATTTTTCATAGTTTTCATAGTGTACTTAAAAATAATTGAGTTTTTTTTTTTTGGTTTTTTAAAGTTAAAAATGTATATATATATATTTGTTTTCAATTGTTCTGCCATAATACATTAATTTATATTATTGTTATTTGCTGAGATTGCTTAAGTTGGATTCACCTATTCGTTCCTAACAAAATATTTGTTCGGACAAATTGTTTTTCATATTCTCTCTCTTCAAAAGAGAGGCGTCAAACTTCATACGAAAAAAACTTTATCCGAACAAAAAACTTTGTTCGAAACGAATGGGCGAATCCACCTTTACTGTTCAAATTTAAAGGTTGTAGTTAGCTTTTACCCAAAAAAATTCAAACTAAAACTTTTAAATCTGTTCTCAGGTTCTCAACAATTTGTTTTACTTTTTGTAAACAATTTAAAATGTAATTGTAAAATTTTGCTTTTTTTAAGTTTTATTAAGAATTTTAGTTTAAAAATTTAAATAAACAGCTCATTTATTGTGCCACAAATAACGTTTTATTAAAATTTTACATTTTTACGTGCACATCAGACAGTTTTCTTTTAAACATAAATATGTATGTGAAAATAAGAAAAACAAAGGTTTTCAAAACCAACCAGTTACTAATTTTCGGCCAGAAAGTCAAAGTCTTATCGGTCGGAATCTATAATATTTGGTTGTGCCTAAACAGACATAATCTTTTCCTTATTATACACTCTACGAAACCAAATTCTTGAAAAAGTATTACTTTTGACATAAGTAAATTGTAAACAAAGTCAGTCAGCTGTGTTACTGCACTCACCTAACTATACACCATGGAAAAGGGAAATAATATTTTGCGGAAATTATTATTAAATGTATGTAATTTGTACTAATATAAAACATTATATACATAATATAAGAAAGACTGTATTCAATTAAGTTGTATATCGCATTGTTAGTCAAAAGTAATTATTTTGTATTGTTTTGCCTATAAGCTCTCGTTATTCGGTTATCGGGTCATTTATCATAGGGAAACACAAACAATTTTCGGTGGTGGACTATTTACGGGAATGGATAAATTATAGACCTAATATATCGTAGGGAAACACAAACATTTTTTGCGAACTATTTACGGGAATGGATAAATTATAGACGTTATATATTAATATTCCGAGAGGACTTTTGTTTGGATGGAAAAATAATGATGTAAATGATTTTTTAACTTAAAAACAATCGGATAAAAATTTATAAAAATCTTAAAACTGTTTGGTATTTGCACAATCTTGATAAATCCCTATGATATTCTTGTATTTTGAACACGAATTTTGTTTGAAAAAAATAAATTTAAAAAAAAAACTTGGATTTTAAAAGTAGATATGATAGAATTTAGGCAATAAAATAGTAAAACGCTTAAACGTCAGAAAGTTAATATGGCTACAAGAAGAGAGAACAAACTCTCTTTGTATCATAATTGTAATATTATAAAAGTTAAAGTTTTCATTTCATTAAAAATGTGTGTCAAACGGTAGCAAAGTAAAGCTAGATTTACGCGATTGAAATTTTCTTCAGAATTGTTCTTCAAAATGCTTCAAACTCGTGTACACAGCAAAATTTCTTCAAAATTTATTAACTATTAATAACTATTAAAATAAGTTCTTGAGAAATATAAGGTGAATACAATTTCACTAGCCGATATATTAATAAAATAGAAAAATATAAATTATGACTGAAAAAAAAAATACATCTTTACTTGACAATTCTCAAAATGTATCAAAAGATAGCAAAATTTTCTCACCATAGGCAAATTATAATTTATCGCAGTACTTTGCGCTACCATTTGGCACACGCTCCCAGTGGGGCAGTAACGGAATTTGTTGAAGATATAATTTTACATTGGCATAGCCAAGAATTATTCGAGCTTAGGTCCCCCAGAGGCACCTTTGACATCCAATTTTGTTGTTTTTTTCTAATTGATTTCTACGATTTATATATTTTCTGATAGTTCTCAAATACTCCTTGGCTATGTCCACGTAAAATTGTATCTCGTTTGAACTAAAAATTTAGATATGACAGATTCATTTTCAAAAAAGTCAATTCTTTTAGTTTCAAAAACAATTTTAATTAAAAAATTGTTTGAAAAATGTATTGAATTTTTTTGGTATACAGCAACTATTCTACTCTTTTCATTTAAGGTCTCATTTTGTAAAACAAAACAATAAATTTTCAAAATAAAAGCCAAAAAGATAACCGATTTTCTTTTCGAATCGAAATACACAATAACTCTTTATGTTTCTAATAACAACGTTAAAGTGCAATGGTAAAATAAATTAGATAACTGCTTTAAATTATTTTATATTTAGAAAGTTGTATAAAAAGAATTGGAATATGAAGGCAAAGATATCAAATGAGCGAAAAACTCAGATTGAAACCCTTCAAATCGGAATCAAAAGATTTCACTTGAATGCTTGCAGGCAACTACGTAAACCAGATTGAAACCAAAGGAAGCCCTTACTAAAATCCAGCTGAAGAAAGAAATATTATTGGAATTTCTATGTATCCATTAAATCTTGCAAGAAACTGTGAACCAACTGTGAAGTAACAAAAAAAAAATCTATTAAAGTTTACAATTACCCACAACAAAACAAACAATCTTTTCCTAGCTTATAAAATTCAATTTGATTCAAAAAAAAGTCGCACGTGTTTTGAAGAACTAACGAAGAGCTCTTAACAAAAAAATATAAAACCAATGAAGGTTCGGTTATGGGTTGGGGTCTTTGTACTTATTACACTTTATTGATATCAAATTTGCCATTATGTCAGGAAAAGCTGGATATAAGGCAGAACTATCTTCTTTAATTCGTAATAATTCAATTCGAGCCTTCGTGGTACTGTTAAGAAAACTTTTAAATTATTATGAATCACATTTCCTGCCTAAATTCCTTTAAATTATTGGCTATTTGTCATCTGGGCTCTATTTTACCAGAAAAGAATAGAACATTTGTTCGTGAAAATGAGAGAAATTCATCATACCTTTTTAAATCTATAATTTTTAAATGGATCGATTTTAAGTTCATACCTTATAGTTCCATTCAAAAATAAACTTTTACTTTAACTTTTAAATATTAGTCACAATTGCAATTTTTATCAAATATCCAATTTGTGACATTTCAGCAACATTTTTGCAGAGTTTGTAAAACATTTTTTGCCTTTGTTATTTTTGTTTAGACTAATTTTCCGCAAGAACATAATTACATTCAAAATTGTAACATATCGATTGATTTTCATTATATATAACTACTAGTTTCTGGATAAAAACACATGTTAACATAAAGTCAGAGATAAGAAAACACGTACAAATTCTGTTTACATTTCACTAAACATCAATAAGACATTTAAAGGTAACGTTTTAGTACAAATATGTTTGACGGTATTTACTCTTACAAGAGTTTTGCAAGATCAACCGAAGTTTTTTTTTTTAATAAATAAACGAATTCAAAACTATTTTAATTAGTAGTGGTTTCGTCTTTTTCTGCAAATATTTGCCATCGTCATCGTACCTTAATTAGTTTTTTTGTTACTAGTCCGGCAGGCAGTTTACTCTATAATTCGATGCTATAAATTTACTGCCGTATTCATAAAAAATAAAGTAGGTTTGAAGTGTGCTTTTAGACAAAATTTTCTTAAAGTACATTTGAAGTCTACTTTAATTTTTTGTGAATAAGGGCATTAATTTTTATTTATTTTTCCATTTGAATTACGAAGTAAACCCAACATTGATTTACACTAAACAAAATTAACAACAAAATACAAAAAGTTCAATAAGCAACAGGTTTTGAGTGCCCGAAAGAAATCTAACTAAAACTGGCAAATATAATAAAAAAAATTCGGAAACAAAACGCATGGAAAACTTTCACTTTCGCCTCTTTATTTTTTTTCAATTTAAAAATTTTGGCCAGGAGTTCTACTTAGTACGAAAATACTTTTAAAATAACTAATTTATCATTTTGCATATGCATACATATGTATTTCACTCTATCAGAGTCAGTAATAATATCACGCACAGAGTAAGAAAATTCTTCAAAATATATGTACATATGTATGTTTTCTTTTAATATAATTTCTATTAAATAATTTTAAAATTACATATAATATAACAAACATACTAGGGAATGAGATAGATAAACGAGTAGAGAAAGGTTATTAAAATTGAAATTCGTTAAGCGACCACATTTAAAAGTTTTGTTTAGAGATCTTGTTTAATCCACAAAGAGACCTGCGTTCATGATGGATGCAGACAAAACCGCAAACAGGGGAGGGGAATAGAAAAACAATTAAATAATTATTAGTTTTAATTCAATTAATTTCTACGTTTTTTAGCTACGACTGGTGTATTAGCTGTAATAATCTTACCCTGTTCGGTTAAATGCTTCAGTCGAGAACGTGTTAATGGTGGTGAAAAACATACAGCCTTTGCTAGATTCTTGCGCGTGGATTTCTGTGTTGATTTTAAGGTAGTTTGTGGGAGATTTTGATTTATGGGAGATTTAAATAGTTTATTTGTAGCGCTGCTCATATCCTTAGACTGTCTAGAACTTTTACGTACTGTCGGCACTAGAGATTTGATGGAAGCGGTTTTATTGGGTGGATCTGTTTCATCATTATCATGTGGATTTTTACGTTTACGTGTTCTTTTGCTGGTGGCAGCAGCAACAGTTTTGCTCTCATTACTGATTACAGCCGGCATAGATACACTCGTTTGTAGTTTACCTTTGGCTCTGGTGGTAGCCAGATTAATCAGATTAATTGTTTTCGATTTGGCACGGCCTACTTTTCTGTGTGATTTGGCTTTTGTTATAGCCACCGTTGATAATTTGGAGAGATTATTTGATTTCGCATTTTTTCGTTTAACATTTTCTTTTGAATGGTTTAGTGCGATGGTGTTGGTATTTGAGACACGTTTATTTTTAACAGCATTTGATGAAAGACGAGTTGTGCGCGTCTTGGCCAATTCCTTTGGTACCTCTAACTGCGAAGACTTTTTAGTAGCAGGTTTTTTGCGCACATACAGTTCAGTAATGGACTCATCTGCAGCTGCTGCCGATTTAACAGGTCTGTGCTGTTTTTTGGACTGTAGATTTACCAGACTTTTCATTTGGGCTACCAAACACACAAACGCCGATTGATGATTTGGTGTTGTAACGGAGGTGGATAAACAAGTTAAGCTGTAGTAAATTTATAAAATTATTTTTTCAAGTTCTTAAGCGATATTTTTTTAAGTAATAATTACAATTTATAAACACGTATATTTTAAAATTTTCTTAAAAATGCCACACTACATACAATCCATTTACCAAAAATTAAATTTGTTTTACTCCAAACTTGTTGAGTTAAAAAAAAATAGAACAATTTAACACAAATTTCATAGTTTACTTTGTAAGAATATATTCCAGCAGTTTTAGGGAAAATTTTAAATTCAAATTTATACAGTTTTTTGAACTTATTTTAATTTACCTTGGCTTTGGTTTGTAGATTCCATAAAATTCTTTATTTTCTTGTTCATTATTATCGTCATCATCATCATCATTATCTTCATCCACATTGATTTTATCAGTTTGTGTTCGATTTTGCTGCTGTTTTTTCTTTCTATTATTAAGATCACAGTTGGATTTTAAAACAAATTCCGTTTTTTTGGTGGCAAGATTTGCTTTGGGAAAGCGCAATGAATTGCCACGAGATTTACTGCCACTGGAAGGAACAATAAAATAAAATGTATACATATGTAAAGTTTCTTTTTTTATCAAAGTTTTGCAACTTAATTACATTTTATAAAATTATATACGTGGGCGATTCTATTCTAGACAACTTTTAACATCAATTTTCAAATCACATTACATAGGTATTTGATACTTTTTTGATGCAAATTTGAAGTAAAATATCTATATTTTATAATATAATTTTTTTAGACGTAAGCTTAAATATAAATTTGTTGTGCACTTCGAAGCATTAAGATTCATAGATTTGGCGCGAACAGAAAATTCATTCATGTTGCACCCGTCATGGCTTAAAGAGCAAATTTCTTATTATTGGATTATATTTCTCTACGATGTTTGATTTGATAATCATCGTCTCATATTTCATATTTCACAATAAAAAAAGAATAATACATTAACAGTTTAAAAATTAACAGAGTTTTGTGGTATAATCTTATGAAAGTTGGCCAATTTGGTTGCACCCGTATGGTCGTTTCATATAAATTCTTGTAAATAGATGACAATAGTATATAGAAAAATATTACCGCTTCTAGAAATAACTTAATTAAAAATGTGTTTCTTTCTATTAGTAAAAGACGTTTAAAGCGTTTAAATGTTGCACCCGTCAGAATAGAATCGCCCACCTACTAAAATAATAAAACTCACCTTTTCCATGGAGTTGTGGGCACTATACGTATCGGTTTAAAATGGCACATTTCTTTCTGCAGACTATCAGTGCTGCTGGCGTGTTGTCGCTCCTCCGGATAACGATGTAATATAGTAGGCGCCACCGTATGCAGTTTGGACAATGAACATGAAAAATATTTACTGCGCACCAAAGACGATGACGAAGACGACTGAGTAGCGATTGTTGAATTGCTGGAGTTGGTCGATGATGTGGTCGTGGAGACTTTATTCGCGTTGTGTGATGTGGATGAGGAAGATGAGGTGACATTTTGTATGGACGTAGTAAAATTATTACAATTGTTTGTTAATTTATTATCGGCTGAAAATTTTTGGGCAAGCGTGGTGTTGCTACTGCCGGTTGTTGAAATTAAAGCTTTTTGTACAGAATCTTTAAGAGTTTGTATAAAACTTTGCTGTTTGGTAGTGGTGGTGTTGTTGTTTGCGTTTGCATTGTTGGTGGAATTTTCGGTTTTTGAGGAATGAGTTGTTGCTGCTGCTGTATTAACGCTTGATAAAATAGAGTCTCTGGAAGAGGTTGCTGTCATTTTAGTCTGGTTATTAAGTTTATTGCTCGTACTGTTGTCATTTTTGGGATTCGTGTGATAATTGTATGATACTGTGCCGTGTGTATTGTTATTTAGAGAATTTTTGTTGGCAACCGTTGATGTAGTGTGGTTATTGTTGTTTAACGATTTCGGTGTACCGGATGCTGCTGTTGTATTTGTGGAGTTTAGTGTAGTGGATTTTTTACTTGAAGATGTAGCCGCAGCTGTGCTATTTCCACCACCACCAGCATTACTATTATTGTGTATTATACTGTAAGCTGTTGTCTGTCCCGGTGTTGCAACCAACATGATGACAATAACTTCTATATTAAACAACTTTGTTTTTTTTTTTTAATATTTATACTTTACACATATTGTTTCCGTTGTTGTTTTCTTTTTTTAACTTCTTGCCTGTAAGTTAAACAAAAAAATCAGTAGGACACAGCTCACACACACAAATTTACAAGTTGGAAAGATCAATTCTTTTTTCTTTATTTTAGTTTCTTTCGTTGTTACGTTTACCACAAAATTTAGTCTTGTTTTATTGAAATTTTGTAAAGAATTCTTGTAAAAAAAAAACAGACGCAAAACACGGACACCCCCACTTTAAAGACTCCTTCTTTGTGTAAAATATACACTTCAACATTTGGAAACTACTCACTCATACTCACTAAAAATATGCAGTAATATTGCCAGATGATTTTAAATTTACGGGAAATATTTTCAAATTTTATTTTGTTGTAATCTACATAGAGTATACAGAGGTGACAATTTTGACATTTCAAAAAGTCCAAAATCAGTTTCATAGGACAGTTCTTATAGAAATACTTTTTGGTACCAAATTTTTGTGGGATCAAGATTAGCAGAATAGTGATAAATAGTGTCTACCAATTTTTTAGTAAAATTTTAATTTAATTTTTAATTTTATTGTATTCAAAAATGTATGATAAAAATACAAATTAAATTTTCTACAATAAAATTTCTTAAATTCAAATTGAAATTTCTGAAATTTTGCTAAGAATGAGTCATGGTGCAACTATACAAGGTGAGTGCAAATCGACAACAAATACAACACAAAACAGAAACAACAGGCATTTTGTTTGTGTAAAATAATGTACTACTGTCAAAAATACTTGAAAAAGTATTACTTTTGACGTAAGTAAATTGTAAACAAAGTCAATCAGCTGGGCTACTGCACTCACCTTGTTTAGTTGCACCATGATAATCGTATTTCTGAATGTCCAAGAGCAATTGTTGAGAAGACTGCAAGCTCAACGTGTCACTGTATATTGCTCTGTTGTCTAGAGAGGTGATTGAGCCATTTTTCCAAATGCTTTTGAGAGAAATGCGGTTACGGTAAATGTATTACACTGTCGAAGATGTTAACAACGAAATTTTGACCTATTATTGATCCAACATTTGATTCAACATTACTGTGCTATATGTTACACAACTACCGAAACAATGATTTTTTTGCCAACCAAATTTCCCAAACGCATAATTTTACGAAATTCAGACGTTAATTGGACACACTGTATTATATTAAAGATGAAGTCTATACAGAGCCAATCGAATCGATTACAGCCTTTAAACTAAGACGTGATAAAACCGTAATTTTGCCAAAATGTGATTGAGTATTTTGGTAAAGGAATCGACATTTACATGTGTGGTCCGTGCAATCAAAATCATATATCAATCAAGATTTTATATACATATTTTATTTACATTTTACACAGAATTACTTTGTGCGTCAATTTAACGATTGCTGGCTGGCTGTACATGTCGCAATTTGGGAGATTTTTACATAAAATTTTGTATATTCGCTTAAACAGACTTATTTATTATTTCTGAAATAATTGCGTAAAGCTAGAATAAGAAGTGTGTCGGATTTTTGTAAGAAAGTTTATTGGTCAAATGAGAATAATTACATACATAACTGAATAAATCATTTCCTGAAAGTGTCAATGCCAGGCAATATATTACTTAACTTTATACTTTAATCGAAAGGCATTCTTTTTTAAACAATATATAGTAAAATATATGAATGATCTGGTTCACTATATAAATTAATAACTTATTTAAGCTATACATTTGCTACGTACCTATCTTGTTTTATAAAATAAATAATGATAATAAGATGTTTTTAAGTTATACCTACGTTTTTTGTATATTTGTAAAAAAAATGCATTGTGAATACCGATACATATGTATTACCAGAATTATTTACTAATTCAAAGAATGATGCAATAATTTCCTTAATTTTATTAAATAAACTAAAAAATTTCATATTAATAAAAACATGAATTCTTGTTAATTTTGGGCCATTTAACACACAAACTGTCCCTACAATCAACACCCCACTTCTGGCAACACCAACTCGATGCATTTATTTTAAAACCATCTTACCACAATATAGTACGTCCTTTTAGAAGAAAGCCGGAACCGGTTTCCTTTCGCAAAAATATGTATCACAATTGCACTAACTGAAAACTCCTCCAAACATGTAATTAATTTTAGCACATCAGTTTTTAACACCAAAAATGTATTAATATATTAAAAATTTCATTAAATATCGAAATTTTTCGTACGTTCCTTTTTTTACTATTCTTTTACTCTAGTTTACTATTTTACACTACCACACAAACGATTTTTTCTTATTGGTGCTTGCTTTTTCTGCTTGTTTCGTCGTTTACTACAACACAACTTTGTGACTTTACGTTTATTTCTTGTTCTTCTTTGTTTTCATTAGAGAAAAATAATTGTTTATGCAAAATTTTCGATCGACAATATTTTACCTTTAATTTGGCTTCTTTTTTCTAAATTTTATAGTTATTTCAAAGTCACAGTGATGGGCTTTGAGTATAACATATTTTTTAATTTATTTTTCACTTAAAATACGATTTCAATTGATTTGCAAAAAAATTTCTGAGTAGAAGAGATTTTTATTGTGTTTCTGCTTTAGCTTTTTCTTTCGTTAAAGTTTGGTATAACAGCTGATACAACGGCACACATAAAAACAGTGTCAGTTATTCAGCGTTTTCATGGTAGACCTAGCGATTTAAGAAAAAGTTCAACGAAGGAGAGAGTAGAAGCTCTACCCGGTATTTGCACCACTGTTGGGATCTTACAATTCCTAAATTGTACCGTTTCAATGGCAAAATTGTACCAAATTGCCATAAATTGTACCTAAATTTCGCTATTAAATAAAAAAGCATATAGTAAAAATTCAAAACACTTTTTATTCAATAAAAACAAAATAACAGAAAGAAAACTTAAAAACGTAAAATAATTTTTCAAATTTTGTTTGTTGCTTTCGTATCGACGTCATTTCTCTCTCTAAGTAAGAAAAAAAAAAAGTAGAACAGCTGTGCTCTCAACGACACCTGAAAAGTGAATTCGCCTTACAAAAAATTGTACCAAAAAGGGATTAACTGTACTAGCGTACCAATAAAGTTTTGTTTGTACCAAATTTGGTACAATTGTACCACAAATCCCATCAGTGATTTACACATGCAAGTGCAAGTTCGAAAAACTTAATACACTCACACTTTTTACTAAACACTCAAATTTTTTCACTTGCAGAGCTACTCGAGTTTTTCGAATAAGTTTTCGTATATAATACGTACACAACACTTGCATGCAAGTACTTGCATGTGTAAAGGCAGGGATAGCGATAATGGTTACATGAACTTGATATGGCACAATAACTGATTTTTGCATAAAAACAAATTAACAAAAATTTAACAACCAATTTAAAAACAGATTTATTATTGTAGCGATTTTAGCACACATTAAACCGATTTTTCTGCGAAAAGTTATCAACACTGCATTAAAAATAAGTTAATGTGTTGCCACATAGATGTTTACTTCAAAGCGAAAAAAGTACTGCCAAGTTCAAGGTTAGTTTTATTCAATATTTCAAAAAAATAACGGTTTTTATTGGTTGTAGGAACGTGCTGGCAATTATTTACATAAGTTGGCAACATAATGTATGAAATTATTCTTATTAGCTTGTATTTCCAAGCTATTTAAATATCATTGCCAGGTGAGAATATTTGTGAAAAATTTAACGATATTTTCATATTATAATCACAACCGTAATTTCGGTGTGACATAAATTATAAATAAAATTAAAAAATAATATCTAATATATGTATGTATGTTGAAAAAGGAGACAATTCTGTAGCTTAAATCGCCTGAAATTATGCGAACGAAAAATTTGGTTTGTAATAAATTCATTGTTTCGGTGGCTGTATGAAGGATTTATAAGCTTTCTAAATAAATATACATTCAAAGGTTGCTTGCCTTCCTAACCCAATTAATAAAATGCTAGAGAACAATCTAAAAACCTGTTATCCACTGCTACCAGCCAAATTGATTATTTTGGAAATAACGCTCAGTCAGACAAACAGGCCAATTTAGAGATGAAATTAAATTTTATCATTTTACTAAATATTATGATAATAATAGTAATATTAACTCCTCCTATACAGCTAACATTTCTGAAAAATTGTTTCTGATCATATACTCGTTGTAGCGTATTATTTGGACGGGCTTAACCGACTATACTTTATTACTCGTTTTTATTCAATTTCAATTTTATGCAAATCTTTCTTCCGTTACCCCTAAATAACCCTTTCAGCTCGACTACCACTACGAAAACAACTACAATATTTTAAATATTTAAAATATCGTGACCGTTATTTTATAATTAATTTTGAATTACCAAAATACACATTTATCTGTGTTTTTCATAATTCAGTTTATTTTAACACAACTGGATTATACAAAATCCGTGGCATGATTATCGAAATTCATTTTGTCAAAGTGTGTTTGAAATGCTTTGTAGTGGTGGAAAACTAGGTCTAATATTATTTTTCATTTATAATTGTCAAATTTTACTCTTACCACTAAAATAAATATTTGAATGATTTTCATATAAAGTCTTTGTACCTATTATTTTTAATTAATTTAACTGTCATGAACAATTTACCATTATTTTTAGCCACAAATTTCAATTCTGTAGATACATTTTAAATAAAAACACATCAATAGGTAATGACCACAATAATAATAAAATTAAATGCGACAAAATAAAGAATAACCACAAATATCGTTTTTAATTGTGGTTTAAATAATATTCTCATGATTTATAAAAAAAAAGAAACATAATTCAATAATAAAACCTTGAAAGTATGTATTATGATAATAAATATATTCAAACAACTTTAGTATTAATCTGTAAATTAGAAATATGTAATTAAAAATTGAAAACATAATAAATATTATATATGTACATATGTATACTAGCTGAACCCGGTGTGCTTCACTACCCCCCTTTGAGGAAAAACCGGTAAAAACATTGTAAAAAAGTAGTTGCAGAAGTGTGCATGGTCGAAAATATTATCATGTAATAAGTATTCCTGAGTTAAAGCTGCACGCTGTGAACATTTAAATTTAAGTTAACAGATCCATCCACCAATATATCGTAAACAATGGAGCGTGGTCCCACCCACTTTTCTCCTAATTGGTATTCCTAATTATGCCAATACCATATGTATCAAATATCATCGACATAGGTTAAAAAATGGCGATTTAAATTTTTGGGTTGTATGGGCAGTGCCACTCCTGTTTGTCCAATTCAAACTTCATATAGCCGATTATTACTTCCAGAGTCATAGTAACATGCTGTCAAAATTTCAAGAAGATCGGTCCAAGGGTTTGGCGTCCTATTAAGCATAAACATACAGACAGACATTCATTTATATATATGTATGTACATATAGGTACATACATATGTACATACATATATAGATAAATATTATTTACTATATCGCTAATTTTCAATTACACAATTAAAATAGTATAAGAGTATGTACATACGTAAGTTATACATATTTTTGTCCGGCAGCAGCACTTGTTATTATTGTCTATTACTTTACTAAACTTCGTTTCTTTTGATCTCTCCTCTTCTCCTTTTCATTTACTTTGACATGTTGTTGACATATTCGACCAACTTTAACTAGTTATCGGTATAATTTCAAGTTTTGCGGCTGTTTAGTGATTTGCTACCAAAATATTAATCATTTCGTGTTTATATTGTACAGAAAATTAAAATATTTTTGCTGAAATATATCAATTAAATGTTGCTTAATATATTTCTATATAAACAAAGCGAAACAAGTTTACAGAAAAAGTGTAAAAAGTGTTACAAAATTGTAAGAAAAAAATAAATTGCCACAGTTTGTATTAATTTGATTAGTCATCTTGTGAGTAAAAGAAGAGTGTGAGAGGTGTTGTTAACAAGTATTGTTGTTATTGTAAATTAGAAAAACATAAAGGGATTATAAAACAAGTTAGAGTGCAATATGGTTTTATAACTAGAATATCTTTATTCCGTGTATTTTATTCAGCCTTAGGCTAAGGCCACCAGATTTTGGAAAAGAAAAAAGATGACATTAAGAAAAATAGTAAAAAATTTATTTCAATTGAATGTTTACATTTTTTACATATTGTTACCATTTACTATTTTGAAAAGCGAAAGTTCAGGCAGTAAGAGTATGAACAGAACAGGCACGACACGGCGTTTGTGAAGCAAAATTAGTTTTATTTGTTAAAGGTGACGATTCTCATTCTACTTAGAAACCGTGCCGTGCTTGTTCTGTTCATACTCTAAGCTCAATAAAAACAAATATTGATCATGCATTTAAAATTAAAGATGGCAAAAGATGACTGAGTATGAAAAAGATGACTGAAAGAGGACACAAATTTTATAGATGACAGCGAGTTAAAATAGATGATTGTCCTCCACAATAGAGGACGTATGGTCACCTTACCTTAGTACAAATTTTATTACTATTTTATGAAAGACAATTTTACGACCAACATTATTTATTTTAAATGTTTCGAAATTTTATCTAATTTTGACCATTTATAATTGATGTAATTACCAATGAATCTCACTATAATTTACAGAGTTTGTCTGATTTTCATAATATTCCAGAGTGCAATTTAACAATCTATATAATTAAATGAACATTTTTTCATATTCACAAACAGAGTATACAAAAAGTGTATGATATTGGTTGAATTCGATCTCAATAAAATTATTTACAAGAGATCTATATAGGTATATCCAGTATACACGAATGTGATTTCTACGTATTTGAGGCTTATTTTGGTTGAATTTCATCTCATTAGCGTTACTTACAAGAGTTATATTTTTGGTTGTTATAATTTTTGTATTAAAATTTATGATCCATATAATATCGATATTTATTAGACATTTTTGTAGATTAAATTGTTTTTCGGAAATGTTCCTTATGTGATAGCTATGACAAATAATGGGCCGATCTTCTTAAATTTTGTAACAGTGAATATCTCACGTTGAATTTCAACGTAATAACGGTATTAAAGTGAATTTCGGAAGTGGACTTTATATGGGGGATATAGTCAAATATGAAATCTAGCAATTTGATTTTGGCATGTATATAAATTATCCGTGTAAAATTTTGGATTGGTACCCTTATTTATAAGAGATTTATGAGTATTAAAGTGTTTTTCGGAAGAGGACTTTGTATGGGGGATACGGTCAAATATGGACCGAAATTCAAAAAATTCTGCAGAATGATATTTCTGTATATGCAAATGATCTATACAAAGTTTTGAGGCGGTACCGATATTTATAAGATATATGTATATAAAGATAAATGGTTTTTTCGAATGTGGTCCTTATATGGGACCTATGACCAATTATGGACCGACCATCATAAAATTTAGTACATCAATTTATATATCTATCAGAATTATTTGTGTCGAATTTTAACCTGGCTTATACGTATTTAAGTGAATTTTCGATGTGGACTTTATATGGGGTATGTGGTCAAACATGGACCGAACAAAACAAAATTTCGTTTTGCGATTTCTTTTCATATGACACTTATTTTTGCCGAAATTATTAACATTCCAATTTTACATGCATTTATTTATCATTAAGCCATATTTCGGGAAGATATTTGTATGAGGGCTATTTGAAATCATGGACCGATATTTACTATTTTCCTCTCATTCTCTTCTTATCATAAATATAAAGTGTATAAAATTTCATGGCAATATCTGCAATATATTTATTTAAAAAAATTGGCAGAAAATGTTTAAAAATATCAAATTATTATGGAGGTTGTCTCACGTTTTGGTCCATAACTCTTGTTCTACTTTACCGATTTTGCTGATCTTCAATACCAAACTGCTTAAAAGAATTATAAACGGGTTTTTGTAAACTCTGTTGATTTTGGTTGTGTGTTTTGGACGTGAGAGTTTTACACAGATAGACAGACGGAAGGATGGACAGACAGACAGACGGACATAGCTCAATTTAGAACTTCATAAGGAGCAAGAATATACATATATACTTTGTTGGGTCTCAGATGAATATTTCTCAGTGTTACACACGGAATGACACCAAAAAAGCCCAACAATATTAACTGGGATTTTCAAATGCAACTTACCTTTATTACCTGCAATTAATTTGTGAGGCAAATTAATAAAATACATCAACAACTAAACAAAAAAGAACATTGTCACAAATTTTTGGGATTTTCCTAATTTACGCAATCAAGTCAAAAAAGAAAAATTTTTCTATATGTTTTTTACAATTTTACGTTGGAATGAAAAACAATTTTCTCTTGAAAATAAAGTTATGGCAATAAAGTTGTGTGACACACTGTATGTGTTTTTGTAAATAAAAAGTAATTATGTATAAGAGAAGGAGGAAGGTGTTAAAATATATGTAAATATGTGCTGGTTGCAATAAAAAAAATAAAAGAGGCTGGTATAAAGTAGTGTTGTTGCAATTCTAAAATATAAAGAAAGCCTTATAAGAGCTCCATAATAAAAAGGCGGCTTTAAGTGAAAACATATAATTACAAAATCGTATACTTGAAAAATTAAATGTAATTGTGTGTAAAAAATCTTCAAAATAATTATACTGATATTATTTGAAAGCTGTGCAAGAGGTAAGTGATTTGTATTTATAAATAAATTTAACATAAGTTTACACCAGGGTTTTATTAACAAAATATTTACCGCCAACGTTATTCTAGAAAGTATTTTAAACTATAAAAATGCAAATTATTGTTTTCCATAATAATGTTTAATAAAATTTAGAGTTCTGATCGACTCTAATTTTCTGGCCTTGCTTTTAGTACTATAATTACATTCATTCAGTGTCTCTTTTTAATTTTCGCTTAACTCTTTGTGGAACATAGTCCCTCTACAAACTTTTTACAAGATTGCCTATCATTAGCTTTTACCACGCTTCAGCATTTTCCGCTAGGTACTATTTTCTTCAACAAGTGTATTTTCCAAGAATTTTTGGGTTCACCTTTTCTCGTAAAACCTTGAGGATTCCAGTCAAGGTCTTGCCAGGAAATTTCTTCGGGATATTACCTTATGTTACAATATGATCGAGCCATTTCCATTTTCTGTGTTTCTTTTTGTTTTTTTACTTTATTTAACATCCCGAGCACTAAATTGCCAATTTTTATAATGCCATCGAAAAGAATCTTAAAATGGTAGGAGAAAATTAAAAATTATCACTTCACAGCACAACAAAATAACAAAAATTAAAAAAAAAAAATTACCTTAATATTGAAATTAATATTACTGAATTGAATTATTTTGTTTATTATTTATTTTCATACTCTTGTAATAGTGAGTACTTTATTATTTGGTATTGGTTTTTGCATTTTCTTTGTTTGTTTTTTTACCTCATCCTTCGTTCATCTCCTCCCACTCGGTTGGCGTTTTGTGTGGTTTAACCAAATCAAAGGATACAAGAGAATTTTAAGTTTGTTTACTTGAATGGATATGGTAGTTGTTAGTAAAAAGGGAATATTTGAGGAACTTTATTGACAATTAAAAAAAAAGAGTACCATATTGAAATTCAATTTTATACTTAATTAGTGCCGAATTTTAAACTTCTGTTTTCAGCGGTTTGGGTTGATTTTTTATCATCTCTTATATAAATAATGTGATGAGAACTGATCTCATTTTCTCTTACATTCAGCCATGTTACAGAATTTAATTTCGTTCGGAAGTGGAATTAATTCCTTATTTTGCTTAAATAGAAAAAGAAAAACGACCAATTTCTTCGGAATGAAACCTAAAAATGCTTAAAATTACAATTCCACATAGCAAATTAAAAGTGGTTTCATTCCGAAAAAAATTCTCCTTGTCCTTTAGAAGCAAAATACGGAATTAATTTCACTTTCGAACGGAATTAAATTCTGTGCATTGGCTGATTATTTAAAATTTAAAGCACTGTCCACATAAAAACCGGTCGCGTTAATGTTTTAATATTTATGTAACGAAAAGGGCGATTGTATACTTTTGAATCATTTATTTATATTTAAGAAAAACTAAATGATGGAACTAAGAGAATATAAATTCTCTTATAAAAATCCGTGTTTGTGTTTTGTTGGATCGCCTTAACTATTGTAAAACATTTGGATCCATCTGCACTGCAAAATTATACCAAATTTACTATATTTTTTTATTGTCAAGAACTGGAGAACTTCTCAGCTTTAACTTTTCTTAGACAATAGCCCGCCCAATTGTTCAATTGACCGAAACTGGGGACAATTCTATTACGTCGAGAAGATTTCATTGCAGCTTTTGAATAATGACAGGAAGCTAAATCGGGCCAAAACTATTCTAATGGTGATGTCTAATAAGAGGCACCATTAGTTTCTGCAGGCATTCTTTAATCTAAATATTTGAAGTTGAAGAGTTCACATAAGGGATGCTCTTTAGATGACAACTGCAAGTTACCTGGTAATCCATTGCTTTTTTACCAAAATTGTCCATTTATATTTTGAGGTTGGTTTCACCTCCTCTCAATTCAACATAAAATGTTGGTCCCGTTAGCTGCGTAAGGTCCATTTTTATATATGTTTCATCATTCAGAACAAAAGGCAGTTGTTGAATTTTCAGTGGTGTTAAATCGCATGATTGTGCTAGTGGCACTGTCTTGTTGAAACTACATGTATCCATTATCATCAAAAAATGGCACAATCACGTCTCTAGACCACATAGTGCACCATGCAGCATGCAAATACTTCTCAACAATTGCTCTTAGATATTAAGCAGCAAAAATGCTGTAATATTGCTTTGTTGATGTATCCAGACAAATGAAAACTGGCATTGCCTGAAAAAATTTATTTCTGGAAAAACCAGCGGGTTGTTCTTGAAAGAAGTCAACGAATCTACGGCAATTTTCATTGTAACAATTATGAAAGCTTCTACTACTACTTAAAATATTTATTTCTATATGACCCTGTGGGAAAACAAAGTTCTTAATGAAAACCGCATTATAACTGATCTGATAAAAACTACAGACTTTCTAATACAATTGATAACATTTAACTAGATAATTTTGTAAATAGTACTGAAGAACCCACTACTTAATTATACAATTTAAGTACTATTGACAAGCTTCTTATATTGACCTAGTTGGTCCTCAAAGATTTGATCCAAGATATTCCTATTGTACCAAAAAAATGTACCATTTATTAAAATCTTAGTATTAATTTATCCATTTCTGCTAAGCACACTTATTATGGAAAAGCCTCAAACATTCATTTGCCATCCCATTCATGATTGTGTTTCATCCTTCCTTAATACTTGTTACGAATTGAAATTACAAAATAAGAAAATTAAATAAAGCGAATAGTATAAAATTCTCATGAATTCTTTTGTTTGGTTTGCTTGGTAAAATGTTTGGAGTATTATACAAAGATGGCGCCTGCTGTGTAGAAAATTGATCGAAGTATTCCCTGCCGTTTGAACTATGATGCGATATGTCATCATATATCGTTCGTACATTCGTCCGTACGTGTGTTTCTTTAATAAAAGTCTGGGGTTTTTATGCCATTATCATGTTCAGTTGCTTTGGATGGTCAGTTGGTTGGTTGGTTGGCTGTTTGGTTAGTTGATTTGGAGTACATGTTGAAGGTGGTTTCTGGTGTTATCCATTGCCCCTTTTTATGTTGTTTGTGTGCTTTTTTGCGCTTTTAATGCATTTTTCATAATCATGTAGTTGTTTGTCATTGATTATGTTGACCAGTGGTCATTTAGTACATTCGAACATACAATTTTGGTAGCGCCATTCATTTTTAATGTTTAATTTAAAATTTATTTCAATGTTATTTTGTTTGTTTCTTGCTTCTTGTATGTTATGAAGTATTAGCTGTATTAGCCGCAGCTATTTGGGAGAATTTATTTTTAAGGTTTTAAGAATTTATTATATTTAATTTATTACTATAATATAATACTTAAAGAAGGTACTTTATTACCTATCACATATTCCAATAAAAATTCGTACTTTCAAAAAAAATAGATTTCTGAAAAGGAATTTAAACCTGCTTCCTGAAAAAAACTTTCTACTGCCGGCTTTATTTCACGTATAAGTTGCAACTTGTAAGTCTGCAAATCTAAATACATAAGACAAATTCGCCACGTAGTCCTAGTGGATTGTCCTAACAGCACTGCTCACTGGCGATTTTCGAAAAATATTGAATTGTCATATTTCATATTCACCCCTATCGTGAATAAAAATTCCACATGAAATTTGTTCCCTTTTCACATTTTTCCTATTAAAATTCAATGTTAAAAAAATAAAAAGGAACAAATTTCATGTGGAATTTTTATTCACGATAGGGTGTTGGAAAACGAAGTTCCTGCTGAAAAGGCCGTTATAAGAGCGTCTGACTTATTTAGGATAAAATGTTCATTGTAATATTCCACTATTAAATAAACCTAAATACAAATAAAGAAAACTGCATTAAATCTGAGGACTATTTTTATAATGCAAATCTTCTTAAAGGTGCTGTAGCTTAATTGGTTAGCGCATTTGATCATTAAGCATGAGTTGGTATTTATAGCCCGGGTTCGATTCCCAGCTGCTGCCACTCAAACAACATTAGTTTCTGATAATTATTAGTTTTCTTTCTATCCATCATAATTAATATTTATCACAGCGCCCTCCTTCGGTGGTATGACATTCAAACGCCACCGAAGTAAAATAATCAAATAAAGGCTATAAATCAAGCTTTAACATTAATGGGCCTACTCACCACCAGAGGCGCTGCAATTCTGCACTAAAAACATAATGCGCAATTGCAGAGTTGTGATATAAAAAGCTTTCTTCTTTCACCACCTTTACTTCTTCAACTATCCCCTTTCCAAAGAAAGTAATGTAAGTATACATATATAGGCATATTAATAGCCTGAGTGTTACTTTCCTTTAAAAAAAAAGATGACTTAATTCTCAGATCCTTCAGCAATAATTACCTATGGTAAAAAAACTCAACTAGAGTGCGTGTTCACAAATCATACTTCGTCCATTAATCGTAGATCATGGGTTTTTTGTTCTCTAATGGCCGAATTCTCGGTCATTAGTTAACCATTGGTAAACTAAAATACTAACTATTGTTTAACTATTACTTGGTATTCTCATGGCAAACTAAGAATTGTGAATAAACAATCATTAGTTAAGCCTTTGCCATTAGCTAACTAAAGACTGTGAATTTAGCCATAAATATCATAGATTTCCTAACTTTCGTTATAAAATTCTTAGTTATAATTTTGGTACATGATATTTTGAACCGTGAATCTGTTGGTTGGATACTAAGTAGCTGCAGTGCTCTTTAAAGATAGCCTGACTATAAGCAAAACTGTTCCTATCTGTTGGAAGGTTGAAACTTTATCTATTAAAATGACTAATATTATCGCCAGCAATTTGTTTTGATATTTTAAATTAAAAATATTATGTAAAAAAAACCTTTGGTTCATATTTTAAGTCAATACTACGGCTTTCAAGAGACCTACACTGAGAGACATTGTTTGGTACAAGAATTGCAAAAGGCTAAAACTTCCAAAAAGTTACACTTCTTTATGTTCCTCCAAAACACAGATCGTAAGCAACAAGAAGGATAAAAGTGTTATTAAAAGAAATCAGGAAATGCAATAGTTTGGTCAGCAATTTTCAGTTGGGGTGTGCAGAACACTCGTTTCCGACTTCGGTTGTTTTAAAATGGCCAGCAAAGCACTCTGATATCAATCCAATTGAGAACTTGTGGAACGAAGGTGAGAAAAGTTTTGAAGGGAAAAACCGCAAAAATTTATATGAATTGTGGAAAAACCTTAAGACGACCTGGAAAGCTACACCCACTTCACTTTGGCATTTCACTAGGCATTTGGTCGAACGTATGCCAAACTGAGGTCTTCATGTGATAACAGATAGCCCTTATCTGACAAAATATTAATGGTAAATTTATAATTATTTAAAAATTGGAATACATATATGTAATTAGGAATAATAAAACAGTAGTGTATGTTTAATTATTTGTCTAACCCCATTAACGACTTTCTTAATTTTTTTTATTTTCATAGATTTATAATCTCGTTTTTAGAGGTGCAAATTAAAGCAAGTTGTAAAAAAATGTGTGATACCTTTTTATAAATAGAAAATGAATTGAATAAGTTATTGTTCTTATGAATGTTTTAATTATGTAGTTATATGCATTCATATTCACTTATAACACTTTTTTACTCACTTTATAATCGGAAACATCTGAGAATATCGGCAAACTGTTATCAACACACGAATATATGTACTTAAAACAAAGGAAAGGCTATTAAAAAGCCTTCACTTAAGGTGAAAAGTCAGTAGGGACATCTTACTCAATAAGTAGTTTTGATAACCCTGCAGAATGTTGAGGGAGCTTTGAACAATTTTACACTTCACATAAAAACACATATAACCATAAACCTTATTGACACGACAATTTGGCAGAAAAATCGCTAAAAAAAAGAATTATACCACGTACACATGTAAGTACTCCTGATTTTGTGGTGTGAGCGGTACAAGGCGTTGCATCCAAATTATTATTAGCATAGACATTTGCCCTAATGTCTTAAGTAAAGTAAAAACTCACTAAAACCCGACATAACTCGCTTTATTGTGACCTACAGCTTATTTTATGTAGTGCATTTTTTTGTTTGTTTCAACAGAAAATATTGATAGAAGTTGAAACAAAGAAAAAACAAAAACTAAGAACGCTGCATTGAGCTATTGGTGCAGTAGAAATTGACTGCATAAAATAAGCTGTGACGTGAAAAAACTATAATTTAAAATGTACATTTTTGCAATAAATTATTTTAGACTATAAAATTTTTCTTTTAAATGACACTAATTTCTTTTTTAAGCTGCTGTTAGTTTTCTTATTATGGAACTTCAAAAGCAAAAAAAAAAATGCACTGCATTAAATGAGCTGTGAGCCTTTGTATGTACCCAAAATACTAAAGATATTTAACTCCTTCCTCTCGAATTCACTTTGCTATCCTTAATGGGACATCTGAAGTGAGAAAATATCGTAATTTCCCTAAATAGCTCATATAGGGCACTTTTAACACTTTTGCCATAAACACTATAATTTTTCGCTTCTTTTCTTCATAATTTTTATTAATTTTTGTTTATTATAATTGAATTTACAGGTGTGAAAGATTACATATATCAAATAATTTTAATGAATTTAAATGACTGATCATAAATCATGGACGTTTAAACAAAAAGTATGAATTTACTGGATTTGTATGAATTTATGTTTTTATGAACGAATATCTTACGTTTGTAATTATCAAAACAAAATTTTACAAATTTTTATTAAAAGAGAATATGTTTTTTTTTTGTTTTGTATTTTTATTATAAAGTGTAACATTGATTAAGTATTATTTAAGATTTTTTAATGAACCTAAAACTCAATTTATTTTTCAATTCATGAGTTTTTTTTCTGCTTCATCTTTTTAAACAGAAATTTAAATGGTAAAAAAAAACTAATAATAAAAATAAAACACGACTGAAGTCATTAGTAGATTAATAACTATTCAATGAAATTTAAGGGTATTGGTTGTTGGTTTTGGGGTTTTCTGTTGTAGCTATTGTTAATACTGTAGGCGCGTCACAGTGGGACACTTGGCACTAATATTCAACACTTATGCAGACGAACAGCCAAACAAATATATAATAAATGATATTTATTATTATCATTTTTTTTTACTTTATGTTTTTTATTCTTCTCATTAAAGTATGTGTGAGTGTGTTTCAATTATTATACTCGTATTGTTTGGTATTGTTTTTCAATTTTCTTCGCCAAGATTTTCAACTTTCAATATGTGGAGTATTGAAAGATGAAAAGAAAAAAAATGTTTTTGTTTTCTTTATTGTTGTGGTATTTGTTGTGTTGTTTGTTTTTTTCTGTTTAATAACTAATTTTATTTTCAATATTGCTTTTTTTCTACAAAAAAAAATATCGTTTATTTTGTAGTTTTTCGGTATTTTTGTGTACAAATTTGTTACATTTATTTTATCATTATAAACTTTATTATATTTTTTGTTTTGTTTAGAGAAAAATGGTTCATGAAACTTCATTGATGCCATCATGATGTTATTTTTTAATGATTTTTTTTTTGTTATTCCTGTAAAGAAACCAAAATTTAATGAACTTTAATATTGCAGTCATTTGTAAATCATTAATTTATTATTTGATTTATTGCTAATCAAATGGAACATTTAAACATGTTTGCAATATGTTCGAAATTTATATTTAAATAAATTCGAGGCATGTGTTAATGGACGATATAATAAGTAGATCCTTTTGTTGAACCCAAATAAAGTATTTTTCACATAAAATCCGGCCATACTACATAAGCTGCTGACATTTCGTTCGCTTTTTCCAGTGCATTGTTTTTTAAACATATGTACTTACCTATCGTTATTCTGTCGAATTTTAGCAATCGAAATATATTTGTACAAAGCCTGAGCAATTGAATATCAAAAATTAAAAAATCCTGCACAAATTGTTTGAAAATGCGACATTGTCGTGTAAAAAATAAGGTAAAAATGTTTTTTATTGAAACCACAAACATACATATAAAGGAGATACTGCAAAATTTGGTTCTCTCGATCAATGATCGAATATGAAATAGAACACCAGTTTCAGTACCGCCATAAGTGGATGATGCTTTTAAAGTTAACGCTTTTTTTCTGCTTCATCTTAGCCTCAAAATGTGCCACCGTTTCCTATTAAAGAGTATCTGAAAGTAGGGTTTAGAAAATGTCAGTTAGACGACCTAGCACAGATAAATTTTTCTTAAACTGACTTTAGTGACATAAGTGTCTCCTGACTGGCGAAAATATGGCAGTGCGTTTTGCACTGAAAGTCTTAGTATAACTTCGACTCCAGTAATTCACAGTCCCCTAGACGTAAATCTTGGTCCTTGTAGTAAACAAAACCCGCTGTGTTTTGCTTTGTTGGGTTTACGCTCAGGTGACGTATCTTGGTTATACAGTGGGAAGCAAAACTGTACGGATGTTTTGCATTAAGCAAATAAGTAAGTAATGCGCTCATGCCACTGGTATTATTTTTCATCAGACTGGTATTGGTTGACTTTTGTTTCGTCGATCCAAATAACCCGTTTCCAATCATTTACTGTCCAATTTTTGTGGGTTTTATAGAAATGAAGCGTTTTTTCACATTTCTATCGGAAAGTGCTGGCTTTTTCTTTTTCACACCAGCTACTAAACCAATTCTATTTAATGTGCGTACAACCATCCAGGAACTGACATCCTTACCAATACTTTTTGCAACATTTTTTGGGGTCTTGATATCCTTATTATCTACTTCATCTGCATCATGACAACATTTAAAGAAATCATTAACATTTCCTCAAACACGCATCCATCAAACAATGTTCTATCAACGCAGCTGACAGAATCATACTTTTTAGCCAAGAATAATAGTATCTTATCTTCCTAAAATAAATGTGTGTGATTGCTACAAATAAAATGAATTGTTTCATATAATCAGTTATAAATTGAAACAGTGTATTTGAAATAATTGACATTTAGAGTAATAAATAAATAAATAAATTTATATTTGAATGCTGTTTCCCTCCAAAAGCCAGATTTAACCTTGAAATCAAATAATTCATTCAATAATTGTCGTTTGTTCAAACAACAAAATTTACGAAATTTAATCACAATATTTAAATGACAGTGTTAAACAAGGACCAAAGGAGCGAAACCACCAGCAACAACAACAATCCTACTACAATTAAATGGTTAATGGTTGGTTAAAATCTCAGTGATTTGTTAAAAAGTAGTTGAACTCTTTAGGGGGGCTTTAAAGAACGATATACGACTGAGTACGCTTGTAGAAGCACTTTTGAAGGCATATCAAACGGCATGTTACAAATACGAAGACGACAACAACAAAATGAGCTTTCCTCCTGGTTTGGATATTTGCGTTTCCTTTATTTTCATCTTTTTTTTATGACACCAAGTGTTTTACAACTCAACAGTGGATAAATAGAAGAACTTAATGTTTTGTTAAAAGTTCGAGTTTAGCGTATGAAGGTAGTATCAAAAGTTCTTTGAACATAATTGAAAGACAGATTTTTAGAATTTTTAATAATAACTCTGCGTTTATCTTAAAATCACAGTTAAAGTTTTAAAATTGTTAGTCTGTGGTATGAAAGTAATTATAAGAATTGTTCCTTGATAATTGGTATATAGTGATTGATTCATGCTTCGTTCACGATTAGGAAATGTAGTTTAGGTTAGGAAAAAAGACATTCAGCCAGTGATAGCTGGCTTACATGGGTCTGCTAGTTCATTGTGACATCCGAAAAGGATAATATCTCGTTGTTTGTACGTGTAATATTCAATGAGTGTCCATTGAGCAGTGTCTGATAAGCAGGGCTAAGACAGAGGCGGTGTTTAGCGATCCTGCTCATCCTGATCATGGCAAAATTAAAAAAAGTAATTAATAGGAATATTCGGTTTCCTCGAATGCACAATCATTAAAGATTTCCCTATCAAAATAGTAATGAAAGTAGTATCAGAGCCGCCGAATAATGAACTTGTCATATAATTTTGAATACTTAGATCAGATAAAGCAATGCTAAGTCAGAGATGGTGATCTGATATCTCTCGTCCTTACCATAACAACATTTAAAGATATCAGAATCCATAGCCAAACTCTCCCAACTCTCGGAAGATGCATTCCCTATCGTAAAGCAGTCGTGAAAGTCTCGATTTTGATGTAGTCAACAATTTATTTTCTGATGTGAGAAGACCCATACAAAATTTCCGTTCTATAGACGACTTTATTGTTTAGCAGACGGGAACCAAATCTAGCCAGTTTATCCGCAACACAGAATAGTTCGAAGTTACAATGTATCGCTATCTAATAAGGAACCACACTGCATTCGTGAACCAATCTACAATACAAGCCAGAAAGCGTTACTTATCCCCGATATATCATGATTAATTTAGATCAGAAATTCTGAATCCATTCTCGTCCTCATCATGACAACATTTAAAGAAGTCATACAATATCATCGTATGGACATCACTATCAAGACAGTTACCAGAACTCATAACCGAACCCATTGGAAGTCAAATCATATACTATATATATATATCTCGATGAGAAGACCCATACTGTTCACGCAGTGTAAACAAATTACAGCATGGAAGCGGAACACAAACTAACCAATCGATTTCATTGTCTTGCAGATGAATACTGAATTTAGTTATGCCTATAGAAAAGCTCGAAATAGTAATGTACCTACTTATATTGTCATCTTATTAAGAGAAACCAGAGAACAATTTAATCGAATATTTATAATCAAAAGCGGATAATTTAAAAGCCACTTCCACTGCAGCCGCAGACTTATTTTTATTTGAATAGAACTACAACAGAAGCAAGAACAATTTTACATCGAATGAAATGTATGTTTTAATATTTTGTAGTACCAAAGCCATTGCACTGCCTATTTTATGGGTGAGAACTCAGCCCAGATAACGCTGTATTGAAAGGGAAGAATATAAAAACAGAGCAGTAGAAGACTGATTTCAATCTGTATAGATTTCGTAATGAAGCTTGAACTTTTGAAATCCTATACCAGTACCCACTCCACCTGCAAATTAACTTCATCTGTATGGATCTTGAAACGAAGCATGAAATTGTTCAAATTGAATTTTTAGGTATTGTCTTTTTTATTCCACGTATGTATCTTCGCGTCAGAGTGACAATAGCTTTATCATGAGGACTTTTACGCCTTGCTCGTAAACTACTAATCTGTGACACGAAGCAGAAGAGCTGGAAAACCAAATGGAACAAAAAGTTTAAGTTTGATTTCAAGTACAATTTTACAATAAATTTTCATATTTTTGTCGTAAATTTCTAGCAGTAGTATTAACGTTTTTCTTGTTGTTGCTGTTGTTATATTTGCTGTTGCTTTTGCATATAACTTGGTTTTACTGTGGCTACTTGGTTATGGTATGGTTAACAGAAGCACAGCTCCGTTGGACATCAAATCGTCAACTTGAATGTGGTTTTTACATGATTTTGTGCTTGTTTGCCCTCCCATAGAGGCACCGCAGCACGCGCCTTAACCGACCGATATAAAATAAAAACCTAAAGTACTTTGATTGCATATACTATACATATGCACATTTACATTTACCAAAACCCTCAGTTCACTCACGTACGGAACAAAAAAACAAAGTGTGCATAATATTGAAATAAATTCTCTCTATTTAGAGAGTTTGTCACAAACGTACATACACGAGTACATATTTGGAATGAATTAACAAACTAGTTAAGTACGTGGCTTTTTTGTTTTTATCCATAGTTTTTTTTTCTGTTTTTTGTTCTTTGTTTAAGTATTTATTCACAATAATAATTTTTTGATTGTACCTTTTGTTTTTGTTCACAGATGAGGTAAGTTTTGGCTTCTTGCTGTCATCTGTGGTGTCAACTGTCACTCGTGCCTTTATTTCACATAGAGCGCGAGCACTCATTAACAACTCTTAAACAAATTTACCACCTTATGCTTTCCTTCCGGTGTGTGCGGTAAGCAAGATTTGCATTTTGCATACTTTTGTGCGTATGCAAGCTAACGAGCCAGTCAGCGAGCGAGTGAATGAGTACTCTACCCGTATGATCATTTCAGGGTTGTATTTCAGTCGCCTGCAATTTTTAAACGTATTATTTAAACTAAATTTAATTTTCACTCAAGCTGTGCTAATCATTCGTTTTGGTCTTTATAGATTTAACTACAAACGACATATAAAATGATTACTGAACTGCAGTTTTATTTAGTTTGTTCATATGCTATTCGTTTAAAAATTAATATCGGAGTTAATACGAATATTAAAATTATTTTAGTTTTCTGAACTCATGCATAATTTTACGTGACGTTTAGGAATAACATCGTTTTGGATTATTATTATTCAGGCATGTGATGGAAATCGATATCGAAAACGAATGAGTTTTAGAAGTCAATTTTTTTCGTAATATTTCTGTATTGAAAAACTTTTATCACATAAAATATAATGATATTATTGGGCTACTAAAGAGAATCTTAAAACAAAAATTTTAAAAATTAGATTATAAATGCATTAAAATGTATTTCCAAAACTGATTCGTTTTCGATATCGATTTCCATCACTTGCCTAATTATATAAATATAAAGGCTTAAATTTAGAATATGTAAAATAGGATGAATATTCTCTCAATCGACCGTGGCTCACAAAATGAAAACTAACAGAATCTTAACAAAAAAATTGGTGACATTTAAAAGAAGAAATGTTAAATACTAACAAACAAAAATAATTTATTGCAAAAATGAACATATATAAAACTAAAAAAATGTTGAGTTTTCCACGTCACAGCTGGTTTTATGCCGGCACATATGGGTTTGGAAAACTGGAAATTAAAACTGGGAATTACAAGATTTAATATTAAGGCGATTTGGAAGAAATGCAACAACTCCGTCAGTAGCGCTTTTTTAAATCGTTTTTGTTAGACATTTTGTGTGTCCTCATGCTGATTTCTAAAATTTACCATAAATGTTCAATAACATTAAGATGTGGCGACTGTGATGGCGGTGTCATCAACGTGGCTAATACGTTTGCACAATACCCGATATGCGCTTTGGATCGTTATCCTAGTAAAATGGAAAATCTGATCCTATACCCAGGTTCTCTGCGCTTTCCAACAAGTTGTTCTTCAGAATCTGAAGATACATCCCCCAATAATCTTGTCCATGGTTATATCAACAAATGTTAAATTACCAGCAGCTGACATACAGGACTAAACTATCACCGTGCTTCATTGTTTGCCTTTTGCTTTGTTGAGTTCTGTGTTTAGTTTCCGCTAAACATACGATATGCCATCTGAAACGAATATGTTAAACTTAGATTGATTGTCAACATGTTCTTTGGCATTATTTAACCTGCAAAGTGAAGCTGAGATCCTTACATTTGTCTTATTTTTCTTTAAATGTGTCGCTCATCGTGCTCATTTGGTGGCTTTCTGGCTTTGTTATGGACTTGATTTTCATGGATGAAGCGCTCAATGATTTTTTGGGCTGTGAAAGCTGTGAGTGTCCAATTTGAAAATGGTTTAAAACCAATACTCGTTGTTCTATCGTTGTACACAGACTCATTTGAACTATTCTAAATGACGCGACTTTAGTTTTCTTTTTATGAAGCTTTGAAAACAAAAAAATGCACTGCATGAAATAAGCTGCTAGTTTCTGAATAAAACAGGGACTTAAAGAAACTCTTGGAATGTTTTTAAATTCAAAATAGTTAACTTCATGCAATTTAACCCAAATGGTTTTTCCCGTTTTTAAGCTTATAAAATTTTCGTTATTTTAATACCCATTACATTAGCGAATTGAGTTAACAGAGATTGTCAGATAGGGAAGAATTAAGGTTTTAAAAACAAATTAATAAAAATTTAAATAGGTAGAATTTTAAAAAACGGGAAAAACCATTTGGGTTAAATTGCATGATGTTTATAATCAAGAAATTCCAACTATTTATATAAGTAAATTCTATGAAAAAATAAAAAAACACTAAAATTTTGTCTGAAATTTTCAAAATTTTTGAATTTAAAAACAATTTTTTTTAACTTTTGGTAACCCATTAAATGCGCCTATCAAAGAACTTTCATATGATACCAAATTTACATATAGTTCCTTTGGAAGAAATGTGAAAAAATCAAAAAAACTCTAAAAAGGACATTTTTATCCTGTGATCCAGCTCACCAAATATTGACCCCAGGACAAAAAAAATTGAGAAACGTAGTCTTAAAATTAATCAAATTTTCATATTATTCGGGAACATCGATACCTTATTTTTTCTCCATACAAACGGGGCCACCCTAATGTACATATATATAATTCTGTCTATGTAAAGAGATTCTTAAAGATGGAATGAATTCTTAAAGCATGACTTGAGACCATCAAGTTCATCCTATTTTACTATATAAACAAATAACAGAATTGTGGAATATTATCTTTGTAAAACGATTGATCCAAATCACTTATATCCTGGTTCATTCTTTACAGTATATTAAAATTCAAACTGAATTTCGTGGAATTAGTGAAGAAGACTACAGTTTTTGCTGATGCAATGGGATTATTGGTAAATGGTTGGGGCTGAACCGAAACATCATGCATTGATTATATTCTCTAATTGTTAATCTGATTCTTCTGTATGGCTTTATCGTTTGAGAGAAAAAAACATATTTGTGATTGCTAAGAAAAGTTTTATCTTTTTATCTTTATCGATACTCTTAAATCTGTTGCCACTGGTTTTTGTTGCAGAATGAAATTGTCTCTTAAAATATTCAAATGGTATTTATGATAGAACTTTAACATGGCTTCTTATTTAATTGAAATTTTCAAACCCTGATGGAAAAAAAAATTAGCGTTCTAACTCATAACATGTAAAAAGAAATATGATTATTTCCCGAAATCTATTTCTCAATAATGATAAGTTAAATAGATGATGTTTACAAGTAGATCTTGGACAACAAACATTGCTGATGACGCCCTTGGCAGGGCAGAAAATGCATTCCAATATGCCAATTGTCTAAAAATATTACTTTACAATGGTATTCTTTGAGTTATTAAATTAATGAACTTAAGCCAAATAAAATGTTCTCTAATAATTGATTAGTCTCATTCTGAATATACCATGAAACATGCTAATAGTGTTTTTCGGGCATTGTTTAAGGATAATTAAGGAAGTTGAGGACTAGTTGTTCTCAAATGTTGTCTCCACAACTGTCGTGAATGTATATTCTGTCGAGATACAATCATATCTAAACGAAATGTCGGAGTAGTTTAATATTATATAGGATTTTGGGTACGGTGTAAGACTCAATAGTTGCCGAATATGAGATGTATCACTAGTAAGGGTTGAAGGATAGCCTGAAAACTGTGGCCACATCTGAACACATAATTCATTTTCAATTTCAACCACTAGAGGTTAGATATAGTGATTTGTGTCGGAAAATTAGAAAATGAGTAGGAGAATGTTGAACACTTATTATGTCGTGCGTTAACAGTGCTCTCCTCTATGATCAACTTTCGGATATTGGTTTAATAGTGACCACAGGTGTTTTCTACAGTGGGAACTTGGTTTGAGCAGCGTTCCTTGTTATCACAATGAACTAATAGGATATTGAATTTGACTCTGGACTAACAGGAATTTTCTTAATGAATATAATGGTTTTTGTCGGAGCTGAGAACGAGAACGCTGAACACTTATTTTGTTGCTGTCCAGCGTTGACAAGGCATCAAATGATCTTCATGAATTAGGCTCTCTTCAATAAACTTTCCGATATTGGTTTCAAAGCGAGCACAGGTTCTTTCTACTGTACTTGATTTGACTCTGGACTAATGGGAATTCTCTAGTTGAATAATAATATTTCTCTCGGAGCTGTGGAGAAGAGTCTAAGAAAGAAAAATTTAAATAGTTGAATAAATTTATTTCTCTCGGAGCTGTGGGGATGAGTCTAAGAAAGAAAAAGTTAAATGGTTTTTTGTGCGCAGGACGTTGACAAGAAAAGAATGATTTACATATGTATATTAAAAACTTTCGATTATTGGTTTTATAGAAATGTTTAAGCCCTGGATTTGTCTCTGGACTAACAGAAATCTTCTGCTTTCCTGTTACATTTTATTAGTCAGTTTTTCACCAACATTTATTTCTTTACCCAAACTGAACTTTTTCTTTATCAGAATTTTCTCAACCAATTACAGAGTTGGTAAAATTTTCTTTATTCATTCACATATTGTATGTAGTATTTATAGTTTTCTAAATTGACCTTATAAATAATAAGCGAATATTAAATAATAAATAAATAATGAAATAAGTAGCGTACGTTTGCTACTAGATGCAGCAATAAGGCAAATAAAAATTATTTTTATAATAAATAAATCGTGTGAACTTAATGCAACACTGGGGGTCCATAGGAGTTCATTAGATTGTTGTTGCTGTTTTTTTTGACGTACATTTGATTTGGTTTATTTTTTATAAATTTTATTGTTTGAATAGCAATGATGAATGAGTATGAATGAATAAATAAATGGATGAATGCATGTATGAATGTGATATGATGCTTATGTTTTTGTTTTTTTTTCAGTGTTTTTAGTACTTCAAAAAATAAAAAGCTCGACAAAGTTTAATGAAAATAAAAACAAACAAAAGCGCAGTTAGAAGCGCAAATTTTTTTTTTTTTGTTAAAATCCAAAATTTCTTTTGTATTCTCATTATTATTGTTGTGTGTTTTGTTTTTATGTAGTCACGTACAAAAACAACAACACTCACGATCTTAGTAGTATATAAAACACTGTAGAATAACAAAAGAACTGTCAAAATGACAGTTAAGTTGGTTTGTCAAAGTGAACAAGGGCATCATCGATTGAACACACAAATACGCAAAACCGTGGTGAGCAATCAGTCAATCGTCATTCATATTCATTCATTTAGTTTGCTAGCTATTCATTCATTCTTTGTTTGTTCTTTGGTTAGCTCATTTGCAATTTTAGTACATATTAGTTGATTTATTTTGAATTGATTTGAATTTCCGCTTGAATAAATTGCTTTTTCACCATTTTACATTTTAAACTTACAATTCAAGGTTGTTAAAAAGTGTTTCTTCTTTAGGGTTTTCTTTTAAAAATGTGTGCCCATTTTTTCTGTAAAAGTCACAACATTCACTTACCCAAAGTTGAAACTTGATATTGTGTATGCAGGTTCTTTAAGGGACGAGCTACATATATTATAACACTATATACAGAGTTTGATACTTCTGAAAAAAATATTTTAGATATTAAAATTATTTATTAGTCAACTGTTGCCGACTTTCCCATTTATGCAAATATTGTTGCCGATTATACAAAACAGTATACAATTTAAAAATTAGTAACTTAATAGGGTGTTTTTTTAGATGTATAGAACTTTAATTAGGTAATACTTTTTTTTCTGGCGGCCATTTTGTCAGCTTTCAAGTGATTTATGTAACTAATGATATTCACGTATTTGGCTCTCTATGTTCAACTTTCGGATATTGGTTTAATAGTGACCACAGTGGAAACTTGGTTTGGGCAGCGTTCCTTGTTATCACAATGAACTAATAGGATATTGAATTTGACTCTGGACTAATAGGAATTTTCTTAATGAATATAATGGTTTTTGTCGGAGCTGAGAACTAGAACGCTGAACACTTATTTTGTTATTGTCCAGCGTTGAAGATCAAATGATCTTCATGAATTCGACTTTCTATGATAAGTTTTTCGATATTGGTTTTATAGCGAGCACATGTTCTTTCTACTGTACTTGATTTGACTCTGGACTAATGGGAATTCTCTAGTTGAATAATTTTTCTCGGAGCTGTGAAGATGAGCCTAAGAAAGAAAAATTTAACTAGTTTTTTGGTCAATGTCCTGCGTTGAGAAGGAAAATAATGATCTATATTAAAAACTTTCGAATATTGGTTTTATAGCGAGCACATGTTCTTTCTACTGTACTTGATTTGACTCTGGACCAATAGGAATTCTCTAGTTGAATAATTTTTCTCGGAGCTGTGAAGATGAGCCTAAGAAAGAAAAATTTAAATAGTTTTTTGGCCAATGTCCTGCGTTAAGAAGGAAAATAATGATCTATATTAAAAACTTTCGAATATTGGTTTTATAGCGAGCACATGTTCTTTCTACAAAAATAACAAATGAAGAAAAGTTAAACGTTTTTTTGTTGTGCAGATGTTGACATATCAGTAGTAGAAGCTTTGACAATTGTTGCAATGAATTCAATTTCGATCTACACTGCCCCGTAGATTCGCAAAATTCATTCAAAAGTACGTTGGATTTTGGGTTAAAAAGCAGCCCATTTATCCTATTGCTTGGTTACGTTAGCAAGTAATATTGTCGCATTTAGACTTCTGAAAAACCAAGAGCAATTGTTGAGAAGTGTTTGCATACTGAACGTAACATTGTATGGCACGCTATGTGGCCTGTTATTCTGTCACGAATAGCTATAGCGTAAGCTATAGCTTACTAAATTTTTGACCAATTATTAATGATATGAATATCACTGACATGTGGTTTGAACAATGCGATGCCATTAGTTGTTAAATGATCGGGCCGATCTAGTTTATTTTTTGTAAAACTATCAGCCCAATCATGAATAAAAATTCCGCGGGAATTTTTTCCCTTTTCCCATTTTTCATATTCAAATTCAATGTTAAAAAATAAGAAGGGAAAAAACTCCCGCGGATATTTTATTCATGATTGGGCCGTATATTATTGATAGCGTGTATACAGAACCAATCGAATGGGTAACAGCCCTAAAACTCAAAATTTGTGACGTGATTAACTTTATAGAACCGCTATATCATTTTTATAGCCTACATCACCATAGTGAGAAACCCCCCTTAAAGTATACCGATCGACTCAGAATCACTTTCTCACTCAAAAATGTTTTTATCCAAATATTATTGAACGCAAATATATTTTATACGTATACAAATAATACCGTACAATTTTATTATGATCGGTCCATAATTAGTCGTAGCTCGAATAAATGGCCCACTTCCGAAAATCACTTTAACGATCATTAATTTCTTAAGAATGTTGGTAATCAAATAAAATTCGACACAAATAATATACAGAAATGATGACACCTAATTTTATAATGGTCGGTCCGTAATTAGTCGAAACTCCCATATAAGACCCTCCCCGTAATCAACTTTTACCTCCCTAAATCGTTTAAAAGTATTTATATCGAGATAAAGTTTAACATACAAAATATTTATATTCACAAAAATCATGACACTGAATTTTTGGATGATCCGTCCATAATAAGTCATATCTCCCATATAGCGCACATTTCTGAAAAACTATTTTATACATATACTGGGTGTAGGGTATTAATGGTCGGGCTTGACCGACTATACTTTCTTACTTGTTTTTATTTATAATTATCCTGACTTTTTTCGATACAATACAGACATGAAATTTTTTCATATAAAGTCTTTGTTTTGAAACACAAAGTTTTTGTTGAAAAATCCTTTACTTTTTTTAAAATATTATATTGATAATAAGGTCTTGTTATTTGGTCCTCTTGGATTTGAAGGCTAAATTACTACAGTTTATTAAGGCGGACATTTTTAAACCATGACTGACTGATGCTTCGAGCCAATGCTAGGTTTAAAATCAATATATATACGAGTAAACCAGAGCAACAAGGAGTATTGTTAGCAAATAGTCTACTATGTGGAATATCACAGGCCAGTACTGGCTGGATAGACTTTTATTAAAATGTACGAGTATATAGTAAATCATGTTAAGAAAAACATCTTCTGTTTTTAAATTACATTTTCTATAGAATGTTAATTGTAAATGTAATTACATAAACAAACATATTTAAATAAAACATATTTTCAATTTGTATACATTTATCATTTTTATTAAAAATTTTCGTTAATATTTTCTTCATTAATGTGCGTTTTCATGTATGTAGCTTTGTTTGCTTGTTTCCTCTATCTTTCAGGGCCATACATTCTGTTCATTAATAATTTTCCATAAATAAGAATGCATTTCACAGTGTGAAACTTTTGTTTAGGTTTTCTTCGTTTCATTTCGTAGACAATTATTATTAGGGTTTCATGGAAATAATTTTTGTATTTTAAATGGAACATCATAACAAAATTAAACTTGCATACATTCCATCTACAAAAACCCCCCGCTCCTGGTTTGCCGCTGCGTCGTCAAGAACATGTTGGTTGTCGTTTGGTTGGTTTGGCTTACTAATGAAAAATTATAAGCAACAAAGAGCAATAAATTATGGTGGAAAGCAAAATATACAATTTATACAATATTTGAAAATAATAATTAAAAAAAGTACAATTTAACACCAGGAACATGGTTAAAAATTAATTAATAAAGTAGGAAATGGAAAAAAAAACGAAGAAGCGTTGAAAAGGGGTTGAATATGTAAAAGAAGGAGTGGAGGACAGTTAGCCAACAAGACAGAAAATTATATAATTACGGTTAAAAATACTAAATAGTTTCTGGAGAAGTGTCAAGTTGTAAAGAAACTTATAAAAAGAACATATCAGTTCAATAAACTTCAAATATTAGCGATTTAGTTAAACTCGATTAAATAAATTTTGTCAACCCAATTCAATATACTCCTATTAGAAATTCGGAGTTGAGATTTGTTAGTACATGTTTTTTTTAGTTCTAAAAAGAGGGAAAGTATTAAGTGTTAAGTATTTGCTTTTAGAATGTACAATGGTTTAGAAACGTTTTATTTTAGAAATAATTCGGTATCTCGGGAACTATTACAAATATCGTAACGAAATTTCACATGGACTTTTCAAGAACTGTACATCTTCGCCTGAAATATTGTAATTTAGACCCATAGTTTCATACACAGAAAAAATTAAAAATGAGTTTCAATTAAAATATTTGTGGAATCAATTAAAAATATAATTAAAATCGGACCTGTAAACAAAATGATAGTATCAATTAAAAAAAATGTGAGATTTAATTGAAAATATCAGAAAAAGTAATTGAATCAATTAAAATTTTAATTGAAAATTATTTTAAAATCAATTAAAGGTTTAATTGCAAAAAAAACATGATTTTTTTTTCTGTGTAATTGACCTGTATGGAACCATGAAGTTGATCAAAATGTTCATGGCACCCAACATTTGGACAAATGAGGGTTAAGTTAAACGATGGAAAGTCCACGTCTGTTACATGCCACTAGAATAATCTTGGAGGTGTTGTTATCCAACTATCTTTCGCCGCACAATTTAGTGATTATATCAAGAGCAATCCAGATCTGTCCGACATTTTTACGTTTTCCCACCCAGAAACTAATCACCAGGTCGTCGGCGTAAGTAGGCAGTGGGAAGCAAAACTGTCCGGATGTTTTGCATTAAGGAAGTAAGGTAATGATGCGCTCATGCGGCCTATGCCAATAGTATTTTCTTTTCATCACACTGGTATCGGTTAACTTTCGTTTCGTCGCTCCAAATAACCTATTTCCAGTCATCTACTGTCTAATTTTTGTGGGTTTTATAGAAATGAAGGCGTTTCACATTTCTATCGGAAAGTGCTGCCTTTTTCTTTTTTACACTGACTACTAAACCAATTGTATTTAATGCGCGCCCAACATTTAAGGAACTGACATCCTTACCAATACTTTATGCAGCATTTTTCGGGATCTTGATGTCCTTATTATATAGCAAACGTCCGGTCTGCCGGGCATCACCACCAGAAAGCAGTATTGTTCGACCCCCTTCGTTATTATTGTAAGTTACATAACGACGTTTTCTTATATCATTTACCGTGGATTTACTTAAAATTTAATTTTTCAGCAATTTTACGGCCTGAATAATTATTTTGCAACAAATTTGTCACATTGTTTTCAATATCAGTTGGCGTTTTTCTCATTTTTAAAGAACTTTTAATTTTTTATTTAGAAATCAAGTTAATCACTTCACAGGTCAAACAATAATGCACAAATAAAACGATAAAAGCTTGATAACGAGATCGCAACAAACAAAAAAACCAATGGGTCAAATACCGTTGCATTTTAACAAAGCAATATCGTGATAATGTTTATTTCTTGTACTGTGAAAAAGTGTCCGAATAGTGAATTTTTTTGGTTTTTTTTAAGCAATTTATGTGAGTTTTTGTGCTTTCTAATTTAGAATAAGCTTTAATTAAATAAAAAATACATATATACGATAATATACCTATATTTGTATTATTTTCATTACCTTACTTCCTTAATGCAAAACATCCGGACAGTTTTGCTTCCCACTGTATGTGTGAAAACCTAAGCTATTAAGTTTTTTGCCGAAGGTCCCCTAAATGTCTGAAATTAGTACATATTACCTAAATCTATGACAATCGTCGTGAATTTTCGAGGTTGATAAACAAACTAAAAACGATGTAATAGATTTACCGAAACGAGCTGAGACTAATTTGTCTACAGAACTTTTGTAGTTGTTTACTCTTACAACCAGACTTTGGAATAAAGCTTAATTTCACGTAAATTTTCTGGTACATGACAAACCATAAGACTGAAAACAGTTAGGGGACAATACTATCACAATGCTGTTGCTGCAAGCATTTATAAATAACATAATTTAACATTTTCAAGACTGCCGCGTTATGTCGGTTCTACGCACCGGAATGACCTGATTTAGATATACTTTACCCGCACGGCATCCGGTTTCACGGACTGTGCTAACGGCAGTCAATCCAGCTAAATTTAGATATCGTCCACTTTACTCGCACAACAACTGGCTTTATGCATCAGAATTACCCGAGTTCACTCGGCCAAGTGATGTCAACTCAGCAACGACTGCTGTAACAATAACAACAACCATCTGCTGTAGGGGATTTAATGGGGCTAAATATATAGATATCGCCCACTTTACCTGTACTATTCCGAAGATTCTACCTACCTAATTACTTTTGGTTATTGAAGGTTATCATTTTTAAATCGAAGTTGAACGAAAATACATTAATGTAGATAGAGTCTTCTGCAGGCTATATTATATGATATTGTAATGTCTCTAATTGGATGTAGTCGTTTTTTCTCTTGTATCAAGTCTGTTAATAATACTTTTATCTTATTTAAAACCTTGTAAAGTAAATAATTTTTAACAAAATATCCTTCATTTGAAATCATTTATTAAATAGTGTAGCATAGGTTTTGTAAAGCTTTGGTGGAGCTTTCAAGGTATGGGTGTCGTTCGGCCTAATCTCCTAGGTACTTTAACGGGTTTTCTTATACATACATATATTTATATTCTTTTATGAAACTTGTTTTAATTTCGTTTTGTCTTTAATTCCACAAAAAATAAATACATATGTATGTAGGTATGTAATTAAAAACATGTCACTTCATGTCCAAACAGAAATTGTTAACCTTCCTGCTAATAATTATCACTTCTCATCTACTATCATATCCATATCAGCATATCCTTTAAACGCTCCTTTTTTCAATTTTCTCACACTCTCTTTTTACGTTACGTTTGTAGTTTCCTTTTATCTTTCACTCTCTTTGCCATGGCTATTCGTTTTTTTGTTTGGCTCTTGCTGTTTATGATTTTGTTTAACCCATGTTTGCGTTGACATATTTATTGCTCAGCATGATCTAATATTCGCAGTTTTGCAAGTTTCTTTGTGTCATCTTTATTATTGTCATTTATTACTTTTTGTTCTTTTTTTCCAGCTCTTTCCCTTTACATTTCATGTGTATGGTTGTTTATTTGTGTGTGAGAGTGTGTCTCTTTTGTTTGAGTTATTGTTGCTGTCTCTTGTAATTTGTCGCTGTGGGATGTTTTGTTTTGGCTAAATTTGTTTTTCTTTTTGTTGTGTTGTTGTTGTTGTTTGTGTCATGACATTCGGATTTCTTTGATTCGAGTTCAATCCCATGCCCTCTGCCTCTGATGGGGGTTTTATTTTAATACAAATGTAATTAGTTTTCCATGTAATTGTAATTAAGGATAAAGAAGGATGTTAACCTTGGTTTACTTAATTGAAAATGAATTTTTAAATTATAGTAGTATATAAAAGTGTGTGTTTTTTTTGTGCAGTGGTTAAAAGATGATTGCTAAATTTGTATCTTCCTAGTTATGTTTGAGGTTATTTAGCAACAATGATATTTGGGTGTAATGTATGGACTTTTCACTTTATAATTTGTGAGATTGTTGCCAGTTCAAAACAAGAAGTGAAAGCTCTAAAAATAGTTAAGTAGTATAGCATCTTAAATAGGTATTGTCCAAGTGTTCGGTCCTCCTTATCGTTTATCATATGAATAGAATTAAGAAAGTTTCGTGCTTGAGTTTTGGGACATACAGAAGCATTAATTTTTGTTTGCAAGACGAAAATTTAAACCTAACAATCACAAGTTATTGTCATTCCTTTAAAAACGAAAATATTGTTCAAAAATATTCCATAATGTTAAAATAATAATTTCAATAGATTTTTTGTTTCTATATTAATAATATATATTAGCACTATGTATAATGATGATCAATAAAAGCTTCTTATTTAATTTTGGAAATATGAACTCAAAACAGGATTTAAGTTTATTTATATTTATTTTCCTTTGTAAGAATGAACAGGATTGGTGGTAAAAGTCTGATTTATAATAAATAGGCCATGTTTGTATGTATTCCTAATATAAAACTAATAGTTCTTCTGTAAAAGACCAAACCAAATACCTCTCCACCTAATTTAAAAATGGAATTTTCCAAACAATCTATTAGCACTTCTCAGATCTGGTGTCTTCTGTGAAGAATTCAATTTATAGTTTTCAATAGGTCTTCCAGATAAAGCTAGCGCATTTTAGATTGAGATATTGTCGAATTTTGAAGTTAAGTAAAATTTTACGCGAAAGGACATCCACTTTAGTCAAACAGTGCAACTACGAACTGTTATTTTCAACTTATGTTTATCTAATAATAATAATAATACGTTGCAATACCGAGCGAAAAATAAATATACCAGACTTCTAGAAAATTGTGGCCAGCATACAGTATACAACTCCTGATCAGACACGGACTTCCCTTCAGTAGTTCTGAAAGTTATGTAGCTAGTATCTTCACATATACCATACATAATCTCACCACTTTTGCGACATCATCATGAAGACGAAAAAGAGCCCATGACTGTCTCTCATTTATTTTGGATATGACTGATATCAGTATGGATGAGCATACAATTTCGACTGTTGAATTCCCAAAACTCACTTGCAAAGTTAGGCTTGGAACGAAAGTGTTGGAGAATATGAAATGTGTTGCGTAATATGCAACTTTTCCACATGGAAATATAGACCGTACATTTTAAGTAACTTCCGATGAATAAGAGGGATAGCTCTGTCATATCTGATGATTGGAAAACGAATTTTATTCAAAATAGATACTCCTAGAAGATACAATAGTAACTTAAAGGACACCGAATGTATTTGTAAGTTTGCCGAAAGAACCTTTCTTTCTTAATCGGAATTAGTAGATGGATCACAGAGAGATCACAAGTAGGTTTATTCAACTAGTTGGTGACTTATTTATATGACAGAATTGTTCCATTTAGAAGGAAGGAATTACGAAGAACAAGAATCTGATTTCGGTTGCCTTGAGATGAGGTAGGGTGCTTTGTTACTGGCTTTTAAAGCTTAAAAGCTAAAATATATGTAAATTATCAAAAATAAATATCAGAAAATTTTACCATTAACGCTTAAAATTGGTATGAGGTTGCAGAGAATATGTGAGATAACCTGACATTATTGTGACTCCATTCTAGATCCTGAAATAAAAGATTCGTTTCTTGAGATAGGCAAGTGGAATGCAGAGTTTTTACTGCCACCTTGATGAAGCAATTCTGGATACATTTTCATTGAATTTAATATTCCAAGAACGTTATAATTCTGGGAGGATTGAAAAGGTTAACATCTATAGGACATATTGATTCGAGCATCCTCTTTATCCATGTTATTTTATTGACAGATATTTACAGATCTCAATGAATTTCGTAGAAAATGGATCCCGAACATATTGGAGCATGCAACTATGTGATGCCAAAGTTTGGATAGTTCCTCTGATGATATCCTTGTTTCCTCATGAAGCTGATGTTCAGAGGTTCAAATAACTCAGCCAGTGACAGTCCTTAAGGCCGCGTTTTGACAGCATTGAATAGTTCTCCACTATCACGCAACGAAGAAGCAGCATAGTTAACCACTGACTGACGAATCGTCTTGTAGGTATCTAAAGCTATGAATGCCGACAACTGCTTTACTGATGATCTCTGAGGAACTCGAATTGAGACAATTACAAAAATAAGAAGAGTTTCGAATTTAAAACCATTTAATATGCTGTCACTTTGTTTTAATGATAATAGGAAATTAGGTCTGGAAATTAAGGGTTTATATAGAAATTGAAATGAATTGTGTGAAGTAAATAGTAAATAATAACGAGTTACCATGATGCCGGTCAAAGCATACAAATTTAAGTGACCCCAGAAGTACCATACAAAATTTCCCAATAAACCATTATATTAATAAATTGAGTTTATCTAATGGATTTCTTAACATAATAACAGCAAGAGGGTGCTAGATGAAACATAAAAAATTACACAATAGTTATGACAAATGACCGAGATATCGAAAAATAAAAGAAAACAAAAGGCTATTCATTGCTAGAATATGAACGGAAATGGAACAATTATAGTGTAAAGGTTTGTTTTACACTCAACAAAACAACTGTTTCTGCCCCTCCGTTAAAATCTTGCAAAAAGGATTTGTTGCAAGGAGTTGACAAACAGCAACAAAAATACGCACATTACCACCAGTGTATGTATGAGGAAGCAAAACGAAAAGGAAAACCAGAAAAACACCCGCTATGAAACGCGTGCGTCGTAATTTCCATGAGGAACGAGACAAAACACATACAAATTTCCATTTTGGCAAAAACATCCAGCAAATGTGCTCGTAAAGAAAGAAGACAGCTTCTTTAGCTGGGGTGTTTGCCTGCACATTTTGCTTTGGACATACAGTCAGTCTGGTTATCGAATGGGTATGAGCCATAAACGGCAAGGAAAGAACAACAAGAGTAACAACAACATCAAAACTATATTATTGTTGTACAAAGTGTGTGTTTTTTTCGGCAGAGGCGTGCTAAAAAGAATATGTTTATGTTGCTTGGTTGGCTGTTACTTCATCTGACTGGCTGGCCGGGCCGGTTTGCTTTACATTTCACTTTGGTTGGCCATTCTTCGTTTGTTGTTCTTACACACATAATGCGTCACAGACTCAGTCAGTTTGGCAGTGTGTGTTTAGGTGGCTAAGGTGGTGTTGTTGGTGAGCATACGACTGAACAACAAAACCATAATTGCGCAGTTTGTGGCATGTGCGAAATATCCTGTTGGTTGTACAATTTTAACAAGGTGTAAAATTTTGCCTACAATCAAACAAATATTTGGGCCATTTAACAGGAATTTATCTTGGAATGAGCCAAATTGTATCAACTAACAAAACACTTTAAACTAAACACCAACCAGGAAACCGGAAATCTTCACTAAGTGTAAAATGGAATTTGTCTAAATAGCTTGTCGTTTTTTTTTTTTGATTTGATGGCCTGATTGAGGATGTAGTCAAAAATTTGGGCAAAAAAATCCCAGCATGTTAGTTAAATTAGCAGCTGTCTTAAGGTCATAGTAAAATTTGTTTTGAAAAACAAAAACATTTGAATATTAATATCTTCATATAAAATTGTTTTGTTGCATTAAAATAAAATCTTTGGTTGTGGGCAGGGAATATATTTGGGTAAATATGTATATAAGAAATAAATTATTTTACTAATTGTTCGACCTTTATATCTTTATTAAAAATTAATTTGTTTCGAGTTTAAGGTCAATTTCTTTTTTTATTTATTTCTTATTTATTTATTTAGGAATAAATGACAAAATAATTTGTAATATAGACATCAATTGAAATATAAATTTGTGTAGTAGTAAGTATAAATTGGTATCGCTTGTCATTTGAATAGAAGGAAAAATATATTCCAATTATAGCCAGGAATAGAGTTCATGAGTATTCGCAATGAAAATGTACATTTTTGCAATATATATTTTTTTTGTTAGACTATAACATTTTATATACAATTTTTTCTTTTAAATTACATTAATTGCGTTTTTAAGTTCCTGTTAGTTTTATTTTTCTGAAGCTTTGAAAACAAAAAAAGGCACTGCATAAAATAAGCTATGCGCCACTGTAAATGACCGAATTTCGTTAAAACGGCCTTAAATTTCTTCCGTCAATTCACGATATATTGTGTACTTTTTGCAACAGACCTCTAACTTCAAATTACTCCATAAAAATAAATCCAATGGTGGTAAATCTGATCAGCGACAAGAGAGTATGCAACTACGAAATGTCTCATATAACTATTTACATAATTGTTTCACTGGCTGTATGGCAATGTGCCATCGTCTTGTTTAAAGCACATCAATATCATCCAATTCAGGCAGAAAGGATAACCTCTCTCTTAAAGCGAGCACCAGAAACAATCACTGCTTGACTCCTTTTTATGGTCGAATGATACCTACAGCCCATCATTTGTTTTTTGACAATCACCTGCATATTTCACAAAATTAAAATTTTGCCATCAATGCGAAAACCTGGTTCATAACTTTGGATGATTTTGGACGAACTATTTTTTGTATTGGTTATCAGAAGCCTTTATTTACACAAATGGTGCCAAATTCAAGTATTGAATGGATTTTGGAACACCTGTGATATGCCCTGAAGTGATATGTAGAAAGATATATCATTGAAAAACAACTATTAAATGTGGTAATCTCTTCATATGACCCTATGAGCTTCGGCACTGATGATGCTATTCGTGTTATCTAAGGTCTTTTTGCTATGTTGAGATGGATTTCCGTGGACCCTATGATTAGGAACATTGCTCCCAATGGTGTCAGAAGATTCATTACTATTGGCGTAAGAAACTAGATCTAACCCGGCCATGAGACCATATCTGACTAATTTGGTGGAAACCAGTCTGCAGTTGCATACAAAACGTGGGTGGAGAGAAACAGTTTCTTGAGATTTTCACTAAAAGCACAAAAATGACTTCCCTTTTACAATATGGCTAAGATCGTTGCTCACAATACTGCTACTGAACATGAGAAACTTCGCCTATGCTATAATGTTGAATAATGTACGTTCATCAGCATGGGTTTCAATGTGTTGATTACAAAAAGAAGAGGTGAAGGGATACTATGCTTCGAAGGGAACATTTTTATGAGTTTAATACCAATTATTCACTGATTAAAGAACTGAAGAGATACAATCTCCAATGCAACTCATTTGAGATCAGTTGAGATCTCAAAGTCTCATAGAGCTCAAAGTCGAAGGTAGTACAGTGTACGAGAATTTTAGACTAATGTTCTTCAGAATGAGGGTACCAGTAGGTGCCCGAACTAGCTAAAGTTTTACGGAGTCAGGCAGAACTGGATTTACATTGACATTATTTCTAGAAACTTTGCATAATGTTGCTATAAGAGTACTTGCTACTGGCATATGGAACCGGCGGAACCTCGGCCTCACGGACATAATTGACTATTGTATACCCAAATATTTTTATGACAGGAGTCTAAATATGTAAATCACGGATGGATGCTTTGAGAGCTTTACGTTAACCTTGATCACAATACTACCATGAGGCTCATTATTAATTGCGTATGGAATGGGAGTAACTTCGTCCACGCAATTATATTGGGCTGTCTCGTTAGACTTCCAAATAACATCGACTTTTGAAGATCCAGACATTCGATTGGGTCTTATCAATCAGGCATGAAAGGTCTGGGAGTATTCAATCTTTCAAAAGAAAACCATTTGATATTTTTCACTGTGGGCGCAATATCGGAAGTGGATGGAGGCATTTATGCTACAGAAACTGCGACTAAACTAAACTTAAACAGTAAATTATTCTTCAGGTTCACACCAGTGGAAGGGTTGCGAACGCGCTGAGATTTTACGGCGTATACAGAAGTAATATGCCAGGCCGCCTTAAATGGCGAATGATTGTATTGAATCCCTTACGTATCTGAACGAGATGGCGATACATTCTACAGTTGGACAATACATTGTACCAGGACACTAAAGTGTTTCTGAAACATGTGTTATAAGGAGTGCATTATATGCGCTCTCCTCGTGTAAACGATTGATCCAATGGGAACTTTATAATTGAACACAGACTAGGTTTGCCGCTTGAGTTTACATATGCTACTGCAAGAGTGATTTAAGTATAACTGTGGTGGAACTGCAACACTGATACAAATCTGTCGGATCTATTAATTAAGGAGAGGAGTAGCTATTCGTGCCTGATGGCTACCAATGCCGATCACTGCTATATAGAGTTGACTGTCTGTTTAACATATCCTTCTATTGTAATTATTGAGACAACACGTTTGAGACGTATGATTAACTAGCGAAACACTAGAGACGAAAGTTGAAAAAAATAATTTATACAAATAGATAATTAAATAGTTTTTTGCAGCAGACATAGGATATTTGCCTCAGTAATGTTTCTATTATTTATTGTTATTTATTGTCCTATGAGTGCCCCACGAATTCTATTGTTGCTTCAATTTCTAAACTAAATAAACTAGTAACTCGAAAACGTATTCTAAATTAACCAAGTTCCATTCAATAGCTACATACTTCACATATTTCTTACATGATGATATTCATATCTCCTCAAAAAGACATCTCTTTAATATTATTATGAACATCTAAAGATAAATATATACATACATACTCGTATTAAAGCTCTGCCAATAACTTGGCAGTTTTTTGACATTTATATTTATTTCACCCCGAACTGTATGAATTGTTTGGTGAAATCAACGAAATAGTGAATTATGGCCCATAAACACGCAACTTGTATAAACAAACAAATAAACGAGAAAAACTTTTACTTATTTTTTGGGTATAAAAAAGAAGTGTCTTCAAAGATTATGCATCTTTTCGTTGGAGTTTTCTGCTGTTTGGTTTTTGGAATATATTTATCACATACTACACGTACATACAATACGTTAAGTTTTATGAGTTCAACTTAGTCATAAAAAACATAGTGGAATTTTAAATAATGAAATCCTGAGGAAACAGGATGGCAGGCAATACCACCAACGTAATAATGCGAGTATGCTTGCTAGCAGAGTTGCCATTGCTGAGTTTTATCTATTTATTTGGTGAAAACAGAAATTAAACCCGGAGGAGGGTTACTCAAATTATAACAAAATCTGAAGCTCTGTTATCGTTTCCAACAAGTAAAACTCATTTTTAAACATTTATTTAATTAATTGTTAATTTTTAGTTTACATTTTATTTCCAGTCTAACAACTAAATCCTTCAACCCATGCAAACCAAATACTATTTGGCAATCCTTAATATTACTTATGAAATATTTTTGTTAATATTGGAACTGGACCAAGATGCTGCAGCATTGTTTTTTTTTCATATTTTTTCTCATGTTATTATAAATGTATATCACATGAAAAATTGCTTAAAGAAATGATAAATAATATATCGTAAGGAAAAAACATAAAAGTCTGTTATGGATTTTTTCTTTTAGCCAATACTCTATGGTTTGCAAAAGGAGCAGAGGAATGAGTAATCGTAAACATTTGAAAAACACTGGCCTGCACTTTTTAATAGCCACAAAGGCATCACAACCAGCAACAGCTACAATGCCAATGAGAAGGCATAAACAAAATGAGCGTAAGAAAAGGGACTTGTTTGTTTAACACTTAAGTTTTACAAGACTTTGCGAACGCACAAAAACTACTTACTGTGCGCTTTTAATACCAGTTTCAACCAAAAAGCAAACAAATCATAATCTTTAGTTTCTCAGACGCCACATAACCATGCAAATAGGGGTTTCGTTTTGAAGAAAACGAAATATGGAGACATTTATGGCAAGGCAATTTGGGATGAGTTTATTAGTTCTCTTCCAGTTTTGTTCTAGATCTGTTCTTGTTCTGTTCTAGTTCTGTTCTAGTTCTATTCTAGTTCTATTCTAGTTCTGTTCTAGTTCTGCCACATCCTAATACAATTCAAATAAGTTTCCCCTTACTTGAAATCCCTACATCTAGTGCATACATTCATTCACTAACTATTGATGAGAACTAATGCACAGATTCCAAAGAAATGAACAGCAGCCAAAAGCATCCAGCCTGCAAACATTATTTTTGTCTGGCCTTAGACTTGCTGCTGTTGTTCTTGTGACCATTTGGTCATCATTGCGTATAAAAATGTAGTTTGTATATGGACTGCGTTTCTACTACAAAAATAAATTTCTGCCATATTTTCTTGTTGCTGTTGTAGTAGTTGTTGTCGCTGTGAGTTTAGCCTGAGATTTATTGATGAGTTTTAGCCAAAGGGCGCCATTGGGGGCTGGTCACTGATCGCACCATGAAATTATTAAAATGTGACAGTTGAACGATTAAATGCAATCATTTTAAATGTTTAAACTCTTCAGATTTATGTTAAATGATTTATTACGATGCGTTAGGTAGGTGCATATAAAGGAGTAGGAGTCTACAGTTGTAATGCCTATTTTTTTGGTGTATTTGTGGCATAATGAGTATTTAGTTAAGAGAGATGGTTGGCAAGTTCAGCAACTTAAAAGAAAAAATTAAAAAAGAAGTTCAATTTTAACATTGTTTCTGTAAATATTTTATTTCTTAGAAAATTTGTAATTCTATGTGCCATAATTTGTCAATTTTTAAATTTTAGAAACATACCATTAAATCACAAAATTTAATTAATTAAGAAAATTTTGATTCCGTAATATAATTTTTTTATCAGTTCTGCTACACTTCCTGGTCTAAACTTATTAGATATGAGTCAGTCAGTTCAGTTCAGCTGAAAAAACAGATACATATATTTATGTATATAACAAAATTTTAAAATGAAAAAATACGTTAAATTGAAAATATAAAAAAAACTCATATACTTATATTTTAGATTTAGCAAAACCGCATGACTTTTGAATTGTAGCAGCTTTATTTTATAATAATCTATAAAAAATCTCCAAAAGCACTTCAAAAATTAGTCAACTAGATAAGTAAAAGACTGAATAACTCTTGAAAACTTTTCATTTCAATAAATACTCATAGGTATTGTTAAACATTGCAACTTGACTGAGAAGAACAATAGACAAGAGGAATTTTTAACAAAACAAGGATAAAGAAACTCAAATCATAACAAAACATTATTGTGGAGTCATTTATGCCACAAACCAAATTATTTTATTTATTTATTAAGAGAACGTTATTAAAAAATGTAAGAAGAAACAAAATTACCACATTATTGAAACAAAATAATGCAACACGTTGTAACAATGAAACAGTATTAAACCAATGACAGTGTAATAAAAAGGATTTAATAGGGTAGAAAAAACTTTTTCGGCAACATCGAACTGATTATACCTTAATTAATTACTATTCAAGTTAATATTTTTTGAACTAGTTCAGTTCTAGTTAAGTTATAGTTCATGGCATTCGATATCGAGCGAGAAATTTAGTACATTTTATCATAATTTCGATATCGAAATTATTTTTCGATACGATAGCTCATTAGATCACAAATGCGGTAATTTGGCCCCAGTTCCATTCATTTCTAGTTCAGTTATAGTTTAGTACTAGTTCAGTTCGAGTTTAGTTCAGTTCTAGTTTAGTTCAGTTCTAGTCTATTTGGGTGCCCCGATAGACTAGGCGATAGTTTGCCGGACTATAAGTCAGAGGGTTGCGGGTTTGATTCCCGCTTCGCAGTTTATGTTTGTTAATTATATTAAAAAAAAAGTTTAGTTCTAGTTCTGTTCTAGTTCTTTTCTAGTTTTGTTCTAGTTCTGTTCTAGTTCTGTTCTAGTTCTGTTCTAGTTCTGTTCTAGTTCTGTTCTAGTTCTGTTCTAGTTTTATTCTAGTTCTGTTCTAGTTCTGTTTTAGTTCTGTTCTAGTTCTGTTCTAGTTCTTTTCTAGTTTTGTTCTAGTTTTGTTCTAGTTCTGTTCTAGTTCTGTTCTAGTTCTGTTCTAGTTCTGTTCTAGTTCTGTTCTAGTTTTGTTCTAGTTCTGTTCTAGTTCTGTTCTACTTTTGTTTTAGTTCAGTTCTAGTTGAACACACCCTAAAACTTCTAATACGGGAGTAGGGCATACAAATTCATTAGATTTTAGAAACAAACAAAACAAAACAAAACAAAAAAAAAAGGATACGAGTAATATAAAGCATGCGAATCAATTGGCAAGCAAGGGAATGAATTATTTTATAAACGGACTATAAAGATTCACTGAAATATTTTGTTTTTGTTCTCTTTGATGAACGCCCCAGGTGAACTTTTACATGGTGGCTGGCAAAACATTGAAATGCTTTTTTTGCAACATCAATGGGGGGTTTGGCATTGATGACGATGATGATGAAGTCGATAAACATATTAATGAAGATTTCGATGATGTTAATATGCGTTCTAGTGCTAATAGCACAACAATTGTTCAGATGTTGTTACTATGTATAGTGTAGTTCTTGATGTTGTACACAAAGTCAAAATCTAAAAACTTACACTGTCTACGAGGAATAACACAAGCAACCGTTGTGGTAGCAACCAGAATTTCATTAGATATTTATTTGTTGGTGTTGTTGTTATTCTTATTTATAAAATGTAATTATAGCTTCCAATAATAATAAGCAACCGACCGACTGCATTGTTATGTGTTTTTTCTTTTATTTTTTGTTTGGAATTACGAGCACGAAATTTTGCTATGTGTGTCACATATGTTGAAATTTTTGTTAAATTTTGAAAAAATGGCGTCAACAATGAAAAAAGTTATTTTAATAAATTTCTTTAAAGAGGCGTAAAATTCTTTTGGAGTATGCATCCTGTGGTGTTAATAAAACATTATTAAATTTTTGAAAATTTAATTTCAGAAAAAAATCGTTTTACTTTTGTTGTCTGCCCGCTTTTTTGGTTTTCGATTTGATGGAAAGGTGTTTAAATTTTATTTTGTAGAATTTGTGAGTTTGAAGGAGTTGTTGCAAAGGTTTAATAGAAAGTTGAGTTAAGCATGGAATAAAAGTAAAAACTAGAACATAACCAGAAACTTTGCTGAACTTTGTAAATATTTTTCGTTACATCGGAAATTGTTGTTTTTTAAATATAAATTGAAAAATTCTAGTTTGCTTCGTAGCACTCTAATTCTTTTGATATAAATTCTTTTGATATGGTTGCTCATTCCTATTATTTTGTTACTCGTGCTAATAATTAATGTCTTAGAGTCTATCTTCCTCAAATATCTCTTCAACAATTAAAGCAGATTAGCAGCTGCTTAAAACGTTAGGTAAGACTAATTATAAAAGAAAAAGGTGTAAATAAAATTATATGCTGGTTATCTTCTCATATTATTAATAAAACATGCATACGAGTGAACAAACAAACAATTTTAAAAGATAAATTTGTAAAACGTCCACAAAACTAAACCAGAAACTATTTAACACAACTATGAAATGTATGTATGTGTTTAAGAGCCAAAAGCATAAATAATAAAATAAGCCACTAATTTTAAGGTAAATATGACAATATTTTTCTAAGGACACAAAACAAGGTTTGTTGCAACGGTACAATGCTGCTGAGCGGAACAAGACCACCAACTGATTTTTCATACGAAAAACTAAAGTCCTTCATAAATGTATACACTAAAAGAAATTCAAATAATTTATGAAAAGTTAAGTATAGTAGTGTTACTAATTTCTTTGAGTGTTTGTTTTTTTGTAAACTAAAAATTCTATACAATAATCCACCTAAAAACTATTTATGAAAAACTTTCTTTACAACTTAACAAATTCGTTAACATAATGAGCCATTTAATATGTACAAACTGTTAAAGGATCCTTATAAAATTATATTTTCTATCCATTCTCATACATATTTTCTATTATATAATGCTTGTTAAAGGACCCAAACATACAAACATTTGTCAGCCATTAGCACGTGCGACTGGAGACAAGGATGTTGTTGGACAATAGTGACACAAAACAAAGTACAGGTCCTTTTGAATTTACCTTTTTTTTTTGTTAGTCGTAGCCGCTGTTGCCATCAATAAATAAATAGTCAATAGCTAAAGAAGTGAAGTGTTAAATTTATTGACATCTCGTTTGTTAAAGGTGACAAAATGCATATTGCTGTGCTGCTTTTTGGCCACAGTCCTTGTCGTCAGCGTTATCGTTTGCATCAACCATCAGGCATCATTTTATATTACAAGCAGCCTCATCTTCTTTACGTTTTGTCATGAGATATTTTTCCTTCATATTTTTCTGTTAATTTTGTCATCATCATCATCATCGTATTTTTACCTTTGCCAACATTCCTTGTGGCCTTTGCGTTTTACACTCTTTTTTTATGACTTTTTTTTGTGTTCTGCTGGCACCCCTGGGGTTGTTATTTGATTTCCTATCAATATAATTTCATAACTTTTGATATGATGAATATCAATTCTATAAGTGTTAAAAAAAGAAAAACAAAAAAAGTATTGAATGAAAAGCAGTTTGGGTTTGTTCTGACAATTACAGAGTTCCTCTCTTAAAATGTTTATGAATGATTTATCGAAATTGACTTTAAAGTCAATTTATTCATTCTCAAATGGCAGTAATATTTGTCACGCGCTTTCTTTGACCATATTCCAGAAATTCCCGGAAGTTTCGAAAAAAATTCGCTTTTACAAAATGTGGCTGATTGCTGATATAAATTTAGTAATACTGAAAAGATTTCCATCCCAAGGATATCCTGGATGTAATTCCATAAGAGATAGCGACAGCTGTGCCAAGAGCTTGCTGGAGATCGAAACTGGTTAGAGTTTGATTGTTTCATCCGCAGCTGAATAGAGTCTTATCTGATCTGTGAAATCAGAGTGCAGGTCCTCTAACTGAAATTGGTTGTGGGCTCTGAGGTACACGTATTCGCCGTGGTTGTTACCCAAAGCGGTGCTGCATAGGTGCTGGCAGTCTTCATTGATAGGATCATGTAGTGGCCTAGTCCACCGCTGATCTGTTGTCATTGCCACCTATGCTTAAAGTCAGTAGCAATTGCTGGTTTTCTAGAAATAGTCTGTTGTCATGCTAATTGACTAAGCAATGATGGCAAGCTGTTCGTTACATTGACCGTTGCAGTCATGTACGAGAAATTGCAAATTGTATGTTCCTGGCAAGTTCATACAAGTATGCTCTTTGCAAAACATGTTTTGTGTTCAGTGTATTCTTGGCCGAAAGGAAGTGTACTCACCTTAAAAGGTGTGAAGATAAATACGTCATATACACGTCAGTTAAATACGTCCCACACTTATACGTTTTACACACTGTTAAACTAGTTTCAAAAATGAAAAAAAAATTGTTTTCAAAAAAATATTTCTCTAATCCAGGGCTGATTCCAGACATATACTATATTGTTTTTAAATCTACTAGTCCTAGGCTACTCCCACTCTGGCGGTGACCCGATTCATGTCTTCTCTAAATGTTCCATAAATCCACTTGAAAATTCCATATTTTTCATAATTTTTTGGTGAAAAACTATTTTTTTTTCCTTTAAATGTTTATTATTCATTAATTTTGAAAATTATACATATATTCCGATTGATTTTTGTACATAAAATGCAAATGCAAATCACTGATGGGATTTGTGGTACAATTGTACCATATTTGGTACAAACAAAACTTTATTGGTACGCTGGTACAGTTCATCCCTTTTTGGTACAATTTTTTTAAGGCGAATTCACTTTTCAGGTGCGGTTGAGAGCACCGCTGTTCTACTTTTTTTTCTTACTTAGAGAGAGAAATGTCAAAAGTTGCTTGTGTTTTTGACATATCGACCAACGAAAGCAACAAACAAAATTTGAAAAATTGTCTTACGTTTTTAAGTTTTCTTTCTGTTATTTTGTTTTTATTGAATAAAAAGTGTTATGAATTCTTACTATATGCTTTTTTATTTAATAGCGAAATTTAGGTACAATTGAGACGGTACAATTTAAGAATTGTAAGATCCCAACAGTGATGCAAATACAAAAAAATATTTTTCTTTCAATTTTAAAACTAGTACAACAGTGTGTGGAACGTATTTAACTGACGTATGTGGGATGTATTTATCTTCACATGCTTCTAACCTTAATCTTGAATAAATCTGTAAAGATTTCTAGATTACTAGTCGCATTAAAAGCTCTGCGGTTGAAAGCTTAAATACTTTCCTTAAAGCTTAACTACACTAATTTCTCCTAAACGTAAAAATATTTTCAAAAATTCCACTACCATTTCCCAAAGCCTTCATTATTTGGAATAAGAACAAAAAATGCGAAAATATTAACTAATTTATTATACAAATTAAAGTCATTTATAACACAAACTACTAAAAAATAAACAAAATTATTATAATCAAAATCTAAATTGATTACAATACAAATAGAATGAATTACTAAATCAATTTATCAATGTTGTTTGTGTTAGTTATAAATAAAAATGTAAAGCCTTTTACAAAGATGGCAAAATATTTACGTTGGTTTTTTGCTTCTAACAAAATAAAAAAAAATGAAAGAAAAAGAAAAAACGAAACGTAAATTAGGGACACACACACACAGAACTAAAAGAAAATAATAGACAACCCGCAGTTAATGACGAATTACTAAAAAACATGCAAGGATTTACTGTTTTTTACTACTGTAGTGCGCTACGGTGCGAGTCAATAAGAGTTTTTCGCCAAAGACCATGAAATAAATAATAAAAGGAAATAAACTGACTGACAGATCCGGTCTATAAAGTCCTCTGGCTATGCTCACACACACACACGTACTCTCGAGCCGGAAAAAAGGTGTCAAAAACTTAAGCAGCCAAGTTAGAATTATTAGCGTAACGAATTACAATTTTTGTTTTCAAAAAGGAAATATTGTTTACATTTTCAAACCCACAAATAGAGAAATATTCAAGGAAATAGATTTAACAATGTAATTTTTCATAAGCGATACTTACGATAAGAAACAGCTTAAAAAATATAGGAAAAGAAAGAAAAAAAGGAAAAGATAGTGGAAATTTGTTGTAACAAATATGAATCTATTAAATAATATTCGGTCACACTTTAGTTTTTTACTATTCCCTTTTTTTCAAACACAGCTACAGTTATTCTTTTAAAAAATGTAATCAGTAGAAATATATTTATATGAGTGCTGAGCAATGACAAAAATAGAATAGTCCCATTTTAATTTTAATTAATGACCGTTGTTGATGCTTTTTTTGTACTCCAATATAATTTTCAATTGAGTTTCTAGTTGCTGTCGTATATCATTTAAAATTGCGACACTTTCTGTAGTGCAATTTTACCTTAAACTGAGGCTCTTTATATTGTCCTGGATTAGCTTCAATTGCACCATGTCTATAATCCAATTTTAACATACATTTTTCTATTTTAGTTTCAATTAAGTCATATTTAAGCTTTAATTAAATTTTTGAAACCTTTGTGCGATATAAATTAATTCAAAGTATTTAATTTTCTCATCTTTCTGGCAACAGTGTGAAGTTAAATATGTTTTGACGTAACGACTAATGGCAAACGTATTTAAATATAAAATACAATTTAAAATAAATTTTAAATACGTTATGACCAAAAAAACAATTTAATGAAAAAATTTATTTTAAATTGGGCATGAAATTTTAAATGGTTATAAAAAACAATTTCCTTAAAACTTGATATAATTATGAAGTTCTTCTTAAACAATTTTGGACTTCTATGAGGGATTTTGGCCAAAGTGGGCAAATGGAGTAAAGATATGCATAACCACTATATAGGATATGTGCGCAATGGGAACAGCTATCAGATGCTGTTTTTGGAATTCCAGAATTGAATTTGTGAAATTTTTTATAAACTTTTAAAAATTCACTTAAACCATTTTGGACTTCTATGAGGGATTTTGGCCAAACTGGGCAAATGGAGCAAAGATATGCATAACCACTATATAGGATAATTTTTAAAAGTTTATAAAAAATTTCACAAATTCAATTCTGGAATTCCAAAAACAGCATCTGATAGCTGTTCCCATTGCGCACATATCCTATATAGTGGTTATGCATATCTTTGCTCCATTTGCCCACTTTGGCCAAAATCCCTCATAGAAGTCCAAAATTGTTTAAGAAGAACTTCATAATTATATCAAGTTTTAAGTAAATTGTTTTTTATAACCATTTAAAATTTCATGCCCAATTTAAAATAAATTTTTTCATTAAATTGTTTTTTTGGTCATAACGTATTTAAAATTTATTTTAAATTGTATTTTATATTTAAATACGTTTGCCATTAGTCGTTACGTCAAAACATATTTAACTTCACACTTAAATATGTTTTACGTAAGTCGTTACGTCAAAACATATTTAACTCGGCATATTTATCTTCACACATTTATAATTTAAGCCAGCCTAAAATTGGACCATATAATGGGACTCAACTGAAACTAGAACAGGACTATAGAAAGGGCCTCAATTGAAGCAAGTTTAGCCAGAGACTAAACTAATACTTCAAAAATGTGGGTTTCAAAACAGATGTTGGATTTCATCTTTAGTAACTAATATGTCATTTTCAAGGCTACATATCTATCATTTATTCAAACTTATCTATTGAACATTATAATTAACCAAGCAAAGTTTTTTTTTTGTGCTAACAAAGCGTTATATTTGCATTACTTCTTTAATTTGAAAAAAAGTGCCGCCGATTGCTCACCGATGCTTATGGTCAATGTGTTTGATCGGCTTTTATGTGCGAGAGATGGTTTGTGCGGTAATTTTAACACGAAAGCCAAATAGCGCCCAGATCAGCCAAACAACTTTGAAGACCAAGAACTGGCGGCATTATTTCATGATTGATTTTGCATGTGCGAAATGAATAAGGAAATCATTTTTGCACCGAATCATAACTTGCGATAATAAATGGATTCGTTACGATGAGAGATTTTATGTGAAGCCCTGCCAACCAGCACTAAGAAAACGCTTTGCATTTGGACGATCCAAAAGTATTCTATCTAGTATGAACTGCCTAGATATCACGGTGTATCTGGGATACGCTTCTATTTAAAACAGAGTATCCAAAATGGGCTTGATTTATTCATGGCCTCAAAAGATGAGCAGTTCTTTGTTGTCAGAAAGTTGGGAAAATGTAATTGCTAACAATGGCCAATACGTTGGGTCAAATTATATTAACAAATATTTTAATATAAATGCTAAAAATTTAAGAGAAAAAAATCCCGCATATTTAAGTTATACGCCCAATATAACTCAGTATAGTGCAGACGTTGCGCCGTCCGACTACTATTTGTTTCGATCAGTGTTGCCATTTTAGCACTTTCAGTGCTAGATTTAGCATTTTGTTTCCCGAAAATGCATTGAAATTTTTAAAAATTATCCTAAATGCTTTTTAGCATAATTTGCTTGATAAAAAATTTTTTTCTCGATTTTTTATTTACTCCAAAAAATACTTTTGGAGAAATAAAAAATAACTTTTATTAATATTTCAACTAAATTTCTTTCGGAGTGCTATTAGCTTAAATCTCTCCTATAACGACTTCTGCAGAAATTGTCATGTGCTAAGGAGCGGTTTGTAAGGTATCTCCATTGTCAGCCATTGTGTATTGAGAGCTCCCCTTTTGACACCTCTTTAACTATGACTTCGAATATTTCTATAAAATGCTGTGAGCAGAAATGAATAAAGTTGGTAAAAATGCAATGATTTGGCCAGAAATTGTGGTCTCTCTTTTGTCACCTTTTCAACTATAACTTCAGATATTTATATAAAAGACTGCCTAGTTTAACAACACATTTGCGTAATCATTTTAATAGATTTACAAATTATCAACCTATAAAAAAGCCATTAAAAAGTTCTTTCCTCAAATATCAGTTTTAAAACATCTTAAAATCACATAAACAACACACAAAAAATTACATGCACGAGTATAAAAACACAATTCCAAGGAAATGTTTAATAATATACTTGTAATTTATAAAAATTACCCTTAAACAAAATATGAATAAAAAAAATAGTAAGCAAATTTGCCACACATGCCTACATGTTGTGGGCTTTCTGGATAATAAATCCAATTATGACAATGATGGAAAATGATAATGATAGCAACGACAATGTTACTGATTCTGATGACGATGACAACGATAATGTTAATGATGAGTGAGTGAGTGAGTGGATGAGCTCCCCCATCTCTACGTTACGAGGCAGTTGGTATATAAAAAAAAAAAACACAAAAACCCCGTAATTGCTGCAATCTGTATAAATTTGTCAGTTCATCAGAGACAATAACTTGAAATGAACAATTGCTTTTGATTAAATAATATGTGAAAAGACGAAACAATAAAAAAACAGAACTTAAATAAATATATGTACATATTTGTTTTTGTATGAACATGAATAAAACAAATCAAAACATAGCGAGAGGAATTGAAATAAATTTGACCACAATTTCATTAAATTAATGAATTTATTGCTGTTGTAATTGAGCTGGGGGGTTTTGTACAATGTATGCATACCGAATAATATAAGGGTCGCAAGAGATTAGGTCAAGTGTTATGGTAGTTTATAGATAGAGGGAGTTTAAGTGGTCTAGAAAACCAATTAAGGTTTTTACACATATACAGCACAAACATACATATGTATGTATAACATGTTATACATACATATAGAGAATATAGTTATTATATTAAAAGAATTTATTGTCAATAAAGGAGAAGGCTAATCGAATATCTGAGAATATGAAGTCATTCATATCCACCTGTCATTTGTGAACCGTTTTAGTTTAAAAGTAAAGCCGAAATTCAAACGAAATTAAAGTTAGAGGCTTTTAAACTCGTTCATAGGTCTCCAACATCTGAAAACGTTAACATACTATAAAATTCTTCGCGGAAAAGTTCAACTAACCAACTTAGATTATATTCCAAAAGAAATCCAATTCGTTAGAAAGATCATAATACTATTCAATTCAATTGTTTTCTATAAGATAAACATAAATGTTTTGTATTATTCTAAAGGAATGGTCACACATGGAAAATATTTGACAAAAAGGTGTAACCACTAAGTAAAATATATTTTATTTATTTCGAAAATCTGTTTTATTTGGGACAAGTCAGACAAACAAATTTAGTTTTTCCGAAAAGATAAATGCTTCGGCTATCGGTCGGCTAATGACTACTTAGATGGCAAACAATAGATACGAATGTAATCCGACGAGATAAATTCTTCAGTTCCGGTCGGCTAACTAAGACGTGGCTAAGATTATAATCCGACGAGATAAATGCTTCTGCTCTCAGTCGACTAACTACTGGTATCGGCTACGGTATTATTAAGAAGTAAGAACTTAGGCCTTGTCTGTCCATGTAAAGCTAGATCGGAACTTAGATATTTGCTTACACTACGGATCAGCGTTGTCAACTTTGAAATTTCAAAACGCTGCAAAATGGAGAAAAACGCGCCATTTTAAAAAAATTGCACCAAGTTTAGTTTTTCTTTTTTATTTAAAATGTTTATTAAATTAATTTCACATAAAAAATATAATATTTTTGTATTATAAATATAATAATAAAACAGTTTTCAACAGTTCAGCGTTTTAGAAAAAAAAATAAAACTTAACAAGAAGTTTTAGTGGCTTTGGTTGAACATTCTAGATACGAACATTCATGAACTTGCAGACATAAACATTTTAGTATCTTAGCTCCGAACCATCTAGAAATTATGATTTGTGTATAGCCCAACCAACCAATAGACCAACAGGGCCAATCAAGTTGAGTGAGTCTATTGTGAGTCATCGTTGCGTGAACATCAAACTGTAATTTCAGTAAAAGGCAGAGTGTTCATTAAAATTGTTTTTGTGTATATATGAATAAATAAAGACTCGTTATATGTATTTTCTTCAAACTACTTGACGCTTTTATTTTGCAAATATGTAAAAGGAATCTGGTTTATTTAAGGGAAATAAACCACCGTTTTTAAAAGGTAAAAACGTAACAATATGCTATATTGTTGAATTGGTTTTTGTAACTAGACGTTACATTATAGTATTGCGGAATTACAAAGAAATGGGAACTACATATATCTTAGAACTTGTGAAAAGTATTTCGGTAAATTTTGATTCTGAATTTCCGTTTGATTTGATGACGAGACAATTCTGAGACGCAAAGATGTTTAGATTAATAGAATGTCGTATATATCTAAATGAGATATAAACACATTAGTGTATCATGGTGTTTTGGCAACTACATCTTGGTAGGGATGATCTACGATAGAATTTGATGATTGAGCGGAAGCTACTTTTACTTGCTCGTAATAGGTGAGCAATTAAAGCGTTCTGCCCAGTGAGAAAAGATATAGTGTTCTGTACATCAGGAATCTGTCTCGTGACAAGATATGTCTGGGTATTGCTTTAAACGGCTTTCAAATAAATTATTGTGATATATGGAAGAGAATTTACTTCACCCAGGCAGCCAATGGTCCTGGGGATAGAGACGCCCAAAAAACTTGGCCACTCAATTTTATTTTCCTGACTTAAGTATTTTAACAAACTAGATGCAACTACTAGATGGAAATGTTCATAAATAAACCCGTACTTGTGAGCTACTTTATACCATTCAGGAAGCTTGTTTTCACATAAAGAGGACGAGAGGTAATAAAAAAGTGATAACATTTAAACTGCTTCAAAACACACAAATCTTTATTTTACATGCTAAATAGAAAACTAATTTCCACTTTCGAGTAAAAGCATTCGACCATGTTTGTGGCTCCATTTTGTTAAAACATTTGTTTTCATTTGTCTTCAAAATCCCGCCTCTTTCATCCGAATTTAACAAATACAAATGATTAGCATTAATGTGAGTTATAATTAAATGTTCTTATTTAATATTAACAGTTTTTATTATTATTTATTCATTTAACCGCAATGTTCTTACACTACATATAGTACATACATACATGTTTAATAGTTTTCATGTTTTTAATGTTGTCATTAATTCTGTGCTGTGTTTTCTTTGCTGTTTCGTTTTCTCTCTCTTTCTCTCGTTCTTTTTCTTCTATATTTTCTTCCTTTATCATTAAAAATTATTTATTAGTGAAAATATAACATTAATTACCTGTGTATAAGGCCTTAAATTGTGCTTCTGTTATTTATAAGATGCAGTAAAATGCCAGCGAAATAAATTCATGAGTGTAAATTTATGAGCAAAAAAGTGAAAATAATATAAAAACATAAAAGGGAAGAATGGCTGAGGAAGCTTAGTCCCAATTTACACGAAGCAATTCTTTAAGCTAAGATGATTAACTTTGAAACATCAGGGTGAGGGGAAGATAAGACGAGTACACACTTGATTGTAGCAATTCATGTTACTATCTTACTCGTATTACATATCAAATAAAAATACGAGCGATTTAAGCAATAAGAATTGTGCTGTGTGAACACCGAGGAAATTTCAAAGAAAAAATTGTATAAATCTTTTCAATAAAAATTGCTTCGTGTAAATTGGGACTTAAGCTGGTAAAGGAAGTTATTAGAGGGCAAAATACTATTGAAACTACACTATAAAAGTAAAACAGAATTAAGAAAGCTTAACTGCTTTGTAGTTGAACAAAATTTTCTTAGGAGAGAAATTCCTAAGCATTTCCTTAAAAACTCATAGCACCTCTTTCCGGCCGCTCTACTTCCCTTGGCATAATGTTCTACTCGTTGTGTTTTTGGTGTTGGTGTGCTGCATTTTCTATTGCATTAAATTTACTCCAGCGCCATTAGCAGCAGCAAGCAACAGCATCATCGTCATGGGCTGCAAAGAATGAATTTTCATTATTTGCAAAATAAAATCTTGTTTAATTAATAATTAATTGTATGATGCTGAAATGAAATGTGAAAATATAAACTACAGCTTCTGTTTAATTTCCAACAAGTTTTTGTTGTTGCTCATGATTTCTTTTTTTTGCTGGCCATCGAATAAAGCGTTGAAGGCACAAACACAGCCAATGATGAACGCACAGCAAGTGGCAACAAAATGGTAACCAGGAAGACAACAAATTCCATTTAATATAAAAATTGGGAAAAAATATACAAATATTTTTCATTATTTTTTTATTTGTATGTGTATGTATGTATGTATTTTAATGCAATTAAAAGAAGAAGGAAGAATAAATGTTGAAATTTAATTAATAAAAAGGAATACATATAATGAATTTGTTTGAGGTTAAATAGTTTAATTATGAACAATAATATGATGTTTGTTTGTATCATACCCGCTATCCAATTAAGGCAGATAGATATTTATTAATAAACTCGGGAATGGTAGATATATTGAATGGAAAGATATGAACAGGAAGAGTTATCTACTCTCAATGCCTAAAACAGTACTTGTTTTAAAGAATCTTAATGTTGCTTGGAGAAGCTATCAAAACAATGCACAATGTACACAATGCGATCAACTTAATGAACCCAAGTAGTTGCTTCTGAGAACGGCTACCCATGGAATCTAACTTAACCTAATGTTGGTCCTTTTAGCGCTTCCAAGGTTGCTATAAACCTTCACAAACTTTGATTTCTTACAAAAAAACAATTTTTTAATTGCGTTGAATAACGAAATAAAAAGCAAGATATTATTGTTTAAATGTCAGCTTCTTAAATGAGCGACATTGGAGATCTCCCCTAAGCTAGAGTTACAAAACCGTATAAGCAGTACTTTTTTTCTGGTATATATTAATTATTACATATTTAGGCACAATTTGGCTGTCGCAGCATTTGAAATTAAAAGAACCATGTAAATTTTATCAAGCAAATATGCAAATAATTTAAAAGAATTCATCATTAAATCATTAAATTGTTTATTGAATTTGTAAATGAAAACTAAAATCGGACAGATGTCCACCTTGACAACGCATCGACTTTTACCGAAAGAAGATAAATAGGCTTGCATTCCGAGATAGAGGATATTGGGATATTGAGGAGTACAAAGGAGAGGAAAAAACATATGTAAATCGTACAGTCTTTGCAAAGGAACATCGTTAGTTTTGAGTTTCCGGTTGATTTGATAGCGAGATGAGGCTAAACGCAGGAAGTTTGTGGTTAAGACATGTCTATAAACAGAATTTTTAATCAATGACGCCTCCATGCCATTGATGATCGAAAAAGCGAATATCGAAAATGTTTGGCACTAGGAATATTGACTGACGGCAAGGATTAGATGTCCATCAAGGAATGCCGGGTATATATGAATAAGATAGAAAAACATTACAGGTGATTTGGCAACTACATTTTTATAGCGGATGAGGATATGATTTTATTCATACGATCTAATTTGACTTGCCGAGGGTAGGTTAGACACTGAATTTTTCTGCCAAGTGACATGTGATATGTATAATATAATAATATAATCAACTTTTAGCGAAATTTTCAATCATATTTTGACGGCACGCATGTATTTTGAGTTTTAAGGCTGTAATGGAGACGACCCTATATTTATGTGATTATCAGTTAGAACGATAATTTACTATGTTTAATAAGTAACTAAAACTCAAATGAAATGAAGAATAGCGAATTTAGGATCAGTTTTTTCATAAACTTTTACAGCGATCTTTACAGAATTGTATATATTAAAAGGTTTATTTTTCTGGGAAGCCAATAAGTGTCATGAGTGTATTTAATGTCAAAGATATATCGTCAGAATAATTGAGATCTTACGAGCACAAATTTATATATTACAATCAATTCCAACTGAATTTACAATATCTCCTATGCATAAACCTCTTTCATAGAACTAGAACTGTTCTGTAACTTCCATGGGAAGAGAAGTGAGAACTTTGCATTTTCACGATGAAGCCACAGAAATAAAGAAATAATTATCTATATAAATTTTAAGGATTTACAATATCTCCTATGCAAGTGATAAACCCCTTTAATAGAACTAGAACTGTTCTCTAACTTCCGTAGAACCAGATATAATTCTGTGTCATTTTCAATATAGTATTTTCTAGTACATATTCATATCAGTGTTGTCAAACATTACACAATTGCACTTTTTTTGATGCACTTTAAACACAGTTGGTACCGTGGTACTACAACGAGTCATTTGGTATAATTTCAAAATACTGTTGCATCAAAATTTGGTAGTGCAGATGAAAAATGTAGATAAATTTATCATTTAAGTTACTATTTGTTTAATAGTGCGATGTAATAATGCAAATAGATTTTATTAAATTTTATAAACATTTTGGTACTGATATCAATTTGATCTTTGAATATAGATGCATATAAGATGATTATTACGACAGAAAATTGTTGGTTGAATTATCGAACAATGGGAATTCTTCACATTAAATGATTTTGAAGCTGAAGAAAAAAACTAAAGCTTAAAATGTAGTTAATTAGGTTTTCAAAATCGTAAGAAGTTAACCCTTCTATTTCTTTTATTGTTGAATAAATAAATCTAGTAATTAAACCGATACTTCACTGGTAACAATATTCTAGATAAACGCAAGTAATATTCTTAAAGATTTCGAAGTTGCCGTTTAACTACCTATAAACAAATCCAAAATCAAGATAATTTACAGGAAACATTTTATTACGAAACGAGTTCTGTTTCTTTGCATTAAAATAAAATTGCTATAGTATCCCTTGGTAACTTTCTTCCTGGAACACTTGAACAAACGCTTTATCTGATAGCATTTTCCAATAGAGACCAGTTTTATAGCATTTACATATAATATCACCAGAAGTCAGATAATGATTCTTTGAAGAAGTCTTACGCCGTATCCTTTTTTATTACTTGCAATAAATCAATACCAGTCGAGTATAAATTTGTTTTAACATTCGTTATATGCACGAGGTTTAATCAAAAAATAACCGTTATTTTAAATTTTTTCAAAAAGTATTTATTTATTCATCATTAACTATCTTGTCCCTTCTTCAAAGTAATCGCCCTCAGATATAATACACTTATGTCAGCGTTTTTTTCCAATCCTCGAAACACTTTTTGGTATCGCCAACAGCTGCTGTTGCGATTCTTCTTTTATCTCCTTAATCGTAGCAAAACGTTTTCCTTTCATCGGTGTATTCAGTTTTTGGAAGAGGAAAAAGTCAGCGGGGGCCAAGTCCGGTGAATACGGTGGTTGAGGCATGATAACGGTTTTGTTTTTGGTCAAAAACTCACGCACAAGCATCGATGTGTGAGCTGATGTGTTATCATGGGGCAAAATCCTGACGAATTGCTTCGCGCAAACGGCGCATAACTTCAAGGTAGTATTCCTTATTGACCGTACGACCTTGTGGCAAGAATTCAGGATGCACCATGTCATTGCAGTCGAAGAAAACAGTGAACAAAATCTTCACATTGATTCGTCACCAGTTATGACCTTTTTGTGGAAATCTGGATCGTCGTTGACGATGTTCAACAGCTCCTGAGCGATGTCCATGCGACGTTGTTTTTGCTCAAAATTTAGTAATTTTTGAACAATCTTCGCTGCCGCACGTTTCATGCCTAAAACGTCCGTGAAAATTGCTTGGCATGAGCCGAACGATATTCCAACATCATCAGCAACCTCTCTGATAGTGATTCGACGATTATCCATTTAATTTCATTTCTTAAACAAAACTTGATACAGTTTCTTTGACCCATTTATGGTACACAGACATGTGTACCAACATAACAGAAAAAAATGAGAAAATCGAACATACGTGACTCACGAAATTTAAAAATAACAGTTATTTTTTGATCAGACCTCGTATAAGGTTTTGTTAAAAATGTTGCTATAAGAGATATCGAATTTTTGATAAAATAAGTTTGTGTTTAAGTTTTATTAATATTTAACAAATACTAAAAATGGTACCGTGAAGGTCTAAAAAGTACATTTTATTTATATGGCTGGTACGAAATCCAAAAACCCATTTTGCATCACTCCTCATTGAGTTTTTGCTTATCATATATCGAAGTATAAGGAAATGAGTTTCATTTCTATGATTATTCTAAATGTGTTTAGTCAGTGCTGTAATTTAAGAATTTCCGTTAGTAATGCTGGAAGAGTAATAATTTCAACTGGGATTCCTTTTTATGCCTTTAAATCCCACGATTATCGTGTCCCTCAATTATTTGCTTGTTTATTGGATTTTAAAAGGCTCATACACAGACACATTAACACTTTGCAGACTAAAACCTCCCCTTAATTTAATGATTAAGAGTAATTAAATACAGAAAACATTGCGTATTAATAACGTATCACAACATACATTTTTAGCTCAACATGGTTTTTGTCATGGGTTCACCATGAATGCCAATATTTAATTGAATTAAAATTAAGCATGAGTAGCCAACCTCCTGGCAAAAGAATTTAATTGAACACACAAGAACACCCACATACATACGAGTATATACTTAAACAAACTGTATTCTCAGTTAATATAAAAAAAAACAGAAATCTATAAAAATATTGTATATATATACGTGTGGGGAAAATGAACAATATTCCACATTAATTGCATTTGCAACAACAGCAGAGGCAGCAACAAAAATGATCATCATCAGCAACATCATCATTAACATTGTAAACATCACCCCCATTGCCTTTGTCATTGTACGTATACATATGTACATAGTATAAGAATTTGTAAGGAGAAGGACTTGTTGGTATAATGTTATTTACACTGGCGTCTCTGTGCTGGCGTATCATTGATAATATGATTAAATTACGCCAAAGTGGCGACATTTCAGAATTTTTTGTTTTTGTTTTCGTTATTTTTTATTTATTTTACTACTTGTATCATATTGGGAGGCCAATCAAAATGTTGGGGTAGAAATTTTCAACAGATCATGCCACACATTCACTTTGTACAGGGGAAAGGAAGAAAAAGACGTTACACATAGTGTGTATCCCGTTGCCATGACATGGCAGGGTGCCACTGTACTAAGTGCAAAATTAAATACGATTTTCTTTAACGTATTTTTTTCCTCTTCTGTTATATGAACATTTGCTAGATTATTTAACATACAAATATGTTTTGCCAGCAATTGTTCAAAGTGCTGCATAAAGGGTCCAGAGGTTAAAGTTAACCAGAGTTCGATGGCTTCGCCACTCAATTTGTTGGCATGTTGTTCAATGTTCAAATGTTAAAGGGACTTTCAACTGTCAATTCTTAGTGATTTTAGTCACGCTTTTCTTAAGCCTTTCTTAATTGGTAAACTAAATGTCGTTTCTATTTGTACCACTTCTCTTCAAAATATCAATATTCTTGATTTTGTCCGAGAAGAAATTTTTAAAAACTCTTCGCTTAAATGTTTTTTATTATTAATGTAACACAAAGACGATTGAATACTTTTAAACCACAAAACGATATTCGTTTATTAATATTTAAGAAAAGCTAAAAGCAGAAGATTTTGTTGTAATGCATCCCAAATGTAGCACAGCATTTCGTTCCAAATATGCTGATTATCTATTTCTAATCCCTACAATTATTATTTTTATTGTCAAGAACTTCAATACCAACCCGTTTTGACTTTCCTTTGACTTTAGCCCAATATGTTCAAATTATTTTTCTATTCCACTGTCCAGATTTCTTCGATACCAATTCATTATAGCTTTTCAATAATAACAGGACAACAAAGGCAGCAAGTGTTTCTGCAGACATTCTGTTGTATTGATATTTAAAGTAATAGATAAAGAGGTGATCTGCAGATCACACTTGCAAATTGCTAGCCAACTATTGCTTTTTTTTTAATTTATCCATTTCTGCTTTTATATTTGAAAGGTATTTGGTGAAAATCGTGATCCAGAAAATTCTAATTTAATGGGGAGTGTTTATTATTATTTGAAAGAATATTTTTTGGCATTTATTTTTTGAAGATTATGCCCATTAAATCTTGGCCGTTGCTTAGTCGCAGATGGTCTATCCGTTGAATCCAATTTTCGAAGATTCGTTCGAGCATTTCGACTGGTAACTGGCGAATGACACGCGTGATGTTTTCCTACAAGGCGGGTTTGCCCGCATAAACTTTAGAGTTTACATATCCCCACAGGAAAAAAATCTAACGGTGAGATATTACACGATCTGGGTGGCCAATCGACCAGCCCAAAACGTGAAATTATGTGCTCATCGAGGTGTTCTCTCAATAAATCCATTGATTAATACGATGTGTGGGAGGTGGCGCCGTCTTGCTGAAACCAAATGTCGCCGAGATCACGAGCTTCAATTTTAGGCATCATATAGTCGGTTGTCATGGCACAATAACGGTCGCCATTGACGGAATCGACTCTCCACGGTCTTTTCTTCACAGCGTGATGGAAGTGGTCGATTCGGTCGAATATTATCTAATAATGAATGATGGGTCTCAAAACGCTCAGTAGGCCGATTATGTTGACTATAAGTTGAGCGAAGTGCACGAAACACAGTCCTCACAGAACGTGAATTTTCGTAATTGAGTTGAACGATTTGTAAACATTGTAAGTCTTTCCATTATTAAATGCCAAACAATACTAAATTAAAATAGCACGACAGCATGACACGACTAACACGTGATCTGTCAAAAAAGGCTATTGAAAAAAGTATCTCTACTTGAATCACCCTTTATATCCTAAAAATGTCGAATTTTTTTCAAATTTTTAACTTTTATTTTAAAACATTTGTACGATAAAAATTTATTTAAACCATTCATTATATCATCTACAATTGAGGCTCTTTCTGTAGTGTGATTATATGTAGGTATTGTCCTGGTTTAGCTTTTGTCTATATCCAATTTTAAAATAAATTGTAATATATTATCTTCAATCGAGTTATATTATTGCTTTAATTAAGGTTATTATATTGGTCAGTATTTTTTCAAATCTTTTTTGCAAAGTGTATGCCGAAACAAATAGTAGTCAGACGGGATAGTGTCTGGACTAAAGGTGGTTGAATTTCTCAACCTCTTCTTACCAAATAGTTTTTAACAGTAGCTTGAAACAAGTGATCGAGCGTTGCCATGATGGAATCTTACGCTTTCATGTCTGGCCGCAATATTCTGGGCGTTTTTCGACCAATGCTGGCTTCAAACGTATTATTTGCATTCGGTACAGGTTCCGTGTAAAGGTCTGGTTTCAGAAGCTTATAATAGATAGGACCCTTCAATTAAAATTCTAAGTTAAATTCTGTCAAATATTTTAAACATCACTGAGAAAAAATTTCAATAAAATTACTTGCCTTCAACCTCCCGTCTTGACATGACATAAATTTGTTCACTAAGCAAACAATTGCTTGTCTATGAGCTCTAAACATCAACATCGACACGTTTTCCCCACACAGAAGTATTTAAGCAAATTTGTGTACGTAATTCTGACGAGGTTTTGTTCTTGTGCTCTCAAAACGATGGCACATCAACACATGGGGTAAAATTTGCTTGTTGGAAGATTTAGCTTTTTGCAATCATTATATAAAACAATATCGAGTTTTTGCAGAATTTTCTTTCTATTGTGCTGTGAAATATTCTCACTGCTTAAATTTGTTGACAGAATAATTTTAGTGTTGTCACCAGGTATTTACAAAAAGCCGGTTTTTATGTAAACAATGCTTTAATGTCATAAAAAACAATAACTCCCACTTTAATAAACATAAAATATAACACAAATTCCCCTATGAATACCTTTGTCCATGATCTTTATTAAATTAATTAACATCAACATACTTTCTACTTTTTTCCTCTTTAAAACACTATAAACTTTCCCTTGTTCTTATTAGATTTTATTAACCCACATGTCTTAAGTACCCTTTCATACCATTTCATCTGTTCGCCCACATTTTAAGTGCAAAATCATCATTGATTCGATTATTATGTTTTATTTTCCTTTTATAATTTTCATTTTGTGGTCCTTAGGGCAAATGTGTCATGTGGATTCGGTGTATGTGGTTAATAAATAAACAACGGAGAAAAAAAAACAGAAAGAACTCTGGAATAAACAACCGTTTAACAAGCGAGCCACCCACCATTTCTACAGTCGCTCAATGCAAGTGTGAACAAGAGCCATAAGAAACCATTAAAACGCATTAAGGACTAAGAATACACCCTTAAATAAATAAGTAAGCAAACAAAAAGCTTAACAAAAAAGCCAATCTTAATACAAAAAAAAAAAAAGGAATTACTACAACGTGTTGCCAATGATACACCCCCATAATGGTTTCATTCTGCAGTGAACTTGTTCTCTTAAGGCTGTACGAAACTGCGAAAACAGTTGTGTAAATGCAATACAATAGGAACGAATTAAAAGTTTGTTGCTTTATTTAAGAAACAATAAACGAAATTAGAATATTTTAAGAAAGGAAAGTTATCTCAAATGTGCTTAAAATTACTTGTTGAATTAGATGAAATAGGTGGAGCCAAGATTTCCCACTGCACAGTGGTTTCGAAACGTTTTGTTGTGGAAATAATTCAGTATCTCGGGAGCAATTACAAATATCTTAAGGAAAGTTGACATGGTTTGAGCTGCGTCATAGGTGCAAAGTACGTCACCTCGGGCCTCACATTTTTTTTTAAAAAATCGCCAAAAATCCATTTATGATCCGAATCTGGGGAGGGCTATGCCCGCTTAAATGAGATAATTTACCTATGCATTCTCTTTCCGGATGATATAGGTATTAACATATACATAGACCACACAAATTTGTTTCTAAAAAAGAAAAAATATTATCACTTTTTCCGGGAAAAACGTTTAAAATATAAACCTTTTTACATGCTCCAACTTTGGATGCGTGTAACTTGCAATTTTTTTAATTTTATTTAGAATTTTATTGCAAATACATATAGTTGATATCTTAGAATAACTTTCTTTGAATCTCTGTAGGCCCGCCATATCAAAAAATCCCAAAAAATCGAGCAAAATAAAAAAAATATTAAGCATTTAAGCGTATTTTTGGTAAATCTTCTCAAGTACAGCTTATTTTAAATTTAAGCTAATTCCGATCATAAATGGATTTTTGCCGATTTTTTTAAAAACTGAAAGACGCGAGGTGACGAACATTGAACTGCAAATCAACTCTAAAATACCTCAGCTCCAACTATGTGCAATTTCGTTACAGTATCTATTATAACTTCCCAGATAACTTCCAAAAAATCGTGCAAAATAAAAAAATATTAAGCATTTAAGCGTATTTTTGGTAAATCTTCTCAAGTACAGCTTATTTTAAATTTAAGCTAATTCCGATCATAAATGCATTTTTGCCGATTTTTTTAAAAACTGTAAGACGCGAGGTGACGAACATTGAGGGGCCACCCACTAGCCCCTTTCTACCTAACTGCAAATCAACTGTAAAATACCTCAGCTCCAACTATGTGCAATTTCGTTACAGTATCTATAATATCTTCCCAGATAGCGAAATATTTCCAAAATAAAATGTTTCTGAACCACTGTGCACTGTAAATATAAATGTTAACAAAACTAAATGTCATACAATAAGCTGATTTGTTTATTCTTTCTTACTTTCTAACCCAGTGTTAGGGTAAATTTGCAATTACATCATGGATTTGGTAAAGTTTCAAACATTACTCGGTTATTTCAGTTTGATTTTCCTACCGATTATTTATTTTTTGTTGTTTTAATATGAAAAATTGATTTTGAGTCAGAATTAGCGATCACAAAATTAAGCCTTTTTCATAGATTGAGATCCAGGATGATTTAATTTAATAGCAGGATCCACAAGGTTGATAATATTACACTACCACTATTTCAGCATTAATTTGCCTTTGCGGGAGTATCTATATAACCTGAATGCTCTTTTAAAGTTAAAAGTTGATTTAACATCCAGGATTCATGCCAGTGTTTGCAATGAATCGAAAATAACTTAGATCATGAAGTGCTGCCTTTACCGATTTGCCTTTGATGTAGACATTTCTATTTTGACAGAAAATAATTTTTTTCCGATATGGCATTTAAGTATTCTCTCTACAGTCTAACATTTCATCAACCTCACTAGGCAGACCTGTATGGGCTATCGCTCATTTCTGGCATGTTTGGATTTATTTTCAAAATTGGATAAGCGTTTACAAAATTCGTTGTTGACACATCGTTGAACTTGGAATTCAATAGACAACCCAAGTAGCGTAAAAAGAGTAACAGAACACCCAGTGATTCTCGACAGACTCAGTCCAAGTGGCATCAGTCTTTTTAACTATGTCGCATAATTATGTTTTTAAATAATTTCTCTTAATTGGTTCTATGTCATGCAACACATATAATACAATAGTATTCTATTGTACATAGATATCTCAAAAGTTTATGAACAAAATTTGCTAATAATCAATACCAGAGATTTCTAATGTTGATTTGTTATATAGACATAAGAATTGTATACATATGATATCTGAAGCTTTCGGAAAATTGATTTAAACTAACATACGGACATTGTTATATTAAAATTTTTATGTATAAGAATTGCAAATATATATTGCAGAAATTTAAAATTTAATGACAGACTTATTATACCTCTGCACAGAGAAAAGATTGTTTCTGAATATCAAGATGAGATACCGCCACATTAGAGGACACAACTTGTTGAAAAGTTCTAATTCAAGAAGTTTTTGAACTTTAAACCATCCTTACATTTATACTGTGAGCGTCAAAATAAAGTCAACACCACATATTATTAAAAGAAAACCTGAATTATATTAATAGAAACAATGTTAAATTAAAAAATTATATTGCATACACATATATATATAACTAGTTATTTAAGTAGAATTGAATCCATAAAAAAAAGAGACAAAACCAAAACCGTATACAAATTTAATTGTTTTATTTATTAAAATATACCAATTTTTAAGCGTCAAAATAAAGTAAACAGTAACATCGTCCTTATGGAAAAAACCCTGTCATTCCAAAAGTAGTGACAATTCTTTAAATGTTTTTGTTTAAAAGTATAACGGTAAAGAGTCGTTCAAAATAAATGAAAATATCATAATTTATAATTGAAAAAAATTAAGTTGTGATGTTAAGTAGTGAAAAATTTACAATGAGAAGACGAATATCAATTGAGACTCGGCAATTCATAATAGACTTACAGAGAAGAGGAAAATTGCTGCGTGAAATAGGTAAAATCGTTTGAAGGCATCACTGTCCAATAAAACAAATTACAGACAAGTGCACCAAACACAATATCGTAGGAAATTTGCCTGGTGCAAAACTACCAAAGCGTCTTACAGAAACTGAAATAATAGCTGTAATAAGAGAAGTAAGAGCAAGCCCAATATCTTGTGCTGTAGAAATAGCCTGTAAGCGCGAATATGATTAAAAGATTTTTGTATGGTAGAGTGCATACATGGTAGAGTGCCACGTAAGAAGACCTTTATATCAAAGAACAACCAAAACAAACGAACTTAAATTTTTTTGTAATAACATTATTTTCACCAGTTTTTTTTAAGAGAAGTAACACTCAGACAATATGCTTATATATATAACTGCTACTTTATTTGGAAAGGGGTTAGATAGGTTGCAGAAGCATAGGTGGTGAAGGAAGAAATCTTTTATATCACAACTTTGCAATTGCGCATTATGTTTGTTTTTAGTGCAGCGGTGAGTAGGCGCATTAATGTTAAAGCTTGATTTTATAGCCTTTAATTAATTATTTAACTTCGATGGCGTTTCAATGCTATACCACTGAAAGTGGGCACTGTGATAAATATTAGTCATGATAGATAGACAATAATTTTCAGAAACTGATGTTGTTTAAGTGGCAGCGGCTTGGAACCAAACCCGGGCTGCAAATACCAACTCATGCTTAATGATCAAATGCGCTAACCAATTAAGCTACAGCACCCTCAATTTTGAGATATTTGGAGTCAAAACCCCCCAAAAATACGCTAAACCAAGAACAAAGCCTTTAGTAATAGATATGTTACCAAGACGATAAAACTTGGCGATGGCTCAGTTATGCTCTGGGATTATATGGCGGCATCAGTGGTTGGTAATCTTACATTTATGGAATCTACAATGAAAAAAGGAAGATTATCTCAACATTTTGTATACACATATGTAATACGAATAAGAGAGTAACACGAATTGCTAGTACAATCAATCTTATCTTGCCCACACCATGATGTCTTAGCTTAGCTTGAAGAATTGCTTCGTGTAAATTGGGACTAAACATACCTCCAAAATTGTGAAAGAGTGGTTGCTTAATCATTGTCCAAAAACTTTAGATCATCGTCCGCAGTCACCTGGCTAACTTCAGTAATGGAACAAAATTGCGCCTGATTTCACTAAAGAACTAGTTGATTCCCTGACAGTCTTCAGCTGTGAGAAAGGCAAAAGGACTACAAATAAAATATTAAATATAATGCTTTGTTTTACATAATTTTAATTTACTTTGACTTATTTAATTAAATTCACTTATTTTTCATATTCCTTATTTTTCTAGGTTTTGTTAATGAGTTAGATTTTGCTTAAGTTTTTTTTATAAATTATGCAATATATTTCATTTTATTTTTAACATTGTAATTCAGTTTTCAATTTGTTAACAATTTGCATTATGTGCTTGCAACTTGCAAGTTTGGGAATTTCTGCTTGCTGTAATTGCAAGTTCAAACCCTTTTTTCATATGAATATTTTTATTATTATTTTTTTTTATTTTCAATTTACACATCACTTAAGTTATGAGTAGCTGTTGAAAACTTTCCGACAATATGTAAGAGTATTTTCTTGTCGTATAACAAAGTGAACATTTAAGTTGTTTGCCCTTTTATGTGTCATTGTTCAAAATCAAATATTTTCATAAATATACCGTTAAAGGGTCAATCAAAATTTCCACTTGAACACTCTTCAATACCCAGTCTAACAGAAAATTGCGCACTTTTTCATTTTTTTTATTCATTGTACCCGAATGAACTGCAACAATAAGAAAATGAGTTTTAATAATTTTTGGCAAAAAAATCTAAGAATTGAATTTAAAAACAAATGCATTGCAAACACATGCAAAATTTTAAAAGAAAACGGTTATTTTACAATAATAATAAAATAAATAAGAAGTTTGAAATTCAAACTAAAAAACAACAACCAGAACAAAAGTTTTTAGCGTGTTTCAGCAAACCGTGAGAAAATTTAGAAAACAATAGTGTCCCGCGCCAAAAAAGCCTTTTCAATTCTAGAGTTTTAAAGTAAAAAGGGCTGTTTTAGGGAATTCAGCACACCCCTCTTTAGAAGTAAAAGCAAACACTTTACAAAACAGTATTGTTCTGTTCCAAAAAAAAAGAAGCAAATTACAGCTTTGCCTTTTCAACTTCTTAAGAAATACAAAAAAAAAAAAATATAAAACTAAAATAACTAAATGCCTGAAATTGCAAAATAATTATAGTCTTTTAAATAAAACTTGAAGACTAAAAGCAGAAAATTATTTTGCTGGGCGGTTAACTCCCATTTTTATAAAATTCAAATCCCTATTACTGCTTGAAAACACTAACACTATTTAAACGCTCTCAGTGGTTACGGCTGCCTCTCTTTAACAATTCTGTAATTTCAATTCCTTTGCATTTCCGGTTGTTTCTACAAAAGGAAACATATCAAATTTCCGTTTCATTTCAAATAACTAAAAATCATCTTGCCTTTTTTTTCAAAAGGTATAAGTAAGTGAGTGAGTGAATGTATGACTTTCTTGACATTTTGACTTAATAAAACATTTTACTGCGTGTTCATGATCACATCAAAAGATCACAATCTTAACACAATAACCTAAACACAAGTAATACAAAAAAATGCTGGCACTCATTGTAAGTAAGAAAACCTTTGACAATTACAGTGTACCGTTTAGCTCGAGGCAATATTGTCCCTCATTTCGAAGTCCTTGTTCTTTCCATAGTTTTTTTTTCTTCTCTCATTTCATAGTCTGCCCATAATTGTTCATTGATTTCAAATGTATGTCTGAGTAACTTACTTGAGGGTTTCTTTTGTTTTTTTTTTTATTTCTTTCTCCTAATGGCTGTTTGATTTCTTTGATGACAAATATTCGTCATCTAGGCAGCCTTGTTTTGTTTGTTTTAAGGGGTGACATTTATGGTTAAGTTTTCCTTTGTTTGTCATTTTTGAAGTGCAAAGTTTTAAGTAATCAAACCATTTAGGTATGAATTAATTGCATGACTTTGTTCGTTACAAACAAAAATTCAAATCGAATATTTTGTAACATCAACCACTTAAGGTTTAGAGAGATGTCTTTCAGCAATGAAAATGGCGTATCCCAGCGAAAAATGTTAATATACATTTTGTAACTGAAAGTCAAAATGAAATTTATATCTTAAGATTTCCATGATTGGTCAAAAATCCTCTTCAGATTTATTTTTTCAAAAAACTCAAATTTACCGGAATCCTAAAAATATTTCAGATATCGTACTACTACAGTTTCATTCAGTGACTATTGGACTTCAGTTTCAATATAGTGTCATCTCCAAACCCTTCTCACAATTTTTAAAATTGGCCAAAAGTCCTTTCCAGTGACCATTGGACTTCAATTTCTTCTCCGATAAATTTTAAAAATAGCCAAAATCCTCTTCAGATTTGTTTTTGATTTCTCTTTAGATGTTTCTAAAGTTTCATTCATTTCAAAAAATCCTCTCCAGATTTTTTTTTTTTTTTTTTTTTTGAAAAAACTCAAATTTTTTGAAATCCTAAAATTATCCGTCTGTGCTTGTGCGCAGAGTACAGATCGCAAGATATTTCGAAGATATTTCGATAAAATTTGGTACGTGAAATTTTTTCGACCCAAGGACGGATGGGATTGAAACTGCTGGAAATCAGTCCATTATTTCACCTGGCGCCCATACAAATGTCCTCCCGAAATTGGGCTTTACCGGTCATAAATGTTTGAATTATGCAAGTATGCCAACAAATTTCACCACAAATGAGTAGTAAATGAAGCCAAATCAGATATACAAATTTTGTGCAGATCGGTCCATAATTTATCATAGCTCCCATATAAGGCCCACTTCTGAAAATCACTTTAAAGATCGTAACTCTCTCAAAAATGTTGGTATCCAAATATTATTGAACACAAATATATTGCATATGGGTGTTTCCATGGTTATGCACGCGACATTTGTACACGTTTAATTGTCTTTGAATATTGTGAAAATGCAAATGGATTGGAATTTTAGAATGGAATTATAGAATCGTTCATTGTATGTGATGAGACTTTTCAAAAAGTATATATATTGGAAAATTGAGCACTGGGTACCCAAGTTCCATGCAATCAAAAAATGGAAGTGCCTTTTAGAGCCGTAAGAAAAAGTGCGAAATTAAGCGAATTGTAGGAAATTTTTATTTCGGATAAAATGTTTTTATAAAGGTTAATAATGGACCTTTATAATCATGCTTTGTTGAAAAACAACTATGCATAAATTTGCTAAGAAAAAAATAATTTGTTGATTACGCACGTTACATTACGCACGTGATACTTTTTACTTTCATACATATTTTAGTAATTTTATATACATATATGTATGTATATATATTTTTTTTTTACCAAAAAATTAAACTTTTATTCAAAAATGAAAAATAAAAATATACTACAATTAATCTAATTTAGTTTTTTCCTTAAAAAAAATTATGCGAGCGTTGTGATTTTTTAAGTCACGGTGGACCATTTCATGGAAATACCCATATATATACAAATAATACAGTATAATTTTATTATGTTCGGTCCATAATTAGTCGAAACTTACATATAAGGCCCACTTCCAAAAATCTCTTTAACGACCATAAATTTCTTAAAAATGTTGATACCTAAGTAAAATTCAACACAAATAAGTTTCATATACATATACAGAAACGATGACACATAATTTTATAATGTTCGGTCCATAATTAGTCGAAACTTTCATATAAGACCCTCTCCGTAATTCACTTTAACCTCCATAAATCTTTTAAAAGTATTTATATAGTGATAAAGTTTAACATAAAAATCATGACACTAATTTTTTGGATGTTCAGTCCATAATAGGTTATATCTCCCATATAACGCAAATTTCTGAAAAACTGTTTATACATATACTGGGTGTAGGGTATTATATTGTCGGGCTTGACCGACTATACTTTTTTACTTGTTTTTCTTTTGATTGGGATTTTGACGATTTCTTCCGATTGATACTATGTGAGCGTGAAAGCTTTTCTAAAAATCATAAACTCACTATTCCATAGTTCTTAGGTGCAATTTTTTCATCAATATTGCTTAACATATTAAATTATTTATAAATAATAAAATCAAATAATTAGTGCATTCACAACTAACTGTAGTATTTTTCAGCATTTAACAAATACGGTAGTTTTTGTTGTAAAACAAATGACTAAAACAAACAACCAATCAGCCAAACAAATCAACCAATTAAATTTAATAAAAGTGGAAGTCGTTGTACACGCCAAGAGTAGAGTAGAGTTGCATTAAATGAACAGGTTAATAAATTACAAAATGTGTCACCATTAACGGTCATGACAACCATAAATGCTTAAAAAAACAACAACAACAGAAGCAAAATGCGCATGCGTAACATAAATAAATAAATAAACAAACAAGTACGATAAATACTGGATGGATAGACCTACATTTTTATCAACTCACGTACCACGGCCAGACAGCAGACACGCATTTTTTACGCATTTCAGTTCGCTCATTTAATGCTATACAAAGAAACAATTTGTTAAACACAGGCTTTATCATGTTTTGGATTTCGTTTTTTGTTTAGCATTTTTTTTAGACTTGTTCCCAGCTAAACAACCTCTTCTGTTTTTTTTAATCATGAATTTAATTTTAATTTTGTCACAATAAAGTGGTCTCTTTTAGATACGAATTTGAAGGAACAGACATTGTTAATTAAGTGTATTTGTAGATTCGATGTTGCTCAGAAAGACTCATACTGATGTGAAAACTTTCATATACTATAGCTGGCATCAATGAGCCATAAGGGTTGTGGAGACTTAATGAAGTAGCTTGTTTTAAGGGCATGAAAACATTCCCAGTAAAAAAATTCGATGAAGATGCTTTTTTAGTGCTGACAACAAAGAAGGTTTTAAAGCGAAAAAACGAAAATGAAATTATAGCCTACAGATTTACGTATGACAACGAAAGTCAATTACAGAACGAATATCGCGCTTCTCAGTTACTATGAATTTTTCTTAAACAAAAAGATTCAAATAGAATTTATTTTTTGATTGGTATGAGCAAAGTGACGTAAAATACTTTAGGAAAGTGCTTTATTTGCATGTTTAATTAGGTTAAAAGAAGCGCTTATTGTCAGCAGAAAGTAGTCCTCCAAACCGGGAACACCTCATACAAAAATCATGCATCCTATCAGCAGGTTTGAATTGATTTGAGGTATGAATTCATACATAAAACCTGCTGCTTTTGGAGCACATTTTTTTACTGGGTTTGGTCAGCAAGCTGGGCTTTAGAATTTTTAAATCCAAAAACTATACACATGGTCCGGGTTTTTAATCGCAACCACAATTGTAATTTATTTTCGATTGCCAAACAATCACTATTCAACTTAATTACATGAATATGGAGCATATTGTTACGTTTTAATGGTTATTCATCCAACATAGGACGAGTAAATGAAAAATGTTTAGTAAAGTTTCTGAAAGGTAAAAACCTTCGGTATAATTAACAATAAGATGTGTTATTAAATCATTTATTAGGGAGATTTTTGTTTAGACCATAATGAGTAAGCCAGAATTAGAATTCATATTTTACGATAAACCCTTAACAGTTTCATAAGTATTATAATTAAGAGCTATTCTGTAAAAAAGTTTTAAAAATAACGATCAGCTATACATGATAATATGATCGATTGTATTTTACATTAATATTTGGTTGATTGTACTTTATTATGGTCTGGATATTCGCTTCCCTCCATAATTTGTTTTAAGTTTCTATACATTTTTATTATGTACTCGTAGCTTTGATGACCTACATAGAATTCTGATAAAAGACTTCTGGATCATTACTTGGATAAAGGTACGGTCACATTTGGCAAATATTTACTCAAAAAATCGTAACCACTAGTTTTAGCACAAATTTGTTTGACGTTGTTTACTCTTACAAGAGTTTTGCAAGATCAAACAGCTTCAAATAAATTAAAATTAAATATTTTGTGTGCTTTAGCCTAAATAAGAAAAGGTTTTTTTTCTTTAAATAAATAAATGAGTTCAAATATATGGTATTTAGTGGTTACGTCTTTTTAGGCAAATATTTGCCTTAACTTTAACTTTTTTCCAACTGATATAACAAAAAATATAGTTAGGGAAATCTATTCTAGGAGAATAAATAAAAATAATTCAATTAAAATTATGATAATTATGTTAATATTAAAATCTACTAAAATGCAGTCTTAAGAAAAGTCACAGCCTACCAAACAAATAATCACAAAATACATAAATTAAAGAAACGTAAGTGCAACTTTTTTGGAATCATAACTTAATGCTGACTAAGCGACAACCAGGTAATAACATTGCGTAAATGAACTGTTTCCTAACACAAGTCCGGAAAACATACATACACATGAAGACTATCGCAGCTCTTGAATAGGTTTGATTTAGGTCAGGATACGGCAAAACGATTCATGTCTTTTGGCTCCACATAGACTGTGTAATCACAATATTATGCCAAGCATATGGACAACATACTACCAGAGCTTTCCAGGACATGTACTCTCTCGTTATGGTAATCTAACTTGATCTTGGCCAAGTAATTTCTTTTTATAGGGATATTAAAAGTAAAATATATATTTTAAGAAGCCACCCGTTATACGAATGTGTTACAAATATAATGCCCACGTTCATAACAGACATCGGCTAATACCTTGGTGTACAAATTATATAATGTCTAGTTTGCTAAGACCTTAAAGCAACATAAATACTACGAATTTTTGAAGGTTCTGCGAGGGCGTTAAAGCTCTTAATCTAATAATAATAATAATGGTAAATAGATCATGCACGGCCTGGAAAATTTTAAAAGTTGAAGGCAGAAGAATATTTTTAATTTTATTAAGGAAATTAGCAGGTACGGTTTTCTTTTTCAGGGGATAGGTAGGTTAGGTTAGAGTAAATTGGTAGCCGACCGAAGCATAGCTCGCTTGGGACCAAGTAAAGTTCCCGTTGTGTATCTAATTGCACCATACGTCCTATGTCTCCTGGATGCCTGAGTTTTCCAGCCAACCTGTTCTCTTAATGAAGGTATGGATATTATTCGCAACCACTCTCGATAGACAGGTTTTGTCAGTAATTATTTCTTGCCGGAGAATTTTTAGTCTCAGGTTTCCAAATGCGGGACATTGACAAAGATCATTACAGCTTCTACGGAAATAGTTATAAGGGATCAGCAATTTTTTGACATGTATACCCTACGCCAGTGACCGGTGATGGTCGCCACTATGTTTCTTAAATGGAATCTTGGCATATTGATCATAAATATGGTTCTCTGCATATCTAAATAGTCAGATTTGTTTGGTGTCTTTTAAAGTGGGTGCTCACTCCCATCGTTCCTTAACATTTATGTGCAGTTTATTAGAAATCAGTTCCTCTCCCTTCGTGAGAGGTATGCCAATATCAGTGCCCCCATGTCCAGGAACCCATGCGAGGTTAACTGATGAATGTTTCGCTATCTCATTTAGAGACATGTGGCATTATTGGATAATTTTTGACGAGATGTACACGCTTTTCAGGGATCTATCAGTAAAAATGCGTATATCCATATTCGATAATCCTTGATACTGAATTTGTTCTGCGGCAATTTGCATAGTCATTACTGCGGTCAGTTTATGCTACCGTAGTCTGGTAATCTAAGTCTAAGATTCAAGTGGTCTGAAAAGATATTACATACAACCTTATCATGTGATCTTTAACCGTCAGTGAATATTTGGATGACATTCTCCTGTAGATGGAGGCCGTTATTAAATGTTGATCTATTTTAGTCAAAATACCTGGATCGAAAGCTGGTTTAATTTCTTGGCTGAGGACTATTTATATAAAAGAGAGAAAAGAGGAATAATGATAAACTTTATTAAGAAATATAATACGGGATTAAAAAAGAGAGACGTGTTTGTGCAGTGTATCTGTTCACCTGCTGATTCTGAAAAGCTGAAAGATGCAGAATGATATTAAGTTTAAATTTAAATCAGCTCAAATGAAATGAGCAGATGAATATTGTAAATAATTACAAAGACACACATTTGAAACAACTCGTTAAACTCATGTAAAACGCATATACAAGTATATAGAACTGAAATAGATCTTCTTTTTCGAATTAGAAACTTTATTTGTCTTTTTAAGATTTAACTCCTCCAGAACTCTGCAAATATATACGCTAATATATGAAATGTTTGATTGGAAAGATACATACTACATGTGATCACATGACACATCCACACACAGCACAAAACAAAACCAAAAAGAAAAAAACCATGCGACTAAATGTGACAATGACTTGTTACTTGATACTTTTTTTTATTTTGTGGCTTAAAAAACTGATAATACGCCAATTGTGTTGGTGTGTTTACGTGGTGGCACCTTTTGTTCATGCCACAAACAAAAACAAAGAGACAGATAACAGGCGTGTGAAAATACACATTTCAGTTCAAATAGTTTAACTTTTTTTTCTCCACATACTCGTACATAAAAGATAAAAAGAAACACTTAAGATAAACTAAATACCAGTGTTATCTTTAAAAGCTCGTTTTAGCCAGGACTACTGTTTAATTGCTGTGTGTATTTGAAATGCCATAAGAGAAAAAGATGATCATAAAGGCGTAAACTGTTAACAACAGCACAAAAATATCATACAAACATAAACCCTTTAAGCAAAATAAGGGCTTTTTATAACTTCATTAGTCGTGTGATATATGTAGCAACATGTAGCAGCAATTATGAGCAATTTTTAAATGAGAGCCAAAAATTGTGGGTTATTAGTTGTTCTTGTTCTGGCTGGTCTTCAAGGTACGTTTTCCTGTTAACTGCAACTGTCCGCCTTTTAACGCTTCAAAATTATATGGTCGACGCCTACTTGAGGCTTTTTTTTTATTTAGCACTTTGTTTTCAATTACTATGTTTCTTTGTATCTTTTTTCTTTTAATTTATACTTTTAAAGTTTCTTGAGAAGTTGTGGTGTGGTTTATTAAATGAAACTATATATAAACAAAAAGGTTGCCTGAAATTCTTTAAAATAATTTATGTTGAAATTCACTTAAAATGTTGAATAGGCGCCTTAAGTCAACATCAATCATTTAATTAGTTAAACAGCCAACTGAAAGAACGTTAAATGGAACTAAATGATGGGGCGTTGCCCGGTATTCAAGTCCTAGTTCAACGAGTAATCTTTCATCATCATCATATTCGTGTTTATTTAGTTTGGCTTGTTTATCAGCACCGGTGAATTTATTTAACCACTGGGGTACTCATGTTAATAAGAATGGGTTTGTTGGAATTGTGCAAAATATGAGATTTTTTAATTATTTTAAGTATTGCTTATTGCGGCACATAAGTGTATTTAACACCTGGGGGACTCATTATATTAGGTTTGTTAAATTTATGGTAAATATCAGATTTTTGATTTCTTTAAAGTTTGATTAGATTCTTATGTTTTATCCCATTTCACATCATAAATATTGCTTATTTTAGAACACAAGCTTATTTAACCCCTGGGGTACTTATGTAAACAAAGATGGGTTTGTTGGAATTATGCACAATATGAGATTTTGAAACTCTTTTAAGTAGGATTAGATTATTGCAAGTTTGTTATATTATTGTTCTATCCCTTTTTATATCGTAAATCCAAAAACTGAAGATTATATTTCTCTTCCTTTCAGATTAGAAAATTCAGCTGAAACAAATATTCACCTTTTGTTCACGGCGCCCAAGATCGACAAGTTTTAGTCATCATCAAAGAATATGCTAAATTGTAGCTTGTAAAAAAATTGTCACATATGATGTTTCTTCCATTTCCACGAAAAAGTTTACAACATAAATCTTGAACGACAATACAATGATTTTTTCCCTTTCTCCAGCAGGCGCCAATCCTGTATATATTTGTCTACTCAGAGATAAGATGTAAGAGCATCACAAACCCACCAAACTGTGGAAATATACTGTGTAAGCCCAGACGGAAGGGCAAAGACTGCTCTTCAACCGTGATGTTTCCTTCTGCTACATAGTTTGTAGGTTTCTGCTTAATATTAGAAATATGTTAGATATGACAGTTGCTTTATCACTTTCTTTGCGGTACTAAGATACTGAGTACTAAGATTATTAAACCCCAGGGGTACTCAGGTAAATTAGGCTAGGTTTGTTGAATTTATGAAAAGTATCAGATTTTTAAATTCTTTAAAGTTTGATTAGATTATTGCAAGTCTGTTTTATTATTTTTTCACTTTCAATACTTATGGTGCTCATTTCAACACACAAGCTTATTTAACCCTGGGGGACTCATGTAAATTAGGTTAGGTTAGCCGAAATTATTCACAATATTAATTATGGACATACATTGTTTTAAAGTTTGATTGGATTATTACAAGTATCAGCAGCGTTTCATCCTAATCCACTTTTATACCCCAACTAAGAGGTTAAAGTACTGAAAACACCAGTGCTTGATTAATTAATTAATGTTAAAATATTGACTACAACCTCAAGATCAGAATCGTTTGTTCCCTATTCAAACAAACATCTTTTTGATGCAACAAATTGTGGTATTCTTCTCCACTACATTCTTCCCTCCATACATTATTTATCATTTAATTCTTTTGTTTTGAAACACTGTATTCATTTGAAAATTTGAAAAAAAAGGTTTTGCAGTTGTCTTTCTTTGAAAAGTGGAAAACAAACTACTTTTATTTGAAACTATTCTTTCTCACTTGTTTGTGTTGCAAGTACTTACTTTGGAAACGATCGTTATTTTCCATTTGTGTGTTAATGAAAAATGTTTATTTTTATTTATTTTGTAAGCAAAACAATGTTTCAGTAAACGCTGATCATTTATTAAATTCATTCTTTCTAATTCAATACCCTGTCTCAGTGTTGTTTTGTGGGAAAGCACCTGTTGTGTTTTTATAACAATTTAATATAATTCTAATTGTTGTTTTATTTTTCTTATTTTTTTTTTTTTGAGTAGCCGAATTTTTGTGCTCTTGGTTTTGTTGAGTTTTGAAGTAAAGAGGATCATAATCGATTAGTTTTTAAATGATTGTTGTTTAAAAGGCATGTTATGGTTTTGTCATTAATTATTATTTTTTTTTGATAGAAACATTAATTTTGTATTTTTATGGAGCTGAGAATCTCTGAAAGATTTCAAGTGACAAGAGTGTTAGTGTGTAATTAGAAAAATAATGGGTTTACTTTTTTTTTTTGTTAGAAGGTAAACAATTTAGAATTTGTAAAATACTCTTCATTGAAATCAATACATATTTGCATATGTTTGGTTATTTATTGAATCTTTGTAATAAGATGTTTTCAATCAGTATTAAAGTACCTTTGCCCAGCTATGGCTGATTTGAAAATAATCACAGCTTCATTAGAACATCATGATGGCTGGAGACATATAATGGCCAATAAACATAGGATAATGATTGGTATTTCTCAACAAATTTGCACATTGCTCAATGAATATAAGAGCACCAAAAGCTATCCATCTCAGTTTTTAACGGATTGCTTTACAAATCCGATGTAATATAATTGTTTCTGCAGATATCGAACGGTTCTTGAATAAAAGTTAAAAGTTCGAAGAATGTGGTAATTGCATAGACCCTCCCAACTGAAAGTGTTAACTAAAAGATTAGGTTGAGTCATGGAAAAAAAAACATATCTAGCAGTTCTGAGGATCAAAGAAAAATTACTTTGTATTAAAAACACATTTTGTTGCTCGTTTGCTCTCAAAGGTTCCTCGTATAAACGCTGTTTTAAAAGCAAAAAAGATCATGTCAAGCTAAAAATAATAGATTGAATGCTCCTTCATGATTTATTAAGGACTTAAATAGCCTTAACAGAAGAAATCTAGAGCATCCACATCGGAGAAACTTGACAGACATTATATTTGGTTGTGTTACATTAACTGAAATCTTCCTCAACTAAAACGTATTTATCATGATTCTGTAGCGTTTGCTATTAACAATATCGTACGTTCTACCGGGATTTTACTGTATTTCTTTAAACATATAGTTCGACAGACTTCTGAATCTAAAAGAAAATACTTTTTTTTTTCATTATCATCCTTATTTATGTAGTTCGAGTTATTATATATATATATATATATGTACGAGGTCTGATCAAAAAATAACCGTTATTTTAAATTTTATTAAAAAGTTATTATCAAAAACTATCTTGTCCCCTTCAAAGTAATCCCCCTTAGATATAATACACTTATGCCAGCGTTTTTTTTCCAATCCTCGAAACACTTCTGAAACGCGCTTTTTGGTATCGCCAACAGCTCCTGTTTCGATTCTACTTTTATCTCCTCAATCGTAGCAAAACGCTTTCCTTTAATTTTAAAGTTTTAGGCAGAGGATAAAGTCAGCGGGGGCCAAGTCCGGCGAATACGGTACTTGAGGCATGATAACGGTTTTGTTTTTGGCTCAAAACTCACGCACAAGCATCGATGTGTGAGCTGGTGCGTTATCATGGTGCAAAATTCATGATTGGTTTGTCCACAATTCTGTGCGTTTCTGATGAATTGCTTCGCGCAAACGGGGCATAACTTCAAGGTAGTATTCCTTATTGACCGTACGACCTTGTGGCAAGAATTCATGATGCACCACGCCATTGCAGACGAAGAAAACAATGAGCAAAACCTTCACATTTGACCGAACTTGACGTACTCTTTTCGGTCTTGGCTCTATTGGACGTTTCCCATGATTCGTCACCAGTTTTTGAGGAAATCTGGATCGTCGTTGACGATGTTCAACAGCTTCTGAGCGATGCCCATGCGACGTTGTTGTTGCTCAAAATTTGGCAATTTTGGAACAATCTTTGCTGCCGCACGTTTCATGCCTAAAACATCCGTAAAAATTGCTCGGCATGAGCCGAACGATATTGATTCTCTCTGATAGTGATTCGAAGATTATCCAAAACCATTTTCTTCACTGCTTCAAAATTTTTATCGATTGTTGACGTGCTCGGGCGACCAGGACGAGCATCGTCATTGACATCTTCTCGGCCTTCCTTTAAACCGGTTATACCACAATTAAACTTGTGTTCTGCTCATAGTAGACTCGCCATTTCAAATGTCCTTGCGCATTTCATTTTTTAATTTTTTTTTTTTTTTTAATTTTTTACACAAAACTTAATACAGTTTCTTTGATTCATTTTTTCGTAAAAAATCGAAGAGCACACCAAAACACGACTAACCTTTTTATCTGTCAAAAACAAACTGATAATCCAAAATGGTTGATATTACCAACATATATAACAGACATGTGTAACAGAAAAAAAAATGCGAAAATCGAACATAAGTAAGTCACGAAGTTTGAAAATAACGGTTATTTTTTGAAATACCAAATGACTCGTGGTAGTTCCACGTTACCAACTCGGTCTAAAACGGAGCAAAAAGTACAATTGCAATATGTTTAGCAAGCCTGGGTCAAAGTACTTGTCACATGCTCGTTGTAAGAGTCCAATAGTTTATTTTTGGCTTGTCTGTAGAAAACACCCAGAGTCTTTGGTGGGAAACCCTCCAACTGATAGTTTAGCACACTATCTCCTAGTCTAATTTAGTTTTATATACCAGGCCTCTGTGTTATACTTTGTCAAAGGCTTGCGCAACATTTAAAAATATTGCCGAACAATATTTTCTTAATTTAAAAGATTTCCTTATTTCTTCAGTCAAACGATTAATTTGTTTAATTTAACTGGGTAACACGTTTCTAATTTTGCTATAACAGCAAATAGTCATAAAAGGAAACTGCAAAGAGCACAAAATAATATATTAAAAATGATTTACAATTTGCCTTGGCACTGCTCCAAGCAGCATCTTCACACATTAGCAAACGTCGAACTTGTAAATGATAAGTTAAATTGCCACACATTGAACTTCAATATAAGATATCTTACTGGGATAAACCACATTAATGCGATCGTCTCGTCTTCATTTTACATCTCTAGTATTGAGCTTTTTACCTAAAATCCTTTAAAAATTATTAAAAAAAATTATAAAGTTTTTTTTTTTTTTTTTGAAAAAATTCTCCTTACCATTAAATTTAATGTAAAAATGTATATGTACTCGTAGAAAAGGATTAAATGCCCAAACTCTATTAAAAAAATTGTAAGTTAATAAGGTCAAATGTTATATAAATAAGAAATTCAATTGAAAATGTTTCTCATGTAAAAATTATACTATTTTCATTTGGAATATATTTTTGAATATCCTCGACATATATCGGTCTGAAGGACAATGATACGGTGAAGTTTTTATCTGACTTTGCTATCATTATTATCTGAGAAGATTTCCACTTTCCACTTGTTTCAAAAACATTAATCGCATTAAATATTGCATATAACACACTTATTGCTGCATTCATAATCAACAGTTTGCTGGACCAACCGTAGAGTTGTCGACGTTATAATAGACATTTTATACCAAAGCACAATGCGGTGGCCCAATGACGTCAGTGGTGTTGCTGAAAAGTATTTTATGATGGGTGGATTCCCTTATGTGTGTGGTTGCGTGGATGGTACAATCATTATAATTTATGAGCCCATATTACACGAGAAATTTTATGTGAACCGGCATGGAAAACACTCATTGAATGTGATGATGATAATATGTTCTAAATATTTACAATAATTTTATAAAAAAAATACTTATTTTATTGTTTTGAAAACTAGCTAAAATATTAAAATCTTTGTAGATCTTATTCACTGCTAACATACCTAAACAATATTAAAACGATTTATGTCAAATCTGTGAACCATAAAATCTCTAGGCAATAAATTTATTAAAACTAGAGAAAACATTTAAATACCGAGCGAGCGTTAAATTTTTTTTTTTTTTTTTATCAAAAAAGGTGTTTTCCAACATAAAATTACAACAATTTCGTTTTCATAAATTGTAAGTAAACACCTAAAATTCGTTTTTTTTTGTGTAACTAATAAAATTGTTTGATGATCATCAAACAACTGTCAGTCATTCACTTTTTTCTTGTTGGAATGGGTCGAAAAGTCAATAAAAAAAAACTCAAGTGCAATAAAACAAATTTAACGACAAATTAGACAATAATTTTTAAAACAATAGAGAGTTAACGATTTTACAACATTAATGTGAGATGAAATGGGAGATAGCGGTGCAACAATAAAAGAAAAACATAAAACAGCTTGTTAAAACATGTAATACTTTGTTAAAGAATTTCCATGACCAGCTAGCTACAAACTGGTGGCTAGCAGAGCTAAGAAAGGACAATGATAAAGCGTTTGACATCAAATACGAGTATATTGTATGTAAAAAAAAGCAAGATAAAAATCTTTAAAGATAGTTAGGCTAAGAAAAAGTGGCAGGAGCTACTAACAAAATAATTCATGTACATATGTATTAACATTTAAGTGTTACAGACAAGCTGATACATTTTTGAAAATTGTTATAAAATTATATACCTGTAAATAAAACAAGTGTAAACACGAGTTAAACAATTGTATTTTTGTGGTTTACAATAGTACCTTCTATTGGCCAACAGCATTTTTTTGGGTTTCAATTACTGTTGAAAATAAGTATACACCGAAAGATTTTGGTAGGTAAAACGCTTATAAATCAGCAATGAAACTTAGTTGAGTTGATTGTACTATACTGCACAAAATTTAAACTCCAATTTTAACTGCAATTACTGTAGTTGCGTGAAAGTCTTTGCGTGCTCCTGCAAAGTGAGTGTGCAAAGTGTTCCACAAAGCATTTACCCCCTAATTTAAAAACTATTATTAAATTTAACAAACGTTTATTAAGACAGATTTGCATATACAATTTTGCTTAATAAACGTTTGTTAAATTTAATAATCGTTTTTGAATAAGGGGGTTAATCATCTTTGAATTTCTAATTAGAACTTTTTAACATGTGATTAAAGGAAAAAAATTATATTTATTAGCTTGTTTTCAAAACAATACAATAAAATTTTTTTTTTTATAAAATTATTGTAAATATTTAGAACATATTATCATCATCATATTCAATGAGTGATTTTCATGCCGGTCCATTTCCTCGTGTAATTTAAGAGCACGCAATCGCACACGCAAGGGAATCCACCCTTCATAAAAAAACTTTTTAGCAATACCACTAACGTCATCGGGCTCAGAATATTAAGAATATATAACAAATATTCTTAAGGAAAGTTGCCCATAAAAATTGCAAAAATTGTTTATTTTCAAATTAAAAATCGTTTATTTTTGGACGTAAAAAAGATATTGCTTTGAAATATTTTGTATCTGATGGGAAATTTTATTGTGTAACTGACAAAATAATTTTGAGGAAAATATCTGAAAATACTGAGCGATATTTAAAAAAAGCCTAACCAGAGTATAACAAAATTTTGAAATCTAATTTTCAAATGCGTATAACTTAAAAATCATAATTGATAAATACAACAAGCATATTTTTTAAAGATCTAGCCGACGATTCTAAAAATTATAAAAATCTGGAAATTCGGATGAATAAGAATAAAAATTGTACTTGTTTAAACTAATTACATGTCACAGCTGACCTATTTTGAGCCTTGACATCTCTGCTTTACGAAACAAGAATTTTCCATGTCAAAGTAGAAATGCCAGATTTATTTCCAAAATAATTCGACTCTGCCCCACTGTCTATCCCATTCATATATATTTGAATTGAAGATCTTTACATATTCTTACATACTTCAATTAACTATATTTCCATGTATGTTTTAGATTTAGTTGATGCTTTTTCTGTAGTCCAATTTTAGTACTATCTCAGTTTCACTTGAATTATTTTAGTTTCAATTGAGGCCCGTTCTATAGTTCAATTTAAGCTTCAACTGAGATTCTATAAATTGTCATGTTTTAGGCTCAATAGAGCATTTTTTATAATCCTCCTTCAGCTTCAGTTGAGACTCTTTCTATAGTCATATATAGCTTAAATTAAGATCAGTAGTCCTGTTTTAGGCACAATGGAGGTTTTTTTTATTATACTATTTTTGTTTAAATTGAGAACATTTTTATATTTATATTTTGGCTTCAATTTAGGCTCTTTATATTTGTCATTGTTTTGTTTCAATTAAGAACATTTGTCTTCAATTTAGGCCCTTTATATTGTCATATTTTAACTCCAATCAACTGTAACTTCATCTATTTAGCTCTGTAAACTGTCTACTTAAGCTTCAATTGAGTCTTTTAAAGCACTTATTGATATTTGTTGCTACATTTGAGACTATTTCTATAGTTCTGTTTTAGGGTAAATTAAGACCCATTATATAGTCCTATAGTAGATAAAAGTAGAATGATATTGCTTTAACCCGGACATGAAATACACGTAGTCTGAAGTGCACCCTTTGCTGCCTCTTATTAAACAGCATCACTCTTTAGGAAAGTGGAGGCCCGATTAAGGTTCAAAAACTGCAATAAATTGTTAGCGAAGAAATCATTTGCTCCGGCTTCCAATTAAACAAAATGGTCTGGTTCAAAGAAATGTTAAAGTGGAAAGGTGATGTAGTTTTTAATTTTTTTTAATTTTTATAGATTGGGAAAAAGTATGCAGCGCAACAATGTTGTGCAACAGTTTTTGTTATATATTGAAAACATAGATTTTTATATTTAAAATAAAATTAATTTAGTTTAGTTTCATCTTTTAGTTTTTGTTTAATATTATTAAAAGTAAATATCAATTTGTGTTTTAAAAGTATTCAAACTTTATGTTATGTAAACAATGCTTGTATATATCCGCGTAATGTATACAGTATTCCATTTTGAGAGTATGTTGAACATTGGGCTCACAAAAGACGAAATATTTTACACAGGTTCCAAACTCAGTTCAGCCAATTGATTTGTTTGATCACTTCCTAGAAGTAAATACAAACTATGAAATCTTGCATATTTCTTTAAAAAAAAACCAACCAAGTTTTTATCAGAATTGAAAAAATTTATCTATTGATTAGTTAAGGGAAGAGTTACCAAGGTATCGTATTTATTTTATTACCTTTCTCTCAGTGTACATTCATGAAATTATTTATTTGTATTTATTTTCTTTGTACACAGTAGGTGTCTCTTCGTTAAATGGATTTTCTTTTCTTATCTCACTTGTTTTGTTTACTTTTTAATCCTTTACTCTATTCTCTCTACTCAATTTCATTTTCGTCTTCCTCACTCCCAAAAATTTCTGATGTTTGCTGTAATCCTTGTAATTAAACCTTTAAGAGGATTGTAGCATAAATAGTACTTGCTAAAACATAAAGGAGATTCCCCTTAAATCAGTATTTTGTACAGTGTGTCTAGCTAGCTAGCTAGTGTTGTGTGACTGTTATATCTGTCTTGTCGTCTGTTTGGGAATTTTTATTGTGTTTTGTGGGCGTGTGTACAAAACAGTTGGTTTGATTTGGTTTCTTTTATTTCTGCTTCTTTTTTTCAGGTTTAAATTTCAACAAGTTTTTAAATATTTTCAAATTATAAGGAACTCATAGTTTTGTTTGGTTTTGATGTGGGTACTTGTGCGGTTTCTGTGTGTTTCTATTTAATAGAAATATTGTTGGCTTTGTGCATTCAAATCTCAAAGGGTTAAATTTTGAGTTTATGGATTAACTTTTACAGTTAATCAAATACAGATCAATAATTAGAATGTGTTGCTTTAACGTAAAATGAATTAGGTACGCAAAGTCAATTTGCTTGTGCTACTAAAAAAGTTGGATTGTTATATTTGTAATTTTGATAATTTGGAAATTCTTAGGTATTGTTGAAAGAATTTTGTATGATTGATTTGTTGCAAATTTGTGATCAACGTTTTATCGTTTTTATGTGAAAACGAAAACCAATTTCGAAAGAAAAGCAATGTAAACAACACGTGTTTCAACAAAGTTCATAACAATTATCTTTCTTAAAAACATTTGCATTTGCGGTGATTGTATCGCCGGTTCAAGAGCTGCCTTCTTATAGTAAAGACTCCAGAGCTGTTTTATTATTGGAAAGACTCAATAGCTGCTTTTCTATAGCAAAGACTCGAATCGCCGACTCGAAATTAGCTTTTATATAGGAAAGACTCTAATCGCCGGCTCAGGATCTGATTTCCTATAGCAAAGACTCTAATCGTCGACTTAGGAGATGTTTTCTTATAGAAAAGACTCTAATCGCCGGCTCAAGAGCTGATTTACTATAGGAAAGACTTTAGTCACCGGCTCAAGAGCTGCTTTTCTATAGCAAATACTCTAATCGCCAACTCAACTACTGCTCTTCTATAGCAAAAACTCTAATCGTCGGCTTAGGAGATGTTTTCTTATAGAAAAGACTCTAATCGCTAGCTAAAGAGCTGCTTTTCTAAAGCCCAGACTCTAATCACCGGCTCAAGAGCTGCTTTTCTATAGTAAAGACTCTAATCGCCAACTCGAAATTAGCTTTCCTATAGGAAAGACTCTAATCGCCAGCTGAAGAGCTTACTTTAGCTTAAATTACGCCAACTAGAATGAAATATACTTGATTTTGGATGCTAATTTTTAAAATCCCAATAAGACTCATTGATTCTTATAAATGTAATAACTTTTAAAATAATTCATTACTCACTGTTTCGTGTATTTTGGGTATAAATTATTTCCAGTTGCATCAAAGAGTTTATAACACTTTACTGCGAAACTTTCTTGCATAATGTCAACGTTATCTTTTAACCTTTACAAATCGCTTGACCACCTTGCCAAAAGCCCTTTAAATTTTAAATAACTTCCTCTCCCCAGATTAAGTTTCACTACATCCGTATAGTACACTATAATTTCTAAAGATCTTTGTCTTCTTCAACTCCACCAAAGAAACTAACAAACTTGTGAAATTTAATATTTTAACAATTTATTTCACAATCCAAAGAAATAATAATCGATGGCATTGACAAATATTAGTAATAATTTACTTTTATCATTTGATTAAATCTGATCTAGCGGCATCTTTACGTTTGACCGAAAAAAAACGAGCGACAAAGTTATCTGATGGTAAATACACACCACTCCAAAACACACAAAATACATATCAACTTCAAAAGGAAAATTATAGAAAAAAACACACATTTCACAGCGCCCAGAGAAAAGAAAACACGGCGTCATAGGTTAACAATTAAATAAAATGAAATAGTTGTTTGGAGACACACTTGAAAGCAATTTTCCATGATTAGTAAGAGACTAGCACAAGAAATACAGACCCCAAACTCAACAACACAACAAAGATAAGACCTAAAGGCCCTTAACGAGCCAACAATATGACAATAAGCCCGCAACAAAAACAGACCTGGGCCATGAGAATGAAAGAGTTGAAAAGAGACATATGCAATTTGAATGAAAATTATAAAATTATAGATTTTGATAAATGTTATGAGCAATTAATAATTGCTTTAAACGTTTGTGTTGCTCAAATATTTTTCTTTTTCATCTTTTATTTTTTTCTATTTTTTTTTATATTGGGGTCTTAAAAACGACAAAGATCTGATTACAAATTATGTGTTCGTTTATATATGTGTATGCATATTATTAATAACTAACTATTCAAATATTTTAATATTTTATACAAAATAAAAAAAAGTCACAAAAAAGGTCACTAAATAGTTAAAAGAACAAAAAACCTAAAACAATGTCTGTTAAAATATCTAAAATAGTTATAAACGCCTTTACAATTTCTGTAATACTCTCAAAAGTATTTATTTGTGGAATTTAGGGTAAAATCTAATTTTTCATTTCTTGAACAATGGTTTAAATTTATTAAAAGTAAAATTGAAAAATACGTAATTTATGAAAATCTTAAATTTCAAGCGTTGGCGTTGAATAGTTGGAAAATTATACGATATTTGATTGGGCTTAAAATATACTCATAATGATTGACTAATTTATAATTCTAATGACATTAAAAATAAACTTTTACGACTTTAATTGAGGAACACTTAAAAAGTGCAGTCTTATTGGCGACATAATAATGGCTCTTCCATAAGCAAGACTTACTGCCAAGTCAAGTGTTGCTCTCCTGTAAAATAAACTCATAACCCAGCTTAAAAATTGGTCTCATATTTTAAAGACTAGCTCAAAAGTTGCTTTCCTATGGGAAAGATTATTATCGCCGATTCAAGAGTTGAGATTATATAGGAGAACCTCTTATCATTTATTTAAATGTTACTCTCCTAAAGGAAAGCGGGTTCAGTAGTTGTTCTCCTAAAGAAATACTCTTATAGCCGGTTCAAGAGTTGCACTGCTAAAGAAAAAATTTATTATCCGTATCAAGAATTGCGCTTAACACCAGTTCAAGGAGTGCTTTTCTATAAGAAAGACAGACTCTAATCGCCTATTCAAGAGTTACTCTTCTAAAGGATAAACTATAATCGCACAAGAGTTCCCCTCTTAAACGATGGCTCTCTTAAAGAAAAAACTATAATCGCCACAGAAGAGTTGCTCTTTTAAAGGATAGACTCTAATAATCGCCGGCTCAAGAGTTGCTCTTCTAAAGGATAGACTCTAATCGCCGGTTCGAGAGGATAAGGATAATCTCTTAAGGGTTCCCCTCTTAAACGACGTCTCTTCTACAGGAAAAACTACATATAACTATATATATAGTTATTTTCCTCATGTATAGACTCTAATAACCGGTTTAAATGTTGCTCTCCTAATAAATACACTACTATCGCCGGCTCAATATTTGCTTTCTTAAAGGAAAGACAGCGGTTCAATAGTTGCTCTCCTAAAATAAAGACTTTATATCGCCTGCTCAGAAGTTGCATTGACTCTGAAGAACTTTTAACTATCCTCTTTTGTTACGGATCTTCTATAATATGTCTTAAGTTATTTACATAACATTTACTTTATGTCTACATTACTTTAGGTCATATCCCTTGATTTTTAATATTTCACTTAATTGAAATAAAGATCATCTTGATTAAAATCATCTACAACATAATTATTCATTAAAGAAGCTCCAAAGTGAATTATAACTCATCAAATTGAACATTCACTGATCAATCTTTTCAATAAAAACATAAAAAAATAATCAAAATATAAAAAAACTACCTCTATCTCTCACTCTTAAATGCAGTAAAAGACGACAAAAAAAAGCACGATTGGCACAGACAACATTCACAATCACAGGACAAGATGTGGTGCAATGTGCATCTGGTTTTGTTGTTCATCAGCGAACAAACTGATTAAAAAAATTAAAAAAAGCTCCAACACCACAACGACAACAACAGCCAACAGTATGGAGAGCAGTAAGAACATAAACGTATTGATCATTATCAACAGATTACATAGATGGAAGCAGACAGACAGTCAGATGGAACCGAGGACGGACGAACAAACGTACAAAACACACATTCCCTGTACAAGTACATGACACAAAGGATGAAAAACATTGGTGTGGATCATTTGGTAGACGTTTTTGTTTTTTTTTTTGTGTTCGTTTTTTCATTTAAAGATTTTGTTAAGCCGATAAACAAACAAAAAACGAGACTTCTGCTTGTTAGAGAAATTGCGCAAAAAAATTTTGCAAACTTTGTTACTTTTCGAAATGAGACATGCAGGGAGTAGTTAATTTTTCTTAGCCGTATTTTGTTAACAAAATTTTGATGGCGCTTTGATTTTATTTTTCTCCTAAACAACATTTCGTTAGTTATTTTTTTTGTTTTCTTTTCTTTTCGTCTCTTCGGTTTTCATGGCTTTTTTATGTTTACCAGGATTTTTTTTAAGCGCCATCATTTATTATTCAGTCGCGCGTTCTGCTGTATAGCGTTTTATATACGACGAACATTTGTACTCTTTTCGTTTCTTTTCATTTAAGATCTTTTCTGTTTCTGTTTCAGTTTTATATTATTTAGTTTTTTTTTTGTTGTACGAGCGTTTTGTGTTGTATTTATTTGAAAATTTATGTGATTTTTATGCGTAGACATAATTATGATCGTCTTAAAAACGTTATTAAACATATTGGGAAAAATTTACAAAAAAGAAAATAAGAAAACAAAAATAAACGAAAAACAGGGGAAAAAACTATATGGGTATGAGTTGACTTGTAAATACTCTATTATATAAATCCAAGTGAATATCGGGATCTTAGTGATCCTGAAACAATTAATACACTTTAACTAGAACAAGCATGGTTACATAAACTACTGGCAAATCCATTAGAAATTCTTCCAAGTTTCCTGGCTGCGGGAGCGAAGAATCGACGACTTTAATATTAACAATGAATTTCATAATAAAAAGTATTTTGCAATTGTTTATATCCTTATTTTCAATTCTTCCGCATATTTTACAGACTTTCTGCGAGTCTGCCTTTAAGTTTTCAAAATTACTAGTCTCTTCGAAATAATTTTTCGTCTATGATTGTCTTGCATCAGCCTCTCTAAGAAAAAGGTTTCTTCTGTTCTTCTTTTCGTGACTTTCTAACAATATTTGTCTCATTTATTTAGCAGTTGCTTGCGCAAAGTAGCGTGTAAAACAAATTACATCAACCTTGTTTTACTAAATATCACTTGGAATATACTGGTCAGTCTGTTGTGCAGTTAAAATGACTTGGCCATCATTCTTTTTGAAGATTCTTTGGCTTTGTTCACAGGCGTAGACTTGCAACAAAAACAAAATGAACAAAAAATGTGCAGCATAAAAACAACAACAAAAAGCTAGTTGGAAGTAGAATAATTTTGTTTACATATGTATGAACATAACAGACATACCTACATAACGCTGAGTGGACAGTGGGACCAATATATAGATATACAATATAAAGTTTTCTTTCAATGTTATCAAAATATCATATAGACAATTTGATCGATGTCAATGAAATCAAATATTCATTTAATATTGAATATCCAGGTGCAACATTAACCAATATTGAGTTTAGACTCGATTAATTTGGTTGCTACACAAAAAAGAGAATTGACTGAAATTCCTGATTGACAACTGTTGTGCTACAGGAGTCAAAAGGGCCATCCAGCAGTTTCTCCTGATAAGTGACACTTACCTGAGACGTAACAGGTACTGTAAAATGCATATTGAGATAATTATTCCGAATATTTATATCCATCTGTGACTAAATGTTTGGATCCCAAAAAAAAAAGCGTATTGTAAATTGCCGTCTGTTTGTGTTGCATGTGGGGAACTACATGCAACTGCTCAATGTAATAAGTCCAAAACGGACTTAAAAATAAAAAAATGCAGTAACTGTGGAGGAAATCATACCGCTAATTATAGAGGTTGTCCAGTTTATACTTATTTGAAGGGCATAAGGACCAATAAGTCGCCAGTATTACCTGACCATCCTCAACAACCTAATTTCACGTCGAGTAAGAATTTTCCTCAAATTGTACGACCAACTACTCACGTAAACGCTCCTAATTCTAGACAAGTTTCTTACGCAAACGTGGTCAAATCTAATATGCCAGGTCTGGAGCAGGAACCTATATCACAATATTCTGAGCCACATATCAACAATCTAGAGACAACATTGCAGACACTTGTCCAAACTATGAACACTTTTACGACCACCATGACATCCATGATGCAGGAAATGCTGAAAATGCAATCCACTATCTTGCAAGCCATTTTAAAGAAATGATTTATTTAAAAATTTGTTTTTGGAACGCGAACGGCCTCCGCCAACATAAAAACGAACTGGAATACTTCCTGATGGATAAGCAGATTGATGTTATGATGATTGCTGAAACTCACTTGACGTCGACAGGGTACTTCAAAATTAATGGCTACGTGTTGTACGATACTAAAGATCCCCGCGGAAGAGCTTGTGGAGGTTCGGCAATTCTTATAAAGAACAGAATAAAACATTATCTAATGAATAACATAAGTGAGGATTACCTCCAAGCAACAAACATTTGCATTGAATTCTGTCAATACAAATTTGTTTTATCATCGATTTATTCTCCGCCTCGATTCTCAATAAAAGAAAACCAATACCATAACTTCTTTAATTCCCTTGGAGCTAGATTTTTAGTTGCTGGCGACTTTAACGCCAAACACACATTTTGGGGTTCACGTCTGGTAACCCCAAAGGGTCGCGTACTCTTCAACACCATTGCTCAAATGGGCTTAGATGTACTCTCAAGCGGACATCCCACCTACTGGCCGACGGACCGACGGACCGACGGAAGATTCCCGATGTTATTGACTTTGGAGTAGTGAAAAATATCCCTGTAGAATGGATGCAAGTGGATCCTTCATCAGACTTGTCCTCAGATCACTCTCCTACTATCATTTCAATGCATTTCCCTCAAGTGTGTGGCTCTCCATTTAGAAACATGACTAAGACCCGAGTAAGCTGGATAAAATACAAAAAGTATTTAAGTTCTCATTGCACGGAAAATATTGTGTTGAGAACTACCAACGATATCGATGAGTCGATTGGCAACTTTACCGAGGACCTTCGACGAGCTGTGCATCACGCTTCCACTTATCACGTTGAATGTAGAAATAGGACAAACAGAACTTATTTATCTGAACTCGAACATCTCCTATCAGAAAAAAGAAGAATGAGAAGAGAGTGGCAACTTCACAGGTCTCCTGAACTGAAAGCTAGGCTACGGGTATGCAGAGATATACTAAGACATTTCTTAGAAACCCAAAGAACGGCTTCACTTACATCCTACTTGGAGGGTCTTGATAGTACCCCACAATCTGACTACTCGTTATGGAGGGCGGCAAGAGGTTTAAAAAGACCAGTGAGAGGAAAACCTCCTTTGCGAAATCCGACTGGTGACTGGGCTAGAAATGATTCCGAGAAAGGGACATTATTTGTTAACCATTTAAGAAATGTGTTTACTAAAAACAACTCAAATAACGTATCTGATTTGCCACCACTCGTTATTAGACCTCCTGTACCTCTAAGACTAAACTTTGGTGATGTCCAAAGCGCTATTGGTACTCTGAACCTTAGAAAGGCTCCAGGTATGGATAAAATCAGCAATAAAATGCTTGTGGAGTTACCTCATGTAGCTAGAAGAATTATACTCTTTATCTTCAACGCTATTTTACGCCTAGAATACTATCCTGCAGATTGGAAGGTGTCTATGATCACTATGATTCCTAAGTCAGGGAAGCATCACACCAAAGTAGAGTCATATAGGCCAATTAGCCTATTGCCGACAATTTCTAAACTGTTCGAAAAATTGTTAATGACTAAGTTGATTCCAATTCTGAACGACACTGAATGCATTCCTAATCATCAATTCGGCTTCAGAGCTAAACACAGCACCATCGAACAAACACACAGATTGGTAAATGTGATAAGAGGGTCGTTTGAAGACAAAAAATACTGCTCCGACAAAGTTTGGCATGACGGTTTAATGCTCAAAATAAAATTAACTCTGCCTGCTAACACCCATAAACTTATGGAAAGCTATTTATACGGTCGCAAATTTAAAATCAAAGAAGGCAATTTTTTAAGCCCCGCTCAGCCAATTGAAACAGGTGTGCCACAGGGTAGCATACTGGGTCCTACTTTATATTTGATTTATGCCTCCGACATGCCGTCAGACCCCAAAATCCACACCTCAACTTTCGCAGACGATACAGCCTTTATCAGCGTTCACAAGGACCACCAAGTAGCATCACAGAATTTGCAGAATTATGTTTATAAACTAGAGAATTGGCTAGAGCTTTGGAAAATCAGGGTTAATGAACAGAAATGTATTCATATCACTTTCACATTGCGAAAAGAAACTTGCTCGTTCATCAAAATAAATAATCAAATTATTCCTCAACATAATGAAGTCAAATACCTCGGCATTCACCTCGACCGCCGTTTAACTTGGAAGTCTCATATTGAAGCGAAACTTACACAGATGAGATTAAAAGCAGTGCAACTTAATTGGCTAATTGGCAGAAATTCTTCACTAAAGTTGGACTGCAAACTATTGTTGTACAATGCAATTCTAAAGCCAATCTGGTGCTATGGAATTCAATTATGGGGTACTGCCTCAGCATCAAACATTGAAAAAATTCAAAGGGGTCAAAATAAAATTCTACGTATAATTACTGCAGCTCCATGGTATGTTAAAAATTCTCGAATTCACAAAGATCTATGCGTGCCATTAGTAAAAGGTGAATTTACAAAACACGCGTCGAAGTATGTCAGCAAACTTGAACACCACCCAAACCCACTTGCACGAGACATCCTTAACTTTAGTGGCCATAATCGGTTGAGAAGGAGGGATACCCTTGCTTTAACTCAAGCGCAAAATAGATGACTGGATCAGTTGATGTGAAATTTTTTTAGTATCATAAAATTTTTGTCTAGCACTGGCTGGGCTTATTATTTTCTTTTTAGTATTAAGATTTGAATACTTATTGTCATTTCATTATATGAAGATTCAATAAATAAATAAAGGCTATAAAAAAAAAAAAAAAAAAAAAAAAAAAAACCAAATAGCAAAACACCAGTCTAAGGTGGGTAAAAAATTGAAAATTTTATTTTTCATATGCGAACATCTCGTAAACTATAACAGGTAATTTATAGCTACTACGAACTTATTTTAGTACTCGACAATATATTTATATTTCATATATAGTAGTTATGTATCTTTGAAATCGGATCTCAAAGGAAGAATTGGGACCGTTTTCAATTTCTCACATACCCGAGGTGCCTTACTTTGGGGACCGCTATCACCGCTCCTGGTATGTGTTTGAGGTCCAAATTCGAAACTTAAACTCGAAAATATTTCGTTTCTAGGTATGTGAAATTTTATTCCAATTTAATTTATCGTTTAGAAATTACAGATTTATTTCCATTTTTCAAGGAAAGAGATTTCCATTGCTCTTTATAATTATTTCCTAAACATGTTGCTGATATGTTTATAACTTTGATCTAATTCCCAATCCTAACACACATCTCACTTGAGATATTGTAAGTGAAATGGGTTATTATATTTATGGAACATATGTGAGTTCGATCATAGGAATAACGAAATTCATCTATGAATCGATTTTGCTTCAAACTAGTTCGTTAATCGCGAGTTCGTCAGCTCGTTTTTTATGTCCTTAATTTATTTGAGAGCACAATATTATATAAAAATATAAAATCATAGACAATTGAAACAAAAAGTTCACGAAAAACATATGACATTAACGAATTCTCTCCATTCACTTCTGTTTTTGACTGGAGCTATGATTCGAATCCAGGACTTTCATGTTCTCTCCTAGTGCCTGTGGGTTCCAATCGAGTTCGTTTTTAGACAACACAGTATGGATAATGCATACTGAAAGAAATTCGAGCGTCGGATTTGCTGTAATTCTGCATGTTGTTGATTTTGTAACGAAACAAAGGAAAGGCCTACATACAAATAAGTAACTCTCGAATACGAAAGAGACACAGTATAGACGCGATTAGATGTTAGTCCTCGTGTGACAGCAATTTTAAAAATAAGCAAAAAATAAAAGAAATCTAACTTGATGTTGGAATTTGATTAATACAGAATTGAATTTGGGTACAATTATAGGATTTTTTAGTCATTATTAAGATGTCTTGGCTAATTTTTCTGATTCACCCAGTTTTTAAAAATTTAATAATTTCAAATTTGAACTTAAAACCCAGTCCCTTCTGGATGATATATATCTTTTAGAGATAAGCGAAAGTCAATGAATGCTAAAGTTCCTATAAATGAAGGTCTGCATCATCTAAATTGACAGAGTAATATTTACTTTAAATACTTTCACATCCAATTTTCAATAATAAATATAAAATTGTATACATTAGATCGACTATCCAGTTTGTGGCCCATTCGGAAGGTAAAATTTTCGATTGCTATTTACTGGCTTATGGACAAAGACTTTTAACTCCACATAACCATAAAAAAAATTTAGAGGGTGATATCACACTATCTAGGCAGTGATATTATACTAAATGTTTCCGACAGCACGGACTTATATTTCAGGCAACGAAAATTCAGTTATCATGGTGTGGTAGCGTTTGCTATTGGCGGCTATGTGCTGTCCAGCATTAATTTTAGAGAATGACGGACCAGTAGCCCATAAACCACACCAAAAAGTGAATTTTTGTGGTGTAACGAAAATTCGGTAATTTTGTTTATTTACGTATTCATTTAGCCAGAAATGTGCACGAGGCACTGAACACAAATTTTGCGTGATAGCAGCATATCTTTATTTAAAATCATCTTTGACTAAAATCAGAGCTCAAATTCAAATCCGTAGGCTTCAGTTCTTGAACGAATTGCATTTTGTAAATTTTAAACCAAGATCCTGGAGAAAAATTCACAAATTTGTTCCATAAGAGAGTTCAACATGTTGCGCACAGCGTCAAATCAATTGGTCACACTCTCCGCTATAGCTGTCTTCATAACAGTCGCATTTAATGAACCTTTACTTCTTTTATGTTTTGAAAAAGAGAGATACAAGAACAAAAACTGCATTCCATTCTTATACTGTTTTGCTTGACAATCTATTAGAAATTAGTAATAAAATATTACCATTATATTTTAGTACTTGTCCAAACGAAATTTGGGCACTTAAATAATAAACAAAAAAATCTAATTTATAGAAATTTATTATTTAAGAGTACGTAAGCAATTATCTATTAAAATCACTTGAAAAATGTATAAAGTACAAGAGCAGTTGACAACACTCATTTTTAGTACATACTTTGTATTTAAATTCAGCCGTTTTTAAATTGTCAAAACCGAAGTGTTGAAATTTACTTCTCCTTTTGTTGTAACTGACTTATCCTTTTGCCTTTAAACTAAACACACATATAAAATTAAAACAATATCACTTTAAACGTATACATACAAATACTTATAAAATTGAACTCGCACTTACACATATAAACTTAAAATTTTATAATCGAAATTACATAAAAATTTAATTTATACATTACAAATTATATTTAAACCAAAATTCAAAAGTGGTGTTAAATAAAAATTGAAAAAAAGAAAACCGAAATTTCAACCCATTTCTTTTTCTTTATAAAGAAATAACCCCACAAGGTGAACATCCCAGTTCCTAACTAATTTAAATAAAAGAAATTAATAATTTCCTCTTTATTTCCCTTAACCCCGAATTGTAAATACATCACGAGTATGTATTTCTAATTCTATCTCTTTAAAGATTGACCCCCCTTTCAATTTCAGTATCCAATCTCAAGGAGATTTAATATTATTCCCCGAAATAATACAGTACTTTTATAATGAATGATCACAACCTAGCTAGAATCGCAAACTAGTGAAAAATTTACAAGAAATATTCATCAAAGCTGTTTATTTTTCGTGTATGTGTAAACAAAATAGGTCAGACACCACGGAATAGTCGAATTCTTTGGGTCCTTTTATTAAAACGGCACCACGAAACTCTAAAATGAATTGCACACAGTATCTTAGTCGCAATTTAGACATCGTGGTGAGGGGACGAGTACACTCTTATTAATTATATCCTACACCACCATAGTGGGGGATTTGTGCTGATGTTTGTAACGCCCAGAAATATTGGTCCAACACCCACCTTATATACCGATCGACTCAGAATCGCTTCCTGAGTTGATTTAACGATGTCCGTCCGTCTGTCTGGCTGTCCATGTAAAGCTTGTGCGCAGAGAACAGGTCGCAATTTTGAAGATATTTCGATAAAATTTGGTACATGATATTTTTTCGGCCCCAGGATGGATAGGATTGAAACTGGTGGAAATCGGTTCATTATGTCACCTGGCCCCCATACAAATGACCTCTCGAAATTGGGGTTTACTGATCATAAATGTTTCAATTATGCAAGTATCCAAACAAATTGCATCACAAATGAGTGATATACGAATTTTGTACAGATAATAAAGATAATAACTCTCTCAAAAATGTTGGTATCCAAATAATATTTAACGCAAATATATTTCATATATATACAAATAATACGGTCCAATTTTATTATGATCGATCCATAATTAGTCGTAGCTCCCATATAACCCACTTCCGAAAATCACTTTAAAGAGCATAACTCGCTCAAAAATGTTGGTATCCAAATAATATTAAACGAAAATATATTTCATATGTCTAAAAATAATACGGTCCAATTTTATTATGATCGGTCTATAATTAGTCGAAACTCTCATATAAGACTCTCACCGTAATTCACTCTAAGCTCCATAAATCGAGTTAAAGTTTAACACATATAATATTTATATTCACAGACATCATGACACTAAATGTTTGGATAATCGGTCCACAATAACCTATAACGCCCATATAACGCCCATTTCTGAAAAACCGTTTTATACATATACTATCCTTACTTGTTTTTATTACACATGTGTATACTCTCAAATAAAAATACGAACGATTTAAGCAATAAGAATTGTGCTGTGTGAACACCGAAGAAATTTCAAGAAAAAAATTGTATCAATCTTTTCGAGAAGGATTGTTTCATGTAAAGTTTTAGCAATTTTTTAAACCAGTCCCTCTTTATATTTGTCACACTGTATGCAGTATGTTACCCACTCTTGGGCTCTCATTCTCGTATGCATCGTCATAAATTATAAAATTTTATTTTGTGTTCAAAATTAATGACACCATTCGATTCTTTACTCTGTTTTTTCCCCCCTCCACTTCAACTTGATCACTTCAGAATCTTAAACGTTGTTAACTTGGATTTCAATGTTGTTGTTTTTGTTGTTGTTGCTGTTACTGATATTGTTGTTGTTCTTGTTTTTGTTAGCTTTTTGTTGTTTTTCGTGTAAGTAATTATTAGTTCTTTCTCATTGTTGCTGTTGTTGTTGTCGTTATTTTATTATACAATTTTTGTATATAGTTCTTTTTGTTTGTGGTTGTTGCTATTGTTGTTGTTGTTGGTCTGTTTCGTTATTTTGTTTGTGTCGTTATTATTAATGGTCATATTAAACTGGATTAGCGAGATACTCATTCGTATCTAAAGATACTTGTACTTTTGTTTGTTCTGATGATGCTTGGTTGGTTGTTTGGCTATTTGTATTTTATATCTTGTTGAATTCATAATCATCGTCATCAATGTGGTCAACGTCATAGTATTTTTTGTTTTTGTGGATTTATTTTACATACTTAGACATTGTGTTTGTATACCTGCAACTATTTATAGCTTTTGATATGTGTGTATGTATTTAAACTACAACAATGCTAACTATAGAAATATGTAATAACAACATGAATAAAACAGTAAAAAAGAAAATATCTTAAGAATTTATGTAAATAAATCACAATAGAAAATTAAATGATTTTTATGTTGTTTTATTTTATAAGTGCATTTAATAGCAGTATTTATTATTTTAGAGTTTTTATTATTATTATTTAGAATTTTTCTAATTAGAAAAAAAAAATACTTTTGTGAAAAATGCAACGCCTAGTGTTTTAGATTGTTGACTAAAAAGGCGTCAGCACAAATATCTTCACAATATAAGAGAAATATATGCACAATGGGCATTTTGCATGAACGATTTAAGGGTTATTATATGCTGCAGATATGATTTCAATTGACCACCAAGATTTAACATCACATGACTTTTTCTAGGGATTTCCTAAACTTGCCCGTCTATGTCAATCAAATAACCCCAGCCAACGCTCAAAACTGGACTGTTTAGTTTTTTTTTTTTTATTAAAAATTTCATCTGCGTTTTCATGAAAAACATTTAACTGAGGAGACAATTTTCATTTCATATTTGTAAGTTGTTGTGTAAAAATATTCTAATATGTAAAGATGTACATATTAAAAATTATTTTAATTGCAAAATTTAAAGTAAATTATTGAGCTCAGCCGACAAATATGTTTAGAGAGTTGTTTTTAGATGTATAGAACTTTAAGTTAGCAACACTTTTTTAACTGGCGGCCATTTTGTCAGCTGTCAAGTGATTTATGTTTGAAGTCGCTACTCTACGTCCATAAGCCCGAAACAATTGACCACTTGGAGCACAACATTCGCCGAATTATTGCCGATATACGGCCACAAATGTTGGAATATGTCATCGAAAATTGGACCTCCAGATTAGACTATTCCGAGACAGTCATATGCTAGAAGTCATATTTTTTTTTAATATGTAATATAATTAACAAACACAAACTGCTATGGCGGGAATCTAACCCGCAACCCACTGACTGATAGTCCGGCTCACTATTGCCTAGTCTATCGGGATATCCATTATCTTTCGAATAAAATAAATTTTATGTCAATTTAAAAAAATCATCTTTGTTTTATTTCGTTTCAAAGTTCTACGCAACTAAAAAACACAGAACCATGATTGTCAAATCTAATTTTTGACAGCTGACAAATTGGCCGCCAGTGTTGCCAACTTAAAGTTATACACATGACTAGAGTTCAATTATAAAAAACGTTTTATAGCAATTGCACATAATATATTTCAAAAGTTTATTGAATATTCTGAAAAACTTAATCTACTTCGCTGGTTTCATCTAAGTTTTTAATCTGCTCGTTTGTCAGAAGGTCTAATTTTCGATCATTCGTTTCAGAATCAGCATTAGTAATCGTATCTCGCGAATTACAGCTTTGACTGCACAAACGTAAGCCTACAGAAAATAGATGGAGGTGAGAAATTACACGATCTGGGCGACCAAATAAAATAAATTGGACGCAAGTTTTTTTATAAAACCATTTACGAAACTTTCTGGATTATTTAGCTTTTTTGCAATAATGGATTTCAAAAAAATTGTGCATGATTTTTTTTTCTGTTTCGATTTTTCAACACTAGAAAAATAGTTTCCAACTGATAAAATTTTCTGGCAAAATAACGGTAGCTATGCTAAAAAAACGCTGAAAAAAGAAAGTGTTAACATCAGGTTTTTCAAAAAAGATTCTATATTGTAACCGGATTTTATGAGAACAATGCATTATTATAGGACTGAATTTTCCATACCTGGTTGTGGTTAGCCCTGCTCTAATTATTATTGTTTAACCTTTGTGTCTACAACTAAAAAGTTTTCGTTATGTATACCACCGTCCTACCCGGGTAAGTCATATAGTGTGACTTACGCAAGTGAATTTGCTTATAGTGACCTACTTATTTTTTATTTTTATCAGCAAACTGAAGCAGTTGGAACATGTGTATATTAAAAAACAACTAGTTCTCATCCCTTGTATCGTGTATCGATGGGTATTCAAAGATTTTGTTTCATAAGTCGTTAGATAAGATTTGAGAATGGCAATACACGCCAGTACCGCAAAGAAAGTAATAAAGCAACTGCCATATCTAACATAGTTCTAATATTAAGCAGAAACCTACAAACTATGTAGAAAATATCACGGTTAAAGAGCAGTCTTCACCCTTCCGTGGGGAAACTGGGCTTACACAGTATATTCCCACAGTTTGGTGGGTTTACATCTTATCTGTGAGTGGACAAATATATACAGGATTGGCGCCTTCTGGAGAAAGGGAAAAAATCAGGGTGAACGAGTCGTTCAAGATTTGTGTTGTAAACTTTTTCGTGGAAATGGAAGAAACATCATGTGTGACAATTTTTTTACAAGCTACAATTTAGCATCTTCTTTGATGTAGACTATAACTTGTTGATCTTGGGCACCGTGAAAGGCGAATATTTGCTCCAGCTGCATTTTGTAATCCGAAAAGAAGAGAAGTATAATCTTCAGTTTTTGGATTTTTATATTCCTCATATATAAAAAAATCAGATCGGTTGTGCTTCTATCTACATCTCATTACGAGTATAATATCAAAGTTGGAGGTGTAAAACAAAAGCCTATAATGATTCTGGATTACAACAAAAGCAAAGGTGGAGTTGACAGCATGGACAAATGTCTGGGATAATACATTTATTATGTTCCTAAAATATGGTTTTTTTAGTTATGGAAAAGATTATTATTTTTTTGGAAAAAATCTACAAGCAGTTTATGGAAATCAGCCTGTAAATATACAACCAGCATACCCGGGTAGGCGCAAAACAAGACAAGCAATTCTCCAAAAAGGAGAACAAACAAAATTGCTACATATGTGCTAAACGAAGATCTACCAGAAAAGCTTGCGAGGAATGCAAAAAACTGATACCATACGTGACCATTTGCCATATGCGCTCAAACTAAATGCTCAAATTATGCAGAAAAAAAAAATTTATGAATCTCTGTATGTCTAGTCTTTTTTTTTATAACCAGATGCAATTTTATAATGAAATGTAGAACAAAAAATAATATTGAAATTTATTAAAACTAAATATAAATACAAATATGTATGAACCTATTTTTGCATTTTAAATGCAAAAATTGCTTGTCTTGTTTTGCGCCTACCCGGGTATGCTGGTTGTATATTTACAGGCTGATTTCCATAAACTGCTTTTGGATTTTTTCCAAAAAAATAATAATCTTTTCCATAACTAAAAAACCATATTTTAGGAGCATATTCAATTTCAAGTCGATAGCTCAAATGGTGGCGAAAATATATCAAATTGAATATAAAAAAACATACCCGGGTAGGTGGTTGTTGACATATAGGTTAATAAATCGAGCTGATTTCCATGGCTAATGTCTTTTGATACTAACATGTTAGCATATTTTTTATAGATCTTCTTAAGGACTCTTTATATTTTGAATTTCAGTTCATTCGGATCATAAATGGATTTTTGGCGATTTTTTTTTTTGACATATCAAAATATTTAGGTATAATATCCCTTTTTTAACCTTAATTAAAATTCAAATCGGAAGCCATGCATTTACTACAGGATTGTCTTACTAAGAAGATTATTCATTGAATTGGATTTAAACATTTTCATACAATGAAATAATATTATTATATAGTATTCATTAATATTTTAAATATTTTTCAAAATTATCTATAGAATCTATAAATAGAACGTATTTGACCTAATTCTTGCAAATTTTGCTACAAATTACAAAAGTTGTTTTGTATGTAATGTATATGATGTAGATTTCTTATCTCTTTCTGGGGTATTGTCACACTTCAATACAATTAGGACGATCTTATCATCTGCATAAAAACCTACAGACACGTACAAACAACACTGACCCTCTACCAGAAACACATAGCAAATCAAACCGGAACGAAATTTAAATTTATAATAGATACCTAATTTAAAAAAAAAAAAAGTAAAATACAAGACCATTAAAATTTAGAAACAAGGTACATAAAGGATAAAATACACAAAAAGATGTCACCTCATGGCAAACAACGACCATAAAATTAGGGACTCAAATCAGTTACGGCAAAACAAATTTGAAGTAACAGAAGAAAAAACAACAAAACACAATTCACAAAATTTGTTTAAAAATAAAACAATTTAATTAAAAAACACAAACACAGGAAAGTATGAAAAAACAGCACGTTTCCTACGAAGTGGTTGCCAAGAAACACACAACAAATTCGAAATCTAAGGATTCCACAACAAAACTGAACACTTACAAAGTAATTGATACTCGTTCACACAGGTAGTTGGTTGAGTTGTTTGCTGAAGGTGGTTTTTAAGACCAAACAAGTCAAAAAGCAAACACCTCCTCAATGTAATTTCACACTGTAAATTCCTATATACATATTTGTTTTTTCTATTACCAATTCTGTTGTTTCAAATTTAATTTATTTACAAGAAGTTGGAGAAATTAGAAATTAAGCAGAAGTTGAAGTAATAAGGGTCAGTTTGTAACAAAGCAACACCAGCACTTTTTTAAGTAATTTATTTTTATTTATTACAGTTGTTGTTGTTGTTGTTGTTTTTACCTTAACATTTTCTACGAAATAAGCAAAATAATTTATTATTGTGTTAGAAAAAAAGTAGAACATTTAAAGAAAATGTTGTATTTTTTGAAGCAAAAGACACTTTTAGCCTACAACTAATTAAACAATAAATAGCTGGGAAAAGGATTTAAAGACAAATTTGTGTTTGTAGAAAAGTGTTAAAATTTTGGCTACAAACATATGTAAATGTTTGTAACCGGAAAGTAATCGTAATTTATGTAAATGGAATCTCAATAAGTTTAAATACCCAGAAAAAACATGGCTAACAATGTGTCTCTGTAAACCAGATTTCATGATTGGCTACTAATTCGGTCTTCTTGATTAAAAATTTGAAGCTTAATTTCACAGATTTTTTCACTTAACAAAGTAGGCAAATCTCGATTAGATTAGGGTTTAAGTTTATCCAATATTAGAACATTTTTGAAACTATATTGTTATTATACAAGGTGGCGCAAAAGTAATCCTCCTATAAGAAAATGCTATAAATTTTGCGCAACTTGATAAATTGGGATTGTAAAACATGTGGTTCCAACATGACGGTGCAACGGCACACACTGCACGTGCCACAACCGATATGCTGAAGGATGCATTTCCCGGGCGCCTAATCTTCCGTTTTGCACTGGCCAGTTTTGCACTGGCCAGTTTTGCACTGGCCAGCAAGATCGCCTGATTGGAAGTTTACTTTTGCGCCATCTTGTATAATGATACATTCTTGTTTTCTCCTTATGGAAAGTTCTGCTTAACATTTGCCTCAATTCCCTTAACATATACTTTGACGAATAACTGCAAAAATCCTCTAGGGTTTCATTTATATATTTATCGTTGTTCGCCTGGCCAGTCTGGCTGGCTGTTCGTGGAAATTTATGCGCAAAGTACAGGTGACAATTTTAAAGATATTTCAAAACAGCACATCAGTATTAAACAAATAAATAAATCAATAAACAACATAAATATACAGAAAACTCTTTCCAAAGTATTTATGTATACTTTGTACTTACGAACAAGTACAAAAATAGAAATTAAAAAAAAAAAAAAACAAAAGTAATTACTTTTTTAACAACAAAAACAGTTTAAACAAGAAATATGGAAACAAGAAGCGAATCGTCAGCTAAGAGAGCCAGAGATCAACAAGTCTCTTCGGTTGAAAATTATGCAAAAACACCGCGTTTATCAAGAATGATAAAATAAAGATTACGCCAACGCGCGTAAAATTTCAAAATGTTCTGCGCATGTTGGAACTGTGACGTCACACGTTCTGTGTTTCTATTGGCTAATTTTTTCTCACTTGTTTTTTTACTGTTGTTTTGCTTGCATTTGCTCACTGCACTCTTCACGTTTATATTTTTTGTTGTTGTTCTTTTTTTGTTTGTTTTTCTTTTTTAAACAGTTTTTATTTACACTTTTTTACACGACAATGAACGTTTTTAATTAATTAAATATAATTTATCACCAAATGCAATGCCAAATTTTAGAACTCTCAAAGCGATTTCAATTGCAAGGTTAATTCTAACATGAAACATTCTTGGTAACCCTTAGAATGGAACTCCTACGTCACATAAGGGGAATCATACGCATGGCGTAATCTTTATTTTATCATTCTTGGCGTTTATCACATCATAACAAACATTTTTTTAAGAGATTTAATAAGAGATAGTGAATATATCATGGGTGAAGTTATAAAAACTTCAATAAGAAAAAGTGAAAAAAAAACACTTTGATTATATGAAAAATCGAATAAAGGAAAGTGAGGAGAAAATACTCTCTGTTATTGAAAACAAAATTGATAACATAAAAAATGATCCGAGTGCTATAACTGAGAGGGTAAAAAGCTTAGAATTAATGAACACTGATTAATCCAAAATTTGTTAAAATTATTCTAGCCTGGATAATTCGATATGTTACACATCTTTTTAATACTATAATTATAACCTGTACATTTCCAACGCAGTGGAAACATGTCAAAATTGTTCCAGTACCAAAATCAGGAAATGAATATCGTCCAAACGCGATTCTCCCCTATTTATCCATAGTTTTTGAAAAGTTACATAAACAAATTTATAACCATGTTAATAACAACAACCTGTTAACTGATCGTCAATCTGGATTCAGACCTCAACGTGGCTGTACTTCAGCTCTTACTGATGTAATAGAGGAAATTCGTAGTAACCTGGATGAGAAAAAAATAACGTTTTTGGTATTATTGGACCACTCAAAGGCATTTGCTACAGTACACCATTCAATCTTGTGCATGAAATTGTCCAAATTATTTAAATTTCCCACGTTTGCTGTAAAACTGTTGTCATCATACCTTTCAAGTAGATGCCAATCAGTTGTAAATGCCGAATCTATATCGCGTTCTTTAAAAGTAACTAGAGGAGTACCATAGGGATCCATCCTTGGACCCCTGCTATACTCTTTATATGCGAACGATCTCCCTAACCACCTATCGTACTCTAGTATACAAATGTATGCTGATGACGTTCAGCTGTATCTCAGTAGTCCTAAAGAGTCAGCTAATATGAAAATACTGGAATTAAATCATGATCTTGGGAAAATATTTACATATATAGATTTTGAGCTAAATATATTTCTTGGTGATTCTAGAATCGATATTGTAGATTCAGCAAGAGACTTAGGAGTAATATTTAACAAAACTTTAACCTGGTCGAATCACATTACACAAGTTTGTGGTAAAGTATATGGCATGTTGCGAAGTTTTTCGGCTACACAGCACTTTACACCTCTGCAAGTAAGGATATTACTTGCAAAAATTTATCTTCTGCCCACACTTTTATACTCATCTAAAATTTTTACTTGTTGTAACACAAATGATATTAGAAAGCTGACTGTAACATACAACAATATCATTCGTTACATTTTCGCTTTAAAAATATTTGATCATATATCGCAGTACACTTAATATTACTTCACAAAATAATAATGACAAAGGAATGCCAATACTAATAATATTAAGCATACGTCTCTGGAATCAACTTCCAAATGATTTGCAAATCACTAGCAACGCTATAAGATTTAGAAAATTACTGAGGGAATATTTTTCATACCTTTTTTTTTAATGTTTAAATGTAAACTCTTTTTTTTATTTTTTTTTTTTTTTAATTTTATATACATACCTTTACTATATTTATTTTACTCTATTTAAATTTAAATATAATCTATGCAGTTCTTAGAAAATATTTTCTTTTCTTTATCAATGAAAACTTTAACTTGTCTGATTCTAATGCTGTAATTCATAAGATGTTGTGTCTTGTTGTACAAATATAAAGAAACAAAAACATTTGTACAAACAGATACTGTGTCTTCATATCCAGAAGGTTATATTAAAAAGAAGGCCCGAAGAAGTAAACTATAATGATCGTCATTCATAAACAGCGAGAAAATTGAGAAAGGTCAACCACCATAAATCAAGAACAGGCGCAAAACTCACAAATTTACCGAGGTTGTACTAACAAATTGTCTACAATTTCTTACAGTTCCAAAAAGTAGACAAAATATTTGTTGGTTTGTGTGTGAGTGTCAGCATATTGTCAATCATTTTTTGATTTCCAGTAGGTCAGAGGCGGAGAAGTCAAACAATGATTGTCATTAAATGCTAGCTAAATATCTAAATTCTAGAGTTACAGTGTGTTTTAAGGCTAAAACGGCATGTTTGGCCAACATCTTGACTTCATTTTAACGAATCACTCAGGTAGTGGAACTTTATAATATTTTGTATGTCCTGTAGACTCAACTATTCATAGACAACAACAAATTCATAGACTCTCTTCGGTCATAAATTAAAAATTTTTATGATCGTAACACGCCTTTTTATTCCACATACAGAGATACTGAATTAAAATTCCTGTAAATTGTGTTTGTGTTGCAACATTCTAGGAATCAGCACAAAGCGGAAAAAGGATGCATACCAGAAAGTAAATTATTTACCATGTAGGTATATAAGATAAATATACTTCCAGCACATATCTATTGACTATTGTTGCCAAAAATTTGTTAAAATTCCTTTTTTTTTTTGTTTCTTTTCAAACACAAACAGCATTGTTTGAGAAGCAAATTATTTAAAATGCTTTTATAGTCCTTGGCCTTGTCACGTTTTATTTAAAAAGTTGTGTTGTTTTAATTGGTTTTTAAAATTTTCCAGGTTTTCTTTAAATATTTAGATTTGGGGAGGAATTTTTATGATTTTTAAACACATGACAGAGGAATATGTCAAATGTTTTTTTTTATAATTTTAGGGAAAGTTTATATTAATTAGATGTAGGACCTTGATGTTTAATGTGTTTAATTCAAATTTATGTGACAAATACAAGGTTCTTTTTTTTACTAATTTTTTAGCACTTTTTCAATACTGAGTTTATAACAGGAAAATGTCCAATAATATTATTGGGATATAGGAAAAAAGTGTTGTTATCGACTCTAATAACAATAACATCTATACATCACAAGGGGAAATGGAACTAATACACAAACTAATACATACAGTAATACAGTAACTAGTTTTAAACTGATATGGCCGGTTTTAATTTTAATAAAGTATACTCGTATTAAAGGTACCTGTAGCTGTAACAGAACGATGTCCTAGGTTACAGGTCACGGAACTTATCTCAAAAGAAATTACCTGACAGTAGAAATGCAAAAGGAAATTCAATACTAAGCCACTGAGGGTACCTGAGCATGTAATGCAGATAATCATTTTCTATCATTTTTCAATTTTAAGACATGCGACACTTAAACTGAACTCCCTAAGAATTAAATTTTATGCGATTTAAAACTAGAAGTTTTTCCAAAAACAATTTTAAAAGTAAATTTATTTTGTTGATTCATCATAGAAGAAGACCGTGTGATCACAACTTTCTTCTAATTATATCTAGAAATTCAATACCTCAGTCCGATTATGTTAGACCACGTTTACATTATGCGATTTTTGTGGCTGCGATTCTTGCATGTACTCTTGTTTCTTCGTAGTTTTAAACGTGAAGAAAAATATGTATATATATTCACAATAAATCGCAGCAACAAAAATTGCAAAAAATCAAACAAATTTTGAATAAATTTGAGCTCGTTTGTTTTTATTATAAAAAATTATATACAGTAGCTCACAGCTTATTTTATGCAGTACATTTTTCGTTTTATGGTGGTTTGAAAACAAAAAAGGAACAAATTTGAACTCATTTGTTTTTATTATAAAAAATTATATACAGTGGCTCACAGTTTATTTTATGCAGTACATTTTTCGTTTTATGGTAGTTTTAAAACAAAAAAAGAACAAATTTAAACTCGTTTGTTTTTATTATAAAAAATTATATACAGTAGCTCACAGCTTATTTTATGCAGTACATTTTTCGTTTTATGGCAGTTTGAAAACAAAAAAAGAACAAATTTGAACTCGTTTGTTTTTATTATAAAAAATTTTATACAGTGGCTCACAGCTTATTTTATGCAGTACATTTTTCGCTTTATGGTGGTTTGAAAACAAAAAAAAGAACAAATTTGAACTCGTTTGTTTTTATTATAAAAAATTATATACAGTGGCTCACAGCTTATTTTATGCAGTACATTTTTCGTTTTATGGTGGTTTGAAAACAAAAAAGAACAAATTTGAACTCGTCTGTATTTATTATAAAAAATTATATACAGTGGCTCACAGCTTATGTTATGCAGTACATTTTTCGTTTTATGGTGGTTTTAAAACAAAAAAAAAAAAAGAACAAATTTGAACTCGTTTGTTTTTATTATAAAAAATTATATACAGTGGCTCACAGCTTATTTTATGCAGAGTATTTTGTTTTGTTTTGTTTTCAAACCACTATAAAACGAAAAATGTACTGCATAAAATAAGCTGTCAGCCACTGTATATAATTTTTAATAATAAAAAAAAACACGAATTTAAATTTGTTGTCTATAAATTGTTTGCAAATTTTAAACAATCAATGTTAAGTTCTTCGAAAACAAACTAACTATTCGCAACATAATTAGTTACAAAGTGTCAAAATTTCTTTGAAATACAATTTAGCAAAACCCAATATTTCAGGTAATTTGAAAGTGTAGAGTAGTAATGTATTAAAGTATGTATTTGTGAAAATAAGTGCTTGATGTTTTACATGGTTCTAGTCATGCCAAGCATACAGTGTTACTAATATTTGCTAGCAAAATGAGCCTTAAGATTTTACACAGCGTGTGGCAAGTGCTTCTTGCTGTCGAATTGGCCAGAATGCTGTTGTTTTTGCTAAAAATTGCTTGCAGCGCTCGTGACACGCCTCACTTACAAATATAAACAATATTTTTTGATTTTTTTTTTAATTTTCTTTCTTCTCTGACTTTTATTGTGAGTAGCTGTGTGTTGGGTTTAGTGAGATTTGAAATGTCTTTTTTCTCTCTGTTTTCGATTATTGAAAAATGTTTGCAAAATTGTTGTTGTTTGGTCGATCGATCGATCGGTCGGTCGGTCTGGCTGGCTTGTTTAGTTGCGTTAGATTGTGGTACGTACCAAAACGCAACAGGAGTCAAAAACACAAACAAAAACCATTTTTACAAAATACTTTTATTTGTTATTATTTTTGTTGCTGTTCTTAGACTTGTAGACAATTCGACAGATTTGATTTGTATGGTCAATATAATTGAGCAGTTACTCGCTCGTACTTAAAGATTTCTTGTTGCGTTTTAGAAAACTGCAGCGTCGCATGGTGGGCAATTCTTTGTAAACGGGATTTTTATTTTTGACACTTTTCGGGTGTGTAATTACAACAGTATGTGAGGCATACAACTTCATATAGGTACTACGGATAATTGGCAGTGGAATTTTTTTACATAGACATAAAACAAAAAAACATTCCTTTCTCTTTAAAAGGCTATTAAATGAACGTTTTTGTTTTATCAAACTTCTTTGTTTGCAACACTGGGTTGATGTGTCACAACTAGTCTCAGCAAAGAAGCTGTGTACAAAATTTAATTGGCCACTTAGGCCATTGTTAGAAACCCAAACAAAATAGCAAATATTACTAAATCTTTAGCTGTCAGTACGACATATTAATGTTAAATATTTTATACTCCATTTTACAAATAGTATATATACATATGTATATGTACATACATATGAATGAATTTACTTAATAAACTAAAACCAAAAACTTTAAAGTCTTATTTTCACGATTGAAAAAATATCTGCCAAATAATGTAGGAAAATTTCGTTGAAAAAAAAAAAATAAATAACTCGACAACACGCTTAGATGCACAGCAGTGGGCCAATGTAAACATGCACGCCAGGAGGAGCATCATCAACACCAACTAACACAAACAAATTCCATCACAACAGCAACAAAAACAACTACGAAAACAATCGACAATCTAGAGAAAACCACCAAGGAATCGACCAACTAAATCTAAAGCAAATGCAAGGCAATCAACATCAACAGCCTCTTCGTTACAATCTACAGCAAAAAACCAAAAAAAAAAAAAAACGAAGAAAATTGTTTAAATTGAGTGACGTTTATAAATGCAACCAGAAGCCAAAAAAATTTTGTAAAACTACTTACAAAATAGTTGCTACGTTTTTTTTCCTTTTTTACTGAATTTAGTTCGATAAAATACACGTAGCCCGGACTGTGAGCAGTCAGCCAGCCATGTAGTTACACATTCAATGGTTTAATAGACATGCAGATGTTGCTGCTACTGTTGATTGAGAGGATCGAGGAAACTTTAAAACAATAACAATATAAAACAGCAACAACAATATGAACAAATATCTGTAGAATTAAAGATGCAAATGAAAAACGTGGAGAATTCTAATCAAATAATTGGATTTGTTTATTTGTAAAGATTTCGACCGAAAACATACAAAACACTTGAAATTGACCATTGTTTTTTTTTCAAAACACTTTACAGCAATTGCTGGGTGTGGTAGGGAAAGATTATTAAATTAAATTTAGATGTTTTTTGTAATTTCAAACAAAAATAACAACGAACATTGATGCAAATGTTGGAATAGAAACTTAAAAACCAAAATCAATTTAAAGCATAACTCGTGTGCTAATTTCGCAGTCTGCACCTGTCAACTGGCCGCCCAGAACTTGCTCACATTACATCTGCTTTTTTGTGCAAAGCGGGAACCTTCCATCTACAGCATTTCAATGAAATTATTTTTTAAAATTAAATGTCAAAAATTGTTCTTTAGGGCAATAACAAAGACTCCGACATCCACCTATATTTAAGGTATTTTATTATTAAAAATCGGTCTGAATATATACGTTTGGCCACTTTAAGGAAGCTCTTGATAGCAAAGCGGCGTAGTTATGTAGCACATTCACATTATGGTTGTATTTCTATTGCCAGGACTCTGACAGTTTAGAGGTCTTTTGGCCAGTTTTAAACTTGATATTCAAATATGACATTAGTTAATTTTGTTTTCCTAAATTTAAGTTTTATTTAAATATTTATTTATTTAATTATGATAAAAGTATGGTAGCACTATTAAATGTCAAACCAAGTAAGAAAGTGTAGTCGGTCAAGCCCGACCATATAATACAATACACCCAGTATATCAATAAAACAGTTTTTCAGATATGGGCGCTATATGGGAGATATTACCTATTATTGACTGCTCATCCAAAAATTTAGTGCCATAACTTCCGTCAATATATAATTATGTGTGTTAAACTTTATCTTATATGGGAGTTTTGACTATTTATGAACTGACTATTATAAAATTATGTGTCATTCTATTTGTACATAGAAACTCATTTTTTTTATCCGGATAATAAAATTTTTAAGAGATTTGTGGTCCTTAGAGTGATTTTCGGAAGTTAGCCTTATATGGGAGCTACGACTAATTATGGACCGATCATCGTAAACTTCTACCATATTATATGTATATGTACGAAACATATTTGTGTTCAATATTATTTTGATACCAGCATTTCTAAAAGAGTTATGCTCTTTTAAGTGATTTTCGGAATTGGGCCTCATATGGGAGCTACGACTAATTATGGACCGATCGTCATGCAATTTTACCATATTATATGTATATGTACAAAGCATATTTGTGTTCAATATTATTTGGATACCAACATTTTTAATTGCGTTATGCTCTTTGAAGTGATTTTCGGAAGTGGGCCTTATATGTGAGCTACGACTACGACCGATCGTTACGAAATTTATAGATCTGATTTACCTTCATTTATTACTTATTTGTCGTGAAATTTGTTTGCACACTTGCATAATTCAAAGATTTATGACCGGTAAACCCCAATTTCGGGAGGACATTTGTATGAGGGCCAGGTGAAATAATGCACCGATTCCACCAGTTTCAATCCCATCCATCCTTGGGCAGAAAAAATACCACGTACTAAATTTTATCGAAATATCTTCAAAATTGCGACCTGTACTCTGCACACAAGCTTTACATGGACAGCCAGCCATACGGACGGACGGACGGACGGACATTGTTAAATCGACTTGTTGTTGCATACAAACACACATACTACAGTTTTATTTGAGAATTACGCAGTTGTGTTCATAACTTATTGTTGTTACATTTCCTATATTGCAGTTAATTCTTTTTGTCATCTTTTTCACTTAAGCCTTCCCAGCAAACCATATGAGTCCGAAACGAGTCTTTTCTGACACCTTTTTCGGAGCGTTAACACTTTATGAGCCCAAAAACAATCATAATTGCTCCGAAAACCTTCAGAAAAGAGGGTCATTACGTTCGAAAATGGTCCGTCAGAAAGAGGGGTTTTTTGGGCTCTTAAAGAGCTCTTAGATAATGTCAGAAAAGAGTCTTTTATGAGGTTTTTTTGGGCGCTGTGTAATCTTGTTTTTATCATTCTTGTATGTTACAGCTATGTTGTTTTTTTGTTCAAAGCACAAATAACAGAACAACAGTGCTTTGGTGTGTGTAATTAAGTGGAATTTCTGAGTCATACTGCGTGCCGACTCAGGACAGTAACAATTTCGCTCCGAAAATGCTCTTTAGTTGGACTCTTTTCTGACTCCTTTTTTCGGAGCGCTCCGAAAATGCTCTTTTGTTGGACTCTTTTCTGACTCCTTTTTCGGAGCGCTCCGAAAATACTCTTTTGTTGGACTCTTTTCTGACTCCTTTTTCGGAGCGCTCCTAGAATGGTATGCTGGGTTTGTTGAATTTGAATTTATATATATATTGCACATTAGATTTTTCGCTGCACATTCATTTTCTCTGTTGCTAATTTGTTTCTTTTTTTGTTTACCTGCTACAAATATTACGATTGCGCATTAAAAAACAAAAAAAATTTTATGAACAGAAGTCGAGCATTTGTACTCTCACGTGCTAGATATTATTCATTTCATTCAGAATACAAGTACCTACACACACATACATACGAATGAATGCATGTAATTTTTAAAGACTTCTTCTGAGTTGTTGTTGCCTTTCTTTTAGAACACTACCTTTGCACATACATACATACATACAATGATGTGTTTAAAGGTAGATTTTTCAAAATTTTGTTACCACTTGGTATTCATTGACTGTGTTGCATAGGTACTTGTACTTGTATTTCTTTCTTAATTTTCCTTTTTTAAACCTTTTATTCCTAATTAGTTATTCTTGCATTTTCTTTCTTTCTGTAGGTACCATTCTAGCTGTTGTTATTTTTATTACTTTTATGCCGCAGGTTTACGCCCACAACTTTTTCATTTATTACTTACATACATACATATACATATCTTTATTTCAAATTGTTTTGGATTCCTATTAGGAATATAACGAATGCATTTGAATGCTCATTGAATTAATCATAAATTTAATCAGAATCGTTATTAAAAAAAATCATATACAAAATTTACAAAAAAACAAAACATTACCTTAAATTTATTTTCATCTACTTCAATTCCTTATTTTAATAAGATACAGTTCTACACAGAAAAAAATAAAAATGAGTTTCAATGAAAATATTTGTGGAATCAATTAAAAATTTAATTGAAATCAAACCTGTAAACAAAATGATAGTATCAATTAAAGAAAATTTGAGATTTAATTGAAAAATTTAAAAAAAAAAATTAAAAGAAAAAGTAATTATATCAATTAAAATTTGAATTGTAAATTATTTTGAAATCAATTAAAGGTTTAATTGAAAAAAATGATTTTTTTTCTGTGTATACAAATTATTATTTTCTACATTAAAATCAATGTATACTGTATACATATATGTATGAATTTTTTCTTGTTTATAGTTTTTTTTTTCAGTTTGTTACTTATGACATTTAGGTTGCTCTTCGTCTCAAATGCTGAAATTTTGTTTGTTTACATATCCATTGAGCCAGAAATGTGACTCATGTGAACAAACTTTGCGTCGAAAACGGCGGATCTTCTTGGAACTTTTTAAGAGCCTATAGAGCGAAGCGATGTCGCTTGGGAGGGTCGAGCGACTTCATCTGTTGCACAAGCTGTATTTTGTATGCTTTCAATGTAAGATATCGATGTAAAATGCGCCAAGTCGTTCCATACGTCAGTTCGAGTTGCTGCGAACGCCGCCGAATCGGCTCTCTACGGTCTTCGTGTACACTTTCAGCTACGGCCGCTGTATTTTCTTCACAGCGTGCTGGTCGTGGTCTATTCGGTCGAATATTATCTAATGGGTATCAAAATGGGTGATGGTGTCGCGAATAGTATGCTCAGAGGCCGATTATATTGACCATAAGTTGAGCGAAGTGCTCAGAAATTGAAAAAGGTATCTTTACTTGAATCACCCAGTATATTGCAAATGAAAAGTTTTTATTTTGTGTTCTGTTTGCTGCTAGAAATATTTTGCGTGGCAAAAGAATATATAAACGAGCCTCAAGGTTTTTTGAAAGAATATTCATTTCACTGATTAAAGTAAGTTTGATTTGGAATCAAGAAATATGGCGAAGATTGTCAGCGTTCTAAAGGCAAAAGCACTATATACAAAATATTAAATATAATGTTGTTGACAATTTTAATACATACAATTGTTTAATTTTGACGCTAAAAAGCTGGTACTTTTCCTTTAAAATTGAATTACTTTCTTTCTGTTTCTTATTTTTATAGTTTTTGTTAATTAGTTAAATATATTTTGCTTAAGTACTTATTAATTATGCAATATATTTTGTGTAAAATTTTTACTTGTAGTAACACATATATAATAAAACAGATTTTACACCAATATCAGGTGTTTACTTTATATTGACGCTCACAGTATGTATTAAAATATCACATTGCATGCCAAATTCCTTGACGGTGTTTTACGAATTGTTTCATAAATTTTGAAATGTTGATATTTGCCATTTAATTTAATAGTCATGCTAAATGTTGCCAAAACTATAAAAACCAGAACAACAGCAACAGCAGCAACAACACAGTAACAATAACGTGGGTCGTCTGCGCCTTAAACCACTTACATGTGCAGTTTATAGTTGTTGTTGTTGCTGTTGCAGTTTCTTCTATTTCTTATTTTTAATCATGTTTATGTTCATGAATTCATACATTTATAATTTTTTCACATTTCATTTCTTTCCTTTGTGGAGGAAAACAGAAAACAGAAAAAAGAAAAATAAATTCATTCCATTCATTAGTTCATATTTTTAATAATTTTATGCACATTAAGTGTCATGATACGAGTACAGCCAACAACCATCCTGGCCATTTACCATGTGTGTGTTGTTGTTGCCTGACTTTTGGTTAACTTTGTTGTTGTTGTTGCTGTATTGGAGGAAGTTGTTTATGTGCGTGTTTGTTTAACGGGCCATGTATGGAACGAAGGAATTAATAAATGTCTTTTGTGCGCTTAACAAAAAATAAAGACTTGAAGGCGCTTGCTTGCATTTCAAAATGAAATATTTTATTGAAAAATAGTTTATAAAACTTTGTTTTTTTTTTTTTAATTAAAACTCTTATTTTTCTTTTCAATTTATGTTTTCAAAATAATTAAATGCAAATTTATGACTTTTGATCGCGCAGAGCATGCGAGTGAATAAAAGGATATACAAACATAAATACTAAATGGTTTTTAAGGGGATTAAGAAGAAATAGGACCTTGATACTTTGTAAAATACATCCAATACATTTCGCTAGTGTTTAAACTTAACATTTCAAATAATTAATGTCTAGTTATACTAAAATTGGCGCAGAATTTGTTATATAAATGTAAATTAAAGGTTCATTGCTGTCTTTTCTATCCTAAATCATTCTAGCTAGTAATATTTCTTTATAATACTCTGCCTTGTCTCCTATGTCTGTTTTACATACACTCACTGTACATGTACAAATTTGGATTTGCACAACAATTTGTCACGGATTACAGTGTGAATTTTAAACAGATTCATATTTTGCATGGTAAATGGCATTTTGTCAACTTTAAATAACTGACACCCAAACATTCAAACATTCACATTGTAAAATCCAACACAACAATCTTAAGAACACCACAACTGAATATTTTGAGATAATTCAAACAACGTCAAGAAACAAATAAACTTATTATATTTTCAAGTAAAAATGCATGACTTATTATTTTCTGGTCCGGTTCGTTTGGTCTCTATTTATTTCATGCAACATGTGTATGTATGTATGTATGTACGTACAATGCAACCAAAAGAGAACTTAATAAATAAAATATGTATTTAAAACTGTATTTTTTTTTATAAATATGTATATGACCTCTGGCGCTAAATTTATACATTTGTGTTTATTATACAAACATTTTTTTTCAACTCCGATGTTGGCTTGTAAGTTTGATATTACATGGATTGCAAAGTCCCTGGTGTTGCATGAAAAACTATTCACTCCATTCAAAATGATTGTAATATGGAATAGGGCTTCACATTTCCATACTCTTTGTATTGAAATGTAGCTGAGACTGATATCAAAGTTAACGTATCATTGAACGATTGCAAAAAATTCGAGTAGATTTGTTTTAATTTCCTCTAGACCAACATATATGTATGTATTACATACTGTGAGCATCAATATAAAATAAACAGCAGTTATTGTTCAAAAAAATGTTTTATTATATACATATGTATGTATATTACAAGTAGAAACTAGAAAAATAACGAACATACAAAAATAATTAAATGTTTACAAACAAATTTCAAAATTATATAAAATATTGTCTTTTATATTTTGTTTGTAGTCCTTTTGCCTTTAGCACAGCTGACAACCTTCTAGACATTAAATCAACGAGTTTTTAAATGAAATCAGGCGAAATCTTGTTAAATTCATCCCTCTATTGCTGCAAGAAATATTTCTTTGGCTAATTTTTTTGTTCGGATATTCCCACAGCTGCTTAATTGGATTGAGGTCTGGAGAATGCGGAGAATGATCTAAAATTTTTGGACAATGATTGAGTAATTAATTTTTTTTTCACAATTTTGGAGGTATGCTTAGGATCATTTCTCATTTTTCATAGATTCTATAAATGGAATTTACTGACCCCTAAAGCCGCCATACAAACCCAGACCATAACTGAGCCGCAGCCATATTTTACCATCTTGATGAAATATTTATTACTAAAGGCTCCGTTTTTGGTTCGAAATTTTTTTGGAGGGATTTTTGACTTCATATATTTCAAACTTACATTCAGCGGTGAAAAGATTCCAAAAAATTTGAGGCTTGTTTATATATTTGTTTTTTTTTTTTTTGAAATTAAAACATTTGGTTTGGTTATTCTCTGATATGAAGGCCTTCTTACGTGGCACGCTACCATGTAGGCCATTTTGAAGCAAAGATCTAATAATCTTATTCGCGCTTACAGGCTTTTCAGAAGTTTTCGTAACATTTATAGTTATTTTTACAGTACTAGATGTTGGGTGTGCCCTTACTTACCAATGGAACAATATAATTAAGATTTTCTTTTAATAATATATGGCGTTGACTTTATTTTTGACTGAAGTATAAATCTTATAAGGCTTTTATGTACTTCAATGACATATTTTGTATATACATAGTATCTACTTCTCCACCTGTAGTAGCGGTGATGTCTTAGCACTATACGAGTACTTGATTGATGAAACTTCAATTATAGTGATTTCGATTTTCAATTATATTTATATATTAAAAATATATATTATAAATGATAAATATTAATTTTTCTACCAAACAGTTTTTGTAAAATGTCGCCCTCTTAAACACACACTGTGAAGGTCCTCTAAAACTGTTATTGCCCTTGGAAAATATTTGTTTCCAATATGACCAAACGCATGTTCTTGCTATGTAGGTTTTTTCATTTAAAGAATACGTAATTCGTCCAGTTTCTTCAAAGGTCTGTTTCTTTTGAAATCTAATTTGCAGATATACAGTAGTGGACACGAGGTTAGCACAATTGCCAATTAAAGCAAATATTTTTGCTTGTTCGTTAGTTTTTAAAACACTTTACTTTCCAAAAGTGTTATATGTCCACCTAAGATCACTTCACCCCACTTTTTGTTTAATTAATTTGTTGTATGTATTTCGGTAGTTGTCTTTCATGAATACAACTACCCAAAAAAAAATTCTGGACTAAAAATTTTATTCTCATAAGAGAAACAAAAAAACTTAATTTAAATCTTAAGATTTAGTAGGTTAATCTTGCACATCTCCTGGGCATACTCTCCACCAAAGCCATACAGCACTCTTTTGGAATTGCGTACCAAGCATTTTGGATTTCGTTAGACAAATCTGCCAAATTTTTTGGGTCTTACTGCCGTTATATTTAAAATTATATTTTGATAATCATACTGATCCATTCGTGCATCGATATTATGTATAGGGCCAATTCCATGCCCAGAAAACGCTGCTCACACCAGCTTATTTCCACCACCGTGCTTAATGCTCTTAGAAGTGTGCTACATGTTTAAAAACACCATACGTATGTTTCTTCTTCAAATCCGAACCTGCAAAATTGCTATTCATCACTCCAGAGGATATTTGTTCAGAAAATTATTAGTTTTATTAAATGCTCATGGGCAAAGGAAATCTGAGACTGTTTTGTATTTTTTGAAACATGTGGCTTATGCTGAACAATGCTAGTTTTTTTCATTGAGTCTTCTGTTTATAGTTCTAGATGTAATGTACAACTTGCAACACTAATGTTGACTCATCTAGATTTATAAATTTGTATCAAAAAACGTTTTTAAAAAAATAAAATTGACGATTGGAGTGGGTGCTTGACCTCATAATTTCCTATATTTTAGGAATATCATTAGTTGGTACGTTAACACATAAACATTACATATTTATTACTAAAGGCTACATTCAAGTTACTGCTACGCCACCAATTAAAATTAATTTGAAAGAAAGGCATTACACAAATATTCAATTCATTTTAAGTAATTTTATTGATTTTGTTCATTTCGAAAAAAAGTAGGCGGTCGAAAAAAGTATTCTTAGTCATCCCGGCATCTTAGTTATATCCCGTCACAGTTTTAGTAAAAATTTAATTTAAAAAAAGTACCAATATAAGTGTACTGAAATTTGGCCCTTTTTACACCTTTATATTTGAGTCATGTTCTGGGTTCTTTTTTGTGTGTATGGAAGAATATTTTATCTTTTTTTTTTTATATTTAAATTGAATAAATAATATTAAATGTCCGTTTTTACCCCGTTTTTATCCCTTTTTGTCACCCGTAAAAAAATAATTTTCAAAAAAGGGGCGTCAGAGTAGGCGTGTTCATACCAACTCAGAAACTTTCCCGGGCTCATGCACAACAACTTTGCCAAAGATAATCACATGATCAAATACATACATAGTTCACGATTCTATAAAGGACATATGTACATACAAACATTTATTTTTTGAGATGAGGCATGAAAGTGGGCGTGGCACATAACATTTTTATTTTTACCTCGCCTTCAGTAAGATGTGTATACAACTTGTTTGAAGTAAATCTGTAAAAAGCCATGCAGAAGCAATTAATCAATTTAAAAAAGTGGGCGTTAAAGTAGGCGTGGTCGTACCAAGTCAGAAACTTTCCCGGGCTCATGCACAACAACTTTGCCGAAGATAATAACATGATCAGATGCATAGTTTGCGAGAATAGAATAGTAGAAATGAATTTCAAAAAAGTACTAATATAAGTGTACTGAAATTTGGCCCTTTTTACACCTTTATATTTGAGTCGTGAATAGCATGTTGTGGGTTCTTTTTTGTGTGGATGGAAGAATATTTTATATTTTTATTTTATTTTTAAATTGAATAAAAAATATCAAATGTCCGTTTTTACCCCTTTTTTGTCACTCGTGAAAAAATAATTATCAAAAAAGTACCTATTAAATATCCGTAATACGTACTATTTGAAAATAATAGTTCATGGAATTTTTAGTGAGAAAATACATTTTGATAAGAAAGTACCAAAAAAGAATACAATTTTTAGGCCATAGGAATTCGAATTTCAAAAAAGTACCAAAATGATTTCTAGCCTTTATTAATCTGAGCCAGATGCATTTAATATAGTATTTCTATGTTTATTTGTGTAGAAGATATTACTCATGTTAACGGAGCGTTCTACGGGGACTATTTTTAGCCCATATGGTCACTTGAATTTCGAGTTTCAAAAAAGTACCACACACCTGTCGGCTCTTTTTTTGATTAAAGGCGGACGCATTTAAAATATTATTTCTACGTTGATTTGTTTTGGAGATATAGAGGTACCCGTTTTTGCCCCATTTGTCCCCCTTAACTACCTTAACGAATTTCCAAAAATACCTTCTTAGTGGATCTACATGTTGTAAAAGGAACCCATTAGTCGAATTTCAAGTTTTTAGCTTTAGCGGTTTGGGCTGTGCGATGATGAATGAATCATTCACGTTACTAGATCAACAGTACTTTTTGCAAGCTTTAGCTTATTTGAAATCATTAAATCTAATAGTATCCGATTTTAAAGGTATTTATGGATGATTTTCTTGCCTTGTACAAAATATAATACGATTGATGGCATTTGACCAATGATATGTGAACATTACTTTTACGTTCATTCTAATGACTTGGGTTTTTGACAGCAGTTTGACTTAAAATTTAACTTGTAACTTTCTTATATTAATTAAGACATTAAAGTCTTGCAAACAATTTTCGCCTTTGCACAAGAACACGCAATAAAATTATTACAAATAAAAGTAAAGAAATAAATTCTAACTGCAAAAATTTTATTATTTGCTGCATAAACCATGTTTTAGTGGCCGAAAGAGTTGTGTATTTCAGACAAAAAAAAAAAAAAAAAAAAAAAAAAAAAAAAAACGTTTTAGCACCTCCACTAACACATTTCCCCTCGTTAGCCAAGAAAATCGAGTGCAATACAGAGAAAATCATAAAATAAATTTGTAGCATTTGGTTTGTTGAAATGTTTGTTTGTTTGTTTATTTACCTTTATGATTTCGAACATAAAAAACAAGATTTTTAATGAGAAAATAAACGTCATGTTTTAGATTTACAACCACTATACACTAACTTTGCCATAGTTACTAACTTACGTCCGTTCCAAACACTGATACTACATATAGTGTAGTGCTCAAGCCATGTACATATGTACATATGTGGTTAGTATGTAGTGCATTTCCATATGAGTGCCTTACAAATACATACGAGTACGAGTATAATAAATATACACAATCTCGTGAAGTAAATGAATGGCATAATGCGAAATGTATGTATGTATGTAACTCAATCAATTTTTATTTAGTGCTGTTTGTTTATTTGTTACGAGTTTTGATTCTCATTAGTTTCTAACATCTGTTTGTATATTTCAATTTGAAAATCTATTTCTACAAATCTATCTGCGTGTTTGTTTAACTTTAGGGTTTATTTTATTTTTTTGCCAAGAATGAGGGTTTGTTAATTTGCTGTAGTTGCCATGTGTGTGTGTGTGTGTGTTTTTTTTTTTTTGTCATTTTAGTGTAAATTAATTTTTCTGTTTGGGCGTTGGAGGTGTTAACAATTTTTCATTGATTAGTATCAAACTGTTTTTGTTACATAAATCCGTTTTTAATTGAATCTAATGACTTTAAAATATGGTATATTCTTCTTAACTGTATTTAGTTTTGTAAATATAAGAACTCTGGGAATATTTTTCAAGAAAAACATATGGAAATCATTTATTTGGGATGGAAAGAATGTGACCTAATAGTTTTGAGTCAAAATCGTTTCCTTTTAAGAAAAAAAAGTTCAAAATGTTTAGGTGAAAGTTGTGTTTTAAAACATCGCCTCTCTGGACGTCAATATCTAAAAAGGAAGTTTTTTGTTAAAACAAATTTAGTAATTCCTTTGTAATAAAAAAATTCTTGTAGATGTCAATAATATCTTAGTATGTAATAACATTTGTATTTAAAAAACTTTATAATCCAAAATATATCGCCATTGAAAGTCAATCAAAAAAAGTGGTCCACAAATAATTGAGTTGTCCGTACATGTAAAATTCTAATGATTTTAATCCTTTTAACAACCGTCTTTTGGTTCTTAATGCAGAAAGTAAGCTTTTAATAACATCTCTTCATACAGTTATGTACAGCCAAGACTCTTCTCCAACACATATTTTTCCTTCATCTCTGAAAATATTTTACCGTGGCTCACAGCTTTTTTTATGCTACATAAAAAGGAACTTAGAAAAGAAATTCAATTTATTTTATGTATGGGTTTTGAAAACTTGAAATTAAAACTGGCAATTATACGTTTTAATATGATAGCCTTTATTATTTACATTATATTTAAGAAGATTTGGCATAGATGCCACCAGTTTTTGTATAATACTGGGGAAAATATTTGGCCTCTTCCTCAATAGCGCTTTTTTAAACGTTTTTGTTAGAAATTTTGTGTTTCCTCATGCTGATTTCTAAAATAGACCATAAATTTTCAAAAACATTAAGAGCAAAGTCTGGCGACTGTGGTGGCGGTTTAATCAAATGCGGGTTGTTATATATTAAAAACGTTGGCACAATAATCAATTGGTGCAGTGGATCGTTATCCTCGTAAAATCAAAAATCCAACTAGTTGTCCTGCAGAATCTCAAGGTAGTTAAACTTGTTTCAACAAATGTTAAATTTTCAGTACCATCAGCAGACATACAGGCTCAAACTATGACACTGCCATCACCTTGTTTCACTATTGCCTTTAGGTTTCCTTTGTTGAGTTCTGTATTTAATTTCCGCCAAACATACAACATGTCATTTCAACTAAATATGTTAAACTTAGATTCAGCGACGAAGATGACCGAATTCCAAAATGCAGATTCTTTTCAACATGTTCTTTGTCAAAATTTAGCCTGCACAGTCTGTTTTTCTTGTTTTTTTGCGTGCAACTCGGCCAATAAAATCATTTTGGCGATAAACGATACACGATAAACAGTTTAAAAGCAACATTGTTTGCCCAGGTCAACTTCAACTTTGCAGGTCAGTTTTGAAGCTGATAGCCTTGTATTTGCAATTATTTTTCTTAAAATGTATCGCTCATCATGCACATTGAACATTTTATCTGGTGCCTTTCTTTCTGGTTTTGTTATAGATCCATTTTTGAAATGGTTTGAAATCAATTCTAGTTGTTCTATCGTAGTACTCAAACTCAATTGAACTATTTTAAATTGACACTTGACTTTACAAAATCAGATTCACAATTCAACAGAAAAAAAGAAAAACCAAAAACCAACAACGCTGCATTGAGCTAACGGTACAGTAGAAATTGTTTGCATAAAATACGCTGTGACATGAAAACCCGAAAATTTTTAGTTTTTTTTATATTTAGTTTTAATATATTAAAATATACAATTTTATTTTTTGTTTGTTAGACTATAAAATTTTTACTTTTTCAGGACACCAATTTCTTTTTTAAGTTCCTGTTAATTTTGTTTTTTAAAGCTTTGAAAACAAAAAAAATGCACGGCATAAAATAAGCTGTGAGCCACTGTATATATATCCTTGAATGTTTTTTTCAATGACAGTAATTTATTTTTTCAACTGCTGTTAGTTTTCTATTTGTTGAGCTTTGAAAACAATTAAATGCACGCCATAAAAAAAAGCTGTGAGCCACTGTATATCTATATTTGAATGTTTTTTCCTCCAACAATTTCTGTTTAGTTTTCTCACGCATACTGGAATGCCTTTTTGTCTGTCTGCCTGACTTTTCCACCATTTATTTAATAACAACTCATGTCAATAGAATTGCAACAATGTGTCAATAAATGTTGAAAAATTTTCAATATTTTTTTTTTCGAAGTAGGATAAACATACAAAACAATTTAGTTTTGCTGTGTGCGGAAAACTTAAAAAAACATGGAAACGCGCAATTAAAACTACATTTCTTACATATATCCATTATAAACTTTAACTGATAAATTGTAAATACATACTAAAAAAATACTAGAAAAAGAAAAAAACAGAAACAAATCTGAAGAAAACAAGACCAACCGCAAGTATTTATTAAACAGAGGCCAATAACTGTCATACATATGACAGCTCTATTTTCTAAAAATGATCAAAGCAAGATGGCGGCATAAAGAAAAACTACAACAGAAAAATGTTTTTTTTTTAATAATGTTGCAAAATTATGGTGGTTTTTTATTTAAGCGAACATTTGATAGTGGAAATACTAATTTATGTACACTAGGGTGGCCCCGTTTGTATGGAGAAAAAATAAGGTATCGATGTTCCCGACTAATATGGAAATTCGATTCATTTTAAGACTAAGTTTCTCATTTTTTTTTTTGTCCTGGGGTCAATATTTGGTGAGCTGGATCAAACGATAAAAATGTCCTGTTTAGAGGTTCTTTGAATTTTTTTCACATTTCTTCCAAAGGTATCATAGGAAAGGTCTTTGAGAGGCGCATATTCAATGGGTTATCAAAAATTAAAAAAGAAAATTTTTAAATTCAGAAATTTTTAAAATTTCAGACAAAATTTTATTTTTCTAGTTTTTAATAGAATTTACTTAAATAAATAGTTGAAATTTCTTGATTATAAATATCATGCAATTTAACCCAAATGGGTTTTCCCGTTTTTTAGCTTATAAATAACATAAATTTTATAAGCTAAAAAATGCGCCTCTCAAAGATTTTTCATATGATACCAAAAATTCAAAAAACCTCTAAAAAGGTCCATTTTATCCTTTGATCCAGCTCACCAAATATTGACCCCAGGACAAAAAAAATTGAGAAACGTAGTCTTAAAATGAATCAAATTTTCATATTAGTCGGGAACATCCGCAACTTTATTTTGGGGCCACCCTTATGTTCATAGATAAATATGTATGTATGTATGTGAAAAAGGTTCTTTTATTAATGTTAATTCTTTATAGGGCAATTTCTCGATACTGGAATATTAAAAGTTTATTAACTTTAACAAAACTAATAAAGATATAAATAAGTTTATTAATTTGAACTAGAAGACATTGATTTCAGACTAATAGGTATCAATTTACATCTTAGATAAAAATATCTATGTATGTATATTAAGTGTGTTTACAGCTACACATTCGAACTTCAACACAAAAAATCCTCTCATAAGTGCCGGGTGTTATTTCAACATTGTTTGACTAGTGCACCCCAACTATTCTACATTACACCTAATTCTGTTTTTTAACACGATTTAGATTTAACACGTTTTGAAAATAAACAAATTTTAAATTTTATACACGATTTTATTCCATTTAACACAATTCAAAATCTATTAGGCTTAATTTTTTTTTGGTTAAATTTAATTTTTGCGAAATATGTTCATATAACAAATTTAGGCGAATTATCTTTTTGTGGATACAAGCAAATTTACTGGTCAGAGCAGTTGCAAATAGCAATTCCCTTTTAGTGCATACAATCAAATTAACTCGTCATACATTTTTATACCCTACATCACCATAGTGGGGAAAATCACTTTCAAGAAAATAACTCTCTCAAAAATTTGGCATCCAAATAATATTGAACGAGAATATAATTCATATGTCTAACAATAATACGGTCCAATTTTACTATGATCGGTCCATAATTAGTCGTAGCTACCATATACGACCCTCTCCGTAATTCAATTTACGCTCCATAAATCGTTTAAAAGTATTTATATCGAGATAAAGTTTAACACATATAATATTTATATTTACAGACCTCATGACAATAAATTTTTGGATGATCGGTCCACAATAGGTTATATCTCCCATATAAAGCCGATTTCTGAAAAACTGTTTTATACATATACTTGGTGTAGGGTATGATATGGTCGGGCTTGACCGACTATACTTTCTTACTTGTTTTACATTACTTTTAAGCTTTGAGTGCATATCTATTTTTCTCTTTTTTTTAATAACTATCCTTGTGTAAAAACACATTGTATATATGATTTAATATTATAAATCTGAATAGTTGTTCTTAAAAAATCCCTGTTTCAATAGGTTTTAAAGACAAGGAACCAATCCCTTATTTTACATGGGATCAATGTCTTTTCTTACATGGTTTTTTTACACGGAATTTCCTAAAACCAATTGCCGTGTAAAAACAGAATTAGGTGTACTGCATTTAATTTTCACTTCATTGGAAATTCATTATTAGTAGCTAGTTGTCCGCCCTATATTTGTATAGGGTATTTGTTCCAGTTGTCTCCAAACATTTTAGCATTAACTTAGGAATACTTATTAGTACTTTTTCAACCTTCTGGTATTCAAAACAGGATCATCAACATTTGGTAAGATCATACAAATTTACCTCTTACAAACGAATACCTTTTAGAATAGGTTAAAAAAGAGAGCTATTGTGACCCATTTGATACGAGCTGTTCTCTCAGTTTGTCTCTTTTCAATAAACACATGGTAACACTCTGTAACAAAGAGTGATTTTTTAAGAACTTTCAAAATTGATTTAAAAAAACCCCATAAAATCTAAATAAATGCATGAAATCTTAATTCAATGTTTAAAGATGATTTCATGTTAATGTTGACCGCGGCTACGCTTCAAATAACTCATACGCTAGGTCTAATTTTGTCGGTATCTCACGGAACAGTACTTTAATATTTACTTCTAGTGTGTCAACCGTTGCGGAATTGTCGGTAAAGATACAAAAATGGTATAAAAACGTTAAATCGCACGATCTAGTTGGCCAATTGACCGGCCCCAAACGCGAAATAAGCGGCCAAAGTCCAGCTCTTCAACTTCTTACATATCCTTTCAACTAAAAACACAATTTTCCGATAAAATAAATGAGCATGAATCTTACTAGAAAAATTCAATAATCTGCAAGCATTGACCAAACTGAAGATGTTTAACAGTGACATGTTACACGAAAAAGCTGAACTGCCAAAACAGCCTTGCCAGAAAGAAATATACTAAAAAAAATCACCCTTTATTTATGTCTAAAGTATGATACATTTAACACCAAGCACTTGAAGTACTGCAGTTTGAATTCACGAAGTATACCTTACGTGCTGCTTTGACTTTTGTGCAAGTCATTTTTTGATTTATGCTTCACCTTTACATGTAAGTCGTCAAACAATGGGATGTTTGTCTCATGTTCTCCAGATCAGAACACCATTGAGAACATTTGGGGAATTTTAAGCCGTCGAATTTACTCTGAAACCCGACAATATGAACTCATATATCACCTAAAAGAAGCTGTTATAATTGCTTGGAGATGTACTATATCGGAAGATATTTTCTACTAGGTACCTATAATAAATCCGGTGAATAGTATACCTATGTATAGGTATAGATCGAATTTTTGAGTTGATTCAAAACAAAGGACGACGAAGACATTATAAAAGTCTAAATTATTTGTAAATATTGTCATTTTAAGTTATTTTGATTTCAGTGTATTTATGGTTATGAAACACTAATTTTATTTTTTAATAATATTTGTTTTTTGTTCGTTTCAAAAGTAAACTATAAATACATAAATTTTACATATGAAGTGTAATCTTTCATTATAAAAATTATTGCACTTAATTACTACCATCAAATGATTGTTACAATCATGTGAATCCTGATTTAAAACTATTATGTTTGCCGCAATCATATAAATATTAAAGTGATCATAATATTCCTAAAAAAAATTTAAAAATATTGAAATGATTTCACTGAAAATATTCAATAATATTTGTCATAGATCTATTTATTACTCATCGTCTGTTACAAGATGATGATGCTGGTGAAGGAAGATTGAAGTGACTTGAAAATAAATTTATTGTTTAAATTTTCGAAGTTTTTCCAATTTATTTTAACTACATTTTAATTTTTTGATGTTCTAAAACACAAAACATCCTTAGTTTAGATTTGTTCTAGATTCTTCAAGTCAAAAACTCTCTCTTTTAAGGTACGGTCACACTTGGCAAATATTTGCCGAAAAAGGCGTAACCTATTTGAACTCGTTTATTTATTTAAAAAGCTGTTGTTATTTAGGCCAAATTACAACAAATAATATAATTTTAATTTATTTGATGATGTTTTATTTTGCAAAACTCTTGTAAGAGTAAACAACGTCAAACAAATTTGTGCTGAAACAAGTGGTTACGCTTTTTTGAGTCAATATTTTCCAAGTGTGACCGTACCTTAAGACGTATATTTACATAAATTATTTTATGTAATTTTTAATGTCAAAATTTAATTAATTTTTTTTTATTTTATGTAAAAATACGTCATAAAAAATTTTAAAGCGAAAGAAATTTCATTGGCGATTTACAAAGATTTTAAATGTTTTGGCATAATTAAAAGAAATATATGTAGGTACCTATCAAGCACAGCAAAATTCTTATATCAAACAATTTTTGTTGATATTTTGAATATTGATTACGTTCTAAATCAAATAATTTCAAATATTGAGTTTGAAAATCACGAAAATCTTTAAAAATAAAGAAACACAGTAAACTTGACTATACTAGTAACATATATTACGAATCTATACCAGATTCGCATTAACAGAAAACATAAGAAGTAACCCACGTACTACATACATACATTAATATGTATGTATGTTGGTACATACCTATATTCTAAAAATTTGTTTAAGATTCTGTTATTGTAAATTTGCATTAAATTAAATAAATATGTATGTTTAAAATTATAATCAATTAAAACAAGCTAACTAAAGAAATTTTGAAAAATTATAAAATGTTTATTCAAAAACTTGAATTTTTTTATAGGTATACATACCTATATATTTTAATTCGTAAACGATTTTTTGTTACGTATTATTATTTTTTTATAAAATTACCTAAAAAAATTTGTAAGAAACAAGGCATAATTCATAAACTTCAAAACTTATGTTTTTAGGCCTTATCTTTAACAAAAGAGTTTGTAATAGAACTTTTTATTTGTAAATATTTTTTTTACAAAATAATACAAAAATGGTTAATTATAAATTGTTTACAAAATCACATTAACAGAAATAATATTTCATTATAAAAATATGTATTGTAAAAAAAACAAACAAACTCCTACAACATATAAATATTTTACCAACAAATTTATTTTAATGTTTAATAATAAAAAAAGAAAACAAAGAAAACTATTTATTAAACTCTTATAATTAATGTTTATTAATGAATAAATGTATGTCTATAAATTAAATTACATTATCATTTTCAGTTATCTTCACATAAAACATTTAAACTGACAAACAAATTCAGCCAATAAAATGTTTTTGAAAAATTCTTTAAATGTTGTTTTTAAAAGACATGCGTAACCACGCCTTCATTTTTTTATTGAAATTATATACAATATTTTTCTTAATTGTTGTTGTTTTTCTTTATTTTGTTATGTGGGTGTTGCTTTAATATTAACACTTTATAAACCGGTTTTATATTGAGGGGTTTTTGTTGATTGCCAAAAAATTAATTAAAGCCACCATTGTAAATATGTACAACGGAAAACGGACTTCATATTTATTTTTTTATCAAGGGGAAATTCATTGTTACTCTTTCTCACTAATGAATTTTAATGAGATATTTGAGTTCACCTTAAGTCCAATTGGATTTGTTTGCACACATAAATAGCGTGCTCTTTCCTTTCTTAGCAGTTGAGTACTTAGAAGCAGCCATTTATTTACTTGTTTTTGTAAGAGACTGTCACTGTTTGCCGCTTGTTGGTAAGAAATTCACCACATTAAGAGAAACTCACCTTGGTGAACTATATAATACGTAAATGTTTGTACACCATATAACGGTGCTGCTCTCTCTTGTGTTTTTGTAGAGTACAAAAAACGGTTTTGGCAATGTTTTGTTTACGTTTGTTTAAATTGGTTATTGCCATCTCTTTTTGTTGCGTAGTGACCAGGGTTGTTGGCTTGTTTAAGAGGACTGTGTATTATTTTCAGTTAACAAGCTGCAACACCTCGGTATGTGGCATACGATTACCCGCTGTATACCGTCGCACACATTCAGCTCAAAGTAACCAAAGTGTTTCTACTTTTTCTGCTGTTTTCGCGTATCGTGTATGTTTTTTTTGTGTTGATTTTTTTGGATTTTGTTACTACAACTTCTCCGCTTCTCGTTATAATAAACATTGTTGTTGTTGTTGTCGTTGTCGTCGTCATCTTTTCATTAACACACACACAGCAACAACAGCGTGTAGAAAAACCACCCGAGTGTTTTGTACACCCAGGGGTCGTTAAACAACATTCGAATGTGTTCACATCTTTGTTGAGCAAAATATTTCAGGAGTCAGTTCAGTCCTGCTGCGCATCTTGTAACGTTAAGTTTAGTCGAACGAGAATTGCTGCGTGCAATCTAAATGCATGCTGGTTCTTCCATACAGAATAAAAATCTAACGCGTTTTTATACGGAAACAAAAAAACAAATTCGAATAATTTTTTAAGATTTTCTAGGTATATTTTTTTTTGTAAAAAAAAATTTATACCTACAAAATAAAAAAAATAAACAGGAAACAAATTAACGGATTATTACCTTAACATCTCATAAATAACGGATTAATAACGTTTCTTAAATTGCAAATAAAATTGAAAATGCATTGATTTTTTTTAGAAAAGAAAAAAGTGAAAGATTGTGAATTGAAGTGAAACTGCATTGAAAAATGCAAAAAAAAAGTGCAAAATACCTACTAAATGAAGAAAAAAGTTGAAAAATTTAAGCAAAATACGAAAAATATAGAAAATACTTTGAAATATTGTTTAAAGAAAAAAACCTTAAAAGAAAAGTGTTTGACAAAATGATGATGAACGCTTTCATTGATCCCACCACCACCAGTCAACATCATTTGGCTAATTATGGTATACGAATGTCGCCCAACAACATCAATCAACAAAGCGAACTGGTGGCTGCCCAGCAGCAGCAACAACAGCAGTTGCATCAACAGCAACAACAAACAGCCCAAGAGGATACACAACAACAGAGCCAGCAACAATTGGATACCAATGGTTTAATGTCATCTGGAATATCCTCCGACATGTCTTCCCCCTCCTCGGCCTATCAAAACAGTGGCTATGCTCCCTTTAATACACAATTAGGTTCATATTCCTCACGTGATTTCCTCTTGGGCCGCCGGACAGAACAGGATTATATGTCAGCCTCTACGGCAGTCGCTCAAACTGTAGGACAATCGCCAGCAGATTCCATGCTGTTTCCCACCTTCCCTGCCACTCATGCCAATCACCCCGATCTAACCGGCTCCTTTGGCAATCATCCCTTTCACTCACATCATCATGCCGCCGCAGCCCACCATCATCACTCGCACCAAATGCGTATGGGCATGACGGATTATGCCACACATCCCTATGCCCATGCGCAACATCATACTAACTTCCCGTCGGTACATGCGGCCCATCATGCTCAACACATGAGCATGCATCCCGCCGGAGCTGGAGCTTTTCTGCGCTATATGCGCCATCAGCCAGCCACCGCTGCCTCGGCCATCAAACAAGAAATGCAATGTCTTTGGATAGATCCCGACCAGCCCGGCGGTCCCAACAATCGCAAAACTTGCAACAAAATCTTTCACTCCATGCACGAAATCGTCACCCATTTAACGGTAGAACATGTTGGCGGACCCGAATGCACCACACACATCTGCTATTGGATCGGCTGTTCACGCAATGGTCGTCCCTTCAAGGCTAAATACAAGTTAGTCAATCATATACGTGTGCACACGGGCGAGAAACCATTTGCATGCCCTCATCCCGGATGTGGCAAAGTTTTTGCCCGCAGTGAAAATTTAAAAATCCACAAAAGAACACATACAGGTAAGTTTTTGCGCTCTGCAAAACGGAAGATCATAAAAGTTTTATTTAAGGATTTTACAATAAATTGTAGGTACATATATTTATTTAGTATATTGTTTTATGGGGATAAAAGAGATTAAAGTAATTAAGCCGTAGGTGTTTGCACTGACTTTTCAGGGATTTTCCTTAAAGAGAGTGAATGACCTTGCATTTATTACTTTGAGGAGGTATAGGTATAACTACCTGTTGTGAGTTTCTATAGCATAGTAGTTTGTTTTACTAACATTTTTCAAATACTGGTTAAAATATTGTTTTAATATTTAGTTTGTGTTTTAATCTAATAAATCCTATAAAACAAATCAATATAGGTATTGTAAGTAAAAACAAAAACAGCCTAACATTTTAAGTAAGCAGCTAGAAAGGGTTAAAGCTAGTATTTTAATCCTAGAAAACAAGTCAAATTTTTCATTTTAAAACTGGAGAAGTTAAGAGTTTTAAAGTAAAGGTTTAGGAATTGTTAAGGAAAATACCTACATATTACCTGAAATTAAAGAAACAATGAAGATAGAATTAATTGATGTCAAACTAAATAAAATGAATAGGTTGGAGTCCTTAGTTTACCTAGATTCTGTTCTTAGTTGCGTTTTTCATATGAAAATAATTAATTTCTCAAATTCTTGACAATTCTTTAACTTTTATTTCAATAATTTTCATATTGATATAAAAATGTATGTACTTGGAAATTTAAAAACCTGTAAAAGTAGTTTTGACCAATTATTGAATAACTTATTTATTCTATTTTGGCAAATATTTTAATATGTACTACCAGTTCTGTAAAAGTTAAAAAAAACTAATTTTAAACCATAGTTTTTAACGAATAATCGTAATCGTAGGTATTTTTTTTAGCACTATTTGAGAGTCAAAAGTATAATAGCAGTCCAATGACTAATTTAGCACTATTTAAAGTTTTTCCCTATATTATTACATTCGTATCAAAATATAATAAAAAACCAAAGAGAGGAACATACTGTTTATTTCGACTGTCTCCAATCTAATACAAACAAAGGATTTGCTGAAGTCATCTAATTCGTGCTGCTACAGTTTAGAAATGAGTAAGAATTTAAAATAAGTACGAATGAACTTTAGTCCGCTTTTTTTAATTGTGAAGTTTTTACACACATACATATACATATATGTACATAGGTATATGTACAAAATAATTATTATGTACGTTTTTAGTTAGCTTTTAATAAAAAATATTAAAAAAAAATAAGAAAAGAATTTAGTACAACTGGGCTGAAACATCTTACTTTGCATCCCTGATACCTATAGTATAATCCTGTTTATAAAACAACCGTTATCTTGGAATATCTCTCTCCCACTCTCATTACACTTAAAGAAATTCTGTAAAATGATATTAAGCAGTTATTATTTAATTTTAAAAGTTAAATTTTGTAAATTTTACATAATTTAAAACTTATTATTTTAAATTTAAGAAAAATATCCTTTTAAAACCATATTATAAAGGAAATTAGCAAGAAAAATTAAGATTTTATGATTATTATATTATTATTAAATTACTTTAAGGAACATTTCTAGAAAAGACAAATATTTTCAAGAATTTTTTTAGTCTTGAAATTAAAATCATTATATTGGTTTAAAAAATTAAATTAAATTCGAAATTCGCCGATTTAGGATCAAATTATAACAATTAAAGCAGAAAATAAATAAAATATTACGGTATAAAAAAAAATAATGAATAAATATTGCGGCTAAAATAAGAAAATTTCAACAATTTGAAATATTTCAAGTCTTTCAAATTCTTTCATGTATAAATTCATAACTTGTAGGTATAAGAAAGTTCCGTTTTAATAAAATGTTATTAAAACGAAAGAAATTTATAGAATTGCAAAAGAAAATTTATAGTTAACTGTTAATGAGTTAAATTTTGAATTTTTTAACAAAATTCTAGCATTCTAAAAAAAGGAAATAGTATTTCCCAAAACTCTGTATTAGTTATTAAGAAAATTTTAACAATTTCCTTAATTTATTATAAAACATTAAAAGTTTTACATGGAATTTAAAATTGAAATAAATTAAAAAGCCTTAAAAAAAAGAAAAATTTTATTGAAATGGGTGTAGGTATTCAAACAAAATTTAGAAAAAAAATCTTTTAAAAATTGGCTTTATCATTGGAAAGTAATTAAAATGTTACCATATTCTTTTGTTGGCGGCAAAAATCATACATACATATGTACATATGTATGTATGTATGTACAAATAACAACACAACAAAAAAGGTAATAACTTTTAAGACATGATGATGGATTCATTTTCGTAAAGCAAAAAAAAAACACCTAAAGAAAAACTATAAACAAAAACCGAACAATTTTAAATCCATATTGATTGCCAAACATTACAAAGCAAAAAATAAAATTTGTATTTTTTTATGTTATTCTTGATTTGTAATACCTACAAAGAAAAATAAATTAATTGTTAAGATTTGTGTGTATATTAAAAACATACACTACCAGTATTCTGTTAAAGGAAGTTTATTATTAAACAACTTAATTAAACAAATTTTAATTATGTTTCAAACATATTTTTTTTATTAATACTACTTAAACGCAAATGAATAGCTCATTTAACTTGCATTTGCTAATAAACTCAAAATAATTCAAGTGTATCATGAGTTGTTAACACTCATAATTCATTTGCTGCTTAGTAACTCATAAACAATAAAATCATAAAATATAAATCAAACTTCAATCATCTTTAAGTGTTTGGTTTTTGCACAGTTCAATGGTGGGGGTTTGAGTTTTTACCCATTTCATTCTTATTTAAGTACCTAGGTACTTTTTTCATATATGTATGTACATACTCGTACATACATATGTATGTATGTACATATAAAATAAAACACTTTTTGAATTTTAAATAAGTTGGTTGAATTTTTGTTTATTTACTCTTGTAAACACATTTTAAGCATTTTTTTAATACATTTTTGACACTTACACGCTGTTATGACACGTGTCTAAACTTCCGTTAATTGTTTATACACACAATTTCGTACATATGTATGGATGTACATACAATCAAACCTATAAATATTAAGAGCTAGTGATTTTATCAATCCGGAGGGAGTTTGATTTTCTCTCTCTCTCTCTACTTACAATTACTTTTGTAAACAATGCAAATATAACGGTTAAACAATTGTTATGAAAACAGTTTCTTCTTCTTTAGTTTTATGGAATTGTGTTATTTATACTTTAATTATTCTTAAAATATGAACTTTATGAATTATTTTTAGGTTTACGGAAAAAATATGCTTGCCTGGGAACTATTTTATGTTTTGCTTATAAATTTAATTGCTGCCACAAGTTTTTTTTTTACAGAATTATAATTTTTCATAAACAAAACTTAAGTTTTTTCTTTATTTACAAAAAATTTAATATTTTTCTTTTGTTTTATTTAATTTCCGAAATTTTGCTTAATTTAAATAATATGGTTATTAATTTTTAAGTTTATGGTTTAACGACTTTAAAGTAACTAATTAAAACATTTAAAATTTTATTAATGATAAACATAAATTTATTTGATTTTAATTTAAAGTCAAGATATGAAATTATAATTTTTTTTTATAAAATCATTTCGATGTCATGTCAAAAAGTTGTAATAAATATTTAGTTTGTAAAATTTAAATGTTTAATGTTAGTCGTCTGAATTTTATTCAAACACTTAAAGAAAATTTAGGATAAAACAGTAGATTTTACTGCTGATTTTAATGTTGATAAACTATTAAAGATTAATACTAAAATTAAACAAAAAGCACATAAAATGTGTAAGTTGAACACTTCACTGACCAAGTTTTAAAAACTCCGCTTTTTTTAATATTATTTTTATAAACTGGCTTTTTGTGATTTTTTAAAACCTTTCAAATATGATTAAAAAACATAAAATTTAAATAAATGTATGAATCGAGTCGATAGAATATTTAAAGATGATTTTATGTAAATGTTGACCGCGGCTACGTCTCAAATGGTCCATACGCTGGGTCCAATTTGAGACACACTTTCGCCGGTATCTAACGAATAAATTCTTCAATATTAGCTAATGTGCGACAATCGAGCTCGCCCCTATAGATATCAGCTATAACATAGCCCCGCAAAAATCGTCTAAAGATGTTAAATCGCACGATCTATGCGGCCAATTGACCTGCTCCAAGCGTGAAATAAACTATTCACCAAAATCGTTCATTGTTTCGCGTGCTGTGTAGCATATGGCACCGTTTTGTTGAAACCACATGTCATACAAGTCCAGCTCATCTGTGAAAAAGTGCACAATGCACTTTTTTCCCCGAACATGAATTTTGATAATAAAATTCTGTTGAAAATATGTTTTTTCTCGTGCTCATTTATAAATAATATTAAATAATTTTTATATAATAATTTTTTTTGAAATAGTTTTAATACAAATGAAAATTTTTCCTGACTTTGTTAAAAATAATAATAGGTACATCCCAGCATACCATTCTAGGAGCGCTCCGAAAAAGGAGTCAGAAAAGAGTCCAGCAAAAAAGCATTTTCGGAGCGCTCCGAAAAAGGAGTCATAAAAGAGTCCAACTAAAGAGCATTTTCGGAGCGAAAGAAAAATTTGCTTGTTACTGTCCTCAGTCGGCACGCAGTATGACTCAGAAATTCCACTTAATTATGTGTGTACCAAAGCGTTGTTGTCCTGTTATTTGTGCTTTGAACAAAAAAATAAAACATAGCTGTACCACACAAGAATAATAAAAACAAGATTACACAGAGCCCAAAAAAAAAAAAACCTCATAAAAGACTGACATTATCTAAGAACACTTTCAGAGCCCAAAAGAACCCTCATAAAAGACTCTTTTCTGACATTATCTAAGAGCTTTTTCTGACGGACCATTTTCGAATGTAATGCCCCTCTTTTCTGAAGGTTTTCGGAGCAATTATGATTGTTTTTTGGGCTCATAAAGAGCGTTAACGCTCCGAAAAAGGTGTCAGAAAAGACTCTTTTCGGACTCATATGGCTTGTTGAGATGTATATTTTTTCTTTTGATAAATAAATAATTTTAAATTCACAATTTCTTAATAAGTTCAAGAATTTGCAGGCATTGATTTGTATTTAAATTATGGGCTAAACCGCTCATGGTACACGAAAACAGCTTAGCTGCCAAATACAGTTTTGCCAAAGTTACTAATTTTCATTTAAAATCATAATTTATGTTCACACAGAACCTAAAAAGTCATGAAATCAATTTCAGCAAAAGTTTATTGTTACTTGACGTTTGTAAGAGTAAACAAAGTCAAACAATATTAATGTGGCTTTATATGTACCTACAAAGATCTTTTCAATATAATTGATATAACTTAATTATTAATAATTCAACTTACTGGTTAATTTATAATTTGCTTAAAAGAAAGAGGAATATTGAATCATGCTTAGATTGTCAAATATTTAAAATTTAAATTTTAGCTTAAAAATTAATACAGTTTTACAACTTATTTTTTATTATTTTTACATACTATTTATTCTTTAATTTAAAAAAACACAATAATATTTCTTTAATTTGAATTTGTTTGTTCGATTTATTTATACTTACCTACAATTTTCTTTTTCAACTATTAAAAATACTCTTTAAATTTCACTTAGTCTTATTTTTAAACAATTTTACAAAAATATTACTGCTTTAAATAATTTTTTTTTGATTTTAAGAATTTATAGCTTCAAAATTTAACTGTCATTTGCAGTTGTTTTTACTGGCTGATGATGTTGTTGTTGTTGCTGCTGCTTTTATGTGTATGATGCAAAAATAATTCCTTTTCATTCATATCATATGAAATGACGCCATATTTGTTTTTGTAAAAGCCTTTTGTATGCAACAACAAGGGCAGCCAAACATACACTATTTGTTTGATAAATTTCTTCTGTTTATACTTCTGTTGCTGATGTTGTTGTTATTATTATTCCTGTTTTTCACAGACTCTCTCTCATACTCAGCCTAGCCAAACAAGAAAAAAAGAAAAAACAAAAACATATATTCACTCATACACTGCAAACAGCAAAACAACGGTAATACTCAGAGTAAACTGCCAAAAAAAAAACAATAACAATAACAAACAGTACCATAACAAGGTGTTGATGGTAAAACAATTATTTTACACACTCGCATACAAACGAATAAAAGCAAAAATTATACAGCCTGCGAGAGTATATGTATGTATGTGTAAAGGAAACCCCTTAACAAGGTTGTATTTACAATAAACATGTTTCATATGCATACGAGAAAGTGACAACCACCTCCCCATTAACAAAAGCTAACAAACAAAAAAGTTGTTAAATTTAACTGAACATCCTGAGTAATGCACAAAAAGGAGTCTGCATTTAATAATTTAACAAAAACATGGTTATACAAAAAACTTTTACAACACCAAAAGTTAAATGAATGTATAGGACAACAAAAAGAAAGCTGCAAAAAAGTTCAATGGTCAATGGGCCAACAAAAAAGCCTGAACTACCACAAATTTACGTTGTTTAAAATATGTATGTACATACATATACATATGTATGTATTTATGTATATATAATATGTTTTGTAATTTATTTGTGGAAAAAAAAGTAGCCAAACTTTTTGCTTTATTATCTTTTAGGTAGGTTTTTTTATTGTTTTAAATTTCATATTCTTATTACCACAATTTTTGGTTTTATTATTACCTTATTTTTTGAAGCAATTATTGGTTTTTATTTGCCGTTAAAAAAAGAAGGCGTTGTTATTATTATTGTTAATTTATAATTATGCAAATTGTTTGAAAACAAACTTGGTTATTTGGTTTGTTTTTTTATAATGGCAATATTATACACTTAACAACAGTTTTTTTTTTATTATAGACAGGATTATTGTTTGGCCAAAAGGAAACAACTGTTTTAAATTGCATTTCAAGTTTCATAAATTGTTAAACAGAGATATCATTATGTAGGTGTAATGATTTTATTTAATTATTAAAGTTTTGTGCATACATTTTTGGGGATAATGAATAAGGCCGTTAAAAAAAGTTAAAAATAAAGCAAAATTTATTTATTTTTATAAGGCCATTAGTATTATTGTAATAAAATGCTTTTAAATATTTTAAGTAATTTGTTTAATATAATGCTTTAATTTGGCCTTACTTTACTTTAGTAAGTAATTTATTTAAGTGTCTACGAGTTACCATTAAACCAGTATTGTCAATCAGTGATTTTAAACCCTGATTATTATTTTATTAAGAATTTAAAATTCATCTTAAATTTCATTTGTGATATAAAATTTTGTAGTTAATACCAACTTGTTACTTGTTACTTGTTAAACCTGTCACATTTTTTCAACACAATTTAACCCTGATTACACCTAATCACCACTAGTTTATTTTTCTTATACTCTTTTATAGTTTTTACTCTATTAAAACAGAGTTTTATGAACAAACAAACCATAAAAAAGCCATTTCAGTTAACAAACTTTCTCCGTTGCAAAAATCTCTCTAGACTTCTAGATGCACACTTTATAGGGGTCATTAAAATGAAGTTGGCAGGGAAAAAAAAACTGCACACAACTTGGAGTTGGTAAAACAACCAACTAATTATCTTACTACTTGTAAAGAGGGGAGTAAAAGACAATCTCTACATTTAATTAAAAGAGAAATATTAAACAAAACTATGTATATAAAAAAAAACTCAACTGTGATAAATTCAGGGTGTTTTAAAAGCTTAAAAATATTAAGGAGTTTTCAATTTTATTTCTAATTGAAACTTTTTTTTATATAAATTTATATACATACTTATATGCATAAATTGTTCTTTATTTGTTTCTGTCACTTTGATTGATGACTTTATTTTGTATTGTCAATTTTTGTTGTTTGTTTCTCTTTTCAATCTTCATCGTTTGTGTCATTGACATGCAAAAAAAAAATACCAAACAAAAAATCAGTTTATTTCAGTTAAAATGTGTTTTTAACTTGTTGTGTTAGTTTTTTTTATATAGAAAACACATTATTATCCTTCTGGGAATTTTTGCCATGAAATTTTTGAAACAAAAGCCAGGTATTCTTTTGTTTGATTTTACAAATCATTTAAGTATTTTTATGGAAAGGAAAGCAAATCAAAGTAAACTAACACAAATTAGTTACGCAGTTTGTAAGCAATAGTTTATTTTTATTTAAAATAGATTTTTAAAAGGATTTCTTAAAGAAAAATAACAAGAAAACAAAGAAATTTACTATTTAAAGTTATAAATTGAGAAGGAAATGTTGGGTTTATAAAATAAAGCTATAATTTTATGCTTGATTTTATATAATACAATAATTCTTTGGCTTTTATATAAACTTAAATGACTTAAATAACTTCCAAAAGAATAATAGAAACTACCCAAAAGTATAAGTATTCCAGCTTTTAAAAACTAACAAAAATATGCAAATTTTTGCATAGAAATAACAAAATTTACATAGATTTACACAATAAAAAAGATAAATTACTTACTGAAATACATTTGATGTAAACTAAATCTTAAATTTCAGACTTTAAAAAAAAGAGAAAAAAAAATTTTGGCTTTTCAAACTATTTTCCCAAAAAAAACAAGTGAGATTGCTATATTCGGCTGTGCCGAATCTTAAATACCCTCCACCTAAACGTAATAAGAAATACAAAAACTACACTAGTTATAGGACTAGAATATCCTTACTCTGTGTTTTCTATTCAGTCTTAGTCCAAATTTTATTAGTATGTATTTGATATATTGTTTGAAAGACAATTTTACGACCAACATAATTTATGTTAAAGATTTTGAAATTTTACCAATTCTTACCATAATTTACAGAGTTTGTCTGATGTTCATAATAATCTTGAGTGTAATTTAACAGAGTATAAAAAAGGGGAACAATTCGGTTTTAGTGACTTTGCTCAAAAAAAAAAAAAAACTTCTAGGGCAAAAAAAAAAAAAGTTGGGGGTCACGCCTATTTTCGAGGGGGCGGGCCCGTAAAGTTGAAAATATATAGGCCTATATCTCGGGAACTACTTGTTGTCTGATAATTTGTAATACAATAAATAAAAGCTATTAAAAATACCTTTCCAACGACATATATCATGATTATAAAATATGGACCGAATATGGGTTAAATCCGAAAAGAATTTTGTTTGACCCGAATTTATTTGTTTTTTTGGAAATTGTTCTTATATGGCAGCTATGACAAATTATGGGCCGATCTTCTTAAATTTTGGAACAGTTATTTTGATGCATATGAGGATATTTCACATCGAATTTCAACATAACGGTATATATAAGATATATATTAGTATTACCGTTGATTTCGGTAGTGGACCTTATGTGGGGGATATAGTCAAATATGGACGGATATTCTCAAAATCCAGCAGTTTGATTTTGGCATGTATGTAAATGATCCGTGTAAAATTTTGGATCGATATCGTTATTTATAAAAGATTTATGAGTATTAAAGTGATTTTCGGAAGAGGGCTTTATATGGGGCATACGGTTAAAAATAGACCGAAATTCACAAAATTTTGTGGGATGATTTTTGTATATATGTAAATGATCAGTGCAACGTTTTGAGTCGGTACCGATATTTATATAATATATATAGGGATAAATGTCTTTTTCAGATGTGGTCCTTGTATGGGAGCTATGACCAATTCTGGGCCGACCACCATAAAATTTAGTACAACAATTTATTTGCCTATGGAGATTATTTATGTTAAATTTTAGCCGTGTAACATTATTTATATCTGTTTTGTACGTATTTAAGTGAATTTTGGAAGTCTAGTTTATATGGGGTCTATAGTCAAACATGGACCGAACTAAAAAAAATTTCGTTTTGCGATTTCTTTTTGCATGAAACTCATTCCTGCTGAATTTTGTATTGATATTTCAGTTTTATAGGCATTTATGTATAATTGAGCAATATTTCGGTAAGATTTTTGTATGGGGGCTATGAGAAATCATAGACAGATTCTTACTATTTTCCGCATACTTTCTTCTTTTATCATAAAAGCAACGTATACAAAATTTCATGGTATTATCTGCAATATATTTCAAAATATTGCAATAAAATGGACAAAAAATATAACATTTTTATGGAGGTTGTCTTACATATTGGTCCATAACTCTGGTTGGCCGAAACCGATTTTGTGAATTGAAATAGCAAACTTCTCGAAATCATGTCTGACAGAATTTTGAATATTTGGATCCCGAAAATATATGGAGACTTCAGAAAATTGATTTCAACAGACAGACAGACGGACATGGCTTAATCGACTCCGCTATCTATAAGAATCCAGAATATATATACTTTATAGGATCGGAAAATTATATTGTGGAAATTACCTTCTCATGAAGGTGAAGGGTATAAAAACAAATTTACTTAAATAGCCAAAATAAACCAGATAGATACATAACCAACCAGATACATAAGTATATTAAACAAACAACTAAAATTTAAATAGTCTTAATAATTTTAATGATTTTAAATGCATACGAAACACCCTGTTCCAACTGTTTCAATTATGAGAGTTGCCAATAGGGGTGGTTTACAATTTCCCCTTGTTATGTTTTGGAAACTCTATTCTTATTGTTGCCATTAAATAATAATGCGTAACAAACATGCCTGTTTGTTATAAATGTCAAAATAGCGAGTATTTAGTTTTTTATTTAATTTTTTTTCTTTTTTGTGAAAAACGGTCTTACAAACTCATTATAATTTCAAGGTATTAGAAAACTAAAAAATTAAATGATAATAATGTATGGTGGTGTTTTATTAGTTTTCTGTTTTAAAGAAAGGGTTGTTTTTCTTTACATGTAGCCATTTTTTGAACTACATATTACAATAGTTGCTAGGGAGGATTTTTATTTATAAGACTGTAAAATTGTCATCATTGATCACATGCTTTACGTTTTATTATTATTAGTGTTGTTGTCTAGTTTATTAACTGTTGAAGCCAATGTTGCATGGTTTGAGCCGATTAGCAGGGAACAAATTTTACAATTTGTTTTTAAAATAGATTTTGTTTGTGTAAAAAATAAGACCAGCTTATTTAAATTGTCAGTTGGCAAACGGCTTTCGAATGAAATTTATACAATAGGAAGAAAAGTAGGCGTTGCTGTACTGGAAAAAAGGGTTTGACGGAAGAAAGGATTAAGATTTTTAAATAATAACTAGTAAGAGTTTATATTTTATATGCCCAGCACCAATATACCAGTAGTGTGATTTATTCATAAATGAAACTAATTTGTGTAACATTTTGTATCGATAACTATATTTATACGATCGGATCCCTCACATGGGAGTTATCACCTATTATGGCGTGATCGTCATAAAATATTTTGCTGTTATTTCTATGTATTTATTGAATTTCATCTCAATTACGATATTTACAAGAATTTTATGCGTAATTCTCGGAAGCGGATCTTATATGGATTAACCTTACCAAAATTCAAGAGTATAGTTTTACATATACATATATGTATGTATATGTATACATATGTATGTATGTATACTGATCTGTGTAAAATTTCGATATCGATATAAATAATGTATACGCGTATATTTTTATATATTTTCGGTAGTAGTCGTTTTATGGGAGCTATGAGCTATTATGGGCTGATCACAAAGAAATTCGGTATGACGATTCATATATGTATGTAGATTATTTGTGGCGCGTTTCAACTTGACAATGATGATTATTAGAGATTTATGCGCATTTAAGAGGTTTTCGGAAGTCTACTTTAAATGGGTGCCTATGGTCAAATATGGAGCGATCGTCATGAAGTTAAGTACAACGATTTTAATATGTATATGGATTATTTTTATAGAACTTCAACTCGTTAGTGATGTTTCTAAGAGGTTTATGCGCTTTTAAAAGAATTTTGGAAGTGGACTTTATGTGGGCGCTATGTTCTAATATTGACGAATGTAAGCAAAATATCGTTTTGAGATTTCACTTTGCATGAAACTTATTTTTGCTGAATTTTCTCGAAGCATTTATGTATCATAAAGGAAATATAATTGTATAGGGGCTATGAGAAATTGTTGACCGATTCTTGTCATTTTCAACAAAACTTGATCTTTTAAAATTAGAAGAAAACTGTGCAAAATTTCATGATATTACCTGCATTATATTTGAATAAAATATCAAGAAATAACTGAAAAATGTCGAGATTTCGGAGAAATAAAAAGTGTTCGGTAAAAACTTCATTGTTCTAAATATTTTTTCGAAACTCTATCGTGTTTTCAAGTGACGGACGGACATGACTAGATCTTCTTAGAATCTTATAAGAACTCAGAATATAAATACATTTTTGGTTGTACGACCAATTTTTTGATGTGTTACAAACTGAATGGTGGTGGGTATAATAATTGAAAAACTTAAAAAGGCAAATAATTCTTTTTTTTTACAAACTTAATAGATTTTTCAGTTTTTTTTTTGTCATTTCTTTTGTGATATTTATAATTATAGCAAAAGAAATTCTTATTAAAACGGACTTAGCTAATACTAAATTTAAATAAAGTTTAATTTAATATGTTCTCCGTTTTACTAAACCATGAGACTAAGCAGTGTCAGCAAAAAAGCGGCTAATATCTCTGAGATTACGTAAATCTATTTTAGTTTATTTAGTTTTTTATAATTTTACAATTATATCAAAAAAATTTGTTAATAAAGAAGGAAATTTAAATAGAATTAATATAAAAAATATAACAATTCTTGTACAACTGATTTTACTTTAATAGTTTTTGAAAATTAAATTTTTTACAAAATTGTACGTGCACTTATTGTGAATAACAAATCTTATGTTAAATTTCATTTAAAATATTTTAAATCTATATTTTGCTAACATGCATATGTACAGCTACGTGTAACTAATTATGGACATGATACAAACATGCGAGCTTGAAGCAAATAATACGAAATGTTTTATGATATTCTAAAAATTTGTCGTAGTTTAGTTAATTGAACTCTTACTTCTAGAAAATAACTACATATTGTGTCACATTAATTGTTATTTATGAATCTGTGAGTCATATTTTCAAATCAGTCGTGTATAAAATTAAGGACATCTACAACAGCGAGGCATTAAGGTACCAAATTTTTACATACACTACTTTGAATGGCTTCAAAAGCTTTCTTTCGGCAAAGAGATCATTAAAATTGCTTATTTTTCAAGAACCAAAGTAATGTTCGGTTTTCACTATACCATTTTTGTTGTCAAATTGTCCAAATTGTTGGCAATTGTATGAAAACGGATTGTCATATGGCGTCATCATGTTTGGACAATTTGACAACAAAAATGACATAGTGAAAACGCGGCCTAAGGTTTTTACAGCTTGCCACAAGTTCTCAATCGGGTTGAGATCAGAAGTGTATGAAGGCCAGTCAAAAACAATAACCGAATTGTTAAAAAACCAATGCTTGCTCTTATCATCATCAGCGACGTCATTGTGTCGTTTAGAATTCCCGCATACTGAAACTTATCCATATATCCCTCAATTTTGTTCAGCGCCCAACACCACATGACATAGCACCCCGAAGCATTATAGAACGTCCTCCTCAAGTAACGCGTGTGTACTTTGGATAACATTCTTTCAACTTTAATTTTTGTTTCGTCCGAAAATAATACTCTTTCCCATTCCACATCCGTCCAATGGAGGTACTACCTTCTTCGCGAATTCGAATCTTTTCTTTTGGTTATGTTCAGACAATGAAATTTTTCCATACAGTCAAACTTCTTGTAATCGACGTTTTACCCTAGGTAAAATAAGGTTTTGCCTCATTTTGGCTAAATACTACAATCCGAATCTCATTAGCTGATTTATGCGGATTTTTTTTCGACTCGCACACAATCAATACATCTTCACGAACTGTCGTAATACGGCTTTTTTACGGATCACCTTTTCTGTAGTCAAATAATTTTTGAAATATTTTACTGCTTGAAAAAACATTATTTTTGAAACATTAAAGGCTGTTACGATTTTCCGATAAGTGTTTCCATATTAATGCATTTGTACAATAATCCTTCAAGTATTGACCTCACAGGATTTGCTTTTACCCATGTTAAACAAGTATTAGTAGTTAAACAAGTATAGTATTATAAGAAACACCACAAAGAATAAACAAAAAAGTGTTAAATTTTAGCGTTTTATTTAATAAATATTACCTTTAACGTAACGATTTAAATATTAAATACTAGTACTGTTCTTAATTAGTTGCACGCAGCTGTATTTATGAATGTTTGTTGCACAAAAATATTTCCTTGAATTAAACTGAAGTATGTATATTTAAAAGCCCACAAAAATATTTCTTGCAAATACCTTGAACTGTCATAATTTGAAAATTAATTTCAGCAAATTATTATTGGTTTTAAAAGTAACGCCCTTTGGCTACCTTTTCGCCTTTAAACATATTTAAAATTCTTAACAGAATATTTCTATGTTGGAACAAAATCATGCACACAACACAATACATATTAAGATTCCTAACAAAAACATTTCGCGGCATAAATATTTAACATTTTAAAGACTGCCAAAAAAGGTATCATAATCAAACTCAAAACTAAAAAGAAACTCATATTAAAACACACACCAAACCAAAAAAAAAAAGAAAGAAAGAAACAGATCAGCTACAGACAAACCATAAAATTAAACTGTCAACTTGTATAAATTCAAAAGAAGTTTAAAAAAAATTTAAACTTATATCATGGCTACATAAGCCCAGAAATCCCTGACTGATCTTATATGCAAAACCAACATTTTTTTTTTACAAATACCAAGCTAAGAAGTTTTGTTATATGTATAAAGAAAAGAAAAACACAAAAATAAACTAAATATTATTTTTTTCGACACAGATGTTTACAAATTTTAGAGTTCTCTGCTAAAAATTTTAATGCTAAAATCTTTGTGACATGTTAACATAATTTTATTTTAGTTTGTTTCTTTCATACTCAAACTACAACTTATTTGGCAACGCACTATTAATAATGACAATATTTTTTTTCTGTGTGTGTGTATTTTTTCCCTCAAATTTTTACATTAACGCTTCAACGCCTTTGAGATTATTTTAACCTAAATAGTTTTCAAAGAACAAATAAGCCCAAAATAAACTCAATTAATAAAATAAACAATATTTATATTGCATTTCTTATGTGTTTAGTGTTTACTTTTGAGCAGTGTAATCAAATTGGACACTTGTGACATTTAAGAAATTCCTAAATGTTAGACAATTATAATAATAGGTTTTTAGAGATACATATACATATTGTTTTTTAGCAGGTTTTTTTTTAGTTTTTATGTTTTGACAGTTTATTTTGGGTTAGTATATGTACGTACATAAAATCTCATATTACATTTAAATCTCAGAAATTGTTAGAAACAACTTTTAAACTGGCTGTTTTAAATTAAAAACTTGGTTGAAACGGTAGCAATAAGAAAAGTGTATGGGAATTTTTTGAAATAAAGAAGACATTTAAATAGTTTGAGTTGTTAGTAGATAGATAAACTTTAGCCAGTTTTTATAATACTGATTCTAGCTAATCTAGAGTTTAAATAAAGTTTAATTTAATATCTTCTCCGTTTAATCAATTGTTAACAAAGCGTTAGCAGCAGCAAATCGTCCAATATCTCAGCTATTTGTTAAATGTATTTTAGAATAACTAGTATTTCCCATTTGCACAGTTTTTGTGAACAAGTGCTTAATAATGGTGTTAGCTTATCTAGAGTTTAAATAAAGTTTCATTTAATTTGTTCTCCTTTTAATTAAATTAAAGCAGTTGCAGCAGTAAAAACATTTAATTACTCCAGAATTTGAAGAATAATCTCTTCTAGTGTAACTAGCTTTACGCATTTTTTACAATTATATCATAACATATCAAATATGCCATTAGATTATCCACAGTTTAAATTAAGTTTAATTTAATATTTTGTTCCTTTAATTAAACATTAACAACAGAAAAGTCTTATATTTTATTTTAATTCTAGTTTAACTAGTTTTCTTGATTTTTACAAATACAAAAACAAAGTGCTTAATAACACAGATGTTACAGGTGTTAGACAACCCAGAGTTTAAATAAAGTTTAATTTACTAAGTTATACATTTAATTAAAAGCAAACAAAGCAGACACAGCAGCAAAAATTCGTTTTATAACTCTGGAATTTGACAAATCTATTCTACTTTAATTAGTTTGCCAATTATAGCAAAGACGTTGTTAATAAACAAAGAAATTTTAATATAATTAAAGAAAATACAGTGACTCACAGCTTATTTTATGCAGTGCATTTTTTCGTTTTCACAGCTCCATAAAAAGAAAACTAACAAGAACTTTAAAAAGAAATTGGTAAAAAAAATTATATTCTAACAAACAAAAATAATTTATTGAAAAATGTACATTTTAATATACATATGTATTAAAACTAAAAAAAACACAAAAAATTAGTTTTTCACGTCACAGCTTAATTTATGTAGGCACTTATGGTTTTCAAAAACTTGAAATTAAAACTGGCAATTACATGTTCTAATATTTGGCATGATGGACTTAATTATCTACAACAGATTTAAGGTGATGCAGCCAGTTTTTGGGTAATACTCGGCGAAATATTCAACCACTTTGTAAGTAGCGATTTTTTAAATCGTTTTTGTTAGAAAAAATTTACCATAAATTTTCGATAACATTAAGGTCTGGCGACTGTGTTGGCAACTGGTAAAATCGAAAATCTAATCTTATACCCAGGTTCTCTGCGCTTTCCAACAAGTTGTTCCTTAGAATCAGAATGTAGTTTAATTTGTCCATGGTTGTTTCAACAACTGTTTCCAGTACCATCAGCTGACATACAGGCCCAAACCATGACACTGCCACCACCATGCTTCTCTGTTGCCTTTAGGTTTCATTTTAGGAGTTCTGTACATATTTGGTTTCCGCCAACCAGACGACATGTCATATGAACGGAATATGTTAAACTTAGATTCTTCGGCGAAGATGACCGAATTCAAACAAGCAGATTCCTTGTGTTTTCCAGGTCTATAAACTATTTATTGTGTGCAACTCGGACATTAAAATTTGGTTGGCGGAAGACACGATGAACGGTTTCAACGAAACATTATTTGCCCTGGTCAGCTTCAACTTCGGAGGCCAGCTGTGAAGCTGATAGCCTTGGATTTGCCCTTATTTTTCTTAAAATGTGTCGCTCATCATGCTCATTGAAAATGTTATCTGATGCCTTTATGTCTCTGTTATCGACCTGATTTTCATGGATGAAGCGCTTAATGATTTTTGTACCCACCACCAAAAAGACATATTAAGTTTGTGATTCCGTTTGTAATACATCGAAATATTGGTAGTGGAACCAAAAAGTCTCATTACAAGATTCTAAGACGATCTAGCCATGTCCGCCTGTCTGTTGGAGGCACGATAGAGCTTCGAAAAAAGACATAATACAATGCAAGCAAACATTCTTTGATTTACCGAAAGGTTTGATATTGAATGTGGGCACAAGCGGACCAGTATGATCCGAGACCAAATTTTTAGACAACCTCGATATTGTTCAAATTTTTTTTTGCCATTTTCTTAAAATATAATTAGAAGGACAAGTCCTGTTGAAAATGGTAGAAATCGGTCTACGATTTCTCATAGCCCCCACACAAATGTCTTCCCAGAATATGGCTTGATGGTACATAAATGTCTATATAGAAGCCGTATCCATACAAAATTCCGCAAAAATAAGCTTTATGCTAACGATATTTTGTTTGCATCGGTTCATATTTTGACATAGCCCCATATAAAGTCCACTTCCGAAAATCACTTATAAATTCATACCCAATTTTATGACGTTCAGTCCCCATATAAGGTCCACTTCAGAAAATCATTTAAATCACTATCAAGTTGGAATTCAACACAAATAGTCCATACATACATACATATATCGTACAAATCGTCACTCTCAGAGTTATGATGATCGGTCCATATAGATTTAACTTCGTAAAATATTTAACAATACGTTAAAAACTATCAAAACTTTAAAAAAAATTTGGCAGCTTCAGATGAAAAAACTAGATTTATGGAGTCCGCAATTTAGCTTTTTTGCAAATTATTAGTAAATTTGAAAATTTCGGTTTGTTTCGGATTAGGCCGAATATAGAAATTTTGACCGTATATTAGTTTCGGTTCGGTTTTGGCCTATAAATCCGGTTTCGATAGGATTCTTTTGTTTACCTTTCTAAAAATACACTTAAAGCCTAATATAACTCTCAAACTAGCTTAATAAATTTTATTAACAAATTATCACCAATCACCACTACTGTACAAAATAAAATACCCATAAAATGACATCATTATTATATAATAACTATTTAACAAATAAAACAAAAAACAAAAAAAAAAGCCCCACCTTAAAACTTTACAATACAACAAGAAATTCTTTTAAATACGTCTTATCAAACATCAAAAAATCTTGTTAAAGTTGACAACTTATAAACATTCTAGATAAATTGTTAACGATAAAAGCAAAGAGTTAATTTTTGTAATAATAAACAAACAAGCAAACATTTAGCTATCTTGATGACATTTTAATAACAAAAATCATGCTACAACATGCTTGACCTGGCGTTACTTTACTTAATAACGATTAAAATCTTATCTTTAAGGATTTTAAAATTCATTCATTCACATTGAATGTTAAGCGAAAATCCGGCAAATATGTTTTGCCAAAAACAATCCTTATCATCATCTGCTCTATTTACATTTTATTGTTTACAAAAAAAAATCACTTTTCAAATATGTATTCTTTAAATACCGTCGGCATTTTGTTATAAATCTAGCATCTTATTCTGATACCTGCTTTGTTAGGGGCTTCTTTAAAACCAGGTTCTTAAATATCATCCGTTTGTCTTTAATTCTAGATATTGTTTGTTTGCGTGTTTGTGTTGAGCTGGCTAATCTTTATGTTTTTCTTTTTCTTCTTGATATTTTCCCTTCTTTTTTTATATGTTTGACATTCAATGCATATTTTGTTACTTTTTTTTTGTTGGTTGGTTACCTCTTATAATTTTACACACTTCATTTGCCTTAAGTAATGTATCTCGTTGACAATGGGGCTTAAAAACACTTCATAGACTTATTGTCTCTGTCAACGTTTTGTTTGCTGCTTCAGTTTCATTCTCCTTTTCCTATCTTGGTTTTCTTGTTTTGTTATAATACTTTTGCCTTTGACTGTTTGTTGTTTATTATTGTTTTGTTGCTGCTGCTGCTGCTGCCTCTGCCACCGATGATAATGATGATACTCTACTTTAAATGTCATCTTAAATAACACTAATAACTATATTCAGGCGTCATAAAAAGAATCTGTTTTTAACAAATACAAAATCCTGAGGTTATACTTCGTTTTTACAGGAAACAGGAGTGTTAAATACTGGTGAAGAGCGGGAATTTTTCATTGTAAAGTGGAGTTTGTTTGAATTTTTAAGAATATAAAATTTCAAAGTAAATTTTTTGATAAATTTAAATTGTTTTTAAACTAAAGTATTTAAACGTAATAATTAACCAAAAGATAAGGATTCAGGAAGTACATTTTATCAAATCTATACGTTACCCGGATGCTGCCCAAATCGAGGTAGTCGTTGATTTTGGCTTATATCTCAGCCATTTATAGTTTAAATCTGATGATTTTAAATAGCAAAATTCTCATGACTTTACTTAATTTGTTGATACCACATAGAGTCATATTTGAACTAATACACGGTTAAGGTTACAGATATATATATATGTAATTTCCCTGCCAACATTTTCTATTGCGGAAGTGACTCAGAAGTGACGCTAAGAAGTTGAAGTTGTACCCCCCAGCGTAACTTCAAGAAGTCACTTCTGAATAACTTCAAGAAGTCAATTCTGAGTAACTTCAAGAAGTCGCCTCTCTTTTGCTTTTGATTTTTTTTTTTGCCTTTACAGATAATACACTCCTATTGACTATGGGATAACAAATATGTAAAAACTACAACCATAACAAAACAAAACCCAACTTTACCACAGACCGACCACAGCAAATGACAAAATGAAACTAATTTCGATGATGTCGAAAACTTCATTTTCGGCTGGTGTTGTAAACAACAAACAATCTTCCAAACGTCGGCTGGATGATTAAAAGACAACTGTAATGTAAATTCTTATTGTTATCTTCCAATTAACGTCTGGAAGTGAGTAAGACGTAACGCCTTTGACGATGGAAGATGAAAGAATCTTCCAATTGCGGACAGGGTTATGGGGTCAGAAATATTGAAATAACAACAGGAATACATATAATGTTATATAATTTTTTAAAAGTAATATAAAATTATATAAAAATTATATTATAAAATTTATATTAAAACCACAAACATTTAAGTTGTTTTTATATCTGCCACCACCCACCACCAGTATGAATGAGGGTATATTACGTTTGTCTTTCCGTGTGAAACTTTATGCATCGAATACCCAACAAAGTAAATGTATACGTATGCATTTATAGTCCAATCTCAAAGTGTGATATATCGATGTTTTTGTCTTGAGGAGATCTATCGATGTTATTATCTTGCATTTACCTCAAATATCCCGTTTTAGTATTTACTCAGTTCCTACCATCCTAATGTACCACCCTAATATCAGAAAGTAAAAGCTCACAAAAAATCATTAAACTTTTGTAAAGAAAGTTTTTTGATAATTCCAAAAGGACTATTGAAAAAAAGAATTTGTGTTTGAGTAAATACTAAAACGGGACATATCACACTTTGAGATCGGACTATAAATGCCGAAGACATAACAAAAAATGTATTTTAACGATCCCTACTTTCGGCAAAAAAAAAACAAAAAAAATTTTTTTTTCGAATTGTCTTGCAACAATACTTCATATTTTTTTTTGCATGTAAGGCGAGACACTCTAATATGCATACATATACATTTACTTTGTTGAGTATCCGATGCATAAAGTTTCACACGGAATGACAAACGTAGGAGGTGTACCGCGAACTTTTTTTTCAAAACTCTAATGCATATACTTTTGATCCTTATGAAATTCTAAGTCGATTGATAATGTCCGTCTGTGTAAAACACTCTCACTTCCAAAATACACAACTTAACTTAACAAAATTTCCAGAAAAATATTTTTTATTTTGTAGGTAAGTTTGATATTTCAAATTACCGTAATCGGTATAGTAGAATCAGAGTTATGGACCAAAAAGTGCGGCATCCTTTTCCATCCATTTTTTTTTTTTGGAATTTTTTTTTGATATGTCATGAAATTTGTACACGTTATTCCTATGATAAAAGAAGAAACTGCTAGAAAAATAGTAAGAATCGGTCAACTATTTCAAAAAATTCTTTTCGAAATATGACTCAATGATACATAAACTCATATAAAATTTTACATTAACACAAAATTCAGCAAAAATAAGTTTCATGTAAAAATAAATTGCAAAACGACATTTTCTTCAGTTCGGTCCATGTTTGATCATACCCCATATAAATCTACCTCCAAAAATACACTTAAATACGTATAAATCTGCTATAAATATTGTTACCAGATTACAATTTGACATAAATAATCCTTATAGGTAAATAAATTATTTTACTAAATTTTATGGTAGTCGGCCCATACTTGGTCATAGCCTCCATGTAAGGACTACATTCGTAAAAGTCATTAATTTTTATTTCTTATAAATATCGATACCGACAAAAATACATAAAAGTCACATTAAATCCAGTATGGAGGCTATCAGTCCTTATTGGCCCGCTTTTTATTATTTTTAATAAGATTAGATTATAAACAACAAATACAAATTGTGATGAGTTTAGTTTATTCACAATTCTATTTATTGTATTTGTATGTTAAAATTCCTAAATAAAATTATATTAGAAAATTTTATGTAATATTTACGAAATGTTTACAATTACGGAATTTTTAGTGTGAAATAAATCCGTAATCTAAGCGTTTTAAAAAATCAATTTTTACCAATTAAGTTTTTTTTTTACAGAATGACTAAAATTCTAATTTCAAGACTTTTGATCGCTTCGATTTATGATCTCGAAATGACTTTTCTTTACAATTAAAATATGCGATTTTTAAGCCTGGGAATTTTACATGATTTTTGACAGATTAGGATTACATAATTTAAATAACTACGATTAATTAGTAACCGATTATAAATTGAACGACAGTGGCGCTAACACCACTCATTAGTCCCTTGTAAATAATGTTGTTGAGATCTAAGTCAACTAAAATAACCTTTTAATCATACTATTTTTTATACTTGTTTCTTAATTTGTGGTGAACATGGAAAAATATTTTTTTTATTTGTTAGATAGTGATGAAAATCTCTTAAAAATATAATTGTAACTCATTACTTGATAATGAAATCCGAAGGATATCGAAATATTGGAAGAAACAATTTAATAAATAATAGATACATTTTTTACAAATAATTGGCCTCGAGCTTGAAAAAACTTTTTATTTTAATTGTGGGAATTTTTAGAGGAATTTACTATTGCCCTCTTTTTTAAGAAAAAAAACCTATATGTACAGTATTGGTGTCCTGGCAGAGAAATCTCAATATTTTTACCATGAAGAGAAAAAGCTGAATTTAACAAATATGGCATCCTTTATCATTTAGTAACAAAAACATGATTTTTGTTTTGTTTACATTAAAACAGCAATTAACAAATATGGCAGCCCTTTTTACCAAAACACTCTTTCGCTCTCTCTTTACAAAAAGAAACCGTTGCTTATTAAATTATCTCAGAATTCACATGTTCTTCAAAAAAATACATATAAAATCCATAATTAAAAAGCATGACATCTTTTTTTAACTCTTTAGTACTTTCATATTAAAAAAAGTATTATTTTAAACTTCAATTTGCCATGCCTGAGCCAGACATAAAGAAAATGAAAAAAATTAAAACAGAATGAAAAAACTCTTCGCAAACCTACCTTTAAATGTACCCAAGAAAACAAGTTAAAACGTGTTTAACATAAATACAATAAAGAAAAACCACTTACACTTAATATATGTATAAGAAAGAAAAATATGGAACAAGAATTATGATTTTTTTTTAAAGTAACTACAACTAGAAAATTACATTAAATCTCAAAATTTAAATATTATTCAGGCTTTGTTTCAAATATAAATCTTTTACTAATTACCTTTTCCAAACCCTTATTTTAAAACAGTTTCCAATACTTTTGTTGTTAAACTATCAGCAGTCTATTAAACTGCTTTTAAATTATTCATGTGTAAAATTTGATATCTTTGTTTTTATTTTGCGTCATTTTGTTTCCTTTTCAATAAACACCACCCTACTTCTGTTTCTCAAAATTTCAATAAGGGAAGTAAAAAAAATCAAACCCTCCTGCAACTAAAAGTGAAAAATCATAAAACCACAAAATATTACAGCTAAAATATTATGAAAAGAGGCTGGATAGCACATAAATATCTAAATACAGCCAAGCCACACAGCACTCTTAACAAAGAATGCAAGAAATAACAAAAAAAAAACTGACCCCAATTGTCAATTATTTACGTATCACTTGACAGGACGTTTCAATAGACACATCATCATCCTATAAATCTTAAACATAATCATAATATTTAACGGTTTTCCTTGGGTAGGTATATCACATGAGCAAAAAAATTAAAAATAAATTGAATATAAATATCATTTGGCTGGAAAACTACCCTAGTTGAGAATTTTGCATACACAAGTAATAAATTATTAGATTTAGGTTTGCAGTAAATAATTTAAAATAGTTTGGAAAGTTGCAGCACATTTTACTAACATGTAATTTAAACTAAATTTTGGCAACTCTCTAAAAGTCAGAAAGAAATGTAAATAAACAACGGTTTATATTTGTAACAAGAGAGAGCGTAAGAGTGTTATTAAGGGCTGCCATATTTGTTAGTTGTTATTATACTATCTGTAAACAAAACATTAAAATCAAGTTATTAACTGTTAGTTAGTAAGAGAGGCTGCCATATTTGTAAAAGTTAGCAAATGTTGCCATTTATAAGTATTTTTTACTATCATCCTGGGCTTTTCCGGCTTAATTTTCTAAATTCCTTAATTAAAAAGAGGAAAACAGTCAAATCTTTTTTCCACAAACTGTCATTAACAAAAACAAAAAACTGCATCACTCACTTATTTATCTTAGCAGCTACTGTTGTCTGCCTGCATTTTTGCCAAAACAATAAAATATATGTATGTATAAATAAAAAAAAAAAATATTCTAAATGCCAAAAATGACAAATATATAAAATTTATTTCATTTGTTCTTTTCTTTTTTTCCTTTATTGTTGTGTGTGGAAGGGGAGGTATTACGATTTTTTACCCTGTGTATTAATTTCATATTGCGCATCTCTTTTGTATTTAAAAATCTTTGTGTGTTGACACTTGAATGTAGGATTTACCAAAAAAAAAGGAAAATAAATTAATAATGATTTATGGTGGTGTTGATATTTAAGGATATATGTATAAATAAATTTATATCAAAACGTTTTTATTTTTTCTTATTAGTTTGTTTGTTGTTCCTCATTTCAGTTAAATAATCGATTGGTGTTTAAATGTGCAAACAATTAATTATTAAAATGAAAGTTTGTTTTATTAAAAAAAAGTTTGATTTAAAATTATAGAAACCGGCTTTTGAAAATTATTAAAAAATATGAATCATTTGTTAATGTACATATGTATATCTGTTGCTGGCTGGCTTTGTTTTATTATTAATGATGGTTTATAAAAGAATTGAAATATATGAATTATTAAAGACTTTTTTGATTAGTTTGCAGTAAGATGGTAAAAATTATTGGAAAAAAGTAATTAAATTTTGAGATTTTATGGTTTCAAGAATAATTAGGTAAAGTTTGACAAAACAAAAGAAATGATGAAAATGATTTCAACAAAGAATTATTTAAAGTAAAATTCAACAAGGATTTTTAAAAAATATATTATTAGAATGTTAGAATTATAATTAATATGAATATTTAAATAATGTATATTAAATATTAAGAGTTCATGCACTTATGAAGAGAAGTGTGTTTTGTTTATTTTTCAAAAAAGTCTATATGTAAAGTATTGGCCTTTGAACCTGGTTAAACTAAAGTTCTATCATAATAAATAAAAATATTCGACTATTTTTGAGTTTAGAAAAAAATGTATTGAAGTATTTTCCAACAAGTTTACGTTAGTATTAAATTTAATTGCAATATATTCACATTAAAGTACCAAACATAAAGGTACGGTTAAACTTGGCAAATCTTTGCCGAAAAAGACGTAACCACGTTTATTTATTTAAAAAAAAATTTCCTTATTTAGGCCAAAGCACAACAAATATTTAGTTTTAATTTATTTCATGCTGTCAAACAAATCAAACAAATTTGTGCTGAAACAAGTGGTTACGCGTTTTTGAGTAAATATTTGTTAAATGTGACCGTACCTTAAGATTTTGTAAAAAAGGGAAACAGTTTTTGTAGAAAAGAAGCGACATTAGTTTAAAACAGAATTACTTAAAAGCTTCTATGAAATTAAGGACAGTAGTATTCAATATTTAAATCGTTATGTTAAAGGTAATATTTATTAAATAAAACGCTAAAATGAACTTGTTTTTTGTGATGTCAGTATTAGAGAGATTATTGTACAAATGCATCAGGATGGAAACGATTATCGGGAAATCGCAACAAGCGGTGAAATATTCTACTCCAGAAAATGTGGACCGTATAAAAAGAAGACGTATTACGACGGTTCGTAAAGATGCACTGATTCTGCGCGAGTTGAAAAAATCCACATAAATCAGCAAATGAGATTCCGATTGCAGTCTTTAGCCAAAATTTTCCTCGTCTGTAGATACACTAAAACGTCGATTGCGAGATGTTGGACTGTTTGGAAAATTTTCACGAAGGAAGCCATAATTGTCTGAACGTAACCGAAAAAAGAGAATCGGATTCGCAAAGAAGTACCTCCATTGGCGGATGTAGAATGGAAAAAAATATGTTTGTCGGTTAAAGTTGAAAGAATGTGATCCAAAGTACACTCGCGCCACTTTGAAGCATGGAGGTTCTATAATGCTTTGAGGTGCTTTGTCGTCACGTGGTGTTGGACCACTGCACAAACTTGAGAGAAATATGGATATGTTCCAGTATGCAAGAATCTAAACGATACAATGATGCCATATGCTCATGAGAACATGCCAGTAACTTGGATATTTCAACAAGATAACAATCCGAAGCATACGGCTCATCACGTCAAGCAATGTTTTTTTTTAACAATTCGGTTTCTGTTCTTGACTGTCCTTCATACACTCCTGATCCCAACCCGATTGAGAACTTATAGCAAGTCGTAAAAACCAAAGTAAGTTCTGTAAAAATAAGCAATTTTAATAATCTCTTTGCCGAAGCAAAGAAAGCTTGGAAAGCCATTGGGAAGATAAGAATAGATTTGTTTTGTTACAAAATATTGATTTATTTTTAAATAAATACTTTTTTTGTAAAAGTTGTGGTATGTCCATGACTGAAAATATCAAAATAAAAATCACAAATAATAATTAATTTGACACAATATGGAGTTATGTTTCGTATGATTTGCTTAAACTCACGTGTTATTATCGTGCCCTTAATTAGTTGCACGTAGCTGTAGATTTAAAAAATTTTAAATTTGTTTAGTGTTTTGCTATAAACTATAACTTCAATTGTTTTGAAATAAATTTTAAGGGTTTGTATTTTTAAATTTATTAAACATTTACTTTCTAGTTGTTTTTTTGTGGCCTTAAGCATAAACATATTTATTTTCTTAACAAACACTTAATGACTTTACTGCAATCTTATCTAACTAAATCTAAGACATTTTTCTTACATATTCTTTTATTATTTCTATTTAAGTACAAACAAAAAAACGCAAAAAATAAATAAATATTCTTTTATATACTTTTACATTCAGTCTTAAAATAAAGAAAAAAATCCTCTTTGATGATACGTTTACTAAGAATGAAATTGTCTGCATTTGTTTTTGACAGGCTTAAATATTTTCTTTATTACATACACGAACGTATGTATGTTCATGTTTTTGAACAAATAACACAAAACACCCTTAAATAAACCCAAAAATATTCCAAACTCCCACACAAATGCCTATTAACATATAAAAACATACGCCAAAATATAATTTACCATCCCCCTTGAATCTCACCAAACAAAGCTACCACGCCTGCTTTACAATACAGCAACCCATTCAACCACCTTGCACACATATAGTACACTTTTTTTCTAACAAACATTTCCTTCAGTGTAGTTCAATCAATGCTGATGCTCTCGCACTCTCTCTTTTCGTGTTTGTTTTTGGAGCTTGCTCTTGCTCTTTCCTTTTTTAATATAGTGGGGTTTTGTGTTGTTAGTGTTGCCGTTTTTTGTGTTTGTAGTTGTTAAATCTTTAATATGTTTATTATGCAAAATATTATAAATATTTTCAGTTTTTTGTTAATTTTTTTCTTAAAAGTGAAAAAACTTTATTTAATAAAAATCCTTTAAAAGCCATTTTAGAGGATTTCTTTAAAAAATATATATATTTATGTATATAATAATGCGAATATTATGTAAAAGTGGCAAAAAAGGGAATAACGCGTAATAGCATAAGCCTACCATTTTGGTTTTTTTGTCCATAATATTATTGTTGTTGTTAAGGAAGTTTTAGGAAAATGATAAAGTGATTTGGTGGAATTTTTCGCCTAAAATGGGTGTGATTTAAAATAAAATTGAGTTTTTCTGTTAGGAAATAGAAAAAAATGTTGTATAAAATTTATGCATACAATTTAAATGATTTGTTTAAGACCTTTAAATGTTTTGATTATGTTGTTTTGTACTTCTGTTCGTTTGTTACTTTTTTCTAAAATAAATTTTTAAGACAGGCAGGAAGATTGTAATAGAAACTTGTGTAGAAAAAAATGGCTGTTGGTGGGGGGGGATTGTGAAAAAAATGTTGGGCATGTTATTGACAGTTTTTTAAATGGAGGAAAATAATTGAAGATTTAATGGAAAGTAGAACATTTTTTTTGCACGCAATTGAAATGGTTAAAGATGTTTACAAATATTAAAAGAAATACAAATTTAATTAAATTTTGATTTTGAATAAATAATGAATAAAATAATGTTACTTTTAAAATTTAATTAATAATTTTTGAGAATTTAGCAAAAACAATTTGAAGTTTTATTCAAATACATATTGACTTTTTTGTTTTTTTCTGTTGTTTCATAAAATTTAAATAAACTGTCTTAAACAATTAAAAATTCCTTTTTTTATTTTAATTGGTTTTTAATTTATAGTTTCTTATATCTAGTTGTTATTATTATTTTCTACCTTTTTAAATACATACATATATTTTGTATTTATCATTTTAAAGTGTTTATTGTGTTGTTGTTGTTTTTGTTATTTTTATAACAATGACATGTCAAATGTCATTTCAAATAAAACTCATAAATTATTTTGACTGTTTTCTTGGCTTTGCCTCTCCCAAACATACTTTATTTTGTTCTTGTTATTGTTGTTGTTTCTTTAAAACAACAAACAAACTCATTGTCTTATTTTCAGTTTTGTTGGTGTTTATTTATGTATTTCATTTACTTTGAGATAAATAGCGTTAAAAATTAATTTGCCAAGGGCTCTTGTAAAATAAATTGTAATTAATTATAATAACACCAAAAAAAAAAAACCTAAAAATAATTTATAAACAAAACATTAAGAGGGTGGAAATGAACAACATTTACCGGAACAATTTTCAAATGTTAATTTAATTTAACATCATGTTAAAAAACTATTCACCTGGCCACCTTAGTATTCGTTTATTTATTATACCGTTACAATGAGCGTGAAGTTGTCAAAGGTTTAAATAACCAGCTTTTCTGTTGCTTATTTGGCGCTTTTTTCTCTGTATTGTATTATTGTATAGATTTGTTTGGTAAATAATGACATTATCTACCCAACAATACTTAGTAATCCGCTTTTAACTTTAAAATGTCATAAAAAATGGTATTGAATAAAATGTGAGTGTGAAGAAAATACTGAAACATTAATCCCCAAGTGTTGAAAAAATAAAATACATATAGGTACCTACTCGTATGTATTTTTTAAAGCTTTTTGTTGAACAAATAAATATTCAAAACAAAATAAAAAATTAAACATAAATTTAAATCAATTAATATAGAGAAAAGGGAAGAAACTTATAAAATTACAATTTTGTAATAAAATTCTTTTAAATTACTTAACATTTTAAATTAATTAATTTTGTTAAATTTTTAAATATATGTATGTATTGTTACGTTTTTACTTTTAAAAACCGGTGGTTTATTTCCTTTACGAGTAAATAAAGATTGCCTTTAATTGCAAAATAATTTATTTATTCAAATGTATACAAATACAATTGAAATAAACCACAGTTACAGTTTAAGAATGCTTAGATGTTTAGTTAACGATGACTCACAATAAACTAACTAAGTGGCCATATTTACTTTATTTATACAATAGCGCCATCTTCTGGTAATTTCGACCGGCATCAAGAGAAGACAATCGAACGTTCCTTTCTATAGCCGGTAAAACTTAATATTGCCCTACTGCTTGTTAATAACAGCGTGTAATCAACAATGTTTGTAAATATAAAATTCTACTAAAGCTATGTAGACGGTCGTCAGATATAGTAATGTACTGACATTGAAAAATTGTTAGCAAAAGGTAAATTGTCAATGCTTTTTCTTACAAAAATTTTAAGTTCATAGGGTTGTTAGACATTTTCTGAACCTTTTTCGGACAACGTTGTAAAATCTGACAACCGTCTATACAAAGTTTAATGCAAATGTTGAAAACATGGTGTATGCTGATAAACATGCTGTATGTTGAAAACCATGCTGTCTGTTGATAAACATGCTGTATGTTGATACCAGCCGTTAAATTTAAATTGAAATACAATTCCATAAGTACCAATTTAAGCCTAGTATGTACTCTGTTCAAATTTGGGAAAAATGTTGACCAACATTAATTATTTCATACGGAAAATTTGACCAGTAGCTAATGTACTTTTGTAAACAAAACACATATGTTTTGCTTTTTTTGTGAATTTAAATCGAAAATAAATAAAAGTTAAAACATTAAAAAATCTGTGTTGAATCGAAATAGTTAAATAAAAATGAATAAACAAATATTACTGGCCGTTTGTGCAGCAGCACAACAAGTAATATTTTTTGTTGTTGAGACAGAAGAGCTTTTGGATTTATTTCGCTGTGAAAAAATAATGTTGCCAGATACATTTCACATGTTTTTCACAAAATGAACAGAGTACTACTTCTGCAACATTTTTTCATGAAAATTTCATGTGATTTTTTTAACATGTGTTTTGACAGCATTTCACTTGAAATTTTGACCAGAGTACTAGGCTTTACACGACAAAATTCTTATTGAAAAAATGTATGCAACTATCTCCTTAAAATTTATTCGGTGTTTACACAGCACAATATAATTGCTTATATCACTCGTATTTTTATTTGAGTCAGAGTAGACACACATTTGTATACTCTGTTCAAATTTGTTGAGCTACATCAATTATTTCGTTTAAAAATTTTGACAATTAGCAAGTGGTGACAATGCCGTGATTTAGAAGAAAATTGTCGTTTTTATTGCCCTTAGGTATGCAACATTGTTTCTGTTATGTAAACAAAAACCATATGTTTTTGGCTGTTTTTTTCAATTTCGTGCGAAATAAGTGCCGCTTACATTATTTCACAGTTGAAAAAAAAATGTTGCATATACATTTTTTTGTTGAAAAAACATGCTGCCAGAAACATTTCGTAACTTTTCACAATAAGAACAGAGTACAACTTCAGCAGCATTAGTTCGCATTTATTTCGCATCAATTTTTTTATATGGACTTTTGATAGTATTTCGCACGAAATCATGAACTGTCTGACAAATTTAAAACAAGAAAATAAATTTAATAAGCAACAAATTTAAATAATGTGATATAATTGTATTTAATTTATGAAAAACGATCATTTATTTTCACTTGTTTGACTCAATTATTTTTTATTTTTCACCACAATGCTAAAATTATTATTAATTTATGTATTACTTTTGACATATTGAAGGTTTTACGACTTTGCTCAAAATTGTGTTCACAATCGGATAGTTGTATCATACAATGTACAACATACAACATTACTTGTAAATTGAACAAAGGTAATACAATTGTATTTAATTTAAGAAATAAGATCATTAATTCTTACTTACTCGATACAAATGTTAAAATGTATACATTAAAATTTTCGCGCAATGCAGAAATTTTTTGGTTTTTCCTATTTGAATCCTTGACAACATTAACATACGAATTTGCTGAAAATTGTGTTCACAACCGGATAGTTGTATCATACAATGTACAACATACAACATTACTTGTGAATTGAACAAATATGTTGTTTAAATTGAAATTTTTAGGGATTTTTGTTGTAATTTATAGTTTTTATTTAATATTTTCCTGGAATTTTGTCGCTTAGTATTATTTGAAATATTTATTTCTTATACTTTTGATTTCAAAATTCCCATAGTTATTTTGTCGATTAAGTGTAACACCTTTATTTTATTATTTTAAATTATTAGCTGTACTTAGTTACGTTTTTAATCGATAAATTATGGTCTTGTTTTTTATTTAAACTAATCCTTAAACCGTTGACCTTTTTACAGGTGTTATCACAACAACCCACATTTTATCTCTCTCTCGCTTTCCTTAACCTCAAACAATAGCCCTTTCAAATAGCTCGACTTTTAATAATTTATGGCCTTTTTATAGCTGGCCTTTTGTTTTAATTTAACAATAACTACATAAACATCAAAAAATACAGTTTATTGTTTAGTTATTTAATATTTTAAATGGTGTATAAATACTCACCTTTTTCTCTTAGTATTTTTGTTTCTGTTTCTTCTCCATCTTGTGATTGTTTTTATTATTCTATAAAAACATCAAGTTTTTAGTTTATAGGTTTTTATTGAGCTGAAATGAAATAAGAGAAAATAAATATTGTCCTTTTATTGGTTGAAAACAAAACAAATAGGGGAGTATTAAAAAAATGAAAACAATTGTTGAAATTAAAATAAAGCCGATAAATTTCAATTTAGTTTATTAAGGACGTTTAGTAAAGTTTATAGAGAGCAAACGTTTTGATTACTAGTTTTAAAGCTGTAAAGATTGGATTGTTTTTTACGTCAGAGTTCATATAAATATCAATATTTCATGTTTTTTAAAGTTATATTAATTATTTATTTCGATAATCCTATAAATTGTTTATATTATCAATAAAATCATCTGGTAACGCTGTTACCAAGTTTACTATTATATGTTTTGTTTACCTTTTTTCATAACGAGAGTTTGTTACCGTTATTTGTATTGATTTGCTCTCTCCTTGCCTATGCTCCATAGGAAATTAAGAAAGTATATTAGTTTCTAATATTTCTCTACTAGCATGTTTAACGTGACCAGACGGTTTTTTTCAAAAAGCGGGATTTTGAAATTATGATGTAAAAAAGCGGGTGTTTTAAATGAATCGCATATTTATAATAAAATTTTAAACGTTTTTATATTATTGTAAAGTCATTAATTCGAGAACTAGCTAAATTCAAATCACTGCAAAATATTTAATGAATGACAGCCTTTTAACAAAAATAAGCCGCAAAAACTTAAACAAACTATACAAAGGAATCGGAAATGTAGTGTACAAGTGATTGAAAACGAATTGTGCACTACATCTACTGTATATTATTATAGTTCAAACGAATACTTGGTTTCAGGTTAAACCAAAAATTGGATTTCTACTGGTATTCGTTTAAAAATAAAAATCTTATTAAAGATTTAAGCAAACCAATACATAGTTTAAAATCATTCGAATACATAATGGAAATTCATAAAAAATAAAGTAGGTTTGAAGTGTGCTTTTAGACAAAATTTTCATACAAAATTTTCTTAAAGCACATTGGAAGTCTACTTTAATTTTCTATGAATAAGAGCATAAAAGTTTAAGCTGTACAATTATATTTTATCGGTTTGAAATTCATCAAAGTTACCAATTGCTTGCAAAATTGATTTTGGGAAAAATCTTAATCTTTCGAACAACACCTATTAAAAAAAAACATTAGCAGTTTTTGATCTGAAGCACATCCATTAAATTAATAAACACACTATTTCAACAAAAATAATATTTAAGAACCAGCTCTAGAATCCTTACAAAGAAGAAGCACGTTTCAATAATTCTAGAAGATAATTCAAAAACCAGAAACAGTGGGGCAGAATCAAAATATTTTTTTAAAAAATCCGCAATTTGTAAACGGCTGATCTGATCGGAACAAAATTTTACATTAGCGTAGCCAAGAATTAAAGTTTATGTTTTAAACATTAGCTACGCTTTTGAGCTTCAAAATAGTCCTTTTTGACATGTAAATTTACAATCATTTGTCATTTTTTTTGTTTTTTTGTTTTTCATCCGATTTCAAAGATATTTTTATTTTCTGAAAGTTTCCAGCCAGATCTTTAAAAAACATGAATGCATGTGCTCTTAAAACATTCTAATTAAACGCATTTGAAAATTAAAATTCCAAAATATTGATCTGGTTTAAAATATCCTCGAAATTACTGTATTACTTAAATAGCAAAATTTCCAATTATACACGGAAAGTTTGGAACCAATACTTTTTCCTGGTCAAAAAATATAGTTTAGGCCATCTGTTCTAGAATGCAAAAACTGGGTTTACAAAGCGAAAAGCTGTTTTGAAAACCTTAATGTATGCCCCGGAAGAAATGTGGATATGCAAAAAAATGCCATTTTTAAAATACAAAATTTTTGTGAATTTCGTCTCATTTTTTGAGAATCACTGGATTTTTTTATACTTTAAGAATAATAATGACTTTGATAAGAAAATAACGCAATTGAATTTAATCAAATGTTAAAAAAAGTTCAAATGTTATCATAGTTTTTTTATTTATTTATTTATTATACTTATAACTAAATTAGTATAATAGCTATGACATCGATGGACTTAAGCTCTATCATAGTTTTTAATTTTTATATTTCCTTTAAAAGTAGCAAAAAACTGAAACTGTAAAAAGCGGGCTATAAAATCATTAGATTAAATTAAAAAAATCGGGATAATCCCGCCAAAAATGGGATGTATGGTCACGTTAAGCGTGTTGTTTTTTACTGTTATTGTTTGTTGCTTTACAGGGCAGAAACATAACTAAAATTTTGAAAGAATTTTATTACAATTCTTTGTAAAAACACCTAATTCTCATTTCTTTTTTTTGTTTTTTTTTTAAGTAATTTCTTTTGGTTTTTGTAAAAAATTCTCTTTTTCAAATTAAATTTAAAAATTATTCTTGCTGTTATTTCTTGAAATTTAAAAATTGTTTTTTTTTAATTATTTTTTATAGATTTCCCACCTAAAATTTACAAAGTGCAAATATTTATGTCACTTTTTAAAGTTCTAATTTTCTATACCTGTTTATTTGCTGCAGTCTGGGTTTTGTGTGTCAAAAAAGGCGCCTGTGCCTTTTTTTTTACATTTCAAAACCATTAATCATTTTAAAATGAATTAGCCGTCAGTCACAAATAAAATTCTTTCAACTTATATCTTTAAATAAAACTGTAGAAAAATAAAAAAAAAGTTATGGGGAATTCAATTATAAATGTTTAGTTTACTTTGTAACATGTGTTACCTTAGATTATATAATTTTTACTAATAAAGGGTGTTTTTTTAGATGTATAGAACTTTGAAATGGAATAAAACAAAGAGGATTTTTTAAATTGACATGAAATTTACTTTATTCGAAAGCTAATCTTCTGGCATTAAATTTTAAATATGACGCCGACGTAGTCTAATCGGAGGTCCTATGTTTGATGACTTTTCCCAACATTTGTGGTATATCGGCAATGACGCGGCGAATGTTGTCGCCGCCGGTAAATCGTTTTGGGCTTATCGGAGCAGACTGGCCACTTTACATATCCCCACAGAAAATAGTCAAGCGGCATTAAATCGCGTTAAATTCATGGATCCGAAACGTAATATTATGCGGTTACCAAGCGTTTCCTTCAATACTTCAATTGAGGCACGAGCTGTGTGAATTGTTGCGCCGTCATGTTGAAACCACAACTCCTGCACATCATGATTGTTCAATTAATAAACGATAAAGTCAGTAATCATGGCTCTCTAGCGGTCACCATTGACTGTAACGTTCTGGCCAGCTACGTTTTTAAAGAAATACGAACCAATTATTCCACCAGCCCATAAATCACACCAAACAGTCAGTTTTTTTTTTTGGAAATAATGGTGCCTCAACATACACTTAAGGATTATCATCACGTAGTGCGCGATACGTATTTCGAACAGAACCATGATGTTCGAAATAAATTTGCACAATTTGGAGGCATTGTTCAGGCGTCCGTCTATTCATGTTGAAATGCCAAACCAAACTAAACATACATCACTTGACAGCTGACAAAATGGCCGCCAGTTAAAAAAATGTTGCCAACATAAAGTTCTATACATCTAAAAAAACATCCTACATTTAAAATATATTTATTTTCTTTTTACTTCTAGGAGAAAAACCTTTCAAATGTGAACATGAAGGCTGTGATCGGCGCTTTGCCAACTCCTCCGATCGCAAAAAACATTCTCATGTTCATACCTCGGATAAACCTTACAACTGTCGTATTAATGGCTGTGATAAATCCTATACCCATCCCTCATCTTTGCGTAAACATATGAAGGTAAGTAGAGTTATTAAAGAAAAAATACACAAACATTTAAATCAACCAAAAAAGCCGACGGCAAATTATAAAAATTCCTTAAAAAAAATATATTACTTTTTATTTATTTTTTTTTTTAATTTCTTCTGCAGGTGCATGGCAACATTGAGGAAAAATCACCTTCTCATGGTTACGAAAGCGAGGGCGAAGAGTCCTCCTCCTCGAGCATTGTTACCGGTGGTGCCCAAACACCGCCCTCAGCCCGCTTGACAAGTGATAATGCCTCGGGCAATGGAAGCATCAATAAATCCTCTCCTCACTCCATTAAGTCCGAACCAAATGCTAACCCCACCATGCATAGTGTACATTTAGGAGCCTCGTCCAGTGGCAGCAGTAGTACGGCCAGCAGCGGTCATCATACCCAGCAGCACAATGTCACCAGCCATAATCATCAACAGCAACAACAGCAGCAGCAGCAGCAACAACATTCGCTTAGTGGTTTGCACAGTCATCATCAACATCACCAGCATCAACACAATCCACATCAACAGAATCCCGCTAAATCTCCGGCTTTGCAATTAATGGCCTCGTCCGCCTATTTGCCACCACCCCTGGGACCGCCGCCATCACTGACAGCCGCTGGCTCTCATCATCATGCGCATCATCATCACCAGGGCATGACCGCGGCAGCAGCAGCTTCTTCGGCCAGTGCTAGCAATCCAGCCTCTATGCTGGTTGCTGGCCATCATCATCCCAATCATCATTTGCTGTATCATCCTGCTGCCCAACATCATGCTCCCACAGACTGGTATCATACAGCCGCCCCAGCAGCTGCTGCCGATGCCATGAATCCTTTGAATCATTTCAGTCATCATCATCACCATCATCATTTAATGCATCCCGGTGCAGCTACCGCTTATTAAGTATAGCCTAGGCCAATTTATTGTTGAATTACTATTAAATTTTTTTAGGAAAATTACAATTTTCGTTAAAAACCTAAAAAAAATCTCTAGATTTATAAACAAATTACTAAATTACTACTACTGTGTGCGTAAATGTTACAAAATTTGTTTAACTTTAAAACTCCCTCTCATCTTATCCAACATACCCTGGTGTCTTTGAGATACCTTTGAATTACTGCTGTCATTTATTTTCTCCGCTCATTGCTTTGTTTTCCTAGAAACACCTACACCTACCCTCAAAAAAAAAAAATGAAATCGTTTCCTATTAAGTTTAATTGTAAATTAAAGCCAAATATTTCCTTAAAAAAATATATAAAAAAAAGTAAACTCCTCACAAATCATTTAATAAAATGAATTAAATTTATTATTGATTAAAATCATAACAAATAATTATGAGAAAAACCTTAATTAAATACCTGAAAATAAAATTTTAAAAAATAATTGATAATTTGTAAAGTTAAGTTTATACTTTATTTTTTTTGTAAATAATTCACTCTTCATACAAATATTTTTAATTCAAACAATTTAATACATCCCTCATTTTTAAATGCTATTTTAATTTTAGTTCAGTTTTAATTTTATATACATATTTTATTCTATAAATATAACGAAGGAATTACTGTATCTTTTTGTTTAAACCTTTAAAAAAAATTACACAAAACTGCTTATTAGTACAAAAATATAAAAATTAACAAAAAAAAATATTTGAAGTTTTCAAAAAAAAAAAAATACATATATATATTATGGAAATTGTAACAAAAACACATACATACATACGTAAAGTCTCGGCCTTAGTTTTTAATGATAAAATTATAATAAAAACTGCTGTTTTCTCACCCCTCTACTCATTATCATCATCATTATCATCATCATTATCAGCATCATCATCATCACCATCAGCAACAAAAACAAAAAACCACAAAAATACGCAATAAAATACAAAAAAAAGTTTAAAGAAATATATTTAACAATCATTAAAAACAATAATAAAACTGCAATTTTATTTCGTTTATAATTAAAAGAGTTCTTCAGTTAGTTGTGTTATACCCTACAATACATACATATGAGTGTACAAGTACATATGTACATTAGGGTGGCTCCAAAATAAAGTTGCGGATGTTCCCGACTGATATGAAAATTTGATTCATTTTAAGACTACGTTTCTTAATTTTTTTTTAATTTAAATAATTTAAGTAAATTCTATTAAAAACTAAAAAAAAACAATAAAATTTTGTCTGAAATTTTTAACATTTTTGAATTTAAAATTTTTTTTTTAATTTTTGATAACCCATTGAATGCGTCAAAGACCTTTCATATGATACCAAATTTACATATATTTCCTTTGGAAGAAATGTGAGAAAAAGAAACAAAAAACCTCTAAACAGGACATTTTTATCGTTTGATCCACCAAATATTGACCCCAGGACAAACAAATTTGAGAAACGAAGTCTTAAATGAATCAAATTTTCATATTAGTCGGGAACATCGATAGCTTTTTTTTCTCCATACAAACGGGGCCACCCTAATGTACATATATATGTTTTCAAAGAAGTTTATTGGATTTGATTTTTTGCTCTGAATGCTCTGAAAGTTTTAATATATTCTTTGGGTACCTATATTCAATCATAAATAAAGCGAATGACTAGTACTTATCTAATGTCGATTGTTATTATAATGAATAAATAAAATGGTCCAGAAACAGATTGCAAAATAAATAAAGGGTAAGTTTTTTTTTTTAGCAACTTTCTATTTGGCAAGACTGTTTTTTGTAGCTCAGCTGTTTTCGTGTAACATGGAGCCTTTTCGGAAATGCATCACTGCGCTGCATCTGATGCGCAGTACGTTCGGAAGAGCAGGGGGCTTACTCCGTATTTCGATTCGAAATGCAATGTAAAAAGTATACAAATTCGAATGATTTTCTTTTCGAATCGAAATACGGAGTAACCCGCCTGCAGTTGGCATCACTGCAAATGTATTGTGTTCTAAAACGCAACAGTGAAACAGTTGGCGCGCAAAAAATATAAAAACAAGCATCACAAAAATGGCTGATGCAATAAATGAGTATCAGCATCGCAAACTAATCACAAATGCGCATCAGAAGCAGCGCCGTGATGCATCTCCGAAAAGGCCCATGTTACTGTTCAACATATTCAGTTTTGTCTATAATTTAACCATGAATCGGCTTGAAAACGAACAACGCTTGCAGATTATTGAATTTCATTATAAAAATTCATGCTCGGTTAAAAAAGTGCTTCGTTTTTTGTCGGAAAATTGTGTTCAGCAACGAAACTCATTTCTGGTTGAATGGATACGTAAGTAAACAAACAAAATTGTCTTATTTGGTGTGAAGAGCAGCCAGAAGCATTGCAAGAACTTCCAATGCATCCCTAAAAAGGCACTGTATGGTTAAAATTATGGGTCATTGCATCATTGGACCATACTTTTCAAAGACGATGAAGGCAGAAACGTTACTGTAAATCGCGAGCGCTACGGTGCAAAGATTACAATTTTTTTTTTTTGCCCAAAATCGAACAGCTGGACTTGTGACTGACATGTGGATTCAACAAGACGGTGCCACAGACCAGTTTGGTGAACAGTTTATTTCACGTTTGTGACGGTTAATTGGCCGCCTAGGTCGTGCGATTTAACGTCATTAGACTATTTTTGGTGAGGCTGCGTTAAGGCTCATATCTATTGAAACAAGCCCGCAACGGTTGACGCACTGGAAGCTAATATTGAAGAATTTATTCGTGAGAACCGGCAGATATGTTGGAGAGAGTATGCCAAAACTGGACCTAGGTTATGGACCATTTAAGGCGTAGCCGCGGTCAACATTCACATAAAATCATCTTTAAACATTGAATTATATAGATTCAATTTATGTTTATATTGAATTCTATCGACTTAAATAAAGATTTCCTACATTTCTCTTAATTTTATGTTTTTTTTTAATCAAATTTGAAAGCTCTTTAAAAATTACTCTTTATAAAAACAATAAAAATAAGTTACAAGAAAAATATCAAAATCAATTGCGCGTGGGAGTTCTAAAAAAGTTAAAAAATCAGGACAATTTTGGTATTAAGTGCCGTGAGTCCGGAACCTACTCAAGTACTGTCTAGGAGAGGAGTTCAATAATGTCGTGCAAGTTTGCGGGTTTGAAAAAACTATTATTCAACCAATTTAGATGATAGATCATTTTCAGCTATTTTGGGTATTAAAGCGACGTAATATAATGTCGAGTCTCTTTTAATCAGTTTCTGGAAGATTTAAAACTCGATCGTAGATTCTGCGATGGCATTTATGGATTTGGAAGCGTTGTTTATTAATGTCGTGCTGGATATCATCCTAAATACCATGTAAGAACTAGTTATACTTTGCTGGGTCCAACTCTTCTTATAAGTTTTATGAAAATAAATTATTACTAAGGCAAAAGTTGTGAGCATTTCAAACATTTTAAAACACCGTAATTGTTTTGAAATAACAAATTTCTATTGCAATGTATTTTTCTAGTTGAAACTGCAGTTTATAATCTTCCCGACTACATTCTAAAACCTTTTGATTACGGAGTTTCACTGATTGGTCTAGGTGAAAGTTTTTTCATCATTGAACCGAAGAAGAGAGTCGTCTCTATTAAGAAATTCGAAATAAGAATGTACTTTAAGCCGAGTTAATGGCGATTAAGAATTTAAATCAAGTTGTATTTTATATCTAGGTAGAAATTAGTGAGGCGTAAGAGGGTAATGGAGACAACAAATGGCAAATAGGTACATATAGGGCCACGAAAACCAAGTTTAAGACCGCAATTGCCTATGAACAGTGAAATATTCAAGGATATCGATAACTTGTGAGCAATTTCACATTAGTTCTGAAATGTGCATGTTTATATGGGTTTCTATAATGGTAGAATGAGCCCAACTAAACCTAACACTCAACATTTCTGCAAAAGAATGAAATGATTGTAAGATATTTTATTAAGAAGATATTGTAAAATGTTGAAAATCATATGAAATCTGAATGACCCTGGTATCAATAACACTATTCAAGTTGAAATTGGCAAAATACAATTTGATATTCAGAAATCCAAATTGATATTGATAATTATCAAATTGAAATTCAGAAATCCAAATTAATTTTAAGAAAAAACTAATTGAAATAAATAAATGTAAAATAAAATTGAGAATATTCAAATTTGAATTAAGAAATCGAAATTGATATGGAGAAAACACAAATTAATTGATATTGAGAATTAAAACATTTTATTAGGTTTGTAACTCAAAATCCTGTTACGTATTTTTTAAGTAAAAAAAATATATGAAAAATTTCATACAAATTTTAATTTCTCAAATATAAATTTCATTATCTCAAAATCAATTTGTACTTTTTCAATATCAATTTTGATTTCCTAATTTCCATATACATACTCAATATTAATTTACATTTCTTAATTTCAATTTGTTTTGTCTCAATATCAATTTAATTTTGAATTCACATTTTCAATTTGTTATTTCTCAAAATCAATTTACATTTCTTAATTTCAAATTGTTTTGTCTCAATATTAATTTGTAGTTTTGAATATCAATTTGTAATTTCTAGATATCAATTTGTTTTACTAAATTTTAATTTGTTTTGCTTTAATATAAATTTTGAATTTCTCAATTTCAACTTGAAGAGGTGTAGAAAAGACTGTTAATAAACTTTGAAACTGCCTACATCCTATACCCTATGGTTTTTTATTAAAGTACAGTCGAACTTCTAGAAATTGAATCACCATTATCCTGAAAAAAAAACTTCAACTTATAGAAACTTCGAGAATAAAATGTTCCAAATTAAATAAACAGTAACATAATATGTTCATACATACTTTTAATATCAATTCATTTTTATTTATCACCAAATTACTTCAGTTTTTAATTGTGTACTTTAGTTATTTATTTACTAAAATACTGAGTAATTTGTGACTGAATTTGTTCTTATTTGCTTTGAGCGAAAAGTGTTTCTAATTTGTGTAATGCAAAGCAAATAATGGAAAACATCAGGTTTTCATTTCTGGCAGTCTTCCTCGGAAACATCATTGCTTCTTTCATTTGATATTCCAGATTCAACAAAATTTTATATTTTTCTGTGTTTCTTGAAATCCTAGAAAAAAGAAATCGCTAAAATGCCATATTTTTCTGCCTTTATTAAATCCTTTATTAATTTAAAATTTTTTTCAACTGGTAAACTACGTTTCGGTGCAATTCTTATTTATTACAATATTGTTTGTTTGTTCTTTATAACTGACGTAAAAGAAATTTGTATGTAAACATTTGACTTTTATATAGGGACTTTACGGAAATATAAAAGTACTGCTATATGTATGTATGTACATACATATAAATTTCAGTGTTGGCAATTTAATGTACAATTTTGCATAAAATGTTGCGATTATTATAGCAAATCAAGTTGACAAGAACGTACATATGTATGTATATTTACTATTAGAGGGGCTAATTCGGTCATTTTTACGAACAAAAACAGAACATTTTTTCGATAAAATTTAAATTATAGAAACGTTGTACATACTACTGTTTTCCTTCAAGTTATGGAGGAATTCATGTTATGGAAGTTCAAGTTAAAGAAGCAAAACCTGATAGAATTTCTCTCCACTAAATTTGTTTCAACTTATAGAAAATTCAAGTAATAGAAGTTCAATTTATAAAAGTTTGCCTTGTAATTTGCTTCATATAAATTGGAAATAATATTTGAGCGGATTAGGTAGTCGACCTGATTTGTGGACATTGAAAATATGTATTCAATTTATTTTCGTTACGGTTGTAAATCTTAATGTTGCATTTTTAATTCATAACTAATTGATGATGTTGATTTTTATTGCGTTAAAATTTTGTTGCTTTTATTTGAAATTTATTTAATTTTAGCATTTTATTAATATTATTAAAATTAGCTGATTTAATGAGTTTGTTAACATACTAAAAGAAATACAAAAGGAAAAAACAATGGCTTAGATTAAAATCAGTTTATAAATAAAATAACATGTGGTTTATTTCAAATTTCTTTTAATGCACACAATATTTTAAACAAATTAACATTTTAATTTCAATTTTTGTTTGATAGATCAGTAGGTGAGCTTATTTAAAATAAATACAGGCTGCTGGAATCGAAAATGAAAAAATATTAATGAAAAAAAAAATAGTTATTTAGTGTTAAAATAAAGTAATTTTAAAACACTTTTGCATGGTTTTGACATAAAAGATAAGATTTATTTGAAATTGTATTAACGAAAATGTTTTATTTATAACCTTAATAGTAAATAACTAATGTCAGTTTGCGGAATATATTGTAATGTTCTGAATGTCAAACTGTAACGCTGACGTCTACATTGTGTTTATTCTCTCTTAGCGTAAGTAGTGGGTACAACGTTTAAAGCCAGAAAATTCTAGTTTTTTTCCATAATTATATTTATTTGCCCACAAAATTCTATTGTACATTAAATTTTTTTTCTTCTGTTATAAATAATTTAGTTAATTTTTCAAGACACACACTAAACAATCAACAATTATTTGCCGTTTATAAACGTCACTTTAATAATAAATGAATCAGTTTTAGAATTTTCTTTTCGTTATTTTTATTAATTTATTATTGTTTGTTTTGCCAAACAAAAGAATTATTTATGATTTAAAAATACTTGTGCATAAATTATGTTTGAAAATATTTAAATATTATTTCAACTGATAAAAGAAAAACACAGTTTATTTTATATACATACATACATACATACATACATATGCACATACATATAAGTAGCATATGAGAGGTGAATATCAAAGAGCCACAATAACAAATAAATTATAGATTTATTTAATTATTTTGTATGAGTTGAAAATACAAAAAAAAAAATAAACTAAATAATAATAAAAAGTGAATAGTAAATAAATGTTTAAACATTAATTTTGAATGGAAATACAATTTGGAAAACACAAAAAGAAAAATTTCAACTTAATGAATTTGTAAATTTGCCAAATTTGTTTGAGTTAACTAATTTGAAAGGTAATTTGTATGTAGTTCTAGTGTAATTCATTTTGTGTGTTAGTCATTCACTTTGAGATTAAAAAACATACATATTGTTTATTATACGAAAACAAGTAAGAAAGTATAGTCGGTCTAGCCCGACTACCAGTAAATGTACACCCAGTAAATGTATAAAACAGTTTTTCAGAAATGGGCGGTATATGGGAGATATAAGCTATTGTGGACCATTCAAAAATTTATGATGTCTGTGAATGTAAGTGTTATTTATATATGTATGTGTTAAACTTTATCTCGATATAAATACTTTTAAACGATTTATGGAGCTTATAGTGAATTACGGAGAGGGTTTTATATGGTAGTTATGAACCGATCATTATAAAATTGGACCGTATTATTTGTATACATATGAAATATATTTGCGTTAAATATTATTTGGATACCAACATTTTTGAGAGAGTTATGCTCTTTAAAGTGATTTTCGGAAGTGGGCCTTATATGGGAGCTACGAGTAATTATGGACCGATCTGCACAAAATTTGTAGATGTGATTTGCCTTCATTTACCACTCATTTATGAAATTTTGTTGGATACTTGCATAATTCAAACATTTATGATGGGTAAACCCCAATTTCGGGAGGACATTTGTATGGGGGCCAGGTGAAATAATGGACCGATTTTCACCAGTTTCAATTCCATTCATTATTGAGCCGAAAAAATATCACAAACCAAATTTTATCGAAATATCTTCAAAATTGCGTCCTGTACTCTGCGCACAAGATTTTCATGGACAGCCTGCCAGCCAGACGGACAGACGAACGGACGGACGGACATCGATCGGTATACTTTAAGGTGGGTGTTGGAGCAATATTTCTGGGCGTTACAAATAGCAGCAAAAATTCAATATACCCTCCCCACTATGGTGGTGTAGGGTATAAATAAAGGTGACGACCAGTGTCTATGTTCTGTAACTCCCGTGTCGAGAAACTTACCGACTCAAATGTGTGGAATGAAACAGAAATGTCATAAATTGAAACAAACAGCTGCTTTTCTCACAAAACTGTATCTGTACTTTTTTGGCGAGTAATCGCTGTCACTTAAGAAAATTACTCGTCAGTTTACAGAAAAAGTGTGTCCGTATTATTTTGTACAGCCGACGGTTATATTTTTGCCACCGTCGCGACGTTTAAAATTTTTGTGATTAGCAGTTTCAAAAATTTCACATTGGCTTTGAGTTGTATATTATGAGTTACAGACATATTCTTTTCTCAGTTTTCGAGAAGCGATGGAATACATATTTTGTTTCACATCTTTTCGACGCAACAAGTTTTTTTTACTAAAGTTACAGAACATGGGCACAGGTATGGAAAATAACCTTTTGGATTTTGTACCAACTATATAAATTAAATGTACTTTTTAAACTTCCACGGTACCATTTTTAATATTTATTAAATAATAATAGAACTTAGTGCTGTTTCACACTCTTCAGTTTTAGCTGAACAGTTTTCAATTCAGATTCAATTATCTTTTAAATTTGCCATTTCATTCATACATGTCATTTAAGTTTTCTTACTTTTTCATGCAAATCAACATGCATGAAAGAAAAAAAAAACAAAAGGATATAAGAAAAAAAGCACAGCAAATATATAGATATTCTTATTTTATTTGATGCTGTTTGATCTTGCAAAATTCTTGTAAGAGTAAACAACGTCAAACAAATTTCTGCTGAAACAAGTGGTTACGCTTTTTTGGGTAAATATTTTCCAAATATACTTAAGACGGTAAAGCATGGAGTTTTTAGCATTATGGTATTTTCATATTACTGATTGGGGCCAATACATGGCATAAAATCACGAATGGACCAACATGCTTACGTTGATATACTAAATAATGTTATGCTTCGCTATGCCATCAACGAAATGCCATTGATTTTGGTCTTTCAATAAGACAACGACCCAAAACATACTCGTACAAGCGGAAAAGCACGTCAGTGGTTCATTGACAACTATATTGAGGTCATGGAGTGGCCAGTACAATCACCTGACTTGAACTCAATAGAGAATCTTTGAGCTGACATAAAGGAAAGTTTATCTCAAATAAAACCAACTAACAATGAACATCTTTGGGCTGTAGTAAAAGAGTCGTGGGTGTAAATACCTAAAGAAAGATGTGAAAACTTAAATAACTCCATATCGAAGCGCTGCGCCGCCGTTATTGCCAACAAAATATTAATAAGTCATTTGTTTCATCAGCTTCATTTTATTTGCTTTTTATTAAATTTATTTAAAATATAGTTTAATTTTTTAAAATCTATTTTCTTTACCGTCCAAATTTTGATACTTTACCTGAAATTGTAAATCTTTTCCAACAAAAACTCAATAAAAGTTACACATACCTTTTTTAAGTTGCATAAATGATTGACATATTTCTATTATGGGTCAAGAAAATAATTAGGGAGCTAAATCAAAGAAAAATTCAAATGAACATTGTACAGTCGAATCCTGCCTTCAGTGCTATTTATTACTGCAGCTGTGCATCCTTCAATTGCATTTTTAAAAAGATTTATTATTTTAAGAATGTATTGAAAATATAAAAGGATTAACTTCTAAAGTTTTGGAAATTCTGATTAAATAAATTTTAAGCTTTCGTTTTTGGATTTAGCCTAAAAATCATTTAATGTGCAATAATAAAAAAGACTCTCTTTGTTCGATAATTCAAGCAGTGCATATTTAAAGATCATGAGGAAGTCAGTTACAAAAAGTTCATGAAAATTGAATAAAAGCATCTTTTCAGCTTGCACTATTTAACTTAAATCATAAATTTATCTATTTCATTTGGAATGCCAATTTTTGATGCAACAATATTTTTAAATTGTACCAAATGTATCGTGGTAGTAACGATAAGTTTTACTTTCAAGTATTCTAAACCCATACGCGTTTGCATAAAATAAGCTAGGACTTCAAAAAAAGAACAATTTTTTTGTTTTCTTTGTTTTAATTGTTGTTTTGTTAGACCATACATTTTTTTCTTTTAAATGACACAAATTGATACTTGAAGTTTATTTTTGGTTTTCTTTTTATGGAGCTTTGAAAAAAATGCCTTGGACAAAAGAAGCTCTGAGCCATTGTAAGTGATGCATGAATTGATCCTTACGAAGCTAATACTGTTACGGGATGTTTGAAATTTTTAAATGTGGCTTCAACTCTTACACATATGGATGTAAGTTGCATGACCTGATTTGATTTGATAAACACTGTTTGACAACTGACAATTTAGGTTTAGTAATAATGGAGAATTTTGTGCGAGAAGAACGCGTTTTCATTGTTGAACATAAATAATGGAAGTTTGGCGGCCACAGTTTCGACTACCAAGTTATTTTCACATTCATGTCTTTCTTAATTAACCAAATTTCTTAATATCTGATAGTCGTTTTGGTGCGGATTCTGCTCATGGTCATGTGGGATCTCAATATATGCATCAAGCATGCTATGGGATCACTGTAGTATTTTTCAGTCAGAGATTCGGTAACGTTGAGTTGTAGCTGGAATCAATTGTGAATGTTTTTTTCCGACAGTGTCAAAAGCATCGTTTTGGTTTTCTAAAACTCCATCTGATCTCCTTACTATTTACACCACCTATATTCGACCAAGAATGGAATACAACTCTCATATATGGGCCGGTGCTTCCAAGTCTATTTTGCAGTTACTCGACCGCGTGCAGGAGAGGTCGAATATGCTTATCGGTGATAGTAGGGTATCCTTTATTGATTCACTGTAGCATCACCGCAATGTGGTTTGTGTTTCAGTGTTCTATCGACAGATGTTCTGCTGAAATTGAGGGTGACTGTAGCTTAATTGGTTAGCGCATTTGACCATTAAGCTTGAGTTGGTATTTGTATCCCGGGTTCGATTCCCAGACGCTGCCACTCATACTTCTGATAATTATTCAACCCTATCGTGAATAAAAATTCCACATGAAGTCTGTTCCCTTTTATTTTTTTAACATTGAATTTTAATAGGAAAAATGTGAAAAGGGAACAAATTTCATGTGGAATTTTTATTCACAATAGGGGTGATTAGTTTTCTTTTCTATCCATCATAACTAATATTTATCACAGCGCCCTCCTTTATTGGTTATAGAATTTAAAAATGCCACCGAAGTAAAATAATTAAATAAAGGCTATCAAATCAAGCTTTAACATTAATGCGCCTACTCACCACCAGAGGCGCTGCAATTCTGCAAAAAAACAAACATAATGCGCAATTGCAGAGTTGTGATATAAAAAAAGGTTTCTTCTTTCACCACCTTTACTTCTTCAATCTATTCCCTTTCCAAAGAACGTAACGCAAATATATACAAGCATATTAATTTACTGAGTGTTACTTCTCTTTAAAAAAAAATTAGGGAACATGTTCCCGAAACACGTAGTTTTTTGTGCAATAAAAATGCGTTCTTTAGCCGTACTGTTCGTATGTGGTATAAACTACCTGCAGAAGTATTCCTTGTCACTTTCAATATAGGAAAATTCAAATCAAATGTTCACAAACACTAATTCCTCTATTCTCCCTCCTAGTTCCAACACAACGCATTGCATGAGTAAGGGTCGTTCCCTGAGTGCTGGTACAAGGAAAAAAAAAAGTAACTCAAGAAGCCCATTCGAGTTAAACAAAAATGCCAGTATTAGCATTTTTAAAGACAAAATGTTTAGAAAGTATTTTCGTATTTTTTTTCAAATGAGCTGAGGAGACTGGGGAAGGGTGGATAAAATTCGTAACAATATGAATACTTAAGTTTTAAACTCCTGCATATAGGAGAATGTGTCAAGGTGTCAATAGTCATTAAAGTTTTGCAAAAAAGCTACTTGTTGCATGTCTATAGTAACTTTCCCCTCAAAATAATTATGCAGCAACAAAAACACTTTTAGTACAAATGAACAGAAAACAAGTAACAAATTTTAAATTATTTAATTTTAAATAATTTTTTTTAGTTTTTTTCTTGGTTAGTGAAATAATGAACTGCTTGCTATTTATAAAATAAAATAGTTTTAAACGATTTATGCTTTTTTAATTAACCTCACAATTTGTTACGTTACTCATACTCCAGCAAAAATATTCCAAAAAAAAAAAAAAAAAATCCACAAACACTGGTCAAATCATAAAAATATACAAATACAGCAACATATTGGTAGATAAACACACTCTACCTTTGACTAGATAATTTTTAGTTTCATACAACTATGAACAAGTTTACGAGTATGAACAACTCACACTTTATTTTGGTTTTAAACGAACTAACGAATGAAAAAAAAATCATTCTGTTTTTGTATCTGTATCTAGTCGCACTATAAGTGTGTTAATCTTGTTGTATTTTTATTTTTCTTTTCTGAATTTGTTACATCTTCCAAAGGTGTGGTGTGGGGTCATCTTATAAATGCGTAACGAATCATAAGAGCTCACTTTTCTACTTTTTTCTGCTTTCTTACGTCTATGATTTGTTTTTTTTTGTAGTTCTTTATTTCGGTTGTTTTTGTATTTATTTTCTTCTGGTATTCATTTACTTCCACTATCAGTGTTTTATAACCAGCAAATTTTGATTTATTGTTTAGAAATTATTTGAATTTAACAGTTTTTTGTTCAACTATTTTTCCGTTTAATTCATGGTGTTGTTCTTGGCTGGTGTCTGCCTGTCTGTGTGTCGGTGTATGCGCTTGTTCGTTTTTGGTCATACGGGTAGTTGAGTTTGGAATTGAAAGTTTTGAGTACCCTACTGTAATCATACTCCCAAGAGGTAATATGCCCTGGTGTTTATGCCCATCACCTTGAGGCTGTTGCAGTCCTTGGGAGATATATGGCGACACCGCTGCCATGAGCTTGCACGGGCTCGAAACTTTTTAGAGTTTGATTGTTTCAAATCTTTTTAAACTCGTCTTATATAGAACTACGGGGTTATTTAGAAGCCCGGGTTTTCTTGCTTTAACTAATACTTGGTTGAGGTCCTTTCGGGGTACACGTTATGGTTGTGGTTGATAGCCAAAGCGGAAAGAATGACAGTTGGTTAAAGGGTTAATGTTTGTTTGAGCAGCAAACTTCGGACCACGAAATTGTCTCAAGGTGCTGTTACCGAAACAACAGAGCCACTAAAAGTAGTGGTGACCTTAGCTCGGTGCTCAGAAAATATACAGGAATTATGGCTTTCGTTGCAGGTAGCTGACGATCCGTTTTTGGACGAGGTTAGATAGCGGCCCATGGCAACCGTAGTAAATTCTAATCTCCGTCCTTGGCTGTAGTGGTCGGTCAGTGCGATGTTACGAGATTGCTGCTTTTCTAGTTATAGTCTTGGGTAATGCCAATTGACTAAGCTATGGATGGCAGGGATTAGATAGCCCAAGCTCTTAAGCAAGGTTCTCCTTACATTGATCATGTATTAGAAATTGTAAATGGTATGTTGATACAAGTATGTACTTTGCAAGACATATATTAGCATGTTCTTGCTCGACATACAATGCGGTGGTGAGCCGAGTTTAACCGCGTTTAAGAGCGCCGTGAAGTTAGGCCGAAAAGGCAGGTACCGCAGGATCGCATCTGTAATAATTTTTTGTTTTACAGCAGAGTCATATTGGAATAACATGAAATATTTGACATTTTACTTGACGTATCAATAGCAATTGTATCAAATACAATGAATTCAATTCCTTTCACAAATTCAGTATGGAAAAGGTGGAGCTGTGAAAGTCAACATAATTGTCCTTCTAAGACCGCTGGTTGATAAAATTTACGCATTTGAGCTTCTGAAAATCCAAGAGTAATTGCCTTTACCTAAAAACCTGTCATATATCATCATATTTTGTCTAAACTCGTGATTGGTCGATTTTATTCGAACATTCAACTGGAAATACATTAACAGTGAATAGATCACTGTTGTAAACAATGATGTAGGGTATTCATAAAGTTCCACTTAATTACCTCCACAAATACTGTGTTACGTTTATAAACTTTTTTTGTGTTTAAAATTTTTTCATAAATAAAAAATCTAAAATCTGTTGTATGTTTGATAAGCATCGATTATTTTCATTCGTTCTGTGTTCAAGTAACCAAAATTGGTAACAAAAAAAAAAAAAAAGTACCAAACAGCAATGTACTCGTACTCAATTAAATGTAACGCTTTGGTTTTAAACACGCAATTGTAATGTTTTTATTATTAATTTTTAATATTTGTATATATATTTTGTATGTATGAATTTCCTTTTTGTAGATTTATTTTGTCAGATATGAGTTGAAAAAAATTTTAAACAGAAACACCACAAAAAAGATGGCACACGTTGATTTCATTTCAAAGATAAAGCTATCACAATATCTGCATAAATATTGTAAATAAATGAATTTATAAAATATGTAAAACAAAAACTTAAACCACGACTTTACAAAATAATGATGTTTTGGTTAACAAGTAGCTCTTTTGCATGAACTACTTTAAAGATTTCTATCCAATGCTTGGCAGCCAAATGGAAGGATAAATTTTAGTGTGTAATTGAAGATTTTTCAATAAGGGAAATTAATACTGATTTGTTTGAAATTAATAAATGTTAAGGAGAGTTTTAAAATTTAGCTATAATTGTAGTTCTGGTTTGCATATTTCTAAAATATCGTACAAGAAATTTCTTGAGATCTTTAAAAGACAAGGAATTTGAATTGAGACATAATAATTTTGTGTTTTACTAATAATGCTTCCTTCAATATTTGTTTAGCATTATAAGATTGTCATTTAAAGTTTTCCAAACATTAAACTGAGATTATTCTAGCGTCTGATAATGCAGCAATAAGTGTAAAACTTATTCGTTATTCGTGTTATCGGGATTTTTTAAGATCAACATACGACTATGTTTTTCAAGAGATTGCTTAATGTTTGTAACTGCCTTTCAATAGAAGAAAAAGCTCTCAAACTTATTTCATTATAAGGCAGTTAGAAATATTAAGCAATCACTTGAAAGACATAGATCTTAAAAACTTGGACGTATATGTTTATATAGGAGAAACCAGACTCCAGAATAATCTCAATTAAATGTTTAGAAAACTTTAAAGGACAATTTTAAAATGCTTCGACTCTAATCATAATACCCAACCTACAGTCTAGTTTTCCACAGATAAATGCCTTGCACTTGGTAATGATGTTGAATTCCTTATGTTCAGACGTTGTCTAGTTCTGCTCCTGATATACTATCTCATATTTGCCTATTGAGTTTAAACAAGATTGCTTGCCAGAGCATAAATAATCAAAGAAAGAGCATTGGGACTACAAATAACCTGAAAACATGACTTTCCAGTGAGTAAACGAAATCAAACAACAGGAGCCTTATCTTTCTGTGGAGTAGAAACACGTTGAAGTTTAGTCACACCAAAAGACTAGATCTGAGACAACTATTCTATTTCAAGTTTCGTATAGAGAATTTTGTAGACTAATGTTTGTAAAATTAAAAATGAAATTAGGTGATCGGGAAATTTGTTATGAAATAAATTCTTTGATTCAATGGCTGTGTGACATGCTGTTCACATGTCCACATGTTAGTGATATAAATATAGGGTGCTGTAGCTTAATTGTTTAGCGCATTTGATCATTAAGCATGAGTTGGTATTTGTAGCCCGGGTTCGATTCCCAGACGCTGCCACTCAAACAACATCAGTTTCAGATAATTAATTAGTTTCCTATCCTATCATAACTAATATTTATCACAGCACCCTCGTTCGGTGATATATCATTAAAACGCCACCGAAATAAAATAATTACATAAAGGCTATAAATTCAAGCTTTAACATTAATGCGCCTACTCACCACCAGAGGCGCTTCAATGCTGCACTAAAACAAACAGAATGCGCAATTGCACAGTTGTGATATAAAGCTTTCTTCTACTTTCACCACTTTTACTTCTGCAATATATCCCCTTTCCAAAGAAAGTAACGCATTTATATATGTATAGGCATATTAATTGCCTGAGTGTTACTTCTCTTTAAAAAAAAAGAAAAAGAAAAAAAATTGTAAAAATGGTCAAAGTTTTTACTGCTGATGAAATGGTAACCAAAGTTCTTGTTGAAACCCCCATTAGAAAGAATAATGTAATGACCATTTGTAGAAAGCTACATATTTGAAACTTCTGCAACTTAGACATTGAAATTCTTGAAAATCAAATCATTTATTACGATATTGACAAATGTGCTGAATGTATCTTTGCTTTTGCATCTAGTTTGGAGGGAGAAGCCCACAAACTTTACTTTACACGTTCCTAATGGTTTAAAACCTAAATAACTTTCATTATCGTGAAGGAACTTTTCAATAATTGTGACTGAAATTTATTGTCGGACACAGTATGCTGGGAAGACATATTTAAGTTTTAAGAATCTTTAATTACCATCATTTCTTAAGAGCTTTCGGATTTGATTTAAAAAATCATATACAATTTAGAGAATTGTAGGAATTCTTTACCTGAGTCGATAGAACGATCTATATACATATGATCAATGATTAAAGATGATTTTATGTAAATGTTGACCGCGACTACGCCTCAAATAGTCCATACGCTGGGTCCAATTTTGGCATACTTTCTCCAACATATCAGCCGGTGTCTTACGAATTCTTCACTATTAGCTTCCAATCCGTCAACCGTTGCGGGCTTGCTCTTATATATACATATAAGTCTAAACATAGCCTCACAAAAAATAGGTTTTGCTCGAAACATGAAATAAACTGTTCACCGAACTCGCCTCTCAATCGGTCCATTATTTTGCGAGCTGTGTGGCAGCAATCATCTCACGGTAGCGCTCGCCATTCACAGTAATGTTCGTGCCTTCGTCGTCTTTGAAAAGGTATGGTCCAATGATGCAATAATGGCACACCACACCAAACAGTGCATATTTTGGAGAGGATAGGCAGTTCTTGCAATCCTTCTGGCTGCTTTTCACAACAAATACGACAATTTTGCTTTGCTTGGTCGCTAAACACAATTTTCCAATAAAATGAATGATTTTCGGAGCATGAATTTTAATAGAAAAATTCAATCAGCTGCAAGCGTTGTTCGTTTGCCAGACGATTCATGCTTAAATTAAAGACCAAACTGAATATGTTGAACAGTAATATATTACACAAAAACAGCTGAGCGGCCAAAATCTGTTTTGCCAAAAATAAAGTAGCTAAAAAATCACGCTTTATAAATTTGAAGTTCGAAAAAATTATACTTATTTATAGACATAAAAGAATTTTTAAAGTTATGAACAAACTTTTTATTTATTTTAAGGCCCTTATTACAGAATATTTGCCCCTTTCTTGTACCCAATCCAACAATGCTTTCCTTGTTTTAGTTTTGTTACATTTTATGTACCAACATAAGTTTAAAATTGTGTTTAAATGGTTTGACAAGTCAACGATTTATTTTAACAAGCTGGTTATAATTCTACTTTAAATCGAGTTTAATGCAGCAAAAAACACCAAAAGAAACGAAACCAAATGATTTCAATTAAATTTAAAATTAAAATCAATAACCACAAATCTAAAGTGAAGTTTCAACTAAAAACATACTCAAAACAATTAGTTGCAAGTTGCAACATATAAATACATTCATACGTTGTTGAATAAAAACAGACAGATAGATGAATGGCTGGAACACTGTAAGTGAAAAGATTAAGGCAAAAGTAAGGATAGATAAATCAAACAATTGAATTTCATATTGTACAACAAGTTCATATTGAGCTAAAAATCCTGTTTTTATACATAAATTAAATTGAAGTTCTATTTAAAAATTGCATTTCCCTATACGCCACATGCTCAGTATAATCACAACATTGTGCTGACTTATATTTTTGAAATGAAATCATTCCATTTCAATTCAATTCTCTTTAGTTTATTTTTCAAAATCATATCATTACAAAATTGTCCATAAGTTTTTCTTCTTCGAATCTTAGACACAGCCTGTTTATGTGTGTTCGTAAGATTGTTTATGCATCAAAGTATCTATGAATTTGTATTTATTGTATATTTTAACCATATTTGTCTTAACTCAAGTTGTGTGTGTATGTGTTTTTTTTTTTTTTTTGTTCACTCTCTTACTCGAGTTTGTTTCCATTATGATGGCATCCATGCTGATTGCAATGTAGCGTTAATTCGATTGCATTGGCTGAGTGATTTACGATTTTCAACAAATTTGTTGAAAGTTTGTGTGGCACAAATGAATATTTTCCCTGTCTCTTTAGTTTGTTTTTTTTTTGGGGAGTTGTTGGCATAGGTATGTATGTGTGTATATGTTTTTTTTTAGACAGATCTTGATAAAACAAAACTTACTTTTAGTACTTTCAAGAGTTTAGTTTCTAAACAAATTTGATTTAATTTCATTAATTTACCGCTTTTAAAATTAAATAAAAACAAAGGTGTAGGTATTAAAGGAATTAAAGAAATTGCTAGACAAACTGACTCACACGTCGTTTATTTTAGTGAAAGTGAAATGTTGAAATAAACGTTTGTTAACTTAATTATTTACAATGAATATTGTAGAGAGATGTACATACATGTCGAAACCAATTCCAGTTACAATTATTGAAAAGGTCGCCCTGGGTAATGAGAATTGCTTTAGTTTTCATCAACTAGAAAGTGTAAAGAGAAGTTTGTGGGCTTCTCCTTTCAAACTAGATTCACAGGAACTAAGTGAATATCTGAAAAAAATCAGAACATCTGTCGTTGTGTTACTAAATTATTTAATTCTCAAATCATTAAATGTTTATGTCGTCGAAGTCTCAAATAGGCAGCTTTCTCCAAATAGTCCGTACTTTACTTTTTCTGTTGGGTCTTTCCAACAGGGGTATAACCATAAAATTCGCTATGAAAATAGTGGAGCTACATTTCACAAAATTCGTGGTACATTGGGACTACAAGTAACTTGAAAACATCACTTCCCAGAGAGTAAAGAAAAGACAAAACAACTCTTATCTTTCAATTGACATCTTAGGGTAGATACACCTTGATAAATGTGAAAAAGTTGAGCCTAAGACAATTTATTTCTGGTTTTGTATAGAATATTTTGTGCACTAATTTTTGTTGCTAATGTTCGTAAAGAATCCACATCCTGAAAGAATGTAAAAAAATAATCTTGTGAAATTAGGTGGTCAGGAAATGTATTTGCAATAATTTCATTGTTTCGATGTCTATGTGAGGCCAGTTTCACGTTTTTGAGGCTAGATTTAGAGTTTTAATTTACCTTTTAGCCTTGAAATTTATGTTTTAGCTTCTGGATTTTTTTCGTATTTTTTTTATTTTTAAAAGAGCCTTTGAAAGGTTATTTTTTATTTAAAGTTCAAAAATATTTTACTTGAAATTATGTATGCTCTCATTAATATTTTCAAAATAGTAAAACATTTCTAGAACAATCAACAGAATCATTGACCTTACCAGTGATTCTAAACAGTCAACTTGAATTTTAACTTGAATGTCTTAATGTCGTCGGCATAGTTTTTATATAAATTTGAAGAATATATGAGAGATTGGAATTTTTAATGCAACTAATAGAACAATTGAGATAAAGATTACCAGCAAATATGGGCACACTTTGGAAAATTTACTTTTTATTTATTGATAATTCACTAAAAAAAAGTAACACCAAATATTGATTAAATAGCTCTTTAGTACTACATTTTACTATATTGTCTAGCAATCATTTTAATTTAACTAAAACCCACCATAATCACCTCCAAATCCGCTCTCTATTTAACTGAATATTAATTTAAATTTATACTTGTTTTTAGAGTACATTTCCATTTGAATTAAATATATGTATGTACATATGTATAAATACATTTCAGGCACTTTTGTTTTAAGCCACAGATATAAATTTATGGCAAATGTAGATTAATATTGACAAAATGTTGCCATACAACGGACACATTTTACATGTTTAAAATTTACAAAACAAATAAAGCCTGAGATTTGGTAGAAGCATGTTGTTATATTAGTATTATATTTTGGTACTTTATAAAGCAAAAAGTATCAAATCAGTAACTGAAAATAAGTGGTTCTTTATGAAGAACAACCAAACCAATAATTTGAATTTCGAAAAAAAAAAATATATAAGCTAGACTAAAATATTTTCGAATAATATTCTTTTCTTCGATGAAAGTTAGTTTGAGATATTTGGTTTAAAAAACCGCCCAAAAATATGGCGAATCAAGAATGACACCTTTAGTAATAAATATGTTACCAAGACGGTAAGACATGGCGACGTATGGCGGCATCAGTGGTCGGAAATCGTACATTTATAGAATCTACAATGAAAAAGCAAGATTATGTAGAGATTTTAAAAAACAATGCAGCCACTAGTGTAGAGGAATTAGAACCAGCTCCGAACTGCATTTTCCAACAAGAAAATGATCCTAAGCCTAACTCCTAAATTGTGAAAGAGTGATTGCTCAATCATTGTCCAAAAACTTTAGATCATCCTCCGCAGTCCCCAGACCTCAGACAATTAAGAACCTGTGGTAATATCTGGACAAACATTAGGCAAAGTAATATTTCTAGCAAAGATAACCTAAAGGCTGTAATACAAGATGCATGGAACAAAATTTCAGCTGATTTTACTATAAAACTCTTTGATTCTATGTCTAGAAGATTGTCAGCAGTGATAAAGGCAAAAGAACTACGAACAAAATATTAAATACAATATTTTGTATTTGTATAAATCTAATATATCAGTTTACTTTATTTTTTTTTGATGCTAAAAATCTGTTACTTTACCCTTAAAATTGAATTATTTTTATATTCCCTACTTTTCTAGTTTTTGTTAATGAGTTATATTTTGCTTAAGTTACTCGTGAATGCAATACATTTTGTTTTAAATTTTGACTTTATAAAAAAATGTTTTTTTTAACATTAGTAGGTGTTTCCTTTATATTGACACTCACTGTATATAAAATAATTATTCAAATGCATATGATTGAAGTTAAATCAGGACTATGTGAAGACCTTCGATTGACACTCCATCAAGGCAAAAAAAAAAATAATATGTATAGCTTCATTATTTTTAATTCATACGTTTCAATTCACTTTCATACGTTTCAATTCTGACCCTTGAAATATTTTTGGACTGAGAAGGTAAAAGAGGGGGTACTTTCTTCTTTTAGTTTTTCCGTCTTATTCTAAGCAAACTTGTTTGTTTGTTGATTTGCATGAAAAAGTAGAAACTTGATAGTAAAGAGCACGAAAATTGAAGATACGCGTGTAAACGAAATTCAACCAAAAGTGGTCAGCTTAAACTGAAACGTGTGAAACAGCTCTTACTGTCAACTACTGATGATCTAATGGCAAATCTATACTAATAAACTTTCTATAAATCTATTTAACAGTTAATTGTCTAAACTTTATGGAATCTAATAATTTACTGGCTATTTTTAATTTTGTATTTAACACATAATTGAATTTTGTTTTAATAGTCAAATAATAGCATCAATAGTTTAAACCATTTTTCAAAATCAATGATGAACATGCAGAAACGTTGAGTAAAAACTTTTACTAATAAAAAAAAAAAAAAAACAGTAAAATTATAAAGGAGGATTTATAATTGATTGTATCTATGGATAGTGATTTTGATGATAACTTGTATCATGGATATTTCATGGAAATAATATTTTAGAAATTATGCATTTAAACGGACGTACAGTCCATTTAGTTTTTATTTACAATTTTAGTTTGGCACCATTTTTCTTTCCCATATTTGTCAAAACCCTCCACATTTAGTTTTTCACTTAAATACCCCATATATGCCATTAAATTTTTCATTTACTACAACTCTCTGGCAAAATGCAACCAAATACCGCAAATAAACATTTATTAAATAAATAAATTTATGGTTTTTGAGTTTAGTTTAGATTTAATACTTTTTTTTTTAGTTGAAATTAATGCATGTAGTTTTTGTTGCAACAGTAATTGTTTTTTAAATACTAGTCACAATTTTTTTGTCTCTACTCAATGTTCAGCACATTTAACAGTTTCTAATGGTTTTTGTGGTTTATTTTAACTAATTAATACGAGTGGAAATTATAATTAATTATAAACAAATTATAAACTAGGTATGTAGTTGTTTTTGTTTTGCATATTTAGTGGCAAACATGCATACATAGTTTGAAACAAGTTTTTGTTAACAAACATTTATAGAGTAAATGGTGTGGCAAGACTCCTGTGAGTCTGGCACGATTTGTATACACAAAAATATACAACAAAGAAAAAAACTCTAGAAAAAAAGTTTTCTTTTCCAGCAATTTTCCTCAAGAAATTGAGCAAAAGCAACGTACTCATGGTGCATTGTAGCAAGTTGTGTTATAGCTGGTGGTAGTGTCGGTTGTGTTGGGTATATTTTGTCAAACATCAAGTGTGTGAGATACTCTACTCCTCCACCAAATGCCTTTGGGGTTATAGTGTTGCCCATATTGTCAGGATTATCTTAAATTGTATTGGTTTATGTGTGTGGCAGGCAGCTCGTATGCAGATAAGTGTGTGTTGAAGTTGCAATTTTTCATTTTTTAAACTTTTGCTCCGGCAAAAACAAGACAAAAATGTAAAATACTGCGAAAAACTTTTAATATGATTTTATATAAGCTTTGAGATCTTATTTGTTTAACATCTGGGAATGATTGTTGCACTTTTTTGTTGGTTGTTGTCTAGAGTTTTTAACGACTGAACTGCGTAGGTAAAAAATTTAAAAACTAAATTATCCAACAATTCATATCCTTCATTCATTCTTTCATTCATGCATTCATTCCATTTGGTAATCATGTCTGTGTTAGGATTATGCACAAACTCATGTGAACTAAATTTTCATTAAGAAAAAATCTGAATTTGTGCTACAAAATTGAACTAAACTAAAGGATGAACTTCATACATATGTAAATGCAAATTTTATTAACAAATCTGTTAAGCCTTACAGTTGGCAATAAAATGGAGTAAATATAACAAAAAATCAGATTTAAGAGTCTTCATATAAATTTTATTCATAAAAGTTCTCTTCTTCATAGCAGGGACTTGGAATTAGGTAATTAATATTGAAAATTAATTGGGTCTAATGGTTGGAGTTGTTGAGCTATACATCATAAACTAAATTATAGTATTTGTGGTTCTTTACTTATTCACCCCTATCGTGAATAAAAATTTGTTCCCTCTTAGTTTTCTAACATTAAATTTTAATAGGAAAAATGTGAGAAGGGAACAAATTTCATGTGGAATTTTTATTCACGATAAGAGTGATTTTCTATTGTCAACTCTTCTATTAAACGAGAAAAATTAAAGAAATTTTCTGTAAATAAAACCTCAAATCACTTCAAATTGTTGTCTAAATAAAAAGAGCAATTTCTATTCTGACAATTCCCAAACACTTTCTGAATATGTACCTCTAATATTTCTGAATTGCGTCTTGGTACCCATCATCATCATATGTGCATTTAATATTTGTGAATTATGATCATTTGTACAACTTATGAGTTTGACTTGAAACTGCAGAGCAAAAAAAAAATTATCATATTTATATATGACGACCACCACTACCAACCACTATCACTATCCCGGCAATGATATATTGAAAACGAAAACAACCACTTTTTTCGGGAACAAATTTTTGCCGAGACAACGTAATATGTACATGGGATACATGGCTTTTTTTTCTGTTCGTTTCTTTTTTTTTGTTGCTTTTAAACGCTAATAAAATAAAAACTTAAATTTAAATATATTTAGTTTGGATTCTCCTCGTATTGTTTGGCAAATAATCTGCATGTGCAGACAGTTGTGAAATTGTATTTTTTGCCTTAAATGCTGCATCATTATATGGACCAATCATTTACTACAGAGCAGAGTAAGTAAGTAATGCGTTCTTCTTTATGCTAGGGATCTACATTTACAGTGGTGGTCATATAATTAAAACATTCAAGAGAGCAGTAAGTTATAAACTAAATGCCTGCAAAGTAAAATTCATCTAAATTGTTGCTGTTTTTCCCTTCCAAACTTTTCTCAACTTTGTTTCACAAGTTCTCAATTGGATTGTGATCAGATCAGGGGGACTATGCTGGCCATTTTAAAACATTTAAGTTTTGTTCCTCATTGTATTTTATTGATCGATTTTTAAAGAAATTCTGGCTATTGGCCTAATCCCGTGTCAAAAACGCACCCAAACATTACCACCGTCGTGTTTTATTGTTTTCATGGTAGACTTTTGATGATGCTGCTGTCGAATCGGACACCAGACATGCAGTTTTCCATCAGATCCCCATATGCAGAGAAAAAACATAGTTGTGGTAAACATAATCTAAGAGCAACATATTATGATACGATTTATGATTGTAGTCAAAACATATTATGATAAATATAAGTGGCATGAAATATCATATTATGATTAATTATTATCGCAATATTTCATCATAATATTTTCTTGTTAATCATAATTTGATATTATAACATCATATTATAACCTAATATAATCATAAAATTGTCATACATGATCAAATTATAACCTAGGGTAACCATATTATAGTTTAAAGTAATCATATTATGATCTTAATTAATCATATTATGATATAAAGTAATCTGCAGTGGCAAAACTTTGATTCATCACTCCAAAGTATGTTTTTCCAAAAACTTATCGATTTTTTTTAATTTTCTTTGCAAACTCTAGACTTAATTTTATATTCTTTTTAGAAACAAAAAGTTTCCTTTGTGCGATGCAGCTACGAGAAGAAACTTCATTAAGCTTTCGTCATATTGTTCTAGATGAAACTTAAACCGGCTGTTTGGGGGCTCGTGCAACATTTTTAGTTATCCTATATGTATTTAAATGATTGATGGCGTTGAATACTTTTCCTCTGGAGCAACCAAGCAAAAAATTGTAATAAGGTTTTGCCAAAAGTTTTTAGATGTAAAACTTTATATTTTTGCATTAGAACACTTTTTTAATACTTATCGACAATATTTTTGCTGAACAATTTGAAGATATATTATTATAAAGCTAATATTGAAACATAGTTGAATATGTTTTAATTATGTGTTCACATCGCAAAACATATTATTGCAAAACAACGCATTATTTTACAAAATAAGTTGATTTTACAGAGAAATAACGGAGGAATTAATAGCTTAAGACATAAAACAGAAAAATATTGTGGAAAAGTACCGCAATAGAAATACTAAAAATTATAAATTGGGTGAGAATTGAATTATGTTTTAATTATATAACCACCACTGTATAAAAGCCTAATATTGCAGCTAAATTGAGATGTATAAAAAATAATTGAAGCTAAATTGAGATTATAATTTGGGAGACTTACGATTGAAGCCAAATTGAGATTATATAAAGATCTAAATATGAAGACCAACGATTGAATATAAACTGGAAATATTTAAAGATATAGATTTGAAGCTCAATCGGACTGTAAAAGATCCAAAATTGAAGCTAAACTGGGACTATATAAAGTTCCATGACCCAAGATAAACTGAGAATATTTAAAGATCTACGTTTAAAGCAAAATCGGACTGTAAAAGATCTAAGATTGAAACTAAACTAGAACTATATAAAGACTCACGATTAAAACTAAATGGGAGTGTATAAAATCCCATTTGAAACTAAGGAGGAAAAATATAAAAACCAAAGATTAGAGCTAAATCAAGACTATTTAAAGATCTACAATTGAAGCTGAATTGGGCCTATATAAATACCTACAATTGAAGTTAAAAAGAGACTATATGAAGACCTACCATTGAAGCTAAATTTATACTAAATAAGTACATACGTACTATTATTGTTAAACTATTGTTAAATATTATTTGCCCAGATAAAGTCTTCCCACAAATAGCATGTTTCGACTCCTTGCTAGTTCTGCAATAGAAGCACTCTGAATTGTTCGTACAAACGAATGTGATGTATTCTTTTATGTTTGAACTTTATATTTATATTCCTGAACAAATCCCACAATCCCAAGAAAGAGCAGACCAAATGGGAAAATAAAGAACAGAACTTATTTTAGCTTTATTCTTTCGTTGCTGTTATATGTATGATTTCCATGCTAACTTGTCAAATTTTTATACCACCATTCTTAACACTATATTGTCTTGTCGTTGCTGTTGTTGTTGTTTTTGTAAGTGTTTTGCTTGAATAGACTGGAGTTTGTAGAACGTATAGTGAGAGGGGTAACAGTTAATGTGGCATGCAGCATAATGGTGTATAGTGTGGCATATAGTTATTTGTGTGAGTGTAGCAGTGTTCTTACCTTTTCCTTATTTGTCAGTTTTTGAACTGTTAGTTTAGTTGTCGTTGTTGTTTTTGCTGTTGTTGTTGTTGCTGTTAACCATTTGCCATGACACTGATTGTACAAAGTGTAGCAGGTTGTAGTGTTGTAGAGGTTGTTGTGTTTTTTTTTTTTTTTTTGTTAGTACTTTGACTGGATTTCTCTTTCATACTGTCGACTATAGCTGATGTCTGTCTGTATGTCTGTCTTTATGTTTTGTTTAAATGTCTGTCTTAACTTTGCTATGCCACGTCTGTTTGTCTGTCGTCTATGTGTTGCTGTTTTTTTTTTTTTTTGTTCATTCTTCTGTGATTTTTCTTTTATTTTGAAAGATGCTGTTTAAAGTTGTGTCTTGTGTTTATTTTTACGAAAATGTTTCCTCTACGAGAATCAACATATGTATACGATCATGAATTTTTCATCTAAAATAATATGCAAACTAAAAATAAAATCGAAAGAGCAAAAAACCAAAAAAAAAAAAAAAAACAGCAATTCAACAAATTAGTTTTTAATGACAGTTGTATGAATTATGAGTTCTTAACATACATTTTGTTGAGTTAGATCATTGGTGTGGAAACATTGCATGGATCATGATTAGGTAGGGTTCACTGGTTTTAATTATAAAGCCAATGTTTTATAAAGAGGTCTTCGTTGACTATTTATAAAAGAAATATGGTTTCGCTCTAAATTAATACTTGGGGATATACATATGGAGGTATATGGATCATATAAAAATTCGAGATTAACTTTAATTTGTTGCTCAGTGCTCACAGATGACATTTTTTGGCGTACTCTCTTCATTGTCAAAAATTTGAAACTCTCGTATTCCTTTTGATATGCTATCAATTTCATGATTATTTAAAAAGAACTTTGACCCTATAAAAATCTACGATTGGTGACAAACTGGTTAAAATTATGGCTATTTAAACACCCATGATCAAAGTGAAATTGGGTTTATACCTATAAAGATCAATGAAAAAGTTAAATTGGTACTATAAAAAGGCATCATATGGACCTAATATCAAAACTGATTGCGGCATATGATTGATTGATGACAAACTGCGCAAAATTTGGGCTATTCAAGGAGTTATGATTGAAGCCATATTGGGATTATTCAAAGACCTACAGTTAAATATTTCAAATATGTATATAAACACCTAAGAAGGAAGATAAATTGGAGCTATATAAAAATCATTCCTATATTTTTTTTTTTTTTTAAGAGAAGTAACATTCAGGCAATTAATATGCCTATATATTAATTAATTAATTGTTACTTTCTTTGGAAAGGTATATGTAGAAGAAGAATAGGTGGTGAAAGTAGTGAAAAGCTTTTCATATGACAACACTGTAATTGCGCGTTATGTTTGTTAATAGTACAGTATTGCAGCGCCTCTGGTGGTGAGTAGGCGCATTGATCAAAGCTTGATTTATAGCCATTATTTAAAATTTTTTACTTCGGTGGCATTTAAATGCTATACCACCGAAGGAGGGCGCTGTGATAAATATTAGTTATGATAGGGTAGAAAAACTAATAATTATCAGACGCTGATGTTGTTTTCGAGTGGCAGCGGCTGGAAATCGAACCCAGGCCACAAATACCAACTCATGCTTAATGATCAAACGCGCTAATCAATTAAACTACAGCACCCTCAAATTCAGACTATTTTATAAACTACAACTGAAGCTAAATTTGAGCTATATAAGTTAAGTTGAGACTATTAAATTGAGAATATTAAAGAGCTACGACAGAAGCTAACTTGCGATTATTAAAGAACTATGATTGAAGAAAAATTGAGACTATTTAAGACATACCATTAAAGCTAAATTAAACCTATTAAAGACCTATATTTAAAGCAAAATTTAGACTTTTTAAGATTGAAGCTAAATTGGAACTATTAACACGTTGTGTACCGTGTACACCGCCGGCAGTACACACTTAACTTTGATTAGAGTGACGTGTGTACTGCCGGCGGTGCACAGCTACTTGTGAATTCAATTCAAAATATTTTCTGCGGCACTACAGTAATACGATTAAATATTATGTTATGGCACCTAGAAAAAGGCATTTTTTAACTTTGAGAATTTTCACTGTGTCTTTAGCTTTTTACATTAAAATTAATTAATAAAATGAATTGACTCCCCTTGGCACTTTACATATATATTTTTGTTCTGTATGACGGCACTCAACGTGTTAATCGAAATAAAATTTAAAATTCTCAAGGATTGAGGCAAAATTAAGACTATTTAATATTAATATTACTTTAAGTTAATGACTGCGGCTTAAAAGCTTTATTTATTTACTTTTCACATGTGTGGTCTTCGTAAGGCAATTTTAAGGAAATTGTAATAAATCAGTCAACCATATTTATTGAAAATCTTTCAAGCTCTCGATTACCTAGTAACGAAAACACAAGACAAATTTCTATTCTTTAAATTCCTAAAAAAAATAAAGAAAATAATTAAAATTTAATTATTTTAAAAAGAAAAAATTATTGTGTAATTTACACATTGAAAAATGTTTAATTAGCCACAACATCACAGCCACTAAGGAGCCCTAAAAGATTCGTAAAGAATCCTCTTCAAACCACACACATTGTGTGTGATTATCAACACAACAATATAATTAATTTCTGTAATTTAGCCAGTATACATACATATCTGTATCTAAAATATGTGAGTATTTATGTTCCGCATGTTGCAGCAACAGCAGCGGCAGGCAGCAATAACATTGAAGTGCAGCAGAAAACAGCCATTAGTGTCATTAGCACCCAATTATGCTGTAAACATTTGTTCAGTTTGGTTTTTTCAACTCTTTTAGTTTTCAAAAAAGCAAAAAATAAGAATGAAATGCCTCAAGTGTCTTTATAAAAGATATTTGGGCAGTCTGCTTGTCTGCCGTTGCAACAAAACTAACACGTTGCCACCACCATCATCATAACACACTCTGAACTCTACAGCAATGAGTTAAACATTTTTTGGCTCGTGTTAAATGTATTGCCGTTGGATCTTATTCTTTTAGGGGTTTTATTTTTGTAGGTTCGATTAAAAAAAGAGGGCGTTTTACTAAGAGGGCTTATTTACCAACTTAATTTGTAAAATATTGCAGCAAAACCTACAGCCATTTCGAATAATATTCTACTGGTAATTTTAACAAGTTTAAGTTATGCAGCTTTAAGTAAATATTTTCTTAATGTTGCTACACCAAAAATATGTTGCTGGGTTGGGAAGGTGTTTCTTTTTTTGTTTCAACAAATTAATTTTAAATATAATGCAATCTTTGGAATTTTTCTTATTTTGTATCTTGTCGTGTGGAAAAAATCAGTTCAGTTCAGTTCTACTTGTCTAACTGAAGTATAGCAGCACAGTCATTTAGTCTGTCTTTTCAGTTGTCGTTTCTTAGGCGAGTAGGAAGGAGCATCACAAGGTTTGTTTGGTATGTGAGTTTTTGTTTTAATTTCATGACTATAATGGGCGACTGCTTCATGTTTATATGTATGAAGTAAATGCAGAAGTTTAAAGTGCGATATCATTTTGTGCTAAATAAAACACCTCATGAGCAGTCAACCACAAGCTGTGAGCAAATCAAAGGTGTTCTTAATGGAGCAGTGTAATTGACCACTGACCGATCAATGGTTTTACAAGGTTTCTTTATTTAGATCCCAACTGCTACCGCCTAGCGCTTTGAGGAGCTTGTTTGTCATGTGGAGAGGCGTGTGTTAAGGAGGTAAAAGTGTTATTTAAAGGAATCTGTAAGTTTTACATTCGTTGTTTTGGTGTTTCCTTTGTCCTTTGCTGGTTAATACAGCGCTAGATTTTTTAAGAGAAAAACGTTGCAAATGTTTTTTTTAAACAAACATAAACTACGAAGCCTTTTGGCTTGTCTGCAGAAAATACGGATATCGAACCCGCAACCCTCAGACTGATAGTATAGCGCACTATTGTCTAGTTTATTGGGGCACCCGAAACTAATCTTTAATCGAATAGAATTTTGATCGTTCCCAAACGGACATCGTTCCCACACGGACATGCAATTGTTGGGGGAACGTGGATTTCAGTTGATTACAATCCAACACTGAATATGACCGATTGGAAGTTTGGTCATTCCGCAACGAATTGCGGGAACATCATCCAAGTTGTGAAAAGTTTTCCAGCAGTCCAGCAGGATTTTAGTTTAGTTGATTACAATCCTATCAAAAGCCAATTGATCTTCAGCAAAACCCAAAATTGCTGAGTTTTTTTCAACATTAAGAAGTTTCGATATGATCGTGTGTTACTCAGTTCATTGCTGAATGAATAGCGGGAACATCATCTAGGGTGTGAAAAGCTTCGTTGATGACAACTTGTTGATTACAATTCATTTGATCTTCAGGAATACCCAAAATTGTTGTGTTTTTGCTACTTTAAAAAGTTTTGTTATGCACTTCGAAGTGTCATCGCAATTGTATAAAATGTATTGAAAATGTCAATAAAAGTTTATTATTCAAATTGACAGGTCGTGTTAGATTCAAACAGTTCACGAACGAACATATTCGTTACTCATATGATATTTGAGTTAATTGTCAAAATATTTAGAATCAATTCCTTTTAGACTCTGCTTAAAACTTTTATTTGCTGCTAAATGCTGTATATTTGATTGTTGTTTTAAGGTGTAGATATAATATGTTCGCTCTTCTTCTACTTCTTCTACCACGGTTGTTGTTGTTGTTCTAGTTGTTGCTTTTTCTTCTTGCATTTGCTTTATTTATTGTTGTTGTTGTTGTTGCAGTTATATCGCTGCTGATGATGTTGGTTTGATTACAGAGGGACTGCTGAGTTAATTGCCACTTGTTGGTTTTTTTATGTAACTGCCAACTGATGCCACAACATCACAATAAACAAACAACAAAAATAAATAAAACAACAACTGGCAAGCAAGTGTATTACAGCATAAGAAATTAATTTGTTGTTGCCACAACATCAACTAAACTTACAATCAAACATATAAACATGATTTGATCAGATTGTAATAAGAAAATATTGTTGTTGATTTGTTGTTGGGTGGGGTTTTGTTTTTTTGTTATGTTGAGGTTCACTCCCTTTCCTACAACACTTCAACCATTTTGGCTGCCATAAATAAATTTTTTATTTTCAATATTTTTTTTGTCTGTTTGTTTGTTTATTTTGCAGTAATTTTTAATTGAGTTTAATTTAGTTATATTTAAGTGCAATATTAATAATTTTTGTTTAAATTTTAGAGTCGAGATTTGTCACAATTTACACAAAGCAATTCTTTAAGCTAACCTGATTACCTTTTAGACATCCTGGTGAGGGGATGATAAGACGAGTACATACTTGATTGTACTAGCAATTCGTTTTACTCTCTTATTCGTATTACTTATGTGTATGTATACCTATGTGTGTATACACTTCAATAAAAATACGAGAGTTTTAAGCAATGTCATTGTGCTGTGTGTACACCACAAAAAATTTCAAGGAAAACATTTTATCAATATTTTCAATAAAAATTGCTGCGTATAAATTGGGACTTAATTTAGCTGAAGCTGTCAAGTATTAACTTTGTTATTATACGGTTCATAGTAAATATTAAAAAAAAAACTGCAGATTTTTCATTGGCTAAATTATCAGCACATATTCTGCAGTTTGCAGATTTTTCAGCACTGCTAAAAACTATTGATATTTTGTCTAATGGAGTTGAAAATTTCATTAGATATGAGTAATATTGCTTGGTACACTGTGGGGTTATTTGGAAAAAAAGGGAAATAAATCTGCAATTTCTAAACGGTATGTCCAATTGCCATACAATTTTATATGCCTATAGGCAGAAGGTATTGTTGAGTTAAAATTATAAATTTGGATCTCATCAACCAGAAGAGGTGCCAGAGGTCCGCAAAGTGGGGTACGTGGTTTTTGTTTAATATTGATATGAGAAATGTTAAAACACAATGAGTCACAGCCTTCCAAGGCACAACTTAAATATTATTCAAAAGGTGAGATTTTGTTGTATTAAACTGATTTTAAATAAATTTAAACGAACTGCTCTTTCTCAATATTTTTGCTTTCAGCCGATAGAAAATGCCCTCACTGCGAAGAGCTCATAAATAAAGTTCAAAGTTTACAAGGTAACTTTAGATTGGTTTTAATTATACCCTACACCACCATGGTGGAGAGGATATATTGGATTTGTGCTGATGTTGGTAACGCCCAGAAATATTGGTCCAACACCCACCTTAAAGTATACCGGTCGACTCAGAATCATTTTCTGAGTCGATTTAACGATGTCCGTCCGTCCGTCCGTCTGGCTGGCTGGCTGTCTGTCCATGTAAAGCTTGTGCGCAGAGTACTGGTCGCAATTTTTGAAGATATTTCGATAAAATTTAGTACTATTAATAACTAATAAATAAATTTTAATGAGAAATTTCAAACACGAAATTATAAGCTACATATTATTTCAATCAGTGATCCAAAAGTGCTTTTGTACTCTTTTTTAGCACTAATTTATAATTATGCAACTGAAAGTTACGGTGTTTTAGTTAAATTTCAAATTTTAAAGAATTTTTGTTGTTTTGCATGAGTTTGAAGCATTTTGAAGAGCAATTTTGAAGAAAATTTCAATCGCGTGAATCTAGCTTTACATATGTACATACTCGTATATGGAGATAAATTTACCAAATAATATTAATGTTTTAATTTCAAAAGGTACATAAAGACTATTAGTTGTTGAGATCCGAATATAAAAGTATTATTTATGACATACTTCCTGCTAACAAATTCTTACTCATTTCTAAATTGTAGCAGCATGAATTAGATGACTTCAGCAAATACTTAATTTGGATTAGATTGGAGACAGTTGCAACAAACAGTCTGTTGCTCTTTTGGGGTCTTTTATATTTTGATACGAAAATATCCTTTCCACATTAGCTGGTGAGTGTGGAATGGATAATATTCCTTTAACAATTGTAAATTTATAATTTTTGTTTAATTTTGTTAAAGATTTCATATAAACTTCATATAAATGTGCAAAACAATTCACAACAAACTGTGAACAATGGGAAAATGAGGGTATAAAAATAATAAATTTTAAATAGTGCTAAATTAGTGCTAAAAAAAAGTACAAAACACTTTTGGATCACTGATTGAAATAATATCTTATTATTTTGTGTTGGAAATTTTTCATTAATAATTATGCAATTGAAAGATACGATGTTTTAGTTAGTTGTTTCTCTGAATATAATTTCAATAAAAATAGTTTATAAAAAGCATACACTATTTTTTAAATCTCAAATTCAAATAAAATAATGATTCTTATACATATACTAAAACAAATACAATTACCTAAGTGACATTGTGGTACTTTGAGTCCCATTTAATGAAATATCATCTGCTAGCAGCCTGATTATTCCACCAAACATTTAAATTTAAATCCTCGATAACAAAATATTTTAATTTCTTTTTAATATTATTTATTTTATACACTATATTCCTTTAAAGTTAGTTTTCCGAAAAAATAAATGCCTTATTAGTCCTCTTCGAAATTTCTTAAATAATGTAGAAAAATCTATAAAAATAAAAATGAACTGCTGTCCGTTGGTAAACGCATAACTTGAGAACGGCTTGATAGAATTTGCTAATTTTTTTTTTTTTGAAATGTGTGAAAAAGGTTTATGTGTATTCTAAAAAAAATTCGAAGAGTTCTAGTTTAATTGATCGCCTTAATTTTTACGTCCACTTTATCGGCATAACTAATATACGTATTATTTGTTCTTTGCTGGTCGTGAAGAAGTTTTAAATTAAGACAATTTGCAATTTTTTAATGCACTATGGATTCTTCTTTTTTGTTTTTATCATTATCTTTCTCTATATTAATAAAAATCAAATGTCGTTCATTGGTAATTGCATCAAATGAGAGCGGCCGCATCGATTCGGCTAATTTTTTTTTATTTTAATGTTCGTCATAAACATTAAACTAACCACGCCCACTTTTACGCCTACATTTTTTAATTTATCTACAATTTTTAAGTTTTTAGGGAAAAAAGTTCGTGAGTTACGTTTCTCTCTGACCTTTTCAATTTGTGATTTAATGTGGATCTGTTTATTTTCTCTTATTAAACATGTTATTAAAGATGTTTTGTATTTGTTTATGCCAAACACAAATATAAAACCTCGGAATTTCGGAATTGGCTTTTCTAATACTCACTGCATCCATATATGTATGTATATATGATCAAGCACAGAGAAAAGAGTTTGTTAAATGGGTTAAACGGGTGTTTTCCAGAAATTTCGAGCAAAATCATCCTGTATTTCTTTTTATCGCAGCCTCAGTCTGCTATTATAATAATGCAGTTTATTTTGACTTAATCTGTTCGAATTTTATCACATGTTTCAGTAGTAATAGTTTTATTTTACGAGGTCTGATCAAAAAATAACCGTTATTTTCAATTTTTTTCAAAAATTATTTATTTATTCATCAATAACTATCTTGTCCCCTTTAAAGCAAACCCCCTCAGATATAATACACTTATGCCAGTGTTTTTTTCCAATCCTCGAAACACTTTTGAAACGCACTTTTTGGTATCGCCAACAGCTCCTGATTCGATTTTTCTTTTATCTCCTCAATCGTAGCAAAACGATTTCCTTTCATCGGTGTCTTCAGTTTTGGGAGGGGTTAAGAAAAATAAAAGTGTTTCAAAAGGAGTTCCAAATTTAAAAAAGTTTGTAAAAATATTAACATATGGAAATGCATGCTTCTCCCATGGTCCCGTGTCGGAACACCATCAGCAATGTTTGTTTACGCTTCAGACAATAAAACAACAAATGTCAAAAGCATTGCACTGAACAATATTATGATATCACAGCAAAGCCATAGAAAAGAAGTATTTATATATTTATTTCAATTATCTATTTATCTAAATATCCATTAATCAAAATGTAAATAAAACACCTAAAACACCATTCATTTAAATTGCAGATTTAAATAAAACATATGTACCCCAAACCTGAAGGCACAACAACGTTTGCCGGATCAGCTAGTAAAATAATAAAAACTGATCAAAAATCATATTTTTATCATTTTTCAAATTTAAATGCAGATAACTTTTGGCTCTGTGTTGATTTTTAATAATTTTTTTTACCAGGTTTATATAAGTGTTTTCCAGTTTAAATCACCAAAAAATATTTAGAGAAATTTGGGAAATATTTGGATTTGCTATTACCAAAAAACCGCATGGTTAAAAATTTAGTTTTCATATGCGAATATCTTGTAAACTATAAGAGATAATGCAAAGCTATAACTTTGGGGAATGCTGGCAGCGCTTTTGCTTGGTTAATGAGATCCTAATTTAAAACTTAAACTCAAAAACACTTTTTCTCTAGGCAAGTGAAATTTTATTAGAATTGGACCTAACATTTAGAAATTACAAATTTATTTTTTATTTTTTCTCCAAAATTCACCAGCAAGGTTCAGCTTAAAAATCACTGAAGAAATCACTGTTGTCTCCAGGTTTTTTTAACCAAATTTTTTTTGGTTAGTGGCTGGATTTTAAGTGAACATAAAATAAAAAACCTCTTATTTGCGTATAATATTTGTAAAGATTTGTTTTTCAAAATTTATTGTTCCACATAACCCCCGCCGCTTTGTTCAACTCAAAAGTATACAAAAAAAAAAAAAAACATGTCTAATTTTATTAAACTTCAATATTTATTTTTCTAACAATAAATTTTAAGCAAACACTAACTATATTTGCTTATTTATTTAAAATTTATTAAATAAAGATACAAATCTTCAAAATCTATCAATTATTTAGAAATAAAAAGAACAATAATTGCAAAATTTATGTTTATGATCAAAACACCAATTCACCTTTTCATAACTTAAAGAAAAAAAAACTACACCATTTCGTTTATAAATCAACTTCAAATATTCTAAATGCTCAATTATTTATATTAAAACATTAAAATTTGACCTTACATTTGGCAATAAACATATTTGTTCTTATATCGCTAGCAAAATTTGGTAATGACTTGTAATTACAAAATAAACACCCCTATCGTGAATAAAAATTCCACATGAAATTTGTTCCCTTTTATTTTTTTAACATTGAATTTTAATAGAAAAAATGTGAAAGGGGAACAAATTTCATGTGGAATTTTTATTCACGATAGGGGTTAATGTAATTTTCAAGGACTAGCATTAATTGATACTGCTTTTTTACTAGTGAACAAGTTAACAAGTTTTCAAAAAGTGGTGTATCGGAATATTTTCATTCAGTACCTGGTAATGAAAGTCGGTGTACTAAGTTTTTAGAGTTTCGTGTGATTATGATTCATATCGTATCTTCACTGAAGTGCTAACATGTCTGAATTCATAAAAACTCTTTATAGTTTAAGGCGCAATATTGCTGCTGCCTAAAACTACTTCAATTATTGCGGGAGTTGCATATTAGCAGCCAACAAACTTCTTTAAAAGGTGCAACTTAAACATTTATTAATGTTTAATCGTATCAAAAAAACGGTGTACCACCAAACTACATTCATTCTAATGCATTTAACCTGAATATTTTAAAAGTTTGCAATTACAAAGATCTATACACAGCCTACAATGTTTCCAACATCTCTTTCGCTATCATGAAAAAATTGTTGATCTTATTTGGAATTTTACTTGAAATTTTTCTTGGAATTGGATCAGAATAACGATGCTAAGAATAACGTGCTCAACATTTATAATTCGTTGTGGCAAAATTAAATTTACTATTTGGAGCCAATATGACACTATCAGAGAGTTCAGGCTCTGAGTTTTCCTCAAGAGCGTGATGGTGATATATAAGTCCATAAAGTTCAACAAACAATACTGTAAATATCCAAAGGTCACCTATATAGAAAAATAAATCACAGAGCTTATTTAAAGTTCTCTAATGACAGACAAACAGCGATTCAATACAGGATCCAATATTTTCTCTAACATATCCATTTGAGATATCAAACTATGGTTGCCTGCCTAGTTCGTTTAGTCATGCAATACAGTTTATGACAACAGCCGATTTTTTTAATACTCCACAAGCAAAAGAAGATGTCCTCAAATTTCCAATGAAAGGCTAAATTTAGTCTACAAATACCCATTCTGGCTTCATTTATTACCAGATTGGTTCTTCTAAAAACCAAATAGCTGATCAATTACTTCGAGCCTCCAAACCCGATTTCATAAAAGGTTGCTATTCGGTATTAAGATAACAAAAATCCACAATACGAAAACCATTAGCCTGCACAGAAAAAATTATTGCCCGACAAATTTTAATTAAACTTTTAATTGAGAAACAATTTTTAATTAAATAATATAATATTTTTTTAATTAAAACTACTTTTAATTAAATGTTTACAAAATATTTTAATTGATACTACAAATTCCTTTATCGGTCCACTTTCAATTAAATATACGAATATTTTAATTGAAAATCAATTTTAATTATTTCTGTGTGCCTGATAGCAGCCTGATATAAAGGTAATTTTTTGTTTTGTTTTCATCCAATTTCTAAGATTTTTATATTTCCTGCAAGTCCTCGGCTAGGTATTTAAAACCATCATTGCATGTATTATTTATCTTTTATAGTTTTCGAGTTATAAGCAAATTAAAATTGAAATTACAATATTTTACCCAATCCAGGTCAAATTTTTGTCAAATATCGGTCAGAATTTCTGACTTCTTTAATTTCAACTGCAAACGGTGTTTGTCAATTCATATATTTTGGACAAATAACTAACAAAACAAAAGAGTAAAAAAATAAAATAAAGAAAATAAGCAGACCTAAACAAAAGTCTGCAGTTAAAATTGAACGAATTATTTTATAATTTGTAGCGTTTAAAATATATGAGACACGAATTGCAATTGCAATTGAATTGACTTGACCAAATACATACAACAATAACAACTATTCAGTACAACAATGAAAATGCAATTCGTTTTGCCATGAAACTGAATGAATACTCGTCGTATTAAATAAAAATATGACGGAGGAACGAACGTGTAAACAACAAGAACAGAAAATCCACTTGCTAAGCCTGAGAATTGAAATAAAACCGAATGTGGCACAAACTAAATTCATTTTATTCAGACACACACACTCTCTCCACTCGTGTTGCAGAGTGTTGCTGCAGTGAGTATTCACACATGCAGCAAACAAACCATCAACTATAGCTACAGTGAGTTAGTTAGCTAGTCAAGCAGTCAGCCAGTTGGTTAGGCAGGAGCAGCAGCAATCGGCAATAGCTACAACTCAAGTCCAGGTTGTAGCAGCAGCAGTAAAAACAATAAACAGGCAACATATTTGCTACAATATAACCACGATTTGCATGAATTATGAGTTTTTGCTGTGAAAATGTTGCCACAGACATACATATGTAAATGAATTTATACATGTATGTATGTATATGTATCTGCAAATATGTTTAATTGTATTTGTGCATTTAAAAAATAAACCTCAAATAGTGATGGAATTTATAACTATGAAAATATGATTTAAATGCTATTGATTTGAAAGAGTTTTTTTTTGTAGTTGTTCCTTTTGTATTTATTTTGAATTTCCTACGAAATCAAAACGTTAAAGGTGAATGGGTTCAGTCATATGCATCGTATCATATTGGGTATGAATATTTACTTTTAGTCATACATATTTCTATATTCATACATATACATATGTAGGTATACATATGTTTGTACATGAATGTAAGTATGAATTTGTAAGCCACTTTTGATGAAGTGTTTTAGAAAGAAGCTCTTCTTGGAAAAATAAAACCAATTGATACCATGAAAAATTATTTCAATATTAATATTACAGTTTGGTTATGGTTACGAAAAACACTAAGTCCCGGATCACAAACTTTTGCTGCTCAACTTTTGAGTTTGTTGATGATAGGGGAAAGAAGAGTGGTCCCCTCTCTCTCTCTCTTTTTCCCCCTCTTACCCAAAAACTTAAAAGTTGAGCAGCAAAAGTTTCATTGCGTGATCCGGGACTAACCATAATAGTGCAATATTTTCCACAGTTATAACGTTATTTTAGTAAAATTTTGCTAAAATTAAAGTACTTATATTTGGTAATCCCATCTTCCTGGCAACACATGGATTCCGCTTCAAAAGAACTGCTCAATTTCAAGAACCCTGTTCTATAGTAAAGCGTATCCCACAGAGAACGTTCTGTCACAATCGAATAAAATAGTTGTCGGAAGGGGCAAGATCTGGACTGTAAGGCAAGTGAAGCAAAACTTCGCAACCACTTCTTTCTAAATAGTTCAATTTACTCATGTCACAGAACTCAATTCCGATCGAAAGTGATTTTGATTCCGTCAATTGAGTCTTTACAAAACGAAAAACGAAAAACGAATTTTTTTTCGGAATGAAACCACTTTAGATTTCTAAAGTGGAATTGTAATTTTTTATGGTTTTATACTGAATGAAAAAAACTCATACTACTAATTTATAATAACAATTAAATAATTAATTTTATTATTTCATTGTTGAATTATCTCATTAATATTTAAATAAAATTTCAAAGTTGGTGACAGCAACAAGAAAACTTTTGTCGTTTTCAGATGCATCCCTTAAATTTCTTCTTCATAGCTTTTCAACTGCGTTTTGATGTCTTTGTTCATTTAAAACAGCAACAATTTAAATTCCAGCATTTTTGAAAAATTTTGTTCACTTTTGTTTAAAATTTCTTTGTTAGCGCCCTTTCTGTTCGCTTTTGTTATACTTTTTATTACAAAAATCATATGCTTCTTGTTTTGGTTACACAACGTTATCATATTTAAGTTAAAAACCGAGATTTAAATTTGTTTTTGGGAATAAACAAAATCGATCGGAATCTAGAGAACGCAAAGTAAAAACGATCGATTTGCGAATACGGAATTGAAACCATTCCGATCGAATTCTGTGACATGCCTGATTATTTGTAAAATTCAATTTTATTGTATTTAACTATTTTTAGTTTTGTTCCCTTTCCGTTAATTTCTTAAGGTACGGTCACACTTGGCAAATATTTGCCGAAAAAGACGTAACCACTAAATAACATATATTTGAACTCGTTTATTTATTTAAAAAAAAAAACTTTTGTTATTTAGGCCAAAGCACATCAAATATTTAGTTTTAATTTATTTGATGCTTTTATATTCAGCCAAATAAATTTAAATAACAAAAATACGGAAATCTTTGAAAAAAAAAGTACCTGTATATGATGGATGAATTGGATTCTATACTCAAAATGTTACTTAAAACTTCATAAACTAAATTGTTTTGTTATTATAATTTACCCTGAGAGTGTTGTAGCTTAATTGATTATCGCGTTTGATCATTAAGCATGAGTTGGTATTTGTGGCCTGGGTTCGATTCCCAGCCGCTGTCACTCAAAAACAACATCAGTTTCTGATAATTATTAGTTTTTCTATCCTATCATAACTAATATTTATCACAGCGCCGAAGTAAAAATAATTAAATAATGGCTATAAATTAAGCTTTGATCAATGCTACTTACCAACTACTCACCACCAGAGGCGCTGCAATACTGTACTATTAATAAACATAACACGCAATTACAGTATTGTCATATGAAAAGCTTTTCTCTACTTTCACCACCTATTCTTCTTCTACATATACCTTTCCAAAGAAAGTAACAATTAATTAATTAATATATATGCACATTAATTGCCTGAGTGTTGCTTCTCTTTAAAAAACTGTTTTGGCGACGTATGTGAAACAAATCTGACAAACATGAAAGAGAATTATTAAAAAAAATACTAATTTTTGGTTTTTCCCATGGTGTAACTATACAAGGTGAGTACAAATCGGAACAAATACAACACAATACAGAAACCACAGGCATTTTGTTTGTGTAATATAATGTATAATGTTTGGTTTTCACTATGTCAATTTTGTTGTCAAATTGTCCAAATTGTTGGTAATTATATGAAAACGGGTTTTCATATCATGATTTTTATGATTACAAACAGAGATGACGCCATATGACAACCCGTTTTCATACAATTGCCAAAAATGTGGACAATTTGATAACAAAAATGACATAGCGAAAACGCGGCCTTACTTTCAAAAACACTTGAAAAACTATTACTTTTGACAGAAGTAAATTGTAAACAAAGCCAGTCAATTGTGCTACTGCACTCACCTTGTATAGTTACACCATGCTTTTTCCGTAATGTTAAGATATTTGACTTATAAAATGCGATAACCCTAATTAGGAGATTTTTAGGGCAACAATTTAGATAGAAGTTTCTGGCAAATCATAGATTCAGTGCATTTTTCCTCTAGTATATGCTAGTGCATGAAAATCGGACTCCTGTTTATATGAAATCTAACATTCAAACGTTATTTAAACAATAATGGCAGAAGAATGTAAATTTAATGAAATATAGTTAAATCTTTTGCTTTTGGCTCGCTTGATAGTTACAAATTTAGTGTTTTTTTTAGCTCGTTTTAACAACTATTTTCACAAACCAAAAAAAAAAATCTCAATTTATTTCTCTAAAAAGGCAAAAAGAAAAAACAAACGAACTGAAAATAATAACTTCTTGAAACTTTCAACAGGAGCCCGAGTGTCTGGCTTTGCCCACAAGGATATAAATCACTTAATGATGCATTATTATGGATACGAAATTTATAAGAGTCTTGTTGATAAATAATTTTTCAAGTGCTTAACACTTCGACACAGACAAACACTCCTCCTATTGGTATGTATATAATACATCATGTTGCATAAACATACAATTTGTGTGCAGCACAGAACAATATTTAATCTGTGTTCAATGTACATGTATTGTATGTAGTTGTTTGTTAAGTATTTGTTTTTGTTTGTTTGTTTGTTGTTGTTTATACATGATGCATAATTAGCTGTTGAAGATGATCATGATTATGTTTTGTTGTGCTCATGTTTCCTAATATGTAAAATGTATGTATGAATGAATGAATGTATTTGTTGTTGTTAGTGCTGCTGCTGTTGGCTTATTAGTATTGTAGCTGTTGCTCCTGGTATTTCATCGACTTTCAAGTGTCAAGTGCTTATGGCTTCAAAGTGCCAAATAATATGCCGTAGCTGTGTACTTGCTGTACTCGTTCGTTACGTATTTATATTTGTTTGTGGCAAGAACTAGCTTTAAACAGTTTTCATATTATTTGTGGCTGCAACCACAAATAACATACACATAGTTTTAACACATACTAAATATGCCACATGTTTTGTTAAATAAAAACAAAAAAATATGTATTTATATATCTTTTTTTTCTGTATTCTTATCGTATTTTTATTCTGTTTGAGTAGAGAGAGAGGTACATGCCACAACATACACTTAGTACGTGCCACTTTTGAAATATGAATTCATTTGTAGCATTAGAAAAACATCTATACTTAATGTGTATCTATCTATGTACATACATACATATCTATTATCTTTAAAAAAATATCTTGTTTAGTGTTGTATTAAGTGTTAGAGTGTGGCATGTTAAGTGGTGTTATAAGTTGAACATGAAGAATGTAACTTGATTCATATTTTTAAAATATTGTTGGTGTTTTCAGTTTTTTCTTCTAATTGGATTTTTAGAAGAAGTTACAGTTATACTACTTGTATTACCTACTAGTTTTACTATTGTATTCAAAATAATTTAATGCACACTAGGCAATTTTATTGCCACAAATTAGTTTTAATCCTATATTCTAGTACTGTCCCAAATTACTGTTCTAAAGATTCCTGTAGAGTTCCAAATTATCTTTAATCATTGATCATGTTCTCTCCAAAATTAGTTGGTGTATCCCGGCAATTTAGCTTGTTGACGTATCTAGATAAATGAAAATGGACTTCGTGTGGTAAAACATGAAATTTCCTGTTAAAAAAAACCGTATTTTGAAAAAGTTTAGGTGCAGCAGTATAATGAAATATAATTTAAGTCTGAATACAGTGGCTTTCTGCTTATTTTGTGTGCTTAACTTTTAGTGATTGATTTTATATTATACCCTACACAACCATAGTGGGGAGGGTATATTGGATTTGTGCATATGTTTGTAACGCTCAGAAATATTGGTCCAACACCCACCTTAAAGTATACCGATCGACTCAGAATCACTTTCTGAGTCTATTTAACGATGTCCGTCCGTCTGGCTGGCTGTCCATGTAAAGCTTGTGCGCAGAGTACAGGTCGCAATTTTGAAGATATTTTGACAAAATTTTGTAAGTGATATTTTTTCGGCCCAAGGACGGATGGGATAGAAACTGGTGGAAATCGGTCCATTATTTCACCTGGCCCACATACAAAAGTCCTCCCGAAATTGAGGTTTACCGGTCATAAATGTTTGAATTATGCAAGGAACCAAACAAATTTCATCACAAATGAGTGGTAAATGAAGCTGAATCACATCTACAAACTTTGTGCAGATTGGTCCATAATTAGTCGTAGCTCCCATATAAGGCCCAGTTCCGAAAATCACTTTAAAGAGCACAACTCACTCAAAAATGTTGGTATCCAAATAATATTTAACACAAATATATTTTATATGCATACAAATAATACGGTACAATTTTATTATGATCGGTCCATTATCAGTCGTAGCTCCCATAAATGGTCCACTTCCGAAAATCACTTTAACGATCATAAATTTCTTAAGAATGTTGGTAATCAAATAAAATTCGACACAAATAATATACAGAAATGATGACACCTAATTTTATAATGGTTGGTCCGTAATTAGTCGAAACTCCCATATAAAACCCTCCCCGTAATCAACTTTAACCTCCATAAATCTTTTAAAAGTATTTATATCGAGATAAAGTTTAACATACACAATATTTACTTAATTGTGAATAAAAGCGAAACGCGTTCATCGATTTTAATGATTTATGTCACATTTTGTTCATAGGTTATGCGACTTTACGTGAAAGTAATAGGACTTGACGCTTTTTTTTACCGTTTTTGGATTTTTAATGAATTAAATATAAAAAAATTCAATTTTTTAGGCAACAAATAGTTTTTTTCTTCATACATTTATTTATAACTGCGAAACTGTTGCTTATGTAGCGAAACGTTGTAATTTTTGTTTCAGCTTATTCGGACTAGTGGTTCTCGAGTTATGACAAACAAAAGAGCCTAAAACGTGACAAATTCCCTATACGATGCTTACTAACTTCAAATTAGTTTTTAAATTATTATTTGATGTAACATGACCAAACGAATGATGCAGAAGTTCTTCTTTTTGGGGCTACTTTCATAAACAATTATCAGAATTGAGTCCCGAATTAATCACCTGAAAAGTGTTGTACAGTGTAATATACTGAATTGTAGAAGCACTCAACTATACTTTCTCGGCAATTTGTTTTTGTGTTGTCCCATCTTTTAAATGCCTAATTACCAGCTTAAAAATGTTTTTAAAAGAATTATACCTATGCAAAATGTATGTGTATGCAAAAATTTGTCTACTACTTTTATAACGCTAAATTTCCACACACGGAATTAGCCGTGAGAGCCCTTCTGTTTCAATTTCATTTTTTTGCTAAATATTTTAAGAGCGATTTGTTGTAATGCATTTTTTTTTGTTTGTTTTTGTAATCTCTCTGTACATATCTCTTAAAAAATTTAATTCTTCTTTTTAGTTCCATTAAATCGGAAATATATGAAGGTATTCTCTTTTGAAAATAAATCATTTTGAAATAAACTGTGAGCCACTGTATTTAATATGGTACTGTTATACATTGATAGATTTTACATGGTTTTTGAATATGTTGCTCCTCTTCTGTGTAGAGTACTCTAAAGTTTCTCTCACCCTACTCCCTTGCTTAACAGCTCGTGTCGTAGTAGACATTTTGGTATTTTCATTTAGCAGTTCTTATGCTAGATTACTACTAGATTTCGATGCTTCCAGCACAGTTGTTGTTGTTATTAGGAGAATAATGCTGTTTGTTGCACCTTCAGTTATAGTGTTATTGCATCCCCGATGCGTAATTGTAATCTAAACATTTGTAATGGGTTTATTTTCTAGATTTTAGGTACTACTAATTTGTTTTAATTTTTTTTTGCTGTTGTATGGTGCATACACTCTAATAATGTTTTTGTTTTTCTTAGTTTTATTTTTGTTTTAACCAAAAAAATTACCCCAAAAGATCTTCTTAATAATGAAGTGTTTTGTAAAATGTTTATAATTTACGATTTTTCAACTACATATTTGTATTGTTTAGGGTATTTGTATAGTTTTGGTATTAATTCTAGGTAAATAAATAGTTTATGGTTGCTAATGGAAAATAATTTATGTAGATAAATTAATTTTTATTTCTCCATAAATAGTTTATGTTATTAGCTACGTAGATATTACGAAAAATAGATATAATTCAAATAGTTTCATAATTAAAATCAATATTGCTTTATTGTGATAAAGGAATTTGTATTTAAACTAAATTGTAAGATAACAATTTCACCATAACGTGAAATTGTGTAATTCCATAATCAATCATGTTTAAAATAAATATTTATGCACTTCTGTCTAACAATTGCTTCCAACACATGGAATTGTGAAAAATATTTAAACAAAATCAAAATTCCTAGAATAAAATCAAGCAACATTTCAAGGATACTGCTAGACATATGTACATATGTACAAACCTACATACATATGTATGTACACATGAAATAGCGAGAAGAAGAGGTTAAGACACTTCGCCCACAAAAATATTTTTAATATTAAATATAGCCCTTTTTATGATACGATTATGTATTTTATTCCATATACAAATACTCAAGAAATAACAAAAACTAAACATTCTAACATTGCGATAAAACAAAATATGTTTGCCGTTTGTTAATCCTATTAAAGCGTACAAAAGATTTAAAATGTCTCTTCCAAAAATTCATAATCATAAACCCATATTTGAATGAACGAGATGAACACAAACAAAAAAAAAATGCCAAATATACGAGTAATGTTGCAATATGTAGAATATGTTTGGTTGTTCTTCTTTTTTTTCGCTCGGTTTATTTGCCAAGAAATCTACCAAGAAACAACAGAAAACTTTAAATGTAAAATATATGAACGAATAAACTGAAAAGATGAAAATAAAACAAAAAAAATATATAAAACAGCATAAAAACAATTTCAAATCGATAATAATCACACGAAGAATATTCATTCGTAGAATTAAAAAGACCTTGCAACAAAAATTCAAACTTAAAACTTCACAAACACGACAACAACAACAGCATCGCCACTAACGAAAAAAGTTACTTTAAATACTTCACTAGTGTTGACAAATTGGATTGATGGGTACCCACTTATATTCGTATTTATTTAGTTGATCTGGTGATTGGTGAAAGAATTTGACATTCCCTAAAATCCTGTTACAGTTATGAGATTTTAACATCCCTGCAAATAACGCGACTAGTCCATACATGCATGTAAAGACTAGACCAAAGAGGAGTAGGAGTACTCCAAAACTACTCCAAATATATGAAAAAAGGTGGTCGATTTAACATTGCGATGTCCTAGGATTGGACCATTTAACCCATCGGAGTAGTCCCAAAACTACTCCATGGAGTAGTCAAGAGGGTTGGTTCGTGTTAACACGAAACCATGTCGTTTACCTACAAACTCTTGTTTAACTATGACATGGTCCATGACTGCATTACATTGGACCATGTTGTAAGTAGTCCATTTCATCTAAAATGTATCACGTACACCAATATTATTTGCAGGGATGCAGCTATTTCTTAACCATAATTTTAGGCAATTTATGCCAAAATCTATAATAATTTTTTTTGTTGTACCATTCTATATGTAGTGCTTCAACAAGAACTATGTTTTTCTAAATAAAATAAGGCATTTATGTACGTGCAAATTATTAAATGTTTTTTGCATTGATAAGAATGAATGTTTATATCGTATATATATTCAGCACGACTAGGAATACCTATACAGTGCCCATGTTCCATAACTCCCGCGTCGAGAAACTTTTCGTTAAAAATGTGTGAAATGAAATGCCAGAAATTTAAATAAACATTTGTTTTTCTCACATATACACCTAGTATATGTATAAAACAGTTTTTAAAAAATGGGCGCTATATGGGAGATATAACCTATTAAGGACCGATCATCCAACAATAATGTCATGATCTCTGTGAATATAAATATTATGTATACTTTTAAAAGATTTATGGAAGTTAAAGTAAATTACGGTCTCTTCTATGGGAGTTTCGACTAATTATAGACCGACCATTATAACATTAGGTGTCATCATTTCTGTATATATCAAACTTATTTGTGTTGAATTTTATTTAGATACTAACATTTTTAAAAAATTTATGGTCGTTAAAGTGATTTTCGGAAGTGGGCCTTATATGGGAGCTATCTGCACAAAATTTGTTGATCTGATTTGGCTTTATTTATCACTCATTTGTGGTAAAGTTTGTTTGGATACTTGCATTATTTAAACATTTATGATATTTAAATCCTAATTTCGGGAGGACATTTGTGTGGGGGCCAGGTGAAATAGTGGACCGATTTCCACCAATTTCAATCCCAAATTTTGTCGAAATATCTTCAAAATTGCGACCTGTACTCTGCGCACAAGCTTTACATGGACAGCCAGCCAGCCAGGCAAAGGGACGGATATCGTTAAATCGACTCAGAAAGTGATTCTGAGTCGATTGGTATACTTTAAGGTGGGTGTTGCCCCAATTTTTCGCAGGTTTAAATAGATAAACCTCCATCTCACATTTAGACATTTTATGGACAGATTCAGAATTTTTTATAATCTTAACAACCAATGCATAAAAATTGTTTAAAGCCAAAGCCAATATTAAGTCTGGGCAATGATAATATTTTCGATTTTTGTTGGTGATTTTTTACCTAAAGAGTCTGTCTTATTCATAAATCCGAAATATTGTAATAGTGATTCCATTTTGATTAACAGGTAATTTTCGGTGCCTGGCCTGGTCGCCTAGATCGTGTGATATCTTTGGCATTATGTGCAGTTAAAGTCATAATTAGCGAGATACCTCCTGTTTTAATACAGCAATGCTGGAAATTGTAGTAAATGCTGAAAAGAGTGATAGAAAATTAGAATCGACAACCAACAGCGTAGTCAGCGACCAATATTTTATTAAAATTATTCTTAAAAATGATATGTCAAAGATTGTTCTTTCGGGAAAAATTTAAGATTTCGACATCCAGTTCTATTTTAAGTGTTTAAAAAAATTAAAAAAAGGTCTAAACAAATCACCCTCTTCTTCAGTAGTATCTGAAGCACTTACCAAATTTTAGAATGCACCTCCCGACTGAACTGGAGTATGACATGCACTTTTCCTGCACTTTTTACTATAGACAATGAGGAAACTTTGAAAATAAACTAGAATAACTGAAAAGAATATTTAAATCTAGACTGTTCTTAAAATACACTTCATCGGATATAAGGAGAGAGACCCATCTTTTTCATTCATATTTGCCAACATCTTTTTCTGTAGATTAAAATAAGTGATATAATAATAAATACAAGAACAATACGGGCTATATTATGATAATAGAAAGAAGAAGAAGTAATTTTTAATAACTTCCAGAGGTCTGAAAAATATATACATTCCCTTATTTTGAATTAATAAAAATATGAGGAGCCAAAAAGTGCTTCAATGAAAGGTTTTTATCTTTGTGAAAACACTTAGAAACAATACTGGTTACTTGGTAATCACCAACTAATATTTTAGTACCAGCACAAGGCATAAGGAAAAAATTAAAGAAATCACAAACAAACAACATTTGTTGTTGCTGTTGTTATTTATAATTTTAAATTTATAGCAATAATACAACAAATCTATGAATAGATGTTTGTTTGTTGCTTTGTTTTTTTCGTATTCTTTTTTCTCCCAGACTTTTTTGTTTTGCTTTAAAACTGCACAAAAGGACACAAAAATGTACTCGCTCGCGTACCATCATGTTTAATGTGAAAAAGGAGGGCAAAAGCATGGCACATGCAGCAATCACATTGGCAGAAACATGGTAACAATCTTTTGGCAGTCGTGTGTGAATGTTAAAATCGCGCTAAAAGGAAACACCAGCCAGCAAACAATAACAAAATCACAGCTAAGAACAACTACAATAACAACACATGTGTTGTGTGTGTTGTTTTTGCCATGGTCTAAAACACTTTGTCAAAAATATTAACAACAACTCCAACAACATTATAACCATAAAAACAAAAAGACGAAGAGAACAGAACAGAAAAAAACATATTTAAACAGCAACCATTGATTCAGCCAGAGGTGCATATGGTGGGCAATAATAACACCAACAACAATTGGGCAACCCCAAGTTCAATTCACCTTTAAGTGAAGGCAAAAAAAAAAATTAAAAAAAAGCTGAAAGCAATGTTAATAGCATTATACAATTTTAAAGTACTCTACAAAATGTTTAACAAAGAAAGTCGAGGAAAATGTGGAACTCGTAGCAATTAAATACGATTGGAAAGTTATTTCTAGAATTTTAAGTTTAAACAAGCTGTTTCATTACTATACCATTATTATTTCTTATCAATGCGATGAACATGATTAGGTCTACACGTGTCAATTGTTAACTAAGTCAACTAATAGTTTTAATTGGATTTAAAAACAATTTTGTATGAAGAGCACATTGTAAATAGACCTTAGGTAATTTTCCTGTTTAGTATGTATTAGTGGAATGCACTAAAAGTTTATTTTCAAAATTGTATTATTTCTTAATTTCCTATATTAACAACTTCCAAGTAAGTACTTTGTAATTGCTTACAATTTCTACGGTAGGTTACCTCATACAAATAAATATTACAATATAGAAAAAAATATAGCAAAAAAAAATCATTGCAGCTGATTCAACTTTGAAATTTAGCATACTGCTTATAAGTGGTTATATTTTGGAGTAACATTTTCCTCTTTCTTCGTCTGCTCTTCTCGTCACAATAGTAACCACATTGCGATAGTTCGTACTTGTGAGCCAAACATACAGAAAAACCTACAAAAAAAAAAAAAAAAAAAACAGTTCCAAGGAAGTGGTTCATGCCATTGTCTTATCAATGAACAAGATCAATATGCACGATATCAATATTTGCTGGGATGAATGCTGCTCGAAGGAGAAAAACAAATAAAAATAAAGCACATTTAACTAAATTGTAATAAAAAGTAACAAAATATAAATAAATATAAATAAGAGTATTGTATGTTTAAAAGAAAATTGTATCTTATTTTGGCAGAGGAAAAGACACCTACATATTAAAAATCTTTATATGACGAGTTCATGTAATAAGAATAATGCTCATAATAATAATAAAAGTTCATCTGAAACTTATAACACAAATATCTGTTTTTGAAATGTATTTCCTCTTTTTGTGTTTTTTTATTATTATTTGAAAGGTTGAAATCATGAATTTAAATCGTAATTAATATTTTTGAATTAAGCCAAGCATAAGAAATAATGCATAATAAATAATACTCTTAAATATTAAAGCAATCCTTTGTAATTTTATTTACATTGTAGAAACATTAAATATTTAAAATTTATGTTTAGTATTTAGAGGAATTCAACTTAAAGCAAACAATAATTACATTTGAAACAAGTGAAATTGTATGTTTAACATTGTATGATACACTTAACTGATAGTGAACACGATTTTGAGCAAAGTCTATTTTGTCAAACCTTCAAAATGACAAAAGAAAAATATTTTAAAAACAAGTAAGAAAGTGTAGTCGGTCAAGCCCGACCATATAATTTCCTACACCCAGTATAAAACAGTTTTTCAGAAATGGGAGCTATATGGGAGATATAACCTATTGTGGACCGATCATCCAAAACTTTAGTGTCATTTTTTTTTTTTTTTTTTTTTATAATACATTATATTTATTTATTGAATCTTCAGATATTGAAATGACAATAAGTTTTCGAATCTTAATACTAAAAGAAAATAATAAGTCCAGCCAGTGCTAGACAAAATATTATGATACTACAAAAAAATTTACATCCACTGATCCAGTCATCTGTTTTGCGTTTGAGTTAAAGCAAGGGTATCCCTCCTTCTCAACCGAACATGGCCACTAAAGTTAAGGATGTCTCGTGCAAGTGGGTTTGGATGGTGTTCAAGTTTGCTGACATATTTTGAGGCGTATTTTGTAAATTCGTCTTTCACCAAAGGAATGCCTAGATCTTTGTGAATTCGAGAATTTTTAACGTACCATGGAGCTGCAGTAATTATACGTAGAATTTTATTTTGACCTCTTTGAATTTTTTCAATGTTGGATGCTGAGGCAGTACCCCATAATTGAATTCCATAACACCATATTGGCTTTAGAATTGCATTGTACAACAAAAGTTTACAATCCAACTTTAATGTAGAATTTCTGCCGATTAGCCAATTAAGTTGCACTGCTTTTAATCTCATCTGTGTAAGTTTTGCGTCAATATGAGACTTCCAGGTTAAACGACGATCGAGGTGGATTCCGAGGTATTTGACTTCATTGTGTTGCGGAATAATTTGGTTATTTATTCTGATGGACGAGCAGGTATCTTTTCGCAATGTGAAAGTTATATGAATACATTTCTGTTCGTTAACCCTGATTTTCCAAAGCTCAAGCCAATTCTCTAGTTTATAAATATAATTCTGCAAATTCTGTGATGCTATTTGATGGTCCTTATGAACGCTAATAAAGGCTGTATCGTCAGCAAAAGTTGAAGTATGTATATTGGGGTCTGACGGCATATCGGATGCATAAATCAAATATAAAGTAGGACCCAGTATGCTACCCTGGGGTACTCCTGCTTCAATTGGCTGAGCGGGGCTTAAAAAATCGCCTTCTTTGATTGTAAATTTGCGACCATATAAATAACTTTTCATAAGTTTGTGGGTGTTAGCAGGCAGAGCTAATTTTATTTTGTGCATTAAACCTTCATGCCAGACTTTGTCGAACGCTTGGGAAACATCAATGAAAAGCGCGGAACAGTATTTTTTCTCTTCAAACGACCGTCTTATCACATTTACTAATCTGTGTGTTTGTTCGATGGTACTGTGTTTAGCTCTGAACCCGAATTGATGATTTGGAATACATTGAGTGTCGTTCAAATTTGGAATCAACTTAGCCATTAACAATTTTTCAAACAGTTTTGAAATTGTCGGCAGTAGGCTAATTGGCCTATATGACTCTACTTTGGTGAGGTCCTTCCCTGGCTTAGGAATCATGGTAATCATAGATACCTTCCAATCTGCAGGATAGTATTCTAGGCGTAAAATAGCATTGAAGATAAAGAGAATAATTCTTCTAGCTACACGAGGTAACTCCACGAGCATTTTGTTGCTGATTTTATCCATACCTGGAGCTTTTTTAAGGTTCAGAGTACCAATAGCGCTTTGAATATCATTAAAGCTAAGTCTTAGAGGTACAGGAGGTCTAATAACGAGTGGTGGCAATTCAGTTGCATTATTTGAGTTGTTTATAGTAAACACATTTCTCAAATAGTTAACAAATAAAGTCCCTTTCTCGGAATCGTTTCTAGCCCAGTCACCAATCGGATTTCGCAAAGGAGGCTTTCCTCTAACTGGTCTTTTTAAACCTCGTGCCGCCTTCCATAACGAATAGTCAGATTGTGGGGAACTGTCAATTCCCTCCAAGTATGATTTAAGTGAAGCCATTCTTTGGGTTTCTAAGAAATTTCTTAGTATATCTCTGCATTCCCGTAGCCTAGCTTTCAGTTGAGGAGACCTGTGAATTTGCCACTCTCTTCTAACTCTTCTTTTTTCTGTCAGGAGATGTTCGAGTTCAGCGAAATAAGTTCTGTTTGTCCTATTTCTGCATTCAACGTCATATGTGGAAGCGTGATGCACAGCTCTTCGTATGTCCTCAGTAAACTTGCCAATCGACCCATCAATATCCTCGGTAGTTCTCAACACTACATTTTCCGTGCAGTGGGAACTTAAATACTTTTTATACTTTATCCAACTTACTCTGGATTTAGACATGTCCCGAAATGGAGAGCCATACCCTTGAAGGAAACGCATTGAAATAATAGAAGGAGAGTGATCTGAAGACAAGTCTAATGAAGGCTCCACTTGTATCGATTCTACAGGGATATTTTTCACTACTCCGAAGTCAATAATATCGGGAATCTTCCGTCGGTCCGTCGGCCAGTAGGTGGGATGCCCGCTTGAGAGTACATCTAAGCCCATTTTGGCAATGGTGTTGAAGAGTTCACGACCCTTCGGGGTCACTAGACGTGAACCCCAAAATGTGTGTTTGGCGTTAAAGTCACCAGCAACCAAAAATCTAGCTCCAAGAGAATTGAAGAAGCTGTAGTATTGATGTTCTTTTATTGAAAATCGAGGCGGCGAATAAATTGATGATAAAACAAAGTTGTATTGACAGAATTCAATACAAATGTTTGTTGCTTGTAGGTAATCCTCACATATGTTGTTCATTAAATAATGTTTTATTCTGTTCTTTATAAGAATTGCCGAACCTCCACAAGCTCTTCCGCGGGGATCTTTAGTATCGTACAACACGTAGCCATTAATTTTGAAGTACCCTGTCGCCGTCAAGTGAGTTTCAGCAATCATCATGACATCAATCTGCTTATCCATCAGGAAGTGTTCCAGTTCGTTTTTATGTTGGCGGAGGCCGTTCGCGTTCCAAAAACAAATTTTTAAACAAATCATTTCTTTAAAATTGCTTGTAAGATAGTGGATTGCATTTTCAGCATTTCCTGCATCATGGATGTCATAGTGGTCGTAAAAGTGTTCATAGTTTGGACAAGTGTCTGCAAAGTAGTCTCTAGAGTGTTAAATTTTAGGCTCGTAATATTGAGATTTAGGTTCCTGCTCCAAACCTGGCATATTAGATTTAACCACGTTAGCGTAAGAAACTTGTCTAGAACTAGGCGCGTTTTCATGACTAGTGGGCCGTAACAATTGAGGAAAATTGTTACTCGATGCAAAATTAGGCTGTTGTGGATGAACAGGTAATACTGACGTCTTGTTGGTCCTTATGCCTTTCAAATGAGTGTAAACTGGACAACCTCTATAATTTGCGGTATGATTACCTCCGCAGTTACTGCATTTTTTGATTTTTGAGTCGGTTTTCGACTTATCACATTGAGCAGTTGTATGTAGTTCCCCACATGCAACACAAACTGACGGCAATTTACAATATGCTTTAGTGTGACCAAATTCTTGACAATTAAGACACTGGACGGGTCCCTGACGCTTATGCGGTTCTTCCACGGTGATTCTACGATGCAGAAGGTAAATCTGATTGTAGATGGGATGGGACTCGTTTTTCTTTAAGACTATATCTCCGGGTTCCAATTCCACCCTGAACATAGGCTGAGGAATCTTTTCACGGTTTCTAATATTCGTTATGTTCTTAATTTTGAAGCCATTTTCCATTAAACTAGTCTTTATCTCGGCAGGATCAACATCTGGGTCTATACCCTTTAGAACGACTTGGAGTCCTTTTGCGCTTTTCAGCTGGTAGGTATAGAAATCCCTACTCTCCCTCTCCAACTGGTTGGACAATTTTCGAAAGTCATCTTCCTTTTTCACTTGAATTTTGGTTTCGCTGATATTTCCATGTTTAATTGAGGTTACGCTAAACATATTTTCACCTATTACCGAAACAATTCCTTGTACCAATTTACTGGAAGTGGGCTCTCTCAGATAAATTGGTGGGGGCTTAAACGTTTTTTTAGGAAGTTCTGGATCATCCGTCTGGAGGAGAGCAAACCTGTTTTGATCATTTGGATTGTCAATACTCACGGTCTTGGGAGCTTTTGAATTTGATGACGTTTGAGCAGATGTCGGGCTCCTCTGTCGCTTAAGAACTGTGACGTATTTATCCATACCTACTTGTTTTCTAGGTTTGACTGCACTATTTGATGTAGAAGATATTGATGTTTTATCATCTGATGAAATCACTATATTGGGCGAACAGGAACGGCGCCGTTCTACGGCTCTTGTAGTGAGAAGATTCTCCACAGATTTTTTTAAGGATTCTTCCTCAGAGATCCATAAAGATTTTCTAGTCGAGCTAAGCTCTTTCTCAGAATTACATCTGAGAGGAACACTCATACAGTTTTTATGCGATTTTTAATGTTTTTTATTATTTTTTTTTTAATGTTTTTTATTTTTTAATGTTTTTTATTTTTTTTTTTTTACCGTAGGTATTTTTACCTATTACGAATTATTTTTTAACTTTTTGTTTTATTTCGACCTATTACACTTTTTCACCTATTACGATTTTTTCACCGAAAATTCAGCCGCACTAAAAATAACACGTCCGAACAGTTCAACAACACTATGTGTAATGATTTAGTGTCATGATGTCTTTAAATATAAGTATTATATGTGTTAAACTTTATCTCGATACAAATACTTTTAAACGATTTATGAAGTTTGAAGTAAATTATGTAAAGGGTCTTATATGGGAGCTACGACTAATTATGAACCGACCATAATAAAATTGTACCGAATTATTTTTAGACATATGAAATATATTTTCGTTCAATATTATTTGGATATCAACATTTTTGAGAGAGTTAAGCTCTTTAAAGTGATTTTCGTGATTATGTGATTATGGGAACTGCGAGTAATTATGGACCGATCTGCACAAAATTCGTAGATGTGATTTGGCTTTATCTACCACTCATTTGTGATAAAATTTGTTTGGCTACTTGCATTATGCAAACATTTATGATCAGTAAACCCCAATTTCGGGAAAATATTTGGCTGGGGTCCAGGTAAAATAATGGAACGATTTCCACTTACCAAATTTTACCGAAATATCTTCAAAATTGCGACCTGTACTCTGCGCACAAGCTTTACATGGACAGCCAGCCAGCCAGACGGATGAACATCGTTAAAACGACTCAGTGATTATGAGTCGATCGGTATACTTTAAGGTGGGTGTTGGATCAATATTTCTGGGTGTTACAAACATCAGCAAATATAACAAATATAGAAAACATGAATATTTTGCAAAATTAAAATCATGGTGTAAAGCTAGATTGACGCGATTGAAATTTTCTTCAAAATGCTTTAAACTATTAATAACTTTTGAGTGCCCCGATAGACTATGCGATAGAGTGCCAGACTATTAGTCAAAGGGTTGTGGGTTCGATTCCCGCCAAAGACTCTGGGTGTTTTCTGCAGATAAGTCAAAACCTTCGCAGTTTGTATTTGTTAATTATTAAAAAAAAACATTAATAACTATACAAGGTGAGTGCAAATCGGCTACAAATACAACACAATACAGAAATAACAGAAATTTTGTTTGTGTAAAATAATGTACTACTGTCCAAATTATTGCTAATTGTTGCGCAGGTCTCTAGCAACAATTTGGCCTTCAATTAGTCGACGAGTTATAGCCAAAAAACCATATAAACAATATGCTGAAAATCGGCATTTGACTACAAAGTTCGAAGGTCGATTAAAAAAAATTCGAACTAACATAAACAAACGCCCCTCACTCTCTGAATCGACCTAACTTTTGCTAACCTGAATTTGTTCTACAGTGCTATTATACAACGTACCACTCCTACGACACTACTACATCAGTTGTGAATTGAACAATTAAAACCATTAAAAAGTGGTGTTTTTAAAGATGGCTTTAGACGACATAATATACTACATTACGACTTGATGAAGGAAAACTATTTTCATTTTATTTTATTCAAACATTTGAAGTTATTCGAATAACACAGTACAACACAAAAAAAATTACGGGGTTCCGACGATTGATTGTTGTTAAGGAGACCAACAAAAAATATACGTGTGTCGGCGATTTGATAGATCACATCAGAATTTCATTTTAGAAGCGGTTAAAAATTCCCAGCTCTGGCCTGTTCTTGCAGCATATCGGTATATAAAACTATGTTTTCTTTACGTCATTTTTGGCTTTATTCTAAGAAATTGTAAAAAACACCCCGAAAAAAGGAAGGGAAAAATTAAAATGTTGGCCATAAAATTTTACTATATATGTCAGAACACACCAAAACCCAAAACTTAACACAAACACTAAAAACCAATCAAATTCAAGATTGTCCATTAAAGTTTAATTTAGTTATTGTTCACATATGTGGGTCATCCCATCTCTGGCGGGAAGGTTTGACGTCTAATACTTTTCTCACTCACTCGTTTTTGTTTTCGATTTCCATCACATACCTGTATATGTTTATATTATGTTGTTTGGATATCCTGCAACAACTGTTTTGCTACGCCGAAGTCTAATGATGCAAAAAAGTAGGATCCACGCATTATTAAAAACTGATCCCCAATTGTTTGAGAGAGAGAGAGAGAGAGTTTTATACCATGACATTTTCCTGTATCCCGGATACCAAATAATCTTTATGGGAAACTGTTTTGTTGTCTCGTTAAGACTTCTAGAACAGTCAATGACTGTTGACATACTCAGCAATGATGATTCGAAAAAGACAACATAAAGAATGTCTGCCTCTAAAACACTGGGAAGTTGACCTGAAGTAAATAGACTAATACCACTAGAGTATAGCCTTGCAACGTAACATGCAGTATTCAGAATCTTACAATTGCCATGCTCATTGGCAACTATTTCTCTACTAAATCCAGTCGAATAATTTAACGCATCTTAGGGTTTAATGAAAATAGTACTGGTAACACATATTGACTCTACTTTCTGTAATTTTTTTTAACATTTCCAAGTAAACGATCCTTGGAATCAATTTCGACCAAGTATGACTATTCCGAAATTGTGCTAATTGTGTTCATAGCAATCCTTCAAGTACTATTACTGCGCCATTGAGAAACGCCATCGTCAGTTCAGTCTCTAAACCCTATTTTTCCAGTCAGAAACAATTTCCCTGCAAAACCTGACCTCAGCCAAAACAGTAACCCCATAAAGTCTTCGACTCCTACGTCTGTCCTATGTCCCAAATTTTGTTAATTTATATATAATTTAATAATTGTTATGTGTGTCAGAATTTATATCGAATGCCACTAGTAAAGCCGTAAAATATTACAGTGTACGACGACGTTTCTTTACACACTAACTATCGATGCAGGTCTTTGGCACAGCTAACTTCCAATTTTACTTAGTCCAACTTGACCTAGATGTACTCTAGTTTTGCTCATATATAAAGTCCACAGCTTACCAAACAGCCAACTAAGCAGGGCAATAGCGAAAAGTTCATCTAAGTTATGAGGATTTGAATAAATATAATAGTGTTGATCCTCTTCACATTACTAATATGAGATAAGCAATCTTTAGTCGTGAATTCCTTTGTAGTAATGTTTTCCAAGTACAAAATTGTTACCTTTGTAAAGGTTCGGTGTTATTTACAGGTCACTTATCCTATATATCCTCATAAAGGAAACTAGTTGCGATTGACTGAGGTGCATGTCGAATTGTCTAATGTAATTTGCTGTTGATTGAATTTCCAGATTAATATTTTACTGCAGAGCAAATTAACTACAAAAAAGAACTATTTTTCATTGTTCTCTTTGCATAAGTAAAGTCGCCTTCGTCATCTTCCTCTTCTATTCCATGATATTCAGTTTGATGCTCAACTTACTATCCAGAAATTTCGCTCCGTCGATAAGATTTCACTTTTGTTCAAACGATGAACCGAAACACAGATTTCTAGTTCCGTTTCGATAATATTGAATGCAATTTATTCTTCCTTATTTCGACACATGAGTTAGACATCCTTGTAGATTTGTGAAATAGAAGCATAATGGCTGTATTAGACTGAATTCTTGACCAGATTCCATTCACATGCAGTGAGGTTCATGTTTTGGCAGGATTGTAAGCCGACAGATTATTACATTTTTAGAAAATGTTTTTTCAGCATACGTAAAGACATTTTCTTATAATGATAAACCAGCATGAATTTTAGCCAATGAAATAAAAATATGTTAATTTTCATAGTGTTTAAAGGCATGTTCGAATTCTTTAAATATTTGAAACCACAAATGCAAATAAATTTAAAATGCAAATGTATAGATATACAAAATTATCAAAACTAACTTTAAAAAACAAAACAAAGAATGAATACATTTCAAAAGCATAGTTACATTGTAAAAATAAAAGTATTCCCTCTGACAGATAAATAATATACAAATACAAATTCACATTTAATAACACTTTACAAAACAACCCAAAGTCCATAATAATAGCAACTATTTCTTAGACCCACATCCGTTTCCGTTTTAAACAACAAACTTTCTATTGAATGAAATAAATATATAAATGCATCCTTATGACACAATAAAAGAAAGCTAAGTATTTTGAAAGACAACAATCAAGAAAAAATGCCTGCGACACTTCTTCATCTTCTATTTGCTACAAAACATACAAACAAATATGTTAAAAAAAGGATGCTTAAGAAATATGGCTGCAGTAGTATTTTTTTTTACTTTATTCAACAATAATGACAGCACTGATGTCTTTTTGTTGGGCGCTGCAACAAACGAACAAATAAATGGATGAACAACAATAAAACAACGAAATGTATGTTTTCTATGAAGCAACATCACTTCCTATTTCCTGTTGAAAATGGCAATTCAACAACTTTTTCCTGACATTTACAGTGTAAGATAGAAATACGACTGAGACGGCAACATTGCTTCTCGCACTAACAACACCGTCTTTTATCATATTTTTTGTTATTCCCAACAATACACACATATACATACGTACTTACAAATGTACAATGTTTTTGTATTTGTAATCTAAAGGACCAAAGTCTGAAAGGAGCATAATAATGAAAAAAAATTCTTGTTCAAAACAAAATAAAGATGGCAATAGCGATACCATTTCGTAAATGATTTAATGACGTCGAAAATTTATTGTGCGTAAAAGAAAAGCACAAAGAGATTGTGTGAAAAAGAGATATTTAGAATATTTTGTATGTGTGTCTGTTACAAGAAAATAAATAAATTATGGCAATATGCTTTTTTTAAAGTGTTTTCAAGTAAAATCGCCTTTAAAAAACTTTTGATGCTAAATCCTAGGAAGACATATACACAGGTAAGTCTTCAAAAGGGCGATAACTCAACAAGAGTGTCTGTAACTTAGAGAAGATGACAAGATCTGCAGAAAGAGTATTTATACTTCCATCATTGCGAGAAGGATACAAGAAGGTATTTCTTTCTTGAATACTTTAAATGATGAGGACAACGTTTAATGGAGAGTATTTGAACATTTACTTGATACTCACTAACTTTGCGGAAAATCCAGTTTAGGCGAATATGGCATCAGATCAAAGCCTCGTATGTACCAATGTACGGACTACAAACAGTGATGATTTACTTAAGGTACGGTCAGATTTGGCTAATATTTGTCGAAAAATACGTAACCACTAAATAAAATATATTTAAACTCATTTATTTATTAAAAAAAACTTCGTTTATTTAGAACAAGCCACAACAAATATTTAGTTCTGTTTTATTTAATGATGTTTGATCTTGCAAAACTCTTGTAAAAGTAAACAACGTCAAACAAATTTGTGTTAAAATAGGTGGTTACGCTTTTTTGAGTAAATATTTTCCAAGTGTGACCGTACCTTTAGGCTATATTCAATTAATTTATATTATATTCCTCATAGGTAGAGAAACTCGGCATTTTTCAAAGTCAGGAGAAGCTCACACACCAAGCGGAATGATATTCGGTCAATAAATTTATCAGCTTTATTTCTGAAAATACTGTTAAGGATTACTGAATGTTGCAGCTCACCAGAGTCTTTATCTAGTTCCACGCGTACCACGCGCATTAGCCAGGGGACTTGTCCACAACTGGTAATTGGTGAGGTTCTTTTGGGAGCCTGTGGCGGGAAGAAGGTTTTTCGATAAATCACTGATGTTTGTACCAGTGGAAAATTTCCGGGCAACCAAAAAATCACTAGGTGCTGCTGCTAAAACAACCGAGCCAATGAAAGTAGTGATGTCAATTAATGCTTAAAAACGTATTGAATGGAACGGACGGACTCAACGGTACAGTTTTATTAGGAACTTCAACTAGGTTCACATAACTGGACATGCTGGGCTAATGGTAGCGAGATTTGTCCAGCTGGGGTGGAATCTGTTCTTTTCGATAATTGTCCTAGGCTGTGATACTTTACTAAACTGCGGATGGTTGAGATAAAATAGCTCAAGCATGTAATAGCAAAGTGTTTGTACATTGATCCTTGTATGTTAATACACATACATATACGAGTATAACAAGATTTTTAAAATTTTGCTAATGCTAGGTACTATCAGGTTTGTTTTGATATTGATGTGAACAAAACCGTATACTTTCCGACAAGTTATAGAACAATATACACCTCGCAGAAACTAATTTTTCTGAAACTCGAGCACGCTGTGATTAAATGAGTCCGACTATGGTTGATGTTAAAGATTTTTGGGCTATAAATTCTAGAAATTTCAAATAAAGAACTCTAGAAGGTTTACATTAGGCGCTTTGTCGGCTGCTTCAAATCTCCAATACTAGAATCTAAATACCGGAAACTCAATCAGGTAACTATTACTTTTATTTGCTATTTACTTTTATCACTAGGATTTCATTGTGTAACAAACGCAGCGGATGAAAGTTGAGAAATTGAAATATCTTCATACGAATCGCATCTAACATACGCTCAAGCCATACTTAATCACCACCTAGAGGAAGATGATATTTCATCAAAAATAATCTTGAGTGATGAGGCCCATTTCCATCTTAGCGGGTACGTATATAAGCAAAATTTACGCTTCTGGGGCACTGAAAATCCGCGTGTAACCCACGAAGAGCCATTACACCCGCTCAAAATCACTGTATGGTGTGCTGTTTTCGCTGGAGGAGTCATCGGACCTTTTTTCTTCGAAGACGTCGCGGGCCAAACGGTTCCGGTGAATGGTGAGCGCTACAGAGCAATGATCAACGAGTTCTTTTTGCCGCAACTTGATGAATTGGGATTAGAAAACATGTGGACGGTGCAACAGCACACACTGCATGTGCCACAACCGATATGCTGAAGGATGCATTTCCCGGGCGCCTAATCTCCCGTTTTGGCGATTTGCACTGGCCAGCAAGATCGCCTGATTTGACCGCTCCAGACTTCTTTTTGTGGGGCTTTTTGAAGTTGCGGGTTTATGTCAACAAGTCTCAGACTCTTGCAGCTCTTAAAGAAAATATCCGTCAAGAATGTGAGGACCTATTGCGGGAAGTTTTGGCCAAAGTGATGGAAAATGCCATAAAAAGGGGTCGAATGACAATCAACAGCGGCGGCTATTTACATGACATCATATTATCGACTAGAAGTAAAAAAATTAAAAGTTTTTCATTTTTTTTTAATTACAGCCAAAATACATCTGAAGTTTACTTTTGCGCCACCTTGTAGAAACGAATCAATTTAATAAATAATATGATGCTGTACTAAATTGCTGAATTATAAGTTTAGATTGATTATACAATGGGAACTTAGCTTGAACTGTGTCTCATAGCATCATAATGGGGCAATCTAGCTTAAGTAGAATTTATTTATGTAAACATTTGGAAACAGTTTTTATACTTTAGGAACTTGGGTAAGTAAGACTTGACAACTTCGTGTTTATATTTCCACGGAGTTCGTTAAAACCTTAAAAATAAATATATATCCAATATACATTTGTATGTTACTTATCTTTAATTAAAACATGTCTATGAATAATAATAACAAAATTCCAAACTTCTACTTCAACTAACTATAATTGCAACCAAATAGTTTCAATATTAAAATAAATACACCATCAAGTCTAAAAACTTTAGATTAAACGCAAAGCGAGACAATTTGTTTTGGAAATGCTGCTCAAACATAAAAACGATTTCGTAAATGTTTATTAATTGTTTGGAACCAAAAACCAATCTAATGAAAAACTAAACTACACTCTCTCTCCCAAACACAATCTCAGACAGAGATAAAAGCCAAACAAACAAATAAAATAAATGTATGAATCTGTAAATGATCAGAATCAGTACAAATCATGATGACGATGAAGATGATGCAGTATCTCCAGCATCATAATAAAGCACATATACACACACTTAAACAAACAAGGATACACATGAACGTATGAGGAATGTTAGCAAAAAAAAAAAATTATGTATTTTTGTTTGAATATGATGATGATGATAAAGATGAGGAGTATGATATTCGTATTGCCTCATAGTAATTTAATATTTTGTGGCGCCACTATAACTATAAAAAGCCCAAATACAGCAACAACAACAACTTCATATAACAACATATAACAATCAACAATAACAGCAACAAAACAGCAACAACATTTTCGTACGACAAAAATTAAATGACTTTAGTTCAACCATTCATTATGACAACACGCACAAGATGTGGTCTCCAAATGTTGTTCTTGTCTCCCAGATCTGTATTTCTCTTTTTTTTCACTTTATTTTTGGTTTGTTTGCAGTTGGTCAAATCGGTCAGTAGATGCTGCGGCTGATGATGATAATGCTGATCACCATCTTCATCGTCATCATCATCAGCAGCAGTTCATTTATTATCTACAGGAGTAGCAGCAAACAAATATTAAATGTATTTTTTCTACTTCATATAAAAAGCATTTGTTACGTTTGTTTTTTTTTATACGACTCATAAGAAAATGCTGTGGAGTATATTGATGTTGTCATGACGTTTGTAACACATCGAAAAAATGTTGGTAATGTAGCCACAACTTGTCTTGGAATTCCAACATAGCTTTAGTCGTAGATCGTTTTGGAGTTCCAAATTAGCTTCAAACGTAGGTCTTTTTGGAGTTCTAAATTAGCTAAATTAGCTTCAAACGTAGATTTTAGCTTCAATCATGGTTATTTGGAAGTCCTAACATAGCTTCGATCGTAGGTCTTTTTGGAGTTCCAAATTAGCATTAATCGTTAGTCTTTTTGGAGTTCCAAATTAGCATTAATCGTAAGTCTTTTTGGACTTCCAGAATAGCTTTATGTCCATCAAATCATTTACATACTTTCAAACTATATTATCTGATTATCTAAATATCTTAAGATTTCCCAATTCGCAGACTACGAGGTCTGATCAAAAAATAACCATTATTTTTAATTTTTTTAAAAAGTATTTATTTATTCATCAATAACTATCTTGTCCCTACTTGTCAAAGTAATCCCCCTCAGATATAATACACTTATGCCAGCGTTTTTTTCAATCCTGGAAACACTTCTGAAACACGCTTTTTGGTATCGCCAACAGCTCCTGTTTCGATTTTTATTTTATCTCCTCAATCGTAGCAAAACGCTTTCCTTATATCAGTGTCTTCAGTTTTGCGAAGAGGAAAAAGTCAGCGGGGGCCAAGTCCGGTGAATACAGTGGTTAAGGCATGATAACGGTTTTCTTTTTGGCAAAAAATTCACGCACAAGCATCGATGTATGAGCTAGTGCGTTATCATGGTGCAAAATCCATGGTTGGTTTTTCCATGATTCTTTGCGTTTCTGACTAATTGCTTCCTTATTGACCGTACGACCTTGTGTCAAGAATTCATGATGCACCACGCCATTGCAGTCGAAGAAAACAGTGAGAAAAACCTTCACATTTGACCGCACTTGACGTGCTTTTTTCGGTCTTGGCTCTTCTGGACGTTTCCATTGGGATGATTGGGCTTTGGTTTCAATGTCATAGCCATTTAACCATTAAACCGGTTATACCACAATTGAACTTGTGTTCTGCTCATAGTAGACTCGCGAAACGCCACAGTCAACATTTCAAATGTCCTTGCGCATTAAATTTCATTTTTTACACAAAACTTAATACAGTTTCTTTGATCCATTTTTTCGAATAGTAAAAAATCGAAGAGCACACCAAAACACGACTAACCTTTTTATCTGTCAAAAACAAACTGGCAATCCAAAATGGCTGTTATTACCAACATATATAACAGACATGTGTACCAACATAACAGAAAAAATGCGAAAATCGAACATACGTAACTCACGAAATTTTAAAACAACGGTTATTTTTTGATCAGATCTCGTATAAGTTGGAGTTATGTCTTTCATATTCGCCATCACCAAATGAAACCGTGCCAATCGCTTATTTTGCATTTTTTTTTTTTTTGCTTTAGTTTAAAAAGAGTCAAAAAATACAATAATTTCGAACAAGGACTTATTGGTTTTAGTCTGTCGTAGCACGTCCATCTGTATGTCTGGCGTGTTAAAAAAATATTTTGTACACACATTTCTTTATTGCAAATATATTTTTGGTTGTTTGTTTGACTTTATTTGTGATCATTTTGTGCGATAACTTTGTTTAAAGCGTGTGCTTCTTATGATTGCTTATTTTATATAAGAATTTAAACAAAATTCATAGTAATTTTTATAAAAAAAAGAAACAACTACAATAAGAAAACATAAAACAAAATTCAGCACAGTGAAATCGAAAATATTTTAAAAACTTGCTTTTAATACGCGTGACGAAAAAATTCTTTAATCATGTAGTTTTTTTTCTTTTCGAAGTCTACAGCAAACATGTGTTTGGCAGCAAAGTTTATTTAGTTGTTGGTAACAAATTTTAGAAAAGCTATTTGCAAATCATTTATTATCCAAAAAAAAACAAACATTTATGCTGTTAATTTGAATTTATCAATGAAATCTTGGAGAAATGTTCAAATTAAGTTTATGATCGATTTTTGTGCGACTCATCTGTATGGGGAATCACGAAATACTGCAAATGGTAGAGAGGATGTCATCGATACACTTCTATATAATTTATAGCCAACTGCATTTGTTTGGGAAGGAACTGTTAATAAACTTGACAATTGGTCTCTTTGTACTTCACATTGACGTGGAAGAACTTGCGGTCATTATAAGATTTAGGATATTGAAAGTTTAGAATGGTTTTGATGTACGAATGGATTTATATGACGTTAATGTTCTTTCATAAACATCTTTTCTACTATTACTTTCCATTTAAGTATTACACCAAGAGTTCTAAGCGGGATTGTATGATTTATGGAGCATACTTCAGGGATCTTAATCATTTTATAGCTGAATAGCTAAAGATAAACTGGTTGTACGAAATTTGCAAACAAACATCAGCCATTAAACCAACTTCAGCCATTAAACTTCCTGCGTTTTAAGGTTAAACCACGTCTTCCCCGAAGGGACCGCAATTAATTGTCAGTTAGAGGCGAATCCACCGGCTTCTAACTGAACCCGTAGTTCTGGATAAGACTCTTAGTCAGGGCTGAAACAATCAAACTCTAAATAGTTTCAAACACGTGCAAGCTCATGGCTCCCAAGGATTGTAGCGTCAAGGTGATGAAATCACAACAGGACATATTACCCCTTGGGGCGACAAATCACGAATATCTTAATAATTATTTGAATGTTTAGATATTATTAAGAAGTTACATTGAATAAACTAGGATCTTAACCTAGTCAGACATTTATACTTTTGAAAATGAGGCACAACCTAACCTAACAAAAATCCAAACCTACTAACTTTTCCTGCCATCGTCTTTTAAATGTAAAAGTTATGTAACCAAAAACTATTAATTCCTGAGAATTTCACAAATTCAAATATTTATTTGCAGACAGCTGAATTATAACAATAAAATGTCACATTCCCACACTTTATAAGAAACTCATACGATAACAATATTTGAATGAACACTTTAGTTATACTTACATAAGTAAATTGAAATTGGTACAACAACTCTATTGCCAAGGGACACAAACACAATATTAACAACTCTGGTAAACACATTCCAAACCAACCCAACCAACATACTTGTAAAATGTTCATTAAAATACAAGAGTAAATGCAGAAACACCACCCCGCAGCACCCAATGAATAATATATTTAACGTCATTATTAAATAACAACCACCTTTTTTCATTACGATCATAATCATTGTCGTCATCGTCATCATTGTCGTCTTGTAGATTTTCAAAAACATTGGAGTGGATATTTAGTAGACTAGCTGAGAGAATGGATGTAATGGCATAGAAAATCTGTTCTTGACATACTTTTGATAAGTGATTGGGCGTTAACCTTTATGCCTTCTTTCCTTATTTCCTTCCTTCATTTAAGTTTGGTTTATTGTCATGGATTGTGTGTGCGTGTGATGGACCCTCTAATTTAAGATGTCATATGCCATTCGATTGCATATACAGACATAAACACGAGAACACGCAAACAAACAGACAAACACAGGGAGAACGGTCACATAGTTTAGTTGTTGTGACGACAATACTAATGACAGTAAAATTACTTGAACTTTTATTGTCATTTAATGTTTGGCAAAAATTTACTCAAAAAGCGTAACTACTTGTTTTAGCACAAATTTGTTTGACGCTGTTTACTCTTACAAGAGTTTTGCAAGATCAAACATTATCAAATAAAACAGAACTAAATATTTGTTGTGTCTGGTTCTAAATAAACGAATCCAAATATATTTTATTTAGTGGCTACATCTTTTTCGACAAATTTTTGCCAAGTGTGACCGTACCTTTAGAAGGTTTAAACTTAAGTTGAAATATAAAATTCTAACGAAAATATGCTGGTTGTTATATTGTAGTATGTAGTACCAATAATAAAAATATAATTAAGACTAAAGTCACCCCCTCCTGTTTGAGGTTTTCTACTTTCATGAGTTTTAAAAATTATCAAAGTATTTTTTTTTTTATTTTGATCTTACATCACCTTAAATGTCAATTGCAGTTGTAAGTACTTCTCAATTTCATTCATATTGTCCCTCATCTTTTTTGAATGCTTAGCATAATTATAATATATGTAGTTAAGAATGATACAAAATTATTAGCTTAATACTTAAGCTACTCTGGTGGGGATGTTAATGTTAATAATGACGATGACATAGAAGATTTCATAAGTTAATAATAAAATCACGTTGTTTCCCAGGCTTAACTGTTTCTTGGAATAATTTCAAAATATTGTTTATTTGAAGCTTAAGTTAATTTGACACATGCAAAATGCCAAACATACAACAATAATAATAAAATATATACAGTCAGAGTCAAAATTTTGTATACAGCAAACAATAATTTCTGTGAGAAAAAAAAAAATTTTAAAATTTATTTATACGAAAATGTTTCGGATAGGCTAACTTTCTTTTTCTTTTACTGAAAGACATGTTATAAGTCCGCTTTCACACTCATCAATTCTGGCTCTTCAGGGCAAGTATTTTTGGGTGCGAAGGGAAAAGAGAATAAAAGGGGTACAAACTTAACGGTACTAGACAATTTTCTTATTTCCTTATGTTTTTTCTTTCAAGCATGTTGATTTGCATAAAAAAGTAAGAAGCAAGTTCAAAAGAACTTGAACAAAAACTGGTCAGCTAAAACTGAAGAGTGTGAAACAGGACTTTTTTATTGTAAATAAAATTAGAGTTAGGAAACTATTTAAGGAATCGAATGACATGTGGCAAAGACAGTGTTGCATCAAAGCAATGGAAAATATCTCGTCAACTGTTCAAAAAGTTATTGAAAGAAGTAGAGCTAGAGGAAACATCATAACTGCAAAACATACCAATCGGAGACGCTCTCTAATTGATAATATGGAGCGCAAAATCTTCAGAGAGATCCAGAAAACTCCAAAGTCTAGTGTAGTTAAAATAGCTGAAGACATTTCTAAGACCCAGCCAGCGCATCAACAATTAGAAGATGGCTGAAAACCCAGAGACTTCATTGATGAGTGCCTAGAAGAACAGTATATTTCTGCAGTAAATCGTACTTATGTAATGTAAAGACTTTGCCAAAGCTTACCTAACCTCTCTGCAAAATTTGTGCAATAATGTAATATTTAGCGATGATAGTAAATTTGAGGCTTTTTGGGTCAACATCAAGAGGAAAGATCTGGAGAGCAAGAAATAATGAGCTGCTTCCACAGAACCTTAGTGCTACAGTAAAACATAGAGGTGGGTCTTTGCTGGTTTGCGGTTGTATGTCAGCTGCAGGACCAGGTCATTTTGTATTCATTGAAAGTACAATGAATAGCCGAGACTATTAAAAAAATTTAAAGGACAATTTGAAAGGAAGTGCTAAAAATTTAGGTCTTGATATGCCATGACAACTACCCTAAAACACCGCCAGAATTGTCAAGTGGCTACTATACAACGTGCCTAAGCAATTAAATTCACCGCCGCAATCTCTATTAAATTTAAAGTTGTGGTAAGTTTTAGACAGAAACATCAGAAAAAGAAGCATTTCAGCCAAAGACGAAATTACTAGAGATGTGACTGAACCTCATGTAAATTCGAAAAGACGACTAGAGGCTGTAAGCTGAATGGAGGACCAACAAAATATTAACTTTTACTTTTTGGATTTTAGTAATATAAAATAAGGTGTCAACTTTCAACTGTATATTAATTTTTGATTGTTTCTTTCTTCTTCCCACAAAATTTCCATTAAATAAATTTTAATTTTAACCTTTAAATTAAATTTTAAGTTCGTTCAAACTTATGTATATACTCGTATAGATATTTCCTAAAATAATAAAACTATTTTGCTTCAAAGATGAAAAACCGTAGTGTTTACTAAATTTTGATGCTGACTGTATATATGAAATAAAGTTAATAAATTAACAAGAGCAACACCAATCTTCAGAATCATTAAGAATTAAATCATTCAGTTTCACTTTTATTTAAGGATAACCAGGAGTGCACAAACTATAAGAATAACTGGGGAAAGAAGTTTTTTTTATAGAATGTTAAATAATTCATGAAAACCATAATATTAGTAGAAAGAATTTTTATGATTGTTAAATTTAATAGAATAACGAAAAATTAACCCCCTGGCACACGATGTCGAACGATAACGTTCGCTTAGATAAGACTTAAAACACAAACTTGATTGTGGAATAAACAAACTTGATTGAATAAAAAATAGATACGATAAAAAGTGTTTGTCTTATGTCACATAGCAAAATGATATATATTTTCGGGGCCTCAGCATTATATTGTGTTATATAAAAGTATCACTGTAAAACATCTATTCAACTCGCCAGTTTAGAAGAAAAAGTAAATGACTTAATAACAAAGCTTCCTTACCTTCAAATAACCTGTACTGTATCACTCCCTGAACCCATTTGAAATAACTTTACAAAGCTAACTTATCTTCAAATGATCTTTAATTGTGATCTTTACTGAGCTGCAATAAAGAATTCTGCCCTTATTCATAAAACTTACAACAGGTTTATAAAGCAAATTTTGTATGGAAATTTGTTTTATACACCTCTTTTAAACCTGTTGTAAGTTTTATGAATAAGGGGTTTAGTATTTATAAGGGATAGAAAAGTTGATACAGTGGTACTTCTTTTGATACTATTTTATATTCCAAAGTACCGTAAAACTCCAGCGACTCATTTGATAGTTTAACAAATTTAACAAAGCTTCGTAATAATTACTAAGCCACCTTTCCCTGAAATCTTGATTGAGCTGCCGGAATGGACTAGGATCAGAGATAGAAAAGTTAATACGATCGTACTTTTTTAATACTATTTTATATACAAAAGTACTGAAGTGCTTGTTATATCCGTAATCCATCTGGTGTGTTTTGTTTTCTTGATTACTGCTGTTGCCGTTTGTGTTCATTTTATGTAGAGATGTTGTTTAAAATAAAGCATTTATAGCAAAATTTCTTTTAATCATATTTAATTTGTATTCTTATTGAGTTAAATAGAAGTATACAAGCTCTTCCAGTATTGTATTTCTATCATCATTACTTGTTTTGATTTGTCTTACTCAACTTCCAATTAATAATGTAGCAATTCTATGTTTGTATGCTTTGTTTTCTTCTTGTAGACTAATGATGAACTGTTGGCATAGCTTAACATTCTATCCAATAATGCTTCAGTTGATTCTGATATTTGAATTCGTTTGAAATACAAATTGGGCCTTGTTAACCAAATTGAACTTCAATCGTAGGTCTTTATTTAATATATGTTGAGATGAATCTTAATCTAAGTTAGAAGTCTTAGTTGAGTTTCAAACGTAAACAAGTTCTAAGTTCAGTTTTAAACGTAAACCAAGTTGAACTTCTATCAAAAGTATTAATGCAGTCAAAGAAGCTGGACTTAAGCTAGATTTACACGATTGATATTTTCTTCATTAATAGTTATTAAATAAATAAATTTTGAAGAAATTTTGCTGTTTACACGCAAATCTAGCTTAAGTTCAGCTTCAATCCTCGGTACCTATTTATGTTACCTAAATGGAACTTCAATCATAGCTGTATTTGCAGTCTTAGTTTAGCTTCAATCGTAATAAAAGTTGTGCACCGAAAATTCTTTTTCCCAAAAGGTGGTTCCAAAAAGTGGGCGTCCACTACCCCTGACATTTTTGGACTCATCTGCGTTCTGTTTATTCACAACAAGACCAAATTTTTTTACAAATAGCATTACACATATCCATGTCTCACTTTTAGGAATTCTCTTGATTTAGATAGCATTCATATACTTTAGAAATAGCCATTCTCCCATTGCTATTGGTCAAGTGGCAGTTAAATCTGTTTCATATTTCACAGAATTTCGATAAAAAAAAATTGAGAGGTTGCTCTCAGTTGAAATAATACTTCAGCGTCGCAGATGCCTATACAGTACTGGCTCAGTATTTTTGAAGAGTCAGGATTGTTTGCAAAATTAAAAATAAGTACATCTTGGATTGTCAAGATGCACCCATTAATATTTATCGAATAACAGACAGATCCGCAGCACCTTTGATTGTTCCTAAGCCTTCGCAAGAATTTATGTATATATATTTCATAAATCTCATGGCAGCTCCGTTACTCAATTCATTTATTTGAAATTATTATTTTAGTTTTTTTTTTTTTTTTTTGCTACACAAATCCTTCATTCAACATTCTTAAGAAAAATCTACAAAACATTATGAAAACAAACAAATAAATAATAAAAAAAAAACTCATAAAACACATATCAAATGATAATTTATTAGGCAGGCAAACGAGTACGAAATGAAAAATACAAATGAAACCAAAACAAATCAAAATTTTGTTGAACTTCCCAAAAAAAAAAAGAACACAACACTACACACACACACACAAGAAAAAAAGATAAATCCTCCACAAAAACAACAAACTGCTGCATACGATACAGCCAAACAACCATCCATCCATCCATACATCAACTGACAAGGAATGAAGATGAATAAGGTAATAATGTTTCCAAGGCATTTAACAAGCGTTAACCACGAAATCATAATTTTTATTTTGTTTGTTTAGTTTTGAAATTGAATGATTTGTTTCTTTCGCTCTTAGTTAACCAATCTTACTTACTCTTTCTGGGTCCACAACACAAGATGTTTGATGGACACCCATTATAAACGACACCAACAAAAGACGTTTTGTGCCCCCAGTTAAATGCTCAAGTTTTATTGTTTCACTTTGTTTTTGTTTTGTTTTTTATTATTTATTTGCTTTTTCAATTTTGGGCCAAGTGAAAACTTAACAAATATCTGTGTAATTTTGTTGTTTTTTTTTTCTTTTTCTCTTTTTGGGAAGCTGCAACACAATATAATTCATATTTTGTTTTTATTAGTTGACCAAAATTTGGACATAAATCAAAGTTTGTGTGTATTTTTACTTATAAATATTCAATTCAATATTCAGAATTAATGCATAAAATATTTCCTAAGCTGGAGTACAAATAAGTATATTGTTATTTAATATCTTAAGGATTTTCCATATGACGTCACGATTTTATTGCTATGATCTCATGGAAAGTTGAATTCAAAGTTAGATCAAAGGAGGACTGGATACACAATTTTAACGAGCAGGGGCTTATTCCACAAACCTTTTTTTTATAATTTTTCACTTCGTACTTATCAAATTGCATATTTTTGCAAAGAGATAATTGATTCTATTTCACAATATTCTTTGCAAATCTTATTTTGCACTAAGAAAATTTTTGCAAAGTTTTTGTTCCACAAAGCATTTCTGTCTTATCACTTTTCTCTTTGCATTGCTAATACAACTTGTTAAAATGGGCCGCAAAATAGAATAAAAAAAAATAATATTTTATTTGCTAGTTTTCAAAATAATTACAAAATTTTTTTAAATATTTAGAGCATCTTATTATTTACATTTCTTTTAATTTAGACACGGTAATCTTTCTTTAAGTATGCCAAAACTATAGCGTGATCCATTTTGAGATTTCCTACTTTTTTAAAGAAAAACAAAACACAGAAAATTCAAATTTAATGGAGACTGTTTATTATCCTTTGAAAGAACATTCTTTGGCATTTATTTTTTGAAGATTATGTCTATCAAATGTTGGCCGTTGCTACGTCACAGATGGTTGAGTCCAATTTTAGATGACATGAGCATTTCGTCTGGTAACTGGCGAATGACACGCGTGATGTTTTCCTCCAAGGCCTAAATCGAAGCGGGTTTGTCCGCATAAACTTTAGACTTTACATATCCCCACAGGAAAAAGTCTAACGGTGTGATATCATACGATCTTAGTGGCCATTCGACCGGTCCACATCGTAAAATTATGTGCTCACGGAAGTGTTCTCTCAATAAATCCATTGATTAATGCAATGTGTGTGAAGTGGCGCCGTCTTGCTGCAACTAAATGTCGCCGAGATCGTCCCAAATGCGGCAATTTTGTTTGTTTACATACCCACTGAGCCAGAAATGGGACGCATTGCCAAACAAAATTTGGGTCGAAAACGGCGGATCTTCTTGGAACTTTTCAAGAGCCCATAGAGCGAAGATGTCGCTTGGGAAGGTCGAGCGGCTTCAGTTGTTGCACAAGCTGTATATTGTACGCTTTCAATTTAAGATCTTGACATAAAATGCGCCAAGTCGTTCCATACGTCAGTTCGAGTTGCTGCGAACGGCGCCGACTGGCTATCTATGGTTTTCGTGTACACTTTCAGCTACGGCCGCTGTATTTTCTTCACAGCGTGCTGGACGTGGTCTATTCGGTCGTATATTATCCAATGGGTCTCAAAATGGCCATGGTGATGCGAATAGTACGCTCAGTAGGCCGATTATGTTGACCATAAGTTGAGCGAAGTGCACGAAACACATTCCTCACCGAACGTTAATTTTCGTAAAAAAGTTGAACGATTTGTAAACGTTGTTCTGGCGTAAGTTTTTCCATTATGAAATGCCAACCAATACTAAACAATAATAACATGACACGACTCATACGTGATCTGTCAAAAAAAGGTTATTGAAAAATGTATGTCTACTTGAATCACCCATTGTTTTCAATTATGCAACGTGTCTTTTTATTGACAACTGCAGCAGGGTAATCAGTATTTCGGCGGAATGTAGAATCAACTAGTTTTTCAGTCAGTAGAAAATATTATCCAAAACAACATTATCCGAAAATGGACTCCATCTATGAATAAATCTTTGACTTACTGCCGAATTCTGAAACAAGCTTTTATTTACACTATAGAATGTGTAGTCTGGCCCGCGTATCATCATCACAATGAGTGGTTTCAATGTCGCTCCTTATATCCTTCCTCGTGTAATGTAGGTACATAAATTAGAATAATACATGCAACCACAAACCGTCTATATTTTGTATTTAAAACTAACTATTCTAATGTAAAGTATTCTATCGTTCTTTCAATGTTCTTCAATCATTTTGAGTTCAGTAATTTTTATTAAATTTCCTTAAAGTTTCAATCAATTTTGTTTCCAATTAACTATTGTGCAAATTGTGTTCTCAGCCATTTTGCTGAATCCCTTGCAGCTTTGTACTATCCATATTTATCTCTTTGAGTATTTTGGCAATATCGGTTTTAAATCAGTCTAGTAATCAAGTTTGATGCATTAATCACACGAGGTAATAAGAGGTATTAAAGATGATTCCGAAAGAGATTGTTCCTAACTAGTATTGCTTAATAAATTTTTTCTTCGGAAGACTAAAAACGAAAGAAATCTGTAACAATTTGAAAGGCGTAATCCAATCTATTAAAAACTAAATTTCTGCTAGACTACTTTTTATTCTCACAACGTTTTGGTATTCCGCAAAAACAAAAAACGTAATTTTCCAACAAAGCCACTGATATCTAGCGGTTGCCACACTTTGATCTCCCAACCAAGGCACACTTTTAATGACACACACATGCGCATGCATGCACACTCGGGGGAAACAAACAAAAACTTGTCTCCAAATGTGTGCGTATAAAAAGTGTTAATTAACAACTAATTAATAAAAGGATATAAAACACAATTAGAAACCATTAAACATACAACATGCAACTACACCAGCAGCAGCCGAAACAGTGAAAAAAAATAAAGAAAATAATAAAAACGGTAGCGGCATTTCACAATCTATCTTAAGACATACATATGTACCTACAAGAAATCAAAACGTTTAACAACCGCAGCAAACAGAAAAAAACGAAGTGGAAAAAACTTCAAGTCTCTGAATGACTGACTGAAATCGAAATGAAAACACATTTATTATAAAATGAAGAGCATAAATCTTAAATTCAAACTTACCGCTCTTACCGCAATAACAGACACAATTTTCAACTTGTTTACGGTTACAGAATATTGAACACACACAACAACAGCAGCAGCAGCAACAGCAATGACGACAACAAAACAGCGAACGCTTAGACATGCGACAAACGCAATGAATGTCAAAAACGCCAAATGATATGTCACATTATGTCCATTCTATATACAATATAATGTTTGAACGTTTGTTTGGATCTGTTTTCTTTTTTTTTTTTGTAGAATATAAAAAGCGTAACGAGATGTGTTTTTTTCGAGATTTAAGACGATCATGAGGAAAGACATGAAGGAGAGCATGTGTGGTGATATAAAGGAAAAAGAGAAGAGTAGTTAGAAATTGTGAAAAGTATTTCAGCGCTTTTAATCATATGTTTTCTAGATTCCAGGGAGCTGAGTTTGATGTGTGCTTAAAGTAATATTAAAGTCCTACTAAAGACTCTTTTGTTTTCAAGATGTTTCAATTTTGTTTCTATTTTAATTTTCTTATATGAACTTTTTAGAACGAAAGTTGCTAGATTCTTAAGTCCTGAAATGATTATTGGTATCAGTAGAATGTAGCACATGGAAATATACGTACATTTTTCAATTCGGGTCTTTTTCAATACGAGTACTCTGAATTTATTGTTTTACCCTTTTGCAGATAGACAATCAATAAAATACCTTTGAAGCCCCACAAAACCGTTGCCGTAACCTTACCAGCCGATTGAATTGTTTTTGCCTTCTCTGGGGCACTTCCTCCAGCTTCAGTCCATTGCTTAGTTTGCTATTTTATTCTCGTATGTTTAGATTTGCAAGACAAGCTAAAGTGATTTTATTCGTGTTTTCCTCCGGTTGCCAATTGAACCAATTGAACCAATTGACACAGCTAGAGCTGTGTTGTAAAATTTTTGTCAAATAAAACTCAAGTCATTCTCGAATGAAGATTGTTTTGGCGTTGGATTTTATTAGATTCCTTTGTGGCTAAACCTTTATCTTAATAGCACGACTAGGTATCTTTTATATTGTGAAGCCTCTAATAGTTGTAGACTGTTCTCTAGAAGTTTATATAAGACTTTTTGATAAGCCTCTTGTAATTTCAAAATTCGGCAATCGACCGAAAAAGTAATCGACAAAATAAGCCCATTAACAATTGCAAATGAATATTTTTCTCAAACGTATACGATCGCCATTATCAATTATCAGGATCCGCATGTCTGCAACATTATTACTACTCACTAAGCGATCTAAAATCTCTTGTCTTACTAATCCAAAATCCAATGGAATAATCATCTCGCTATCGGATAATACCAAACATCTATAGAATCCAAATACATAATCCAGGGCCATGAAAACAGCTATGCCAAATTGCAGCAATGTAATACCATAAACAGTTGAATTGGTAGGTTTTTCTCATATTTACTTATAGCAAGTACTCGTACATAATTTGATTTTTATAAAATGTGTACATTCAAAATTTCTACGAATTGCCTCACAATATAAACAACAGACTGTCTAATGATCCTTCTCAACAGCACACAGGTTTGCAAAGGCCGCAAACACATTAAATTTCATTGAGGACTGCTGGACATATCTCTCCACGAGGGAAATAGGTAATTAATTGAAACCAAAATTAATTGTGGAGATAAGCAACCAGGTTAATAGTACACACGCTCGCAGGCTAGGACTGTAGAATGGTTTTAAGAATAAGCTGCAACAACGAAGCTTTTAGCGAGTTGAGATTTAAAGTCCTTGACAAACATTGAGAATAAGAAGGCTATATTTAGAACCTGCAACAGCGACGAGAAAACAACTGCATATCACTGGAACTATCCAGCATTTACTAACTCGATATTTAAAGCAAAGGGTCAACAAATGACCTAATTGATAATGTATAATTTGGGGGTGATCCACACCATAATCAGCGCAGGTTATACACAGCGTATGGTGTATACTAGAAGCTATTAAGATATCTTATATCATGATGGGATCTAACACTGGATAAAAGTGAGCATCTACGGAAACTATATATCATCGAATTTCTATAAACTCCGAAAGCATAAAAAGACTTTCGAAAAGCTCATGAAGTTTACGCTGAAGATGGAGTTTGATTCACATTCCTTAGTGTAACAATGAACCATAAATTCATATTCCCAAATACATTCTAGGAGTCCGAAAGGGAACTTTTTCACAAATCACACGGTGACTGTCATCTTATTTTTATTCAGTATTGTTTGACAATTCATCATTGAAGGGCTCACATCGCAACAATGTCTCCAAATTAGCGTTCTGTAAAAAATATGAGAAATAAACATTGGCTTTATTGGAAAATTATTTTGGTGAGCGTTTAATTTCGCGGTCCGCACCTGTCAACTGTCTGCATTGAACTTGTGATATCACACCTGTTATTTTCCTTGAGGTTATGTGAGGTCAGAAGTCGTTATTTGCGGAATACCGGCAGCAATGCTTAAGAGAGTGATCGAAAATTGGACTTCCCGAAGTAAGCAACCAGAAAATTTAAAGAGATGAAACAAAGATTCCCTTTAATACTAATTCCGCTTCTAGTTTAGATTCTAACAGAAGAGACAATTGTTTTAATTTTCATTAGTTAGTTCTTTAATCCAACATCTATTTCTCCGCATTTTCTTCTAAAACACCCTGTACAAATTATGGATGGATAGATCATCATGATATAGTGATGTATAACAACGATTGCTAACAATTGAACAACGACACAACGGACGGACGGACAGACAGAGAAGACCTACAGTATGATGAAGCAATTAAATATTGATCATGTATGTTGGCGGAATGTTAAATACAATAAAGTAATAAAAGCCGGTAGTCAACGCAACACAATACAATACAACAAAAACCACAAACATCAAACGACAACAGTATTTAACAATATATCACAGAAGTCAACAATTTAATGGTGACAAAAAACAATATGACTTGACAAACTCTTGCCAATGACACAATATAAAATATACCATCATCATTCTACTCCTCATTGTCATCATGAAGACGAACAACACAAGAAGATCAATGAGTATAACAAACGGAAAAAAAATAATATGAAAATAAATTAAACGACTTAAAAATGATAATGATATATTTGATTTTTAAAATCACACACACGGTTTTTAGACGATTTTAAGAATGTTTTTATAGCGCCCTTGAATGGCGGTCGGAGTTATTATTTTATTTTCTTTTTGTTAAATGCAACAATATGAAACTAATATGAAATACATATGTATGTACATATGTACAAACATAAAGGGTGGTTAAATTGTAAGGGCCGATGTTGAATGTGAACCACACCTAAACGCCAAGCTTTTTTCCGAATTTTATTTGACATTTCTCTATTTCAGACTTACTCAATTTGAACCATGGAGAGATACACAATCAAACAACGTGTTAAAGTTATCCAGACTTATTATGAAAATGGGCGTTCAAATCAAAATGCATATCGTGCACTTCGAGATTTTTTTGGTCAATTTGATCGTCCAAATGTGCGTACAATCGCAAACATCGTGGAAAAATTCGAGCAAGTATTAGATGTTATTAGTTATTAGATGTGATGTTAGATGTGAGAACACCAGTGCATGCTCGTACAGCTCGTACTGCAGAAAATATTGCTGCTGTTCGCGATAGTGTGGCTGAATAGCCGTCCACCTCAACTCGTCGTCTTGCCCAACAATTGCACCTCTCACGCTCGTCGTTGATGAACATTATGCATAAAGACTTGCATTTACACGCTTACAAGGTGCAAGTGGCTCAAGAACTAAAGCCTCTTGACCATTCCAAACGTCGTGAATGGGCAGAATGGTGGCAAGAAATGGCAACAGTGGATGATCAATTTTCGAAGAAAATCATCTTCAGTGATGAGGCACATTTTCACCTCAGTGGATTCGTCAATAAACAGAATTGCCGCATTTGGGCGAATGAGAATCCAAGAGTGATTGTCGAAAAACCAATGCACCCACAAAGAGTGACTGTTTGGTGCGATTTATGGGCTGGCGGCATCATCGGGCCGTATTTTTTCCAAAATGAGGCCGGTCAGGCAGTTACTGTGAATGGTGTTCGCTATCGTGAGATGATAACGAACTTTTTATGGCCCGAATTGGAAGATATGGATGTGGACGATATGTGGTTTCAGCAGGACGGTGCCACTTGCCACACAGCTAACGAAACAATGGCTCTTTTGCGCAACAAATTCAATGGCCGTGTTATCTCACGTAATGGCGATGTCAATTGGCCGCCAAGATCATGTGATTTGACACCGTTGGACTTTTTTCTTTGAGGTTATTTAAAAGAAAAGGTGTACGTCGATAAGCCAGCAACAATTCAAGAGCTAAAGGATGAGATACTTCGGCACATTAACGGCATAGAACCTCCATTATGCCTCAGGGTCATCGAAAATTTGGACCATCGGATGGAGGTGTGCCGCCGTGGTCGCGGCGCCCATTTGGCCGATATTTTGTTCCATACATAATTGAGTAATACCAATATATCATAATAAAATAAAATTTATTCAAAATCAACATCGGCCCTTGAAATTTAACCACCCGTTACATAGTTTATTTCACTTGCCTTTTGCTGCGTTACTTTTTTTGTGGATTTTTTTTAACTTTTGTTTATATGTTCTTTAAAAAATGATTATTTTTCAATTTCATGCGTTTCCTAATGAATGCACTTGTGCTGGTACTCACTCTCACTACTCTGGTCCTTTTGTTTAATAAATTCCTACTTCAGTTTTCAGTTCTTCTTTGTGTATAGTTTCTTTTGTGTAAAAAACAAACACTATTTTCCTGTGAATCATGAAGCATGCAACAACCAGCGAATCACTGATTGAAACCTGCCGAAGTTTGACAGCTTAAAGGATCTTTACAAAAATAAGAACACAAAAAAAAAACAACTACAAACATGAGTTTTTTTTTTTTTTTTTGGTTTGTTTTGTTATTAATGTTTGCATGCGGTAGGTTTGCAATTTTTGACGTTTGTAATGAATGACAGACAATACGCTGTGTATTAGCAACAGAGTTGCATTTTTTCCATTAAGTGATTTGGGGTTTAAATTTGTTCAGTTTTTTTTTGAGTTGTGGAAAAAATAATTAATAAATATTGATGTATCGTTTATGATGCTGGTAAAGAATGGAAGGGTTTAGTTATTAAATTAAGAAATTAATAAATTTCAGTTTCGTTATGGTTGCAAGTTTATTAATTCAATTGTTTAACACATTGTTTGTTGAATATAAAAGATAATAAAGAGAATTGTACTTTTATTAAAAAAGGACGGACTTAATTAAATAAAAAATATAATAAAACGTTTTGTATTTTCAAAACAAACAAACATTTTTTAATAAAATCCTCTAGTTTTGCTTTCTAATCTAACCTCCCCTTCCCACCCCCTCAAATCAATTATCAAATATTAAAATTACTTATACCGCCAAGTACCAATTTCTTATCTACTCCTTTGTACAATATCTCATTAAACGTTTGCATTCATTTATGATACTCATGTTATGACAACTAATTTGGTATGTGACCCAATTAGTCAAGCAACAAATCATCAAATGAAATCATTTTCATATCTGCCAAAGAAAATCTTATGAATAAATTTTATATACTCGTATAAAATACAACAAAAATATACCTATAACAAGGAGAAAAAAATCACTCTATTCATGAGGGAATACAATAAAGAAAAATTCTAATCAAGAGCAAATACAAAGGAATAAAGTCAAAATAATAACAACAACATACAAATGTCAGTTGCCAGATAAAATACAATAAAATGCGAAAAAAAAATATAAAGAATAGAGAGAAAAAATCACATAAATGAGAAATGGTACAAATTATGAATAAAAGAAACAAAATATGTATTACGAAACATTAACAATGGAAAATGTAACAATTTTATTTCAGGCAATTGAAATTGTGGTCATGACAGGCTGAAATCAAGGGAAAACAAATAAATACAGTTTGTATGTGGAAAACTACATAATGAAATGAATGCATACGTATCGTACATACATACATATATAAGCAGTGGCTCAAAGCTTATTTTATGCAGTGCTTTTTTTTTGTTTTGAAAGCTTCATAAACTAAGAAAACTAAGAGGAAAGAAATTGGTGTCATTTAAAAGAAAAAATTTTAAAGTTTAAAGGTACGGTCAGACATGGCAAATATTTGACGAAAAAGACGTAACCGTAGTAACTAAATAAAAATTGTTATAATTCTTGTGCTTATTTGGAAAACTTTGCTTCCTAAGCGCAAATAACAATAGAAGTTTACCGTTATTTTTTTTCGATGCTGTTTGCTCTTCCAAAACATTTGTAAGGTTAAACATTGTCAAATAAAGTTGTGCTAAAAATAGTGGTTACGCTTTTTTTAAGTAAATATTTGGCATGTGTAACCGTACCTTAACAAACTAAAAAAAAATATTTTTTACAAAAACGTACATTTTAATATGTATAAAAAAATGCTCGTTTTTCACGTCACAACTTATTTTATGCAGTCAATTTCTACTGTACCGATAGTACAAAGCAACGGTGTTGGTTTTTCGTTTTAGTTTTGTTTTACATATGCACTTCTATCAATATTTTCTGTGGAATTGTGAGTCCGATTTTGTAATGTCAAGTGTCAATTTAAAATTGTTCAAATAAGTCTGCGTAGAAGGATAGAACAACAAAAATTTAATTTAAATGGCCACTCACAGCGAAAAATAGCAGAAATGTTTAACATTAAAGCCTCTACAGTTCAAAAACTCATTGAGCGCTTCATTCATGAAAATCGGTTCCATAACAAAGGCAGAGACTCACCAAATAAAATTTTCAATGACCTCGATGAGCGACACATTTTAAGCAAAACCAGCGAAAATCCAAGGCTGTCAGCTTCACAACTTGCCTCCGGTGTTGAAGCTGACGTAGGCAAACAATCTAGCGTTGAAGCTGTTTGTTGTGTCTTGTGGCAACATGATTTTAGTGGCCGAGTTGCACCCAAGAAACCCTTCATACACCTAAAAAGCAGAGTAAGCAGGCTAAATTTCGCCAAAGAACATATCTGCATATTGGAATCGCCGATGAATCTAAGTTTAATAAATTCGCTTCAAATGACATGTCGTATGTTTGACGGCAACCAAATACAGATGCTGAAAGACAACTTTTTGGAAAGCGGAGACTACCTGGGTATAAGATCAGATTTTCGACTTTACCAGGATAACGATCCAAAAAAAAAATCAGATATTGTGCAAGCATAGCTAATATATAACTGCTCACATTTGATGACACCGCCACCACAGTCCCCAGACAAAATTTCTAACAAAAACGCTATTTGGACGAGTTTTACCCAAAAACTGGTCGCATCTATGCCAAATCGCCTTAAACCTGTTGTAGATAATAAAGTCTAGCACAACAAATATTAAATCGTGTAATTGCCAGTTTTAATTTCAAGTGTTCGAAACTAATATGTGCTTGCATATAATAAGCTGTGACTTGAAAAAACAGCATTTTTTTAATTGTACATTTTTTGCAATAAACTATTTTTGTTTATTAGGATACAATTTTTATTTTGAAAGACACCAATTTCTTTTTTAAGTTCCTGTTAGTTTTCGTTTTATGGAGTTTTGAATACAAAAAATTCAGTATATAAAATAAGCTGTGAGCCAATGTATGTATGCACGTACATATTTTAAAATATGTAAATATGTGTATTCTACACAGATAAAATATCATCTTGGTGTTTACCGAATTATTTTTCTCAGTGTAAACAATAGTCCGAAGTGTAGAACTATTGGGTTACAGTATTCAACCCATTGTTCTTTTTATATCAGAATATGGAAAGAAAATTAGCTACAATAATAGGAAGATTGTTGGTTTGCTAAGAATAAGAAAAGGTTAGGTTAAATGCTGGAAGCAAACACTCTTTAAGCAACTTACTTAGGTCTATTCAAAGCGGTTCCTCAATCTGCAATCCCATCATAATAAGTATGGATAATTGCTTATCAAAGAATGGTTGGGTATGCAGATGTCGACATTTTTATGTATAGTCTCCAAACTTCTTACCAGAACATTAACTTCCAGTGTTAAGCCTCTCCACAACGTTGAGAGCCACTTGTAGCGCCACCAAATCCTCCGACAAGCAGTTTAATATAGTGAACATAGATTTCGATCGTATGGTAGTATTCCAAGATGCTGTAGTGCCTAGACCTCTTACAAAAACATGATCCTCCATAGTTTAGCCTTATCTTTTATCATTACACCCATTATAATTATGATTAATTTCATATCAAAGAAAGGTTCATATACAGTAGTCGACATTCATATGTTTAGTCCTGTAGTATTTCAAGATCCTGTAATGCCCAGACTTCTTATCAAAATATGAACCATGAGTGTTTAGCCAAACCACATGGTTCAGAGCCAATAGTAACATCAACAAATCCTCCGGCAACCAGTTTAATGTGGTACACAAAGGTGTCTGTTATGTACCCCATACGGCTTGAATTTCGGGGAAAGCATGCTCAAGAACTTACATTATATATCAATCAATATACTTAGCAAAAACTGATCAATTTCGGTGGAATACCCTTGTGAAATTGTCAATTGTGGCGTCAGCAGACCCTCCGGCAACCGGTTTAATATGATAAACAAGAATTTACAGAATATACCAATTCACTTAGCACTATCCAGGGCTTTACATTAAGTGCAAATACTCCATCACTTTGGTGCACACAATCTATATTCCATACAACAGAAAATTTCAAAGATAGCAATAGCACTATGCTTCTAATCGTAAAGCAATCGTAATTTGTCAATCGTATTTTAAATCCATCATTCAAGACAACTTCGTGAGTTGCTAATGATCTTCAAGTATTCTCAAATCATTCCGGCGTCGAATTAAATTGGCGCTAATGTCGTTAGATGGCTCATAGTCTTCAACGACTGACTTGAAGTAATAATATGTCCTCAAGAACTTCAGACTGAAATCCTCAAAAGCTTTAGACCGATATACAAGCTATTTATTGAAGGAAACTGAAAACATAGCTTAAAATAATTAAAAATATATGCACTTATAGAGAACGCATGTTGCTATTGTAGTGTTTACCTAGTTATGAAGGGGTTTAGGTCTCAGTTATTGACTTTGTTTAATTCTTTGTTTATGTCTTTATTCATGTTTTTGTATATGCTCTAGATTATGTTTTATATTTTGACTAGTCTACGTCCATAATCCAATTTATATTGTTTCTATATTTCCCTGATACTAAAATGAAAGTTTAATTAAAACAACATCATCCACCTACAACAATGTTGTCCATTTCAAATTTGTCAAAGCAAAACAATGCAAGACTGGATGATCTCCTTCCTACAATTCCGTTTCTATTGTTGTGAGGCTGTAGTCGTAGTTGTTGGTTTGTTAAGATCCATGTTACAGATACAATTGTGTTTGATAAGTGTGTAATCAGTGCGACAACTACTCGAACAAGTATGAATACAACTGTAACGATAACAATAGTTTAATGATTATAATGTGGTAGAAATTAAGTTTTTTACCATACTATTCATCTAGTCTTGTGTTGTGAAGACCGTGGTAGTATCATTTATATGTATATATAAAGCTTTTGTTTGTAAAAGCCTGGCCAACAACTTTAAGAACACTTGGTCTATTTGCTTTAATTTCCTTTGTCTAGTTGCCATGTTTAACAAATGAATTGAATTGTTTGCTGTTTTTTTCACTCATTCATTCTGATGCCTGTGTGCACTACGAACTCTGTATATTGCAACTAGCCATGTTGGTATAGCAGTAGCTATAGCAGGAGTTTGCCATTGTACATTTCTCTATGTCTGCAAAACATCGTTTCTACATACAATATAAAAATATATTTTTGCCATTCAACTACTTTTGGGGCTTTTCAACACTTTTGTTTAACAATTTTGTGAAATTAGTCAAATTGCCACAACACAATCGTTGTGCCGCTTTTGTTAACTTAATTCAATTACGACTATCTAATGAACTGAATGGAATGTATACCGACAACAAAAAACAATTTATACAATTTTTCATTTTGTTTGCTGTTAAATGTTGTGTTCAAGGAGAGTTTGTCAGTGTTTGTGGAGTATTGGGTTTCATTCTGTAAGTGGATGAGTTTATTTGGACAATATGTAATTATGGTTTATAATTTTCTTGTATACAATGATGTTTAAAAGGTGTTATAGGAATTCATTGGCCTGTTATGTAAACAAAGAGACTGTTCGTGTGTATTAGGACTGCCATTCAGAGTAGTATCACACTTGAGATAAAACAGCAACGCTCAAAATTTGAGGCAATACATTTGTTTCTTTTTTATTTTTTGCTAATAATTCTGACTTAATGAATAATCATTCAAGTGTTCGAAAATCTCAGCGTTAGTTCAGGAAGTGTGTCCTATCACTCTTCACTATGCACCAAATTGACAGATTGAAATTTTGAAAAATTTTACATTGGTGCAGCCATGAGATATTCGAGTTTAAGTTTAAAGCCCTCCAGGCATGTAGCAGTGGGGACTTAAAATAGTGCAACTTTGACATTCACTGTCGGACAAAATAAAGTGAGGTTTTGTAACCTTCTTCAGTTCTTTTTGATATTTTTCGTCTACATGTATTATTACCTGAAGTATTTACATAAACATTGCAATTTTATAAAGTCGCTCATTTATATTTCTGATGTAAATATGTATAATAAAGTGCGGTTTTCTGTTAACCTTAAAATAAAGGTTGTATTCCTGATTTTTTTTTTTTAATTTTTTGTAAGTTTTTATAATAAAATAAATTATAGTGAAGTACTTATTTATTTAATTTGATATTACTTAAATATACACAAATAAGTCTAGACTTTTTCGAAATGAGGACTTTAACCGAAAAGGAAAAATATTTGTTGGTAGTAGATCGTGAAAATGGGGTGAAACAGAAAGCTTTGAGCTCTAAGTATAAGATATCGGAATCTGCGGTCAGAAAAATAATTGCTTTGCTTAAAATAAGAAAGTCAAACAAAATCCTCAAGAACTTATGTGGCAGAAAAAGTAATATGTACCACAAAGCTAGACGATGATGATATTGCAATTCTAGTAAACAGAATTTTTTTTACGACAGCCACACATATAAAGGAAGAACTATAATTAAATATTTCGATTCGAACTGTCCAAAGAAGACTTAAAGAAAGCGGTCTAAAAAGTACGTCCGCTAAGAAAAAGACTCTTCTACGAGCTGCAAATATAAAAAGCAGTTAGACATTTCAAAGAAGTTCATAAATATTAGCTAAAATAGTAACTGAATTAAAAATAAAACCATAATTTGTGGGTTTTAGAAAATAATATATAAATGTTTTAATAAAAAAAAAACAGGAAATATTTTGAACCGCGTATATTTTGTTAAAACGTGCAACTTTTTCCTTATGGTTTTTAAAAATTCAAAATGAAATCAAATTTCATTTGATTCAAAATCAAATTTATTGTAAAATTTCCCATCAAAAACGAAATATTTCAAAGCAATACACAGAAAAAATTATTGCCCGATAAATTTTAATTAAACTTTTAATTGAGTCTTAATTGATTTTTAATTAAACTTTTAATCATATCAATTAAATTTTTAATTGAAAAACAATTTTCAATTAAATAATATAATATTTTTTTTAATTAAAACTACTTTTAATTAAATTTTTACAAAATATTTTAATTGATACTACAAATTCCTTCATCAGTCCACTTTCAATTAAATGTTTAATTAAATATACGAATATTTTAATTGAAAATCAATATTAATTTTTTCTGTGATATATTTTCTAGGTGCAAAACTAAAATGTTTTAGGGTCCGATTATAGTTCACAACACTAAAATGTTGTGTTGTCACGACTACAACAAAACATGCATTCTTCATACGATTAAGCCGATAAGTGTTGTGAATCGTAATCGCAGTTTTCAGCATACAACATCAAAATACTTAATGTTGTGATACTTAACTAATAAACACTGTCTTTTAAGTTTTTTGATTTGCGTCCTCTCTTGATTTCTATAAAAGTACCTGTTTTCTTAAATTGTTTCTTAATTTTTTATTTTTTTTTTTTTTTTTTTTTTTTTTTTTTATGTTTTGTAAATTTTCACCTCCGTAGTTAAAAGTTAAATTCGAATGTAGACAATAATCATATTATAAACTTTTTTGCCAAAACAATGCATTAACTCTTTTTTTTATTAAAAAAAATTTTAAGAATTAACAAATTTATATTTTTCTGAAAGGTATCTTTACAATTTTCTAAATACGTTGCAAATTTTACATATTTTGTATAAAGTTAGTTTCCTAAAGTCCCAAAACATGATTTTCAAAACGGAAGCAGTTTCGAAAACCTCCACGTATTACCTAACTAGCCCCGATAAAAATGTATTTGATTTTTGTATATTTTTTGTATATTTTGTATATATCTCAACCGTTCAGTTTAAAAAATATCGCTTCCGCCTCACTGTGGGGGTAGAGATTTGTTTTAAAATTTTTCGAATTTGTGTAACAAATTTTAAAAACTTTGAAAGTGGCTTTTGTGACTTTATCTGACTAAATAACAAAATAAACTATTCCTAACTGCAAGTGTTGGTCAGAATTTGTTTTTTTATTGCCTAAATCCAAACATAGTTGCAGGCTATCATCAGCTGCAACTTTGTCATTAAAACCCCGATGTTAAATAAGTTTTTAAATGCTACGTAACCAAATAAATCAAGTAACATTTAGTTACAAAAAGTATTTGTCTTTACATCCTTAAAACGTTTAGAAATACTGAATTAAACAAACTGCAACAGTCTCATTTATTCTTCAAACAAAACCAAAATAAAAATCGATTAAACTTTCAATTAAATCAACAATTTCGAAAACATAAATCATAAAAGAAAATTTAACTAAAGTCTATGAACGAACAAAAAATCTAAGTTAAGACACAAAAAACTGAATAAACGAAAATCACGTGGCAAGGATATCCCAAATTGTTACAAACATACTTTCATATTTACAATATATTACCAGCAGTAGCAACAAAAAAAAACAAAAAACAAAACAAATACACATAAACTACTGCCACACACACATATTTATTTACTTATATACAACATCCCTTTACCACTAACAAGCAAACAAAAAATAAAAGTAATAACAACTTTGTGTATAGAGGATATAAAAGGAGCTGAGTAGGAAGAGGCAGTAGAGTACTACTTGGCAAGTGAATGCGTAATAAAGGCGCTAAAGCCCTGCTATTATCCTTTCACACGCAGTCTATACACACCAACAACAACACAACACAAACTTTTACTAAAAGATCCTGCCACATACACAGACAGACATATATATATACACCAGCCAGCCAGCCTACTGCAAAACGACTTTGAAAGACATACGGCCAACAACAAAAACTAACAAACAGTAGTAGTAGTAGCAGCAGCAGCGCCAGCAAAGGAAAAAGTCAATTAAAAAAGTTAAATAAATCATAACCTTGGCAGTTCTTTACTCTACTCATAGTACTCTAGTACCGCTTCCTCTTTACTCCTTGACTTGGTTCATTCATACATGTGATTTGATTGCGGCGTGCGTAGTTCATATTTTTCAAATCCATTCGAGATGAAAACAACAGCAGAAAAAAACTAGAAGCTCATGACTTCATTTTAAGGGTGGTAGAAGTTTATTTTTTCTGTTCGTAAATACTGTATTTTATATGTTTGCTTGCAAACAATTGTGGCAAGTGTTACAACCATTATTCTTCTATTGCTTTTACGTCTTGGTATTTGTTTTATACCATTTTTTTCTATTTTTTGGGTTTCATCTCCTCCTCCTTCTCATAATGGGCCAAGTGATGATGTATGGCTTGAACTTTATGCATTGCCCATATTGTTTGCGGTTTGCGTAGTTGTTATTTTTTTTGTGCCGGTTATAAAAACTTTTTCGACAATTTTTGAATCCTTCCGTTAGTTAGATGTGAACTGAAGTCTAATGTAAACAAAATTACACTAAAGAAACAAGAGATTTTTTCTAATTTCGCTTTAGGAATTTAAAAGGTACCCTACAGTAAAATATGTTCTAATTATCCAATCATGCTTGATTTATGTAGATTAATTGCTATTGTTATTAAGTGATATTATCTCAATATAAGAATTTCCCCAGTGTCGAAAACAAACTACAAGCCAAGTTAGAACTAGCAGCTTCAGTATTATCATTAGGTGTAAAGTTAGTGGGAGCAAATTATGTTCCGTCTCCAACCGATGTGTTGGTGAGTAGGCCAAATGGCAATATAACTCTTCATATTTAAATTTTCAATTGCCAATAGTGACAATGAACACTACAAGAAAAGTGCAGAATAATTACTTTAGGCAGTTTTAAGTTATTATTTAATAGGTATGAAGAATGTATTTTCAACATAGTTTCCAGTAGAATGATAAGACCCTGAATTAACTTATTAAAAGAGCGGATCATGCTCAAAGAGAAGATGACAATATCCTATTCTGCATCAAAGTCCTAACAGCATCTTTCAACAGTTTTTTTTTTTTGATCATTTAACAATCCTCCTGTGTTTCGTTAACATGCTATAGTTCGCGAAAAAAATTTGGAAGCCCAATTAGATCTATATAGAGTTTTTCTTTACATATGTACATATATTATTCGTTTGACATGTGCTACATTGTTATAGCACTCTCTGGAGAAAGAAACTACACAGGAATAAAAACACATTAGGATTTGTTATAATCCCAATGCATGTATCAAAGGTTGGCTTCATTTGTAGTATAAATTTAGCTTCAATCGTATATATTTATATTGTAAGAATGGCTTTAATCGTAGGTCATTTTAAAATCAAAGTATGGCTTCAATCCATACTTTATATTGTCAATATGACTTCAATCGTAGGTCACACAAATTCAAAGTTCGGTTTTAATCGTGGTTTAAATTTAACTTTAATCGTAGTGTATTTAATAGTCAAAGTTAAGCTTCAATCGTAGACCTTTATATGGTCAAAGAATGGCTTCAATTCTAGGACATTTTATAATCAAAGTTATGCTTCAATCGTAGATCTGTATAACTATTATCATAGTATGGATTCAATCGTAGGATAGTTATAGTCAAATTGATGCTTCAATCAGAGAGCTATACATTGTCATAATATGGCTTCAATCGTAGGACATTTTATAATCAAAGTTATGTTTCAATCGTAGACCTTTATATTGCCATAATATGGCTTCAATCCTAGGACATTTTATAGTCAATCTAGGGCTTCAATTCTAGGGCATTATAAAGTCAATGTTAAGCTTCAATCGTAGACCTATATATTGTCAAAGTATGACTTCAATCGTAGGTCATTTTATAGTCAAAGGGTAGTTTCAATCGCAGACCTCTTTATTGTCTAATTATGAATTAAATCAAGATCATTTTATAGTCAAAGTTTGGCTTCATTTTCAGTCTATGTTTCGATTTAATCGTAGTTCATAGTCAAAGTTTGGCTTCTTTCGTAGTCTTACTTTAGCTTCATTCGAAGGTCATTTTCTATGAAACAATGAAGTTGAAACAATTTATTATATTTAGATGGAGGGTATTTATGATTCGGCACAGCTAAATATAGCACACTAACTTGTTTCCTTTGAGGTTGTGTAAAGTCAAAAAATCCGGTAGCAATGCTGAACATAGTTGTAATTCCCGAGTTTCCGTTAGCAATGGAGGAAAGAGTAATATAAAGTTGGACTTTCCGAATGGACCAGCTACAAGTTTACATTTGAATGACATTATTTTTAAGAAGTAAATGCCAAAGATCGTTCGTGAGAGTAACGTTAAAGATACCGAAATCCAGTTCTATTTTAAGAGTTTTATTTACAGTTCTCTCTATGCCGTCCTACCCACTACACAGTACCTAGTACCATCCTAGTACTAATACAATATACTGCTAGTGTTGTAGATGTAGATGTAACAGCAGTAATTGCTGAGTTGACAGCCCTTGGCCGAGTGATCTCGAGTCATTCCGGTGCGTAGAACCGGCTGTCGTGGGAATGTACTGCTAGTGTAACAGTAATTCCCTAAGAGCTCGTATAACGTATAAAATACTTTGGTTAGCAAATATTCCAACTCAGTTAACATGCCACATGCACTGTGCACAAGGGTTTAATAACATTTTAAAAGTTTCATTATATTGTTTTGTTGTAGCTCTTCATAATGATTATGGGTTTAACTTCCGTAAGACAGCAACTTAAACAAGGCTGGCATCATCACCAGCAGTACAAGAAGAACCAACAACATAATATTCCGCAGCAACAGCACAACCATTACAAGAGAATTAAACGGGAGAACGAGTGTAAAATGAAGGGTGTCTAAGTAAATGTATCATGTTTAGAGATTTTTTTCGGTTTGTTCGCTGGTTTGTAATAATCACAATGTAAATAATAAATAAATAAATATCGAGCAATGGTTAAACAGGGAAATATCCTGGCTGACACTTTCATACACAACAACAGCCACCCAACAACAAGCTAAAACTGTAGAACTTATTCGTATAGTTACTCATACAGGAAACACACTTTTGACTTTATTTCTTTTTCCGGATACTTTGTTTCTACATGTATGTGTTGTGTTGTTTTTGTTTGTTGTCCGCTTTAGCAATCATAACTGTAATAATAACTATTTCTGTTTCATTTGCCAGATTTACGAATTTTATTTTTGTAAGAGGGTAACAGAGAAATTTATGAAGTGTGTTACCGTCCGCGTAAAACGTCGTTTAGACACGTGTTTTGTTAAAATCATAATCATAATAAAAGTCTATGAATATATTGTAGATATATTTCTGTTCACCAGATTTTTATTTGTTTATTTAGAAGACTTCCTCAAGGTACTTAATCATTGAGTAAATTTATATCCAAATTTACTTGTGTCAGTTTGGTTAAGAAGACCTGTTGTAGAGGCGTAACATGCGTCTGGGGATTTTTGTGTGGGAGCGAGTGTTTGGTGGTTTCTGCAATTGATTTGACAATCAGTGTCATCGTCGTACATTGCCGGTTACATAGCGTACCGCCTTCATCTATTTATCATTTTGAAAATTTCATTATGTTTTTGATTTTCTTTCTTTCTCGTTAATAAATAATAGTAGTATGTATTTAAATTTATCATAATTATTTATTTTTGGTTGTAAACAATTTAAATATTAAATAATTTTGTATGACTTTTTATGAAAACTGTATTTTGATTTTTAGTAAGAAATCATTTCAATAGAAATATTATGATTTTTTATATAAGACAACTAAAATTACAATTCACTGTACTCGTATAATGGGGTGTTGTTCAACAAGAATTTTGTTTTCCAACTTTTTGACATATTAGTAGTAGAAGATTTAACAATTGATACAATGAATTTAATTCATCTTAAACATATTCGTAAATTCGCTGAATTTATTCAAGAACAACCCGTTGGTTTTTCTTTCCAAGAACAATTGCTGAGAAGCCTTTGCATGATGAGAGATGTTAACAACTAGATTAATGATATGGATATCACTGACATATGATTTTAATAAGACCATGCCACATGTCAAACGACCACCGAAACAATGTTTTAATTGCTAACTAAATGTCCCGATCATACGATTTAAGACCACTATATTATTTTTCGTTGGACTATTTCAAAAATAGTGTCCATACAGAAAAAAAAACTAAGAATCCGTCACGCAATTAACGATATTTTGCCAAGATATTATTGAAAATTTTGAAAACATCGACATATACAAGCCTTGTCTTGGTGGACACTTAGACATATAATTATACCCTATTGGATTTGTGCTGATGTTTGTAACGCCAATATATATTACACACACTGGCTGTCCATGTAAAGCTTATGCGCAAAGCACAGGTCGCAATTTTGAAGACATTTGCATAAAATTTGGTACATGATACTTTTTCGGCCCAAGGACGGTTGGAATTGAAATTGGTTGAAATCGGCTCATTATTAAAATATCGCGTGTGGGCAAAATTGTTAGAAAATGTTTGTATGCTGATTGCATAAACAATCTTTTCTCACCCTCAATATTTGATTCCATATCACAAAAGACAAAAGACATTATTAGGTTTTACATATTTCAATTCCATTCATTATATCAACGTTATTATTTGATTTCTAATAAGAAGCATTTCTATCTCATTATCAAATTCACTTTTCAATTTTGTGTTTTTTTTTTCATAAAATTGAAAAGTTTTGAGTAAATCATCCTTTATTCTTAGTTTCTTTTAAGAAGATATTTTACCAGATATGTATCTCTTTGATATTTAATAAAAATTCAACATCAGCAGAGATTCATATCACTGTGACAAAAGGCTTAATCAGTTACTTTAACTGGATTATAAATGACGACTACTTGCTTAAGTAAAACAAATTCTTCATCAGTTGAGCTTTTAAATCAATTAAAGCTTTTTATATACATGTAGGAATTTCAAATTCTAAAAACCGTAGGCACATCAAATAGTGCATTCGAGTTTGGCAATCCAAAATTAATTTTAATTCTTTTACCTTTATTTCTTCGACATACTTTTGTAAAATTTAAATTTTTGTTGATGACTTTGTAAACAAACTCTAGTTTTCTGGATTTATTAATCCCGAAAAATCTGTTAGCAGAGAAAATATACATACGTCTTATGTTTTCAGTGAATGTTTAAAGAGTAAAGAAAATTTTTATTTTATATCATTTAAAATAAAAATTGGAAAATATTTACAAAACAAGTATTTTGTAACAAGTAGATGAATGAATAATTATAGAACAAATTAAATAATTCGCAACAAAATCCCGGGATTTCTGGATTGGCATCCCTAGTTTATATCGAGATAAAATTTAACCCCACAAATATTTATATGTACAAAAGTCAAAACACTAAATTTATGGATCATCGGTGCATAATGTTTCATAGCTCCCAGATAGCGACAATTTCTGAAAAACTGTTTTTACACATATAGTGAGTGTATATATGATAGTATATGATCGGGCTTCACCGACTATACTTTGCTAAGTCCTGTTTCACACTCATCAGTTCTGACTGTCAAGTCAAGTTATTTTTCAATGAGCAGAAAAGAGAAAAGTATCTTTTATCTTTTTCTTTCTCATTAAAAAATACTTGACTTGACAGTCAGAACTGATGAGTATGAAACAGGTCTAATTGTTTTTCATTTATAATTACCAAACTTAATTCGTTCAATGCAGTAAATATTTGAATGATTTTCATGTAAATTCTTTGTTTTATTTTGTTTTATTTTAAAAAACAAAAGTTCTTGTTGAAGAAACCTTTTATATTACCTTTGTCATCTCACTTTATAGTTTCTCATAAAAAATGAAAACAAATTTCGTAAACTGTTTTAATCTAATTCGGTGGAAAGCAAACTTTAATCAATTGTTTAAAATTCAATTAAATAAAACAACTCCCACGTTCCAATTGTAACGCTCTAAGACGTTACAATTAAAATCAATTAAAACAAAGAAACCCCTGACACCTACTATTACTTACTGACTGACTACTGCCGCAATTGTTATACATATATACATACATACATACATACATATGTATTATCTATCTAGTACGGGTATCTATCTCCAGCTCTCCACTTAGACTTGAACTGAATACCAACAGAAATAAAAACACAAAATTTCCTCATTATGTATGCCAGTAACGTAACGTAACATTTCTTTAGGAAAAACAATATCAAATAACAACTACTAAATAAAACAACAAAAGGTTAATAAAACAATTACGAATAGCAAAGTTGTTTAATTAATTTACTTTCATTAATTAAATCGCATTACAAGCCTAATAATGGAGACCAGAATACAAATAAAACAAATAAGAAAGTATAGTCGATCAAGCCCGACCATATAATACCCTACACCCAGTAAATGTATAAAACAGTTTTTCAGAAATGGGCGTTATATTGGAAAAATAACCTATTATAGACCGATTATCCAAAAATTTAGTGTCATGATGTCTGTGAATATAAATAGTATGTATGTTAAACCTTATCTCGATATAAATACATTTAAACGATTTATGGAAGTTAAAGTGAATTACGAGAGGGTATTAAATGGGAGTTTCCACTAATTATGGACCGACCATTATAAAATTAGGTGTCATTATTTCTGTATATAAGAAATTTATTTGCGTCAAATTTTATTTGGATACCAACCTTTTTGAGAGAGTTATGCTCTTTAAAGTGATTTTCGGAAATGGCCTTATATGGGAGCTATGACTAATTATGGACCGGTGATCATAAAATTGCACCATATTATTATTTATATATATGAAACATATATGTGTTGAATATTATTTGGATACCAACATGTTTGAGAGAGTTGTGCTCTTTAAAGTGATTTTTGGAAGTGGGCCTTATATTGGAGCCACGAGTAATTATGGACCGATTTGCACAAAATTTGTAAATGTGATTTGGCTTCATTTACCACTCATTTGTGATGAAATTTGTTTAGATACTTGCATAATTCAAGCATTTATGATCGGTAAACCCCAATTTCGGGAGGACATTTGTATGGGGGCCAGGTGAAATAATGGACCGATTTCCACCAGTTTCATTCCCATCCGTCCTTGGACCGAAAAATATCATGTACCAAATTTTATCGAAACATCTTCAAAATTGCGGCCTGTACTCTGCGCACAAGCTTTACATGGACAGCCAGCCACCCAGACGGACGGACGGACGGACATCGTTAAATCGACTCAGAAAGTGATTCTGAGTCAGAAAGTGATTCTGAGTCGATCGGTATACTTTAAGGTGGGTTTCTGGGCGTGTAGGGTATAAAAAGAAACACACAAAAAAAATTTGCATAGGATTTTGTAGGGAAATTGAATAAGTAAGAATAGAAAATACAATTACAGGCTTAATTTCATGAAAAACCAATAGCAACAACAAATCAACATAAAAACAAACAAACAATAAACAGCTGTTTTTATACTCTCAGGCGCTTGACAGTTTCTGTTTTTTTTCTTCTTCTTTACTGCTTTAGTCAATATAATGAATTATTTTAAATATGGCCGCATTATAACACCAACCGACAACGACAACCACACAGTTATATGTATGTATGTATGTATGTGTTTCCAGTCAAGCCTGAAGAAGATGTGCAGAGCAAACAGGGTATAAAAACAAAAAGAAGACCAGTAAATAATTATGCTCATTTAAAACGCAAGCTTAGATAAGATTATCTTGTTGTGTTCAGGCGTTTAAATTGTACATAAGTATTATTTTATGTTGTGATACGACCAATTAAAATTCTAAACACACATCGTTTTTTTTTATATTTGGTAGTTTTATTAATTTTGTTTATTTATACGGGGTTAGGTTGAAAAGTATGTTTGTATATAATAGAAAAAATATGTTATTTTGGGGTTTAAGGAATCTAATTATGTATACATCCCTATAAAAGTTCATCGATATTCATATGGGGCCCATATGGATCATATGTACCCGGGATAATGTAAGGAACTAAGAAAATGTTTCCAATTTTCGTGATCATGAATTATTTTAAAAATTTCACCTTTAATCAGACCCGTCCGTGGTTTTGGGCTCATCCACTTTAAGATTATCATTCCACACACGAATAGAACTGCTAAGAACAAATTTTCCCTTACAATTTAAGTATCGATAACACAGGGAAAAACAACCCACATTGCGACTATGCTCTAATGAGTCAGTAAAGTTACATATCAAACTGCAGCCACCAATAAGCAATTTTGCTCTCTTCTTTTCCAATCGAGAAGCTCCAAAGTTTTCGATTGATTATAGATTATAGGATAGAATAAATATCCTATATTTTAAAAGAACTTCTACTATTCGCCTCGCATAATTGAAATACCTTTGCCTAAGTATGTAAAAGATAATTTAAATTTATGTTACAGTAATTGTAGTGATAAATAACATAATTAGGGTATCATATCATACATTTTCATCCCACATCAAGTTAAACAAGTATCCCTTCGTATAATATTAATTCACTATAAATATATTAATTATAATTTTTTTTAGAAAATTAGGGTTAAAAGGATTATTTTCATACATACATACATATGTAATAATAAAAAATAAAAGGGTTACACCTACATACAAATAATGACAGTTGTACAAATTATGGATAGTTAATGGATTCCAGGAGAAATATTTTTTAAATAATTTGACTTTTGTATATAATATTACAATAGAAAAGGTGTTTTTATTACGAGTGACCCAATTTAAGGTAGGTATCTTTAATATTGAAGCCAGATGATTTAACAGTATGATTTTTTAAATTTCTAAGAACTCTAGCTAATTAATAATTTTGATTGTTAAAGTTATACAAAGAAAATAGTTTCGTTGTGAAAACTGAGTTTGTTACAAATAGCATAAATAAGGTTTAACAATGGAATATTGGTGGCTGCAAATATTATATTGTATGCCAAAATTAAGCTGTATCCTAAGACCTTCTATAAGATTCCCACTGAAAGCAATAAACGGGAGTTCGGTATAAAATTACGGAGCTTAAAAATATATCTATAAAACCATCATAAGCAAACTACCTGCTCAAGCATGGATGACTGGTATTCCGCTACAAAGGCAATGAAACAGGGCACATGTCCCCTCAATAATTAAATAATGCCAAACTTAAAGATCTATCAGAAAAAGGGGTTACTAGGACAGACATTTTTGTTGGCCATTTTCCGGAAAAGTACAAAATCTCAACTACCAGAAAACGGTTTCTTATTAAATGACAAATTGATAATCCCTGAATAGAGTCTCGGAAAATTGTTAATGCGGGTTACTAAAGATAATATAATTGATATTTTCTTTGCATAAACTGGGCCTCAAAACTCAAGGATTAAGATCATCATAAAGGCTATGGAACAAAAGGAAGGCACGTCAAAAAAATAAATCTAAATAAAAACGAATAGAAACTAATTATTGCAAAAGCCTAAAATTGCCTAAATGAATCAGGGAACATGTTTTATTAGTGGAAGATATTGCTAGGACGAAAATGTTTGTTGCCTATTTTCCGGAAAAGAACACAACCATGAGATTACTTATTGAATGACAAATTAGTAATATCTGGAAAGAGTTTGGATACAATTTTGAAGAGGGTTAGTAAAAGGAGTATATTTAAAATTTCATTTGCATCAAACTTTGCCTTTAAACTTAAAGAGAGAAACCAGCACATGGAGCACATGCCCAAAATCGTCTGTTATTAGATAGGAAGGATATCTCATATTCGTCTTTGTCTGACGATAAGATGAACGGTCATAGAATCGGCAGTTTTGATTAAAATTGAGAAGCTTAGAAAGAGCTCTGCAAATTCGTCATTCTATGGAGCACATGCCCAAAATCGTCTGTTATTAGATGGAAAGGATATCTCATATTCGTCTTTGTCTGACGATAAGCTGAACGGTCATAGAAGCGGAAATATTTGTTGGCTATCTTTCAAAGAAGCACCAACCACGAGAGTACATCTCTAATTGGATGACAAATTGATAATCTCGCTATAGTTTACTTGTGTCTATTCAGCGGGTTAGCAAAGGTAAATAAGGTCATCACAAACGCTAATGTTAGCTAGCTAGCAATGACGATCATACGTGAACTCACATCCATATTCGTCTGGTGATAAACCATCTTAGTATAAGATATTAAATACCACAAATAGGGAAAAACCACACCTTCAGCAAAGGTAATGGAGATTACTAAATACGGACTCCAAACTCCAAAGACAAATGTCATGGTGTGAGCTATTAAACAGTGCAATGAACGACACGTCCAAAAATCATCGACGCGTCCAAAAACCAACATACGTAAACAGAAACAGTTAACACAAATAAGAATTACATCTTATTTCTATATTTGTCTGAAAATAAACCATCCTGATCCATCTAAGGCGACTAGAACTCCTGATACGCTTAAGCTGAAAACATCACATTCAGTTGATTTGTTAAGGTAAGAAGACAAGTCCTCCACAATGCCTGCAAACTTGGAGAAAAATCAAACTCCTGAAGCGAAAAGCCTCGTGTAAAGGAAATAGGATCTACACAGGACACATTAATCTCAACTTGCCAAACAAAACTAAGGAAAATATTAGACACATTAAGAAACTTTAGGTGAACTTTCACCATGACAGCCTCTATTTCCTTTGCTATTTACCACTGAGCTCCTGGGAACCTTAAACCAAGTCATCAGAGGTGATTAAGATATTCCATAATGACCAATAGATACAAGACAATAATATTTTAAACTTAATTCAGAAACACTGAAGCCTTCGACCGATATTTAGAAACTCTAAATACAGTTGCATTAAGTCCTTTACTATGTAAAACAGCATGCCACAGACTAAATACTATTTAACTCTTTCCACCTCTCATTAAACAGCACATCAAACTAATAAATTACAAAATTATTGTTCCACAACTATGGAATACAATCTTTGTATTTTAATATTTTCAACCATAAAAATATATTAAAATCAATAAAATGCATAAAACGATCACAGAATCAAAGGTAGAAAAGGAGTCGGTGAAATCTCAACAATGCCAACAGTGAAAGAAGACAAAAAATCAGTCAGTACAAAACGTTTACAAATCAGTGATACTTATAAGTGTTTTTTATTCTTTCTAAAATCTCCATATGAAAACACACAAGGAAAAACTTAAATATTATTAATCCCGAAAAAAAAGAATAAAAGTAAAAATCAGACTTGCCATAAGAGTCTTCTCTAAGAAGAAACAAAAACAAAAAAGAAATAAAAAAAATGAGAACCTATAAAATTTAAAATTGATTGTTCAATTAATCTTAAAAAACTTGACAACGGGTGTCTGGACGATGTCTTCCTTGTTACTGCAAGGGAACACAAATATACAAACCAAGCAGAGATTTTGTTGCTGCAGTTGGGGACTCATAACAACAACAAAAACCGTAAAATAAACGAAAAACTCTTACTACACGTGGATCTTTTGGGTTGACCAAAAAACAAAAAAAAAATTAACAACAACGACAACTACAATACTTGCTTCGAAAAAAAGACCCTAAAGGCCACAAATAAAAGGGGACACCTTTTTTTCAACTACATCATCTTGTACGAGTATGTTGCACACATCTGCACATCAAGTGTAGCTTTGTTTTCGTTGGTGTTTCTTTTTTTATTATTATTTCATTTTGAATATATTGAATAGTTTGTTGTTGTTTTCTCTTATTGTTCTTGTTGTTTTTCTTGTAACGCCAGTACAATACTAGTGGAAACATGTTGCATTGACACACAGTTACCTATATAAACGTTTATTTTTTGTTTTCATACATATTTTGTATCTCCAAAAGTTATCCTTTGAGCAACATACAATAGTTTTTATTCCAAGGGAATTTCTGCTAAAGCTGCTACAGCAACAACAACTTTTAAACTAATAATGCGTGTGAAATTTTTTATCCAGCGATGATGACGATGTTGTTTCTTTTGGTATTTTTTTTTGTGTTCTGTGAAAAATATGCATATAAGAAGGAGTATTGCGAGGATTAGTTTGAAATTAACAGAAGAACCAAGTTGCCATAATTAATGCAACTCGAAAGGTTAAATACCAACTTACATTTAATCAAGGCTCTGGAATGCAAGTTTAATGTCATCGGAATCTATAAGATTTTCTAGAAAAACACAGGTCCAAGACAAAACATTCAGAAAAAATTAATAGTTTAGTATAGGCAAAGACATACTTAATATTGATTCCAAAACTATCCCTACAAAAGAAGGGGTTCATCATCGACTATACATAGAACAATCAAACAATAGCTCAACTGAAACCAATCACGAGAGTCCGTATCAAAGTCTCCGAACTTTCCATATGTTTATAGTGTAATTTGTAATTGAAATTTTATACGCTACACCATGATAATGGGGAGGGTATATTGGATTTGTGCTGATGTTTGTAAATATTAGTCTAATACCCACCCATTCAGAACCACTTCCTGAGTTTCTTTAACGATGTCCGTCCGTCTGGCCAGCTGGCTGTCCATGTAAAAGTACTGGTAGCAATTATAAAGATATATTCATAAAATTTTATACATATATGATATTTTTCGGCCCAAGGACGGTTTAGATTAAAATTGGTTGTATGGTTACCTAGTCCCATACAAATATTCTGCCGATTAGTAGTTTATCGGTGATAAATGTTTGATTTATGTACGTATCCACACAAATTTCTCCACAAGTAAGTTGGACACGACGCCTAATCACACTTATAAATTTTGTGCAAATATTTTTTGTCCATAATTGACCATAGCTTCCATATAAATCTCTTAAAAATTTTGCTATCCAAATAAAATTCAATACAAACAAGTTTCATGATGACATCTTTTTTTTTTTTTTTTTAAACAAACACAAACTGCGAATCTTTTGGCTTATCTGCAGAAAACACCCAGAGTCTTTGGCGGGAATCGAACCCGCAACCCTTTGACTGATAGTCCGGAACTCTATCGTCTAGTCTATCTTGGCACTCTTATTTTATAATGGTCGGTTCATAATTAGTCAAAAAACTCGAAAATCGAAATTTTAAAAACAGCTAAAAAATTAAACACAAAAAATATTTATATTCGCAGAAGTCATGCTACTAAATGTTTGGATGATCGGTCCATAATAAGTCATAGCGGCCATTTCTGAAAAACTGTTTTTATACATATACTGTGTGTAGAGTTTTATATGATCGGGCTTGACCAGCTATACTTTCTTACTTGTTTTATTTATTATTTGAACCTGTTCGTTATATTTCTGTTACATTTTATTCAGTGATTGGAAAATGTAGTTTCTCAGTTTCATAGTTAACATTCAAAGAAAGATTGAATCACCTTGCAAGCCTACCTGTTAAACAGTATATGGAAACCATTTTGTAGTCTATTAATATCAGCATAGCCGTGTCCGGCCTAAGTTCTTGGAAATCATCTAAACATTATCTTCAGTTTTATATATTCGGTTTTAAGTCCCAAACAAAGCAAATATTTCAACGATCCTTGTTACAATCACCTTATTATAACTTCCGCCGTAATCTCTTTTCATGTATGGAACAATTTTTGTCCGTGTCTGGACATGAATGGCCCTAGTCGGCATATTTGAATATATAAATGAATACGTTAGATTGTGCATAAAAGTATTGTCCAGTGTTGCAGCTAGAGAACGAGCTTTACCAACTTCTAGCCCCCATCATGAAAACATCAACACTAACTAGTGCCAGTGAAACTGCAGGACCTACAAAATAAATTTTCGAATTTCCTCATCAGTGTCTATCTATATCGCTGCTTAAACATAGATATAAAATACGAGAATAACAGCTGTGCCATGGATTTAGGAGTTGGTTATCGGCTACACGTCCTCTGCAAAACATCAATCTTCACCGTTCCCACATAGTCAAAATACGAAAACATTAGAACTGGCACAAGTTAATGACAACTGTCTTAAATGATCTCGTAAGAGACTAAGAATTGCCTTTTGAAAGTCTACTTTCAGTTGGTCTTTTTTGTGAACAACTGTGGGACTTTAAGTGTTTGTGGAGCGCTTCCACCAGAGCGTTTCACATATTTACAAACGACGTCAGGGCAAGTGGTTTGTTGGAATGTTGGACTGGGCTATTTGTCAGCTCCTTTATTCTGTAGCGCTAAAACCACAAGATATTCTCTTTAAGAAATGAAGTACGCTATGAAATTATTTACTTGTTTGCAAAAAATATTGTAATTTATATTTTTCCTGGGACTTAAATATGTATCTGTTAGCTCAGTTCCATGGCAAGCTAATCAAATAAACGATTTTTTATCTCATCACCAAATTTCCTTACTGATCCTCGCATGAGAAACTTATTCATATACCACAAACCAACTTTATTAGCACAATACTGAACTGCCGAACTAAAGACATTCGTTGTCGTGCAGCCAAAGTTACCAAGAAAATATTCTTCGTTAGTTGGAACATTTTTCATAAATTTTTTGATCGTCAATTAATGTCGTATATTTTATGAAATCGATTCCTTTTTATTATGATTTCTTTTAGATATTTTTTTTGTTCAACATTAACATACATACGAATTATAGAATGGCACAATTTTTATTTTCTTAACCATTGTGGAAGCGCATACTTTGAAGTGAAAAATATTTTAGTCCATAACTTGGCTGTAGCGCTGATTCAGCATAAGATTTAAGAATACGAAATATTTCTGAATAATTAAGAACAGGATTCAGTGAATAATATTAGGTTAGTTTCAGTATCCTTGAAATTAAAATAAAACCAGGGGTTAAATCTTTTGAGAGCTTTTTACGTTGCGCTTTGGAACAATTTAAGCTGATAATGAAAGGTATTCCTTGGTAAGTTTTTAAATTCCTAATTCCAGAGTGTTTCAATACTTGCTCTATTTTCATTGTGTCTCACAAACACCATCTATCCAGAATGGATTAAACCACAAAGAGTATACCAATATATAAAAATGTAGGCATGCATGCAGTTAGTTAATGTAAATATTTCAGATGTATTTTGTGGTTTTTAGAGGTGCTTTGTCATAAGAAGCAATCATTACATTCATATTTTATAAGTTTATGAGGTTTGAATTTCTGTTTGTACCATATTTATTCCTACGACAAGACAAAACGGCATAAAACTAAGAAAAAAATAAACGTAGGATGCTTTAGATTTCAATTCACCTTTTGTTCATTTAACTAATAATAAAATGATGTTGAACAAATAAGAACAAAAAAACAAATAAACTGATCATCAACACCGCCAGATTAACTTCGTTTTGTAGTCAACAAGACCAAAGAAGCCACAAATAAAAATAAAAAACAAAACCATAATCAACTCAAGCCAACAAGAAATAGTGTCGCCAAAAAATCGTATTTTGTACAAATTTGTATATTCTTTATAGATTTTGGAAAACAAAATATTCAAAAACGATTAAAAATAAAACTAGATGCAACAGAAACCACCATTATATTGAAGAACATAAAAAAAAAACAAATGAAATCTCTACTTTGGATCACTCATGGGATTTGTGGTACAATTGTACCAAATTTGGTACAAACAAAACTTTATTGGTACGCTTTTTGGTACAATTTTTTTTAAGGCAAATTCACTTTTCAGGTGTCGTTGAGAGCACAGCAATTCTACTGTTTTTTTCCTACTTAGAGAGAGAAATGTCAAAAGTTGGTTGTGTTTTTGACATATCGACCAACGAAAGCAACAAACAAAATTTTAAAAATTGTTTTACGTTTTTAAGTTTTCTTTCTGTTATTTTGTTTTTATTGAATAAAAAGTGTTATGAATTCTTACTACCTATATGCTTTTTTATTTAATAGCAAATTTTAGGTACAATTTATGGCAATTTGGTACAATTTTGGCATTGAGACGGTACAACTTAAGAATTGTAAGATTTGGATCACATTTTAGCTGTTTTATCTTCAACATCTGTCGGTTTTATTCTTTTGAGTTTTAGTTTTTTTCTCTCTCTCTCTCTCTCTTTAGTTTGAATTTTTTATTTTCACCCCAACCACACTTCTTAAAGGAAATTTATTAATTTTCCGTCTGTCGGCTTGTGTTTTTATCTGCATTTCAATTTGTGATTCTTCTCCAAATTGGTAACGATCAAAATCATTAAAAATTTGGTTGATTTTAATCTTCAAAAGTGGCGCAAGTTTGAGCAGTATCGTTTTTATTGCATTTAGTTAATTTGTTTTTCATTCTTGAATCAATCGCAGCCACCAACCGACCAAACGATCGAACGACAATAACCAGTAGACTCACTGTGTGTTAATGATGTTGAAGTTCATGTTTTACATGATATTTTATTGTCGTTAATTATCATTATCATTACGATCAGTCACACAAACAAACAACATTTACAAAATTGTTGTAATTTTTGTATATTGAAGGAGTCTGACGCCAGCCGGCTATTGTTAGAAACCCAAATGGTTTTTTTTTTTTTTTGGTTTTTTGATAATAAAATCAAGTTGTTAGTACGAGCGTTATTAAAGGTCATACCTTTAATCCTCATTAGTGATTATTGTGTCTGGTTGATGTTGGTGATGTTAAACAACTATAAAAAATAATTGTTTAATACCTTTAAAAATTGTAAACTTACACTTCTACGTTTTAAAGAATTTCCTGAAACCTTTTAGGTTTTTCTATTGTGAATAATGTGCCAGTATGATTCAGGCGGAAATACTAACGATCAGGAACCACTGTATATATATGACAAGAATTTATTCACTTATAAAAAAGTGCAGGCAGAAAATTTCTTGATTGGATCGTTTATCTGTCATTATTATTTTCTGGTCCTCTGGCAGAAACTCTCTTGATTGGATCGTTTATCTGTCATTATTATTTTCTGGTCCTCTGATTCAGTATTTGTGATGCTGTTAATATGTGTCAGTCAGAAGCAGTGTCGTATAAATTGCTATATGAAAGGACTATTCACGCCTATCAAGCTACACAAATGTCACTTAACTTGTAAACTACTCGATATAGTATCTACAATTGTAAGTATGAATTGACTGGGTTAGGCCATTTATCTGTCATTAATACTACTACGTCAAAAATGCAAATCAGTATTTTCATTGAATATCTCGAACGCAACATACATATATTCCAATGCTGCTATTAAATCTTTAAACACTTTCAACCGACTGTTTAAGAACACACAATCACAATAAAAAATTGACGTAGCTGCCAGAAACTTATGAGAAAGAAGACAGTCTTCCATATTCTCTGTAAAAGTCCATCTCATAGATTCATTTGCATACATATACTGAACGATATCTAAAGTACCTGATCTATATCTGACAACATAATAATAGACGATGCTACTACGTTAACCAATCAATACACGCAATAGTTTGGAGCTTTCCGGAGTTCCCAATGTTTAACCTTGAAACATGAAATAAAATGAGCAGCCTTTTAGGGAACACCAAAAATCAAAAAATTACAAACTATAACTTATCCAAATAATTTTAACATACCGTCTATAATCATACAATTCGAACCACAACCAAAGGTGTCAAGATGACTAATGAGGATCTTTGACATGATGAGAATAGGATGTTGTCTGACAGACAATGTAACATGTTGCTGCCTAGACTATTAGTTTTGTTTTATCTTCTCTGTGAATGTCCGGCTTTTCAAAACTCTAGACTCCAATTTTTCAACAATCTTATACTAAACAAGTAGTAGATGGTGCGATATCATCTGATACCTGAACGCAACCTGCTGGATTTAGCATCTGGAAAAGATCTAGTCCTAACATTTATTGTTATCTTTCAGAGAAGAACTTTTGACGACAGCAGGCAATAGATTGTTGTAAAACACTAGTTCTCAAGTCACCCATTTTTATACCCTTCACTACCATAGTAGGGAAGGTATATTGGATTTGTGCTGATGTTTGTAACGCCCAGAAATATTGGTCCAATTATTGTTATCTTTCAGAGAAGAACTTTCGACGACAGCAGGCAATAGCTTGTTGTAAAACACTAGTTCTCAAGTCACCCATTTTTACACTACCATAGTGGGGAAGGTATATTGGATTTGTGCTGATTTTTGTAACGCCCAGAAATATTGTGCCAACACCCACCTTAAAGTATACCGATCAACTCAGAATCACTTTCTTAGTCGATTTAACGATGTCCGTCTGGCTGGCTGTCCATGTAAAGCTTGTGCGCAGAGTACAGGTCGCAATTTTGAAGATATTTTGATCAAATTTGGTAAGTGATATTTTTCGGTCCAAGGACGGATGGAATTGAAACTGGTGGAAGTCGGTCCATTATTTCACCTGGCCCCCATACAAATGTCCTCCCAAAATTGGGGTTTACCGATCATAAATGTTTTAATTATGCAAGGAACCAAACAAATTTCATCACAAATGAGTGGTAAATGACGTCAAATCACATCTACAAAATTTGTGCAGATCGGTCCATAATTAGTCGTAGCTCCCATATATGGCCCAATTCCGAAAATCACTTTAAAGAACACAACTCCCTCAAAAATGTTGTTATCCAAATAATATTTAACACAAATATATCTCATATATATACAACTAATACGGTACAATTTTATTATGATCGGTCCATAATTAATCGTAGCTCCCATATAAGGCCCATATTTATATTCACAGAAATCATGACAATAAATTTTTGGATGATTGGTCCATAATAGGTAATATCTCCCATATAGCGCCCATTTATGAAAAACTGTTTTATACATATACTGGGTGTAGGGTATTATATGGTCGGCTTGACCGACTATACTTTCTTACTTGATTTTATTCATCTTGCCTGCTGGAAGCAGTTGCAGTCCCACTAGTTCCAATAATATTATTAAAAATCAAACATAATTCAAATTAAAATTACTCTAGAACGTAATATTTCCTCAGTCTATTCACATCTAAATTTTATTTAATACCCAAGTGTTGTAATTATTACTTTATAATTTAACGATGACATTAAATGCTTACACAGAAATTAGACTATTAAATTGGCAGTTTGCCAGTGTGGTGTGGCGTTACTGCTTTTTTGTTTTCTTTAATATCTTGTATTATCTAAAAAATTATTAAATTAATAAAGTTAAACATGGACATTTAATATCTTTTGTTGAGTTATAAAAATTTTACTACACTATCGATTCGTAATCAGTGACAGTCATGTCATGTACGAACATTTAGTTTCATTTTAATGGGTTATTAAGACAAAATGTTTACAATGGCAATTAACTAACTATCCATTTAATGTAAGATAATAATATTTATGTACTTTATTTTATTATACTAAATAAGGTTTATTTAATCGTTAAGGTTGGGTACATGTATAGATATAAAAAATGTTTAAATGCAATTTGACAAGATTTTGAAAATGTCAGAGCTAAGCTATTGATGACTTTAGTTGCAACATCTTTGAAATATTTTGTTGCTAAACCTTAGTCTTTCGAAGATTCATTTTTATTTTGACTTTTCAAGCCTATTTTGACTGTTTAATAAAATTTTCTCTTACTCTCAATAACTACATACTTAACAATCATACCTACTAGTAAAAGATCATTCTGTAGCCAAGTTACTTGTGTCATAAAATTATGCAAATGCTTTCACCCATTAAAATAAACTAAAATACAATACGATACAGCAAAGCGTACCACCCCACACGTACCACGCATGTTAGATCATTTTACGATCATGTTGACATGTGTATAAAGCTTATCGGAGATTCCCCAAACAGCGTGTGAGTGTGTGTGTGAGTGATACAATATTAAATGGCGCCTGAAAATTTTACGATCATACGAACACAATCTTTTACGACGATCACATTCTATTTAATTCATTCCACGCGGGAATAAATAAATATTGGAATGCATTAGAGCATGGGTGGGTAATTGTTATGTGGTACTAACAAATTGCACTTCTATGTGCATGGCACGCTATCAATTGCATATTGAAAATTGGCTGCTTTGGAACTATCGTAGCTACTATTTAATGACTGGCGCCAAATATTAACGAATACAATATGATTAAAATATTTTATGACCATAATTATGTACTTATGTATACGATTATTAGAAATAAAATTAAAATTTATAATTAAATATTTAAAAGTATATATGTAATATAATTTAAATATTGAGAAAAAAAAATAATTTTATGAGAATCACTAGGAGATCACTGCATATGTCTATCACTCTAGAGCGAATGTATGTATATAATACTAAAGCAAGTTCATTGTACAATTACAAGATTTGTAATTAACATCTGTATTTTTAGTTTGACCATTAGAAATCGAATCGAAATTTCTGGAAATTTCCTGCAATGTGTTTGGAAAGAAGATAGTATTTTTCTTCTGTAAGTAAATTGAACACTTATATAATGATGAAAACGGGAGCTTATCTCCTGCCTTTACCAAACACTAAACCTTATAATTTGACTTGGTTGTTCTTGAATAAATTCAGCAAAATTAATGGTCGGCCATCATCAAATCAATTCTACCTGCAGAGTTTCGAAAAATTCTTAATTGAACAACCCGCGTTTGTATCGGCACATTATGTAGCGTACCAGTTGACACAAATTTATCGACCAAATTCTTAATAGCGGTCTCAGAAAATAATACTAATTTTACGAAATGTACACGCAAAGAAAAAACATAGTTGTGGTAAACATAATCTAAGAGCAACATATTATGATAAGATTTATGATTGTAGTCAAAACATATTATGATGAATATAAGTGCCATGAAATATCATATTATGATTAATTATCATAGTAATATTTCATCATAATATTTTCTTGTTAATCATTATTTGATATTATAACATCATATGATAACCTAATATAATCATAAAATTGTCATACATGATCAAATTATGACCCTATTTAATCATATTATAGTTTAAAGTAATCATATTATGATCTAAAGTAATCATATTATAGTTTAAAGTAATCATATTATGATCTAAAGTAATCAGTATAGCTATAGCTTTCACAGATCTACCATTTGCACAAAAAAATTTAATTCGTTGTAACAATTGTTACAACTTCTACTGTCAAGGAGATTTACTATGTCAACAAGTAAAATGTCAAAACTTTTATTTCATTTCTATATGACACCGCTGGAAAACAAAGTTCTTGTTTAAAAATCCAGTTACAATAAAATACTTGTTATTATTTTTAAGAATCTTGACTGTTCTTTTTTTCCATATTAGATGAGAGGTTTATCCAATTAGCAACCTCTCAGTATCATATATTATTTGTTAAGATCTTTTAACTTGATAATAACCTGATAAGTTTGTATATTAGTCGTTCGTAGCAGACTTAATCAAATGCTTGTGAGATATTTATAGATTGCTTTTCCAATATTTGTTCAGATAAGGGTTGTTACATGATGTACTTGTTCTATAGAACTGTGAATCCTGCTAAAGTCACATCGATGGACAAGAATAATGTATGTGTGATAAGTTTTGCAAAGGACTAAAATCTTTTCCGGGTTTAGGATTCATAACTATCTCTAATACATCACATAAGTGTTGAGAAGTAATGCAATGCTTAATATGCAGTTAAAATATCGTTGTGAAATTAAATTTATCCATTAGGGTATCGAAATTATTCGATTTTTCTTTTGTTAGAATAAAACAAATAATTCGAATAAGAGACTTTATTTAACTTGTTCAAATTTTTCGATCACATATTTAAAATTAATCTAATTATTTGAATAATTTAAAATAAAATAAAATAAAATGCAAATTGTTTTCGTTCATGAAGTCGTACATAATGTAGTATCGTCTAAAGACATATTTAATAACATCGCCCCAGCATACCATTTTAGGAGCGCTCCGAAAAAGGAGGCAGAAAATAGTCCAACTAAAGAGCATTTTCGGAGCGCTCCGAAAAAGGAGTCAGAAAAGAGTCCAACTAAAAAGCATTTTAGAAGCGAAAGAAAAATTTGCTTAAAAAATTAATTTTTTTCACACTTAATTTAAATGAATCCCATTTTATTTTTTTACTGTAAATACAATTTATTTAATTTTTTTCTATTTCTAATTTAGTTTATTTGTAAATGAATTCCCTTTTTGTTTAAGTAAAAACAATAAAAAAATGTGAACTTTTAATTTTTTGTATTTAAAATTGCAATGACTCTTTTCTGACATGATGTAAGAGCTCTTTCTGAGCCCAACAAAACCTCATAAAAGACGCATTACTGACATTATCTAAGAGCTCTTTCTGAGCCAAAAAAAAACCTCATAAAAAACTCTTTTCTGACATTATCTAAGAGCTCTTTCTGACGGACCATTTTCGAATGTAATGACCCTGTTTTCTGAAGGCTTTCTGAGCAATAATGATTGTTTTTTGGGCTCATAAAGAGCATGAACGCTCCGGAAAAGGGTAAAATTAAACGATAAATTATTACAATAACATTTATTCGTTTTATTCGAGTATTCTACATAAAATTAATCCAATTATTCGTTATATGAAAATCGTCATTTTAAAACTCTTTGAATAAATATTCGTAAGAAGTTGTTCGATTATATTATCTATTATTATTCATACTAGTTATTTTGTCTAACTTCTGACCTTAGATTTTTGCATTTACATTAAATTACCAGAAGTAATGCAATAATGTATACTATTTGAGGTAAATATGTTTTGTAAGTAATTACCGAAAGCTTTGGCTTTTTAATTGTTTTCTTCGTCCATTATCCTTAACTTTTGCTAGGTAAAGAAGGACTACAGTTTTCAATATACTTAAAACATTTAGGGACGTCAAGAAAGTAGAGGAGGGATGACTAATAAAGCTCTTAATTACATGATGTCTGTTAATCGAAATGTCTTGGAAGACAATATTCCGAGAATATTGCAATTCCACATTAGGCATATTTATAAAAATGGACTGGATATTGTCTTCCTTATATTCCGGCTTTGCAAAATATCTAATCTCATATAGCTGTTGCAATACATGTGCATCTGATTCCGAATCTGAAGACATTTTGCTTTTGAAATAGACCTTACTTGATTTAGATCTTATAATAAATAATTGTCAAACATATCTGTAGTTAATCTTTGGTTTTAAAAAATCTCTTATTTTAATCAAAATACAAATAAATTCTACGATACACATTTGTCCTTCATCATGTTTACATGAAAAAACCTTCACACTTTATTAAAAAAAATCAAGAAACTGTCTGCCTTTTAGAAACCCAAATACTTTGAAAAGAAATTTTAGAAACAACAAGAAGGCCAACTTTAGCAACTAATCATCATACATGAATAATTCTGTATGTGAATGGCATTTAAATTGTCAACTAACATATACATATGTATGTATGTATAGATATGTACTCGTATGTGTGTATATAAAAAACTAAGGGTATAGACAATAAATGAAAATTGATTTTTCTTTCAGTTTCATTCACTTAAACAATAGAGAAAAGGAGTAAAAAAAAGAGGAACCAACTGCACCCCCCAAAAAAGGACATTAGGAAATAGCAAACCAATGATCATGATTTTTATTTGTCTTAAACTTTCAGTAAATGAAAATAAATAAAAAAAACTATTTGTTTGTGTTTTGTTTTATTTTTTGCTTAGAATGTATAGACAGGTTCATTCTCCCATAAACCTGGCACAGCAGGTTGTCAAGTTCAAGACAACTTTCTGACCACACCATACCAAACAACCAAGAACTAATTTCTGTTTTGCTTCATTTTCTTCTGTGCTCAGCTTAAACGAGTGTCTCATATACGGCATGTTAATGTTGCAAGTGTATCATTTTATTAACTTTATTGTTGTTTTCGTTGTTATTTGCTGGGATATGGGTTAAAAACTTAAATATCTGTCGTCTTCGTTGCTGATTGTGCTGCTGAATGAAATAAACTCTAAAGTCTTAGAGTACGTATGTATACTCAACTGACTGCATGTGTCTGTAGCCATTGTGGTGTTTGTGGAAAAAAGCAGATTTGGTTGCACACATGTAACCAGACAATTTTTTAACAATTTAAGTCTAAACATGTAAGACAATGTTCATTTAAATGTCTTTTTCCCCATTTCACATGGCCAACACAGACACACTCGTACTTACGTTCGCACACAAACAAAACGAAGGTGGAGACATGTTAACCAACCAAGAAACAGCATATCCACATCAACTTCCAATGCTATCTTTTGATTTGGGGTAAGACTGTGTATGTATATCTGTTCGTACATACATACAATTTAAATGCAGTAATTTACTCAAGTAAATAATAGTCAACAGACGACACCATTATCACCAGACTTTAAGAATTTAAATAAGTATCTTGTATCAAGCACGTAGCCACATTGCATTATTTTAGAATTCCTTAAGGAAGAGGAAATAATCGCCTTTTTGGCATAGAAAATTGCAGTTTAAAAATGTCGCCTAATGCAAACGAAGAAAATATGAGGTCATTGAATCCGGATCATCCTGCATTTACCCCATTTTAGGGTAGACGTGGTCAACTCTCCAACAATTGATGGCCCATTTCGAGCAGACCGTTTCGTTTCGTGTGAACATCCATAAGTCAAAGGAACCCTAAATCTGAGAAACATATTTCTGCTGTTTCTCCTGTCGCAAGAACTTAAACGTTAGCAGACTTCAACTTGGCAAATTCTCTATCGGGTCTTGTGGATTCAAGTTAATAAACATATACAATGATATTTTTTGATGAATGAGATTCGGGACGTACATATGTAAAATAAAACTCCAATTTAGGTTGACAAACCATCTTTACCTATGTAGGTGTATTTTTAAATAAATGGACAAACCACAAAAGGTTTATGCGAATTTTTGTCTGGCGGCATTATAATATTGGTTCATATAGATCGATATGGATGTGGACGACTCACGGAGCCGGACAGCTTACTTTCCACACAGCGAGTGCCATAAAGAAAATTAAGCATGAACAATTTGAGGGCATATACAACCCACACAAGATTAATTAGATGGTTAAATGGCAATGTTTAACAAAAAAAATTATTATCATAAATTGTCCTTCATAATAGAGCGATTTGAACGTGGTAGACGTTTTTTGTGGGGTTTTCTAAAAACTCAGGACTATGCCAATAACCAGCAATTGATCTATGTTTCCAAAGTCAACATAACCAAATCAACTTTAGAACCACAACTACTCGTTCAATAGGAGGTCCAGACCGATGATCTTGCAATAACTATTACAAAAATGTCTTTGTTTATGCAATCCATTTATATTGATATCTTTTCCCCAGCTACTTTCTAACCATAATCTGGCAATCTTATGCCACCCATTCCCTACAATGTGCCTTACATATAGAGGTTCTGGTTTACAGAAAAATCAATGAAAATCATTCATTGTCTTATGGAAACCATTGTTTACTACTTACTGCCTTTATATTGATAATAATACGTTTTTTTCCTGTTTCTTCTTGAACATTTGGTAGACATTTGAGAAATTAAAGTGTTTCTTGCACTTTGTTTCTGTGCTGACCAGTAAAGAAACAGCTTGAGTAGCTCTTAAGTCCTGCAGCAAATATGGTTTATATATTTTTTTCTTATTACTTGTGTTTGTTAGGTTTTTTTTAAAGCACTGCCAACCATTATGCCGGTTAACCAGTCAGCTATTTGACCAACAGGGATGTCAACTTGATAATAAAAAAAATTTCGAAAATTTTAATAAAATTTTTAATTAATGCCTTAAAACGAACACTAGTTTGCAATCAAGTTATTAAGTTCCCTCATATAAAGACTAATTTCTTCCAGGATTCAAAAATTTATTCACAAACTTGTAAAAAATTTCAATTTTAACAATTTACTAAAACTTGTACCTGATGCACAAAGTATTTTTTAAACGTTTTAAAAGCACCAAATTGACCACATCAATCTGCAATTAAATTTTAAACGAGAGTGTGCAAAGAGATCTGTGCAGTTTCAATAACAGTCAAATTCATATTAATTGCATTGTGACTAAAATTGTTTGTTGCAACTTCTGTTACTTATGCTTCTTTTTTTATATATTTTGATAAATGTTTTATTAAAACTGCCATTAAATCATGGACTATGTTATAAATTCGCCATTTTGTCGTTAAACATTGTAAATTTGTAGTTAAAAATGTAATAATTTGTTGCAAGTGAAAGTATAAACAAAATTTGGTGGGTGTTATTACGATTCGTCATTTGAAAAAATTGAGCAGACGTTAGACATTTACGAGAATTTTCATTCTTAATTTAATACACAAAAACAATTAAACATTAGCTTCAATATTTTATAACAAAAATTTGCAATACCAAAACACTATTACCCTATAAAACTTAGATAGATTATTATTAGCCAGAAACTTATTGTCAAAATCTCTGCAGTGATCCAGATGTCTACGTGCACAGATTGATCTCTAGTATAGGGATAGTTGCCAATCGAATGCATTTTTATGTGGAATACAATATTATATTTCATTCTCCAATTTTTAGAAGAACATTATTAAATATCAAATATTTGTTTTATCCGGATTTAACAGTCAGAAAGTTAGGACAATTGAATAAAATATCGTTTGTAGTGGAGAACTCTTTCCTGAAAACAATCGCAAAATCGTGAATTAAGTCGTGGTTCAATATCAAGAGCCGTGATCGGTAAATTCATGGCAATTTAATGTCTTCGAATGTCAACAAATAACCGGTCTTATACATTGACACTTCTCCGAAAGTATAACAAGGGCAGTACAATGCCCAAAATCCGGCATAACTGTAATCTATGTATATTTGAATGATCTTAGACTTAAATCGTCTCGTATCTTTACTATTACATGGAATCGTTGAACGATACTTTAATTTTATATTCTTTGTTGGGAATTGAACCTGCAAGCCTCAAACAGATAGTCCAGTACATTATCATAGTCTAGTCTATCGGGGCACACAATCCATAGAAAAATATATATACATTGACGAAATAGTAAACACTTTACCCGAAACACAATATCCTGGCTAAACTCATTGAATTTGTAAGGCTGTACATGACTGGCATTATTAAATTGAATATAATTTTTATATTAGGTGAAAATGCTAAATAAACAAAAGAATAATATATAATAACCCAAAACTGTATACACTTCCAATAAAATACCATCAGCCCCCATTAGCTAAGGCCTAAAACTCTAAATCGTTTAGTTTGGGAATAGCTGATCAACAATTTCCAATTCAGCAATCTAATAAAACAAATCTTTATTAAACAACATACATACTTTTAATTAATTAACTATAAATTCAGGTTCAAGATGGTTTAACATTAATTACTGTAATATTTTTAACACTACATATTTATTTTCACTACATAATACGAAAATGTAATATTTCTTTTTTATAATTGTAATTAAACAATTCTTAAATTTCAAAAAAGTCTACAAACTTCTCACAATTAATATTTGGTGACCCACAGACACGTGCATTATTTTCTCAACACCATCATTATTTCTAATAAAATTCATAACATTTTTTGCAATTCGTTATAGCAGCCAGATCAAATGGAAACAAAATCTATTTATGTATCATTAGCCAGATTGTTTATACAATAATAAATAAAATAAACGAGCGAGAAAACAACAATGTATCTCGGGGGACACAGTAAAATCAACAACAAGGGTTGTTGTAAATACGAAAAATCACACAAACAAGCGACATTGTGCACTACTATTCTCGTATGTAAGTAAGTATGTACAGTGAGACAACAACCACATGCTTATTTTCCCATAATAAATAAACATGATCAAACACACGAAATTCAGCCAGCGGTGACAGTGGCATACAAATATTTGATTTTCGTATTTATGAGCGTTAAGCAAACAAAAAACGGATGGATGGATGGATGGAAAAGCTAAAAAGTCAAAATTAAATAAAAATGGAATTACATTTAAATGATGTAAAGTAGATTTTTTTTTGTTTATTTGGCAGGGCGAATTAAATGAGCATACGTTTTTAAGAGAGAGACTGTGATGCATGTAAATAAAGGGAAGTATGTGAAGAGATTTCCATTCATGGACATAAAGCAGTTGTCGGCACTCATAGCTTTAGATATATGAACAAGGCTTCTCAAAGCGCTAGCTGGCAGCATTGGGGGCATAGATAAAGAACCATTGCTTAATACCTACAAGACGATTCGTCAGTCAGTGATTAACTATGCTGCTTCTTCGTTGAGTGATACCCAGTGGAGAAATATTCAATGCTGTCAAAACTTTGAACATCTGCGTTATTTGAACCTCTGAACACGACCTTGACAAAGAAATTCAGGTTTTACAAGGAACATATCATTATATTGACATTACATTTCCTTCTGGGATATCACCAGGAGAACCATCCAAACTTTGGCATCATACAGTTGCACACGGACCTACGAAGACATCCAGTACTGTTTGCCATCATTTTGTTGGTAGACAGATACCGCTTGAATTTCGTACTTGGAAGCAGCCGCATATCGCAAACTTCGAGAAGGTTCTAACGCGTTAATAAATACTCGCTCTAAGAACAATTAAGACCAGCAAGAAGCAACAGTAGAGTTGTGTGCGGTCGTTCATTTCATTGACCGGTCATTCTCGTTCATTTATCCAAAACTTATTCGTTCAATCGTTCACTTTGAACAAATGAATACAGCCCTTATTGAATGTGATTTTCTTCTTGTTTTTTGATAAACATCAGCTGAACGAATTTTATCCGTACACTATTGAACGAAAACCGTTCAGTTAAATGACCGGCTAATTCCGTTCAATGAAGAGATCCGTTCATTTTAACCCGTTCGTTCATGAACGACACAGCTCTAAGCAACAGGCTTAATTCTGGTTCCGTATATTCATACCCAGCATGTAGAAGTTGCACAATTCCTTATATTTAATCTGGCAGAATCTCCGATTAAATATTGTATCATCAATATCATATCATTAATATTTTAACAATATGGGTCCAAATATTCAATAACCTCTAGAATTATAAAGATATCAGTTCGAAAGGAAAGCTTATCACTTGAATCATTGATGTCTACGATTCTAAATTCAATTTAATGAAAGCTGGGGAGTCTCAAGCTAAAAAAAAAATGTTCAAATAAACGACATAATTTTCATTTCCCTTAAATCCAAATCTCCGCTTACCTCTCTAGAGCATACTTCCCTTAATTTAACTATAATCACATAAGCAAATTATTAAACAGTTTTGCTATAAAAAAAAGAAAAACGTAAAACAATAACCATAAAATGTCTATGGCAATATTCATTACCACATTTCTTATTAGATATCAAAACTTTTGAAGGGTTTTTACAAAAGTTAAATACACATAGAAAAAGAAACCCTAAAATTTTTAACGATAATGTTTACATTAAAGATTAAAATAAAAACAAATCTCTGGAGTATAGAAAATTACACAACAATTGTTAGATTTATACACTTGTTATGTCATGAAACCTTTCCTCCCTTTGTGGTTCTTACGTTTACTCCAGCTCGTATATTTAGATTGCAATGACTATGATTAATTTGCTTAAAATAAGTAGTAAAATGGCGTATAATACGTCGTATGTTAGTTGTTAATAAAGTTTAGTAAGTAGTAAGCACCCTGTATGCCACCATAATAATGTCATTTTCAATCATTTATGGTGATTATCCAGCCAGCCAGCCATAGTCATTCATCTACATAATGCTCCCATTTATTTACTCTATGACTTGAGTAAATGTTATACGAGTAATCGTGTAAATAATGTATATAAAATAAATTAAATATTTAAGTAAATTTATTCATTAAGTCATATTTGTATTTGTGATAGAGTATACTACATATATTATTAACAACCTCCCTCCCCTTTTTGCTTTCCATATAAACTCTCCATGTGGTTTTATATTTCGCCTGTGTGTGTATTTAAAATGTTACAATATTTATGTATTTTTGATAGAAATCTGAACTTATATGTTTTATTTAACTAACATTTTTAATAGTTAATGTTTATATATACATAAGTATGTATATTATAGATATATATATATACTTATATTAGTTGTAATTTGAGGCTTTTGCTAATTTAAATCATGATTAATTTAAGATTTTAATCAAAGTGTCATATTTATGTCAACCAAGAAATATTTTATGCCATCGCATACGGACACATATGAAACAACATGTTTGATATTTAACAATAATAACAATTTAATTAAATATAAATTGAGGTTAGGTTTCTAATTCTTTAAATTAAGAAACAATGTATTGTTCATATAAAAACCATATTAAATGCTTTAAAATTGATGTAATAAAAACACTGTTGAATCACAAATATATAACGGGTTTTTTAACCAGAACTTTGTTTTCCAACAGGACCATATTGAAATAACATGAAAGTTTTGGAATTTCACTCGGAAATTCACTATGAAAATGGTGCATCTGTAAAAGCTAGATTGCGTAAAATCCTGATTTTGAAGAAAATGCCAACTCCTGTAGCAAAATATTTAATGTGTCCAACAACATCACTCATAGCAAAATATCGCCAGTAAAGTTCGAAACTGAATATTGAAACAAGCTGGGGATAGAACATTAATCCTAAGGTTAAGGAGTGACATTAGTCATACCAGAAATAAGTCTTCCAACAATAGAAAAAAAATTCGTTTTGCTTTTTCTATAGAAGCAAAAAACGGAATTTATTTTACTTCCGAACGGAATTAATTTCTGTTAATTATATTAAAACAAAAAAAATTAAGCAATAATTAAAGTAAAAATTAACATTATTTACTAAAACATTAAAAACTAAAACGAAACCCGAAACACCCCGTATTGGTTGTTCGTCGTTCGCCGGCGTAAGAAATAGAAATAGACTCTATTTCAGAGTTCACCGCATATGACGAATTCAGGCGACGCTGTTATTGTGTGTATTTTCATATATACCAAGGCATATTGATTATAAGGTAGTAGCCACATTACAACAAGTACAACAATACAAAAACAACATGGTTATTGTTTTTGCTTTGACTTCTTTGATGTCAAAAACAGCTGACTGAAAATTACAAACATTCGTTGTTTTTATTTGTATTTATTCAGGTCACTGATGGCAAACATGGTCCAATTGTACTTTTTTTGATACATATTAAACACAGTTGGTACCGTGGTACTACCACGAGTCATATGGTACAATTTCAAAATACTGTTTCATCAAAATTTGGTATTTCAGATCGAACAGATAAATATCAGCCACGTATTTTGCTTCCGAAGAAAAAGTAAAACGAACAATTGGTTTCATTCCGAACAAATTTTTCGTTTTGCTTTTTCTATAGAAGCAAAAAATGGAATTAATTCCACTTCCGAACGGAATTAAATTCTGTGACATGGCTGTATATCATATAAGTTACTATTTGTGTAATAGTGCAAGCAAAACAGATTTTATTAAATTTCATGAACATTTTGGAACTGATATCATTTTGATCTTTAAATATGCATATATAAGATGATTATTACGACAATAAATTTTTGGTTGAATTATCGAACAATATGAGTCTTTGACATATTCATTCACATTAAATGATTTTGAGGCTGAATTCAAAAACTAAAGCTTAAAATGTAGTTAATCAGGATTTCAAAATCGTTAGAAGTTAACTCTTCTATTTCTTTTATTCTTATAATAATAATTCTAGTTATTTTGGAAATATATATATTTACCAAGGTTAACTTTTCGCATATGACTCGATACTTCATAAATAACAATATTTTTAGATAATCGCGACAATAATGTTGCTATAAGACATATCAAATTTTCGATAAAGTAAATTTGTGGTAAAGTTTTATGATTATTTAACAAATATTAAAAAGGGTACCATGGAGGTCTAAAAAGTACATTTTATTTATATAGTTGGTACGAAAAACAAACAGCCATTTTCCATCACTGACTCAGGTATATGATGGAAATAGAAAACGAGAACAATAATAATAAACAAATTTTGACACTTATAAGCATTTTGACAATTAGAAATTTGTAAACATAAACAACGTTTGACAATACAAAAGTAACAAAAAAAATCAGATGTGTCTTCAACACTACCTTATAATCAATATGCTTGGAAAAGCCGTCGGCATTACAGGTTAGTACACAGAAGAAATATAAAAACATTAAATGACAGTTCGTGAAGTTGCAGCCGTCGTTTCAATTATGGGCCTGTTTTATCTGAGAGTCGTTTTTGCTTAAAGTTGCGGTTGTATTCTGTTTCATCATTAGGTTTCTTATGGCCAGTTTTTAACTTAAAAATTAAAGTGTGTTTAAACTTAAGTTCTGTTTAAATACCAAATTCATTTTTATAGATCATATTTAAATATTACTTAAATCACTGACTACGTCCATTTAAATACAACTTAAGTTACTACCATATGATTTTGACAGTTCTGCAAATTATGAAAATTGCGCATTGAAGTTTTTTTTATTATTTGATAAAAAATATTCAATAAATAAACTTTACAACAATTTGTAAACTAAATGTAAATCAGCTATTAAATGAAGAAGTTGTTTATATTTTTTTGAGATTTAATAGTGCTACCATACTTTTATCATAATTAAATACCAAACTTAATTTGTGACTGAAAAAATGAAACCATATTTAAATACGACTAAAGTTTAAGGAAAAATTAACTAATTTTGTATTTAAATATCAAGTTAAAAACTGGCCATTAGTTATTTCTTTTGTGTTTTAATAATTTTTCTTTAGCCAGCTGACAAGCTAGTCTGAGCCGCCGCCAAATATTTTTAGATTTTAGCCGCCAGTTTTTAATTTAGTCGGCGCAGAGGTGTGGTATATTATTTCGACAAGTTCGTAACCTTTTCAACAACCAAAATCATAAAAACTTACCCTAATGGGAAAATTACCAAATGGTCCAGTTAATTTCATGAAATTAAACTTCATAAATAAAGAATATGTACCTATGTACATACATACATAAATGGGCCGATCAACTTATACAAGATAATGTGAATTTTATTAATGTTTTATCATTAAAGTATAGTAAATAATATATTAATTATGTACTTACATACTAATTTAACAGCTTGTCATACTTTATTCACTGATTCCAATTTTATATCATTCTTATCTTTTGTAATTGTTTACTGTTCATATTATATAAATGATTGCCATTTATAATAACAGACAACCATTTTAAAAGAAATTATTTATGTAAATTTATTAACCATTCTTTAACATTATTGCAAAAACACGACACTTTTTATATTTTCTTTTTACACATTTATTTCTGTATTAATATTTAATTGACAACCTGCTTCATTTCATCATTTATTTCACTATTGCATTTTACTTTGCTTTGTTTACTTTTACACTAACATTACAACATTTTTCTTCTTGCTCCTCTTTTCTCTGATCCACAACAGCAACAATACTTATTGGCAATCACTTATTCTGCTTTTAATAAGAAATAAATACAACACTTTTTTTAACATTTATTACCAACTTTTTGAATATATTTTTATAGAAATATTTCAAGTGACATTTTAATTATATATTTATGCAAAAATATTTTAATTTTCTTTCTTGATTTAGCACAAAATATTAAAAAAAATATCTTCATATGGACGAACCAGCCGTAAAGTGGAGAATTATAAGAACAACTGAAGTTTGAGTAACTGTTGTCAAAAATATTTATGTTTACAGGCGGTACAATACAGAGATGGGAAATTTAGTACTGTTGCACTTTTATCAAAGATGGGGGGATTTTGATAATGTTTTAAATAGGGTATACATATATTTGATCAAATGAAAGTTAGTAATTACTTTGAACACTATCCTCTGTTAGAAATAAAAAATTAAACTGTAGTTTAATGTTAAATATGTATTTTGGTGGAATTTTTTATTTTAGAAATAAATTTATACCTACATACATATATATATAATAAAAATTTATACCTAAAATAAAAAAATTATTGCTTTTATTGGGTTGACAAATTCATTACAGAATTATTTTGTACTAAATATTATCACTTCATAAAATTTCAATTGTTTTGTCTAAATCTGAAATCAATTCTGAAAAAAGACAAACATTTTAAAAAGGATAATGAATCCTACACACATTTTATTCCTTCCTTGGATACATTATTTTACTAAACAAAAATTAAAACAAAACACTTGCCGATTACAAAAGTTTACACACAACATTCTTTTTTTGTCATTTTCACACAACAAACCACTTTGTGGGATTCTGTTTGCCCCCAAAAACATTACACAAACAGTAAATAAAATTAAACTGAAAATTGTTTCCATAAATAAACTTCTGCAGTAAAAGACACCCCTTTTCTGTTTAAAAAAATCCCTTTTGAGACCCAACCATACAAATACCACCCCTGATTTTCGGCAAAACAACAACTGAAATAAATCACAACTTTCATTATTACTCGATGATTTGATATAAAATTTGAAAAAGTGAAATAATCCTTGTAATAAGGTTAAACAACACAACAAGTGAACGTTTATACTTATGCATATGGTTTTATTTGTAAAAGGGGCAGATCAAAAATCCCAACAAATTTATTTCAAAGGTGTGCCCTGTACGAATTGATGATGCTCTACGCTTTTTTAATTTTTAACTCAAGCTTAGATAATCTAACTATATTTTAATTCTAAATCATCATTGGTTTTTATTTTTTCTGTTTAATGTGAATCTAATCAAAACCTATTTTGGCTATAGTCTGACTCAGGGATGGTAAAGTTGATACGATACTATTTCATATATAAAACATAGAAATTTGACCGTTCATGTAATTTTAATATTATTTTCGTCATATTGAAAAAATTAAAGTCTTTAATATTATTTTCTATGTAAAATCTTGTTTTATAGAAAATACTAACTATTAAAATATCAATATTTTTAATTAAATAGTTTAAACGTAATTTTTCAAACCATATTACATTCATAACACTGCATAGTGAAGGGTATTTTAATAAAAAAACAAACATAATATGCCAGTAGAAAGAAAATCCCTAAAAGGATAATGTGATTTACAGAGTCAAGCAAAGAGTGTGTCAAGAAAAGAGTGTGGCATTATTGTGTATTTTAATGAAATGACAAAGTTGATGTTAATAATGACGGATGTATTTTAAGCGAAAATAATTTAATTTCTACGAATAAAAAAGAGTTTAAGTAGTGATTTGTTGCATGTGAATAAAAAATAATGTACATACATATGTATGTGTACAAATAACTTTTAAATTAAATAAAAAAATGACAATTTGTTTAAATATTAACAGTCATCTATCAAAAGTTTACAAAAACAACAAATTGTTGTTGGATTTGTAATGCGAATATTGAAGAGAAATGTGTACATAAATTAAAATAAATTTATAATTACCAATTTTTCAAATTAAATAGACGACATGATATCAATCAATTCAACTAATTTAGTTGCTAATTTCTGTTAATATTGTTACGTTTCTGGAATGTTCGAAACTAAGATACTAGAATGTTCATGGCTGCTAATTTCGTAATAATATTTAAATACCAAATATGTACATGTTTTAAATTTTGTTTTTGTTTCATGCTTTAAGTTTGGAAGATTAAATCGATCAAGTGCGCACCACTATTGTTGAAAACAATTTCTAACTCTTGGATATTCTCATTCAAGGATGGACTCAGGACTACAAAAATATATTAAGCGATCTGAAAAGGCAACTTTTTAAATGTCTGTGTGTGTATACAATTGGTTAATGATCGTAAATTGTATATGAATTTCCTTGTATCTTAAGGTGGATTTACCCATTGTTTCGAACAAAAATTTTGTCCGAAGAAAATTTTTTTTACCGAGAGTTTTTTTGCAGTACGATTCACCCTTTTTTAACGATTTTTCTGAAAATCAAAGCTGCTATATGTAAACAAAATCTATTAGTTTTACAAGTGGTAATACTGCGGCCATTGATTTATTTTGCTTTGGTTTTGAATGGTTTTTAAGTGTCAAAAAACAAATACCTATTAAATTATTTTAAAATATTGTGTACTCAAAATGAATGAAAAAAGAAAGATGCTTTTGCTTATGACGATGGAAATACATAAAGCATTATTATTTGTATGAAAAAATGTAACCTATTGGCAACTCGGTTCATTTTTGCCCAGACAAAATATAAAATTAACCCAATTCAAACTTAATATAAAAAAATTTTGTCCGAACAAATATTTTGTTCAGAACGAATAGGTGAATACACCTTTATAGTTTGCATGAGATCTATACAAATTCCAACAGGTCACTGGGAAAGGAATTGAATAATATAAAGTTGTAATTTATAATTTTTAATAAAACTTTACATGGACCTTATAGTCTTACGGTGCAAATTTTCTATAATTGGACCTATTTATTTACATTTGTTTTAATCCACACCCCTTTGGTAACATGATTTATCACCTATATTTATCACATTCAGAATTCCCAAAAAATCTAAATACAAACCCAGTTATTTGTCATTAATAAAGTTGATTTCACTAGAAACAAGTAAAAACTAAAGAAATAAATTGTGTTCTTTTGTTTGTGTTTTAAAGAAACTCCAATTCATTAATTAAAAATTTCACAACATTACATTCATAATTTTTTAATTATTGTTAATTTGCCTAATTTCGCGCCCTATGCCGACACCATCCTTCACCATCATCTCTATCTCATCATTAACCAACACTTTAAGACGATTCTCTGCATACAAAATATGTATACTTCTTGTGTTTCAATATTTTTTTTTTTTTTTTCATTTTAATCAAAAAAATCATTTAACAAAACTTCACTCACATTCTGGCACACAACTATAAAAACTAATATAAAGGTTTGTTTTTTAAATACCAATACAGAAAAAGTGATTAAATGATTGATTAAAAAAGTATTGAGAGGAACAGCTATGAAAAATAAAATACTATCTACAAAAAATAACTCAACGCTATTGTTCTGTATATAAATTTGTACGCACTAAAAAGCGTTGAATTTTTCATTTCTATCAGAGCCGCATCATCATCAGCGGCCGTCATTGCTTTTCTTATTTCGCCGGATTTTCAAGTGGAAATAATACGAAATTTTGCGCCATACTGTGTAAAGGTTTTTTTTTTTTTTTTGTTTTTTTTTTCGATACAACAACACACAAATTAATGAAAAGAAACTGACACAATCAGATATAAAGCAACGTGTGTGTTCAAAAGATTCCTCCGAAAATTCACCAGACATTGTGTCTCTAAAAACTAGGCGGCTAATTTAAAAACATTAAATACAAATTTATAATAGAAACAGTTTTTAATTAAAATAAAAAAAAAATTAAGCTGGCATCTCTGTTTAATTAGCTACTTTTACTTATCTGATCTCAGTTGTTTCTTTTCATTATCATGAATTTTGCATTTCATTATCGTCTATCAACATTTCACTCATTAAGTCTATTTATCACGGTGTTGTTGTTGCTTACATTTTGCCATTTTACAAATCGATTTGTTTTTGTTTCATTAGTTGTTGGTTCTCTATTGATATTCTCTTTTATATCATTTACAATCAAAACACTTGTGTGAACAATGACATTAATAAACATACACAAACATGCACACATAAATACTCTTTTACTATTTGGCAATATTTCGTCATGGATTGATACAATTATTTGTTAGTTTTTGCAACTGCATTTATGCATTTATCACAGCAAATACAACCCTTAAGCATTAAACACATTCACCACAGTAGGCTACAAACGTTCAAATATAATGTGAATGATTATTTTGACGACAGCGAGGCAAAATTTTTCCGCTGACTTTGCGGCTCACACACATTGGCTAATGCTAACTGTGCCGCGTTACTTTTTCTCGATACATGGGCCACATGCTCTAATGTTGGTATTATAGCCTATGGATTGTACTTGATACATGGTTTATGAGTTCCAACTTCCTATATGAAGGTATATATATATACATATATATGTATATATATACATATATAAATATATCGATTTGTGTGTTCTATACTTCGCCAAAAAGGTAAAATCATTAATAAAATTTAAACCAGCCGTTCCAACATTAGGTTTAAATTGAAGTTTTATAATATAATAAAAATAATCTATATTCCAATAATTTTTTTTTAGCTTAAGTAAGGTCTTTTTTGAATAAAAAATTAATTAAAACTATAATAAGAAATAACAAAATACATATTAAAATAATTTATAACAAATGAAAAAATATTATTAATTACATAATACATATTATTTATTTATAAGTTTTGTTTTTTATGTACTAAATGTTATTTGTAACATTTCTAAGTTCCAATTTACACGAAGAAATTTTTCTTGAAAAGATTGATACAATTTTTTCCTTGAAATTTTTTGGTATTCATCACACAGCACAATATAATTCCTTAAATCACTCGTATTTCTCCTTTGTATATCACTCGTATTTCTATACCGTATTTCTATGCCGAAGGCCTGATGTAACAAATTTATTTATTTTATATTTTTTTTCGAAAATAATTTTTAATATACATAGTTATATGATTCGAACGAAATTTTTATTTTATTTTATTGTTTGATAGACAAGTTTACGAAAAATAGAATTTATTTGAAATCTTTTTTGATTGTATCTAATTTTAAATTTTCCCATATATGTATAATTATAATTGACGTGTAAAATTTTTTTTACCCATTATTTGTAGAGTTTAAATGTATGTATATCTATATAATTATCATAACAATAACATGGAGACTAACTAGCTTTTTTTATTTTATTTATTATTTTTATTTATTTATTATTGTTCGTTAAACTGAACTCTTGCATATATGCCTTTAAACTCCTTTTAAAACTACATATTAACCTGGCATTTACACATGCAAGTGCAAGTTCGAAAAACTCAATACACTCACATTTTTTTACTAATACACTCACATTTTGTTCACTTGCAGAGCTACTCGAGTTTTTCGAATAAGTTTCCGTATATAATACGTACACAGCACTCGCATGCAAGTACTTGCATGTGTAAAGGCAGGGTTAGCTACCGGTTATTTCTAGTTTTTTTACTGTATTTTTACTCTAAAAAAGTTCTTTTAATTTTATGTTGTTTGTTTGTATATGATAAAAAAAACGACAGGATCTAAAAAGTCCTTTCTTTCTTTCTTTATTTGTTAACTAATTCATCAACCACATTGTAAAACTGTAAAAAAAAGAAATGCACTTTGCCAACTTTTAGGATGACAAATTTTCAATGACCTTGAATAATTTCGAATAACGGTATATTTGTGGTGAATTTCCTATTTGTTAGCTAATTCAGCAACCACCCCGTAAAACTGTAAACTGCACATCCATTGCCTGCTTTTAGGATGACATATTTTCAATGACCTTGAAATTTTTCGAATAACGGTATTTGTGGTGAATTTATAAAAACTCACCACTATTTTCATACTCACCACGATTTTTCACCACCTTTTTAAATTCAGAAAAAAAATTCTGTGCAGGCTCGGTCGACTATTTTTTCTTTCTTTCTCTTCCTCCCTCAATCACCGAGCACGACCGGTTTTTAAAATTTCTCCGTCAAGTTTCTTTCGTAGTCGTTCGTCGTAATCGTTGTCGTCGTCCTTTTTGCATTGTTGCATTTTGGTGGTTGTTGCGGTTGATGTTCTTTTTATGCGAACTTTTTTAGAAAAAAGAATATGGGAATTTTTGTGGTTCTATATTTAGACAAAAAGCATGCCATCTGTTGTTCGTAACCAACAAACAAACATCAAAAATCAGTAATTGAAACTTAGATGGCGCTTCTAACAAAAAAATACGGGAAGTGCCTTCATGCAGTGTCTATAAATTTCCTAAAACTGTTTTATCTACATTTCTTTTCAAGAAAAATTTGACACTTATGTTAATAATTCGATCTGAGTGTGTTTTTATATAAAAGAAGCATTCGCGTCTAGCAAAGTGCGCGAATATAATAACATTTTTCTCAGCAGTATAGTAGATAAAGAAATTAATTAATTAAATTACCCTTTGATTGAAACAAAACTTGTAAAAATGCAGCCTGTAAGTTGTTAAGAACAGTACATTTATATTTTTTTAACATTTAACCCATACATTTCAGACTATATCTTCATTTTTTAAAAAAGCGCCTGCCTCCAGCAATGGCAACAGTGGTCACAACAAATCTAAAGAAACCAAACCTGAACCCAAAAAACGTAAGGCTCGCGTAATATCCAGTGATGACGATGATGACATTATAGCCGAATCTCCTAAAGTCTCCAAAAGAGATGCCAAAAAATCTAAAGTGGAAAACACAGCTACCACTTCCACGCCATGCAGCAGCAAGAAAGTCAATTTGGATAAACTAAAATCCCCACAGAAAGCCTCTATCAAACCAGTTGATCCCATGTCCTTGTTTGGTGGAGTAACTAAACGTGTAGAAGCTAAAAAACCAGCCAAACCGAAGGAAAAAGCTTTGCTCGAATTCGAAGACAATGAAATCGATCAGAGTCTGATGGAAATCGATTTGGAGGAAAGTATTTTAGAAACTAACAAAAAAGAGGAGAAAATTGAAGAAAAGCTTAAGAAATTCAATAAAAACCATAGTCAGGATCATAAAAAATCACCAGAGGAGATAAAGGAATCATTGTCATCATCTAAAAACGAGAAGAAAAAGGAAACATCGGTTTCATCTAAAAAGAAGGAGAAAAAGGAATCATCAAGTATAGAGGAGATAAAAACTACACCAAAGAAAGCCAGTAAATCGGAGAAACATAAAAAACATTCCCCTAAAGAGGATGATGATGAAAAACCTCAAAAGAAAAAATCGAAAGAGAAACATCAGGATTTAGAATCAAGTATGTATGAAAAAGAGCACTTCTTACTGATTTGGCAAAAATACAGTTGTATAAGCTATAGCTAATCATTGGAAATGCCTCCTTTTTTACATAGCTATTTGTATAATTTTATTTTGTTAGATTTTCTACTAGATTTTGTGTTGTAGGTATAATTATAAATTTTTTTTATTAATTGAAATGGATTATTAATATGCCCTAAATGTTTTCTTTTCTTTAAGGCGTCCTATCGGATGAAGAACGCCATGAACGTAAACGAATGACAGCAATATTGTATCAAAAATATAAAAATCGTTCAGCAGTATTAAAACCTGGTAGCAAAGAAGTTCCTAAGGTAATTTTAATTATTTTAATGAACTTCCTTACATTTATTTTAAATGCCAACCCTATATATTATAGGGCAAACCCAATTGTTTAGCCGGTTTAACATTTCTGGTTACTGGTGTACTTGAGTCACTAGAACGTGATGAAGCCGGCTCTATAATAAAAGAATACGGCGGTAAAACCATGACAGTTGTTGGTAAACGTTTAAATTATCTTATAGTTGGTGAAGATTCTGGTCCGAAAAAATTAGCTCAAGCTGAAGAGTTTGGTGTGCAAATAATCAGTGAAGATGATTTCTTTAATTTAATACGTGAGAAATCAGGCTTGAAGAAAGAACAAAATCATGACTCAAGTATTAGAGATGATGGTGAAAAGTCCACCACTCCTAAAGAAAATCTAGTCGATAGCAAGGATAAGAAGGAGCAAAAGAAAAAAATTGAAATTAAAAAAGAGAAACTAGAATCTCCCACAGAAAGGAAACCAAAACTAGAGGAGTTGAACAATAACCTTGAATGTCAAAAAATTAAGGAGGCAATAAAGGATAGAAAACCAGAATTTATAAAAATTAATAAAGAAGTGGAGATTAAACAGGAATTCCCCAGACCTCCACCCGCCACAGAAGATATGATGGCCTGGGTTGATAAATATAAACCAGTCTCGGTAAAAGACATAATAGGACAACAGGGAGCAGCCAGTAATGTACACAAGTAAGTATTTGTTCATATATAAATATTATAAAGCCCTAGCAATGACTTTCTTGTTAGACTTACTAATTGGTTATCAAAATGGTATATAAATCATGATGGTAAAAAAAAATTGCAAAAACCAAATCCCTGGGCCAAAAATGACGATGGCAGTTTTTACAAAGCAGCGTTACTTTCCGGCCCTCCTGGTATAGGTAATCATCATTGTTTACAATACACTCCCAGTATACATATACTATTTAGATATCAATTTCTTTTAAAAGGTAAAACTACTACCGCCACTTTGGTTTGCAAGGAGTTGGGTTTTGATGCTGTGGAATTTAATGCCTCCGATACACGCAGCAAACGTTTGCTTAAAGAAGAGGTCTCCGAATTACTTTCCAACAAGTCTTTGTATGGCTATTTTCATGGCAATAGCCAGGCTGTTACTAAAAAGCATGTTCTCATTATGGATGAGGTAGATGGTATGGCTGGCAATGAAGATCGTGGTGGCATACAGGAATTGATAGGTCTCATTAAGGAATCTTCGGTGCCCATTATATGCATGTGTAACGATCGTAATCATCAGAAAATGCGTTCGCTGGTAAACTATTGTTATGATTTACGTTTCAATCGTCCTCAGTTGAAACAGATCAAGGGCAGAATAATGAGTATTTGTGCCAAGGAAAATATTAAACTCGATTCGGGTAAAATAGATGAAATCATAGCGGCCACCAATAATGATATACGCCAATCTATAAATCACATTTCTTTGCTTAGTGCGGGTAAAAATCTTAACCTGGCTTCGGACAAAGAGACTAAGGTATACGGTGAGAAAACAGCTGAGAAGGATTTAAAAATGGTAAGGGTTTTCTACGAAAGTTAATATATTTTAATATTATTATATTTTTTTTATATTAAAGGGTCCTTGGGAAGTGGTACGCAAAGTTTTCTCAGCTGAAGAACATAAAACCATGTCGTTTAATGATAAATGTGATTTATTCTTCCATGACTATAGTTTGTCTCCACTGTTTGTGCAGCAAAATTATTTGATTGTTAGTCCCTCGGGGCCCAAGTAAGTGTTTTATTTGTTTTTAAGAAAAACAATTTTCAACCGACGTTTTTTTTTTCTTACAGATCTGAAGTAATTAAGAAAGTGGCTTTAACAGCCAATGCTTTAAGTTTGGGTGATTTAGTGGACAAAAAGATGCGCTCCAGTTCGGCATGGGCTCTTCTACCCACTCAGGCGGTTTTTAGCTCGGTTATGCCGGGTGAATATATGAGTGGTCACATAACTGGGCAAATAAACTTTCCCGGCTGGCTAGGGAAATATTCTCGTTCCAACAAGCGGTCTCGTTTGGCTCAAGAAATCCACGATCATACCCGTTTGAGAACTTCAGGTTCACGCCTGTCTGTGCGCCTAGATTATGCCCCATTTCTACTTAATAAAATTGTTAAACCTTTAGTGGATAAGGGTTTGGATGGTATAGAAGAATCTCTGGCTACTCTTAAGGAATATCATCTCTTGCGGGACGATATTGACAATTTAATCGAATTAACAACTTGGCCGGGTAAAAAGGGTCCCATGGATAAGGTAGATGGCAAAGTTAAAGCCGCTCTAACCAGAGCCTACAATAAGGAAGTATTGGCCTATACATATTCTGCTACAGCTGGTGTTAAAAAGAAGCGCGCTGAAGCTTCGGATGAAATGGACCAGTTGGGAATGGAAGAGGGTGAAGAAGGTAATATAAATGTTGAATCTGAAGATGAAAAGGATGATGATTTGGAAAATGATTCTTTAATTAAGGTTTGTATTTTATTTAATAAAAATATACATACAAGTACAAAGGTGTGTTATTTTAATTTATTTAGGCTAAAAAGAAAACTTCCTCCTCAACTACTAAAGCTTCCACTTCGAAAGCTGCAGCAGGCAAAAAAGCTACCGCCAGTAAAGCTCCAGCTAAACCTAAAAAATAAGTTATATTTATTATATCTATATAAATTACGCACGTTTAAGTTTTGTTGTATTATTTCTACAATTATTACAGAATAAAATAAAATTTGTAATGATCCATTATTATTATATATATTTATGAAAATGCTTAAAATCAGAAAAATCTTATGGAAGCGGTAGGAAAAGATTAGGTAATTAAAATTTGTGTTTTCGAGAACTAAAAAACAAATAATTTATGTAATAATCGCACGCCATGGTCTTAATATTCTTTTGAATTGTTTAAAATTTTATGTTTGTCAAGAACAAAATATATCATTATAATTAATACTTTTGACATCGATCGATTTTCCTCACACCTTAAACATTTTTTCTTTTAATATCACACTACCTTTGTATTTAAAAATGTAAGATCATCTCTCGGCTTTTTCACATTTATTAAACATCGATATTATTTAGGCAATACGTTTTGCCTCCACTTCCTCTGTTTCACTAGCCTCATCCCTATTCCTCTTACTCGATTTATCTTCCGGCAATTCTATATTCACAGCCGACAAAGCATCCCTAATCCATTTCGGTACAGGTTCACCAGCAAAGTGTAGCTCCATAAATGTCCTAACAAATGTTGGGAATTCATTTCGTTGTATAGCCTCACGCATTGTACGCATTAATCGCAATTGAAATGCTATATTGTGAATACTTAAAAGACTGCAAGATACGCTTTCAAATGTTACGATATGATGCAAATATGATCTAGTATATAGTTTACAAGTACTGCAGTCGCAATCTTCATCGATTGGACGCATATCTAAGGCATACTTTTTCTGTTTTAAATTCAATTGGCCAGCCATGATCAAGGCACTACCAAAACGTGCTGTTCTTGTGGGGAAAACGCAATCAAACATATCAATACCCATGGCCACACAAACCACTAAATCTGCCGCGAAACCCACACCCATCAAGTATCGTGGCTTATCTCTCGGCAGTAAATCCGTACAGGTGTGTACGGTACGCCAAAATTCATCTTTACTTTCGCCACCACTTAAACCGCCTACAGCATAACCTCTCACTTTACGCTCCATCAAACCGGCCACGCACTGCTTTCTCAAATCCTTATCCAGGCCACCTTGGACAATAGGAAATAAACTTTGATCATCATCTCTAGCATGAGCTGTTATACATCTATCCACCCATCTAATGGTGCGATGCATAGCCTCTTCTACTCTTGGTCCAGTTATGGTGGTTTTAACCACATCGTCCAACTGCATCATAATATCGGCCCCAATAGCATTTTGAATCTCTATGGAATGTTCAGGTGTTAACATGCACTCACTGTTATCAAAGGGTGATCTGAAATTAACACCATTCTCATCTATTTCGGCCAATTGCAACAGGGACACCATTTGAAAACCTCCCGAATCGGTAAGTATAGCTCTAGGCCACCCCATGAACTTATGAAGACCACCAGCTTTCTTAAGTGTTTCTATGCCCGGTCTCATGCCCAAATGATAGGTGTTGCCCAGTAGTATTTGACAGTTTAGTTCGATTAATTGATCCGGTAGAATACCTTTCATTGTACCTTGTGTTCCCACCGGCATAAAGACCGGTGTATTCACTTCACTGTGCCGCAGTGTCATAAGACCCGCTCTAGCCTTTGATGCAGAACATTCGGCTATAACTTTATACGTTAAAGGTGGTACTTTGGTAGCAGACATCGTTATGGCAATGTTTTTCTTTTAATAGTTTTATTGAGTTTTCCCAAACAATTTTTGTTCAATTTAAATGAATCACTTAATAAAAACAGCACAAAAATCACTAGTAAACCACAACAACACGATGTTAAAAAACAGCAACAAACATATGTTGTTTATTTGTTATGCTGGCAATACTAAAAATGTAATAGGGGGTCAAAAATACATAATAAAATATAATCCTGGCAACTCTATATGTTCCCGCCAAAATATTCTTTACCCTCTCAACTCTTGTGAAATACATGTAGTAAATAATGTTGAACAAAGAAAATTAACAGTAACCCGGGTTTTAAACTTCTTTGCAACTTAACTATGTATGTTTCAAGTTATTACGTAATATAAAAAAATTTCTGGAGACTACCTTTTACATCTAATAACAAAAACAATAAATTTTCATTTAGGGTGAGTTAACAGCAGAATGTAGTAGTTTTTATTAATATAAAATATGTAACACAAAGTATTTTATTAAATTTAAAATAATTACAAATTTAAAAAATATTATTATAATTATGTACATTTACAAAAAATCATCTTCAAAAGATATGTTTACCGCTAAATCAAGTATGTCATTTTCATAATTGTACTTTGCCTGTAGATGCATTCTTTCCTCTTTGCTTAAATGGTGAACAATGCTGTCATAACTGCCGTCGACATCGCCGGCAAACTTAATTTTGTAATTTATCTTACACTGCTTATTGTTGTTGTATTTTCTTATCTTTCTCTTTTGGACACTTAAGTTTGTTGCGCACAATTTAGATTCATTTTTCTTAAGTTTAAAATTGTCAACTTGGAGTTTTCTAAACGCCGTCGCCATAGTTTTTATTTCCTTACTAACTGGAGTAGCCTCAAATGGTCGCCGGTATTGTGAAATTTTCACAGGCACTGAAGGTTGTCTTAATTTATTTTTTATATTCATGGTATTTTTTTTTTATAGATTCAATTCAATTGTTTAATCTTAAATTTTATTATTCTTAATTATGTCTGTGCAGTTACACCGTTGATAAATAACTGAACTGAAACTTGTCGGAAGGCTCTAGAATCAAAAATCAACGTGAAGAAAGAAATAATACGTCGTTCAGATACAATACTCAATATTAATGCATTATAGTTTTTTTAGTTACACTATTGGTAATGCAACACCCATACACACAAACACAATTAATTTTTCACATACTTAAATGTTTAATATTAACAAGTACAATTTATATTATCTAAACAAATAACCAAATCAGGGATGGAAAATGACTTTTTGGTTTTGTCCAAAATACTTTGAACCTTATTATTTTTTAAATAAAAAATGAAATGAATTGTATTTATATTATTATTATTTACTTACATTCCTTGAATTATTTGCCTCAAATTAAATGTATGTAATTGAATTATGTAAAACTAGATCTTTATATTTATTTACTTATGTAAAGTTTATATTTATTAAGATGTAACAGATTTGTTTTAAAACGTCACAAACTTTGGCTACTCGTTACAAATCAGTTTTGCTTGAATTCGACGTTTCGTGCAAACTGAATTTGGTAAAAATTGACACTTACTATCTGGCACTTGTACCCATAAGCTGCTAAAATTCAAATTAATATTCTCTAAAGGATATTAATACCTAATTAATACTTACGCATTGTGAAAAGGAAAGAATAAGTACTAATTCTTTACTTTCTCCTTTTCTCTTTCCATAACCACTTGTTTTTGTATCAACTATATAAAGAAAATGTACTTTTAAGACCTACACGGTACCATTTTTAATATTTGTTAAATTAACTAAACCACTATTCATAAGATGTTGCGGGCTAATGGGTTTGGGTGCATTTGAAGATTTTGTAAATGTTTAAACAATTTTAACGAACGACCATATTTTTAACATTAAAAGTTATAACAAAAATGTTTCCAAAAAATTTTCAACTTATGGGAATTGAAAAGGAAAAACATACAATATTTCAGTTAATTGAATAGTTTTAAAAATCAAAGCCATATATGTAAATACAAAAAGGCTTAATAATGGTGGATTTAATGCAACTTGTAAGACTTCTTTAAATAATATCAATCTAACTTGTGGTAATATTTTAAATGCGTCAAAACTGGTCTCCATTGGAAAATCTTTTGGAAAGGCAAAGAAATGTAGTCATAAAAAAATGTCTCCTGTAAATTATCTTCATTCGAGATTTGCATGTATTTGTTTAATTATATTTATTTAGACGGCTACTTCTGAATCTTAAAGAATATTATACTCATTTATTATCACGATTATATATAACATTCTTATTTATGAAGTATCGGGTTATTTACGAATATTAATATTATATTTATATTCGTGCATCTTTCGATTGCCCTTCCAAAATTACTAGATTTATTATTTTAGAATATATTGCAGAAATAGAAGATTTAACTTTTAACGTTTTTAAAAGCCTGATTAACTAAATTATGAGCTTTAGTTTTTGGATTCAGTCTCAAAATCATATAATGTGAATTAATGTTTTACAGGCTTCCATTGTTTCATAATTCAACCAACAATTTCTTGTAGTGATAACCATCTTATATATGCATATTAAACTATCATACGGATATCAGTTCCAAAATGTTCATGAAATTTAATAAACTATTACATAAATGGTAACTTCAATCATATATTTATCTATTTCATTTAGTATACCAAATTTTAAAATGGTATCAAATGGCTTGTAAGTAGTACCAAAATAGAATATTCATTAATAATTTGTAGAGTGCCGCCGAATATTAGTTTGTGGACTAGACAAGAAATCGGCACGAAAGTTTTATAAAGGAAAACTAGTATTAAAATATAGTCAGCCATTATTAGCAAAAACAGTTTTCTTTAATATTTTTTCAAATTGGGTCATATAATATGACTAAATATAAGCCGAAAGTGATACAATTATGTGGCATGATTTCTGTATATAATAGACTTATTTGTAATGAATTTTATTGAGATATGAAAATGTTTCAGTCATTTTTACTCGTTAAAATAATTTTCGGAAGTTGACCTTATAAAATTCACATACTAAATTCTGTCCAAAAATCTTTAAAATTGCGGTTTACTCCGAAAGTGATTCTGAGTTGATCTCTATACTTTAAGGTTGGTGTTGAACTAATATTTTAGAGCGTTGCAAAACATCAGCAAAAATCCAATATATTCTCTGGTGATATAAGGTATAAACATAGATTATGGAATTTTGAAAGAGAAACAAGTTCTGAATATAATTAATAGAATAAAAACATTTGCAATTGATAAATATACTTATAAGCATCCTGCTTTTTGTTGTAACAGCATGAACAATTTTACTAAATTTAATCGGTAAGTATAGGTTCAAGTACGACATGCAAACGTATCTATGAGTGTTATTAAATGGAACCTCTGTAAGCCTCCTCGTATATGTAGGTCCTGTGACATGCCTCAGCGGAGTCTATAAATGATTAAACCGAAATCATCCAAAAATGCAAGATATTATTTGCAATATATTTAATGAAAAACACAGGAAAACATTTTTGAAAAGAGTCGAGGTTATTTCAAATCTGGCCCATAAATCTGGTTTTGCTAGATCGATTTTGTACATTTTCAATATTATAAATTTCAGATAATTACTATTTAATATTAAGAAATATCTATACACTAATACTTACCTACTTTCATCAACAATGAAGATGGCCTTCAAATATATGTACATACATATATTTTTAATCAGAGAAAAATAAGTTTTTCTCGTACATACGAAGCTATACGCTTGAATGTCTCAAGAGAGTTTCCCACTGTATGGAGTTGTAGTTTTAGTGATCCAATGAACTTTCAAGAGGAAATGTTCCGGTAACATATTAATGTGATCCTTTACCGAAATAACCTCTTGTATGCCTGAGATGTTTTCGTTCAGTTGTTTTGAGTAATTCCCTACTAAATGAAGGTAGCCAAAATGCCTATTTTATGTAACCAGCAAGGTTTTTTATCTAGCGGTCAACCACGTAAACAACCATCACCTTGCTTCTGTTTAGCAAGTTTCTTCATACTCATAATTATTTAATTCCGTAAATGTGTATTGGTTGTTTTCAATACATACCAGAAGTGTTTTCATATACATATGTATCACCTTCTGTGTTTGGAAACAATAATAACAATAATAACCAAAATCAACAATAAAGATTTTGGTTATTATTGTTAATGTTTACAATTTTTATCACAAATAAAATATGTACATATAATTGTTATTGCTGCTGTTGTTATTAATTTTCCAGCTGTAAAATTGCTTCGTTGCCAGACTAAATATTTTGGCTTATATTTTAGCTAATTCAGCAATCATCATGTAAAACTGTAAAAAAGCACATTGCTTGACTACTTTTAGGATGACAAATTTTCAATGAATATAGCACTCTTACTTGTTTTTTTACTCTAAAAAAGTTCTTTTAATTTTGTTGTTGTTTGTATATGATAAAAAAAACGATAGGATCTAAAAAGACCTTTCTTGCTTTCTTTATTAACGTAAAACTGTAAAAAAAAAGAAATGCACATTGCCTGCTTTTAGGATGAACAATTTCAATGACCTTGAATATTTTCGAATAACGGTATTTGTGGTGTATTTATAAAAACTCACCCCTATTTTCATACTCACCACGATTCTTTATACTCACCACGATTGTTCTACCACCTTTTTAAATTCACCACATGGCAGAAAAAAAATTTTTTGTGCAGGTCGGTCGACTTTCTTCTCTCCCTCCCCATCAATCACCGTCAGTCCGACCGGCCCACTCTTTTTAAAATTTCTCCGTAATTGTGCTCTCCGTTCGTCGTCGTCGTCGTCCTTTTTGCATTGTTTGTGCGTTGTTGCCGGTTTTGGTTGATGTGAAAAACAACCCCGGATGTTCTATTTATGCGAACTTTTTTAGAAAAAAGAATATGGGAATTTTTGTGGTTCTATTTTTAGACAAAAAAGCATGCCATCTATTGTTCGTAATAAATAACAAACAACAACATCAAAAATCCGTAATTGAACTTAGATGGCGCTATGTTTTAGCGATTTTTGTGAAATCTGAAGAAACAAACAAGAAGCTGCCAGATTTTGTGAATTTGAAAACCAGTTTTTTTTATTTATTATTTTCAAACTTTAAAAAAAAAAGAATATGATTTGCAAAAATTTTTTCTCTAAAAAAAGGTGCGTGCGCCTTCTCAATTTGTTGTGAGAAATAAATTACATCTGCTGAAATGCTAAAAGCTTTTAATACAATTGTCAATTTCTGAGGCTGATGAATAGAAGATTTTTTTCTGAAGTTTTTTGGAAATGCTAATAATAATTTTTTATATTAAATTAGGTGTATTGGTATTTCTTTATAGTCAGGCTTAAGTTCATTAAATTTAATTTTCATTAAAATATTTTTACTGAAGGTAGTTACAATTGAAAAAATTTTTTATTTGATATTTTTCTTGGCTGGGAGAAAAAAAAATCAAAAAAATAAGTTTGGGGATTTTTGGGGATGACAAATCCAAAATTGGGGATAAGCTCTAAAAAAATACTGGCAGCACTGCGCTCTCAAACAAATGTCAAAACATCACATCATCATTACAGCTGCCAGATTTGATTGAAAACATCGGGCATTTTGACGTTTTTTTTGTTTAAAAAAAGCAAAGTGCAATTTGACGATTTATTCTTTTTTGAAAGTGACGTTTTTCTTGAATTATAAAAATTTTCTTCCATCAAACAAAATTCCTTAATACAAATACTTTCTTAATGCCGAATTTTCTCTCTTTTTTCTAAATAACAACTATTTTCTCATTTAGTTAAGAAGAACTAACTACATGTTTCAAGAAGAAAACCTAGATAATAATATTATACTATACATATATGCTTCTTAATTATTGACAATTGTTGAGTTTAGTAGTATTATGAGTCAGGATAGCAGAAATACTTTATTGGTAAACATGAAAAACAGTTTTGATGCTGAATTCAGTGACTTAAATAAAATTTGTAGAGAAAACAATAAGTTTCACCGGGGAAATGCTACCGGAAACTTTTCCTATTTTAATATAAACGTCAAAATATATAAAAAAATATTAAATATATTAAAAAGAAATACTTTGAAAATAAATAAAACTCAAATGTTTTTTTAAACTTATTTGTTTTCGACATTGTAATTAAAACTGAATTAATGTTGCATTCAGGCTATTTATTTTATTTTTGAGAAAAATTGATACTTTATAACATTTTTATACTTATTATCCACAACATCTGTTGCAGAGTTGCATTTTGTCACTAACCCAACAACTCTGCTTTAACCCTCCGTTTGACAGCTAAATATTGCACACAACAGCCTAAAATATCTTTACTTTCAAGTAAATTTTACTTTTAGTGAGTAGTCATTTTGTAGTAGTGTCGCGAACGGGTGTGTTTAACATTAAACTAAGCGCTGCGTAAAACTAATAGTATATAAAAAAAAAGAAAAAAAAAACAACACCTCAAGAAAGAGCAGAAATATTATAGAATTAGTGCAAAAATTCTACATAAAATACCTACATATGTAAAAATTTCAAGTTCTTTGGGTAAATTATTAAATTGGAATAAGTTTTCTTTGGGATGCAGTGATTTTTTCTAAAGAAATTTTATAAATTTATATGTTTAAATTAAGAAAACATAAATTTGTTGGCTTAATTTTCACTGTGCAAAAATCAAATAAGAAAAAAAGAATTGGTAGAATAAATGTAATAAAAAAGAGAAAAAATTGTATTCTAAATATGTGTTGTATGTGTTGTGAGCGTTTTTGAGCTAAAGAAGACCCGCTGCTGTGTATACGTGAAAATTTTTTTACAACACCCTTGATTAATTATAAAAAAAAAACAAATGAACAGCAACAACAGCTACACTAAAGTACTACTTTAACAAGAAGAAACTCAAGTGTGTCAAATGAAAAACAAAACTAATTACTAAATACTAGAATTAAATGAAATTATTAAAATTATTTAGTAAATCAACTATAACATATTTTGTTTAAAGTTTATTAATACTAGAATAAGTATTTATTTAAATATTTTAATGGAAAACTAGTATAACAGATATAATTAATTCATATGTACATATAGGTATGTAAATATGTAGTTAATGACTGTATTGCTTTTTATTTGTCATTAACATGTGTTTATTTTTATTTAGTTTGTTGTTATTTTGTATGTTCATTTGTTAGAAATTCCTTTACTTTTAACTAAAAAAAGAAAACAATGGGCATTCTAAATTCCTTTATTAAGAAACAAGTGTTTTTTTGGTGTAAAAGGAAACAGGAAAAATAAACGAATTTGTTGTCAAAGGAAAACAGTGTAAAAATTTCAACCCTAAAATTGTGTTTGTGTGTGCTTGCTTCCTTACATTGATAATTTTGTACAATTTTCTTGCTCTGGTCAAGTTCTCTACGTCAAATGTGTTCATTGAGTTTGTTTGTTTTTTTGCATATGTGTTTCTTCTTGTGTGTATGTGTTTGTTTGTATACATTGAGTGCGTAAATTCGTTTATACGTTCGTGCATTTTTTTTTGCTATTTTTTTTTGTTTTCGTTTGTTATGTTTTGTTATTTTCTTATTGTGTCAGTCATACAAGGACATGTTCAGTTTTATACGGGATACACAACATTTAACAACCAGCGGATAACGGTAGTAGAACAAAGTGTAATAATAATAACAATAATAAATACAACAAAAATTAATCGAAAAAAATTCCAATAGCAAATAAACACATACATACATATGTATGCATTTACCCCCTTATTCAAAACCGATTATTAAATTTAACAAACGTTTATTAAGCAAATTTTTATATGCAAATCTGTCTTAATAAACGTTTGTTAAATTTAATAATCGTTTTTGAATAAGGGGGTTAATATCTAAATATTTCGTTCATGTTAAAATTTGTTTAGAAAATAATCAAAATAATACTACATACTACGCCAAAAACAAGAACTACACAACACCAACATCAACTGTTATAATTTAAACACCCCTTCTTTCGTAAACTTACTCTCATTTTTGTTTGTATTTTCATGTGCAATATTTTATAGGTATGTATATGAAAAAAGAGAGTCTAACAAAAATAAATTTGTCTTCAATTGTCATCATCATCAGGTGCATTTCCATTGTACGAGTATTTGCTGTTATCAAATGGTGAGTTAAAATAAATTATGTTTTATTATTATTTAAGTGATTAAATCCTTTTTTGAAAGAATAAAATGAAATGAAAATAAATTAAGTGTCTATGTTCTAATTGTATTACGCTTTTAAAAATTACTTTATTTGGGGTTAAATTTAATAAAAAAAAACAAGTAAAACTTTTCTTTTGAAATCTAATTTTTTTATACGTAGCATATATGTACATATGTAATTATTTGGATACCAAATGACATTTATGCTTGTTTAAGTAATTTTCGAAAGGGAACTTATATGGAAGCTACAACTAATTATGGATCGATCATTATAAAATTAGGAGACATGACTTTTGTATATACATACATACTTATGTATGTATGTACGTGCGTGTATAAAATAAGCTGTGGCGTGAAGAACCGAACATTTTTTATTTTTAATATATAGTATGTAGTATTATTTTGGTTTGTTGTACTAGGTAGGTATAATATTTTTATTTTAAATGACACCAATTTCTTTTTCAAGCTATTGTTAGTTTTCTTTTTATGAAGCTTTGAAAAAAAATCACTACGTAAAAACTGTAAGCCACTGTACATACCTTCTGATACCAACATTTTTAAAAGGTTTTAAAAGAAATGATCAAATCGTAATTCACTGATCTTTTTTGTATTAAATGGATACATATTTTCAGCATACTGATTGAATAATGCTTTTCATAGAAACCACTCAATATTTATTGTTTGCTGGTGGATCAATGGCAAATACTCCTCAGAAAAAAAACACTCGTACGACTGTATCTTGATATATATTCTCTTGTGGAGGGTCAATGGATGCAACATCATGGTGGCCGATATATTAACGTTCGTCTTTTCAAACCGCATTCCAATCGAAAGAACGCGTTGGTACAACTATTCCCGATTATAAAAGCGGCTGAATTCCTATTAAATATTGGCAAACGCTAATTCGAAGAGAAACATTGATCGCTATTATATAGTGTTGGAACTAAAAAATAAGAAACGACCCAAAATATTTACCATATTTCGCTAAAACTCCTTTATGGTTCGAGCGCAGTTGAACTTGTGATTGATAATGAGCGACATTAATTTTACCAATAGCTTCATTATGTTTAACTTTTCGAATGTGGCCGATTCTAAAGTACAATACGACATTATTCAGACCAGCTCCTGGAATCTGGAAGTTTCTCTTTTACAGATTAATAATTTCAACGATTTGGGTTTAAAATCTCAATTCAAGAACACATCTGCCTTGTACGATCAGTGGAGTCAATTTAAAAGTAGCATAGAAAATTCTGAGTTTCTGACCTCTGACTAGGGATGGGTGAACTATATGCAATTGAACCTACCGAATGAAGTTTGTTGGTTTTAGTGACGGTATTTATTTCAAACAAACTTTGATATGGAGAAAATGTTATCTTAATATCATCCATCTCTGCTTTGTTTTATTAAAGTGGTTTCGTTTCGAGTTTGGCAATTGCTTAGATGAAGATTATGAAATTATTAGTATACTGAAGCCTTAAATACTATGAAACTAAAGGTATGGTCACACACGAGAAATATTTACTCAAAAAAGCGTAACCACATTTTTTAGTACACGTTTGTTTGACGCTATTTACAAGTGTTGTGCTAGATCAAACAGCATCAAATAAAATAAAACTAAATTTGTCTGTATGACAAATTTGTCTGTATTAAATAAAATAAGTTTTTTAAGTTAAAACATTTATTTTAATATATTTTACTTAGTGGTTACGTCTTTTTCATTAAATATTTGCCATGTGTGACTCTGTACCTTAAGTGTAACAGTGTAACAATTCAACTAATAGTGTAGTGATGGAACTGGTTTTATACATCCGAAAACGCATTTGAAATAAATTCTTTTCTCAAGATATTTTATACTGTCTATTTTATATTTAGTAGTATATTCACAAAAAATCAAAGCACAATAATTAATTCTGACGTTTCCTCAATATGTAGCACAATTTTATAAAACAAATAATTTATTTAACTTAAATTTAATAAAGTCCTACTGTTAATGGCACACTCTGCCATAACTTGATGCAACATATAGAACATTGCAAAAGATTCAAACATAATAACTAACCAAAATCTGTCAACTGAAAACATATTTATTTTTTTAACCAAACTCCAAATTCGTTTCGATAAATTTGTAAAAAAAGAAATTCTTTTAGTTTTTTTTTTCATTTTAGTTGGTACTTATTTCTCACTACTATTCCATTTATACTTTATACGACTATTTGTTGTCTTATCTGTAGTTTTATTCTATTTCATTTTTACAATTCTATGCACATACTACATAAAGTATAAAAAAACACACACACAGAACAGAAATACGATTTCAAAATTCAGGTCATTGAATTATGTATACGAGAGTACAATATATGCTAAATAATGATTCCCTTCCATTGTTATTTTTGTTTTTATTGTTGTTAATACAGTTGCTGTTGTGGATGTCTTTTTCGTTACGAAATGTTGTATCATGTATGTACCATTTCTGCTAATGGTTCCCCACCCCTTTTATTTATTTTTCTGTTTCAAAATGAAAGTTTCTTGTTTTGCTTTTGCAACTAACTGCTTTTTGAAATCAAGCTTACGAGTTTCTAAAAGTACTTACATATGTATGTGGTCTAAAATTTACACACAAATATACTATTTATTTCCGTGTTTATTTTAACCCAAATTTTATAAAGCATATAACTCAATACATTTGTAGTTTTGGTCCTTTTAATTTACGCTTTCATAGACAATAAAGAAAGAAAAAGAATCTTTAGAACTTTTAACCGAAAGGCATGAAAAGCAAAACGAAGTCTTAAAGAAGTCTTTATCTAAAAAGGAATTAAAAAAGTATTTTTTGGTGCCAAAAAATATGTCAATTATCATAGAAAAGTGATCTAAAATATGTTTTATTTTCTAAAATCTTGTTCTCAATTTTAATTTCGTTATAAACATTGAATTTAAATAACTATAGTTTTGGAATAATAATTAACTCAATATTAGAAGAACTAGATATTTTGAAAGCATTAAAATCAACTGTATAAAGCTCAAAATGATTGGGACAATGGTGTAAATTAGTTAATTAGTTGATAATAAAGCGTGATTGATTCAATAAAAGCCTATCCATTGGAAACTTAAATTCTTTAATATCTAATACATATGAATATAAAAATATCTGAGTAATGTGTAGAACTCGTCCAGAGAAACAACTGGTTGATCTATAATTTTACATCCATGTTGCTCCAATAATATTCGATTGAGTGATATCAATAAATATGACGATTTCCAGGAAACGTGAAGTAAAAAACACACTAGTGTGATTAAGATCAGAACACCTTTAACGGATAATGGCAATAAATAGCTTGAACAGTTGTTAATCAACCATGAGCTATTTTACGGTCGTCACGGCATCTGGATTGTAATTGCGGCTTTGGTCGTATAAAAACAAATTCGTGAGAATCTATATAAAAGTTAATATTTCATAGATATACAACTCCTAGAGTATGTATGATGACACATGTGAACGATTTTATGATCTAGATTTTAAAACAAGGTTTTACAGTTAAAAGCTGTTATCATTTACTTACAGTGGTAACTTAACCATGATGATGTTTTAGAGAACCAAGATCCATGACTTAAAAAAAAAATATTTCCCCCTATCATTCGAAAATTGCACTTCGCAGACGTTTGAAGAGAACTGTGCGTTTTCTACATGGATTAACTGTCACTTAGGTAAAGAACAAAGTACAAAGGTAAAATCATAAATTTTCAGAAAACACAGAATAAGTGTACAAATCCGACATTCTCGTTTCCAAGAGGAAATATTGGAAACAAACTTTTTAAATTCATATTAAATGCCTGAATTAGTGCTGGCAAAGTATTGAGTAATGGGTACCGAGTATCGAGTATCGAGTATTTGCCCCTTTTTTGTTGATACTCAATACTTAAAAGTAGTTACTCGATTGTCAGCAGGATTTTCATAGAAATTATTTCTAAATGCAATTCTGTATATATATAAATAAACAAACAAGCATTGATAAAATTTTTGAAAAAAGTAGCAGAAAATTAAAGAATTATATTAAAGTGTGCAATTTGCTCTTTTTTGATCCATGACAATATTTAAAATTTTTAAACACACAAACAGAGATGCAAAACGAATTTGACAATGCCACACAACAATCTGACAACCGTGTGAACTGACAATTTCGGTTGACAGATAAATTCATTGTGTGACAATTGTGTGCAAATGAAATTGTTAGTTTTCTTACAGTCGTCTAAACTAACAATTTACCTTTTGCTAAACAATTTTCAATGTCAGTACATTGCTAGCACATTGCTAGATCTGACAATGTTGTAATATCTGACGATCGTGGACACATAGCTTAAGTTACAAAATTAAACCAATCGCCGAAATAAAGCTGTCTATAAAATAGAACAACAATTAAAAAACACCAAAACAGAACAAACATTAATTCTCCAAAGTATTTATCTTAATTATTTCTTAAGTTGTTGTAAACGTTGAATTAAAAGTTAGCTTTACATTTATTTTTGATTTAATAATAAAAGACATACAAAACCAATAATAGTTGAAGATCTATTTTTATTTTTTGAAGAAACTACTTCAATTTGCAGATAAAAACTATGCGTTCAAATTTCCAAAAATCCGTTAAAAGTATCGAGTAGTATTGAGTACCCAAATGAAAAGTATTGAATATTATTGAGTAATGGAAAGTAGTAGAATTTGCCAGCACTAGCCTGAATACACGAAAGGAGGGAATACTTGAAACTGCATTCGTAATCGAGTAAAGGCTTCTGGAAGATTATAAGAATCGTAGAATAGGTCATTATATCGACTTTCATTCTCGTTTGGAAGATGAAATAAGAATGCACCACAACAATTAATAAAGTTCATGCTGCTGAAAATCATATTAATTGCACGAATACATAAAACAGCTAATAACTCTTTTATTGTGGATGTGTTTCAGTATGTTTAGAAAACACAATTCTTAATTGTTTTTTTAAACGAATTTATTATTTATAGGTAGTTTTATCTTGAATTTCAGTATTTTCCCAGTATGTACTACTAATTACTTCAAACATCCTCTAATATTTAAACTTGCTGCAGCTAACACAGATTAGTGCTCGTTTCATATTTTTATATCATATTTATGAGATAAAAAAAAAACTCAATGGAAAGTAAGTAACTTTGTTTATTTGTTGTTAGTAAGATTTGTGGTCTATGAGTGCAAAAGCACTCATTTAAGAGCTACAAAAGGCGGTGCTTTATAAATCAAATTATTGCCTTATACAATATATTTATTTATTTTCTTTATATAGAAAACACTGTGGTAGTTTTTTTTTTCAATAACAAAACTGTTGCCAAGTATTGACTCAATTCCTATGTAGAGAATGTTGTACAAAAAAAAAAACCGACAAATGCGGTTTTTAACCTTTTGAACTTTTAAATCCAAACAGGGTATTAAAAAAACATATCGCCCGTATATAGCATATATACAAATTACACAATGGACTATGTTTTTTATTTTCTAAAACGTTGCTTTTTTATTTATTTTATGTAGTGTTATTAGCTTTTTTTGTTAGTTTTTATTTTAATATTACACAATTTATTTCACAATTTAAGCTATATTTATTGTTGTAATACTTGCACATATTTCATTGTAATAAAACTTAAGTGTTTTTATTATTATTATTGTACGTAGTACTCGTATAATACATATAGTAAAATATGAAAAATTGATCTTGAGGGACTTTTAACGAGTCATTGAGTGTTCGTTCATGAACCAAGTAGTTGGTGTTCGTTGTATGTTGTACGTACGATGATGAGGACGACAAGTAAGTACTCATATGTTGGACAACAGTTTTTTTTGTTTGTTTTCGTCCTCTGCTTGAAAATTTATTTTTATGTGGTCCGCTGCTTTATTAAACCTTCACTAGACTTTCTAAAGTGTGACACTAAATGCCAGAGTTTACAGGGAATTCATTGTTAAAACAAACTATAGACGTCGTTCTAAGCTTTGTCATATAAAGACCTAGAGACTTCAAAGGAAGCTAAAAACTTCTAGCCTTTTTTGGTTAATCAGTGATCCAAACTTGTTCATAAAGTCATAAATTGAAATGAATTTGGTTATACGGAACCCGGAATACAGTACTGAGTTCAAACAATTTCGTAAAAAATACTTTTAAAGTTATCTGAACTTGTACAAGTCTAATGCATGAGATCCACTTATTCACAAATGCTATCCGTTAGAAATTAAATACATACTGTCGTATTCATAAAAAATAAAGTAGGTTTGAAGTGTGCTTTTAGACAAAATTTTCATACAAAATTTTCTTAAAGTACATTTGAGTCAACTTTAATTTTTTATGAATAAGGTTAATAGTTTTTACATTATTGGGACTGAAGGAAAAAAAACAGATTTAATTAATAAAACGTTAAACAACTGCAGTATATAAATCATGAAGACATTAAAACACTTTTCTAACTAGTAAATATTTTAACAACAATAGGATTTACATCAGCTGATGTTTCGAATTGTAATATAAAAGCCAGAAAATTGTGTGCTCAATAATGAATTATACAGAAATATTCAATCCTCTTCTAGATTAGTCTTGCACTTCAAAGATGTGAGTCTGATTGGTTCAAAGTCCTTTAACTTAGAGTGTTGGGTCTTCCAGATCTCTTTTTAGAATATTTGATGAAAGTCTGCGTAGTAGGAAGTTGTTAAACTTAGAGTGATTTATTGACCCTCCTTTTGGAATAAAATTTGAATTCTTAAGAAACATGTGATAAGCGCACACATGCTCTCAAAATACCATGGTTATACACGCGACATTTGTACACGTTTAATTGTCTTTGAATATTGTGAAAATGGAAATGGATTGGAATTTTAGAATGGAATTATAGAATCGTTCATTGTATGTGATGACACTTTTCAAAAAGTATATATATTGGAAAAGTATATATATTGGAAATACCCAAGTTCCATGCAATCAAAGTTGACTTACGCACGTGACAAAAAATGGAAGTGCCTTTTAGAGTTGTAAGATAAAGTGCGAAATTAAGCGAATTGTAGGAAATTTTTATTTCGGAAAAAATGTTTTTATAAAGGTTAATAATGGACCTTTATAATCATGCTTTGTTCAAAAACAACTATGCATAAATTTGCTAAGAAAAAAATAATTTGTTGATTACGCACGTTACATTACGCACGTGACACTTTTTACCTTCATACATATTTTAGTAATTTTATATATATATGTATGTATATATATTTTTTTTACCAAAAAATTAAACTTTTATTCAAAAATGAAAAATAAAAACATACTACAATTAATCTAATTTAATTTTTTCCTTAAAAAAAATTATGCGAGCGTTGTGATTTTTTAAGTCACGGTGGACCATTTCATGGAAATACCCATGTATAAAATCAGCCGGATTATTCAACATCAATAAAATATATGTCTACAGTGAGTGTAGCTCAGTTTCAGTCGTTCTACTGCTGTTATAGGCGTGTGCTGGTTCCTCAAAAGTCTTCAAAAGTCTGATTGGTTCGAAGTCTTTTAACTTACGAGTGAGATGTTTTACCTCATTTCGGAATTATAATTTGATTGGGTTGTGTTTATTTTATTTATTTATTTAATATTTATATTAAAATCATTCAAATGTTTATTATATGGGAAAGAGTAAAGCTACATTTACACGATTGAAATTTTCTTCAAAATTGCTCTTCAAAATGCTTCAAACTCGTGTAAACAGCAAAATTTCTTCAAAATTTATTTATTTAATAACTATTAATAACTATATAATAAATAAATTTTTGCTGTTTACACGAGTTTGAAGCATTTTGAAGCAATTTTGAAGAAAATTTCAATCGTGTAAATGTAGCTTAAGGTTTGGCAATTATAAACAAAAAAATCGGCTAGTTCACTAGGCACTATTGGGCTTTCAACGTTTGTGTTCAAATTTACTGATTCGCTCAACTAATGTCAAACATATGTATGACATATGACATTGTTCAAAATCAAAAAATTTTTATAAACTAATTTTGCTTGAAATCATACTTAAAGGAAGCTAAAAACGTCATGACTCAATCAGTGGCCAATAAAATTCTAAGAGACTAATTGAAAACAATTTGTTCACACACAACCCAATAATAGGAAACTGTTAGCAATGCCAGTAGCAAGTCCGAGAAAAATAGTAACTGAATCTATAAAGCCATTTTATAGCGCTCAAGTGTGATACGGTCTAAGCTTCATAAGCCCCATTTACCACAAATGATATTATTGAAATGTTAGAAAGTGAATTTATTTTAATTATATTATTAGGTCTTAGGTAAAAATTTAGATTAAATTAAAATCAAATCAAACTGGATTATTTTACAACAGAACTCAGTCGTAATGCTAATTAAAATCTTATCTTATAATATAACAGCTTATATTTAAAGATCTTTAATAGCTAACAAAGATTTGTTAAAGACTCTATGACAGATCTGTTAAACAAAGATTTCTCCATTATTAAGTATTGATCGAATCGATCGAACAATTTTGTCTAATCTACCATAAAGAAAACAGCCTTGTAAAAAGTTTTATAGAAACATTTTATAATTAAACACTTGTTATCAATTCAATTGCGTCCCTTGTTGTTTTGTTGTATTTGTGCCATTGACGTTGTTGTTTGTTCCTACAAATATTGGGTTTCATACACCATTTGTCGTAAATGATAAAAACAAATGCGATAAAATATTGATAATATTTAGTAGAACATGTTGTGGGAGCTTATAAATTGTTTAAGTGTGTTTGTTTTTGCTATATATACTCGTATGTCTTATATTTAGTACTTGTATACTACATATATAAATATCAAAACCTTTAGAGACTAAAAGCAAAAAGTACTAAAGGCATAAATTGCGACTTAGATATGGTTAAATGGCTTGTAAAAGACATACTGAATTTATGATACATTCAGCAAGTTTATGATAAAGTTAATAAAATTTGTCGAAATTTGTTAAACAATATAAATGTATAAACTTATTAGAGTGTGGTGTATTACAGTGGCTGTAGTAACTTAAATGGATATTCCATCTACCAAAAATCTAAGTATAATCTTTTCCAACTTTTACAACAAACAATTATCACATTAAATTAGCAATTCTTTAGTGTTGTCTCCTTGTTTTTTGACGTTAAATATGTTTAATTGTGAGTTGTTAAAATTAATTGCCAAAAAAAAAACTCAATTCTTATAAAAACTTATAAATAAATAATAAAAAAAACAGAAATTAATTTATTACACATTAACCACACATGTGTGAATTGGAACTGGTACCATATTCCGGCAGTTACTTATAAATGTCTGAGTGTTTCTTCCCAACTTTTGTTTTTATTTTGTTGTTTTAGTTACAATGAGCGTCGTCTGTCTGCCTCATAAATACCAATTACAAAAAAAAAAAAAAAAAAAATAGGCAACAAAACGTGTATATCATAAAAACTTAGATCAAACATAAAGATAAACAATTTCTTATTTAAATATTGAAAACGAAAAAAAATATTTATAATACTTCATGTAGAAAAAAATACAAGAAGACTAGAGATAACAAAGTAGAAAAATCAACATTGGCAACAAATTTTTGGTTTTTTGTTTTTAACTTATATTCACACAAATGACAACAACAACGGTAATAACAACATCGCCTCAGCAACAACATCTAAAAAAAAGTATTTATTTTATTCATTTCTTAATGTTGTTTTTGTTGTGGTATAAAAATAAACATACCGAAACCCCAAATCATCATCCCCAATACAGAACATACAACATATTATTGGAACATACATACATAACTACTACACATAAATACTATCATCTAGTTTACTACTACTCGAACTACTGTGTTTAACATTCTGAAAGAATTCTCTTAAATTAAATACAAGTTACTCTACTTTTAACTGGTTAAGCATACTAGGTTTGAAATATGGCAGATGCATGTTCATATTCCAATTGTAAATTATAAGTAAGGGACGAGGCCAAAATTTAGTTGTTAACAGTAGTGCTGGCAAATTCTACTACTTTCCATTACTCAATAATATTCAATACTTTTCATTTGGGTACTCAATACTACTCGATACTTTTAACGGATTTTTTGAAATTGTAACGCATACTTTTTATCTGCAAATGGAAGTAAATAAAAATAGATCTTCAACTATTATTGGTTTTGTATTTCTTTTATTATTAAATCAAAAATAAATGTAAAGCTAACTTTTAATTCCACGTTAACAACAACTTAAGAAATAACAGACAGCTTTATTTCGGCGGTTGGTTTAATTTTGTAGCTTACACATTGTTGTCTTTTTATACAGTGATGTATTTTTATGCACTATTTTACTCACTCAACTTGCTTAAAAATACAACTCAGAAAGTATCGAGTAACTACTTTTGAGTATTGAGTATCCAAAAAAAAGGGCAAATACTCGATACTCGGTACCCATTACTCAATACTTTGCCAGCACTTGTTAACAGCGCTAGATATCATGAACCATTCACCATAATCGCATATTCAGCCGAATTTTTAAAAGAAAATGGCCACTCCTCTAGACTACTAAGCGCAGCATTCAGTGACATGTTCAGCCTGCAAAGGCCTCTCTACAATTGCTCTTAGATTTTTGAACGTACTTGAATTTATTGTAGCAATTGTCAAAGCTTCTAATACTGATTATGTCAACAAGTAAAATACATATTACAACTTTCATATTATGCCAATATGCCCCTGTTGGTAAACAAAGTTTCCATAAATATTATGACACCCCAAAAAGAGTTATTAGATTCCATGTGTTCAAGCATAGGTCATTAATCAGAAATGTCAGTTATTACAGTGCCACTTCACTTTAACTTTCCTATGGCAGCAGGACAATAGGGGTATTCATATTTATTTATATTACTGCGACCTGATTTCATTCATACCAATCCATTGTAGCTTTTGAATAATGAAATAATGACAGACAGCTAAAGAGGGCCAAAACTTTACTGAACATTGTGTCTTAATGTGAAGCATACATCTGTGCCTTAATGTGAAGCATATTGTGGATGTTAAAGCAATTCGTAGTTCAATTCATGGCGTTATCCAATATCCTCTAAGCAAGAGTGTGATTTATGTACTGATTTCATTCATACCAATCCATTGTGGCTGTTGAATAATGACAGGTAGCTAAATTGAGCCTAAACTTTACTGAAAATTGATGACATCTGTTAAATGGCATCAAACTAGTCTATGTCTCAATGTGAAGCATATTGTGGATGTTGAAATGTAGTTTAATTCATGCAGTTATGCAATATTCTCTAAGAAAGATAGTGATTTATGTACGCTCCCAATAAAGAATGTAATTGTGGCTGTGATTAGTTTGCTCCTCTCAAGTTATTTAATATCAATTATGACTCATAAATCTCTTAAACAGTGCTCAACACTTATTGCCAGGAGCAGAATATGATCGTTTATTTCAAGTAATCAAGTAAAAACTAAATTACAACAGATAAATAAAGTCCGTAACGTGTTTTTATTATCGCAGAACATCACTGCCGATCTTTACGAATAGCGCCATGAAGGCATTTTAACGAATCGAAGTCTATTGCTTTAATGGTTTTTAGTGTCTGATTTGTGAAAATTCCGTGATTTTATAACGTTGACGAGACGGTGTTAAAACTAGTCAAAAAACAACACCAAAAACTTTTTTGTTGCTGTAATAAGAAGCTTTTGTTATAATTTTCATGAGCAATTGACTGTGAAGAATATTACCAACCCGTTTTTTAAGATACTTTAATATCTGAAGATGTTCATCACTTGTGGCTGAATTTAATGTGAACCGTTCACCAATGCCCATATTTCATGTACTCTACTAACAGCCAGCTTAAAGCAATTGTAGATTCTCCAAGGCTGTCGTCAAAATTATATAAACATTATGGTTAAAATATTCCCAATTAGCTTATGGAAAATATCTATGAGAATTCCTTGCATCTACTTCTTTTGTTGGAATGCAAGTTCTACAATGTTAAAAGTTTTGTAATCAATTAACTAAGCGTTATAGACAGTCCATTAAAAGCTAAATATTTACCACGATGTCTAGTACTGGAATTTCGATAAACACGACTATTATACATAGGTTCTGGAACAACCTGAGTCTCCCTCGGCCAAAGATTGTCAAACCGACAACTGAAAGTAATTTCCTCTGAAAGAACTCTTGACAGCAGACTAACTGTTGCAACGATAAATAAAGCAATATTATCCATCGCAAGTTTGTGTGTCAATATACAACATTGAGTATTGGTTATTTATCAATTTCCAACCCAGAAATTGTCTTTAATCCCCATCGTCTTCAAACCATCGCGAGTTTGTGTGTCAATATACAACATTGAGTATTATTTAGTAATCGAGCCTATTTGGACTAACCCATTAGGAAATTGTCTTTAATCCCTACAATAATATGTTGAATGAATAGATAGTATTGGAAGGTAACCCAGAATTAACCATGTATGCAATTCCAGAGGATTATGACAGTGGATTATTACAGTGGATTTTTGTAATGTATGAATTCCAAAAAAATCATAATTGTGCGAGAAGGAAAACAAGTTCCAATGATCTCTCTTACCTGGTTCATATTTAAATAAATTTACACTTTAAACTTTTATTTAGATTAGAAAAGACTTTTTAAAGCTAAATATCCATAATTGTAAAATGAACTTACAAAATTCATTAGCAGAATTGACAACAAATAAATTCTCACCAATGTGTGCTCAAATGTTTTTTAAATTATGTAACACAATTTAACAAATTCATTAAGCGGAATTGTCTAAACGTTAAATTTAAATCATTGAACTAACAAACAAGAACGCAAAATAATAATGCAATTCGAAGTTTCTGCTACTTCATATGACTATAAGTTGGGAAATTCAACTGATTCTAATATTTCTATTATCTTTAAACATTTGCAATACTTTGAACGCTAGTTAAACTAAATTATGTTAGTGTTGAAACTGTCCGTTTGATCGGTTAAGTCTGTAGACATGACCTTCTTATTTACATTTCATATTTACATACTACTACTAAATTGAAAAAAATATAATGCTATTTTTAGTTGTTATTAACGGGTCCGCCATCTAACGTTTTTTTTCAACTAGTGCTTATTTTGTGAATGGTAACACTTAGCTCATGTCTGATTTGACAGATAATTAGTTTTATCCTTCCGCTAAACGAATATGGCTGTGTATACGCTTGAACAACGCTGGGAAATATTTTGATATTACTTTTAAAATCATGGTAATGTTGCAGAATGTGTGCGAAAATTACGTACGGATTTTGGAAGAAGAGAAGCATCGTATGTAAACAAGCAAAATTGTCGCATTTGTTTGGTGCGGGTTTTGGTCCAGAGGCATAATTGGGCCATTTTTTCTTCGAAAATGAGCAAGGAGTGGCCGTTACAGTCAATGGCGATCGTTATCGGGTCATGTTGAACGAATTTTTGTTCACAAAAATTAAAGAGGAGGATATTGGCAACATTTGGTTTCAACAGGACGACGCTACGTGATACATAGCCGAGGCTACACTCGATGTTTTGCGTTCTGTTTTTGAAGATCGCATTATCAGCCGCAGAGCTGATGTCGTTTGGCCACCTCGTAGCTGCGATTTGACACCGTTGGACTATTATTTGTGGGGTGCCGTCAAAGATAAGTGTTACGCCGACAAGCCAGAGACAATTGACGCTTTAAAGGACAATATTCGTGAAGCCATTGGTGAAATACAGCTGCACACAATCGATAATATGCTTAAAAATTGGACCGATCGAGTAGGCTACTGCATGGCCACCTGAGGCAGGCATTTGAATGAAATTATTTTCCATTATTAACCGGAAAGATTGTACTTTCAAATAAAAAAAGAAACTTGAGAAAATATTCAGTAGTTTTTTATAGCATTTTCAAAAAAAAAAAAGTTATTTGGCGGACCCTTTATTATACCTTACTATGTTTAACTATAACATCTTCAATTTTAGTTGAACATGAAAACAATTGTATTCAAAAATATATTTGATCTTAGTGCACAACAGAAATAAAGTAAAAAATGAGCAATTTATTTTAATAGCGACTGACTACTGACTTTATCATGTAATCAAAGTGTTTCTTATGTAGTGATTTTAAATAATCACCCCTATCGTGAATAAAAATTCCACATTAAATTTGTTCCCTTTTCACATTTTTCAATGTTAAAAAAATAAAAGAGAACAAATTTCATGTGGAATTTTTATTCACGATAGGGGTGATTATTTAATGTTTGTGAAGATAAATTTGACTTTAACTAGCACAGACCACAGTCAAAAAACCACTGTGAAACACATAACAGTCACATTAATTGAATTTTTGGAAAAAGTAGCTTTTAAGATGAAATTATCTAGAAGAATTTGGATAAATATGGAATTGCACACGTATCCCACTATATAGAGAGGATCCTAAATGAGACTACATTAGCCGAATTTTTGAAAGTAGTGATAGCAATTGGCCTTGTGCTTGAGAAACGTATTGAAGGGCACAACATCTGAGGGTTGAGTACTATGCTATTGATGGAAAGATAAGCATCCTAGCAAAGTTCTTGTACATTTATACATTGAGACATATCATACAGGTGCTTTGGTTTGCTGTTCATTTACCCAGTATGAAGAATACTGTTGGCCATGTCCTTACGAACGTTACCGCATGTTACACACATAAACTTCTGTCCCAACTTCAGTCAATTGTACAATATTGGACTATTGTTAAAGGAAAATTAAAGCAGAGTTTAAGAGTTAATAATATGCAATAGCTTTTTTTGTTACATAAATATTTATGCGACCGGATTTTATGTGAACAATGCTTTAACGTTTGTGCAAAGAACTACTGCATAATAATACATTATTGAAAATTATTTGGTAAAAGGAATACACTGTCACTTAAAATGAAAGCGTTTGGTTAAATATTAGCACCAGCAAATTAACATACTGTGAGTGTCAATATAAAGTAAACACTTTATATTGTTAAAAAAAGTTAAAATTTAAAACATAATTCATAAGTAATTTAAGCAAAGTGTACAGTGCTGGCCATATAATTAAAACTTCTTATTCCAACCTCACCCAATTTAAAATTTTTAATATTTCTTTTAAAATATTAATGATACTTTTCCACAACAATTTTCCGTTATAGGTCTGACACACCTAATTCCTCAGTTATTTTTATCTATCATCAATTTATTTCGTTAAATAATCACCCCTATTGTGAATAAAAATTCCACATGAAATTTGTTCCCTTTTCACATTTTTCCTATTAAAATTCAATGTTAAAAAAATAAAAGAGAACAAATTTCATGTGGAATTTTAATTCACGATAGGGGTGATTGTCTATTTGAACATTAAATCAATTCAATTTTTATACGCTTTTGTTTGTGTTTTTTTTGTGAATTCAATTCTACTTAAATAACCATATACATAATAATGCAATATAATTTTCTAATATAATATCTATTATTTATTTTAATAAAAAAAACGTCTGTTGTCTTTATTTTGACGCTCACAGTAATTCCTGATTTGTCCAGCTTAGCTATATTTAAAAAAAATTTAGCTAAAATATTCATATACATACATATTTGTAAATTTTAATGTGCTTCTTTTTAGACCACCTCTGTTACCAATACTATTGTATCTCCATTTAGGTATAGTTATTTATGGTGAGCGCGGCGAGTGTATGACTGAATGTGATTTTAACAATATTTAATTTAACGCTTTGTTAACAACTGCTAACAAAACGTAAATAAATACCTACGACAAAAAACCGTCATTGTATACCAAAAATAAAATACACAGAAATGTACAACAAAATACTATAATATTTAGAATATAAAATCATACTTATACATATTAACTACATACATATGTATTCATAAAATAAAAAGACATAAACAAATATTAAAAAAAAAATTACAAATATAGAAAAAAAGTGCAAATAAAATACACAAAAAATCGTTAGAGTTCTTGTTAGAGACTATGTCAATGATGACATCATAAAAGACAGTTCTTTAACACAAACAGCCGTAGGAAGTTTAAAAGTTTCTGTTATAATTTGGAACTGAATAATTATTGTTTCATAGAATAATTATTGTTTCATAATTGAACTGTTAATTTTACTTCTTGATAATTTTAGTCAGGCTTGAGTTCATTAAATTTAATTTTCATTAAATTATTTTTACTGAAGTTAGGAACTACAACTTGAAAAATTTTATTATTAAAAATTTTGATAATTTTTCTTGACTGGGATTCGAACCTGGGTTGTTGAATTTACATATGTTTCGAGAAATCCCACTTTCTCTCATCAGAATTCTGAAGTTTAAAAGAGCGAATTGTTTTCAGAAAAATAAAATGAAAAGAAAATAATTATGTATATTGCAAACATTCTGTTAAATTAATTTAACCAATCAACTAAATGCTACTTATTTAAGGCCGTCTCCCTCTCTCTCAAATACTTAAAATTTATCTAAAAAACTATAAAAGTAAAGGCCTATTAATTTAATTATAATTAGTTTCATTTTAATTACCCCTCCTTTTTGACCCTGTTGTAATGAGCTCATATTACCCACTTGCTTCTTGCGCCATAACTTAAACAAATTTCTTAAAATGCTACTTTATTATTGTTAATTATCTTTTTATACTCTCTCTCTCTATCTTTAGTTGAATTTTAAACAAATAATGATTTCTTTTTCTTTTACCTTAGTGTTAGTTATTTCTTTATCTTATCTTTTGAAGAGAATGGAAAAAATACACAATAAAGAACACAAATATAAATATGTACTTACATACTCGTATATTATTTCGAAATTTCCTGCAGTTTTCTGACGGCTATAATTAACTAAAAATTTGTAAAGAAAACAATAGACTTGTGAAAATATTTCTACAAATTTTTTTTTTTTGCTCCACCAAGTGAGGTTTTGTTTGCGCCGCGCAGTATAGCTAAATCATTGTTCACATGATATTCGTTCGCATAAATGTTTTAATATTTCTAAAACAGAAACATAAATTGATGCTAATTTATTAACATTGAAGAAAATGTTAAAGAAATTTATTTCCTTTTATAAAAATCCGTGTTCCGGGCACATCAACGGGTGTACAACATTTCTAACCATTTTGGCTGCATATTTATTCCAAATAGCTCACAGTTTTATTCGACATTAATATTCCGCAGTTGGGACAATTAGTTGTGTTCATATATTTTTTTTTACATGATCGAAGAAAGATACCTAAGCTAAATAGGGCCAATACGTTACTGAATAGCTATAAAGTTTCCGCAGGCATTATTATATATATGTATATATACAAATATCCGAGTGCCAAAAGGAGCGCTATTCAAACCACAATTGCAAATTACTTGTCAAACCTTCGAATATTTATTAAATTTATAAACTTTTGAGTATTTACAGCAGGAATAAAAAATGTTTGTTCGGTATCAAAATGATACTCAAGTAGTATTTTCATATTAACGTAGCTTTATGTTGCAAATCGTATACTAAAAATATTGTAATACTGAATATTTTTAAACATAATACATTTATATTTAAGGCTTCGTTTAGAAAATACTGTTATACACAAGATTTTCTATAGATAGTACTGTTATACACAAGATTATCTTTTGGAAAATACTGCTAAACACAACATTTTCTATAGAAAATACTGGTATACATAAGATTTTCTATAGAAGCTACTGTTATACATAAGATTTTCTATAGAAAATACTGATATACACAAACTTTCTATAGAAAATACTGTTATACACAAGATTTTCGTTTGGAAAATACTGTTAAACACAACATTTTCTACAGAAGATACTGTTATACATAAGATTTTCTATAGAAAATACTGATATACACAAATGTTCTACAGAAAATATTGTTATACACAAGATTTTCTATAGAAAATAATGTTATAGACAATATGACGAACTTCAAATAAAAATAATTGAAAAGTTGATTAATACAACACAAACGGATATGCTTTTGGTGGGCACCAAATCGTTCTAAGGCTATTGAAATTTGTAAGTTTGAGGTTTTTACGTAAAATTCTTAAAATAGTTGGAGAATGTGAAATAAGTCGTAAGAGTCGTCTGAGTATGAAATAATATAAGAAACAATGTACGATCGCATTCATATCTCATGTCAATACTGCGGAAATATTCAGAGTTTTTTAAACAATTTGCTGAGCATTGATATCAAATATCTTCAGATTGTCAATAGTAATGAAATATTGTGGGTTTGTCAGTACTACTGATTTGACCCAACTGATAATTGTTTAAATGCTTAATAATGTCAGGGGTATTTTATCAGTTTGTTTACAAGAACTCAAATGAAAATCTTAGCTGTTTCTTCAACTAATATAAAAGTGGCCTGAATCTGAATCTTATCAATGTTATGCTCTTGTTCACAAATCACTGAAAAAACGAAAGTGATTTTTTAGAAAAAGCTTCTTTAGCACAGACAGATTTTTTGTGAGCAATGCTTAACACAAAGCAAAGATAATGAAAAATTAACACAGTACTTTTAAGTAAATAATATTGCAGAAAGTTCGATAAATTTAACCCCCGTCGCACTCACTCTATGTTAACTTAACCATCCTCTTAATTATGGAATTTCTCATAATTCACAATTCAATTCAATTTCGAACTCTATTTCTATTCAAATGCCCCTCATTTATACTGTCTACAAACTTAAAGATCTCTGCATAATTTAAGAAACTACTTTATTTGTTTCTTATTCGTGCCATCTTCAATGATGCATGAACAATTTATGAGATAAAACTGTTCAAGAAGGCAGAGCCAATTTGCAAATGGAGTAGAAGTAGAAAGAAGAAAATCATATTCAAACCGCCTTTTTGCACATGTGTGAATTTTCAAATTTCAATTCATTCATAGCGGCCATAATACAGATGCCTTCAATGCCTTCAATTTTCTCTGCTTTTTAGAGCTGTCCATGGAATGAATGAGATTTAGATTCGCACCTTCATTATTAAGTGAAAAATCTGTAAAGCTGTCAGTTATGAAAGTGAGTATCTTGTAAGTATTTTATTTTTGTTTTAATTTCCTACTTATGGATTGTGTTTAAATATACATACAGCAAAAAAAAAACGGCCGTATTTAATAACGAGTTACAAGTTAAAAGCTTTTAGTCGTGCTTTACAAGTAAAATGTAAGTTTTTTTTATTTTTATGGAGTTTTTGTAAGACCACAATATACAATATTGTGAAAAATGTGAACAAAAATATAGAAAGAAAAGGTCGGCGTTTTTAACGCCTTAATCGATGACTTTGCTGTTGTCATAAATAAAAGTTAAGCGTTTGATTTGTGTTAGTAATTTGCTTTAATTTAAATGTGTCTTCTTTTAAAAAGCCTTTTCTGATAAATTTTAAATGTTAATTTATGAGGTTTATAAATAATAAATGATTAAAATTTGAAGGCGTTCTTTATCTAAAAGATTAAAAAGTTATGAATTCAAAAACAGATTCAGTTCGAGGCCCACTTTCATATTAGTAGAAAAAACAACTGCAATTTTCATTTCAGTTCGTGTAAATAAACTAATGACATACTACTGACTTTCTAAGTCATTTAACCAATTATCTGTTGAACCAAATCAGCAGATTATCAAGAAAACTGACAAACCACGATATTTCATTACAATCGACAATCATATTTGATATCAATTCCCAATAAATTGTTCACAAAACTAAAAACGCTGAACATTTCCGCAGTATTGACTTGAGATATGAAAACGATCATACTTTTTTTTGATATTATTTTATATTCGTAATCATTTCACCCTCTTAAACTAAAGTCAAAACACTCAAACTTACAAATTTCATTAACCTTAGAACGATTTGGTGATCATGGAATTAATTACTATTTGAATTTTGTTATAACAGTATTGTACAGTATATATAACAGTATATTTCTATAGAAAATCTTGCGTATAATAGTATTTTCTATAAAAAATCTTGTGTATAACAGTGTTTTCTATAAAAAATCTTGTGTATAACAGTATTTTCTATAGAACATCTTGTGTATAATAGTATTTTCTATAGGAAATCTTGTGTATAACAGTATATTTGATAGAACATCTTGGGTATAACAGTATTTTCTATAGAAAATCTTATGTATAGCAGTATTTTCTATAGAACGTCTTGTGTATATTAATATTTTCTATACAAATCTTGTGTATAACAGTATTTTCTATATAACATCTTGTGTATAATAGTGTTTTTTATAAGAAATCTTGTATATAACAGTATTTTCTATAGAACATCTTGTGTATAATAGTATTTTCTATAGAAAATATTGTGTATAACAGTATTTTTAATAGAACATCTTCGGTATAACAGTATTTTCTATAGAAAATATTCTGTATAGTAGCATTTTCTATAGAAAATCTTGTGTGTAACAGTGTTTTCTAGAGAAAATCTTGTGTATAACAGTATTTTCTATAGAAAATCTTGAGTATAACAGTATTTTCCATAGAAAATCTTGTGTATAACAGTATTTTCTATAGGAAATCTTGTGTATAACAGTATTTGCTATAAAACATATTGGGTATAACAGTATTTTCTATAAAAAATCTTGTGTGTAACAGCGTTTTCTATAGAAAATCTTGGGTATAACAGTATTTTCTATAGAAAATCTTATGTATAAAAGTATTTTCTATAGAAAATCTTGTGTATAACAGTATTTTCTATAGAACATCTTGTATATAATAGTATTTTTTATACGAAATCTTGTGTATAACAGTATTTTCTATAGAACATCTTGTGTATAACTGTATAACTCAATGTTGCCATATTTCTCAACTATGTTTATAACAGGGTGTTCTCAATAAATTAAAATTTCTACAAATGCTAAACAAGTTGTATGTCGATAAATACGCCATCTGTTGATAAGGATGGTTATGTTGATACTATACACATGCTGTGTTTAAATAGAAATACAATTTCGTAGCAATATTTATAAGTTTTCGAAGAGTACACAATTTAAAATTTCACTGATATATAAAATTTGTATGTTAAGTAGTTTCTCATGTCTACAAACTTAATAACTAATTTGCAATACTTCACAGTTACATTAGCATGTAAATATGAGTACGTTCTCTTTTGAGAACATTAAATTACATTGTTTCACTTAAACTGATAACATATTGATCTTAATTTGTAAAAATGTAAATTAACTTGCCAGTATGAGTATACGAGTATTTTGTTTGTATTTTATTAAACATATAAGTATAGCTATAAATCCAAACAGTGAGTGACAAAAGTGAGAAAATTCATTTCTTTGTTTGGGATCACCATTTTTTAATTGCATGTCAGATTCTTAAATAATGTATACTGTTATTTTACAACATTGACCTCTCTTAATTTGTATGCAGGTTGTTCAATACTCCCTCAATAATTTTGTTAATTTCATTTTTATCACTCACTGTTTGCAAACCTAGATACATTTGTATATATTTATATGACTGTTTGTCTGCCTATATGTGTGTAATTTATTTGTTTTATTTGCACAGATATTTGTCTAAAATCTAGCATTAAATGAGGGTTACTTACACACATTAAAAAAATATATAAATACAAATACAAAACTTATACAGAGACACTTACGTTCAATGACCGCTTGTTTGCTTGATTGGTTTGCTGCTTGCTTGCTAGCTTACTCTGTTGACTTGGTCGGATGGTGATGATTGTTTTGGTTTTGTTGTTGAGGTTTCATTAGCAAAAAAGCAAAAACAAAAAAAAAACATGTCTATAACTTTGTACTTTATAGGCCGCTGTTGGAAAACTATTTTATGACAATGTTTCAAATCTCTTCACATACACTAAATGTCAAACAACCGACACACAAGTGCAAATGAACTGGCAAACTGAATGAAACTAAATACTAATGTCACAGCACCTCCAACCACCACACCCCTTTCCGTTAAATAAAAAAACCAACATACTCGAAATACTTCTTTCAATACGCCCTAATACCACTACCACCACCACCAACGCCGCCAACACAACTCATCTACTCTTTTTATTCGTTTCTGAAACTAAACTGAACTGGAGTTGAGTTGAATTAATTATTGTTTAATGAATTGTGTGTGAGTTTGTTTTGCTCACTACCTTAACATAGAAGGGACTATAGCTGGATTTGTTGTAAATACTTTTAAACAGCTTGGGGAAAAAATAATCGTAAATGCAGATATAAAAGCACAAATTCTTGGTCCTGGTCAATAGTGTTATATAGAGGAGAGATAAGTAAGTGTTGCAGATAAATGATTTGGTTGTCTCTATTGTTGGTCATGACAAGACAGTAGATCTGGATTTGTACTACAAAAATAATTGGGGAGTAATGTTCAGTGAATGTATGGAATTGAAAAGAATAAATCAGCCTTATTATGAGTGTCGTTTTCTTTTTACGACAACGACTCTTTCGTAATAGATTAAAGATAAAACTAAATTTGTTTCATTAATCTATTACGAAACAGTCGTTGTCGTAAAAAGAAAACGACACTCATAACAAGGCTGGATATAACAGATGTATTAAAGATAACTTCTAAACTACTTGCCGGTGTGTGGTGTCCTATAAAGAACAAACTCTTGGGTTATTGCAGACTTTGAATAGGTCATGATCATATGTCGGACATATGTTCACCACGACCGCTTTCCATTATCGCCGTCAGCCTTAACTTGCCTTGCTTTTGTCCGGACATTCTGTGGGCAGTTGCAAGCATAAATTTCATGTTGTCGTTATGCTTCTTCAGACCTTTTTTGCCCCGTTTTCTTTCAGTTCTTGAAAGAGTTCCAATTACATCTCGCTCTATCCTTCCAACAATATAGATGTAGTCCGCATATAAGAGGAGAATCTGTACTTTGGTATTGTTTGCTTCAGCTTTTTTAAAAGTTTCTTCATCAGAATTTGAATAAATTACACGATATTCTGTCAACTTAACAGACACCGATAAATGTTTTTTGACAATTGCTACAGCTGGTGGTCTGTCGACTTAATTATCTGAGAGTAATAATTTCACTAATCCAGAGAGAGTATTCTGAAATTTACCTAAAGGAAGGAACCATTAAAGTATGGTTGCACGGCAACGCTAAGTGTGTTGAGATCCAGAAAGTTTTAGTTAAATGCCGGAATCAATCTCATTTAAATATTCGTTCAATTCAAGATGTAGCTTAAGTTACATCTCACACTATCTTTCTGAGAATGTCGTCCGATTACACAAAAATTAAAGGTTTTTCCAAAATGTTCTTCATTAGAATGACATTCCTGGTTGAACTGTATTTAATGACTTCTCCATTAATTTCAGCATGAATTTGACGTTGGGTAAGCATCTTTATAACGGTCTTATCTTTTTAATGGCTACGGAATAATCACAACGCCTGATAAGTTCCTCCATTTTGAGCAGTATAGATGACATTTTATAAACTAATTTTCATCGGCCTTATATAGCTCTGCCAGTATTCCATTGGCACTTGTTATTTATTGCTACTTGGTCTTCAACTTGGTTAGGAGGTGGACATTTAACACCATCGTTGTGATTGGTTGTCGTCCGCTTTCAGTCGGTTCTTTGGCCAAAGATTGTTAACTCAGCGACAGCTGTATCAACCAGGAGAAATATATATAATTAATTTATTCGACGACAACAAATCTAATAAAAAATTAAAATTATTTAAATTTGTTGTAAGGTGTCGTTATTACATATCTGATTAACTGCCTGTCATTACCACATTAGCTCTAAGTAATGCAGACAGTATGCAATTATCATTTTAAAATATGTTAAACAGTGGAGTCAAGAAATTACCAATACTAGAAATTTATTTTATTTATCATAAAATTTCATTGCATTACAACTTCTTTAAATTCATATACAATGTAGGGCATTAGTTGTTCTTTTTAAACCCAACAAATTTTCTTACTAATTCTACTTTTTAAAGACGATTGTTATCCATCGCTACAAAACAATATGACTGGCGTTCAAGTCACGTTTAGAAACTCATATATTTCTTTTATGTTTTTAAAAATGTATGTAAAAATGAGTTAAAAACACATCTTATTTTTATAATATGTAGTTGCTCAATGAGTTTATGAATATAATTATTCATAAATTAGCATAATTTTGAAAAATAGAATGCTGAAAAATAGACATAAAAAGAAACTAAAACAAAATACAAATTGTATAAAAAATCAATGTTAAGTTAAACTTGTGTTAAATGCTTCTTTCCAATGGCAGTTTAACTGCCGTATTCATAAAAAATTAAAGTAGACTTCAAATGTACTTTAAGAAAATTTTGTATGAAAATTTTGTCTAAAAGCACACTGCAAACCTACTTTATTTTTTCTGAATACGACAGTAAATGTTTAAACTCTTGTGAATACTACAATCACACCCATGAAATGACAAGTGTAGTAAGTTCAATTTCAAGTATTACAGCTCAAATATACGGTATGTAAGAATCTTTACAATGTCGTTTATTTATTAAATTTCCAATGAATTGACTTTTTCGCCCAACCATTTATTTTGTTGTTGTAATAAATTAAACGCTTTCAAGAAGTTTAGAAAGTGCTGGTGGTTTACACTTCACTTCAGTTTTACTAAAGTTGTAAAACACCAAAATTGTTTATTATTTAATTGTTTATTGTTAATTAAAGCCAATAATTTACCGTTCATTTTATGGTCTATTTATGGTTATTTAGTTTTTTTTTAAATACCATTTAAATTCACGTTTAGATGAAAATGTCAAGGGCTATTTCCAAATACAGTACAATAAATAATTGACCGTCATATATTTTTTTATTGGCTGAAGTATTGTGAGTGATTTTGAAATTGTAAATCGTATATTTTTTATTAATAGTTTAAAAATTAAAAATTTGTGTCATTATAGAAATCATTGATAATGATCTCTGATCCAGAGCACATTTCCTATAGGAAAAGTTGATCTAGTCCAGAGCAATTTTCTATGGGAAAATGTGACTCTAGTTTAGATACATTTTTAATTATATATATATATATATATTTGTATAATATATGAGTTGACAATCTTTGGCCGAGAGAGAATCAGGCCGTTACGGAGTGAAAATCCAATTGTCGTGCGAACGAGCAGTTTATATCTTGCTTCCTACTTCGACTCGACTACTGGCATTATTTCGTTTAGAGATGAAAATGCGAATCTGGTGACACATACAATCTGCGTGTGCTGAAGATTTAGAATCTAAATTTCTTCAACCTAATAGCAAACAAAGAATCAACTGAAAAAAGCGGACGACAACCAATAGTAAATTATGTTGTTATATGTCCACCTCCTAATTAAGTTCAGGACCAAGTAGCAATAAATAACAAAAGCTAATGGAATACTGGCAGAGCTGTAAAGAAAATTAGTTGATAAAGTGTCATCTATACTGCTCAATCTGGAAGAACTTAGCAGGTGTTATGATTATTCCGTACCCATAAAAAAGATAAGACCGTTATAAAGATGCTCTCCCAACATCAAATTTAAGCTGAAATTACTGGAGCAGTCATTAGATACAGCTCCAGTGGGCATGTAGAACATTTTGGAAAAAACTGGTATTGTTAATACGAAACGTCATATCCTTCTTTTATAATCGGACGATTTTGTCAAAAGGATAGTGGGTGATGTAACAAAAGCTTTATCTTGAATTGAGAAAGAACAAGCGAATATCTAACTAAAACCTTCTAGATATCAATACTTTTGGCGTTGTCGTAGAACCATGGTTCGAATGGTTCGTTCCTTTAAGTAATGGGAAATTTCCGGATGCTCAGATAATTAAAAACATGGTTCTATTTGCAGGTCTCAGTTAGGTTAACAGAATTGTATATATCGTGTAATTTATTACAAATTCTGGTGGAGAAAACTTTTGAAAAAACTGAAATTAAAAAAAAAACGTAAGCAAACAACACCAAAAGACAGATTTTTCTTTTATATGCGGACTACATCAACGTTGTTGGAAGAATAGAGCCAGATATAATTGGAAGTTCAATATTTGTGACGAATCGGGGAAAGTACATATGTATATCTGAAGAAGCTTAAGGATAACATGATATGTTTAGCTTGCAACTGACCGAAATATGTCCGAACTAAAGAAAGACGACTGAGTTGAGGCCATAAGCAATAATGGTCCTCGGAATCGCTATCAATAAAAGTTTTTTGAGTAATTATCTATAGGAAACGTTGTTCTATTCTATAGCAACAAAATGCTGTAAAACTGGTTAGGAATACATATAAAATTTTAAGCATAATTGGAACCTTAATATTTAAAATAGTGTTGCACATATGCTAGCCGAATTCAAGTAGTTATTTTTGTAAAACGAATGATCCCAATTGCCCCCTTGCATATAAATAATAATATTTATAAAAAGCTAAACGTGCTTTTGGTAAAAACTTCAATTAAAAAAAATGTAGAAAAATACTTAAAAAGCCTGAAGTTTACCCAAACCCATTAGCCCGCAACATATTTAATAATAGTGGCTATAAACGACTGCAGGTACGTTCACACTTAACAAATATTTTCTCAAAAAAGCGTAACCACTTGTTTAAGTACAAATTTGTTTGACGTTGTTTACTCTTACAAGAGTTTTGCAAGATCTGCTTGATCAAATAAAATAAAACTAAATATTTGTTGTGTCCTGTCCTAAATAAATAAGGTTTTTTTTTAATAAATAATCGAGTACCACTATTTTATTTATTGGTTATGTTCTTTTTGGCAAATATTTTTCAACTGTGACCGTACCTTAAGAAGAAGGTATACAGCGGATCTGAGCCGAAGACAAGAAGAAGGAATACCTACTTAAAATATATAATTAACAATGGTCCGGCACTGGCTGGACTAAATAATTATAAAAAATATTTAAATACTTCATTATGTTTTTAATGAAGTTACAATAAATAAACAAAAATAAAAAAAATGTTTTTGTAAAACCAGCTAATCATACTCTCCAAAACTTAAACCCACAACATAAATTATAGTTTAAAAAGGGAAAACTTTACAAAAGACAAAAACATATATTAAATCGACAACTATACTTATACGTATATAAACTAAATACTTCAACATACATATATGCGTATTTATATTTGAACAGATAGATAGATACATTTAATATACTATAATATCGTACAATTTCGTTAAACAATTTATGCAGATAAATGGAAACGGAAAGCGTGCCACGGAAACCTACACAATTATTGGCGCCAATTATTTACGCTGGGAAGTGTGTTGAACAGCAAACAAATATTATACAAAAAAATTAAATCAACAAAAAAAAACTTAATAGAAAATCTAAATATAATTACATATATTGTATATTGTATGTATATATTGTATGTTTATTATACCCTTCACCTTCATGACAAGGGTATATATAAGTTTGTCATTCCGTTTGTAATTTCCACAATATAATTTTCCGATCCTATAAAGTATATATATTATGGATCCTTATAGATAGCGGAGTCTATTAAGCCATGTCCGTCTGTTTGTCTGTCTGTTGAAATCAATTTTCTGAAGTCTCCAGATATCTTCGGGATCTAAATCTTCAATAATTCTGTCAGACATGCTTTCGAGAAGTTTGCTATTTAAAATCAGCAAAATCTGTCCATAAATAACGGAGATATGAGCAAAAATCCGAGACAACCTCTGAACATTTCATCAAAAAAACTAAGTGTATTAATATTGTTACGAATAATTTCATCAACAGATGGCGTTGATCAAACAAATTGTATTAATATTGTTACAAACAAATTCATCAACAGATGGCGTTGATCAAACAAAGTGTATTAATATTGTTACGAACAAATTCATCAACAGATGGCGTGTTTAACATCAAAGTGTTCGAAAACTTCAAGTGTGTTCTTAAACCGTAATATAAGTGTGTAAAAAGACAGTGTGTTCATTTTTAATTGTGTTTGTGTACATTTAAATAAATAAAAACTCGTTATATTTTATTCAAACTACTTGATGCTTTTATTTTGCAATTAAAAAGAATCCGGTTTATTTAAAGGAAATAAACCACCGTTTTTAAAAGGTAAAAACGTAACAATATTTAAAAGGTAAAAACGTAACAATATAATATATATACATATGTATGTATGTATGTATATAATATAATTATGCATCCACAACAAAGGTGAAGGGTATATAAGATTCGGCATAGCCGAATATATCAGTCTTACTTGTTTATTTTAAATTTACTAACAAAATTTTCACCATAGTTTTTTTTCCTGCGGCGTAAAATACACACAAAATTTAAACCAGAACATAAACCTTAAATGAATTTAAAGGAAATGAATATGTTTAATAAAAATTCCTTCATTTATTTTTTGTTTGTTTTAAACAAAAATCCACTCAGAAAAACAAAGACCAACAAAGAAAAAAAATTGAAGGACTTTTTTGTGTCAGCAAAGTTTGGCGAAAAGTTTTTTTCGTTTTGTTTAGTAAAACTTTGTTTTTTTCTGGTACATGACAGCAGTTGTTGCAACATTTAGTTTTTTTTTAAATAAAACAAGAAAAACATTTTGGATTAAGGGAAGAGTAAGAAATACTAGAATTTGGTTAAATTTTTAAATCGCTAATTTACATTTTCAAAATTTTATTTGAAAAGTTTTGAACACAGTTTTGCACACATATAACGCCCTCAAGTTGTTTTTTTTTTGCGTACAGATGACTAATATTATCGATGAATTTAGAAGGCTTTATTGAAGATTGTTTACAATAGATTCATTATTAAACTTTATAAAGGCCTTGTCAACAATATTCTTGTTTCCCTACTTTAAGACACCACTTCGCCGAGCTTAGAAGGCTTCTGAAATTTAAACTCAAATATTTTTTCTCAGAATTGCGGATTTGTTTTCAAAAAATTTTGAATCTGTTGTACTGTGCAACAGTAAAACAAAGTGTATAACGATTCTACGAAACAAAAACATATATTTTCTAAGAGGAAACTAATTTTAGTTTCTAATAGCGTTTCTTAAATATTAACGATTATTAAATTTAATAAACGTTTATTAAGCAAATTTTTATATGCAAATCTGTCTTAATAAACGTTTGTTAAATTTAATAATCGTTTTTGAATAAGGGGGTAAGAATTCATGTAACAATATGTGTTTCAAAACCATTTATACAATCGGATTTTATGTGAACAATGCTTCATTATTATGCAGTGGCTCTCAGCTTATTTCAAGCAGCTTAAATTCAACTGTTAAAAAAATTCTGAACTTTTTCAATTTTATTATTAGAGAAAATTGTTCATTCGGCTTGAGTTCATTTTTTTAATTAATAACTCGAATAAAAATATGTGGCTTAAGCTATGTATAGACGATCGTCAGATATTACAATTTTATCAGATCTAGCAATGTACTGACATTGAAAAATTGTTAGCAAAAGGTAAATTGTCAGTTTAGACGACTGTAGGAAAACTAACAATTTCATTGGCACACAATTGTCACACAATGTTATTAATGCACACTTGTTTGTTTATTTCTATATAGTATATATAGAGCTGCATTTAGAATTAATTTCTATGACAATGCTGCCATTGGCAGATGCATAAACTTTGCACATATGACAATGAAAAGTGTTTGACAATTGTCTTAAAATAATGACAATGACAAAACTGTGTGTTTACACGATTGTTAGATGTCTGACAATATTTTTGTCTTTCAATGTACTGAAAATGCTTTTTCTTACAACGTTGGAAGACAAAAATTTTAAGTTCACACGGTTGTTAGACATTTTGTGAAAATTTTTCGGACAACGTTGTAATATCTGACGATCGTCTAAACATAGCTTTAGGTAAAATAAAACAGGAAAAGTAAATATAGTGCAAATTCTTTCGTCACAGCTTATTTCAATTAATTGGTACATTTTCACGCGTATATTTGGTTGCAATGAATTTTTATGGTTATTAGCCATTTTAAAAATTGGCACTCACGCAGAAACATTGCTAAAATGGTTCGCCTAAGTGATTCAACAGTGCAAAGCATAATATCTGAGTTCGTGTACGAGAATACGAATCATGATAAATAAGTTAAAAATGAGCCTTACAAAACATGTAGTGTAGAAACTATTCGTCGTGTACTTCCAAATCATGATTTTAATGGTAGAGTAGCCAACAAGCGCGTCTAAAATTAACTAAAGATTACGTTACCAAAGGCCTTAACTTTTGAAAACATGTTTTTTTTTGCAGATCTAAGTTTGGCTCAAGATTAATACAGAGCTCCATAGCAAAAAAAAAAACTTAAAACCAACAGTGAAACAAGGCGGTGGCAGTGTCATGATTTGTATGTCATCAGGTGGTGTGGGAAACTTGCAGTTTATTAAGAGTACGTTGGACAAAAATATGACATTTTAAAGTCCAATTTACTGCAAAGTGCTGAGCAATTTCGGTTCTATCAGAACAACGATCCGTAACATAAATCAGAAATAATGCGAAAAAGGCTAAAAGCTGTAATTGATCAAACAGGAGGCCATACTAAGTTTTAGAGATAAAAAATTATTTATCCTAATTGAAATGTTCTTTATATAACTGGTTGAAATAAGTTGAGACCACGTTTGTACCTATATTTTTAGTTTTTAATAAAAATTATATTTTTGATTTTAGAAGATATGCTATAAATCTTTATTTACATTTTGTTAATATCTATCTATGTATGTACATCTCTATTTCGAAATTATACACACTTTAACTGCTTAACAGAAGCTGGCTGAAATAAGCTGTGAGCCACTGTACATAGTTAAGGTGCTCTGTATGAAAATCACTGCTAAAATTGAAATAATCACGGTTGCTAAAATAAACCTCTTTTTTGCAACACTTAACAGCACAGTTGTTTTTTTTTCGTATATTAAACTAGGAAGGAAACAATGCTACAAACTTTAACAACAACTTGATTAATTCTTCCCCATGACACTGACTAATAAGTTTCTTCATTTGTTCCACACTCAGATTCTCCATTAATAATTAATATCATAACATGCATGCTGCTGCATGCTAAAAATCTCATAATATATGTATATTTAATTATCACAGTTTTTGTACACAAGACGGCATCTTTTCTTATTATTTTCTATTAATCTGGTTTTTCCTACAGACCGTTTCTATTTCGTGATTTCTAATAATCTACACCCACATACTGTTTTATTACTAAACTAACTATTGTTAGCCTTTTATGGCCACTACTGTACATATATATGTATATATTTGTAGTAAGTAACACTACAATTTAGTTGGGGCGATTTTATTGTGAATGATTGGAGGCGTATGTACATATGTTAAAGTGTAAAATAATTTTTAAGATTGTGAACATGTTTTTAGATGTATGTATGTAGGTCAACAATACATATTTACTATTTATCTAGCTAAGAAATTCAATTTGGTTTGGTTTCAAAATTTGTTTGCAAAATGATATTTTTAAATGTTAATAGAATTCACTTTAACTTAATGTTAATCCTTTTACAAAATATAACTTTTTACTTTATTTTAAATTCATTTTGAACAATTGTTTTTGTTAAACTGAACTCAAGTTTCTTTTTTTCTTGAACAACTTGATTTTCCTTGAAAAACTTTTCTTATTTCATAAAATAATTTTTCTTTTTTTTTTGTTCTTCTTTCTTTTTAGGTAATAAATCTTTTGTGTGCTTTCAATGAATTTGTAAAGTGAGTATGACGATGATAATGATTTTTTCTTGTTCGAAAATTTTAATAATAAAATTAGCTGATTGTTAAGCTAGATTTACACGATTGAAATTTTCTTTACAATTGATCTTCAAAATGCTTCAAACTCGTGTAAACAGAAAAATTTCTTCAAAATTTATTTATTTAATAACTATTAATAACTATTTAATAAATAAATTTTTGCTGTTTACACGAGTTTGAAGCATTTTGAAGAGCAATTTTGAAGAAAATTTCAATCGTGTAAATCTAGCTTTACAATACAGAAAGCCCAGAAAGACATGGTTTCGAATCATTTAAATTATTATATTTATTAACAAAACATAAACGTATCGTAACCTATCTATGGATAAAATTTAAGTATTTAAGAGAAGAAAATATTCCCATCTATATAATTTGTAAAGCAGTTCTTTTTTCGAGATCCTTAAGAATATTTCAATATTTGTTATACAATTATCGGTACTTAAATATTCTTCAAAATAAATCAAGTTGATATTCAAATCTCAACACTTTAAAACTTCATTAAAGCTGAACTTGCATAAATGAGTAGAGTATTTGACAAATTTTTACTAAGTTGGAAATACTAACTGAATTCAGATATTAAGCAAAGTTTTATATATAATTTAAGAGGCCAAGTTCAAGTTTATTTATCCTAATATTTCTGTTTTACAAGTTTGTTTAAAAAGTTAACAACTAAAATTATATCTCTATGGTTCTATTTTAAACAATGCTCCGAAAAATGGAGACTCTTTTAGTTTTATCTAAAAATAGTCTTAAAACTAATAAAACTGAAATATTTTCAGATAGAGAAGGCAAAGAAATTATTATATATAAATAATAAAGTTGGCCTTTGGCCTATTGGGCAGTGTTGTACACAACGTTGTGTATGCCCAATGTATTTATTCTCCTGTAGTAAAATAGAAGATTTGCACCCTCGTAGAGAAGACCAGCTTCAGTCAAAGAAAGCATATCAATCGGCGATATATGTCATGAGGCCGAAACAGTTTCCAGATCCCCCGCCCTCTCAAAACATCCCTGGATAAGACTGTTCTCAAGAGATAGAGCTTTTTCCAGGAAATCAATGCCTGTCCTTATCATGCAAGCGTCAATCCTCTCAAATCGACCTACAGGAAGGTCTGCTATAGATACCGTGAAAACCCCATCTGCTCCTCAATCCCATGCAAGCAACCAAAATCGGTCTCTCCCATATCCTCAGCCTTTCCATCTGAAAGGCGCAGGACATCATAGTATAGATCACCTGCCGATACAAAAGTAGTACGTTTTTCTTATCAAGACCTAGCCTACGTCCAAGAATCGTGATTTCTTCTGGTCAACATAGTTCATATTCAAATTAGATGTTTAACTTAATATGACACAATAAATATTGATCTTTAATCTTCCAAATCATTTCACAACCGTCAAGAGAAATCATTTAATCCTGAATTGTTATCTCTAAATGAAATCCTCTAAACCAAAGCTTGATTAAATAATTGATTTGGAAGCCATTAAAAATTCGTAAAAGATCTTAAATCTTTATCTTACTTCGTCTGCATCACTTCAACAATTTTATTCATGTGTTTAAATCTTCCTGGTCATTTCGCAACCATCATGAACGATTGTATCTCTAGAATTTTGGGTATTTTTATGAGCTGCAAGAATCAAAGTTTCAAATAACCAAATTGAAACGTTTGAAAAGATTTAAAAATGTAGTGATGTTAATTATTTAATCTTGGATCTAATGTTTGTGTTGAGCAGAGATCGTGGTGTGGAGGATGTCATTTGGAGATAATGATGCAGGATGAAATAATTTACCTTTTGATTAAGTTAAAAATCTAACTTGAAGGCGAACTATATTGGCCAGAAGAAATTACAGGACTAGCCTTTTGAAATTTTGCACAAAACTGTGCTAAATATCTGTCTATCGAGAGTAGATGTGAATAATATCCATATTTTCATTAAAGCAACAGGTCGGCTGCAAAATTAAGGAGGCCAGGAAACATTGGACATACGGTACTAGGACCTAAGTAAGTTATGCTTTGGGCGGCTGAAAATTTAACCTGAGCTAACCTAATCTAACCTTGCTCAATATCTGAACTCAATTCGTATTCAAAACTTTGTTAAAGTTTGACAAACGCTTTGATCATTAATACAAGTCCAGTAGTGATAAAGTGCTCAGATTTGAATAATAATATGATTTATTTTGAAGAATGTTAAACCAGGGGCCAAATTACCGCATTCGTGATCGAATGAACTATCGAATCGAAATATGATTTCGATATCACAATTATGATAAAATGTACTAAATTTCTTGCTCGATATCGAATGCCATAATCTCAAATAAGAAAATTACGATCAATTTTACTCGATATCGAATGCGGTAATTTGGCCCCTGTTTAAAAATATTCACGAATTCTATAAACAATTTCAATTCGGTTTATTTGATATTTGAATCTTCAAAGTTTTAAATAAAACAAATTAAAATGTTTGGAATATTGGTGCTCTAAATCCATTTTAAAAACATTTAATGAATTTTGAAGGTTTTCTAAAAACCTTCGTTAAGTTTGTTTTTAATAGATCTCATTTGAAATAATCTGGAGATCCACGGTTCGTACTCAACACGAACATGATTCAAAGTGCTGTATAAGATTAACATCACTTCAGAACCGCCAAAAGGGTTTCGTTCTTCCACAGGCCAAGTTTTTTCTCAGTTTGCTTATTAATCTATTTTCTCTTTACATAACAAACGGTTTCATTTATCATAAATCTATTTTGAAATCTCTTTGCTTTTCATGGTCCATAAGAAAGTCATAACACCAAAATTAGGTCATATCTCTAATGTCATTACTCTATTACAAACACACATTTAATGATGACAATAAAATTATAATGTGTGTTTATTTTCTTTATTCTTTAATTCACATTGTGTGTGTGTGTTTTTTTTTCTATACACGGAAGACATAAAACAAGTAGCATAAACAACGAAAATCTTGAAAAGAAGAAACACTTGCAATGAATAGTCAGACACGTACATAACTTTGTAAAGAAGACCACACCTTTGTTTAGTTCATAGTAGAGTCACCTGTCTGCCAGTGACATATTTATAGTTGGAATAGTGTATGAATATGATTGTAGTGCAGAGTTGGAGGTCATATATATTTGGTGGTGGAATTATAAAGAAAATTCATGCTCAATCTTTATCTTCTGAACATTCGATTTTTAAATAAATAAGGAAAATAATGTAGGGTTTTGGGTTCTTATGTCGTTTCGATTACTCATTGCAAGTATTAGTAATTTGCGGTGCTAATTGGTCACTGGACGATTGGTAAGCAAGAAAACAGACTCGGACTTCCTTTCAATAATCACTGCCGCAGTTGCCAGGAACGGAAGAAAGAACTAACAGTATCTAATCTTCTCTGTGAATGCCCGGCTTCACAACTCAAAACTCAAATTTTTCAACTCTCAGATACTAAACGATCTAGCAGAGACATCAGGTATCAGATGGTGTAATTTTATCGGATACTTGGACGCGATGTACTTTTTACTTACTATCATCTGGATATGATCTAGTCCTATCGCCTATCTTACTGTGTGGTGTGGATCTCTTCAAATGGAATTAAAAGTTTCTACATGAATGCTTGCACTTAGCGGGCAACCATGCAAATCAACCAATTTCCTGATTCTGCTTTCTGAGAATAGTTCTGTTGATTTTTAAACTTTCTGCAAATGATTTGACAATTTGCTGTAGATACTTTTTCCTAAGCGAAATACGGTCGCATTTCTGAGACGTATTCATTTCACAAACAGATTAATCTATTAAACGTCCAAAAATATTGAATAATATTTAAAACAGTTCTATGTTAAAAAGAAATGACGCGGTCTATTTGTTCTATTGTTCTCTGTTAAGGATGAGAGTTACTGAAAATCGTTTAATTTCGTTTGTTCTCGAATCGGACGTGACAGTCATAAAAATTTTGAGATACGAACTCAAATAAGTAGTTTTAGGTACACAGGATTTCTCATTAGTTTGTAAAGTTTTGACTGTTTAAGAGTTTAGTAGAGTGTCAGTGAATCAATGGAAAAATTTTAAATGATTCTCAGGAACTACCGAGCAAAATGAGCGAACTAGTTCTGATAACGAATGGTCTACTTAAAATTTAAATATTGTGGCGCTGTCAATAATAATTCTTGTCTTACTGGAAGTCTGGACTACCTATAGCTTATTATTAACCATTATCCACATTTTATCCACTAAATTTAAAAGAGTACAACATCAAACTGCCTCATGAAATCAAACTTTTAAATTATCTTTTTCTAATATTTTCGAAAGACACACGATAGCGATGTCATGATACAAGTATAACGTGGCTTGGATGACTTCAAACGTTTTCATAGGTATTCATATCTTGGCTGTTTTTAGCAGTCTTTGGTTTTACTTTTGTGTTTTCATTTGGAGGTGGTGTCACTGGACACTCCTTGTTCTAATGATGAACTGACATGTTTCATGTTGACAACTTGTCTACACGGCTAAACAAGACGACAGCTAAAGTTTTTTTTTTTTATTGATACTGATGATGATGATGTTGATGTGGATTTCGAAGAAGTATATAATGATGATGTTGACGAATGGTTGCAAACGAGTAACAATCAGGTTCATTGAAGCATTGCGTTACGTTCTATTAGACATTGACAACAGTCCTCCTCTTTTCTTTCTACATTTCTAAACAAAACTGATTTAGTCTGTTGGCTGGTGGGGCGTAAAGTAAATGCACTTAACTAGACTTGAATAAACATCATTTTGTGTCAACTAGCGTCGCTTAAAAACAAAACAAATTGTGCCTTTTCCAAATAGGCTGGTCTTTTTAATGGCTCCTAACAGATATGAACAAAATAAATGATGAAATTTAATTTAAAGTTTGTTAGGAATGTTTAGTGTTAGTTAAATTAAACAACTAATAACATTTGAAAAGGCATTAGGGAAATAAAATTCCCACCACAAGTTAAATGGAGAGCAAAAAACCACTAAACTAATTGGAAATGTAACCATTGGGAGGGGTATTTTTTTAGATTTAAATAATTTATTGTCTTGGTAGCAAACATGAACTTTATATAGGGAAATGGTCTACATTAACATATTTATTGAAAAATGTTTACTCAAGCGAACAAATCTTTAAGATAGTAATAAATACAATTTCGATAACAGTTTGAAATAGTAAACAATGTGAACTTGAAAGGATAAATGAGGATTGGCAGAAGTTACAATGATTACAATCATTATGGTAGATTGTCCTTAATGCTAGGAATACAAATGCGGCGAACGACACAACACGACGAATAAGTCGGTGACAATTTGCTGTGTAAATTCGTCATAAGAAGCACAATTTTTTTATACTTTTTTTTTATTAATTATTGAATCTGTCTTATTTCCTTGGGCCTAACAATAAGTATTGAAATCTTAAAACTAAAATTAAATCTAATTACTCTCTAACAGAGCATTAATTTATTATTGGCTGATAAGCTCTACGAAGCCTCGACTGCGTCTGGCTCTGAGCTGGAATTCTGTGGTGGGTGGGTTTGTAGCTTTTTGATGTAGTTCTCTAAGAAGCACAATAACGATTTTGTTTTCATATGACATCTAATAGATTAAAAAATACATTTATATATAAAAAAATTAACATTAACAAAAACACAGGTAAAAACAATTTTTATAGTTAATTATTTTGTATATTTATTTTAAATTATATAAAGTAAAACATAGCATTATTTACAAAAACATTAAAAACTAAAACGAAACATGGTCATCCGTATTGTTTGTTCGACGTTCGCCGGCATATGAAATAGAAATAAATGTATTTCAGAGTTCGCCGCGTATTACGAATTCAGTATTTTCATATACACAAATGTGTTTTATTTTTGGCCACGAATACTCGCGACCAAATATTCGTCGTTCGTCCCAGTTGTGTTTCTAGCATAACTTGTATTAACTTGTCCTTGTTTGAATTCCCCATAGTCCCGGTTTACATTATGAAATTTTTGTCGCTGCGATTCTTGCTTTGTATGCGAGAGCGGTGAGTCGTACATGCATATTTTAATACGACTCACCGCTCTCGCCTACAAAGCATTAATCGCAGCGACAAAAATTTCATAATGTAAACCGGGACATATTTTCATTTGTATTTTCAAAGAGTTTCAGTTAATACCTTAAGGCGGTTGTAGACGGTATGTACATATTTTGCAGTGTACTTGTCAGCTGTATGATACATATGTATCATATATCTATATATTATATATGTATTTATAATTTTTGCTTTCACTTTTCGCTTTTTAGTTTCATGTGAAATGATCTACAATAGAAGACAACAGCTGTTTTTGTTATGATTATTTTCTCGGCAGTTTTGTGTTATTGCAAATATAGTTTGGAAAAATGGATTAAAAAATGAAATAATTGTAACTTGCAACATTATTGCAATAAAAGCTTCTACAAAATATTAAAAAAAATAAGCAAGAGTTAAAGAGAAAATGTACCGTATGGTGCTAAAAATTGTTGTATTTAATTTAAATAAAACTGAATATGTATAAATTTGTTTTTTCAATAAATATTTCAATACGAATTTATTATTTTGTTTAATACAATTTTTTAATATAAATTTGCTGAATCACAAACACTATGTTCTTGTCGCCATAAACAACAATAGACTTACAAAACAGCTGGTTACAGGTGCTTTGTCGGGTTAAAAATAGAACATGCTCTAATTGAAAATTTTACACTGTAAATTCAGGCTGACATTTGCAGAAGCATTTTTTTTTTTTTGCTTTTACATATATTTTAAATATCATTATGGAAGATTATTCCGAAGTTCCACCTTGCCCAAAGTCTGGTTGGTTGGTTTACGTGGTAGTTCACTACGTGCGAACACTTAAGTAGAGTCGAAGGGACCCCGTTTTAAAAGACCACACCACTCGTCAGATTTAATGTATGTTGTATACGATACTGTAGCTAAGATGTGCACAAAAAAGTCGTGTCTTGCTAGACCCAACCTGTAGCTGTGAGATATCTCAGTAGGTCATTGAGTTTTGACCCGGTTACCTCACCAAGGTTGTTCAATGTGTACAGTTTCCCATGAATTTATGTCTCTTGACACTCAAGGCTGGGCATTCGCAGAGAAGGTGGAAAATCGTTTCCTCTTTTTCCCTATCCTTACAACTACGACATTGGTCGTTAAAAGGGAGTCCCAGGCGGTTTGCATGCTTGCCTAACGTCCAGTGTCCCGTTAATACTACCAGCAAACCTTGAGCTGCATAGTACGTTTCTCGTTAAAAGATGGCCACATCAACTTGGCTATCCTACATGTGTCTAAATTACGCCATTTGTACTCAGCCTTTGTAAGAAAATGTCTGAAGATGATACCTTTGATAGTCCCCAGTGGAATTGCTACTGAGACCACATCGGATATATCTAAGGCAGATCCCGTTCTGGCTAGTTCGTCGACATGTCAGATAGACGACCTAGCCTTGACAGAGAATTCCTACATTGCCTAACTAGTGAAGAAGAAATTGTGTAGGCATTAAGTGAGAGGAGTGCCGCCTGACTGTCGACAAAAATACCTATATTGCCGCGAATATTATTATGATCATGTAGTGTATCACAAGCTGCCATGATTGCAAAAATTTCCGCCTGGAAAACACTACACTCCTTCGGACTCAATCTGGACTTCTTCATATTCTTAATTGTATTTCCAATGAATTTAAAGCTTATATATAATCGGTATTTAATACCTTTCTTTAGTTTTTAAATCAAGTTCATATGCACCCACATTTTTAGATCAATTTAAAAGTATGGTCAACGTAAATCAATTATATCTTAAATCATGTTAAAAACCTTAAAATATTTAATAGTTGTCGGCGCTGCAAAAAATGGTCCCAAAGAAATAACGAAAAAGGGCACAAATTTTGGGATCACATTTCAATATGAAATTTAGGCCTATTTTTTGAAGAAACCCCAAACGTTTTGGTAAATTACCCCAAGGTTAAAATGAAAGGTAGCCCCATATGTTGGACCCATTTTTAATACCGAAAAATTGCCCCAAATATGTAAATGAATTTTTCACCCAAAATTTTTGGAATTTTTATAAAATATTTATAAATATGTGTGTGAAGTTAAATTTTAAAATTTATAACAATAGACACAAATGTTTAAAGTTAACAGAGTTCTGTTATAGTGTTAACATTACACTGTTAGACACATCAGGAATTGGTATACGCATTAAAAATGATATTCCCACCATATTTGTGGACAAAATCAACCAGAACAAATGGAACGAAATTTTAAAAAAATTCTAAATAAATATTTTTAAATAAATAAATTTAAAAATTTAGATTTCTAAAAATCTTTTTATTTTATTTTATTAATTCGGCTTGAGGTCTCTTTTATTAAAAATATAAAAACTCTTGTTCGTTTTTAATTTTTATTATATTTTATTTGTTTCCAATATTTCGACCAACTTTGTTGATCATCTTCTGGGAAGAAATATAATTTAATGTTTAATACAGTGTTGTCCGATGTTAATGTCTTAAGTTTCTTTCACTGACTAATTAGAGATTAGTCTAGTTTTTCGGGAATAGAGGCAAAGTGGGCGGACAAATATAAATAGGATTTATAAACAAGATGAGTGGCTATTATAGTCCACAGAAAGAATCTCTAAAAGAGCGATTTGGAACGAGTAGGAACCTTAACAGAAGAGTTCTCTGAAGGATGAGTCCAGTTTTCCGGGAATAGAGGCAACGTGGGCGGACAAATGCAAATGTTGTTTATTGCGTTAGAAAGATAATTATACTGGACTGTAATCGATTCGATTGGTTCTGTTTGACATAAATCTTTATTTCATAAACATTCCATTTTCGAGAGAATTAAGAAAATTACGATAGGTTTTAAATTCCAGAGATTTTTTTCTGAACTAAATCCGACTGCCTCATTTCTGGTACGTATGTATACTCTCTCCAAACAGATCAATAAATCAAACATCCATGGATATTATTTAAGACAACTTTTCTATGTCAGACAGATAACAACTTTTCTTGTCTACTTGATCTGTTGAGAATCTATAAAAATTCTTTACTTTGCTGTGTTCTCGAACCAGACATGTTAAAAAATTGGTTTGAAATATACAGGAACGAATCCAAACACTACAACAGCTGTAGGTACAACTAAAAACGCAATCCAAAAAACCTACTCAATAACGTGTTTAGCTGCCAACTCAGCAATCCGAACAACTTAGTGTCTGGGTAGAAAGCTAGACCAACAATTTCATTCGAAATTTTAAGGCCATTTTTACCGATCATACGTGCATTACTTCTCTAATATTTCCTTAGAAGTATGTACATATACGAATGTATAAGATTTATAAAATCGTATGGTAGGTAGTAGAAATACAAGTCCACGGTGACTTATTTCGTTAATCCGTTAATAAAACTTTATTAGTAAAAAAAATAAAAAAAATTCAGCTAATTCAAATACATACTTATTAATTCAGCTAAATTTTTATTATTTATTTGCCATCATAAATTAAACTTTTCAAAAATAATTATGGTCATTATAAAGAAATTTTATACATTTATTAGATATACTGGTTTTGACGTTATGGTGATGGCAGCAGAAACAACTTCACAACTTCAAGATTATATACATATAGATAGTATATTCGTTTTAAAAATAATTTATTAAATTCAATCATTAAAGCAAGCTTCTGTCTGAAGCGTTGGATAAGAAACAAATATTGGTTAAAGTTGATTTTTTTTCAGCGAACTTAACTACCACTTGAGAATATTATTATATTTAGTCGTTTACGATGATTTTTGTTAAGAGATTTGAGTTTATGTGTTCTCTATAATCAATTTTAAAAATAACGTTTATTTGAAAGGTTTTTAAGAGTATTAGATTGCAAAGTAAGTGTTGTGATTTAAGGGGGCTTTAAAGCCTTTGGAGGATGTACGAATATTGACTAATCATTAATTTATAATAAAACAATAAAAAAGGAAATAGTAAATTTTCCTGGGATTTACGTTGTTTTTATCCCAGTAAGTCTTCAGTTCAAAATTATGTGGGCATTAAGCCCCTGGAGTTTTGAACATGATTTACATGTAACGTCAATTTCATAAAGATTTTTTTGCCACAAACTAATGATGTCAAGTTGAGCGATAAATAGTTTTATACTGTTTTATGTTTACAGCTAGATGAGTGTTGATGATGAGGGACCTAATGCTTGAATTCTATCAACTTTTTTAAGAAAATCTGGAATTTAATAGTTTCTTCTTTTTTCAAGCAATAAGGTCAATTGCATTTTATATATACAAATATTTTATTTTATTTATATATATTAATTTCCGATATTTCGCTATCACAATGGATAGCTTCTTCAGGGATAATATAAGTTTTGAATTATAATAAAATAAATAAAATAAAATAAATAAAATAAAATAAATAAAATAAAATATTTGTATATATAAAATGCAATTGACCTTATTGCTTGAAAAAAGAAGAAACTATTAAATATTAGAAAAGGTCAAATAAACGAACTAAATATGAAAATCTGGAATGTTTTCTTCTGTAAATTGACAAGTTGTGTGACAAAGTCTTGAAAGTTGTCCCCATTCAACCATTCTCCATTCAACATTATGATTTAGATAAGGAAGAGTCTTAAAATATTGTATTCTTTCAAAACTCTATTAATAATTACCAGAGCGACAACTTTCTGAAATTTGTCTTCTCTCAAAATCTAATTTCTGACAAAACTTTTCATTTTGCCTTCTGTTGTTCAAGTGAAATATTTTATTCTTTCAGACTCTGTTAATGACAAGATGAACGACAATTTCCTAACGGTTTCTTAAGGGAAAACTTCAGCGTCAAAGTCTTTTTTTTACTAAATCTTGAGTGACAATGTGTTTCAACTCAACATCAAATGGTAGGGTTTTAAATGTTGTCTTAAATACACATTGTTGACATCGAGATAGGCGACAAAGTCTTGAAAGTTATATTTTGTAAAAGTCTGTTGAGATCCTAATTGAAGATGTTTTCACCTATAAATTTTGATATGCATATATAATATAAAAGCGTAAAAAATATTTTTATCAAAATAAACTGGCATTTTAACTTCGTTACATGAAATAATGGGCGACATTGCCGCTTTTGCAAAGTTAGTTTTGAAAGGAAAAGTTTTGTTGACTTGAAATGCCTTGTATAAATGCACATAATCATTGAACTCAAATTAGAGGCCATGGAAGTGTTGTAAATAGTATGGAATTGTCACATATGGTAATATGGTGTAATTAACCGTCTATAACGTCGTCAATGAATATAAAGAGTGATTTTTTAAAAGCTTTCGGATTTGATTTAAAAAAATCCATAAAATTTAGAGAATTGTTTGAAATCTTTATTTTTGTCAATAGAACCATCTATACAGTTCAATGTTTAAAATTGATTTCATGTAAATATTGACCGCGGCTACGCCTCAAATGGTTCATATGCTAATTTCAATTTTTACGTAGCCTCTCTCTTTAATGTATCGGCCAGTATCGCACAATAGTGGCTTCCAGTACGTCAACCGTTGCCGGCTTTTCCAAAGGCGTTAAATTGCACGATTGATCAGGCCCAAACGTGAAATAAACTGTATAGCTTCTTCCATTTTGGGCAAAAAAAAATTTGTAATCATTGTAGCGTTCGCCATTCACAGTAGCGTTCCTGCCTTCGTCGTCTTTATACGAAAGTTGCTAAAGCAATCATCCTTTATAGAGGAACTTACTCGCTTATATGATCTTTGACGATATAATAAAATTAATCGTATATAACTTTGCTCCAGTACAGTTATAAGGTAACTTGTCATTATTGTTGTGTCGCTACAACTTAAGCGACATTATTCTTCTTAAAATGTTGCATGATTTACTACAACACTCAGTGCTGAAATTTATCTTTTGTTAAAATCTGTTTATAGTGCCATTGTCGGTCTTGAAGTCTTGCTCAGTTTACCAGATACAAAGTCTTAAAATTTGGTTTTTGTAAACAGATTTTTTACATCAACATGGCCTCTTTAATGATGAAATAGATTCATTGTCGCCTTGAAAAATATGCACTCCTATCGTGAATAAAAATTCCACATGAAATTTGTTCCCTTTTCACATTTTTCCTATTAAAATTTAATGTTAAAAAAATAAAAGGGAACCAATTTCATGTGGAATTTTTGTTCACGATAGGGGTGATGAAGTTGCACATTTTGCGATTTTTGAAATCCTTAAGTTCATAAACATACATATATTCCTGATTGATTTACTTACTAGTAGTCATTGATATTTAAGACCCCAACTTTAACACAAACCATTTTAAAAGCCTATTTTAAGACTTTACTTTTCTTTTGTAAGGATGTTATTTGATTTACAAGTAGATCACTTTAAATTCGTCTATGACCTAAAGAACTTATTATTATTGTATATGTGTGTGTATGTTTAATGATTTAAATCATGGCCCGATTATGACGTTGCTTATGATGACAAAACTGATGCTCTGCTTTATTATTAGCCAACGTAAACTAGTTTAGTAATTTGTATTTGTTTCTTTTCATCACTCTCTCTCTCTATCTCTCTGTGTGTGTGCCTTCCCCTTCCTATCACTATCTATAAACCAACAAACAAGTATCACTCGAGTGCTTGTTGTATCTTGGCCGAATAAACCAAATCAATATGAAAAAATTTACGAGTACTCGAAACAAGGTTACTGAAGAGAAAAATTATTTAAAAACAAAAAACAACTTAAATGAAACCTACTTAAACTAGTCATATAAAAGAATAGAAATAAATGGAGGCATATAGACAGACATACAAACAGACAGTCATTCAATCAAAAAGGAAAATTATTTGCTTTGATTAAATTAAATACACAATTTTCTGTTATTGTGGTTGAGTAATAAATTAGATAATGATGTTATTTTGAAAATAATAAATTATTTAAGACATTTGATTATATAGAAACAAGTTTTAACTGTAGAGCTTTTAATGATTTCAAAAATTCAGTAGAGATTTGTAATAAGGTGCTACAGTTGACAAGTATCGTAAATAGGGCAGACTTATGTGATATTGTGTGCGTGAAGGTAATTTCGAATTAAACTAGCACAGACAAAAACCACATTTTTTAACATTGATAATGTTGCAGTCAACAGAACACTGTTAAGCATTTAACAGTCGAATTTAACAGTTGAATTTTTGAAAAAGTAACTTTAAGGATAAAATTCTTTAGAAGAATTTGGACATATATGGAATTGCGCATGTATCCCACTATATAGAGAGTATAGCCCAAGGCTCCTAAACGAGACTACAATAGTCGAATTTTCGAAATAATTTTGAAATTTGAATAAAACGATTTTGAAAAAAATGTATTTTTGAAGAAAGTAACTTTTACGATGAAATTCTCTAGAAGAATTTGGACAAATATGGAATTTCACACGTTTCCCATTTTAGAGAAAAAGTTGTGCAAAGGGTCCTAAAGGAGAGTACATTAGTCGAATTTCCAAAATAATTTTAGAATGTGAATAAACCAGTTACGAAAAAATTTTATATTTGTTAAAAGTAAATTTTAGGATGAAATTCTCTAGATGAATTTGGACAAATATGGAGTTTCACACATATCCCACTATTGTTTTATTCAAATTGCAAAATTATTTCCAAAATTCCACTAATGTAGTCTCATTTAGGATCATTTGCACTCCACTTTCTATATAGTGGGATACATGTGCAATTCCATATTTCTCCAAATGACGGTTAAGTGCTTATTATTGGTCTGTTGACTGTAATATTATCATCAGATGTTCTCATGTATAAAATAATTAAAATATATTTAGCTTAATGCTATAGGCTTTTGTTTCATTAAGTTATCTGCCATATTGTTCTGTTACCGTGATTTTCCTAACTTCTTTAATCTTATTGCCATAAATTCGCTACAATTCTTATTGAGATGAGTGTTTATTTTATAAAAAATATCTGATATTAAGTAAGAGTATCTTTATGTATTATTTGTTACATTTAATGAATGTATTTTGTTGTATCTGACTAAACAAAAGACATTAAGCGTATATGAGGATAATGATGATAATAATGATGATGCCTCTAAAGACATTACAATTATGTATGTATTTGCAAATTACTGTGTGGTTTCTGTTCCTTATTTTTAGTTTGCCAGTATGATTGTACCACTGATTACAACAAATATATAAATTAAATATTTTATATTGTATTTTATTTTTATATGCTGCAGTTAATTTATATTTAAAAGTGTGTGTCATTTGTCCATTTATAACACATTTTATTTTTAGGCAGAGGTTCTTAAATAGGAATTATGAATATGAGAAAATTCTTATAAAATTTGAAAACATTTATTTTCAACAAATCTTTAAAACAACCTCTGATGATATTGTTGATGATGGTATTTGGGATTTGACATTTGTCTTTTGTCCCTTAAGTTAAAAGATATTTTTAAATATAGTCATGAATTGAACTTGAGCTGCGCCAACAAATCTTAAATATTGCCATCTTAATTATTGACGTGATATTGTTTTCTGTCAAACTGTGGAAATAAAAATATGAGCGTCTTAATCTGGGTTTGAAAAATGTCCTGCCGCTTAAGTTGTCTTCGCCTAAATGTTTTCTTTTATTACAACCTGTTGACGACAAAATCAGTATCAATGTAGACTTTTAATAACCTTATGTGACCACCATATTATGGGGATAGCTTTCAATCGTCTGTCAAAATCATTTGAAATCGATTCGATACAATGTATGTAGTATTGTCTTTAGTGAAGATATTCTAACCACTCGTTATTTCTGTTTACGATCAGACGAGCGACATAGTCTAAAATGTGATTTTATAAACATTTCTTTGAGGACAACTATAAAGCTATGAATGTTGTTTTCTATCATATTGTCATATGTTGTCTTCTGTAACACAACAATATGTTTACAACAAGTTAAGCGACAAGGTTTTCAAAGCTTACTCCATTGTCGCTCTTGCTAAATCTGTTGACTTCAATATAGGCGACAGACTGTTGAAAGTAATATAGATCAAACTAATTTTGACATGAAAATGTTCGGCTATATAAATTATACGATAAACGACATAGTAGAACACGGTTATTCTATGTATAACCCTCATTTGATAATAAGTTGTGACCAATAACAACAATATTAAAGGTTATCTTTAGTTATACTATTGGTTAGTTGACAAGTCGATCGAAAAGGTCTAGCAAATTATCTCCATTTGATCTCTGCTGACGACAATTTCGACAATGTCTTGAAAGTGAATTGAGAATGACAATGGACATCAAGTTGGGAGTTCAAATCTCAAATCAATAAATATTCAATCACTAATAGAAATCGTTAATCGTGTAATCGATTGCAATGACACAAAGTTGTTAAAATAAACTTTCGACAGACATTGTATGACATCACGATGGTGCAACAAAGTTTTGTATCAATCATATCGTCCTCTTAATAAAACAATAGTGAATAATTTTTTTGCCATTTCGAGATAATCGAGTTTAAAATTTTTGTTTTATTAGACATCTGGTAAAACATTAATATTTTAAATATTTTAGGTCAGAATTGCTTGAATACATTTTAAATGAATATTTAGACAAACCTGTCATTCATCGATATGATAAGCGACATTGTCGCTCTTAAATGCTTTTATGAACAAAACCAAAGTCTGGAAAGTAACCATATGTAAATGTCTGTTGATATGATGAGTGACAAAGTCCCGTATAGACAAATATTTTCGTTACAGAATAGTTGACGCCCACTTTGAATATATTTTCGACGATATAGTTGTCTATATCGTTGACAAAAATATTGTGGAACATATGTTTTCCATGACACAATGGCTTGAAAGTCAATAGTATTCACCCCTAACGTGAATAAAAATTCCACATGAAATTTGTTCCCTTTTCACATTTTCCTATTAAAATTTAATGTTAAAAAAATAAAAGGGAACAAATTTCATGTGGAATTTTTATTCACGTTAGGGGTGATTATGTCAGTTCTTACACAATCTTGTTTAGTTTCTCTTCAAGGAACATTTAAGAAACACTGCTTTAAAATGTATGAACAATATTTACCATTATCATCCAGCCCCCCATAAAATCATTCCTTATGTCAACTCTTATTTGCAACGAATTAACATAATCATATAGAATTGTATGCGAGTGTAAATGTAATTGTTTGTAAAGTATGTGCATTGGTTTATTTACACATATGTACTGTCATATAGTTATGTAAATACACCCAGCAGTTTCGGGTTGAGTGGCCCCACAGAATTATCAATCTAATTGGTTTATTTAACATGTTCGCGTTCTACAAATGTACAATAGAGTCTTTTGGTGGGTAAAACTACTGATTTGTAAAACTAAAAATTAAAGTTTAAAGTGACTACACCTTTGATTACCTAGGGACACTAAAGTGGCAATTGGCTTCAAGTTTGAATACCTGGGAGGTATAAAGTAACTAGTTTACTTTTCTAGTCATTAAAATTGCACAAAAATTATAAATGGAGCGATACATTGACTACTTGCAAAACTACCGGGTAGTGAAAAGCATTTTATATAAATTCATTTGAAAACCATTTAAATCTATTTGAGTATTGTGTAAATGTGAAGTGATGTATTGCAAATAAATGCAAAAATAATTGCTGATAGTAAAAACGTAAAATGGATGAGAAAGAATTAATTTAGTTAAGAATAAATAAAAATTTAGAGCAAATAAGTTAAAGAGCTAATAAGTAGTTAGGGAGTGAATTTTTCGAAAAAATAAGTGTGAACATTTATTTTCTAAAACTATTTAAAAACCTTTAAATTGTTTTTTTATTTTAATATACATAAGTATGATGATTTGCTTTTAAATTATCATAGTTATTGCTTTAAACTTTAATTGCTTTTTCAGCTTAAACAATAACAAAAATTCTGGCCATGTAATATCATGTGTAATTCCTTCCCACGAAACTTTATATCTTTGTAATTAAACAATTTTATATCAGTCATAAAACGAAGACAAAGCTAAAAAGTAATTAAATTCTCAATTCTCTGTTTTTATCAATTTTATGCTTTTCTTTTTATTTCTTTAATTTCGACCTACCGGTCATTATCGTAAGTAGCAGCACGATACTATAACTGCTGCACCTATTTTTTCACACCTTCTGCGTCTTAATTGATTTTCATTGATTTACTTTATTTTTAAAGAATCCAATAAAAGGTGGGTGAAATGCATCTAATGCAATATTAAGGTCACAGTAGGTACAAACTAATAACTGAGATGGCGGCAAAATAATAAAGTGGGTACATAAAGTTTTATGGCATTACAATTTATAGAGTTAAAAAGTGTTTATACTGGTTTCAGATGAAAGACTAAACATTAACTGCCGTATTCAGAAAAAATTAAAGTAGACTTCAAATGTACTTTAAGAAAATTTTGTATGCAAATTTTGTCTAAAAGCACACTTCAAACCTATGAATATGAATTTTTATGAATACGGAGTAATTAAAGTGTTTATCAGGTTCCATAATTCAATAGATATATTTTGGTTTAGAAATATTTCTGGATTTAAAATAATAACGATACATGTGAGAAAGCAGTGTTCATAGAACATCTGGACACGATACCGAAAAATAGTGGCAAATGGCATGAAAATCGTGCGTTGCACAGTGGTGCTGAAACCAACTTTGAAGGAGAATATTAAAGGCGGGGTGATTTTCTTTTGACATATTTAATTTTGATTGTGTGCCTAGTTTTTGCTTTCATTCGATTTCAGTTCTTTAAAAAAAAAAATTTTAAAAAGACATTAATTTTGAAGTTATAAGCCGGTTATAAAATCTAACGCCAAAAGCGAGATGTATGGTCACGTTAGTTCTAACCCATCTTATGTTTTTACAGAAAGAAAAACTGACCACGCCTACTTTTTTAATTTATCTAAATTTTTTTTAATTGTTCGTAGTAATCCAATTTAAGATTTTAGGGAAAAATTTACCACGCTTCCTTTTTTGATATGCTCGCACATACACAGAAAAAAACTCATGTTTTTTTCAATTAAACCTTTAATTGGTTTTAAAATAATTTTCAATTAAAATTTTAATTGATTCAATTACTTTTTCTGATATTTTCAATTAAATCTCAATTTTTTTTTTAATTGATACTATCATTTTGTTTAAATTAAATTTTTAATTGATTCCACAAATATTTTAATTGAAACTCATTTTTATTTTTTTCTGTGTACCTAAAATCGATTAACGCCTATTTTTTTTAAATTCTCGGGTAAGTCGAAGTCTAAAGGTACTGTCACATTTGGCAAATATTTACTTAGAAAAGCCTAACCACTTGTTTTAGCACAAATTTGTTTGACGTTGTTTACTCTTGCATGAGTTTTGGAAGATCAAACAGCACCAAATAAATTAAAACTAAATATTTGTTGTGCTTTGACCTAAACAAGAAAAGCTTTTTTTTTTGTTAATAAATAAACGAGTTCAAATATATGTTGTTTAGTGGTTACGTTTTTTTCGGCAAATATTTGCCAAATGTGACCGTCCGTACCTTAAGAAAAATAAAAGTGTTTCAAAAGAAGTTTCAAATTTAAACAGTATTGAAAAATATTAATTTTTGTATGCACTCTTCACGACAACTGACAATAAGAATTACATATTTTGTTGATTCTTTTTTGTTTTATTCGTTATACTTTCCAGAAGTAAACAACTGATTTTACAATACTTTTGTAATGTTTCGCGATTTATATATAAATGTCGTTATATTACACAGTTATATTTCGATTTACTTTCTCAAGTGTTCCAATGTTCATTTACTGCTTATTGTCAAATTGTGGACCAATTTAATTAGTTGAAGAATAAGTTGAGTGATTAATTGTGAATTAAAAAAAAAAAACGTTAAAGTGCTTCCGAAAAGGTTAATTACTTTAACGGTGATAACTGTTTTTAATAAAGATTGCGGTCATTTCTTAAATTCAAATAAGAGACATCGTTTTATATATTAATTTATATTAATACAAATGATCATTAAAAAAATGCGTTCTTTTTTCTCTTTTTAACTTTTTTTTAAACATTTCAATATAAATACAATTTGAAGGCATAACAACGTTTGCCGGGTCTGTTAGTTTAGAGTAAAATTGCAGTTCGAAAGTAAATTATCTCTTTTTTAAGTTACAGACATACTTATTAAAATATATATGGGAAAGGATTTTATGTAAAAAATGCTTTACATATTAAAAAATCTAGGTCAACAATTTTAGAGGTAAATTTTATATTATATTGTTTTATTTCAACGTTCTAAAAGCCTTGTCTTCCCTAATAACTTTTTTTCAAAATATTTTATCAAAATTATTAAATATTTTTTATATTTACGTATGTATGCACAGTGTACTCTCTCCTAAAGGACACCTCTCATATACGAACACTTTTTTCAGTACCAAAAAAAAATTGTAAGGGATTTTAAAAATATTTCCCTCTTAAGCGGGCAACCTTCCCATAACAGGACGCGGACACTTTTTTCCACGATGTCTGACATTTTATTTCCCCATGACCGGACAGTTTGACAGTGAAAAAATACTTCAAAAAAGCTGGTTTTAGAGAAAATTATAGCCCAAATGATGATGTCTGTTCTTCGATATCGTTAATCGAGTTCAGAGCCAAATACAAGTTGACGTCGAATATTATATCAATTTAGATAATGACATAGTTATTAATGATGAAGTTGTGGAAAGTAGTAGTACTGAAATGTTATTAGCTTCCGAAGAAATGGTGGAAAGATCGTCTGAAGATGAGCTAGAAAATGAAATTGAAGACAAGTTAACTTCTTATAAAGAGACTTATTTAGTCATAAGAAAACTTAAAGGGTTTTGTTTATATCACAGCGACCTTAAAAGTATTAAAATGCTGACTGATCTTCAAATGCGTTTCCAAGATATTGAAATTAAAGGAAAAACTCGCCAAGCTAAAATTTCGAACTTTTTTAAATCCAGTTGAATATCTGGTCTTTCAAGCTTTTTCTTTTTTATTCGCAAAAATATTAATGATATATGAGAACATATATTTATGTGATATATTTTTATTTTTTTGTATCGTCATATATTTCACCTGTAATTTCTTTGACTTGCATTGTCATTACATAAATCAAAATCCTCAAATTCTCATATGTCAATTGCTCTACATTATAAGATGTATTACAAACCATCATAATCACATTGGATTCAATTCTATTGAATTTGTAATGATGTGTTCTACTTAGCATTTGCATTTCTTTTACATACATTTAAATGATAATTTCCATGTGGTTTACAATTGAAAAAATCAGAATACGCAATGTTTTTAAATACGAATATTTTTTAAATATTTATTTATATAAACGAGAGCAAGTGTCGGCTGGTAAGCACCAGCGCTTGTGGTTTATTGGAAATATTTCTGTATATTTAAGTTTCATAAAGAATTCTGATGGTTTAGAAATAAATAATTTAATTAATATTAACCGGTGTAAATGCTAAAAATAATTAATGCCAGTCCAAGGACATAGAGAGACAAGTTCAGTTCGGTCTCCTCCGATATCATGCGATTTAAAGACTTAAGACTATTTTTTGTGGGGCTATGTTAAGGCTCATAACTATAGGGACAATGCCGCAACGGTTGACGCACTGAAAGCTAATACTGAAAAATTTATTCGTGAGAGAAAGAGAGAGTATGCAAACATTTGGAGCCATCATGATCATCTTTAAATATTGAATTATATAGATCGTTCTATCGACTCAAATAACGATTTCATACATTTATCTAGATTGTATGTGTTTTTTAAATCAAAACCAAAAGCTCTCAAAAAATCACTATTTAGTTGCTTTTCCTTGGTTTTATAACTTATTGATCGTAAGGACTTACAGATATAGGTCGTTTATAAGAGATACCAAAGCAAAACTAATAGCAGCCGAATTTAAGTAAGATATTTATTATAAAATTATTTCCAAGTAATGCATGTAGAAGTCACTAAAAAGTATGTTAATCTTTAATAGCATAAAATTCAGAAGTTTTTATTGTTTGTTTTAAATACCAAACTACCAAATTAGCTTTCAAATGTTTTTCTTAATCTAATAGATGCCAAGTTAGGAAAATAAGAATTTATATACTCGCATTATGTCAATACATCATTTAAATTTGTCAAAAGTTAATTTAATTTTATTCATAATTTACAATTTTGTTTTTTTTTTCTTAGAAATATGTTTATGTATATGTACATATATTTACATATAAATTAAAATATATTTCTTTAATTCACTTCCTTTATTAAAAACTGCTTAAAAAGCAGATTTGTATTTTAACAAAATTTATATATGTAAAGGGTGTTTTTTTTAGATGTATATAACTTTAAATGGACAAAATTTTTTTAACTAGCTGCCATTTTGTCAGCTTTGGAGATATGAGAAGTCGCTAGTCTACGCCGATAAGCCGGAAACTATTGACCACTTGGAGGACAATATTCGCCACGTTTTTGCTGATATACGGCCACAAAGTCATCGAAAATTGGACCTCCAGATAAGACTACGTCTGAGCCAGCCATGGCCGTCATATGCTAGAAGTAATATTTAAGTTACATTGCCAGAAGTTTACCTTTCGAATAAAGTAAATTTCGTGACAATTTAAAAAAAATCATCTTTGTTTTATTTCATTTCAAAGTTGAATACATCTTAAAAAAACACCCTGCATATAATACAATATTTTCGTTCTTAATTACTTTTTAATAGAGTTTTTTTTTTGTGGTATGGAAATTATAATATAAACCAAGCAAACAATTTAGGATTTATAGTTCTAAAGTCTAATTTAGCTAATTAATTAAATTAGGCATTAAATTATAATGACTTTTGTAACCTGCAAATAGGCAAACCCTGCAAACACGAAATCAAATAACAATGTAAAGCGAAAAACATGTGGATTTCCTATCAAATTCAAAACAATTTAAAGCAAGAATTGTGAATTGTTATGAATCCCGGCACACCTATTACGGGTTCCCCAGAATTTTCAAACATTTCATTAAACCTTAAAAAAAAAACTTGAGAAACATGAATTCAGTTAATTGTTTTTAAATATTTGTTTCAATAACAATCTTACAATATATTTTTAAAAGTTTTACACTAATGAAAGACTTTGATTTCAGTTTGTGAGAAAATCTCAGAGATTGGTGATGAAATATGAATTTCAAACATTTGATACTTTGTTACTTTTAACTCTCAAAGGTCTGATTAAACGATTTTTTGAAATTGGCTCACCAAAATGAAATAATCTTAAATTTAACAAAATAAAAAACTATTATTATTATTATTTCTTTATTAGTAGTATTTTTTAAAAATATTAAAAACATGACTAAAAATAAATGTAAATTATTTTATATATGTTCATTAGGGTGGCCCCAAAATAAAGTTGCGGATGTTCCCGATTCATTTTAAGACTACGTTTCTCAATTTTTTTGTCCTGGGACCAATATTTGGTGAGCTGGATCAAAGGATCAAAAGGTCCTTTTTAGAGATTTTTGATTTTTATCACATTTCTTCCAAAGGAACTATATGTAAATTTGGTATCATATGAAAGGTCTTTGAGAGGCGCATTCAATGGGTTATCCAAAATTAAAAACAAAAAATTTAAATTCAAAAATTTTGAAAATTTCAGACAAAATTTTATTTTTTTTTATTTTTTCATAGAATTTACTTAAATAATTAGTTGAAATTTCTTGATTATAAACATCAACCAATTTAACCCAAATGGTTTTTCCCATTTTTTTAAATTCTATCTATCTCGATACCTTATTTTTCTCCATACAAACGGGACCACCCTAATGTACATACGTTGAAAGTGCGCAAATTATTTTTATTTACAAACATATTACCTAGTGTTTGTTTTGTGTTCAAAAAAATGTTGAAATAATTCATTATTAATTGCGATTGATTTCAAACAAATAATAACTAATCATATTGTTTTATATTTAACCAATAATATGTTTTCCATTTCAAATATTATGTTATTATTTTCAAGTTGATCATCATATTATGATGAGAATTTTTCATAACAGTTTTTCATCAAGGTTGCCAAAAATTCTTGATATAAGTGTCACAATTGATGAAAAAGGTTCTAAAGATAGTAAAATACTTCAGTCTTATTCAGAATAAATAAAAGTAGACTTCAAATGTACTTTAAGAAAAGTTTGTATGAAAATTTTGTCTAAAAGCACACTTCAAACCTACTTTATTTTTTATGAATACGACAGCTTATCTTTAACAAAAATTAAAAAATATCTGTTTCATCTATTTCTAAAAGGCTTTCTTAATTTTACTTCTATTTATATATATTTTGGGTTATTTGATACGTTTTTGTTCATTGTGATGGAACAATAAATCAATTGGTTGCTTTATACGTCCTTGGTAACCTAACATAGACACAATTGTCATTCTTGTGTCTCTGAGTAAACGAAAGTATAGTCAATTAAATTTTTTTGAACTGCACTTTAGAAAGTAATTATTTTACCCAACAGCTGTAATATATTGGGGAGTCGATTTTCACTTAAGATACGGTCACACTTGGCAAATATTTACTCAAAAAAGCGTAACCAATTGTTTTAGCACAAATTTGTTTCACGTTGTTTACTCTTACAAGAGTTTTGCAAGATCAAACAGCATCAAATAAAATAAAACTAAATATTTGTTGTGTTTTGTTCTAAATAAACGAAGTTTTTATTTTAATAAATAAACGATTTCAAAAATATTTTATTTTGTGGTTACGTCTTTTTCGGCAAGTATTTGGCAAGTGTGACCGCACCTTTAGTTTCACTTTGTCATCTGGAGAGTAGTATTTCAAAATGTTTATTAATTTCTCTGCTGAGTTTGCTGGGTACTCTCAATCTGATTGAGAGAATTTTCAATTAAAAAAATATATTAATACAAAAGAATGCTTCCATAACTCTCACCTCAATATAAATCAAATTTTGTTGGTTTTACTGTTTTAATTGAATTTTCCATAAATAATGCAAATCATTTTTAATTTGAAACGAAACCAAACCAAACTTGTATTTACTAAACTGACACCAATTTATAGAATTTTGGTTCATTTGATATTTATGTGCACTTTGTAATGTAAAAAAAGTAATTGGTTACTTTATACCACCTGGGTAATCTAGCGTGTACCTATACAATTGACACTTTTGTGTCTCTAGGTAATGTAGAAAGTAATCACTTTATTTTTTTATGTGTTAGAAATTAGTCATTTTACTTATTCACCCATCTATCGGAGAGTGAATTGTAACTTACTATCACCTCTGTAATATGTATTGTATTCTCTGCTATGTTTGTTGGTACACTGCAGCTGATTGTCTGTCTGTAGTTAAATGTGAATAATTTTAAAAACCTTATTAAAACAAAATGAAAACACATGCTTTTCATAACTCTCACCTTAAAAATAAAAAACATTTTTTTGGTTTTGCTGTTTTAATTGAATTTCCTCCAAATACTTTAAACATTCACACGTAGTACTACTACACATGTGCGCGTATAATCGTATAAAATACTATAAATATTTATTTAGAAAATAATTTTATATATGTACATACATAAACCCTTTATTTCGCCCCCATTAAAATGAATTAATAAAATTTTACTCCCAATTTGTTTAGAAATTTATGAATTATAAAAGCACAAAAAACATCACCTACAAATTATACAAAAACAATGAAAATGAAAATTTTAAATAGAGTTTTATATTTATTATGTAGACTTTATAAACAAAACCAAATAATTCTATGAACTTAAAACAAAAGCTATAAACAAAAGTCTATTAAAATTTGTTAAAAAATTAAAAAAGAGAAAAAAATCCATAAGAAACTCAGACAACTCATCATTAAGATTATTCCTTTTATGTACAAATACTTCATATTCTCTGTCTTCTTTTCACTTGCTTATTTAATGATGATGTTGTCATTGGGTTGGTAGGGGTTACTAAGCATGAGAGCATAAGAATGAGCGTGCTTGCTTACTAACCAGCGTTGTCAACTTGGTGCGTTTCGCACCATTTTTGGTGTTTTTTTAAATTTTTGGTGCGAAAAATTCTTTAGTTGTTGCGTGGTGCGCTTTTTTTAAATTTTAGTGCGCTTTTAAATTTTTGGTGGCACCAAAGCAAATTCAACACAAGTTTTTGCTTCAGCGTGAGAAAAAATCTTTCTACAATAAAATACACCTGTTTCATTTAACACTGCAAAATTTTTTTTTGTGTTGTTTGGTGTGTTTTTTAATTTTTTCGAAAATGTAATGAAATCTTTATTTTTACTAAATTTTAAATGCAGTTTTTTAATACAGTACTTTTCACTTATAGTCACATCGCTGAGTTGCACGCAATGTTGTGACTATATCGCTAATGTGATTATAAGACTAATTTTTTATATGCCACAATATGGCATATAAACAAAATCGCATATAAAAAACGTATGTGATTATAAAAATAAACAGATTAATTTCATTTATATATCCCTGCAAAAAACGCGAGTAGTCCATACATGTGTGTATGGACCAGGAGTACTCCAAACATATTCCATTTGTATAAAAAAAAACTAGTCCTTTTAACATTACAATGTCCTAGGACTGGACCATATAATCCAGCTTTGCATAACACGGGACTAGTCCCAAAACTACTCCTTGTAACTACTTCAAATGTTTTACAACAACGATTACAGTCGTTAAAACACAAATAATTGTCGTGTAACAAGAAGTTCTGCTTTGTAAATGAAATGGTCCATGAGTGGATTACATAGGACCATGATGTCGTCACTACATTTTAGCTACAATGGACCACGTACGCCACAGATTTTTGCAGGGATGTACATATAGTATAGTATGTAGATACATATGCATATATATTATAAACAAACACATAAATACTTTGTGCGGTAAAAGGCACTACTTATATATTGATTAAATATCGTTAAAAAACAAAAATGTCATAATTGCTGTTGTATTTTACTATTTGATTTTTAGTACATTTTGTTGCTTTGTAGCTTAAATTGCTATGTAATAGATATTATCTAAATGTATGTGACAATACCCTAAATAATTTGCATGTAAGTAAGCTTTAAATAACCACACATAGGTGGCATATATGTCAAATGTGATTATATCGCTCATGGATTATATCGTTCATATTTTGTATGAATTAGACTATATCGCTAAATGGACTATAAGCGAAAAGTACTGTACTTTAACGAGAAACCAAAAATATATAAAAAAAGTACCAACTATGTACTGAAATTAGCTTTTTTACCAATTATTACTTTAGTTCCAAATATCATATTGTGAGTTAAATTTTGAGTGGTTAAATGCTTGTTTTATCTTTATTAGCTCATTTATTAAAAAAAAAGCTTATACTATTATGTATTACTTTTACTAATAATCGTTGATAAAAAGTGTTTTATAGAATTTATGATATTAAAAAATATCAAATTAATTCAATAAATATTTGAAACAAAAACGAAATTCTTAACTTGGTGCGTTTTTTTGTAATTGGTGCGCTTTTTTCTCCATTTTGGTGCGTTTTGAAATTTCAACGTTGACAACGCTGTTACTAACGTCTCAACAAATGTTGCTGATTATATTATGTTAATGATAATTATGTTAGTGCAGATATTTTTCTCTGTTATTGTTTTCCTTTTTCTTGTTGCTGTTGTTCTAGAGCACTATACACGTATTATTTCCTTAGATTTAATTAGAGAACTTAATGGTAGTTGCCAGATTTCTGATTTGTAATGTTTTTTTTTACTAATTCAAAATTATAGACACGCGATCTGGTATAGGGATTTTTATTTTGTTCGAATAAAACGAATAATTCGTATACGAGATTTTAAATTGTTCGAATAATTCAATCTCATATTTAAAATGAATCGAATTATTTGAATAATTTAAAGTTAAAAAAATAAAATAAAATTTGTTTACCTTCATCAAGTCATACATAATGTAGTATCATCTAAAGCAATCTTTAATAACATCACTTACACAAATTGTAATAGCTGAAGTCGGTTTTTAGTGACTTTTCAAATCACTTTCAAAATTTTATCAGTAATAAAGTTTTAAATTCTGATTAAAATAAAAAAAATGTTGGCGGTCACACCCTTTTTCGAGTGGGAGGTTCTCCAAAGTTTGTAATATATTAGCTATATCTTGAAAACTACATTTCTTTATCAGACGATATATATCCGAAATGATAGGTATTTTAACGATATGTAACATGACCTATTTATATAGACCACCTATAAATCAATTTCGGAAAAAAATTTTTAATCCGATATTTTTTAAAAAATCTAAAAAATCCTTGAAAAAGGTCTATATGAGTAGACCTTTAAAGTCAAGAAATTTATCTTTAATTTAGGGTATAATATGACCATGTAGGTAATATAGATCTGCAGATATTAAAGAAAGAGCGAAGAAGAGAAAATCATTCTGCCCGGCCGTAAGCTGGCAATTCAGGAAATCTTTGCTATGCGAGGCCGGTATTCTGTATAAAATAGAGTAGAAAATCCTTTCATGTATACACAATATTGAAAAAATATGTTTTTTTTTTTAATTTTTCAGATCTTATAATTCTGTGATTACACATATCATACCTTAAATTAAAGCTTAATGTCTGGGCTATTTATATTAATAAACTAAAATGACACTTATATATGTAGACTTTTTTTTACAATTTTTTAGATATTTAAAAAAAATTCGGTCAAAAATATTCTTTTCGGATTTAACCCATAGCCGGTCCATATTTTATAATCATGATATATATCGTTGGAAAGGTAATTTTAATATCTTTAATTTTATGTATTACATTTACTACACCAAGTAGTTCCCGAATTATACACTTATATATTTTTAACTTTGAGGAACCGCCCACTCGAAAATAAGAAAATAAGTTTTTTATTGCTGTTATCTACTCTAAAAGCCCTGTTTGATAATTTTTTTTTTGAGTAAAGTCACCGACTTGTTCCATTTAAATAATGGAAAACTTTTTCAATTTTTTCTTTATATTAAAAATTGTTCGTATTGTAGTTCTTCAGTAGACGGATTTTTACAGTTCTGATTCGGTTTATTAAAATTTGAAAATTTGAATATACGCATTTAAAAAAAATAATGAAATTGGACCATTTAAACATTAGAAAAGCCGGTTAAAGACGATCTGCTACTTTAACATAGCGATAGTCTAAGAAGAGGGACAATAGACAACCTTGTAGTCACTCTAAAAGTACTTGTTCTGTTCCGAACCTTTGTTTAGATAACAAAAACATTTGAGACCTTCTATTGATGTCTAATGCAGACACAATCATCTTTAAAGGTTTGATTTTAAGTTTTTATTTAAGAAAATTTCTATGGATTTATTAATTCTGGCAACGTTTTCACGAAACCAATTGAGTTATTTATAATCCAATTAAAGTTTTATTCCACACAGGGCTCAGCTAAAAATTACATCTTAAAAATATGCATAAATATGTGTATGCAAAAATTATATTGGTTGATTAAAGTTTAAAATGGGATGTTTACAACAAGAAGTGTTACTTAATATTTGAGGACATATAATACAGGATAGCAAGCAATCATTAGTTTTCAGTGGAATTTCCTGCATTGAATTAGGAATTAAAAAGAAAAAGATTTTGAAGCATAAAGAACTCCATAAGGTCTACCACTCCATAAAGTCTCATTGATTATGTCATCTACTTCAAATTCAACGTATAACTCTAATACTTGCTGACATTTTTGATGTGAAAAATCATATACAATGTCAGGTTTGTGTATTAATTGACCCATTATTGATGTTTTAAGGGCCCAAAATATTTCTTGTTTCTGCGGAAGGCAATTGTGGTCTTAGTTTGTATGTTAATTAGCATAAGAACAAAAGTTGCAAAAAGGTATAAACTGTTTTAACTGTTGCCCTCAAAATTTACGAACTATTTTTCACACTGCCTTCATCCTAATCGATGACGTGGATATATTTCCATATTCCTTTTTACTTTTTATTGTGCTAAAGATAGTGTTTAAATAAAGTATGCAGAAAAACACTTTGTATAAAAAGATTAATATAGACTAGACTTAATTAGATTATATGTATATGACATGTAGTTATGACATAAATCTTCAGTATGATTGGATACATAAAAAGCCGTATGCGTTACCAAAAGGTTAAGAAGAACTCATATCAAACAAACTGAACCCTACAGTAATGCATGCTGAAGGCTCGGTAGTGGGTTGTGGTCTTTTTCGGTAGCTGGACCTGGCTTATTACACTTTATTGAAGGGATGAGTTGGACATTTTACAATCGAATTTGACAGTATTCAAGGAAAATCTGGGTTTTAAAATCATCTACAATTTCTACCAGGACAATGATCTGTGGAATAAGGATTATAATCTGAGGTCATGGTTATTGTATAACTGTCCGCATGTTATAAATACTCTTCTAAGTTATCTCGATTCGTAAAAACCAAAGCTAAAACGAATTTTTGAAGAGGAAGGAGAAAAGTAGGACACCCTTTCTTATGAAATATTGGGTGATATTATTGAATCCGCGCGAAAAGGAAAATTAAGCGGAAAGAAATATCGATCGAAATGTAAAATGTAATCATTCATTCCTGCGGCATGCCGCCATACTGTCTGTGTAGAAATGATACTGGAAATAGGAAAACTACCGCAGCACCTTTTTTCTTTCCGCAATCGCGAAACGGAATGAATAATTCGACCCATTATGAAAATTGTACGAATTCGGCTTTGACTGAAATTTAATTTCCGTTAATTACATGTTATTGTTTTTTCAAAACTTATATTATCCCTGAAGAAGCTATCCATTGTGATAGCGAAATATTGGAAATAAATATATAGAAATAAATTAAATATTTTTATATAAAATTTAAGTGACCTTATTGCTTGTAAAAAGAAACTATTAAGTTTTGGTTTTAAGTTAATTTGCAATTTGGTTTAAATAAAGTATTTGTTTCGCCATTAATCCCACAAATACACTTTAGATGTATTTATAGAAATTATCCAACGAATAAGAGAAATATAGAAAAAATCTTGCTGTACGAGTTTCGCTTGGAGCTACTGTATATAGAAGTTTTGGACAGAATTTCAAGAACATTTAGTAAAGTTTGAAAAACAATGGAACCCAATTAAAGCTTTTGATCAGAATTATTATATGTATGATTTATAAACGAACTATTTCGGTAGTGACTTTTTAACATTTTCTAGAATCAGTGTCTATGTTGGCACACCCTGTAATTGAAAGCATACATTGATACATAAACATCTTGACATGTTGTTGCAACCAGAAAGTCCTTTTCTTTTTTATTATTTTTTACAAATTTCGTGTTTTTTGTTGCGAATCTTTAAACATAAAAGGGAGTTACAAGTATAAAACAAATAAATGCAGACAAAATGAAAATACTCTTACGACAAACCATAGAAATTTTATATAATTTCTTTCATTATTTCATATTTTATTTTTGCTTCTTAATTTTTTAATGAAAGGAAGTCGACGAAGAAGCGTTTATGTAAAAAAAAAAAACATGTTGAAATTTTTGAGCTTGCCACAAAAAATTATATTGACCTTTTACCCTTTCGTCGTTGTCTTTGGTTGTATAGTTTTGGGGTCTATATTAAGCATCGAAGCCACCATCAGCGTCAGCCTCTGCCTCAGCATCACCAGCTTCTTATTCGGTGTTCATGATGACACGACCTTCACTTTTTGCCATATATTCATTTATGTGTGTTTTTTTTTCTTTAGTTTATATTTTTTTTGGAAGGTTGGGGTTTTTTTTTGTATTTATTTGGTTCTTAACACTAATGAAATATTATTATGATGAATGGATGGATGAATGTTGAACGTATAAATACATAAATATTTGAATACATGCTGCTGCTCTTGACAGCCTGAGAGTTGTGTGTGTTGGTTTTTTTTATGAGAGAGGGGGTGATGGCGTTGTCGCTAGTTTGTTGACGTTGTTGCTAGTTAGTTGTTATTGGTATTAACGAAAATATTTATTTATTTAATAATAAATGTATGATGAACTCATTTTCAAATTAGTTTTTCATTATGATTGATTTTTATGTAGCAAAAAAAACATAAATTTATGTAGAGCAAAGTAGATCGAGTTTTTAGAAAGAGATAGACAGAGAGAGAGAGAGACAGTGATATATTTCAAATAAATAATTATTACCCAAATTTAAAAAAAAAATGTAGCAAATCATAGATGAATAGTGGAATAATAAAAAAGAATTGCAGTCACTTGAGGGATATGCAAAAATGTGGGCCGAAATCAAACAAAAGAAAGGAACTTTGCCATTTAGAAACATTATATGTATATATAGAAACTCTCACAGATCTTGGCTAATGATCTGTGACTATTTTAGCATTATCTCATTTGCATTACATCCAAATAATGTTTTTTTTTATCTCAAATATTATATATCTTTATTAGCTCATAGATTTCTACTTAATATTTTCTGTATGATTGTAATTTCAATACAGCTCAAAATTAGCGCATACCATGATTGACACGGCATAGTTTTATTTCCACACAATCTAGAAAAAATTACATTAAAATAAAAGAAACACAGAAATAAAATAAAAAAAACATTCTAGCACAACTTAAGCAAAGCTAAAATTGTCAACTTATTTCAAGCTTAAACTCATCAAGCGCAACATCACTATCATCATCTTCAACAACTTACACATCATATGAGAAGTACGAGTAGTGCCCAAACAAAGCATTAGAAAAATGTAGAATACATAGAATTCTTTTTTTTTTACTTCAGTTTAGTTGTAAAGTTACAATTGCGACTGACGTTACGAGTACAATGAAAAAATTTCTGTTATTTTCTTAAAACTTTTTCTTTGAAATTTGCCAAGAAATGTTTTGCAATTGCATGCTTTTTATTGTAACGTGGGATGATAAGTAAAGTTAGTTGGTAAAATGGTACGTTACGCCAAAGGTTTAGGTCTTCATTAAGTCGACAAAATATATGTATCTGCTTAAAGCTAATAAATATTATCAAGTAGTTTAGTTCGTAATTTTACTTTTATGTAAGTGGTAAAATATTGTACTTCTTGATTGTCAAATTACAGGAGTTTCTGATTTGCTGCAGAGTGAGAGCTGTTTCACACGTTTTAGTTTTAGCAGATCAGGTTGTGTTCAATTCTCTTTTGAAATTGCCATTTATTTCACACGCGTAACTTCAATTTTCGTGCTCTTTACCATTAAGTTTCTACTATTTCATGCAAATCAATATGCAAACAACTGCGCGTTTAATGACACGGAGGAAATAAAAGAAGAACACAAAAGGACATAAGAAAATCGTCCCTTCTCACCCAAAAATACTTGCTTTGAAGAGTCAGAATTAAAACGTATGAAAGCAACTTACAAATTCTGGGGGGTTATTGTGTATTTCGATTCGAAAGCAAAAGTTTTCGAAATACAATGTAAAAAGTATACAAATTCGAACGATTTTCTTTTCGAATCGAAATACACAATAAACCCCCTGGTCATGTACACACATTCAATAGATCTAATTATTGTCCACTCCATGATTGGCTATATGAAAAACTTATGGATTTCCCAAACAAAAGATCCTTCAGATGTTGTTTGGAAGAGAAGAACGTAAATTCTGTACAACACCTTTTTTGTGTCTCATTTACTTTGTAATATACCTTGGTGCTGCGAAATGCCAATAACAAAACAAATCATGGTTGTTGTCGATATTGTAACAGTTTCAGATAGATCAGCCCATGTTATATCTTTGAGTTCAACCAGATCCGAAAAATAGCAACGAGACGTTTACGTCTGTTGCCATTTAGAACAAAATATATTGTACCGATAGCTCTTCCTTCTTATCCAAACAACTTATAATACTGTCGTTATGAGATTTTGGAAAAGCTTTTTTTATTATTATTAGAGACTATTCGGAAATTCTAATTTTCGAATTTCATTTTACTTTAAAAGAACTTCATTTTACTTCTTAAAAAGTATTTTATTCTTATGTTGTTGGTTGTCCATTCGTAAGTTCTCGATCACTCTGCAGAATTGCTACCAGTATTTTTCGAATTAGCACTCTTTCCGACATTGCTACCGATATTTTGCGGTGTGATATCAAAGGCCCTTATTGCTGCATAGTGGGAAAATTTGGAAAAAAGGGAAATAAGTCTGTAATTTAATGGTAAGTCCGATTACAATAACATCACATGCCTAGAGAAGAAGTGTAGTCAAGTTTAAGTTTTTAATTTATACCTCATATACCCACCAAGGGCAGTACCAGACTTTACCAAGTACCTCGGCACCTCGGGTGTATGAGAAATTAAAAACGATTCCAATTCTTCGTTTGTGATTCGATTTCAAAGATTATACTAAAGCGTGATTCATTTCGAGGTTCCCTACTTTTTTAAAGAAAAAAACACAGAAAATTCAAATTTAATGGGGAATGTTTATTACCATTTAAAAGAACATTCTTTGGCATTTATTTTTAGAAGATTATGTTTATCAAATATTGGCCGTTTCTATGTCGCAGATGGTCGATCCGTTGAGTCCAATTTTCGATGACTTGTTCGAGCATTTCGATTGGTAACTGGTGAATGACACGCGTGATGTTTTCCTCCAATGTCTGAATCGAAGCGGGTTTGTCCGCATAAACTTTACACTTTACATATCCCCCAAGGAAAAAGTCTAACGGTGTGATATCACACGAGCTTGGTGGCCAATCGACCGGCCCAAAATGTGCTCACCGAAGTTTTCTCTCAATAAATCCATTGATTGATGCGATGTGTGGGAAGTGGCGCCGTCTTTACGCTTTCAATTTAAGATCTCGACGTAAAATGCGCCAAGTCGTTCCATACGTCACTCCGAGTTGCTGCGAACGGCGCCGAATCGGCTCTCTACGGTCTTAGTATACACTTTCAGCTACGGTCGCTGTATATTCTTCACGGCATGCTGGACGCGGTCTATTCGGTCGAATATTATCCAATGGGTCTTAAAATGGGTGATGCTGTTGCGAATAGTACGCTCAGTAGGCCGATTATGTTGACCATAAGTTGAGCGAAGTGCACGAAACACACTCCTCGCAGAACGTGAATAATCGTAATAAAGTTGAACGATTTGTAAACGTTGTTTAGGCGTAAGTCTTTCCTTTATGAAATGCCAAACAATACTAAACAAAAATAACATAACAGCATGACACGACTCACACATGATCTGTCGAAAAAAGCTATTGAAAAAAGTATCTCTACTTGAATCACCCAGTATATAAAAAAAACTACTAGTCGAGTACTGTCAAATTAATTAGGAAATAGTTAAGAACTCACACTGAATTATTTTCTTTTATATATTTAGTAATGTTTAAGAACATTTACAAATTGTAAATACACTATGAGATTAATATCCCTGTTTTTTAAATTCTCCCACTGTGTACTGTTCATCAGTATAATTTCTCAATAAAACCACAAGTGCATAAAAAACATTTTTCAGACAACGCAGATTTTCATAATACTGCTGAATAATTTGAAGACGTTGTAGTGGAGTGAGCACTTCCATGACGAATTCTGAATCAAAATATAATGACAGTATGTGACTACACCTTTGCAAGTTGAAATTGTGAAATTCCAAACTGAGACCGCTTTCACACTCTTCAATTCTGTTTCGTCATGGCAAGTATTTTTCAATGAGAAGAAAAAAGATAAAAGATAATTTTCTCTTTCCTTCTCATTGAAAAATACTTGCCTTGACGAAACAGAATTGAAGAGTGTGAAAGCGGACTGATATTGAGAAATAATAAATTGAAATTAAGAAATCCAAATTAATATAAAAAAAACAACAAATTGAAATTTATAAAAGTAAATTGATATTGAGAAATAAAACATTCAAAATGAGAAAAAACAAATTGAAATTAAGAAATGTAAATTAATAAAAACATATACAAACTGAAATTGAGATATCGAAATTGATTGAAAATACAAATTGATATTAAGAAAATAAAAATTGTAATTGAAAAATTAAAATTTGAGTGAAAATTTTCAAATATTTTTTTACTTTTAAAATACATACATAACACGATTTTGAGTTACAAATCAAATAAAATTTTTTATTTCTCAATTTCAATTTGTGTTTTTTCAATATCAATTTCGATTTGTATATTTTCAATATAAATTTACATTTCTTAATTTCAATTTGTTTTTTCTCATTAACAATTTGTATTTCTTGTTTTCAATTTGTTATTTCTCAATAGGAATGTGCTTGTCTGAATTTCAATTTTTTTTTCTCAATATAAACTTGAATTTCTGAATTTAATTTTGTTATTTCACAATATCAATTTGGATTTCTGAATTTCAAATTGTATTTTCTCAATTTCTACTTGAACTTACTCGAGATCAAAAAAAAAAAAGTTCTAAATGAATTACTGTATATATGGCCAATAAGTAGGTTGGTTACTTGATATGGCTCTAGTGCATAAGATTTCTTAAATATCGATTTTTTTTTTGTATTTAGTAATAATCTATAGAGTTACATTGCATGTCTGCTTCACCCCTTATAATTTCATTACTTCTTAATGCCAGCACCATAAATTCACGTAACCAGCACAGCAGCCCAAAATTGTAAATGGTTGGATAAAAAGGAATTCCAACTACAGCATAGAGCTAAGAAAGCAGCAAACAAACAAATACTACTTCTAAATCTTAAATGTAGTTAAATGGAAGAATAAAACTAAACGAGTCTCAAAAAAGTAAAAAAAAAAATACTCGTACAATAAATAGAATAAAACATTTCCACACCATTTATGTGGATAAAAAAAAGTTGGCATTGCCAAATATGTACGAATGAACTCTGGTAGTGGAGGCACTCTTGTATCTTCAAATAACTCGAGTTTTGTATATGATGGCTTGTGACGTTCTCATGGCTGCTGCTAAACATTTGAAACTAAATATGAATTTACTTTAAAATTTAGTCATTTTCGAAAACAAACATTTAGAACTGCAGCAGAAAACACATCATCATACTCAAAGCCATCATCATCATCATCATCATTATCATCATGATCATTGTAATTTATTATTTCAATTTAATGCGTATGAGTACATGTGTGGTTTTTTGGTTGGTTTGTTGAATTTTATGTTTTATTTTCTATTTTCTCCATGGAGTTAGTTTTATCATAATCATCATCATTAAATTCATCTATTCCAAAATATTTCATCAGTTTTCTTTTTATAACTTTTTGCTTGGTTTGGTGTGTATGTACTAATGTATGCTCCAAAATAAACAACAGCTGCAAAAACTTTAAACTTAAATTGTATTTCTGTTTTTTTTCCACAAATAAAGTGTTGCTTAAATTATGATAAAATTTAAATTTATTATAAATTTGAAATGTTTTTATATGAAGGTTTTTTTATTTGAAATATTCAGTCATAATCAGCGTCATTCTCGTACATTGTATTTAATTGTTGTTTGAGTTTATTTTTATAATTTTGTTTTATTTAGAAATATATTTATTATTTTATTATGTTCGCAGAATATTAATCATCATTGGTATTGTTGTACAAAGACTGGGTTTTTAATAATATTTTTTTGCTCCATAATTATTTAATTTTATTTGCACATAAACAAATTTAGTTTTCAGAAATATATAATAAAAAGTACTTTTTTGAACTAAAATTTTCATTTGATATGGAGATAACTTTAACTTTGCCCACCCCCCTCATGTTATGACAATGTTTTATAAAACCCTTTTCCTTATTAATTCTTTTCATTTCAGAATCGTAACACACAAAGAATTTCTTTGGCAACCTCCATTTGGCGTCATCATTAAAACACAACATCATCTACGATGTGGAGTTTAAGACAAATAATAATAAAGAAGGCCAAACACTCTACGAAAATTAAGCAAACAACTGCTGCTGCTACTACAACAACTGACCAAATGAAGCTTCAACGCAAATAAGAAATAATAAGACTACGAAAACAAATAGAAATCTTAATTTTACGCAAGCAGAAAATATAAAATAAAAACCAAAAAATAAATTACTACAACAGCTACTACGAAAACGAAATTCAAATTTGAAAACTTCCGCAGTTTTAAAAACGTATATAACTCTGCGGCATTTAAAAAACGCAAAAGCGAAAGAAAAACCAAATAAAATAGAAAATTCTAAAGAATTCCTTGGAAAAATACTGTTTTCCTGGTAAATATTTTTTTTTTAAATATTTTTCCAATTTTTTTGTATAACTCCAACAACATTTATTAAGACGAAACGCCCACGATCTTCTTTTACTTGAAAAAGCATTTTTATTGAAGTAAAAAAACATTCCCTGGTAAAGCATCAGACAGAAGGAAACACACGAGTGCATTTAATTCAAATTTCAAATCGATTTCATTTCAAATGTAAATCTTTAACAACAGCAAAACTATCAATTGTATTGTTTGGTTTTTGGTTTAAGATTTTGATTTTATTGTGCCATCTCAATTCCAGCGTCTTTGTTTGATGTTGAAGTGTTGTAAATGCTGCACTAAATTGTGTTAGTTCTCACTCCAAATCTCTTCTTTTTTTGCTTACACTTACATTGAAAGGGAAACGGAACTTACGAAATCGCATCGAAATCAATTGAATTCCTTTCGTAATAAAAACAAAAAAAAAAACACCCTAAAGCAGCTTTTTTGCAGCTCTTTTTGGTATTGCTCTTCCTGTTTTCGTTTAATTTGAGATTTATTTCACGTGTTTCAAATACACGTTCAATTCAACACATTGTTGTACAAAATGTCTATGATGGAAAGGAAAGTGGGTGGTGGTGGCGGTTCCAGTGGTGGTGGAGCCGGCAGTGGGGGCGTGGTCACCGTTGCCGAATTAGCTGTCAGAGAGGGTGATGATTTCTATATGCACGGTTCAAATATGAAACATTCGTTGAGTACGCCCTCAGGGGTGGATGGCACTCCGTCGACGCCTCGTCATCGTGGTGGCAAAAAGATTACCGTGCGCATTCAAATGCTGGATGATACAGTGACAATATTTCAAGTACAGGTGAGTTTGTTTTTAGTTTTTATGAGAATTAATTAAATTTTATATTTTAATTAAGAGGACTACGAGGGCTATGAGCAACATTGCCAGCAAATGTAAAACACTTAATTTTTTTTTAACATTAATTTTTAAATGTGTTTTTATTTTAAATTAATTTGTTAAACAATCAGTTCTGAAAATATTTTCGCATAATCTCAATACAAATTTGTTTGAATCAACTTTCGAGTCTTGTCTATTGACTTGTGTAATTTTCGATCGCTCTTATGCACATTGCTGATGTCATACGACTTTGACTGCACATAGCTTCACAGAAAAATTGTAGAGGTGCGAACGCAAAGTTAACTAAAATTTAGGCATTGGCTCAAAAAATTTCCGCACATTACGCTGATTTTCGTAATACAGCTGAATAATTTGGAGACGTTGTGGCGGTGTAAGCTTTTTCATGAGGTATTAACCGTGATCTGTGACCAAAAAACAGGTCAAAAAAGTTCTAAATAAATCACATTCTAAATATTCAGCCATGCCACATAATTTAAGTCCGTTCGAAAATGGAATTATTGCCGTTTTTTCTCCTTAAGCATGGTATTCTGTTCATCATTTCGTGCGAAATACTATCAAAAGCCCATATAAAAAAAATTGATGCGAAATAAATACGAACTAATGCTGCTGAAGTTGTACTCTGTTCTTATTGTGAAAAGTTACGAAATCTTTCTGGCAGCATGTTTTTTCAACAAAAAAATGTATATGACAACATTTTTTTCCAACTGTGAAATAATGTAAGCGGCACTTATTTCGCACGAAATTGAAAAAAACAGTCAAAAACATATGGTTTTTGTTTACATAAAAGAAACAATGTTGCATACCTAGGGCAATAAAAACGACAATTTTCTTCTAAATCGCGGCATTGTCACCACTTGCTAATTGTCAAAAATTTCAAACGAAAAATTGTTTCGGAATGAAACCACTTTTTATTTTCTTTATGAAATTGTAATTTTTAGCATGTCTAGGTTTCATTCCGAAAAAATTGTTCATTATTTTTTGCTACTTTTTCTATAGAATCAAAATATTCCACTTCCGAACGGATTTAAATTCTGTGACATGGCTGCTAAAATGAAATGAATTATGTATATCTTCCAAATTTAACTTAAATAGACCTGCCACAATTTTAAACACAATATTGAAAGTAAGTGAACTTCTGCAACAAATTAGACATTTTATTCAAAATTTGTTAATAAAATAAAAGGATGGAAGAGGAAAAAATAAGACATTTTAGAGATACATTTCATACAAGTTACCTTAAGAGATAGGCTAGTCATTAGACGGGCGGGCTTAAGGATATTTTTTTAACACATTTTTTATTTGAGTATCAAACTAAAATTACTAAATTGAGACAAATGTGAGCACAAATAAACTAAAACATTAAAAAAATGATTCTTTCAATGTAATTTTTGAAGTATGGATGTATGAAAGTATGAAATGAACTGTAACTTACTTAGTTAAGCATACATTTTATATAAATTAGAAAAAGATCGAGAATTTATTTAATTTATCGTAGTTCACTCATGTAAATCAAACGACCAAATAATAATATATTATCTATTTATGAGAGCCAGTTATTAGCCATTATTTAAAATATATTTCGCTCTTTTGTGATCATAAGCCTTGTACTACACAGAAAAAAAATACAAATGAGTTTCAATTAAAATATTTGTGAAATCAATTAAAAATTTAATTGAAATCGGACCTGTAAACAAAATGATAGTATCAATTAAAAAAATGTGAGATTTAATTGAAAATGTCAGAAAAAGTAATTGAATCAATTAAAATTTTAATTGAAAATTATTTTAAAATCAATTAAAGGTTTAATTGAAAAAGAAACATGATTTTTTTTCTGTGTATGATGCAACCGCCTTAAGACTATACTAATTAATAAATTACATAAAGATTGCTAAATAATTATTAAATCGATTTGAATTCCATTTTAAACCTTAAGATCTTTGCTTGGCTAACACAGTTTTGTCTACAGTCCCGACTATAGTTTTGTTTATAGTGTCGACTGTAGTCTTCTTTTGTTAGACGTATCGCTATTAACTAGTGGCCAAGCTCCTAGTTACCAGTGGATAAATCCAAAGCTGAGATTGTCATCCAATTGTACACCTAGATAGCACAAGTTTCACTATCTTAAAAACGGATCTTTGGTATTTTAAAGACTCTACGATATATCAATTTCTTCGCAACCATCTGTTAAAGCGACATAGACTATCATTTGCAATTATCTCGATCAGTTAAGAAGTTTGTTGGTTTCTAACGAGAGCGATGTCATCTGCATATCCTTTTAGTTCTGTTCCTTTTGGTAGACTTAAGTTCAATAACCCATCGTATATCATATTCCAGAGGAATGGTCCTATACTATAGTCCCGCCTATAGCCGACCATAGTCTTGTCTATAGTCTCGACTACAGTCTTGTCTATAGTCTCGACTACAGTCTTGTCTATAGTCCCGACTATAGTCTTATCTATAGTCTGGACTACAGTCTTCTCTTCAGTCTTGCCTATAGTCCCGACTATAGTCTTGTCTATAGCCCCGACAATAGTCCTGCCTAAAGTACTGACTGTAGTCTTGGCTATAGTCCTGTTTATACCAAACGAAGCTAATCTTGCAAACTGCTGGGCTATTCTATAGTCTTTACTAATCAATAGATTGTAATCCAGTTTTGTTTACCATTATTGTTCAATCCAAAACAGATTAAGTTAAGTTCATCTGGATTTTATCATTAACTAAAATCTTTTACAATTACTTTAAATTAATAGACCAAATTAATAAATGGTTTTTGTTTTTAATTCCCCATATTAATAAGCCTCCTCATTTAAAGGCATTTTGTTACATGAATAGCACAATTCTGGGTGTGGTCGTGTCAAAAAAAAAACACTAAATTGTGTCTTTGATTGAGACAAGTACAAGCTCTTGTTCGTAATTTTTTTCGCTCTCGAAAAGTTTTCATTAAAAATTTTATTTTTTTTTTATCATTTTGGTAAAAAAAAAAATTTCTTTTTCACTAAATCCTCATTTCAACGATTTTAAATTCTATTAATGGCACAAAAAATATAATGTACGCGTCGTCTGCTGCTAAAGTAGAGAAGTAGAGTACACAAGTTGTCGTAAAAGTTACAAAAAGGTTCCATCTATTCGGTGTAACAGTACAGAATGAACAGAGTGAGTGGTGAATGGTATTTACTTATTGTTTGGTGGAGTAGGAGTAGAGTTGTAGGTAGGTAATAAATAGTACGAGAGTAGTAAGTAGTACTTAAGTTAAACAAGGCATAAAATATGTGTGAGAGTTGGAGGATGAATGGATGCCTTTTGTAAACCACATTTTGTTGACATAAAGTATTGAGAGGAAACAACGGCAACAAAACTCAAAATAAAAGTTTAAAAAGCGGTAAATAACAAACATTTAAGTAGTAAAAAAATGTATGTACTCTCTATATATACATATGTGCTTGTATTGTATGGAAAAATGTTAAAATATTTACTAGGAGATTGCCACACATGGCTTTTACACTCAAAAGTTACCAAATAGAGAAATAGTTAAATATATAGAGACAAATTTTACAACTAGAATACAAAATTTTCAGGTTTAAGACTAACGTTTCTATAAACTATATACAAATCTATATCCATCTGCATTCTAGATACATATATAGTTTCTTTTACTGTAAAATTTCTTCGAGTGTTTTAACAATACTCAAAAAAAACCCTTCCACACTTGTATTAATATTAAATGTCTGAGCCGATTTTACTCCACTTCTGTTTTGCTTTCTGCCATTTCCATAATATTTAATATTTTGTGGTAAAAGTTGGTTGAAGTATGTGGTTTTAGTTGCCTTTTTTTTTTTTTTTGAACAAAACGCAATATTTAAAAATTAAAAAAAAAAGCAAAAAAGTTAAAGTTTCTGTTGTAGTTGCAGTTGTTACTAGATTGGCTGCTGTTGCGGCTGCCTGTTTGTCATAAAGTTCGAGTACAAAGTACCAATATGCTTTGTGTACAATGAGTATGTGTGAAATATGTACATACGAGTTGAATGAAATAATTTTCATACGTAATACCTTGGCGCGACCTAAACGGTCAAAGACCTTACTTAAATATCATATTTTCTGCCACCAATTATTCTGTTTTTTATACCTAGTTTCTTTTTTCTGAATCGTGCGAATGGTAGCATTTATGTATGTTTTTACGGTTAGTGTTTCTTTTTTGGTTGGTTGGTTGGTTTGTTTACACTTAAGTACGAGGGTAGTTGTTGCCAAGTTTTTTTTTTTGGCCAGCCTAAATGTTTTTCATTTACAGTTTCTTTACATTGCTGTTTTTTATACTTTTGTTTTTTTTTGCAGTTTGTCTTTTTAATGTCTGCTGGCTCTTTTGGCATTCCACTTGCATGTCTTTTGCTGGTTTGTTGTTCTTTGGTTTTTCCAATAGAATCTGTTGGTATTGTTCATCCTTTCATGCCGTTCCTGTTCATATTGTTTTTTTTTTTGCTCATTTACTCAAGTCTCATTATATATTTCGGTAGTCTCAATAGCAAAGTTTTTTTTTTGTGTTTGTCTTTTTCTGGGGGGAAAATATATTTAGTGGCAAAAAATGAACAGAACGTGAAGAGTTTAATTTTTGTAATTTTTTAATAGAGTCTTGTCTACCTATATAGTCTGGACTGGACTGGGCAGGTGAATTCCTACCGACTAAAACACCTCTTTCGTCATCCTAAATCCCTTCGGAACTGTCGACAAAGTCATTGCATTGCATGACTGGCTGGTCTTATTCAGGCTATGTGTCTCATATTGCAGACTGTCATCTCCTTCTTCTTCTTCTTCACGTGGACACATTTTTGTCAATTCTCAATTATATTTTGAGTATTCAATTGTCTTCCAACAACTTGTTCAAACATTTGTCGATCTTGTCTAAAACGTGGATCTTTCTTCGCAAGCACTGTATCTTCTGCTTGGTTTAGACATCGGGGACATTCCAGGAATGTGTGTCCAGATGTAAAGATATAGATATATATAGGTGGTAATTTATTACTTCGCCATCTTTTCTACTCAACCATGTCGATATGTGGGGTATTCATTTGAAAGTCCACTTTTCTTTGCGACTTTCTTTATGTGTGTATATAATTTTCCTTTTGTACTGCATTGGTCCACCTACAATCGGCATCATTCTTCCTAGAACCGTTCGAACGTTTGATGCCTTCTTATGGACGTAGTCGATGTGAGTCTTAAAGTTTAATCTTGCATCTATTATATAGTCTATAGTCTAGACTATATTCTTGTCTGCAGCCCTGACTATAGTCACATCTATAATCTTGTCTGAACTAAAGTCTTGTCTATAGTCTGGACTAAATCTGGTCTGTAGTCTGGACTAAAGACTTGTCTGTAAGTCTGGACTAAATCTGGTTTGTAGTCTGGACTAAAGTCTTGTCTATAGTCTGGACTAAAATCTTGTCTAGAGTCTAGACTAAAGTCGTTTATATAGTCTGGACTAAATCCGGTATGTAGTCTGGACTAAAGTCTTGTGTATAGTCCGGACTAAAGTCTTGTCTATAATTTTGTCTTTAGATTGGACTCCACCTTCCTTTGCGACTTTACTCCCTTTGACAACTCCCTCTCGTGTTTGCGTGTATTTGTACTTCTTTCTTCTGCACTTCTACTGGATTCGTATATCCGTTTAAATTCTTCTGCCAAAATGTCTATAGGAAACATTGCTGCTATGACATATGAAATTGTTCGGAAGGAGCATCATAATCGTAGAGTTGATAATTTATACATTGATAATAACTTTCTTGCTCCGGTTTTTACTTTGAGGGCACCTGACCATATAGGAGTAGAGTAAATAGTCATAAAGTTATCAGCTCACATAGTTGTCAGCTGTGGGCATTCAGGCTTGCGATGGAAATCGAAAACGAATCAGTGAGTTCTGTGATATTAGCTTTAAGTTAAACTTGACTTAAGTTTTGTGGTCGTTTATTGTATATTATATTTTTATTAATTATTTGATTATTTATACCAAAATTCTGTTCGTGATGTCCCGTTTTTTAGTATTTTAGTAACTAATTAATAATAAAAATTAATATCCAATGATAAAAAAACATCAAAGCTATTATTTAGAACGAGACCCCTGAAGAAGTTAGAATAAAACTAACGAAACGTTGGGTAAATAAAATAAAAATCGAACAAGTTTTTTATTTACGTTTGGAAACAAACATTTGATTAAATTAGCCTGAAGGAAACTCCTTAAACATTATAATAATTATAAACATTGGTCACAAAAACAAATTAATTAATCAGTTTTAGAATTAAATTTTTTCGTAATATTTCTGTGTCGAAAAACTTTTATCACATAAAATATAAAGATATTGTGCTACTAAAGAGAATCTTAAAAGAAAAATTTTAAAAATTAGATTAGAAATGCATTAAAATGTACTTCTAAAACTCATTCATTTTCGATTTCCATCACATGCCTGATTATTTTCCTTTTTTTTGTACTGCTCGAACATTTGATGTCTTATTATGGACGTAGTCGATGTGTGCCTTGAAGTTTAATATCTATTATACAGTCTATAATCTTGTCTGTAGTCTGGACTATATTCTTGTCTATATTCCTGACTATAGCTCTGACCATAATCTTATCTATAGTCCTGACTATAGTATTGTCCATAGTCTTGTTTTAAGGCTTAATGTCCATAATATTGAATATAGTGTTGAGTTGTTCTACACTCCTGACAGTATCCTTCTGAGCAAACCTGTCTAAAGACTTGTCTATACTCGTAGTTCTAATTATAGCCTTGTCTGTACTCCAGCCTAAATCTTAACCAACTTTTTGCTCTTCACTGTTGATGTAAATAAATACCTTTTTCCAATATAAGGCTGTATATCTTGTTTAACCAAAAAAAAAAACCAGCTTCTCTACTTGTATATAACACCCAAAAATTACCAAAAGTTAAGAAAGATAAGAAAAAAATAGCAAGAATAAAAGAAATTCATTCCATTTTGTTAGTTCCATTTACTTTAATGTGATCAGAGTTTTTGGATTTTTGCCAAAATAGAAAAATTTTTAAGCAGCCAGAGTCGTACTATGCCTTCTGCAATTGTTGTTGTCGTTAGTTGCTTTTCCCTGCATTATTTAATGACTGTTTTTTATGCCGTCATTCTTTAAAAACTATTCTAAGGATTTGTTTCTTTCAGCTATATTACAAAATGTTGGTACATATTTTTTTTGCAGCCTTTTAGTAACACACTCACCCTCTGTTTATTTTAAAAACTTTGGTTTATTTCCTATTTAGAGCATCCGTTTGTAGCAATATTTGCTTGCTTACTACATATATATGAGCAGTTTATAGTCTTCTTGTATTTTATGGCCATAAATTTATTTTTGTAGGCTTTTTTTATTTACTTTAAAATTTTAGCAACTACATGGTCTCTTTATATTTGTTTTGCAACTTTCCACATAATTAAAAAGTAGAAAGAGACTTTTTAGTTTTGTGATTTATTGCCAAAACAGATACAATATTACAAAATATGTATGTACCTATTTTGTATGTTAATTTTTTATCATTATGTGTTTGGGGAAATTGAAGTAAAACATATTTTATTATTTAGAGATCGTTAACTTGTTGTTAGAAGGAAATTTTAATGGGAAACAAGAAGTTGTGTCCACACAAAAAAAAGGAGTGGTATTAGGCAAATAACTGTCTGCTGCAGTAATGTTTAGTTACTTTTATTATTTACATTTGAACTTGCAAAGAATTAAAAAAAAATGCAATAAAAATACCTGCATATTTTGGTAGTACAGTAGACTCTCAGTAATTAGAATTTCCAGAAATTGGAATCAGTCATTTCATTGCATTAAGCGCTCTAAAATTAGAACTAAAAATTCTAATTGCCGAGGGTTTTTTTCATTTTTGTTGTAAACACTAACTGCCGTATTTATAAAAAATAAAGTATGCTTGAAGTGTGCTTGAAGTGTGCTTTAAGACAAAATTTTCATACAAAATTTTCTTAAGGTACACTTGAAGTCTACTTTAATTTTTTATAAATACGGCAGTAAAATTTTGAAAATTTAGTTTAACCAAATAGAAAACAAAAAGAGGAATCCCATTTTAGTAAATGTTTTACAAATTTTGTTCATGTTGTTAGAGTTTAAACGTCAGTTTTTTTGGTGTTTGTGTATACGGCTTAAAATTTATTAAAATAAGACAACGGACTATAAGCCGAATAAGCATAAGAAAAACAGTTACCCCCTTATTCAAAAACGATTATTAAATTAAACAAACGTTTATTAAGCAAATTTTTATATGCAAATCTGTCTGTCAAATAAACGTTTGTTAAATTTAATAATCGTTTTTGAATAAGGGGGTTTGTCTTTACAAGACAAAGTAAAAATATTGGAAAAGATTGACAAAAGTGTTCAAGGAAAGCGCTTAGCGCTGGATTTTAATGTAACCACTTCTGCCTTCTAAACGGGAATCACATTGCACATATATATATGTCTGAACTAAAGTCTTGACTAATTTTTTTTTATTAAAAATTAATAATAGAAGAGAAGAAACTAAGTTTGGACTAAAGTCTGGACTATAGTCTGAACTGAAGTTTGTACTATAGTTGTGTTTTGTATATCGTCTGGAGTAGAGTCTTGTCTATAGTCTGGACTATAGTATTGTCTTGTCTATAGTCATTACATATATTTACAGACTATAGTCTGGAATATAGTCTATAAATAGTCTTTTCTATAGTCTGAACTATAGTCGTTTTTCACTTTTAAAAATACACCAAGACCTCACTTTGCGTCGGGGTTACGTTCAAAAAAACTCGACGCAAATTGAAACGACGCAATATGAATTAAGATTTTATATAGCAAACCATGTAAAGATCGAAGATAGGTTCTAGGGTTACGAAAATACTAAGTCGTCATCTTTCATTCACAAAAAATTGGTCTAGTGTTTGCTGAACAGCTTTTCTTTCAATGTAAAATAAATTTGTTTGTAGCAATTGTCAGTATTACTTGTTTGGTTGGATAATGCTTTACTTTTCATGTCACCAAATAAGGTTTTTGCTTTTGTCTGCAATACCATTTTACTTAATGGTATTATATGCGCAACTTGATTGTCAATCCAATTAGAAAGCAAGAACTCCATTTCGATCATCAAAGCACTTCTTGTACGGTTCATCGTTTTAGCATCTAATGATGTTGCAGATTTTGCGAAAATTAAAAAAAAAAAAAAAAATTAAAGACTCGAACACAAAACAACACAACCTCGATAATCTAACGACGCACAGTGAAAATTAGTACTAATTAAGCAGCGAAGCAACTTCGAAAAAAAACAACACAAAACGAAACGACGCAAAGCGAGGTATTAGTGTATATTCCAACTGAATAAATTGTTGACAAAATAAAATTATTTTTGATAAAAAAAACAAAGGAATCTGTACTTCTTGATAAATTTAGTTAGGCTCGAGTTCATTAAATTTAATTTTCATTAAATTATTTTTACTGAAGTTAGGAATTACAACTTGAAAAATTTTTATTATTAAAAATTTTTTTTTGGTGCATGGTGCATGTGGTAGAACGCAAAGAATTCTGATGAGAGAAAGTGGGATTTCTCGAAACATATGTAAATTCAACAACCCAGGTACGATCCCCAGTCAAGAAAAATTATCAAAATTTTTAATAATAAAATTTTCAAGTTGTAATTCCTAACTTCAGTAAAAATAATTTAATGAAAATTAAATTTAATGAACTCGAGCCTAACTAAATTTATCAAGAAGTAAAAATTAACAGTTCGATTATGAAATAATAATTATTCTACAAACGAATCTGTGTTTTTTAAACTTTTGTAACATGGTGCAACTATACAAGGTGAGTGCAAATCGACAACAAATACAACACAAAACAGTAACAACAGGCATTTTGTTTGTGTAAAATAATGTACTACTGTCAAAAATACTTGAAAAAGTATTACTTTTGACATAAGTAAATTGTAAACAAAGTCAGTCAGCTGGGATACTGCACTCACCTTGTATATTTGCACCATGTTCTGTAATGTAGCCGGAATTTATGAGAATCACATTACCGAATACACAATTTTTCAAATCACACAGTAGTTGTAGTTTGGAAAATTTCAAAAGTAAAGTACAGTACAACCTCCCTAGTCCGGACATATATAGTTTCAGCTACTGTCCGGATTAGTGGATCGTCCGGACTACAGTTGAAATAAAATTTTAAACGCTATATACATATATATATATATATATATATATTTTATTTTAATTATCGAAAAAAAAATAAGTACTCATAAGAATTCATGTGTATTTAATTGATTTCCAGAAAGAAAGAAACATACTGAAGGTGACCGAAAATATTCATTTAGAAAAATAAGAATTTATTATTGTTTGAATACACATATGTCATGACCGCTTCATCCAATTGAGGATTTTCACCTTGCTTCAAGGTTTTTCGTTTAGCTGTTTAGTGTTTTTATTTTAAATTGACTATTCAATAAGCAAATTAAAAAATTTGTGTTGAAACATACCCGATCTCTTTCAAGTTTGAGACACATATTTTCTTATTATGTCTTTTCTTGATTTTATATCAAATATTGTCGACTTGGAGACACTGTATTGTTCAGCCACTTGTCTGGTTGATTTTCCACTATCAATTGTATTCAATATTTTGCACTTTTCTGCCAACGTTAATGTTTTATGTTGTCGTTTATTTACGGGTGCCATATTAACGTTTTAACTCCACGCAAACTCAAGTAAACTAAAATATTTTGCACATTCTTTAATTCTTGCTCACACATAAAAACGTAGTTCTCTTATTATTGTTTATTTGACTTTTTTAATAAGATTTTGGTAATTGTTAAAGCTTTAGGTCTTTTTTATAAAATATTTATTTCAATATTTCGCTACTCTTTGAGTAGTTTCTTCAGGATAAAAAGGTTTTATCATTTTATAAATTTCAAAAATTATTATTTCGTCTAGCGGTAAAATAATGAACAAATTCTACTGAGAAAAAAAAAAACACTTGTCCGGATTATAGAGAAAAAATTTCTAAACTGTCCGAAAAAATTAAATGTTCGGACTACTGGATAGTCTAAATTAGCGAGTGTCCGGATTAGGGAGGTTGTACTGTATTTAAAATGAATAATAGAAGAAACAAACCCAAACAATTTATAAAACATTTTTATGTACTCTGGACTACAGTCTGAACTGAAGTTTTGACTATAGTCTGGAATAAAGTCAGGATCTTTACTGTGTAGATAGTCAGGACCATAGCCTGGACTTTACTATAGTCTGGATTATAGTATTTTTTATAGTATGGTCTATAGTGTACAATGATAGTATTTTTTGCTGTGGATTTTACTGATCATATGGGTGCAGTGAAAGTACAAAATGTGAATTTAACAAATGTTTTCTAGAAACAAAAACCTGTCTATGAAATAATCAAACTAGAATTGAATCTTTTCGGAATACAGCTTTGACAGCTTTAAGCTGTGACATACATATTTTTCTTACAAAAAAAAGCTATACGTGTGTATCCAAGAACCATTTACTTGTAACTAGTGTAGAGTATGTTTGATCTTAGTAAGGTAAATTGTACAATTACACAACCAGCTATCTAAAATTAAAGTTTTCGCTAGTAAAAACTCACTACATTTACTTTACACATTTTACAATTGTTAACCTAATCCCAGAAGCTTAAAGTTTTTCATAAAAATTTAACAATTACATATTATTAAATCCTCCCGACATGTTAAAGCCCCTGAGAAGTGCCGCAGTAATAGCAAAAGCAAACGACAATCATACTGGTAAATGCAGCATGTGATAAAGAAATAATAATAATAAAAAAAAGAAACTTTATCTAATGGAGCTTAACGAACAACAACGAGTAGATAGTCTAAGAAAACTGCACATCACCTCCTCTCCTCCTGCTCACAAAATATGGCAGCAGCCCACAGTGACACAAAATTGCAGTCTAAAATAAAGACATTTAACCAACAAACAATCATTCATAATCAAGTAGAAAGAACTCAAACCAAACAACCAACAATTAAGTTGCTGATAATTGTTGGCTTTTGTATAAGAAAACTCTTGCCTTTGCTTACTTTTTCTAAATTGGTTTTGTAGAGTTTGCTGCCGCCACAATCATGTTAGAGAGGGGGATGATGGTGAACCACAAAGAAATAAATAAAACTATAAATCATGAATGATAAAAAAGTTGCATCCTTTCTGGCTCTGTATGGGTGAATGGATGTGTGTGTGTGTTGTGGGTTGTGGGCAAAATAAAATCGCAAAGTTTTAAGGGATAAAATAGTTTATAATCCAATTAGCTTTTTTCAGTGATAACAATACTACAATGAAAACAGGATTCCTGACAAACACTACATAAACAGATATATGTGAAAAAACTATAATTTCAACACAAACATATACAATACTCTCCTATTCACACTTAAACGAGCATCTGCAGGCAGTAGTTATTACGAGGTTAGTCTGAGAATTACCTTAGCAGGGAATCAATAAATAATTTCAAATATAATTTCTTGCATATAATATAACTCTAAAGTTGATAAACCTTTAAATCTGTACCGGATAGTATAAAAACTACAAGAATCATCTGTTAGATTTTGCCAGCCCTATTTACCTGCAGCTTCGTCTTAGTAGTTTGTTGTACATATTTAAAATAAAATTTACAACAATTTATGTAAAAAGCATAAATGCTGGCATTTTTGTATTTAAAAAAAATGTACACAACATTTTGCTACTGCTATGGCAGCAGTCTCTAAATAAAATCTCACTTCTCACAAGTGCCAGCAACAACAGCAGCAACTATTTTTCAGTTGTTATGCAGCACAACTTGAAAAAAGGATTGTCTGTTTTTTTCCTCCTTCTACTCCTCTTTGAATTGAATGCTGCTATTGTTGCAGTTGAAATACTCATAGGAGTTAAATAGTAACAAAACTACACCAAACAATGCAACAACTACAACAACAAATCGTAAAGAGGAAACTAAAAAATAAAACAGCAACACCAACAACAACAACAACAACAGCAGCGGCAGTTAGAAGAAGAGCTAAGGTGGCAAATACTGCAGCATAAAGCAAAAGCTACAAGTGACATTCTACTTTCACATAACTTCATACATATAGACATATGTATATTGCGATTCTAGATGTATTTATACGTGGGTGGTTTTAAAAGTCTTCAAATTATAGTTTCTAATAAATGGATTTTCAATGAGAACTTTGTTTTTTCCAAAGAAAACAAAGAATTTATATGAAAATCATTCAAATGTTTATTGTATTAAAAAGTGTAAGGTTTGACAATTATAAATCCAAAGTGATATTGGAAAGTTTTCCACAACACCAGGCATACTCGTACATTTGTCAATTCTTTTATTAAAATTTTCAATCATATTTTGGAAAAATAGCGGTTATAATTCGTAAATCGCGTCATGTTCAGCATGAAAGCCTACTCAACACCCACCAAATTCGTAATAGCGGTCTCCAAAGGGACATTAGCCTAGATTGAAAATATCACACATTTTACGAAACAGAGCGAACAGGTGCATCATATTCAAAATGAATTTCGAGGGAAATTTATTGCATTGTAACAGTAATTAAAGCTTCTACTGCTGATACAGTGGCTCACAGCTTATTTTATGCAGTGCAGTCTCTGTTTTCAATGCTTCATAAAAAGAAACAGGTGTTATTTAAAAGAAAAAAGAAAATAAGCTGTGAGCCACTGTATGTCAACATGTATAGTGTTTAAACTTTCATTTCATGTAAAATAAAACTTTTGTTAAAAAACCCCTTTTTATTTAACCACTATGACATGCGTAAGAACTATATCTTTGAGTTCGGTTTCAATCGAAACCTCGTTTTTTCAAGGTTTATAAGCGAAACCGTAAACCTGAAACCAACTAATTTCAGAAAAAAATTTAAAATTTTGAAAATTTGTATTGTGTCTACAAGCATTGTTCACGGCCACTCTATAGTCACAAATTACTTGAAGATGCAAAAAAGCTAAAGCTTCCAAAAACTACTGTAAATGATGATATTAAACAATATCAACCAATGTTATACACAGATCATAAACAAAAAGAAAGCTGAAAATGTCCCTTCAAAAAGTTAAAATGATAGCTGACACTTCACTACTTACAAAATATAATTTTAGATTGTTGATGTTGTTTAACATTCAGTCATTATACAACTACTTCTAAGTAATGCAAACGGTATATAATAGTTATTGAATAGTAAGTTAGTGAGTAATAGCAAGTCAGTACCATGTTTTTGCTGGAAATCTGAAACTTATGGATAAATAAATGTTGTAAAAAGCCAATAGTTTGGCCATCAATTTGCAGTTGTGGTTGAAATAGCTACTCTTTTGCCAGATATCGGATACTTACATATATAAAATAATATCTGCATAAAGTTTCTCTGTCTCTAATGAATGGTCACCACTATTCAAAAAAGTTTTGTTCAATCAGGTTGCAAAGAAATCAGGGCCCCCAGGGGTTCAAATATTGTTTATCAAGTCAACCTGGGGGGCTACTCTCTATTGCGATGCGAAAGCAAATTCTATGCATAAGTGTATCAATTTGTGCGCTTATCGCATCGCAATAGAGATCGCAATAGAGAGTAACCCCCCAGTTTGACTTGATAAAACAATATTTTAACCCCTTATAATTCTCAGCTTCGTTCAATTTCATAGGAAAGTTAAAGCCGAGTGATGACTGTAAAAGTTCATGACTATTAAAATTTTTGACCGATTATCCTCAAATTTATTTGGTTACTTTTTTTTTGTTCAAATCAATTGTAATTATATTGCAGTTTTAAAATCAAGCCAAAATTTGTAAAATCTGTTTAAAACTTCTCAGCTTACCATCGTATTTGGTAACCATTTGTTATTTACTGAAGATATTTACGTCCATATATATGTATATACGAGGTCTGATCAAAAAATAACCATTATTTTAAATTTTTTTTCAAAAAGTATTTATTTATTCATCAATAACTATCTTGTCCCCTTCAAAGTAATTCCCCTCAGATATAATACACTTATGCCAGCGTTTTTACCAATCCTCGAAACACTTCTAAAACGCGCTTTTTGGTATCGCCAACAGCTCCTGTTTCGATTTTTATTTTATCTCCTCAATCGTAGCAAAACGCTTTCCTTTCATCGGTGTCTTGAGTTTTGGGAAGAGGAAAAAGTCAGCGGAGGCCAAGTCCGGTGAATACGGTGGTTGAGGCATGAAACCTCACGCACAAGCATCGATGTATGAGCTGGTGCGTTATCATTGTGCAAAATCCATGATTGTTTTTTACACAATTCTGTGCGTTTCTGACGAATTGCTTCGCGCAAACGGCGCATAACTTCAAGGTAGTATTCCTTATTGACCGTACGACCTTGTGGCAAGAATTCATGATGCACCACGGCCATTGCAGTCGAAGAAAACAGTTAGCAAAACCTTCACATTTGACTGAACGTGACGTGCTTTTTTCGGTCTTGGTCGTTTGGTCTATTGGACGTTTTCATTGGGATGATTGGGCTTTGGTTTCAATGTCATAGATTGTCGTCAATGTCTGGATTGTCGTTGACGATGTTCAACAGCTCCTTAGCGATGTCCATACGACGTTGTTTTTGCTCAAAATTTAGCAATTTTGGAACAATCTTCGCTGTCGCAAGTTTCATGTCTAACACATCCGTAAAAATTGCTTGGCATGAGCCGAACGATATGCCAAAATCATTTTCTTCACTGCTTCAATGTTTTCATCGGTTGTTTACGTGCTCGGGCGGGCATCGTCATTGACATCTTCTCGGCCTTCTTTAAACCGGTTATACCACAATTGAACTTGTGTTCTGCTCATAGTAGAAACGCCACAGTCAACATTTCAAATGTCCTTGCGCATTTAATTTTTTTACACAAAACTTAATACAGTTTCTTTGATCCGTTTTTTTTTTCGAATAGTAAAAAACCGAAGAGCACACCAAAACACGACTAACCTTTTTATCTGTCAAAAACAAACTGATAATCCAAAATTGCTGATATTACCAACATATATAGCAGACATGTGTACCAACATAACAGAAAAAAAATGCTAAAATCAAACATACGTAACTCACGAAATTTTAAAATAGCGATTATTTTTTGATCATACCTCGTATATATAAATGCTGTTATTTTATAATTCATTTCTCCAGGGTCTTCTCTGCAATACAGTTTAACTGCGTCGGTTTTTTTTTTGTTGCGACAGACAAAAAAGAAAAAGATTCTCTTTGCCACGTTAAATTTTCATTTAACCATAAACGTTGGAAAATAAAGATAAATTATGGCGAATATTAAATTGTAATTTATATTAAAATTAAATATATATATGAATATAAAAAAATTATTACTTCTTTTTAAAATGAATTTTACCTTAAACAATGAAAAGGAGTAAAAACATATTTAGGCTTAAGTTAAAAACTTTGCTCATTGAAATCTGCAACAATTTTTTTTTGTGTGGCAACTGTTTTGTTGTATTTTGAAGTGGCTTTATAAATGTTGGAAAAACTAGTTTGTTTTTCTGTTTTTTTTCCAATTCTAACGTTTGCTGTTGTTTGTAACGTCTTTACAAAGCATTTTTTGTTTATTTCCCCTTTAGCAAAAGTGATGGCCATATTTGGATTTTCTTTTGAAAAGAAAATAAAGAAAAACAATTCTATTTTCATTTGTACACGTGATTTGTATGCCTGCACCAATGTGCAATAAACGTGCCGCTAAAACAACTTGTCATAGATTTTAAACTCGCGTGTTTAGAACACATTTTTGTTGGTAGTTCTTTGAAATGTATAGATATAGAATCTATATCTATATTATAGATAGATGATAAAAGGGTAAATATTTATAAAACAAAAAAGTGCAGAGAAGGAGAACAAATATCCGCGTAGTGTTTATATATGCTTAACAAATAATTACTCGAGTAATGTAAGCAATAATTTTTTATTTTCCTTTATTGCCGAAACATTTGGTTTATAGTTGCAACTTCAAATAATTTGTTCGGCTGTTCTGTTTTTTTTTATGTTTCTGTTTTCTACTCTACAATCACATACATATTTTAATTTGTTTGAAGTTGGTTTTCAGTTACAGCTTGTGGAGATTTTAACACTGTGCACGTCTTGAGTAAAGTATTGTTGATGTTTCTTTTACAACATGTCTGGCTTGTCCATTAAAACATACTTATTTTAAACAAAATATTTCTAAACTAAATCAAATATAAATATAGTTTATATTTTGATTTTTAGTTGTGGTTACACAACTTTTGTGAAATCAAGTGCTTATATTTCTTTTTTTTTTTTTAGTTTCGTTTTCCCAACATACGTTTTTAGTTTAAGTCACTAATTTAAATAGAGATATAATTTATATTTTGGCTTTAGCAACTAAAGTATTTAGTTGTGGATACACAATTTTTCAAGTGCTTAATTTTTTTTTACTTCTACGAGTATTTTGGTTTCTCAATATTTTTAGCTGTAGTTACACAATTACGAGGGCGGTTCGAAAACTTCTTAGTTTAGAACAGAAAGCGCGGTATAAACAGCAAAAAGTTAAGTGTTTTAGAAACTTTCATCTGTGCTATGAACACATGTTAAATTTCTTTTCGTTATGGCAACTCCTTCATATAGAAACAGGTGTTCAAAAAAGGTTTATCGGGACAAGAAATTCATAATGATATGGTGAATATGTTTGGTGAAAGAGCTCCTTCATATGCAGCAGTAAAAAATTGGGTTGCTGAATTTAAACGTGGTCGTACAAGCATTGAGGATGAACCACGTAGTGGACGTCCAAAAACAGCAACAACAACATAAATTGTAGCCAAAGTGCATGATATGGTATTCACCCTCCGATGAGTGAGAAGGTCTCTAGGGACCTTTTTGCCTTTTCAAACTGAAATTACTCCTACTTCGACTCTGTATTCCAAGAGTATTTTGTTGCGCATCTTTTGGAAAAAAATCAAGCCGATCGGATCATTACTTTAGGAGTTATTGAGGTGTTAGTGAGAATAGTACGCGGATGTGTGAATAGGTCCGTATGGACCTTGTACTGAATTTCAGTAATAAATGCATGTTTTTGGGCATCATTATAATTTTTTTTATTGTTTCAACACATAATTTACTTGTTCTGAACACAAAGACCTAAACTCAAAGACATTAGGGATGATGATAAAAACAAAAAATTCTAAGAAAAATGCGAAGACATGAACTTTATTGCTTTCAAGGAAAGGCACAATATTCTAATTTTATACTACTAGCAATAAACCAGTACTTAGAATTTTTTGTTTTTATCATCATCCCTAATGTCTTTGAGTTAAAAAAATTGAAAAAATTATTTTTGTATGTAGAATTTTGTTATAAACAATAAAAACAAGAAAAATCAAAAAAAAAATTTTTTATATGAAAAAAACATGATTTACAAAAAAGGTCCATAGGGACCTTTTCACACGGCCGTGAAGTTCAGAACTGTCACTCATCGGAGGGTTAAATGATCGATGAATAAAAGTGCGTAAAATCGCTAATATCATGGGCATCTCAAATGATCGATTCCATTTAAATTTGCATGAAGAACTACAGATGAAAAAGCTTTCTGCCTTATTTGTTAATAGTCGCAAAAAACGCATAGGAATGAAAATTTCTCAAGCTTGTTAGGATCGTTTTAAGAAAAATAAATCGTTTAAAAAAAAAATAAAAGTGTCGTTCATAACTGCTAATGAGACATGGATCCACCACTATACTCCAGAGAGAAAAGAACAATCCAAGCAATGGACTCAAACTGGAGGAAGTGCCCCAAAGAAAGCAGAAACAATTCAATCGGCTGGTAAGGTTATGGCAATGGGTTTTTGGGACTTCAAAGGTATTTTATTGATTGACTATCTGCAAAAGAGTAAAACAATAAATTCAGAATACTATTGCCACATTTTGGATCAATTAAATGTAAAAATTCGAGAAAAACGTCCTGGCTTACAACAAAAATAAATAATATTTCATCAACACAACGCACCAGCGCCAAGAGTGTTTGACCACTCATATTATTCTCCTGATTTAACTCCCAGTGACTTTTATTTGTTCCCAAATCTAAAAAAATTCCTAGGTGGCAAGCGTTTAACCTCAAATGAAGATGCAATTACAGTTGTAAACCACTATTTTGAAGGCCTTGAGGAAAACTATTTTAATCAAGGTATAGAATTGCTAGACAAGCGTTGGACTAAGTGTATTGAAGTTTCAGGAGATTGTATTAAAAAATAAATATGTTTTCGAAAAACTAACTCTTTCTGTGCTAGGCGAAGAAGTTTTCGAAGCGCCCTCGTATTGTTAAAACGAGATAATTTATTTATTTGTGTCTTAATTTGTTAATTTTAAAGTACAGTTTTTTTTTGCTACAACCAAATTTTTTCAGTTATTAGAAGTTTTTCATAAAAAACACAGGAAATTTGTTGCCTACAACTGAATATTTTAATTGTGTTTGCCAATTTTCGTTTCTCTCAACTTCATTTGGTATGGATTAGTAAATTTAAAGAAAAATGTTTAAATTTATAGAAATGACTAAAGTTTTGATTATTTCAGTCACATTTCAGCTTTCTCAACTGATTTGTTTAATTAGGATTACCAATTTTTTTAAGTTCTGTTGTTTAATGTTTCCATTAATCAATTTTCTGCTTTCTCAACTCAATGTTTTTTGTTTATATTTGTTCTCACAAACACATATATTAGCTGTGATTACAAAACTAAATAATATACATTTATTTTAATTATATTTTAGTTTTCTCAAAATAATTTTATAACCATAACTGAAACCTAATACTTTTGCATTTCTTTATAATTTCATTGACTTGTTGTCATATTCAAATAAACCTTAGTGTTAATACCCTACTAAATTAATTTTGAATTTATTTTTCTATTAAATTTGTATATATGTATAAATACTCGTTCTACAGCCGGCAAGTAAATAATTTTTGTTTAGAACTCACAAAACCATGAGCCATGTGAGAAAATGTAATTTTATTTTTATGGCGACGTAGTTGTTAAACATGTGTGAAGTTTTTGTTTTGGTAATTTAATCCTGAATAAACAATTATGTAAATAAATAACAATTCAAAGGGTTTTTAAAAATCCAAATGAAATGAAAAAACACCAAAACATTATTTAATTAATAAAAATCTGCTTTGAGCTAGAAATTGTGGTTTGTATTTAAAAAATTTATGATTTTTGCGTGTCAATGTTGCAATGAAATTGTTTGCGAAATAATGTTAAATAGGGTTAGTAAAACCAAACCGAGTGGTTAAATAGGTTATGGAAATTAAAAAATAAATTAACATTTAAGCATTACTTTTCCTTCAATTATTTATAATGAAAAAAATTTAAAATGTATAAACACAAGAAGTAAAAGGCAACAATTGCGGCAATATTGACGATTGGATATTTATCGTTTAGGATGATTTAAGTCAAATAACTTTCATTACTTTTACAACAGCGAATATTATGCCCTTTATGGACCTTTTAAGGAGCTGCGAATAATGGCAACAGGAAAAATGGCCCAAAAAAAATCAATAAAGGTTCAAATTCTGGTGTCACATTTTATAATAAAATTTAGTCCTATTTTTTTATAAAAAATCACCCCAAAGGTTAGAAAAATTGTACCAAGGTTAAAATGAAAGGTGGCCCCAAATGTTGGAGCCATTTTTCGCTATGAAAAAAAAACATGTAAATAAATTTTCACTCCAAATAATGAAAACCCCAACATTTTGCATGAGATTTTTGGGTTAATTTTTAAATTTTCTATTTTTATTATATTTTACAATATTAACGAATGAAATTTAGCCACAAAGTACAAAAATAAATTTTCTTGGTTTGTTTTTCATGCTACGATTTTGAAGACATTTTTCATTGCTTTAAAAATGCAAAATTAGCCCAAAGAAAAAGTGCAATAAAAATTAAAAAAAAGGACCAAAAATTTATTGTTTTTATAGTTAGTGTAATTTTTTTGGGGTTATTTTCTTTTATTTTTGGTCCATTTTTCTTTGGGCGCCTCTACTAACCAAAATTCTGCCCTTAATTGAGTGCCCTATTAAGAGACAAATTTGTTTGCCAACCTCATTCAAGAAAAGGTAAAATTAAACAAAAAAATCAAAAAACCTACAAGTTCACTTAACTCTTTTATACTGTTATATAACCTTTCACAACAGCCTCACAAATAATAAGATATGTATTAAATATTACAATGAAAAGCTTTTAACACAAACAACATTATCAAAAAAAAAAAAATAAGCTCAAGTAGAAACATTGCAAATCAGTGTTGGCAAACACGGTACAATTGTACTTTTTTGTGATACATTTTAGACCCAATTGGTGCCGTGGTACTACCACGAGTTATTTGGTACAATTTCCAAATATTGTTGCATTAAAATTTGGTGTTTTAAATGAAATATGCAGAAATATGTAAAATTACCTTTTGTGTAGTAATTATTAAAAGCCGCTAAGAATTTCATGAACATTTTGCAACTAATATACGATCCTTAAATATGCACCTATAAGACGGTTATCACGACAATAAATTGTTGGTTGAATTATCGAACAATGGAAACCTCTGAAATATTAATTCACATTAAATGATTTTGAGACCGAATTCAGAAACTTCAGCTAGTTAATCAGAATTTCAAAAACGTTAGAAGTTAACCCTTCTATTTCTTTAATATATTCTTGGATTAGAAATTTTTGTAATTTTGGAAATCTAATCGAAGTATGTAAATATCCCGATACTTCATAAATAATAATGTTATTGATAACATGATAATAAACGAAAATAATATTCTTATGGCTAAATTCACAGTCTTTAGTTAGCTAATGGCAAAGGCTTAACTAATGATTCTTTATTCGCAATGCTTAGTTTGCCATTAGTTAAACCCCCAAACGTCTTTGCTTAACTATTAGTCAAATAACAGCTGTTGCTATGAAAATAAAGTTTGTAATTATTTTCGGCGAAAAATTGTAAATATGTCTTACAAATGTGAATAATGGCTAGATTGACAGTCTTAATAGTAATAGTTAAACAATAGTTAGTATTTTAGTTTACCAATGGTTAACTAATGATCGAGAATTCGGCCATTAATGATTCAGAAGTAGCCTAACTATACATTTAAACAAACATAGGCAAACCCCGAATAAAGATAATTTACAGGAAACATTTAATTACGAAACGAGCTCAATTTCTTTGCCTTTAACTTATGTTTGTTTCAAATACATTAATATAAAATTGTTACACTATCCTTAAATAACTTCCTGAAACACTAGTTGTATTTCGTGAGCAAACGTTTTATCTGGCAGCATTTCCCAAACCGTATTCTTTTTTATCATCAAATCAATACCATAGATTCATTCATTTCCATAAGAGTTCGACGATTTTTTGAGACATTCTTGTTATAAATGTCAATGTTAAAAATTTGGTCGTTCGAGTATAAAATTGTTTAAACATTTCTTATGTAAAGTAATGTCAAAAATTTTGCCGTAAGTGACTACATATATCGAATTTTCTGTTAAATTGAGTTTCTGGTTAAATTTTATTATTATTTATAAAATATTAAAAATGGTACCATGGAGGTCTAAAAAGTACATTTGATTTATATACATAGTTGGTACAAAATCCAAAAAGCCATTTTCCATCTCTGTTGCAAATGTAATGTGTTAAATGTAGAAACAAATAAAAATTCTTACTACACAAAAACACTTTCTCATAATACATGCAGCACTCTTGAACACGCAACTTATTTAATATGACATAAATTTAACAAACATTTAGCAAATGAACAAAAAATCGCTTGAATAGCCATACTCGTACTTTTCTAAGGAATCAACAAAATTAAGGCGGGGAAGGTAGCTTTATTACACATAGGCAATACAAATAAAATTAAATTTTAGTGGTATCAAAATAAAATAAAAAAAAACTTAATGTTCTTTCTTGACAAATTCCACAAAATCAACAAATATTTATTTTACTGGCACAGTGAATAAAAAACTGAACAAAAAAAAAACACACAAACTCTTGAGAGTAAAAATAAACGAAAAACATGGAAGAATAAAAATTTAATGCTAAACAAATTGTACAAATCCCAAAATGTAAAATAAACAATTGGCAATGAACAGTAAATAATGATAAAATATTTATTTACAATTATTTTAACAATTGTTTAGGGTATTCAAAGGAAATATATTGTACATACATGTATGTAGGGAGCGTCAATATAAAGTAAACATCTATTAGTGTTTAAAAAAATGTTTTATTAAATATGCTACAAGTACAAATTTAAAACAATATACCTACTCGTATATTGCACAATTCATAAGTAACTTAAGCGAAACTAGAAAAATTAGGCGCATGTAAAAAAACAAGTAAGAGTTTAAATTCGGCTGGGCCAAATCAACTATTATGGAGTTTTATAAGAGATTTATGCGCATTTAAGTGATTTCCGGAAATAGACTATCTATGAGGGCTACGGTCAAATATGGACCGATCATCATCATATGGAGATGGACGACTTTGATATATGTATGGACTATTTGTGTTGAATTTAAATTGCATAGTGGTTTTTACAAGGAATTTATACCCATTTAAGTGATTTTCGGAACTAGACTTCCGAACTGGGATCTATGGTCAAACATGGACCGAACAAAACAAAATTTCGGTTTCGATTTCGTTTTAAGCATGGTACTCTGTACATCGTTTCGTGCGAAATACTATCAAAAGCCCATATAAAAAAAATTGATGCGAAATAAATGCGAACTAATGCTGCTGAAGTTGTACATGGCAAGTTGTATATGGCAACATTTTTTTCCAACTGTGAAATAATGTAAGCGGCACTTATTTCGCACGAAATTGAAAAAAACAGCCAAAAACATGTGATTTTTGTTTACATAAAAGAAACAATGTTGCATACCTAGGGCAATAAAAACGACAATTTTTTTCTAAATCGCGGCATTATCACCACTTGCTAATTGTCAAAATTTTCAAACGAAATAATTGATGTTGCTCAACAAATTCCGCAAATTTGAACAGAGTACCATGCTTTACATGATACCTATTTTTGCTGAATTTTGTATTAATATTTAAATTTCATAGGCATTTACTTATCATTAAGCCATATTTCGGGAAGATATTTATATGGGGGCCGTGAAAAATTATGTACCGATTTATACTATTTCCATCATAATTTCTTCTTTTATCATAAAAATAACGTGTACAAAATTTCATGGCAATATCTGCAGTACATTTAAAAAAAATTACAAGAAAAATGGTTAAAAATATAAAATTTTTATGGAGGTTGTCTCACATTTTGGTCCAAAAATCTGGTTCTACTATACCGATTTTGCTGATTGCCAATAGGAAAACTATAAATGGTTTTTTGTAAACTTTGTTGATTTTGGCTGTGTCTTTTGGACGTGAGAGTGTTTTACCGAGACAGACAGACATACGTTTTAGATTTCCATAAGGATGAAGAATATATATACATTGTTGGGTCTCAGATGTTACAGTGTTACACATGGAATGACAAACTTATATATACCCTCATTCACCACTTATGGTGGTGAAGGGTATAATAATTAAATTTAACAAATTTAACAAAAGATTAAAGGAATATGTTTAATCTTACACTAAAAGTTCTTAAACAACGTTAAGGAAAATCATAAAAACCTTAAAAAAGGAACTTTAAATACTTTCAACCAGCTCAACAGATATTGAAGCCAGAACAAAAATTAAGAGAAACGGTATCCTAGTATAAATTAAACTTTTAAGTTGAAAACATAACGCTTTTTAGGGGCCACCTTAATGTACATGTGTTTAAAGTGGATTTGTTAAATAAACATTAAATGAAATCTCAGGAAAAACACGTAGTGTAAAATAAAATCGTTGCTCTTACTCGTAAAGTTGGAATTGGGATTTGAAAAGAGTAAATAATTTTTTTTTTAAATTAGACTAAAGCAGGTGTTTTGTTACACTTCTTATAAATTAAAATATTTGTAATTAAATAAAACTAACCTTGCTAACATATTATCCCAGGATATAACAAACTTTTTTATAAAAACAAATTTTAAAAAGACACTAAAATATTACAATAATTTAATTCTTTCAGCATTTCTGTTTATTTTTACAATATATGTATGTACATATATGTATATGTATTTATTAATGTATAAAACAACGCAGCACATATACATACATACATATTTGCCAATATTTACTTTACTTTTAACAGAAGACAGCAATAATCCCTTTATGGTTAAAACAGACAAAAGTAACAGACTTGTTTGCAAGTTGTTTGTCTTTACCTGCTATTTGTATATCTGTCCACCAAACACATACAATTTACTTTGTAGATGGCAGTAAAAATGTACGTGTTCAAAATTCGTAATAGATAAAAATAGAAATAAAATACGAAAAATAAAATATTTTATAGAAAACAAAATAAATAAATAAAAACTGATATAATGCTGCAGCTCTATAGGATGATAAATGCACGGTCTGAACTAAACTCACACACTCTGTGGCGATTATTTACAATTTAGTTTTTATTTTTAGTAATGGCTTGGTTTGTTGCTACGAAGTCTTGTCTTAAAACAAAACTGAAAATTAAAAAAAATTATAAAATTGTTACTGTATAGGTACGAGGACAATCAAAAATTTTGTTGATTGCTATGAATTAAAGAGTCTACTTATATTTAAGCTCAAATCCCGGAATTCAATGGATTGATAATTTAGTTTATGTTTTTTTCTAATCCCTTGACCTTAACTTGTATTGTATAAGATTTTCATTCTTAATATATGACTTTCAGTTTTAATATAAGACTTTCAGTCTTAATACAAGATTCTCGGTCTTAATATACTTTAGACTTCAGTCTTAAAATAAGACCTTTAGTCTTAAAATAAGACCTTCAGTTTTAAAATAAGACCTTCAGTCTTAATATAAGACCTTCAGTTTTAATATAAGACTTTTAGTTTTAATATAAGATTTTCAGTCTTAATATAAGACTTAGTTTTAATATAAGACTTTCAATCTTAATATAAGACTTTCAATCTTAATATAAGACTTTTAATCTAATAAAAGACCTTCAGTTTTAATATAAGACTTTCATTTTTAATACAAGACTTTAAGTATTAAAATAAGACTTTCAGTTTGAATATAAGACTTTCGGTTTTAATATAAGACTTTCAGTCTTAATACAAAACTTTCAGTCGTAATATAAAACGTTCAGTGTTAATATAAGGTTTTTAGTCTTTATATAAAGCTCTGATAGCATATAAGACTCTTAGTCTTTATATAAGACTTTTAGTTTTAAAATAAAGACTAAAAGTCTTTCAATCTTAATACTTATAAGACTTTCATTCTTAATATTAAGACTTTCAGTCTTAATATAAGACCTACAGTTTTAATATAACACTACTATAAAAAAGTTCGCGGAAGACGATTTTGCATGTCCGAAACGCTGCTAGCGCTATAAAAGAAAATCATTTTTGGTCCGAATCATTTCTTGTAATGAAAGATGAATTCATTACTATAAGCAGAAACATAATAGATCGTATGTAAACCCGACCAACCAGCCCAACCGACACCAAAGCCAAATATCCAAGGCTCAAAGTAATAACCTGTATTTGGTGGAACCAAGAGGGACTTAACTATTATGAGCTGCTGGAATCTGGCCTCTGGAATTCTTGGTATCAAAAGATGAGCAGTTCTTTTGACATGAAATCAATATGTTGCAAAAAAAAATGGGAAAAGATCATAGCTAGCAATGGCCAATACTTTGAAGAAATGTATATTGTACAAATGCTAGAAAATAAAAGTTAAAAATTAAAAAAAATCACGCATTTATAAGTGTGACATCCAATATAAAATTTAATGAATATAAAAATATTTCTGGTTGTGACGTTAAAAAAAAGAAAACGTCATTTAAAAATTAGAAGAACCTTTAGTAGCTCATCTTGCTAACAGCAAATTAAAAGAAATAACTTTTCAGTCGCAGCTCGTAGCTACAGTTATAATATGTATGTACATATGTATGTAAGTATGTATTAGTACTTGTATAAACACAACATAAATATGTAATTCGAAAATGTCAATATTGTTTAAGTTTTGCGTTGTGTTTTATATGACAATATATAATATGTATGAGAACGGCTAAGTGTACATACATACTACATACCTATACATAATATCATGTAGCAGTTTGCATGTGTAGTACTGCGACTAACCATCTCTGGCAATTATAGTCAACTGTGGTGACAACTAGTTGCCGCATACAAGCACAAGAATTTCTAATTTTAGTTAAACAGTATCTACATACATACATATATAGATAGATAACTAAAAACACTTATTCAAAAACTTCGAAACATGGTATAAATATTTGTGTTTGAGTGTTTTTTATTATTAGTTTCTGCATAATTTATTTGCCATATCAATTATGTACAAATTTACTCCCCTTTTTTTCCAATATAAAATATTGTACTAACATCACTGGTTGTACATTAACTACTACTGGTCTGTATTTTGCCTATAGGTTATGTTAGGTGTAGAGTGTGAGTTCCATTTATGGATGCTAATAAATTAAGAAGGCATAACCTTATGCTTAAGCTATAAATTATACTACTATTTTTAAAAAAGACCTCGATGTTAAAGGTCACTGATTCAAATACGTATGTAGTTTAGTACTTGTAGTTTACATAAATATACAATAGCTACTCTGTATATTTGTATTTGCAAGTACAATATTTAATATACATAGTTATTTAAAGTCTAACAATTAAAGTTTTTAGACATGTGTATTGGAAATTAAAATTAAAATGAAAATGAATTAAAATTTATATTTGATTATATCCATAACACCTACATGCAGCTATAATTCTAAATATAGACAGTTTGCAAATTAAGTCTATGTACTTCAGTGGTTCTTTGGGTGCAATATAAATTATGGAAACATTATTACTGTTTTTAGCTATTAGGTGTATAACTTAAAAATGCGGAATTTTTTTTAAATTTATAGCTTGTATTTTTTAACATTTGTAGAATATAAATTTATTCAAAGTATTGGCTATTGTTAGCTAAGACATTTTCCCATCTTTCTAACAACATATGGAATTTGCGCCAAAAGAAATACTCTTTTTTTCCAAAATAATTTTGGATACCCTGTTCTGAAGTAAAACGTATCCCAGAGAGAGAGTGTCCTGCATCCATAAAAACATATAGTAGTTTAACGGGATAAGGTCTGGACTATAAGACAGGTGAGGTAAAACTTCCCAAACACGTCTTTCTAAATAATATTCAACAGTAGTTTGCAACATGTGGCCGAGCGTTGTCATGATGAAATATTAATAGCGCAATTCATAACCTTGTGCAAATGGTATTGCATCATTGTATTTGCAAAAAGTTTTAGCATATTTTTTGCTCTTGCTGTGTATTTTGTTAGTGTTGAGCAAAAGTAAGTAAGATTGTGATTGGCGGCAAATACTAATGCCCTTATCCATTGTATGGAAATTTCCACAAAATTTGCTTTATAAACCTCTTATAAACCTGTTGTAAGTTTTTATGAATAAGAGAGTAAGCGTTTTTCGATCAATGCTTGCTTTAGTTGCATTCGGTGACCTGTAATGGTGTGGTCAAATTTCAGCAGTTCATAAGAGATAGGACCCTTTTGTTCTTACCAACCACAGAGCATTACCGTAGCACCATGGTTATTTGGCTTTGGTGCCGATTTGACTAGTGGAGCGGGCTTCAAATACAATCTCTTCCGCTTCGTTTATCATAATTTATTAATTTTTCATCGCAAGTTTTTTTCATCCGTGCAAAAATGATTTCTATTTATCGCGATTAGGCAGTATTTCGGATATATAAAATCTTCTTTGAAGGTTTCTGGGCTTCAATTTGGTATGCAATTTCCCTGCTTTTGGATGAATCCTGTTGCTGGCAAAAGTTTTGAAATTGCTGCTTGAGTATCTCTCAATAATTCTGCTAGTTCTTGTTGAAATTGACAACAATTTTCAAGGAGTTAAATTTTTGATCTTCAAATTTTTGTTGGGTGATCTGTGTGCTTTTTGTCTATCATCATTTCTGAAACGCACATTAATACACAACAAAATATAATTGAAGTCAGTGATAGAAAATTCAATACTATTGTACTATTTTCAGTACTTTTTCAAAACAAAAATAACACAGTACCACCACATCATATTTAGTACTCTTTGTTTGTTTTGCTTTGTTCCCTGTTTAGAAATCCAGCTTTACTATTTTTATAATCATTGACAACATTGGCTTCAAAACAAGAACATAAGGAATGCACAAGTTCATTAAGCTAGATTTACACGATTGAAATTTTCTTCAAAATGCTTCAAACTCGTGTAAACAGCAAAAATTCTTCAAAATTTATTTACTTAATAGTTATTAAAGAAATAAATTTTGCTGTTTACACATACAAAAGAAAGATAAAAATTTTGGAAAATTGAATTTTGAGAATGTAATACTCTACACCCAGAATTGGGCGGTATATGGGAGCTATGACATATTATGGACCGATCATCCAAAAATGTTGTGGAATGATCTCTGAGCAATTAAATATTGTTTGTGATTAATTAAATCTCGATTAAACACTTTTAACAAATTTATACATGTTAAGGGGACTTTCAGAATGTGTAGTTTTGACTAATTATGGCCCAAACTTTATAACATTAGGTGTCATGATTTCTCTATATACAAGACTTATTTGTATTAAATTTTATTTGAATATCAAATTTTTTTTAAAAGATTTATGGTCGTTAGAGTGATTTTTGAAAGTGGACCTTACATGAGATCCACGAATAATTATGGAACGCTCAGTATAAAATTAGGTTTAAATACCAAGGTTTTTAAAAGTGATTCTTTAAAGTGATTTTAGCAAGTTGGCCTTATACGGGAGCCTTATACGGACCGATCTGCACACAATTTGTAGATGTGATTAGGTTTCATGTACAACTTATTTGTGGTGAAATATGTTTGGATACGTACATAAATCAAACAGTTATGACCAATAAGTCCCTATTTCGGGAGGACATTTGTATGGGGGCTAGGTGAAATAATAGATCGATTTCAATTAATTTCAATCCCAATCGTTCTTATATAGGGCGAAAAAATGTGAAATATCGAAATATTTTCAAAATTGCCTACAAGCTTTACATAGGCAGCCAACCAAACTGACAAAACCGACTTAGGAAGTGATCCTGAGTCGTTCCGTATACTTTAACGTTAATGTTAGTTTATTATATTTGGGCGTTACAAACATCTGTACAAATCCAATATACCTTCTCCATTATGGTGGTGTAGGGTATAAAAATTGATGTTTTTTGGTTGCAAAAGGAAATCTGTAAATGTTATCTTAATTAAAAAAAAATTAATATCACAGCTTAAAAACACGGTCACATTTGGCAAATATTTGTTAAAAAAAGGTCAACCACTTGTTTTAGCACAAATTTGTTTGACGTTGTTTAGTCTTACAAGAATTTTGCAAGATCAAACAGCATCAAATAAATTAAAACTAAATATTTGTTGTGATTTGACATAAATAAGAAACGATTTTTAAAATAACACAGTACAACACATGATTTCGGGACTCAATTCTGATAATTGTTTATGAAAGTAGCCCCAAAAAGAAGAACTTCTGCATCATTCGTTGTTTGGTCATGTTACATCAAATAATAATTTAAAAACTAATTTGAAGTTAGTTAGCATCGTATAGGGAATTTGTCACGTTTTAGGCAAAATTTAGAACATTTTCAATTATTGTCACTATCCATCCTCGTTGAAGTTGAGGAATGATGCAGAAGTTCTTTTTTTTGGGGCTACTTTTATAAACAATTATCAGAATTGCGTAATGAATCAATCACCTGAAAAATGTTGTACTGTGTAAATAAACGAGTTCAAATTATTGTTATTTGGTGCTTATGCTGTTTTCGGCAAATATTTGTTAAGTGTGACCGTACCTTAACATACATATTTATCAAAAAAGCGTAACCCTTTATTTAGCCCAAATTAGTGTCATGTTGTTTAATATTGTAAGTTTTTTGTAACATCTATCTAACTATTACATCAAGTTTCACAATGATGCGGCTCTTTTTTTTCTTAAATACACTCTTATATTTAAATCAAATCTTTGCCCTATATATTTATTACTAAATAAAATAACAAGTATATACTCGTACTTATTTATTTACTATTATTTAAAAAAAATTTCAACTTACAAACAACACAACATGATGTAATTTGATATAAATCTCTATTAGCATGACCACTTACTATAAAACGAACTTTAAGTGCACAAAAATTTTGATTGAAAACTAATGTCATCTCAACAGAATGACTGACTGACTGACTGACTGACTGACTGAATAATGCATGTCTAAGTGACCCAGTTTCAAATAATAAAATAAAACTAGAATCAAATCAAATAATATAACAAACATAAAAAAGTGAATTTAGTTTAGTTTAATTGTTGACAACATGTTCAATTGTTAAGAGAGTGTGTCACACGAGCTGTGTTATTTGGTCCCGGTTACCAATGAATAAATTGAATGCAGCAAATGCATCAAACTATAATTTTACCAACAAGTTGTATACAATATAAAAGTATAAATAAAACCATCAAATGCCAAATGTATGAATATTCAAATCTAAAATTAGTTAGAAAACATATGTATCACTGCCAAAGGAAATTAATCAACCATTAAACTGTATACGCTACAATTGATTGATCAAAATTAATATTTAATAATAATAAAATAATAAATTTGCGGTAATAAATAAATAAACAACAAACATACATAATGCACTAGTTGTTAGAATATTATAAATGTGTAGTTTGAAATTGGGCACAAATTTATTAAGACAATAAAATTGTTTTCTAATATTTACGCACATAAGATAAATGACAATTGCTGACTGACATCAGAACAGAAAATGATGGAAAGAAAATGAAAATGATAGTATGTATGATATTAAATGGATATTTTCGATATGTGATTACCTTGGGTCCTGTCAAACAATTAGCGACATATTATCTCTCCTAATTTTATATAGAATTCTCGTTGACAGCCTTAATAGAAATTTCAATACGAGGGCGGTTCGGAAACTTCTCAGCCTAGAACAGAAAGCGTGGTATAAACGGAAAAAAGTTAAGTGTTTTGGAGACTTCCATCTCTGCTATGAACACATGTTGAATTTCTTTTTGATCTGCCAACTCCTTCAAATAGGTGTTGAAAAAAGACGCATCCGCGATTTTTTTACAATTGAAAAATTAGAAATACTTGGTGTCATTAAATATTTAACTAAAAAAAAATTATCGGGACAAGAAATTCATAATGATATGGTGAATGTGTATGAAAGTGCTCCTTCATATGCAACAGTAAACAATTGGGTTGCTAAATTTAAATGTGGTCGTACAAGCATTGAGGATATTAGCTATGTCCAAAAACAACAATAGAAATTATAGCCGAAGTGCATGATATAGTATTAAATGATCGACGAATAAAAGTGCGTAAAATCGCTAATATCATGGGCATCTTAAATGATCGAGTCCATTAAGAACTACAGATGAAAAAGCTTTCTGCAAGATGGGTGCCCCATTTGTTAACAGTCGACCAAAAACGTATAAGAATGAAAATTTCTCAAGCTTGTTTGGATAGTTTTAAGAAAAATAAAATTGATTTTAAGCACCGTTTTATAACTGTAGATGGGATATGGATCCACCACTGTACTCCAGTGGTAAAAGTGCAATCCAAGCAATGGATTGAAGCTGGAGGAAGGGCCCCAAAGATTGACAAAAACAATTCAATCGGCTGGTAAGTAATGGCAAAGGTTTTTTTTTGGGACTTCAAAGATATTTTATTGATTGACTATCTACAAAAGCGGAAAACAATAATTTCAGAGTACTATTGCAACATTTTTGATCAATTAAATGTAAAAATTCGTTAAAAACGTCCTGGCTTACAACACAAAAAAATAATTTTTCATCAAGACAACATACCAGCACACAAGAGTGTTTTAACAATGGCTAAAATCAATGAATTAAAGTACGAGTTGCTTGACCACCCACCTTATTCTCCTCATTTAGCTCCCAGTGACGTTTACCTCTTCCCAAATTTAAAAAAAAATCCTAGCTCAAATGAAGATGCAATTACAGTTTTAAACCACTATTTTGAAGGCCTTGAGAAAAACTATTTTAATCAAGGTATAGAATTGCTAGACAAGCGTTGAACTAAGTGTATTGAAGTTTCAGGAGATTGTATTAAAAAATAAATATGTTTTTGAAAAATTAACTATGCATTCTCTTTTTGTGTGAGGCTAAGAAGTTTCCGAACCGCCCTCGTATAGCAGGTTGTCAGTAAAGGTTAAGGGTTTTTTAACATTTTACTTGTTAATTAATATGTCAGCAAGTAAAATGTCGAAGGTTTAACAATTGTTATAATGAATTCAATTTCAATTTAGAATCCGTTAGTTTTCTATGTGAAACAATTCATGTACAGGTTATATTTTTTACACATATGCATGTGATAAATAATATTTACATGTTATTAATCACTTGTTACTGTCAAATATTTTCCATAACCTACTATTTATGATTTCGAATTTATTCATAAAACATTTGTATTATTTAAAATAAACAAATTTTAGTACTAATAATGGGCGGCGCCATGGTGTAACTATACAAGGTGCGTGCAGTAGCACAGCTGACTGACTTTGTTTACAATTTACTAATATCAAAAGTAATACTTTTTCAAGTGTTTTTGACAGTAGTACATTATTTTACACAAACAAAATGCCTGTTGTTTCTGTATTGTGTTGTATTTGTTGCCGGTTTGCACTCACCTTATATAGTTACACCATGATTATTTAAAATATACGAATTTTGGTACTAATAATGGGCGGCGCTAAGCGCATTTTTTAACATTTACAAACAATTTATGAATTAATTATTCAGCAGACTAATCTTATTGAATTTTTCAATGTTTAATAAATTTCATGAAGTACATTTTTAAGCATTTAAATATTTGTCATATATTTTAAACTCTTACTCACTTCATATTTAAATCCTCTCTTTTCAGGCCAAAGCTTTAGGAAAAGTTCTCTTCGAACAAGTCTGCCGACAATTAAATCTCTTGGAAGCCGATTATTTCGGCTTGGAATACCAAGAGAAATCAACACAAACTAAATATTGGTTAGATTTAGAGAAGCCCTTAAATCGTCAAGTGGGTCTTTCCCTAGTAGATCCAATGTTACGTTTCTGTGTAAAATTCTATACGCCAGATCCATCGCAATTGGAAGAGGAGTATACAAGGTGAGTAAAAGTTTTTCGAAATTAAAAATTGTATACATATAAAATCTAATGCATTTCGTTATTTTCTAGATATTTATTTTGTTTACAAGTCAAACGTGATTTGGCCACCGGCAGTTTACAGTGCAATGAAAATACCGCCGCCATTATGGCCAGCTATATAGTGCAGGCCTCGTGTGGTGATTATGTGGCGGAGGATTATCCCGATCATACGTATTTGTCATCGTATCGATTTGTACCAAATCAGGATGCACCAATGCAAAGGAAAATCATGGAGAATCATAAAAAGCATGTGTAAGTACATATATTATTCAAATTAATAAAAAGAATCTATAAATTGGAATAAAATCGGTTGTCTAACAAGTTATTGAAATCAAGTCAGTTCAAATTTTCTTGACCATATGTATTTCAGCAATGTCTAGAAATTTCTGGTCTTCTGGCAAACAATGCAATACATGTTAGTTTTTAAATGTTTTTGAGTATATTTTAAAATTTATATTTTTTTTAAATATAATTAACAAACACACACTGCGAAGCTTTTTGGCTTATGTGCAGGAAACACCCAGAGTCTTTGGCGGGAATCGAACCCGCAACCATCTGATTGATAGTCCGACACACTATCACCTAGGCTATCGGAGCACCCTTCGTCATTCGTAATATATGTTACTGAAACCGAGTCAGATTAAAGTTAGACGGTTATTTCAGATAGAATGATCTGGTATTCTAAAAAACATAAATTTTTAACTCAAACTGAAAACAGAATTTTTTAAAAAAAAATAATTTTGTTCATTTTACAGTGGCCAATCTCCAGCAGAAGCCGATTTAAACCTCTTAGAAACCGCCAGACGTTGTGAACTATATGGCATGAAAATGCATCCTGCCATGGATCATGATGGCATGCCATTAAATTTAGCCGTTGCCCATATGGGTATAGCAGTCTTCCAAAATCTAACGCGCATCAATACATTCTCTTGGGCTAAAATACGTAAAATATCATTTAAACGTAAACGTTTCCTAGTTAAATTACATCCTGAAGGTTATGTAAGTTAAACAACAAATTGTATCCTTAATAATTTATCAAAATTTGGTTATTTTGTGTGCCATTTCTCTCTTTTACCCAGGGCTATTATAATAATACGGTAGAATTTTTATTTCCTGGCCGTAATCAATGTAAAAACTTTTGGAAAAAATGTGTAGAAAATCATGGTTTCTTCCGTTGTACTGTTGTCCAAAATACACCGCGTCGCAAGACCAGAGTCATGTCTAGAGGCAGTTCATTTCGGTAAGTGTTTGTTTTATTTACATACGAGGATGTATATTTATGGCTTAATCGTAATCGTACTAATTGGTTATTCTTTTTTTTTCTTTTTTGTTTCTATATTATGATTTATAGTTATAGTGGGCGTACCCAAAAACAAATTATTGATTTTGTTCGTGAAAACTATGTAAAAAGACAAAACTTCCAAAGGTAAGTTAAAAGAAGTTAACTCTTTTCACTTGTAATTATATTTTTACAATTTTTCTTTTGTTTTTTCGTTGAGAACTACATATGTACATGTTGAGAACTACAAAAAAAAGAAAAAAAACGCAGTCAAGTTTTTTAATGAGTTGGAAAGGGTGTGACAATAATATGATTACTTTTCTATTGCTTTGGATAATTTAATGTTACTTAAAATAAAGCCAATAATGCGTTGAAGTTTGTGACTGTAATCACTTTTTATTATATATTTAAATCGTTTTATAATTTTTCATTAAAAAAAACGGTTTACATTTGATTTCCTTTATTTATTTTTCTTTCCAAAAAGTAGCGTACTTTTCGCGCATTCTTGGCATTTTTTTAAAGTCGTTCATATTTTTTTATAATATTTAATTAATTAAAATTATTTCTATATTTTTGAATGGTAGACTCAATTACCTCTCTGCTGATATAAAATTTGTCTACCATTACAATCAAGTATAAAGCAAATATCCATACAAAATTTGCTTTATAAGCCTGTTATAAACCTTTGACAAGTTTTATGAATAAGGGGGTAAAAGTTTAGGATTAGGCTGAATATTGATTTTTTGAACGTGTTTAGACTCTACTAAAATGACATAATAGATCTAATTATACACATTTATCTGGTATACTAGTAGATTTGAGTTCAAATTCCCTGGCTTATTTGCGGAAATAATTTTTAATTAGAGCAGTCATGGGCGAAATTGAAATTTATTTATGTGTTTTTTTTTAAATGAGCATTTATTTCTTGCTAATTAATAATGCTGATTAGCACGTGTGCAAGCAAGGTCTCCCTACGCAATTTTTTAACTGTTTATGATTCTCTCTCTTAATACACAAATCTCTCTGCTGCTTAACCAACAGAAATATAAACATCACAGTATGTTTTTGCCCACCTCTGATTTAGAAACTTGTAGAGAAATTAATAAAATAAATACTTTAGTTTATTTAAAAACCCTATTAGTTTCAAAATACGAACTTTAACGAATATTGAGATATTTTTTTTTTTAAATATTTATCTTTAACAAAAGTTTTATTAAATATAATCTATGTCACACCTACTACTTAATACTAATATATACTCATTAAAAGACTTTACTTGAAAATTGCTTTTAATTTGTTAAAATATTTAATTTACTTTTTTATATAAAACAAATTTTTTTAAAACAACTTATTCGTTTCTCTCTTAATTTTCTTGTTTTGTTCATTTTACGTGTATCACCTGCATCAAAACCATCAACACCATAAATATTTTCATTTTTTTTTTTTGGTTTCCTTAACGTTTTAATTACCAACTTTTTTTCTAAAACAAAATTTTTCTAAAAAAAAATACGCTTTTTTTTCTACCCAAAATGAAAAATACAAACCTGGCTATAAAACTCAAATATTGTATATGTATGTTTTTTATTCAAAATTTGCATAATCTTCTATTTAACAAAAAACAAATAAGCGAAAAGAAAACAAAAATCATGTACATTATTAATTTACTTTATGGTGCAAAAGAAGGAAGTTTACAAAAAATAAGTTAAAACTCTTAACAAAAGAAAGAAACAAAAAAAAAAACAAAAAGAAAAGCAATTTTAGAAAAGAGAAGAGGATTTCTAAAAAGAAAACAAAATAATATATTTAAATATTAAACAACTAATTGGTTACAAAGTTTAACAAACACAAATTATTTCTTTTAGTTTTTCAATAAATAAAATTTTTATTTTATTTTTGTTTTTGTTTATTACTTTTTTTGTTTTTTTTTCTAAGTGTATGTGTGTTAACAGTTTTTAAATTGTGCATTTTTTAAGTTTCTAAAATATTTTCCCCTAACAAAACTTCCCCCTTTACATGGCAATTTGTGAACAATGTTTAACTAATTGGCAGAATTAATTATATACTTATATGTATTCTATAATATTGTTTTTAATTTAGCTTTAAATATTTTAATTTCACATTGATTTGAATATTTTATTTTCATTTGAAACATTTGTCATTCCCATGATCATTTACATTTAGATGTTTCATTCATGCCAGGACATGTTTTTATTCTTTTTTTTTATTAAATGTTTGTTTGATTTGTACTCGTAGCAAATGTTAGTTTTTCATCAACACCTCATCCACTGACTTGAAATTTATTCATCCATTACCTAATGTGTGTTGTGTGTTTCTTATTTTTCATTTCGTCCTTTTAGATGACACTTGTAATAGTTTCAAAGAGACATTAATATTTCATAGTTTACATCTGTAACTGTAAATTTACTTACATGTTATAGTATATACATACAAACATATGTTTGTGTGTATCTAAATATCCTTTTTTTGACCTTAGTATATGTGTGTAAGTTTTAGTTTTTTTTCCTCTTTCATTTCTTTACATATACTTATAGAGTTAATAATTAATAGTTGTCTGTATGTGTTTTTCTGTAAGTGTATATGTATGACCTTTCACCTATAGTTGTTGTTATCCTTCTGAGTTTATCTACTTATACATAGTTTAGTACCATATCTAGCACATTCATTATTCATTTTTCAATCAGGTCTATTTTTTTTTACATTTCTGCTTTATTAAACATTTTAATAACTTCGTAGTGGTTTGCTTAGTAATGTAGTATGTTAATTTACTCTACATCACCATGGTGAGGAGGGTATATAGGATTTGTGCTGATGTTTATAACGCTTAAAAATATTAGTCCAACACCCACCTTAAAGAACACAGAATCGCTTCCTGAGTAGATTTAACGGTTTCCGTTCGTCCATCTAGCTGGCTGTCAATGTAAATCTTGTGCGCAAAGTATATGTCGCAATTTTGAAGATATTTCGATAAAATTTGGTACATGATTTTTTTTTTGCCCAAGGACGGTTGGGATTGAAATTGTTGTAAATCGGTTTTTTATTTCACCTAACCTTCTTACAAACGTCGTCCCAAAATAGGGTTTGAAATGTTTCACATCTACAAATTTTTGTGCAGATAAGTCAATAAAAAATAATTGGCTATAGCTCCCATATAACACCCACATCCAGAAATCACTTTAACGACCACAAATCTTTTAAAAATGTTAGTATCCAAATAAAATTCAACACAAATAAGTTTCATGTATACAGAAATCGTGACACCTAATTCTATAACGGCCGGTTCATAATTATAAGATTCCCTTCGAAAATCACTTTAAGATGTATAAATCTTTTAAAAGTAAATATAATAGATAATATTTATTTGCACAGAAGTCATGCCAGTAAAATTTTGGATGATGGGTCCATAATAGGTCCAAGATCCCATATAGCGCCCATGTCTGAGAAACTGTTTTTGCACATTTACTGTAGGGTGTAGGGTATTTTATGGGCTTGCCCGACTATACTTTCTTACTTGTTTTTAATTGGTCAATATTAATAATGCAAGTAAGAATGAATATGGATATAAGCCCATCTACGGATGGATTAACCTGTGTCATGAACATCGCTGAACATGAAATTTTTTTTCACGTTGTTTAGTGTATATTTTAACATTATTAGAAATGAATTTAAACAGCTATAAGATCTGGTAAGTCCCAATTTACACGAAGCAATTTTTATTGGAAATATTGATACAATTTTTTTCTTGAAATTTCTTCGGTGTTCACACAGCCCAATTTTTATTGCTTAAATCGCTTGTATTTATATTTGAGAGTATAGACACATTTGTATACACATAAGTAATAGGAATAAGGGAGTAACACAAATTGCTAGTACAAACAAACAGCCTAGCTTAAAGAATTGCTTCATGCAAATTGGGACAAAAGTAGCCTTTTAATTATTATTTCACATTTAATGATTTTGAGGCAAAATGCAAGAATTGGCTGTATAACTATACCCATGAGGAAAATGTCATGGGTTTAACTTTGTAGGCCTTCTAAAATACATGCTTACACATTCTTAAAGAATCGATACCCATTCGTCACTGCCTTCTCTCAGAAGATATATAAATTTCTTCTTCTGGTACATATATACAATGAGGGACTTAAGTCTTAAGTCAAAGAGTACCAGAAAAAATGTTTAAACCACAAAATTCAATTCCATTTTAATTACTCTCTCAAAGAAATAAATGTTTTTTCTTTAAAAATAACGGTAACTATGAAAAATAACTAACTATGAAAAAAATCTGAAATAAAGAGAGTCAAGAGTCTTCATATACTACATTCTCTTCTGCTTTATTTATAATTTAAAAAGAGTTGCAGTTCAAATATCGTTAGTTTTTTTGCAAATCAGGTAGTACATGACTGTTGAATTACTTTTTGGCAGTTTATCAGTCAAACAAGCTGTTACAAATTAAAGCTAGATTTACACGATTGAAATTTTCTTCAAAATGTTTCAAACTCGTGTAAACAGCAAAAATTCTTCAAAATTTATTTATTTAATAGTTTTTAATAGTTATTAAATAAATAAATTTTGAAGAAATTTATCTGTTTATACGAGTTTGAGCACGCGTAAAGACGTTATTTAAGAACAAAAAAAAAATTAAAATCTTACCGCGCAATCAGTAAACTATTTAACAAACTATTATATATATATAGTTGGTACAAAATCCAAAAAGTGATTTTCATCTTTGACTCGGATACTGGCTTTTTTTGGTTGCAAAATTTATAGTGCAGTAAACTTCTCTTTTGACTGAAACAAAACTAATATTCGTAAATAATTTTTTACTAAAAGAAAATTATGTATGCATATTTCCACCAAATGTCGATAAGCTTTTTCCACCAAATTGAAATGAGAAAATAAATAAGAAACTGAATTGTATTGCCTGCAAATAGGGTGTTTTCCGTTTACGAACATTTCTAAACAGATTTACCGAAGTCTATCCATCGCTACATGTCGCTAATTTAAAAATATAGTAATTTTCATCGTCATTGGCCCAAATTAATTTATTGAAATTGATGTTATCGTTCATTATTATTTTTCAAATTTTAGATAGCAAATTCGTTATATTTCAATCGAAGATAAATAAAGATATGAATCAGCTGATTCAAGTAATATGGCAACATTACGAAATAAGAAATGTCAAAATTGCCGTAATTTGAAAGATGGTCAAATATAATGCAAAACGTCAAAAAACGTGACGAAGTTCGAGATTACTTTTCTGACAGCTGTCATTAATTATATATCTGTATTAATTGCTAATTCCAAATTTTTTCTCAATTAAAATATATGCTATAATCTATGTTTATCTACCTTATTGTTTGGCAAAATACTGACCGAAATACGAATTTTGACTAAAATCTGAATATTCTAAGGAACAAATAATATCGAAACCATATGCTTTTTTGAAAAAAAACTAATTTTGTTTTTTTTTTGCAAATACTTCTACTTTGTACAGTACTGAACTTAAGGATAAAGGCATTTTCATGATCTATTTCAATAAATAAATACTTTTGTATTCAAAAACAATCTCACATAATATTGATACATATTGAACAATTTTAATATACTATTAGATTGGTTCTAGGTTTTAAGACCGATTCTCTGTAAATATTGGGTGGTATTATTGATTCCGAATGGAAAGGAAAACTAAGCGGAAAGAAATTTCGTTCGATATGTAATATATAATTATTCATTCCTGCGGCATGCCGCAATACTGTCTGTGTAAAGATTATATCGTAAAAAGGAAAAATAAAAAAAATTCTTTCCGCAATCGTGGAACGGAATAAATAATTCGACCCATTATAATTTATGTATTCTAAAATGTATAATAAATAATAATATTAGATATATTTAATAGCGACAAAGTAATTATTCAAAGATCTAAAGCCATTAAATTTTAAAATTAAGTTCCGGTCGCATAGATTTTTATAAAATTATACCCTACCATAGTGATGAGGCCATATTGGATTTCTGCTGATGTTTGTAAAGCCAATAAATATTAGCCCAACACGCTACTTAAAGTATAAAGTCCGTCCGTCCATGTAAATCTTGTGCGCAAAGTACAGTTCACAATTTTGAAGATATTTCGATAAAATTCGGTACATGATATTTTTTTGACCCAAGAACGGTTGGGATTAAAATTGGTTGAAAGCGGTCTCATACAAATGTGTTTCCGTAATAGGGGTTTATTGGTCATAAATGTTTGATTTATGCACATATCCAAACAAATTTCGCTAAAAATAAGTTGAACATGAAGTCTAATCATATTTACAAATTGTGTATTGATGGGTCCACAGTTGATCATAGCTCCCATATAAGGCGCACTTGCGAAAATCACTTTAACGACCAGAAATCTTTTAAAATGTTGGTAACCAAATAAAATACAACATAAATTAGTTTCATATACTTATACAGAAGTCATGACACCTAATTTTATAACGGTCGGTCCATAATTAGTCAAAGCTTCCATATAAGACCCAATTCGAAAATCATGTATTATTAAAAAAAAACAAGATAAAATTTAACACAAAAAAATTAATATGCACCGAAGTCATGCCACTAAATTTTTAGATGATAGGTCCATAATAGGTCATAACTCCCATATAGCGCCTATTTCTGAAAAACTGTTTTTACACATATACATGAATGTAGGATATTAAATGGTCGGTCTTGAAATTTTAATTAATCTATTTCGTAAAGGATCTGTATCCGTTTGTATTGTTTTGCGCGGCCATTCTCGGAGACACACAGATTTTTCTTGATCAAATATAGTAACATCTTTGTAAGTTTCTTTTATGAACAATTTTGCGTTATTTTTAAGTACTATATGTGCTTAAGATTTGTACTTTTTGGAAGCTTTAGCTTCTTTTTGAAATTATTTAAGCCGACAATGTCCTATTATGATTTTCCATTGCTCATCAGAAGTACAAATATATTACGATTGATTTAATGTTTTGACATTTCATGTATTACTTTCTATTTTTTAAATAATTTTTAAACTTATTTTTACAAACTCAGGATTATGTTGAGCGTTCGTAATCTTGATGTACATAGGGTAAATGCATGTAAATTTGATTGTATTACATAATTACCCATCAAATTATTAAGAATTTAAGAGAATTATACATATTTGTAGTTAAAATTTTACAATTAAATATTCCAACCATGGTGTAAGTATACAAGGTGAGTGCAGTAGCACAGCTGACTGACTTTGTTTACAATTTACTTATGTCAAAAGTAATACTCTTTCAAGTGTTTTTGACAGTAGTACATTATTTTACACAAGCAAAATGCCTATTGTTTCTGTATTGTGTTGTATTTGTTGCCAATTTGCACTCGCCTTGTACAATTACACATGATTCCAACTTTTGTTTAAAACTCGTCCACTAGTTTTTTAATACTTTTTAGTTATTAGTTTTTTATTGATTTTATTATTGACTTTTTTCATTACTTTGTTAAAAAAAACGAACAAAAAACCTTTTTTATGCAAAAAAAACCACATTAAATCACAATTAAAATAAAAACCAATAAATCAGTTTAATTTCAATTTAAAATCAAATAAATTAAAAGCAATTTTCTTAAAATTTAAATTTAACTAGAGAAAAAATACTAAATAAATAATTAAATAAAAAACGAAAATTAAAATGAAAAGATGATAAATTTTGTTTAAGAAAAAAACGTGGTATCTATCCTCTTGTCTTTTCTTTTCTTGCTGCAGGTCACAATCATTCCGGCAAGGGCCATTGAATGCAAGTAGCCGAAGTCAATCGCATACATATGTGAACTCCAGCATTTCAGCCAATCCCTTACTCCCAATCGATACCGGTTTGTATTTATTTTTTTAGTTTTTCTGTTTCATTTTCTTATTTATTTGTTTTATTGTTTAATTTTTTAATATTTTTTTTTGAATTACAATCTTAAAAAGTGCATTTTTATTGGTAACTAGCTAATTAGATTTCTAAAATCTTGATTTCACTTCATGGACTTTAATTAGTTTGAACTTAATTTGAAATGTTTACTTATTTTACTTATTTTAGCAGCCTGGGATTATCGCAATCAATGCAGCGACTCGATGACGCCTTCTCTGACGAAGAGGGGAGCGGATACCTTGGATCGCCAACAAGGCAATCCTACCGACCGCAAGCATTCTCAAGTAATATTGCTTTGAAATTTATTACGTTTAAGCACGATTTAATTTTGTTGTTTTAATTCTGTTAAAAGGTCACAGCAGCCCAGGTGGAGATTTATCAGACGAAGAATTATGCCTCGGCATCGCCGGACTCGGCGGAACAATCACACCACTCGGCAGCGGCTGTGGCGGACTATCAAATGAATGCGAATCGCTCTGTTTCCCCTCAGGGTCCACAATCATGGACTTCACCCCAACACAGCAACAACACCAACACTCATCATCTAACACCCCAACAGCAACAACAACGCGCTCAAGATCCGGCTCGTGCGCATCAAAACGATCACAATATCGGTAAGTTGTACATATTCGTTAACTTTATTATTTCTTTTTAAGAGTTTTTAAGGTTCATTTGCAGAGAGGAGCTAAAACTCTCTGTAAATGTCAGCATTTAGAAATTACATCTTTTTTCGATATCGTTCTTTAAAAATTTAGTTTTTTCTCAAAGTTTTTTTAAATATAATTTGCAGTTTCTTCGTTTAATTTCTAGCGATTTGTATAATTTTGATCAGTTTTTTAGCTATGTATTTTTAAAGTTTTAAAAACAAAAATATTACATTCAAAACTATCGGTTTTTTAAAGTTTTTACGTTTCAAGTGTTTGTTTTTGTGTTGAAAACCTCTAGTGAATTTTGAGTTTTTAAAGTGATTTATTAAAAAAAAACGAAAATATGATTTAATTATTTAGCAATTGAGCATGCCACCCATCTACTTTTGAGTTACAAGTGTTTTACAGATTTTATTTTATAAGTTAAATTTTTATGGTTTGTATTCCTTCTTATAAAAAACGAAAAAAAGCATGAGCAACTGCCAATCCAACAAAGTTTTAAATACGAGTATATTAAATTTAACTCTTTTGTCTGATTCTATTTTTGTATAATTGAAAACAAATAAACATGTCTTACTGGATGATGATGTCAACAGGTCTGAGCCACTTGTCCCACTTATACAGCAGCAACACCCCTCGTCGAGTCTCAGTGGCCTCGCAGGCGTATGTCCCTGCGTCGCCGCAACTCAACAATGTCAACACCATCAACAACAGCAGCAGCAATCATTACAGTCTGCGCACTATGCAGGCCACCACCAATACGGTGGCTCTCTCAGCGAATCTGAGCAGCTCTATGGAATTGGAACAGGAGGAGGAGGAGGAGGAAGTGGAGGAGGAGATGGAAGAATTGTTACAGGCCCAGGCTCAAATGCAGGAGGAATTGGTGGAATCGGATTTGCCCGAGGAGGAAGTGGATTCGGACTTGACACAATCTACCACCAATCGGGAGAGTATGCAGTCGGCGGTGGCAACAATAATTGTCCCTCCTCCGCCGCATCGCTTACCGGAGTCCCCATCTCAAGCTGTCATCCCCCTTCATTATAGCAGTACCAATTATTCGATGTCTAAACACAACATGTTAAATAACAATGCAACCTCTACAGAAACCGAAACAGACAACATTATCTACACCGACATCAATGATATCGGTCATTACAAGTATCCCGACTTCAATACGGCCAAAATGGAGAATAAAATCAACAATAGTGAGACTCTTAATCTCAATGATCGTAACGACATTTATGCTACAGTAAATCGTAAAACCAAATCGAAGACCCGTGAAAAACATTTCTCTGATGAATTCATCGATGAGTCCATTTTACAGTATACGCGCTCGAAACAGTTGGGTATGGCCGCCGATATACGCATGCCTTTAAGTTCTACTACTTTGGCTGAACCCCAGGAACAGCAAACATTTTCCAGTTTAAATTATCAATATCATAACGATTTAAATCATCCCTCGGACTCTTCTTCCTCTTATTTTGGCACTGGCTTCAATACAAAGAAGTATGCCACAACAACAAAGGCAGATCGGGTAAAACTAGCCTTCTCCGATAACTATCTTACACCCTCTGTGGACTCTCAAAGTTCTGCGTCAGGCGTTAATATGCCTAGACATACTCATTCTTTGCCTAGAAACTCCGAATTATCGGGAGTAGATTCCGTTGACTCTTACGACAGTCATTATTTGACCCATCATTCTATAGGTCACTTACCCAAAACTTCGAATATTGGCCAACATATAACAGGCTATAGGTTGTATCATGCCCAAGATATACCCAAGTCACAGGTATTAGTAGTAGATGATCGCAGCTCCTCTGGTTCGCCCCTAGATCGTTTTAAAACTTCTTCTGAAAAGTTAGAATATCAAATGTCTTCCTCAAATTTATATTCCACTGCTTCGTATAACAAGAACGGCACCGGACATGAAGACGCGGAAGAGGATGATGATGTAGAAGACGAGATAGATGTCGAAGTTGATGACGACGATGAGGAAGGTGAGGAGAATATATACGACCAAGTCGAGAAGGAATCTTGGTTGAAAAGCTCTTCTTGCAAAGACCTTTATGATTTTTCCCATTACGATCGTGAAAAATCGAAACCAATGACTGCTTTTGATAAAGATTTCTTCTCATTTAATCGCATCGATTCTCCAGTTACCCGTTATGATGACTCTCGCCACTCTTTGTATTTTACCAAAAACCATTCGATTGACGCCACCCAAGATGTTTCGCCTTTGACTCATTCAAAGGTCTACTCCTCGAGTTATCCGGGTAGTACTTATAATACCCAAGAACATCAGGCAAATCATAGACGAGGCTATGGTCATCATGTTGACTACTGTGGGTCTCAAGATGATATATCACAAGATAGCTATGAGCTATTGGAGAAATATGATATTGATTTCTTTAGTGGTCGTCGACGGTCTGAAGATCATATGCGTTCTTGTTCCTTAGATTCGGGTAATTATATACCCACCGATGACGAATCAGATATCGAACAGCACAAATACAGGTCCGCCATGGATGTCAAGTGTAAATCAGCGGTAGAGTTAATGAACGAAATTTGGGATTCGGAAGATCCCAGATATTTGCCTCGCGAAAAGTTAAGTGTAAAATCAGATGGTAATTTTTACAAGAAAATCAAAGGTACTCTGTCACGCACCTCGAGTAATGAAAGCAGGTCTGAAATTTATGAAACTAAGATTTCAAGAAGCTCTGATTCTAGTAAGAAGTCTCGTGATAGTCTTTATCATACCGATAGCAAAAAGTCTAGGGAAACCACTAAAAGCAAGACTTCTGTGGCTTCAAGCCAAGATTCCAAAGAGTCTTTGGTAGGAGACTATCTGGGTAAAAATTATGAAATGCCTACCACCACGGGTAAGAAGTACAGACACTTGAGTAAGAAAGAGAAATATGAAAAGTTTTTACAGTCTAGCCAAGAGTCAAAAAGTGATTATTATGATGCTGTCGAGGCGGTAGAAACAGAAAGTTTGTGTGGCAGACCTAAGGTCAAGTCACACGACTGTCTGCTTTCCGATACACATGGTTCTTCAGCTAATAGTTCTTTCTATGACAGTCGTGATATTTATTCCACTTTTCCAAGTAATAAATCAGCCAAAACATCTAAAGTCCATTCAATTAGTTTGCAAAATGTAGAAATCGAGAGAAATTCAAAATCTTTTAGTTCAAGGTCACCAGATTCGGCCAATACTCCCAAGAGGAAAGAAGAAAAAGAAATCCAAACTAATGATTCCATTGACCAAACGGCACCTTTTAAAAAGTCCGATTCTCAGTCTTGTAAGATTTCTTCATTTAGGCGTAGGTCGGACAGTGAGAATATCTTTAGTTTTGATCGTGATCGTATAGAATGTTTACAAAATTATGGTAAACAATGGGAATCACCCAGTAAAGAAGAGAGAACTAAACAAAGTCCCGAGTATCCTTTAACACCTGAACTAGTGTCTGAGTTCGAGAAACAACAGGCCAGAGCTAAAAATCAAATCATCACACGCAAAGAAGAACTAATTGCAAAGACACATTTTGAGGAATATAATCCCATAATGGTGCCTTTGAATTACAGCCATGCCACCGTCGAAAGAACCAAAAGTGATCCCAATTCATTGGCAAATCGCAATCGATTGGGTAGTAATTCGAGACGACATGTGTTAATGCATCAGAAATCTATTGACTTGACACCTGCCGATTCTAGCGACGAGGACTACATTTACAAACAAATACCAAGCGCTCCTCCCTTATGCAAGGCTCATGGCAACTTCGAAATGCCCAAATGCTATGATTCTCCAGTCAAAACACAAGATATACCCAAAATGGGGTTCGAAATGCCCAAATCATTCTTCCGCGAATACGAAAGACGTTTTACAAAGGTTCTGAAAGAAGACATACCGTATGTGTTACACAAGAGACATGTTATGAATGGCACTGCTCCCTCACCGAGTGAGAAGAAGCACAATAAACCTAAATCTCCCAAATCACCAAAATCACCCAAGTCTCCCAAATCACCGAAATCTCCCAAAGTGGATGCAAATAAGGTATTACATGCTCAAGAAGCCGACTTTTTACCCGATATCCTAGACAGTCTTTTACCAGCAGAAACCAAAGAATTTTTATTCACCCAAAACATAGATCTCTCTAAAGTGGATCCTATAACATTGGAAGTCGACAAAACTATTCCCATCATTCAGTTGTCCTCTCCCACTAAGCGCGATATAACCAAACAAATTGAACCTTCATTGCTGGAAAAACTCAACAAGAAACTCAGTCAAATTGAATCGGATTCAGCCACCAGTTCACGCACAGAAAGTTTGCAGCAACAAAAGAATAAATTAGAACAAAAACAAATGGAACTTATACAAAGTTTACGACAAGAATTACAAGCTAATGCCCGTAAGTCTCTCAAGGCCAGGGTTATACCAAAAACAAAGGTGTCAGGAAAACCAAAGAAAGGTAAAACACGTATAACTTCATTTTCCTCCGATGATGAAAGTTTAGATTCAGATGATGTATTTGGCTCAGCTGAGGCAATACCAGATCGTTTGGAATTCTCTCCACCACAATCACGCAAAGAGATCGAGCCTATATTGAGAATAGAACAGAGTCGTTTGATATCCGCCGCTTGGGGTAGAGGACAAACCATGAGTTCTACTGAAATTGAAGGATCTCCACCACAATGCCGACGCTTAGCCGAATTAGAGAGTCGCTATCACACCCAAAAGCTGGATCCACAATATGCTAATGCAACTGAACTAAGACGGATATCAGAACGTTCCATTTCAATACCATCCTCAGAGGATGAACCTAACATGCCAATACGCAATCGTATGGATGAATGCACGAATGATTATCAACGCAACGAAAATATACCTTCACCAATATTAGAGCATAACGAATTTTTCCGCAGCAACGATGACATCTACGAAACTTGTCACGAGGAAAAGATAACCGAATCGGATATTGACTATACACTCAAAAAGAAAACCTCGTCACGAACTGAATTCTCCAAATCTAAGGTTAAATTAATAGAAGAAATCATTGATTCATCGATGGTCATGAGATCCAGGGGTCATGCACCCATTTTATTCGCTCATGCTCGTCTAAATCTTTCCGAAGGTTCGGTTTCGCTACAAAGACAAAAGGCTACCTTGGAGTCGCCTACTACAGAAAGACGCACAAAAAGTTTAGATACACCTGTAATATCACTTCACAGACTACCACCCATGAATGCTTTCTCCTCCAAAGATGATACTGTAGGTTTTGAAGAGGAAGCCGAAATATTGGAAGAAAAATCATTGGAGCGTGTTAAACTTCAACAAGACGAGGATACAGCCGATAGTGTTCACTCCTGTGCTGGTTCTATACCAACCCAAACTACTTATGCTTCAATTGGTAATGATTCCATTCTAAATACTATAACCATAGATGATGAGGAAATTGAGTTGTTGAATAATTTGAAATTCATAGAGAAAATTGCTTTGCAGGGTGTAAAAATTAAAGATAAAAAGAAATCAAAAATGAAACTGAAGAGTGGAGACCATTTAATTTTGAATATTCCCAAATACAGATTTACAGACTGGTCTCCTTATAGTTCTGCCAACAGTTCACGAAAAACTTCTCCCGGAGTATCAAGAGCTAGCAGTATTGAGAGCACTGGCAAAGGTAAGCTAAAATTGGCTTTGGGAGAAGGAGGAATAAAAATCAAAACAGGTATATCCAGATCTCGTCCTGAATCACGTAGAACAAGTGCAGATGATATCAAGAAAGATGGAGGAAAGGGAAAGAAAACAAGTCCTAAAGAAAGACCACGTTCTATAGAAACACGTCGTTTAAGCAAGGATAAGAGTAAAAGCCAGGAAGAAACTGAAGCTGATATAGCCAAGCGTAAAGAGAGACAACAAAAGTTATATGAATCAGCTATGAAGCAAACTATTACAATGTTAAGTCCTGTCAAAGATACATTGCCACCGTTCCCGGCACCAGAAGACAAAATTGTTGTAAAGACTGAAGGCGACAAAATAATTATTGAAACCGAATTCAAAAGCAAAGCCGAAGATCATGTCTTGATAGCTAAAGCTCCCCGGAAACTTGATAATTCTTTGGTAAAATTCAGTCGTAGCTTTGATGAAGGACGCAGCCCTGATAAACTAGAGAAAGCCAGTCGTAGTTTTGAGGATCGTAATAAATCGTTTGAGGATTCAGAAAAATCAGATGCACCAGATGACATGGTCATTAAGTCACCCAAGAAAATAGCCAAGAGCCAGGAAATGAAACAAAAAATAGAAGGTCCTGTAGTACATCATAAGAAAATTGATGGTAAGTCAAGTAGTTTGGAAAAAAATCAACCCGAACATCATTACTTGGGTACAGATGTTAAAGCACGCAGTTTGGATGACAAAAAACAAACTCAAACAGAAACCAAAAAGCCAGAAGAGAAACCAGTCGTACGTAGCGCTATAGGAGACAGACGTATGTTTGCTCATCAATTTAATGTCCAGGAAGACATAGATATGCAGGCGGTAATATCCGAAAGAAGATCTTTGGAGATACTTAAACGGTCATTACCTTCCGAGGATACAAGAGATAGTGATGGTGCGTACAGTCGTAAACCCTCGACTGCTGATAGCTTGGATTCGTTTGTGTCTGTAGATGATTCGCATTCTCCAGCTAGCAGATCTCCGGTACCGCCAATAGAAGGAGGTTATCCCCATCGTGTGCCCACCATAGAATGCGAAGAAGCCTCGATAGAAGAAGATGACAGTTCAAGACATCTTAAGGTATCACGATTAGATGCCAATCGATTAAGCTTAGATCGTAGTCGCAGTGATGAAACAGGTTCTTGGATGACCGTGGAATGTGATGAATTTGTGGGCTCAGATACATCCGAAAATGAACCACGTACTTTAGAACCAGATCGAAATGTCTTAGAAACTCAAGCCACTTTAGAAGATGCTATACCTCTAGAGTATTCTAATTGCGCAACACCTACATCTGATTTGAATATATTGGTGACACCACCCAATACCAGTCCTCTGGTTGAAAAGTCGGTTTTGGAAACCTTTGAAAAACAAGCTGAAAAAACTGAAAATAAACGCAAATTGGAGAAACAAAGTGACAAATCGAAAAGTTCTGATTCTTGGACTAGTGGCGAAAAAGATGTAAGTCCTGCCAGAGGAGAAAAAGGCGACTGGAGTTTGTCAGTAAGTGGTGGCAAAGAAAAGAGTTCGGTAGAGGAAGAGTCAAGTGTTAGTTGCTCTATTGCACGACCTTTAGGTATTTCACAAGACTTTGGCGACTTAGAAGCTAAGAAGTGTTTGGAACTAAAACAAAAAATGTTGAAACTAGAAGTCGGCTCCCAGGCTCTACCATCAGATAGCAAAGTACAATCCCCTACAAGCCCGTCATCGTCTAGAGATGTTACTCCTACCAATGAGACGGTGGCAGAGAATAAAATTATTGTACGCAAACCCTCAACGCCAACATTAGAAAAACAAAGTCCCATAGACTTGGGTAACAGTACTGAATCTTACTTGGACCCCATTGAAGAGAAAATTGCTAAAATTTTACAGCGACCAGAGGATACAGAATCTAGTTCTGGCAGCTGTAAGAAACCACCTAAAATCGAAAAACCTGTACGCAAATTGGCAGTAAGTAAGGCGGAAGGTGAAAAGACCGCCAAATCAGGTAGTAGTTCCCAAGAATCCAAATCTAGCTTTGATTCAAAGGGATCCTTAAGTGTAGAATCCAGAGGTTCCTTTGAAACTGAAAGTAGCTCTGGATCTATGGGAGCGGCTCATCGACGAGGTGAGCTTCAAATGAAAGAACAACAATCAACCTGGAAACCATTTACCATTGAGAGCAGCAATAGTTCCAGTACCGACGATCCATGGCATCATGTTGAAACCGACGGCTATGAACGTTATGATGCAAATAATCCTCTGCGTGATTCTTCGGACAGTGAGTTTAAAGAAGTGTCACCGGATGACCAGAAAGAAAGCGACACCAGCTTTCAAGATGAACTTAATGATTTCCCTACCACTTTCGGTTATCCATCTATGACGAGTACCTTAAATGGTATTGGTGTTAATCCTACTGATATTATTGGTTATAGTTCTGGCTTTACTTTGGGTAGAACACTCTCTAGGATCTCAGAACGTAGTACGGCTTCTGAAAAGTCCAGTATGGAAGATGATGTTAGCAAAGCTTCAACGCACTCGGTTAGTATGCGCGATGAATCGGTTGCTTCCACTGATCACCAACCCAGTTTAAGCTCAGACTCTCGGAGTAACACAAATCTAGCATATATATCTGATGCAGATCGCAGAACTTCAGCTGAGATGCCTGAAATACCCTGTGACTCAGCTACTGGAGATCGTTTGTCTAGTATTGGAAGTTTTAACGATCCTAAATCACCCACCGTAATAACAGGAAGATTTTCCGTAACCCAAGTAGATGGTGAAGGTGAAGATCGCCACACATTAATGTGTTTATCTAATGCTGGCAGTCAAGATTCTGAAGACTGGCCCTTACCCGAAATTCCATTTGATCATGTGCCTGTGAAGCCAGAAGATTCTATGTATCAAATGCCTGATTTAGATAAACCAGTGCCAAAAACATTCTGTTGGAAGGCCAGCATGTCATTCCAGTCGCAGGATTCTCAAGACTGGCCTTCTCCACCTTCCAGTGCTGTTGAAACGCCTGTAGTGGTTGAAGACATTGAAACTTTTTATGCTTCTGAAGCACAAAACGCTGATCAAATTATGATCGATTCCTTTACTACTACCGACAGGACAGATGAAGATGAGGATAAACTCTCTTGCGAAGATTTCCCCATTACACCACCCGATGTAGCCAGGGTACTGCCTTATGAAGACACAGCTTACTTAATGTCTTCGGCATTTGAAGATAAAGATTTTGGCAGTGATGATTTACAGCATGATACACCCACATGTTTAAGTTCCACTCTAAGCGCAGCATCTTGTTTATCTAGCTCTTTCAATGTTACCTGCTCGTCTTCTCCAAAGTCTCAACTGATCAGTCCACTACGCAAAGACTCTAGTCCCGAATCAGTTGTTTTATCGCAACCTACTAGATCACCAGCTCCAAGAAGTCCCATCTCTGAAGATGAATTATTCTCCAGCGATGATGTCTTCATGCCGGGCACTATAAGAGTGCAATTATCACCAGATGAAACTAGAACAAACGAGTATATAAGAAAACTATCACGAGGTTCAAACAATTCGGATACATCCATAGATGACATACTTTCAGCATCGGGAGGTACTTACATGGATGATCAAACTACAGTGAGGAGAAACTATGAACCTCGTCTCAGTACAGGAAGCTGTAAAAAATGCAGTCATTCTAGCCACTCCGAGGAAGAAACCAGTTCCATTGGCACCGATTTGGATGGTACTGTACGCATGGGTCTGCAGCAAAAGAAATGTACTCACAGCTCTCATTCCGAAGATACCTCTATTGGTCTAAGTATATCGGAGTGGTCTACCGGAACGAATACAGTAAGGCAATATGCCAATCTTTCGGGATCAGACAGTTTATCGGCAGTGTCCACCCATTCCTGTGCCAAGTCAGAAAAATCAAATCATACCAAATCAAGCATGAGTTCTATTAACAAATCAGCCGAGAGTTTGAATGAACAGAGTAATAGTTTTTCTAACAAATTCTCGGGAGATAATGGTTCATCGGATGGTTTACGTTATGATATTTTATCAAATTCTGAAACTGATAAAATGTCAGAGACAACCTCGGCCACCAAAAGTGATGACACCACGTTGACCTTAACCGAAATGGCTCACACCATTACCGAGTGGTCCACATCTAGCAGTCGTACTTTAGTGGGTGCTGCTCCAGGAGAAAATCAGCAAGGTGCCGATCAAAGAGGTAATCGTAGAGGTAGTTTTATAGATTATCAACCTTTAAAACAACCTAAAGTAGGTAGCAAAAAATCTCCATCAGAAGAAAAGCGTGGATCTTTGCCACAAGTCCATCGCAGAAGCGGCAGCAATGGCAATCAAAGAACTAGTGTGGAAGATTTGGTGCAGAGGACATCCCCGCCTAAGTCGAGTGATCAGGTCAGACCAGGAATGCCGGTAAGAATAACGGGTAAGGATGACATGGGTGAAACGAATGCAGCTCGCAAGCGTAGATCCCTAGAAATGATGTCCAAGCTGTATCAAAGTCAAGAGATCTGTTCAGAAAGTGAATCATTTGTTGAACGCCTCTACGCTCCAAGTGAAAAACTAACCGAACGCTATCAAAGTCAAGAATTTGTACCGCTGCACCTATCTCAGCCACAAACTTCAACACAAAGCATAACCAAAACTTCAAAAGGTAAAGCCCCTCAACCTCCCACAAAACCTAAAGCTCCCCAACCCCCAGTGAAACCCAAAATACAAGTAACCCAACCTCTCATGCAAGCCTTACTTAAACACATGAAAACTCCCGGAGTAGCAGAAGCGGCTGCGGCCAAAGCTGCAGAAGAAGAGGAAATAAACCCCAAACAACCCCCACCTATCCCTGCAGTACCACCCATAACATCTCCTAATGATTTACCCCAAACAGTAGGTCCTCCTGGAGAGAAACCTTTAGCAAAACATCATAGTTATGACGACAAAACATTGTCAAAATCGCAAATACGTGAATACAAAACGAACAAAATAAGACAATCGAATTCATTTCATGAACACATGCTGTCACAATCACAACAATCATCATTGGAATCAATGCCGGCCCGCATTGACGAGGAATCATCTTCGGTGGGCGGAGGCACGAGCGGTGCCTCTTCAGCAACAACAACGACAACCACTGTTTACAGTGAAAATACAACGAGTACGGAAAATTCGTCACCAATGCTGCCAACTAGAGCTGAAAAATTAATAAAATGTTCACCCTATTACTCGAGTAGCTTAAGCTCCGAATCACCACCCAATCAGTTGATACAGAAACCACCTCGTAAGAGCTCCATAACACGTACACCCATGGTCAAGAGTCCACCCAGTGGCAATGACACCGACAGCTCAGTCGATGTACGTGCACAAGATCCGAAACTGCGCACTCGGGGCTATCGCAAAAAGCGTCAAATCACTGCTAAACGTATGCGCTCCTCCGATCGTACTTTGGTGGAGCAGGAAAGTTCAGAATGTTCGGAAGGTTATATGCCAGAAATGGATTCTGGAGGTTCTGACCCTTCCTACCGACATGAATACTACGAGTTTGATGAGGAATTGGAGGATCACGAACAGGAGACCGACGAATACGACGATTATCCTCACTATTCGGGTGTGGCCTTTTCATCTACATCTTCGGCATTTGAAAGTTTAGACATGACTGATAATGTAGACGAAATGGGCTTTCCACGCTACGATCGTTTAGGACACATAACAAATCCCATGTATCAATCCATGCCACAGCAGCAAATGCGCACAATGTCGTCGGCAAAACCACAACCGGCAAACCATCCTATGCCTCCTTGTACGGGGCAACCCATTAAACCAGCACGCACCAAAAAACGCCAATTAAAACGTGAAGATTCTATTATTGGCACCCATCAGTCAGCAGCACAATATCACGGTAGATCCTATTGCAATCCCGAAGAGAGTGAGGTAGAATCGAAAGCTGGCCTCTCCGATGACATGGCCAATAGTAGTGAGGACAGTAGTAGTTTTTATCACACCACAGGCACCATTAAACGCAATGGTGGTGGTAGTAGTGGAGGTGTTAGATCAGTAGTAGGTGGTGAGGGGGGAGTAGCTTGTACTAGCCAGCAAATTTCTCAATCTACAGCTGGAGACTTAGAAATACCCTATCCCGACTTTCTATCCGACTACGAAACCGAACCCATTGAATATGAACGTTTTGCTTGTGGCCTGGACATACGTGTAGATCCACCACCAAAATTTCATGACTCAGACGATCTAAGTGATCAGTAATCTGAATGTTAGATTGTTGATGAGATATTAGATTTTTAGCCATATAGCCATAAAGTTAAACAGTTTTACTAATCAAAAGTTTAATCATAGTTACGATATACATACATTCAACAGTTTTTTGACTAGAATAATATAACGATACCATGATATTCATACTATAACCCAAGTAGTCAGTTGCCCCGGACAGGTGTGACGCTTTAAAAATTTTATTGTCTAGAGGTAAATGATTTTATTTTAAATCCGAATTGGGATGTGTTTAACTACTATAGGAAAATGTGCCAGTTTTCTATATAATAAATTATTTAGGTTGTGTTTAAAGGATTGGTGGATTATTACAAGGATTTAATTATTATTAAAAAAAAGTATTTTTAATGGAAAGCGCAGATTGGAGTCTAGATTTAGTAAATCTGGTAAGTAAACTCAAAGTTGCGCTAACGAGTTTCAAGTTTGGTTGGATCTAAAAGAAAATTGACAAAACAAAATGAACTACAAAACATGGAAAATTCTCTGGAAACGAAGAACAAAATAATTTAGCATTATTGCTATCAAGTGGAAAACAACAGCGGCTTTCTTATCACAAATACTCATGAAGAAAAACTCGCTGTATGTCACTAAATACTTAAGAGTCCAAAATATCCATAGAGTCCTTTAATAGTGAACTTTCCTTTATACCTTTCATTGCAGCTGAAAATATTTATATACTTACTGCCAAATTCATAAAAAATAAAGTAGGTTTGAAGTGTGCTTTTAGACAAAATTTTCATACAAAATTTTGTTAAAGTACATTTGAAGTCTACTTTATTTTTTGTGAATAAGGGCATTAGGCTACTAGTCCACATATTAGACTAAACTTAAATAACAGTTTTAGAATTCTCCTAAACTTCCCGATATATGGTTTTGGAAACAAAATTTTCTAATTTTTACATCCCAAATCCCTTCTACAAGTTTAATTTATTGAGACTGATTTTATTTCCAGTAACAGAATCTATTTTTTCCAAATGTTACTTGAACGGAAAAAACGGAGTTTTTAAATTAAAAAAATTTATTGTTAAACTGAGGAATAAAAATAAAAATGATAAAGAAAAAGAAAAACAAAAACAAACAAAATAAAACCAATATACACAATTTATTAAAACATTTTTAAAAATTTTAATTGCAACACCCTATAAACGAATAAAAAAGAATCATACACTCAAAGAAAAAAAGGTATATTGAAAAGATTTAAATAAAAAAAATTACACAACCAATTTTAAAGTAGAAGTTGTCTGTGTAGGTCTAAAATTAATAATAAAAAAACTAAAGAAATTGTATTAGGTTGAGTTATTTATTATAAATAAATAACAATAATTTGTTTCTAAACAACAACAAATATTATTAATAAAAAACTTATAAAATGCACTGTTTATTCATCGAATAATTAAAAATAACAAAAAAAAAATAAGTTCTAAAACCAACACAAATGAAAATTACTAAAAACATTTAAAAAAACTATTTTGTTATAAAAGACAAAAGTAAACAATTGAACTTTAAAAATGAATTCAAAACGAAATTCATTTTTAAAACTCTGACAAATAAACCAGAAATAATTTAAATTTAATTAAAAAGAAAAATAAATACACGAAGAAAAAATAAAAAATTTCTTCAAAAGTGTACACAAAATTTATTTGAAAACAAAAACTTAATAATAAATTTAAAGAAAAATTCATTTATTTTTAATAAATTACAATAAATGTAAAAAAATTAAATTTAATACAATTATAATTTAAAATCAAAAGCATGCATTGAGTGAAGTATAATGTTTTTTTTCGAATTTTAATAATTATTTATTAATAATTTTATTTTTTTAATATAAATACATACAGATTATTATGGATTAACAGACATGTCTTTTCTCTCAGTGTTGTATAAGCCTTAAATGCTTTTTGCAGTTTTGCTGCTTTAAAGTTAGTTGGCCCACACTGTGTTCAAAAGCACTGTTTAGCATTTTTAATATTAAGTTCTTAAATCATTAATCAAAAGTATTTTATTAATCAAAAATCGGAATTTTTATGACCTATTTAGTGAGATCTATGTATTTAAATTAATAATCAGTATTATTTTTTATGAATTGAAAGATTTACAGTTTATGTCTCTGTGCAAGAAATTAATCAAAACTTTAATTTTTTCTGTAAAAATTTATTTGCCATTTTTCCATAATTGTCTACAAAATCAACTCTAAAATCTAAAAATTCAAACTTAAGTAATTAGAGACCACTACAATCATGCATATGCTTGGCACAACTATATAATGTTACAGTTACCACTGACTTGACTGCAGCAATCATATACATGCTTATCATAATCTGAGAGCATTTTTAATTTGTTAAAAGTTAATAGGGAGGTTTGCATTCTTTCTCTCTCTCTCTCTCTCTTATTTCTTCCAGTTTTTACACCAAAATAATCTGAGAGCATTTTTAATTTTTTTAAACTTAATAGGGAGGTTTCCATTCTTTCTTCCTCTTTCTCTCTCTCTTTCTCTTTATTTTTTTATTTGTTCCAGTTTTTTACACCTAAATTAACTAACTTGACTGCAGCAATCATATACATGCTTATTATAATCTGAGAACATTTTTATTTTTTAGAAAGTTAAGAAGAAAGTTTCCATTCTCTCTCTCTCTCTCTTTTATTTCTTCCAGTTTCTTTACACCAAAATTAAAGAAAAAGCTTTTGTCAAAACAGTTATATATTTTAAAAATTGCTGAAGGACGACCACTTCATCAAATGTTATTCGTCCATGAAAGCAGTAAACAAATAACTCAATAGCGTAGTTTGATTGGTTGTAAAACATATCCTAAATTGTCATATATATTCCGTAATAACATTCGAATAGTATGAGATAGCCTGGGAAAAACTCTTCAGAACTGAATGAAATATGTATGTTCTCCATGCTTGTCAAACAAAATTTTTTTTCGCCGAAAGTCAAAATTGTCTTTAACAGACCGAGCAAAGATTCCCATCATTTATAGAACACGATTTCATACACATGGAAATAAAACTGCACAGTTTTATGTCTTCAACTGTCTCCTTAGAGACATATATAAGGAAGTCTGCAAGCCCTTGATTGGTTGGTTTGTCCGTATAATCCTTTGATTCCGTTTTGAAAAGGACCAGACCAAATCACTCAATGAGATTGACAATAGAACTTGAATTATATCCATATGCTAGTAATTGGAGAGTACTAAATCCAGCCTGTCGCGTTCAGGTATCCGATGAAATCATCTGATACTCTGATACTTGATGTCTCTGCCAGATTGTTTAGTATGTGAGTATTCAAAAATGTTTGTCTTAAATTGTGAACAGCCGGGCATTCACAAATAAGATAAAATACTGTTTCTTCTTTGCTTCTACAGATCCTGACAACTGTAACAGAGAGTATTGAAAAGAAGTCCAATTGTCCAGTGACCATTTAGCACCTTTATAATTCCCGATATGTTCTTTCGTTTCAGGAAGCTGCGAAGCTTTCACGAGCTGCGTTCTGAGTTTGTCATTGTAAACTGGCCACATTTTCTTAGTGGTCTTAAATGTGTTTGTTTAGATTGCCTGATGATTTCACTGACACGGTTGTTGAGACATTTAAAGCGGACTCTTCTCTGGCCAGTTTGTCTGCCTGTTCATTACCGTAACAGTCCCTATGCGCAGGGACCCAAATTAGACTAATGTTAGTTAGACGACGTGGTCTAGACAGTTCTTAATTACATTATCTAACTAGAATATATGTATGTTGTAGTATTGGTTTTATGTGACATGAGTGCCGCATGGTTGTCGACAAAAATTGCAATGCTGTCGCGAATATTTCTTTCGCATAAAATTCTACAAGCCTCCCTAATCGCTATTATCTCAGCCTGAAAAATGCCAATAGCATGGTACTACAAAAGTGATCGTGACTGCTGTTCACTCGCAATTCTCACGCTGTCTGTATAAAAGCGTTCTTCGTTTAGTCCAAAACTTTTCACGAACGCATAATTTTCAAATAAGATTTCAATATTTTTCAACCTGCATCAAATTTAAAATTAAACATTTCAATATGTGGAGGTGTGATACCAAAAAAAAAAGAAACATTTCAATATGTGCTGGTGTGATACCAACTGATAATACTTATAATTTAAAATGAAACCTCTCTTTGAACCGATATTTTTATGTTTTTTACACACAAGACTAACTTTATCTACATAGATTACAAATGTAGTATGAACTGCAAATCGAAAAAATGAACTGTAAATCTTTCAATCATTTAAGGTCTGTTTATAATTTATATTAGCTATTTTATTCAATAGACGTTTGATACCTCATATAGTGAAGCATAGATCGAGATGGATAAGAAGGTTTATGACCAGCAACGTTTATGTGTTTACTGATGATCACCTTCCAAATTTAAATTAGTGTTAGTTAAAGGGAATTTAGTTTTCCAAATTTTTATAAAAAAGGTATTTGATCAGTCAGATGTTGTCAATATTATTCTGGGTTTAAACAATCTACATATGTTAATTTCCAAACATAGACAGTAAGTGCTGTTTCACACGTTTCAGTTTTAGTTGACCAGTTTTTATATAATTCTCTTCTGAGCCTGCCATTTCGTTCACACGCGTATCTTCAATTTTCATGCTATTTACCATCAAGTTTTTACTTTTTCACGCAAATCAATATGCAAACAACTTCGAGTAGAATAAGATGGAGAAAGTAAAAGAAGAGAATTAACTAGTACCGTCAAGTACTGTCTTTTCCCTTCGCAGGTAAAAATACTTGCCTTGAAGAGTCAGAAAAATAAACGTGTGAAAGCGAAGTATAAAACACAAACTTAATACTTAAAACTAAATTGATGTGTGGCCAAAATTGTGTAAAACAGCATTTAGTGCTGTTGCAGTTTCAGCTGACCAGTTTTTGTATAATTCTCTTCTGAATCTGTCATTTCGTTCACACGCGTATCTTCAATTTTCATGCTACTTACCATCAAGTTTTTACTTTTTCACGCAAATCAATATGCAAACAACTTCGCGTAGAATAAGATGAAGAAAGTAAAAGAAAAGAATCAACTAGTACCGTCAAGTACTGTCTTTTCCCTTCGCAGGTAAAAATACTTGCCTTGAAGAGTCAGAAAAATAAACGTGTGAAAGCGAAGTATAAAACACAAACTTAATACTTAAAACTAAATTGATGTGTGGCCAAAATTGTGTAAAACAGCATTTAGTGCTGTTGCAGTTTCAGCTGACCAGTTTTTGTATAATTCTCTTCTGAGTCTGCCATTTCGTTCACACGCGTATCTTCAATTTTCATGCTATTTACCATCAAGTTTTTACTTTTTCACGCAAATCAATATGCAAACAACTTCGCGTAGAATAAGACTGTCTGTACCCCTTTTATTCTCTTTTCCCTTCTCACCCAAAAATACTTGCCTTGAAGAGTTAGAATTGAAACGTGTGAAAGCGGACTTGCGATGTTGCATTTGGCCTTCATACGGATGCAACAATTTGTTCTGACACTCTATATGTTTCTTTTTATGTTTGAAAGTTTGAAATAGTCAAATGGAATTTGAAATTTGTCTGATAACTCAAATAAAACCATTCGTTATGGAGACTATTAAAACTGTTCAGCAGAAATTTAGCTCCAAATATAAAGTTCTGACACTTACGAATACATCTAAATAATTCTGAGAATTTTAAATGGTCAAATGATAAAAAGGAAATTTGGTCGGGAAATTTGTCTATTGCATTATCGGGAAAAGAAAAACAATTTAGCTCTTTGTATAGCGCTATGTAGTTTGACAACGGACTTTGTTTTTCTTTTTTTTTTACTTTCTATTTTTACCCATGAATAGAAAAGTTTTGTCTTTTGTACATTACTTTATTCAGATAGATTTATAAACAGACCATTAACCTTAATTAAAGTTATTTAAATATTAAGCTTATTCTACTTGCATATTAAATCAAATTAAATTTAGTTATCGCTTATCAAATCAAAATAGAAAATCTTTTTACATTTAAATTACCAAAAACGAAATCAAATTGAATCTAATTAATTACTTTAGTTAAATTTCTTTCTTAATCAAAATCAATTTTATAACTTTTAAAAACACAAAAAATATATATGTACTACTATAATTTATCACTTTAAAGTTTGTTTTTTAATTAACTTAACATTTGAAAAACATTTTAAAAAAAAACTGCATTTAGAGTTTGATTTGAAAATATTAAAACTCTTCTTATAAATAACAAAACAAATATTATACATACATACTCGTAATTATATATTCCATTTAAAACACTACTCAATATGTCAATAATACCTAAATAAGTAAACAAAATTGTTAAATACTAATGGGTATATAGAGTAATTATTTGAAGTTTAAATTTTACTAATCACATCAATATCGGCAAGAGTTATTGTTGACAGCAGCGGCTTTCAGTTGAAATATATATTTTCACAAAACGAAGCAGTGATCATTCAACGTTTGGACTTTATACTTTTAGATAAATTTATATAGTCTTTCTGAATGAAGTCTATAAGTTGGGATAAAGTTTTCTCAGATAAAATACTTGCTTCTTGCCATGAGATATCTCCAAAAAATCCTGCTAAAGTCTGTATTTAAATATAAAAGTAAACTATTGTATCTTAGAAAACTGTTTCCAATGATATAGGTTTCACAAGGAGATATTTGTAAGTACCAACACATAATCTAAATTGATCGAAAGTCTCATTACTGATCAATCTTCACAAGATTATTTTATTGCAAATGAATATCTATTGTTATTTTTATTTATTTTTTTTTTGATTCGGTTACGTTTTCAACATTTAATGGTGTAACCTATTTGGTTACATCTTTGAACTTGTCTTTTACCCAGATCAATTATCTTTAAGGTCCTAGGTAAACAGTTTGTTCAACTACATCTTAAATTAAAACAGAGCAGTTGGTTCTTTAAAGCGAAACGTTTCTGATAAACGTTTTCGTTTTTAAAACGAATTCATGGATTTTGTTTTGGCTCAGATCCGCTGTATCCCTTCTTTCTAGTCAAATATAGCCACTATTAATTAATATGTTGCGGGTTAAAGGGTTTTTGTGTACTTCAAGCTTTTTTAAATATTTTCTAAATATTTATGAATCTCAGGTTTCTAGGTCTTTATGTATATTCGAATTTTTTATATACCAGATAGTAATTGTGATCATTCATTGTTTAGGCGTCTTTGAATTCTGTCTACATTTGAATTTGAGTACGTTTCCCATAGCTGCATTCCATAACACCAAGCAGAGAAAAAATATGGTTGTGGTAAACATAATCTAATAGCAACATATTATGATAAGATTTATGATTGTAGTCAAAATATGATGAAATATCATATTATGATCAATTATCATCGCAATATTTCATCATAATATCTACTTGTTAATCATAATTTGATCAATTATCATCGCAATGTTTCATCATAATATTTATTTGTTAATCATAATTTGATATTAAAACCTAATATAATCATAAAATTGTCATACATGATCATATTATGATGACCCAAGGTAGCCATATTATAGTTTAAAGTGATCATAATATGATGTAAAGTATATCGAGATATAAAATAGGAGAACATGATTCTCTACGCAATGTAAAGGTTGTGTGAGTGCATTTCTGCTCATTAACTTTTATTTTCCATTGCTTTAACCATTTTTCTAATTCTAATATATGATTTTGTAGGTAGCGACCCAGTGGGAAAAATTGCAAGTGCTTCCATTTGTTGGCCTTATAAAATATCTGTTTACACATTGAAAAAGATTCGATACTCATTCCAATATGCCGTCTCTTAGAAGGCGTTTCATATACATTCAAATTGCATTTCAAAAGATTGTCAACAAGTCATGATTTCAATAGCTTGAATGGTTTTGCAATTATTTCTGTATATCGTCACTACTACAACAACAAACATTATTTTACTCACTTTGTTATACGAGTAATAAAAATTAATAAATAGAGGGGCTATAAATTCAGTCCTTTATGAAAATTTGTGATGTAAAGTACGCGTGAAGCAGTACTTCTTTATATACATACATACATGTGATTTTTTAAATTAATATAAACTCCTTCTTTATTTAAAACCATTTCTTTTAGTTTCCTCAGTGATTTATTAATTTAGCAGAGCTTTAATTACGCCTTCTATGAAGCATTACTTGGTAGACCTTCCAATTGCCCTTCTTAAATATGCCTTCTATCAGGCATCTAACCAGTAGCGAGTAGACAAGGCCTTGTTAGCCAATGACAATCCGTTTAAAATTAAAACGATTTCGCAATGCGACTGCAAAATAAGGCCTTCTGGAAATCCTCTTTACAGCATCTTTTTTCCCGCTGGGAAGATACTTCTTACGGGTTTTTATGAATGCTTAAAATAGCAGTTACATTCGCAAATGTTGATGTGTGAGTATCAAGCATAAGCAGGGTATCAGGATACTTCCTTGGGGTACTCCTGCTTCAAAAGGTAAAATACGTAAAATATGTCCTGTTGCACCAGTTAAATAGAATTAGTTTAAATTTTTATATTGATCATCATGCCACACTTTATCAAGCGCTTGAGAGATGTCGTCATTTACCCAGTCTATGGGTTTGTTCGATAGTACTGTGTTTTCTTCTAAATCCAAATTGATCATTCTGAATACAATTGATTTTAATTAAAATCGGGTATAACTTGTTTTTGATTCGTAACTGATATTTCTATTTCCAAGTGTTACAGTGATGCCAAACATCATTAAACCCTCGTCTTGACAATAAGAACAATTTCTTGTTGGCACATGAATTTGTCTGGTGTGGCCAACTCTTGTCAATGTTATGTTAATGTCCGAAAAATATTGTGAGAATATTTGTTAGCACAATTATATCTGCCATCAAATAACATTTTCACACAAAAATCACAATGAAAACAATGAACATAAACATTGATACGTTTTCTCCACACAGAACAACACGAACAATTGTGTATCCATAAATCTGCCAATGTTTTGTTCTTATTCGCACACAACAATGGCATGTCAAGACTTCTCATGATTCATTTTAAGCCGATGAGTATGTTTACTTAATGTTGAGCAGTAAGTTCATTTCAAAACTATTTATTCCCTTTAACTCTATATGCCCATTTTTAAACACTTTGAGTCTTGTAACTAGTTAGGATTTAGTGCCAAATTTTAGATTATATACAATTCCCAAAAGAAAAGAAAACAAGAGAAATTAAATAAAACAATTTACCTTATATAAATGTTATAACAAATAAAGTAAAACAAGAGAACAAGTGGCAAATTAAGTTTAAAAGAATGAATAAAAAATTACCAATAAAAAAATTGGTAAATACAAAAAACTTGTACCTTTTTCCTGTTAAAGAACCCAAGTGTCAAAAAAATTAGTAAAAAAAAAAAAGAAAACTATTAAATTAATAATAATTTTTAAAGCTATTTTTGATCAATTAAATAAAAACCAAAATGTTAAGCCAGAAATATTAACAGGATTTTATTAAGAACTGTTTAAAACTACTCAAAGGAGAATTTTGAAACAAATTTCTAAACTAAAGTCCTGTTAATAATTTAGATTACCTTCCTGCTTAATTTGTGTTATGAAATCAAAATAATGCTAAACAAGAAAAAAGTCAAAATATTGTGTCAAGAATTTTTATTTTTAATAACTTAACTTAAATAAGTATTTGTTAAAAATGGTTTATAATATTTAAAACAACAAAAACAATCCATTTTTTTACTATTTAATTTAAATGTTAAAATTAAATTTTAAATATGTATGTATTAAAAACTAAAAACATAAAAAAAAATAAATGATTTCTTTTTTGGTTTACAGTGAAGAGCAAAACTTGTTTGTCATATACATATTTTGAAAATATTTTATTAAACTAAAAGAAAATATAAAAAATAACACTGTTCAAACTTTATAAAAAAAAACACGCGAAAAGAACAAGAAAACAAACGTAAAAACCAAACTAGTTATTAAAAATAAAATCATTTAACAAGAAATATTACACAATTTCAAAAAAAAAAAAACAAAAATGACATAAACGATCAGTCATGAAAACAATTTAATCAAATCCCCTTTATTAAACTTTAATAGAACAACAATAATAAAAACCAAAAACACAAAAAAAACAACACATCTTTGAAAATGAAATATAAAAATAAATAAAAATTAATCATTAAAAAAACCAATTGGTGTTTTATTTACTGTGAAGCACTGTAATGTGGGTACTGCTAGCGTCAAAATAGAAGTCAACGCCACATACTACCTACATATATTATTAAAAGAAAAGCTTAATTATATTCATATAAATATTATTATATTAGAAAATTATATAGCATTTTTATATACAGTGGCTCACAGCTTATTTTATGCTGGGCATTTTTTGTTTGTTGTCAAAGCTTCATAAAAACAAAACTAACAGGAACTTAAAAAAGAAATTGGTGTCAGTTAAAAGAAAAAATTGTATAGTCTAATAAACAAAAAACATTTATTGCAAAAATGTACAACTTAATATATTAAAACTAAAAAAAAACAAAACCTGCTCGTTTATCACGTCACAGTTTAATTAATGCAGTCAATTTCTACTGTACCGATAGCTCAATGCAGCGTTGTTGGTATTTCTTTTTTTTCAGAGTCCGTTTTTACAACGTCAAGTGTTAATTTAAAATATTTCAAAATGCGTACAACGATAGAACAACGAGAATTGGTTTTAAACCGCTTTCAAAATGGCCACTAACAGTGAGAAATTGCAGAAATGTTGAACATTAAAGCTTCCACAGTCTAAGAAATCATTGAGCGCTTCATCCATACAAATCGGCACCATAACAGACGCAGAAAGCCATCAAATAAAATTCTCAATGAATTTTCCTTTCAACTGGTCTGCAAAGTTTAAGCTGACCTGGGCAAACAATGTTGCGCTCTCTAGTGCCAATATGATTTTACTGGCCGAGTTGCACGCAATCCGAAAAACAGACTGTGCAAGCCAAATTTCGCCAAAGACCATGTTTGCAAGGGATCTATATTCAACAAAGAAAACCAAAAGCCGACAGTTATGGATGGTGGTGGCAGTGTCATGGTTTGGGCCTGTATATCAGCTGCTGGTATTGAGAATTTAACATTTGTTGACACAACCATAGACAAGTTTAAGTACCTTCAGATTTTGAAGTACAACTTGTTAGAAACTACAGAGAACCTGAATATAAGATCAAATTTTCGATTTTACCAGGTTAAGCACTAATCAGGTATTGTGCAAACGTGACTAATATACATACATATGATGACACCGCCACTACAGTTGCCACATCTTAATGTTTTTGAAAATGCATGGTAAATTTTAGAAAATATCTAACAAAAAGGAAATTAGCGCTACTGCCGCTACCCAAAAACTTTTGTTGATCATAAAGGCTATCACACCAAACATGAAATCGTGAAATTGCCAGTTTTAATTTCAAGTTTTCGAAGCCCATGGGTGCCTGCATAAAATAAGCTGTGACGTGAAAAACAAGCATTTGTTTAGTTTTAATATATGTAGATATATTAAAATGTACATTTTTGCAATAAATTATTGTTGTTTGTTAGACTACAACAATTTTTCTTTCAAATGAAACCAATTTCTTTTCAAGTTGCTGTTACTTTTCTTTCTATGGAGTTTTGAAAACAAAACAAAAATGCACTGCATGAAATAAGCTGTGAGCCACTTGATACCAAATTTTTCACTTAATCCAAAATCGAATATGCGTTTAAACTTTAGTAAATGGCAGTAGAAATCTATATGTAATAAGAAATTAACTAAAACTAGTTTTTTTTCGCTAATATTGACTGAATTTAGCTTATTAGAAAAATTTCTATATTATTTATTATCTTTAAATCAAACGTAAACTATTGTTCACATGAAATCCGTTCACATAAATATTTTAACTGTTTTTAGAAAAGCTAAAAGAAAACACAAAAATTCATTTCCTTGATTTTTTAGTGTTGAAACTATCACTCCGCCTCAACTTTCTTTTGACAATAGCCCAATATTGTTTTATTGCACGAAGCTGGGGACGAAAGTATTACCACCAGGTTTTCACAAAATTTATTTTTTACTTCATCTATCAAACTTACGAGGGCGGTTCGGAAACTTCTTAGCCTAGCGCAGAAAGAGAATAGTTAGTTTTTCAAAAAACATTTTTATTTTTCAAGCTAATCTCCTGAAACTGCAATACACTTAGTCCAACGCTTATCTGGCAATTCTATACCTTGATTAAAATAGTTTTCCTCAAGGCCTTCAAAATAGTGGTTTACTAATGTAATTGCATCTTCATTTGAGGTAAAACGCTTGCCAGCTAGGAATTTTTTTTTAGATTTAGAAACAGGTAAAAAAAAGTCACAGGGAGCTAAATCAGAAGAATAAGGTGGGTGGTCAAGCAACTCGTACTTTAATTCGTTGATTTTAGACATTGTTCAAATACTCTTGTGTGCTGGTATGTTGTCTTGATGAAAAATTATTTTGCAGATATAGTCAATCAATAAAATATCTTTGAAGTTCCAAAAACCCGTTGCCATAACCTTACCAGCCGATTGAATTGTTTCTGCTTTCTTTGGGGCACTTCCTCCAGCTTCAGTCCATTGCTTGGATTGTTCTTTTGTCTCTGGAGTACAGTGGTGTATCCATGTCTCATTAACAGTTATGAAACGACGTTTAAAATTCATTTTATTTTTCTTAAAACAGTCCAAACAAGCTGGAGAATTTTTCATTATTATGCGTTTTTGGTCGACTGCTAACAAATGCGGCACCCATCTTGCAGAAAGCTTTTTCATCTGTAGTTCTTCATGCAAAATGAAATGGACTCGATCATTTGAGATGCCCATGATTTTAGCTATTTCAATTAGCACTTTCATTCATCGATCATTTAATACTATATCATGCACTTCGGCTATAATTTCGATTGTTGTTTTTGGACATCCAATACGTGGTTCATCCTCAATGCTTGAACGACCACATTTAAATTCAGCAACCCAATTGTTTACTGTTGCATATGAAGGAGCACTTTCATACACATTCACCATATCATTATGAATTTCTTGTCCCGATAAATCTTTTTTATTTAAATATTTAATGACACCAAGTATTTCTAATTTTTCAATTGTAAAAAAATCGCGGATGCGTCTTTTTTCAACACCTATTTGAAGGAGTTGGCAGATCAAAAAGAAATTCAACATGTGTTCATAGCAGAGATGGAAGTCTCCAAAACACTTGACTTTTTTCTGTTTATACCGCGCTTTCTATTCTAGGCTGAGAAGTTTCCGAACCGCCCTCGTAATGTATGTAGTATGAATGAAAAATAATTTTCTTTTTTTTTTTAAATGAGTACGCAAAATAGTATTTGTATTTAAATAAGTTTTTTGTAAAATAGTAAAACCTCCATTTTGCAACCAATTCGAAAACAGTATTGCTGTTACAACAACAATCTGATATATAAAATATACTTAAAAACAAATCTGTGCCTTAAAGAGATCATCACTACTTTATTATTTTTAAAATTTCTCTGAAAGTATTTCTTTTTAAATTAAATTCCTCGTGCATTCCATTTTTCTACCAGAAGTATATCACGGTATTAATGGCAACATGTCTCTGGATAGAAGAGACTTAACCATAGGATCAGACAAATCGTCATCTCTCTCACGATCAGAGGCAGGAACCTATGATGTTATACAGGCCGAAATACAGCATGCGAAAAGACAAGAGCTGACCACAGGAACAGCAACAGTGAATAGCAATGGTCATAACAATGCAGTGGGGGCAGCCAGCAGTAGTGCTGATAATGATGGCGAAGCCAAAAAGAGGGTAAGTTTTTCTACTTATTAAGATCTTAAATAAGCAATATTTTTATATATATATTACTCCCCTGCTGCTAGAAATGGCCCACAGAGAAATCTTACTTCTTGGCCAAGGAACTGTTAATGAGTGAACGTACCTATAAAAAAGATTTAGAGATTTTCAACAATCATTTCCGTCAAGAACTGACACCCGAAGACGTTGAGAGTTTACAGCCCCTATTTGAGATGTTGGAGTCTATGGGTCAACATCATAATATATTCCTAAGAGATTTGGAGCATCGTATGGTGTTGTGGGAAGGACGTGGTACTCATGACACTCATCGTATTGGCGATGTAATGTTGAAAAATATGGCTGCTTTGCCCATATACGATGAATATGTTCAGGCTCATGGTGAAATTTTGCAATGCCTTAACGAAATGTTTGAGACGGACAATCGTTTCCAACAGATCTACAAAGATTTTGAACAGCAAAAGATTTGCTATTTACCCATAGGAGAATTACTATTGAAACCGCTCAATCGCATGTTGCACTATCAATTGATATTGGAAAGTAAGTTGTTAGAAAATATGTAAATTAATCCTTTACTTGTGTAGATATTTCTAAATTTATCATTTTTATTACCTTAGGACTTTGTGATTTCTATACCGAAGAACATTTGGACTATGCCGACTGCCAGGCTGTCTATCATTTACTCTCCCGCTCTGCCAAACAAATACGCAACCAACTGCCCGAGTCCATGAATTTCATACAGCTATGTGAACTGCAACGCGACATTAATGGCTTCGATAAATTGGTGCAAAGTCAGCGTAAACTGATTAGACAGGGCTGTTTGCTGAAACACTCCAAACGTGGCCTGCAACAACGCATGTTTTTCCTTTTCTCCGATCTTTTGCTTTATGGTTCTAAGTCACCCATCGATCAGTCGTTCCGTATATTGGGCCACGTTCCCGTTCGTTCGTTACTAACGGAAAATGGTGAACACAATTCCTTTTCCATATTTGGTGGTCAGTGTGCCATAACAGTTAGTGCTTGCACCACCGCCGAAAAGACACTTTGGTTGGCCGAATTGTCCAAGGCGGCTGCGGATATCAAAAATAAACCTCACACTCAATTGACGTTGAATTTGAAAAATTGCAGTGAGTATATTTATATTTATTTTATAAAAATATGTATGTATGTATATTTATTCTTTTTATTTTGGCTGCCAAGAAAAGGAAGTTCTAGTACCAAGTAAGAATAAATATAGTGTGTGGATAATAAAATAATTGGGACATATTTAAATAAATAAATTTATTTTAAGTAATTTAGCGTGTTGAATAGGAATTAAAGCTGGTAAAGGCTTTCTTTTGCTTTATATTTACATACATAAATTCATTCATCATGTTATAAAATATTATTAGAAATTTTGAAAAATAAATCCACCAGTCATCAACTGGATACTGTAGAATCATTACGACATATTCAGCATTATAATGACTTTTGATGTCATCAATATCATGTAAAATTTTCGACTTTTGATGTCGTTCATTCAATATTTACATTTTGTGGCTTATTGATATACAGTAGCTCACAGCTTATTTTGTGTAGTTTCTTTTTTTTGTTTGTCTTCAAAGCTCCTTAAAAAGAAAACAAACAGAAACTTAAACAAGTAAGAAAGTATACATAGTCGGTTAAGCCCGACCATATAATATCCTACACCCAGTATATGTTAAAACAGTTTTTCAGAAATGGGAGCTATATGGAAAATATTACCTATTATGGACCGATCAACCAAAAATTTAGTGCACATATGCTTTATTTCGATTTAAAAAGTTTTTAAAGATTTATGGAGGTTAATTTGAATCACGGAGAGGGTAATATATGGCAGTTTTGCCTAATTATGGACCGGCCATTATAAAATTAATTAATATATGTATAAAAGCTAATATAATCGAAAACTTAAAATTAAAACTGTCACGATTTAATATTTGGTGTGATAGCCTTTATCATCTACAACATTTTAAGGCGATTTGGTCTGGCGACTGTGGTGGCGGTGTAATCAAATGTGGGCAGTTGTATATTAGCCACGTTTGCACAATACCCGTATTATCCATACGTTTTTGAGAAGGAAAAAAATGAAATGTGTTAAAAAGGTCATAGTTTTGTAATTTATATTTGGATAGCAATAATGATTACTATTATTGTTGAGTAGTTGCTATGTTGATATATGTATACTTACGTATATTGGATTCAATAAAAGAAATAAGAAAAAGATATCATGAGATTTCATGTTCATGTTTGTTGGTTTTCTCTTGATGAACTTTGAAATTCCAAAACCATTTTTTATAAGTATAGTTGGAATAAGAGAATAGTCTTAGAGTATTGGGTAAGTGATTCCAAATACGGCAAATACAAGAGGTATATAAATCTGACTGTTGCGAGTTGAATTAATAAAGGAGAAGCTTTTAACTAGAGAAAGAGGACGCCCACTTTTTATTACTTTGTAGAATTGAAGTAAAAGTCTCAGTTTTAAATAGTTCCTGAAGTTAACTCCTAGAAACTTACACACTAGGTCATTAAACAAGGTCATGTTCATTAGATCGAATATTAAAAATGTAGCGAACAATTTTCCTAATAATTCTCTCAAGACGGTTCAAATTCCCAGATAAGGTTCCAGAATAAACTTCAAGACAATAGTTTAGTTTTGACATAAGTAAAGAGTGTGCTAATCGATGTCTGATATGAAACGGTGTGTATGCTCTTAGGGAATATAATCTCCTCAGTAGAAAACAAATTCCATTCATAACTGTATCAATATGATTATCAAATCTAAGGTTAGAGTCAATAGTGTAACCAAGACATTTAATAGTGTCAACATATTCAGAGGTGTCATGGAAAACAATTTTGTCAGAATTGGTTTTAAAACCGACAAGAAAAAATGCTTTGGTGTCATAGGGCACTGCTACACATACAATGAATATCATGATACTAGAAATATCTCGATATTTATTGAACGTGTAGCAGTGCCCTATGACACCAAAGCATTTTTTTCTTGTCGATTTTAAAACCAATTCTGAAAATATTGGTTTCTATGACACCCCTGATTAATACAGATCTTCGGAAAGATAATGTGAGAATTTGGTGATCCAAAGGAAATAGCCATCGTCTTATCCGGGTTTATCTCGAGCAAATTTAAGAGCGTCCAATTGTATATGGTATCTAAGTGCTCGTTCAAACGATTTTCAAAGCTGCCAAATGCGACCCATTAACTAGTTTTTCTTGAATGAATTCAGAGAATCTACTGCGATTTTCTAGCGAAATTAATTTCAATGTAACAATTGTCAAAAGCTTAAACTAAAATTTCAAAACGTTCATGTGATTTTAACACACCACAAAGTTCTTGTTGAAAAATCCTTTATTTTATTAATATAGCATTAACATGAAATACCATATAATCCTGAATTCTCTACCAACAGCCTCCTCCGAAGAGGGTCTCGATCTATTGGGTCTGACGAATGGCAACAACACAACAATGACGGCACAGCAACTGCTCCAGCAACAGCAAAATACACAAAACAAAACGCCACCCTCGCGAAGCAATACCGCTCTACACGTCTGTTGGCATCGTGGCGCCACCGTAGGCTTGGGAGATCATCTCATCTCCGCCGAAAACCAATTGTCTGGCTACTTACTGCGTAAATTTAAGAACAGCAGTGGCTGGCAAAAACTCTGGGTTGTCTTTACCTCATTCTGTTTGTATTTCTATAAATCGTATCAAGATGAATTTGCCCTGGCCAGTCTGCCGCTATTGGGCTATACAGTGGGACCGCCCGGCACTCAAGATGCCGTACAAAAGGAATTTGTATTTAAATTGTCATTCAAAAATCATGTCTACTTCTTTAGAGCGGAAAGTATACATACTTATCATAGGTAAGTTAAAAGTGTTCAAATAAGAAGTTAATATTTATTTTTTTTTTAAATATTTATTTTCTTCTCCTTAATTGTAGATGGTTGGAAGTTTTACGCAGCACTACCCAGACTCAAGATTTCAAAAATATACATGCTACTGCAAATAATTGAGTTTAAATGTTAGATTTTCAATTTTAAATTGTCTTGGAAAGATTTTTTTTAATTGTTTTTAAAACACTAGTGTGCAATTTGAGGTTATGTTTTTAATTTTTGCAAAAAAAAAAAAAAAAAAAAAGAAAAAAAAAATTCTAATGGGTCAAACTTTAAGTGCCTTAAAGTATTTTTTAAAAAAATATTATTTTTTACAAAATTAACAAAATAATGTATGTGTATTTTACTGCAATCCAAAATGTTTTAATTTGTGACAAGTTTAGTTAAACTTAGTTTAAACTAAATTTTGCTTTTATTTTTTTATAAATATTTTTTTAGAAAATAACTTTTTATATATGTAAATATAAAAAAAACAAATATTTATACATATACATACACTTTTGTCCTCTTTTTCGTGTTAGAAAATTAAATAATTTTGTCTAAAATTTTAAATTTTATATGTTGTCTCCTACATTAAGTTAAACTTGTCATAAAAAAAGCATATAATATATACGAGTACTTTTAATATAAATTTTTAAACATTAGTATTATGTATACATACTTTTACTAAATAAACAAATATGTAACAAAAGATGCCTTAAACGAAATAACAATCAAAACTATATTTTTCTACAAACGAAAATATGCAAATATATTTTTAAAACATACATACATTAACCACGTCTATAAAGTCTTTATTGTATTAAGTATTATTTTTTTGTATGAACTGTAGTTAGAATGTCTCTATTAACAAAACAAAATAAAATACAAAACAAACAAAAATTATACAATTTTAATAAAAAAAAAAACAGCATTTATTGTAAAAATAAAAATCATACATACTCGTACATACATGCATACTTACTATATACTGGTACTCTTATTAATAAATAGGAAAATAAACTTTTCAATAAAAAAAACTAATTGCAATGCTTGTCCCCATTTACACGACGAAAATATTGCAGCAATATTCACCCCTACAGTGAATAAAAATTCCACATGAAATGTGTTCCCTTTTATTTGTTTAACATTGAATTTTAATAGGAAAAATGTGAAAAGGGAACAAATTTCATGTGGAATTTTTATTCACGATAGGGGTGATTGAATTTGAATAGGAAAATGTGAAAAGGGAACAAATTGCATGTGGAATTTGTATTCACGATAGGGGTGATTAAAATTCAATGTTAAAAAAATAAAAGGGAACAAATTTCATGTGGAATTTTTATTTACGATAGGGGTGACTGTTAAAAAAATAAAAGGGAACAAATTGCATGTGGAATTTGTATTCACGATAGGGGTGATTAAAATTCAATGTTAAAAAAATAAAAGGGAACAAATTTCATGTGGAATTTTTATTTACGATAGGGGTGACTGTTAAAAAAATAAAAGGGAACAAATTTCATGTGGAATTTTTATTCACGATAGGGGTGAATAGGAAAAATGTGAAAAGGGAACAAATTTCATGTGGAATTTGTATTCACGATAGGGGTGATTAAAATTCAATGTTAAAAAAATAAAAGGGAACAAATTTCATGTGGAATTTTTATTTACGATAGGGGTGACTGTTAAAAAAATAAAAGGGAGCAAATTTCATGTGGATTTTTTATTCATGATAGGGGTGAAAAGGGAACAAATTTCATGTGGAATTTTTATTCACGATAGGGGTGACTGTTAAACAAATAAAAGGGAACAAATTTCATGTGGAATTTTTATTCCCGATAGGGGTGATGGAATTTGAATAGGAAAATGTGAAAAGGGAACAAATTGCATGTGGAATTTGTATTCACGATAGGGGTGACTGTTAAAAAAATAAAAGGGAACAAATTTCATGTGGAATTTTTATTCACGATAGGGGTGAATAGGAAAAATGTGAAAAGGGAACAAATTTCATGTGGAATTTTTATTCACGATAGGGGTGAATAGGAAAATGTGAAGAGGGAACAAATTTCATGTGGAATTTTTATTCACGATAGGGGTGATTGGCATTGAAAAAGAAGGTTAATCTGTGATCACCTATATATGTATCTCATTAAAAATCGATTTTTTATATGAAATTAAAAAATAGGCTCTAGATTATTGAACAGTGGCCTTAATTTAAAAAGAAGTGTAATTTGTGGTCGCTTATACAGCCCAATCATGAATAAAAAATCCGCGGGAGTTTTTTCCCTTTTTATTTTTTTAACATTGAATTTGAATAGGAAAAATGAGAAAAGGGAAAAAAAACTCCCGCAGAATTTTTATTCATGATTGGGCTGATAATAACCAACTTTAATTTATGATTAAACCAAACGATCGGTAAGGTGATCGGTAGACTAATATTTTTGGGCGTTACAAACATCATCCTCACTATAGTGGTGTGGGGTATAACAAACTATTTATAAGAGCATATTTTACTCCTTTAGAGCATAGTTTTGTTTGCTATGTTATGTTGAATAATTCTAGATAACATGCTTGAGCATTGCTTCCTTACTACATATTTATAAAATTCTCGAGACAAAATTTTTACATTGTATTTCGAAAGCTTTAATACAATAACCCCCCAGTAAAGATTTCTGCAAATTTAGCTTTCCGTCATTATTAAAAAGCTGCAATGGATTAGTATAGAAGAAATCAGGTGGACGTTTTAGAAAAATATACATACATATGTATATGAGCCCACTAAGTTACCCCAGCATAGGCTAATTGAACAATATCGGGCCATTGTCAAAGGAGAGTTAAAGTGGGAAGTTATAATGTAGTTGCGGACAGTAAAAAAATGACCAGCAAAAAAGTTTTGAAAAAGATGTTATTATATCACCACAATTACATTTATTGTTGATAAACATTACTTCTTCAAATACAATAAATATTTGAATGATTTTCATATATGTACATAAATTCTTTTTGTTTTAAAAAACAAAGTTATTGTTGAGCTACTTTATGAAATTGCTTTAATAAATAAAAATATTTGGGGGCGATTGGATTTTATTTAAACAATGCTTAAATTTGTACTAGGAAGGTTTTGGAAAAAAGTTTGTATTATACATAATAATAAATATTTTAAAAATTTGTTTATCCTGCAAAGTTTTAAAAACATCACATCTAAAATAGCTTTTACTAAAATATTGCTGTCAAAAGTGCTTTACTGGAACGAATCTTTCGTTTGATATACATAGCTGTTACAGAGTTGATAATTCTAGATTTAGTTCGCAGACTAGAGGACGCAATTTTTAAGATATTTAAATACAATTTGTTACATAATATTTTTTTAGACCAAGGGACAGTTGGGATTGAATTTAGTTAAAATCGGTTCATTATTACACCGAATAATAATTCCACGTGAAATTTGTTCCCTTTTATTTTTTTAACGTTGAATTTTAATAGGAAAAATGTGACAAGGGAGCAAATTTTATGTGGAATTTTTATTCACGATAGGAGTGGCTATTCGTTCGTCCTTTTTATCTTTAAAAATTATATTTTCTTCAAAAGAAAAATTTCTAAATTTGTTAATGAATTGTATTTGCCTACATTGTTGTTGCGAAATGTCGGAAGAAATAATAAATAAATAAAATAAATTTTGACTTTCATCTTGAAGAAAATATAATTTTTAATAAAAATTAATGATTTTCACATATTTTTAGTTCTTTAGCATGGTCATATCAAGAATGTATGGGGATAGTTAGTCCACAAAGTGTATGAATTGGGGAAACAATATGACAATATACTATTTATTTGAAGTACATATTCTAAAAGTTTTTATAGTTACATACATACATATTTCAAATTGCATTTTGTACGTGGCTTCTATGGAACACGTAAGAACACGTTCCAAAATAATCAACAGCTGTTTGTAGATTTTTATAGAAAAAAAAAATGACAAAATAAAAATGTTCAATCATGCGTTTTTGAAAATCCCACGTAGCATTCGCACGACAGTCGATTCTTGTATGACAGGAAATACTTTGGTTTAGCTACAACAAAGAGTGTTACAAGATTCTTTGTTGCAATTAATAATTTTAAACAATAAAAAAAAAACAATTTAACATACACCAGACATATAAGCAATTTCAAACGTACGCAGTTCGTATTCACGTATTGGCGAATTTTTAGTTTCACAACATACCTGGGGGGTTATTGTGTATTTCGAAGCAAACATTTTCGAAATACAATGTTCAAACGAATTTTGAAACGAGTTACAAAATAACCCCTCTGGACATTAATGACATATCGCAACAAAAATTCTAACTTCAATGCAAGTAATAACTTCTATAAAAATAGTACAATGTTAGCCGCTAAAGACACAACATAATAGTGTTCCATAGTAACTGCAAACGTTTTTTAAAGTATATAATCGAATTGTTTTTCGTAAATAGTAGACTACAAAAGCTAACTTTGCTGCTATCTATGCGGATTAAAAGATTTCTTTAATTTTATATTTTTTTAAATTTTAAGTTTATTGATTTCTTATCTTTTTATGTGTTTTTTTATTTCTTTTTTGCCATATAATTTAATAATGCTTTGCTTCTGTTTTTTTTTCTTTTTTGTAATTACATTTATAATAATAGTAATTATAAATTTAAAACATAATTCTAAGTTTTAAGTAGAGAAATAATTTAATATTTAGAAAAATGTTTAAAGAGAAAAAGAACATAAAAAAAGGAAAAAAGAGATAAACATGATTTATAAAACAAATTTAGAAACAAACTAAATATTTAAAATTAAATCCTGAGTAGGATGAAAGAGAGAGAGAGAGAAAGAAAGGAAAATTATAGTTTCACTTTATGATTTCTTTACAAGAATTAAGAATAATAAAATTGTAAAACAAAAAGTATAATATTATCAATATATAAATAGAAATTGGAATTGTAAAAGAAAAGTGAAAAAACAACTACATAGTAAAGAAAATAATGACCACAAAAAATTTTATTATTTTTTAAATATATATTTTGTTTTTGTGTTTTATTTTTAATTTTTCAATATATTTAAACATTAATATTTTTATGTTTTTAATTTTATTTTTAAATGTATTTTGTTTAATGTAGATTTATAAGAGTGTATGTGTGTGTAGAGGTTGTTTGTTTGTTTTTTGGAAATAATGATATTTAATTTATTTATTTTTAATTTAATTCTCTTTTACTTTCAATTAAAACAATTAGTTTTTTATTCATATTTAGTTGTTTTCTTCTTTGTTGGTTTTTATCTTTAATTTTATTTGTTTGTTTTTTTTTAACTTGTTTTGGTTGCTGCTTATGCAGTTGCACACATAATATTTAATATTGCTAAGGACGAGGATTTGATAGGAGTAGCAGGAGTTTAATAAAGAAGGAGGTTTGAAAACTAAGTAAAAAAGCTGCTTTTTTCAAATTTAAACCATTTCCTATTGATTTTGTTATTTGTTGTTTTTGTGTTTTGTTTTGTTTTTGAATTTATTTTATTTTGCAATACATTTCGTTTGAAATGATTTTTACTTTGTATGATTTTCTTGCTTCCTTTTTTTCCATTTGGTTGTAGTTGTTGTTGTGTAAACATGTGTGTTAATGTTGGTTGTTTTTATAAAACGGAAATGGTTGCTGTTTCTGTTGTTGTTATTGTGGTTGTTGTTGATGCGAATTGAGTATGATGAACTCCAGGTGTACGTACATGTTGTTGCAGTTGTTGTATTTGTTTAAGATTAATTTTCATTAAATTAAAGGCTTTAACGGCTGCGGCGACGGCGGATGGCTAGTCAATGAAACTTTGTTCGACACAAGCTTTCACTCGTTTCTCGTATTCACGACGATTTTCCTTGTAAAGTTGGGCAGCTGTTGAATTAGCTGGAGAATTTGGATTTGGATCACTCAATAAAGACTGCAATGAAAACAAGAAATAAGAAAATGACATTAAAAACCATGTTGCATAACAAAAATATGATGATGGAAATAGAAAATAAAAATAAACTTTAGTAAATTTTAAAGAATTTCGAAAATGACTTCAACTCTTATAAATTTCTTATAAAGAATTCATTACAAATAACTTTCAAGTAAGCATACAATTTTTGAAATTTTAAAAAGATAATCATATTTACATATTTACATATTTTACACATTTTTGAGTACAAAGCATCTCTTAGCGACCAAATTTGCTTTTTATGAAAATTTAGATTATCAGCCATATCACAGAAATTAATTCCGTTCGGAAGCGGAATTAATTCTGTATTTTGCTTCTATAGAAAAAGTACATGAACTTTTTTTTCGGAATGAAACCACTTGTAATTTGCTATGTGGGATTGTAATTTTAAGCATTTCTAAGTTTCATTCCGAAAAAATATTTCGTTTTACTTTTTCTGTAGAAGCAAAATACGGAGTTAATTCCACTTCCGAACGGAATTAAATTCTGTGGCATGGCTGTATATTCGAAAACTTTAGAAGAAGTAATAATACACTATTTGTTTTGTTTGTATGCAAAAGTTTGTAAAACATTTTATGGTATGCAAACTTGCTAAGAAAAAATTTGTATTTATGTAAATCAAATGAAATTGAGTAAAAATATAAAACTGCCAATGAAAAGAAAGTAAATCAGAAATTTTTTAAGAACATATGTACATATTTTAGGTTAGGTTACGTTAAACAGGCTGCCGTACAACGCACAGCTCACTTGGATCCATTTAACTAAGGACATATTTGACCGTCTCCAAAAATGTATTATTAACTATTACTAGTGATATCAAAAAAATATATCCATAGCCTTTGGTGAGAAGCTTTAGTGATAATAGAGACTTTAAATAAAATAGCATTGTTAAAACGATACAAATAAAGGAACAATTTATAAGGTCCATAACCCTTTCAGACTGTGATGCATTGATTGTGCGAGTGGGTTATCGTTTCAAAATTTTTGCTTCTGTTATGACGTTTTCTTTTCTGGCAAAAATGTTACGTTTTTCCCATTTTGCACCTTTTTTAATTTTTTTGTGTTCTTTTCTGAAAAAATGTCAAAAAATGTAGTGAGTTCTTTTCTATAAATGTCACACTATAAATTTAAAAAATGTTGCACCTTTCACACTCTGTATTTTTAGAGCGGGAGAATCGCACGATAAAACAGCTGACATTTGTTTTGTTTATTAATGTGTATTTGTGTTAAGAAACAAAAAAAAAAAAAAACAACAAAATGGAAAATATTGTACTACTTTTTTATGTGTTGAAAATTTTTGGGATGACTTGTTGATTCATCTTCATCATCTGATGATGATGAAATATTTGATATGATTATGTAAAGAAATCCACAACCGAGAGTGAAGTTGATGTACATATGTCAAATTTCATAGGACAATATCTCTTACTTCTTATACTTATGTATATATTTATATGCCGTATTCATAAAAAATAAAGTAGGTTTGAAGTGTGCTTTTAGACAACATTTTCTTAAAGTACATTTGGAGTCTACTTTGATTTTCTATGAATAAGGGCAATAATTTTTATAGTTTAAGAAGAATTTGCGTATTAGTCGGGAATAACAGCTGTATATGAAAAAAAGTGTTATACTGTTGTGATTTTATGTTGTATTCTGACCATTAAAAATGCGACATCTTTAAAATGCGGGGATAAACATTATAAAAGAAAACAATTCGTCAGTCACATTTCAGTTTTAGCAAAATGAGCCGTGGAGTAAGTGTCTTTAATTACAAAAGTATTAAACGTTTACAAATAATGCAGTGCACATACATACATATGTAAGTATATTAACTAAAAAATTATAAGTTTTAATATTTCAAACTAATTGAAATCGTTTCATGCAATAAAAATGTGTTTTAGTAAAAAATATTAATGAAAATCGACCGTGATGCATCAAGTGTGCGTGTCCGGAAGATCCTTGAAGGATATAAAAATGATAAAACCTAATCATTGATTATATTTTCATACGCTGTAGAAATTACATTTTCCAAAAATTATAAAAAAAATCCTGGTAGTTTTGCGTCAGGTCTGGAAGGGTTAAGGTACAATTTATAATTCCATAAAAGGACTTTTATAAAGATAAATAACCTAAGTTTAGATTATTTATACATATTTATAAAGCATACTAAATATTTAATAAAACCGAATTAACCCTTCTTTGCATGATTTTTTCTTTATTGGTGGCATAAATCAATGTGAAAGAAAAAATTGTTAAAAAAATCTTAGCATATATTTATAGAATAAATTTACCAAAATGATTGCAACTGCCATCATCATGCAATGTTAAATCATTAGCTTGATAATAAATAAAAATAAAAGAGGGCATTCAATGTTATGATGGAAAATTCCACTAATATGCAAATAAGAGTTAATATCAGCCATGTCACAGAATTTAATTCCGTCCGGAAGTGGAATTGATTCCGTTTTTTGCTTCTATAGAAAAAGCGAAACCAAAAATTTTTTCGGAGTGAAACCTAGAAATTCTTAAAATTATAATTCCACAACATGTTGGTTCCGGTAGCTGTTTCATCATCTTTATTTATCTTTAAGGCGTGTTTTGTTGAATTTTTTCAAAAATTTTCCGCAAAGAATGACAGCCTATTTTATAGAAACATTAGCTTTTCACTACGATTGAATGTTAATTGCACGAAAGGTTTGAATGCATACGTATTCTGCTTGTGGTATTTACACTGGTGCAGTATTTTGTTGAGGAATCATTATCGGAGAGAGTCTGATTTTGCTTAATTGAACGTAGTATTTTCTATGTAAGTTCTTGTTATCTTTTAAAAACACTTTAGCTTTATTTTTGTTTTGTATCTGTGCTTAAAATTTGTTTGTATAGTTTAATTAATTTACTTTTTGGAAATTTTTGATTTTAATTTCGAATTTTTAAGATATTTGTTTTTATTTTTAATTTTCATTATAAATATTTGCCGACACATTAAAGTTGGTAGTTATGTTAAAAAAAAACATTAAAAATAAAAACAAAAGTGTTGTCACCACAATTTAAAAAAAGCTTCTTCTATTTGTTATTCTAGTAAATTTAACTAATATTTGACTTGACATAGCATTAATGAAATTAACATATTATTGTAAAAAAACATTTGTATAGTCTCTTACCTGTATAGATGTTAATATAGCTGATACATCGTATGTGGGACTCCATCTATTTTGTAAGATATCCAAACAGATGCCACCATCTGCATAAACATTGGGATGAAATACTTTTGAAACAAATCTCACCGTTGGCGGTTTATTTGGATATTCTTCAGTGAATTCTATTGTTAGTTTAAATGTGCCATCCTCGAATGGTGTATCGTGTGGACCGAAAATCACAGCATTCCATATCATAATATTGTTATCTGTTGGCGCTCCAGAGACACCAGTTGGTGGATCTTCTTGAAGTCTACAATGAAAATTTTAATTTTATTTAATTTAATTTACAAATACAAAACTAAATGTTAAATAAATTTTAGAGCAAAACAACAATTTTTTTTTAATTTTATGCAGTAGCTAATTTACATAAGTCAATATTCAGTTGCGCAATGCTACGTTCATTCATTTATTCATGCCTACATTTGGTGAGTGGAAAGTATTTATGATTCATATTGGGTTCAATTTGTGAAGACACAGGTATAAGAATGAATTATTAATAGGTATAAGAGAGTAAGTACTCTTGACAGTACATACATATGTATGCACTTTTAATTCTTGGTTGGTGTCTGTTTGTCTATCGCTTGCTTGCTTCATAATTAACATACACACATATTTTCTATTAAAAGTCAATAGCAATTTAAAATTATTTCCTTTTTTTTGTATTTCAATTGCTTGCAATATGTATAAATAAACAATAAATGAATGACTACAAGTCAATCAAAGTACATATACACATACATATGTATATAATATACACAGTTTATTTAGAGCTATACAAGACTGTGTGGTATGCAATTGATTGAGACATCAAATAAGGCATTTTAAATGCATTGTTTCATTCAATTGATTTGAGATTTGATATGATGTTTGCTTGCTAAAACACATTAAGAATGCAAATTAAGTTTATTTTCTATTATGTAATTGTTACCAAATATTATTATTATAGCCTAATCTATATTGCAGAACAATTTAATAACAATATTGACGTCAATTTGTCAAATTTAAACTCGGTTAGTTGTTGTTGTAACAGCAGTGCTTGCTGAGTTAACAGCCCTTGGCTGAGTAATATCGGGTCATTCCGGTGCGTAGAACCGGCTGTCGTGGGAATGACTCGGTTAGTAATTGACTGCTTTTATTTATAATAAATGCCTGACAAATTCTCCTCTTAATTTTTCTAATAGTAGGCAGAAATGGGGAAAATTCTTTTGAATTATACAGACGCAAGTGTGAAAAAACAATGTAGCGGAATAAAGTTTCATAAAACTTTACTAAAAAGATTAGTTAAAATTTTAATAAAGTGAAGATTACTTTTCTAGTCTATAAAATAAGATTCATTAAGTTTAAGAAATAATCAAATACTCGTTCGTATATGAATTTTTTCTTAAATTATATAAACAACTAATCATTTCCTCTCTAAAGAACTAATAATGCCGAGAACAAATATTAGGCATGTTGTACCTATAAATAAGAATTTTAAAAGTTCTCATTGGAAAAAAAGCAAATTTAAAAACAAGTCAAATTTTGAAAAAGAAATGAAAAAAAACAAGCAATGCCAACAAGCAAAGTAGCATACTTATAAATACATATCGATGGTCTCATGTAGAAAGGCCCTGTTGCTCCTACAGTTCTTACTGCAAAAATATAAATATTACTGTAATAACTTTTTATTCTAATAGGAAATCTTAGTTATTTATTAAAAAAAAAATACAAAGATTTTTTAATGAATATGACTGGCGACCTTAATGTAAAAATATGGTGGAAAAATTTGGCAATTATGTATTACCAACATCATGTTAATATAAGCAATACTAATGTTATCGCTTTCTCAATTGAATCTGTATCATCGTTATCAGCTGACCTAAAGAAATGTAGAATGAGACGTTAAAGAAAGTGATATTGAGGATTACCATTGATCATGAATACGTTGAAATTTTAAAATTGATATATGTAAGTGATGTTATTTATGGTGCATTTAGACGAAACTACTTTAGGTATGACTTGAAGAAAAAAGTTTTTCATTTCACTTTATTCAGAACATTTAAATTATTGGAATAATTCGATTAATTCTAAATATATAATCGAATTATTCGAACAAGCAACAATCTCTTATTTGAATTATTCGTTTTATTCGAATAATTTGGTTACCCAACTGTAACTGTATAGCAGGTGAACTAATCAGAATGGTTACAATGATGACCAAAGAGGCGATTGACCCATTCACTGGTAATTCTCTCACCAGTGTTATAATAAGACTGTTTAGCAAGAACTGTTTAGACTTGCACAGACAATGTGGTCTAATGAAATCACATGCGCTACTGCGAGGTCAATTTGGTCCGTATTTGAACTAGGCAGGATGAAATCAATCATTGGCTTTCGTCATGAGCAAATTAGGCTAATTATTTAAGTATTTACAGGACACTGGACTTTCGGAACTAAGAACAGTATGACAGCAGTTCAATGACTAGTGTATGAGCTTTCATAATTATGAGACGTAGGAGGAGATAGTATCTCACTTACTTAATTATAAATTATAATACTACTCTCTCATGGGTAAATAAATACTAATAGTACAGGATCGTTACTAAAACAAAATCAATACTCTTAAAAGAAGATTAAGTGGAAATACAAAATAAACGTTTAAAACAATTAGTACCTATTTAAATTAAAAATAATAAATATTACACACATATGAACATATGAATATATGTATGTATGTATATAAGAAATAATATTTACAAAAAATCATCATCATATGCAGCTTTCTTAATTTTTTGCAATTACTAGATGTTTTTCTGCACTAATGACGGAATTTCTTTGTTTTAATGAAAACAAAACAAATTTTCGACAAAAGAATATAAATGCTTGTTGAAAAAATACAATTAATAAATATTATTTTAAGATGCCACACGACTTGTTTTAGCACCTACACGAAAATTTTAAATTCTATATAAATATATAAATTATTTTCTTAAAAATTTGTATAAAAAAATTTTAAAACTACAAGCTTTAATGAATCATGATCATTAGTGAAGTAAAATACAAAACAATAAAAGAAAAAATGCGTCATTTAATAGAAATTTTATTATAAATATATATTCTTTAAACAATTAATTAATATTTTTATCAGGCAAAACCGAAATTTTGTACAGAACATTTATTTTGTATATAATTAAAATCAACAATTTTCATTTGTTTCAACATCTTACATAGATAAACAGAAGTATAATGTTAGAAAATAAATGGCTAAAGTTGAATGAAAAATAATAATAATAATAAATCAAATAATAAATTAAATGAACCATCAATTTTAAAATGATTGCATCAGGTGCCATTGTAGTTGGTTGGTTCATTTGTGTTTTGTTGTAAGCATGTACATAACATATACAAAACTAGTAGTACGTAGTGGTTGTATTTGAGTGTAATGTGTTCAAAACTATTGCATGTTGGCTTAAAGCCAGACATTAATTTTTTCGTTTTTCTTTATTTTTTTTTTCTTAATATATTATTACATTTTTCAATTCATTAAAACGTTGAACTTGTTTGTAAAAGAAAAAAAAATAAAGAAAAATCTTAAACATCTGTCATAGAATTAAAAGAAGTCGACAAGTCAATAAGGTTTTACAAGAACACCGGCACGACGGGGCATACTTGTTGAACGTCATCGACAATATTTGTTAAGAAAAGTAAATAAAACTATTTTGCGCCCTTTTTTGTAATGTAGTGAATGTGTATATAAATACTATTATATAAAAGAAAATGAAATATATATTTAACTGAATTCAGTTTGTGATATATTTTTTACATAATTTTGTAGTTAGTAACTAAACTTGGAAATTGTTTAATCTTTACTCCGAAACGACCTAAATTACACTATGCTAAAGTTCAATTGAATTTTTATACCATACACCACCATAGTGGGGAGGGTATATTGGATTTGTGCTGACGTTTGTAACGCCCAGAAATATTGGTCCAACACCCACCTTAAAATATACCGATCGATTTAACGATGTCCGTCCGTCTGGCTGGCTGTCCATGTAAAGCTTGTGCGCAGATTACAGGTCGCAATTTTGAAGATATTTCAATAAAATTTGATACGTGATATTCTTTCGGCCCAAGGATGGACCGGATTGAAACTGGTGCAAATCAGTCCATTATTTCACATTGCCCCCATACAAATGTCCTCCCGAAATTGGGGTTTACAGATCATATATGTTTGAATTATGCAAGTATCTAAACAAATTTCATCACAAATGAGTAATAAATGAAGTTAAATCACATCTACAAATTTTGTCAAGATCGGTCCATAATTAGTCGTAGCCTCCATATAAGGCCCACTTACAAAAATTACTTTAAAGAGCATAATTCTCTCAAAAATGTTGATAGCCAAATAATATTGAACGAAAATATATTTCATATGTCTAAAAATAATACGGTACAATTTTATTATGATCCATAATTAGTCCAAACTCCCATATAAGACCCTCTCCGTAATTCACTTTAAGCTCCATAAATCGTTGAAAAGAATTTATATCTAGATAAAGTTTAACACATATAATACTTATATTCACAGACATCATGACACCAAATTTTTGGATGATCGGTCCACAATAGGTTATATCTCATATATTTCTGAAAAACTGTTTTATACATATACTGGGTGTAGGGTATTTACGGTCGGGTTTGACCGACTATACTTTCTTACTTGTTTTCTTTATTTTTAACCGTTGCACCACATTTCTATCCAGCTGCGCATACTTATTCCAAATCACTAACAATTTTTTATTATCAAAAGCTACAGTAACACTCCGTTTTAACTTTTCTTTGACAATAGCCCAATATTATTTAATTGGGAGCTTTCATATATTTTTCTATTACGTCAAACTGATTTCATCGACACCAGTTATATCGGGAGCAAACTTCAAGAAAGATGACGTTATATAATCATAGTTGAAGAACTGACAAAGGAATCATCTTCGACTACAACAGCAAATTTCTTGCCAAACCTTTCTTGTGTTTATATTTTGGTTCGTTTGGACAATTTTATTTTGTTTTCGAAATTTAATTTTTTTCAAGAAAAACCCGGTAATTTAAAATTAACTTAGTTTTAAAATTGTTTGAAAGATTATGCAATTTTCTAACGCCATTATTGAACATAAACCGTCACGGAAACCCAATACACTGGCAAGAACGTCTAAAGACATGACATGAAAAAGAGTATCAAACCTCGATGCGTGAACTGGCTTTTTGATGCGGTCATAAAACCTATACTATTTTACGGAGGCTCTGTCTGGTGGAATGCACCTGACAAGAGTTCAAATTGTTAACTGTTTGAGAAGATCTTCAAGAGAACTGCGTGAACAATGCTTAATGTTTGGCAATCTATTCTCTGGTAACATGATGATTTTGCAATATCATTCCTGACACACGATCGGTATTTTGCGACTGAAAAGCAGATTTTAGAACAACTTCACTTAAATTACAATTTAAATCACAGTTGCCGAAAGTACTTTCGTGTAAAAAAATTTCGGTTGATACATCTTTGGCAGAGTTGAGAATCTTTGGCCGTATAAGATTCGGCTCGTTCCAGATCATAGATCCAATTGTCGTGAGGAGTTAAAACTCTTAAATATTCAAAACTTCGCGTATTCTAATAAAACTATTTAAAACCCTTTTCAAAAAAACCCCTTAAACATTTTAACACATTATGCATACACAGCTTATTCAATTTTATTTCATAATTTGTCTATTCTCTAGTGATGGCCTTTCTTTGATAAAAAAAAAAACAACTAGTGCCATATTTTTAAATTATAATACAATATTTATTTTGATATGATATCATGATTATAAAAGCTACAAATTACTAGTCGCAAAACAAAATATTTTGCGTGTCTTACTTTTATAAACAAAAATATTTTTATAAAGACAAATTATAGCAATATATTTTTCATTATATTCAATATAAAAAAGTTTACGTATTGATATTTTTAAGGGTTGGGTAAAACGGTAAACAATAAATTAATCTTAGCAAATTGACCTACAAAATGTCATTTATTTTATTATTTTTGAAAGATGAATGTACAAATAAAAGTTTAAGAATATCTTAACGATAGACATGTAGATGTTTGCAAAAATTAACAATGATTATAGATACTTATCAAATATACATATGTATATAATATACATAGTTAAAAGATTATTTTTTAAGCTTTTTAGACAATGAAGATATATTTAATCAATGACATGTTAAGATATCACAGTGCCATAATTTGATATGTAAAGTTCACAAAGTAAGTCTGAAAGATTGTATTTAATAAATTTCAGAATTGGTTTCTTTGAATTATTTATAAAGATATAGCAGATAAAATACTATAATTGTATTGCAATAGGGGCATATTGGGAGCTATCTTAATTGTTACAATAAATTATTTTTTTTTGATACCGCTATAAAGAATTTGGTCAATAAAATTGCCGGTTTTGTAGTTCTGTAAATCTAAGAGCAATTTTATGCTGAACATCTATCCGTCTAAAGGCACGATAGATCTTCGAAACAAAGACCTAGATAATAAATTTTTGTCCAAACATTAGATTTGTGAGCTCCTGAAGAAGTCGAAAACCCACATCGACGAAACGTAGAGCAAATTGATGAAGTAAATTGTTTCATTTACATCATTTAAAGAAGAAAATATAATTGACCGAAATTAGCCCGTAGGGATAATATCCAAAACTTAATTCTTTATTTCATCAAAATGTTCGGTAAAAAAAAAAGATGCAAAATCAATCCAGTAAGATCCGAGATATAGGCCAATATTTCAGACAACATTTTTTTGCTATTTTATTCAAATATAATGTAGATATCAAGAAATTTTGCACACTTTGTATTTAATATAGAATGATAAGTCCAGCTGAAAATGATTTATCATAGACCCTGGTAAATGGCTCTATTAAATTTAACAAAAACTAGTTACACGTAAAGGAAAAACAAAAAACTAAATTTTATTTCCATCAGTCCATATTTCCTTCCTTATGTGCTAATATGTGTTTATGGGCTCATAAATCTCTTATAAAATGCACTATTTGACGTAAATGTATAAATATATAAATAATCGAACCGAATTTTATGATGATCGGTCCATATTTGACAATAGGTGGTGGGTATACAAGATTCGGCCCAGCCAAATATAAACTCTTACTTGATTTTTTTTTTTCTTAATCTGGAATTGCGGTTATGGTGTGTAGATCACGCTATCGAGAGATGTTAGTAACTAAATTATTTATATACGAAGCCTATTATTAATGATACGAATATCAATGACATCTGAGAGGTTACTGTGTACTTCGATTCGAAAAGAAAATCATTCGAGTTTGTATACTTTTTACATTGTATTTCGAAAGCTTTTGCTTTTGAATCGAAATACGCAGTAACCCCCCTGGTTTTAACAGAACGGTGTTACATATCACACAGCCACCGAATAAAATATTTTATTGCGAACTAAATATGCTTAAGAAATTCCACTGTTAATTGGCCGGCCTGATAATGTCATTTAACACCACTTTTTATACCCTACACTCTATATTGGATTTGTACTGATGTTTGTAACGCCCAGAAATATAGGTCCAATAACCAACTTAAAGTATACCGATCGCCTCAGAATCACTTCCTGAGTCGATTTAACGATGTCCGTCCGTCCGTATGACTGGCTGGCTGTCCATGTAAAGCTTGTGCGCAGAGTACAGATCGCAATTTTAAAGATATTCCAATAAAAATTGGTACATGATATTTTTCGGCCCAAGGATGGATGGGATTAAAACTAGTGGAAATCGGTCTCCGAAAATCACTTTAAATAGCATAGCTCACTCAAAAATGTTGGTATCTAAATAATATTGAACACAAATATATTTACTATGTATAAAAATAATACGGTACAATTTTATTATGGTCGGACCATAATTAGTCGCAACTCCCATATAAGACCCTCCGTAATTTAATTTAAGCTCCATAAATCTTTTAAAAGTATTTATATCGAGATACAAGTCTAACACATATAATATTTATATTCACACACTAAATTTTTGGATGATCGCTCCGCAATAGGTTATGACTGTTTTCATAAAAGCAGTATGCAATGCAACACTGCAAACATATGCGTTTACAATGCAAAGCAATACTTGATGTCAATGTAAAAAAAAGACAATGACGTTTATGAACTCTATACAATGCAGCCTATATCTTCCATATAACGCCCATTTCTGAAAAACTGTTTTATACATATACTGGATGTAGGGTATTATATGGTCAAGCTTGACCGACTATACTTTCTTACTTGTTTTGTTTAGTTAATTGCGACATGATCAACAAAATTGAAGCGCCAATATGAATGTTTTTCATAAATATTCTATGTTTTATTTTGTTCAGAAAAACTATTTTTTTTTTCTTTTATAAGCTGGATTTCTTCCAATTATAGTTAGGTATTTTATTTATTCTTTTATAATATGCTTATTAAATATCATACAACTGTATAATAATATAAAAAACAGTGGGACAATGTTTGCACAACTCAGATGTACCTACATGATAAACCAATTTGACAGTATGCAAAAATAATAAACTTGCGCATGCAATTATGTACACATGTATATACTGCGTGTAAGTAGTTAAGGGCAGTAGTATTCAATATTTAAATCGTTATGTTAAATTATTAAATAAAACGCTAAAATTTAACACTTATTTTCTTATTTATTTCTTTGTGGTGTTTTTTATAATTGACATGACAGTTATAAATTTATTAATATTTTTAAATTCTGGTAATTTTTAAAAGTTATATTAAATTAATTATGATTACACAGACTGTTTTTCAGTATTTGAAAAGTTCTTAAAACTTGTTTAACATAGGTAAAAACAAATCATGTGAATTCAGTACTCGAAAGAGTACAATCGCAACATATACAATGGGGGCGAAATATTTCAGGAAGCATTCGACTACAGAAAAGGTACCCCGTAAAAAATGAAGACGCACCTATTACAATTCGTGAAGATTTACGAAAAAATCCGCATAAATCAGCAAAAAAAAAATGAGGCAAAACCGTCTGTATATTGCAAGAAGTTAGACACCCCTATCGTGAATAAAAATTCCACATGAAATTTGTTCCATTTTATTTTTTAACATTGAATTTTAATAAGAAAATGTGAAAAGGGAACAAATTTCATATGGAATTTTTATTCACGATAGGGGTGATACTGTTTGGAAAAATTTCACGAAAGAAGCCATTATTGTCGAAACGTAATCGAAAGAAGAGACTCGAGTTCTCAAAGAAGTACCTACCCTAGAATTTGACTCGCGTCATTTTGAAGCATGGAGGAGGTTCTATAATGCTTTGGGGTGCAATGCCGACACGTGGTGTTGGGCCGCTGCACAAAATTAAGGGAAATATGAATAAGTTTCAATATGCAAGAATTCCAACCGATACAATGATGCCATATGCCAGTAGCATGAATATTTCAACAATATAACGATCCGGAGCATACGGCTTCACGTCAAGCAATGTTTTTTTTTTTTAACAATTTGGTTACTGTTCTTGGCTGGCCTTCAAGCTGTCTTGATCTCAACCCGATTGGGAACTTATGGCAAGTAGTAAAACCCAAAATCTTTGTCGAAACAAAGAAAGCTTGGGAAGCCATTCCAAGTAGAGTATGTAAAAATTTTGTGATCACAATGCCTCGCAGATGTAAAGCTGTTATCGATAAAAATGGATTTGCAACAAAATATTAATTTATCTTTAAATAAAAACGTTTTTTTTTTTCTTTTTGTAAAATTTGTGGTATGTCCTTATTTATATGCACGACCAATCTTGTTTCAAAATATAATTTAAATAAATAATATAGATTCATAAATAATAATTAATTTAACACAATATGCAGTTAAATTGACTAAACTAATACAACTTTTGAGATTACCATAAAACCTTTCGTATTATTTGATTTAAGCTCACATGTTAGTATCGTGTACTTAATTAGTTGTACGTAGCTGTATGTATGCATTTATTAATAGATAAATGTAAACACATCCACTAAATTGACAATATGCATATGACCTTCAAATGTTGACGATTGTTTATACAAAAAACTGTTACAAAAATATACATAATATAATTAACAAAAGTATCCTTGACATTTTTCTAGGCAACAAGAAACATCCTTGAAAATAAAAGAACAAAACTAGAATAAAAAAACAAGGGAATATACCTATGTATATAAGAAAAAGCAGCAAAAAGGTTAAGACACAAATGAAGAAAACAAATGCAAACAAACTAGAAAAATATAAAAAGTAAATTAAATAAAATGAAACAATATATACAAAACAAGGATGAGTCAACTAAATAAAAGACAAACATAAAAAGAGAGACAAATGGGAGACTTTGAAAAACTGACATTTGCCAAAATTAATAAAATTCTTAAGTAAATATTGGGGTTTTGTCAGGTTTAGATATGTACATATGTATGTACGTATTAACAAAACAATAAAAAAAAAACAAAACTAGGAGAACATTAACAAAAATAACCAGAAAATTCGGGAAGTAAATTAGTTTTTATACAAAAAAAAATTTAAAATTGCTAAATAAATTTCAAAAAGATTCCAAAACATAATAAATACGAAAAGAGAATGAGTCAAATGAAAAATAAAAAACTGACAACCAAAAACAAAATATACCGAAAATCATTAGCGAAAACACAAGTGTGAGGGAGAGAAAACTTGTGTACACGAACACAATTACACATTTTTACAATATTAAAAAAAACATTTATTTGAATTATCATTGCTTGAAAAAATGGGGAGAGGGGTAAAGAAATTACAGCACAAAATAAAAATCACACGTAATTTATCTTTTTACAGACAATTTTATGCACACACAAATAAGCGAATAAGTAAACGAAACAGTTAGCAATTAGTTAAATTTTCAAATAGTTTTTGCGTTTTATTTTTCTTTTATTTATTATATTTCATATTATACATACCTTTTAAAATCTCTCATAAGACGTCTGCGTGCGGGTGTCGACATTTTCTAAAAACTTTTTGTGTTGTTTAACCAAAAAAGTGGTGGCCTTTTTTTATGTTAGAATTTTCTTTTATATGTTAATAACACAAAACGCAATTAATTTTTGTTGAAATTCTTTTTCACTTTTTTCTCCTTAGAATTGTTTGTTCGTTACAAATACCTACAAAAAAATAATATTAATTCAGTCTTTATTTTTTGCCTTTTGATTTCTCTTCTTAACAAACTTCAAAAGTTTCTATTTCGCGATTCCTTCACGTCGTCAACTTATCACGAACAAAATTTAACTAAAAGTCAACGAAAGTTTTTGCATGTATTGACAAAAAGCACACACTCACACACACTCCCATGCAACCTCTGACAAACATTTGCTAACGGTATTGCCACACAAATTCGTTTTTATTTATACGTTAAAATTTATAACTAAATATAATGAAAAACAGATAACATAAACACAAAATAAATTTTAGAATTAACTACTAATAAATTAAATTATTATAATTATATTTTGGTCTTTCGTATATACTGTAAATAGCACTGGCAACACTTATTACTCAAAAACAATCAACACACACACTCATATCCCGCGAAAGAGAGACATATATACAACGATTTTAAGCTTTCGCTTACACCTTCATTGGCAAGAAAAGATTAGCTATATAATAAAAATGAAAAAATTTGCAAATTTTTTTTCAATGTTAAAATTTTTAATTTCTCTTATTGAACTTTTAGTTTGTCTTTATAGATTTACAAATGTTTTTAAAGTAATAAATTATGCCATGTGACAGATTTTTATTAGAGTAACATACAGATATTGTTTTCAACACACGGTATAATAAGCTACAAAATATGACACAATATATGAAATTGCCGACGAACAAATTAAAATTTTATGCAGAAAACACCTCAAAGAAGAATGATAAAAAGGAATCCCAAATAAAAGAGACAACAATTAAAGTGAACAAAATATATATGTACTATAAGGAAATTTGTATCTGGCAATATTTGCTATTTTGTTTTTACACATTTTTTGTCAGGGTTCTAAAATAAATAAAAAATCTTGCTAATTTTTATCTCATGAAATAATTAATGCGGAGTTTGCCGATCATGTCTTCGTAATGAATTTTTGTAATCTGCGCATTATATATTGCAATAACGTGAAACGATTTTGTAGAGACCAGTTTTCTCCAACGATTTATAACCTTGATAATAAGGAACTTTATTTTCCAACAGGGGCATATTCAAGTATCAGGAAAGCTTGAACAATTGTTACAATGAATTTCAAATTATTTATGAAACACCGTTGGTTCTCTGAAAAATTGTCTGAAAAGCCTTTCAGTCCTAGCACTCGTCTCTGTATATTGCGCTAAGTGCCCTGGAAATGCGGTTGCGGTGAATGCATCACGAGATGTTAAAACTTAAATTTTTGCCAACTTTTGATTATATGGATACCATTGACATGTAGAATCAATAAGACCGTGTCATATGTCACATTGCTTTTATTTTTAATCTATTTTTTTTGTTACCAAAAGTGTCAACATTCATAATCTTTGTCGTTTATAATTATCCAAAATACTTTTGAAAATTTATGTACACTTATCTCTTTTTTTTGATAATTAACAAACACAAACTGTGAAGCTTTTTGGCTTGTCTGCAAAAAACACCCAGAGTCTTTTGCGGAAATTTAACCCGCAATCCTCTGACTGATAGTCCGGCACACTATCGCCTAGTCTATCGGGGCACCCGATACGCTAATTAAAATATTTAATAATTTAAACTTAATTTGGTATTTTTACTTCCCGGGTAAATATTATCGGTTCTAACATACTAAAAATACAACTCTACGTTGTATATGTGTGTGTTAACTTAAGTCAATTGACAGTTGGCATACAATTTTCTGTTCACTCAATCAACTCCAATCTGTGTGAGAGAGAGAAGAGAGGCTTTGTACAGTTTCAATTAATTTGTTTACATTTTACAAATCAACATTCTTAAAGAAACGAAATAAATAAAAAAAGAATAAATAAAGAAATTTTGAATTAAACAAAAGCTAAATAAATTTATAAAATTATAACTAAATTAAATATAAAGGTAAAGAAACACAAGAATGCTAAGTAAAATTAGTTAGAAATAAAGCCAGTTTAAAAATACAAAAACCAGGGCGTGTTCCAAAAAAATTAAAAATGTGACAGTTTCTGTATGAATGGAATACAATTTGAGTGTATTTGTTGGTGTTTGAGACATGAATGAGACAGACTTCAAACAGAAATTAACAAAAATATTTGAAGAAAGTTTTAAAAACTAAAGTATTTTATTTAATTTTTTTTAGCAATATGGTGGTTTTAAATTCTTGCTGGTCTCCTATTATATGGTCGAACAATGTTAAGACAGGCAGCTATGCAGTGGCAGCTTATACGGCTGCCTTATCAATAGTGCTTATTACAATGGTAATTGGAAAATCATTATAAATTAACTACTGTTTTTATTTATTGTTTTTAAACCTTACAGGTTATTTATATGTTGTGTGGTGGTGAATCTTCCCAGTTATATTCTCCTTTATTTGAAACTGATATACGCAGTTCCATGCCCATAGTGGGTGGCTTCTTCATATTTTATTTTGTTTTAATTATTGTTGCCTCCGTTTTGGTTGTTCATGGTATAAAAATTAGGTATGTATGCGAAATGCTTCACTCAATATTTGTCGTCTAAATTTTTTTAATAATGTTCTTGAATTAAGTGTACGAGGCTGGCTTTTACCTTGGTTAATCTTAGTGGGTGTTGCCATTTTTTTCCAACTAATTTTTGGTTTATGGCTTATAGGTGGCTACTACATTTATGTAAGTTTTTTATTATTTTTATATAGGTATTAAGTTAAGTTTTGTAAGATGTCTTTTACTTTTAGCTGGAGCAAACCTTCTCCGCATTGTTAAACTTCTGTTGGATGGCTTATAATGTAAGTTAATTGTTTTTAAGATATACTTACAAGTTTTCAATGAATAATATGTGAATTGTCAATTATTTTCTTTTCAGTTCTATTGTTGGCTATGTGTTTTCTCACAGTATCAAATCTTTTTAGATATTCAAAATCCCAACATTGAGCTTTTAATGCCTTAATCATTTGAAATCCAAACAAATCAAATTTTGTTCATTATAGTTATTTTAGTTAATCCATAATTATTTTGCATGCATTTTTATTGATACATTTAAAATACGTATTTTAAGTGCATATTGCAATTCTAACTTAGTATTTTTTGTATTAAGATTTCTAAAAGTTTTGCATAAAACAATTAAGATTATAGGTATATATTTTGTTTTCCAAACATTCCGTCCATTTAATGTGAAAATATAGTAAAATAAGTTGAAAGTGGCCTTTTAACATATTTATAGTGTTCCAAAATTTTATTAATATGTATACAATTATAATTTTTATTAAACTTCATATGAAGTGAAGTAAATTAAAATCACAAAATATTTAAATAAAACAAATATTTGTATATAATATGTCATTTTTAATAGTATTACTACTGGAGGGTTATGTTTTCGAAATACAGTGTAAAAAGTATGCAAATTCGAACGAGTTTCTTTTCGAAACGAGTTAAAAAATAACCGCCCTATAGAAGAGTTTTTTCCATAAATCGAAACGCTTTGAAACGCAAGCAATTTGAATGAATGAATAACACTAGAAAAAGGTGTAGAACTTACATTCTGATTATTAAGCCAATTAAACACATTTTCCTAGGCCAAGCTTTATACATTTTTTTTCAATAGTTATATTGCAAATATTAACAAGCCATAAGAAAAATTACTATACATTTAAAGCATAATAAAGGGAATCATTGTATAAGCTGAAATGTTTTGAAATAAAATGAGGTCCCAAAATCATTGTCACGATATAGGAACAAATGTATCAAATCATTCACTTTTATAATTTGTTTTCATGTAATATTCACAAATTAATAAATGAGTTTGGCTTTAAACTGCTGCTAAACTGGAACGACAAGTTTTTATACCCTACACCACCATAGTGAGGAGGGTTTATTGGATTTGTGCTGATGTTTGTAACGCCCAGAAATATTGGCCCAACACCCACCTTAAAGTATACCGATCGACTCAGAATAGCTTTCTGAGTCGATTTAACGATGTCCGTCCGTCTGGCTGGCTGGTTGTCCATGCAGCAATTTTGAAGATATTTCGATTAAATTTGGTACATAATATTTTTTCGACCCAAGGATGGATGGGATTGAAACTGGTGGAAATCGGTCGATTATTTCACCTTGCCACCATACAAATGTCCTCCCGAAATTGGGGTTTACCGATCATAAATGTTTGAATTATGTAAGTATCCACACAAATTTCATCAAAAGTTAGTGGTAAATGAAGCCAAATCACATCTACAAATTTTGTGCAGATTGATCCATAATTACTCGTAGCCCACTCCCGAAAATCACTTCAAAAAGCATAACTATCTCAAAAATGTTGGTATCCAAATAATATTGAACGCAAATATATTTCATATGTATACAAATAATACGGTAGAATTTTATAATGGTCGGTCCATAATTAGGCGAAACTCCCATAAAAGACCCTCCGTATTCACTTTAAGCTCCATAAATTTTTTAAGTATGTATTTATATCGAGATAAAGTTTAACACATATAATATTTATATTCACAGACATCATGACACTAAATTTTTGAATGATCGATCCACAATAGGTTATTTATCCCATTAACGCCAATTTCTGAAAAACTGTTTTATACATATACTGGGTGTAGGGTATTATATGGTCGGGCTTGACCGACTATACTTTCTTACTTGTTTTTATATTTTTCTTATTTGCTGAATAATTTCAGTAGTTCCATCATGTCAGTGGTAGTAATATAATCAATAATATGCAACATCTTCGATAGCGAGATCCGTCAATTGAAACAGAAAACAAAATTGAAGTCCATGCTATGGGTCTCATTTTCCAAAGCAGTGCCGCAAAATTTACAATTAATTAATTGATGAGATTATGTACCAAAATGTATAATTTGAAATTTTAAAGAAAAATATTCCAAAAAGTTTCGATAAATTAACTCTTAACAATCAGTGAATGGACTTTTATTAGAACTATGATCAAAACACACAAAACTAACAAAGTGCGATGCTACAACGAACTTTACGTTATTGAAACACTAACTCACAGCCACGACATACCTAAATAGATACATATGTAAGTATGTATGTATGTATGTATTTCAACAAAAATGTTACAACACATGGTTTTCAGCTAAGCTGAGTTAAATAGAGATTTAGTATAAGAATGGGAAAAACACCTAAATATTGTCCAAAATTAGTCACGTGCATTACTAATAGACTGTAAGGTTATTTTATACCTATTTCGATTCAAAGCGAAAAATTTATGAATTAGTAGAAATTGTATTGTGTAGTACGATTTTCGTAAATATGTTTACAAACTTTCGGAAATTTATTTACGAATACATACTTTTTTTGTGGGATTTTTATTTTCCTTAGGAAAAAACAAAAACTTGCTTCGTAAATGCAATTATGTAATACGAAAATAAGTGCCGAAATAATTACTTATGTTCGTAAATCGTTCGAACGCTATTTTGCTTGCGATAGCAAAAAAATTTTAAAATGTAAATTAAAAAAATAAATAAATCAAATTTAATGAAAAAGGATACAAAAACAATACGAATGTAAAAAGTAGATGAATGGAATTGTTAAAAAAAATTATGTATTAAATTTAGAAAAACTGTGTTTACAAATGCATTAACTAATTCATATCCAATATATCAGTTACAATGTATGTCAAACTATTAGCACTATTAAACTATTAACAACTTTAATTAAAACTCGAGAACGTTTTATATGTTCACTCAACGATGACTCACAATAAATTCCAATTCCAATAAAATGACTTTGTTTGTTCTATTTATACAATAGCGCCATATTCTAGTAATTTCCGGTGGCCACTAAAGAAGACAATCGAAAGTTAATTTCTATAGCCGTTAAAACTTTATGTTGCCATAATGCGTCTTATCAACAATGTTTATACATATGTATATAGAAATTTCTACTAATGCAAATGTTGGTAATCAGGCTGTATGTTGATAAACATGCTCTCGTGTATTTTGCTATTATGTATTTTGATAAAAGCCGTTACAAACCGTTAAATTTAAATTGATATATAATTTCGTAACAATATGTAAATGAATTTGGATTCACATATATATTTACATACAGTGTCGGCAAAAATAATAGCACTTTTGCACAATAACATTTAAACTGGCCTTCTAGTAAATGGTAAAATATTTTATTGACGGACGAGGGTAAAATCATTTTATTTGGTGGGAAATATACTCGTTTGTATGTTAGATATCCGACAAATGCAGAATACAATCCACAATTTACAGGTTCTAGCATTATGGTATGGGGATGCTTTTCATATTACGGAGTTGGGCCAATACATTGCATAATATCGACAATGGATCAACATGTTTACGTTGATATACATACCAAATAATGTTAAGCTTCCCTATGGGTCTTCCAACAAGACAACGACCCAAAACATACAAGCAGAAAGCACGTTAAGGGTTCATTGGCAACAATATAGAGGTCATGGAGTAGCCAGCGCAATTACCTGACTTGAACCCAATAGAGAAACTTATTTGGTGGCGTACAGAAAAGTGTATCTCAAATAAAACCGACTATTTGAGCTGTAGTGAAGGAGCCGTAGGAAAAAATACCTAAAGAAAGATGTAAAAACTTAATTAACACCATGCCGAAGCGCTGCTAAATTTAAATTGAAATACAATTTCGTAACAATATTAATAAGTTATTGTTTCATCAGCTTCATTTTATACTTCACCTGAAATTGTAAATCTTTTCAATAAAAAGTCAATTAAAGTTACACAAATCTTTTTTACGTTGAATAAATGATAGACATATTTTAATTATGTGTAACGGGAATAACTAGGGAACTAAATCGAAGTGCTATTTTTTTTACCGCATCTGTACATACATATATATGTATGTAGAATATTGAAATTTATCACAACTAGGCAAATAAATATGTAGGTATACATATGTATTCAAATAAATAAATTTTCATTTTCAAATTTAAAGTTTTTCTAAATCGTTCAACATTTGTTGAAAACTGTGCACATTGCAAATCACTTTGGTTTTTTAACTTTATACAAATTTGTTTAATATAAATTGTTCTGGTATTATTAATATTTCTTTATTGGCTCTACCGCTTAAAACCACATCCGTACACACTCACACACATTATGTAAATATGGCGCCCCAAAATCATTATTCACCATAATTTTATTATTTTTCAGTAACAATTTTGACAATAATAATATGTATTATTAATGTTGTTGTTTTATCTGTTTTGCAGTTGTTGTAGTTCTACCTTTGTAGGTACCTACTTAAATTACTCTAAGAACAGCAAAATTTAGTTAACAAAAAATTATAATAAAGACAAGTAAAGTTAATGCAACAAACAACCTACAGACAGTTTGCGGTTTTGTTTTGTGTTCTTTTTCTTGATTTTTTGTTGTTTTTTTTTGTATGTAAACGAACTTTATGCCAAAAACTTTAAAGTTGTGTTTTTGTCATATTTAATATTTGATATTGTTTTGACCAGGCCAACACAACAGCATTTGGTGTACAATTGAATTATGTATGCGAAAGGGATATTAGAGTGGTCATTGAGAATTTTTGGTGTTGGGTGGATGCTACGCACTAGACATTGCAATCTTTAGAAAATGTAACTTAAAAACTCACAAAAAGTTTAGAGATCAGAAATAGAGACATGTTCTGTTCATGTTCAGTACATTTTCTTGTACTGAAACTTTTGCACAACTGTTTAACAGACAAATGTTTTCTAAAAATGTCAAGATTTTTGATAGAAGATGTTGTTTAATTACATACATACATACATATGTATGTACATATTTTGTATTTAACATTTTCCCTCAAATGAATTAATTTGATCTAGTTTGCTACTGTGACTTTGTTGACATTTACAGAAATCCCCTGTATACCTATTTGTCTAAAAATATTTTACATGTATGTGTATGTACATATTTTGATTTGTTATTATTGTTCCTTAAGTTTTTAAAAAGTAACGGCACTTAAGAGAACAGCTTAGTGTATGTACTCCACGGTTGATAAAGCTGGTACAATTGTACTTTTTTTTGTACAATTCAAAACTAAAAAGTACGATGGTACCCCTGTGGCTCATTTGGTACGATTTCCAAATTTTTCAAACCCAAACATATTTTTAATTGATATAAAATGGCAACGCTTATTTACTGAATGAATATTGTGAATAGATTTTTGCACTTGTTCATTGGGAATAAATAGCAGGTGGTTTTTAGTATTCAGCTGATGTTTTCTTGTTGTTGTTAAACTTCATATCGACAGCTCAATTCCAAAACATGCTAAGTCGAAAAAGAGAGTTTTGCAGGGAAAGCTCCTAAAGTTTACAGGCGATATCTAAAAAACCATATGAGGTAGAACTTTGTTGTTTATAACTATTGATTGGACTAGCCAATCACAACCAAAATTTGACAGAATTTAAGTTGAAAAAATCTAAATTCAAAAAATAAAAAAAATTAAAAACATGCTAAGTCGACATAGCATGGTTTGGAATTGAACTGCCGATATATAAAATATAGAGAGCAATTGTAAAGTTTATGCAGTTTGATAAAAAAAGGGAACGAAATGCTTTGTTGTAGAGTAGCAATCATCTTGTTAAAATACATGGCGCGCGCGTAATTTTTTTAAACGATTAGAAAAAACTTCAATACAGCTTTTTGCAGTATAAAAGCGTCTTCTTAGTGTTTTGCAAGTAGTACTAAAATAAAACTCTTGTTTTCACAACTTTAATATACACATGTAGCAACTGGTTTGTTATCAAAAAATGTATAGATTTGATCTCATTTATTTGACTGTACCTTACTAATATTTTATATGACCTTAATTATCTACATATATTATACATATACATATGTATAATTACTAACCATGTATTTATTTATTTTTTGTTATCTTTAATTTACAGGTACCAATGAATTTAAAGTACCTTTTGTTTTTGTTGTATACAATTTTTGTTTATTAAAATAAAATTAACAAAAAAATTATAAAAAAATTATTTAGTACTATTGGGGTCGAAAAAGTACGATTTTAAAAATTCGTTGGTACGATATTGGTTTTCTCATTTATCATCCCTATTGTATGTACTCTATTTAAGATTTGTTCTCATTATTATTGCATATTGTTAAAGAGAACTCTTAATATATTTAGAATTGCAATATTGAAGCTTTTGTTTACATTTTTTGACAACAGAAACTAGTTAATTATATTTTTAGCAGGAAATAAACGATATTTAAAGAAAATTAAGTTGCTTTATCAATAAAAGTGTAGTGTTTTTATTTGGGAAGCATATTAATGTGGGAAAAATTTGGCTTGCTAGAATAAAAAGAAAATTATTGTAACCAACAAGTCTGGACAATCAATCGTTTTGTACGTACAAGAAGAAAATGCTGGCTTAACAGTGGACATCATCAATGTGGCACCGTCCTATTGAAACCACATGTCAGTGATATCGATATCGTCAATAATACGCCAACATGTTATTGTTAACATCTCTCGATATCGTGTTCCATTCACTATAACCACATTTCCAGCCGAATTAAAAAAAAAAATAATTTTCAATCACGCCTCGAGACCATATAGCTCTCCATATAGTGACATATTAAGCATGCAAAGACTTTTTAACAATTGCACTTAGATTGTCAGAAGATGATATACGGCATTTTTATCAACTAAATTTTTAATAACGACCTCAAAAGTTAGCTTTGAGCAAAATAAAATTCATAGCACAATCGTCAAAGCTTCTTCTACTAATATGTCCACAAGTAAACTGTCAAAATTCTCATCTTATTCCAATATGCACCCGTCATAAAACAAAGTTCTTGTTGAAAAATACTGTATTTGTTCTAGAAATTCTTCAGTATAACAGTATTTTCTATATAAAATATTCAGTATAAAAAAAAATCTTCAGTATTACAGTTTTTTCTATAAAAATCTTCAGTATAACAGCATTTTATATGCAAAATTATCAGTATAACAGTATTTTCTATAGAAAATCATCAGTATAACTGTATTTTTATAGAAAACCTTCAGTTTAAACATTTTTTATGGAAAATCTTCAGTATAACAGTTGTTTCTATATAAAATCTTCAGTATAACAGTTTTTATATTGCAAATATTCAGTATAACAGTTCTTTCTATAGAAAAGCTTCAGTATAACAGCATTTTTTATATAAAACCTTTAGTATAACACAATTTTCTATAGAAAGTCCTTAGCGTAGGTACAGTATTTTTAAAAAACTGTATGTTTGTAGATGATTTGCAACACAATCTAAGCTAATATTAATATATAAAATTTTAGTTTTTTGAGGTTGCAAAAAGCACTATTTAAATATTATTTTGAAACAATTATTAATTTTCCAACCCTGGTTTGTTTACAAACAAACGCTCTTTTCTCGTAAGCATTAATAAAACTCTTTCATTTATTGTTTACATTTGGCAACGGCTCTCTGCAACAATTGCGGCTCTCTTTTGTAATTGTATTTGTTTGTGTGTATAAATGGGGATCTGCTCTTAAATTGTGGCGCTTATTCATGTGCATCAACATCATAATGACTAAAAATGAACACAAACACACAACAGCGCCAACTTAATTATTAACGGCATCATTCATTATGACTTTGTTTAGATAGACTACACAGAGCACAGGTAGTTGATCATTTATTAAACAACAACGTATCGAAGCGTGCGGTTGTGTTGTACTCGCATTTGGGGAATAGTTTTATATAATTTTTGTTTGTATTTTTTTTTTTAAAGTTTGAACTCGAAACCGAAATAAATCAAGTAAAATTGTTTGTTATTAATAAATAACATTTAAGTGTGTTGGATAGATGTTCTCTTTAAGTTTAAACTAAATTTAATGAATTAAACTAAATACGGCATTAAATGTTACGTACAATTAAAACAAAATTAAATGTAGTACAAAAGAAATGAAATAACAACACAGCAGTAATTTTTTAAAACAGAAATAAAAAAAAAAAACGCGAACATCAGTTGAAAATAAAACAAATAAAATATTTTTCCGCAAGTGTCAAAATGTGTGTGTTGTTGGTGGTATTAACAAAAACAAATTTTGTTAAATAAGTTATTAAAGTGAGTGAGTGAATGATAAAAAATAAATATAGTATAATAAAAATGATAACAAAAAAATTTTAATTTGCCATTTAAAGAATTCAGAAGTGGAAAGAAAAATGTATAGGTATCAGAAAGTAGCAAATATTTGAAATATTTGCAATTACACAAATTGAGAGATAAAGTTTACAACAAAACAAAAATATCTACAAAATAACAAAATACAAATTTACAACAAGCTGAACATACAAATTAAACAGGGTAAGTTATTGAAGGATCATTTAATAATATATGTATGTATGTGTGTATGTATGTATGTATATGTAAGTTAGTTTTTTAATTTGGTGTTGTGAAAAAATTTTAGTGTCTGATGCAAATGATTTTTGATTTAAATATGTTTATTGGAATTTTAAGCTGCAAATGTGTCCTAGATTTCAAAGCATTTTCCAGGAGGATCATGGTTTATATAAGGGTCTGCAATAATGGACCGGTATTGAGAATACGGTTTTACATACATACATATGTATTTACAAACATTTAAAATGCCGACTTTTCTTTATTAATATTATTTTTAAATACTTTTTAAGAAAAATTCGGATTTCCTAGTTTATTGGATTTTGTTATTTTGTATTTTTCTCTGTATTAAGTCAAATAAATTTATTTGGTTTTCAAATAAAAATTGGCATAATTATAGTCATGGTGCAACTATACAAGGTGAGTGCAGTAGCCCAGCTGACTGACTTTGTTTACAATTTACTTATGTCAAAAGTAATACATTTTCAAGTGTTTTTGACAGTAGTACATTATTTTACACAAACAAAATTCCTGTTGTTTCTGTTTTGTGTTGTATTTGTTGTCGATTTGCACTCACCTTATATAGTTGCAGTTTTTAATGTAATATCACAATTAATCAAAACTTAAAACTAATTTTAAAATTTTGTCCAATATTTTGGAAAATTTTTGTTAAAAAAGGAACATTTAATAAATAAAAAATATTTTTTTTTAATTCAGTAAAAAGAGAAAGAAAATGTGATAAACATTATTGTAAAACCTAATAACGTTGGCCTTTTTGCTGCCGAGTTCACTTGGGGTCAATATTTGCTAAATAAATTTGAAATCTTTTCAATTTCAAATTGTAATTAACCAAGCTTTCAGATTTGATAAAAAAAAAACACAAGCAATTTCAAGAAATTCATGAAACCTTTAATTGAGTCGATAGAACGATCTATATACATAATTCAATGTTTAGGCTAAGCATTAAATAGTTCATACTCTTACACTGGGTCCAATTTTGGCATACTCTCTCCAACATACATAGCAGCCGGTATTTCACGAATAAATTCTTCAAAATTTGCTTCCAGTGCGTCAACCGTTGCGGGCTTGTCCCTATAGATAAGAGCCGTAACAATGCCCACAAAAATACTGCAAAGGCGTTAAATCGCAGGATCTAAGCGGCTAATTGACCGGCTCCAAACGGGAAATAAACTGTTCACTGAACTCGCCTCTCAATTGAATCATTGTTTCAGCCCTTCCATTTTACACAAAAATTTGTAATCAACGTACGTTCGTCAATTTGCTAAATAAATTTGAAATCTTTTCAATTTCAAATTGTAATTAACCAAGCTTTCAGATTTGATAAAAAAAAAACACAAGCAATTTCAAGAAATTCATGAAACCTTTAATTGAGTCGACAGAACGATCTATATACATAATTCAATGTTTAGGCTAAGCATTAAATAGTTCATACTCTTACACTGGGTCCAATTTTGGCATACTCTCTCCAACATACATAGCAGCCGGTATTTCACGAATAAATTCTTCAAAATTTGCTTCCAGTGCGTCAACCGTTGCGGGCTTGTCCCTATAGATAAGAGCCGTAACAATGCCCACAAAAATACTGTAAAGGCGTTAAATCGCAGGATCTAAGCGGCTAATTGACCGGCTCCAAACGGGAAATAAACTGTTCACTGAACTCGCCTCTCAATTGAATCATTGTTTCAGCCCTTCCATTTTACACAAAAATTTGTAATCAACGTACGTTCGTGACGTTCCTTCCTTCGTCGTTTTTTAAAAATTAAGGTCCAATAATTTCACCAAACCATTTTTCGGCATTCATTTGCAGTTCATGCAATGCTTCTGGCTGCTCTTCACACCAAATACGAAAATTTTGTTTGTTTCAAACAAATTTTGCTAATAAAATTGAATAATCTGCCTGTTCTTCTGTAAGTCGATTCAAGGTTAAATTATAGACCAAACTGAACATGTTTAACAGTAACATGTTACACGAAAACAGCTGAGCTGTCAAAAATAGTTTTGTCTATAAAAATCACCCTTTTTTAGTTTTATACATTGTCCTCAAAGTTTTTAAAAATCCACCAATATTGTTTTTTATTAAACAGATTGTTTAATAAGTCGCAATTTAGACGACACGAGTCTTATTGAAAAAATTGATGCAATAATTTCCTTAAAATTTCTTAGATTTTTATAAAGCACAATTTTATCACTTAAATCAATCATATATTTATTTACACAAAAGATATGCTAGTACAATCTAGTGTGTACTCGTCTTATCTTCCCCTGACCCTGATGTCTAAAAGGTAAACAAATTTTCTGAAAGAATTGCGTCGTCTAAAATGCTTGGGTCTTAATTTATAAACACAAAGTCCGGTAAAACATGGTCAGAACATCTAAACTTTTATTGAAAAATAATAGGGTAAAATCAATGTCGTTACAGTATTCATATCTTCTAACAATAGTAATTAATATTCTATTGGTTATTATATCTTAAAGATAGATCCCTATTCCACAAAACAACTTATCAACTTTTCACTTTGCTCTTATTTTTAGTCAATTTGCAAAACTTTATGATCCGCAGAACTATAAAATTAAATAAGTAATAAGTTGAAATTGATAAGAATAATTTGCAAAGTTTTTACTATTCTGTGCTTGCATTGGCTCGGAAATTGTTGTCAGTACCATGGAATTACAGCATGGTGTTGCACAGTTGTCGACGTTGTAATAGAAGTTTTGTTTCAAAACACAATGCCGTCAGTGGTATTGCCAAATATTTTGCAATGACTTTGAGAGAGATGAGATTTGCAAAGAATATTGTGGAATAGAAAAACTTATCTATATGCAAACAAATTCAATTTGATAAGTGTGAAGCAGTAATGGAAAATGGGTTTTTGGATTTCGTACCTACTATACATATAAAATGTACTTTTTAGACCTACACGGTACCATTTATAATATTTGTTAAATAATAAAAAAAACTATACCACTTATACCACTTATACCACTATTACCACTTACTTTTAAATGTTTCCTGTAAATTATCCTTACTTGGGATTTTCCTGTATTTGTTTAAATATATATTTAGACGGATAATTTAGAATGCTTAAGAATATTATTTGCGTTAACTATCGTGATTATCTAAAATATTCTAAAACTAATATGTCAAAGGCTCCCATTATTTGATAATTAAACCAAACATTTCTTGTTATAATAATTATCTTATGGATGCATATTTAAAGATCAAATTGATATCAGTTCCAAAATGTTCATGAAATTTAATAAAAGCTGTTGTGAAGTATTTTGAAACCACGGTATTTTAGTACCACGGTACCATTTGTGTTTAATGTTAAAAAAAAAAATACAATTGTACCATGTTTGCCATTACTGGTGTAAAGTGAAAAGTTGATAAATTGTGGAATAGAGCACTGATCTTTTTAAATTTAAAAATTCCCTCCTTCAATTTCACTTTACATTTTTGGCAACAGACATACTTCAAATATTCTCAGTGTATAATCACATTGTTGCATTTATGGAGTTGGATAATTTTTTTTTTGTGTGTGCATTTTCATTACGCACCATTTGTGCGTAGGCTTATTTTTGGTTTACACACATTTTTTTCAACCGAATTTATTATATTTGTGCAGCAAAAAAATAAAAATAAAAGATCATCATTACCTTTAAGTTAAATGAACGTGTCGGTAATGTTTCATTTATGTGTGCGTTTATTTTTGTTTTATTACAAATTCAGTTGCAATTGCTTTCAGCAGCAACTAGTACAATATAACAACATCATCAACAGCAGGAGCTATAGCATTAACAGTAGCAGCCGTAACATTAAATTTAACATCCGTAATGATAAAATACAAATGTTGGTACTTGTACAACTACCAGATACTGTTTGTTTGTATGTTTTGACAGTTGTGTGTTTGCTAGCAAATTGTATGCTTTGATTTCGATTTAAGGATTTTTTTTAATGCTGTAGAATTTTAAGTGTGTATTTTAATATTAACCTGCAGCTAAAAATTAAATTATAAATATTAATCTACAACCGATGCTAAATTTGACAAAAATCTTACAATAACTGTTTTAAAAAAGGTTAAACTCTTTGGAACCTGATGTCAAGAGTCACCCCCATGGCTTGAAATTGAATGGAATTGACCTTAGACTGGCGAAAAGGGACAGTGTTGTGATGTTTGATTGCGAAAGACGTATCGAAGAATAGATGAGTTTGTGGTGAAGAGGATTCGTAAGAGTACAATCAAATCTATGAAGAAAGCAAAGATTTTGCGGGAATTGTTTCCGTAATCATAGTGTTCCTATGGATATATTTAGGAATAGGGCATTGATATCTCTGCTACATTGTTTAGTATATGAGTGCTGAAAAATTTAAGTGTAGAATTGTGAAGAGCCGGTCATTCATTCATCCTGGCAACCGTTATACTTCACGAGATGTTATTACGTTTCCTATTGACAAGCTGCGTACAAAGTTTTTTATTGTACACTGGCCATATTTTTCTAGTGGCCTTGCATGGTCTAGATTGCGCCAACAATTTTCATTATTTTGAAAGTATTACATGAAATTTTCACTTTTAATGGTCCCAGGCGGTATTGCAGTTGATACGGCTGTTGATAGACTTAAAGCGGATCCTTCGCAGGTTTGTCTGCCTGTTCATTACCGTAGTAGTCCCTATGAGCAGGGATCCAAACTAGAGTAATACCAGTTAGACGATCCATCCTAGACAGTTGTTCCTTACATTGCCCGACTAGAATAGATGTTGTAGTATTCGATTTGCCGGTACATGAGTGCCGCCTGGCTGTCGTCAAAAATGTCAATGCTGCTTACATGTTTTCCTAATCACTAGTATCTCAGCCTGAAAAACACTGGCTTTGTCTGGGAGAGGTATTGAGAGTTTATCCGCTTTCACACTCTTCAAGGCAAGTATTTTTGGGTGAGAAGGGGGGAAAAAATAAAAGTGATACAAACTTGACGGTACTAGTCAATTTTCTTATTTCCTTTTGTTTTTTTCTTTCATGCATGTTGATTTTCATGAAAAAGTACGAGAATTTAATTAACGAGTGTGAATGAAATGGCAAGTTCAAAAAAGAGTTAAACAAAAACTGGTTAAAACTTAACACTTCGCAAATATTTGCCGAAAAAGACGTAACCACTAAATAAAATATCTTTTCTTATTTAGGTCAAAGCACAACAAATATTTAGTTTTAATTTATTTGCAAAACTCTCGTAAGAGTAAAAAAACAATGTTTTATTTTAATAAAAGTGCAGATCATTTGAAATATTTTAATAGTTTTTGGCATAATTTAGGATTAAACAATCCCCGTGAATTCTTGCAAATAAAGATTTCTTTATTATTTCCCGGGAACTGGAAATTAGAAACTCCACTCTAAAATTATAAAAAATATGGTTCTAAAGAATCAAGTAGGTAATCTATATGGTAATTTTTAATTATAATAGCAATGACATTATAGATCTTAAAATAGAACAGAGTATCATTACCACTTCTTAAAAAGGTAAAATTTAAAAATTGGAATAATAAAGTCGCTGGGGAAAAAGAATGCAATATTCGGCTGTGTCGAATCTTTTCTACACTTCACCTTAACGTAATAAGAAATACGGAAACTAAAATATTCTTATTCTGTGTTTTCTATTCAGTTTTATTTACAAGAGTTGTATGGTTGGTAGTTATGCTCGGACGTGGACCTAATTCGGGAGCTATTGCCAATTATTGACTGGCAGTAGCATAATTGGCGTATAACCGATATTAGTATGATTATTGTATTAACATTTTTGATCTGTATAAAAGTTGGTTCGATGTCAATATTTATTAGACCATTTTGTTGGCTAAATTGTTTTTCTGAAAAGGCCCTTATATGGCAGATATCAGAAATCATGGGCTGATTTTCTTAAATTTTGAAACAATGAATTTTATGCAAATGAGGATATTTCACGTAGAATTTCAACATAATAACGGTATATTTCAGATACATATTACTATTAAAGAGAATTTCGGTAGTGGACCTTATATGGGGGATATAGTAAAATATGCGTCGAAATTCACAAACGATCTGAAAACGATGTGAAATTTTGAGTCGATATCGATATTTATAAGATATATATAAAGATAAATGAGTTTTTCCGATGTGGTCCTTATATGGGAGCTATGACCAATTATGGACCGAGCATCATAAAATTTAGTACAACAATTTGAAATATTTGTATCGAATTTTAACCTGGTAACTATATGTGTACTAGATTTATACGTATGTACGTGAATTTTGGATGTCGACTTTATATGGGGTCTATGGTCAAACATGGACCGAACAAAACTAAATTTCGTTTTGCGATTAATTTTTTACTGACCCTTATTTTTGCCGAATTTTGTATTAATATTCCAATTTTATAGGAATTTATTTATCATTAAGCCATACTTCGGGAAGATATTTGTATGGGTACTATGAGAAATCATGGACCGATTCTTACTATTTTCCTCTTACTTATATATACCAGCATTCACCACGTATGGTGTTGTAGGGTATACAAATTTTCGAAAATTTTGCATAATTCACTTTTACGGCCACAATCTTCTTGCCCAATCAAAATGAATGTGCCACAATGATTAAAGGCAAATGGCAGCAATTGCAATACAAATCAAGATAAAAATCATTCGCATAAATGCATTCGCTACAAATGTTTTTATGTTTATTTCTGCTTTACAGAGAACAAGAACAATTGAAATCGATTTATTTTCTCTGCCAATTGATAGCAAAGCCTATAATTATATGAGAGTTTTGTTGTTTTCGGCAGAAACAAATTAAAGTCCTAAATTTAGTTGTTGCGCTTTTGTTTTTTGTTTTTTATTCAATTAGTATCACAGCAGCTCAGCTAAGAGGTCTACACTTAAAGACACACACACAGAAAAAGACAAATTAAAATAAAATTCAAAAAAAACTTGCCAAAAAAAAAGTAACGTAATTTGTAATGTACCTACGACGAGTATGAACATCAAGTGCTGGTTGTTATCTTTTATCTTTTTTTCACCTGCGCTGGGGATGGGGAAACCAAGCAATAACAATAACAACAACTATAGTAGTACTATATAGCAACTTATAAAATCATATAGAAATCAACCTTCATTATACAATTTTAGTTTTTGTTATTGTTGTAGTTACTTTTTTGTTTATTACATTGTTTTTGGAGGGAATCACTGTGGGTTGGTTGATCTTATTTTTTTAGTTACGTTTTCAGATTTTTTTTATTTTTTTTTTGTTTTAAATAATAAAAAATCGTGATTTTTGTTTTTAACTGTATTTAATAATGAATGAATGAATGAACCGACTGCATGTTTTGTGTGTAAATTTGTTTGAGTGTTTCAGTCTGTATGCTTTAAAAGGAACTGATACATTTTTTCAGAGTTTGTTTTCTTTTTCTTGATTATTTTGTATACAATTGCCTTCATATACATACACACAAAATAAAAATAAATTTTAACATTTAACTTATAAAAACAAACCAAAAGAAAAAAAAAGAATATAATATAAAAATGTTGCTCCTCCAAACCGTTATGTTTTGGCTTAAAAAAATGTTTATTTATTTATATTTTCTTAAATATTTTAATTCTTATATCATTTCGACCTATATTCGATATGATGATGACGATCATCGTCATCTCTGATCATCATTATTACCAATGTGCCTGATGACGATGATGATCGTTGGCGATTAAAAGTCATTGTTGAAAGAGTGTATTCTTCTTCAGTTAATCTAAAGTTATAAAACAAAGTTTAAGTAGGCTTTTAAGAGTCTTACAGAAAATCTATGACATGCAGAATACTTTGAGCGATATTCAAGATCCACAGCTACGCGCAACTAATTAAGGACACGATAGTAACATGTGAGCTTGAAGCAAATAATACGATATTTGCATATTGTGTCAAATTAATTATTATTTATGAATCTGTGAGTCATATTTTCAAGGACATACCACAAATTTTACAAGAAAAAGTATTTATTTAAAAATAAATCAATATTTTGTTGCAAATATACAAAGAGTCCTCTTTACGGATTGTTTTTATACGTCTTGGAGTCTGTGTAACATTTTGTATGTCCCATAAGTTCGCATAATGTGTTATAGACCTTCTTCTTTGAGCAAATTAAAATATTTAAAATCTCGCCAATGCTGTTCCATCTAGAGTTCCTCTGAGCACCACTTTTTTAGCCATGCCTAAACATAGTTCTATGGCTTTTAATATCTTTTGTTAAAATATTTTCCGAAGTTATTCACCCCTATCATGAATAAAAATTCCACATGAAATTTGTTCCCTTTTATTTTTTTTTTAACAAAATATATAAATTTACTTTCACGTTCTTAATTATTGTCCAGCTCTAATTGCCTATTAATTGCAATTAACCACAAATAAAACAAAGTATTAAGAAAATATGCAATAAAAAATAACATATTGACCACACCATAGGTTACACTAATCGACAAAAATTCCAGTTATTATTTATAATCCGGTAAAGGAAAAATACTTTTGATAACTGCATATATGAAGTGTGCTAATCTCATGTCCACCAATGTAGATGACAAAAATATAATGACAAAAAAATGGTTTATGTAACAGAAAAAATAGTGACATCTACCATTGAACGGCCTCAGAGGGACGATGATTCGAGGAGCTAGGTAGCTTTACTTAAAATGATCTAACGGATCTCTTGGAAACGGAATATTAGTTATAAAAAAGTAATGGTTTGTTCAAATGTTCATACTGATTGGTTTCCGACACTATTTTTCCTTCATTCCGACACTATCTCCCTAGATAACACAATGACAACATTAGTATTGTTACCACTCAACGGGAGATATAGTCTCTAACAATCCTGAAATTATTGCCTACTGGCAATGTGTTCCTAACTTTCAAAGGTTATGTACATCAAAATATGCTAATTAATACAAAATAATTCGTTACCTTTTAATGAAATAATCTTAAATTTTCAATAATTATTCCTCTGAAAAACTCCAATTAAGCAATAAACTTGTAGGCCCTTGTGGCGAGTCTGATGCCTTTAGTTCTACATACAATCCATGTGAATTGAATAATTAACATCACCTTGCGAAACATGTGATTCTCTTGGAAAACAGCCCGTTCTGCTGATAAAATTTTATCAGATCCTTCAGTAACATATCTTTAAGGAGTTTCAGATTAATACAAAAATGCAGTAATTATTACGAGGTTAAATCATACGTTTTGACTAAAAGTAGTATTTTTGAAATACTATCAAATGCCAAGAAAGTCCTGGTTCTTATACGGACTAAAAATACTCAGCTTAGTTTAGATTTTGAGGTCCCGTTTATCGATGAAGGTCCATGCTACAACCAGAGTAATATAAATGTTTCTGTGCATCTAAGATTTATTCAAAGATGATCTGATCGTCACATCTGATGTGATGTTCCAGAACCCATATCAATTTGATATAATGACCTAGAATCAATGCAATTGAGGAGATATTTTCTTATTATTATATTGGAATTGAGATTGATTTTTGCAAGGCTGACCACTTAAATGTCAAACTAGTCGTATCGAAAGCCCTAATATTAGTTTGTAAATGGAAGAGTTTTTAGCCTTGTTTGTGTCACATACTTATATTATCTTGACATGATGATTTCTAAGCTGGGACATAAAATTAATGCAAACCGAATGCATTGTGTTTCAGAATCCATATAATCTCGTCATAGTGATACTAGATATGGATCCGAGAATGAATGCAACCGAGTAGACTTTTTTCTTTTTGCAGTCGTACCGATGGTCAAAATTTTGCTTGTAAAGGCTACGTTAGGTTAGTCGGATATGCGTTCCAGAACACGAGGAACTTGACATGATGATATCCAAACTGAGACAGAGATATAATGCAATCGTATAGACTTTACTACTACTCGTAGATGTCTTGATGGCTTACATTTTCTATCTACACATTAGTTATTCTGTAACCTTATTGAAACCCTAAGGTCAAGTTCATCAAAGAATATTCCCGAAAAGAATATATAGAGGTATGTCTTAGTCTTTTATGCTCTCAACCAGACAAGGGCATCGTATGTTCGAGTAATGCTGATAGTCCACTATACATCCAATCTTGGGACTATAGAATGAGTATCAATTGCTAATAAGGGCTATATAAAGGCTAAAATACAACTAATGAAAAGTCTCAATTGAAACTAGAATAGGGCAAAAGAAAGATCCTCATTTGAAAAAAAACCAAAAAACTCAATTAATGACTAAAGGATTCAATTAAAGCAAATACTATAGAACAATCTTTAAATTTAAGTTAAAATAGGATTACAGAAAGAGCCTAAATCGAAGCTAAAATAATACTCTAGAAAAATTCAAACCTTACATTATTTCAAACTTAAATATAAATATAAAAATAATCTTAATAATAATCTTAAAGCAAAAATATGACCATAGAACATTTGATTTGAAGCTAAAATTTGACTATTTGAGACACCTCAATTAAAGCTAAAATAATAATATAGAAACAGCTTTAATTTGACTCAAGGAAGAATAGAAAAAGTTTCCATTAAAGCTGGAAATTATTATAGAAATCTACTCAATTTAAGCTAAAATATGAACAATAAAAGAGAACGGTTTTCTTTCTATTATGATATTCCATTGCTCAGCACTCAGAATAACGGTAGTTGAGTTTAAAAGCAAATTGCTGAAAAAAATCTCTAGTAGTGTGACCGGATTTTCTGTGAATAATGTTTTATGCCAAGTGCTTGTTCCATGAGTTCATTTTTCTGGTTGTTCGCTTATTAAAGTCGTCAGTATAGACGACTATTCCAGCAAAAACTTTACTTACAATTTAAGTTAAAAAGTAATAAAAGTCGACGAGACTACTTCCAATTCTACTAAAAGTAGTCTGCTATAATTTTGCCACTTTTAACCAACTTAATTTTATACTTAAAAACATTATAGATGAACATTATAGAAAATCCTTTTAAGATCCGCTGAAATGATTTAATACTTTGAACACTCTGATTATATAAAAAGCAAATAAGAAACTGAATATGTTGGATATGGCTAAAATAAAATGTATGCCATTCATTTGCAAAAAGGCAATTTAAGTGCTTTTTCTTCATCTCTCGCTCTTAACACATACCCACACATACCAACATGACACTTCCACACACAAATACATTTAAATGCACATACACACACACAAACACATTGTACATGTAGTGTTTCCCCCAAATTTGATTTACAACACAACTTAAATTGACCAAAATATACTCACTCGTACATCACACAAATTTTAGCATAAGTATCTTTCTATCTATCTATTTGTTCTTTTTTTTTTGTTGCCATCAACAACAGCGATGCTAGTAGAGTGTCTCTGCTTTTTGGCAGCATGGAATACTTTTCCTCTTCTATGCGCTATGTGCGATCACTTGTACTCACACTCCAAACGCCAAAAGAATGTTTGTTTAAATAAAAATAAATATAAATAAAGTTGGTTTTTTTCTTCTTACGATTTATTTATTTATATTATTGTTTTTGCATTCGTATGCAAATAAGTCTATTACAGCAACAATAACATTTGTGTTTTGAACAACTATAGTTCGGGAAAAAATCCAATTCCTCTAAGCACAATATATTTAGGCAAACAAATAAATGTGTGTGTGTGTGTGTGTGTAAGAAAAAAAGAACAAAAAAAAATAATCCTTAAAAAAAATAAGAAGTGTGTTTTTAAAGTGTACTTTAACATGTAAATGAAATTATAAAAAAAGAATCGATAACAAAAAAAAATATTCACACAATTTTACATTAAATAGAGTATGGGTGGCTGCATATTATCGTAAGAAGTGATAATAAATAATTTTAAGAGCTGTAAAGTATTTTATCATCCGCCACGGCCTACAGGCTAAAGTTCAGATCAGTGCCCTATGTCGCAAAAGAATTTATCAACTTTTCACTTCGCACTTATGCAATTTTTCATCAATTTGCAAAACTTTATGTTGAGGAACATTAAACTATACAATTTGATAAGCTAAGTTGAAATTGATAAGTGTAATTTGCAAAGTTTTTGAAATTTTTATATCCTCTTTGCAATTCATGCAAAAAATGCAAAGTTACATTGAATAAAGTAATTTACAAAGATTTTGCAAATAATAAAACTTTATATTTTTGCAAAATAAATTTTGATAAGTTTTCCAAAAATTTTGCAAAGTAAATGATCGCTTTACAAATTCATATTGCTATAATTAGTGAAGCATTCAAAATGTTAAGACGTGAGTTTTTGTGCGATGATAGTGAAGACCGAATTAAATTTTCGGGACTAAAAAACATTAATTTTAAAGAGTGCTTTCTTTTAAATCAAATTCAAAATGATTTTATTTTAAATAAAATAACAGAAAAATAAGAGCACAATACACAGCTCAGTTATGCTTTGTCGACTGAAAATCAAAACCATCCGTAAAGTTGTCGACGTTATAATATACTTTTTATTTCAAAACATAATCCGGAGGTCCGATCACGTCAGTGATTATGATGGATGAATTCCCTTTTGTTTGTGGTTGCGTGGATGGCACAATCATTAAAACTGATGCGCATACATTACACGAGGATAGATATGTGGACCGTCATGTAAACCACTCATTGAATGTAATGATGATATGCGGGCCAGACCACATATTTTACAGTGGCAATGCAAGCCTGTTTGTGGAATTCGGCTCTAGTTCAAAGATTTGGCAATTTAGACTACTTTCGGATGCTGTTGTTGACTAGTTGATACCACCATTACTCCAAAATCTCGATAACCCTTTTGAAAATTGGGAATAGTTTTGTTATTCTTAAAGAAAGATTCCCGTATATAATTAAATTAAATGTGAACTTTAATATGTTTTTAATAATTTTAGCATAAATAGTTTTGAAAACTAGCAAATAAAATTTAAATTTTTTCTGCAAGTTTTTTTCCATTTTTATTTCTCATTTTAGTAAGTTTATTTAGCAATGCAAAGAGAAAATACAGAAATGTAAAGATAAATAACCATTTGTGGAACACTTTCACATTCACACATTCACTTTGAAGGAGAGCGGAAAAACTTTACAAATTTTCTTAGTGCAAAATGAGATTTGCAAAGAGTATTGTGAAATAGAAACACTTATCTCATTGCAAAAAAATTCAATTTGATAAGTGCTAAGTGAAAAGTTGCTAAATTGTTTGTGGAATTAAGCCATTTTCGGATACCCTATTCTGAAATGAAGCGTATGCCAGAGAGAGTGTTCTGCAGAGATAAAAAAATATTAATCGGAAGGAGCGAGATCTGGATTTCAAAGCGAATTAGGCAAAGCTACCCAACCACTTTTTTCTAAATAGTTTTTAATAGATATGTATTACAACATATGGCCGAGCGTTGTCATGAGGGAATATTAGGCTTTTATGTCTGGCCGTATATTTCGGTCAATGCTCTCTTCAAAGAAATCAATTGCATTCGTTACAGACTACCTGTGATGGTCTGGCCAGTTTCTAGCAGCTCATAATAGGTAGGACCCTTTTGATACTAACAAAAACAGAGTGTTAACATTGTTGGATATTCGATTCGGCTGATTGGCCAGGCTTTCATCGCAAGTTTTGATTCGGAGCAAAAATGAATTCCTTTTATAGCGTTTAATAAGCATTTTGAACATTAAAAATCGTCTTTCAAGATCGGTTGGTACCCAATATATCTGCTTTTGAATGAATCCTGCTGCTCGCAAACAATTTAAAATTTCTGCTTGAGTAGCTGCTCATTTTTTTCTGGAATAATGCCGCCAAATTATAGTCTTCAAACGTTTTTGGGTGGTTTGGAGGAATTTGCTTCCGTGTCAAAAAACCGCTTCTAACTCCACAAACCATCTCTGGCGCCTTAAAACCGCTGAAACACATGTACCATAAGTAGCAGCAATTGGTGTCCAATTACATATCAGTCCTCTTATTTGGATTATCGGATTATTGAAGAAAAATACTCTTAAACTGGACTAGTTTTGCTTCATCTTTGGCGTCGATCACCTTGCTTTAATAGTTGGCAAAAAGCGCTAAATTAGCATCGCAGATCTGCAATAATTATCGGCTCTTTAACATATTAAACGGAATGTGACCTTGTTTTAGAAGTTTCCCACCGGTCTAAAAACAGACATTATAATAAATTTGCAAATGTTTCGCCTAGATTATTGAAGAAATATACTGCAACAAAATTGAAATTAAATTACTGCAAAGTTAAATGTGAAAAGCGCCAAATAACAGAAACAGACATTAATAATAAAGTTGCACATGTATTGGCTGGATAATTAATGAAATATACTCCTAAATGTGCTTAGTTTTGGAACAGCTCGATCACTTTACTTTAATAGTTGCAAAATCTTAAGATAAAACCTTACTATTTTAATAAAATTTAACTAAAAGTATTGTACATTAAAGTTAAACCTGTCAATTTATCTGACAAAAATGCCATTTTGGGATTATTGAAAAGATCAATAAATCTATGTCGAAAAACGCTAAATTGGCATCGCTGATACACAATGATTTTCGGCTATTTAAATGGATACTAAAAGGTCCGAGGACCTTGTTCTTGCAGTGTCATATATTGACAGTTCTAAAAGCGAAAAAATACGCATACACATAAAAAACGCTTAATTGGCATCACTGATCTGCAATGATTTTCGCCCGTTTAACATATTAAAAGGGATATGATTGTTGTTACCAAGTGATTTATCATTAAAATTTTGTGTGCCCCACTCTTTCTATTGCAGTGGCCCATATTATTAAAAATAAAATTCTAAAAATAATTCCTGATTATTTGTGCATACATTCCATCCTATCCAAATGTTCCAACATTTCACAAGCGCTCAAACGAGTGTATTCACTCTCATATTGATACAAGCATAAGCGCACATATTTTGCGTTCATTTAACGGCCGTTAGGCGAGCGCAAAATAATCTTTTTATTTCTGTTGCTGTCGCTGTTGCAAGTCTTTCGTTCAATGTTTGTTTTTAACTTAAATTCTTGTGCATTTATTTTTATTTATTCTTGGTTTTACTTCAGTTTTTGTTGCATGTTTTTTCGCTTAACAGAGATCAGTTTAATCCGCCAGCAATAGCAGCAGCAACAAGATACAACATCCCATCCCATCACATCGTCATTATCACCATCATTATGAAACAACATTATTGTAAGGTGGTGTAGAAATTAAACACACAACCAGTGTTGCCATTTTAGCACTTTCAGTGCTAGATTTAGCATTTTGTTTCTCGAAAATGCATTGAAATTTTTAAAAATTATGCTAAATGCTTTTTAGCATAATTTGCTTGATAAAAAACAATGTTTTTCTCAAACAATTTTTTACTATTTTACTCCAAAAAACACTTTTGGCGAAATAAAAAATTACTTTTATTAATATTTGAACTAAATTCCTTTCGGTGTGGTATGTAAATGAACACCGAAATTTTTGAATTAATATATGAAATGTAGTCTATTAAAACAAGTCAACAAGTATATCAAATTGTTGTCTAAAACTGGGCTCGATTAGTGAACTATCTATACCTCATTGAGAATAATACGTGGATTTTCAGTGCCCAGAAGCAGACATTTTGTTGAATAAAGTTACAGACACATATGTCAAATATTTGACATATTTGTGCTTATTTGGGAAACTTCTTTTACTAAGGACAAGTTAAAACAGAAATTTAGTTTAGTTTTATTTAGTTTGAGTCTGTTTGCTCTTACAAAACTCTTGCAAAAGTAAACATCGTCATACAAATGTGTGCTAAAAATGGTGGTTACGCTTTTTTGTGTAACTATATGCCGTGTGTGACGGTACTTTTATGTAAGACCGCATTCACACTTTTCAATTCGGAACGTGAGAAGGGAAAAGAGAATAAAAGGGGTACTACATAATTGACTTTATATTTCCTTTTGTTTTCTTCTTTTATTTTTCCGTCTTATAGTACGCGAAGTTGTTTGCATCTTGAAATGGCAGGTTCAAAAGCGAATTGAACAAAAACTGGCCAGCTAAAATTCAAACGTGTGAAACTGAACTAACCGTTTTAATGAAATAGTCATTGTCATTCATGATAAATTTCGGCCAAAAATTAATTGTGAGTTTTCGGTATTTTTGAGGAGCTTAGTATTTCATGGCTTGACAACGAATATTCATCTTACTTGCACATTTTAAAGCTTTTTCTTTTGGGGTCTTCCATTTTCGACCAACTATATTAAAAATTTATGAATTCAGTCAATATATAAATAGTTTTTCTATTAATAATAATAACCCATGACTTAAGAAACAGCTTAATTTGGCATCTACTTTCAATTTAGAACTGTTGCATAGTCTACCATCCATCAGTTGGTAAATTCTCCTCGTAAGTTCAATTTTTGGTGATAGACATTTGATAAACACAGTCAGAAGACGCAATAAATAAGAGAAGATGCGGGAACTCTAAAATATTCAGATACTTTGCCTTTGTTGAAATTGGAGTGTTACTGCTTCAGATCGCAAACGTATACATATTCGACCTCCAGTACAAAGATTAAAGGCCATAGTCCACTCAGAGATTCGGTGACAAAAAAAACTGGTATTTTTTTCTTCACATTTATAAGCTTAAGGCTTGTCTTTGTCTGGTTTTAATAGATCTAGGGGAATATAAAGTCAAAGACATAGGCAACTTCAATTTGTGTCTTTCAAGACCACTATTCAAGATCATAAAGAATTGCAGAATTTTTCGTTTATTGCAAGTAGATATTAAAAATCATTATTTTTAAAAGCGATTCCAAGAACTTTAGTTATCACTGTCACAAATTGTTAAAAATATTATTATAATATTTTTACTGCAAAATAATGCAGGAAATAATAAATAAGTAATGCCTTAGGTAATGAGTTTAGCACTGAATAAATTAAATAGGTTATTGCCAGAGTTTTTTTCTTAACACAAATGTGTTTGTTTTAATTCCTTAAGGGAGAACCGTAAACATTCTTAAAAATATCCAATTAATAAATGAAATTAATATTTAATGAAATGTTAAATAAACGTCCAAAATCTTGCAATACTTCTTTAAAACCTTTTATATTGGCAATATATTTTACCCAATAAATATACCACAATATTATTTAACACTAAAATACTCACATGATACTACAATCAGAAACCCAATAAAATTGAGGTCAACATGCACTTAAAAGCATAAATATGCCCTTTTAAGCTTTTAAAAATGAACACACTATACGTACATATAAGTATGCTGTCAGTATTTGGTAAGTTGTTAAACAAATTATGCCTAGCATTTGATTAGTTATGCACAACATTCAGGAATGTAATCAATCCAAGAAATAAGACTCAAAATATTATTATTACACAGTCTAATGCCACTATAATTAAAGAACATTTAATTTTCATTACAAACTAGCTGCTTAGAAAGAATTTTCTCAAGGTTTAACAGAATACTTTTCCACAACAACCCACCTATAAACTTAATATCCTCTAAAAAACTACCAGTTTCTTTTACATGACGTCAAAGTCAAAACCAAACAAGTTAGAGCGAAATATTCGGCTGTGCTGAATCTTTAATACCCTCCACTTAAACGTAATAAGAAATATAAAAACTATACTGGTTTTTGGACTAGAGCACTTATTCTGTGTTTTCTATTCAGTTTTAGTGTAAATTTTATTATTATTTTGTATATTGTTTGAAAGACAATTTCAGGATCAACATAATTTATTTAAAATGTTTCAAAATTTGATCTAATTTTGACCATTTATAATTGATGTAATTACCGGTTCTTACTGTAATTTACAGATTTTGTCTTGCTTTCATAAAAATCTTGAATGTAACAATTTATAAAACTAAAAGAACATTTTTCCATATTCGGAACAAGTTAAAGAACAGAGTATAAAAAAGGGTAAGATATAAGGTGAGGCTCTCTTGTTTGAATTTAATCTCAATAATATTATTTACAAAAGATTTATGGGTGGCATAGTAGAAGTAGACCACTTATGGACTGATAGCTTTTAAATCCAGTATCCACTAATGTGGTTTCTACGTATTAGAGGCTTATTTTGGTTGAATTTCATCTCAATAACGTTATTTATAAGAGTTGCATTCGGGAGCTATTGCCAATTATTGACTGACAGCTACAAAATCCAGTAGCATAATTGCCGCATAACCGCTATTAGTATGATTTCTGGATTAAAATTTCTGATCCATATAAAAGGTGGTTCGATATCGATATTAGTAGACATTTTTGTGGGTAAATTGTTTTTCGTAAATGGTTCTTATATGGCAGTTTTGACAAATCGTGGTCCGATCTTCTTATATTTTGGAACAATGAGTTTTCAAAACCGAGTAGTTTGATTTTGGCACGTATGTAAGTGATCCGTGTAAAATTTTGGATCGGTACCATTATTTATAAGAGATTTATGAGTATTGAAGTGATTTTCGGAAGAGGGCCTTATATGGGGGGTTACGGTCAAATATGGACCAAAATTCACAAAATTTTGTGGAATGTTTTTTATGTGTATTTGATTGATATTTATAAAGGTTTGAGTCGTAACCGATATTTAAAAGATATATATAAAGCTTGATAACTTTTTCGGATGTGGTCCTTCATAAAATTTAGTACAACAATTTTTTTGCCTATGAGGATTATTTGTGTCGAATTTTAACCTGGTAACTATATTTGTACTAGATTTATACGTATTTAAGTGAATTTTGGAAGTGAACTTTATATGGTGTCTATGGTCAAACATGGACCGAACAAAAAATAATTTCGTTTTGCGATTTATTTTTGCATGAAACTTATTTTTATTGAATTCTGTATTAATATTCCAATTTTACAGCCATTTATTTATCATTAAGCCATATTTCGGGAAGATATTTGTATAGGGGCTATGACTATTTTCCTCACACTGTCTTCTTTTATCATAAAAATAACGTGTAGAAAATTTCATGGCAATATCTGCAATATATTTCAAAAAATTGGAAGAAAAATGTTTAAAAATATAAAATTTTCATGAAGGTTGTCTCACATTTTGTTCCATACCTCTGGTTCTACTATACCGATTTTGCTGATTTTCAATACCAAACTGCTTAGGAGAATTATAAACAGGTTTTTGTAAACTATGTTGATTTTGGTTGTGTCGTTTGGACGTGAGAGTGTTTTACACAGACGGACAGACAAACAGACACACATAGCTCAATCGACTTAGAATACCAAAGACCAAGAATATATATACTTTGTTGGGTCTTAGATGAATATTTCTCAGTGTTACACACGGAATGACAAACTTATATATAACCTCATTCACCACGTATGTGGTGGTGGAGGGTATAAAAAGAAGCTCATAATGATGTTACTGGAGAATAAAAAAAAATTAAGTCTTACAAAATTAAAGAACCACTTAGGAAATAAACATGAAATGTTTGCGAACGTTAAAAAGGGTCATTAAATGCATTTTCGTTTTCTTTACTCCTGTTCAGTTGTGGCCAACAACTTCTTCCACTTCCATTTCTGCTGCAAAATCTTTTTGTAACATTTTTCTTTTTCATTTGTTTTATGTAGTTATTATTGTTGTTGTTGTTGTTGTTGCGTTCTCCTTGTCTGTGGTTAGAGTTCTGTTCTGTTTTCGGTCTGTCTATTCCAACAAATAAAAATTTCATTGAATTGAGGATTCCAGTGTCTACGCAATGGTAACATCAGAAGCAGCAGCATCAGCATAAGCTTTAGCAACAACAACAGTAGCTTATGGTGACTTATAAGAGTATAAATGTCTGTCTATATTATCCACATGTTTAGTTTTTGGGTATGAAAAGTAAGTGACTACAAGGAATCTTACTCAACAAATCTATTGGCATAAAATAAATAAATAAATACTGTTAAACATACATACATTGGAGCAGACTTACTCGTACACATATTTACAACGTCTCATCCAAACTTTTATGGCATAGAATAGTGACGTTAAAGGATGATGAGTGAGTTATTGGATATTCGACTTTAATCGAGACTTTAGAGGACGTTCTTTAGATAGCTTAAGTTAGCATTTAGACCAGCTACTAGAGTAGCTACAGTAGCTTCTAGCTGAAGCTAGCCTATAGTTATCTAAAGCTAGCCTATAGTTTGCTTAAGCTCAGCGACTATAGTTAGCTTGAGCTAGCCTATAGAGAAGCAATTATAGTTAGCATGTGCTATAGTAGCTCCTAACCTAAGTACCATACAGTTAGCTTAAGCTAGCCTATAGTTATCTTTAATTAGACAATTCGCTAACTATATGCTAGCTTAAGTTAGGCTACAGGGCAGCTAGTATAGTTAGCTCAAGCTAGCCCATATTTATCTTGAGCTAGCCTATAGTTAGCTTAAGTTAGGCTACAGAGCAGCTGCTATAGTTAGCTCAAGCTAGCCCATATTTAGCTTGAGCTAGCCTATAGAGGAACAACTATAGTTAGCTTAAGCTAGCCTTTAGAATTCTTTATTTAAAATAGTTTCATTTACAAATGAAGCAATTTCAGTATCATCAAATTCCACAACACTAGAACCCCGCTTTAGAGATCAGTGTCATAAACAACAAGAACATACACGAGAAAAAGTTAAAGAGGAACGCAAACGAGAACAACAACATGAACATTAAGCGCGTGTGCTAAATTGTAGTTTGTTGGTTTTTCAATTTTAGTTTATTTTTATTTAGTTTCGTTGATTTTTGTCTTTCCTAGCTAGACTGGTAGTGTTACGTTTTATATAACAAAAATATAAAATAGCAATAGCAGCAACAACAACACCAACAACAATGAACATTGCACTATCGTCATCAGCAATATCGTCATCATGAAAAACAGACTAGACACGAGACAATATACTCTTAACTGGCTCAACATTTTCCAAACATTGAATACTCAGTCGCTGAGAAGACTCAATGATTTTCCATTCAAAAAGAAAATAAAAAAAAACACAACAAAAAGTACAGCAACGACAACAATAAACAAATACAGTAAAAACAACAAAAAATTAAAGAAATTAAAATAAATAAAAAAAATCAAATGCGCGCTAGGGAAGAGGCTAAACAAGGTTTGAATTGTATGTCTGTTGTGCCTGGAACTATGATGCCTCGAGTGTTCGAGTGTTGCTTGTACGCTCGTATATAACACCTAAATGAACACCGCGTACTCTCGTACTTGTACAAAAGTAAAATGCACAATTATTACATTTAGTACGGTCAGTGCTGCCAGATGATATATGTTTTGGTACTTTATTTTGAAATCTATAATGTTTTTAATTGTCAGATTTAGATAGCTAGGTGCTCTTTCCTGGATCTAGGGGCATCAGGGATAGGTATTCGGATGATCACTTAAAATTTATTAGATATAAGAACAACACTTTTTTTTTTATGTACAGCTGTTTTTGTTTTTGTTAAAAAAGAAGAAGCAGATAGCTCACTCGCGGTTGTGGATTTCTTTCTATAATCATATCAAATATTTCATCATCATCAGATGATGAAGATGAATCCAACAAGTCATACAAACATTTTTTCAGCACATAAAAAAGTAGTAATATTTTCCATTTTGTATATTTTTTTTTGTTTCTTAACACAAATACACATTCATAAACAAAACAAATGTCAGCTGTTTTATCGTGCGATTCTACCCCTCTAAAAATACAGAGTGTGAAAGGTGCAACATTTTTTAAATTTATAGTGTGACATTTATAGAAAAGAACACACTACACTTTAGCAGTGTTGACATTTTTTCAGAAAAAAACACAAAACAATTAAAAACGGTGCGAAATTGGAAAAACGTGTAACATTTTTACCAGAAAAGAAAACGCCATTAGTGAGTGACAATATCTCATTTTGTTGAGAACAACTTCAAAATTTTGATGCCAAGTATATTCAGAGAACCGTGAAGAAGGGATAAGGCCGTTGTTCTGGTGTTGGTCAAATTTATTGGGTACATGGAAAATTGTGCGCTGTGGAATACGTAAAAATATTGCAGAATCAAATGCTAGCCTATCCCAGCGATGAAATATCGTTCATATGAGAAATCATGCTGGGCAAAGATTCCAAGCAAAACTAGCAGTTTCTTGGTTTAAGAAAACCAAACGGACTTGCACTTTATAGAACATCTTTGGGAAGCAAAACGAGTCTATAAAACAAAATTATGGACTCGTTCTTTGCAGAGCAATACGATGCACTTCCCTGGATGTAGCGGTATCAGGGATATGTTTTTAAATAATCCTTTAGATTTTTCCAGCAGTATTGTATGGTTAAATAGAATGATGAGGGTATTACAATGGGGCTTTTGAACTAATTTTTGAGGAGAGCAAAACTAGTACAAAGCTTGGTTATAAGTTATATTATGCGTTTAAATAGAATCCTGAGGGTGTCACAATACGGCTATGGAGTCGATTTCCTTTACCCACCAGAAATTTTCCTTTGGGTTACACATGCTTCTAAATCTGGCCACTTTCTGTTTATTTGAATTCATGTGTCCTATTGTCGTTGTTGTTTCCGCAGTACGTTGCAAGTAGTACTTGCACTCTTAATGCATTTCCATTTTTTACTGTTGGTGGTGCTGTAGTTGTATTTTATTTTATGGTTTGCTCTGTGCTCTGTGCTCTGTTTGCTGTTGTTGCAAGTTGTATGTTGAATGTTTAATGTGTAATCGAATGTATTTGTTTATTTATTTAATTGGGCGTTTTTTTTTCTGCTGCTGCTATTGTTGTTGTTATTGTTGCTCTGTTTGTCTTTGTTGTTGTAGAGGATATTTGTGGGATTTTCCGTAGTTGTTTCTGTTAAATCATCGTCGATTGATGTGTGCCATAAATTTTCATTGACTAAAAAACGTAACGATACTAAATAGACACAGAAAAAAGTGCAATAACAAAAGATTTAGGAAAAACAGATTTTTATTTCAGTTTGTTTTGTGTGTTTGTTTGTTTACTGTGTTGTTTAACATTTTTCCCAAGTCATTTTCTTTACTTTATAGCGTTTTATAATGGAAACTCATCTTAAGTGATCTTCAAAGTTATAAATAAACATTGTAAAATCTTTCGCACGCTATGTGATAAAATTGTTTGCAACATTGTAGTCTCAGCGATCAAATGATTTGAATGTAAAATTTTGCTAACAGATTTTTAGAATAAATTAACATACATACATATTTTGCCAAATTGAAAGGAGCAACATGAAGTTTAAGAAGTTTTAGCGGATAATAGTTTTAAATGTAAAATAACTGAAATAGTATATTTCGAAAAGGAATAGAAATTTATTATCAATATAATGGCTAAATTGAATATTGAATATTGTTTTGAGTCCTATGCTTTCCTGGATATAGCATTTTCGTCCTTAAATAATATGGAGCCAATTGTTGCCAATATTTCAAAATTTATCAAAATGTTGATAAAACTAATGATTTTTGGAGATTCAACATGTAAAATGTAATAAAATCTTGATTTATTGACATAAGGCAATCAAATTTTCAACATCGATTAAATCTGTAAATTGTTAATAATAAATAAATATAACAAAATGAATCCCGCAACTCCCAAGATCAGTCCATCTCACTATCGGGACTGGTAAATACTTTTAAGATAAATAAGAAATACATGAAAGTTTCTACAACAGCTTTCCGTTTTGCAATCCCAACTTTCGAATTTTAGAACACGTGGCCCAAAATTGAAATTTTGTTAAAAAATTTATAAAATTCGGAACTGAAGGCCAGGCAAATTTAGAACCGTCTTAATTAGTAAAGTCTGTAAATCATTGCTAACTAATAAATATCTGGAATCTCTATATAAGTTAGCGAAACATTTGAAATGTTTCAGGAAACTATATACCGGATGAACTAGCCAAACAATAGATAATTATAATCTATATATATATATGGCGGTATTCTTCTAGTACACAGAAAAAAATAAAAATGAGTTTCAATTAAAATATAAATTGAAATTTAATTGAAATCGGACCTGTAAACAAAATGATAGTATCAATTAAAAAAAATGTGAGATTTAATTGAAAATATCAGAAAAATCAGAAAAAGTAATTGAATCAATTAAAATTTTAAAATCAATTAAAGGTTTAATTGAAAAAAACATGATTTTTTTTTCTGTGTACGATGTAAAACGTTTGCTCAAACAAGGTAAGGGCTAGACAAACGTCATTTTTAATTGCTTTGCCAAAGGGATAACTAAAGGTACATTTATACATTGTTATAATGATTAGTAAAGATGTTGGAAAAATAAAAAAGATGTTGGCAAAATAAATAACGCTAACGAACCTAATTTCAATTGTTCGGCATAATAAAGCTTGAAAATTCGTTAGTTAACATATGCCTATTTAAATATTTAACAAATTCATATCATATGTAATATACTTATTCCACAAAAGAATATTGAATAGCTGTGTATGGGTAAAATGCAAACAATCATCCGATAAGTATAGAAATCGGAAAAAGCAAAGATTAACTGGTTTAAAATTTAGTGATGATTGTTCGCTCCATGATTATTTTTGAAAAAGCCACACAATTGCTTTTATGTGAGAATTATGATTAATAAAATCGTCTCAAATTAGCAGGTTCTTTGATCAGCACTATGTAGTCTTGTTCGAGTTTAAGATCTTGTAAGTAATTGATATGTATTTCTCTCGAATTTTTCTAAAATCGTCTTTTATCAATGGTTCACTAAATTCCCTATGGATGGTTACAGTTCTGATTTACTATGGTGGTCTCCTCATGGCAATAAGCAAGTAATACCAGTATTGATCTTATTCCCCATACTTGGATTTCTTATGTCTGAATTGGTTTTAAAACTAACTTATACAGAATGAATTTGCAGTGAAAGTCAAAGGCATGAGCTTCTTAGTGGCATGAGCTGAGGTCGTAAATAGACTGTCAAGATAACCATTTGTACTCCATCGATTACGACGCCAATATTTAGCTTTACCTCCTTCACTTAGGTGGTGCAGATTGTTCTCGAAGACTTCATTGGTGGTAATTGTAGGTTCCTCGCATTGAAGAAATTATATATTTTACCATGATAACCATTCGGGAGTTTAGAGATGTAGTAGTTAAACATGAGTGACGATAGACCCAGCCCTGAATAGGTTGTGAGCGACTCAGATAGTTCATGATCTATCTGTTCATATTGTTGGTCATTGTAGATTGCAATATATCGGAGATAACGTGCCTGTAATCCCGGGATGGTTGACTGTATCGAAGACCTTCGATAAAGCCAGCGCTTCAAAGATCGTTCTGTCACATGGCCTCTGCTGTTGTAAGCCGTGTGAGATCTAAGTGGTAATGACCGTATCGTACTAAGCTAATAACCATTCGGGTGTTGAAAGATGTTGTAGTTAAACATGAGTGACGACAGACCCCGACTTTCGCTGGTTTAAGCCCTGTGAGATGTGAGTGGTAATGGCCGTTATCAATGCTGGTAGTAAGCTGATGGTAGGTAACGGTTCAGCTGGGATAGGAGAAGAGCCTCAAGTCTATTTGCGACAGTTAACAGGAGGGATATCGGCATGTTCTTCAGTCGCTACCTCAAGAGTAATTTGTGTTGGTGTAATTCCATTACATTAATGTTATTACAATCCTTGGAAGAGATATGAGCTTACACGAGCTTAAAACTAGATAAAGTCTCATTGTTTGCCCAATGAGTCTTGAAGCGGACTAGAGTCCCTATAAAGTGCCACGGCATCGATTAAAAGCCCGGGGACTTCTAACTAATTTAACTATTAGGGTGCAGGTCCCCTAACCTTCCAGGATCACGTGGTAGCTGTGACTGATACCTAAAGAGGGAAGAATGGTTAAAAGACCAATGTGTGTTTGAGCAACAAATTTCTGGTCACCAAGTTGTTCTAGATGCTGTTGCTGAATTCAACAGAGCCATTGAGAGTAGTGGTGACACTTAGATCTGTGCTCAGCATTATACGGGAATTGCGGCTTTCGTTGCGTGTGCGCTGGCAGCCCACATCGACAGGATCATTCAGCGGGCTCTACACACTCGCTGAATTGATCTGTAGTCCTTGTCATTTATGGTTGGTCAGTGCAATGTGGCTTTTCTAGGGTCTAGGGTCTCATGGGTCATGCTAATTAACTAAGCTATGGATGGCAGGGACTAGATAGCCCAAAATCTTAAGCAAGTTGCTCGTTACATTGATCGTTGCAGTCATGTACGAGAAATTGCAAATTTAATGTTCTTGGCAAGTTCATACAAATATGCCCTTTACAAGACATGCTTTCAGAATGTTCTTGTGGAACATACAAGGCTGTGGAGAGGCGAGTTTACCCGCGTTTGAGTGCGCCGTTAGGTTAAGCCGCAAGGCAGGTACCCACTATAATCTTGAACAGATCTGTTCTTCAGTCGCATCCTTTTAAGTATTGGGATAACTCTACCCTTATTTCATGCAATGGGTATTATCAGGCTCCTCACTGGTAGGTTAAAGATCATTGTCAACATCTCGTCCACCAAGGTGTTTCAACGTCAGCATGAATATACCTTTGATGGCCTCTGTAATTTTCTAATTCGAAGAGATGCTTGGAAGTTGTGTCTAAGTTAAGATGATAACAAATGATAATTATCTGAAAGGCAGCGAGTCATTTGCCTGTTGGTGCAGATATTTCCAAGTTTGACTCAAAATATTGAATACATTTTTAACTCGGAATACCCCAATATACTAGACAATGGTGTGTTTGACTTTCTATTGATCCCCTTCAAGGACTCTAGGTATAACTGTCAACAAGTCAAAAGGCTTAGTTTTTTATTGTTTGTTTTATAAATATCAATTTGTATGCGAGTTTACCTTAATATATCCCCTCTATCTCTATAGTTTGTAGATGTGCATATAATCTTTATTTGGATATTAAGGCTGAGGTAGGTAGGTAAATTATAAATAGGGTAAATAACAAAGATAAATGTCAAAATTGCATGATATAAAACATTTCCTGGTCCATGTTATTACCAAGTGCTAAGTCTTGAGTATATAGAATTTATTTGAATTGTTTTCAACAACAGTTGTCTAACAATAAATTGTCCTCTATAAAAGGTCACCAAATTGATTGGATTCATATACTATGACATTTAACGAATCAATTGAAAATTAAACTTTAAAATAATTGCTAAATTGAATTTCTAGTTGAAAACCCAAATGTCGTCTTACGTGTTTCTAGGACGTTATTTGTTATTTTTCTTTGAAATTCTTCTAGACTTTCAACGATTTCTCCAATAAAAACGATGTACATACGTCGAATGGTTGGTATGGCATGTTTATCAAGTCAATCGATTTAATTATTTTTACCATTTAATCAATCAAATCGTATTCATCATCATTTTATTTTATATTTTTTTTTGTTGCCTATCGCAAAAAAGAAACACATGCAACAAATTAAAAGTCATGTATGTCCATTGACCAGTTAATGTTAGAACATGTTCTTTAAATAATTTCTATGCAAAAACACACAAATAGTCAGTCTTACACATTTTTATTGAAAAAGATAGAAAAAAACATTTTAGAATTTCATTTAACTTCCCATTAAATATAAAAATATCGATGTTTAAATGAATGGAAACAATTATTATTGAAATTCAAACTAAACCTCAGCGGCAGCAGACATTTACTTCATCACCACCACCTTTAACAGACGCAACGAACAGCACCGAAAAGACCAGACCAGATACCAGTCACACTGATACTTTCAGCTTTTAGCAGGAATCGAAAACGTAAAATGCATGTCTGCTGTACGCCTGCTGTTGATTTGCATGAGCCATAGAGTCCAAATAGATTTTGGCATGTTATTTTTATAGTCTTAACGCAACGCAACTCAACTCATCTCGTTTCAGCGTTTTTTTTTTTTTCGCTTAAAAACTAAACTAAACATTTCGACAAGCTACAGAAGTACCAAGTACTTCTTCTCTAGACACTCTAGTATCCACTTGAATACTCAGCCAGCCATCCATCCATCCAAAAATTATATAGAAAATAAATTTAAACGAGTACAAATGTGTGCACAGTGGCAAGGAATTTACTTTAAATGTGGCACTTTAGTATGAGTGTCATAATGGTTAGAAAAAGGCAATCACCCCTATCGTTTATTTGAGAGTATACACATATTTGTATACATACGATTACACATTTGTAATACGAATAAGAGAGTAACACAAATTGCTATTACAAGGAGAGGACTAAGGAGAGGAGACTGTTGAAGTGTGAACATATATGGAAAACAAGTAACACAAGATAATGCTATTACATATCTAAGAATGATTCCAGATACAAGATTGACTTGGAAGCAACACATTAAGCGTAAACAAACTCATTTAAATTTAACAACTCATAAATTACACTGCCGACTTGGACCTAAGTCAAAATTCAACTTAAACAATAAACTGAGAATCTATCCTTAAACCAGTTGTGCATACGGAATTATAATATGGAGAACAGCAAGTAAATATAATATTGATATGTTAGAAAGCTATTAGTCCAAGACATTGAGACTAATTACTGCAGCACCGTAGACTGTGTCAAATAAATGTATTCATAGATATTTAAACATGCTCTTAATAAGAAAAGAAATATGAAGGTTCACTGGAACTACCTCCAAAGATTAAGTTACCATAGAAATCCTCTTAGACGACAGCACCGAATTCCGAAGACTGAAGGGTGCACACTTATTAGACTTGCCCTTTAAAGGATATATTAATTAGAGGATGTGGTATATATGTAAATATTTGTTAATTATATTTTAATTGTACGAGTATATACTTATGGTCACACATTGGACTGCATAATTCCAGTTATATAAAATTTAAGTTATCAAATTTGCTTATTATCTTAAGTAGATAGATTGCAAATAAATAAAGAAATTATATAGAATTATATAAATTTGGCAGTAATTACCAATTTTGTTTTGCCCCCCAACCCATTGTGCAACACAGAATGTGTGTAGAAATGTATGTGTTGTACTTGTAGTAAATGTGACTACATTCTGTTTGAATGTTTAAATGAATGTATGTTTCCTTGTCGTCAACAATAACAGCAACTGCAACAAATTTCGCAACAATAACAACACCAAGAACAAATACGTTAAAAAAACTTAACGTAACCAAATTATAAGAACTCTTCTTTATTTTTTGAATTTGACTTTTTTCTTTATTTCTTTCATTTGATTTCGTAAATGATGTGTCTCTGCTTAGCAAATGAATGCATGTTTAAAACACACACACACACATTTGTGTAATACAGTGGTGTTCGGAGAGTTAGCAGTGCTAAGCAGAACATTTAAAACATTTAAAATTTTTATCAATATTAGTTTCGTTATTTATGTAATTTTTATTTTAATTGAAATTGGTTTAGGAAACATATACTCTTGCAATTGGTGAGCAAGACTATGAATCCAAGATCTGAGATTTCAGTTAGAATAGAACTTACAACCTCTTGATATGAATTTCTTTAAAGGAAGCTATTAATAAATTTGAAAGTATTTGCAAAAAAAGTGGCATGTTAGCTAAGCCTCCAGATCACTCGTTCTCTCATAAAATTCCTGGTCTTGCCAACACAGAGCTGAAATGCTGTGACAATTTTGGTGATCATCTTTTGATCAGCCGCTACTATGTAAAAATACAGAAGAATAAGGTGAGTGGTCAAGCAACTCATACTTTAATTCGTTGATTTTAGCCATTGTTAAAACAGTCTTGTGCGCTGGTACGTTGTCTTGATGAAAAAATATTTTTTTGTGTTGTAAGCCAGGACGTTTTTTCGAATTTTAGTTGATCCAAAATGTTGCAATAGTACTTTGAGTTTATTGTTTTACCCTGTTGCAAATAGTCAATCAATGAAATACCTTTGAAATCCCAAAAAACCGTTGCTATAACCTTACCAGCCGATTGAATTGTTTTTGCCTTCTTTGGGGCACTTCCTCCAGCTTCGGTCCATTGCTTGGATTGTACTTTTATCTCTGCAATAAAGTGGTGGATCCATGTCTCATCTACAGTGATGAAACGATGCTTAAAATGCATTTTGTTTTTCTTAAAACAGTCCAAACAAGCTTGAGAATTTTCATTCTTATGCCTTTTTGGTTGACTGTTAACAAATCCGGCAGCCATCTTGCAGAAAGCTTTTTCATCTGTAGTTCTTCATGCAAAATTAAATGGACTCGATCATTTGGGATGTCCATGATATTGGCTATTTCACGCACTTTTAATTTGTCCATCATTTAATACCATATCATGCACTTTGGCTACAATTTCTGTTATTGTTGCTGTTTTTGGACGTCCACTACGTGGTTCATCCTGAATGCGTATACGACCACGTTTAAATTCAATAACCCACTTTCACCATATCATTATGAATAAACCTTTTTTATTTAAATATTTAATGACACCACGAATTTATAATTTATCTATTGTAAAAAAATCGCGGATGTTTCTTTGAACACCTGTTTCTATATGAAGGAGTTGGCAGATCGAAAAGGAATTTAATATGTGTTCATAGCAGAGATGGAACTTTCCAAAACACTTAAGTTTTTTTTCTGTTTATATCGCGCTTTCTGTTCTAGGCTAAGAAGTTTCCGAACTGCCCTCGTATCTGCCAATTATTCTCAACTACGTAAACCCCGGTCTGCTTCGCTACTCGCATCGTAATTAAATAAAACTGAAGATTTATATGTCAGGTTTAAATGAGCTATATACAATTTTAAGATTGTAACTATTGTATTTTTTATATATGCGCAAACTCAGTCTCGCTGCAGTTTCTGCATACTAAATATGCAATTTAATGTTGCCCACAAATAAAATTTTAACCATTTGCAAAATTCACATCTGCAACCTGAAGTCAATTTTCTTTTTTTTCCCATTTAATGACGTAGAAGGCTCATTGCTTGTTTGACGTATGGTGTTCGCCAACGTCATTGCTAAATCTGACATTGGCAAAGAAGGTCGACGTAGAAGTACTGCTTTAACTAACTTTATTTCCAGTTCATGAAGTAATAACCTTCTTTTGTGTAGTTTTTCTTTATTCCAATCGTTGTTCATTGCCTGCCATAAACTGCTGATATTGCAAAATAATGCTTGGGGTCATAGATTAAGTGTCTACTGCGGCTTTAGTTTTATTATAAAATTATATAATCTCTGGCAATTTATTACTTTCATTCAATACAGATTTGTCATGATGACAAATTGACAATTTTATACTTGTTTGGAACTTATTGCACCAGTGAAAATTTGTCGTGGAAAAAGAACTTGATGGAAAAAACTGCACGGGTTCGAAATTCTTGCTTCATGAAGCCTTTCCAAATTTGTATACATTACTATAATTTTCCTTTAAGTTTCTGGGAAATATACCCTTATACTAGATATGCGACTACACCATTTCCAATTGTATTTCAGAAGTTTATAATTGTATCTATATTTCAAGAAATTCCAATTTGTAAAAGATACATAACTTTTCAATTGCAAATAGGTGAATTTTCACACAAAGACCGTTAAGAGTTAAGATGTTCGTTGTTTCACCATGAATACAGCAATCCTCTCAAAAAAACTTTAACAACTCTAATATTTTTCCCACCATCACATCCCCAGTTTAAAAGGGAACTATCAACATGTGTATACCAATGGATATGAAATTGTTATGAGATATCAATGTTTTCCTTATTTGCTTTTAGTTGTCAAGTGGCTTTATATACAAATGTATACGAGTATATGTAATTTCTGTTATTATCTAGTTTCTTCATAACTGACGCTCTTTTTCTTGTCTCTTCTGTTAATATGCATATGCAGCAAGAATATAAAAACGAAGATGTATCTTTAGATTTTATTTGTACAATATTTCACTTTTTCTGTTCAGTTCTGTTCACATTTTTCGTTTGTTCTGTGATATGAAGTTGCCTTAAAGACAAATGGACAGTCACAAAATTGGACATTTAGTCAGTCATTTAGTTTAGTCAAGCGTTTAAGTAAGTTTTCTGAAATAAATTTTAAAACGAATATGAGAAAAACAATAACAACTGCCTAAAGGCATTCTTCAGTCACTATACGACAGTATTGCAGTCGAATTATTTTTAAACTCATCTGCCTTTTGGGGTTTACAATAATTATAAAAAACAAAGCATTATTTCATATTTGTGTAAATGGGTGTTTGGTGGTAACAGAGTATAGAAGGAGTGTAATGATTTAAATTAGATAAGTTCATGTATTGCGCAGTACTATTGTTGAAATATATAAAAATCTATTTTTTCATTTCTATTTTCATGATTTAGGAGACTTTTGAAAATATTTCTTTTACAAAAGTGTAGTAGAAATGCTACTCCTAAATTATTAGGAAATTCCCAATAGAAGAACTGCTGTATTTGAAAGTTTTAAATCTGTTAACACCTTAAAGAATGAATTTGTTTAAACATTCTTTATCTGCACCCTGGCTATTACATACAAGACTATACTGTGAGCGCCTGAATAAAGTCAACACGACATATTTTTAAAAGAAAAGCTTAATTATATTAATATAAATACTAATATATTAGAAATTATATTGCATTTTTATACAATTATTTAAGTAGAATTGAACTTAAAAAAAAAGAAACAAAAACAAAAGCGTTTACAAATTTAATTAATTTATTGTTATTGTCCTTAGTCAAAAATTCCAAAAGTAGTGGCAATTCTTTTAATTTTTCTTTATTTGAAATATAACTGTAAAGTTAAAAGAAAATTTTAATAAAAATAATTGCAAGTTTCATAATTTATCATTAAAAGAGGTTAAGTTGTGACTTTAAGTAGTGAAAAATTTACAAGGGGAAGACAAACATCAATTGAGACTCGGCAAATCATAAATAGATAAAATCGTTGGAAGACATCACAGTACAATAAAACAAATTATAGACAAGATACCAAACACAAAACCGTAAAAAATTTGACTGGTGCAATGTGACCAAAGTGTCTTACAAAAACTGAAGTAAATGTGGATTCACCCATGTATTCCAAACAAAAATTTTGTCCGGAGAAACATTTTTTGATTGAGAGTTTTTTGCAGCACGATTCAACCATTTCGAACGATTTTTCTGGAAAATCAAAGCTGCCATATGTAAACAAAATCTTTTTATTTTACAAGTGGTAATTCTGCGGCCATTGATTTATATTGCTTTGTTTTTAAAACAAACTTCATATAAAAAAAACTTTGTCCGACCAAATATTTTGTTTAGAAGGGATGGGTGAATCCACCTTAAGCGTTGAAAATGTTATGAAAACTTCTGCAACAACTGCAAGCGCAAGTACGATTAGAAAATCTTTGCATCAAAATGGCCTACATGGTAGAGTGCCACATAAAAAGCCGTTTATATAAAATTACAAACAAACCAAATGAAAGTGATTCTGAGTCAATCGGTATACTTTAAGGTGGGTGTTGGACCAATTCTTCTGGGCGTTACAAACATCAGCACAAAATTTAATATACCCTACAAACTATGGTGGTATCCTTGTTACCAAAGTGTTACAATTGATAAAGCAGTTCTAAAAATAGAAAACCAGGAATTACCACCACAAATTTTTCCACAAATGGCGTTTTACACAAAACGAATATTATTACTTTATATTATAATATGCTTACTTCGAATCATGTTATGTTTACTTCGCATCATATTATAATTACTTGAAACTATAATATGGTTACTTTCGTTCATAACATGCATGACAATTTTATGATTTTATGGTGATGAAATATTACTTGATCATAATATGATACTTAATGATAATAATATTCATCATAATATGTTCAGATTTCAATCATTAATCTTAAAACAATATGCTGCTCTTAGATTATGTTTATCACAACCATGCTTTTTCTCTGCGTGTAGTTTTTGTTAATTTTACTTAAGTTACTTATGAATTATGCAATAGATTTTGATTTAAATTTGTTTTTGTAGTATGGATATAATAAAACATTTTTTTAAACGTTATTAGGTGTTTACTTTATATTGACGCGCACAGTATAAAAGTACTAGTAGTATCTTTTGGGCTGCCTGCTGAAAGTTTCTTATTTAATAAATGAAGAAAGAAAGATATAATGAAACGAAAAAAGCTTAAAATGCTTTTTAAAGCACGTAATAATAAAAAAATTAGATTGTGTTTTTATATTTGGCTTAAACTTCAACTAAAAATTAAAAAAAAAAATACTTTTTTGAAATGAAATAATCAGTTGAAGTATGAATCTGCAGCATCTAGAGATATTTCTGTTTGTTATATCTCTATATGGTTTTTTAAATACTTTCGTAAAGGTAAAAAAAAAACCTAATGAAGAATTATTTAAAGAACACAGGGAGGGAATCAAACAAAAATGAAGGTGCCAACATGCAAATTGTTTGAAAAGAAACTTTTTGGTTGCGGAGGCACAACACCATTGTCTCTTAATAAAGAACTGTTAACGACCTGTTTTATGTTTTGTTATGTTGTTTGCTGCTGCTGCTAATTCTGCTGTTGCAATGAAATTAAATGCCGTTATTTTATTTCAATTTCTGAGACATCAATCATTGTTATTGCACAGTTTTGGTGCAACAACAGATTTAAATGTGATGTTTGCAATATAAGCTTAAAATAAATGAAGAAATATGAGGATAAATTAAAATATTAAGTGGGACTTCAAATGAAGGTTATTATTTAAACAGAAAGATATAAATATTTTTAAGAATGCTTTTAAAGTTTTAAGGATCATTTAATTATAAAGGGTGTCTCAAAGTGTTAACACAATTCAACATAGTTTTTATCTTTTGTTATATTTTTTTATTGAATCATAAGGTACATAGGATAGGCTTACGTAGGAAGTAGTAATTAGATTTGCTCTATGTTCTATTTGGCTTGGCTGGTACATGTTCACTCTTACCTTAAAATTGAAGCCTGACCAACTGGCTGAATCGAGACAAAAACCAAATACCCAAGGAGCTTAATTAAGTTTGCTGGGGTCAAATAAGTAGTATTTATTATTAGCGGCTGCAATCTGGTCAGACCATTACAGTAAAAATGGCCCCAAAAATAAATAAAATATTTTTTTTAATTTTTGGTTGTAGTTATAATGCACTCTTTTTCCACCAACAACTTCTCTTCGTGATAAGCATCCTTAAGATGCATTTTTAATGATCATATGGATATCAGTTCCAAACTGATCGCGGAATTTAATACAATCATCTCTTCGGCTTGTACTGTTACACAAATCATAACTTAAATCATATGTATATCTATTTCATCTGGAATATAAATTTTTGATGCAGCAATACTTTGAAAATGTACCAAATCATTTATGGTAGTACCACGGTACCAACTGAGTCTTAAATGGATTAAAAAAAGTACAATTGTACCATGTTTGCCAAACTCTGATTTGTACATTATAAATTTATTCAAAATATTGGCTATTGTTAGCTATGATTTTTTCAAATCCTTCTGGCAATATAGGTATACCTATGGATTCCGCAGTAAAAGGCCATGAGAGAAACAAGACAATTTCAGATAATCTGTTCTGAAGTGAATCATATTCCATCAAGCAAAGCAAATAGTAGTTAGCCGCAGCAAGGTCTGGACTATAAGACAGGTGAGGCAAAACTTTCCATCAACTTCTTTGTACATTGTTTTAACAGATATTGCAACATGTGGTCGACTGTTGTCATGATGGAATATTATGCTTTAATGTTTGGCATATGCTGGACGTTTTTCGTGCAATGCTTAATTCAGATTCCATCAGCTCAAAATAGAGCTACTCATAATAGATCAAAAACAGAGCATTACATGGATAATCAGCTTTGGGGTCGATTCAACTGGTTGGTCGGTCTCAAATACGGTCTCTTACGCTTCGGGTTATCGAAATGGATGCATTCTTAATTTATATAATTAACAATTTTATAGCGTTTAAGCAGCATTTCGGACATGCCAAATTGTCTTTCAAGGTCTCTTGGCTTCAATTCTTATGACACTTAAAATCACAGCTTTTGGCTAAATCCTGCTTCTCGCAAACGTTTCGAAATTGCTGCCTGAGTAGCTCCCAATGAGTTTGAAAGCTCTTGTTGTGTTTATAAAGTAACTTTATTAACTGGCCCGGGGCGATATTTGTCTTCCGTGTCATAATCACCACATCTAAAACGCACAAACCGATGGAATACCTTCAACGTAAGCTACGTTGAGCAATCGGTCTGAAGGTGTAAAGAAAAACTTCCCGCATATGCTGTTTTTTTAGCACAAAATTCGACATTTTTAAAGGAAAAAAATCTTCGGTAGTATGGCTGGACTTTATGTGAACAATATTGCAATGATTTATCTGGACATTATGATACTTTTTGGTGAGTCATAACAATCTTGGACATCATGACACGCCAGTCTTTGATGTATTAGCTAAGAAGAAGGTTTCTAGAATATAAAAAGCAAACAAATTGTCTTAATTTTATACCAACACAGAAAGAGGGAGTGTATTTATAACAAAACTCTTCCCCTTATCCCCATTTAAAAGCAAAATGCATTAATTTTTGGACATCACACAAAATATCACCGTTACTGTTTTAAAGTTTTAATCAAGCTTCCACTAGCAACCAAAGTCATCATGCTGTATCGCAACAATGGACAACAACTTTGTCAGCATAATGCAGTTAGTTGTTGCCTGCCACCAGTTGTTATCCTTTTTATCTTACTTTCTTGTTAACTGTGCAGCTTGCTCTTAATTTTCCCAATGACAAGTTTCTCTAATGAACCTAATTTTCGAAAAATAAAATCTGTATTTCAAAGTTTTTGTTGTTGGATCGTGGATTTAGAGGCAACGCAACAAATATGCATGAGTATAATAAACGTTGTCTGCTGATGGTGCTGATGGTGGTGGTGGTGGTGTTGGTGGTGTTGGTGGTGGGTACCACAGCAACAAAATATTACGTTAAGATGTGGCACAAACCAAAACTACTACAACAATAGCCACAACTTATATTGTTATTGTTCAATTTGATGTTGTTTTAAGTGAATCGCAAGTAAGAGGCGCGTATTAAATGATCTTCACGACCTCTTTGCAATAGCAACGTAAAAACGTAAACGCCTTGTGCAACAACATAGATACTACCTATACAACAAACAAAAAGTGAAACAAAAACTTTAGTTTTTGAAATGTTTTTATTTTATTTTTGCTGAACAAAAAAAAAAAAAAAAAAGAGCTGAAATCCAAACCCAATACAAAACAATGAGTTTTCTTGTTACTTGCAATATTTAACAAGAAGAGGTAGGAAATTATTACACTCTAGCCAAACACTGCGAACATTTAAACGAAATAAACAAAAAAATTATGTTTGAAAAGAAAAACTTACACACAACACAACAAAATATAAGAAATGATATCAACTACAAGTGACCATCCATATTGCTGTAGACCAAATTACATGTACTCGTATGTATGTATGTAAGTTTAGAGGTTCATATACAACAGGCCATCGTACATATGTACGTACATTTGTTTTTATGCATATGACAGCGACAGGCAAAAGTATAATACGGTGGGTGGTACAACATATTGAAACACTGATCTACTGGATTACCGGGTAGCTTTTTAGGAACAATTGGTAACTAGACACGATTGCACATAGAAAATTGTAATAAATAAACAATTTGTCTGTGACTGTGACATCATTATCTACATACATGGGCAAACTTTTCGCAATTGTAATTTTTATCATTCTTTCTAGTTTCAAAATTCTTCTATTATCAACACTTCTATTTTCTCTGACCTGATTGCCCAGTTTTACTATCCACTGTACCTAAATCACACATTATACACTCTTTATATTGCCTTAAGGTATTCATATGTACAGAGTTTTTTCACTTGTATTCATTTTCATTTTTTCTAGCTTGTAGTCTTTTTCAGAAGTAGTTGGTTGCCAACAAATACAAACACATCTCAAAAAATAAACTCCGTAAATTGGCCAAACAAAATTAAGACCACTTTTAGTGGGTTTAAGCTTTAGAAAAAAAAAAAACACAAACATATTTTTCTATTAGATACAAAGAGACCAGATAATGAGCTACACATCTTAATAGATAATGCCAGTAGACTTCCTGTTGCCACAAGTGAATAAATTCGTTTGTCACAATTGATAAATCCAAATGCTTTAGTATACCGGTACAAAACCCAGCAAACAGAAAGTTAAACATTTGAAAGATTAATTAAATTTTTGCGATTCAAATTTGAAGTTAATTTATTCAATTAAAAAAACATACAATTTAGAGAAATATAGCCAATATTTATTTGAGTCGCTAGAACGATCTATATAAATGTAAATGTTTAAGGATCAATTCATATATTTGGCTGGGCCAAATTTTAGCATATTTTCACCAACAAAAAAGGACCAGTGATATTGAACCTAAATGAGCTGTGTACTTCACGGCCGCCTGTTTACCTAACCTTACCTTACCAATATATTGGCCGGTATGTCACAAATAAATTCTTCAATGTTAGCTTTCAGTGCTTCAACCATTGCGGGCTTGTCTCTACAAATCTCAAAAAAAATTTTCCAAAGAAGTTAAACTGCACGATGTAGGCGGCCAATTGACCGGCCATAAACGTGAAATAAACTGTTCCTCGAACTCGTTTGCTGTTTGGCATGTGGCACCGTCTTGTTGAAACCACATGTCAGCCAAGTCCAGCTCTTCAACTTTAGGCAACTTTCACAGTAACGATCCTGCCTTCGTTGTCTAATGATCCACATAATCCTCACCAAACAATGCATTTTTCGGAATGAATTGACAATTCTTTCAATCCTTCTGACTGCTCTTCACACCAAATTGTTTACATAACCATTTAAACAGAAATGAGCTGCGTCGCTGAACACATTTTTTTTCGATAAAAAAGTGCACGATGGACTTTTGAACTATTACGTTATCTCCATTAATTATTGAATTCACAAATCTTTCTCAAACCTGAAGACAAGTTTATGTTCCCGCACAATATATTGTAAAATCTAAAAATATTTATATACTATATTCCACTCTTAGTTGAAATTCACATTTGTAATACATTTGGGAATAAGGTTGACGAATATGTTAAGTATTAATGAATTTCTTATATGGCGAATAAAGTCCCTTATTGTTGATGCAACTGTTATATAATCACCCTTATCGTGAATAAAAATTCCACATGAAATTTGTTCCCTTTTCACACTTTTCCTATTCACCTCTATCGTGAATAAAAATTCCACATGAAATTTGTTCCCTTTCACATTTTCTTATTAAAATTCAAGGTTAAAAAAAGTAAAAGGGAACAAATTTCATGTGGAATTTTTATTCACGATAGGGGTGAATAACACGTTTGATATTTGGAAAAATTACTTAAATTTGTATTATCAATTGATTCTGAAAAGCTTTGCACAGTAACTGTACCAACTTTTCTTTTCATTAGTCCCTCTTTACACAAAGTAATTTTTATTGAAAAGATTGATAAAACTTTTTCTTTAAAATTTCTATGAAATTACAATTCATTTTACATTTATAGAATGATTTTTCTGAAAACCAAATTCTCAAATGTTTATCTGATATTTAGATACAATTTGAGAAAAGTAAAAAAATTATTTATAAAGTTCCACTTAAAGAACGTATGGCCAGAGTGCATGGTAAAAAAGTAAAATAGGGACCTAATGAAAAAAAAGAAAACAAGAACGGATAAAAAAGGAGATAAGCTCAAAGAAAATATTTACCGAGAGAAATTAAATCTTATATATTCACATAAAATAAAAATATTTTTGGAAATAAAAATGAATACGATTTTTGTCCTTCTGGCCTAACGACCACTATTTCCCGAGAAAATTGGACTTTTATATATTCACTCAAAATAGAAGAGTTTTTGAAAATAAAACTAATCATCGATTTCTGAAGTGATACCTGTGGAATATCTAGAACCTTTAAACTATAACATTAGGATGATGAGGGACACATTCTTGTTACATACGTTATTTTTCGCTGGGATCATTATATTGATGTCCTGGGCTCGATAAACTTACACATTTCCTCTGAAAATTTACTTTAAAAGAAGTTTTCTCATAATGGATCTCTTTTCTCAGTGAGTCTCAATGGCAAGGATTGCAGACAGATAGATCAAAATAATGCACACTGAATTGAAAACGGCTGTGACTGGTTCATGTCAATGAACTGGTTTCCAGACCAGTTACCTCCACGATCAACTTTTAACAAAATTTAGTAGAAATTGATATTTAGAACGTGATTACCACAAATATATTAAGTCAACTGATATTGGAGAAACTCACTAAAAACATTGCAAAATTAACAAATAAATATTTTATTTATATCGAAAAAGATTCTAAAATTACCCCAAAATCGTAGAATAAAAAGACTCCAAGAAATTTTGTTTTTATACTTTGGCTCTAAAGTTTATTTTATTAATATTACAAAATACATATACTAAAAAAACTTAATATAAAATCTTCGAATTGTAACTGCAATTATACTATATACAAAATTTGAGGTGAATATTCATTTGCATATTTAGGAAAATTTTTCGTTATTTATTTTAACCTTGGGGTAATTTCTCATAACCTTTGGGGTAATTTTTCATAAAAAATTAGGTCTAAATTTTATAAAGAAATGTTACCCTAAAAATTGGGTCTTTTTTTTGGAATATTTTTTCTGGAGTCATTTTTCACAGCGCCCATGGCCCATGAGAGGTTTTACATTTATTTGTACTTACATTTCCTATTGTCAAACATCTACAACTAAACATATGATGTGTTTACAGATCAACTTTATACCAAAACAAGTAAATGAGGATTATCAGGCATGTCACAGAATTCGATCGAAATGGTTTCAATTCCGTATTCGCAAATCGATCGTTTTGAAATCTCGGTTTTTAACTTAAATATGGTAAAGTTGTGTAACCAAAAAAAAATATTATTTTTGTAATAAAAACTATAACAAAACCGAACAGAAAGAGCGCTAACAAAGAAATTTTAAATAAAAGTGAACAAAATTTTTAAAAAATGCCCGGAATTTAAATTGTTGCTGTTTTAAATGAATAAAGACATCAAAACGCAGTTCAAAAGCTACGAAGAAGAAATTTAAGGGATGCATCTGAAAACGACAAAAGTTTTCTTGTTGCTGTCACCAACTTTGAAATTTTTAACATTTTATTTAAATATCAATGAGATAATTCAACAATGAAATAATAAAATTATTTATTTAATTGTTATTATAAACTAGTAGTATGAGTTTTTTTCAGTATAAAATAATAAAAAATAACAATTCCACTTTAGAAATCTAAAGTGGTTTCATTCCGAAAAAAAATCGCTTTTCGTTTTCTAAAGACTCAATTTACGGAATCAAACCACTTTCGATCGGAATTGAGTTCTGTGACATGGCTGTATAAGTTTACCATAAAGTTTGCTGCGCATATTTTCCGCTATCGGATTCACAAGCACTACAAAAATTTTCTGCAAATTATGTCGAAAAATTATTAAGACGAAGAAGCAAGGATCAATCTGATCATGAAACACAATATGAAATTGAAAGTTGCAGTTAAGTTTAACATTTAACCAGCAACATCATAGAATAGTCTTATTTGGTGGGAGAAAACCATTGTCAATACCAAAAAAAAAAAAAAAACAAGCCGACAAATGTTAATATTAAAGCAGTGCCTAAAGCTATGTGTCCACGATCGTCAGATATTATAACGTTGCCAGAAAAAAGTGCAGAAATTGTCTAACAACCGTGTAAACTTTAAATTTTTGTCTTCCAACGTTTTAAGAAAAAGCATTTTCAGTACATTGGAAGACAAAAATATTGTCACATATCTAACAATTGTGTAAACACACAATTTTGGCATTGTCATTGTTTTAAGACAATTGTCAAACACTTTTCATTGTCATATGTGCACAGTTTATGCATCTGCCAATGGCAGCATTGTCATAGAAATTATTTCTAAATGCAACTCTGTATATACATAAATAAACAAACAAGTGTGTATTAATAAAATTTTTAAAAAAAGTGGAAGAAAATTAAAGAATTAAATTAAAGAAAATAAAAAATGGATAGCGATATATTTTTTGATGAATCCTATTTAATAGAGTGCAGATAAAATGGTTCCAATTGCTCTTTTTTGTTCCATGACAATATTTAAAATTTTTAAACACACACACAGAGCTGTAAAACGAATTTGACAATGGCACACAACAATCTGACAACCGTATGAATTGACAATTTCGGTTGAAAGCTAAATTCAGTGTGTGACAATTGTGTGCAAATGAAATTGTTAGTTTTCTTACAGTCGTGTAAACTGACAATTTAACTTTTGCTAACAATTCTTCAATGTCAGTACATTGCTAGCACATTGGTAGATATGACAACGTTGTAATACCTGACGATAGCTTAAGAGTGTTGAAGAAATTGTAGGAACATAAATTTGGGGTAGTAAACAAGAATTTCAAATTCAAGAAGCTTTTTGTAGCGTATACGCACTGAAGATCAGTGACATCATTTATACAAAATTCAGTTGATACTAGAACTAAAACTTCATTACCAAGCACAGCAAAACTTAATTTGCTTTAAAAATCGCAACATTTTATGCAAAATTATTTGTATTAAATTGCCAACACTGAAATTTATATGTACATACATACATATGGCAGTACTTTTATATTTCGGTAAAGTCGCTAAATAAAATTCAAATGTTTACATACAAATTTCTTTTACACCAGTTATAAAGAACAAACAAACAATATTGTAATAAATTAGAATTGCATCGAAACGTCATTTACCAGTTGAAGAAAAGTTTAAATTAATAAAAGCAATCGACAGTGGATGAAAGAAAAAAGACGTGGCAGAAAAACAGGGTAGAAATATTCAATTCTGTTGAATTTGGAATATCAAATGTAAAAAGCAATGATGTTTCCGAGGATGACTGACAGAAATAGAAAACCGATGTTTTCCACCACTACGAAGCAATACACAAATTACAAACACTTTTCGCTCACAGCAAATGTGAACAAATTCAGTCAAAAATATTTTAGTAAATAAATTGGTATTAAAAGTATGTATGTACATAGTTGCTGTTTATATAATTTGGAACATTTTAAAATTTTATTCCCAAAGTTGAAATTTCTATAAGTTGAAGTTTTTTTTCATTCAATTTATAGAAGTATAGAAGACTGTATAATGAATAACCCCCTTATTCATAAAACTTGTCAAAGGTTTATAACAGGCTTATAAAGCAAGTTTTATATGAATATTTGCTTTATAAGCCTGTTATAAACCCTTGATAAGTTTTTATAAATACGGCAGTAAGTCTTTTAACATATTAAATGAACTTTCCTATTTGAATAAATTACTCAAACTTCTTTAAAAATAGTTTTAAAAGAAAGAAAATCAGTAGATCCCTCCCTTCCTAATATAGGGCATTTAAATAAAATACATAAAACTAATAATATTAGTAAACAAGTAAGAAAGTATAGACCCACCATAAAATACCCTACACCCAGTATATGTATGTGTAAAAACAGTTTTTCAGAAATGGACGTTATATGACAGCTACTACCTTTTATGGACCCATCATCCAAAAATTATGTGGCATGACTTCGGTGCATATAAATAAATTAAAAGATTTTTAGAGAATACTATGTTTGAACTTTTTTTGTATATTTATTATTAGAGAAAAAATGAACTCAAGCCAAATGAAACATTTTCTCTAATAATAAATATTTTAAAAGATTTATACATGTTGAAGTGATTTTCAGAAGTGTGTCTTATATGGGAGCTTTGAATAATTATTGACCAACTGTTATAAAATTAGGCGCTCTGATTTCTGAATATATGAAACTAAATTTTTGTTGAATTTTATTTGGATACTAAAATTTTCAAGAGATTTATGGTCGTTAAAGTGATTTTCGGAAGTATAATCAACAAACACAAACTTCGATGCTTTTTTGGCTTATCTGCAGAAAACACCCAGACTCTTTAGAGAGAATCGAACCCGCAACCCTATGACTGTCCATCGGGGCATCCTTAAATGGGAGCTTGGTCAATTGTCGACAAAGACGGCACAAACTTATTTTACTTAAATTAGACATTTATGGCCGATCAACCCCCATTTTGGGAGGACATTTGTATGGGGGCTGCGTGAAATAATGGATCAATTTCAATTCAAAATTGTGAGCTGTGCTTTGAGCACAAGCTTTACATGGACAGCCAGCCCGATCATCGTTAAATCAACTCAGAAGTGATTCTAAGTCGATCGGTATACTTTAAGGGCTGGTTGTTGAACTAATATTTATTGGCGTTACAAACATCAGCACATATCCAATTAACCTCCCCACTGTGTTGGTGTAGGTTATAAAACGAAATGAAAAACTTGCCTACAATTTGCACATTTCATACCATTAAATTAACTCCTCTCCTTCTATGCCAACTAAAAAAAAAAACAAACAAACAAAATATAAAATCGGCAAAAAAACAATAAAACGTATAGAAAATAATTTTTAAGTATTTCTATACATGGAACGAGGGAACGATGAGGACAACGACGACGACTATATTTAAAAGGCTCATTTGGTAGCAGCCAGTAATACATAGTGTTTATTGTGTTGTTTATGCGTTTTCTGTTGCATATAGTACGACATACATACATACGTGCAACATATATTTTTGGTTGTTGTTTCGTTTGAATGGTAAGTGTAAGTTTGTGTGTTTGGTTTTATGAGTATGTTGTTGCATATGTTGCACATTAGTTTTCTTATCTGTAATGTTGTCGTTGTTTAATATTGTTGTTGGAGGATTTGTTATTATTACATTTTGTTGTTGCTGTTGCTTTTGCTGCTTAGTTAATATGTTTTTGTAATGTTGTGCTGTTTGCTGGTTTGTTGATGCTGTCTGTCGTTGTGAAAGTGTTAAAAATTGAGCGGAAATTAAAGAAAATGCAATTTTCAAATTGATAATAAACAACAATAATGATTTTTTTCTTTCTTTCGTTAAATGTTTACGTTTGTTTTTCTCTGTTTTTCTAACTGTCGAAAAAGACATAAATTTTAACTTTAAATAATCTCGTTAAAATTACTTGCTGAAAATTAAACAGCGTGTGTTGTTTTGTGTTGCAAACACAAAAAAAAAGACGGCCAAAAAGCAGAAGACAAATTAAAGTTGTTAATTTGAAATTGTTAGCCAGGGCTGGAGAAATCTAGTGGATTTTAGTATAATGATTGGAAAACTATTTCTCAAATGTAGTGTAAAATGTTCAAAAGATTTTCAGTTAAGAGGTATCATCATTGACTATCATGTAATGTTCTAAAGTTTAGGCTGACCTGAAAGTAGATTTGTCCATGTCGATAAACAGAAGCAGAAGAATAGAACAGGAAACTATAGTTCTCAAACACCTCTTCGAAATTAAGACTCTTTATTACTAGACGTTAGCTAAAAAAATGTACAACCCAGTTTGTATACTCGTATATGTTTGTTATACAGTGTAAATAATGAAATAGAATTTTCAACAATCTCATAGTTTTTTGAGGATTTTGCAAACCCTGCATTGTTTTTTTTTTCGAAATTAACCGCCAAAACATAAATGAAGAGTCGATTTATTGAGCTTAAAATGCTTTTTTGCTACTTTATTTACAAAAACAAAAAAAAAAAAAAAACAAGATACAAACAAATAAATAAACTTTTAAAATTAAAATTAAAATAAATGAGACAAAACCAAGACAAGCAGCAAGAAAAATATTGAAAATTAAACTAAAAAAAACAAAATTTTAAATGAACCAACGGGGCGAGCACTACACTCGTCCACTTCAAAGTCATCAAGTAGATGAACAGCAACAACAAAAATAAATACAACAAAAATCCACTAAAAACACACAAATGTCAGTCAGTTAGTGTCTGTCTGTCTGTCTATCTGTTTGTCTCTCTGTACATTCCCAGTAAGTGTCTTTGCATGCAACACATGGAACTTGTGCCTTCAGTGGCTGAGAAACAAACCACCAAAAACCAATACTACATGCAACAACAACCACATAAGCAACAAGTCAGCAACAAGTTTTCAACAAAAACAAAAAATATATACAAAAAAAAAAAAGAAACACATTGATTTAAGAAAAATAAATAAAATATAAAAAAAAAAAACAGTGTGGCATAATGATTAATTGGCATTTGTTTTGATTTTATGTATGGATTTGAATACTACTTATAATTTCGGAAATAAAAATTGAGTTTTGGCGTGTGTGTGAGATATTGTTGCCGGTCTGCCAGGGGAAAACTGTAAAGAAGAGGCGGGCCAAGTGTTTGCTTTCATCTTCTTTTTCTTAACTAGTTCAATATTTTCTTTCATTACATGGTTTTTGTTAAGAGCACATTATAATTATCTCATCATTAATGTAATTACTATAATAAGACTGAAGAAAGTTGTTTTCAAGATGCATATTTACTTATTTAACTAATTTGTTTCGTTTAGGATACATACATATAATACTAGTTATGAAAATTGTTTAAAAATTAATTGTTAGGTTTGAAAATTATAGAAAAATTATAAAAAATTAAAATCATAATTAGCCTAGAAACATAATAATAAGTTACTCAAACAAAGAAGCGTGATTAATTAAAAACTTAAACATTCTTAGAATAACCCAGCACAAAATTTCAATTACTCAATAGCGTCTGCATTACTCAGAAGTTATTGTTAACCACTTACAAGCGTTAAAAAGATAATAAAAACGAATGATTTCCTAATACTCACTGTCTAACTACTAATGATCTTTTGCTGAATCTAAACTGAAGCTTTCTATGAATCTCTTAAAGGTCATAAGTTGTTTGCCTAAATTTTATGGAAAATATTAATTTGCTCGGAAAAAAGTAATAAGAGCGATATGGAAAATTTTGTGTTTTACTGCCGTATTTATAAAAAATTAAAGTAGACTTCAAATGTACTTTAAGAAAATTTGGTCTCATTATGGCGTGCCATTATACGTCTTAAAAGACCTGCCATATATAAGACCTCCTCGCAAAATTTTAATTGGTGGATGTGCAAAAACAGTATTTCTGAAATTTACGCTAACGCTATGACCTATTATGGATCGATCATCCAAAAATTTTGTGCCATGACGAGGTCTGATCAAAAAATAACCGTTATTTTCAAATTTCGTTAGTTAGGTATGTTTGATTTTCGCATTTTTTTCTGTTTTGTTGCTACACATGTCTGTTATATATGTTGGTAATATCACCCATTTTGGATTATCAGTTTGTTTTTGACAGATAAAAAGGTTAGTCGTGTTTTGGTGTGCTCTTCGATTTTTTACTATTCGAAAAAATGGATCAAAGAAACTGTATTAAGTTTTGTGTAAAAAATGAAATTAAATGCTCGTCCTGGTCGCCCGAGCACGTCAACAACCGATGAAAACATTGAAGCAGCGAAGAAAATGATTTTGGATAATCGTCGAATCACTATCAGAGAGGTTGCGGTTGTGCGGCAGCGAATATTGTTCCAAAATTGCTAAATTTTGAGCAAAAACAACGTCGCATGGACATCGCTCAGAAGCTGTTGAACATCGTCAATGACAAGCAATTTGTCAGAAACGCACAGAATTGTGGAAAAACCAATCATGGATTTTGCACCATGATAACGCACCAGCTCACACATCGATGCTTGTGCCTCAATTTTTGGCCAAAAACAAAACCGGTATCATGCCTCAACCACCGTTTTCACCGGACTTGGCCCCTGCTGACTTTTTCCTCTTCCCAAAACTGAAGACCCCGATGTAAGAAAAGCGTTTTGCTACGATTATAGAGACAAAATAAAAATCGAAACAGGAGCTGTTGCCGATACCAAAAAACGAGTTTCAGAAGAGTTTCGTAGATTGGAAAAACACCGGCATAATTGTATTATATCTGAGGGGGATTACTTAGAAGGGAACAAGATAGTTATTGCTGAATAAATAAATACTTTTTGAAAAAATTGAAAATAACAGTTATTTTTTGATCAGACCTCGTATTTTATTTTAATATAAACACTTTTAAAAGATTTAAGATAAAGTAATTTTCAGAAGTTAGCCTTATATAGGAGCTATGACAAATTATGGACCGATCATAATAAAATGAAATGTATGATTTGTGTTGAATATTATTTGGATACCAATATTTTGAAGAGAGTTATGCTTTTAAAATTGATTTTCGGTGGACTGTGGTCAATTATGGACCAATTTGCACAAAATTTATAGATGTAATGAGGCTTCATGTACAACTTATTTGTGGTGAAATTTGTTTGGATACGTGCATAAATCAAACATTTATGACCGATAGAGGCATATTTCAGGAGGACATTTGTATGGGAATTTTAGGTGAAATAATGGACCGATTTCAACCAATTTCCATACCAAACGTTCTTGAGCAGAAAAAATATTATGTAACAAATTTATTGAAATATCTTAAAAATTGGGAACTGTAATTTGCGTACAAGGTTTACATGGACAACTAGCCAAATGGACGGGCTGACAAACATCGTTAAATCACCTTAGGAAGTGATTCTGAGTCGATCGGTATACTTTAAGGTGAATGCTGGACTAATATTTATGGGCGTTAGAAACATCAGCACAATTCCAATATACACTCACCACAATGGGGGTGTAGGGTATAAAAACATTACACGTTCTAAAGAAAGTTTTGTAACACTACAACAAGGAGCAAAAATCAAGTGTATTTATAGTAATGCAACACAGTGTATACCTGCTTACTTTCTAGCCGTTTGCATGATCACATTCTGTTTGAAATGATAAAGGCTTCTGTGAGACCCAACTATCCATTCCCAGCTGGGAAATTCTGGTAATTCCCTGAAAAAGATGGTCGGGAATTCTAGGGAAAAATTTTAAATTTCCCAAAAAAACAGGAATTTTAATATTAACGTAGTTTTACAATTTTTTGGCAAAAAATTAACATTTTTGAAACGTTTAACAAAGTTAATAGATAAGTAAGTAAGTAAGTAAGTTATTATTGCTGTAAGTATTAATATGCAAAGAGAACCCAGCAAGAATTCAGTTTTTGGGCCAAAAATTTCAAATTCAAATAACTTCAAATTTATATTACGAAAGATTAGCTATTTATCGTTCAAGAGATACTTCATAAGTTATGAATGCCGCATTTTTAAGTTATTCCAATAAAAATGAATTAACGGCAATACAAGAAATTTGTGCAATGCGAAGCAGGTATTCTGTGTACCATAGAGGAGAAAATCCTACCGCCCAAATGAAATAACTCCCAACAAAAAAAAAAAAAAAAAAACTGTTGGGACTTATCTATGAAACAAGTCCCAATGCATTTCATTATGAAATAAGTCCCAATCTGTATGGAAAAATTTTTGGGATTTATTTCATTTTGCCATTGGGACTTATTTCATTTGGGAGTTATTTCACTGTACCAAAAAAAAACAAAATCCTCCGGGAAATCCGAAACCCTAGAACTGTGGTAAGTGCTTGCCAACAATATCATTCTATATACAAGAATTGGACATTTTCGCACAGTACTTGAAAATGAAAGATTTTATTGAAATATTTAGAAATGCTAAAGCCACAGTCATACTTGGCAAATATTTGCCGTAAAAGTCGTAACCACTAAATAAAATATTTTTGAACTCGCTGATTTTCTTTTTAAAAAACTTCGTTTATTTAGGACAAGACAATAATAAATAAATAAAATAAATAAAACAAGTGGTTACGATTTTTTGAGTAAATATTTGCCATGTGTGACCAATCTACAAAAATTGTGTTAAAAGGCGGAAGCTTGTGAAATTTTACTAAAAAAGAACAATAATATGAAATTGAAATTTCTTTCTTTTAAACGACTTTCCACCTTAGACTCCTCACACCACCCTCGTATGCTGACATGCTTGTTAGCAGTTGGCTAGTTAATGTTCCGGCTGCTGCTGTGATATTGTTGTGGGGCTGTTCACTTACTTTATGCTAAACTGTGTGTGAAAATCTATTTTAATGAAAAACATTTTTCATATTTTTTTCAATTGCTTTTTTTTCTGTTTTGTTCATTTCTAATATCGAAAACTTTCATGTTTCGCATTTTGTTAATTTAAAAGGAAATTTTCACAATTTAAACAAATCGAACAAAAAATGGTGATTTTCTTTTGTTGTGTGTGGAGAGTATTCCAATATAAATAATATATGTAGTATATATGTGTGTGTGTGTTTGTTTTTTTTAAGAAAATGTTTTAATATTATGAAATTTATATGTATGTGTAAGTTGCTGTTATCTTAAGCATAACCTAACACCCATTTGTATTTTTATTTTTTTTTTTGTAATAACTAAGTAATTTCTTGGTTTGAAATCATATTTCAAGTGTATTGGCAATTATTGAAAATTTAATGTTTTATTGTGTGTTTTTTTTAATCTTTTATTTTTGTTAATTTTTCTCTTTTTTTTCTAGTTTGTGAATATAAACAAATGTGTTTTTGTGCTGTTTTACAGTTGTTGGATTTGGATTTCGTTTATTTTACTTTATCTTCTTTATTGTGAAAAAACGTTGTTGTTTTTACTTTTGCTGCTGCTGCTGCTGCAAAAAGGTAAGTTGGTCAATGTTCAGTTTTTATTGTACTGTATTTAATATTTTTTTGTTGTTAGGTTTTTCCAGTGTGTGTGTGTGTGTTTTTTTTTTTTTTGGTAATAATTATGAAAACAAAATTTCCTTTTTATGTTTATGATGGCCTTATGTTAGTTTCAGTTTGTATTTTGGCTATACTTTTATGGAAAATATTAATTGACATCATTAGTCAAAATGATATGGAAAATTTTCTTTGAATTGTGAAAAATTGTGGTTATTTATTGGTTTTTTACTACCGAATAGAGTTTCGAAAAGGTAAAAACATCGCTAAAAGTAATTTTATTTCTGTAGTTTGCTTTGAAATTTAATTATAATCAAGTATAGAGGTAATTTTAGCTATAGTCAGGGCCTTAAGTTTTCGTACATACCCTAAATTTTATATTTTCGTTAATTAAAGAGTACCAGAAAAAAATCTTGAATTTAAAAATTCAAATCTATTTTAATTACTACACGAATAATTAGTAATTAAAAGCTTTTTCAATATCTAGCAAAAGCACTCCCGTTGAATATCGTCTATTTTTATTTTCGCTTACTATATTTACCACTCATTTCAACTGATGAGTGATAGAATGTTGGGGCCTAAACCGATACTGACACTTATGAAAAAGATTATTAGCATCTTTTCAAAAATTTTATCTAGGGAACTCAATAAGTTGATTGCTCTTTAACTATTCCACTTTTTTCAATGGGAATAACTTTTGCTTTTTTAAATAAAAAAATATTTATTTTGAATGCAAAAATTATAAAATTTAACTAACTATGTTAGTTATTTGATCTAAGTCAGAGGCCTGTGAGCTTTCGAGACTATTAATTATAACTTTAACCTCGTCGAAATTGGTTAATAAGTTAACCTTTGAATCTATAGAACTACATATTGAAGTTAGTTGTGGTTGCATGTGCCTTAGCAAACTGATTGGCAATAACGCTGGCCACGCCAACTTTATTCGTATTTTACGAGGGCGGTTCGGAAACTTCTTAGCCTAGCACAGAAAGAGAATACATAGTTAGTTTTTCAAAAAACATTTTTATTTTTCAAGCTAATCTCCTGAAACTTCAATACACTTAGTCCAACGCTTATCTAGCAATTCTATCCCTTGATTAAAATAGTTTTCCTCAAGGCCTTCAAAATAGTGGTTTTCAAATGTAATTGCATCTTCATTTGTGGTAAAACGCTTGCCAGCTACGATTTTTTTTTGAGATTTGGGAACAAGTAAAAGTCACTGGGAGCTAAATCAGGACCATATTGGGTGGTCAAGAAACTCGTACTTTAATTTGTTGATTTTAATCTGTGTGTTGTGTTGTCTTGATGAAAAATTATTTTTTTGTGTTGTTAGCCAGGACGATTTAATCGAAGTTTTACATTTAGTTGATCCAAAATGTTGCAATAGTACTGTGAATTTATTGTTTTACTCTTTTGCAGATAGCAGATAAATAAAATACCTTTTAAGTCCCAAAAAACTGTTGCCATAACCTTACCAGCCGATTGAATTGTTTTTACCAATCTTTGGGGCACTTCCTCCAGCTTCAGTCCATTGCTTGGATGGTACTTTTGTTTCTGGAATAAAGTGGTGGCTCCATGTGTCATCAACAGTTATGAAACGACGCTTAAAATCCATTTTATTTTTTTAAACGATCCAAACAAGCTTGAGAATTTTCATTCTTATGGGTTTTTGCATCTGTAGTTCTTCATGCAAAATTAAATGGACTTGGCTACAATTTCTGTTGTTGTTGCTGTTTTTGGACGTCCACTACGTGGTTCATTCTTAATGCTTGTGCGACCACGTTTAAATTCAGCAACCCAAGTTTTTACTGTTGCATATGAAGGAGCACTTTAACCTAACACATTCATCATTACATTATGGATTTATTGTACCGATAAAACTTTTTTTTATTTAAATATTTAATGACACCCCAACTTTCTAAATTTTCCATTGTAAAATAATCGCGGATGCATCTTTTTTGAACACGTGTTTCTAGGAGCTGCCAGATCGGATAGAAATTTAACATGTGGTCATAGCAGAGATGGAGCTTTGCAAAACATTTAACTTTTTTCTGTTCGTAACGCGCTTTCTGTTCTAGGCTAAGAAGTGTACGAACCGCCCTCGTATTGCTAAGTCTTCATTCCCCAGAGCGCCATGTTCCAAGAACACTTGATTGGGGATATCAAGCAAATCAATCTTAATCCAGCCCAATTCCCATACATGATTTTCTCCTTCATGATTTTCGCTCACAACAAATGAATAAATTTCTTAGAAATTGTTTACAATTCGTTTTTTTTTAGTTGCTATTTTTTAGTCTTATCACAATGATCTACTAACTATTTAAGCATAATATGACTTCAAAAGAAATTCAAATGTAATAAATTCTTAAAGCACAAATACCAAAAAAATTATCTCAAGTGAGAAAAACGTAAAAATGTTGTTCTATTTAGATTATCTCTATACAAAAAAAAAAGCGGCAACAAATTCTAACGTTTAAATGAAAAATGGTTTTCAAATAAATGCAATTCGATTCTTTTTTTTTTTTGTTCTGCTAAAATGTAACTCGCCTGTGAATGCAAGAGTATTTGGTGATTATTTATTTTCCAATCATTTTGGCTAAATAATTTTCTAATCGTTTGTCACATTTCAACAACATTTATGTTGAAATAAATTTGCCATTTAAAAATAACAGGCAAATGAACACATTCATAAAATCCAATTCAATGGATGCAAAGACAGACAGACGGACGTTTGGATAAATAGCAAAAATGAATAAATACTTACTTGTGGTGATTTGGAGGTAAGAATATATAGACCTGATTACATAAGCACACAGAGAGTCAGTGTATATTAAGTTTGAATAGAGAGAAAGACTGATATTCTAAAGAAGACGAAGTAGAAGCAAACAGAAAAGAAATCATTTAATGCCAATATTGCCGATAAAACTATAAAAATATATTTATAATACAAGCATTTAAAAACTCATTTCAGTCATTAAAGCTATTTCACTATTAAGTCTCTATATCTTTTCATTTTGGGTCTTCATTTAAAGGGTAACTTAATTGGAAGTGTTTTTTGAACTAACAAAAATAGGCAGCTGGATCATAATAAGCAATTTATTTTTGGTTTAAAATCGTTTGGATAGAAATTTTATGTTTATTTATGTTTAAAGTGTTAAATTTATTTTGTATTTTATACTTTGTGGAACTGTTTAAAACATTCATAAGTTTCGTTTGGTTAGGGTATGTTAGTGTCGAATTCAATACACTTACTCCCATACACAGAGAAAAAATATAGTTGTACATGTTTAACACAGCAATGTTAACTTTTTTAAAATTTTTTTATGGTCACTGTAACTATTCATGTGATTGCGGTAATCATAATATGGTTACATTTGCTATTCAGATGATTACTACAATCACATATACGATTGCAGTATTGTGAATTCATTTATCATAATATGTTGCTCTTTGATTATGATTAAAAACAATATAATATGGTATAATCTTTCATCATAAAACTGATCACCACAAACATTAAATAATTACTATAATCATGTGAATCATACATTAACCATATTATGGTTGGCGCAATCATATAAATAATTACAGGAAACATAATATTTAAAAAAAAATGTTGAAATAGTTGTGTTTATGAACAACCATATTTTTTCTCTTCGTGCAGTAGTCGGCTGTAAATAATAAACGATTGCAAACGAAGCATGTACACGTTAATAAATGGAAACAAAAATAACTATCAATGGTTATTTAGTTGAAAACAAATCGGGCAATTTTGAAAAAACTCTGCATTCAAAGCGTAGTTTCAAGGACTCTAAAAAAGAGCTAGAAAGTAATATTTGATATCGCTAGATAGCTTGTATCAGTAGCTTTCAAACGTGGTTAATACCTAGTCAAATCATAAATACTGGTGCCCAACTCATTGCGAATGCAACACTCGAATGCATTTTGTATTGTTTGTGATTTGACATTAATTCTTCATTGTGACGTAATAATATTTTTTGACATTAATTGTTTACAATCATGAAATGGGGCGACATCGAAAATCGTTTTGTTGTAGTTGACCTACTTAAATGCAACATGGAAAAAGACAATATCTTAAGAACGTTGCGACCGCATAGAATCACTCGCACTGATGGAGTACGAGAGCGTCAAAGATCCGACCGTCCGTGCACTGTAAGAACTCTGAAAGCGATCAAAGCCGTTAAGCGCAAGCATAAAATCTTGTCGCTGGAAATGCAAATTTCGCAAAAATCCTTGTTTCGCATTATTAAAGAAGATTTGGGACTCAGCGCGTTCAAGCGACTTACTGAACACCTGCTCACGGCCGCATTGAAGGAAAAGTTGAACGGAACATCGAAAGCGTTACTCAGCCGGTACGCAAAGAAATTCTGTTTACTAACGAGAAAATCTTCACCGTAGAATAAATAAACAATAAACAGAACGATCGTGTGTATACTTGGTCATCTAAATAAGCATCCCAACTCATTTCATGGAGTCAATGGTATGGTGGAGAGCTATCGCAGCTCAGCGTTACCAAGCTCAACTTTTGCAGTGAAAACATCGGCCATAGTCTATGAATCGACCGTCTTGAAACCCATTGTGAAGCCTCTCAACCAATCAATATTTGCCAACAAGCCATACATTTTCTAGCAAACAAAAATAAATCAACTGTGGCTCAAAAACAACGTTCCGGACTTCATATCAACGGATTATTGGCCAGCTGCTAGTCCAGACCTCAATCCGTTGGATTACAAGTTGTGCAATTGCTTGCTCTACTCGATATCCAAATATTGAGTCGTTGAAGCGAGCAGTTTTCTGCGTAGTGGACAATTTCCCTATGCATGAAGTGCGTCTCGCGATCGATGAGTGGCCAGGAGTCATCTCCAATAAGTTGTTCTTAGATTTTCAGCCATTGAATAATCCAATAGTTTTGTTTAAATATTAATTCGTTTTCATTTGGTGTCGATTTCTCTGTGTACCTACAAATATGAGTGTCAATGATTCTCTCCTAGGTTTGTAATAGAAAGGATGACAGAATGATTGGTCTAAAATATTATTCTTTAATTTGAGACGTTTTTTCTGCCTTTCTGAATAGAATGAATCAATCATTAATACAAACTCACAATAAACTTATGATGGTGTAGGGTATAAAAATCTATAAACGCCAAGTAATAAAAAATGGGTTATAGGAAGATATGTATACATAAATTTTTTAAATGTTTTTTATACATACATATATACATATGTACATACAACATATTTTTATTTTTATAGAATCTAATCGAAATATTTATCTTTATTGCAAGCATGTCATGTTTAATTGCCAACTTTTGCATTTCTGGCAACATACGGAAAGAAAAGAAAATTTGTACAAACACACGAAAAAAAAGTAAACAAAAAATGGAAAAAACTAGCAGTTAAAAGATTTAAATCGAAATTGTGCTGTATGTCTGTCCGACATCTGATGCTTCACAGACCATGTTTTTTTTTATTTATTATTTTTTTCTATTTGTACATTATGAATCTTTTAAAACTTTTGAACGAAAAAAAGCAAGCAAGGAAGCTTTGTCTGATGATTTGAATTATAGTTAGATTTAAAAGCCAAGGCTGTCTGACAGCCAGCCAGCCAACTAACCAACCGACCAACCAACCAACTGTTACCAATAGACAGTTTACAACTACAGCAGTTTAACAGTTCACATTTTTAGTTGCTGTTACTGCTGTTGTCGTTGTTGTAATATTTGTTGTTGCTGCTGCTGCTGCTGTTGTGGCTATTTTCAAAAGATGTCATATTAATACTAAATGAAATTGTTATTGGAGTTACGGTTATTAGGAGAAAAATAGACTGAAGCAAAAACAAATGTGACAGTAATTTACTGTAGGCTTTTTAATTTAGAATTTATAATGGAGTACTGGACAAATTGTAGTGTACATATCGCACCCTAATTACAAAAGTGGCACAACTCAAAATACTAAAATTTTCAGGAGAGACAAAAAAAGTTCATCGTTCACAAGCAACACACTTAACATAAAAATGGACAGATTTGTATTTTTCCAGTTAAAGAAGATAGTGATGTGAAAGAAAATTTTGCAGTAGTTACAAATATGCACTCTGAATTAATTTAAGGAAAAAAAGTCAATTTTGGAAAATTTTGAGTTGTGCCACTTTTGTAATTAGGGTGCGATATGCATTTATATATTGAATATATTGAATTTGTTAAATAACAAGGAGAAATATACATAACATGCTTGGTTTATATCTACAACATTAACAATTTCGTTATTGTATTTACCAAATTGTCAAAGGCTTTCTCAATGAACCTACTTAACATTAGTTAGCAACACTTAATAATAAAAATATCTATCTACTTCAATCGTTGTGGCGAAATTTCACACTTTCCTTTTCGAACCCTTAGTTAATTCATGTATTGACATCCTGCAGATACATTGTGATGTTAAATTGGAATATTAATGTTGAACTAATTCAAAATGCTTCAACGCTTCAATGTTGATGTACCAATGAAATTTATTCCTGTATTCATAATAGAGATCCAGGAGTAAAACATAACTTGATATAGCAGTGGCTGTTAGAAAGGGTAATTTTTTTTTTAGCAACTTTCTTTTTTGGCAAGACTGTTTTTGGCTTTTCAGCTATGTTCGTGTAACATGTTCCGTTTGGTCTATAATTTATCCATTATTCAACTGAATAACACTTGCAGATTATTAAATTTTATTATTAAAATAATGCTCGGTTAAGAAAGTGCATTGTGCACTTCCTTCATGTTATGACGTTAGAAGCTTATTTCTGGTTGAATGGATACGTAAACAAGCAAAAATAACGTATTTGGTGTGAAGAACAGCCAGAAGCATTACAAGAACTGTCAATGCATCCCGGTGTGCACTAGTGTGTTGGAGAGAGTATGCAAAAAAAAAAAAAAACGTCACAACATCAACTGTTTTGATATGTGTTAATAACGAAATGTTAAATCCACATTTTAAAATTATCGATACTGAAGATACAGAACAGATCGTGGATTATGCAGAAACTTCTCTATTTTAAGCAGATATCACTGTTCAATATGTTTTTTTATGCCATATCCTCCAAGGATTTCAATTTCTACATATCAAGAAGATTCTCGGATTTCTTTAGTGATGTTCTGGTATTTATTCTAATGTTTCAGATTGGCTGGTATCATACATAGTGTCTTCGCAAACATCCCTATATGAAGCTAATAGCCTTTTGGAATGATTTTGTTGGTAGATAAAGAGACATTTATCCATACTGCATGATCGTGTGGGAATTTCAATTTCTTTAGTTTATAAAATCTTCCGGATTACTTACATAAGTGTTTTTCTGGCATTGCTTTACATACATAAAGATGTTACGGATTGGCTGGAATCTTAGGGTGTTTCCACGAGCTATCATGGAGCCGAAATAGATTTACTGGTATGTTAACTTTTGCTCAAATATTCGTAATAATTTTGAGATTTCAATATCTTCATGTCAAGAGTACCTCCGGGTCGGTTATAAGTTTCGGAATTAATGCCACAAAATCACAAGAATCAACAACACTCCCATATTCCTTTTGTGATTTCCTGTCATTTATATACGTTGCTACGATCTGATGATATCTCTACAAGTATTGCGAATGATTTTTTGTGATAAATGAACCTCCGTTTTTAAACTCGAATCATCATTGATATGCACGAATCAGCCCTTGACACTTGGCAATCTGCTAAAGTAATGATTAGAAATTTCTAGGCCTTGAATACAAGTATCTGTTTATGAAATGGATGGGGAAATTAACATAAGGATAATTTGGTTCTCATAACACAGCGACATACAAGGAAATGGGGTTGTTTTCGCCACCTGGGCCAATTTCTTACTAGTTTCTTAAAATTTGGAATACGTGGGTATACTGATACTCTTTTCTAAACATAGATTTGGGAAAGGACTAAAGACTAGTTTAATATGAGATAAATAATTTAAAGTAAAATCTGATTGCATACAGGGCATACGAAAGTGTTACTTTTGACAACTTGCAGGCATGTACATATATGTAATAGTGTCTTGGGAGCTGCAGCAAATGCGATTCCTAGTTGTCGAGGAAAACAATCGTATTTATTCGAAAAAGTGTCTGACATGATGCCTCTGATAAGTGGATGCTGTCTAATTGCGCAGCTTGTGTAATTATTGGTTAATTAAAACTATGATTTTTGTTAGAACTGCGGTTATGGGCATGAGTAGGAGAAAATTTAACACTTCTTATGCCACTGTGCCGAGAAAAGCAATAACCTTCACAGAGACAACTTTATTCAATCAACTGTCTGACCTATTGACTTGGAATTGGAATTTTAAAAAGATTTAAGTTTGGTACAATAGTGGAAACTCAGTATCTTATTATACCAGTAGATGAGTGGATCAAATTTTTTTAATTTGACCAAGTGCTAATTATTAACGTACTGTTTAATATATTTGTACTGCTGATTTGGGTAACGATTTTTAAGATTTATTTACAAAAGTGTAAAACTATTTGTAGTTTGACTGAAAGCGTTGAACACTCTTATGACACTGACCCTTACGGTCGAAAAAATCATTGAGCTTTATGTAAATTTAATAAACTGTCTGACATATCGTACATTGAAATGGAGTGCATCATGAGTTTTATAACGATTAAGGATTCTACTGCAGTAGAAACTCTACTTGATCAGCGTCCTGTGGTATCACAACAGATCAAAGGATCTAAATATATTGAAATTGACTAAACTAATTTTATGTGCAAATTATTAACGTCCTACAGGTGCTTTGGCTAGAATTTATTGTCGAAAGTGTAAAACAAATTTCGATTTGGAGGACAGATTTGAGCACATCTAAAATCACTGCTCTGTACTATAGATAACAACAATTACATTTATCTTTTGAATTAGAGGGTATAGTGTATACTCTGATTGATCATGTGCGAATTACTCACGTTTTGGTAATTATATTTTAACTGGAGGTTTAGGTAATCCTTGCTAAAATTTATTTTCATTAGTGGAAAAAGAATGTCGGTTTGGAGAACAGTTTTGAGCACTTCTTATAGGGGATACTCTAAATGATCGGCAAAATAAATCAATGGATCTAAATATATTAAAATTGCACAATGTTCTGTCTAATTAATCTATATGTACTGGTGTTTTTGGGAAATCCTTACTTTATTTTCAAATGCCAAAACTATTTTGGGTTTGAAGGAGAGCTGCTTCCCGTATTGTCGTAGAAAACAACCTTTATTTCTATATTTATTTCTATTGGAGTGTAGTATTAGTTTTTAAGCGATTAAGAGTTGGTGGTACGGTCCTTGTTCATCGTCCTGTGGTATCATAATATATCTGAGTTTTTAAGTCCTTGCTAGGACAATAGTTTTGAGTTAATTAATATTTAATTTAATTCCTTTACCATAAATTGGTAGCCATATAATAAAAACACTGTGAAAGAAAACAAAATAAAATATTTTTGTGTTTGATTTATGTGAACAAAATGCCGCAGTAGGACATAAAATCGTATAATTGACATGTAAACAATGTAAATTATACATCATTTCCTTAAATGAAGGCAAAGCTACTATTTTTGAAAAGAGTTTTTAAATTTTGACAAAAATTGAATGGGTGAGTGTTATTTATTGAAAAGCTGTTAACGAGCAGTTTTTTATATTTATTTAAATATGTATTACCAAAAGCAAACGGGAACATTAAACTGAGAAAAGGACTGAGTGGCTGTGGCTTTATAGAAAATGTTATTCATACTGCAACCTTAGACACAGCCATAGACACTATAAATAAATGGATTAACAAAAGTAATACGAGTACACATTAAATTTACTGTGTGAAGAGTAGGAGTAGAAGCAGGAGAAGGAGGTGGTTGTGGAGGGTGGCACATAAATAGCGAAACTACTTACTAACAATATTCAAATTGTATGAGTATTACCAAATAGACAAACATTACAAAAAAAAAGTAAGCATTGGACAAAAAAAAAAAATATATATGAAATAAAACGAGCTGCCAACAAACCAAACACAAGCAACTAACAAACATTTTAACAAAATTCGCTTTTTTTCTACATGCCACAATAAATGAAACAAGAAAAAAAAAATATATAAACATATTTAAGACTTAGAAATGCCATTCGAACACTGTTGGAAATGGCAGTAATGTGACCATTTAAGACCTCTTTCTGATGGCTTATAGAGTGAAAACGTCCTGCTGTGTAAAAACAAATTATAGCCATGTAATGTTGCATGTTGTTATATGCCATACTCCGGCTCCTCTCCTCTTGGAAACATACTTACATACATACCTGCCATACTTCCAGGCTCTGATGTGTGTTGTGTGGAATATTTGTCTTCTTTCATGCACAAAAAATATTAAGAAAACAAAAAAAAAAAAAAAAACAAATTTGTAAAAAAATACATAAAAATATGAAAAGATTATGGATTGAGGAAGAAGTACTCTTACATTTCTAAACACTCAAACTTGTGTGTTTACTGCATCTTAAACGTTTGGTTAGATGGACTGACTGTTGGTAGTAACTAAGTAAATGTTTTGTTGCATCGATTGTACCAGAATGTTACGATGTTATGAAGTTACTTACATTTTGCTGTTTCTTCCCGATTTTTAGCATCTGCATGTGAGATTTTTTCATTTCTAGTTCAAAAATGTTGTAAATATGCAAACAGCAAAAAGTTTATCAAAAAAAAAAAAAAAAATCTCAGTTTTATATTAAACTACTTGGTACTTAAAGTTTTTTCTTTTGTGGAATATAGGAAAAGATCTTATCACAAATTTAGTTTTTGTTATTGTTTGCTTTTCGATCGTTTTTGTGTTTAAGGATTGTGTAAAATTAGATTTTAAGTTAATGAGGCCGGTAGAAAAACTTACTGTTATACATAAGATTTTCTATAGTAGATATTGTTATACAAAAGACTTTTATTACTATTTATAGAAGACATTGTTATAGAAAATAATTGTAAACACAACACTTTATATTCAAAAAACTATTATACATAAGACTCTGTAGAAAATACTGTTAAATACAAGTTTTCCAAGATTTCTATGTAAGATACAGTTATACACGAACTTCCATAGAAAAAAACTGTTATACACGTATTTCCATGGAAAAAATATTATAAACGAATTTTTATAAAAAAAACTGTTATACAGAAAGAAAGGAAAAAATGTTATACACAAATTGTTCTGTAAGAAAAACTGTTATATAAAAATTCTTCAGTAAAAGAAACTGGTTCAATAGAAGAAAATGTTATGCACACATTTTCCTATAGGATAGACTTTTATATATATTTTTCTTTAAAAAAAACTTTTATACACAATGTTTGCTATAGAAAAACTGTTATACAGAAAGTAAAAAAAAAATGTATAACAAACTGTTCTGTAAAAAAACTGTTTTATAAAAATGCTTCCGTAGAAAAAGTAGTTATATAAATATTTTTCGATAGAAAAAACTGTAATACATATATTTTTCTTTAGAAAAAAAAAACTGTTATGCACATATTTTTCTATAGAAAAGACTATTATATATATACGTATATATATCTTTTTCTTTAAAAAAATGTTATACACAAACTTTTCTATAGAAAAAAATTGTTATACAACTGTTATATAAAAATTCTTCCGTAGAAAAAACTGTTTTTTTAAAATTCTTCCGTAGAAAAAGCTGTTATATAAATATTTTTCGATAGAAAAAACTGTTATATACAATTTTTTTTTAGAAAATACTGTAATACATATATTTTTCTTTAGAAAAAACTGCTACACACATTTTTTTCATTGAAAAAAACTGTTATACACATATTTTTCTTTAGAAAAACCCTTTGTACACAAATTTTTCTATTGAAAAACAGTTTTTTACACATACACTTATTCTATAGAAAATACTGTTATACAGAAATATAGAAAAAACTATTATACACAAATTTTCCTATAAAAAAGACTGTTAAACACAAATTTTATACACAAATACTGTTATACAGAAATTTTTCTAGAGAAAAAAGAATTTTTTTATGAAAAAACTGTTATATACGAATAAACTGTTATACACGAATTTTTCTATAGAATAACAGTGTTTACACGTGTCGGTGATAAATGTAAAGTTTCTTATTGAATGGATATTGATTATAATGATTCTCTGCAATTATGAAAACGAGAACTTCTTACCCCACTATCTTACATTGACGAGGTAACGAATGATCTTAATGCTGTTTACATTCTTTTATGAACTTTCAGAATTAACGAACATTGTATTGTTAGCTCGAGTTATTTTTAAGTTTCTAAGTTGTTGAGTGTGCTTGAACAATGTCCTATGGTATTATTGCGAAATTTGATATCAATTTTAATTTAACCATTTTGATTTTAAATTCTTAACGAGCTATCGTTTTATACCAACCTAAGCAAAACATCAGCATCCAAGGACACAAATGGCAGAGATAGTTTTTCTCACATTTTTGTTCAAACAAAAATAAAACATCGACAAGAGATGTCCACACTAGGCAAATCACAGGCTGCATGCAAATAACCTCAGAACACCATCTACATGAGGAAACGAAGGTCCTGGGATGTCATCGGAGGAATCACCCAAGCTTTAACATCACACAGCTGGAGTCTCCCCCGATCTTCGAATACACGAGGAAGATATACACAGGATCCACTAGATCAAAACTCGTATATAACAGCTTTGAATGACATTCACAGAGATGCCATCAATACCACGGGTGGAGGCCGCCCACCGCCCATTGCAGATACCGAAAAACAACTGCCGCGGAAGACAAGACGGAGCAATAGGCTTAACGCCTTTTGGTACCCTAACCTGTGCCCTGCATGTGACCAGGGTCCTCATGACACCAACCACATCTTAAATTGCTCAGCCAACCATACTTCACTTCGTCCAATGGATTTAAGGACCAATCCAGTAGAAGTAGACCAGTTTCTTGGTCTGGACCTCATTGCAGAACCCCCGGATTAAAACTTACTTAGTTCTAGCTGTTACAGCAACAACAACAACATAAGTGTTGACAATTCAATGTCGCCAAATACGGAACAGTTTGGAAAGCCAGAAATCAGAAGTTGGCGCTGTTTTAATAAACTGGATCACCTTTTTTATAACATTTTATTATAATAGAGATACATATTTTAATATTCGTTATAAATTTCCTACACGGCAGGTGTTTATATTTCTAGAGTAGGACATAGACTTTTACATATGACTCCGTACATACAATTTATGGAGTTTATTTGGTGTTGCTGTATTTAAAGACCATTTTCACATTTAAATTGTAAGATTAAAGTCAAGTTTTCTTGTAAAATTTTTAATATTTCTATATTTTATGCAATTTTTTTTATTTTAACTTTTAATCCGTACAAATCAAGTAATGAAGTATTAAAAGAGTCTTTAAGACGTTGAATATACGTTGAAAAATTATTATGAATACAGGATAATAAGGGTACAAATTGTAAATAAAAATTGTCTAGAAATAGATAATTCAAAGCGATTAAAATATTATTTATAATACGAGTTTGCAGTTGAAATTTGTGCTTTCCATATTTGCAAATTATAAAAACTATTTCCCTTAAAAGAGAATTAACTAAAATATAATTCCCATCACCAGCTACCTGTTACTTTTGCTTATCAATTGAAATAGAAAGAAAATCTCACTTTCAATTATAGTTTTTTTCAATTTCAATTTCAATTTCAATTTCACTTTAACTTATTTCCAACTTTATTTATTTCTTTTTAATAAGCAAAACATCAAACAAGTTAAAAAAAAAAAACTAAACAAAATAAAAAAGAATCACAACCTTCCAACTTTGACCAGAAATTTAAACAAAAATAATTGTTCATTTATGCACTCACTCACACTCCTGAGACAGCGCATTCGCCGGCGAAATGTCAGTGAAACGTGTGTCGCTGCTTGGCTTGACTTGTACATTTATGATCATGTTAAAAACATGTCAAATGTCATTAATGATTAAAAACAACTAATGTTTTTCGATTTTATTATCGTAAATTTTCAATCAACAAATAATCGTGATAATACAAAGAAAAAAAAAATTAAAAATAAAATTTTTTTTTCCTTATTTGAAAAGGAAATGTTAAGTTTTTAAATTTTTCTTTTAACACAGACAGGACTTTCATAATATGAAGTACATTTATAATTTAAGTGATATTTTCGATAATGATTTGGGAAAAGACATAAAAGTACTGAAAAAAGACACGCTGATCTTTAGAGCGAATGCAACAAAATTTTAAATTGTTTTTAACAAGATCCGCTTTATTGTCTTTTGGTTTTTAGTGTTTTTTTGTTGCTGTGTTTATACAAGACCAAATTTTTATAATGAACTAATTGATTGTTTAATTTTTTTTTGAACTTTTTTTAATCATATTTTTTACAGCATCAAACAAATTCATCTTTTTTATTATTTACAAAATTATAAATTGTTTTTTTTCTGTTTAACAAGCTAAAATTAACAGACAGTAAGACAGACAAATTGAACGGAAGAATGAACGTATTAACTATGATTTACACTGTTTCCAAATGCGTACTTGTTATGACTACTACGTACTACTGCATGACCTCCGCTATTAAGGATATATAACTGCTTATTTACTAGTAGATGTGAACTACTCTGTTACCATATAGTACTTTTGTACTTAACCCGACATTCCTCAAAAATATGAATTTATATAATCTTCACATTTTAGTTTTAGAGACAGTACCGTTAAAACAGTCGTAATAACTACTATCTCTACAATGGTGAAGTTCAACAACTTCAATGTATTAAAATAATGATATTGAATGTTATTGTATACGTAGTAAAAAGTCAGCATATTGTTCATATTCTAGAGATTCATAATATCATGGTTTCGGATGGTCCTTATTCCACAAAACAACTTATCAACTTTTCACTTAGCACTTATGCAATTTTTCGACAATTTGCAAAACTTTATGTTTCTTAGAACTATAAAATTTGATAAGTGATAAGTTAAGATTGATAAGTATAATTTGATTTTGTAAATAATTATGCTGTTTTAAATTCTATTTTTGCAAAGCAAATTTTGATAAGTTGGTCAAAAATTTGCAAAGTAAATAAACTTTTTACAAATTCGTATTTTTACTACTAGTGAAGCTTTAAAAATGTAAGACATGAGTTTTTTTTTTTTTGATTATGGAGACCTAATTAATTTTTCAGGACTGCAAAACATTAATTTTAAAGAGTGCTTTCGCTTAAATCAAGTCCAAGTTGATTAAATTAGAAATATATAGAGAACAATTAGAGCACAATACACAGCGCAGTCATGTTTTGCTACTGTGCTTCCATTGGCTCGGAAATGGTTGCCATCACCATGAAATTGCAGCTATGCTTGGTGTTGTAAAATCAATTGTTTTCGACGTTATAATAGAAGTTTTATTTTAAAGCACAATGCCGTCAGTGGTATTGCTGAACAGTTTTTTATGATGTGTGGATTTCTTGTGTGTGTGGATGGCACAAGCATTAAAATTGATGCGCCTACATTACAAGAGGAAGGATATGTGGACCGGTATGGAAACCACGCATTGAATGTAATGATAATATGTGGGCCAGACCACACATTTTACAGTGTAGATGCAAACTTGTAACAGAATTCGGCTGTAAGTCAAAGGTTTAACAATGTATAGTGTCCATTTCCAGATTTTGTTATTTTGAGCGATAGTGGTTACGGACTGAAAAACTAGTTACTACCACCATTACGCCAAAATACCAATAACCCTGCTAAAGAGGCTTTCAATCGTTGCCACAAAAAAAAAAAAAAAACACGGCGCAGAATTGAAAATAGTTTTGGTATTCTTAGCGTAAGATTTTTGTATTATTTTCAATATTTAAAAAATTTAAAAAGACAGCTACTTTTCAAAACTAGTAAAGAAAATATCTTCTTTTTAATAACATGTAACATTTAATATGTTGTATTTAGCAATGCAAAGAGAAAAGTTATAAGACAGAAATGCAAAGACGATTAAATGCTTTGCGGAACACTTTGCACGCTTACTTTGCAGAAGAGCGCAAATACTTTACAAATAGCGCAAAGTCTTAACAAAGAAAGCAAAGTTTATGCAAATAATTTCTTAGGGCAAAATTAGTTTTGCAAAGAATATTCTGGAGCAGAAACAATTAAATCATTGCAAAAAAATGCAATGTGAAAAGTTAATAAATTGTTTGTGGAATAGTACCCAGAGCAGATATTTTAGTTTTCGTGTATGAGTTTATAACAATTAATGCTGGGATTTGTGACCAACCTCTCTTTAACTGTTCCCATTGTGATAGTCATAAAGTGAACTGCAAGTCTCTCAATTGACACGCATTGTTTTCTCCTGAAATATTATTTATTCTCATCTTATTCAGCTTCTCCAAACATGAGGGAAAGGGGATGAAAAATATATGTTCCCTCATATTGTCTCTTCTTTGACAGCTCCTCTTGACACTCCTATTGGCCTGTCCTGAATAAGTTAGATCCAAACTTTCCTCGATATTACCATATTCTCAATCTCATATCAAGTTGCTAGCATTGGCCTGATCTTCTCACCACTCAGTCCAGTAAGTAAATTTGTCTTACCACCGTCATATGGAGTGAATAGATTTATTATAACACCAGTTAATCTAGAAGAAACTTTTAATGCCACTACAGAAGTTTCTTCAAGTTTACCTTTTTTTACCAACAAATTAATTCAATGATTCACTGAGTTTTAAATTCTTTTTGCTCATTGAAAAGCTGACAATGAATGTATATATGTAGTTCATGTGGAATCTTTAAGTTGGTTTATGAATTTAAGCTCTAAAAACATTTAAATTGAAATTTAAAAGCTAATGCTCATCCGTCCATATTTTACCGTAGTCCTTTACTTTCGAAAATTACTTAAATGCACATTAATATCTATTAAACACCACTTTGAAGTTGAAATTCAATAGAAATCATTCACATGCTTATACATATAAATCGTCGTATATAATTTCATGCTGAACGATTGATAATAGGTCATAGCTCTCTTAAAAGGGCTACTTTCTAAAAACCTACATAAACTTCCATATCGAATCGAAATTTTATAAAGATCAGTTATAAGTATGTAAAAAATAATAATATGAGTATAAAATTGTAAGTATGTATAACCTTTCGTGGAAATTAGTCCATAATTGGAAATGGACTCTCATAGAACGTCCACTTCCGAGACCATAAACACAGAGTATATAGACGAGACTGGGTCAATATACATAGTTTTATTTTTAAAAGTTGTTGCCCTCATTTTTAACATTATGTTTTACTAGAGCAGAGTGCCCACAAACTTGTCCAGGTATATAGTTTTTCTTTAAAATTTTAGAGCGATACGAAAGCTATAATCTATAGCAGTGTACGTCAACCATGGCTACCAGAGGTCGAAAGTTATCGGTCAATTACTTTTATACAACACGAATGTCAACGAAGTTTATAAGAATTATAAAATATAATTACAAATCACGATTTATTCAGTTATTAATCTTTAATGTACACTTTATGCCGATCACTGACCAATAGATTTTATAACTGATATTTAAAGAATCAATCTGGTATTTGCTGGATTTAACTACAGACTATTCTGTTTGACGTTGTTTACTCTTACAAGAGTTTTGCAAGATCAAACAGCATTAAATAAATTAAAACTAAATACATGTTATGTCTTGCACTAAATGAACTAAATGTATGGTCACACTTGGCAAATATTTACTCAAAAAAGCGTAACCAATTGTTTTAGCAGAAATTCGTTTGACGTTGTTTACTCTTACAAGAGTTTTGCAAGATCAAACAGCATTAAATAAATTGAAACTAAATACTTGTTGTGCTTTGGGCTAAATAAGAAATTTGTTTTTAAATAAATAAACGAGTTCAATTATATTTGATTTAGTGGTCACGTCTTTTTCGGCAAATATTTGCCAAGTGTGACTGTACCTTAAGTATTAATTCGCACAGATCGATCGAATAAGATCATTTAAGTTGGTACATAATTCATTTTTTTGGCATATCTTTGAAATTTTATTATTCATTCTTAAAAGCATTTTATTTAATGCAGGTCAATAAGATCATAAGCAAGATCCTCCAACAAATTTCTCTAATATCATAGACAATTTTAGTAAGTAACAAGATTCATTCTAAAAGTAAATTACTTACACGTACTTTTTTGGTAAATGGTGTAAACGCTTTACAGTTTAAACTTGTTGGCTTTTAATGTAATGACTTTTGAAATTGATGTTTTTTGGCTGCTGCTGCCGCTGCTGCTGACGATGTTAAAGGCTGCTAATGTTGTTGTTATTATTAAAGTTACTGTTATTGTAGTTGCTGTTGTTGCCGCTGTTATTGTTCGGGTCACCTCACCCAAAAAGGTCGTGAAAGTAACAATAACGAAACGAACCGTTTAACTCTTAAAGTAATCGAATCAATGAGTTGTTTCTTAAATAAGAACCAAAAGCTGGAAAGACACAAAAAGAAAATAAATAAGGAGAGAAAAAAAAACTAATGTGAAGTTGATGAAGTAACCTGGTACTTGAAATTGTCGTTGTTACTGTTGGTTTTCTTCTTTTAAGTTATTTAGGTTATTACAGGCATTAACAGCAACGGCAAAAACAGCAGCAGCAGCAGCGGATAGAAAACACAGCGGTATAGCTATTAAACAGATGAATATACATATGTATCGTGTGTTGAAAATTTAACCAACCCTATTTAAGCCAATTCGATTTATAAAAACCAAACATGTTACTATTTTTAACAACTTGTGCCACAGTGCTTAAGTTTAAGTTTTTATACTATAATTTCTTTGAATGCTTTTTTGTTTTTTGCCTCATTGTCGTTTCCATTTATCCAACATCACTCTTTACACAAAACGATTATTAAGGTCAAAATATTTGACTTAAAAATGATTTGCTTTTTGTCCCTGCATTTATACAACATGTCCGTCTGTCTGTCCGTCCTACCATTCATCTCTTACTTTTATTTAATGAAATTTTCAATTTATTAAATAAATGATTTTTAGACGTTTACAAAACCATTTAGATGGTTTCTTCGATATCAGTTAAATACAGCAATAACTCTCAACTAAAAATTGTTTGTAAATGACGGTTAAATGCAATTTTTCACTGTGATTCGAACGACCTAAAAATGGGGAAAGAGAGAAAGAAAAATATTGCAGCGAAACTGCAAAAATAAATTGACAAATTATTTCATTAATTATTTTTATTTTAAAGTCAACATTAGTTTCATAAATTAACTTATCATCTTAAAAAAATCTTAAAAGAGAAAAAAAAAGTTGTAAAAAAACAAAATTGTGTTCATTATGTAATAGAAGGTATCAATACTCTCGTACCAAATTGTTATCGATTTTTTGTTGTTGCTATTTTTATTTGTAACCATTCGTTGGCTGTGTTACGTTTAGTGTTTTGTAGCGGAGTAGAAAAAACAAACTGTTGCAAAAAACACCTAAAATAACTTCAATGGCAAATGGGAGAAGGCATGCTAACTTAAGTGCTTCTAAAGTGAAAGTTTCTTCGATTCTACATACGTTTTGTAGGAGCAAATAATGTTAAACAACATAATAACGATATTCTACTAAACTATATTTCAAAATTCGTTTTAGCTTTTTATATAAAAAAGCTTTTTTAAAAATTTTATGTGAAACAGCTTTTTATATATATGTAGAAGGTTTTTAAGCTTTTTATATAAAAAGAAGCTGTTTTTAAGCTTTTCATATAAAAAAGCTTTTTAAGCTTTTACTAAGCTATGAAAAGTTTATCTAAACATTTTATATAAAACAGTTTGTAAGCCTTTTATATAAAAAAGCGTTTTTAAGTTTTTATATAAAAGAGCTTTTTGAAGCTTTTTTAAGCTTTTCATATAAAACTTTTTAAGCTTTACGAGCTTTTTATATGCAAAGGCGTTTTTAATCTTTTTATATGCAAAGGTTTTTGAAAGCTATTTAAATGCAAACGCTTTTTGAAACTTTTTATGTGCAAAACTTTTTGAAGCTTTGTATATGCAAAAGCTTTTTGAAGGTATTTATATGCAAACGCTTTTTGAAGCTTTTTATATACAAAAGCTCTTTAATTTCTTTATATGTAAAAATACTTTTAAGCTTTTTATATAAAAAAGATTTTTATTTTTATTTATATTTAGATTTTTAAACTTTTTATATGAAAAAGCTTTTTATTTATATTTTAGTTATTGTTCAAGCTTAAGGTCTTTTTTATAAAATTTAATTTTTTATATTATAAATTTAAATTAAAAAAAATTCCTGAATATTCTACACAAAGACGTAGCGAAATATCGAACATAAAAAATAAGATTTATAAAAATAGACCTTAAGCTTGAATAATTACTAAAATATTAATAAAAAGGTCATATAAACTGTAATAAAGAAAAGTTTAAAAAGGTTTTTCTTGCTTACTATATGAAAGATATTTTTTAGCTTATTTTTCTGTCATTTGAATATTTTATCTGAACTTTATTCTTTTAAAATTTACTGATTCTTAAAATGTGTTTCATAAACACATCTATCTGCCTCCAGCATTGAAATAAAACATTATTAAGTCTTTTTTCCTTAGTTTCATTCCCTACCACAAGTTCACATTGATCGAAGCAATTTACAAGCAACAACAATAGCAACAGCAACAACAAAAAGCCAACCTAGTTATCTATAAACTAAAATCCAAAACTCTTACAACACTCTAAAGAAGTAAAAATAGAAGAAAAAAAAAACTAAATGAAAAAAATGATCTGCAATAAAAAAATCTCAACAGAGAAATAAATGAAAAACGAACATGACACAAGATCAGCAACTGATAACAGACGATTTTTTTGTGCTGTTCCATCATCATCATCACCACCATAGACAGTATACGAGTAGTTGTAACTGTCTTTTTCATCATCATCATCAACAGCAGCAGCTCTAACCCTCTCCTGAAACTCATCTTAGACAGAAGGAAAGGATTTAAACCAAACTAGACATAGAGCTTTTATATAAATAAATATTTTTTTTTATATAAGTGAACCTATAAAAATTATAAAAGTAACGAAATAGTAGTAACAAACACCAACAACTTGTACTCCTTGGCTCTGGTCTAGAGTAAAGCGATGCTTGGTTGCTTGTTGTTTCTTTTTTTTTCACTCGAGATGGACAAAGAGCGACAAGAGATACTGTGTAAGTGTTTGTTGTTTTTGTAATTGTTGTAATACACCTTCAACCTTTGCTGCAACATTTCTAATAACAGCCAACCAGCAATAAGAAAAATAGAAATGATCTGTGTGTTGAGGAACATGAGGCAAGACACACGAAAAAAAAAACACAAATCTTAAACTGAAGATCAAGAAAAAACATATAGAAGAAAACTAAAATAAACATTTTCAGCATGCAACACATTTAATCGTCAAAGAAATGAATCTAAACAATTTAGCACTTGTTGAAAGACTTCGAGAATCTAAGCAACCGAACGTAACACAGATCATTATGCATTAGTTGATGTGTTGGAATTTTTGTTAAGTTACTAAGTAACTTGTTAAATGTGGGACTAAACGTTTGAGATTTATGTCCTGTGTTTAAAAGGGTACTCAATAATGACGAACATTTTTGGAAAAATAGTGCAATTTTGATTTGAGTTTTACACGATGATAAAACATCGAATCGTACTAAACTAGGATTAGCAAATGGGTTGTTGGCATTCAGGACTTCTAAAAGCTATGACATAAAGTGAAGAAGCTGATAACCATTGAACATATTATTAGTCATTGACCTTAATGATTACACTTCTAATTTTATAATAATAATAGTAATTATTCAGAATTCAGAATTGTACTGAGATAAGATGCTCCTTAAAAGATTGATTGATCTTTTAAATATATTTGACCCATCCTAAACACTCAGGCCGAAATAATTGATTATATAGGTAAAACATTTTTTTTTAACTATTTATTATTTTTATTCCATTAATTGTTTAATCTTAAGGTCTTTTTTAAATAAAATCTTTATTCTCGATATTTCGCTACTTCTTTGTTTTATTATTTATTTATTGAATCTGTCATTACTTTATAGGTCTTCCAATAAGTATTCAAATCATAAACCTAAACCTTAAAAACTAGTTGCTTTCAAACGGGACTGGATTTTCAAATCCCGGGATGAGGGATTTTAAGATTGTAAATCCCGGGATTTTTTTTGGATTCGAGATTTAATGATTTACGCTTCTTATTAAAACAAATTGGTTTATTAATAATATAAACTATTTATTTTAAAAAAGTGACTTATATTAAATATAAATAAATTTGCAAACTAAAATTTTCTGTCCTCATATTTATACCCTACACACCAATAGTGGAGAGGGTATATTGGATTTGTGCTGATGTTTGTAAGCGCCCATAAATATTGGTCCAATACCCACCTTAAAGTATAACGATCGACTCAGTATCACTTCCTGAGTCGATTTAACGATGTCCGTCCGCCCGTCTGGCTGGCTTTCCAATGAAAGCTTGTGCGCAGAGTACAGGTCGCAATTTTGAAGATATGTCAACAACATTTGGTAGGTGATATTTTTTCGGCCCAAGGACGGTTGGGATTGAAACTGGTGGAAATCGGTCTACTATTTCATAAATGTTTGAATTATGCAAGTATCCAAACAAATTTCACCACAAATGAGTAATAAATGAAATTTTGTGAAGATCGGTCCATAATTGATCATAGCTCCCGTATAAGCCCCATTTCCGAAAACCACTTTAAAGAACACAAATATGTTGCGTATATATACAAATAATGTGGTACAATTTTTTAATGATCGGTCCATAATTGGTCGTATCCCCCATGTAAGACCCACTTCCGAAAATCACTTTAACGATCATAAATCTACTAAAAACATTTTTATCCAAATAAAATTCAACAAAAATAAATTTTATATATGCAATAATGATGACACCTAATTTTATAATGGTCGTTCCATAATTAGTCAAAACTCTCATATAAGACCCTGTCCGTAATTCATTTTAACTTCCATAAATATCTTAAATGTATTTATATCGAGATAAAGTCTATAATACATACATAATATTTATATTGACGAAAGTCATGGCAATACATTTTCGCATGCTGGGTCAATAATAGGAAATATCTCCTATCTCATTTCTGAAAAACTGTATAATACATATACTGGGTGTAGTATTATATGGTCGGGCTTGACCGACTATACTTTCTTACTTGTTTTATTTATATTTTGAAATATAGTAACTGCCGTATTTATAAAAAATAAAGTAGGCTTGAAGTGTGCTTTAAGACAAAATTTTCATACAAAATTTTCTTAAAGTACACTTGAAGTACACTTGAAGTCTACTTTAATTTTTTATAAATACGGCAGTAAAAGTTTACATAGCCAATTTGGATTTTATTAACAAAATTTTATAAAGCTGACTGACTTTGTTTACAATTTACTTATGTCAAAAGTAATACTTTTTAAGGTATTTTTGACAGTAGTACATTATTTTACACAAATAAAATGCCTGTTGTTTCTGTTTTGTGTTGTATTTGTTGTCGATTTGCACTCACCTTGTATAGTTGCACCATGCCATTAATAATTATTATATTTTAAAAATGTCATAACATGACATTGAAAATTATAAAAAGAAAAATAATATATAATTTCGCCTTTAATTTTAAAATATTAATTTAGAAGCAATTTATCGTTCGATATTAAAACAGCTTCTTAAAAATATAAAAGCTCTAAAGTAAAGAGAATCTTGATTTATTTTTGTTACCAATATATGACGCTGTCGTTCACTATCAGCGCTTGTGGGCAAAATTGTTAGCAAATTATTGTATGCTGATTGCATTTCTCACCCTCCGAAACAAATAATTATACTTATTTCTTATTTAATATTTGACTCCATCATTACAGACATTGTAAGGTATTGTGGGGGCTTTTACACATTTCAGTTACATTCATTATTTCATTAGTCTCGCAATCAACGTTTTTAATTAATTTCTAATAACAAAAATTTCTATTTCTTTATGAAATTCATTCTTCCAATTTGGTTTTTTTTTCAAAACATTTAAAAGTTTTGAGTAATCATGCTTGATTTCTGGTTTCGCCAGTTCATAGCTTAATATGGAATCAGTTTTTGATATCTCTTTGAGCTTAAATAAAAGTCCAACATCGTTAGTGATTCATATGACTGCCACAAACGTGTTCACTGTTACTTTATCCGGATTTAAAATGACAACTATTTGTTTAAGTAAAACAAATAGTTTAAGTAAGTTTAAGTAAAACAAATAGTGCGTTCGAGTTTGGTAATCCAAAATTAATTTTTATTCTTTCACCTGCATTTCTTCAACAGACTTTTGAAAAATTTTAATATTTGTTAGTGACTTTGTAAATAATTTTAAACCATTTCTGACCTTTTCAATTTGTGATTTAATGTATAATCTGTTTATTTTCTCCAATTAAGAATGCAAAAAAAAAAAACATTGATAAGTGAAGATGTTTTGTATTTTTGTATGCAAAAAAGCAGATAAAAACAATTATACTTTCCTGGATTTTTTACACAAATTCTAATTTTCCCTGGGATCGGTATTTCAGGACTGGCATCCCTAGTAGTAAATCAGCTCTATGAAGCCTTGTTTCTGTTTGAGTTCTAGTAAGTGATCTAGCAAGCGGGTTCAGATGGTTTTGCAAAATCAAGATATATCTCACGAATTTTTCTGAATTTATCTCTAACCAATGGCACTTCTAAATCTCCATGGATGCTTTCACTCTGATGCTCTCGTCACGGTCCTAAGAATTTTTGATTGGGTCCTCTGCAGTTCCTCAATAATTGAATTCCATATATCTAAATTGGTTTTAAAACAGTCTTATACAGGATGATTTCACAATCTTGGCTTAATTTAGATTGCTCGTTAATTAGCCAGTGCAGATTAGAAGATTTTAGTCTCATCAGACTCAAGGTATGTAACATGATCAGACTGTGGGATATTCAGAATGTAAGAGTATTAAATGGCTAAACAGAAAATAATTATTAATTAACGTTCTTCTTGATTAACTTGATCATTTTTATTTCATCGAAGTTGTATTTCTTTCGATCTAAACTATAAAATCTATAACTATAAGAAAGTATACTAGTATTTGCTAACTAAACTTATTTAGAACTACCATGGCAAATTACAGCAAAGATCTAGGATCCTTTATAACCTTGTTAACAATTATGCTTGAATATTAAAGAAACTTCTCCAAGATGTTAACAAATGAGAAGACTCCGTTTACACACCACACTGTAAACAATTTATTAAAACTAATTCCCAGACTCTAGGATCGTCAACAGTTTTCAAATAACCTTATTAATACCTACTATGTATTTATTCCCTGATCAATTTCAAAAACGTTTAGCTTTCGCAGAGCATACTTATGACTACCAATTGAAACCATCATTAATATTTGTTAATGTTATAACTAAAAACCATCAAGACTGACTCTCGTAGAGCCTTTAAGGGAATACAAACAAGTCAGGCTTAGGAAGTACATTATAGTACTTTGAGTAGGTACCTTATATTATCGATCTTAGCATTGTAGCTGTTATTATTGCTGTTGTTAAACAGCAAACATACATAACTTGCCACAATGATGGAAGAAGAAAAAAAAAAAAAAACTCAGCATCATCGTCATCATCATTATCTATCTGTTATTTTTACCAAGTGGCAGGCAACAAATTAAATGAACACAGTTAAAACAGAAAGTATCAACTACAACATGACAAAACAAAAGGATCAGTTAACTTATAGTAAATATATTTTTGTTAATGCTGCTGCAACTACTGCTGCTGCTGATGTTGGTTGCAATTGTTGTTGTTGTCCACTGTGGATGACAATGTTAAGATGTGCCAACAACAATTGTCTTCTTTATGTTGCTGCTTTTGTTGTTGTTGTTGTTGGTTTTTGTTACGGGCCTGTCTTGCTGTCTGTAGTTGTCATCTAAAAAATAGTAAAAACTCCTCTAAACTATCATGTTCTTGTGCGCTAAGTTTCATTTAAAACGCCACTCGAGTTGTAACTCCTTCTTCATCTCCTACTCTTTTGCTGTTGGTTGGTACGTAGGTACTTACGTACGTACATATTTTGTTGGCTGTTGTGTTTTGTTTTTGTGGAGAATTGGAGCTGTTGTTTGGTTTCTTTAACCTTTTCAACCTGAAATGACAACGACGGCAACGGCAACAGCAACAGCAAAAAAAAAAACACACACAACGACTGCTGATGGTAGCAGCAGTAACCTTAACAAAATTGACAAATGTTTTTAGATGGTGGCAACACCATTTATTTAAATTGTTCATACTTCAAATGTGGACAGTAATTTCGGTTGCTATGAATTGAGGAAGAAAATGTCCAGAAAAGATTTGGACTCTTGATTTCTTATCAACATTGTTGTCTGATAAGCCAGTTCGTTTGAATAGCCAAGGACAGAATAATGGGTTGAGTATCTTCTCACAGTTCTCTTTGCCATGACTTTTAAAACTATTACTAGATTAGCTTATCTCCAATTGGCTAAATTTCTTGATTTGGGAGTTTGCAAGAGATCAGATCTGTCAAAAATGTAATTTCTGTTATCAAACTTGGTATTTTACATTAAGGGAATTGATATAGGCTGTTTTTGTACCCTTCACTACCATAAGTGGTGAATGAGGGTATATACAAGTTTGTCATTCCATGTGTAACACTGAGAAATACTCATCTGAGACCCAAAAAAGTATATATATTCTTGGTCCTTACGAAATTCTAGGTCGATTGAGCCATGTCCGTCTGTCTGTCTAACTGTGTAAAACACTCTCACGTCCAAACGACACAACCGACATCAACAGAGTTTCCAAAAAACCGCTTATACGTAGTTCTCCTAAGCAGTTTGGTATTGAAAATCAGCAAAAGCGGTATAGTAGAACCAGAGTTATGTACCATTAATTTATTTTCTTTTGGAAATCGAAAATAATTAATATTTCCACAAATAAAAAAGTCACACTTCATTTTAAAACTGTTATTTGCATTCAAATTTATATAGAAGTTAAGCAAACATAAAAATATTTTTGACTTGTGACGTCACAAGAAGAAATTTTGCTCACAATTTTACTCTCAGAGTTTTTGTAAAATATGTATAACGGACCTGCGCAATGCGTCATCTTTCATGGTTCATGGTATGGAACTTTAAGTGGGCAACACGTTTTTAACTGACGGCCATTTTGTCAGCTGTTAATTGTTTTATGTTTAGTTTGGTTTGGCATTTCAACATGAGTAGACTGACGCCTGAACAACGCTTCCAAATTGTGAAAATTTATTTTGAAAATCATGGTTCTATTCGAAATACGAATACGTTTTAAACTTTATTTAATTTAATTTAATAAAACAAAGACGATTTTTTTTAATTTACTTTATTCCAAAGATAATCTTTTTGCAATATAATTTGAATATGACTTTTGGCATATGACTGGCTCGGACGTAGTCTAATCTGGACGTCCAATTTTCGATGAATTTTACCAACATTTGCGAACGTTTATAGGCAATAACGCGGCGAATGTTGCTCTCCAAGTGATCAATCGTTTCGTTTTTGATTTTTTCGAATCTTTTTAAGTCAGTAGATAATGGTTAGTTGTGATCTGGATATGAACATATTTATTCAAGTCTTTAATGAAAATTTTTGACAAAAAAAGTTGTAAATAATTATTGGGAATTAGTTGTTGTTGGATCAGTTGACACACTCAGACTGAAATCTTTAAGGAGCCAACATCAAATTAGTTTGTGAGAGCCTTGAGCCTTAAATTCGGTAAAGTGTTAAATCTTTGCACATATAATGGTAAATCGTTTGCCTTGGGTACGACCTTATTCTTTCGGGAATTATAGTGTACTCGGTAGAAAAGTACGACTGGTTTTGAAAGTGTTAAGGAGCGTATGGCTTAAAATGGAGCCAGAGTGAAGTTATGGTTGTATAGGTGATAGGATAGAAAAAAAAATGTGCGGGAAAGATTTGGACTCTTGATCTCTTATAAACATTACTGTCTGATAGTCTGTGGAACTTTTGAAAGTTTAATAACTGCTACTTTTTCATAAAGTACTGGGATTAGTAAAAGAGACAACATCACTCCAAATTTGTGCATGATGTACGAGAATTTCAATGTGATTTAGACTTTGAAATATATTTATCTGTCAATGGAAAAGTCTACTTCTAATAAGAAATTATTCTGTATGGAAGAGTAATCGTGTAGGGTTTAATCCTGAATGCAAATATGTATATTGATGTTGTTTGGAAACCATAGAAACGTGATAAAACATGTTTGGCAGCCAAGAATGTTAAAACTAAGGAAATAATAATTAGACATTTTATTAACCTTTGCCTTGACAAAATCACAGTTTTCAAATTGTTTATCATTACTTCAAGCAGTTCATTCTTTTGGAAACTACCGACGACGTTGAGCAGACGTATCGTATCGTTAAAGTAATAAACAAATGCAAGAAAAATTTATATTTAAAAACTTCAGAATAAATTTAACAGCAAAAGAAACCAAAAAAGCAAACAAACAAAAAAAAAAAAAAAAAGAAACTTTGGAAAAAAATATCAAATGACGACAGTTTTAGGACGTCGTCTAATCTAAATGTCTACCTTGAAAAGATTTACTGCAAAAATTTATTAACATGAGATCGTTTTTGTTTTCTTTAGCCATTTGTTTGCAACATCGATCTGACTTCAAAAAGAAGAGAGTGGTAGAAAACGGCCATTAACTAAGATCATCTGTTTTTTTTTTTTTTTTTGCCAAAAACTGATATTGACTTTGTAATTCTGTTTGTCTTCTCTCTGGTGGTTTTTTTCTGGTACCACTATTTAAACCGTTTGTCCGCCTTAAAGTCTGTTCAGTTTACAAGTTGTTAAGATGTGTCTGTTTGTTTGTGCTTTTCTGACAACTCAAAAGGTTTTTTTTTTTACGAAATTGGAGGAAAAAGAAAAAGTTTGCAATCATAATTAAATGGTTATTAGTTGGTAAGCGTTTCATGATTTGTTTTTTGTTGCTCTCTTACTGCTTTGGCTTGGCTTTATTTGCAAGTTGGCAGTAGGGTAATTAACATGACTATAATTAATATGAAAATTGATATGCAGTTATATTAGACAGAAAAATAGAAGCAGGGTATGTAGTATGTATGTATGTATGTGTGTATATTTAAAGAATAGAGAAAGGGAGTGGTATGTTGTGTTGTGTGTTGTCAATTACTGTTAGTTGTCCTATTTAAACAGGAGTCTTTTTTGTGATGAGATTTTTTTGAACTGAAGGAAAGTACGATTTTTGGTGAAAATAAAAATAAAACATTTGCCTTTACAAACCTGTAAGTAATTCAATGAAATTCTTTTCCTATTCAGCCTAAACAAGCCAAGTTTTGAGAGATTCTTTAATTTCAAAGAATCAACAAATTGAAGCAAATGAAAGAAATACATAGTACAATGGTACAAGAAAAGGAAAAAACAACTAGGTATGAATAGAAATTAATAAAGAATGATAATTACAGCAAAAACTTCGAACTACCAGAACTAACACTGGTTAAAGGATTGATGTTTGTCTGTTGGCTGACCGGCACCGCAGTGGTGCAGGTGGTAGAACGCAAAGAATTCTGATGAGAGAAAGTGGGATTTCTCGAAACATATGTAAATTCAACAACCCAGGTTCGATCCCCAGTCAAGAAAAATTATGAACCATTTTTTAATAATAAATTTTTCAAGTTGTAATTCCTAACTTCAGTAAAAATAATTTAATGAAAATTAAATTTAATGAACTCGAGCCTAACTAAAATTATCAAAAAGTAAAAATTAACAGTTCGATTATGAAATAGTAATTATTCTATACAATGGTACAATATTATTAAAGATTTCCAGAATCTCGTTTATAGTTTCGAATATTAGTCTTACCTGTAGTCTTGTCTATAATTTCGTTTATATTCTTGTCAACAGTTCCGTCTATAGCGTCGTCTATAGTCTCATCTATAGTCTCGTTTGTAGTTTTGTCTATAGTCTTGTCTTTAAATCTTTATTTAGAATCTCGTTTATAAGCTCCTATTAATAGTTTATCGTGTATAGTTTCTCGCATATAAGATCGTCTGGTTTTTATTTTCGTTTATAGTCTCGTCTCTATTTTGGTCTATAGTCTTGTCTATAATCTTTTATTTAGAATATCGTTATATAGTTTCTGTTACTGTTATATAGTTATATAGTTTCTCGTATATAAGATCGTCTATAGTCTCGTTTATAGTTTCATTTATATTCTCGTCTGTAGTTTTGTCTATAGTTTCGTCTAAACTCCCTCATTTAGTCTCTCGTATATAAGCTCTTGTTTAAAGTCTCGTCTGTAAGCTTTCACAATAGTCTCTCGTCTATAGTCTCGCTTATGATTTCGTTTATATTCTCATTTCTTGTTTTGTCTATAGTCTCGTCTATAGTCCTTCATATAGTCTCCCGTCTATAGTCTCTCATCGACAGTCTCTCGACTATAGTCTTAGTACTTCATTTAGTCTATAGTATCTCATTTATAGTCTATCTTCTGTAGTCTCTTAATTATAAGCTTTCGTTATTAATTTATGGTCTATAGTATATCGTTTGTAGTCTCACGTCTCGACAATATTCCCTCATTACTCTCTCGTCAGTAGTCTTTAAACTCTTGTCTATGTATAATCTCACATCTGTAAGATATCGTCAATAGTGCCACGTCTGCAGTAGTTCCAACTATAGTCTAAGTCCCTGCTTTAGCCTCTCGTCTATATGCTCTCATCAAAAGTCTCGCTGGAATAGCCTATGTATCACATCTGTGATCTCTCGACTATAGTCCCACATTTAGTCTCTCACTTGCTTCAATAGGCCCTCATCTATAAGCCCTCGTCTATGATCTTTCATCTAAACTCTATCATCCACTATTGGACTATTGGCGACAAATTAACATAAGTTCTAGGAAGATACATGTGAAATATATACGTTTTATACTTTCTGCTTCTACCTTTCCTCTTCATAAATAACTTAACACTTAAATACTTAATACTCTTATACAGAATTATTTAATGACATCGAAAAAAAAGTGCTGCAGTTTCACAAACCAAAAAAAAAAATACTTTGGAAATATCTGCAATATATTAATAAAATTCAATAATGCAGCATTAAAACTAAAAGTGATTTAGGACAGACGCTAAAAATAAACTATGTACAAGAAAAGATTTAAAGACATTTTTTGATTTATAATGATGGCTCTTACTTTCATTACAAAAATGAAAAGCATGTTATTGTTTTTTTTAATCTTTAAAATTGTTTTCTTCTTTTTCAATAAAATTGATATCAGAACCATTAATACTCATACTCAAAACCAAAAACGAAATGAGAAAGACAACGGAGAAACAAAAAAAAAAAAAAAGAAGTCATATCAATTTGAATTGAAATAAATATGTACATGTCTATAAAAACAGACCCGTATATAAATAGTTACTGGTACTTAAATACGTAGGCCATGTTAAAAATCATCTTGTTGTTAAACAAATAATATCTGGTCATTTTAAAATTGTTTTCGTCATCTACCCCACTACTGACTGTCCTGGTTTCCGTGTTTTTTTTTTTTTCTTTGGTTTATATGATAATTATAATGACCATGTTGCAGATGATGGCTGCTGCCATATTTAATGTTTATCATTTAAATGGGTCTTTTCTCTAAAAAGGTTATACATGTTTGACCCGCTTATTTTCCTCTGCCTCGTGTTCATCTTTCTGCCAATAAAATAAATATGCGATCCTTGTTTTATTTTTCGGGTACGATCATTTATTTATTTCTCTGGATCGATAGTGTTGACGTCACATCTCTTTAGCGAACTTTAGCTGGCACACAGTCAGGCCGCCAGCCATTCAGCCCGGCATCCCAACCAGATGCAAATTTTTATCTTACATTGCCTTTTTTCTTCTGTTTTTGATGATTATGGCATAATAATGTTTATTCGTAAGTATGTTTTTATTTTGTAGGTTGTTGTCTTATATTTTTTTTTAGATTTTGGTTGTGTTTATTTTTCTTTTTGCAAATACCTTTAGTTTCCATAGGAAGAGAGTGTTTTCATTTTTATTCCAATTCAATTTTTTTTTATCTGAATGAAAGTAAAATTAATGCCATTTATATTTATTAGCTTCTTTTTTGTATTTGTATGACCGCTACTTCGGGTAGGGAATATTTACGTTATTTCTAGGCTTTTGCAACATTTAATAAAGTAGTTAGTAATAAAACACACATACAATTTTGGAATGTTCTCTTGAAGTTGAAAATACTTTTGGACAGAGCCTATTTTGTCCAAAGGCAGATATTAATTATATGTTTTTATCTATAAAGTGAAGAGTATTTAAGCAAAAAAAAAAAAAAAAGTTCTAGAAAATAACCAATAAGAGGTTGTAACTTGTGTCACGAACTGTGTTCGATATTAGGCCCGACCACTACATTTAAAGTATTGTATTAGTGTCAGTTAATTGTTTGTACAGTGGGAAAGAATCAAAATATTTTGTATATAAATAAGTTGTTTTCCACTGAATTATCCGTTTGACATGAAACTACACATAGGCGTAGCGGAGGAATATTTAAGATTATGTTTTGACCCCATTAAAACCCCTCAAAAGGGACGCTTATCGTATGTAGTATATCGTATTTAATTTATTGCCTATTATCAGCAGGCAGCCACGTAGGTCCATTCATTGGCTCTTTTGTGTTGTGTTGTGTTTTGCCTATAGTCTCTCGTCTATAACTTCATACCTATAGGCTGGTCTGTAGTCTCTCTTATCAATAGCCTCAATCAATAGTCTCTCTTCAATAGTTCCACATCCATATTCTCCCGTCTATAATCACTCTTCTATAATCTACGTCTATAGTCTATTTTCTATAATTTCACGTCTGTATTGTCACGCCTATAGTTCCTTTTCTATAGTTTTACGTCTATAGTATAGTCTCTCGTCTATGGTTTCTAGTTTATGTTATATAGTCTCGTCTATAGTCTTGTTAGAGTCTGATCTGTAGTCTCGCCTATAGTCTTTTCAATAATTTCGTCAATAGTCTACGGTGTATAATCTCTCGTCTATAGTCTTTCATCTATAGTCTCTTGTATCAATAGTCCTACGTCCAACATTTCTCGTCAATATTCTCTCTTCAATATAATCCGTCATCTCCGATCTATAATCTCTCTTCTATAGTTTTCTATAGTTTTACGTCTATAGTATAGTCTCTCATCTATGGTTTCTAGTTGCTGTTATATAGTCTCGTCTATAGTCTTGTTAGAGTCTGATCTGTAGTCTCGCCTATAGTCTTTTCAATAATTTCGTCAATAGTCTACGGTGCATAATCTCTCGTCTATAGTCTTTCATCTATAGTCTCTAGTATCAATAGTTTTACGTCCAACATTTCTCGTCAATATTCTCTCTTCAATATAATCCGTCATCTCCGATATATAATCTCTCTTCTATAGTTTTCTATAGTTTTACATCTATAGTATAGTCTCTCATCTATGGTTTCTAGTTGCTGTTATATAGTCTCGTCTATAGTCTGATCTGTAGTCTCTCCTATAGTCTTTTCAAAAATTTCGTCAATAGTCTATCGTGTATAATCTCTCATGTATAATCTCTCGTCTATATTCTTTCATCTATAGTCTCTTGTATCAATAGACCCACGTCCAACATTTCTCGTCAATATTCTCTCCTCAATATACTCTCATATCCGCTTATAGTCTCTTTTGTATAGTTACACGTCTATAGTACTGCCACTCGTCTATAGTCTCGTCAATTATCCCGTCTATAGTGTCCTGTCTAAAGTTTCGCGTCTATGGTTTCATAACCGAGTCTCTCATATCAATAGCCGCATTTCATAATCTCTTATCAATAGCCCTACTTCCATATTCTTCCGTCTATAAACTCTCTATACTACTGTCTCTCTTCTAAATATCTGTGACTGTTAATTCTTCTTATCAACTATTGTAGGGTATATCTAAGATTCGTATTAAACTTTTAATTTGATTGCTGTTTAAAAAATTTCTTTCTGTCTCTGTTCACTAGTGTACGCAACAAAATATACCGAAAAACATATCGAAATGTATAAATATTATTAATTGCGATTGATGACTTTTTTTTCGGCAATTTTTTTCTGGCTGATTAAACTTGTATGCCAAACATTTGTGTGTGTCTGTCTGTCTGGCGGTCGCTGTGTCTATGGCTTAGTTTTTTTTTTTGTAACGTTAATTTGGCTGTTTTTTTTGCAAGTTTAAAATTTTAAACATGTTTGTTGTTATTGTGTTTTTTTTTTGCAGTTTTTTCTTTCATCTATAGGGAAGTGTTGCCACCTGGTGTGTCATTGATTTGAATTTGCAATTATTATTGTTGTTGTTGTTGTTGTTATTATGTATTATTATTATTATTTTACTTTTGCACATCATATTACATATCCCATAATAATCATATTTCATTATAATTATCATATTAATTAGAAATATATTAGCATTTATTTTAGCTTGTTGTTGCCAGCCAGCTAACCCAGCCATCCAGCCAGCAACATTTCAACAGCAACATTAGCTCAACAACTTTTCAATTGCTTGTTAAATTGAAATATTTTATGTTGTAATTGTTGTTATAAAATTTAAATGCAGTATCAATTTGCAAATCAGCAAGCATCTTTATTTTCGTATTTCTGTTGCTGTTTGGCAGCGATTTTTAACTTTCACCATTTCAGACATTGTTTCAGAAGAAGCAAAACAATCCTTTTGCTTGTGGGCGTATAGCTGCGAATTGTTTGTCAGTTTGTTATGAAGTGTATTTATGTACATATGCATGTTTGGCTGTGTGTGGATCGGGTGGCTTATAATAATGATCGGGTTGGTTGGTAATGAGGTGTCAGTGGTGGCAAAGATAATAAGGTAGTTATACCAACATATAGGGACTAAAATAAAGCAGCTAGGAAGATCGGTAGTGGTAAAAAGGGTCTAACCGGAAGATCAATTTGGAATATTTAAATTGTAATTGATTTGTTGTTTTTTAAAGAATCCATAAAAAACGACTCCTAAATTATTTTTGACAATATTTGAGTTGTAGTTTTCAAAACTTTTGGCTTCATTTCGTAGATCTAACTGACACCGTAATAACCTATTTATTATGTATAATGTTTATGATTGTTTAAAAACGCTGAAATCTTTGTAAACCAAATATATCTACTCAATATTGATTTCAGTTTTTAATTAAATTCAAACTCATAGAGATTAAATAAATGTAACAACACATTTGATTAACATTTGATATTTTTTATTTAAAAACCAATGGTTTCAATTTTGTTTTTTTTTTCTATTTTAAACTTTTGTTCGCTTGTGTCATATTTCTATCTTGCGATTTCCTATTTCATCATTTTGCGGTTAAATGTAGAATTTAATGCGCGAAAAATTAATGAAATAAAAAATTCCACAAATTTCTAATTTAATATTTATTACCAAGTGCAAATATTAGCACCAACGAGGAAAATAAAAAAAAAACTATACGTAAAACACAAACACACTTACATCTACGAGAGATAGACAATGATCAAGTAGGATGTTGGAGAAATATTCGATTTATTTTCCTAGCTCACACTGTTCACTCTGAATAGTACTTGCTTTAGTTTTGAAAATTTAAATTAGTATATTTTTGAATCTTGAGATCGGAAATTACTTTATCTAAATCTGAATCTGGAATCTAAAAATGTGGGGGTACAGCTGCTACATAATAGTGTACAACTGATGGCATGCCAATTGTTCATTTAATGTGTTAATCAGTTGAAAAAATTATTTACCCCAAAAACACATGAATTGCCACCAGTTGTACACCATTTTGAGGCAGCTGTACCCTACATTTTAAGATTGACTGACAAAAAAAAATTATAAAAAATAATGGCAAACAAATAATAATAATTCTTCTTTTTAACGCTATATGACGCCTTGAATATTATCCTCTAGAATGAAAGGTTTCACTGGTAACATATGTAAGATCACACAAAAGTAGAATCATATATACCCATCAGTCTATTGTCGAATATATCGAAGCTATTCTATAAGATACACACGAACAAGTTATACTCGATTTTAATTGAAAACATTTGTATTCCTAATCATCAATTTGGATTTAGAAGAAAACACAATACGATCAAACAAACTCATAGACTTGTAAATATCTTAAGGGAAACATTTGAAGAAAATGTGTTTGATACAATGTGGCATAACTGTTTAAGATATTTGAAAGCTACTGAACTGGTCGAACATTTAAGCTTAAAGAAACATAATTTTTAAGCTGCCCACAGCCTAGGATACTACCAGTGCACTTCTTATACATGTGATAAGCCAACAAACAATCGTACTCATACATTAACATTTGCAGATGATATTGCTATTTTATGCAGTCATGAAAACCCTCAAGAAGCATCTCGCTACCTACAAAATCACACATTTGAATTAGAACAAGTACGAGTGCTATATTCGGCTATGCCGAATCTTATATACCCTTCACCTTTGTTGTGGATGCATAATTATATTATGAATAACTATGTCGATAAACACGCCATCTCTTAATGAATTTGTTCGTATGATCAACGCCATCTGCTGATGAAATTATTCGTAACAATATTAATACACTTAGTTTTCAGAGGTTGTCTTTGATTTTTGCTCATATCTCTGTTATTTGTGGACGGATTTTGCTTATTTTAAATAGCAAACTTCTCGAAAGCATGTCTGACAGAATTCTTGAAGACTTGGATCCCGAAGATTTCTGGGGACTTCAGAAAATTGATTTCAACACTCAGACAGACAGACAGACAGACAAGGCTTAATAGACTTCGCTATCTATAAGTATCCAGAATATATATACTTTATAGGGTCGGAAAATTATATTGTGGAAATTACAATCGGAATGACATGTTGGTGAAGGGTATAAAAATGGTTAAAGTAATGGAGGATAAAAGTTAATGAGCAGAAATGCACACACATAACTTTCGATCGCTGCCTTGCATGGAAATCAAAATTGACTTAAATGAAGTTAATCGAAATTAATTGGCTCATTGGAGATTTTTTGCATCTTTAAGAAAATTAGAAAATGTATTCGAGCCGGTTAATTTTACTAGTGATCTCAAAAATCGGTTTCCTAATTTGAAAGTCGCATTTCCTCAATTCTTCCTTGTTTCTCGTCAATTAATTCAGTTCTTCTTTAAAGAGCAATTTTGAAGAAAATTTCAATCGTGTAAATCTAGCTTTACTTAATATTAATTTTGTAAACCAAAAAATTGTAGTTATGGTCTCAAGAGTAAACATTTTGTCAACTCTTCAACTACGACTTTTGATATTTATATGAATTAATGCATCACCACCAGAGACCAGCGCCGATCAAATTTGACGGCGTCGTCGGCGGCGACTCAAAGTCGGCTGTCAGCCGGCTAAAGGCAAATTGTGCGCAAATGATAAAATATAAAAAAAATATTTAAAACTAAAATTCTGAAAATTTATTGAAAAAAAAAAATAATTTTTTCTTTCTGGCAATTACTGTTATATTGAAAAATATTTTTTTTTAATTTCAGAAATTTGTTAATAAATTTTATTTCCCTGAAGATGCTACACATTGTTGTAGCGAGATATTGGAATAAATAAGAAAAAAAAAATAAAAAGAAATTTTGACCTTAAGCTTAAAGAAAATATAATTTTTAATTACTAGGAACAAAAGCGGCGGCTATTCTCAAGCCGATTTAAACCGAACAAATTTTCGGCGGCGGCGGCTTTGCAAATTTATCGCCGGCTTGATTCAGCCGGCTTACAACCGTTCGGCGCAGGTCTCTGATCATCACTGTCAGTAAAGATTTAACGCGATTTAGCTGTTGTCAAAAGAAAATTAAAGCGGAGTGATACTGTAGTTCTTGAAAAGATCAATTATAATTATTATAATCACTTACTGATAGCCACTTGTCAAGAAAATTAATAACTAATTTATTTTAAATAACTTCAACACCATTTGTTTTCCTCCACCCCATCCATCCATCCATCAATTAATTACTACAGACCATAGAAATAATCAAAATTTAATATCAATAAATATAATTTGAAAGAAAAAACTATAAATTAACCTGTATTACAATTCGCATAAAAAAATGAAAATGATTTAGCAAAATATTCACACATATGTACATACAATTCTATGTTTAATTTAAATAGTTTTTTTATTTTCTTAATTTATGTACAATTGGAAAACGTGTAATAAGTTGCAACCCGTATTACGCTGCCTGCTGTTAATTTGTTTGTAATCGATATGAAAACGTTAAGGTGTTTCAGAGTGTGGTTTGAAAATCGTATTCTGAGATTTATTTTTTTTTTGTTTTTAATTTAATTCCAGTCACACACTTAAGGTATGGCCACACATGGCAAATATTTACTAAAAAAAGTGTAACCACTTGTTTTAGCACAAATCTGTTTGACGTTGTTTACTCTTACAAGAGTTTTGCAAGTGCAAACAGCATCAAATAAATTAAAACTAAATATTTGTTGTGTTTTGTCCTAAATAAACCAATTTTTTTTTTTAAATAAATAAACGAGTACAAAAATATTTTATTTAGTGGTTACGTTTTTTCGGCAAATATTTGCCAAATGTGACCGTACCTTTAGACACATATGTTTAGCTAGCAAAGTGTGATCCATTTCGAGGTTCTCTACTTAAAAAAAAAAAAAAAAAAACACAGTAAATTAAAATTTAATGGGGAATGATTATTATAATTTGAAAGAGCATTCTTTGGCATTTATTTTTTGATAATTATGTCTATCAAATATTGGCCGTTGCTACGTCGCAGATGGTCTATCCGTTGAGTTCAATTTTCGATGACTCGTTCGAGCATTTCGATTGGTAACTGGCGAATGACAAGCGTGATGTTTTCCTGCAAGACCTGAATTGAAGCGGGTTTGTCCGCATAAACTTTAGACTTTACATATCCCCACAGGGTATGATATCACACGATCTTGGTGGCCAATCGGCCGGCCTAAAACGTGAAATTATGTGCTCACCAAAGTATTGTCTCAATAAATCCATTGATTGATGCGATGTGTGGGAAGTGGCGCCGTCTTGCTGAAACCAAATGTCGCCGAGATCATGAGCTTCAAGTAATCGTTAAGCGTTCCATACATCAGACCGAGTTGATGCAAACGACGCCGAATCGACTCTCCTCGGTCTTCGTGTACACTCTCAGCTACGGCCGCTATATTTTCTTCACAGCGTGCTGTACGTGATCTATTCGGTCGAATATTATCCAATAATGAAGGCTGGATCTCAAAATGGGTGATGGTGTTGCGAATAGTACGCTCAGTTGGCCGATTATGTTGAAAATAAGTTGAGCGAACGTGAATTTTCGTAATAAATTTGAACGATTTGTAAACGTTGTTCAGGCGTAAGTCTTTTCATTATGAAACGCCAAACAATACTGATCTATCAAAAAAAAAAAGGCTATTGAAAAAAGTATCTCTACTTGAATCACCCTATATAATGAGATGAAAATTTGTTTGTTGTTTTTTTTTCATTTCGTTAGTGAAACGAAAACTATGCCTCAAATGTCAGTGTTTTTTGCTGCTGTTGTTGTTGTATTTTAGACATTCGTGTGTTTGTAATAAAATATCAATAAATGAATTATTTAAGATTTTAGTTGTTGAATTTTTAATGATTTTTTTTTTATTTTTGTTTAATTATTTAGTATTTTTTTATTTCTGTTTTATTCCGTTGGTTTTTTATTCAGTTTTTTTTTTTTGGTTGGTTCCATTTTAACAACAAAACTGCACTTGAACTGTGATATTTGATTTCATGTGAAGTTTAAAAAGATAATTTTGTTCTTGTTGTTATTTTATTATTGTTGTATTTTTTGTTAAGTTTTGGCCAAAAACACCACAAGCGGTGGTGGGTGGGTTTAAAATTCACATATAACTACTTACAAGTATAACTACAGTGAAAGACAAAACTGCACATTACTCGGTTAAAATGAAACACGTTCAAGTTTGTTTTGAAAAGTTTTCGTTTGTAAAATGTCTTTGAAATCACAATTATTTGTGTTTAATCGTCGCTTGGAACGGTTCTGCTACTTCTTTTTTAAGCCCCACTGTTGCTGGAAAATAATATGACTCCATAAATGTACAGATTTGAAAGACAAAATAAAAACAAAAAAAAAAAAAACACAAAAAACAAACAAAACCATATAAACCAAACCAAAGCAAATACTGCAAATTTGTTTACTGGTTTAAGTATTTTACTCCAAAATTATTTCTGTGTGTTGAACAAAAGTTTCGCTTTTTTTCCAGCAACTGTCTGTCATAGTCGTACTTACGGACAAATAAACTTATGTACTTGTTCGCATTGTTAGGTGTGGGTTGCTGCATACAGTCGTCGTATTTGTACAAAATCTCAGCTGAAGCAAATCAAATATCTAATTTTTTTTGTAAGGGAAAATAATGAAACATAAAATTATGTTGTAGGGGTTCAATTCAGTACAACTCGAATACAATTGAAGGATTGTATAATAAGTATTTTTATGTAAATGCCCTACAAATTTATCAGTCAATTTAGTTGAATATTTTCCAAATATCGAACATTTTTTTATACCTATAGTCGAGAACTACAAAATCATTTCGCTTTAATTTTATTTTAAAAATACTATAATATTGTTCAATTGGCCAAAGCTGAGCAGAATTTACAACAACTTTACTGAGTAGGCTAACGCACAGTGGGGCAGAATTGAAATTTTTTGAAAATAAATTTGATATTTTTAAATGACTGATTCGATTGAAATAAAATTTTATGTGAAGGTGCATATATTCGAGTTTCAGTTTTGTAGATGGTTTCAACAAACGCTTCAGGGGCGCAGTTGTGGGGGCTGAAAGTAGGACACCTTTGACGTGTAATTTGTTTTAATGCGTGAAATTTCTTGCAAAGATTATTATATTTTCTTAAAATCGTCGATTAGATTTAAAAAAAACATGCATTTAAATTTTATTTATCTGTTATGGTTTTTCATTTATACCGATTTGAAAATTTAAAATTACACATCCGACCTAAAACTGATTCGGTTTTTTTAATATCGGGCAAAATTTTTGAGCGATTATCTTTAAACTTGCTTTGATAGCTAAAAATAAAATTTTTCATCAGCTGCAAAATATTTCACAGCAATGTCTTTTCTAGATCCCAAAATAAACGATTTTCAATTTGAATGATTTTTTTTGGGCAGATAGATTGACAGATTATTCCAGTGCTGGATCGTGAATTTCCAACTTGGAATAACTCGTCGAGCACATGTTCTAGTGTTTTGTGGTTGGCTGAAGACACAACTGCAGGAATTATTGGAATAGTTGCAATAATGGATGACATGGATGTGATTTCCATAATACGCGACTATGAGGATGGTTCCTGACAATTTTCTGCATAACTGTTCGTAATCCAATCTGATGTTACCAATGTCATATTCGATTCCAAAAACATCGTGGATAAATCGCTGTTTAATAAGATGGTTGCTAAATATTTCAATGAACACTTGGCTAATTCCTTCTTCTGGCCTATTAAAATTTTCTGAACATTCCGGAGGTAGTCTATTAACGTATGCAAATGTTTTTTGGCTTCGTATTGTTTCTCCTTCAAGGAGAGAGTTATCTAAATCTCTAATGTTGTAATTGCATGTAGAAGAAAGTCTTTCGTCCATATTATCGAAATCAATGAAAGGTGTGAATTCAGCTAATGATCCGTTTTAATGATAATCACTAATGTGATTATCGATCAGCTGCTCTTATTTGTTATTTTCTTGTTACTAATTCGTATTGTAAGTAATGTATTTACGCATCAAAATCAACTTAATCTACAAGTTCTTCGTTTTTATAAATAGTATTTATAAAAATTTTATAAATAGTATTATAGTATTAGCATTAAATCTTTTTAACATATTTTGTGTAGGTACAAATGAGTTGCAACAAATTTGATAAACATTCCTATATTTAATAATTCTAAGAGTAAGGCATCCAAAAGTTCATATTGAATTGTATTGCGCAAACAAGTTTTAATACAATTCATAATTGAAAACACCCTTTCCACGGCTAGCGTTACTAGTTGGAATGATTAACATATTAAGAACGGCTAAAGCAATCTCTTGAGCGGCCCTTTGTTCCTACTAGGAACCACAGGACATAATATAAACCAATCTCTTTAAAATGAAATACTCCTGCTGCATCGCTGGAAGTTGTAAACGGTAGGCCAGAAGTCCAGTAAGTTTTTTGGGATTTCTACTTTAAAATAATCTTTTCAATTAATATAATCAAATTTTGAACACTGAAGTTCAAAATTTAGCCTGTGTCAACGGATTTCCACATTTTAATATTGAAAATTCTCCGTATACTTTATAGAGTCTTATATTTTCCGGCAATCGATTCAACATTTCTTTTAAGAGTCTCTTGAGAGATATATAATAATTTTTTTTTAAGTTTTTACTTGGTCCATTTCCATATCTATTTTGTTTAATTAAGTTTAAAACTCAGTTCCCCAATCAATTGCATCTTATGAACGAAAAGAATCGACTAAACCGATAGATGATTTTAAATCAACAGTCATTGTTACTTTTATTTTTTTGTTGACCTTAAATGTGGTGTTCACCACAAAGTGGCGACACAACTTAAACAATGTTAATAGGAGGCCAGATATATAAAAACGTTAATGCTATATTGTTAAGAAATATTAGCCACAAAAATTGCCATCTCATTTAAAATCACAAAGAAATCGCCATGTCGTCAAATGGAAATTTATGTGGCCATAAACACTAAAAAATCTCCATCTCTGACGGATCTGAACGGTAGACGCCGCAATAAAAACAATAACAATTTTGTAATACTAACAAAAGGAATACGCACGCATTGTAAATGTATGGAAATTTCGTTCTAACTCATAGCATGGAAAAAGAGCGAAATATATGATTAATTCCCAAAATATATTTCTCAATAATAACGAGTTAAGGTATGTGTCCACGATCGTCAGATATTACAACGTTGTCAGAAAAATGTGCAGAAATTGTCTAACAACCGTGTAAACTTAAAATTTTTACCTTCCAACGTTGTAAGAAAAAGCATTTTCAGTACATTGGAAGACAAAAATATTGTCAGACATCTAACAATCGTGTAAACACACAATTTTGTCATTGTCATTGTTTTAAGAAAATTGTCGAACACTTTTCATTGTCATATGTGCAAAGTTTATGCATCTGCCAATGGCTGCATTCTCATAGAAATTATTTCTAAATGCAACTCTGTATATAAATACATAAATAAACAAACAAGCATTTATAAAATTTTTGAAAAAAATAGAAGAAAATTAAAGAATTAAATTAAAGTCTGCATTAGGACATAAGCAGATAAAATGGTTCCAATTGCTATTTTTTGTTCCATGACAATATTTAAAATTTTTAAACACACACACAAAGCTGTAAAATGAATTTGACAATGCCACACAACAATCTGACAATTTCGGTTAACAGATAAATTCATTGTGTGACAATTGTGTGCAAATGAAATTGTTAGTTTTCTTACAGTCGTCTAAACTGACAATTTACCTTTTGCTAAACATTTTTCAATGTCACTACATTGCTAGCACATTGGTAGATATGACAACGTTGTAATATCTGACGACCGTGGACACATAGCTTTAAGTAGATGTTGTTTACAATTAAATCTTGGACAACAAACATTGCTGATGACGCCCTTGGCAGGACAGGAAATGCATTCCAATGTGCCAATTGTCTAAAAAAAAGATTACTTTACAATGGTATTCTTTCAATTATTCAATTAATGAACTCAAGCCAAATGATCTCTAATAATGATATTTCATAATTTTAAACACTTTAGGCTTGACAATAACTTTGCAATAATACATTTAATACTTTTACAATTATCTTAATCGATTAAATTGTGAAATGTTCTCCTAGTAGTAAGTTAAACTAACAAAAGTCAATAATTTTATGTATCTAAACACATTTAATAATTTGTTTTTAATGTTATCTTGAAACCTTAATTTTCCTACAAATTGTTAAATAAACTCTATTGTACGTCATATGGATTTTTTCACACATACTCGTGTACATTAGCTGAACTCGTGGAAAGTTCAACAATGTTTAGTTACATTTTGTCTATTAATTTTTGTTGACTTTTCCACTTTAACAGTAGCAAACATGATCGTTTAACATGACACTAAACACAATGCCACAGTAAACAGCGCCGAAGTAGTTTAAAGGAATTAAATGTTTGTTTAACTAAGGATTAATAAATTACATTATTTATAAGATTTGATATAATCCAGTTCACAAGTGATGTTGTATGTTGTACATTGTATCATACAACTATCTGATTGTGAATAACATTTTGCTTAAAGTCGTATGTTTGTAATATCAAGCCTTTAAAATGTCACAAGTTAAATATCAAAACTGAATAAATAAAATTAATTGCGTGAAAAATATAATGCAGCCATTTTATCAATTGAGTCAAGTAAGCAAAGTAAGTAAAATCTCCATTATTTAAATTTGTTGCTTATTTATTTATTTTCTTACTTTAAATTTATCAGTTTACGATTTGAGTCTTACCGTTTGGTTATTTTTTGAACTAAAACAAGTAAGAAAGTATAGTCGCTCAAGCCTGACCATATAATACCCTACACCCATAAAACAGTGTAGAAAATGCTTTTTCTTACAACGTTGGAAGACAAAAATTTTAAGTTTGCACGGTTGTTAGACATTTTCTGAACATTTTTCGGACAACGTTGTAATATCTGACGACCGTCTATACATAGCTTAAGGAAAAATAAATCCAAAAACTTCGTACATATATTTGTATGCTACATTTTAATTCAGACGATATTGAAAATATCTTTCAGTACGTAATGGGTAGGTACATGACATAGAGTTTCAAATATGATTAAACAAAATTTGTATTGTTCCATGGATTAGCTAAAAAGAGGCTTTCAATACGCGGTGGAATTGAGCGATTTAGCGCATGATGGCTTGAAAAATCTTGCTGTATATATATGCCATACACTGAAAAAGCAAAAACCAAATATTTCCAACGAAAAATTTTTCACAATCGGAATGCGCATCTTTATTTCTATCATTCTTGATTTTAGGTATTTTATTTACCTTTTTATAATTTCTCTTTTCCCAACTTAAAACTTAACTTCAAAACCTAATGAAAACATAGTTTACAATAACTGTTCTTGAAATAGACAGAAAAAATAAACAAATAGCAAAAAAAAACTAAACAAAAAAATGTTTAAAGAAACACTATGAACTTTAACATACAAATTGTTAGAGTGTTACTACGGAACACAGCGAAAATGTGGAACGCTACAATAAATTATTTGCAATTATTAGCTTGCAATATGTAACGCTTAACATATGTAGGTACATTAGGAAGACCCCAAAATAAAGTTGCGGATGTTCCCGACTTGATTATAAACATCATGCAATTTAACCCAAATGGTTGTTTCCCGTTTTTTAAAATTCTATCTATTTAAATTTTTATTAATTTTTTTTAAACCTAAATTCTTCCCTATTTGGCAATCTCTGTTAACTCAATTCGTTAATGTAATGGGTATTAAAATAACGTAAATTTTATAAGCTAAAAAAACGGGATAAACCATTTGGGTTAAATTGTATGATGTTTATAATCAAGAAATTTCAACTATTATTTAAGTAAATTCTATGAAAAAATAAACAAAAACTAAAATTTTGTCTGAAATTTGAAAATTTTTGAATTTAAAAAATTTTTTTTTTAATTTTTGATAACCCATTGAATGCGCCTCTCAAAAAACCTCTTAAAAGGACATTTTTATCTTTTGATCCAGCTCACCAAATATTGACCCCAGGACAAAAAAATTGAGAAACGTAGTTTTAAAATGAATCAAATTTTCATATTAGTCGGTTACATCGAGAGCTTATATTTTCTCCATACAAACGGGGCCACCCTAATGTACATATATTCTTCTGTTTGTAAAGGATTTTTGAACATATTTCTACTTAAGCAGACAGTGTGTGTTAACATCAATTAAAATCATTAATTTACAAGCAAAATTATAAACAACAAAAAAAGCAAGAAATCCTCTTGCAAAAAATTCTCCATTGTTGAATGTTTTTGCAGCAAACAAAAGAGTTTTTCTTTTTTTTTTGTTGTTGTTGTAATTACCAGTAAATTAGAAACAGAAACAACAGATAAATTTTCATTTTGTAAAATAAGCAATTTTCAATAAAAATTTTTTCTTCTTCGATTTTTTGTTAAAAATGTACGAGTATTAGTGTCATCACTATTATATGTTTGGTTTTTAAAAAGAAACTCCAAAAATATATGTACGTATGTATATACATATTTTTCATTTATATATACACTGTGTACTCTATAAACGGCCAAATAATAGACAAATATGTCTTATTGATTTTGATTTATTGATTTTCATTTCTACCTGTACAAAAATGTCTTAAGCCTGTGCGATGGTTTAATTATTTATTTATCGCATGATACTTTAACACTTGAACATACGACTTGCAAAATTGTCTTTGTTATCTGTAAGGATCAAGAAATTATTTACATACCTATTAAATTATTAGGAGCGGAAGTTACATTTCAAGTTTTTAAGTCCAAATTTGAAAGTCATAGTCATAGTACGAGGTCTGATCAAAAAATAACCGTTATTTTAAAATTTTGTGAGTTACTTATGTTTGATTTTTTCTGTTATGTTGCTACACATGTCTGTTATATATGTTGGCAATATCAGCTATTTTGGATTGTCAGTTTGTTTTTGACAGATAAAAAGGTTAGTCGTGTTTTGGTGTGCTCTTCGATTTTTTACTATTCGAAAAAATGGATCAAAGAAACTGTATTAAGTTTTGTATAAAAAATGAAATTAAATGCGCAAGGACATTTGAAATGCTGACTGTGGCGTTTCGCGAGTCTACTATGAGTAGAATACAAGTTCAATTGTAGTATAACCGATTTAAGGAAGGCCGAGAAGATGTCAATGACGATGCTCGTCCTGGTCGAACGAGCACGTCAGCAACCAACTTAGCAAACTAACTGTTGTTATAAAAACATGCAGTCGCGCAAGAGGAGAGCAAAACAAATTCCGTTATTTGTTATGACAAGGTCCTGTCAAACAAATTTGTGTCATTTTAATGTGACAAGGTTCCAAATGTAAAACATAGAAGCTTATTCGTTCTATGAATACAAACATTTTGTACAATAAAACTTTGTTATTTTTAAAATACTACCTAAAATACATTTAAACAGCTCATATTGAGTTTTATTCGATACTCTAGACGATGTTGAGTGAAACCCTACATATAACTGAATCTTGAAAAAAATGCGAGTTAGAACCTTGTCATTCTAAGGTCGCGATATATAACATGAATTATACGTGGAAATGTTTAGGAATGAGTAACATTGTATAAGTAAACTCTTTTATTTCAGTCTCAAATCAGATGTCAGAATCCTAGACAAACATACACAACTAGATCGTTATTGGATCTTAGAAGTTTATTTATGATAATTGAGTTTAAACCCTTGTGATTTTTATAGCATGCTGTTACATCAGGGAAGGGTGTATTAGATACTACATACAAATGCTTATAGGAACTTACATACGTACAATATACACGAGTTGCTTTTTTTTTCTCAACATTTTATTACAATACAAATTTTGGTGCATAAAAACAATAAACTTGCACATGCGAACATACTCTCGTACTTATGATTTTGTCGTGTTGTAAGTTAAGATGTTCATGCAGCTGCGTCTAATGTTTTTGCTGTTGTTACGGTTGTTAGTGTACTACTTGTATATAAATCGTAGCCGTGAAACTATAGAAGTTATTGTGATATCGTCATTAGTGTCGTTTCTGTTATTGTAGCGGGTGTATTTCTCAAGAAGTGTGTAGAAAGTTTGATGTGAATATCATTCTAATATAATAGAGAAACTTAAAATCCAGCTTTTGTTTATTGCGAGTAAACGCCACAGCAAAAGAGAATCATTCACAATAATTTGAGATAATGACTTATGTATTAATTTATCAATTCATAATTGTTCGGCCTGAGTATTTTATGATTGAAGCTATGTATAGACGATCGTCAGATATTACAACATTGTCCGAAAAATGTTCAGAAAATGTCTAACAACCGTGTGAACTTAAAATTTCTCTCTTCCAACGTTGTAAGAAAAAGCATTTTCAGTAAGTTCCAATGTACAAAAATATTTTCAGACATCTAACAATCGTGTAAATACACTATTTTGTCATTGTCATTGTTTTAAGACAATTGTCAAACACTTTTCATTGTCATATGTGCAAAGTTTATGCATCTGCCAATGGCTGCATTCTCATAGAAATTATTTCTAAATGCAACTCTGTATATACATTAATAAACAAACAAACAAGTGTGCATTAGTAACATTTTGGAAAAACAATTTCGGTTGACAGATAAATTTATTATGTGACAATGCAATTGTTAGTTTTCTTACAGTCGTCTGAACTGATAATTTACCTTTTGCTAACAATTTTTAAATGTCAGTACATTGCTAGCACATTGCTAGATCTGACAATGTTGCAGTATCTGACGATCGTCTATACATAGCTTTATGTTGGTTGTGAAACTGAAATTTCATAAAATTTTGTATTTTTAGTTTTTCTATGTCTCTTAACTTGTTGTTTGTAAAATTCTTTGAAGTAGTTTATTTTTTCTTTTTATTATAGTATATTCGTTATAAATTAAACATGACAAAGTCATGCACTGATTGTGTTATAAACGACTTGAATATTTATTATTTTAAATATATGAATTAATATTATTTGTGACTTGTTTTTCACTAATTTGCAAACAATGTTGTTTCCGTTTATTGCAGTTTTTAGTTGTCTATTTTTTCTTTGTAGAAAATATATACCATGGAAACTACACAAATAAGTTATAAGGAAAGACGGCTTTATGTTTGAAATTAACTCAAGGGAATAAAAAAAAAGAATCAGCATTTGTTTTAGTTTTGTGTTGGGGACAAAATTTGATATTTTAATTTTATACTTCCGTGGGAGTTGGTTACGTTATGTAACGTTTGTTGGGATTTTGAAATAGTATTTTTTTTAAGAAAAGGTAAACAATTAATTTGTATAATAGAATAGCTGATGCATGTCAGTTTTCAAATGGTGTTTATAAGGTTTTTAGATGAGTCTTTCTCACTTTCATAAATAATAGCGGACGTAATAATTTTGAGATTTATAACCCTAAAAACACAAACCTTTTTAGAAAAACATCCTTTTGAGATCATTTTAGAATTTAAACCTTATTAAACATTGAAAATTAAGTGTGTTAAAAATGGAATTATCACCACTTGTTTGGACGAAATGGCCCACTAATGATGGAAGCCGGAGTTTTTCACAAAATTAAATTATTATTGAAGAATGAATTTACATTCCAGGGATGGGCGAATGAAAGTTCATAGAAACATTTAAATCTTTAAATATTTAAAATTCATGCTATCATTGGAATTTTGACTATGTGTTGTTCTATCATAATCTGGGGCCAAAAGACGTGAGCAAATGAATGAATAGTTATTGATATTAATATATTTTATAGATAAGCTGCCCCACTAAGATAAGCTTGAGTCATAATCTCCAACAGAACTTTTCTAAAACTACTTGTTTAAATTTCTTGGGCGTATGAAATCGAATACTAGCTAAACGAAGAATGGGATTGAGAAGAAGATGGACGATGGAAGAAGTTAGCAATTCCATGAGCAATATGGAACTTGATAGAATTAATAGATATGTTTTTTTTTCTGTCATTGTGTGTAGTTAGTTGATACAAAAATTTAAACTTGGGAAAAAATATATTTCCGGAATTGGAAGATGGACTGATGGAACTTGCCAGTATTTAACAGAGCATATTATGATACAAAGATAAGATTTTTTCGGAAACTTTTAATAGCTTGGGATTATAAAATATTTATATATGGTGATTCATTAAGACCTTTTTTAATTTGAAATAAAATGTTTAATATAGAACTGTATGCAGAAAGCCTTATTATTGTTCGAAGAAACAATCAATGATTAAATTTATTTTTAAAAATAATTTCATTAAAATGTTGGCTTCGTCTAAGCTGTAGGTGCTTCAATCGGAAGGTGCAATTTTTTTTTACTATTTCCAGAAATGCTTACGATTACGGTTAATAATTACAACTATAACGGCATATAATCCCGATATCAGACGATCTAGGTGATCCTATCATCGGCCCGAAACTCAAAATTAGCTTCAAGATTTTCGTAATAACACTCCTTTATGTTAAAGTTCACTTTTCCATCTTAATGTTTATATAATTAAAAAAAAGGTACAATTCAAAAAAAAAAAAATAAATAAATAAAAAAACAAGTAAGAAAGTATAGGCGGTGAAGCCCGATCATATACTACCCTACACTTAGTATATGTAAATATAAAAAAGTATTTCAGAAATGGGCGTTATTTGCGAGATATCAAATTCAGTTTCATGATTTTTGTGAATATAAATATTATATGTGTTAAACTGTATCTCGATATAAATACTTTTAAAAGATTTATGGAAGTTAAAGTGAAATACGGAGAGGATCTTATATGGGAGTTTCGACTAATTATGGACCGATCACAATAAAATTGTACCGTATTATTTGTATATATATCAAATATATTTGTGTTAAATTTTATTTGGATACCAACATTTTTAAAACAGTTATTCTTTTAAGTGATTTTCGGAAGTGGGCCTTATATGGGAGTTTTGACTATTATAAAATTATAAAATTATGTGTCATCCTATTAGTACATAAGAAACTCATTTTCGTGAAATTTTATTCGGGTAACAACATTTTTAAGAGATTTATGGTCCTTAAAGTGATTTCGGGAATATGGGAGCTACGACTAGTTATGGGCCGATCATCAAAAAATTCTACCATATTATATGTATATACACAAAACATATTTGTGTTCAATATTATTTGGATACCAACATTTTTAAAAGAGTTATTTTCTTTTAAGTGATTTTTGGAAGTGGGGTTATATGGGAGCTACGACTAATTATGGACCGATCTTCACGAAATTTGTAGGTGTGCTTTAGTTTCATTTACTACTCATCTGTGGTAAATTTTGTTTGCATACTTGCATAATTCAAAGATTTATGACCGGTAAACCCCAATTTCGGGAGGACATTTGTATGGGGGCTAGGTGAAATAATGGACCGATTTCCACCACTTTCAATCCCATCCGTCCTTGGGCCTAAAAAATATCACAAACCAAATTTTATGGAAATATCTTCAAAATTGCAACGTGTACTCTGCGCACAAGCTTTACATGGACAGCCAGCCAGACGGACGGACGGACGGACATCGTTAAATCGACTCAGGGAGTGATTCTGAGTCGATATGTATACTTTAAGGTGGGTGTTGGACCAATATTTCTGGGCGTTACAAACATCAGCACAAAGCCAATATAACCTCCCCAATATGGTGATGCAGGGTATAATAAAAGATTCAACATTTTATAATTTGTAGATTGGGGTTTTGAATATAAAAAAATACATATAATATCAAAAATTATTGTTTTACCGTTTGATCTCACAAATAATTAGCCGACTATTTAAATTTGAAACTATGTGTATGTGTACATATTTTTGCTATCAATATTAACACAAACTATGCAAATAGTTTGCATAAAATGCTAAAAATAATTACACCTATAAATTCAATTAAAATAAATTGGAAACCGTACCATCATTAATTCAATTTCAGATTTCAGATTTCCAAAGCAACAACCATTAAATTCTAAACAAAGAAAATATTAAAAAAATAATAATATTTAAACGTCATTTATATGATGTTCACATAGAAAACCATCAACCACTTATTTTCCACTTCATCACAAAACGATTAAGAGTGAAAAAAAGTGAAAAAAATAAGATTAACTAAAAATTAATGCCTACTCGCAAGACAGTTGCAACTTGCCAGTTGCACACACACATTAAATTTCAAAATCATCCAAAACACAATGGGTAACAATTAAAATTAAACACAAGCAACAAACAAAAGTCCATTTAAACTGGAGAGTTCAGTTCAAATTTTTTTCTTTAATTTTTTATTCAACCATCCAAATAGGCGTTATTTTTTTTTGTATTTTAACAAAATATCTGTTTCTGATACATTTGCCAGCAATTTTTTTTTACAACTATAACAAAAACGCCCATATTTTTGCTGAAATATTCAAATTATGTTGATTTTTGTGATGGCTGCAAATAGAAACCAGAAGAGAGATTGGGGAAAAAAAACTATTCTTAAGATCTAGTCATTTCATGGCATTTTCATGCTTCATCTCTTGTTGCTTTTATAGTTTTGTGCAGTTTTGCATGTTCTTTCTTTTTTGTGGATTTCTGGCAACAGCGTGTTGACTGACAACTGACAGCGCTACAAAAAAGCGTTAAAAGAAAACATCATTTTTAAATAATAAAAATTAAAGTTCTGTGTCCGTGTTATTTTTTTTTATGTAGGAATAAATCTGTTTATTTTTTTTTATATTCTTAAGAATTTGTTGTAAATTACTATTTATGATTAATCTTTTGGCATTTTTAGCGCTCCAGAGTAACACCTTCCTTACTTGCATTATTGGCTGGGTAGTTGCTAAGAAAAAAAAACCGATAACTTTTTTTTACTAGTTGCTTATGATGACCATTAAATTATTTATTTGGTTTTAGAATGCAGAGGAAACCAATACAGTTCTCAAAAACAAAGTGAGGCTCACAGCTTATTTTATGCAAAGCTCCATAAAAAGAAAACTAACAGAAACCTAACAATCTGACAACCGTGTGAACTGACAATTTCGGTTGACAGATAAATTCATTGTGTGACAATTGTGTGCAAATGAAATTGTTAGTTATCTTACAGTCGTCTAAACTGACAATTTACCTTTTGTTAAAATTTTTTCAATGTCAGTACATTGCTAGCACATTGCTAGATATGACAACGTTGTAATATCTGACGATCGTGGACACATAGCTTAAGAAAAGTGTACATAAAATAAATAATCTTTAATTTCTCAAAATAAAAATCTATTAAACATAACTTCAAAAAATTTAATTTTTTATGTATGTTGAAAGTGCGCAAATATTTATTTCTTTTTACAAAAATATCAATCATTGTTTGTAAGTTTTGTGTTAAAAAAAAAAATGTAGAAATAATTGCGATTATACGAAATACATTAAAATAATTGTGTCCTCATTAGAAATAATGTTTAACTGGTATCATTGCATAATTTTGCATTCACATTATGATACTTATAAAATCATAATTTGACAAATAGTGAAAATAAAAATGATATTAATTTAACATATTATGATAAATCATACTATGATTACTTTAGATCATATTATGATTACTTTAAACTATAATATTGTTATCTTGGGTCATAATATGATCATGTATGACAATTTTATGATTATATTAGGTTATAATATGATGTTATACTATCAAATTATGATTAGCAAAAAAATATTATGATGAAATATTACGTTGATAATTGATCATAATATGATATTTAATGTCACTTATATTCATCATAATATGTTTTGACTACAATCATAAATTTTATCATAATATGTTGCTCTTAGATTATGTTTACCACAACCAGGTTTTTTCTCTGTGTGTGGTACCAGTACCATCAGCTGATATATAGGCCCAAACCATGACACTGCCATCAGCATCCATCACTGTTTCCTTTAGATTTTCTTTGTTGAGTTCTGATTTCGTATCCGCCAAACTGACGACATGTCATTTCAAGGGAATATGTTAAACTTAGATTCATCGGCGAAGATGACCAAATTCCAAAATACAGATTCATTTCAAACATGTTCTTTGGCGAAATTTAGCCTGCTTGGTCTGTTTTTCGGGTTTATAAACGGTTTCTTACGTGCAACACGGCCATTAGAATCATATTGACGCAAGTCAAGACGAACAATATCAACGCAACATTGTTTGCCCAGGTCATCACCTTCAACTTAGAAGGCCAGTTGTGAAGCTGATAATGGATTTGCTCTTAGTGTTCTTAAAATATGTAGCTTATCTTGCTCGTTGAAAATTTTATATGGTGCCTTTCAGTATTTGTTATGCATCCGATTTTCAAGGACGAAGCACTCAATGATCTTTTGGACTGTGGAAGCTTTAATGTTAACAATTTCTGCTATTTTTCGCTGTGAGTGACCATTTTTAAAATGGTTTTTCTATCGTTGTACGCGGACTTACTTGAACTACATATTTTGAATTGACACCTGACGTTACAAAATCGGACTCATAATTCCACAGAAAATATTGATTAATGTAGAAAACAGTCGGAGACAAAGTTTTTTAAAAGAAAACAGAGACAAAGTTTTCTATAAGAAAACAGTTTGAGACAAAGCTTTCCATAAGAAAACAGTCTCAGACAAAGTTTTTTATAAGAAAACAGAGACAAAGTTTTCTATAAGAGATCAGTTTGAGATAAAGCTTTCTATAAGAAAACAGTCTGAGACAAAGTTTTTTATAAGAAAACAGAGACAAAGTTTTCTATAAGAGATCAGTTTGAGATAAAGCTTTCTATAAGAAAACAGTCTGAGACAAAGTTTTCGTTAACAAAACTTGCTGTGATACAATGTTTAAACTAAAAATATTTTAAAAATCAATTTTCTATGTGATAAATTGACTTGACCCACCTGTTGTACACTAACAAGGTGCCTTAGTTTGGACAATACATCATTTACAGCATCACTTTTCCAGTCATAAATATTTCATATCAACAGTTCTTTCAAACATTTGAGCATCATCCACATTTTTACAAAAAAAAAAAAAAAAAGAAAAAACAGACAATGAAACTGTTGCTCTGAACAGAGCAAAACAAAAAATAAGACAGCTAAAAAAAAAAAAAGATTGAAATTGAAACTAAAACCGTAAATTGAAATTGAAACTTTTGACTGAAGGATAAATGAATGGCATACAAAAACTACAACTACAACATTAACAAAAAGTTTTGACTATCTGTCTATTTGTTCACTGTAGCATAAAATGATCATGATGCTGAAAAGAGATGACGACGATGATGTTGATGATGATGATGGTATGTTGTGTTGTGTTGTATTTTGGTGCTAAAGCTGGTGATGATGATCACAACAATGATGGTGGTGGAGTGTTGATGTATTTTATTTGTTGTTCGTTGATGTGACGTGCTTGTAGCTTGTTCATTTTTACGAATTGTATCTAAAGTGTCTGCTAGTTGTTGGCACCTTTTAAGTTTTTAGTCATTATTAATTTTTTTCCAGCAGTTTTTTTCTCTTGCCTTTTTTTTTTAAAAAAACTTTTTCAACTTGTTGTGTTGGGTGTAGTTTTTGGTTGAATATTTGTTTCCATTGACTTAAGTTTTAAGGGATTTGGTCGTCTGTTTGCGTGAAATCATTTAAAAGGTTTAATAATAGTCTTTTTCGTTTACATACGGCCAAACAAATAGTTAAGTGTGTTTGTGTGTTTCTTTTTTTTTCCTTAAGCTTTATTATCTTAACACTTTAGTAAAATATTAAAAAAAAAAAATATATATAAAATAAAGCAACGAAAAAAATGTAAAAGGGCTTAATTGCAAGCATGACAAATTTTGTTGTTGAGAAAAAAAGACCAAAACAGCGAAAAAAAATATGATAAATTATATGGGATTTATTTAATTTTTGTGCTCAGCCAGATAAATCAATTGTAGTTTTTTACTATTTTTAAAAAGAGCGAGAAAGGCAGATCAAAAGGTGTCCATAACAGATTTTTGTTTTGTAAATAATGTTATGCAGCCATACGTATGAACGTGGGTCATACGTTGAAGTTTAGGAGAGTTTTCTAGTGTTTTTGAAAGATTTATTCTATCTATCCCCCTTATTCATAAAAACTCCATACAAAATTTGCTTTATAAATCTCTTATAAACCTGTTGTAAGTTTTATGAATAAGTGTATTAACTTTTATTTCTTTTATTCTATTTGTAAAAGACAAAAGTTCATATTTTCTCCTTGACTCAACCATTGGTTACAGTTCGTTTTTTACTCGAGATGAAGTTTCTCCGAAAAACAAAAAACTCTGTCTCAGACACAGAAACTATTTTCTTTAAGAAAACTCTCGAAAATTGATACTGTTTTCTTACGGAATACTTTGTCTTTGATCCTGAGACGGTCTTCTTACAGAAAATTTTGTCTCAGACATTGAGACGGTTTTTTGCGGAAAACTTTGTCTCAGACGGTATTGTTACAGAAAACTTTACCTCAGACACTGCAACGGATTTCTTACAGAACACTTTGTGTTAGATCCTGAGACGGTCTTCTCACAGAAAATTTTGTCTCAGACATTGAGACGGTTTTCTTGAGGAAAACTTTGTCTCAGACACTGAGATTATCTTCTTACAGAAAATTTTGTCTCACACATTGAGACGTTTTTTTGCGGAAAACTTTGTCTCAGACACTGAGCCGGTTTTCTTATGGAAAACTTTGTCTCAGACGGTTTTGTTGCAGAAAACTTTACCTCAGAACTGCAACGGATTTCTTACAGAAAACTTTGTCTTAGACACTGTGGCAGATTTCTTACAGAAAACTTTGCTCAGACTCTAAGACTGTCTTCTTACAAAAAATGTTGTCTCGGACATTCTTACGGACAACTTTGTCTCAGACAGTTTTGTTACAGAAAACTTTACCTCAGATACTGCAACGGATTTCTTACAGAACACTTTGTCTCAGACACTGAGACTGTCTTCATACAATAAATGTTGTCTCGGACATTGAGATGGTTTTTTGCGGAAAACTTTGTCTCAGACACTGAGCCGGTTTTCTTATGGAAAACTTTGTCTCAGACGGTTTTGTTGCAGAAAACTTTACCTCAGAACTGCAACGGATTTCTTACAGAACACTTTGTCTCAGACACTGAGACTGTCTTCTTACAGAAAATTTTGTCTCAGACATTGAGACGGTATTTTGCGGAAAACTTTGTCTCAGACACTGAGCCGGTTTTCTTACGGAAAACTTTGTCTCAGACACTGCGAAGGATTTTGTAGAAAACTTTGCCTTAGACACTAAGACGGATTTCTTAAAGATAATTTTTTCTCACACAGAAAAATTGTCTTAGTAACTTAGACAGACAGTTCTCTTATAGAAAAGAATTTCAGCCACTTGGAAATATAGCATTCATGTGGAAACTTGGTTGGCTTAGCTACACTTTCATTTTCTGTTTTAGTGCAATTGATTGTAATTTTTGTTTCTTTTTTGATAATTTGCATAAACTTTCTTTGAAATTTGTGTCGCTCTCGATTGGTTATGTGTGCTTTAGAATCTCTGAATGTTTGAATAACTATAATGTTCCTAACATTTTTGAAGATTCGTAATGAAAACATGAACTATTAAGGGGATTTATGTATACATGCATACATACATATGTACGTATATTCTATTCTATATTCTATGATCAAACCAATTTAAAATTTAATAATTGCACTACCTAACACATGGCCAATTATAAATCCCATTATCATACAGCTAGAAATAACCATGGCTAAATGCAATCATTCATTATATTTTTACACATTTTGTTTCATAATAAAAAAAATTAAAATTTTACACATCGTCATCATCTGTTAGATATTTATTAAACAAAAAAATAAAACAAAAAACACTAATAATTTGAAATTTTTGACAATATTCAACATGACATTTTGAAAACTAAGCATGAGTGTTCAAAACAGCCACAAACATTTTCAAATACAAACAAATTAAGATTTCAAATTGTACCATTGTGTTGCTGTTAAAAAAGGACATAAAATTGCAATTATTTTCATTATTGTGTTAATTTTTTTTGCCTCACAAATATTTAAGAAAAATCTAAATTTAAATTTGTTAAAATCTGTTTTTTTTATCTACATATGTATGTACATATTTCTTGTTGAGTTACTTATCAGTATTTCGTTTATCAAAATATGTACCTATGTATATGTATGTATGTAGATAGATGTGTTCTTTTTAGCGATAACATCAGTTTTTGTTTTTATTTTCTTTTGAGATAGATTCTACATAGTCGTAATTGTAAATTCCATTTCTCCTGTCATTTTCTGTTGTTTTTTTTTTCTATTTAAGATTCGGTAGCTATGTATGTATGTATATTAGATAAAAAAATAATGCCAAATTTATTTAAATTAATAACTTTAAGAAAGAGTTTATTAAACTTTGTTCTTGAAATTACAAAATTAAAATTTTATCTGAATGTGTTTATGCTATTTTTATTTAGAAAAGTGTTTTCTTAGCATTTCAAAATCTGTATTTTTGACACCTTCACATTGTCATCTTCAATACTGATTCATTTCAGTACTAGTTCAGTTCTAGTTAAGTTCTAGTTCAATTCTAATTCAGTTCTAGTTTAGTTCAAGTTAAATTCTAGTTCTGTTCTAGTTCTGTTCTAGCTCTCTTCTAGTTCTGTTCTAGTTCTGTTCTAGTTCAATTCTAGTTCAGTTCTAGTTCAATTCTAGTTCAGTTCTAGTTATATTCTAGTTCTGTTTTAATTCTAGTTCAATTCTAGTTCAGTTGAAGTTCAATTCTAGTTCTGTTCTAGTTCTGTTATAGCTCTGTTCTAGTTCTGTTCTAGTTCTAGTTCTGTTCTAGTTCTAGTTCTGTTCTAGTTCTGTTATAGTTCTGTTCTAGTTCTGTTCTAGTTCAATTCTAGTTCAATTCTAGTTTATTCAATTCAATAGTTTATTCAATAGTTCTAGTTCTGTTCTAGTTCTAGTTCAATTCTAGTTCAGTTCTAGTTCAGTTCTAGTTCAGTTCTAGTTCAGTTCTAGTTCAGTTCTAGTTATATTCTAGTTCTGTTCTAGTTCTAGTTCAATTCTGGTTTAGTTCAAGTTCAATTCTACTTCTGTTCTAGTTCTGTTCTAGCTCTGTTCTAGTTCTGTTCTAGTTCTGTTATAGCTCTAGTTATGTTCTAGTTCTGTTCTAGTTCTGTTCTAGCTCTGTTCTAGTTCTGTTCTGGTTCAATTCTAGTTCTGTTCTAGTTCTGTTATAGCTCTAGTTATGTTCTAGTTCTGTTTTAGTTCTGTTATAGCTCTAGTTATGTTCTAGTTCTGTTCTAGTTCAGTTCTAGTTCAAAATATCCTAATGCATGCAATATTTCTATTGATCAATCGTTTGAAAGGTAGAAAACAAAAAGCTGTATTTTTTTAAGTTTTGTTTTTATGAAAATTTCATTTAAAAATCTTTGCCACCCAGAATCTGGAACAAATTTGAACTCCACAGAGTTTCTTTCTATTTTACTTTGCAAAACCAAATATGTACAATAAAACAAAACAGTGTTTTATTATTTATTTAATTATTATTTGTTTTATTGTTTGTTCATATGATTCGCACCGTAAAGGAATTTCAAGAATGTGGGAATTTAAATATTTATTTAGAATAAAAAAAAAAAAATTATGACACAGACACAGACACAAGACATAATGGAATTTATTAGAATATGTAAATATGTACATATAATAAAAAATTACATTAAAACTATCTAACTAAAGACAGCAATTATGATTCAACCTAAAGACTTTTGCTAAAATTTAAACGTTCTCTGTTTTAAAATTTGCGCAATTTCTTTTAAGAATGTGTATATGAATGTATGTACATGAATGTAGAGGCAATAAATATTTATTGAAATTTCCTTAATAAAACCAAAATTATGACAAAATAATAAAGGAAACTTTATGGCTAAGAAAAACAGGGAGAAAAGCCAAACAGCAACATTATTAATTGAAAATATTTACACAATGTGGGTGTCTAACTGTTTGTCTTTCTATGAGTGTAAGTGTGTTTACACTATAAAGTAGTTTAACACTATACAACTGTGTCAATATCAGAGAAATGTTCAATTTTTTTTGTTTTATTTAGAACAACTTTAAAAAAAATGTGAATAAATATTTCAATACTCATGTTTGAGTAATATAAATAAAACTGTAAAGGTCATTTACAACATGTGAAAAATAAACAAAGTTCATTTACATTTAATTTAAGTCGACGGTGCAGTTGTATGGAATTTTAGATACTCTTTAGTGGCATTGAATTTTAAGATTTAATATATTAATTACATACTGTATATATACAGTGCCGGCAAAAAAAATAGCATTTCGATCATTTATTTGATATCTGCAAATGGCGAAATATATTATGAACGGACGAGAGTAAAATCATTTTATTTGGTGGAATATGTTAGACGTCCCCCAAATGCAGAATACAATCCACAATTCACATCTAACACGATTCTCGCATGGAGGTTCTAGCATTATGTCATGAATCAAATAATAAAGATTATGCATTGCCATTGTCCATTATATTTTACAAAAACTGTGAGAGTAAAATTGAGAGCCAAATTTCTTCTTGTGACGTCACAAGTCAAAAACATTTTTATGTTTGCTTAACTTCTATAAAAATTTTAATGCAAATAAAATTTTTGAAATTAAGTGTACCATTTTTAATTATGGAAATATTAAAAAATAACATAAATTTAAATTTTTCAAATTTCCAAAATAAATTATAAAAAACAATGGGCACAAGGCAGATGATAAAAGGAGATATTAAATTAAAAATGGATAAATGAAACGTTTTACGTTTAAGATACCTCATGTTAGTTATGCCTACTGAAGAACTTGTGTGTCTAATGAGATTGCAATCATGATTGCAAACATAGATGACGCCATATGACAACCCGTTTTCATACAATTGCCAACAATTTGGACAATTTGACAACAAAAGTGAAAACCAAGCATAAGAAGTAAAATAATTATTGCTAAAGTTTAGTAGGTACATTTTGACCTCTCACTTTTTAAGACGTTACGAACATAACAGCAAATCAAAAATACCCAGCCAGTCATAAAAAGTAAAACCTTTAAAACAGCAACATTTTAATGTCTTTACTGCACTTGATCTACAATAAAAATGCAAAGAAACAGAAACAACAGACCAAAACTCAACAAAATCAATTCCACCATAAATAAACATTTAAATTGAAAGTGCAAGAAATAAATACAATCAAGCAAAACAACCACACGATATTTTTCTATACAGTATGTTATAAAAATAAAGCACGTTTCGCCATTAGGAAAATTCATAAACACACTTTTATAGGTACATAATATACATACATACATACATACAAATACTTATACAATAAACAATAACAACACACAAATTATGATTTGTTTACATTTGAAAAGGCCTTAAACAATAACATACACTAGCATGTTTTTGAGAGAAAGGCACCAGCAAAGAGAGAAGAGATGCAAAGAAAACGGGACTTGTACCTATTTGGGGAAAATAAAAATAAACAACAATAAAATAATACAAGTAGTTTAAACAACAAGAACAGCAGACAATATGCCGGTAGTGTGCGTTAAATAGTAATAAAATGTCTTTCTCTTAAAATAATGTTGTTGCTGTTATTATTATTATAGTTGCTATTGTAGGTGGTGTTGTTTGTGTGTTCGTTTGTTACTGCTTAATTTAGCTGTTCTTTGGTGGAGTTCTATAGTTGTTGTTTTTGTTGCTGGCTGTTGTTTGCTAAGAAGTGTTAGAATTAACATCGCATTTTCATTATGAATTATTCGTTCGTACTTCAAAATAGAAAATGACTTAATACTTATGTAAATAAGTGAGTGAATGTTTGGCAGTGAAAAACAAGTTCATAAATAGAAGACATAAACAAATTATCATCTATAAACAGATGAAAGTTTAGAGCAAGAAATTATATAAAATGTGAAAATTATTTGAGTGAAAGTGGGGGGTAGAAATTAATTTTATTTAAGTTTGTGGTGTTTTTTTCATAGGTATTATGTAAAAAAGCAATTATATTATGTACAAACATACATATGTACAGTGGTGGCCATATAATTAGAAACAACTTTTCAGCATATACATATATTTGTTTATATATATATTTTAAAAATTTAGTTCAACATATTAAAACTAATAACTAGAAATAATAAAGTAATAAAAAAAAATTACAGCATCAATACTATATTAGGGAAAATCAACTTAAACAACAAAAAACATAATATCAAATTGGTCATATAATTAGAAACTAAAAGAATAAATATATGCAAAAAACCTTAGTGAGGTTTAACAAAACGGACTAAGCCTTTAATATTTTGTTGGATAACCCTTGTTTTTGACAACATTCACCAGTCTTTTTTAAATGCTGGCATGTTTGCAGATATATGTTTTTTTTTAGCTTTGTTGCACTAACTGAAACAATTCATCATTATTTCGTGGATATTTGTCCTTTAGGTTTCTTTTTACAATTGCCCATAAGTTTTCAATTGGGTTAAGATTAGGACCTAGGGGTCGCCAGTCAAGAACATCAATATTTTGATTGAAAAGCCAAAACTTTACTAACCGTGAAGTGTGCTTTGGGTCATTATCATGCTGGAAAATGTATTGGGCGGGCATATTCTCAAAGCAATACAGTGCCATTACATTTTCCAAAATGTTTATATATTGACGCCGATCCATTATTTTCTGAGTTCGTGCAATTGGACCTACACCACACTAAGAAAAGGCACCCCAGACCATAATAGACCCGCCACCGTGTTTCACTGTACCTGGGGTATAAGGCTTTATAAACTTAGATTCGTCGCTCCAGAGAACTCTATTCCAGTAGCGTGGATATTTTCTGAGCATTTTTTCTTGCATACCGCTACCGCTGTGAGACATGAGGTTTTTTGTGCAATGCACCTACAAAGTCCTGACTCATTTAAGCGTCTTCTTATTATCCGTGCGGATATTTCTGCGCTTATTTGCTTTCAGCCTTTATTTCACTCGAAGATAAAAACGGAATTTTCTGCAAATAACTCTATCTTCTGCGGAAATGGTCTTTCGTGTCCTAAGTTTCCTAGCTGGGGTTTTAATCTCCTTTGTATTTTTGTACAAGTGAATTGCACCAAATACCATTTTTTTGAGCAAGAAAACTTTTGTGCAATAGCCGACATTGAAAGTTTTTCATTTTGTTGACACTGCACAATTAAAGCCAGATTTACACGATTGAAATTTTCTTCTAAATTGCTCTTCAAAATGTTTCAAACTCGTGTAAACAGCAAAATTTCTTCAAAATTTATTAAATAAATAACTATTAATAACTATTAAATAAATAAATTTTGAAGATTTTTTTCTGTTTACACATACTTATATACATACTTTCACTGATTAGCCTTCCAGTTTCAATGAGAACTTGCAAATTCTACGCGAAGAAGGGGCTTCTTGCTCGCTTTTTTCTTACATTTCGCGTTGGATGTTATGAAACTTAGAAAAAAGAAATGGAGCAACGGTGGGCAGGAGTACAGTTTTTGCCTTTTCAGATTATCAATCTTAAGAACAATGATATTACATATCGTTTGCATTAAATTAAATATGTAGTTTCCAATTAGTTGTCAACATCTGTATATTTTAAATGAGAATAAAACAATTCTGAACAGATTATTATTTATTATTTGATTTTTAAGAAGTTATTAAATAAAGCTGTACTTTTGTATTCACATAAATACGTTTTGTTTATTAATATAACAAAACCATTATTGAACTAACAATACCATCTAATCCAGAAAACTATTAATTTTCCTACAGCCATATTTTGTACATACATACATACATACATATGTATTCACATACATATGTACAGACCCAAAATTAAAATTTTCTACCTATAAATATAAAAAATAATTTTCGCACATCATTTAAAAACAATAGTTTCAATAAAATAGTGATGTTGTTTATTTACATAATTTAAATTAAGCAAAAACAAAAATTTTAATTTTAGTTTCTCTGTCTGTGTTATAAACGATAATGCCCGAAGCGAATGCAACAAAACAAAATGACGAAATTGCAACGATGCCGATACGTTCAAATTACGACAGTACGACGAGCAAATTACCCGTATACAAGTGGAACAGGTGAACTTTTGCTAAACGAAAAAACAACAGCAACTACAATTAAATGTTATTTTTGTATTTTTTTTTTAATTTTTTCTTTTGGAAATTAAACAAAACTAAATTAAACAACAATAAATTATAAATAAAATGCATGATTAATTCTAATAACAAGCATATTTGTTGTGTAAACACATACAAACGCATACACTCACATAAAAAATATACAAAGAAGTATAAGTGAGGGGTTAAGTGCGTGTGTGAATTGTTTTTGTTTTGTTTACTAGAAGTCTACCCCCCACTAATATTTTTGTTAATTTTTGTATTTTTCCTTTACAACAACGAAATACTTTTGATTTAAAATAAACGCCAGTAAAATACAGCATACCTTTAGGCTGTTGAATATACTCTAAAAACTTAACAAATTAAGTTCAGCACAGTGCATTCTTTTGAAATGGCAACACTTTAATTTTTTTAATTAATACAATAATTGCTTTATTTATTAATTGTTTTCATTTATTAATATATTAATTCTTTTACTTTTTTGTGTTTTAGATCAAATTCCATTAATGTCACATATATTCCTTTACACGAACGTCGCAACAATGACTTGCTTACAAACGATGACATTCTCATCGATTATGTCACTGAATTGTGCCATAATGATACCTGCAGTTTAAATTCTGCTAATGGTTCTAATCTGTGCTGCTGTTCCCAAAAATCGAACTCCTCGTCGTGTTGGCATTTGAAAAGGAAACAGATTATACGACAAAGTTCGCATGCATCAGGTGAGTTTTAAATTAAGTTAATAAGTCTTCTGCAGCTGCATATAAAGGAAGGCAGTTTTCAATTTTGTTATAAAATTATTTTCGAAATTTAGAATAGGCTTTTGAAATATTTTGGAAAGTTTTGTATTATTCTTAGTTAAAGGGCAATATATTTTAACACTCGCGTAACATGCTTTATAAATTGTGTTTAGTTTGATGTTTTTAATTTTTCCTAATTAGAGAACTTGGATTCATTAATATTGAGTATACTTGTTATGATGAATCAATATAAATCATACGCTGGTATGGTTTATATAAAAATTAGAAATGTAAGAAAAACAAAATGCAAAAAAATTAATGCACATATTCCTTGAAAATCCAACATTATTTTTAATCGTTGTTTTTTCACTGTTACTTTATCCAAAATTGTCTGCATAAGTTATTGCAAAAAAAGTGTAATAAATCTCAGTCTTGCAATCAAAAACTATCTATATTAGAAACTCACTTCAGTTCGGAAAATATTCTTCAGCATTTTCGTTATGTGATTACATAGAGAATATTTACTACGCTCAAATGTTTGGTTTGTCTCGTGTCTTGTTGTTTCTATCATTCTTCCTGTTACCTTTTATTCAGTTGCCTAGTAGAGCCTAGTGTTTGTTAGCTTCTGGTAGTGTTCTACGGAAAGAAATCCTAGGATAAACCTGTAATCGACTAGTGACTTAATGCGGACAGGAGGAGGGTGCATTCTATAGGAATTACAACTAATGGAATTCATTAAATAATTACTATGACGTATTCACACAGCTTCTTGCTAAATGTGTTCATAAATGTTTTTACTACTGTTATAATATTGTTCGAGTGTGTCCAAAAACACATGTGGTATAAATCGGTAATGCTGATGAGCCCACGAAAATTACAAGAGGGCCTCGATTCGCCATTATTTTTACAAGCCATTTGCAACAGGCTGGTTTCTTGACTCTTTGGTAGAGTTTTCTTGTAATTTACACTATCTCCTACAATTGATCCTATTCCACTTCTCTTTTCATAATAAGCGCTACTCCTTTCACTGTATTGCTTATATACTAATAATTTTACTGTCTTATAGACCAATCAGGAATAAAAATTCCGTGGGAGTTTTTTTTCCCTTTTCCCATTTTTCCTATTCAAATTCAATGTTAAAAAAATAAAAATGGGAAAAAACTCCCGCGGAATTTTTATTCATGATTGGGCTGTTAGTTTATCTATAAGTCCATGTGATGAATTTGCAATACCAGCTCACGTACAGGGAATTCGCCATTCTGCTTGAAGCACAGAATAGTGTTATTGGGTGCGCCTACAGGTTGCGGGAATTATATATTGAGCAGTTGCTGGTTCCGTGTTAAGGATCTCACAGAGTTTCGGTTTTGGCGCTGGACTGCTAACAACTGCCGAGTACGTACGATACGTGGAATGTCAAGACGTGTTTGTTGATTTTAAATGATCAATAGCCATTACTAGTACTAGTTTATGGTCCACAGCTGGCATTGGGCATTGGATATTTGTAGCAAGTGGCTCGATATACAATTTCAAACAAAACTAATTGATTAAGGAACTGTTCTAGCACCAATCGAAATAACTCTGCAACGATTCTTTAGAACCAGATGTGGCCATGACCATTTCAAATAAATAGCATTGATCCCAACTCCAATATAAAACGAGTACTGGCTATATGCATGCAAATACAGTTTTTACTGTGAACTTAGATGCTCCATAGTGCGGCCGGATTCTTTATGAGCAATGTTTTGACTTGTGCTTTCTTACAACACTCGATTTTGATCAAAATTCATGATGCTTTGTTAAATTTTACGCAAATTTAAACCAAATCGATTTAAAATATATTTTATACATGCAATTTCTTTTTTAATAGTTTAGACAATAAATAAAGAAGAATATTTTAAAGACGTTTATTAAGACAGATTTGCATATAAAAATTTGCTTAATAAACGTTTGTTGAATTTAATAATCGTTTCTGAATAAGGGGGTAATTGTAAGAGATTTAATAGCAAGTCCCTATATACAAGCGAAATCGGTAATGGCTTCTTCAAGTCCCCATATGAAGAGCTGTGCTGTATTTAATTGCCTAAGTGTGTTAAAATAATGTAAAGAGAGATTTATTTAGATCCTGTTTAATTTGTTTTTGTTTCTCAGATCACGTCTGGCTAGTGTCAAACTTTAAATTAAATTTTCATTAAAAATTAAATGCCAAATACTGTTCTTTCTGGCAACAATAAAGTTTCCTACATCCAGTTCTTTTATTTCAAAAGTTATTTCCAAACCAGAAGTTTTTATTATGTTAAACACTTAAGAAAGTGAGAAATATATTGCCATTAAAAAAAAACAATCACATCAAATAATTTAAAAACAAAACTTCAACTAAATAACAATTTAAAGCTACTAAAATAAATAAACAATAGATTTAAAAAAACAAAAGTCTTCAGAAAGAAAAATAAAGAAAACAAGACAATAGAAAATTGTCTTATTAAATATGGGTCATTTTTTAAATATAAATTTCAACTCTTTATGGGTGTTTTTGCTGTTCTTCTTTTGCTGTTTATGGTTGCAGTTGATAAAATACAAACACAAACACAAACTCAAATACAAATGTTTTGTAGGAAAAACATAATACAAAGGAAAAGACAACAGCACAAAAGAAAGTGTAATAAATACAATTTATTTGTAAACTAAGCAAAAATAAGTATATGTATTCTTAAAAATAATTTTAAAAACATTTATAAAATTTTCAAAATTTTCTTCAATTTTTCATTCATTTTTTTTTTCTTTATTTTTGTTTCATTTCATAAATGAACAATTTTCTTTTTCGGTTATTTTGTCCAACATTTGCTGTGACTGACTGACTGCCTGAATGGCTGAATAATGGGAAAAATGATGCTGAACAAAAAAAAAAAAAAAAAAAAAAAAAAAAACACAAAAAAAAAACTACAACAATTTTATTTTTGTATTTCGTTGTGCATTTTAATGACTCTGATGGGGCTGCTCTGATGTTGATGATGATACATGCTTACTTATACTTTGTCTGTGTGTCTGTCTACATGATGCGTTTTTATGTGTTTCGATTTCTAAATAAAAATGAATAGCTAAAAATAAAATTGACATTAGTTTGACGGAAATAGCAACACACTCGACGAAAAAATCAATATCTTTGCCGGCTACACCAAATTTAAGTCAACTACGCAGACCTGCTAGATCGAGCTATAAAAAATTAAATGATACTCAAACATCCCAAACAACTAAAGCCACCATACACATGCCTTTAACGTATGAGGAATTACAAAAACGGCCACAATTCCAACAGACGAACTCAACATCAACATTAAACTCACCACCTTTACCCTCACCTACAGCAACAGCGCCCACCACAACATCTTCAACACCAACATCAACATCATCATTATCATCATCACCGGCAACTAGGAAATTCATAACGTCAACAAGATCCATGTTGTTGAAACATCGTTCGTTACGTTATGAGGAGACAACAACATCATACAATCTATCACCTGACAACGCCAACTCCAATTCCACCTCTATTGCCAACACCAAGGCTCAACAATTTTCAAATACCAATCACCATAACAATGCAGCAATATGTGCAACAAATAACAACAACAACAGCAGCAAAAAAATGTCCAAAACACAGAGATGTTTCCTACAGACCTGCTCATACGAAAATGAAAATGGAGAGTCAACAAATACGGCCAAGAGCGAACAAAAAATAACGAATACACCTCGTGGTGATGTTGGCAGTGGCGGTGGTGGAGGTGTTGGTGGTGTTGGCTTCCTGCGCTGTGAGCATTGCTGTGAGAGCATGAGCAGTCAACGACGGCAATCGAATGGCAATCGAACAGAAACAATGAATAATGGCCAAAATACCAAGCATCCAAAATCCACCTCACTTGGCTCCGATCATTATCAGCGTTCAGATTCAGAAACAGTCTCTGAATTGTCGTCGTATCGCTTTGTTACGGATGAAGATATTGGCATAGTGAACAATAAATACTCGTCGTCGCAGTCACAGTCGCCATTGTCTTCGCATGAAAATGAAAATCAAATCAAACGGTTTACGGAATGTGTGAGTAATACTGTTGAGGAAACTTATGACGACAACGATTCTAAAGAAAATCTACATTCTACAACAACACTACAATACGAAACGAATAATTTTAAAAATAAAAATGAATATACACCACAACGCCAGCAACGCCAGCAACAACAACAACAGCAGCCGCTGAACCAACAACCAAATCGCGATCGTTATTATATTGATTTGGATCATAATAAAAAGTCACACGCGCATAGTGTACAAACGCCTACAAATTGTTGTTATACGATTGATAAATCTAATAGTGATCAGTTTATACCATATGCTACTAGCATTTGCAATAACAACAACAATAATAATTACAATAACAATATTACAAAACCGCTTAAAATACCCGTGCGTAACGAAAACGTCCATGTAGATCTCAGCTTAAACGAGTGTAACCTGTCTTCGTCTCTGCCTCGTAATTATGGCAGTAATTTTGATACGTGCTCCTTTGCCCGCCAAGTGTACATAAGAAACTCCTTGCGTTCTCAGAAAATCGCACCGCCGGTGCCGCCTAAGCCTCTAACGCACTTAGTTGAAGAGGAATCATCTTCCTATGATCCTCAAAAGTTTTATCGTAAATTGCAAAAGTTCGAAAAACAATCGTCACTCATACAACAATCTTTGCCGCGTGAAATACCAAGTGCGCGTTCTCAAGAGCGTTCGTTAACCCCCGAAAGATGTGAATTGTTAAATTGTTTTCCCTCCTATCGCAATCGCCAACAAGAGCAAAAGTCTTCGGACGCCACAAATAACAGTGAAATAATAGAAAATCTTAATCCCAATGAAAATTATGGGCAAATAGTGAATTATACTCAACAATTAAATAAAAATAAACTAAACTCCTTCAATACAAATGGCCATATAAACAATAGCAACAACAATAATAGTAACACTAGTGCAACGTGTAAAAATTTCTCACTCTCCTCAAGTGAATTTCCAACTCCTAAACGAACGTTACGTTACGACAATCATGGACGTTTAAAATCCTCCTTTATAACCCAACTACCGGTCACAAACTATCGTCGCGCTTCCCTGGACAATGACTTTGTGCAGAAATGTCACAGTCCTTCTCTAAATCTAAAATTGACACCCACCCTAACGCGCAAATTTCAATACTCACCCAAGTATACAATATCAAAAGAAATTAACGAAGAAACCGAAGAAGAAATCGAAGAAATTAACCCTATTAACGCGAGTGTTTCAAACGAGCTAAAAGATTATAGTGAATTAAGCAATAATAACAACAACAATAATAATAATAATACATCACCGCCTTTACTAAACTCACCCACATCACCAGCTTCGATCACACGTTCCCTGTTGCCACAAAAGAAATCCTATTCTTCGCCCATTGTCCTACATCACGAACGTCTCTCCAGTCCCGTCTGGCTGAGTACAGAAACCATCGAATCTCATACATCGTCATCACAGAAATGTCTCGATGAAGTGCAATCGAATTGCAGTGATCAGACCACCATTTTTCATTTCGAACACGATAACTCGACATCCTCTTCGCCCTCTTCGCTCTTGTATGGCAGTGGTGGTGTAGGTATTGCTGCACAACATTATCATCATTACGGCAACAGTTACGGCCAAAACGGTGGCAATATATTTAAAGGACCTTTGTTAGTGAAACGTTTGCCAGCCATACAATCATTTGGCTACATTCCTACGCAATCCAGCTCTCTGGGCAGTGCTAATGTACGAGAGGACTTGGAAAAAGAGGTGAGTGTTAGCTGTAGTCTAAAGAATTATAAATACAGTGGCTCACAGCTTATTTTATGTCGTGATTTTTTTTGTTTTCCAAAGCTCCATAAAATGAAAGCTAACAGGAAAAATTAGTTGATAGAAAATTTGTTATAGTTTAACAAACAAAAAACATTTGCCAAAATTACCATTTTAATGTATAAAAAAGAAAAAATAAAAACAAAAAGTTGTTGTTTTCTCACGTCACAGTTTATTTTATGCAGGCACGTATGGTTTCTAAAAACTTGTAATTGGTAGTTTTAAAATTACTGCTTAAAACTGTAAAAAATTAAATTTCTTAGATTTTTTTATTTGCAATTTATAAATACATATTTCCTTATTTTGGGCAAATTAGAATTGGAGCCATGGGATAGAATCAAGATCTTTTGGAAATATATCTGCCATTTTTGCTACGATTTTGCACAAAAATTTTAAATATTGCCTTAGTTCTGAAGCTTGAAACTGGTATATTTTTGAATCTAATCGAGATATTGACTTGTTTGTGTTAAAATAAGTTTGGAAATTACTTTATCTACGTAAAACAATTTAGTTCAGAAATAATATGTGTCAAATTATTTCTAATACACTGCGGTGCATAACTATAAATACATAAAGCTTTTTTCTATTTTGTAAGTTAAAGAAAAAAGTACAACAGTTAAATCTACATGTATGTATGTGTGTTAAACGAACAGGAACAAAAAAAAAGTACATCTTAAAAATGTATAAGGATATTAATTAGTGTTTCATAACTATAAATACATTGAAATTTTTTAAATCAACTCAAAAATTCGATCATGCATATTATTTACCAGATTTATTCTTATATCTTCAGATATAAACAATGATTTTAGAAAAATTCAAATTTAAAATTTCAATAAAAAACACATACAATTTTGAGAAATGTATTAAATTTTTATTCGAGTCGATAGAACGATCTATGTTTAAATATGATTTCATAAAAATGTTGACCGCGACTACCAATCAACTGATTCATACGCTATATACAATTTTAGCATATCCACAGCAAATAGTGCATTTTTCAGAGTTCATTGGCATTTATTGCAATGCTTCTGACTGCACTTCATACAAAATACGCCAATTTTGCTTGTTAACGTATCCATTCAACCAGAAATGAGCTTCTAACCTCAAAGAGTGGAGAAAGTGCAGGATGCCCTTTCTTAACTGAGTACGAATTTTAATAATAAAACTAGCTGAACCCGGTGTGCTTCGCTACCCCTTTTGAGGTAAAGCTGTTAATAAACGTAGTAAAAAATTAGGTGCAGAAGTGTGCATGGTCAAAGACATTGTCATGTAATAAGTATTCCTGAGTCAAAGCTGCACGCTGTGCAAATTTAAGATCGATTAACAGGTCCAATATATCGTAAACACAGGGGCGTGCTCTGCCCACTTTGCTTTTGGTACGTATTTCTATTCGTGCTAATACCATATATAGAAAATATTGTCGATTGTAAATTTTGGGTTTATGGGCGAGGCCACGCCCCTTTGTCCACTCACAACTTTATACTATATAGTCAAGAATTTATTATTTCGTAAGAATTTAATAACGATCGGTCCAGTAGTTAAGACTATATTACGATTTTAAATTTGCCTAAAAAGGGGCGTGGTCCGACCGACTTTTCTCCTGCTACGTATTCCTAATTATGCCAATATCATATGCACCAAATATCATCGAAGTACATATGTCAAAAAATGCCCAAAATATGGCGGTTTAAATTTTTGTGTTATGGGCGGTGCCACTACCGTTTGTCCAATCAAAACTTCATACAGCCTATTATTCCTTCCAGAGTCACAGTGAAAATTTCAGGAAGATCGGTTCAAGGGTTTAGCCTCCTTTTAAGCACAAACATACAGATAGACAGACATTCATTTATATATATATATATAGATTTAATAGTTTGCAAGCGTTGTTCGTTTGTAAGTCAATTAATGGTTGAATTATAGACCAAACAGAACATGTTTAACAGTAAAATGTTATAAGAAAACAGCTAAGCTGCCAAAAACAGCCTTCCCAAAAAGACAGTTGCTAAAAAAATCACCCTGTAATTCTTCAAGCATCTATAACAGCTTCTTTTAGGTGATATATGCTTTCATATTATCGGTTTTCAGCATAAAATCGGCTTAATAATTCCCACATGTACTCAATGGGGTTCTGATCTGGAGAACATGTAGGCCATTCATGCACCATAATATTTATTGAAGACAACCATCCCTTTGTTTAACAAATTACATGAAAAGATGCTTTGATCTGTTGAAAAATAAATTGTTTTTCATTACTATTCTCTGCAAAGGCACTAGTTTCTGATCTAGTAATTTTGGGTAATCAAAAGAACTGATTTTGTTGATTAAAAAGGCCCTAACAAGCATAGTGTATTCACCAAAAACTCCTCAAATTATTAATGAACCACCTCCGAAATTTGTTTTTGAGAAATATCATGTTCCTTCTGTAGGTCTCTCTAATAGCTGTTGGCACTATCACCTTGAACAAATGTATTTTTAAACAGTGCAACTATAAACAAAGATTAAGCCGATAACCTGTTTCTAGTAAGATCCTTTTAGAGAATTCAAATCTATCATTTTTATGGCGGAGTAATAGCCTTGGCATAGACAGCTGCATTTGTCGAGTTATATGCCCTTATTCATAAAAAAAATTAAAGTAGACTTCAAATGTACTTTAAGAAACTTTTGTATGAAAATTTTGTCTAAAAGCACACTTCCAACCTACTTTATTTTTTATGAATACGGCAGATAGTCTGTGAGTTTTTAGCAGTCCACTTATGATTAATTTGAACACGGTTACCTTATATTTATTAATAATCTGACCATTGTATCTTCATTGTATTGCTGGCACAGTTGATGATTCTGCAATTGTTCTGCTCAGAAATCTTTTTTCAAACCATAAGCATCCGGATTTTGTGGAAAATTTTCTTACTACAACACATGACCGTGATTCTTTTGACAAATGTCCAAAAACTTAAACCACTTTTTATACAAATTAAAATTTGACGTTTTTCAAAATCACTAAGGTACGAACGAAGCACCTTTTTATGGCAAATTGTTCAAAATTGCATAAAAATAATTAATAACAGTCATACTTTTGTTCTTCTAGTATTCTTCTTTGTTTATTATAAAACGTAATTAAAGTTATGAAACACTAACAAAAAATTAATTTATCTTTTATATTAATGAAGTAGTCTCCCAAAAGTTGGTTAAAAACTGTTCAAAAATATTACACGTTTTAAAAAAGTGTTTGTAACTTTTCATCAAATAGCAAGCATTAAGTGTAATTATAGTAATATCACACAGTGTATTAAACCATTAAACAATTAGTACTTAAAATCATATACAAAATTAAACATTAATTTGTTACATATGTAAAGTATATAACATAAAACATATAGCATATAATAGTATTTGTACAAGTCTCTTTCCCCACAAACAGATGTACATTATGCCCTTATTCCCATTGTGCATTCAAATAAAAACTATTATTTGTTTTATAGTTTCTGTTGTAATTTTCAAATGTAGAACAAATTTTAAGCAACAACAAATATCTAAATGACTTTATTTTGTATAAGCCTGCACAAAAAAAATAATTAAACAAAAAAATCTTCTGTTCAATTGTTTGCAAAGTAAATGAAACTGAAGCTTTTTTCTGGTCGCCAAACAAAATGCACAATTTCTTTTTTAAATCAATGAATTGGTCGCCCAAATTTTAGATTAAAAGACAGCATTTTACACTTTTTAAAAAGAAACTGTTTGTAACTTTACAACAAATAGCAAACATCAAGTGTAATTATAGCAATGCTACACAGTGTTTACTAATACAATAATATCAAAATTTTTATAAAAATAATTCAACAAATACGTAATTTGCAATAAAATCTTTATTTTTTTAACATAATACAATGAAAATTCCAAGTTTACTAAATTTACCATTATGAATAATAAATTGGTAAAGAAATTAACAAAAATACCAAGAGAATCCCGCGTTTATTGAAAATTTTGGACGAAAATTACAAAAATGGGATTTTCTAAAATTTAGCTTATAACGTTTATATTACTATCGCACAGTTCAAGGACTTTAAGAATAAATTAGGAATACATGAAGATTTCCAAAACTGCTTTCGGTGATGTAACCCCAGCTTTTTATTTTACAACATATGGCCTAAAGTTTACACTTTTATAAGAAATAGTTCAAATCCGAAAGCTCGTAGCGGCAACATTTTTGGAAAATAGCTCATGATTTTTTTTTTAGCAAAATTATAACTTAAAAAATTATAACTTTCTTAAAGAAAGTTCTTTTTAATTGTAAAATGAGTTGAGACACCTTTTCACCCCAAAAAAAATAATATTAAAAGAATCTCTTATTTCTTAAATTTTCAAATTGAAAATTAATTATTTTTAGCTCTAGTAAATATATTGTTTGGAAATATTTTGTGTTTGATGGAAAATTTAGTTGTTTGGAGGAAAATTGTTAAAAAATGTTTTAATTTAAATTTAATATGGGTATAACTCGCAAACTAAAAGAGATAAAAAGCACACGCAAATATGTTTATAAAATATAAAGCCTTGGACTTTTAGAAAATATAAAATTCTTAGAAATCGAATGAAAAAAAAACGCATTGAAATTACATGTCAGAGGTGTAATTTTAAGATCCCAACAAGTCTGCCTGGAAAGTGTTTGTGAAATCCATCTTCCAATGTCAAACTCGCGTGCTCCTTGACTACATCCATGTATAATTTTATATCAATCATAACAGCTAATTGGAAATTCCAGAATTATTAAATAAAACAATTTTGCCCCACTGTGCATTCTAAATATAATATGGTAAACAATTTTTTTGAATTTGGATGAAACCTGCTGCTCGCAAACGTTTTGAAATTGCTGTTCAAGTAGCTTCCAATGATTATGCGAGCACTTGTTGAGTTGAACAACAATCTTCGTGGAATAATGCCTGCTGTTCTTGATCTTCAAACTTTTTTGGCTGGCATGGACAATTTTTGTCACAATCAACACTTCTGAACTACTGCAGAAACCATCTCTTGCACGTTGAAACCAATGGAACACATTCACCATAAGCTTCGGTTAGTAATCGGAGTGCTTGAGAGTTACTTTTTTAGCCGCATCTTTGAGAAAAAAACTTTTTTTGATTACACTATAATGTTCAGTAACTAAGAGAGAATTAATGAATGATATGTACCCTTAAACATTTTTTATATGTTACTTAAGACAAAAGTCGCTTTTTCCGCAGCGTAGATCGAATTATCGCAAGTACGAATTTTCTGTGTGAAACTTCAACAGCTGTAGTGTTATTTGCTGACCTCTGCTATTATTCTGAAACTTTAGGGTCCGATTCAGTAACTAAGAGAGAATTAATGAATGATATGTACCCTTAAACATTTTTTATATGTTACTAAAGACAAAAGTCGCTTTTTCCGCAGCGTAGATCGAATTATCGCAAGTACGAATTTTCTGTGTGAAACTTCAACAGCTGTAGTGTTATTTGCTGACCTCTGCTATTATTCTGAAACTTTAGGGCCCGATTCAGTAACTAAGAGAGAATTAATGAATGATATGTACCCTTAAACATTTTTTATATGTTACTAAAAACAAAAGTCGCTTTTTCCGCAGCGTAGATCGAATTATCGCAAGTACGAATTTTCTGTGTGAAACTTCAATAGCTGTAGTGTTATTTGCTGACCTCTGCTATTATTCTGAAACTTTAGGGCCCGATTGATTATCGTTCACAACACTAAAATGTTGTGTTGTCTCGACTACAATACAACATGTATTTTTCATGCGATTAAGTCATTAGGTGTTGTAAACATGGCTGCCAGATTTGACGATTTATTGCCATTTTGACGATTTCTTGTTTTAAAAATAGCAAAGTGACGATTTGACGATTTTTTCATTGCAAGTGACGATTTTCTGAATTTTTAAAATTGTCTATCAATTGTTTGTTTTATTCATGTTTTTGTTACAAAATTTTTTTTTGAGACAACAACTATTATTCTCATTTAATATAGGGATGAATTAGATTCTATACTCAAAATGTTATTTAAAATTGCTTTGACATTGTAATTTAACCTGAATTAATAAAATATGATAAATTCAGATATTTATTTATAAAATACTGTAAGTCTTATTTCACACTCTTTAGGTTTAGCTGACCACTTTTTGTTCAGTTCTGTTTTGAACTTGCCGTTTCGTTAACACACGTCAATTCAATTTTCGTACTTTTTAATACTAATCAACATGCCTGAAAGAGAAAAACAAAAGATAATAATAATATTGACTGGTACCGTCAAGTTTGTACCCCTTTTGTTCTCTTTTCTCTTCTCATCCAAAAACACTTGCCTTGACAAGTCAGAATTGAAAAGCGTGAAAGCGGACTAAGATATTATAAAAATATTACACAGGTTGTGTTTAGCATTATATTTTTTGTGATTTCTTGTTTAAAAACTCGATTTTTATTGCTTTCGTTAAATCAAATATTTAAAAATACTATTAGAAATAGTGATTCTTTTTTCCGAAATACATCTGGTTGTGAATCACAGTTTACAACATCAAAATACTTGGTGTTGTGAACGGTAATCGGGGCCTTAATTTTTCATATATTTTATCAAAATTAAAAAAAAAAAAAACTAAAATTCTTAATGTTAAATACAGACACATGTGCATATGTTGTATTCAAAGTCATCTTGTAATTGAATAAACAACTGAACACAAAAACAAAAAAAGAAAATCAAAATAAGAATGCGATCTCGTAAAAACATTTCCATATGTTTTAGTGCAAAACGTAAATCAATTTTACAATTTAAACAGCAACAGTATTAACAACAATTTAATTCAAAAAATAAATATTTATTTTAACACAATTTGTTGAACTTTGCTCATCCAAAAATAATTAAAACTGTCTTTATTATACCCTACACCACCATAGTGGGAAGGGTATATTGGATTTGTGCTGATTTTTGTAAAGCCCATAAATATTAGTACAACACTCACTTAAAGAATGCCGGTCAACTTAGAATCACTTCCTGAGCCGATTTAACGATGCCCGTCCGTCCATCCGTCTGGCTAGCTGGCTGTCCATGTAAAGCTTTTCGCAGAGTACAGGTCGCAATTTTAAAGATATTTCGCTAAAATTTGGTACATGATATTTTTTCGACTTAAGGACCGATGGGATTAAAACTGGTGGAAATCGTTCCATTATTTCACCTGTTTGAATTATGCAAGCATCCAAACAAATTTCATCACAAATGAATGGTAAACGAATACAAATCACATCTACAAAATTTGTGCAGATTGATCCATAATTACTCGTAGCTCCCATATAAAGCCCACTCCCGAAAATTACTTTAAGAACATAACTTTCTCAAAAATGTTGGTATCCAAAAAATATTGAACGCAAATATATTTCATATGCATAGAAATAATTCGGTACAATTTTATTGTGATCGGTCCATAATTAGTCGTAGCTCCCATATAAGGCCCACTTACGAAAATCGCTTTAAAGAGCATAACTCTCTCAAAAATGTTGGTATCCAAATAAAATGCAACACAAATAAGTTTATAATGGTCGGTCCATAATTAGTCGAAACTCCCATATAAGACCCTCTCCGTCATTCACTTTAACCTCCATAAATCTTTTAAAATTATTTATATCGAGATAAAGTTTATCATGCACAATATTTATACTCAGAGAAATCATGACACTAAATTTTTGGATGATCGTTCCATAATAGGTTATATCTCCCATATAACGCTCATTTCTGAAAAACTATTTTATACATACACTGGGTGCAGGGTATTAGATATATGGTCGGGTTTGACCGACTATATTTTCTTACTTGCTTTAATTTGTTGTTTTTTTGCTGTTGTTGTTTATTTTCATTAAAATTTAAATGTATAATATTCAAAATTTATGATATATTTATAATTCTGCTACAAAGTTTACTTCTTGGGGGTGTTTTTTGTTTTTTTTCTATTTTGGAAATTACATGGGAACGTTTGAAATTTTTTTCAATTGAAATTAACAATAAAACAGTAGAAAAAACATTTCTTTTCAATATCATTTTGGTATTGTTTGCACTTTTCAGATAAAATGTATTCAATAAACAGCGGAAACTTATCACTTCCCTTAAGCAAAAAAAAAAAAAAAAAAAACAACGAGACAATGAATTGAACTGAATTTAAATAAAATTAACTGAAACACAAATCATTATAATTCTTAGACTGAAAATTATATACAATAATTAAATAAATTTATATATGTATTGTATGTAGTAGTTGTATATGTATTCAACAGTTTGTAAAAATATATGTGTGCACAAAAATATATAAATTTTAAGTAAATATTTACATATAATTGCAAAAAGATTGAGTGATGAAAAAGTAACACATTCAATTTATTTGACTTACCAGAAATTCGCGTTACCCTAACGTTTTAAATAAAAATATTTAAACTTTAAAGGCAACTAACTTAAATGAATATAAATAAGGTAGTTTAGCTGTAAACTTAAAATATCATTGTGTATTTATGTGTTACAAACAAAATGTTAAACTTAGCATATGTTAGTTTATCGCATACAGCATTTGGAAACAGAAATTTTGATTTCGTTAATCTCTAATAGATGATTCAAATTGCATTCAAGTAGTTTATGAAAAATAATTTTAAAAAAACTAAGCAAAAATAATAGAAAAATGTAACAATAATAAACAATTGAAATATGAATATTGGAAAATTTTGAAAGAAAATTGTATTTTGCTGGTAATGAAAGACAAATATAGTTTTCTGTATAAAGTCAATAATTATATATATTAGATATTCATATAGATAGTAGGGGGGGGTTGTTAATTTTTTGTAAGTTGGCGTATAGCAAAAACGCAATCTATAATAAATTCTAAGAAAACTTAACTAAGAAAGTATGGGTCTGAAATCAAAACCTAGCTCCTGCCTAGAGACATAATGGAATCTTGGAAATTGGTTTCATATAATAGCTAATGAGAGTAAAATACTTTTTTATGCAAAAAATACCACATTCTGAAGGTGCTGTACTCAAAGAGTGAAACGGTATCTTATTACTGATACTTCTTTGTCCGTCCATCCATCTGCATACCATATTTTAAACACCTTTAATTAGAAAATTTATCTTCAAAATGAAGTTAGTAATGTTACTGAACAATCATCAAGAACACCATTTTTTTAATTAATGTTTTATTTCGTAATTCAGACAATAGATCCCAAGTCTACAATACTTTCGGGGTGTTTGAGTTCGACTTTCTAAAGTCACTCCGCTCTACTGCCACGGTAATTTTTACAATGTCTAGAACTATTAATAATATTGAACTCTTATAATAAACTTTACTATTTTTTTCACCTTTATTTACTCGTACATATTTATTTAAAAAAATTTTTTTTTTTTTTAAATTTTTAACAAATTGTAAATTGAATATGTTGAATATTAACTAAAGCAATGTCGATATTGGGCAAGAAGTAAAAAAAGCGAATTTTATTTTAATTATAAATCACTCATCTTAATTATTTCCTGTTTTTATACCCTCCATCACCATAATGAGGTGACTGAGGGTATAAGTATATAAGTTTGTCATTCCGTGTGTACCACTGAGAAATACTCATCTGAGACCCAACAAAGTATATATATTCTTGGTCCTTACGAAATTCTAAGTCGATTGAGCCATAACCGTCTGTCTGTCTGTCGGTCTCTGTAAAACACTCTCACGTCCAAAGGACACAACCAAAATCAACAAAGTTTACAAAAAACCGTTTATAATTCTTCTAAGCAGTTTGGTATTGAAAATCAGCAAAATCGGTATCGTAGAACAAGAGTTATGGATTAAAATGTAAGACAACCCCAATACAAAATTTATATTTTTAAACATTTTTCTTACAATTTTTTTTTAATATATTCCCATGAAATTTTGTATTCGTATACGCTGTTTTTATGATAAAAGAAGAAAGTGTGAGGAAAATAGTAAGAATAGGTTCATGATTTCTCATAGCCCCCATACAATAACTTTCCCGAAATATTGCTCAATTATACATAAATGCCTATAAAATTGGAATATCAATACAAAATTCAGCAGGAATAAGTTTCATGCAACAAGAAATCGCAAAACGAAATTTTTTTAGTTCGGTCCATAGACCCCATATAAAGTCAACTTCCAATCTTTACTTAAATACGTATAATACTGGTATTAATAATGTTAAGTGGTTAAAATTTGACATAAATAATCCCTATAGGTATATAAATTATTGTACCAAATTTTATGGTGGTCGGCCCATAATTGGTCATAGCTGCCATACAAGGACCACATCCGAAAAAGCCATTTATATTTATATATATCGTATAAAATATTGCCACCGACTCAAAACTTTGCACAGATCATTTACATATATACAAAAATCATCCCACAAAATTTTGTGAATTTCGATTCATTTTTAACCGTATCCCTCATAGTAAGTCCCCTTCCGAAAACCACTTTAATACTCTTAAATCTCTTTTTGAAATAACGGTAGCGATCCAAAATTTTACAGGGATCATTGACATACATGCCAAAATCAGACTGCTGGATTTTCAAGTGTCATAGCTGCCATATAAGAAGCATTTCCGAAAAACGATTAAACCCAAAAAATGTCTAATAAATATCGATATCGCACCAACTTTTATATAGATCAGTAATTTTAATCCAGAAATCATACTAATATCGAATATACGGCAACTATTCTACTTGATTTTGTAGCTGTCAGTCAATAATTGGCAATATCTCACGAATTAAGTCCACTTCCAAACATACCAGAAATACATAGCTAGTTTTTAATATTTCATAATCAAACCTCTCAGCGGAAGTTAGGTTTTCATCTTAGACCCCTACTTTTTGTCGGTATTTTTCTTAGAATTTTGTGTAGATTTCGATTTTGTTATACGTCTGGCACGTTTTTTCTCACCCGATTAATTTGTATATACATTAGGGTGGCCCAAAAAAGTTCAAAACAGAAATCAAAATGGCGTTCTTCAAAATATTTGTCCTAGATTACTGTTACTGTTTTCCAATATTTGAAATAAGTAAGAAAACAGGAAATGTGCGCAATAATTATGGACTGATAGAAATATTATCATATAAAATTAGGGCGAATGATTTTTGTATATTGAGTGTAGAACTTAAAAATGAGGATTTTTTTTCTCATTTTCAGCTTTTATTTTGAAATAATTGTACAATATAAATTTATTTAAAGAATTGGCCATGACTTTTCCCGTCTTTCGCAGCACTGCTCATCTTTTGATGACAAGAACGACTGTTCCGAAGTGAAGTCTATCACAGAGAGACCGTTTTGCATTGATTGTAACAAATAGTAAGTTCTGGAATACGAGACGGGTTAGCCAAAACATCGCAGCCACTTTCTAAATAGTCTTAGGCTGGTATTGCAACATGTGAACGACTGCTGTCATGATGTAATATGACGCTTTCATGTCTGGGCTAATATTATGGGCGTTGTTCGGCCAATGCTTGCTTCCAACGAATCTGTTGGATTCGATACAGGTTCCTCTGTTGACGCCGTCGTTGAAAATGTTTAAATTTTAGTAAATTTTGTTCGCCGTCAACGATATTTGTGATTAGCGGTTTCAAACACTGAAATTTAACATCGGCTTTGAGTTGTATATTATGACATTTCTAACCTAACAAAGTAATCCCTTTTGTTAGTTTTGAACATGAGTTGCAGATGCGCTCTTTACTCACTTTTCGAGAAACGTTAGTGTATTTTGTTTCACATCTTTTCGACGTCAGAAGTTTTCACATGGGCACAGGTGTCCTGTACGTACCTTTGCATGTTTTTTCGTGTATGCAATGCTGCTTTTTGGCATGACTCAGTAATAATTCCAGCTGTACGATGCTAGAATGACTCCTTCGATGATATGCCAGTAAAAACTGAAAACATTTGTTTCATCGTGTAGGTGATGTTCTGAGATTATTTGGCTTGTGGCCTGTCAAAGATTTTAAGGCAGCATTCTATGTGTGTTGCTCAATTATGGTGATCACACTGTAGTAGCGTAATTGATTACTGGCCTACAAATGATCTTGTAGGTTACCTATAAAGTTTTTTAAGATCCTTGGGCAGTGGTATGGGCTGGGGAGGTAAGGAGGCTGTAAAAGGGTTGATTATCCTAGGATTTGTTCTCCATCGACAACGAAGCCAAGATTCACCTTTTTCTCCTTCATTCATATGCTGAAAATTGATGCCAAATTCTCCCTCTTAATAGTTACAAGTAGCACGCAGTGAAGAAGTTTTTCACCAGGCATGAAATGGAAAAACAAATATTTTTCCATTGAGAATGCCTGAAAAAAACATTTACTTAGATTTTATTAGATTAGATTAAATTTTTGGTCCGATTTATATGGTATGAAAAGACTGTTCTAATATAAAATCTAGAGGAAATCATTGATTGATTTCAAGTTATTTATTTTTATTTAATGAAGAACCACCCTAATACTCATAGTTTATATAGGTTTAACGATAAGATAATCATCTAGTTGCTAAAGAGAAATCTTTAGAAAAGTCTAAATAAACACAACAGTTTTTTCATTAAATTATTTAAAAGTTTTCCAGATTTTTCCTGTAACGAAAAAATCAATCAGCACTGTGATTTAAGGCTAAGTCAATAATTCATTCATGGCCAACAATGAATAAATGAGTGATTTACAATATCACTCATATTGTAGAAATTGTAGAAACAACAAGGTGCGAGTATTCTATTGTTTATGTTTAAACAAAATGGAAAGGGTTAGGGGAAATTGTCAATGTTTTTTGATTTAGAAAAATTTTTATATTATTATTGAATTGAATGATGAAAGATTTTTTTTTTATATAAATAAAATATATTTCTCTTTCACTGTGAAACCACAAAAGCTTGATATACATTTCCTTGTTGTTTTTTAAACCTATTCATGTGGAGCTTAGTGTATTTTGTATTGTTTTGCTTGCAGCGAGTGAATTGAACGCATAAATTTTTTAAAATCAATAAAAATTTAAATTGTTTTGTTGGCGTGTTTTTTTTTTATTTATATTTATTTTTGTTTTTGCAAGATCATACAAAAAAAGATAATGAAAATCCATAATAAATTAATAAGTATAAAAATATGCTTGCCGATTTTCTTTTTTATTAGTGTGTATAAAATCGAGTAGCAATGGAAAATTTAGACTTGGAAAGAAAATATATGTTATAAAGCGATTTGCTTATAAGATTATTAAATTGAACCGGGTGATAAAAATTGAGGGCAACAGTCCTATCAGTTGTTTCAACCGTCCGTATTGAAATTAATTTTTAGAAACACCCAAATAACTTACGGTCATTTTTAATGTGGTAAAATATTGTGTTTTCTTTCGAGATTCGTTTGCCTGAAAATCAGCAAACTGGCTGTATAAACGGCTTTGGTAGTTTATGTCTTTAATAAACATATAATTCTGGATTTGATAGCAAAAAAAAAATAATAATCAACAATTATTGAATGGGTATAAAAATAATAGATTACTAAAAATATAGTAAATAATTACTCCTTATTACTCTAAAGCTACTTAAAACAAATTCCTTGTTTCTACATTTAATTTGAAAAAGTACGGAAACAGATTCAAGTATTCTCGGTTTCCTAAAATAATAGACTGCCGCCTGTACAACGCTTTCAATTTGTGGAAATTTATTTGCAAAATAATGGTTCTGTTTTTTTTTTTTTTTTTTTTTTTTTTTTTTTTTTTTTATATGTACGAGGTCTGATCAAAAAATAACCGTTTTCAATTTTTTCAACAAGTATTTATTCATTCATCAATATTTATCTTGTCTCCTTCAAAGTAATCCCCCTCAGATATAATACACTTATGCCAGCGTTTTTTCCAATCCTTGAAACACTTCGTGTAATATAAACTACCATATTTTTAAATAATATTATAATATATATTTGTGACATCCTGTAAGATTAATTGTTATACAAAGTGTCGTTATAACTAATACAAACATTCAGTGTATGTATATAGAAATTGTACAAACCAGTTAATTAAATTCTTTAGTTGTAACAAGTAAATTTTAAGCAAACGGCGCATAACTTCTGTAGCTTAATTGGTTAGCGCATCAGTATGAGTTGGTATTTGCAGCCCGTGTTCGATTCCCAGCCGCTGCCACTCAAAGAACATCAGTTTCTGAAAATTATTAGTTTTCTTTTCTATCCATCATAACTAATATTTATCACAGCGCCCTCCTTCGGTGGTATAACATTTAAACACCACCGAAGTAACATAATTAAATAAAGGCTATAAAATCAAGCTTTAACATTAATGCGCCTACTCACCACCAGAGGCGCTGCAATTCTGCACTAAAAACAATCATAATGCGCAATTGCAGAGTTGTGTTATAAAAATCTTTCTCCTTTACTTCTTCAACTATCCCCTTTCCAAAGAAAGTAACCCAAGGCATATTAATTGCCTAAGTGTTACTCCTTTTTGACCGTATGACCTTGTGAAAGGAATTCATGATGCACCACAGTCGAAGAAAACAGTGAGCAACATTTTCACATTTGACCGAACTTGACGTGCTTATTTCTGTGTTGGATCTTGGTATGATTGGGCTTTGCTTTCAATGTCATAGCCATACACCCATGATTCGTCACCAGTTATGACCTTTTTGCTGAAATATGGATCGTCACGACTAACCTTTTTATCTGTAAAAAAAAAAAAAACTGACAATCCAAAATCCAAAAAAGAGACATGTGCACCAACATAACAGAAAATACAAATGCGAAAATCGAACAAACATAACTCACGAAATTTGAAAATAACGGTTATTTTTTGTTCAGACCTCGTATAGAACTTTGAAATAGGTTAAAACCAGGATGATTTTTTTTATTCAAAACTTAATTTCAATATGACTTTTGGTATATGACTGGCTTGGACGTAATCTAATCTGGAGGTCCAATTTTCGATGACATCTTCCAGCATTTGTGGTCGAATATCAGCATTAATGCGGCAAATGGTGTTCTCCAAGTGATCAATCGTTTCGGGCTTATCGGCGTAGACTAGCCACTTCAAACAAAAATAACTTGACAGCTGATTAAATAGCCATCAATATTGTCAACTTACAAGTTCTATACATTTAAAAAAACTACCCTATATGTGAAGCGAACGAACAAAAAACAAATATTACTTAACAAAAAAAAAATCATTATTTTTTATTTTACCTCTTAAAAATGTATAAAGAAATGATTTAGTGTTGCATATAAATACACTGAAATAAAAATAACTTAAAATATAAATATTCTCAAAAAAATATTTTAAATTTAATACATATTGTGTTAGACCGCCTTTCTTGAATCAACTAAAAAATTCTATCAGGCCTACTGTATATATAGATCTGTAATTATGTATAGCAGCTTCTTTTAGTTGTTATATGCTTTCATATTATCAGTTTTCTGCTTAAATTCGAAGGATTACAAAGGATTTCTGATCTGGAGAACATGTTCGCCATTTTAGTGTATTAATATTTTTCGAAAACAACCATCCTTTTGGGTGACGATTTATGTCTATGTATAGGTGCGTTGTCTTGCTGAAACATAAATTGCTTTTCATTACTATTTTCTGACAATTAGTACTAATTTACTCATCTAGTAATTTTGTGTAAGCAAAAGAATTAATATTGTTGCTTGGAGAGGCCAACAAATCAAGCATACTGTCCTCACAAAAATCTCATCATCTTCGAAATTTCTTTTTTGAGAAATATCGTGGTTGTTTTCGTTAGTCTCTTCAATAGTTGTTGAAACCATCTAGGTTTCCATCAAAATTGAGTTTTTTTGCTATTCAGAAAAAATCATCTGAAACAAATATATGTTTATAAAGTGCAACTATTAACGAATATTATCGACTTAACTGTTTTCAGTTTGTTTATAAGTTTCTTTTAGTGCATTTAAGTCTAACAGTTTTGCGGCCAAGTAATAGCCTTGGCACAGACAACAGTTTTTGTCGATTAATAGTCTGGGATTTGTTTAGCACTGTGCTTATGGTTGATTTGGTCACAAGTATTTTTTATTTATTAATAATCTAAACAAGAGTCTTCATTGTGTTGCTGATACAGTTTATAATCCAGCAATTTTCCCGTTTAGAAAGTTCCTTTTCGGACCGAACTTTCATTTTCACCGTAATAATCCTGATTATTTGCAAAATTGGCTACTACCACATGTGACCGGTTTATTTTTTTGTTGGCAAATGCTCAAAAACTTCAGTCACTTTTTATATAAATTGAAATTTGAAGTTTTTCAAAATCACTAAGGTACGAACCAGAGATCGGCAATGAATCGTTTTTTCACGATTCACAACTACTCATAACATTTTAAGTATAAGTGGTTTTACATCATTGCAATTTAACTACTCTGAGTTACTCAAACTCACAACAACGTTTACTTATAAATGCAGGTGGATATAAGTATGAGTACAACGCCGACAACGAGCTTATACCATTCCCAATATGTTTGATTCATAAACCGCGGTATTTAGATTTACATTTTAAGAATACTCATAAAGTATTCAACTTAGTTAAGTTATTGAAAAAAATGTTCAGCTCAATCCGTTAGGTATTTATACAAAATAAGTAAAAAAGAAATATAAAAACATTTATTATTTTATATAATTTTTATAAGCAGGCTGTAAAAAATGAACAACACTCGCATGAGTATATACGAGTCATACTTATTTTGTTTTTATCGTCTACGTACATTGAGTTAAGGAGAGTCCAAATAAACAACATCATACATGAGATTAAGTATGAATATAATGAGTACTTCAAACTTTAAAGATGAGTAGTGGTTTGATGGCATTGAGACAAGTATGAGTACGTATAAGTACAATAAATTATAGGTCATGATTTGAGTACGAACCATGCAATATTTTTTGCATATAAACTTTGTTTATAATTAAATGTAATTATAGTTATCAAACACTAACAAAATATAAATGCACAATTTCGCTTTTAAATTTAAATATTTCATACTGTAAAAAAATGTTACACGTTTTAAAAAACTGTTTGTAACTGTAGAATAAATGAAAAATATCAAGTACATATAGTTATAACAATGCAACTGGTGTATACTTTTTGTTTATTAAAATACATTTAGGTCCCGATTATCGTTCACAACACAAAATGCATTTTATTAAGGTTAAGCCGATAAGTGTTGTGAATTGTAATCGCAGTTTACGACATACAACATCAAAATACTTAGTATTGTGAACGATAATCGGGGAATTAGTTTTATGAATTGAACATATATTTTTGAGTCAGTACTCGTTAAAATATAAAACGACTTATAAATATTTTACAGAATCACGGTGTTTTTGAAAAAAGGTTTCTGCAGTATGTCATATTTTAATTCTTTAAATTGTTGTTTGTTTTAGAGTTTAAAATCGTATTAGAAATCAGTGGCTTTTTTTTATTATGTTAATATTCCATAAGTTTTTAAATTTTGTAAATATAGAGAGTTAAATATAAAATTCTTTTGCTCCACTGTCATATTATTCGCAGTGTTTTTTTTTTTTGTTTTTAGTAAACTATTTCTTATAGTTTGTTGTACAATTAAAAAAATCTATGATTTAGTTGACTCATATGGTCAAATGGATTAACCATACAGCACACAACATTCTTCTCCAAATTTACAAAAAAAAACAACAACTTTTTGTTTGTTTTGTGGTTGTGGTTTTTGGCAAAAATAAAACAAAACAATTTCAATTTTCAACAAAACAAGCAAATTTTGTTTTGTTTTTTTTTTATATGAACAAATTTATTGGTTTCATTTTTGTGGCAGCATCTGCAAAGATTATTTTCTTGATTTATTTTTATAATAATTATTAAAAATGAAATAGAATTAAATCTTTTCAAACACATACAAACACAAGCGTTAAATTAACACACACTTGTGGAACAATGAATTTAGTCTTAACAATTTTGTGTTGTTTTATTTATTTATTTATTATTATTATTTTTTGGCGTAACATATTTAATAGTCACAAATTAGTGAAAACATTTTATATTTTATAGTTTATCAAAATGAAACTAAATTTTATGAAAGGAAAATGCTCTTCATAAATTTCTTTTTTTTTTTGTTTGTTTTATTTCAACATTAACATTGAACAATTATTTTTTAGATTTGGACAGTGTTAAGGTTATACATACATATATACCTATAGTGTTTAGTTAAAGGAAAATATCTTTTTTATATTGAAATAGTTTTATTTAAAACAAGTTGTTTAAGTTGTTAAATTTTGTTTGGTTTTTTAAATAATAAACAAAATTAATGCAAATGCCCTTGATATTAGGGGCTCTCTGTGCGTATTCGTCATATTAATTGCACATAAATCATACGCCACCCATCCATTCATTACTCTCCTTAATAAAGCAGTTCGTGTTGTGTTGTGAGTTTTAATTAAGCAAATTGTCTAGCAACTACTAAATAAAACAATATGGTTTATTTATTTCAAAAATACTTTCACATAGGTACAATTTTTCATCAAATTATTAAGGATTTATTTTCTCATAATTTTTCAGTTTCATTTAATTTCAATTGAATGGAAGGTTTTTTAAACAAATTATTTTCCTGAGCAGGCCTACACAAAATAAAGTCATTTAGATTTTTGTTGTTGCTTAAAATTTGTTCTACATTTGAAAATTACAACAGAAACTATAAAACAAATAATAGTTTTTATTTGAATGCACAATGGGAATAAGAGCAAAATGTGCATCTGTTTGTGGGGAAAGAGACTTGGAAAAATACTATTAGATACTATCCCCCGTATTCAAAAACGATTATTAAATTTAACAAACGTTTATTAAGACAGATTTGCATATAAAAATTTGCTTAATAAACGTTTGTTAAATTTAATAATCGTTTTTCAATAAGGGGGTATATGTTTTAAAACTGGCTACCTGTACTTTGCGCAGAAAGTTATTCAATCGGTATACTTTAAAGTGACTGATAACTAATATATTTGGGTGTTACAAATATCAGCACAAATCCAATATACCCCCCCCCCCACTATGGTGGTGTAGGGTATTATGATATCCCATGGTTTTCCTCCATTTTCTCTTATCAACATTTTCAATAACGTTCTTCATTTAACGAATGTTGAGTTTTAAGGCAGCAATCGATGCCTTTTATGCAGTCCCATAAAAAATATTCCAGTGATAATAAATTGCATGATGGTGAGTTCAATAGACTGCTGAATTTTGTGATATTATGCAAATGGAAAATTTGGTTTGCAATAAATTCATTGTTTCGTTGGATGTGTGATTGTTCTGTTGAAACCACATGTCAGTGATATTCATATCTTAAGAAATAGACTAAAAATTAATTGCTAACATTTCTCGATAGCATGATTCATTCATCATAATTGCATTCCAGATGGATTTTCGAAAAAAAATGAAATAGCTCACGTTCAGCATGCAAACAATTGATTTGCAATTATATTGGGCAAATTCTTAATATCGGTCTCAGAAAAACGATTATTTTTTGCGACAATGTCATGAACTTTACGAAATGTAGCTTTTACAAGTTCCCCATTTTCATAGTGAATTTTCGAGCAGAATGGAATTCGTGTTAACAATTGTCAAAGTAAAACATCAAAATAAATCTAAAAAGAAAATCTGTTAGGAAATAAAGTTCTTGTTGAAAATCAATTCCTAACACTTCGTTTAATATGGACTCTATTTGTGATAATAGAATAAATGGTTTGGCATTTAAAATTAAATGCAGAATATCTTTATCCTCGGTGACACATGTGCGACATCTTCTCAAAAAGTTATTCATTAGTGCCTGGAGTGTTGCAGCGGGAATTGCCTCAATTACCGTTCGAATGAATTGCTTTAAATCTTCCAAATTTTTCGGGTTTCTTCTGTAAACTTCTCGTTTACAATAACTTTACAAAAAAAAAAATCAGCTGCAGTTAGGTCAGGAGACCTAGGAGGCCAACGGAATGTAGAGTTTCTTGAAATCAGTTTATTGGGAAATTTTTACCGCAATTCTGTTGTAACAGGCGTGGCTATGTGACAAATTGCCCCATCTTGTTCAAACCAAACAGAGTTGAAAGAGATTCTCTTTCGGCGTAATTCTAGAAAGAAAAATTATTTCAACATGTTTAAGAAACGGTCTCCATTGACCATAACAGTAAGACCGTCTTCTTCGAAAAAGTAAGGCCCGACAATGAACCTTGAAGAAACTGCATACCACACTGTGACGTGAAGTGGCTGTAATTGCATCTGATGGAGTATCTGTGGGCTAGAATTACTACATATTCGGCAATTTTGTTCGTTAACATTGCCGTTTAAATCAAAATGTACCTGGTCATACATAAAAATGCAGTTCAAGATGCTTTCATTCTCTGACGCCATTTCTCTCAAAATTCCAAGCGAATCGGAAAATCTCTTGGGTTCAGTTTGTTTGTTAATTGAATCTTATATGGAAATAAGTGTAAATCTAAAAAAAATTTTGCACCACACAGAAAAAAAATCATGTTTTTTTCAATTAAACCTTTAATTGATTTTAAAACAACTTTTTCTGATTTTTCTGATATTTTCTATTAAATCTCACATTTTTTTTTTAATTGATACTATCATTTTGTTTACAGGTGCGATTTCAATTAAATTTTTAATTGATTCCACAAATATTTTAATTGAAACTAATTTTTATTTTTTTCTGTGTGATAAGGCCTTCTTGCGATTGTGCCACGCTGGGTAAAATTCTTTACGAGCCTCATTATAGTCCGCCAAATGTGCGCCTGTATTCTCTTTGAACGGAAACTACGGACTCTACAGCGTGAAAGCGTTGCACTATCCAAATTCTTGTTTCATTTGTTCCAATTTTAGCTAAATTTTCATTTTAGTTAAATTTAAAAATCAATCTATAAAATAAAATAATAATTGGATCCACACACAGAAAATAAATAATTTTTTTTTTTGGTAGCAGCTTTCATCAGCCACCCTGTACAAGTCTGAAACACTTCATACTATAGTATAGAGTATGACCACTAAATAAGTTCGGAGTCAACTGCTTAGTGTGCAGATCTTCTGGTTGCCACTTCAGCTTTGAAAATCTAAGCGATTTATTGCCCTTTCTAGTACCACTAGATTATTATTATTATGTTGTTGGAAAATTATATTTAGCATTCAAGACCTTTTTCACTGCGACCTTCTCAGCTGTGGCTGGCGCTTTTTTTATTTCTATTCACATTCCCTTTAGTCTTCTTCTGCTTCGTACAACTACTAAACACTAATCAGAATTTCAATCATATGTAAACTTTCAGTTAAATATTTTTCTTTTAGTTTTTCCTTCAGTGTCTATAGGAAATCCATGAAATTTATCTTGTCTATATTCCCATTAAAACAAAACAACCAAGCATACATACATATGTTTGAATAAGTACTCTACATTATACATATATATATACATATATATGTATAAAAATGTATGTTTATATTCTGTTATCTGTCTGTCTGCCTGTGTATATTTTCATTATATGCTAAAAAGATTTTTGGTCTAAGAAACACAAAAAAAAAAAAAAAATAATAAAAATTTTGTTTCTGTTTTCTTTTTTTCGCTAAACGCGTGTGTGTTTATATGTATGAATGTACAGATACGAATGTACATACATACATATATAAATAGTATATATTTCTGTATATATATATTTAAGTACATACCTACGTATTTATGTACAAATACGTACGAGTATTTATATTTTAGTGTTATAAATCTATATTTAATACATGTACGTTTGATACTGCTGCTGCTGCAGTGGTAGCTGCTGTTATTGTTCTTGTTGTTGTTTTGATTTAGTACGTGTTTTTTTGGTCTCATTTACTCTTTGTGTGTTTGTTTTTATATATATTTATATATATATGTAAATGTATGAATATGCATTTCGACAATTCAGTTTATGGGAGAACAGCATTTTACAACAAGAGACCATAGAAAAACAAGCAATTTTGTTTGTACTCGTATGTTTTGTTTAGTTATAAAAAACGAGATTTATTTATATTATTAAACTGCTGCACAGTGTTCTGGTAGTGCAAGAAATGCAGTTGGTTTGTAAATTTTATAAAATGTTGTGAATTTATTTTCAAGACGATTTTAATTGGCTTATGACTGCTATTGTTAGTGTCTTCAGAATTTATAATATGTTCATGAGTTTTGGTAACAAATTATGTCCTTATGTTTTGGTGAAAAATTTCGAATATAGATAAGAGGAAGATAAAAAATTTTGTAGAATCATTAAAATTTAACAAGAGCAAAATAAAACAAGTAAGAAAGTACAGTCGGTCAAGCCCGACCATATAATACCCTACACCCAGTACATATGTATAAACCATTTTTTCACAAATGGGCACTATATGGGATCTATAACCTATTATGGAACGATCATACAAAAATTTAGTGTCATGATGTCTGTGAATATAAATATTATATGTGTTAAACTTTATCTCGTTATAACTACTTTTAAAAGATTTTTAGAGGTTAAAGTGAATTACGGAGAGGTTATTATATGGGAGTTTTGACTAATTATGGACCGATCTGCACAAAATTTTTAGATGTGATTTGGCTTCATTTACTACTCATTTGTAGTTTGTTTAGATACTTGCGTAATTCAAACATTTATCATCGTTAAACTCCTATTTAGGGAGGACATTTGTATGGGGCCAGGTGAAATAATGGACCAATTCCCACCAGTTTCAATCCCATCCGTCCGTGGGCCGAAAAATATCACGTACTAAATTTTATTTAAATATATATCTTCAAAATTACGGACGATTTAACGATGTCCGTCCATCCGTTTAAGGTGGGTGTTGAATTAATATTTATGGTCGTTACAAACATCACCACAAATCCAATACACTCTACCCATTTGTGGTGTAGGGTATGAAAAAGTATTTACATGAAAATCATCAATCACATTGTGAGGTTTGACAATTCTAAATTAAAAACAAGTAAGAAAGTATATATAATACCCTACACCCAGTATATAAAAACAATATAAAACAGTTTTTCAGAAATGAGCGCTATATGATCATCAAAAAATTTAGTGCCATTATTTCTGTATGTATGTTAATCGATAAAAATACTTTTAAAAAATTTATGGAGGAATTACGGAGAGGGTTTTATATGGGAGATTGTACTAATTATGGACCGAGCATTATATAATTGGGTGTCCTTTTTTATTTGGATACAGATATTTTTAAGAGAGTTATGGTCTTTAAAGTGATATTCGTAAGTGGGCCTTATATGGCAGCTACGACTAATTATGGACCAATCATCAAAAATTTACCATATTATATGTATGTATCTGAAACATATTTTTGTTCAATATTATTTGGATACCAACAAAATTTACAAACAACAAAACTAAAGGTCAATAATTTACAATTTTATAGATACCAACATTTTTAAGATAGTTATGCACCTTAAAGGGATTTTCGGAAGTGGGCTTTATATGGGAGATATAACCAATTATGGACCAATCTGCACAAAATTTGTAGATGTGATTTGGCTTCATCTACCACTCATTTGTGGTAAAATTTGTGTGAATACTTGCATAATTCAAACATTTATAATTGTTAAACCCCTATTTCGGTAGGAAATTTGTATGAGGCCAGGTGAAATGATGGACCGATTTATAACAGTTTTAATCCCATCGGTCCTTAAGGCGAAAAATTTTACCAAAATATCTTTAAAATTGCGACCTGTACTCTGCGAAAAGCTTTACATGGACAGCCAGCTAGCCAGACGGACGGACGGACGGAAATCGTTAAATCGGCTCGGAAAGTGATTCTAAGTCGAGCGGCATTCTTTAAGTGAGTGTTGTACTAATATTTATGGGCATTGTAAACATCAGCACTAATCCAATATACCCACCCCACTAAATGATATCAAACAGTTGTATACCACCATCACGCATACAGCTGACATTTTCAATCACTTTTTGCCAAAATTATGGGACTATTCCGTTTACCACATTTCAGTTTTTGGAGTTTTAAAGCTACAATCGATTCGATTGGCTCTGTATAAACTCTATCTTCAACATAGATAAAAATATGATCCTAATAGAGATGTCGTTTCATTTATCAATATTTTTAAAACAAGTCGGGTGTATTTCAGTAATCACGTCTCGGATTTTAAGTTTTAAGGCGATCGATCGATTCGCTGGACTTTTTAAAGAAAATTATTTTTTACAGAGACCCTCAAAAATAATCTAGTGGTGTTAAATCGCATAATCGGACCTGCCAATACACAGCTAAATTTCATTAAGTTATGCGACCTGAAAATTTTGTTTGCAATTCACTGATTCGGATTGAAACCACGTGACAGTGATATTCATATCATCAATATTATGTAAAAATTTAGTTGTTAACAACAGTCGATAGCGCTATGTATTTACCGTAACCGGCAGAAAATGAACCCTTCGTTTAATCATTAAGCATGAGTTTGATTCCCAACCGGTGCCACTCAAACAACATAAGTTTCTGATAATTATAAGTTTTTTTATCCTATCATAACTAGTATTTATCACAGCGCCCTCCTTTGGTGGTACAACATTTAAACTCCACCGAAGTAAAATAATTAAATAAAGGTTATAAAATCAAGCTTTAACATTAATGCGCCTACTCACCACCAGAGGCGCTGCAATACTGTAATACTAATAAACATAACGCGCAATTACAGTGTTGTCATATGAAAAGCTTTTCTCTCCTTTCACCACCTATTCTTCTTTTACCTATCACCTTTCCAATGAAAGCAACATAATTAATAATTAATATATAGGCATATTAATTGTCTGTGTGTTACTTCTCTTCTCTTTGAAACGTGATTTACTAGTTAAGAAAATCTATAAGAAGAAACTGAAATCCGTGTTTTTGTCCACCTGAACAGACATAACGTTCGCTAATATTACGAGAAAGCGAAAGTATCAGCAGGAATTACTTGATATTAATATCAAAATTCACAGTTGTTGCAAACACCAATTTTTATAAGATTAAATCAAATTTAGTTTCTACTTTTGGCTTTTCTTAAATATTAATAAATTAATAGCAATATCTGATATAAAAGTATTGAATTGCTTGTTATCAAGACATTTATTCTACCCGATTTGTGTGAACAATGCTTTATGTGCTAAGAATTCTTTAACATAAATTTATAAACAATTGCTCTTCATTTTTGCACACCTATGACCCACTGTACCCCACACAACAACAGCACATACATATGTATAAACAACTTGTGGCCGTAATATCGCATATTAACACAAAAGAAAATTAAAATTTTCTTCTAATGTTTTTGGCCCATTACTGAATAAATATGTATAAAGAAACAAAAAAAAACAGCTAAAAGAAAAACATGGCAAAATTTACAAGCAAAAGATGAGTGTACGAGTACAAGTAATTTCTAGTTACGTACGGCATCATGCCACATTATGTACGAATCTTGCGTACAGAAATGTTTAAGTATTTGCCACATAGAAAAACCCCAATAATGTTTATATTACGTTAAAATAAATTGTTTTTCTTGTTTACCGTTTCAAATATTGCGATATTTTACTTCTGTACAAGTAGTTGGTTTTAATTTAAATTTCGTTTGTTTTGTTTGGTTTTTTGTATGAATATAAATAGTACATAAATTAGAGAGGGAAATTTAAAATGAAAACTAAAAGGAAAATAAATAATAGACTAAATAAATGTTATGCTAGGAACACAACTGGAACGAACGACGAATTGTTGGTCGCGAATATTCGTTTCTAAAAATACAATACAATAACGGCGTCAGCTGATTTCGTCATATGCGGCGAAGTCTGAAATATAGTGTATTTCTTATGCCGGCGAACGGCGAACAAAAAATACGGGGTGACAATATTTCGTGTTAGTTCTTAATATTTTAGTAAATTGTTACTTTGATTATTGTTTTATTTTTTATTCTATTTAATTTAAAATAAATATACAAAATAGTTAACTATAAAAATAGTTTTTACCTGTGTTTTTGTTAGTTTTTTTTTTATATTTTTTTTTGAAATGGTCACACTACCTATCATCTGTTATACGAAAAAAAAAACATTAAATTATTGAAAAACTATTGATCGTCGTTATTGTGCTTCATACGACGAATTTGCACAGCGAATTGTCACGAACTACTACGAGGTGATGGGCGAAATTCGTTGTTCGTCCCAGTTATGTTCCTAGCATTCAACGTAAATTTATGAAAGCCAGATAAAGATACTTATGTAGTGTTTTTGCAAAGACAGAGAGATAGATAAAGAGAGAGAGAGAGAGAGTGATCAAGTAATAAAACTGTTAAAAAGAGAGCAAGTATTGTTGTGAACATAAGCATTAAACACATTCGAGACAGCAGGCTACCGACTACAATATGTCCAAAATAAAATACACACGTTTATATGAGAGCGACTATATTGACGACAGCAGGTAACACGATTGCAGGTTGTTGTCCATGCTGATTTTTTCGTCGCTGTCAAATTAAACTAATTTCTATTTTTGTTGGCGACAAAACAAAACCAGTGTTGACCATATAGCAATATGTGTAAAGCAAATAAAATAAAAAATAAAAGCCTTAAGTGGCACCACTGAAATATAAATGCAATACTACAACAGCTGTTTATACATGTCTTCATTGTTTTGTTTGATTAAAGTTTGTAAGTGTTTTATTGTTTAAAATTTATTATTTTTAATCCTTTTAATTTTTTTTTTTGTAATAGTTAGCTTCTATAAAATCAAAAAAATTCCCTTCAGCCATTATGTTATTTAAAAAATTCGAAGAACAAATTTATTTTTTATTAAAACGTCAGATTTTGGGATCAGCTGCTGACTATGTAGCTGTCGTTTTCAAAATAATTAAGTAGCTGGTTCCAGGGCGGCTTAAGTACCCAGCGACATTTGCACTCATGTAGTCGTGTAGCCTGCTGTCTCGAATGTGTTTAATGCTATACTCTTCACATGAAATGATGGAAAAAACATAAAATTGGAAAATTTATTGATGAAATCAACAAATACAGTTGTTGCGTTTTCTCAAATTCTTTGCTCATGTATTTTTCATTAATTCGTTTTTTTTTTTTTTGTATTTTGCTAAATAATATTTTATATATGTATGTATTTCATCTTCCTTATAGATCACTATGGAAAAACGACGTAATACCTTGGATCGTTTTCAGCGTTTGGCATTTGGTCGAAAATCATCAGCTAATACAAACGCTTCTAACAACAGCACTAGCGATTCGACAGCAGCCAGCAGTTCATCGAAAAATCGCAAGTCTGCGGAAAAAACCGAAAAACTACGCGAATTAACCGAATTGTTAAGGGTGGGAGGAAATCGCTCTTCGCCTACACCACCACCAGTGCCACCACCACGTAAACCCAGATTAGCCGTCATGCAGTCAGCTTCACAGAGTTCAGAAGCACCGGATGTCAATGATCATTTGGCGGCCACACCACCAACGTCATTATTAGTAACATTAACATCAACATCGGCATCGGAAACTTCTGCACACAACAACGAACCTCTGCTGTCATTCATGTCGTCGAACAGCGATGATATATTGCCCATGGATCAAGATGAACATGACAACAACGGCACCTCAAACTCTTCGAGCAATTTACAAAAGCCAGAAGAGGGAGCGGAGCACACGGGTCGCACACAACTAAAAGTAAACAATACACAAGATTCCAAGCATACAGCAGCCACCACATCAATGACACCAACATCATCACCGCTCGCCTCTCCCACCATCAAAACAAACGACAGTCTCTCCAATTTGGAATTGCTGATACAACAACAGCAACGAGAAAATTCAAAATCTCCTCCCCCAACGTCACCGCTATCGCCTGTCACCACTAAAGAACATGTCGCTGCTAACGCAGCTGCTGCCGCTGCTACTCTTTCAGCTGATGAGATTGATGGTGATTTGGAATTTAATGATTCGCTAAGTAGTAGGGATATTGCAACGAAACTAGACAAACCAGAATCACGCACGGTTATAGGCTCCTATTGTCAGAAGAGCATACCATTTCGTTCGGCTTCATTTTCGGCCATAGATTATGCGGCGGGTAAGTACAAGAAATCCGCTTTAAGTGCTTTAAGAGATCGTTTACGGCGTGACAAGACAGTGGATAATACCAGTCCGACCAGCTCCATATTCAACAGTGTTGTGGATAATCTCACATGGCCGCGTAAAAAGTTAGAGGAAAAGGAAGACGAAGCTAAAGAAATAACCCCTAAACCCCAACAGGATTGGATTTATATTCCCTTAAAGGGGAAATCAGAACTCAGTATTAATTTGTGTTATGGTCAGGACAAGACTTTAGAGGATGTCATGGAGTCTCCTGATTTAATGCCCGAAGAAGAGGTATTTATGGCAGATACCATACAGGAAGTACGTGATAAAGTGGAAGCAGCTTGTGTTGCCACCATGGTGGCGGCTCATGCAAAAATGGAATCTCTTACCGATACCATACAATCAGACAATGATTACATTATAGATGAATCACAAGTGCCCATAACGGTGGAAGCTAAAGATCTGCAAGAAGCTAAATCGGATAGTTTGGAAGAAACTTTGGAAGAGGAGGTTAAACCTTTAATGAATTCCCTCAACGATATATTTGAGCCCAACCTGGCCACTTTAATGGAAGAACAAATACCTTTAGAATCTCCTCCCGATAATTTCCTACAAACTGCCACTACCTGTCTAATACCAGTACCGGTTTATGAGTGTGCCGCTCAAGAATGGGGCTTAGAGAATCCTCCACAAGAATGGGTGGAGGCTACTCCAGAGAAATTCGACGTGATACCTGAAACCATACAACCGCTAATATCGTTGGATGTATGTCAGATGGAAAATGCTGAAACTAAAACCCAAAATGAAACAGTGCCCACTATATCGGTATCACGATCATCTGATGAACTAGATGAAACTGCTATTTTGCGCAAACAGCCAGAAAGGCAGGCAAATTTAGATACGTTAGTGGAAAGGAGACAGGCTTCTTTGGATGGTCCGGATGGCAAAAAACGTTACAGTCATGATGACATGGAATTAAATAATGAAAAAAGAGCTTCTTTGGAAAACATACCCACGCGCCACAGTGCTGATGAACGACGCAAGGCTGACATGTCCAAGCGGCGCAAGGGTATTTACATAGAAAACTGGCATGATCATGCTGAAGGCGAAATCTCCACATCTGTACCCAAAACTCTGGCTTTAGACATAACCATAGCCAATTTGAATGCCATTAAACCAGATACTCCTGAAGATAATATCATGTACATAAACAGTCCCTTAACAGATGACAATCGCACTCCCGCCTCTTTGTATTCCTTTGATCTTAACACCCCCGAGGCCGAGTGTCAAAACTCACCGGTGTGGACCACCAAGAATCCCATTATGGCTAGTTTTAGTTTACAGAGTTCCGAGGAAAAAGATGATATTGCTTTGGCCTCACCACCTGTCTCTTTAAATACTTCCCACATCAGTTTACCACGCAATAACAAAAGTTATCCTTACCTACGCACCGATTCGATATCGGATAATGAAAGTGATCGTACACCACCACCGTCACGCGATCGCACCAGTCCTGCTTTAAGTGATTATGATTTTAAGCGTTTTTCAAAGCGTCCCCTGAGGGGACCTTATGGTCAGATGCTGGAGGCAGAAATGAAAAAACCGAATAAAATGCATTTCGAGGAGATTTTGGAGGACCTAAGAGAATCTGATGTGTAAGTAGTGTTCTACTCTAATTAATTACTTAAGTTATTTTAATATCAGAGACAATTAACTGGTTATTAGAATAAAGAATTTAAACAAAACAAGGTAAATTAAAAGTGTAAACAATTATTAGTACTCGTATATTCCGACAACAATATAACAAGAATATTGTGGAACAACTGCAGTAGTCGCCAGAAATATTTCCATAACTATGGCAAATATTTATTTTATTGATATTTTAATAAATTATGACTAAAGCAATATTGAAATTAGTATGATAGACATCTATGTAAATATGTAGAAAATCTAGATTTTTTCAATATTGGAATTAAGTGTTTTAGATCTGTTAAATTGGGAATTTTTTTTTAAAAGTATTTACAATTTTGGCAAGTGCTTTTAAATTAAATTAAAATTCACATTTTGACGAGACAGCGCTTATTTACTAATTGCCTGAATTCAAAAATTTAGAAATGAGAAGTCTACATGAGCTGGTCAAGTCGCTAATGTATTTCAACTTGAGGGTTACAGATTTAATGTTACGAAATCCTAGTTCTTTTTCATTTATTGTCAGATACACCCAATTCTGTTTTTACACGAACTTTTTTATACGGTTTGGATTTAACATGGTGTAAAAATAAACAAATTTTAAATTTTTTTACACGATATTATTCCATTTAGCACGATTCAAAATCTTTTGGGCTAAAATTTTTTTGGCTAAATTTAATTTTTGCGAAATACTTATGTTCATACCATAAAAAATCGCACATAGAAGTCGATTTTTTTTTTGGTCGATTACGATTTTTTTTTATAATTTTTTCTTCTTAAACCAAAAAAAAAAAAAAAATCAAAAATGTTTACAACTTGTTTTTGTTGAAAAAATAAAACATGCAATTTTATTCAATTGTTTTATTTTTAAAAAGGCACACTTAAAAAAATATATTTTACATATTTCTGTTTAATAAATTTTATTTTTTAAATCTTATGAGATTTTTTCAGATGCGCTGATAAGGTAGTTGTGCTGCCACAAAAAGCTAACTACTCCCTCTTGCAAATGCAGCACTTTGCCTTTTTTCCATTATACATTTTTTTTAAATACTGCCATGGCTTGGTGCCATTTTTTCATATTTAACTAACAGGCATGTGATGGAAATCGAAATCGTCAACGAATCAGTTTTGGAAATACATTTTAATGCTTTTATAATCGAATTTTTAAAAGTTTTTTTTTTAAGATTCTCTTTAGTAGCTCAATATCTTTATATTTTATGTGATAAAAGTTTTTCAATACAGAAATATTACGAAAAAATTGACTTTTCAAACTCATTGGTCTTCGTTTTCGATTTCCATCACATGCCTCTAAATTTCACTTTTATTTTTTTCCACATCGACTTCCAAAACACCCGCGCTTTTAGTTTTACAGGTTGATTTTTCAATTAATCGACACCAAAAGTCGATTTCAGTATAAAGATGGTAGTGGAAAATCGTCCACAAAATAATCGATTTTTGAAGGCAATAATCGATTAACGACCATAATCGAAGTCGATTTACCATTCACTACTAGATACACTGCGGCCTTCAACTTTTAAAGTGTTTAGCAGATTCATTTCTTCTGGTCAATGAACAATATATAAAGTTATATAAAACAGCATTAATTATGCTTTATCATTGTAATTTCAAAAAAAAATAACTTAAAATTTTCAATAAAAATTACTACAGTTCATAGTCGCTTTTGACAGACTTACATACAGACATACATATTTAAAAATTCCATGTTATTAACGCTTCAAAATCATTGTTAGATATGCGAATTAAATATACTTTACAAAATTCAGTTTCAATTCTATATGAAAATTTAAAATACTTTATACAATACAATTTATACTAAAGGATAATCAAAAGAAAATAATTTTGACACTAATGTTGAAGGCAACGAAAGAAGCGGAAGTGCCACAATTATGTTTATTTACACAATAATAATTATTATACATAATTTGAATTACAAATGTCTTTTAACACTTTTATTTTGTTTTTTGTATACACTCTTTAACTTGAGTATGTATGTGTTGTTGTTGTATTTGTTATTACATACATATACAACATATTTTCTTTACTTTTTCACAGTTCCATACAACCAAGGCGCCAGCGTTCTATATATGATGACGCAGGTGGTCGTAGTAATGTGCCCCACTATTCCAATTCGATGCGTGTGCGTAAAACAACGAATAACACATATTTACCAGTGCCACAGCATACGCGTGCCGCCTCAACACCTTCGCAAATGGAAAATGTCAGCAGTAGTGGCAGCAGAAATGGCGCCGTTGGCACTGAACACTACAATGATGATGATGCGATTATCAAAGTCAAGCCGTTAGAGAAAAAATGTCAAAGTACATTGGATACCACTACCATAGGTAGAGATGAGTTGCTGACAACCACCACTACCCCGGTTGCAGTGGCAACAACTGTGGCCATCTCACCCACAACCTCTGCTAAAGCTACCAAAACATCTAAGTCTACGGCGATATTGCAGCGCGAACAAAAACGAGCTTCCTCCGAGGCACCCGCCTCCAAGACACACAATAAACGCAGTCAATCAATGAGCAGCACCGAAAAGCCAAATACGGCACACTTGCAACATGTGCACCAGCAAAAACGCAGTCTAGACGTTACAAATAGCAACAAAATACATAAAAATAATAACAATAATCACAGTAATAGTGGTGCAACAACAGGCAACAAAGCTGCTGGAACAGTATCAGGCCAAACGAGTAATACTACTTCATCGTCATCGTCGTCAACCACAAATATCCTGCCCACGCCTGAATTGTTGGCTCAACTGCTAAAAGGTTCCAGTGAAAAATTACTATCGGAACAACGTCAGCAAATGTATGCGGTAAGTTTCTGTTGTTGTTCTTTTAATTTGCTTTTAATCTTGCTGTGGTAGTTAGTTGTTGTTCTTGATGATGAAATAAACACTACAACATTAAAAACACACACACACACACACAAAATTATTACGAAAATTACATATTTATTTGGGTGTATAAACGATAATTTGAAAATAAATTCAATAGGTAACGCAACAATTTCTCATAAAAACCAGGGAGATGAATTCCCTTTTAAAAATATTGGAATTTTATTTTGTGAATTGCATAAATTCTAGATTAAGTTTTATTTTTTTTAAATAAAATGTTAAAGAAATATAGAAAATCCTTTAATAATAATTAAATTCTTACCGCAAGTCCCAATTTGCAATTTTTATACAAAATATTGATACAATTATTTCATTAAAATTCCTTCTATTTTTACACAGCACAATAGCGCAATTCACAATCTTGAGCAAATAGAATTGCATCATTGCATTTGCAAAAAGGTTTAGCATATTTTTGCTCTAAAGTACACTAACAAAATACACAGCAAGACCAAAAATATGCTAAACCTTTTTGTAAATGCAATGATGCAATTCTATTTGCTCAAGATTGTGAATTGCGCAATTGCGCTGTGTAAAAATAGAAGAAATTTCAAGGAAATAATTAAATCACAAGTATTGTTATTTGAGTAAGAGTATCAGCGTTGTCAAATTTGAAATTTCAAAACGCACCAAAGTGGAAAAACGCACCAAGATTAAAATTATTGAATTAATTTTACATTTCATAAATTCTATATAAAACTTTTTAATAAGAGAGCAGCGATTAATAGTCAATTGGTTTTTTTAAATAAAATTTAATAAATTTTATTAAAATTTAACTCACTATATGCTATTCGGAACTGAAGTACTAATTGGTAAAAAGAGCTAATTTCAGTACATATCTGGTACTTTTTTAATTATTTTTGCTTTCTATTTTAAGTAATTCTATTTAATTCTTTTCAATAAAATTTATTAGGACTTCACTGAGACTTTAACCCCGGTTGTTCGTCTACATGTTTCGTCTTTCCATGTTTAAAATGTTATTTTTATTTTCAAACCACGATTTTCACCCTATTCACCTTTAGCAATAACCTGTGACGAATTTGTAGTATGTATTCATTTATCATACATCCGTATATAAAATACATTTTTTTCCATCGTATAGATTTCATGATAATAAATAATTTAAAAACTGCAATTAAAAATTAGTATTTAAAAATAAAGATTTCATCACATTTTCGGAAAAATTAAAAAAAAAGCGCACCAACTAAGTAATTTTTCGCACCAAAAATAGTGCGAAACGCACCAAGTTGACAACACTGTGAGTATACTCTTACATTTGTAAACACATATGTGTTCCTTTCTCATTTGCTAGTAAATCTAGTGTGTACTTGTATTATTTTCCCCTCACCCCGATGTCTAAAAGGTAATCAGCTAAGCTTACAGACTTGCTAAATGTAAAGTGGGACTAATTAATCTCAAGTGTGATGGGTTCCGCTGGGAACACGTAAGATATATGTAATAGATTTGGTTTAACAGGATTAAAGGTACCTTTCAATTACAGGCTACGCTGTTAAAGACAATTCACTTTGGCTTAAGGTCGAAACCTATAGGAACTTGCCCAATATACTTTTCAATTCTAGTAAACTACAGAGTATTAAAATATATATACAATTTTCTTAAGATGTTTTCACAGTAGTGTATTTCAATTATCTAAATTTGATAATTTATTCAAGGGTTACTTCCCCTATACTCAATTATCAATTTAAATAGTAACTGGTACCAGCAGACGACTATAATGAAGTATGCTTTACTACGCACTCTTGTTTAGATATGAAAATCTACCAGCAACAGGTTTTTTCTTTTGCTTTTGTTGTAATTATTTTTTTTTCTTACATTTGAATTTATGCTCTTTTTGATTTAAATTAAAATGAAAACAGCTTATATGATACAGAACAGTGGGGCCCGAAAAACATAACAAATTGTACCAAGTAGTAAAGTGGAAAATTGTACTTTTGTGATTTTAAAATGTTACAACTTTTAAAATTTTACTTAAAAAAATATCCTGGCTCAGAATATACATGGATAAAATTAATACCTTAAAATATTTAAAAACATTTATTAATAAACAAATCTATCTTTATTAAATTCTATCTCTATTTAAACTTGGTTTTTGCATTTGTGAGTGTCAATTATCAAGTCTTAAAAATATGATTTCATTTTCGTAAAAAACAAAAAATCTGTCAGACATGGTTACTTAAAGTAAAAGTGAAATTTAATTAACAGATTTTGTTATTTCTAATTCCTATTTAGTGTTATTATTAACTTACTCTAGATAATATTCTCCTGTAAGTCGGAATTGTGTTTTTTTTTTGATCATTTAATGATTTATTACTTTTGATAGGCGCTGCGAATCATGGCCCAGGAAAAATTGTCCCAAAGTAAAAAACGAAAAAAGTCCCAACATTTTAATTAGAAAAATAATTGAACAAATATTATTTAGAAAAAAAAAGTTTTTTTTTTATTTTTTTTTTTTGGCTAATAGTTGGAATTTTTAAAATAATTCTAAATTGTAAATTTTAAGTGACATTTCATTATAAAATTTAGTTATAATTTTTTTATGCAAAATGTTATGAAAAAATACCTTCAGGGTAAAATGAAAGGCGGCCCCAAAATTGCCCTAAATATGTAAATGAATTTTTCACCCTAAATTTCGTAATTTTTATAAATATTTTTCTAAATAGTAATAACTAAAACCCCAACATTTTGCATGAGGGGTAATTTATATTTTTAATAGATTTTACAATATTAAAGAATGAAATTTAGCACCAGAGTAGAAAAACAAAATTTTTTGGTCTCTTTTTTTAACCTCCACCACCATAAGTTGTGAATGAGGGTTATATACCCTCATTATATATTCTAAGTTTGTCAGTCTGTGTGTAACACTGAGATATACTCATCTGTGACCTAACAAAGTATATACATATATTCTTGGTCCTTACGTAATTCTATGTCGATTGAGCCATGTCCGTCTGTCTGTCTATCTGTCTTTCTGTCTGTCTGTGTAAAACACTCTCACGTCCAAAGGGTACAACCGTAATCAACAAAGTTTACAAAACACCGTTAATAGTTCTGCTAAGCAGTTTGGTATTGAAATTCAGCAAAATCGGTACAGTCGAACTAGAGTTATGGACCAAAATGTGGGCAACCTCCATAAAAAATTGATATTTTTAAACATTTTTCTTCCATTTTTTTTTTAAATATATGGCAGATATTCCCATGAAATTTTGTATACGTTGTTTTTATGATAAAAGAAGAAAGTGTGAGGAAAATAGTAAGAATAGGTCCATGATTTCTCATAGCCCTCAGACAAAAATCTACCCGAAATATTGCTCAATTATACATAAATGCCTATAAAATTGGAATATCAATACAAAATTCAGCAGGAATAAGTTTCATGCAAAAAGAAATCGCAAAACGAAAATTTTTTAAGTTCGGTCCATGTTTGATCATTGACCTCATATAAAGTATACTTCCATTATTCACTTAAATACGTATAAAATTTGGCAAAAATAATGCTTATAGATAAATAAATTATTGCACTAAATTTTACGTGATCGGCCCATAATTAGTCATAGCTGCCATATAAGGACCACATCCGAAAAAGCCATTTATCTATATATATACATATATTGTACAAATATCGCTACCGATTCAAAATTTTGTGATTTTCGGTCTTTTTTTAACCGTATGTCCCATATAAAGCCCTCTTCCGAAAACCACTTTAATACACACAAATCTCTTATAAATAACGGTACCGTTCCAAAATTTTACACGAATCATTTACATACATGCCAAAATCAGACTGCAGGATTTTGACGTGTCATAGCTGCCATATAAGAACCACTTCCAAAAAAAAAACCAAATAAACCCACAAAAATGGCTAATAAATATCGATATCGAACCAACTTTTATATAAATCAGTAATTTTAAGCCAGAAATCACACTAATATCGGTTATACGGTAATTATGCTACTGGATTTTATAGTTGCAGGCAATAATTGGTAATAGCTCCCGAATTAAGTCCACTTCCGAGCATACTAAACAACCATTCAACTCTTGTAAATAACGTTATTGAGATGAAATTCAACCAATATAATCCTTAAATACATAGAAACTACATTAGTGGACACTGGATTTAGAAGCTACCAGTCCATAATTGGTCCACTTCTACTATGCCACCCATAAATCTTTTGTAAATAATATTATTGAGATTCTGACAAGAGAGCCTCACCTTAAATTTAACCCTTTTTTATACTCTGTTCCTTAACTTGCAGTGAATAAGGAAAAATGTTCTTTAAATTTTTGATGGTAAATTGAAATCACCAAAAGCAAAGAAGGAATCATCAGGTTCGACAAGTTCAGCAATAGATTTCATAGCGTTAACATATTAACATGTTGTTAATAAACTGATTCGTCGGAGGCATGTATGAACAGGTGAGGCAAATTTCTTTATATTTGAGTTTAATCTCAGTATTATCAGAAAAGCAGCTCGAAATAGCTTTTGAGACAAAACGGCACCACCGCCATGTCGATTATTTCTATTATATCAGTAAATCTGATATTTATTGCACAGAATTTTACAATCGAATACGTTGTCTTTTAGCCATGTTTCAGTGAAGATAATGTCATCATAATTAAAATAGAAACTGTTACTTAAGCTAGATTTACACGATTGAAATTAAATAAATAAATTTTGAAGAATTTTTGCCTTTTACACGAGTTTAAAGCAGTTTGAAGAGCAATTTTGAAGAAAATTTCAATCGTGTAAATCTAGCTTTAGAAGGTTTGACAATTTAGTGTTCAAGCCACGAACATTCTGATAATTAATGATTAATTGATCGAGAGGTTTAGAATTGAGTTTTTTTTGGGCGTTAATGGAAATTGTATTTTCATTTAACTGGTGACCGGATGGAATAGCAGCAATATTGTTTTTCCTTTGATTTTCTTTAAAGTATTATCAGGCAAGAAATTAGGGTTGACTATTTGCTCATACAGATCGAAGAAAACATTGAGTTTGAATGATAGAAAGATCCTTCTAGGTTGTGAATAAGAGAATTTATACGTAGTGAAATCAGCTTTAAAATTCAATTTTGATGTTATATAAAAGTTAATTTGTTCAACAGTAGTATCAGCAGCAAAACGATATGTAGAAATTGATTTGTTAGGCTGAATGATTTTTAAACCATTATATGGAATTCGATTGGCAGCAGAAATAAAAGTCACAGAAAGAGCATTGTCATTTGCTAATTTAACTGAAGTCTGCGTATGTGAATTTTCAGACTCAGATAAGGTTTTCGATGTTATAGCACAGTTGTTAAGGCTACTCGTTGATGTACTCGGGATAATTACAGCAGAATCAACAATATTGCAACTAGACGCAACATGACTTTGAGAAGCATTCGGTATACTTTTATTTCTGGATGATTTAGGCGATAATTGTGGTGGGGAATTAAGGCAGTTTAATTATATAAGTTCCTCAAAAAGATTTCCATACGCTGATATTTTATTAGAAAGAGATGAAAGTTTATTTTCAATGTTTAAAAATGTATTTTTTGTGCCTTGAAAAACAAAACGATAGTTTGACAGACATTGCAGCACCAATGTAAACCTTTACTTTTACAAACAGCTTCAGCAACCAAACTAGACAATGTCTGCACTTAAAATGACACATGATATGACAAAGCCAGCAAACCACCATTCTCTCATCATCACATGATAAAGTATAATATGTTTAAAGTGTTTTCACACACAAAATTAAAACTCTCTAATGAAAAACATGTATAGTGTATAGTCGATTTATTCTACTTTTAGGTACTTATCTGTAGGTACTTATATGTTAACTATTTATGCTTCGGATCATATTGAATCATAACACTGTGCGGCAACTTTCAGATCATCTTCTTCAGGTGATCAATATATTAATTATAATGAATTATCACCAGCATAAATAGCTTAAAAAGTTGAATAAATTATTCGGCTTAATTTTATAATGATAGGTAAATAATTTATCATAGCTTCCATATAATGTGTACTTCCAAAGATCACTTTATCGAAATGAAATTTAACACAAATAATTTGTATATGCACAGAAATCATATGTCAAATAGGTCATAGATTCCACTTCGTAAATATAGTTTTTGCTCATAAACTCAGTATTATATGATTGACTTTCCTACTTCTTTATTTACGAAAATGTGGCATGCACCTATTTTAATTGAATTGTAATATTGTACTACAAAAAAGTACCAACAATATTGTTTTAATTTTTACCCTCTCTACAAACTAATTTCGCAACTCTTTTTTCCACATTATAATAAATGAAAGTATGTGTATGTTTTTGATTCCCGTGGTTCTGTTACTTGCAACCCCATAAATTATCTGTTGCCAATGTTTACGTATCAGTATGTGCAATATTTACAGCAATCTGTACAGGCAATATATGTAAATATTCATACAAACGAGAACAAAAATAAATTCATATACATATGTACGAGTATGTATCTATGTAAATACAAGTAGTGTTGCTCTTTGCATAAGTATGTATGATTGTTACTCGTACAACTTTGTTTATTACTCGTGTACTTTGTTTTTTTTTTGTTTAGTTTTTACTGATTCTACACAATTTTCGATTAGTTACGCATGTTTTCTTCTATTTTTTATTTGTTTCGTTTTACGCACGTTTTCGTTTGTGTATTGTTTTGGTACTAGTAAATTTTTTTTTGTTTTTTTATTGTACTAAATGTTTGTGAGCACTTACAAATGAATTGACCCATTGCAATCATGATTTTTATAGCAATCTCTTGTTTTTGTTTAATTTTCCTCAATTATTGTTATTGTTCTTTAGTTTCTTTTTAATACAAGTAAAATCCAAATACACTGACACTTATGCATTATGTTGCTTTCGTTTTGTTAGGGAGCATAGTTTTGTTAGCAAAGGGGAAGAGAAGTAGTTCATGCGTTCTTTCCAGTGTTGCCATTTTATCACTTTCAGTGCTAGATTTAGCATTTTGTTTCTCGAAAATGCATTGAAATTTTTAAAAATTATGCTAAATGCTTTTTAGCATAATTTGCTTGATAAAAAAAAATTTTTTTCTCGAAACAATTTTTACTTTTTTAATCCAAAAAATACTTTTGGAGAAATAAAAAATAACTTTCATTAATATTTGAACTAAGTTTCTTTCGGTGTGGTAATTAAATGAACACGGAAATCTTTTAATTAATATATGAAATGTAATCTATTAAAACAAGTCAACAATTGTTATGAACAAAATTAGAAAAAACTATAATTTATATTTGTAACATTTGAAATAAAAATTGTATTGTTACATTGAAAAAATTTAGCACTTATTTGTGCTTCTGTAGAACATTTTAGCACTTAGTTTTTGAAGTTTTAGCATATTTTGAAATAAATTTTCTGGCAACACTGCTTCTTTCGTGAGGAAATACCAAAGCAGTGTTGCCGTGACTGCATTTTAGGTTTAAAGTAGTAGTTCTAGAAAATGAAAAAAAAAAAAAAATTATTAGCGACTCATTCAAACAAACGATTCATCGGAACAAAATTCTTGACTTATAGATATAACAGTAAATTAATTTTAGTTTCTTGTTTTAGCTTTTCTTAAATCTAATTCAATGCGTATCAATTTACGGTGCTTTTTTGCTACATAAACATAATAAAATATTTATGCGAACGGATTTTATGTAAATTAAAATATTGCTATTGAAAAATGGCAACTTGTAGAAAAATGTTTAAGATAGTAATCTGAATTTTTTCACTTCAAAGTGAAAGTAAAAATGTCGCGTTCTTTACACATTTTCACTTTTTTCGTAGCCATGAGCGCTAGCAACACTGTGCACATTGTTTTTTTTTTATTATTTGGTTGTGTGAGAGTGTATTGTTTTATACAAGGCCATACTCAATGTTATATTAATGGTTGCCTTATTTTGTTTTTTTATGTTTTAAAATTAAAATTTTTTCTACTCTGATTTTTCCTTATATTTGAGGGATATTTTTGCTTACTTACTGATGTGCTTACACACATACACACACACACACTATCTGCCACTCTTTCTCTCTCTCTTTAATTCATTAAAGGTTGAAATAGCTTTTTCTCTTATTTGTTTCTAGTTTGATTTTAAGTTAAAAGAAGCTTTTTTTTTTGCTTAATTTGTTTGTAAACAACATTTTAGCTTTAATGTAATGTGGGAAGTTAAGCTTTTAGAGCTTACACTTATTACGCGGTATTTTTAAATGTAGGATTTATTTAAATCTAAAGGCTTTAAATAATAATTTTGATTATGAGCCTTTTTTTGTAATGGAATCAAAATGACTGAAACTTTTGTAAATTTTAAAGAACATTTCTTTTCTTAACTTGAATTATAATTTTACTGTATGTATTTGCTTGTCATAAGTTAGCTGCTCTTTCAATTTAGAAAAAAATAATAAAATATTTAATAAATTAATAAGTCTTAGCAAAACTTTTGACAGATTTCTTTTTTTTTCATTTCTTGTTAACTTAGATTTTTGTTATAATTATGTGAGAAAAAATCATACTTAAAGACTTTTAAAAAAACTTAACGAAACATTGCTTTTTAAACTGAACCATTTCAAATATGTATATGTTTTTGTGTATATTTTCATCTAACTTCAATTGTGGTTTAACTGTAAAAACTTAATGACTTTATTTTTTAAACTGAACCATTTAAAATATAATTTTTGCTTGCATGTTATACTTACATACATAAATTGTGGTTTAATTTTAAAGAATTTTTTACCTAAAATAATTTTTAAAAAACTTAACGAAAACTTGTTTTTTAAACCAAAGCACATAAAACTAAGTTTTTTTACATTTGTGTTTAACTTATTCCATAATATAATTATTTTCGATAAAAAATCATACTTAACGAACCTTTAAAAAATTTAACGAAATCTTAGTTTTTGAACTAAAGGTTTTAAAAAGCAGGTTTTTATACACAGTTTTATATAACTGAGATAAATTATTATCTAATATTTAACGAACTTTTGAAAAAATTTAACGAAAGCTTAGTTTTTGAACTGTACCATTTAAGAAGTTATAAACTTAGATTAATTGTTGTTTAATTATAAAGAATGCATAAAATATACTTAACTTAATTTCTAATCAATTGCACAAAATGTCATACTCCATGAACTTTTAAATACATAAAGTAACTTTATTTTTCTAACCGAACCATTTAAACTTAATATTTCTATATTTGTTTATTAGTTGAACTTGTAATTATGTGTAAAAAATATCGTACAAACTTTTAAAAAGCTTAACGAAACTTTATTATTTAAACTAATTGAACAAATTAAAAGAAATATTTAAAAAAATTAATCAGATTACATTCTCTACATGAATATTATTCAAAGAAGCTTTTACTACAATATACAGTGGCGGACATAAGTTAGCAGATATCGAAATGTTGGATCTAAGACGTAAAAAAACAATTCGTAAAGAGGACTCTTTAATTAATAGAGCCTCAGTGACAGTGCATTTAAGTGCTCTACGCAATTCAAAGAGATCTTTCAACAAAATTCGGTATTGACGTCTCTTCTAGAACTATAAGAAGAATGAAAATACTTGCGTGGATGCTGTATAAAACACATGTTGCCAAAAAAAAAAAACTTAAAGTCAGTCTCGCACTTCTTTTGCCCATGAGCATTTAGAAAGACCAAACATTTTCAGGAAGAATATTCTCTGGAGCGATGAATCAAAATTTTGTAGGTTCGAATCTAATGGAGAAAGTTACGTATGGCGTTCTCCAAACATGTGTCACCATAAAGAACGGTGGTGGAAACATGATGCTGTGGGTAGCATTTTCTGGGCTTGGTGTTGTTCCTAGACATAAGGTCGATGCACGAATGGATTAGTATGCTTGTTGAAGTATATTTTTATATATTATGATTACAAACGCTGAGGAGAATATGCAACTTAGGTGGCAGTTTATGCAGGACAACAACCCCAAACACACCTCACGCACTTTGAGGAGTTGCTTGGAACAGAATACGATTGATGTTTTGAAAAGGCCATCCCAATCTCTATATGGAATAATGTGGAGCAACATATAACGGCTGTAACCCCAAGAATTTAGCTGATTTGTGAAATGAAATCCAAAATGCTTGCTATGCAATTCCGAAGAAGCGGAGAGTGTGCCCAGAAGATGTGCAGCTGTTATTAAAAACAAATATTATAATAAAGTTGTGTTTGTTTTTGTTTTTATAAATAAAATTAGCATTTAGTGCTAAATTACTGTCCGTAGTTTTTGTTTACGTAGTTGTGTTGTGGAAAAAAATCACAAAAATGCAATAAATTAATGAAATTTTAGAATGACATTTCACACGTTTGGAAAATAAAGGATTTAAAAAAATAACAAACAACATAAAATATTTGCTTAAACTGGCAACTGCTACTAAGTGTGCTAACCTCATGACCACCAGTGTATTTGTTAATAAAACTTAACGAAACTACTATTTTATAAATGAAACATTAATGTTTTACTTTTAGTTTTACTTTGTTGTAGTATCTTACTACCCTTTGCATTTATTAGTGGTTAATAACAACCTACTACTTAAATTTCACTATTTATCAAATATCAAATATATTTACTATTTTCATAGTCCTACTTGTCTAAATTAATTATAGCTACTTAAAGTGGTTAAACAAATTCCAAAGAAACAGAAATATTTCGCTGTTATTTGTTGCTTTAAACCAAAATAATTAAATTTACCCAGAATTTCCATCAATTATATTGAACAATTCGCCACATTGCAACATTTGTTCACACACCATTAAAACGATACACAACGATTTTCGTATAGGCTCCAGATACACAGATATTACGCACATCTTTACACAAAACTTTAAGACCTTTACGTAAACAAACAATCACAAAAACACACACACCGATGGAAAGATACAAAAAGCCAAACAAACAAACAATCAAATACAAAATTTAACCGAACAGAACTGAAAATAAGGAACCCCACCACAAAACAAGTAAAAAAGTATAGTCGGTCAAGCCCGACCTTATAATACCCTACACCTAGTATATGTATAAAACAGTTTCTCAGAAATGCGCGTTATATGCGAGATATCACCTATTTTGCACCAAAATTTAGTGTCATGATTTCTCTGAATATAAATATTATATGTGTTAAACTTTATCTCTATATAAATAATTTTAAAAGATTTATGGAGGTTAAAGTGAATGACGGAGAGGGTCTTATATGGGAGTTTCGACTAATTATGGACCGACCATTATAAAATTAAGTATCATTATTTCTGTATATAAGAAACTTATTTGTGTCGAATTTTATTTGATTACCAACATTTTTAAGAAATTTATGACCGTTAAAGAGATTTTCGAAAGGGAGCTACGACTAATTATGGACCGATCATAATAAAATTGTACCGTATTATTTTTATACATATGAAATATATTTGCGTTCAATATTATTTAGATACCAACATTTTTGAGTGAGTTATGCTCTTTAAAGCGATTTTCGGAAGGAGGCCTTATATGGGAGCTACGACTAATTATGGACCAATCATCAGAAACTTCTACCATATTATATTTATATACACGAAACATATTTGCGTTCAATATTATTTGGATACCAACATTTTTAAGAGAGTTATGCTCTTTTAAGTGATTTTCGGAAGTGGGCCTTATATGAGAGCTACGACTAATTATGGACCGATCTGCACGAAATTTGTAGATGTGATTTAGCTCCATTTACTACTTATCTGTAGTAAATTTTGTTTGTATACTTGCATAATTCAAAGATTTATGACCTGTAAACCCCAATTTCGGGAGTACATTTGTATGGGGGCCAGGTGAAATAATGGACCGATTTCCATGAGTTTCAATCCCATCTGTCTTTGGGCCAAAAAAAATATCACGTACCATATTTTATCGAAATATCGTCAAAATTCCGACCTGTACTCTCGCACAAGCTTTACATGGACAGCCAGCCAGCCAGCCAGACGGACGGACGGACGGACAACGTTTAATCGACTCAGAAAGTGATCGGTATAATTTAAGGTGGGTGTTGGATCAATATTTCTGGGCGTTGCAAACATAGGCACAAATCCAATATACTCTCCCCACTATGGTGGTGTAGGGTATAAAAAAGAAGCAAAAAGCTAAGTGCCACATGCGATTTACCACTTGTCGAATGCAAAACCAATCCTACCAATAAAGCGGAATGAAAAATAGTAAAATTGGATATATGGAGCAAAAAAGCTGTAGCTGTAAAGCATCATTAAAGGTGAAGAGTAAAAAAAGAAGGGGAGATACTACAAAATACAAACAATCATTAAATGGATCGAGCGAATCGGCGGACGTAGAAGGGAATCGAGGAAAACTGTTGCTACTATTATGTGTACTTGAGTACACATGTAACCAACAATGAGTGGGCTTGTGATGAGAGGGACAAAAATAAAGAGGAACAAAAATAGAGAGTGTTGTAAGAGTAACAGTAGAAGAACAGCGCATGTGGGGAGAAGAATTCAAATTATAAGAGATATGATTTGCAAAGACAGGGATGCCAAGGCAATTAACATTTCTAAACAAACCAAAGTAAGAAAGTTTAGTTGGTATAGTACCCTACACCCAGTATATGTGTAAAAAAGTTTTTCAGAAATGGGCAAAAAATGGGGTATGGTAATTATGACCTATTATGCACCAATCATTAAATTTTTCTTGTCGCATGACTTCTGTGCATATAAATATTGTTGGTGTTCAATTTTATTTGGATATTAATATTAACAGTTTTAAAAGATTTATACTTCTTAAAGTGATTCTCAGAAGTGGGTCTTATATGGGAGCTTTGACTAGTTATGGGCCACCTGTTACAAAATTAGGTGTCATTATTTCTATATATATTCAACTTATTTGTGTTAAATTTTTTTGGACATTAACAGTTTTAAGAGCGTTGTGGTCGTTAAAGTGATTTTCGGAAGTGGGCTTCATATGAGAGCTACGGTAAATTAGGAACTGATCTGCAAAAAATTTGTAGATGCGATTAACCTTCATGTACAACTTATTTGTGTTGAAATTTGTTTGGAGACGTACATAAATCTAAATGCTTGAGAGAGAGATAAACCTCGGGAGGACATTTGTATGGGAGCTTGAGGCATTACTTCATGAAAATTTGTATACCAACATTTTTAAGAGATTTATAACCGTTAAAGTGATATTCGGATGTGTGCCTTATATGGGAGCTGTGTTGACCGATCTGCACAAAATTTGTAGGTATGATTAGGTTTCATATGCAACTTATTTGTGGCGCAATATGTTTGGATATGTTTATAAATTACACATTTATGTCCTATAAAGCTTTGTTCGGATTATATTTTTATGAGGGCTAGGTGAAATAATGAACCGATTTCAACCAATTCCTAACCAATTGTGCTTGGCCCGAAAAATATTCAGATACTATCTGCAAATTACTTTGCGCACAAATTTGCATGAACAGCCAGCTAGGCAGATGGAAGGACGGATGGTCATCGTTAAATCGACTCTGGAAGTGTTTATGAGTCGATCGGTATATTTTAAGTTGTGTGTTAGAGTAATATTTTTGGGCGTTAAAACATCAGAACAATACAATATATCTTTCTCACTGTGGTGGTGTAGGGTATAACAATACAAGAAGTAATTTTAGATTACAGGATGCCCATCTAGTAAGATTGCAATCATGATTGCAAACATAGATGACGCCATATGACAACCCGTTTTCATACAATTGCCAACAATATGGACAATTTGACAACAAAAATGACATAGTGAAAACCAAGCATTAGTGTGCAAACTACAGGTAGCAATTTTAAAGATATTTCAAACTGAACTAGAGCAGATACATAAGACTATGAATGTTTTGGAGGTTTCACTATTTTATTTATATACTAAAATACATGGCAACCAGGGCTGCCAGATGAATTTCGTAAAAAATCGTCAAAACCCCGATAAAAAAGAAAAAAAAAAATCGTCATTACGAATTTTAAAAATCGTCAAAAAAAAAAAAATCGTAAAAATAAAAATTTACTATTTCTAGTAGTATTTTGAAATTTATATTTAAACGAAAACATGAAAATTCAAGTTTATATAGTCTCTTGTCTCAATTCGTCCATCATATACGGGGACTTATTTTCAAAGAATTCCGTATTTTTGTAGTTTAAATTTATTTGGCTGAATATTCTTTTGACGTGTTGTTCAAATAGGAGAAGTTTTTGTAGAATTTCGCCCTTGAAATTCAGAAATTGTTTCCTCTAAAAATTTTAGTTCCTGGAATTCAGCATTTAAACTTGCTTTTTATGTTTACAGATATATAAGTAATTTCTACTATTGTTTAGAATACGTATACGCAGAGAATTTGATAACAAAAACAGTAATAAAACAAACAAATGATAGAAAATTTTAATAATTCAGAAAATCGTCACTTTCAATGAAAAAATCGTCACTTTGCTATTTTTGAAACAAAATATCGTCAAATCTGATGGCAACACTACAAACAACATAATTACATACTTAAAAGAGAGAGAGAGAGAGAGAGAGTGTGTGTTTTCTTGTACAGCAAAAGATGTAATAACATATGGTATTGTAGTAAAAGTTTTGAAAATTTAAATATTTCTAAAAAAATAATTTAATAAATTCAAAACATTTATGGAAAATAATCAATAAAAATATGAATGGATGTATGCTGAATTTTCTAATAAATTATTTAATATTTCCTAAAATTGGTATTTCAAGCAATAAAAGCTTTTACTGGAATAGAGTATGCTTCATTCAGTCACATTTTCCTGTTGGTATATGTATTTTGTGTTTCTGTTGCTTTAGACTCTTTTGAATGGAGTAGAAGAGTTTTGTGCGGCGGTATTTACATTATTAACTTTTGCTCAAGTGGCCAAAATAATTTTTTAAATGGAAATGAACACAACAACAAAAAAAAAAATGCTTTCAAGCCAACACTGAGCATGTAGTAGTAGTTGTTGTGTATTGGTATTTGTAGTAGTGGCAGTAGTAGAACAAAGTAATAATTTCCAGCAGCAGCAGCCACCAACCGAAAAAAAGAGGTTGCTAAAGTAAATGCGAATTTCAAACATAAAATTATAATATTTTGCTGGCTTTGGAAAAACGTCGGAAGAAAAGCAAATGAAATAAATTAAAATTAATTACATATAACTAAAAGAAATTTTCTGGTTTTATTTATTCTTGAAAAAAAAAAAAAATAATAAAATAAATTAAATTTATGGTGCTTTAAACAAAATGAAACCTATAGTGAAAAAGTGAAAATTAAATTTAAGCAAATAAATAAGTAAAGTGTTAAAGAAGCATGAACAAATTATGAAATTTAAAGAAATTCTAAAAAAAATTAATTTGGTTTTTTGAAAAAAAAGAAAAGTATGATTTTATAACATATTTGTTTTAATACAACAACAAATTAAAGGAAATTTAACAAAAATATATGAAAATTTAGTTAAAAAATAAAACCAAATAAATATTCCTAAATATTTCAAATCAGTGCCTAATATTTATTTAAATACATAAAGTGCTCTAAAAAATACTTTCAAAAATGGATTAAATATTTAAGATTCTTTCCTGAAAATTTTTATGAAAACTTAATCTTGTATTTCTTGTTTTTTTTTGATAAAAATCTTGTTCTTCTACAGTGTTTTCTTTTTTCAGTTATTTATTCCTAAATAATTTTTATCTTCAACTATTCGTTTTTTTTTTGCTACATTGTGTACACACAATAATAATTGCACCTGCGTATAATGTATGTGTTTTAACCAATACGTTTGCATATTTCAACATATGCATACACAAACAAAACTCACACCACTACAAAAAAAAAAAAATCAAACAAACAAACAAACAAACAAAAAAAAATAGAAACATTGTTACATGTGTGTTGAGAGAAATGACATTCATAGTTTGTTATTAATTTCTTTTATAAATTGTTGTTGTTTTCTATAATTTTCTTTAGTTGTTGGTTTTTTTTCGTTTTCCAAGTTTTTTGGTGGTGGCAAAAGAAGCAACGTAAATAACTGTGTTCATTTTTTTTTTTGTTTGAATTCGGTTTTACTTTTTATGGGGTTGTGGATGAAAATGGTTTCATTTAAAGCTTTAGGGAATCCTTAAAATTTGTACTTACATACACAAATACTTACACACGCAGCCATTAACACACATACATACATTCACACATAAACTAGATAGACAGACAGACACTTACATAAACAGACACTTAGATGTACATACATGTTAACTTGCTCATAAAGAGAGATTTGTATGAATATTCATAATCAAAACGAGCTCATTATAACAAGGATTTTGAACAGTGTAACTTAAACCGAATGAAAAAATTATAAATATTAATTTTGTATTAAAAATAAAACCGGCCGAAGAATTGTTTTGGAACTGTATAAAAACAAAACACTTAGATTCCGTTTGCATAAATATTTTAATATTTACGTTTGTTAATATTGAATTCATTTATTAATATTGAAGAAAAACTTTGGCCTAAATAAGAAAAGGTTTTTTAAATAAATAAACGAGTTCAAATATATGTTATTTAGTGGTTACGTTTTTTTTTTTTAGCAAATATTTGCCAAGTGTGACCGTAACTTAAGAAGAAAAATTGAAATTAATTTGGACATAATTAATTACTTTACATTATTACCTCTTCAGAAAAATTTTTTATTTTATTCATAAGATGCTGTTTAAACTGTTGAGGATAATATATTCTCCTCAGACTTGTTTATAACTTCCTACTAATTAATTAATTAATATTTATTTAAATCTTCATTAATTTTACACACTGCTTTGCACCTACTTTTCATAGATTCCACAAGTTTTGAATATATTCAGAGGCCTTCTTGAATTGTTTGTCACATACTGTGAGCGTCAATATAAAATAAACACCGCATATTATTAAAACAAATTAAAAATTTTTTAATATAAATAATATTATATTAGAAAATTTTACTGCATTTTGATGCTGCAAAAACAAAAAACAAAAACCAAAGCGTATACAAATTTAATTGATTTATTGTGAAAGTAACCTTTTCAAAAGTAGTGACAGTTCTTTTAATTTTTCTTTGTTTGAAAGTATTTTATTTAGCTTTATACCCACCACCAAAAAGATGGAGGTATATTACGTTTGTCATTCCGTTTATAATAAAAGTCTATATATTCTGAATCTTATAAGATTCTGTCCGTCTGTTGAAATCATGATAGAACTACGAAGAAAAGACATAGAACAATGCAACTTTTACCAAACATTTTTTGATCTACCGAAATATTTGATATTGAATATTAGTATAAACGGTCTAGTAGGATACGAGTTATAGATCAAAGTTTCAGACTACCTCGATATTTTTCAGGCATTTTTTTTTTTTTTACTATTTTCTTCAAATATAATGCAGATAATACCATGAAATTCTGCAGACTTTATTTTTATTATAGAAAATGGTAGCAATCGATCCACGATTTCTCATAGCCGTCATACAAATGTCTTCCCGGAATATGGCACTATGGTACATAAATGTTTATAGAAAACCCGTATCTATACAAAATTCTGCAATAATAAGTATCATGCAAAGCGAAATCTCAAAACAATATTTTGTTTGCATTGGTCGTTTTCAAAGACCACTTCAGAAATTCACTTAAATGAACATAAATCTTTTGTTAAAATGACTATCAAGTTGAAATTCGACACAAAGTTAATCAAATTGGCGTACCAAATTTCATGACGATCGGTCCATATTTGACCGTAGTCGCCATTTGAATTCCAGTTCCGAAAATCACTTTAATGTTCATAAATCTCTTATATCTGATTTTGTGGTGGATGTATAAGACTCAGCACAGCCGAATATAAACTCTTACTTGTTAACATTCTGCTCACTTAATAAGGGTACCTTCCTCGGATTACGGGCTTTTAATCCAGCTTTATGTAGCCTAACATTTATTGTGTGACTAGTAACAGAAGCACATAAATCCATTCTGAGCTCTTCAGATGACCAAAATGGTTTAATTTTCTTGTAAAGTATTAATTTGATCAAATTGTGACTTGTTTTTACTTCCCGCCTCTGGTATCTGGTTTAGTTTTTCGTGAATTGCTTGTAATTCGAGTCAAATTATTTCCTTGTTTTCGAATCATTAAAATAATTTATTGTTCAAATAAAGTGCAGGGCCCATTATTATTACTTATCTAAACTAAAGGCAATTGAAAACTTAAGCGAAAATACTAGTTGGCAAATTCGGAATTGAAAATATCGATTTTATTATCTTTAACGACCAAATAAATATTTCCCATACAATTTAGGCAATCTGCTTTTGACCATTGCAGAGATTTATGGAATGCTTATCAGCATAGATTTACCATAAGATCATGAGTAGTTTGATATTAACAATTAAAAAAATGCATACATTTTCCAGCATCGTATATAGCAAGTAATAAATAAGCCATTATTAGACCACTTCTAAGTAATGTAATGTTCAAAGCAATGTTTACATAAAGTCTATTAGGATAAATAATTTATTAGGTAATAAAGCAAGCGATTGAATTCTTTTGAACCACAAATTGAATATTGAAATATTATTGGGTGTATAACATAAAAATGCGGAATATTTTCAACTGTTTTGCTTTTACTTTGGAATATTTGTAGAATACAAATTTATTGAAAGTATGGGCCATTGTCATCTTTCTGGAAATTTAAGGATTCCTCGTTAAAACAACTGCTTAAATTTTGATTCTAAGAACGAATAAAGTCAATTTCGGATACCCTGTTCTGAAGTGAAGCATATTCCAGAGAGAGAGAGCGTTCTGCATCGATCGAAACAAATACTAGTCGAACGGAACAAGATCTGAACTGTAAAACGAATGAAGCAAAAATTCCCAACCACTTCTTTGTAAATAGTTTAACAGGTATTGCAATATGTGTCCCAGCGTTGTCATGATGGAATATTGCGCTTTCATGTTAGATCTAATTTTCAGGGCGCTTTTCGGCCACTGATCGTTTTAAACGAATCAATTGCATTTGAGGTAGGTACTCTGAGATGGTCTTGCCACATTTCAGTAGATCAGAATAATTTAGAACCCTTTTGGTCTTACCAAATAGAGAGCATTGCAGTAGCGACACGGAAATTTGACCGAAACCGGTTTTTGCAGGCCGAAACTGAAGTGAAACTAATATGCTGCCAAAAATCGTTAACAAACCGAAAAAAAAAAAATATATTTACAGTGCGCTCGGGAAAACGTCAACTAATTAAAAACGCATTTATCAGATTGTTGAGGTTAACGAACATGCAAATTAAACAACAAAAAACAATTGATACTAATGTGTAAAGCATTCTTATTGTTCTAAAATTGAGATTAAAAAATAAAACAAATCCAAATAAAAACAAAAAAATAGTTTTAGAACATTTTCCTCAGGATTTTTACTTTACTACTGTGTCAGTAAAACTCAAAAGATTTCTCCAGCATTTTGCCATTGTATCTTTACTGACTAATCCAAGCGTTCTTCAAAATTATAACAGCATCTTTCAATATTACAGTTTTCAGAGAATCAATTTAATCTGAATTCCGTGCCGCTTTCACTGCTAAAAGACTTACTTACTAAAAGACATACTTATGAAGGGGACCCCAAAATCAATATGAATGTACATATGGAAATATGTATGGGTATGTATTTTATTTGATGCTAAAGCAAGAATAATGCTTTTTATAGTTTACGTTTTAGAGCTTTTTAGTTTGGTTGACGTTTTGGGATGTTGACAAAATGGGATGTTGACGTTTTCTCGAGTGCACTGTATTTTAATTTGGTAACATGTTTAGATTATTAAAAGATACCCTAAAGTAGCAACACTAAATTGCGCAATTCATAAAGCTTGTTTTTTCATTTGAACGGAGAAATTGTTTTTAAACAACTCTTTTACCGTATTCTTAAATAGTTTATAATAAAATATAAATTTTTGTATTCTATTAATTATATTAAAAACTTGTATCACCTTAAAAATGCCAAAATCTAGGTTTTTTTATAAAATTTTCGGTTTCTGTAGGCGGTCAAAATATGGCTGAAAACCGTATATTGGTATTTGGCCAATTTTTGCTTTAATTCGAAACCGAATATTCGTTCAGACTCTAGTTTTTTTTTAAAGAGAAGTAACACTCAGGCAATTAATAGAACTATATATTAATTAATTAATTGTGTTACTTTCTTTGGAAAGGCATTGGTAGAAGAAGAGTAGGTGGTGAAAGTAGAGAGAAGCTTTTCATATGATAACACTGTAATTGCGCGTTATGTTTATTAGTAGTACAGTATTGCAGCGCCTCTGGTGGTGAGTAGGCGCATTGATCAAAGCTTAATTTATAGCAATTAATTTAATTATTTTACTTCGGAACTATACCATCGAATATTAGTTACGATAGGATAGAAAACTAATTAATTATAAAAAACTAATGTTGTTTCAGTGGCAGCGGCTGGGAATCGTACCCAGGCCACAAATACCAATTCATGCTTAATGATTAAACGCGCTAATCAATGAAGCTACAGCACCCTCAAATGTTCTATGTTCTTAATTGGTATTGATTCATTAAATGTGGATTCACTCATTCGTTCTGAACAAAATATTTGTTCGGACAAAGTTTTTTTCATACATACATATGAATATTCAAATATTTTCTCTCACTCTTAAAAAGAGCGACGTCAAACTTCATATGAAAAAAAAACTTTGTCCAAACAAATATTTTGTTCAGAACGAATGGGTGAATCCACCTTAAAAATTGTTACGAAGCTGAATAAGTGAAGAATGTTGCTCTTACCGGTCAAATCCAAAGGCAGTCTGATTTGAGATGTACGAGTATGCTCCTTATAATATTCTAGTTGTTTAACAAATATTACAAAATTGTAGCGCATAATAAATTATTGTAGAAGTAGTAATATAACTTTGAAAATATTTTCAGATCTTAAATTATTGTACATACAATAAACATACAATATTATCAAAGTATTAATATCTCTCGCAACAAAACCAGTCCTCTTTCAAAAACCACTGTTTGGAGTTCAATTATCAACCCATATACAGTGCAGTGCAGTAACATAGTGTAAGATACATTATAAATATGTATGTTTTTTTTTTTATTAACCCACTCATATTTTTATTTTTAACCTGCATTGTTTAAGTATTTTTTCAATTTATTTGTTAGTTGTATTTAATATTTTTCCAATGTACTACTTTTTTTTCTTCTACTTTTTCGTTTTCTGGTCCTTCATTCATTTAACGCCAAATAAAACAGAAAAGTATTCAATAAGGATCAGTAGTCGTATTATTATTTTGATGCTTTATTGTGTTGGTTTTTGCTCTTGTTGTAATAGTAAACTATTGAATTGGTGTATCGGAGAGTATTGTGTAAACCAAAAACTGTCAGGCATGCAAGGGTGATGATTAAGCTGGCCCATGGTGTTTGCAATATTTTTAGTCATAAGCGCTTAGTTTAATATAGGTTTAATGACTGATATCTGATCACATAATATATTGCCATTGATTTTGTTGTATCGATATCCTCAGATATCAACAGGTTCATACAAGAAAGTCGTGTATATTTTCTTTAAAAGGCAAACTAATAAGCCATTTTTTATACTTATATGTTATATAAGCTTTCCTAGTTTTTTCTTGACTCAAATGACAGCTATTCTTTATCTGTATGAACGCTTTTTTTTATTTGCTGTCTTTTCTGTTTTCCTACGTGCCTTTGTTTGTTTACCGCTGCTGCAGACAGAAGAGGCGTAGTATACATATAATTTTAATCTACTGGCTTTGTTGCATGCAACAGTATAATAAAATTATTTATTTTATTAAAATAAATAGAACTGAAGTTATAAAAATATATTGTAAAAGTAATACAGTGGCTCACAGTTTATTTTAAGCAAGCTCACTAAAAAGAAAATTAACTGGAACTTACAAAAGAAATTGAAATAGAACATTTGAAAGCAAAAATGTTAAAGTCTAACAAACAAAAAACATTTATTGCAAAAATTAACCTTTTAATATATTAAACATAAAAAAACAACAAAAAAAATTAATTTTTTCACCTTTCAGCTTATTTTATGCAGTCAATTTATACTATACCGAAAGATTAATGCAGCGTTGTTGATTTTCAATTTTCGTTATTCTTTTTTCTATTTCTATCAATATTTTCTGTTGAAATGTGTGTCCAATTTATTAACGTCTTGTTTTAATTTAAGATAATTCAAATGAGTCCGCGTACAAAGATAGAATAACGAGAATTGGTTTTAAACCATTTAATGGCCACTTCTAGTGAAAAAAATAACACAAATTAGCGCTTCATCCATGAAAATCGGGTCCATAACAAAGGCACTAAATTTAATTTTGAATGACATCAGAAGCTACATATTTTAAGAAAAGTTAATACAAATCTAAGGCTATCAGCTTCACAACTGGCCTTCGAAGTTGAAGCTGTTGAAGCCTAAGCAAACAATGTTGCATTGAAACTGTTCGTCGTGTCTTGCGCCAACATGATTTTAATTGGTCAAGCTGTGCGCAATAAACCGTTTATATACCCGAAAAACAGACCAAGCAGGTTAAATATCGCCTTGAACATGTTTGCCGATAAATCTAAGCTTTACCTATTCAATTCATATGGCATGTCGTCAGTTTGGCGGATATGAAATACAGAACTCAACAAAAAAAAAAAAAAACCTAAAGGCAACATTGAAGCATGGTGGTGGCAGTGTCACGGTTTGGGCCTGTATGTCTGCCTGGTACTGGGAATTTAATATTTGTTGAAACAACAATGGACAAGTTTAAGTACCTTCAGGACAACTTGTTAGAAAGCGCAGATAATCTAAGTATAAGTGGGTGGTTGTTACACCACATTAGTGGGGAGGGTATATTGCATTTGTGCTGATGTTTGTAACAATCACCGATCAACTCATAATCACTTTCTGAGTGTATTAAACAATGTCCGTCCGTCTGTATGGAAACCAGACTATGTGCGCAGAGTACAGGTCGAAATTTTAAAGGTATTTTGATAAAATTTTCCTCACGAATTTTGTACGAGTCAGATTGAATTTTGTTGAAATCGGTGCATTATTTCATCCAGCCCCCATACAAATGTTTCCCGAAATAGAGCTTTATCGGTCATAAATTTTTGATTTATACACGTATACAAATAAATTTCGCCACACATAAGTTATACATGAAGCCTAATCACATCTACAAATGTTGTGCAGATCGGTCCATAATTGGCTATAGCTTCCATGTTTTTTTTTTAACAAACACAAAATGCAAAGCTTTTGGCCTATCGGCAGAAAACATTCAGAGTCTTTGAAGGGAATCGACCCAGAAATCCTCTGACTGATAGTTCGGCTCACTATGGCCTAGTCAATCGGGGTACTCCATAAGGCACACTTCTGAAAATAACATTGATATATACATAAATCATTCGGTTAATCATTCGTGATTAGTCATAGCTACCATATATGTCATACTTCTGAAAATCACTTTAACAACCATAACTCTCTTAAAAATATTGGTATCCAAATAAATTTTAACAGAAATTAGTTTCATATATATGGTAATCATGACACCCTTTTTTATAATGATGGGTCTACATGGTATGGTTTTTACATATATACTGGATGCAGGATATTATATGGTCGGGTTTGATCGACTATACATTTTTACTTGTTTGACTTTAATTTTAAATGTTTTAAATAGTTATAAAAAATTGCCAATTTTTTCTTTATTAACAACTTTCGATGTTTTCTCTCTAGTTGACAAATAAATAATAGTTTGGGAAAAATTGTTCTGATAATTCAGTAACTGCTCATTTATCTGTATTTGCACCGATTAAGTAATTTAAGTTAAAGATTATCTTTCTAAGTAAATATATATAAACATTTCAAAATTTTCTATATAAAAAAATAGTTAAAGCTTTTAATTTTATTTAAGCATATTTCTTATCATTTAAGCCTTTATTATTCCTTACATAGCCCACTGTAATGTTGCTTGCATAAGATTTCTTCTTTTTTTTTTTGGCATCACTTATGTGCAAGTCTTTCTCTGCAACTTTTCTACATATTTGCACATTATGATAATGAATTCTTGTGCATACATAATCCTTGGCAAATGATTTCTAAATTTATTGATTTTTAAAGTATGAATTTTGAGTTAAAAGGAAAAAAACCACCATTTAAGATTACAAAAGAAATTAATCAATATGAATTTTCATCAATGCCTGATGCAAGTCCTTGAAATTTAAGAGATTTGTTAATAGCAATATGGTAAAATGTCAACAAAAGAAGAAATTAGAAATGAGAATTTAATTACAAATAGTTTTTCTTCTTAGAAATGGAATACATTTGAAATATAATGAAGCATTAAGAAATTAGTTAAATTAAATGTTTGCAGGATATAAAAAACAAATATTAATTAAAACCTAGTTGGATATTTCATACCTTTTATTATTATTATTATGAAAAACAAACCTAGTGAAATCCATAATAAAGACATCTTTGGTTGTCAATAGTCTTTAAAATTAAATGAATATACATAAATATCAAATAAATTATTTTTATTCCTGAAAAATCGAAAGCCAATAAAGGCCAATTGATTTGACAGTTCATATGTTATTAAGCTAACTTAATAGAATAGAACAGAATAGAACTAACTCAATAGAAATGTGGTAGCCAAAATAATGTAACACTTTTAAAAATTAGAAATAAAACAACTTAAAGTCTCACTAATAATAAAAATTGTTTTTTAAATTACCTCACCAGCATTTGAAAAATTTCGTTTATCAAATGGTAATATTGAATTCTACAGTCTAGTTACCCCTACTAGAAATGATTTCTGCATGAATATTGTATGAAATTTTGGTTATAGTAAACAATGCGTTCGAGTTGACTGTGAAAAAGCAGACCTGGACACCAGGAAAAAGTATACAGAAGATTGAATTATTTTCTAAAACATAAGCAACAGCTTAAGATTGACAAATGCTCGTACCACGTATTTTGTAATCCTATTGCAACATCTTTCTATATTCAAAAAATTCCACTGTACACCTCTAATCCTTACAAAATAATTGGCATCCATGTACCATTTGTTTTCTAATATCACTTGAGATAATGTTATTTAAACTCGATGAATCATAAAATGAATGAATGTTGACTAAAAACACATATAAAATCCCAGAATCCTTAAATGGGAAACAAATTGAAGAGAACTCTTGTGAAGAACAATATTTGTAAGACTAGCTCTCATAAAACTAAAATTAATATTCAACGAAATAAACCTAATCTCACAACATATTTTTATATTTTCAAGTCTTAATTAGCAATCCTAATTAATGCATCCCCAGATTAAGCCAAATTCACTAATTGTAAATCATCAGCATGATCATCATCATCAGTGAGACTAAATATATCTTTCGTTTACAAAAATTAGAAACAACCAACGATCCCAAAGTGATTACCTGTGTCACACCTTTATAATGATCTATTTAATCTATTTATTTGTACAAGCTGCATTACAAATGTTTTAATCCAAACTTATTGAATAGAGATCGTTTCGAAAGCCCTACTAAAATCTATACTTATTAATGCCACGAAATTATGTTTATCTATCCATTATCATATTCCATGGTTCAGCATGTGAGTAGTCTTTTTAATAAAATCTTATATGAAATAGATTCAAATCTAAACTTATTATTATTGCAACACAATTATGTTTATCTAACCCTTTTCATATTTCACGTGAAAGATCCAGCATGTGAATAGTCGTATTAGGTTTTCTCCGTAATACTAATTGATATTCATATAATGATTTCTTCTCAATAATGTATTCTAGCATTTGAAAATTCATTAATATCTCTAAAACTATATTAATGGGGCGGTAGTCATTTAAATCCGAAACATTTTTAACTTTTAGTATTGGCAATACTCTAGATTTTTTTCCATTGTAATGCTTAATTGGAAACATTTAAAATAGTCTTATATAAAGGGTGTTTTTTTCAGATGTATAAAACTTTAAAATTAAATAACTTAAATAGGATTTTTTTTTATTTGAAAATTCATTACTTTTTTCGAAAGATAATCTTTTGGCATTATAATTTAAATATGACTTCTGGCACATGTCCACCACGGCTGGCTCGGACGTAGTCTAATTTGAGGGTTAAATTTTTGATGCATTTTTTTTTTCTTTTTGTAAATATAATTAACAAACTTCTTCTCAGTTTGAAGCTTCTTTTGGCTTATCTGCAGAAAACACCCAGAGCCTTTGGCGGGAATAGAACCCGCAACCCTTGACTAATTGTCCGGCACACTATCGTCTAGTCTATCGGGGCACCCTTATCTTATTATCTTATATTCCCACAGAAAATAATCAAACGGTGTTCAATTGCCCGTTCGTAGGACCGATTCACAGGTCCGACGCGTTTATCAAATCAATTGTGGCACGAGCTGTGTGACATGTTGCGCCGTCTTGTTGAAAGCAAAATAAGCCCGAAACAATTGACCACTTGGAGGACAACATTCGCCTCGTTATTGCCGATATATACGGTCACAAATGTTGGAAAAACTCATAGAAGAAGAAGCCAGAACATTATTTTTCGAATAAAATAAACTTCATGATAATTTAAAAAAATCATTTTTGTTTTATTCAAAAAACCCTCAATAAGTATTTTAAACAGAACCATTTTTTAATAATATTTTCAAAATTAATTTGCACAATTTGGCAGCGTTGTTCAGGCGTCCTTCTATTCATGTTGAAATGCCAAATCAAACAAAACATAAATGAATTCATGGCAGACAAAATGGCCGCTAGTTAAAAAAGTGTTGCCAACTTAAAGTTTTATACATCTAAAAAAACACCCTTTATAATAATAAACTTAAAGTTCTATACATCTAATAAAAAAAACACTTCAGCTACATCCCAGTTGATCCAATACTATTAGAACTAATTTTCATAAAAGCATTAAAAGCTTCCAATTCTTCAAGATTAGCAAAGGAAAACTGACCATCATTCACTTCAGGCTGCATATCAAAGGAGGGTTTAGCAATCGGCGTTAAAACATTCTTGCACTTTTAAAAAAGAAAATCTATTATTATCAATTTTAAAGGGTTTAGCTGATTAAAATTTGCAAATTTCCATGTTTCACTCATAATGACAAGGGGTAGTCTATAATTAAAACTAGATATATTGTGTAACCACAGACATTGTATTTAAACCATCTTATACCCAGTTCGATATGTATTTCCGTTTCACAAAAAAACAAAAAAAAAACTAACTATTTTAATCTCTACTAATGACTTTGCATACAAAAAGTCATGGTCTATTACATATATTTTTTATACTAATCCTGCTCCCATCAGCTTTACTTAAGAAAAAAACAGACACACACAGTACTTTACTCAAGTAAAAATAAAAGATTTTAATAGTTTTAGTTCCTAAATCCTTGTAAACTTATGTGAAGTTCATACTTGAGATTGACACTTATATTTCCTGCACTCACGAAAAGGAAATGTCTAAACGATAATAAAAATAAGAAAAAAACTTAAAAGAACCGAAGGATAACCTTCTTCACTTTTCATATTTTTTTTCTCTTTAAATTTCCTATGAAACAAAAAATTAAACTGACATAAAATTAAAACAAATAAAAACATAGTGTATACTAATATATATACATGCGTCTACACAGTGTGGTGAAAAATAATAGCAACGGCTTCTTTATTTTTAATTATGCAAAGAAGAAAAACTTAAAAACTAATAACTTTGTTTATTCTTACTGGCAAACTCAGTGATCAGTAGTTTTCACTAAGAACTTTAAAGAGATTCAGAGAATAAATAAACTATGCCTTTTATTTTTTCCAACACTGTACATATATATGTACATACATATGTATATATGTGCTTAAGTTAAATGATTGTGTATTCATTGTTGAAAAACAAACTGTTGCTAACACACACTAGCAGTAATAATAATAATGAGTGTAAAAGACACACCAAAGGCAGAGGTTTAAAGCTGTGCGGTGTTTTAGTTAGTTAATAAACGACAAATGCCAGTTATTGGTAAAACCAAAATACTTAAAAAAAAGTAAACTGGAACTGAAACTAGTTTAAATGTGGACATTTCTATTAAAAGTCTTTGATGTAAAGCAACTTAAGTCTTACAAATTCTTTGTGTTTCTATATTTCGATAGTACTAGGTTTAATGCAACAGAAATATTGTTTCTAATCAGCCCTATCGTGAATAAAAATTCCACATGAAATTTGTTCCCTTTTCACACTTTTCCAATTAAAATTCAATGTTAACAAAATAAAAGGGAACAAATTTCATGTGGAATATTTATTCGCGATAGGGGTGAATATATTAGCTATTAATAAAAAAAAAATGGACAACGTGAACGCTACAATCTAGAAAAATTTTAAAATCTTCTAATTGGAACAATATTTTTAAAGCTTTTTTTTTTACTAAATTTTACTGATTTTACTATTTCGTTGTTTCTACCTTTTATCGGACATTTTTCCCATATAGATATTCTTGATAAAGAAAAACCGTCGATTGAAAATGTACCTATAAAATTGCGATAGCGAAAGAGACACACTTTGAAAGTCAAAATAAAATATTTAGTATGTATAAGCAGTAGCTTTTTATTGAGTGCAATCCGTCACCACTAATTTCAAATGATCTGATACTGACTACAACAACCCGAAACTATGTTTTAGATAGTAGAACGTGACATTAGAATACGAACAAAGTCAAAATCATATTGTGGGTCATTTAAGAGGCATATTCGAGGTTAGGGAAGCCTGTCGATTGTCTCTAAGCAGTAAATGATTTACAGTTGAAAAGTTTTAGTCTTTCAGGCTAATAGTTGAAATTTTCAAAGACTACTATCGTAAAGTAGTAGAACAATTGGCAAACTGGAATGCATTTTCTACCCTGCCAAGGGCGTCATCAGCAATTTTCATTGTCCACGATCCATCCAGTTGAATTTCGGCGTTATTTTGTGCATAAAAGCTGTAAAGTGTTATTGCTTTTGACTTGTTCCTGATATCTGTAGTTTGATTTTGAAAAAATCACATTTGATTCTTGAGTAACTACATTAATATTGTATGTAATACATGTAATGATTCAGTTGGTTAATAGCGTTAGAGATTAAACCCATCCTGAGAAAATTTTATTTAACTGTTTGACATTTCGATCGGTTTTCTCTAAAATCCTTTTAAATGGTTCAGGATCTATCTTTTCAGATAGTAGTGCAGAGAAAGAAGTTGGTTATTCGATTATTATTCAAATTTTTAATAGAATTAGTGTCATTAATATTGTTCATTTACATAGTTTCTGTTGGCTTAAACAATAGAATAAATATATATAAGTTTAATAAGAATATGGATGACAATACATTATGCAGGCTTAAGCTAGATTTACACGATTGAAATTTTCTTCAAAATTTGCTCTTCAAAATGCTTCAAAATCGTGTAAAAGAAAAAAATTCTTCAAAATTTATTTATTTAATAGTTATTAATAGTTATATAGGCAGAACCTCTTCAAAATATATTTATTTAATAGTTATTAATAGTTATTAAATAAATAATCGTGTAAAGCTAGCCTTAGATTTTTGTCAATAAACTGTCAAAAATTTTGCCATATACATACATATGCCTTAAACCTTGCCAAAGTTGAGCGTATATGACTTATGCATTTCGCGGAAGCCCCTGGCTTCTGTAAAAGAAACTTGTTTCAAACAACTACACATACGATAGTGAACGTGACATACTTTAAAATTCAAAATAAAATGTTATGTATAAATATTACATTAGTAAATTTTTAATTACTTAAATTAGATGTTGATTCCAATGATCTGATATTATTTAGATAGCAGAACGCGATCTACCAGTTATCAAGATTTATTGAGCTGGTTGATATAAATACAATATCTTACAATAAAAACAATATAAAAATGCATACTAATATTAAACTTAAGACACCTTCTTTTTAAAAAAACACTTGTCTATTAATAATTTAAATTTCGGTCCAGATGGAACTTTCTGTATTTAACCTTCGCTCTCATGAAGATTTTTTTGTGCACGGGCTCATAGTATCTACCCGGGTAGATAAAAAACATTTTCATAGAATTATATGGGGCTTTTTATGCTTGAGCAAGAAAATGTTTTATTACTTGTGATGGGGACATAAAAATCGTCGCAAGAAGAGCTAAGCGAGCTTTGGAAGCTCCTTTATCGTGCGACTATGCCTATCAATCGTTTTCAACAGCTTTTACGTTTTATTCGATTTGACAATCATGTTATAAGAGCTGCTCGCCAGTTAGGAGATAAAGCCGCACCAATAAGAGATATATTCGAAATGGTAAACTCAAATTTGAAAGCGCACTTCAAGCCTTATGAGTGCATAACTGTAGACGAGCAGTTGTATAGATATGGAGGTCGCAACAAGTGTACGCAGTACATACCATCAAAACCCGCAAAATATGAAATAAAAATTTGGTGGGTTTGCGATACCCTTTAAATGTGCAAATTTATACCGGAAAAGAAGGCAATTCCAGAGACGTGAACCAAGGTGAGCGAGTAGTGAAAGATCTGGTGGTTCCTTACAAAAACTCTGGCCTGAATGTTACGGTAGATAATTTTTTCACTTCGCTGTCGTTGCTAGAAGAACTCTTGAAATGGATATGTCTATTGTCGGAAACTTAAAGAAAAATAAGCGGTACGTGCCCGAAGAATTCAAAGTCTCCAAAAATAGAGAAGTTTTGTCCAGCGAATTCCGGTTTGGACCAAGCGCAACGATGACGTATTATGTCCCAGCAAAAGGCAAAGCAGTTGTGTTGCTTTCATCGATGCATCGTGATTCGGTTGTGTCCGACATAAAAAAGAAACCTGAAATTATTTTATATTACAATGCGACAAAAGGCAGTGTGGACACAATGGATAAAATGGTGACGAAATACTCGACAAAAAGAACGACAACACGTTGGCCCCTGGCCATGATTTTCAATTTGTTGGGCATTGCAGCCGTAAAGAATTCGCGACGTAGACTATTCATAAACTTTTTGGGAACAAATCTCTGTATACTGCAAATTAGAATTCGAGCCCAGAATCGACTGGTAATCTGCAAATTCTTTATCAAGGCAGCAATTGAATGAGTTTTAGGTATGAACACTTTTGACAATTTTTTGCTCAAACTAATATTTATTTCACATTGAAGATGAATCGATCACTGCACTCGACTGTGGTGATGATTTTGAGGCCAACTGTGAGCCAGATAGTGATTCAACAGATAGGGACTGCGAAAAGAAAAGAGCTACTCGTCAAGAATGCATCACATGTAAAAAAACAATATGCGCTCAATACTGCCTCACGCAAACCAAGTGTCAAGATTGTTGTCAGGATACAACTTTAAAAAAACGCAGCTTACGGTTATAGATAATATTTTCTTTTATTGCCCTAAACTAATTTTTTTATAAAAATTTAAAAAGGTTCCATATGTTCATAAAAGTTCCTATGTATTTACCACGGTAGATATTAATGAGCCTATGTATACAAAAAAAAACAAATTTGAAAAAAGGTTGTGAAAAACTACTTTTAACATATTTATGATGTTATTTCCTAAAAAACAATAAAAAGTTGATAACAAAGCTGAGACCATTTTTAAATTTGTTAAAAACTCGAAAAGTTATTAGCGCATCAAAACCGAAATATCTACACGGGTAGATACTATGAGTGCGAAAGTTAATGCCTGCACTTGGCAAGTATACAGAATATGAATTAAAAAAATATTACACATACCACTTGTAGTACATTTAATATTTTAAGATCTATTATAGAAAACAGAAAAATGAGACCCAATACTGTCTTAAGATAATGAATAATAAATTATGCAATTCATATTAATATAAATAATTTTACATGTAAATAACCGCATATAAAAAGAATTAATTCTTTTAAAATACAATAACAAAAACGTATGTAAGTACTTACGTTTACATTTCTTCACGTAGCCTTTATTATAAACAATATTTTTAAACGTAGAAAATGTTTTGGAAAATTTTTATAAAATAAACGGCAATCAAACAATCATACACATATACACAAAAGTACGTTAGCATGCATACAGGCATCAATACAAAACATTACAACAACAACAAAAAATCATTTATTGAGTAAACCAGAAAAAGCGAGGATATACATAATAGCAACAACAATAATAACAAAACAATAACAATATTCTATATGATTATTTAATCGAAACAATCGAAAGATAGAAAAAGTAGCAACAAGCAGTAGAAGAGGAAGAGGAAACAGCAACAAGCACAAAAACAAAAGAATAAAAACAATAATAAAATTGAAAATATTAACATAACACACTCTTACTCACTACCTTACCCTCCTCGTACTTGTACACGAACTCGTACTCTCACTGTCTCCTTCACTATACTGTACTTACGTACATACATACATACATACATACATACTCGTATGTATCTCTTACTTTTGTCGAACCTAAATAACTGTAAAAATAACTAACGACATGTTCGAATGATTGAGTGAATGGAATTGAATCAATTGTAAGAGTGTCTGTCTATAGGTACTCGTATGTATGGCAAAGATATAGTTAAATCAAATTTATTGAATATTAAATATAAATAAATGAAAAATAACAAATAAAAAAAACAATACAAAAAATACAGATACTGAGAAAAACTAAAACTACGTACATACGTCTTTATAGGGAAAATATACATACATACGTGTATATATAAAATAATATAACAATAATAAAGAAATATTAGAAATATTATAGAAAGAAATAATATAAACATTTATGTGTCGATGATGATAAAAGCAGCACATCATACAAACAAACAAACAAACATACATTTATTAAGAAACAGAGCTGGATAACTTAAATTATAAAGACGACCTGAAGCCTATGGTGAAAGTACTTTTAGGGCCCAGTAGTAGTTAAAGATGCTAAAGGGAACTGGTTTTGCAAATACCGGGTTTCAGAATTTTATTAATGTAATTTGGAGATATTTCGGCATTCTGGGATTTTTCAGTATTTCGAGATTTTTATTTCATATTAAAACAAATTGGTTTATTAATAATAAAAACTATTTATTTCAAATTAATAACTTTTATTCAATATAAATTTGTTGGAACACTTAATTTTCTGTCCTCCTAGCTACATATAATTTTTAAATTTATTAAAAGTTTTTAAAACAAATTTTGTATTTTGCAAACAAAATTAGATTGACAAAAAAAAATGTCATTTCGCTTTTAATTTATTTCTTTGTTCAATTCACAAGTAATGTTGTAGTGTCATAGGAGTTGTATGTCGTCTATATTTACAATGGTTGTACAAATATTGTTTGTAATTTATATATAAATATTTTTACAATATCTATAACATTTTTGTTGGAAGTCTATCAAATAATAACACAACAAATCTATTTTCTAGATTTTATACAAAATGTCTTCTTTATTCAATAAATAATTGTCAGTAAGTGACAAAGTAATATTTTATGTTGAAGTATTAAACCAAAACTACATTGATTATAAATTCTAAATTCATAAACAAAGTATTTGTATTGCAAAGTACAAAATCAGAATATTTCAACAATTTTTACATATGTTTTTCGAATGTTGTATGAGAGTTCAAGTGTTGACAAAAGTTAAAATCCGTTTCTCAATCAAAAATTACTAATTTTTTTCAAAAAAATAAACAAACGGTAACACTCAAATCATAAAGTGATTGACAAATTCAAACAAGACAATAAAATTAATTCATTTAATTTATGAAAAACGATCATTAAGTTTTAATAACTTGACTCAACTGTTAAACTGTCTACATTAATTTTTTTCACGCAATGCAGGAAATATTTTTGACTTGGCACAAAATTGTGTTTACAATCAGATAGTTGTAGCATACAATGTACAACATACAACACTTGTGAATTGAACAATTAAAATATTAAAAAATATAATATAATATAAATTATCGTTCGCTGTTAGGACATCTAAAGCAAAAAAAATCTTAATTTAATTCTGCTACCAATATATGAAGCTGACGAAAAACATCCTTCACAATCAACGCTTATGGCCAAAATTGGTGGCAAATTGTTGTATGCTGATGGCATAAACAAACCTTTCTCACCCTCCGAAACAAATAATTATATTTCTTATGCAATATTTCATTAGTGTTGTGGGAGGGCTTTCAATTACATTCATTGTTTCATTCGTTGCGCAATCAACTTTTTTAATTCATTTCTAATAGCAAACATATCTCGATATCTCTACAATTTTGAATTTTTTTCAACAAATTTTAAAGTGTTTAGTAAATTATCATTCTTATTTGGTTTCCTTAAAAAGGAGATTTCTACTCTTTGAACATAAATAAAAGTGCAACATTGGCAGAGATTCATATCACTGTGACAAATGGCTTCATCTGTTGCTTTAACCGGCTTTAAAATAAATGGTTGTTTTATTATTGTTTAAGTAAAACAAATTCTTTATCTGTTTAACTTTTAAATCAATTTATTCCAAAAATCGTAGACACATCAAATAGTGGGTTCGAGAGTGGCAATCCAAAATTAATTTTATTTCTTTCACATACTTTTGTAAACTTTTAGTTTTGGTTGATGACTTTAGAAATAATTTTGAAATGTTTCTTCGGACCTTTTCAATCAGTAATTTAATGTAGTAGAATCTGTCGGTATATCTCTTTGATTTTCTCTTATTAAAAATGCTAGAAAAGCATTGATTTATATTAAGTGAAGACGTTTTGTAATTGTGTATGTCGAAAAAGCAGTTAAAAACAATTATATCTTTTACAAAAATACTAATTTCCAGGATGTATTAAACCGGATTTCGAGATTGGCATCCCTGGTAGTAGGAGATCAATTTTGAAGAAACGAATTTTCAATGTTTTTCTTATAGAAATTTTCGATACTTTCCATATTTGTACATTTGTATCAGCAATATCACATTAATGTTCAATTAGTTAAGATAAATTATAATTAAAAATAAACATTAAAAGCCAACCGACTTGAGTAACTCCTTGTTCTAAAACCCTACACGACTTAACTCTTCAGGTTGAATGTTGTATAACATTGCAGAATTATTTAAGATATTAATTAGAATTAGTGTCATAAATATTGTTCCTTAACATGGTTTCTGTTGCTTTAAGCCATAAATGTAAGTGTACAATATGGAAATGTCAATGATATAAAACAAAATAAAATGTCTCTCCTTGTACACATATCGGTAATACAAAAACGAATATCGTTGATATATATTTAGTTGTCATCAGCGTAAAACTTGAGTGGCTATGATATTTTGCGGAAGCCACTAGCATGGCATGTTACTCTAAAAGAAAAGTGCCTTCGCAGGGGTTAATTAAAGTACTAACTGGCTCGGGTTGCTTTCAAGTTTATGCAGTCTGCTTTTTGGAACCATTGATCAAACTTTTGGCATTGCTGTCTATTTAACTTGGAAATTATATATGTGTTAGAAAATTTTAATTTTTAATAGTATAACGCATTGTAGTGTTGGCTTCATTTCATATCAATCATCTGTATGTCTGCCTACTTAAGAATCCTGTTAAAGTGCGTGACAACTATTAACAGTCTTTATAAAACTTTCATACTCCTAAACTCTGGTTCCAATTTAATTTAAGTATATATAGGAATATTTTTTACTTTATAATTTCTTGTTTATTCAAAATTTTTCTATACAATTTCTTTATTATTCTTTTCATAATAAAATGCAAATGTCTAATAATTGCCAACGTGTATGTTGTCAATATGCCATTGCAGCATCGCCAATTGTAAAGAGTCGTATTAAATTGTTTATTGTTGCTTTTCGTGTACTGTCTCACACAATATGAATATTTAATTTTAATTTTTAGAGTTTTCTGTTTTTTGTTTTTATGAAAAATTGTTAAACTTTTGATATTTATTGTTAGAAATCTTCTTGTAAATATCATCTATTTAACTCACGATTATTGAGAAATTGATTTCGGGAATTAATCATATTTCTTTTTAATTTCTTTTTAGGAGCTAGAACAAAATTTACAAACATACGTATACAATGTGTTGGTATTCTTATTATTATTATTTTAAGTTGGTATTACTACAAATTGTTATTGTTGTTTTTATTACTGCATCTACCGTTGATTGAAAATGTCAGCTATGTACGTTATTGTTGTCATGATTGAACTTAAGCCAAATAAAATTTTCTCTAATATTAATATTTCGTTAATTTTTAAACTTTGTTTAATGGATCACACTAGTTTTGTACACATTTCCGGAGATATGGAATTCCATTTCTTCCTGATATTTTCATACATACACATTTTGTTTTTAGTTTTTATTCTCCCTAAAGGTATTTAATAGGGGGAATGTACACCCACTCCATAACATAGACTTTGTTTTGCTAAAACCAACACTTATTTAGTTTCGCTGTGTGCTCATTATCCTGCATACATTCCTACAGGAGCATCAGTAATTCTCTGGCATAGCGTAGCATGTAATTTTGCAATATTTCTACGTCAGGCCATAGTACAGATTTTTCCAACTATACAATAAATCGAACCACTTACATGCTTCAAGATTTTGTGGGTATTTCTGCGGTCAAATTCTTTATTTTGTGGCCTTCAAAAGAAGATTTCATTGTTTCATCTAAACAAACCACATTTTCCTAATCTTCTCGGTTTAGATGTTTCTTTGTAAAACCTACCTATTTCTCACAATAGCGCAATTCACAGTTTTGTGCAAATGCAATGATGCAATATCTATTTACCTATTTAGTTTTCATCAGCAATGATGCAAAGACTTCCTGAAGCATATTTCTAATTGTGCTACTTTTTCTCAGGTTTAACATTTCTGTAAATTGCTTGAAAAACATTTGTTTTCAAAAAAATTCTTTTGTATTGCAATTTTACTTATATTTTTTTCTTATTGTGGGAGCTTTAATTTTTTTTTTTTTTATAAAGTGCAGGTCTTTGCAAAACCCATTATTAACACTTTTCTGGACTATGGGCAGTTGAAAATATAAGTGAACATAGAAAAATGGTTTTTATAGATTGATTGTATTATTTTTCTCTTAAAATAATAGTAATAGAGATATCTTAAATACACCATTGAAAATATCTTTCTCAAATATCTTTCTCCGAAAAAATTAACATTTTCCACACAAATTTAGCCAGTTAACTTATAGAAAGCTCTTTACCATAAGATCTTTAATTGTTTGTCAATAAGAATTATGAAAGGCTTTCGTTTTAAAGTTTTTCTTCACCGCATCATTGAAAATGAAGACACTGGTCTTTTTATTATTTCCAACACTGTATATAACTGTTGAAAGATTTATAATTTGATAGTTATAATATTGTAGTGGTGTTTAATATTAGGAACTGTAGCAATATTTGCCTGGCTACAATTTATTGACTGCAATTTAAGACTGAGAGAAATATTAAACCTTACAAACTGTTGTAAGGAAAATATTTCTTTAATATCATTTTACTAAATTGTCCATCTGTGATAAAAAAAAAATAATAAATTCAAAACATACGAGTCTCTTCACATTGACACTTGAGGTTGGTGTGAAAATTCAGTTTATACATTCCTTCTTGTTTTAATAAACTATTGGTTCATTAAAAAAAATATATGGGAAGTTTCTGGTGTTGAAAAGAAATAGGAACCAGCTCTAGATTAAAAAAGATTTAAAATAATAATGATGATAATAATTGTGGTGAGTCAATCAAGTTTATTAGAAGTCAAAAGAATGATGAATATTTATAAAAACTGTAATAACATGAAACATTTTGATTAACATAAATATGTGTGTGTGTTCCCATATATTTTTGCAAGTACTTGAAGGAAATTTGTTAAACATTTCTTTTTATTACTTGACAAACTGTTAAGTGTTTGCAGGATATTTAAGTTTTTTAAGAGAATAAATTATTGAATTTAGTAATTGCAGTTTTTGTTAATAATTTAAATAATCCCAAGTTTAATGGCCTTATCTCAATATATTTAGTTATTACAGAGAAGTTTTTCTAAGACCTACAAATTTGATGTTATACCTATAATAATGTTAAAAGTAATTTTTGGAACAACCCTCCTATCAAATACAACAAATGCCTTAAACTAATTACACGTGCTTTTTACTTAATCCATGGTGATGTACCCCGGTTTGTTCTATCAATGTTTATTAAGTAAAATACAAATAAAAAACTGTGAGGGCTAAACTAATCTTTAGTACTTTGTAAATTTCATAAAATTCCATTTTCTTTGCTTTAACACTTGTTGTTTGTAGTTGTGTTTAAGTCTATAAAACACGTTATTAGTATAACGTTACCTTCATTTATCTCCAGTTATCAGTTGTTGTAGTTTTGTTAATTATGTTTTCTGTTTGTTGCCACTAACAACTGGCAGGCCAGCTAACGTGTTGAAGTGTCACTATTATATAAATAGTATTTACACTTTTATCGCTTAGCAGCTGCTAACGTGGTTTTCTGTTAATATGCTGGCTTAAATGTCAGATTAAATATTTGCTGAAATTCTGTTTACAGAAAAGAGATTATTTGAATTAAGAACAATCATTTGTTGTAAATAGAGGAATATTTGCAGTTATTACATTGTTTACACTTAATGCTTAACCGTAATAACTCTAAATTTATATAAAATCTTTTAAACAAATAAATTTTGCTTAATTTAAAGAATTATTATATTAGAGCAATTGACAATATTGTGCAAATGGTATTGCATCATTGCATTTGCAAAAAGGTTTAGCATATTTTTGCTCTTGCTGTGTATTTTGTTAGTGTAGAGCAAGAATATACTAAACCTTTTTGCACATGAAATGTTGCAATACCACTTGCACAGGATTATGAATTGCGCTATTATGTTTAAATGCATTTCAAGCTCTATCTTAAGAATGGTCTACTTAAAAGTTCAAAACATTTTATGATATCGAAAAAATTAAATACAATTTTTCAAACCGGTTTTTTCAAGAATCATTGATTGAAATATTATGAGGTTTGGTTTCTGAATGCAGAATAGTCTGCTAAATGTGTCCTTAAAAATTTATTGTCTTGGGTAGAATTATTAGAAAGTTGTCCATATATCCTTTTTTTTTTTGCTTTCAACAAAAATATCACAAATAACATTTCAAGATTTCATATGAAGCTTTAATTTTTTGAATTTGTTCTTTGATGGGTGTGCGCGAAGTGACGTAAAACACTTTAGGAAAGTGCTTTATTTGCATGTTTGATTAGGTTAAAAGAAGCGCTTATTGTCAGCAGAAAGTAGTCCTCCAAACTGGGAACACCTTATACAAAAATCAGCAGGTTTGAAGCGATTTGAGGTATGAATTCATATATAAAACCTGCTCCTTTTGGAGCACACTTTTTACTGGGTAAAAGCTTGATATTGGACTTTCATATGAATAAAACAAAATGTGAAAAAGACAAATATGTACAAATATATTTTAGCGACATTTTTTTCAAATTCAATTTAGTAAAGCCAAATTTTTTGCATAATTTGTTTTTTAGACTTATGAATTAAAAAACTTTTTTTCATTCGTTTTGTGTTTAATATTTTCTGCAAAATGTTTTGTTGCGAAAATGCAATTAATTTTTTATAATAAACAAATTTTTCGAAAAAAAAAACTTTAATATGAGAAAAAGCTCATTTTGTGAAAAAGCTTTATTTTTAGGAGCAATTTACATAAGTATATTGTTCACAAAAGAGAAAGCGTGGACAATTTGAAGGCTTAGTTCTCCGCTGACCAAGTTTATATTCAAAAGACAAAAATGAATAAGCCTGACAATATATTGTACGTTATTGGATTTGCCTGTAATTGAAAAGATCATCTAACCTTTCATGAATGTATTTTTCGAAACCCAAATTTATGAATTTTTTTTCGAGGCGAATCTTTATATTAAGGAATTCAAGGTTGTTTTGTCAAACATTTATGTTTTGACAAATGTATATTTCTGGTTCAAACATGTTTGGGAAAAGTCTGTATTTTTAAAGGAAGCAGATATTTTATTATTTGATTAAAAACAAAGCTGTATTTTGAAGTTTCGTTGGTAGTAAAAGCTTGTTTTCAACAAAATATGCGTGTTTTACTGTAAAAAGCTCTTATTTAGTAACATAAATATGTAAATAGTTTTAAAAAACAGGGGCAAATATGTAGCACAAGTAAGCTTTTTATTTTATTTTGTACAGTATGTAGTTTTAATCAGCTACGAATTACTTGTTGTTACTTGTTGCTGTCATCGTAAGCAGTGGTACTAAATATAAAATAAATATATGTAGGTATATAAATATTTAGTACATACTTTGGTATTTTAACATAATTATGGTGTTTCTGTTGTTATTGTTACCTACTCAAGTGTAAGTGGGTCGGTAATGTCATTATTATATATTCATTAAACTTTATTAATTCCTTTTAATAAATAATGTTAGATATTAATTTTAATTTAAGTAATAAATAAAAAACAAAAAAAAACAAAACATTTTTTATTTAGAGCTATTTAAGAGAAAAACATTCAAAGTTTTTCGTTAAGAGTCCATGACTATTTAACGATTTTCTTTTCTAATCTTCAGAGGTTTATTAAAAAGAATTTTACAAATTTCCTATAAATTACTAAGTCCTCAAGGAGAATACAAAATATGTGTTCTTGTTTTGCTAAAATACAAAAATTCATTAGAAAATTCTTTTCAAAAATGTAGTTTACAAAAACTAACTTACTAAATTGAACCAATAAACGAATACTGACAAAGAAAGAAACAGCAGCAACTAATAACAACAATAAACAGTAACAAACCCGCACACTTCCTCAATAGACATACAATGACAAGATCTCTTTTTTTTAAATTCTTGCAATTTTGTTATGAGAGCTCCTACTGAAACTCTTACTAACACTTGCACAACATGCAACCAAGCGGGTAAAATGTGCTGTAAATAGGCCCTGCTAAAGGCCTTATTTTACAGACACAAGGCATTGCAAAATGATTTCAATTTTAAACGGCGTGCCATTGGCAGTCAAGGCGTTTTTCTAAATGACTGATATAGGACCTGTAAGGAGTCCTGCCAAGTAATGTCTACATGACTACATGACTACATATGTACTTATTCCTATTAAAATGGCAGAAAAATATAGCTCCATTGTAGGTCTACTGAAATAAGTATTTTAAGAAGATTAGGATACAATTATTAATAAATTCAACATAGAATAAAATAGGTGTTTTTGCACTTTGTACCCTACACCACCATAGTGCGGTTTCTGTTGATGCTTGTAACGCTCAAAAATATTACTGTAACATCAACATTAAAGGACACCCATCGACTCAGAATTAGTTTTTGAGATGCACTACACTGCCGAGAATCGGAATCACTTTGTGAGTCAATTAAATGATGTCCGTCCGTCCGTTTGTCCGTCGGGCTGGCTGTCCATGTAAACCTTGTGCAGAGTACAGTTCGCAACAGCGCGCCGCGGCGGTTGGGGTTGAAATTATTTCATCTAGCCCCCAAAATATGGGTTTATCGGTCACAAATTAAGTGACCGATATTAAAGTATTAACCTATACTATAATATGTTTACTTCAGGGAAAATTTTGAACTATACAGTGGGGAGCACAAATCATTACATGTACCCTCTGCACTTTTATTGCATAAAAATAAACAATATAAAATGGAAAATAATTATTTTCGAGAAATAAACTATTTAAAAAAAAAAAAAAACAACTTGTATGTTGCACAAGTGTATCTTTTCATATATTTGCCTAAAAATATCAAAGTTTGCCCTTAAATTTGTATGTGTTTGCTTTGTTAATGATTTAGTTTAATATTAATTTAATTTCATGCGGTAAGCACTTTTTGCAAATTATCCAACACAAATCAAATTATAATAAAATTTATAATTAATAATAAATAAATATTTAAGAGCCATTGAGGACAATAATCTAGTAATGACAAAACGTGTCATTTCCAAGCGAGTAATAGACAAACGGCTTAAAGTAAGTCAAGCAGTGGTCATAAGAGTCCAAAAGAGGCATTATATTGTTTCCAAAACACAAATCACAAGCCCGAAATGTTATTAATGAATGCTGAGGCACGTTTTAGGACAACACAAATTTAGTGCGAAATGTAAAAAATGATATAATTTTTGACCAGTCAATACGACAATATAGGATCTAAACACTGTGCGCTCCATTTCTTTAATATTTATAAGGATTGAATTTTTTCATATTTTTTTCTTCAAGCAAACGGTGCACCCTAATTTGCATACGTACAGACTTGTATTTTTGTATACTTAAGTATTAAGGTAAAATGCAAATATTAAATGAGGTACTACATATTTAATCCACTTGATATTAAGCAAGTATCCAAATAAATTTTGGCACAAATAAGTTCTACATGAAGCCTAAGTACAACTACAAATTTTGCGCGGACCAATCCATAATTATGATCTTCCCATTTAAGTTCCACTTCCGAAAATCACTATCACTAAAAAGCATAACTCTGTTGAATATGTTGGTATCCAATTAAAATTCAACAAAAATAAGTTTCATATATACAGAAATCATTACACAAAATTGCAAAATCATTAATGTTTTTTAGAAGGTGATGCAAACTACCACAACATTGTGCTGAGATAAGGCAGGTTGGAATTTCTTTTAGAAGGCCCACAAAGCGCAGCCCTAGTAATATTCGCCTCTGGAAAGCATGTGTTGTTTAATATTTAAACAAACACTCTTTGTATGTATTGTATGCTGACATTCATTCACTGGTACTATACTCGTATATGTAAGTGAGTGTAAGTCCAAGTACAAAATGGGCGTTTAAATTAATGTAAAATTCAGTATTTTGTAGCAGAGTTGGTTGCGTATGCAGTAGGTTGCACCTAATTACTGTGTTTTTGGTTAAATAGGTTAAATAGTTGCTTGTCATCTAAAAAATTCAGCAAAATTGGTTAAAGTTTAGAGGTTGCATATTTTACTTAAAGTTTCGAGAAGACGCTTATTAATGAAACTGGTTGCAACAGTTTTGTTTCGTTTTGCTCAGTATCTTTGTTTTAAATTAACTTTCTTCAGAATTATTTAAAATTTCCTACCAACCTATGTCTTTGTCTCACATCCCAGCATACCATTCTAGGAGCGCTCCGAAAAAGGAGTCAGAAAAGAGTCCAACTAAAAAGTATTTTCGGAGCGAAAGAAAAATTTGCTTAAAAAATTAATTTTTTTTTTCATTTTTATATATTTTATTTAAATGAATTTCATTTTATTTTTTTACTGTAAATACAATCTATTTAATTTTTTCCCATTTCTAATTTAGTTCATTTATAAATGAATTCCCTTTTTGTTTAACTAAAAACAATTTAATTTTTTTAATTTTTCGTATTTAAAATTACAATGACTCTTTTCTGACATGATGTAAGAGCTCTTTCTGAGCCCAAAAAAAAAAACCATCTTGAAAGACTATTTTCTGCCATTATCTAAGAGCTCTTTCTGACGGACCATTTTCGAATGTAATGACTCTCTTTTCTGAATGTTTTCGGAGCAATAATTTTGGCCTCATAAAGAGCACGAACGCTCCGGAAAAGGTGTCAGAAAAGACTTTTTTCGGACTCATATGGCTTGCTGGGATAATAATAAAATTTATTTCGAGCTCCATCTGTTTTTAAATGTTCTCTACACCTTACGATTCATAAATCCCACTAGTGTGACACATATTTGTATTCCTTCTTGGTTTTTTCATGTATATTGTTTTTGTTTTTCGGTTTATATTAAGTTATTTTCTTTTTCTGGGAGTTGTGAGGTCACTCCGTAACATGGACTTTGTTTTGCCTTAACCAGTACTTGACTGGTTTGGAAGTGTACTTGGAATCATTGTCCAGTGACATTTTTTCTCTGTCGTATATATTTTTTCATTTATCCAATAAATTGGACCAACACTAGATAATGAATAACAATCACATCATTAAGGAACCTTTTTCATGTTTTGGATATACAAACCTAGGGTTAATTTTTTTCATTTGGAGGCCTTCTAATGAAGGTTTTGCCATCAGAACCAAACAAATTCATTATCCATTTCATTTGACCAAAACATATGTCCTAAACTTTGCTCAATATAGGTGCCTTCATCGGATTATGGGTTTTTAATTGAGCTTTCTGAAGCCTATTTCTAATTGTGCGACTAGTAACACAAGTTCATAAGTTAGTTCTGAGCTCTTCAGATGACCAAAATGGATTTTTGTTTGCTATTTACATATTAAACACTGATCAAACCGTGTCGTTGTTTTACGCTTCCTGTCTTTAGTTTAAGTTTTCTGTGAACTTTTTGAAAAACGCTTGTTTTGAGATAATCTGTTTTGTTATTTCACTCTTACGTTTTCTTCGTCTTCAAAGCTTGAAATAATTTATTTTTCAAATAAACTGCAGTTTTGTAGTATCAGTAGTTTGACAGTAAAAATTAACAAAATTTTTAAGTTCTTCTGTTTCGCTGCATTGCTGCAAAATTGTCCACTACTCTATATACTAGATAATAATTAAGTAATTAACCGTATATTTCTAAAGGTATGGTCACATTTTGGCAAATATTTACTTAAAAAATGCAACCACTTGTTTTAGCACAAATTTGTTTGACGTTGTTTACTCTTACAAGAGTTTTGCAAGAACAAACAGCATCAAATAAATTAAGACTAAATATTTGTTGTGTCTTGCCCTAAATAAACGAAGTTTTTATTTTAATAAATAAACGATTTCAAAAGTATTTTATTTAGTTGTTACGTCTTTTTCGGCATATACATATTTTTCAAATGTGACCGTACCTTTAGTAATGCAGACGGTATGTAGTGGTCCTTGAAAAGTAAGTATTGAAAATTTGCCATATTACTGCCAGGTTATTGCAGATTTTTTGGCCCCAAAGTTCCAAATAAGTGCCACCCTAACACACAGGCAGGGTTGTTCAAGTGTTGGCTGTATATTATGTAAATACTCAATGTTATTGTTGTTGGCCTTTGCATGTTTTTGATGTCAAAACAACATCATCAACAAGTGGGTTTTGTTATTGCTGTTGCTGCTGCTGCTGTTATTGCAAAAGTACGCTCTATTATAAATATATGTACGAGTATGTGTGTGTTTGAGTGATTGAGTGTATGTGAAGGTCTTTAGCATTTTAGTAATAATGTTCCTGTACTTGTATATTTTACTTGTTGTTTATTGTTATTTTTTATAAACATTATTTTCAATTTCATATGCAGGTATTTACTTAGATAATATATTTTTTTATTTTTTGTTGTTTTTTTTTTACGAGGCCAGTAGTGAATTTTGATAAGTAGTGTGCACTTTTTTTTTATTGATATGTATGTGAAGAAATTGTAACATGAATGTAAGCAGCAGGATTTTGATTTCTTTGTCTAAAAGCATATTGCAAGTAGAAATAAAAGAAATTATGTATATATAGAAATTGTCCAGAACGCGACATTCGTATGCCCTAGAAGTGAAAGAATTACAGCAATATTCTTAGTAAAAACAAGTAAGAGTTTATATGCGGCTGTGCCTAATTTTATCCAGCGGTAAAATTGCAAGTGCTTCCATTTGCAGGCCTTATAGAAGACCTGTTTACACATTCTGAACGATTCGATACTTATTCCACTATGCCTTCTCTCAGAAGACCTTTCATACACATTCAAAATTGCATTTAAAAACAATGTCAACAAATCATGCAGCCTTATTATGAGTGTCGTTTTATTTTTACGACAACGACTCTTTCGTAATTGATTAAAGATAAAATTAAATTTACATGATCAAAGTGCTATTATTTTTGCCGGCACTGTATATAAATATTAAAAATACAATATTCTTTACACTTTAGTGACTCTCTATTAATTACTGCCAAATATTACATTGTTTATTAGGCACTAGTTTTATGGAATAAATAATTGCCATGCCGAAGTATACACCCTATTGAAATCAAAATAAAATGTTAAATTTGTTTATTATATCGACAGCTCAATTCCAAAACATGCTAAGTCTAAAACGTGAGTTTCGCAGGAAAAGCTCCTAAAGTTTACAGGCGTTATCTAAAAACCATAAGAGGTAAAACTTAATTGTTTATAACTAATTGGACCAGCCAATCACAACCAAAATTTGACAGAATTTAAGTTGAAAAAATCTAAATTCAAAAACGCAAAAAAATTAAAAACATGCTAAGTCGACATAGCATGGTTTGGAATTGAACTGTCGATATGCAGCAACTGCGATCTTTCTAATCTCAAGATTTAAATTGATATACAAATTTAGTGGCTAAGCCTATTTCAAAATAAAAACTTCAATGCTTTTCATTTCAATAAAAATTTCTCGTTGAAAAAACTTTTACTATCAGATTTTAAAAAGGACAATTTCGACAGCTCTCGTACTTTCTTAAAGTTGCTGCTGTTTTTTGCTTTCCTTAACTTTATGCATGCCACTGTAAGTTTATGTGTAGAGGAACCTGCAACAATTATACAAATTGTCACAGAGGTCGTTGTTATTTTTGTTGTTGACAACGTTATAGCCGATGATGATAATGTTGTTGATGTTTATTTTGTAGAGGACAATGTTATTTTGGTTTTGACATTTTTTTTTATTGTTGTTCACATTTTCATTTTCATTCTCATGGACATGAATATGACTTTTTTTGCATTCACTGTGATTAACGTGTTTTCTTTATTTTCTTGTCGTTTGTTGTACCAGAGTATTTTTGTTTTTGTAACAACGAGAGTTGAATTGTAGTAATTACATACATACTTATAAGCAGACATACATATAAATGTATGCTTGTATTGGTTTGGTTATGTGTGTGTCCTGTTGCATTATTGTATGTTTTTCAATGTGCTTTCGTTTGTATTTGAAAGTCAAGGTTTTTGATTCTTGTAAAAATGATTCACATTGGTAAATATTTTATTCATTTAGAACATTTAGTTAACAAAAAAAAAAAAAAAAAACAAAAAAAAAAAAGAATAAAGATGTTTTTCACTTTTAATTTAGTTATTTACTGCAAGGTTAGTGGAGGTTGGAATTGAGGCTGTTAGTTGTTGATTTCATATGGACAATATTATGCATCAAACTGATTTTAATTGCAAAAAGGAAAACATTTTTATAAAAAAACATTAATTAAAATTAAATTTTGTTTAATTATTAAAAACCAGACACTCTTCTATGAAAGAAACTGTCTCTATACAAGATATTTTTATATGAAAGGAAACTATCTCTATAAAAGACACTTTTTTATAAAAGAAAACTTTCTCTATACAAGACAATTTTCTGAGAAAGAAAACTGTCTCTATACAAAACAATTTTCTGTGAACAAAAAACAGTCTCATTACTAGAAACTTTTCAGTGAAAGAAAAGTGTCTCTATACAAGACACTTTTCTATGAAACAAAACTATCTCTATACAAGACACTTTTCTATAAAAGAAAACGTTCTCAATACAAGACAATTTTCTGTGAAAGAAAACTGTCTCTATACAAAATAATTTTCTGTGAAAAAAAACAGTCTCATTACTAGAAACTTTTCAGTGAAAGAAAACTGTCTCTATACGAGAAACCTTTCTATGAAAGAAAACTGTCTCTATACAAGACACTTTTCTATGACAGAAAACTGTCCCTATACAGGAAAATTTTCTGTTAAAGTAAACTGTTTTGAAACAAGACACTTTTCTGTAAAAGTAAACTGTTTTGAAACAAGACACTTTTCTATGAAAGAAAACTGTCTTTGTACAAGACAATTTTCTATGAAAGAAAACTATCTCTCTACAAGACACTTTTCTATGACAGAAAACTGTGCCTATACAGGAAAATTTTCTGTTAAAGGAAACTGTTTTGAAACAAGACACTTTTCTGTGAAAGAAAACAGTCTCTATACAAGAGAATTTTCTATGAAAGAAAACTGTCTTTGTACAACACATTTTCTCTGTGAAAGAAAACAGTCTCTCTACTAAAAACTTTTCAATAAAAGAAAACTCTCTCAATATAAGACACTTTTCTATGATAGAAAACTGCCTCTATACAGGAAGACTTTCTGTTAAAGTAAACTGTTTTGAAACAAGACACTTTTCTGTGAAAGGAAACTGTCTCTATTCAATAAACTTTTCTATGAAAGAAAACTGTCTCTATACAAGAAGATTTTCTGTGAAAGAAAACTGTTTGTAGTATTAAATTTTTCAATACTTTATTCATACAGTAATAATTTGTTATTTTTACGACTTCATTATATTGATTTAAATCTTTTACTTCATATTGCTGCCAAACCTTATATTGAATATTTCGGCAAATACTCTTTAATTTTATATAATTTTTTCAAATGTTTCTTAGCCTTTACTTGTCTTTATTCTTCTTAAATTTTCCTCTCACTATCATAAAATTTTCTAAACTATTTCTTAAAAATGATTTCTCCATTAAAAAGAGCTCATCAAAGAAACAATGCTGTTAAATTAATTGTAATTTAAAATACAATTAAAACTTGAACCTAAAAATAAGACAACAAATATCTGAAAAGATAAACTTCAGTGCAACAATAAATCTAAAACAATATTGAACTCAAACAATCAATCAATCATTTAACTAAAAATTCACACAAAGATACAAACAAAAACTTGCATTTAACTCAACTAAAAACTAAACATTCTGCAAACGTTAAAAAAAGACAAAGACATTGCAACAAAGAATTACATACAAAATTTTTAAATTTTCACAACACAACAAGTACAAAAAAATTTGATCAGTTTCAAAATTACAAAACATAAAAAATGACACATAATCGTGAAAATTTACGTTTAAGTTTGCACGATTTGCAACAGTCCACAACAGCACCCATTAATACATCATCCAGTGCATCTAGTGTATCGCAATCCATGTCAGTGATAGCAAATCAGGCCATTACCACGGTGGCCAATAAATTTACTAAAGGTGGAGCATATCAAAATGATAAATGCGAGAGATTGAAAAAAATGACATCGATAACATGCTCAGATTCTGAAGATGATTCCGAGAGGCGGATACAGTTGGATGGTGGCGGTGGAACAAGTAAATGGAATGTTGGTGGTTATGAAGGTGTAAGTTTGAATAGGTTTGCTTCCCCGAAAGAAAGAAAGGGAAGAGAAAAATGTTTGCTTTATTATTTACTTGGTTTATTTTAAGCTCATCTTAAAATCATGAAATTATTTTCTTTAAAATAATTGTTTATTTTACTTTTCCTTTCCAGGATACCCGCACTCACATAGTTCAAGAAATATTCCGCAATGAACAGTCTTATGTGGAGTCTCTGCAAACCATGGTCAATCGTTATTTAAGGGTTTTAAAGGCACCCGAACATGCTGGCATTATTGAGGCCCGCACGGTTGACGAGATTTTCTTCATGGTTCCCGATATTTTGGAAATACATGAGAAATTTTTGGCGGAACTGCGCAACCGTTTGGACAACTGGGATACCCAGCAGAAAGTGGGTGATGCTTTTATGGAAACGGTAGGTTGGCTCTTGTAAATTACATATATTGTTTTACTTTTAATACAAAATATTTAAAATATTTTTAGTTTTCCAAACTCGAAGTTTTGGAAGTTTATACTTCATTTGTAAATAACTGCAGTCGCGCCAAGAATGCCATACGAAGCACTAAACATCAGAGGCCTTCATTTGCAAAATTCTTGGAAACCACAGCTAGAGAACATAAAGGAAAGCTGACATTGGATTATTTGTTGATTAAGCCAGTACAAAAGTTTCCAAAGTAAGTTATTAATATGATTTTCAATTAGTGAAGTTTAGCATTTTGTTGAGTGAATAGAAAAGCTTTTTGTTTTGAGCAGATTTATTAAATCTTTCTCTTAACTCTTTCAGTTACGAGTTACTATTTCAAAGACTTATCAAGCACACCGATCACGATCATCCCGATCAGAAGCATCTACAAGATGTCCTAAAGCTTGTCCACGACATTCTAGTGCACATCAATTGCAAGGAGCGTGAAATACTCGAAAATGGTCAAAGAGAAGCAACACTCAGAGAGTTGGAGGGCGTGATTGAAGGCATAACAGATCTCATAGCGCCAGATCGACAATTTTTACTATTCGATTTGGTAACAATGCCATCAGGTCAGGGCGCACGCAAAGAAAGAGGTTTCTTTCTCTTCAACGATCTCTTGGTGTTGACGAGCATTAAAAAGCGAAGTGGTACCATACGAAAACCCAATACGTAAGTATTTTATTGAAAGTGATAATAAATTTAAAAGAATTCTGTGTAATTTTTCTTTTAATTTATAATTATTAAAGAAGCATTTGTCCGGGTACAGTGGCCTCAACATTGGATACAAATAAATACAAATTTCTAACCAAGATTTCTCTGGATTGCTTGGAAATTGTGAAGAGTAAGTTTTCCTTTGAACATTTGCTTGGAGAGTGTATAAATATTTGTAGAATCTCTTCCAGCAAAAGATGAAAATCTGAAACGCATAATGACTGAAATCGAAAATTTGGCCGAAGATTGCAATAAATTGCAACAAATCACTGACATAACCGCCTCTCTTAAATATCCTCATCAGTATTTGGAAGATGTTATCAGAGAACTGCACCGTGATATACAGCGCCAATTGTCGGAGAGGCAAACAAATGATGCTCAATTGAATATGCTCGAATTAGCTGTGAACTCACCGTAAGTTAAAGATTGTGATTTTTTGGTAATCAGTCTTTTGGTAATCATTTGGTTATTTACAGAAATGGTACTCAGAAATTATCCATAGTTTTTAGTAAGTCTGAAAAGAGAACCCAATGGGAGGAAACATTTAACGAAGCCAAACAAAAATTAGGTAACATCTCTTTAATGAATTCATTCATATCTGTGTTCTAAAAATTGCATTTTTTTTTAACAGCCGCCACTTTAGAAAAACATCCCATACCTGAATTTTTAACCTCCATACCCATACGTAAAACTAGAGCTGGTCTCCAATTCACCTGTGCCGCCGCCACTTTAAGTGAAAAACATGATGTCTGGGTTTGCAATAGTGACGGTTACGTGGGTCAAGTGTGCATTATGTCCTTACATCCCGAACCGAATGTGACCAGTTGTAATGGTGTCTGTAATGCTCGTATTCTCTGCGTTGCTTCTGTACCTGCTTATAATGCTCATAAATCTTCCATCAAATCCAACTCCTCCAACGAAGAACCCTCCACATCGTTGTCATCATTGCAACAGCAGCGTTCCTCATTACCCCCCAATAGTTATACTCAACAGTTGTTAGATTATCGTAAGAGCATTTCACCCAACTATTCCACACCTAACTCGGCCCTTGCTACGCCCGAAAAGAAACGTAGTGATAAGACCCTAGCCAAAGCATCGGCTGCTGCTGCGGCTGCTGCTGCGGCTACGGCTGTGGAAACAGCATCAACGTCAACGTCAACAACGGCAACAACAGTGGCTGGCAACAGTAGTGATATTCAATTAGATTTAAATTTAAGTTCTAGCGATGAAGAGGCTGATGCCAATGCTGCGGCAGCTAGTTTGGGTGGTGGCGCGTCTATGTCGGCCGGGTCTATTGGTGTGCCATGTGAACGTATACCAAGTCCTGCGCCTTCAACACACACTACTGGCTCAACGTCTACAGCCTCCACGGCGATTGTTGGCAGTAGTGGTACTCTATACCATGGTCATCAGGTGAGTTGTGAAAATATTTTACGAAAATAATTCTGAGATACCAGATTTTAGAGATTATTTATTTAATTTATTAGAAACTTACTTTTAGGGGCATCTGCTAGTTCAATCCATATAAAATACATGAAGCTATGTTTGCTAATATACATCAATACCTCACTTGTCGTCGGGGTTACGTAAAATAAAACACGACGCAAATTAAACCAAGCAAAGTGAACTAAGATTTTCTATAGCAAATCATTTTAAGATCAAAAATAGGTTCCAGGGTTACAAAAATAATAAGTCATCGGCTTTCTTTCACAAAAAAAAAATAGTCTAATGTTTGCAAAACAATTTTTTTTTTTCAAAGTAAAATCAATTTCCTTGTCTGTATTACTTTTTATATCATCAAATAAGCTTTTTGCTTTTTTTGACATACCATTTTACTTAATGGTATTCTCTGCGCAACTTGATTTTCAATTCAAATAGAAAGCAAGGCCTCTATTTCGACCATCAAAGCACTTCTTGTACGGGTCATCGTTTTCGAATCTAATATTGTTGCAGATTTTACAAAAAATAAAAAAAAAAATAAAGACTCGAACCCAAAACAACGCAACCTTGAAAATCTAACGACGCACGGTGAAAATTAGTACTAATTAAGCAGCGACGCAACTTCGAAAAAACGAAACGACGCAAAGCGAGGTATTGGTGTACTGGTAGATTAGTGCATTTTTAGAAATCAATATTCGTAGCGATCAACTGTTAGTTTAGGAAACAGCTTCAGGGAACGAAACGCCTATTAATGTCTTTCAGACAACTGATAATAGGGAGATCGATAAGCATGATCGTTTTGGTTTCGAGATTTGTGTGACTTTGTAGATAAATAGTTTCTGCACTTACAAGGTTAAATCCCAAAATTGTTGTTATTTACCAATTATAATGATTAATAAAACTTTATAATTATACCGTACAGGGTATATTGGATTTGTGCTGATGTTTGTAGCGTCAAAAAATATTAGTGCAACAAATTATAGCGACCGATTCAGAATCGCTTTCTGAGTCGATTAAACGATGTCTGTCCGTCCGCCTGCCTGGCTGGCTGGCTGTCCATGTAAACGTTATGCGCAAAGTACAGATTGCAATTTTGATTCAATAAAATTTGGTACATAATATTTTTTCATCACAGAAACGATTGAGATTGAATTTATTTGCAATCGATCTGTTATTTCACCCAGGCCCCATACAAATGTCCTTCCGAAATAGGGTTTGTGGGTCATAAATGTTTGATGTCTGCGTGTATCCAAACAAATTTCACTACAAATAAGTTATACATGAAGTCTAATCACACCTAGAAATTTTGTATAGATCGGTCTATAATTGAGCACGGCAGCTATGCTGTAAGCTCCACTTTCGAAAATTACTTTAAGAAGCATAACCCGCCTGTTATTTAAATAATATGTTTCAAGTCATTTGGTTCAATTTTATGATGATCGGTCCAAAATTAGTCATAGCTACCATATAAGACCTATTTCCGAAAATCACTTTAACGGCAATAAATCTCTAAAAAGTATTGATATCCAAATAAAATTTAACACAAAAAAATTTTATATATACAAAAACCATATAACGATCGGTCCAAAATTAGTCATAGCTCCAATATAACTCTTCTGAAAATCACTTTAATATGCACTAATCCTTTACAAGTGTCTATATTGAGGAATTTAAGGCAAATAATTTGCACAATGTACAGAACTTACGCTACTATTGGCGCTCCCATTGCTTGAAACTACTCACATAATCGGTGTAAAGTATTATATGGTTTGGCTTGACCGACTATACTTTCTTACTTCTTTTTCTGTAAGCCTTTTGAAACAATATTATATAGATATTTTTCACAACTCTTGAATGGGATTTTCCTAAATTAGTTCGTAAATTTCCAACCTCTTTTAATTTAATATAAACTGTTGATTTCATATGTATTTATATTTAACATAAATTATTTTGTTTTCTCTTTTTAGGATTCAAATCCTGAAGAAAGTGATGGCAATCAATCAACCATGTGGATTGGTACTGAAGACGGTTCTATACATGTCTACAATAGTACCGATAATATACGCATCAAAAAGAATCGTATCAAAATTGAACATCGTTCGGCAGTCTATTCCATACTGTAAGTATATATATAAAAAAATATATTTTACTAATTTCCTTTTACTAATATTTTGTAATATGTTATTTTGTTAATTTCAAAGTTATCTGGACAATCGTGTCTTTGTGGCTTTATCCAATGGCGATATTTGTGTGTACTTACGTGATGGCATCACCTGGAATACCACTTCGTCGCATTGTTTATCGATTGGCACCGCCACAAGTCCGGTAACAAAATTACTCAATGTACATGGCAAGCTCTGGTGTTCAATACAGGGCATTATCAAAGTATTGGATATTGATACATTGGCGGTAAGTTCTTACAAATATTAAAATTATTCTATTACTAATTTGTTTATTTTGTTTTGAATATCCTTTTAGGTGGTTAATCAAATACAAATATCCTCGGACTCCAAGCCCATAACAAATATGTGTGTTTCCAATAATTACGTATGGATATCAATACAAAATTCGGCTCATATTAAATGTTTTCATTCCAATACGTAAGTATAAAAATTTCCATACAAAAGTATACAGGTACTTTACGAACTGAGAGAAAATAGTACCAAACCATTTACAGTTAATACTTATATATATCTAGTAATTCTATAATGTGTATTTCTTTTCGAACGAATTGGCCTATGTTTATACTGGATATTTTATATACTAATTATTAATATAGTAGCTTTTTTAAGGTCTGGTCCTTTTTTGAACCCATCAGTTTACGAGTATAAATAAAATAAAATAATTTTTTATTAATACTCGCGTGTTCTTTTTTTTAACCAATTAGTTAAAAATTAAAAGATACCACATTCGTTTATACTTTTAATCTAAAGTTGTACTACAGATTCTAAATTTGTGTACTAATTGTAGGTTAGGTATTATTGAAACTTTTTTGTGCGAATTAGTTTTGTTTCAGTATTTGTTAAAGTAAAAAAATTTAAAAAAATATATTTGTTATTTGGTCCTTTTTATGAATGAATTAGAAAAAGGTAATATCTACCCTATTTCATCGATGCTTGGTACTTTTATATACAAATGCGTATAAAAGATCTGGTACTTTTATAAACTCAGTCAATATAAAGACAAAAAGTACCAAACATTTTTGATTTTCTAGCTAATTCTAAATTTTGGTAAAACTTTTATTTTATTAAAATGATAGTAAATTTTGTTTTTCTTATTATTATTTTCTAAACAAATTTGCTTTAAAAAAATAATTTATTTACAAAAAGTACCAAATACTGGGTACATTTTCTTAGACGAAGGAAAGTAAATTCAATTTTTTTTTAATGCAGTAAAGTAAACAATTTCTAGATTATTTGTATTTTCTATCTGGTGAATAACAATTTATTGTAAATTTTAGTCAAAAGTACCAAATGTTTGGTACTTTTTCTTAAACGAAGGAAAGTAAATTCAAAATTTTTAAAGCAATTAAGTAAAAAAAGTTTCACATTATTTGTACTTTTTATCTGATGAAGAAAAATTTATTGTAAATTTTAGTAAAAAGTACTTTTTTTCGTTTAAGTACATTTTGGATATAAAAAGTTACCTTATTTTTTGTTCTGTGAACGTATTGCATACTTTTAAATGTATTTTATAGGCAGGAGGGTATTTTTTTCGTACATGATATTTTTATGTTACTAATTAAAGATTTTGTTCTTTGTACAGTAAATTATTTTAAGACAAAAAGTACCATTTTTTTCTTTTTTACTTTTTATTATACAAAGTTTCACATACACATTTTGCACATGAAGCACATAAGTTCCAGTTTGTACCATAGTTTAGTACTAGATACGTTGAGGGCGTTATTAAAAGATTTTGTCTTTCTTCAACGGCTTAGTTTACTGGCAAAATTGATCAAACGGTTGGTACATAAAATGTACCAAAAATAAAAAAAGAAAGAGATTTAAAATTTCAGTAGAAAATTGCATCCAATCAGAAATATATAAGTCAGAAAATGCTGATTATATACTTTTGTGGAACAATGTTTTTTAATCCGTATTGCTATATTGCAATTAAAAATGTGGTTTTATGTAGGTTTTATGTAGACTAATATTAACTTTTATGTTAAATAAGACTTTTGTAGAATAAGATCCTTTTTGAACAAACATGCTTAAGAGCAAAAATAACTAATTCATGGTACTACTTGCATGTTGAGAAAAAAAAGATTATAAGCAATTAAGAATAATATCAAGTACTAAAGGTAGATTAGACATTTTCTAGGTACTAATTTAGTTGAGGTCAGAAATTACCAAATTTAAAAAAAATCATAAAAAATATTTTATTTCTCTATAAATTAATAAATTGAAAAAAAGATTTTTAAATTTTAATTATCACTTTTTTTTTTAATTGCAGCCATCTATTAATCACTGAAGTTAATTTGGCACAGGCTGTGAATAAAATGCTTTCAAATTGTGATGAAATTATACGTCAACATAAGGCTGCTTGCTTAAGAGTCACCTCACTACTCTCCTGCCGTGACCTAATCTGGATTGGCACCAGTGCCGGTGTTTTGCTTACCATACCGGCGCAAGGTTACGACAAGGGCACCACCAATGTTGTGCCCACTGGCATACCTCATGGCCACACCGGTCATGTACGCTTCCTAACATTTGTAGAAACTTCAGGCACCTCTAGCACCAATTCCAGCACAGAAAGCTCGTCGAGTTGTAAAACTGAGGCTGATTCCTCTTCTTCGGCTGGCTCGAAATCCCCCAAACCCCAAAAGGATAATGCGCAAACAAATCCAGCGAATGCCAGTGGTAGTACTGCAAATATACTCATCATTTCGGGAGGCGATGGTTACGAAGATTTCCGGAATTCCGGTGCCAATTCATTGAGCGAAATTGCTGGCCGCGAAGACAGCACGAATCATTTGCTGATATGGCAAATTTGAAGCCGAAAACGTAAAAATCGTTGGCGGGTTTTACTCAAACGTTGGAAAAACAATAATTAACACATGTACACATGCACAAGCACAGCATAACACAACAATTATTTAAACAACTGCGTTTGTTGAGAATTACTTTTGGTCAATAATAATGATGATGATATTGAGGATTGGAAAACAGGAGTAATGCATTTGTTATCGATTTTTTTCAATTAATTTTTTTAGCCTAACTGTAACAAAAACACAATAATATTTAATAACTTTTTTTGAACACTAGTTTCTTTTAGAGGTCTGTAAACATTTATTGTTAAACGAACTGCAAACAAATACATATGTGCCAAACTAGGTTTTTGTTTTAAAGTGTAACATTTTTGAAAGGTTTTCTTTACTGTATTAGAACAAGGTTTTAATTTTTAGCAAAAAGGAAAAGAAAAAGTTAATAGTAAACCATGGTTTCAAATCATGAATTTTATTTTTGAAAAATTTACACACACACACACACCCACACATACATATAATAGATAATTTTTAAGGGGAAGTATACCTTAGGGTTTAGTTAAAGTTGATAATTTAAGGGCTTGTAGAAACAGAATCGGAAATTATTAGAAGTTTTAAATTATTTTATAGTAAAAGCAATTGGTTAAAATGTGCAAATAATTAAGGATTTTTTTATATGGATGCGAAGGGTTTCGATTTTTGTTAATTAATTTTGAAATTGCTTTTGAATCTAAAGCATTTGTAAATTATTGAGTATTTTGTAAACCCTTTGCTGTTTTTCAATAGTAATAATCTAAAAGTGGCATCTAATAGTTTTGTGTAATAAAAACTTGCTGTAGTCATTTAATGGATTTCAAAACTTAAACTCTTTTTTAGAAATTTCAAATAAACAGAGTTAAACATAGTTTTTGTTTCATATCTCAACAATTTATCAACAGATTTTGCTGACTTTGAATTGTAGAATATTGAAAGGTATATTTGTAATATTGATCTGATAAATAAGTCCGTAATTATTTAAAGAGCTTTGCCAAGTTGATTTCAACTAACTATTATGGTAGAAAAGTACCATAACTAGGGTACTTTTACTTTTGCTTTGGGTTTTAGTTTTATTGGATAATTGGAAAATTTAAAAATATTATATATTTGTATATGTATATTTAAGTACTTTGGTGAGCAAACCGGAGCATATAAAATGCTACTAAACGCTTTACAAATTTTATTTCTGGTACTTAATTAACGATTTTATAATGCTTTGATCGCAGTTTATACCTGGTACTTATATGTATAAATTAATAATTTGGTAATTTTTTGACGCAAAAAAGTCTTGTCGCTTTAATTGTGATAAGATAAGAAAGGTACCTGTTGTTAAAGGTACCTGGTACTTTTATTTATTAATTAATAAAGTAGTACTTTTTGAAGCAAAAACCACTTGCTACTTAGTTTGTGAATTGGATTGCCTTAAACATGAATTGCCTTGTAACTTTTGCTTACTAATTGAATATCTTGGCTTTTTTTGATGTAACTAGTTTCTGAAGAAGTACTTAATTATTTTGTTTTCCTTATCTGCTAAAGAAAAACATATGCTTACTTTTGTAGAAACATTTCTACAGTAATTGGTACTTCTTGGAAATTTAGCACTATATAAAACGAATGAGATTAAGGAGATAACTTAACCTAATTGGTATAAGTACTTGCTAATTTGAAAATGAAAAAAAATTAAAATAACTATTGTAGTTAAAGGACTTTTTTTTAGAAATAAAGAAACTAAAAATTCTTTTTATTTATAACTTAGTACTTTTTATAATGAATGAATGGGAACGCCTAAACTCTTTTAGTACCTTGCACTTCAATATGCTAATTTAGGGTATTGTTTTTTTTTTATACCTCACATCACTATAGTGGGGAAGTTATATTAGATTTATGCTGATGTTTGTAATATCCAAAAATACAAGTCTAATACTAAAGTATACCGATTACTTCAGAATTACTTTCAGAGTCTACTAAAGGATGTCCATCCGTCTGTCTTGCTGGCTGTGCATATAGTACAGGACGCAGTTTATAAGATATTTCGACAAAATTTATTAGCAGAATTATGTTTGGCTTAGGGACGATTGGGTTTGAATTTGTTTTAAATCGATCCATAATTTCACCTAGTCCCCATACAAATGTGCCTCAGGAATAGGGCTTTATCGCTCATAAATGTTTCATTTATACATACATGTATCCCAATAAATTTCGCCACAAATAAGCCTACACATTTTGTGCAGATCGTTCAATAATTGACCATAGCTTTCGTATAAGGCTTACTTTCGAAAATCAATTTAACCAGCATAACTGTCTTAAAAATAATTCAAGATCTAGTTTATTCTTATACCAATTACTTAAAGCTCAAAAAGTCACATATTTAATTGTATGCTTAATCTAAAGTTATATACATATGTAGGCAATATATTTCAAACTGCAATATTTGGGGAAATATCTTTGGGGAAAATAATTTAATGCCCCTAAAAAGCTCAACATAATTATTAGTTATTTTAACTTATATGCAAATAATTTTTCAATCATCAAATTCTAATATCATAGAAATTACTTACAACTAGCTATACTTCCCCTATAAGTTTACATACACATAAGCCTGCCCACGTTCCCGCAAATATTTTTTTTTATATAGAAGAAATTAATGGTTTTAAGAAAAAATTTTTTGAACAAATTTTTTTTGTTTGTCTCTGAACAATAATTAATTGTAATGAATAAATAAATAAATTAATAACTAAATAAACATTTAAAAATTTTTAAAAACTAATTTTATAAATATATAACAAAAACATTAAGAAATCATTGTAAATTTTGTTTATTATAAATAAAAATGAATGTAATTAGTATTAATATAAAATACTATATAAATTTACAAAACAAAATGTTAAATATATCATTAATTTATAGATGAAAAACAAACAAAAAAAAAAAAAAAATAACAACAAAAAAAACTATTTTAAAATTTAAAATTTTAACTTAAAAATAATTGTTTTCTTTTAAAAAATTTCTCTTTGTCTAAATAAGTTATTAATTTTATATGTTTATTAAATAATGTTTTAAATAAAATTAAATTGTACATTTTATATTTAAATTCCATTAAGAAAATCAAATATTTATATTAACCTAAAACTAAATTTAAAACCTATTATTTATAAAAATAAACACAAATAAAAAAGAACAGAAGATTTCTAAAGTTTTAAACCTGAGAAATAAAATACTTAAAAAAATATTTACTTAAATAAAATTGGTAAACTAAACAAAGAAAAATAAAATGAAATTTTAATTGCAATTAATTATTTGTAATTTGTATGTTTTTACTTAAATGTTGTTAATGTAACAAAGAAAAATTTAAAAAAAATTTCTCTTTTGTTGCCTCTTTTGTAAATATTATATAATATTATTAAATTAATTATTAATATACATATATAACGAACAGCAACTGAAATTAAGTTTAATATTAAATGCATTGTTTATAAACACAACACTGTAAGAAGCATAAACAGCAGAATAATTATTTAAAATTTACAATTTGTTCGAATTTATTTATAAAACAAAAAAACAAAAAAACAAACAAACAAACAAAAACAAGAAAAACCTGCAGTTGTAATAAATATTATTATTAATTATAAAAACCTTAAAATTCTTAAAAATTACAAAATAAAAAATAAAAATTGTTTAAGAAATTAAAATAAACAAAGCCAAAGCTGTATGGCAGTGTTACATTTGCAAAAGATGTTTATACAATTTAGAGCATATTTACAAACAAAAATCTATTAGCGCACTTCACAATCTTGTGCAAATGGTATTTTATTATTGCATGTGCAAAAAGTTTTAGCATATTCTTGCTCTACGCTAACAAAATACAAAAGTAAGAGCAAAACTATGCTAAACATTTTTGCAAATGCAGTGATGCAATACCATTTGCACAAGTTTGTGAATAGTGCTATTCTATTAATGACACTATTCTATGCTGCTCATCATTTAAATGTTTTCTTAAGGTACATTACATTAATTGGCAAAACAAATGAAATTTGTTTTATAAAATACCAATTGTTTTAATTGGATTTGATTTAGATTCCTTAACAAAATCCCAGCAACAAATTGTTGCTGCAATCTATCTAAATTAGGGCTATAGCTCTTTAACACTTTTTGCAAATATCAAAAAAACGGCATAGTTTAGGCGGGTAGAACATTAAAAGTTATTAATAAAAATATATGATAATTTTTTCGGATCGTTAAAAAACTTCACGCAGTATTCGGGTTGAAGTTTGATAGCAACAATTTTTAGCTCTTATACGTATCACTTAAATACTATTTTAGAATTCATTCACTGCTTTAGATTTAAAAAATTTACCATTCGTTATATATAAAAACCTGGTTCAAATACCTCATCAGCCATGTCACAGAACTCAATTCCGATCGAAAAACGAATATTTTTTCGTAATGAAACCGAATTCGATTTCTAAAGTGGAATTGTTATTTTTTATGATTTTATGCTGAAAAAAACTCTTACTACTAATTTATAATGACAATTAAATTATTAATTTTATTATTTCATTGTTTTTTTTTTTTTAATTATCTCATTGATATTTAAATAAAATGTTAAAAATTTCAAAATTGTTGCCAGCTGCAGCCCTTAAATTTCTTCTAGTCTTCGTAGCTTTTCAACTGCGTTTTGATGTCTTTGTTCATTTAATACAGCAACAATTTTAAATGCATGATTGAAAAGAGGGTTTAACCTCTCAAAATTAAATTATTTGAAGTAATTTGCATTTTTTTTTAATTTGTTTTTTTTTTTTTTTTGTAAACAATAAAAAAGTCATTGCAACTCAAGGAAAAGTGTAAATAATATTTTGGGGAATTATTTATTATAAATGTCGTATGTAATTTTTACAATTTGTATTAATATAAACAATTATATAATATAAAGCAAACTGCATTTAATTAAGTTTTATTTCGCATTATTAGTTCGAAGTAATTTTGTTTTGCCTGTAAATTCTCATTGTTTAGTTATCGGGTCATTAATCGTAGGGAAAGACAAAAAATTTTCAGTGGTGGACTATTTACGAGTATGAAGAAATTGTAGACTTAATATACTAATATTCCAAGTCGACTTTTGTTTGGCTGGAAAACCAATAAATGCTTTTACCACTGAAAAACAATCGAATAAAAATTCACAACAATCCTAAAACTGTTTGGTATTTGCACCATCTTGATAAAACCCTCTGGTGTTTTTGTCTTTTAAAGACGAATTTTGTAATTTGAATATCAATCTCAAAAAGTGTTTGAAAAAAATTAACGTAAACAAAAAACTCGGATTTAAAACGTAGATATGGTAGCACCAATTTTGGCCTTAAAATAATAATTAGCAGGCATTTTTAAAAAACTATTTCAGCCATATTATGAGTGTCGTTTTGTTTTTACGACAACAACTCTTTCGTAATAGATTAAAGTTAAAAAATTTGTTACTTTAATCTCTTACGAAACAGTCGTTGTCGTAAAAACAAAACGACACTCATAATATGGCTGTTTATTTAAAATGTCTTTGTTAGCGATCTTTTTGTTCGCTTTTGTTATACTTTTTATTACAAAAATCATATGCTTTTTGTTTTGGTTTATACAACGTTACCATTTTTAAGTAAAAAACCGAGAGTTAAAAATTTTTTCTTTTTTAGAATAAACACAATCGATTGGAATCTAGAGAACATAGAGTAAAAGCGTTCGATATGCAAATACGGAATTGAAACCATTCCGATCGAATTATATGACATACCTGTATGTTTAAAGCGATATGAAGCTATAAGCAATGATACGAATTTCATAGATTGAACCATCACTAAATGTCTAGATCTTTTAAAAGAGTTTTCAAAAATACACCATTTCCAAAAAAAAAAAATCATGCAAAATTAAAAAATTTAACAAAATAAACGCAAAAGTTGTAAAACGTGTTTTTAAAAACTTTTATTTAATTTAGAAATCATGCAAATTGTTGCGTGTTAATATATTATAAAGTAACACAATACGACCAGCGATATGGACCTAAGTGGGCTGTATTACACGGCCACCTGCTGACCTAATATATTATGAAATTTCTTTGTTTGATTGCATTAATAGAAGATGCCTTTCAAGAAAATTGGTTTATATGTTCAAAAAAATTCTAGAGTCTGGTCAAAGTATTTCAAAAAATTATAAATTAGTGTTAAAATTCACAGTAATATTCCTAATGTCGACTAACCATTGCATAAATGTAGCAAAATACCAAGCGAAAAAAAAATATATTTCGAAGATTCCATGCTCTGGCTATTACAAAGGAATCAAATAAAGAAAGCTATATATATATATATAATATATGATAACTGGAAAAACCTCATCACCAGAAATATGACTTTGTTGAGGAATTAATAAATAACTATGAACTTCTAGTTGTTCATTAATTTTAGGAAAACTTATTGAAACACTCGTAACCATATTCAGGTACTTTTGAAACAATAACAAATTTTCCAAAATAAAAATTAGAATCATAGCAATGTTCGGTGAAATTCAAGAGCAATTCTTGCTATTTTAGTTTTTATTCTTAATCCAAATTACCGAACTAAACTTTATCCAATTTGCCAATTTATAGTACATATCGCACCCTTAATAAAAAAGGGTTACAACTGAAAATTTTTCACAACTGACTTTTTTCCATAAATTAATTCAGAGTACACATCTCTAACTACTGCAAAAATTTCTTTCACATCACTATCTTCTTTAACTGGAAAAATACAAATTTGTCTATTTTTATGTTCAGTGTATTGCTTGCGCACGTTGAACAGTTTTTTGTGTCTCCTGAAAATTTGAGTATTTAGAGTTATGACCCTTTTGCATTTAGGATGCGATATGTGCAAAATGGTACGATATTTGCTTTTCCGATGAAGAAAATTGCAAAGGCTTGAAACAATCATTGACCGAATTTCAAAAAACAAATGTGTGTTCTAGAAGACACTGGGTAAAAAAACCTTCAATAATTCATTTGCAACAAATGAGTAATATATGTGCCGAGCAACCAATAAACAACAAGCAACCAGTGTTTAAATCATCGCAAACATTAAACTTACAAAGAAAAATAAATAATAAAAAAATATTTAAAAAAAAATTCATTTAAGGTTTTAGAAATTCCACGCTTCCCTGCGTAAGTTTTTTTTTTCGCAAAATGGCGGGAGACAGGTGTTTTCATTACTAAAACGTTCTTGGCCACACCTTGCTACTATGCCAAAAATTTGGTTATAGCCCTAATCTACATATCACACTTGTTCCTCAAAAGAGTAACAACTCAAAATTTTCCAATTTTCACTTTTTACAAAAAACCAAACCACTGTAAACATGTCCCTTTGATTTGTCTTCTCTTCCGTGAAAACACCCGTTATGACTCTCTTTGTGTTGTTAGAATAACTGCTTAAGTCTCAACTAAAGGGCGACATTTTTAGTTGTTTGCAAGAGCTTAAGCAAAACAGTTCAACCGTGTGAACTTACAATTTTTGTTTTCCAACGTTGTAAGAAAAAACATTTTCAGTACATTGTAATACAAAAATATTGTCAGACATCTAACAATCGTGTAAACATATTTTTTTTGTCATTGTAAGATTGTTTTAAAACACCTGTAATTATCATATGTGCAAAGATTATGCTTCTGTCAATGGCAGTGTTGTCAGAGAAATTATTCTAAATATTTAAAATTTTTAAACACACACACAATGCCTTATAACGAATTTGACAATCTTTGCCTTACAACAGTCTGACAATCGTGTGAACTGACAATTTCGATTGACAGATAATTTCATTGTGTGACAACTGTGTGCCAGTGAAATTCTAAGGCTTTCTTACAGTCGTCTTAACTAACAATTTTCTTTTTACCAACAATTTTTCAATGTCAGTACATTGCTAGCACATTGCTAGATCTGACAACATATCGCACTTGTTTCTCAAAAGAGTAACAACTCAAAATTTTCAAATTTTTACTTTTTGCAAAAAAACCAAACCACAGAGGTCATATCTACCCACTATAAAAATTTCCCTTTGATTTGTCTTCTCTTCCGTGAAAACCCCCGTTATGACTCTCTTTGTGTTTTTAGAATAACTGCTTAAGTCTTAATTAAAGAGCGACATTTTGAGTTGTCGTTGTTTTCGACTGTCGGCGGTTTGCATAAGTTGTGTTTTAATTTTGAGTCATTACTCTTTAGTTCATATACTATGTAGGTAAGTTCAGTTCAGTGTTTAAATTCGTGTTGTTGCCATTTTGATGAAAAAAAATTTTTTTTTTCAGAAAAAAGGGTTAAAAGTACTTTCTTTTTGAAAATCACTTAAACTGACCACTTTCTTAACCAAGCATGAATTTTGGTTAGACTAAATTATTTAACAGGAGTCCTGAAATGACCACATGAAAAATGGCCAACCAACGCATTGCATGCTTTACAAGTAATGGGAACGAGAATAAATGACTTATTGCATTTCCCGGAAAGCTCGGCAATTTAATTAATGTTTAACAAATACGTAAAAAGGTTAGTATTTTATAAAATGGCATTACAAGCGATACATATTTTGATATCATTTACTAATAAAAATAACGTTACTGCAGTCATTATACCCTACACCACCATAGTGGGGAGGTTATATTGGAGTTGTGCTGATGTTTGTAACGCTCAGAAAATTCGACACAAATAAGTTTGTTATATACAAAAATGATGACACCTAATTTTATAATGGTCGGTCCATAATTAGTCTTAGCTCCCATATAAGACCCTCTCCGTAAATCACTTCAACCTCCATAAATCATTTAAAAGTATTTATATCGTGTTAAAGTTTAACACATATAATATTTATATTCACAGAAAGCATGACACTAAAGTTTTGGATGATCGGTCCACAATAGGCTATATCTCCCTTACAATGCCCATTTCTGAAAAACTGTTTTATACATATACTAGGTGTAGGGTATTATATGGTTGAGCTTGACCGACTATACATTTTTTACTTGTTTTTATATATTTCTATTTTGATTTTCCATTTTACCATTTTACAAAAACGCCAGTTATGTTTAAAAAACAAATAATTAAAGAAACTAAAGTCTTGCCTCCAGGTGGCCGGATTTTATGTGAACAACGCTTTGGTAATTATACAAATATGTATATGTATATGATTTTGAAATTGTGATATGAAAAAGCGGCTGTTTTAAATTAATTGCATAGTTATAGTTAACTTTTACTTCTTCTATCAAGGCATCGCAATGGACCATATTGGTCTCTGGGTGAAGGTGTGAGGTGACTCACACCAGCCTTCCTACCTACCTACCTACCTACCTATAGTTAACTTTTAAACGTTTTTAAGTTATTGCTAAATCAGAATCACTGCAGAATATTTAATGCCATTTAAAAAAATGTGCCGCAAAAACTTAAACAAACTATGCAAAGGAATCGGACATGTAGGGTACAAGTGTTTGAAAACGAATTGTGCAATATATCTACTGCATACTAATAAAGTCTAAACGATTACTTGGTTACAGATTAAACCAAAAATTGGTTTTCGACTGGTGTTGTTTTTTTTTTTTTTTGAATAAAGGGGTTTTTAAAGGTTTTAGCCAACCAAAACATAGTTTGAAGTCATTCGCATACATGATGGAATTATATAAAAGAATTTTAAAAATTAAAACTTTAAGCTTTATATTTATATTTTATCGGTTTAAAATTTATCAAAGTTACAATTGGTAACATTTGGCTTGCAAAATTGATTTGGGGAGAAATCTTAATCTTTCAAAAGTTAATACAGAAAAATTAATATCAAAAATAACAAAAATAATATTTAATAACGCAGTCTGGAATCATTATAAAGAAGAGGCACAATATTAAATAATATACAGCACTAAACATTTTTTAAAACTCAATAATTCTAGAAAATAATTCAGAAACCAGAAACTGTTTCGCTGAATAAATATTATTTTTTTTACATGGGTGTAGCCAAGAACTAGAGTTTTAGTTTTCAATATGGGTCACGCTTTTGGGCTTGCAAATGTAAATGACATGTAAATTTACAATCATTTTTGGTTTTTCATCCTATTTCAAAGCCATATATATATTCTGAAGTAAAGCATGTGCAAATCTTATCATAGTTTTTAATTTTCATATTAATAATTCCTTTAAAATTAGAAAAAAAAACAAACTCAAGCAGTACAGTGTGGGATTATTGTTTGATAAAACGGGATCAGATTTCAAAAATGTGAATAATTCCGCAAAAATCGGGATGTATGGTCATGTTCGTGTCAATACGTATGATAATTATTTAAACAAAATTACTCATACGCCACAAGTAATTAATATAAAATTTCATTTAACTACAAAATTGTGTAAAAATTTCAATGATTTTATTTAATTTTTTTGTCTAAATTATAGATTTCGTAATTATTTACACTTATAACCCTATTTAAATGATGACAAGATTAAACCTTATTTTTGTTGCATTAATAAACAACAAAACAACCCCACCGAATTTTGGTTTCATATCATTCAAGCTAAAGATATTTGCTCAATATAAATCAATAAATAAATAAATAAATTTTACAAATGGTTGTACAACAAACAATTTTACAATAAACATATCATACATATTTATTTGTTGTTAATTAAAAATGATTTATTTATTTCCTTGTTTACTCAGAAAATCCTTAAGAAAGCATTAAATATTAATTATATCCTTATGAAAGCAACAGGCTTGGTGAAACTATGGATAAAATATACAAATATAATATAAAGTAACTAACAAGTTTTTGTATAAAATATACTAACTTTAAATATTAATGGTTATTGAAAAAAATATAAACAACAATTCAACAATTGTAATTAACAATCATGTTATAAATATTTATGTATTTGTTAAATTATTTGTAAAACAAAAATTACAAAGATTCTTTTTTTTTTAAATGCATATTTAACTAATGAACTGACTTGAATATTTTAAATTTATTTTTTGAAGAAAACAACTCAAATCTTTTTTTTTTTAGTAAATATATATTAACAACTTTTGCTCTCCAGTTTAAAGTACTTTTTGTAAATTATATGTTAGAGAAAAATGTTTGATTTAAACCCTGCAAATAACGCGACTAGTCCATACATGCATGTAAAGACTAGACCAAAGAGGAGTAGGAATACTCTAAAACTACTCCAAATATATGAAAAAAGGTGGTCGATTTAACATTGCGATGTGCTGGGATTAAACCATATAAACCATCAGAGTAGTCCCAAAACTACTCCATGGAGTACTCAAGAGGGTTAGTTTAAAACAACAACAACTCAATATGCAATCGTGTTAACACGAAACCATGTCGTTTAACTACAAACTCTTGTTTAACTATGACATGGTCCGTGACTGCATTACCTTGGACCCTGTTGTAAGTAGTCAATTTCATCGAAAATGGATCACGTAGACCAATATTATTTGCAGGGAATCATATTATGCTAAGTTTTCCTTTACATTTGCTATTATAACATTATAAATATTTTCCAAGCTCTTTATTTTAATAGATAAAAAACATTAAAAAGTTTCATTAGTTTAATAAATTACTGCAATAAATATATAATATATTTAAAACATACACTACTACCCTCAAGAATTGTAGCTGAGTGTTTGTGTATAGTTACATACATACATACATACATACATACATACGTACATATGTATGTGTTGCTTAATCCTTTTATTTTGTTAAATAAATTAATTGATTGAAACTGTAAAACTAATTGAAAATGTAACTTATTATAAAGTATTTCTAAAAAAGTTTATTACTTAAAACTTTTCAAAACCATAAATAAATAAAACTTGTTTAAGTTTAATGTGGTTTAATTAGAAAAAAAAACAACAAACAAACAAACCAAATACAGCTACAACTAAAGGAAGTATATTAAACAAATAATCCTTTATTTAGAACACAAGCAACACAAACACTGTAACTAGACGTTTCCTGTGAATTATTGTGAAGAATAAAAAAACATACAAAACGAACAAAAAGATAATTCTAAATTAAACTAAAAGAATCACATTTTATTATTAAAAGAATATATATATATATAAATATAAACATATAAACACATCAGTTAAATATGAACAAAAAATCTAAGAAAACTAAAACAAATAATAATTTTTAATTGAAAACAAAAAACAAACAAACAGAAAAATAAAACAAACAGAAAGATTATTTCAAATATGTAAAAAGAAATGAGTTTTATTCAATCATGATTGCAATGAATGTGGTTTCAAAACATACAGGTAAGTAATATTTATATCGCAGTTGTTCCTCAAAAGAGTAACAACTCGAAATTTGTGAATTTTCCGTAGAGGCCAAAAACTGTTTCTGTTGATTCTCACGATATATTACAGCAACAAATTATGTAATTAGAAGAAAATGCCATTAAAAACAAATATAACGTTTTGTTTCTTTGTATTGCTTAAGTGATTTTCAAAAAAAAAAAAACTACTTTTTGAGTTGATATTTTTTTTTCTGAAAAAAAAAAAATTTTTTTTTCATCAAAATGGCAACAACACGAATTTAAACACTGAACTGAACTTACCTACATAGTATATCAACTAAAGAGTAATGACTCAAAATTAAAACACAACTTATGCAAAGCGTTGACAGTCGAAAACAACGACAACTCAAAATGTCGCTCTTTGTATGAAAAAACTTTGATGATCAAGCTCTTGCAAACAACTAAAAATGTAATTGAGAGAAGACAAATCAAAGGGAAATTTTTATAGTGGGTAGATATGACCTCTGTGGTTTGGTGTTTTTGCAAAAAGTGAAAATTTGAAAATTTTGAGTTGTTACTCTTTTGAGGAACAAGTGCAATATTTTGTCAGATCTAGCAATGTGCTAGCAATGTACTGACATTGAAAAATTGTTGGTAAAAAGTTAAGACGACTGTAAGAAAGCCTTAGAATTTCACTGGCACACAGTTGTCACACAATGAAATTATCTGTCAATCGAAATTGTCAGTTCACACGATTGTCAGACTGTTGTAAGGCAAAGATTGTCAAATTCGTTATAAGGCATTGTGTGTGTGTTTAAAAATTTTAAATATTCTCCTAGAACCAACAACAGCAATTGAAACAATTTTATCTTCACATGTCCTAGAAAGTAGCGAGAATTAGGATCTTACAACGAATTAAGACAAAAGGATGGTGTGCTGCAGCTACAGTTTGAATAAAATGCGCTGGATTACGCTTTTTCCTCTGCATTCATTTATATTTAACTGTATGGAATCGGCGATCTCTTGTAATAAAATATCTTTGGAAAGTTTATATTCTACGCAACCAGCATTCCATTAACTTCGGCGTGCCTCAACTTCCTCTATAAGTTTGATAATACTCTATCATTTTGCGGTAGTGATTTTTGTTTCAGACTTGACTTTTTGTTGCCTTCAAACCCTGTTGGCGACGCAATTCAATTGGCTCATAGCTGCACTCTATGAACCGTGATTCATCAAGGGATTTGTCGCTATCTATTTATTATTTTCTTTAATTTAATTCTTTAATTTTCTTCCATTTTTTTTTTTGCAAAATGTTACTAATGCACACTTTTGTTTGTTTAGTTAATTATTTATGTATTTACAGAGTTGAATTTAGAGATAATTTCTCTGACAACACAGCCATTGACAGAAACATAATCTTTGCACATATGATAATTACAGGTGTTTTAAAACAATCTTACAATGACAAAAAAATATGTTTACACGATTGTTAGATGTCTGACAATATTTTTGTATTACAATGTATTACAAAACAATGAAAATGTTTTTTCTTACAACGTTGAAAAACAAAAATTGTAAGTTCACACGGTTGTTAGACATTTTCTGAACATTTATCGGTCAACGTTGTAAGATCTGACAATCCTCTATAGAAAGCTTAACAATTAACACTAGCTAATCTAGCATAACAACTAGGTCCACTACATACTTATCTCATTACCTATATTGTGTTCCTGATTTTCCTTTTTGGAATTACTTGTTAATTCTTATTTAAAAACAAACTTATTAGGGAATATTTCAGATCATCAAAGCTTTCGTAGAACAAAATGGAAGCACAAGAAAATATTAAGTAAATATTTATTATCAAGATGGTCACCTTATATTTCAAATACATTCCACAGTTGAATAGATAAAAGCTTTAAACACAAAAGCTCTCAAACCAAATAAACTTGTGGAATACAACAATATATTCATTCATATTCTCAGTACACCACAATGAATTGTATAATGTGGAATGTATTTTTCTAAATGATTTTACTTGTATCAAGTGTTAAGATAAAATGTTGGAATTGTTTTTATTTATATAATATTAGAAATATTAATAACAACTAAATAAACATAATTTTTTTAAATTTTATACACTTAAACACAAATATTTAATTATTTGGTACATGTTATTTATTTATATGAAAAGGAACAGTTTCACTTGCAATAAGAATTAGATTTCATTCTCTGACTCTATAATTTATAATCACAATTAAAATCATGTCTAAATTAAAATGCATTTTGTTCTTTAGCAGAAGTTTTAAAAAAACAAGCATTTAAGAAAAACGCAAGAAAATTTCAATAATAACAACAGCTGTTGTTGGTAAAAAAAAAACATTTTCTTTTTGCCTAGAATACACTTAAAGCATTGTATTGTATTATTTGCTAAAAGTTCCCAAGAAGTATCCATTAGCTAGCTAGCGGAAGTGTTTATCTTGTTATGCAGAGTTCGTGAAATGAAATGCTTTAGAGAATTAAAAGCAGTATACTTCTGTAATGTAAAGTTTATATATATATATGTAACTAGTAAATTAGTAAAATATATTTGTCTATCAATTCGGCTAAATGCACCAAATGTAGAATTTAAGAAAAGACCATCAAAATTGTAGCTTTTTTTAAATTAAAACGTAAAACAGCCGGTATACGGGGGCGGTTCGGAAACTATTTAGTCTAGCACAGAAAGAGAATAGTTAGTTTTTCAAAACCATATTTATTTTTCAATATGCTCTCCTGAAACTGCAATGCACTTAGCCCAATGCTAATCTAGCAATTCTATCCCTTTATTGAAATAGTTTTTCTCAAGACCTTCAAAATAGTGGTGTACAACTATAATTGCATCTTTATTTGAGGTAAAACGGTTGCCAGCTAGGATTTTTTTTTTTTAGATTTGGGAACTGGCAAAAGTCACTGGGAGCTAAATCAGGAGAATAAGGTGGGTGGTCAAGCAACTCATAATTTAATTCGTTGATTTTAGCCATTGTTAAAATACTCTTTTGCGCTGGTGCGTTGTCTTGATGAAAAATTATTTTTTTGTGTTGTAGGCCAGGACTATTTAATCGAAACTGTTACAATAGTACTCTGAATTTATTGTTTTACCCCTCTGCAGATAGGCAGTTCCTCCATCTTCAGTCCATTGCTTGGATTGTATTTTTATCTCTGAAGTATGGTCGTGGATCCATGTCTCATCCACAGTTATGAAACGACGCTTAAAATTCATTTTGTTCTTCTTAAAATGATCCAAACAAGCTTGAGAAATTTTCATACTTTAAGTTTTTGATTGACTGTTAACAAAAGCGGCACCCATCTTGCAGAAAGCTTTTTTATCTGTAGTTCTTCATGCAAAATTAAATGGAGTCGATTATTGACTCCATTGCCATGATATTGGCTATTTCACGCACTTTTATTCGTCGATAATTTAATACCATAGCATGTGCACTTTGGCTACAATATCTTTTGTTGTTGCTGTTTTTGGACGTCCACTACGTGGATCATCCTTAATGCTTGTACGACCATGTTTAAATTCATCTACCCAATTTTTATTATTGCATATGAACGAGCACTTTCACCTAACACACTCATCATATCATTATGAATTTCTTGTCGCGATAAATATTTTTTATTTAAATATTTAATGACACCACAAAATTCTAATTTTTCCATTGTAAAAAAATCGTGGATGCGTCACCTTTTTCTATATGAAGGAGTTGGCAGATCGAAAAGAAATTTAACATGTGTTCATAGCAGAGATGTAAGTTTCCGAAACACTTGACTTTTCTCTGTTCTAGGCTAAGAAGTTTCTAAACTGCCCTCGTAAATATTTTTAATTAAAATTAAAAAGAAGAAACAGGTGTTTATAAAGGTTAAAAAAAAAACTTCCTCAGTATGGCCGGATTTTATGTGAACAATACTTAAGAATTTAAGAAAGCAAGTAGGAATGCATATTGTAAAATTTGAAATTATTTAGAGAACTTAAAACACCAGTACGTATACTTGATAAATACGAATTAATTATTACTCATACGTACAGTGGTGCTTGTAAACCATAAAAATCAATAAACTTCTTTAATGCCAACTATTTAACACAAATTCATTTTAAATTCTTTAAAAACGTTTAAGTAAATTTCATTCTGACACAGATTTAAATCCCTGTAAGTAAAATGTTGCCAACAAAATGTACTATGGTTCTTAAAAGGATTTAACTTTCTATAATTTAATCTTATTAACAAATATTAAAAGTATGTTTAAGATAACTCAATATTATAACAGGGCGTGTAATGCAACAGGAAGTAAATTGTAAAAAATTTAAAAATGTTCATAGGGTTGAAAGGAAATTGCTACTATAACGTAATCATTGTCGTTTAAATGATGTGGTTAAACGGGTAGTTAAGCATTCAAGTTTAAGAACTTGTAATACTTAAGTATTTAATGTATATAACTTAAATATAATGCATTAGATGCTGCTATTATGTTTTAATATGTTTTTAAAATAAGCTGTTAGGTAATGCTGAGCAAGTGTCTTCGGATTTAAATTTAGAAATAAAATTTTATATTTCGTTATTTTTCAGTAAACGTAAATCTTGCGAATAAGGTTTTTTTTAACAATCTATCAACTCTATTTATAAATTTATCGAGTACTTTTGTTAAATCTCCTAGAATTATGGTCCTTGTAAATAACTGAAAAAAAAATTTAGAATTTTACTGCCTAAACATTTTGAAGGGAGAAAGTTTTTTGCAATGATTTGTTTTCCAATAACATTGTGTGTGGCAAACAATTTTATGGTGAGTGCTCTCCCATCAGTCACTTTAGTTTAGGCATTAGTTGACTGATTGTTGGCATTTGGCTGTTTTTTTTTTGTTTTTATTTCCTTATACGTGCGTTTGGTGGCTACAGACAAGGATGTTAAACTTCTAATTAGACGCTTGATTGACATTCCCTCACTATCATCATTAACATTAACAGCCTTGTCATTAAACTGTGCGGACAATATTTTGTTTAGTTTGCTAATATAACAAATTCTATGACAATTTATTGGCTGTTATTAATCAGAAGAGCAATAAAAAGGAAACTAAATCTAATTTTAATGATTTTATTTTTTCTTTTCCTATAATTGACATTAGTATAAATTAAAATAAACATAAAAGTTTTCAAGATTAGAAGTTCGTTAGTTACTCTACATATGTACATACCCTACATATGTACTTAAAATACTGGTATTGTTTTTTTCATAGATTTCAATTTGTCTACTAAAGCGTCAAATTGAGACTTTTGCTAAAACTGTTACTTTTAATTCTTGTATATATAAAGGGTCCGTCAAATAACTTTTTTATTTTAAAATGCTATGAAAAAAACTACTGAATATTTTCTCACGCACACTTTCTGCCACAGCAGAAATATTCTCGGGTATACGCACTGTTTTTGGCTTTTCACGCTTTGTTTTATCGATGAGGCTGCCAGTTTCTTTCCCTTTTTTCACAAGATAACGAACATACGGAGCTGATGGTGCTTCTCTTCTTCCAAAATCCTTACGCAAATTTCGCACACATTCTGCAACATTAGCATGATTTTCAAAATAATGTCGCAATATTTCCCAGCGTTGTTCAAGCATATACACAACCATATTCGTTCAGCGGAAGGATACAACTGATTATCTGTCAAATCAGACATGAGCTAAGTATTACCATTCACGAAATGAGCACTAGTTGAAAAAATATACTTTAGATGACGGACCCGTTATATATCTGCCTTTTCAAATATTAGGGTATTCAAATTATTTTTTATATTTTTACTTTGTTTAAATAACACGTATAATAGATTTTAACATATTCAAATAATTCGTTTAAATATTTCAACTCAATCAAATTATACTAAAAATAGTAAATAACTAATTTTGTAAATTTTAATTAATTATGACCAAATTTCCAAAAAATTTGATGAGTAGAAAGCATTGTCCAATTACATTACATGTTCTAAATTGCATCAAATTATAATCATAATTACAATAAGTGGTCTCAATAAAAATTTCGATAAGTGGGCATTGCATTATATTTAAAAAGTGATTCTGAAATCAAAAAGAGATTATAAAATATATTAAGGTAAGAAAAAAACATGGCAAAAGAACAAAAATTGCCTATAACTCCAAAAGGCAAAAAACGATATTACAATTTACGTATCAGCGCCACATGGGCATTAAAAGGCTTGTTGGCAAAAATTTTAATAAAGTTAATTTTATACATTTAAATAAATCTTTATTATTTAACTGATTATTCGACCTTTTTATTTATTAAACAATTATATTTTATTTTCGAGATTAAGGTCGAATATTTGTTTTTATTTATTCCGGTATTTCGCTACAACAATAACAAAATTTAAAACACTTGAAAATATTTGAAAGTATCTTTCTGAGTCGCTTTAATTCAGTCCGTCCGTTTCTCTGGGTGGTAGTCCATATAAATCTAGCAAAATATAGGTGGAAATTTTAATGATATATCAATGAAATTTGGAGTGGAATACTTTTTTGGCCTAAGGACGGACGGTTAGGATTGAAATTGGTTGAAATCGATCCATAATTTCAACTAACCGCCATACAAATGTCCTCCCTATAGATAATTCTATCGGTCAGAGATGTTTGATTTAGACACGTAAACAAGCTTTTTGACAAAAAAGTCGTAAATGTAGCCTAATGAAGCATAATTGACCACAGCTCGCATATAAGGCCCACTACCGACAGCCAGCCAGACGGACAGAAGCACATCGTTAAATCGACCCAGCAAGTGAATCTGAGCCTATTGGTATATTTTAAGGTGGATACTCAATATCTAATATACCGTTCCGACTATGATGATGTGGGTATAAATATACGTTTTCAAGATATTTAAGTATAAAAGACATTTTACGATTTTGATGGTCTTTTTGGTAGGTAGACAAATACTTTTGATAAAATATTTATAAAAAAAGAATAAATAATAAATTACTAATTTTTAAAGTTATTGTATTCTAAACATTGGTAATTTTTCACAATCATGTATTAGTTTGTAGGTATTCAACTTTGGAGGGCTAAAAAACATGAACCATATATGATGAAGTAGCAGTCGTAATTCAGCTCTGCTGAAAAAACAACTCGCGCATCATTGTCACTTTCGTTTAAGTCGATTTTGCGCTGCCTTCCAAATTTTTTTTTTTTAAGAGAAGTAACACTCAGGCAATTAATATTTATCCCCTATGAAAGGGGATAAATTGAAAAAGTAAAGGTGGTGAAAGTAGAAGAAAGCTTTATATCACAACTCTACAATTATGCATTATGTTTGTTTTAGTGCAGCATTGCAGCGCCTCTGGTGGTGAGTAGGCGCATTATTTTTAAAGCTTGATTTTATTGCCTGTATTTAATTATTTTACTTTGGTGGCGTTTGAATGCTATACCACCGAAGAAGGGCACTGTGATAAATATTAGTTATGATGGATAGAAAGAAAACTAATAATTATTAGAAACTGATGTTGTTTGAGTGGCAGCGGCTGGGAATCGTACCCGGGCTACAAATACCAACTCATGCTTAATGATCAAATGCGCTAACCAATTAAGCTACAGCAGCCGCACTTTTGTATTGTTTAATGCTGTGCGTCTTCTAACTGAATCGCGATACGGTTTCTCAAAGTCGTGCATTGCTCGCATGCTTTCGTTTTGGGTTTTTAACCCATACATTTTTGTAATACAAGATTTAAGCGTTTCAGCCTCCTATATGAAGGTATAGGTCGACTTGACACTTACTTAAATGGAGGTGGGGTAACCTGTCAATTTGAGTGATTAATTTTCCGCCAAACTAGTTTATGAACAACAAAAATATATGATTAAATATTTCAGAGCAGATTTTTTTATTTGATTTTTAGCAAAGTTAAAAAGGAGAACAATTTAAAACTCTATTTTTGGGACGAACAAATATATTTATGTTTACCCTACCAAGTATTCTCTCTCTCTCTCTCTCTCTATTTCATTATTTTGGTTTTGTCGTCTGAATGTGCCAGTATTGTTTCTGCTTTAGTTATTGTTGTATTATTGTATTGTAGCTTTTAATTGTTGTAAGAAATCCTAGAAATTGTTTTTTTGTTTTTTCATTTTCTTATCATTATTTTGCACAAATATTGTTTTTTTCATGTTTGTTTTTATTTAGTTCTTAATGTTGGGGTCAGAGGACATTTCTTAATAGTTTGTATACATTTTTGTTAGTCCTTGAGATGGGTTTTTGTTTTTAACATTATCAACATTCAGTCAGTATTTTATTATAAATATTAATTGAAAGTTAGAAACGTTGTACGAGGGTAACATAGTCAGTAATTTAAAAATAGTAAATGAATATGAGATTTATTGTTTTGTGAAAATGTCTTGCATTGGCATTATTTCCATTAGGCATAATAAATTTAATTTTTAAAATTGCGTTATTTCTTCAGACAATATTTATTTAATCGTATTTATTATTGAGCGTATATTGGTTGTTATAACAGATGATATGTTTTTTAAACGTGGTTTTTGTCTTTAGTAACTTTAATCTGAAGGATAGATAGAACATTCTAGTGCATACAGCAAAGATTTGTATACCTCAAAATATCCTCATATGCGGGAAGTTTTGCTTTAATCCTTTAATTTAAAAAAGTCCCATTAAAGCGCTCTGATTACATTGGAAGCTATGTATTGGTTTTACCTTGCGATAAATAGTTTAAGCGTTTCGGAAGTGACAGAAGACAAAGATCGCACAGGCCACCCAAAAAAGACCTGCTAAAATCAGCCAGACCATCATAGCAGACATGTACCGAATGCAACTTATTCATTTGACGTGAGAATTGCACACTAAATGGTAGGATTGTGAGGTCTGATATACCATTTGTTTCGATAGATGCAGATAAGCTTCACTTTAGACATGATATTTGAAATTAGCTTGATTTGTTCTTGATTTTAATGCGGAATCTATATGATGGCATACACTTTTTAAATTATGCGAATGAGAACATTGCTACATGGAGTTACAAAAGCCAGTTAATTAATATATTTAGGATATTATACATTTTTTCAATATTAATATAATTCCCCAACAGTTTATGTGAATTTTAATATAGAAGATGCCAGAAAGTCTGAAGAGGGAAAGAAAGAGTCGAAGTACCGATCTAGTTATACTTTGCTACCGGTTAACAAAGCATAACCAGTCAAGGAAATAATAAACATAGAACACAAAATCAACGACAAAGGAATTATTTGGTGGCTCTCCCTGGAAATAAATTTAAGCCTAACTTCCACATAAGATTATTGAGATCTTCCGAGATTCTATGCTAAAATAAAATTATATTTTAATGTTTTTTAATTTTTCTGCAATGCTTTGAATGCTTTTTACCTGTTGCTTTACATCTTGGGTGATGAAAATAGTGATTAAATTTTATGGTATTGCAAACCAGTATTATAAAAAGCGGCTACTTTAGACTACTTAATACTACTCGATACTTTCTTGATTGGGTACTCGATACTACTCAATACTTTAACGGCTTTTAGTATTTAAAAGTAAAAACACACATACATATGTATGTATATACATATATGAGAGGTTAAAAATTACTTTTTATTAAATCGCATTAATCTGCAAATACATACTCGTATATAGCAATACATACAAAAATTAAATATATGTATATATGTAAATTCATTTACAAAAAATTTATAAATTTGAACATAAACTTTTGTACATTTATAGTTTTTAATGTACTTTGTACACTTCAGGTGTATTAAGCTTTTAATTTTTTAAAGTATTTTTTATTAAACGTTTTTGTCAAAATTGAAATGTAGAAATAAAATTTTATCGCCATTGCCAGATTTCTCCTATCTGTAAGAACCTGACTTGGTTTGGAGAAAACCAATCGAAAGATACTTTTTAGCAATTACTGATTAGCCTGAGTATATTGTCTCACGTGCCTTCCACCACTCTAAGGGGTCACATTTTCTGTCCAATATTTGTTCATGGCTAAAATGGTTTAGTTCAATGATGCACTTTGAAGTAGTTGTTTCAGAGCCCGTTTTATTGTCGAAATAATTTCAAATAGAATTTTTAACTTCTGAATTTGTATTTGTTTTAATAGGTTTAGAGCTTGGGATAAAATATAATGATGAAATCTTTTCCTTCACATATTTTATTGCAGTTTGGCCAGTAAAAGCTTTCGATTTAAAGCATGGGTCCAAGTAAATGGAAATTGCTAAAATTGCATTGAATTCCAAACGGTGGAAGCGTCTATTTAAATTATTTAAATACTTCTCTATTAATAATATAATTTCTTCTGAGTTATTTTCTGAAATTTGTTTATGCAAAAACTTACTGCAGTAGAAAAATTTTGGAAATGGTTGTAAACTTTTCCGAGCTCATTTTAATTGTTTTTTTATTGAAAGGCGTTAGTATGTCGCAAAGTTTCTTTAAAATTTCTCACTCTTCAATAGAAAACAGTTCTACCGGCTTATGCAATATGGTCACAGTGGCTTCCAAAAGTTCTTGGTTTTCAATTATTCTCTCTATCATGCGTAATGTCGAGTTCCATCTAGTCGGAGTAGAGTTAATTAATTTTAATTTTTTATTTTCCTTTTGCTACTGCTTTTTTTTTAGCTTATTGGCAGCCATGGTACTTCGGTGGTAAAACTCAGCTACAACTTTACATTTCGTAACAAGAATTTTACTTTTGTTACTGTTCAAGCCATCTGTTACGATTAAATGTAGGGTATGAGCAAAGCATGACAAGCTGCTCCAGCCTGCTGTTGTAATAGCTGCTAAAATGTTTGCGGTGTTGTCTGACCTACGCATAAAATTTTGTATTCAATTCCCCACATTTTTAAAGCTTCTATTAGTTCATTTTTAAAATACAACCCTAAAAGTATTGAGTAGTTACTTTTAGGTATTGAGTACCGACTAAAATGATCGGTATTGAGTACTCAGTACTTAAATACTCAATACTTTTACAACACTATTGCAAACGGAAAAATAAAGTGTCCTTTTTGTATGCAGAAATCATAAATCTTTTCATTTAATTGTGTTTTCAGTTTTAATCTTCTGCAATAATAGCACGGTGAAAGCTTTGAAAAATTTAAATACACAAGTATCATAAATTGATTTTACAAAACCTTACAAAAAATCAATATTTTCTTAGCATAAACAATTTTTCCCTGCCGTTTGCTGTCTCCTTTACTGTGTAAAATGAAATTATTTTTATTTAGCTTTTCAGCTTTTTTTTTGTCCAACATAATTATCAACAATAAAAACCACAAATTGTGTTAAAAGTTAAACAAACTCTTTAATAAGATTACCATGAAAACAAACAAAATAACAGCAAAAAAAAAAAACAGACTTTTTAGTTCCCTAACCAACCATAAATAGCTGTGGCTGGTTATGTGAGTTTGGCGCGTGAACTAAATTGCAAATGAATAAAATTAGACAAATTACCTCAGAGAGTGAAGTTGCAAAAGAAAATTGTAATTAAATTAAAAAAAAAAAAAATAACAGAACATGAAAAAAGTCTCTACTTAACACTTTCAAAGTTTATAAAAATGTTTTTTTTTTGTTTTTGGCAACAGAACAAAAAAAATTTACTTTTTTCCTTATTATAAAAAACTTACGTGAGCTGTACAACTATGGCTGCCTGCTGACCTATTGTAAAAAGCAAAAACGTAGACAGAAGCGAGCAACAAAATATAACAGGTTAAGATGAGTAATCAGGTACAGTGAAATATATCCCAAATGAAATAAGTCCCAATGGAAAAATGAAATAACGCCCAACCGAAAAAAAAATCAAATAACTTCCAAAGGCAAAAATGACATAAGTCCCAATTTTTTGGGAAAAATTTTTGGGATTTATTTCATTTTTCCATTGGGACTTATTTCATTTGTACCGAGTAATCATACTGCTTACTTATTTGCTTAAATGTACATTAGAGTAGTTTGCCTACCATACAAAACAAAAAGTTGTAGCAATTCCAGAAATAATTTTTTTTATGTTTTTGCCACGCCTACAAATACCGCCCTTTTAGTATTTTGTTCATTGTGTCGCTATTTTTAGTCCGACCATAACGTTTGCATACCGGTGTTCATGGCTCTGTAAGGGCTACATTTCTGTCCTCAATAATTTCTTACAACCACGTCAAAATCTGGTCATGACTTTTAAAAATTCTAAATATTTTATATTAGCTTTGAAAGTTTATTTTATTTTTAAGTGGGCGGTATTTGTAGGCATGGCAAAAATAGAAAAAAAAAAAAATATTTCTGGAACAACTTTTTTTTCATACCACTCTAATGTACATTGTGTAAAGTGTAAAAAAAAATACCAAACATTGTTCACATAAAATCAGGTCATACTGCAGAATCTTTAGTTAAAAGTACTTTTGAAATATTTGGAGATTTGTTTTTAAACATAACTACAAACATACAGAAAAAAATAAAAATTAGTTTCAATTACAATATTTGTGGAATCAATTAAAAATTTAATTGAAATCGGACCTGTAAACAAAATTATAGTATCAATTAAAAAAAATGTGAGATTTAATTGAAAATAGCAGAAAAATCAGAAAAAGTAATTGAATCAATTAAAATTTTATTTGAAAATTATTTAAAAATCAATTAAAGGTTTAATTGACAAAAAAAACATGATTTTTTTTCTGTGCATTTTGTCACCACTTCAATTATGACCTTGGATTTATATGAAAATATGCCTGTAGAATCATTTGATGCCTATTTTATGATGTCACCAAATAGACAAACAAAAACCATTGTCTATCTATCCGCTGGTCTTAACCCGGCGCCGGAGGGGATGGGTCATAATTACCCGTCACTTTTTGAATTTATTGTAGTTTTAAAACTGTACTTCTCTTCTCTACGCTCTTCTCAGTAGCTGGAGATACTGAATCTCTCTGAAGGTTATAAAAAAGGTAAATGTGATCCACCCATCCAGATGACAATAAGCCTTTATTATATTTAAGCTAGAATAAGCCTCCTTTGTTAACTTTTTTAATATGAAATGTTTTTTGTTTAAAATTAAAAATATATATAAAAATATAATACGTTATTTTTTAACAAAGTCATGTTTTATTTCTTTAATAAGGATAGATTCAATCTAAATTGTATATATTTTTTCATAAATACAGCAAAAAAACCCGAGTTTAATAAGTGGGTCATTATGACTCAACCCCCATGTCCGTGTAGCTAAAATCTAACCCCGGCGCCAGGTTAAGATGAAGTAATAAATAAATATAATTTCCAATCTGCCTTATATACATGCGTCTCTTTTTTGATTGTGCCCATATCTACACCATATGTAAGTTATTCTCTTCAGTAAAGTTTTGTTTCGAAATACTTTTCTGTCACTATTCAAAAGCTGCAATGGATTGGTATCAGAGAAATGAGATTGATATATTGGATGAATATATTAACGCCCCTAATCGTAGGTTATTGTCTATGGAAATTTTGAAGGGGCGAGTTACTTTAGTTCATGATAATAAAAACTTATAAGCTAATTGAAATAATTGCGCAACAAATAAACGAAGGCAATTAATTCAAGTTCTTTTTCTTTCAGCTTTTCTTAAATATTCATAACTGAGTATCAATTTGTTACAAACATATCAAATCATTTATGTCACCGAATTTCCGGTGAGCAAAGCAAGAATAAATTATGTGATAGCACTTAGATATCAAGAACATAGAGAATATATCTCACAGAGATTCATACTTGTGTGCCCTGCCAGGGTGCATAACAATTGGAATTTCTCGATACATGACTGCAAGATCATCCAAAAATTTAGTGTCATGATGTCTGTGAATATAAATATTATATGTGTTAAACTTTATCTCGATATAAATACTTTTAAAAGATTTATGGAGCTTAAATTGAATTACGAAAAGGGTCTTATTTGGGAGTTTCGACTAATTATGGACCCACCATTATTAAATTAGGTGCCGTTATTTCTGTATATAAGAAACTTATTTGTGTCAAATTTTATTTGGATACCGACATTTTTTTTAGAAATTCATGACCGTTAAAGAGATTTTCGAAAGTGAGCCTTATATAAGAGCTACGATTAATTATGGACCGATCATAATAAAATTGTACCGTATTGAATGTATGTCTGTATATGTACGAAGCATGTTTGTGTTCAATATTGTTTGGATACCAAAATTTTTAAGAAATTTATGCTCCTTAAAGTGATTTTCGGAATTTCAGAAAGCGATTCCGAGTCGATCGGTATACTGTGGGTGTGGACCAATATTTCTGGGCATTACAAACATCAGCACAAATCCAATATACCCTTCCCACTATGGTGGTGTAGGGTATAAAAAGTTTATTACTTTCGATTTTCATAGTTTTTACCCACAGCTTGTAATTCTTACCCTGTTTTCAATCAAAAATATTACTTTTTTAACTTATAGCAAAAAGCCCTAACTCGCAAAAACTTTCAATATATTAAATCACAAAAAGCCCTATCTAATACAATTTTATAAAAAATCTTAGTTTTAAAAAAAATTATTATAGCATTAAATTCCTCAGAGAATTTAATAAAAACCTGCGTTTAAAAAATTACTGTATCTTCAAAACTTAAGATTTTATTTAGTTTTTTCCCTCTCCTGTAAAGTAAGTTAGGGCTTTTATATATTAAAGAAACTATATGTGATTTAATATTATAAACTTAAATAGTTATTCTTATAGTGATAAGCAACTAATTTCCTATTTTTTATACGATCAATGGAACCAATTACCGTGTAAAAGCAGAATTAGGTGTATTTGTTTTTAAATATTGCTATTATGTAATAAATCTCAAAACTTACCATAAAATGTGAAAACTTTATGTCTACTGTGATCCGATTTAATTTAAATTTCTAGCGTGGACCTAAGGGACATCGGTATTTTTTTTTTGAGCAATTCGAGCCTGAAAAGTAGAATGTACAGTATAGCAATAAGTCATGAGTGAATATGTATACATATATTAAAACTTAAAATATATATTTAAAGTTGTTCGTACAAGGAAAACTCACTCTTAAATTAAGGAAAGCAAAAAAAAAAAACTTTAAAAATGTTTCAGTGATGTTTTTGATCTTTTGGAATCATTAGTACTTTTTAAATTATTTTTATACAAATGATTTTAAACTAATACCAAAGTGCTGCAAAATAAAGAAATAGCTCAAAGTATTATCAGCCATGTTGCAGAATTAAATTCCGTTCGGAAGTGGAATTAATTCTGTATTTTGCTTCGATAGAAAAAATACAAGAAAACGTTTTTTCCGAATATAACCACATTTAATTTGCTATGTGGAATTGTAATTTTAAGCATTTCTGGGTTTTATAGCGAAAATAAAATTTCGTTCTAAATAAGCAAATCCGGAATTAAATCCACTTTCGAATAGAATTGTATATAACTGTGGAATTTTGACAAAACAACCAATGTCGAAAAACTGAATTTTACAGGAGGACCAAAAAACATTTTTATAGGGTCACAGAATTGTCCCAGAACATATCTAAGCAAATGTAACATATTTTTATGGTGAAGAATTTAAATACCTTTATTTTACAATTTGCATCTTTCTTCCAGATACAACTGTTGCCGAGAAAATGTCAAAAAACCCGAGATGTGTTGTTTTGTCAAAATAATTTTTGATCGAAAAATCAACCCTTCTCTAGATAAACTCTTTTTTCATACTGAAAAGTAACAAATATTTTGCAACCTTTGCCGGGACTAGTGCTTTTATTACAATGAAATAATAAGAATTCAGTGACATGTGTTATTTTCTTAAATAGAATTCAGTTTAGTTTAAACGAATATTATAGAAATTTATGTATGAAAAAGAAAAGTTGAAATTAATTGAATTAAAAACGCAAATCAGAAATAGTTAATATATTATAATATATTGTAGTTCACTTTTATATAAAACTAGCGGACCCGGCGAATTTTGCCTCGCCGAATTTTAAGCCTTTGGACAAATTTTAGAGTAATAATATAATATAATATAACAGGAATAATTTTACACAAAATTACGTACAAAAAAAATCAATTTTTCAATTTATCCAATTTTCCGACTTTTGCGGAGAGATTTTCCAATTTTCCGTATTTTCTGCAATTTCCCATGATTTACATCAAGAACTTTCTATTTTTCCATTAAGGAATAATTTCACACAAAATTTCCTACAAAAAAATCAATTTTCGATTTTTCCAATTTTCCGCAATTTCCCATGATTTACATCAAGAACTTTCTATTTTTTCATTAAGGAATAATTTCACACAAAATTTCGTACAAAAAAATCAATTTTAGATTTTTCCAATTTTCCGCAATTTCCCATGTTTTACATCAAGAACTTTCTATTTTTTCATTAAGGAATAATTTCACACAAAATTTCCTACAAAAAAATAAATTTTCCAATTTTCGACTTTTGCGAAGATTTTCAAATTTTCCGCATTTCGCATTTTCCACAATTTTTCATGATTTACATCAAGAACTTTCTATTTTTTCATTAAATATAAATATAAATAAATTTTCCAATTTTCCGACTTTTGCGAAGATTTTCAAATTTTCCGCATTTTCCACAATTTTCCATGATTTACATAAAGAACTTTCTATTTTTCCACTAAGGAATAATTTCACACAAAATTTCGTACAAAAAAATCAATTTTAGATTTTTCCAATTTTCCGCAATTTCCCATGTTTTACATCAAGAACTTTCTATTTTTTCATTAAGGAATAATTTCACACAAAATTTCCTACAAAAAAATCAATTTTCGATTTTTCCAATTTTCCGCAATTTCCCATGATTTTTTTTTTTTTTTTTTTTTTTTTTTTTTTTTTTTTTTTTACATCAAGAACTTTCTATTTTTTCATTAAATATAAATATAAATAAATTTTCCAATTTTCCGACTTTTGCGAAGATTTTCAAATTTTCCGCATTTCGCATTTTCCACAATTTTTTATGATTTACATCAAGAACTTTCTATTTTTCCATTAAGGAATAATTTCACACAAAATTTCGTACAAAAAAATCAATTTTCGATTTCTCCAATTTTCCGCAATTTTCCATGTCTTACATCAAGAACTTTCTATTTTTTCATTAAATATAAATATAAATAAATTTTTTAATTTTCCGACTTTTGCGAAGATTTTCAAATTTTCCGCATTTCGCATTTTCCACAATTTTTCATGATTTACATCAAGAACTTTCTATTTTTCCATTAAGGAATAATTTCACACAAAATTTCGTACAAATAAATCAATTTTAGATTTTTCCAATTTTTCGCATTCAGCAATTTTTCATGTTTTACACTAAGAACTTTCTATTTTTTCATTAAGGAATAATTTAACACAAAATTTCGTACAAATAAATCAATTTTCGATTTTTCCAATTTTCCGCAATTTCCCATGATTTACATCAAGAACTTTCTATTTTTTCATTAAATATAAATATAAATAAATTTTCCAATTTTCCGACTTTTGCGAAGATTTTCAAATTTTCCGCATTTTCCACAATTTTCCATGATTTACATAAAGAACTTTCTATTTTTCCACTAAGGAATAATTTCACACAAAATTTCGTACAAAAAAATCAATTTTAGATTTTTCCAATTTTCCGCAATTTCCCATGTTTTACATCAAGAACTTTCTATTTTTTCATTAAGGAATAATTTCACACAAAATTTCCTACAAAAAAATAAATTTTCCAATTTTCGACTTTTGCGAAGATTTTCAAATTTTCCGCATTTCGCATTTTCCACAATTTTTCATGATTTACATCAAGAACTTTCTATTTTTCCATTAAGGAATAATTTCACACAAAATTTCGTACAAAAAAATCAATTTTAGATTTTTCCAATTTTTCGCATTCCGCAATTTTTCATGTTTTACACTAACAACTTTCTATTTGTTGATTTGGAAAGCAATTAAGGAATAATTTCACACAAAATTTCATACAAAAACTCGATTTTCGAGATTTCCCATTTTCCGACTATTCCGGAGGGATTTTTAAAAATTTTCTTCCGTAAAAACCTACTCCTCGAAAATATGAACAACTGACAAAAATTTTACAGCCGTTCTCATTTTATGAATTACTATAAATTTTTTACATCATTTAGATTGCTTTAATTTTTATAATTCAGAAAAAATAAAGAATAATTCAGTCTACAGCTAATCATATTCGTCAGTATCCTGATAATCTTCCAATTGTACTTCACCTTCAACGTGCAAGTTATTGTAAAAATTATGGAACTCTGCATTTATAAGTGGCAGAACGGACTGTAAATCACGTTTTTTTATTAGAAGATATTGGCAAAAGTTCAGAATAACATTTCTTAAATTCGAAATTTGTTATTTTCCGTCGTCTAGTTCCTTGAAGCCGTTGTCCGGCTGTAAAGATAGCTTGTAATGTAAAATTCCAGACTTAGATTTCTCATATCACATCTTGTCTCCTTTACAAAACAACAAATAAAAATTATAACAAAAATATACAAACATAAGTAGTGTTACACGCACCTAATGTATTAGTATTTCTCCATGTGTATTTGTTCTTTAATATACTACCAAAGACAAAGTATTGATCTTGAACCGTCTCGATTGTCTTGTATTTGTGATTTGTAGTTGCTATTAAAGTAGCCCAGTCATGTGGATGATGTATGGAATTCACACATTTTTTTCATCTTTTTTTATATTTGGGAATGAACCGTGTCACATCCCATATGCGTGTGTCCAACAACCAGAAACTTGTAATTAATTAATTCTATAGTATGATGATCTTCTAAATATCTTCAATTGAATAAAGGTGCAATTCTTTCGATAAACACGGCATCCTCTAGAAAAGTCCAAAATTCTAAAATCATTGAAAATTTCATACAACTTGACAAACTCTTTGGAGCCGTGACGTAGGTACCTTCAAAACAGCTGATAATTGTCGTAATCTTGTATATCTATAATTCTTGTAGTCAATGTATTCACTTGCGAGAGAGTCAATGCTCCTCCAAAACTTTGGAACCTTTGTTTTATTTTTTTTTGTCTTCCTCTGTGCATTGTTTATGTTTTTCTATATTAGGAAACAACATATTTTCATTAAAAACGTCTTAATTTGTTACACAGGCACACGACAAAAGCATTTGGTTTGATATAGGTTCCAATTATTTCATTAATTCCCACTACACTAAAGCACTCATGTTGACATATGCTGTTTTGTCACAATGAATGCTAATGATCAAATGGCTATTAAAAGAACTTAACTTTAGAAGGGAACGTGTTATATTCGTTTATGCATTTGATAAAACAACATGAGTGCAAATAGGTTGTTTTGTCAAAATAATTTTAGTAAATTATTGGAAACTCATATTCCAATAGGTTCTTTTGTTAAAATTAAGTTATGATAGTTTTCTTTGTGCCCTGCAGCATAGTTCGATATGGGTTCATTTGTCAAAAGGAGATTGTAAAAATGGCAAGATAGGTTGATTTGGGGGCTTCTACACTATCTAGAAACACGCTGAAAAGACAGAAATATGCGCTTTTAAAACTTATACATATGGTTTAAAAAGTGAAAAATTGTCCTATCTCGTGTTAGGTTTTTTTTTGTCAAAACTCCACAGATATGTATTAAAAACTTCCAGTCTAATTCATAAAAACTTATCAAGGGTTTATAACAGGCTTATAAAGTAAATATCCATACAAAAATTGCTTTATAAGCCTTTAATAAGTTTTTTGAATTAGGGGGTTCATATTTAAAGTGTTTTTATGCAAACCCGAATTAATTTTGGATGACTTTTATTTATTTTTTTTTTTTTTGAAACAATAAGAGCCGGAAAATTTACATTTTAAATGAAATGAAATTTACAATTTGTAAATGTAATTTGCCATTTCTGGTGAAGGGCATTTAAAATTCGTTACATGTTCGAATATAGAACTGTTACATACTTTCTCCTATTTTTGTTGACTTTTTAAAGTGATACTGATAGTGCTAAGCTAAATTAAGGGTTTTCTCCATATATTTTTTTATTAATAGTAATCATACGCTATGTATGACAAGTATGACATTAATAATCATCACACGTCATTGTTGGCTTAGCAAACACACAATAAATTTTTGTTGTCTTTTCGGTTAGAAAAAAATTCTAGGAAAATTTTAACACTCTTCCTTAAACAAGTTAAATGGTGTCGTTAGTATTAAAAACAACCAAAAAAAGAAACATTTATTCTAAGAAACATTACATAAACTCGATTTCGTATTTTCCTAATTTTTTTTTTCTAACACAAACAAGACATTTAAGAGTCACTTGGTCATCCATAAAACTGTCAATGTAACTAAAAGTGAAGCATAGAACGATGAAAAATTATGGCAACATCATATTATGAATGAAATATGCTCTCAGTGTCTTCACAATTATGATGAGTGATGATGCTAAGGCAATCATAAACAGGTACAGTGCCAGAATGTTTGACACTAAAAGAAACACTTACACATATAACAAGTTGTATAGGATTTTAAAATTTTAACATTTTAATGTAGTTTTAAAACCAACTGGTTGCTTAAATACACATCTGTTTATCTGTCAACAATACTTATAATTTATCATCATCATAAGTTTACCTGGCCAAATGTCAACAAACTTTAATGTGTAATTTGTGTCGTAATAATTTATACAATTGTAACATTATCCCTAGCTGCTGCAGCAATATTCTCTGTCTAGACCAAAGAAAACATAATATATTTGTTTTAAAAAGTTTTCTACTACTCACTACATTACAGTTAATAAACAATGGGTTCAACAGGCCAACAGTAAATGTTATCTTTTTAGGTTTATCCATAAGTGAGCCAGCCACAAACAAAATGTTTGCCGGTGAGTCGTAAAGTTCATAATTCGCACTTTATACAATTTATCATTGAAATTAGTTCATTGTAAATTTAATAATGTTGGTTGAGATGTGTATGTGTAGCCGCACATATCATGGAGACCACTAGCCCTTAATGCTTATATTCCCACAAGTATTTTAGTAACACCTGTGTTTGGTTTCTCCTAGATATGTTATGACACACTTAAGACAAAGAGTATTCAGAAAAGATGTGTATTTACTCATAGTTGTAAATTGTAAATTGTAAATACCAAAATTTTAGAAAGATTCTTAAGCATACAAATTCATGTTATTTATAAAATGTTGGAAAAACTAATATGTTTATTTTCAGATTTATTTATAACCTTCTAACAACCCAGTAAAAAAATTCATGTTTTTTTGAAGCACTTAAGAGAAAAAGCATATAATCGAGCGCTTCAATAAAAGCGCTCTTTTGCAGCAGTAAATGTTGATGAATAAAATATACAAAAAAGATGCTTTTTTAGTGCTGACAACGAAGAAGGTTTTGAAGCAAAAAAAAAAAAACAAAAATGAAATTATAGCCTACAGATTTACGTATGACAACGAAAGTCAATTACAAAACGAATATCGCGCTTCTAAGTTACTATGAAATTTTCTTAAGCAAAAACATTCAGATAGAATTTGTTCTTAGATTGGTGTGTGTGTGTGAAGTGACGTAAAACACTTTAGGAAAGTGCTTTATTTGCATGTTTGATTAGGTTAAAAGAAGGGCTTATTGTCAGCAGAAGTAGTCCTCCAAACCGGAGGATGCATGAAAAATCATGCATCCCATCAGCAGCTTTGAAGCGATTTGAGTTATGAATTCATACCTAAAACCTGCTCCTTTTGGAGCACATTTTTTACTAGGAATTTGCCACTATATCTCACATAATTTTAATATTTATTTGAATCTCCATTTTAAATACATTCGCTTTGTTTCAACAATTTATAGATCTATATAGATATGGAAATCCTGTCTTCTTGATTTTTTCCCACCCATCGTTTTTGCGTTGAAACTTATAACTCTCTATTTTTTTCTCTTAAGACTCTCAAAGGTATTTAATAAGGCATTAGTTCGGTGATTGTGACGGTCACTATATTACATGGACTTTGTTTCCCTGAAACCAAGACTTAGTTAGTTTTGGTGTGTGCTTGTGTGCCTGCTTGAATTACCATATGAACGACATTCTGTTCTGGCATAGGAGAGAGTTTGATTTTGTAATCCAAAGAAGCCCTCCTTTTTCCATCTTTCTAATAAATTCTATTTATATTATACAAAAAAAAACCAATATCATCAGCTAGTCTTTTCCATGCACAAAAAAAAACAAAAAAAATTCAGGCACAAATCGACCAATTCCCAATGTGCGGACTACGGACGAATATTTTGCCTTCAGAATCCAACAAATTTATCTTCGTTTCCCGGTGCAGATGTTTCTTAGAAACCCACAACCTATTTCTAATTTCAATAAAGAAACCTTCCTCCTTTAACTAGACTTCCTGAAGCCTGGTTCTAATTGTGCCACAAGTTACATATGCTTATAATTAAATATTGAGATTTTCAGATGCCGGCTGGAAATGTGGTTACGGTGACTAACCCCTAAATTTTGATCTATTAATAATGCTATGGACCACTCTGTTCATTCCACATATCGCATGCCTTTTCTTATTTAAACGCATATTTATATTAAGAAAGAAGATATTAAGGATTTATGAAATTTAGATTTTTATATGAAAAATCTAAATTTTTGCTTAAAGAAAACCATACAATTTTTAACGTGTAAAAATATCACAACAAAATTCGAATCCAATATAGATCCAAATGTCTGTAAATCAATGACATTATCATTTTTGGCATTTTTTAATTTTCAAATATCTAAATTCATAAAATGGGGAAAATGTGTTCCAAAATTTATTTGTCATTTCATAAAAAGAAATTTTTATTTTTTTTAAATTGGTCAAGTTTGTATAAGGATATGATCGAACGAAAATAAGTGAAATTTACATGCTTATGTATTAAGTTCTCTGTCTGGATCATAAAAAATATACATATATATACAGTCAAACCTCGTTATAACGACCCTCACTATAACGAATTTTTCGGAATCCCCTACAACGCTCCATAAGATTTAATACAAAATAAACCTTTCTATTACGAAGACATTTGTCAATAGTCTCGTTATAACGACTAGATTAACGAAATAGAACGTATTATTTACCTCTATTTAACGAATTTTGTCAACTTACAACCTTTGCATAATGGTTTCCATCAATTAAATCAAATTATATGAAAGAGATACGCACAAGGACAACGTGTCCTGCAAACCTACAGTCGTAGTCGACAGCAGCATGCATTAGACTAACTAACAGCTGAAATATTCGAAGAAAAATTTATTTTTGAATTTTAAAACTACAAAATACAGTGTTTTCCTTAAAATGTGTTTTGATTTATTAGCGAAAATCGTTCGCTATAGCATGATAAGCAGATGATGATTAATATACAAAATTTTTTATTACTTCGTTATAACGAATAAAAGTGCAAATTTAGCTCGATATAACGAACCTAATTGTAACGTATTATTCGATATAACGTTTTTTTTTCTTATCCCCTTAAGATTCGTTATGCCAAGGTTGAACTGTAATATCGATGTACATTTTTCTATTTTCGGGGAAAAGGACCCTTTTTTTACATGTTTCAATTTTTGGATGCTCGTAATTTCTTATGGGGAAAAGATAACTGCTTAAAAGTTTAAAAGGTTATTTAATATTTTATTAGAAATATAGCTGATATTTTATAAACTTTTGTCACCACTCCATATGCCCGCCATATTTAGGATCGGGCAAAATTATTATAATAAACTTATAAATCTCTTGAAATAAAAAAGATAACCTACACATGTAATCGCAGTTTTTGTAGAACTTCTGAAGGACTATTTGTTAATTAATGGATTAATGGTTTTTTGGCGAGTTTTAAAAAAATATGAGTTTCGAGGTGACAATTTTTGAGAGGGAACTCACTAGCTCCACTTTCCCGAAAATGCAAATCAACTCGAAAATACCTCCTCTCTAACGGTGTGAAATTTCGCTACGATATCCGTAATACATACGTAATTATTTCAAAACTAAAACTTTTCTAAACCACTGTGCGTCGTTATTATTCTTATAATTCTTATCGTTATAATTTTTTTTTCAACTTTTTTATTTCACTGTAAAAATATTTTTCCCAAAATATTCTTATTATGATACGTGCAAGGGCATTTAACAAGAATATTACATCAAAGTACTTTTTTCTCACAACTAGCAGATAAAATTAAATTGTATCCCGAAGAAGGGGCTGCCTAAGGTTGCTTACTGAACAGCAATTTTCCAGGAAACAAATGAAGCAAACTCAGAAGTATGTTTTGTTTTCTATGTATATTTAATTTTAAACATTAAATTTCAAACAAATGCAATGTTAAAAGTAAAAAGTCAATTTTTAATGTAAAACTAAATATTTATCTTTCTAAGAAGTGGATAAAGTATTGTTTGAACAATGGTATTCACATAAAAGCTGGATAATATTTGTGTAACAAAAAAACATTGAATGCCGTGAGACCTCGTATTAATACGCATTTATAAATATTATATTTAGGAAAAGCTAAGAACAAAATGTAGTTATTTTCGATACAATACATTGTATTTGTTGAATAATATCTAAGTGCGTAATAGCACAAAAACTTTTTTGAAGCATGGTGTCATCTAATAAAAAAAAAACAGCAAACATTTTAACAAGTAACCTTTTGTATAAATATCCAAAGTCATATTTAAAGAGTTGACACTGCTTAAAGAAATATTTCGCATGTAAAAACAGTAAGAATATTTCAATTTATTTACTGCTTGTTAAAGGCGTATGATTGATTTTAATTGAAAACTTATTCATCATACGTGACGTATAATGAATATATAATTTATACGCCTACTTAATTAACTACCTACATTTCCACAACAAAACCATATACCAAATTAGAATGAAAAAAAGTATTTATTTCAGCATTTTTTTCAAAACAAGCCAACTAAACTTTAGTTTGAGGAATACATACTCTTCAGCCCGCTGCCATTGAAAGCATTGGCGCATAAAATTGCTATAAATCAAAATTGTATGCAAAAAAAAAAAAAAAAACTAAATTAAGACTTTTACCCTGCATATAAATTAAAGGGCGGAGTTAAAATAAGCAAATACTTTGCATAAACTAAAAGAAAAATTAACATTCACAGAAGTAGTAGAGCAAATAATTGTAGTCATAAAACTACAAGCAAAGTACAATCAACATAAATGCAAATGTGGGTTTTGTCAGCAAGAAAGTGTTCAGACAAGAAAGAAAGAAAAAAACAGAAAACTGCAAACTGATTTTTAATGAATTTTACAATCATTAAATTATTATTATTATTAGAAAATTCATTAGTTTACGGAAGCAGAAGGCTGCTGTTAAAAGTTTACCTTAGTTTTTATAATAATTATTATACTAAATATACCAAAGGAATTATTTTAAAAAATATAAAACACTTGTAAATGCTTGCAACTTTGGGTGGTACATTTTACTACAAACTTAAGGCTTTTGTAACTTCAAAACGAACTGCAAAATTTGGAGTTTTATTATTGTGATTTTGAGCAGCTGATAGCATGAACATATGTACATTTAAGTCATGGGACTGAAATTAATGAACATTTTAAAATTTATTGTATGTAGAAATAAAAAATTCTGGATTCTAAATATATAGCTTTCCATTGGAATACAATTTTAGTCATTTGTAATTTATATTTAATATGAAAAGGTACATATCCGTCATTTATTCTTACTTAATTATTAAACAACAACTACTTTTTTGTTTAAAAAAAAAGTTTCAAGACCATGAAAAGAATTGGAGGCATTTTTAGAACACAGTCACACTCAACAAGTGCTTGAAAAATCTAGCTCCCAATGAATTTGCAATCAATTGTTGGGCTTGACTGCATTCGAATTATGACTCCAATTCTTTTAAATAGATTTAAACAAAAACATGGAAATTTTGATACCATATACATTGAAGTCGAGAGACCTTGAAATACTATTTGGCATAAACGATATAAAAAGAAAGATTAAAAGATCGAAAGTGAAAAAGTAAACAGCTAAGTGGTCACCAAAGTCAAATGTCCATGGCGTTTAAGGAAAAGGTTTCTATTTGGTGGGATAAAGAGGGTAAAATCTATTATGAGCTGCCAAAATCTGGCCAGGCCATCACAGAGAATCTGTAACGAATTCAGGGCATCGTTTAAAGCGATTATAGCACGCACAGTGGAGGAAACTCCCAACGATAAGTGCCATTGCAATCAAATTGCACATGTCTACATTGAAAGTGTCGTCGAGCTTAAATTTTGAATTTTAACATTTGTTTCCGCAAATGTTAATTTCACACATGGATAAGACAAGGAAGTCATACAGGGTGGGCCAACTTGGACTGACTGATTTGAAATGCTTATAACTTTTGCATTTTTAGTTTTTTTTAATTTTTTTTTTGCAGATAATACAGAATTTTATAAAATTTCATAATGTCATCATACTCAGTGGAAGAACGTGTAAAAAAATATGCCAATAGATTGATTTTGCTAGCAACACAATTTTTTCTCAATAATAATCGTAACATATGGTTCCAGCAAGATGGAGCTACAGCTCATACCGCAAGAGCCACAATGGCACTTCTGCGAGAACTTCAGTCAGTCAAACTTGGCCCACCCTGTATTATACATCAATGGATAGCAAACTGTATGTGTTTTTTAAAAATATATAAAACTTGAAGAAATTCATGCAAGACTTTTTTTTGGTAAACAAACCAAATTGTTTAAATTGAAATAAAAAATTTTTTCAATAAAATTTCGCATTTATTAGGAAATGTTTGTGCAAAACACTTGAAAAGAAGATTTGAAATTTTTTTATAAGACACCCCACAATTTTCAAAAAATTTGTGAAAAATCCGAAAAATGGTATTTTGAAGATTTTTGTTTATTAAAAATAATTTTCGATGAGCTAGGGGTAAGTTAATTCTGTTATATTGAATAATATTTGTATAAATTAGAGAATTAATTGAACTAATATTATCTTTAAGAGAAAAGTTTTATTCTTTCAGGCGAATAGTTCAAATTTTCAAAGAATACTATTGTACAATAGTACAATAAGGATATATTGCGGCATTGTTCTTTCCCATGCAATAAATATTTCAATGAATTTCGTATAATTATTTTTTTTTTATAAGATTTCCTTTTTTTTTAGTCAATGTTAAAAAGTTGGATTATTGCCCATTTATTAATCTTTAATATATTTGGTTTCTGTATTTCAATTTTTTAATTCAATCACATTGCATAAGTATTTTTATTTTATTTCAATTTAGCCGACCTTGCATACCAATTAGTTGCTTAATAAATTTTATTAAAAACACTTGCTCTACATCTGTGTATGTACGACACACAAAAACAAATAAATACCTGGCACACGTGCATAACTATATGCTTCTAAACTTATATATACAGAAATATATTTGTGTATGTTGTATAGAGTTAAAAAGGACATGTAACATCCTTGTAGCAGCTTGCTGCCATTCAGCAAAGAACAATACACTGGCAGTACTAGTACGTACACTTGTTTTAAAACATTTTGTTTTCTCTCATTCATGCAACTTTAAAATACATTTTGAAATTCACCAAAGATATTTGAAGTTGAACTTTTTATTAAGGTATTTTTATATGTAGTAACAAAATACTTCAACATGTTCAGCTGGTTGTCAGTGCAACACACGACAGACATACAACATAGACTATCGAAATAATTGCTACACGAAATTAAATTACGTTGCACAATAAATTCAATTTGCTGGTGAAAAACACAAATACACACACACACACACACAACAAAAAAGAGTAGATACTGCAGAAGATAGTTTGTAAAACATGATAAAAATAGTTCAGGTCGTTTTTTTTTTGGAAGCATTGTAATTGTAGTCATTTGTTTTAAATGTTAAAAAAATAAAATGTGAAAAACACGCGTATGTACGAGGATGGGCTAAAAAAATGTGTTAATTATTTATAATAGTTAAAAATCCTACAGCTGCTGTAATGTTGGATTTTAACAATAATATAAGAATATGTGTATTTTAATATTAAACCTTAAACATAATATTCTCTCTTAATAGGCCGCAGACTAATCCAACCACTACCCAGCAAGTCATATGAGTCCGAAAAGAGTATTTTCTGACACCTCTTCCAGAGCGTTCATGCTCTTTATGAGCCCAAAAAACAATCATTATTGCTCCGAAAACCTTCAGAAAAGAGGGTCATTACATTCTAAAATGGTCCGTCAGAAAGAGAGTCTTTTATGAGGGTTATTTTTGGGCTCTGAAAGAGCTTTTAGACAATGTCAGAAAAGAGTCTTTTATGAGGGGGTTTTGTGCTCAGCAAGAGCTCTTACATCATGTCAGAAAGAGTCATTGCAATTTTAAATACAAAAAAATAAAAGTTCACATTTTTTTTAAATTGTTTTTACTTAAACGAAAAGGGAATTCATTTACAAATAAACTCAATTAGAAATGAAAAAAATAAATAAATTGTATTTACAGTAAAAAAAAAATAAAATGGAATTCATTTAAATAAAATATATAAAAATGGCAAAAAAAATTAATTTTTTAAGCAAATTTTTCTTTCGCTCCGAAAATGCTTTTTAATTGGACTCTTTTCTGACTGCTTTTTCGGAGCGCTCTTGGAATGGTATGCTGGGTAACTAATATCATACGTAATACATATTATCCTATACATACGTACAACAAAAAACATTTCCCATTAAACTCCACCCTAATACATTTCAGGCAATTTTTGTTTACCTATTAATTAATAACTCTATTTACTAATGTTTATCCAAATGTTTGCCAGCGGTTTAGCACAAATCTCATAGCGATATTAAATAATTTTGCCCAAAACTGAAGGTAATTAGTTGAAATAATGCAAACCAAAGCACAGCACGCCATATTGATTTTAGCCACAGTATTAAAATATTCTAAACCACATTTGGCATGACAGATGTATAAAGTTTTTCTGCAAATATTTTTTATTAATAAATAAATAATGAAATGAATTGTAAAATGTTTAAACATTTTCTATTGTGATGAGCATTTAATAATTTAATGAATTTCTAATTTTTAAATAAAGAGATTAAATTTCAATTAAGACTTAATGAAATAATTGGTGGATATGGTGAGTTTTTGTTCTTATTTTATTATGATTAAATAATATATGTATGTATGTTTGTATATTACCTATACAGTGGGAAGCAAAACTGTCAGGATGTTTTGCATTAAGGATGGCGCTTTTGGATGCGCTCATGCGGCCTATCAGACTGGTATCGATTGATTTTCGTTTCATCACTCAAAATAGTCCCTTTCCAGTCATCTACTTTGTGGGTTTTACAGAAATGAAGGCATTTTATCACATTTCTATCGATAAGTGCTGGTTTTTTCACACTGGCTACTAAACCAGTTATATTTAATGCGCTTCTAACCGTCCAGGTACTGACATCCTGACCAATACTTTTTGCAGCATTTTTCGGGGTCCTGATGTCTTTATTATGTAGCAAATATTCAATCTGCCGGACATCACCATCAGAAAGCCCCGGTTATTATTACGCCGTTGTTTTAAAGGGTGGTTAAATTGTAAGGGCCGATGTTGAATGTGAACCACACCTAAACGCCAAGCTTTTTTCCGAATTTTATTTGACATTTATCTATTTCAGACTTACTCAATTTGAACCATGGAGAGATACACAATCCAACAACGTGTTAAAGTTATCTAGACTTATTATGAAAATGGGCGTTCAAATCAAAATGCATATCGTGCTCTTCGTGATTTTTTTGGTCAATCATCTTCAGTGATGAGGCACATTTTCACCTCAGTGGATTCGTCAATAAACAGAATTGCCGCATTTGGGCGAATGAGAATCCAAGAGTGATTGTCGAAAAACCAATGCACCCACAAAGAGTGACTCTTTGGTGCGGTTTATGGGCTGGCGGCATCATCGGGCCGTATTTTTTCCAAAATGAGGCCGGTCAGGCAGTTACTGTGAATGGTGTTCGCTATCGTGAGATGATAACGAACATTTTATGGCCCAAATTGGAAGATATGGATGTGGACGATATGTGGTTTCAGCAGGACGGTGCCACTTGCCACACAGCTAACGAAACAATGGCTATTTTGCGCAACAAATTCAATGGCCGTGTTATCTCACGTAATGGCGATGTCAATTGGCCGCCAAGATCATGTGATTTGACACCGTTGGACTTTTTTCTTTGGGGTTATTTGAAAGAAAAGGTGTACGTCGATAAGCCAGCAACAATTCAAGAGCTAAAGGATGAGATAATTCGGCACATTAACGGCATAGAACCTCCATTATGCCTCAGTGTCATCGAAAATTTGGTCCATCGGATGGAGGTGTGCCGCCGTGGTCGCGGCGCCCATTTGGCCGATATATTATTCCATACATAATTGAGTAATACCAATATATCATAATAAAATAAAATTACAATAATTTCCTAAATAGTTAGTGTTTTATTCAAAATCAACATCGGCCCTTGAAATTTAACCACCCGTTATATCATTTACCGTGGATTTACTTAAATTTTATTTTATTTTTTTAATCACGTCACAGGTCAAACAATAATGCACGAATAGAGCAATAAAAGCTTGATTACGAGGCAACAACAAACTAAAAAACCTACCGAGCAATATCGTGATAATGTTTTTTTCTTGTACTTTTGTGTGCAAAAGTGTTCGAATAGTGATTTTTTTGTTTTTTTAATATTTTTATTTGTTTAAGTAATTTATGTGAGTTTTTGTGCTTTATAATTTTCTAAAGGTTCAATTAAATAAAACAATACATATATATGTATGATAATAATAATTGGTATTATTTTCATTACCATACTTTCTGAATGAAAAACATCCGGACAGTTTTGCGTCCCACTGTATGTCTATTGTGGAAAGGGTATTTTGCGTTTGTTCTGAAGTTTGTAACATCCAAAAAAGTTAGTCTATAATGTATTTGTACAGATGTCCGTGTGTCCGTCCGACAACCGCGAAAAAAGTTAAAGTTATTAAATAAAGAAAATTGTTTTTGCTATGTACTCAATGCACAGTAAGGCAATTTTGAAAAAAAAAATGGTTTATACTAAATATGTAATTTCAAAACAAAATTGCGTCTGAAATAAAACTAGCCATGCCAAGAAAATACTTTTTAAGTTTTGAATTTGTTCCTCATACACCCATAAAAAGATAATTTTAAAATTATTTAAGAAACTTTCAAAAAGACTTATAACATGTTTCTTTTCTTCGGCCAGTTAACTTTTAAGGAAACATTTTAAATGCAAAAAAAAATCATTCAAAGTCAGTCAAATTATTTTGTATTAAAAATTCACATTTAGGTCTAGTGTTCTCAAATCGCATAGTCGATATTAAAAAATAATAGCCGATTTGATATTAACCAATGTTTGTAAAAAATAGGGTTTAAGTTGGTTCACTGACATTTTCCGTCCGAAATCTCGAAAATACTTTTTGAAAAAAGAAACTGTTTTTGCTGTATACCCAGTGAACACTAAGGAAATTTTGAAAAAATGGTATACGAGTATAAATCTGCAATTTCAAAACAAAATTCCGATTGAAATAAAATTAGCCACACCTACCTAGTAGAGTTTTGAATTCTGAATAAAATAAAAAAATTATTGTCGGCCACACCTATTTTTGAGTGGGCGGGGCTCCTAAGTTTGTAATATATGTAGCTATATCTTGAAAACTTTCTTTCTTTCTTAGATGCTATATATGGGTAAATTTAAAAAAAACGCAATTTTTGTGTCCCCGCACTTTACACTACTATTTTAGGTAAAAAAAAAAACAAAAAAAAAATATGAGAGTGATCAGCGAGGAATATGTAACAAAAAACATAATTCTCAAATTTGTATGTTTGTTTTTTTGTTTATTCAGAATGGTGTTTTGTTTCTACCTCTGACTGCTTTTATACAAAAGCACGTGGCACCGTTAGAATTTTTAATAAACGAAATAAAATAAAATCAAGAAAAAAGTAAATATGCAACATATAATAAAAGTATTTGAATTATTGTGTTTCTTTCTTGTGGTTTGATTTGTTATAGTCATCAAAATTTAATTAGTGCGAGTTTGGCGTTGCAAAGAAAGGTTGTCCCCACAATTTGCATTGAGCGTCACTTTTTTATAAATCAAGTAATATTACTAGTTTTCAATTTCAAGTTTAAATAAAGTAAATAACGTAAGGAAAATACAAACTTTAATTATTACAAAAAAAAGCGAAAAAAAAATTTATTAAAAAAAATGTGCATTTGCGTAGCTTTTGTTAACACCATGGTAAGGCAGCGATAAAATTTCCTGAGCGTCACGTTAATTTTTTTAAAAGTGAATATATTAAATGTAAAAAATTGAAGTTGACAATCATTGTTTACATGATTTCAACTAATTTTTTTTTATAATTTGTGTATTTGAGAAATAAATTGCCTACGAAAAAAAAAATCAAAATAGGCAAACATTACATGAGCATTACTTTTGAAATATATTGCTTTATAGCTTAAAATGCTTAATTTTGAATTTATTTTTTAAGTTTCAAGAGTAAAACAACAAAATTAACGGCGTCTGAAAGAGCACGGAAATATCGAGAGAAAATAAAGCTCGATAAAGCGCGTAATGACGAATATAAAAGAAAGAAGAAAGAAAGGGACTGATTCTGTTTTTTCCACAAACTTAATTCGAATGTGGTAAAAATTAATGAGAATGAAAAAAAAAACAAAGCCGCTTGTCAATTCATGAAGTTTATACAGATTCAGAATAAGAATTCGAAGGAAAATTGCGTCAAATATTTACATATGTGTATAAGTTTCTTCAAGAATTACTTACTTTTTTCCATTTTTGTTAAAGACATCAAAGAATATTTACATGTTTAGTTTTGTAAGAAAATTTTTGTTTTTTGAAGAATTTTTGTTTTTTTTTTAATTTTCTTTTCATAAAAGAATAAACTTTTTTTCTTTAAACTTTAGATTTGGCATTATTTCTTGTTTACGTGCAACAAAATCTCTTGATCGTCACAATATATCTTGAGCGTCACACTTATATTTTTTCCCTTAAAACGCTTATAATTGCAGTTTTTTTTAAATACATTGTTACAAGCCTATTACTTTGCAAGTAACCTCTAAGTTCAAGTCTTTGTTTTAACAAAAATTTACACATTTTTTGTTTATAATCGAAAAGATTTACATGGGCAGCTAGCCAACCAGCCAGACTGGTATACGGACGGACGGACGAACATCGTTAAAGCGACTCAGAAAATGTATCTGAGTTGATCGGTATACTTTAAGGTGGGTGTTTGACCAATATTTGTGGGCGTTACAAACATCAGCACAAATCCAATATACTCTACCCATTATAGTGGTGTTGGGTATAAAAACATATAAAAGTAACTATTGGCATAACATTTTATGTGATAAACACAATTATGCCAAACAACTTAAAACTATTTTTGAATTTAACATATCGATCTTAAACTATTTGAAGCCATCAATTCGTTAAAATGATTTCAACTTGAATAGAAAATGTATAAAAACAAAAATAATTTAAAATTATATACTCGCAGACAGTATGTGTCTGTCTGCTGTATATAAAATTATATAAAATGTCCTTCAACAGCGTACAAGGATGTATTATATTATTACAAAGGATAAATAACAACCATCTAAGGGTAACGTATAATAAGTTTACATAGCTGCGATGTTTATAATAAAAATGTTCTACTCGCTGCTTAAATATTTTAAAGTTAATGACTTTTAGCACATCAATAACAAAAATAATATAAAATATGTGTACAATAGCTTTTAATAATGTGCCAGTATTTCATTTCATTTCATTTCATTTGTTGCTATTTCAAATAGACTGCAGTACTGAATTATGTGTACAGTACATACATATGTGTGTGAAATATTTTTTAACAAATCTTTGTATTTTATAAATGAGTTTCTCATTAACGCTTTGATGTTTTTCAAGCTTTTTATGAAATGGTTCTTTTCTTTTCTTCTATTTTTTCTAAAGGGGAAAATACAGAATCACCAAGGTCACACACATCTCACGTCATTAGTTTTAAAATATGAAAAATATCACAGAAGCTGGAAAATGAGAAAAATTAGAAAAGAAACATGTAACAGTTGGAAAATTCTATAGTGCAAGCAAGAGGTTATTAAATAACCTTATATGAGAAAATTCAAACAATGTTGGAAATGTTTGAAGCAAAATTCACATGGCTTCAATTCCTACAGAGTTACAAAATTCAATAAATCATTAACACATATCAAGAAAATCTGGCACATCAAAGCTAAATTTTGTCTTACTTTTCATTCATCATAAAATATGATTTGAAACTTATAAGAGTTTTTTCCATTAATTTTATATTTCACATAATTTTTAAGGTACAGCTTCCATCATAGCTGACTTTCATTATGTCGTTGATTATTTACGGATGTGTTTAAGTTTAGCATGGGTACCTGACTTTTAGACCTAAATCATACGGCACACTCAAACGCACGGTGAACTCGACTGACCACCGCATTGTATGCCAGAACACACTTATATATGTTTTGCCAAGAGCATACTTGTATGAACTTGCCAGGAACAGACAATTAGCAATTTCTCGATACATTACTGCTACGATCAATATAACCAGCCCTTTACTTAAGAGCTTTGTCTATGTAATCCCTGCCATCTATGGTTTATACAACGAGCATTACCCAGCACTATTACTAGAAAAGCAGCAATCACAACACTGCACTGACCAAACACTAATGCCGGAGACGAAGATCAGAATTTACTTTTTACCTTAACCTCGTCCAAAGGCGTATCGTTAATATAAATGTCATGAAAGCCACAATTCCCGTACCATTTCCTGAGCGAGCGAGCTAAGTGTCACCCACTACTATCAATGACTCTGTTGTTGTTCAGCAACAGCACTTAGGGCAATTTGATGGACTGAAATTTGGTGCTCAACAAACAGCAGTCCATTCTTCCCATTTTAGGTATCAACCACAGCCACCACTTGTACTCCGAACTGGCCTGCAACCAATTATCAGTTGGGGGACGAAACTCCGTACTTCTAACTGATCTCGTGATTCTAGATAACACGCCAGTCAACTGCTGGTTTAAAAGGGTGAACAATCAAACTCTAACCACTTTCGAGCCAGTGCCAGCTCATGGCACCGCCATATCCCTCCCCAAAATGGTAACAGCGTCAATGTGATGGTCATATTATACTGATTATTTACAGAGTCCATGGGTTTTACATGCGATATCGCCATTTAAGACATGACCACATGTTGTCCTTTACACCGGGTTGACGAACGGCCAACCAACGCATTGCATGCCCTGCAAGAACATACAATATGGCATGACTCACAAGACACACAATTCACAACTTCTCATACAGCAAATTGCACAGATCACTGTACAAACACCTTGTTAGAGAGTTCGGGCTATCTAATCCCTGCCATCCATAGCTTAGTCAACCAACCTAGACCAAAACAATTATTATACACGCAGCAATCGCTTCAGCCACAATCTGGTCTAGCACTGCTAGATAAGGTCCTAGTCAGCTTTGCTATATCTACCCCAGCATTGAATTGTATATAATATTTTCCCCCGGGGCGGACTGATTATTTACAATAGAACATGTTTATAATTTCATGAAATTTTTTATGGTTTTAAAGATTTAATTTATTGATGGAGCTTAAGCGTAAATTCCAAATCTCCATTCAATTTTAGTTCAGATAAAAGGATAAAAAGTGTTCTAGAGGTGGACGATCGTGATTGGCCAATCTGTATGTCTGCAAAGATTTTGGTGAAATACAAACTCTTTTTGATGTGCACTGACCTCTTTAATAAATTATTTTCATACCCTACACCACCATAGTGGGGAGGGTATTTTGGATTTGTGCTGATGTTTATAACGCTCTTAGTATTAGTCCCACACACACACACCTTAAATTATACCGATCGATTCAGCATCACTTCCAGAGTCGATTAAACAATGTTCTTCTGTCCATTCACCTGGATGGTTAAAATCGAAATTAGCTGCAATCGGTCCATTATTTTACCCAGCCTCCATACAAATGTCCTCCCGAAATAGGGGTTTATCGGTCATAAATATTTGTTTGATGCACTTATTCCAACAAATTTCTCCAGAAAAAAATTTTATATGAAGTCCAATCTCACCAACCAGATTTTTCACAGATCAGTCCATAATTGACCATAGCTCCCATATAAGGCTCGCTACCTAAAATCACTTTTTAGAGCATAACTCGCTTTAAAATGTTGCTATCAAAATCCTATTGAACATAAACCTGTTTTATATACAAAAAGAAATCATTTGGTCCAATTTTGAGATGATCGGTTTCTAATTGACCATAGCTCCCGTATCAGGGCTTCTTCCGAAAATTACTTTAAGGGCATAATTCTCGTTAAGATTTTGGTTTTTAAAATAATATACAACACAAATATTTTTCATATATATATACAAATCATTTGGCCTAAATTTATGATCATCGGTTCCATAATTAGGCATAACTTCCATATAGCGCCTATTTCTGAATAACTATTTTAACACATACTTATACTAGGGGTAGGGTATTATTTGTTTATTTTTAAAAGATCACATGGCACTGATGTCATCTTATTTTTATTCAACTTTATTATGAAAATCAGGCGTTCTATGAGAAGTGTCTGAAAGAAACAATGAATGGCTTTATTGAAAAATTATTTTTTATCAATTGGCCAACAAGAGCATGTGATATCATATGTTTGGTGTTTTTCCTTTGAGGTTATGTGAAGTTATAATCCATCATTTGCCAGAAACCGGTAGCAATAAGGAAAAGAGTAATCGACAATTGGAACTTTCAAAAGCACCAGCAACAGCGTAGTCTCGGCCAAGAAAGTACTTCATCTTCAGTTTACTCCTCGTTGTTTTCTTCCACGTCATGACCAGCATTGTCGTTGTCGAAAATCGAAACATAAAAGTCCAAGAATTTGTTTTGTCTCCAATTTTCTCCAAAAAGATTGGACAAAAGGGCTCCAACATCTGTTTTTGCTTTTTAGGTTTAATCGAATTTGATTTTCTTTCCCCATTTCAAAAATGGTTCAGGGTCGCAGGAATTGATTGTATAATTGATCTCCCCTTGCAAAGTTATCAGACCATTTTAATGGTTGTTGTATTGCCAACAAATCACAATAATGATGTTAGTAATTGCGAGTAATAATCTTAACAATTACAGTAATACACCTAATTCTGTTTTTACGCGATAGATACGTTCCTCGAAAACTCGCGTAAAAAAAAACCGCGTAAAAAAAAGATAGAGTATCCATATTAAATGAGGGAATTGGTTCCACGTTTGAAATATCAGGTAAAATAAGATAAATAATTCAAATTCATGTTGCTTTATACACAAACATATTTTATTTAAGCAAAAAACAATAGAAAAGAGAGTTCATTTAGAAAAGTACGCAAAAGTAAACTTCCGATATTTTTTGGCTGTAATTAAAAAAAAAAAAAAAATGAAAAACTTTGATTTTTCTTGTGGATTATTTTTATTTGGTCTTTTAATTTTTTTTACATCAAGTCGAGAATATGTTGTCATGTAAATAGCCGCCGCCACAGTTGATTGTCATTTGAGCCCTTTTTATGGCATTTTCCATCACTTTGGCCACAACTTCCGGCGATAGGTCCTCACATTCTTGACGGATATTGTCTTTAAGAGCTGCAAGAGTCTGAGGCTTGTTGACATAAACCCGCGACTTCAAAAAGCCCCACAAAAAGTCTGGAGCGGTCAAATCAGGCGATTTTTTGTTTTTATCATCATCCCTAATGTCTTTGAGTTTAGGTCTTTGTGTTCAGAACAAGTAAATTATGTGTTGAAACAATAAAGAAATTATAATGATGCCCAAAAACATGCATTTATTAGTGAAATTCAGTACAAGGTCCATACGGACCTATTCACACGTCCGCGTACTATTCTCACTAAAACCTCAATAACTCCTAAAGTAATGATCCGATCAGCTTGATTTGGGAAACAAAATAATCTTGGAATACAGTGTAACTTTGGGGGGGGGGGGGGGGGGGGTTGTTGTGGCCGAAGTAGCAGTAATTTCAGTTTGAAAAGGCAAAAAGGGAGCTTCTCACTCATCGGAGGTTTAATTGGATATAGTTTTGCTACGAACTGCATTTTTGGATATAAAAACACATAATAGGATATAAATTGATACCATCACTATATTTATCCTTATAAAGTAGCAAAAGAACTAACAGCATCCATTGCTATTTTAATTTTTAATCTTTTGAAACGAGTTCTAATGTTCTATATTAATATTAGATTTATATTGTTCTTGGCTTGTGTTCAAAATTACCTAATTTTCTACACATTTTGAAAACTTTAGCTTTTTGCAATCAAAAACTAAAGTGTTGGCCCTTAGAGAAAATGTTAATATGTATTTTCTCTATTATTGCTCTAATAAAATGTTGTTTATGGCAAGCAATTAATATTTGTTAGTGTATAGTTGTGCTTGCATATCTTCGTGTGAGCTTGAAGAATTTGTGGCAATTTATACAAATAAAAATAGTTTAGCAGGAAATGAAGTTAATAAATGCCTGCAAGTAAATTAAATGTATAAAGACAAATTGTAACCGCATGGCTTTACAAATTTGTAGTTTGAGAAATATTAAGCAGAAGTTTTTTGGCACAACTGATTCCATGTCACTAACAATATGAACAAGTAAGAGAGAAGAGTCTTTCAAGTTCAAACATATAATATAGTCTACACAGAAAAAACTGTTTTCTTTGTTTTAATATTAAATAAACTATAAAAGCTGAAAATTCTAATATTTTCGAAGCAATACTCTGATGGTCATAAGGACACGTTTCGTTAAATTTCAGCGAAATTTCTACAGCTGTAAATTAAAAATTTGAAATGTTGTGGAACGATTAACAGAAATGACAATTAATTCTAGTTTCTACTTTAAATTATTTAAAAGTTTATTTCGTTGCTTAATTTATGTAAAGGGCCTATACGAGGGCTTCTCAGCCTAGCACAAAAGGAGAGTAGTTCGTTTTTCAAAAACATTTTTATTTTTCAATATAATCTCCTGCAACTTCAATACACTTAGTTCAATGCTTATCTAGCAATTCTAAACCTTGCCTAAAATAGTTTTACTCAAGGCCTACAACTGTAATTGCATCTTCATTTGAGGTAAAATGCTTGCCAGCTAGGAATCTTTATAGATTTGGGAACAGGTAAAGGAAGGTCACTGGTAGCTAAATCAGGAGAAGAAGGTGGGTGGTCAAGCAACTCGTACTGTAATTCATTGATTTTAATCATTGTTAAAATACCCTTGTGCGCTGGTGTGCTGTCTTGATGAAAAATTATTTTTTTTTGTTGTAAGCCAGGACGATTTAATCAAATTTTTACATTTAGTTGATCCAAAATGTTGCAATTGTACTGTGGACCGTTGCCATAACCTTACCAGCCGATTGAATTATTTATGCCTTCTTTGGGGCGCTTCCTCCAGCTTCAGTCTATTGCTTGGATTGTTTTTTTTTGTCTCTGGAGTATAGTGGTCAATGAAACGACGCTTAAAATTCATTTTATTTTTCTTAAAACGATCCAAACCAGCTTGAGAAATTTTCATTCTTATGCGTTTTTGGTCGACTGTTAACAAATCCGGCAGCCATCTTGCAGAAAGATTTTTCATCTGTAGTTCTTCATGCAAAATTTAATGGACTCGATCATTTGAAATGGCCATGATATTGGCTATTTCATGCACTTTTATTCGTCGATCATTTAATATCATATCATGTGCACTTTGGCTACAATTCCGGTTGTTGTTGCTGTTTTGGGACGTCCACTACGTGGTTCATCCTCAATGCTTGTACGACCACGTTTAAATTCAGCATATGAAGGAGCACTTTCACCTGATACACTCACCATATCATTGTGAATTTCTTGTCGCGATAAACATTTTCTATTTAAATATATGGTGTCATACCAGGCAATTCAAATTTTTCCATTGTAAAAAAATCACGGATGCGTCTTTTTTGAACATCTGTTTCTATGTGAAAGAGTTGACAGATCGAAAAGAAATTTTATATGTGTTCATAGCAGAGATGTAAGTTTCCAAAGCACTTAACTTTTTTCTGTTCTGGGCTAAGAAGTTTCCGAACCGCCTCATAGTGGCATTATTAGGGTGCGGTCCACGATGTATTCTCAAACAATACTGCATCAAAATAAGATGACAGTTTGAAACCAATCATACGTGAAACATTTGTGAAAAACGCAAAGGAAAAAAGATCCAAGTGAATCACCCATTAGTTTAACAAGAAATATTTATAAGAATTTATCTCTTAATAAAGCTTGCAAATATTTCTAACAACTGCAAATATTTCTGTCACTTACTTACCAAAACCCATTTAACTTCCTTCCCTTTTAAAATATTTTCAAACATTTGTAGCAATATTCCCATAAAATACCATCAAAACAGTTGTTAAAGTTAAACATAAAATTTATACAATAAATTGAAAAAATTTACAATATGCAAGTAACTTCACATTATTGGGATTTTTTATACACTCAATAAATTTTTCGGCATACTGCAAACATTTTAAATATGTTTTTTTTTATCATGGCTTGTTTGTTTTAAGCAAATTCTAAATGAACATGAAAAATGTCATCATAAATAAGCCAATATAATCAATAAATTTTGTTTATTTGCTTGAAAATGTAGACACAAAAGTCAAGTTAAATTTAACAACTTGAATGAATTTTAAAAGGCCAGACAAAGGGATTCAATAGAAAACTGTTGGGCTGTGAAGAAACGTTAATACCATTATAAAATGCTCATTCTATATTTTAAATTTCTCAAGCTTGTTTGGATCGTTTAAAGAAAAATAAAATGGATTTTAAGTATCGTTTCACAAATGCTGATGAGACATCTATACTGCAGAGACAAAAGAACAATCTAAGCAATGGATTGAAGCTGGAGGAAGTGCCCCAAAGATTTGAAAAAACAATTTAATCGGCTTGTAATGTTATGGCAACGGTTTTTTGGAACTTCAAAGGTATTTTATTTAATTGCTATCTGCAAAAGAGTAAAACAATAAATTGAGAGTACTATTGCAACATTTTGGATCAACTAAATGTAAAAATTCGATTACAACACAAAAAAATAATTTTTCATCAAGACAACGCACCAGCGTACAAGAGTGTTTTAACAATGACTAAAATCAACGAATTTAAGTACGAGTTGCTTGACCACCCACCTTATTCTCCTGATTTAGCTACCAGTGACTTTTACCTGTTTCCAAATCTAAAAAAAAAAATGTAGCTGGCAAGCGTCAAATGAAGATGCAATTACAGTTGTAAACCACTATTTTGAAGGCCTTGGGGAAAACTATTTTAATCAAAGGATAGAATTGCTAGATAACCATTGGACTAGGTGCATTGAAATTTCAAGAGATTATATTGAAAAATGAAAATGTTTTTAAGTAGAGCAAGATTTTTGAAAACTATATTGCTACTTGATAGTTTAAATGATCGGTTACTAATTTTTCAAAAAGTTTCGGTATCATACTTAGTTTTGCGATACCTTAATGGTTTTCGATATCAGATTTGCTGTCCGACTTAAATAAAGGAACAATATATGAATCCTTCCAGATTGTTGGAAAGTATCTATTAATAATAGAAAAGCGTTAATGGAGGAGCTAAGACTTTGGCGCAGTTGATTCATATATCACAGGAGAAATTGTCAGTTCCGATATGAGAACTTAAGCTTTTTAATACCATTTAGGACTGTAGAAGCATCAAGAGACGATAAGGATGTAGATTGATTTTCATCTAATATACTCGTGTATGGATACTTGACTGTATCATCGTAATTTGTATATGAGTAAGTGGTTGAAAAAAAAGTTTAGCAAACCTATTATACATATAGCTTTAATTTATTTAAAATTAAAAAAGCTCTTAATGAATAACCCCATATCTATTTAAATTTTTACGAGAAGTAGGAAAATTCTGTTTGAATTAAAAGACAATGACAAGTCAATAGTAAATCTATCTGGTATTTATGCTTAAATGAAAATCTCCCTGCAGCTGAGATGTAAGCATGAAATTGCCATGAAGAAGGAACTATGCCTCTTCGTAAATTTCCAATCCACGCTTTCTCAAGTGAAATGTACATTTTAGCAGGTCTATATTGAAAATTAACAGTGAATAGTTTTCTGACTCCAAAGCCAATTTTTATTTAATACTTTTGTTTAATCTATGTCAACTAGGAATTGCCATAAAAATTTTATTCCCACACTTCATTATGTTTTTAAACACTCCTATAGCAAATATATGAGCGCTAAATTAACTAAAAACAACAAATGGAAGGAAGAATATGTCTGCTATTATATTAAACTGCCAACTAATAGACATTAAAAAAGGTTATAAAATTGTGGAGAAAAAATAAGGGAATTGTTTGCTTAACAAGGCTGGCTGTTTAACAGGATCACTAGAAGATTGTGTCATAAAATAAAAGAAAACGTGCAGACTACATTTGTTATTTGTTTTTACATTGTTATCTAGGATTTGCTAGTGCTTACACATGAGTGCATTTTCAAATAAAATTAATGTGATATATTTTACAAAATACTTAAAGAGATTTGTAACAAAATATATTTTGAAATAATGCTACTATTTATTTTACTTAACAGCCAAATCAGTTTTCATGTGTGCAGAGCTGCTATCATTGTATAATTTCATTTACTTAACCCATTAACGCCGGTTGGGTAGAAAAATACCCAAAAATTTAGCTGTTTTTAGAAAAATTCTAACTAGAGTCAGGTGCAAGGTATCACAAATCTGTTTTCACTGACAGATAGCGGAAAAAAAAAAAAAATTGGTGGGCCATATAGGGGCATGTGTTGGTGGGAAATGAGCGGGTCATAAATTAGCAATTTTACAAAATCAAAAACTTTGAACGTCAATACGTCAATGGCTCTGGAAGATTTAAGGAATTGACTTCCCGAAAACCACAAAAGTATCACAGGGATAGGACCACTCGTGTGGTTCACAGGTACGATTTTATGACATGGGTATTTAAATACCCACTTAGGCATTCAAGGGTTCTAAAACACATGAAATATGAATTTTATTTTAAAAGTAAAAATTTGTTTTCTGTAGTGTTTTTTTGTAGGAATTCAAGAAAAAAAACAATTTTATTATATTTATATTGATAAATACATGTCATGCAAGATCCTTCCCAAAAATGTTTTCATTTCCTTAATTGAAGTTACGGAATCAGGAACATTTTTTTTGTCCAGCATATTCATTTGTACTTTTGACGATCATATTCATGACATCTTCATCAAAAAAGCATTCCCATAGTTGTAATGGCGTGTACGAACCTAACGAAACCAGATATTTCTATAAGGATTTGTATACAACGAAGGTATTCCACACAACATACCAATTTTCTCGTACAGTGGGCATTCCCTTCATTGTCAAAAGGTTGTTTAGTAAATTTGTAATTATAAGATTTACTCCATTTACATATGTAGGTTTATTTTCCACTGACACATGACCTTTTGACTTCACTGTAGATGGTTGGGGATCATTCTCTGTATCCATTGGATCATTGTTTCTATCCACTAATTCAGTAGCCACTGGTAGATTCACATTATCATCCTCATTAATGTACTCAATCCCAAAGGGGCCAGGTATTTCGTTGGGAAATTGAGTTGTATTGTGTAGTATTTGCAGATTAGCATCTATATCTTCATCGTCACTAATAGCAACAACCTTATCCGGTGAAGTAATCAAAACATAGATTTGATCTGCATTATGTCCCACATCATTTTCTTCCTCGTCTCTAGTCTATTCATCTATTTCTGCTTGTAGCTCAGTTACAGTTAAAACTTTATGACGGCGCAACATTTTCACAGAATTTAAAAATCTTATTGCATTGAATTTCACTTACTAGAGCTAAAAATGGGGCAGTCCCAAATTCTTTTATAAAAAAAAAACACCACCACATATTTAAATTTAGACAAACACACTGCACATACTACACACATTGCATACTTTGTTTTCATGCCACATATTGAAGTATAATAAAAATTAATAAACATATTTTCTAACACGTTAATGCCTAATTGGGTAGAAAAATACCCAAAGGCCATAGCTTAGTGTGCGACAGAAAAAAATATAAAAAAAAAATACCACGTCAATATAAATGCCCTAATTACTAAAGCTAGATTTACACGATTGAAATTTTCTTCAAAATTGCTTTTCAAAATGCTTCAAACTCGTATAAAAGGCAAAAATTCTACAAAATTTATTTAATTAATAGTTATTAAAGAAATAAATTTTAAAGAAATTTTGCTGTTTACACAAGTTTGAAGCATTTTGAGGAGCAATTTTGAAGAAAATTTCAATCGTGTAAATCTAGCTTAGCCGTGTAAAATTTCATCAAAATCGGACAACGGAATGGAGGGTCAGGTGTCAATGGATTAAGGAAATATTTCAACAATGCGTGAAAAGTATTCTATACAATTTATATAAACATTTATTTTGTTCATTGTGTCCAGCTTGATGTATGAGTTATATTACGACTACATAGTATTAAATAACATTCATACGCTGCAGTGTCTGTAGTAAATTTCAGCTAATTAAATGACACTAGTTTTTTTATTTCTTCCTGGTTTCATATTAGTTTTTTTTATGATGTGCTTTGTAGTGCCAGTAGGAGGAGAAAAACAGTAAACTTAATATTAAATTTCTTAGCACGTTTGATTAGTTATAAGCAATGTTTTATTAGATATAGTTAACATGTGCTGGGTTGTTTTTAATTAAATTTTTAAATGGTGTTAGAAAATATATATTAAAAATAATGCTTCTCAAGAGTCATTGTAATAATTAAAAATTAAAAATTTAATTAAATGATTTCTGTGTAGTAAGGGAAAAATACAACAAATAATAAAATAAAATAAAAAAGTTTTTTCGAGCTCGAGGCCAATTATTTGTAAAAAAATATGTATATATATTATTTATTAAATAATTTTTTTTTTTCAATATTTCGATATCCATCGAATATCATTATCCAGGAATAAGTTACAATTATATATGTAAGAGACCTATTATTATCTCCACATTCAATAATGAACTCATATGCCGAACAGGATTGGATTTGCAAATTATTAAAACAAATTAGTTTATTAACCCATTGTGTTTATGAACGTCTAAGTAACGCTATTTTAAATATTTTATTTTGAACTTTTCGCAAGCATATTGGTAGTCAGCTGTGCACGTGTTCAGTTTGTCGCTATTCTTTCGAGAGCGAAATTGACAAAATCATTTTGCAAAAAACAAAAACGTTGTTTTAAAAATGTGTTAAAAATTATTAATACAACTAATTCATAATTCATCCTAAAACCAATTTCAATAACTAAATAATTAAAGTCAGTTATTTAAAAAAAAAAATCCGTCATGAAAATATTATTTAGATTATCCGTAATAATTTTGTAAATGTAGTGTTGGGGAATGGCGAATTAGGGACAGATATAGGCTGGATTTCCAAACTGTAAATACAGCAAATTCAATGTGCAGTTGTGCTCAAACCGAACAAATTGTTTTGTATCCTACATACCTACATAAATTGAAATAAATGGCATTTGTAAAAAATCAGCCTGTATCTAAAATTATATTACCATTACGCAATGTTGCCTATACGCAACATCCTGTAGCTCTTGAACCAGGATACCTAGGACATTGAAATTTTTGTCTGTTGATACTGAGGTCAACTCTATCAAACAAAATAGAAATTTTAGCCATGTCCATTTTAATTCGCGCATGAGAAGATTAATAATAAATATTAATCCTAAATATAAATATGTTTGAAAACATACATATTCTGCCCCATTAGCTATAATTTTTAAATTTAATAAAAGTTTATAAAACAAATTTTCTATTTTATGAACAATAATTTATAAACCATTAATAATTTAAAAGCATAATAAATAACATTACAGACATACATAAAATCAGATAGAGAAAAATAATATATCATTTCGTCTTTAATTTCTATATTAATAAAATGTATTAATATTTAATTTAAAAGCAATAAAATATTATCCTAAAAGCTTCTTAAAAATATTAAGGCATCTAAACTAAAGAGAAGCTTAGTTTAATTTTGTTGTCTACAAGGTCTGATCAAAAAATAACCGTCATTTTGATTTTTTTCAAAGAGTATTTATTTATTCAGCATTAACTATCTTGTCCCCTTCAAAGTAATGCCCCTCAGATATAATACACATATGCTGGCGTTTTTTCCAATTCTCGAAATACTTCCGAAGCGCGCTGTTTGGTATCCCCAACAGCTCCTGTTTCGATTTTTCTTTTATCTCCTCAATCGTAGCAAAACGCTTTCCTTTCATCGGTATCTTCAGTTTTGGAAAGAGGAAAAAGTCATTGGGGGCCAAGTCCGGTGAATACGGTGGCTGCAGCATGATAACGATATTGTTTTTGCCCAAAAACTCACTCACAAGCATCTATGTGTAAGCTGATGCATTATCATGGTGTAAAATCCATGATTGGTTTTTCCACAATTCTGCACGTTTCTGATGAATTGCTACGCGCAAACGGTGCATAACTTCAATTCCTTATTGACCGTACCACCTTGTGGCAAGAATTCATGATGCACCACGGCCATTGCAGTCAAAGAAAACAGTTAGCAAAACCTTCACATTTGACCGAACTTGACGTGAATTTTTCTGTATTGGCTCTTCTGGACGTTTCCATTGGGATGATGGGGCTTTGGTTTCAATGTCATAGCCATACAGCCATGATTCCTCACCAGTTATGACCTTTTTGAGGAAATCTGGATCGTCATTGACGATGTTCAACAGCTCCTGAGCGATGTTCATGCGACGTTGTTTTTGCTCAAAATTTAGCAATTTGGAACAATCTTCGCTACCGCACGTTTCATGACTAAAACATCCGTAAAAATTGCTTGGCATGAGCCGATCTATATGCCAACATCATCCTCTCTGATAGGGATTCGACGATTATTAAAAATCATTTTCTTCGCTGCTTCAATATTTTCAGCGGTTGTTGACGTGCTCGGGCGACCAGGACGAGCATCGTCACTGACATCTTCTCGGCCTTCCTTAAAACGGTAATACCACAATTGAACTTGTGTTCTGCTCATAGTAGACTCGCCAAACGCCACAGTCATCATTTCAAATGTCCTTGCTCATTTAATTTCATTTTTTACACAAAGCTTAATACAGTTTCTTTGATCCATTTTTTCGAATAGTAAAAAATAGAAGAGCACACCAAAACACGACAAAAACAAACTGACAATCCAAAATGGCTGATATTACCATTTTCAGTTGTTCATAGTGCAAAATCATAAAAATTTTCTATCGATTTTCACCGTAGACGTATGGTCTAGTGGACTTTTTTGCTCAGTACAATCCCAAGAATCAGAAACGCGATACGCCCATTAAGATTTTTTTCCTTTCATACTAATCGCCACATATATATTCCCATTTCAATTTGATAGCAATTTCTTATAAGAGGTTTATGGGCTGTTAAATGATTTAATTTACGTTTTGTTTATTAACTTAACACACATATCTTCTTATCATTTAATTGCCCAAATTAATGTCACATTATAACAATTAGTACACAAGTGTCCTCATAATATTTCACATTTAACTTTTTCAATTGAAATCTCCTCTTATCGGCGAAAAGCACTTGTCGTATCTACAAAAAAGATCAAATCATTCAAGTGTTTAGCGCTTTTTTCAGCACACTAAAACAGGTAAGTGTCACATTAAATATCAAGTTGTTGCTGATAAAGCCAAAACGTATAAAATGCCAAAAGTGTTGCTACTAAATGTCAAACACTACTAACGCAGTTGTCGCGGCTGCTGCTGCCACTGTTGCATAGATGTCATAACCGTTTTGTTACAGCCACTCAATGGCTTTGTCATGTGTATGCCAACACAAATACCAGCAATAATAAACTAAAATCTAAATATATAAACGTGCGAGAAAGGGAGTCTTTTAGAGAAACCACAACAACATAAAAATAAGAAATCATAGATTTTAGTTTACGGTGGAAATAAATAAATATCAAAATATTTGTATTTTCTGTACTTTCTTCCAACAGCAAGAAAATTTGTTATTAATTAATAGGGACAAACAGAACATCATATAGAAGCGCTCCTTGCCCGGAGGCCACTTTTAGGAAAGAAGACTACAGAAAAACACGACTTTCACTTTTCACATTTTTATCGAAAATTGCCGGTTTTTTTCGCACATATTCTCCATATTCGCTATATTTTATTCTAGGTGGAGACAGCTAGTGTAGGATAGGACATTCTAAAATGCACTGTCGGTCATAGAAATTCGGGCCCTTGGCATGTTGGCAGGATGATCTTTCCCATCTTGTCGATTGCCGAAGGGCTAGAAATGCAAAAAGCGGTGTCATGAGCTGCACGGAGCTTGAAATAGCTGGAAAGGGATTGATTTTTTCACCCCAATTTAAACTCACAGCTGACTAGCGTCTTATCTAGTTCCACGGGATCAGTTAGAAGCTTAGGCATTCGTACCCTAACTGAGAATTGTTTAAGGTCCCCTCGGGATACACGTGGTGGCAGTGGTTTAAAGCCAAAATTGCAGGAAGAAAAGATATTTGGTTAAGAGACTGATGTTTGTGCTCGTGACAACTCTCGGGCCATCAAATTGCCTCTAGGTGCTGTTGCCGAACCATCACAGACATTGAAAGTAGTGATGGCGAATGGGCTTTGTGCTTGAGAAAGATGTTGTAGAAAACAGAGTCTGCGACATGAATGCGCGATGGTCTGTTCCCGGACGGAGTTTAACGGTGCTATCTGGTTAGGGACCGCAACTTAATTCAAGAACAGTAGTGGTGGCATGTTACGCTTGTGGCAGCGAGTGGCTGTGCAAATAGGGTGGACTGTGTTCGTTTCAATAATTTTCTCAGGGATGACAGGGATTTTATAGCCCAAATTCTTTATGAAGAGTATGAAGAGTTTCGAATTGTGAGTGTTTGCGGGACATGCAATGCATTGCTTGGCCGTTTGTCAACCCAGTATGAAGAACACCATGTTGTCATGTTCTCCGGACGATACTGCATGTAAATTCCAAGACTCCTGTCGGTCATTGGATTATATTATAGACAGTTTATGTATGTTATGCAGTTGCTGAAGTTTAACTGCAATATGTTATATTTTCTAACTTTTCTGGATCATCAAATTTACCCACTGTGTCTGCTAAGGAATATGTCTAGAAACCAGCCTCTTACTTTTGCGATTGGCATTGCCAAACGAAAGCATTTAAGCGTATTTCTTGTGTATATATAAAGTTTGTAACTACGTTTTTGTAAATGTTGCTTTAAGTAACTGTCAGTAAATCTCCCACTATATATTATATGTTTGCACTAAGACGATTTACTTTTGTAAGAAATTTACCAGGGCTTTTGCCACTTTAGGACTAAAAGCATTGAAAGAAGTAGATGATTTTTATGTAACCAACTTCCTTTACTTATTCTTCTACTAGATAGCTTTATTTAAATAGAGGATAAGAAACTATGAAAACAAGTAAAAGTATTTAGGAACTTATTTTTAAATTTTTAATGCCTTGAATATTTTTCAACCATATTCAGCTACAGCAAATTGAAATATCTGCTTGCATTGAAAGAAAAGCTTTAAAGGCATATGAAGCAAGAAAAATAAATACTTGAAATAGGTTAAACTAATTTAAGGTTATATGTCAAGGATACTTAAAGCAATTATATTGGTTGGTTGGTTTACGTGGTAGTTCACTACGTGCGAACACTTAAGTAGAGGCGAAGGGACCCCCTTTTAAAAGACCACACCATTCGTCAGATTTAATGTCATATACAACATACTGTAGCTAATATTTGTACAGAAAGTCGTGTTTTACTAGACCCAACCTGCAGCTGAGAGATATCTCAGTAGGTCATTGAGTTTTGACCCCACCAAGGTTGTTCAATGTATAGTTTCCCATGAATTTATGTCTCTTGACACTCAGGGCTGGGCATTCGCAGAGAAGGTGGCTAATCGTTTCCTCTTTTCACCCTATCCTTACAGCTACGACAATGGTTGTTAAAAGGAAGTCCCAGGCGATTTGCGTGCTTGTAAAACATCCAGTGTCCCGTTAATACTGCCAGCAATCTTGATATATCCTTCCTATTCCGGGTTATCAGTTGCATAGTATGTTTCTCGTTCAAAGATGGCCACATCAACTTGGCTACCCTACATGTGTCTAAATTACGCCATCTATACTCAGCCTTTGTAAGAAAAGATGATACATCTGATAGTCCCCAGTGGAATTGCTACTGAGATCACATCGGAGATATCTAAGGCACATCCCGTTCTGGCTAGTTCGTCTGCCCGTTCATTGTCGTAGGGGTTCGTATGCGCAGGAACCCAGACCAATTTAATGTCAGATAGACGACCTAGCCTTGACAGAGATTTCCTACATTGCCTAACTAGTGAAGATGAAATTGTGTAGGCATTAAGTGAGAGGAGTGCCGCCTGACTGTCGACAAAAATACCTGTATTGGCGCGAATATTATTACGATCATGTAGTGTATCACAAACTGCCATGATTGCAAAAATTTCCGCCTGGAAAACACTACACTCATTCGGAAGACGATACGAGAATTATATTACTGGGGCAATATCTTTAAATATAAATTATCGTTGAAGCTAATATATGTAGTTACATACATGCTTACAAAATAAACATTCATTTTCTTTAATTAATTTTCTTTAATTAATCATGTATTTCAACAATCAGGTACTAATATAATGAATTAATTTTTAATTACTTTGCTCTTATCCAAATTCATCATTGTTCACAGCAAAATACTGCTATAAACAATAAAATAAATTTAATTATAAACATGGTTTCTAAGGAGCTCCTTTTGCACACATTTGAAAAAATTGTATACATAAGTTTACAAGTCAAGTGATATTTTCACTGCCAACACTTGACATTTGTTATCAAAACAAAAAAAAAATGTGTTTGTATTTGTACTCAAAAGTGGTACACATAAAAATTGCGACGAAAGTGGACAAAAAACATAATAAACAAATGTATTCAAAAAAGGAGGCAACATATAAATAGAAATTGAAAAATTATAATTACAGCAAATTTCGAACCACCAGGTAATACTGGTTAAAGGATTGATGTTTGTCTGTTGGCTAGCGGGCACCGCAGTGGTGCAGAGGGTTAGAACGCAAAAAATTCTGATGAGAGAATGTGGTTGTTCTCGAAACATGTAAATTCAACCCAGGTTCGAATCCCAGCCAATAAAAATTATCAAATAAAATTTTTTTTCAAGTTGTAAAACAATTCCTACCTTCAGCAAAAAAATAATTTAATGAACATTAAATTTAATGAACTTGAGCCAGACTAAAGAAATACCAAAAATTTCAAAAATAGAACAGCCAATGAGAAAGTTGCTAGTGAAAAGTTTGTCATGGTAAATTTTTAATCTATTTACATGTTAATGCTCTTCCAATTATTTGCTCATGTACACAAATGCAATTCATGATTAATCATGAAAGTAGAAAAGCGACAATTGCTTTGTTATGCTCAAATGTATTCTAAAATCTTTAATGTAGTACTGTCTAGTTCAAATTGTGTATTTCAATAATATTGTAATACATGTATGTATGAAGAAATCTATCGACTAATATGTACTACATACTTGAAGAATATTCATAGCCTGTATAGTGCTGTATTAGTACACCTTTCTTTACTGTGGTTCAGGAGATGTTATCATGAGAAGGTATTCTGCTGTAACATTAAAGGCATAAGATAATTCTGTTTTAATCAAATTTAATCAATCTGTCTTATTAACGTTGCCCCAAAACTACAAATTGCTGCCAAACAGAAAATGTTTTTAGAAAGAGAACAATGCGCTTTCATTAAAAAAAATAATAAAAGTACCAAATACTTTTATATGTTTGTTAGTCGCTAAAACTGCAACATTTGACGTTCAGGTGATCGGTATATGTTTATTGAAAAACAGAAAAATATTCAACCAGACTCTTTTTTATAGGAATTTTAGGTTAAATACATCATTTTATTGTCTTAGTATCGTTTTACACACAGAGAAACAATATAGTTGTACATGTTTTCCACAATCATTATTCATAACCACAATCATAATTATTAATATAATTGCGATAATCATAATATGGTTAACTTACAATTCATGGCAATCATTTTTATGATGAATTCATTTATCATAATATGTTGCTCTTTGATTATGATTGAGAACAATATAATATGGTTTAATTTTTCCTCATAAAACTGATCACTACAAACATTACATTATTACTATAATCATATATATATGATTGCTATAATCATGTGTATCATAACTTAACCATATAATGGTTGTCACAATCATATAAATAATTACTGTAACCATAATATTTAATAAAAAAAATTTAAAAGTATTGGAATAGTTGTGATAAACATGCACAACTATTTTTTTTTTCTCTGCGTGTAATCAGCAGACGAGAGCTAAGGATCTTAACGCATCGAATCAAGTTCGAGAGCCGAAACATTTATCTCGTTTGATGGTATTCCCTAGTTATTTATAGTCCTCATTAAAGAACAAAATAGTTTTATTCGAATTGCTAAGTTTCATTTGAAAAGAGATGGCAAAAGGAAAGTGGAAAGTGTGAAATCTATAACACAGTCCAACATGAAAAATGCTGCCTTCAATTTTAAAGACTATTTGTTTACATCTTATATAGGGCTCCAATTCCTAAAACCCACTTTTTTTTGAATCAGATCTAGTCGAGATAAGGCAGCAAAAAAAGTTTTCATTTTGTCGGACTGTGTAATTAGAGGCTTAACTGAGATAAATACAAATTGAGCTAAAGGGGAAAGTTCTTCAATTGAGTTCTCAACCGCAATGTTTATGTACAGAAAATCTACATACACACCTATCTATGTAAGTATGTAGATATGTATGTATTATTTTTGTTTGAAATTAAAGAAGTATTTCCAATTGTAACTTGACTTTAAATTATAAGCCAAATTCAATTTGAATAAAAATAAATTAAACTGTTATTGCCTTAAATATGCATTATATACACAATTAATTCAATTACATTTGTTCTCACAAAACTTTCATATCATTTATTTTTATTTATTTAATTTATTTTAAATTACGCTTTCGATTATAAAATTTATTATTATCAAAATTGCATAGATATTGAAAAAACCGACATTAGAAAACATTTTTTGCAGTATTTTTGTGCAATAAGCTAAAAAAGAGTATGATGGATAGTTTTGTGGTGAGCTTATCATACATTTTATGTGCTATTATACCAAACTCACATTTGTATATTAAGGGGTTTTCAACAAGAATTTTGTTTTCGATATTTGTTGCAATCAATTTCATTTCAATACCATTAGGTCAAGGTCCTGTTTCACACTCTTCAGTTTTAGCTGACCAGTTTTTGTTCAATGCTGTTTTGAACTTGCCATTTTATTCACACACATCAATTCAATTTTCGTACTTTTTAATGCAAATCAGAATTCATGAAAGGAAAGAAACAACAAAAGGAAATAAGAAAATTGACTAGTACCGTCAAGTTTGTACCATTTTTATTCTCTTTTCCCTTCTCATCCAAAAATACTTGCTTGACGAGCCAAAATTGAAGAGTGTGAAGCCGGACAAATAAAAGTTACTGTTTTTTGGTAAATGTTTTCAGTTCAAGTCATTTTGATTTCAACAGCAATTGTTGAGAAAGAAGTCTTTGCATGTTCAACGTATCACTGTATGCTGCGCTATGTGGTCTTGAGGAGAGGTTGGGCTATTTTGCCCAATAAATCGGGAGGAAATTCCGTGAATGTAACCCGCTATTGACAGATGGTAATATGTAGATTTTTGTTTATTATTGATAAAACGTTGTCATATGTCACACAGACTCAGATACAATGAATTTATTGCAAACAAAATGTGCCTATTGCAAAATTTGATGATAACTGAATCTCTGTGCATTTGTACGTTTGGTCCATTTATAATTGTCGAACTTTATTCTTTCTAATATAATATTTTTAAAAACAAAGTTCCCGTTGAAAAATCCTTTATATACTTGCAGTGCTATGATATGTGTATTTGTTTTTGTAGAAGAGTTTAAAATATTTGTTGTATTTAGATGCTACATTATTGCAAGAAATGAACTACAAAAAAATATATATATTAAATTTTTTACTCAGTTTGTAACATTGTTGTGAAAAGTTTTTTGAGTAGGTTTGGAAATTATTTTCATTGATAGATTTCAGTCTTTTTCGTGCAGAAATTTGATTAAATAAGTTCATGTTACGATATACAACAATAGTTCAATAAAGACTGTGTATGTAAATTAAACTTAGTTTAGTATTTATGGCTGCTATATTAAAATAGTAAAGTTTTCTTTCTGTGTAGTATTTTCTAGCCGAAAATAGCTTTAGTTATTAAGAAATATAGATATCTTGTAAACCCAATCAACTTTCACAATTGTAAGGCGTGACAAAAAATAAGTGAGTGATAGCTTAATGCTAATGTTCACATTATTATCTGGAGCAGATCAGATATTAATATTAAAGTATTTTTTTTTTAAAGAGAAGTAACACTCAGGCAATTAATATGCCTATAAATATGTAATTGTATTATTTTCTTTAAAAAGGGAATAGTTGAAGAAGTAAAGGTGGTGAAAGAAGAAAGATTTTTATATCACAACTCTGCAGCGCCTCTGGTGGTGAGTAGGCGCATTAATGTTAATGCTTGATTTTATAGCCTTTATTTAATTATGTTACTTCGGTGGTGTTTAAATGCTATACCACCGAACGAGGGCGCTGTGATAATAATTAATTATAATTATCAGAAACTGATGTTGTTTGAGTGGCAGGGGCTGGGAATCGAACCCGGGCTACAAATACCAACTCAGGCGTAATGCGAATGCGCTAACCAATTAAGCTACAGCACCCTCATGATGCCTTTGGTTATATTTCAGTCCTTTGGAAAATTATTTTGCTTGATCAATTTCAACATAACCACTACATGCCAACGAGTTTTTGTTAGGGTAGTTTAAGTGAAAATATTGCAGCTGTGAAAAGGAGTTCTGAAGAAAATCCAAATGTTGCCAACTCCTTAACGTTCTTAACAATTGCTATTTAGTTTTTTACAACAGTAAATTTTGAGTATTGAGTTGGCTTTGAAGCTTTAAAATGTGCAGTCGGCCGATCTTTTACTTCAAATAGATTAAATGAATCCATTCCAGTAGCTGCGATCATGCGATCTAATACTAAAGCATTATTTTTTGTGGGGCTATATTAAAGTTAAGCTAGATTTACACAATTGCAATTTTCTTCAAAATTGCTCTTCAAAATGCTTCAAACTCGTGTAAATAGCAAAATTTCTTTAAAAATTATTTATTTAATAACTATAAAATAAATAAATTTTGAAAAATTTTTGCTGTGTACACGAGTTTGAAGCATTTTGAAGAGCAATGTCGAAGAAAATTTCAATCGTGTAATATAACATAATTCTGATTACGAGGGCGGTTTGGAAACTTTTTAGCCTAGCACAGAAAGAGAATAGTTAGTTTTTCAAAAAACATTTTTATTTTTCAATATAATCTCCTAAAACTTCAATACACTTAGTCCAACGCTTATCTAGCAATTCTATCCCCTGATTAAAATAGTTTTCCTCAAGGCCTTTAAAATAGTGGTTTAAAAGTGTAATTGCATCTTCATTTGTGGTAAAACGCTTGCCAGCTACGAATGTTTTTAGATTTGGGAACAGGTAAATGTCGCTGGGAGCTTAATCAGGAGTGGATGGTCCAGCAACTCGTACTTTAATTTCTTGATTTAACCATTTTAAAAACACTTTTGTGCGCTGGTGTGTTGTCTTAATGAAAAATTATTTTTTTGTGTTGTAAGCCAGGACGTTTTTCTCGAATTTTTACATTTAATTCATCCAAAATGTTGCAATAGTACCCTGAATTTATTGTTTTACGCTTCTGCAGATAGTCAATCAATAAAATACCTTTTGAAGTTCCAAAAAACCGTTGTCATAACCTGACCAGCCGCTTGAATTGGTTTTGCCTTCTTTGGGACACTTCCTCCTGCTTCAGTCTCTGAAGTTTAGTGGCGGATCCATGTCTCATCAACAATTATGAAACGACGCTGCTGTTAAATTGAAAACAATTTAGTCGCCATTGTTTGATTCATGCATTTTTACGTTTGCGACATTGTTCAAAAGTGCGACCTCTGAAATTGCAGTAAATACATCTTATAGTGCCCTTGGCACCTTTTAAAGGACCCCGTTGACTGGCCGCATCTTCCATCATCTTTTGCTCGCTAACACGACCCTTTTCCAACAATTCATGGAAAGTTTTGATGTCATGACGACAATATGTTTGCGGTATTTGATGTTTAGTAAACCGTAGACTATATCAATTTCGGTTTCTTCATCATGTCTGCCATCGGGCAACTGGGCCAAGAGGGCTCTCTTCTGGCACACAAACGTATCGATAGCGACTTTGTCTTCCTGTTTCTTATTGAAGATTTCTACATAGATCTGATAGGACGGTTTGGTTGGCGAGAAATGGTCGCGTATCAAAGCCAAAACATCATTCCAAGTTTTAGCTTCCTTGCGCACACCCTGCCACCAGGTTGAGACCAAACCATTGAACAACAATGAAATCCCTTTCAAGGCATCTTCGTCACTAATCGATTCGACTTCTTTGTAGGTGATAATTGAGGTAAAGAACTCCTACACAGCTTCATGATCACGTTGGCCGCCAAAGCGGGAACTGCAATTATTCAAACTTCCTTTGGATTGGGTTTCTGCCACAACAGTACCGGTGGCAGCTGACAAGCGTAAAGACTCGATGAGTTGTTGCAATTGTTAGGTAGTCATTTGTACCATTTGAGCCATTTTGTGGGAATTTTTTTAAACTTTTGTTTTAAGTTAAATAATTGTTTAATAATTTTGTTGTAAACAATAACAAAGCCACTTTAGTTTTGGCGAATGTTATTTGTATTATTTTAGGTTTCTCAATGAATTTCAAGATTTGGAAAATAACAATGTTTCTGATATTTCCAAGAATGTCAGCACTATATACCCGATTGCCTATAGTTTTAGGTTTCTTAATAAATTTCAAGATTTGAAAAACAAACATGTTTATTTATTTCTTTAAAAACAACCCCCGATAGGGCTCTTCTTGGACTCTAGTATACCAATTCTTAACTTAACTTAGTTTTTGTATAAACTGATACCAGAAAACTGTCATTTTCTACCAAACACACGCGAACAACAAACATACAAGAGATTTCGGTAGCATGTAGGAAAAAGCTGACATTGATCAATGAGCTATTGAACATTAGAATTTTCTTTCCCTGGCAGTGTCAAATGATTTTCTTTAAAAATTATTAAAGATTTCTTTAAAAACTGTTTTAAAATATAAATCTATATACATACATATATGTTGTATCAACTGGCTACATTATGACCATGTACATATATAATTGGTTTATAAATGTGGTAAGTAAATATTTACTTTTTACTGTATACATTTCTTTGGTGTCACAAAATATTTGAGAAAAGTTTGTCTGCTTTTTTGTTGATGTAATATGAACTTTTCATGTGGTTTTGTGTGCGACTTTAGAGAATTTTAATCAGCAGAGTGTGAAATATAATCGTTATTATTTTTTAATTTAAAAACAAAAATTTAAAAATAATTTTGTCTGCAAGAACATGCGAATGCTTTGTCTGTTCTGTATGATTGTAAAATTTTATTATTGGATTATAAAATTTAAGCATATTTTGAATGTGAAAAACTTATGCCACACATACAGCTGCGGTCAATATAATAGCACCACGCAAACAGTTTTACTGACTTTGTTTGCATCTGTTTAACTGTTGGGCCGATTCCACTCAAAACAAAATAATAAATTCTTTGATGGTTTATTTACAATCCAGTTATAATACGCTAATTAATTTAAACAAAAAACTCAAAAACTACACAGTCAAAATAATAGCACTTCAGTTAATTTTTAATAAAAAAATAGTGGTCTTTCTAAAATAAATCAAAAATTTCACTCAGATATCTTGTAGATAAATTGATTGTATGTTTTCAATACTTTGTCGCGTGTCCTGCTTCCTAGAGCCCTTCAACGCCTGGGGATTTATGTTCGTCCATAGATTTTCGATAGGCTTCAAATCTGTTGACAGTGCAGGTCACTCCATTACATTGATAGAGTTATCGTTTTAATGATAAGTGTTGATAAAATATCTTTTACAACTGCTTGACAGTTACGAAATTTGACAACAAATGCACCAACTCTGAGATGAAAAATGTAACATAAAAAATGTAACTGTTCTTTAAATATAATGAATAGATGAAATGTTTACATCTTTCGAATCAGATAATTGCAACTGGTGCTATTATATTGAGCGGCACTGTACATGTGTCTGTTAATAATGCAAAGGGAATAAAATGGCTGGAAATTTTATATGACATCAAAATAAAGTTTATTTTCAAGGATGAAATTAAAGAAATAAATTAAATCTAATACTATTCAAAAACAATTTATTTACATTGAGTGAGATTCTCAAAAGGAAGTTTTGCAAAAAAAAAAAAATATCAGGCTAGGCTAGATGAAGGCAATTACCATAGGGAAGCTGTTAGCGACTAACCATACTTTATTACTGATAAGAAAATCTAATTCTCGACACTGCTACCAACCACGTTAAACTTAAAGTTGATAGAAATAAAAGGGATTTTATATCGGGGAAAGAAATAGGCATGGGATGGAATAATCTTTTGTTGTGTACATCGTTTTAAATGCCTTACAGACTTAATTTTGGTATAAAATGGAAATTACAATTTAATATTCATTGCAGTCAACCCCTAGGAAAGATAAATCAGTTAACTCTTAAGACACCAAGAATGCTAAACATTGTAAAGAACTTAAAGCAATAGGGCATTGAATGTATGTTGGCATTGATCTTTAACTTCAAATAACCTCTTTCCATGCAATCTAATGATTTGAATCACACATTAAGAGGGACAACTGTGATTATGAAAAACAAATCTCATGTAGTAATTGAATGAAAGCACATTTAGGTTACTTTAATTTTATATCAATAGAATGTCATTTCAAGTATTTTATTATTTAATTGCCTGCTGCCAACATTTCAATTAAATTATTCTAAAAAAAAATTATTATATTTTCGAGCATTAATACAGATTCCGGTCGCCAGTTATATTTTAAGTGCTTTAATTAGAATTCAGAAAAAGAAAAAGGGGTAATTAAATTGGAGCGCAAATATAATTTATTATAATTATAATATATACTCGTTAATATATATTATTTAATAATAATTATAATTATAGCGTGATCCATTTCGAGGTTCCCTACTTTTATAAAGAAAAAAAAAAAACACACTGAAAATTTAAATTTACTGGGGCATGTTAATTATCTTTTGAAAGAACATTAATTTTTTGAAGATCATGTCTATAAAATGTTGGCCGTTGCTACGTTGCAGATGGTCTATCTGTTGAGTACAATTTTCGATGACTCATTTGATCATTTCGACTGGTATTTAGCGAATGACACGCGTGATGTTTTCCTCCAAGGTCTGAATCGAAGCAGGTTTGTGTGCATAAACTTTAGACTTTACATATCCCCACAGGAAAAAGTCTAATGGTGTGATACCACACGATCATGGTGTCCAATCAACCGACCCAAAACGTGAAATTATGTGCTCACCAAAGTGTACTCTCAATAAATCCGTTGATTGATGCGATGTGTGGGTAGAGGCGCCGTCTTTACGCTTTCAATTTAAGATCTCGACGTAAAACGAGATCCATGCGCCAGTCCGAGTTACTCTCCACGGTCTTCGTGTACACTCTCAGCTACGGCCGCTATATTTGCTTCACAGCGTGCTGGACGTGGTCTATTAGGTCGAATATTATCCAATAATGAATGCTGGTTGTCAAAATGGGTGATGGTGTTGCGACTAGGATGATCAGTAGGCCGATTATCTTGAATAAAAGTTGAGCAAAGTGCGCGAAACACATTCCCCACAGAACGTGAATTTTCGTAATAAAGTTGAACGACTTGTAAACGTTGTTCAGGCGTAAGTCTTTTCATTATGCAACGCCAAACAATACTAAACAAAAATAACTTGACAGCATGATACGACTCACACGTGATCTGTCAAAGAAAGGCTTTTGAAAAAACTATCTCTACTTGAATCACCCAGTATAATAATAATTATAATATTATATAATTATAATATAGAATTTATAGCTCTTACATGTAAATCCTCGAAGATCTATATCTGAATATAAAAGAAAAAATCTGGCGTTTAAAATGCCTGATCGACTTTTTGAGTTGAAACCAAAAAAAGAAAGTTTAACATATTAATGAAATCTAAATTAGTTGTAAATATTGGTAATTTAAGTTATTTTAATTTTAGCGCATTTATAGTTGTGAAACACTAGTTAATTTCTTTATACATTTTTAATGTTTAATATAGTCAAAATGTTGTAGATTTCTCTTTTTTTTATCCTACGAATTTTGACTTTAGAATTAATTTTGACTTAAGAATTACAATAGAAAATTTTGTTAAATATCATTCCCACTATAGTTGCATTTTAAACTATTTCCGCTCAGAAGAATAAGAAATACTGTTGTCATTGAAATCGTACTAAGTTTCAAAAACAAAATAAAATATAAACCCAATTACCTAAAAGAGCAAAAGCATTAACATTATCCATATCTGGTAACTAAAGTTAAATTAAGGTCAAGAGTTTAGTTGCCCTTCAATAGATGGTTAACTACAAATTTTGCGAGTTACATAAATATTAATTCTCCCTCTTGTACACAGGAAAACAAGCCTTAATAACAAATAAATGCAAACATATAAATTAATTAATGATTATATAGAAACATTTAGGAAATACATATATTGGTATTCATATGATGTTACTATGCTTTTATTCCACAGAAAATGTACGGGGAATTTAATACATTCTTATAACAGCAAATTCAAGGGCATTCAATTTTCAAAGTCAATAAATTGTTCAATATCTCAATATATATTTTGGCTTTATATTTAGTCTCTAGCGAAGTATGGCTTTATTAATGATGTTTTATGTACGTAATGTGTCGTTTTGCACTTTGGGCTGCAAATTATGTCTGTATTGCTTTCCCTACATTTTTGTGTTTGTTTTCTTATTTAACAGATACGTGATGTTATTTTTATTTTAGTTTTTATAGCCTACAGCTCCATAGTGAAGAGGATATAATCAAAGTCAAACAACCGCTTAAAGCGTAGTTAATATAGCAAGAATTTAGGTTTTTGTCCTTTGAAAACTCACAACCACATGGAAAAACATAGTTTTATTAATATATTAGATGTAGGGTATTGTATATGGATGGTTAGGCTGCACTGACTCTACTTTCTTTCTTGTTGTATATGAGTTTGTAAGAGAATTTATTATGTAATTATATGGTTCTTATTCCAAATTAGTTTGCAAATAGTCATAGTGTCATTTTATATATATAAACGAGTAACTGACTGACTGACTAAATGGGTCATTCATCATTTCGCAGCCCAAATCGCTAAAGCTGGTAACTTGAAAAAATCCACTAAAAAGGGATTTTTGTAAATTCGAACATTAAGGGGGATAAAACAAGCAAAAGTAGGTAAAAATGGTAACTGTTTATCTCCAAAACTAATAAAGCTAAAATAGAAATTTAAAAATTGTCTGTCTTTAATTAAAAAAGCAGAGGACAGATGTCTGGTACTTTTTGGAAATTAGAAATCCTAGATGATTAAAACGCCTAAAAACGGCACCCGAGAACCTTCTGTTATCCACTATATCTTCTTAATAAAAAAACAAATTGAAATAAACTTTAAATCCATGACATAAAAATCAATGAAGAGCAGATAGTTTTTTGGTACTTTTTTGAAATCCGAATTTTTAAGGCCTAAAAATTGTATCTCTTTGTTTTGCTCTTTTGTTAAAACATATTTGCTTAATAAAAAGGTGTAGAAATATTGTTCTCTAATTCCAGGTCTTAACTATAAATAATTGCAATGACAATTTTCCAAAATTAGTTCTACCCAACGGGCAAACCTGAGGCAAAATAGGGCTCAATACGGGTAAAAATGGTATTCTTAGAACCCTATGGTACCCTTTCTAACTGCTAAATAAATAAAAAAATTAATACTCTCCGGCTTAAATCACTAAAGAGCAGACATATTTTTGGTTATATTTTGAAATTCGAATTCATTAGGCATAAAAAACGAATCTTGGTACTTTTTTTTGGTACTTTTTTTATAAAATATTTTTATTTTTTATTTTTTGGTATTTCTTTAGCCAGGCTCAAGTTCATTAAATTTAATGTTCATTAAATTATTTTTTTACTGAAGGTAGGAATTGTTTTACAACTTGAAAAAATTTTTTATTTGATAATTTTTCTGGGCTGGGTTGAATTTACATGTTTCGAGAACAACCACATTCTCTCATCAGAATTATTTGCGTTCTAACCCTTTGCACCACTGGTGGTTCGAAATTTGCTGTAATTATCATTTTGCAATTTCTATTCATATGTTGCCTTCCTTTCTTCAGTTCGTATTCTTGTCAAGATTTTTTGTTTTATAAACTTGAATACATTTGTTTATTATGTTTTTTTTTGGGTTCCATATGGAGTTCGAATTATTTAGGCCTAAAACGGAGCTTGGTACTTTTTTATAAAAGAAATTTGTTGTTTTTTTTTTTGACATTCTAATTCTTTAGTTTTTTTCTTTTTTATAAAAGAATTTTTTGTTGGTTCTATTTTGAAATTCGTATTCTTTAGGTCTATTTTATTTTATGATGTTTGCTCTTACAAAACATTTGTAAGGTAAAACATAGTCAAACAAATTTGTGCTAATAATTGTGGTAACGCTTTTTTGAGTAAATATTTGCGTATGTGAGCGAACCTTAACTAATATTAGGAATTAATGCAAATGTTTTCAAAAAAATTGCTTACACGAGGGACAAAAAAGGCCAAACGAGAGGAAAAATTGGACATTTTACATTATTTATTAAAATGAACGAGCTAAGAAATTTAAATTAGGCGTTTAACTCACATTAATTTACTTTATGGGTAAAAAAAGGGCTAATTTCAAAACACAAACTTAGCATTATTGTGGCTAACAATCGAGTTTTTAAAAGTCATCACTAGAATTTGAGAAGGTAGTAAAAAAACACCGGTATACAAAATCTTATGGCCGGACTAAAAATAGCGACAGAGTGAACAAAATACTAAAAGGGCGGTATTTGTAGGCATCGCAAAAAAATTAAAACAAATATTTCTGGAATTGTTTTAACATTATCTCTAATCCTACAGGGTGACAAATACTACTTATTTTCGCACCACTTCAAATATCATGTAAACATGTACATATATGGCATTTACTCCATTGAAATGCCAGCTTGTTGTGACTCCCTTAAAGCAGACTGACTAAAGTTTTACAATATATGCCTTTCAAATGCATTTAATTTTAAAATAGACAGAGCTATGCATTACCTCCAGCATTTCCGTTTTAACGTTCATTAAAGAGATTTTCTGGCTGCTGTTTGTTTTTCTGTTGTTGGTTGTTGAATCGATAAACCCTGCAAGCCATGTGTAAACAGCAAATAATACTACAAAGCATGTTTTGTGTATTTTTCCACGTATTTTCCGTTTTTTTTTTATTTGTGCACATGGTATTTGTACTTAGAATTAAATGTCTAATAAAAAATAAGTATCTACTATGTTTGTATGATAATGCCAATTTATGTTTTTATGGTTTTGACATTAAGCTGTGTTAGATGTATTGTCAACACTGTTTATTACTGCTAAAATATTATTGTTAAGCAGAAAAATAAACAAATGACACGTGCTGTTGGTGTAAAATGTTAAATGAAATACGGCGCAGAATATAGAAAAGATTATTATAAATAAATTTATAATAATTACCTACGAGTGCATAGGAGGATAATATAAATATTTTGTTTTTAGAAATAAAGTTAATTTGAAAATATTTTTCTAAATCAAATATACTAAAAACGAGTAAAGTACGGCTTTTATTTGCATATGGGCATTTCCACAGAAATGTCAACCGTAGCCAAAAAATTAAAAGTATAAATGTATAAATTCAAAATATTATTTTTTTAAAATATCGTTATTTAACATATTACATAGATGAGTAAAACCGGCTTCAAGAAAAACAAGCAAAAAAGTATAGTCGGTCAAGCCCGACCATATAATACCCTACACCTAGTATATGTATGTATAAAACAGTTTTTCAGAAATGGGCGTTATATGGGAGATATCACCTATTTTGAAGCAAAATTCAGTGGCATGATGTCTGTGAATATAATTATGTGTTAAACTTTATCTCGATATAAATACTTTTTAAAGATTTATGGAAGTTAAAGTGGATTACGGAAAGGGTATTATATGGGAGTTTCGACTAATTATGGACCGATTATTACAAAATTAGGTGTCGTTATTTCCGTATATAAGAAATTTATTTGTGCCGAATATTATTTGGTTACCAACATTTTTAAAAGAGTTATGCTCTTTAAAGTGATTTTCGCAAGTGGGCCTTATATGGGAACTACGACTAATTATGGATCTTCACGAAATTTGTAGGTGTGCTTTAGTTTCATTTACTACTCATCTGTGGTAAATTTTGTTTGCATACTTGCATAATTCAAAGATTTATGACCGGTAAACCTCAATTTCGGGAGGACATTTGTATGGGGGCCAGGTGAAATAATGGACCGATTTCCACTAGTTTCAATCCCATCCATCCTTGGGCCGAAAAATATCATGTGCCAAATTTTATCGAAATATCTTTAAAATTACGACCTGTACTCTGTGCACAAGCTTTACATGGGCAGCCAGCCAGCCAGCCAGACGGACGGACATCGTTAAATCGACTCAGAAAGTGATTCTGAGTCGATCGGTATACTTTAGTGTGGGTGTTGGAGCAATATTTCTGGGCGTTACAAACATCAGCACAAATCAAATATACCCTGACCACTATGTTGGTGTAGGATATAATAAAGCCAACTGTAAATGGTGAAGAGACATGTTTAAGAATGATAAAACAAAATTACAAAACTATAAATTAAAAAACAGGGAAAGAATGTGATAAGCTAGACTGAAAAATTAATTCAAGAAAAACGTAAATATAATCGCACCCGACAACGGGAGAACACGAAATGTCATACGCACCGTACAACTGAAGGCAAAGCTTGGTCAAAACGGTTAAAAACGTGGAAAAAGCGATTACAAAACATATGCAGAGCAGACTAGAAGCACTTCACGTTCTGTTAAAAAAATATAAGCAGGTTTAAGGAAAGGAAAACGTAAACCAATTCAGTGGAACAGTGTCAGAAAGTGCCATCATTGGTTTTTTTTCAGAATGATAACGTCAGTATGTAAGCTTTGAAAAAGAAATATACTATTTTAATTGAAGGCGTTTTATGTAAATGACGATGTTGCGAAAATAAATATGTATACTGTATAGTTTAAAAATCATTTCCAATCATCTTATATACGTCTAATTACATAAAAAGTAAAAAACAAACATAAAATGTGTGATTAAACAGATTGTCGCATTCGTCATGTAGCGTGCAACAGTGATGAAATTTAAATAAAAAGTAAACTACTCGTACTTTCTATATTTGAATAAAATAAAGAACATTATTAAGATATCTCAAAGAATAACATTTTCAAAATTTGTCACATTAAAACGGTGTTTAAGTTTTTTGCTGTAAAAACGATTTCTTTTTCTGTCACATGCGAATGACTAGGCTTTTTTTTTATAATTATCTTAAAACGAACAAATGCTCAAAATCAGAAAATCAACCTAAAATAGTGCCAATCAAGAGCTATAGCTTTTGCCTTTTTTTATTATAAATTGATAGTTTGTCTTATTTTTTCTATTTTGAATACGTACGAATGTCGCATTCGCCAATGAAGAAATACTCATATGCTCATATATAAAACGGCCTCAATACAGAATAGAGTATTCAAGAACAGAAAATGCGTATCGGTTAACGTGGTTTTGTTTTTATTTAAAAAACACTGTTTGATATCGAATATATTACAACCAGTTTTTTTGAATCCACGTTACACGAAATTCTGAAGGTCACACACAAATAAAAATGTCTTTAAATATTCCAGCGGGAAAAATTGCAAGTGCTTCCATTTGAAGGCCTTCTAGAAGACCTGTTTATAATTTCTAAAAGATTCGCTACTCATTTCACTATGAATTCTCTCAGAAGACATTCTAGAAGGCGTTTCATTCACATTCTAAATTGCATTTAAAAAGAATGTCAACAAATCATGATTTCAATAGCAAACACGAATGAGTTTTCAATTATTTCTACAACAACAATCATTATTTTGCTCTTTTCGTGTTATATGAGTAATAAAACTGAATAGAGAGAACGTCTATAAATTTAGTTTTTTTGTGAAACCTGAGGGCTGCCAAAAATTTTCAGCAAAAAATCTTAATTTCGCCAAAAAAAAGTCTTATTTTTGAGGAAAAAATCTTATTTTTGGAAATAAGTAGTTTTTTATTATAAATAATAAAAACAATTCATATTTTATTTAACACTAACCAAAAATATAACAATAATTCATTTTCTTATACTAAAAGCAGTAAACACATTCACCACAGCAGGCTACCGACTACAAGGTGTCAAGAATAAAATACACATGTTTATATGAACACGATTATTTTCACAACGGCAAGGCAACATGATTGCAGGTTGTTGTCCCTGTTACTTTTGTCGTTGCAGTCGAATTAAACTAATTTCTATTTTTGTTGGCGACAAAACAAAAACAGTGTTGATAATATTACAAAGCATGTTAAGCAAATTAGCGTGTAGAAATATTTTATTTTATTCAAAAGAAAAGAGCATCAAAAACAAGTGTGTATTAAAAATGCAATATCAATAAAGAGCTATAAACAAATAAATTGATTTGTTGTTAAAGGGTTTCAAGATATATATTTCGAATAAGCGATTTTAATTTTATAGAAGTGAAATATTTGTAAGTGGCACCACTGAAATGTAGACATCTACAACGAACAATTCAATTCAATTTTTTCAATTCAATTTTTTAAATTGTTCGTTATTGTTTTGGTTTGAGTTTATTGTAGTTGGTAAGTATTTTATTGTTAATTTAAATGATTATTTACTGTTAATGTATATTGTAGACAAAAATATCGATATGGATGAAGTCCTAGTAGAAGAAGTACGCAGCCGTAAAATTTTATATGATCTGGGCCACTCAGATTACAAAGAAGAAGGAGTATGCCTGGAGGGAAGTTGCAGCCAAAGTAAATATGAATGGTAAGACACATAGACTGTGAGATAAACCCTTTTAATTAATATTGTACCTTCTTTAATAGAAAGCGAATGCAAGAAACGCTGGAAAGTGTTCCGTGACTCTTATAAGCATTGCAAGAGGATGGAGCAAGTCACTTCTGGCACGCACAAAATTAATGATTTTTATATTTAATAAAAGTTTTATTATAAAACATCAAACTTGGGATCAGCTGTTGCAATTGCCTTCCAATTGCCCTTTTCATGTAGGCCTTCTAGCAGGCGTGTAACCAGTAGCGAGTAGACAAGGCCTTGCTAACAATGACACGTCATGTAACATATTTTTTCCGATGGGATATATTGCTGGTTTCGCATCATACAAGTTTAGAGGAGTTATGGGCAATATTTGTTTCTTTGCAATGTGTTTTTCTAACATAAATATTAGATATTAATACAGTTTGATTGTCACTTTTTTATCAACCATTTGTAATAAAAACAATGTAACATTTTATAATTTCTTTCGTCTTAGTATCACTTTATAGAAGATAGTGCAATGTCCGTTAATATAAAGTTTGTAATGAATCTACATATTATAATTAAGTTAAAACCATGGCTCAAAACTGTTCAATATAGCAAATGTTTTTTGTAATCAGATTTCTTCGATACCAATACATTGCAGTTTTTGCATATTATATGACCAAAAACTAATTCGGGCCAAAACTGTATGCTTTCATATAAATATTCGCAAGCAGAGTTGATGAGGCTACAAAAATTGAAGTGCATCTAAGATTTTGTTACGGAAAGGCAACATTAAGTTTTACTTGAACATTCTAGTATCTTAGCTCCGAACCATCCAGAGTTTGTGGTTAGTGTATAAATAGACTAACAGACTAAGGGCTGTTTTCTCATTAGGCGATTGTCTTTTTCCCCAACGAAAAACTGCCGATTAAAGAAATTTGGTATTCTCAATGTCTCATTTGCTTTTATTTTGTCGCAAATCTGCCGATTATTTATTTGTTGTACAAATAAATTTATTCAGCTGACTGCTATTCACATTTTTATGTGGCAATACCTTGAGTTATTGTAAAAAAAATTAAATAGATTTTAGAAAAACTGTTTAACAGAGGAATTAACATTACAAGCAGCAATTCCTCTTCAGTAGTAAAATTTTTCCCACGTTGCTTTTTATTCGTCATCGCTTTTTTTTTAAATATTTGTTTTCTTGATATAATTTTTTGTTATTTTTTCACATTTGGAAAACAGCTGATTTATGTCAACAACTTGTGACTTAAAGACAGAGTTGCCAGTTTTCGCATACATTTTGAGAGGTATTGCCACATGAAAATAATGTTTCTGTCGGTATATTGAGAATACCAAAATGGTTAACGGACATATTATCAATCTAATAAGTTTATGTCGACATTTAGTAACAGGCAGTTTGTCGACACATTAAGAAAACGGGCCTAACTCAAGTTTAGTTTAGTTTATTGTGAGTCATCGTTGTATAAAACAGTAATTTAAGTGTCTGTTGAAGTAAAGTGTAAAAGATCATTAAAAGTCCGGGTGTTTAATTAAATTATTTTGTACAATTTTATGAATAAAGACGCGTTATATTTTCTTTAAGCTGCTGTATGCTTTTGTTTTGCAACTAAAAGACATCCGGTTTATTTAAAGAAAAAAAAAACACAATTTTTAGAAGGTAACAATATTTTTAAAATGTATATTATAGCAAAGTGTGCCTAGTCGTCTATGAAGACCAAAAGTACGTGTGCCCATTTCGAGCCATCAATAAGTTCTAAAACAACGCAGTGCTTTAAATTTTTTTTAAGTTTAGCTAATATTTCACAGGTAAAATTTTACTTGAAATACGCCTGTGACCTCTCACTTCAGACGTAAGGAGACATGATTGAAAAACTGCAAAATATAGGAAAGACGTTACGTTTACATTTAAATGAAAAACTCTCCATCTGTCACACTTAACAACGTTAACTTGAATAAGACTAATAAAACTTACCAGGAATAATTCAAAAACTGTGTTAGTCAATTCATTTTTAAAATCAATTGATTTAAAATGAATTGAGTAATTTTGTTGCAACCTAATGCTATTTACACAATCAATTTAAAATGCAGATTATATAAAAATAAGGTTTAGAAATAAAATGAAAATTACTCAAACATTCAGTCATTAGGGATAATAACTGCCTTAGATTGAATTATTATTACTGAATATTTAATAAATATAAAAGGGTAAAATTAAAACAAATTCCTAAAAAAAAAATAATAAAAACTAATTGTGTGAATTTTATTTCAAGTAGCCACTTAGACGTATAAGTGTTATTAAATGATTTTAAAAATGAGAGCGCAAAAATAACTTATACGTCTAAGGGTCTCTCAAATGCAATGTTTGTATTTACTGAACTTTTTCGTACAAAAATACTAAATAAGTGTCCTTGACTTTTAAAATTTACGTTGACGCACTTTCACAACACTTTGGTGTCAATAGAATTGATGTTCACAGAGACTCGCGGATAAAGCACAATTTTTCATTGTAATTTAAGCTCTAGTAGCTGTGTTAATGTTAAATGACTATATGCCATGTCATGTTGTGTAATGCTGACCAAAGTGTTTGATTGTTCAGTGTAATTGCTGGATGTTGAATAGTTTATAAGTAAATTTAAACAATATTACAATGCTTTATTGAATTTAGGGGCTTATAAAATCTTTTTAAATACTGTTATAGCTTCAACGTAATGTTCTAAATAATATAATTTTTACTCCCTTGTAAATTTTCAAAAGTTATCAAAAAAAAAAATTTAGTTTAGTAAATTTATGAGATTTATCTTTATATAAAATTTTCATCTTTACTCTTCTACCCTGTTAAATATTTAATTGATATTCCTTTAAAACACATCTAACAGTATAACCAACATTTGTTTTACTAAAATATTAGCACTCATTCTTCGTCACAAAAACAAATACAAGTAAAAATACAAAATTTTAATTTTGTTTTTAAAAACTCATATAGAATAAATAAATTTGTCTAACCTTTGACTTTATATTTTATTTTGTTGCCATTTTTGGTTCTCCTTACAAAACTAAACAAGAATAATTCACAAGAATATATTTGTTTGGCGGTTTCTTGCTTGTAGCACTTTACAGTTCGTATGCAAATGCGGCAACAACATAGAGTGCAATTAAAACACAAGTAACACAAAAAAAAACGTTACTTATGCAGCAAGTTATTTTTAAATCAATTAAGAATGTGAATTTAAAAATTGCAGGAAATTATCAAAGTGCTTGCTTTACATTTGCCTTAATTTTGTAATCATTGTCTAGTTCAATTTTAGTTCAGTTCTAGTTTAATTCTAGTTTAGTTCAAGTTTTTTTCTAGTTCTGTTTTAATTCTGTTCTAGTTCTGCTCTAGTTCTGTTTTTTTTCGTGCTGGGGATGACCCCTACTTATGCAATGCATTGTGTTGGAACTAGGAAAATAGGTTATGGGAGGGAGGATAGAGGGAGTAGTGTTTGTGAACATTTGACTTGAATTTTCCAATATTGAAAGTGGCAGGGAATACTTCTGCTGGTAGTTTGTTCCACATACGGACAGTACGGCTAAAGAACGAATTTTCCCTGTAGTGTGTTTTGCGATCCACAAATGGATAAGCCCTGACTGAAGAACGTGTATTACGTAACAAACTGCATGTTTCAGGAACAAGTTCCCTGATTTCAGTAGAACACATACCATTATAGTATCGATAGAACAGTGAAACACAACCCACATTGCGACGATGCTCCAATGAATCAATAGAGTTGGATACCCTACTGTCACCGATAAGCATCTTCGCCCTCTCCTGTACGCGGTCGAGTAACTCCAAAATATACTTCGAAGCACCGGCCCATACATGAGATCAGATGGAGTGAAGTATTTTCTACACCGTTTTAAAAAACCAAGGTACTTGAGCGCTTCTTTCGACACTTGAAAAATGTGTTTTAGTTCTGTTTTAGTTCTGCACTAGTTCTGTTCTAGTTCTGTTCTAGTTCTGTTCTAGTTCTGTTCTAGTTCTGTTCTAGTTCTGTTCTAGTTCTGTTCTAGTTCTGTTCTAGTTCTGTTCTAGTTCTGTTCTAGTTCTGTTCTAGTTCTGTTCTAGTTCTGTTCTAGTTCTGTTCTAGTTCTGTTCTAGTTCTGCACTAGTTCTGTTCTAGTTCTGCACTAGTTCTGTTCTAGGTCTGCACTAGTTATGTTCTAGTTCTGTTCTAGTTCTGTTCTAGTTCTGTTTTAGTTCTGTTCTAGTTCTGCACTAGTTCTGTTCTAGGTCTGCACTAGTTCTGTTTTAGTTCTGTTCTAGTTCTGTTCTAGTTCTGTTCTAGTTCTGTTCTAGTTCTGTTCTAGTTCTGTTCTAGTTCTGTTCTAGTTCTGTTCTAGTTCTATTCTAGTTCTGTTCTAGTTCTGTTCTAGTTCTGTTCTAGTTCTGTTCTAGTTCTATTCTAGTTCTGTTCTAGTTCTGTTCTAGTTCTGTTCTAATTCTGTTCTAGTTCTGTTCTAGTTCTGTTCTAGTTCTGTTGTAGTTCTGTTTTAGTTCTTTACAGAGACATAAAGAGACATCCATATTTATATTTAAAAAAAACACATCAAATACAAAACAAACACCTCTTATTATATGCGTTTATTTGCATGTATTTAGTGATTAATGTTAGCTGTTACAATTATTGAGTTTACCTTGACATTGTTTGGTTCCATAATGTTATGGTTGTATTTATGTTTTAATGTCAATATGCGGAAGTACTGCCATTTGTTATTTGTGTAGTGACAGTTACGTGTCTTTGACTTTTGTCATTCCATATATGCAAATGAAGAGGTTTTTGAGCGGGAGAAATACCTGTATACACGCGTACAAAGACACAGTGGGCAATACATGTTTTAGTGGAAATCGCAAGGAATGCTAAAATATCAAAAAAAAAAAACGGCCATTGCTTTCTATATTTTTAATTTTCTCTTGATATCTCTGTTCCTGTTAAAACACTTGTTGTATTTAACAATTGGTACAATTGGAAAATTCATCTGTTTGTTAATTGTTATTTGTAAAAAATTCATTGTGAACACAATTAAAATGTTTACTTTTGTCTGACACTGTTTAACCAGACAGATAAAGGGGTATTGTTGTGGTTGCAACAGTAGTGGTAAATAAACAATGAACATGTTTTATTGAAATCAAATATTGATTTTTTCCCAAATATATGTGCATGAAAATGTACATTGTACACAAACCAATACCACACCCTTACCCTAACGAACATCACTCATTGCGTATAAGTACACCAACTGATAAGACCCCACAAATCGATAGGTTCATAAAGATACGAGTAGTGAAAAGTAGACACAAGAGACAAACAATAAACAGATGATGAATGGAATGGGGGTCAGTCAATATAAAAAAGAAACTTTAAACTGTGCTATTCAAATACATATTAATTTTATAAACAAGATGAAATTTATAAATTGGAGTTAAAGTTTAAAGGTCACATTTGTAAAGGGACCCTAGAATAAAACTCTTAATAAAATTTCTGCTAATTTGTTTATCTGTTGTGTTGCTAGGTTAGTTATGAAAATCATTATAAATTTATGTTTTCTTTGGAACAAAATAATTTTCTGGCGATTCTGGCTTTATATGTTTTTATGGGAGGTGTAAATATTAAAGAATCAGACGCACTTAAGAAAAAATATAGTTATGCATGTTTATTCAAACTATTTGAATATTTTTCAAAAAGTTTTTAAAATATTATGGTCACCGTAATTATTAATATGATTTCTGCAACCATAATAAGGTTAATTCACATGATTATAGCAATCATATATATGATTATCGTAATTATGTAATGTTTATGGTGATCAGTTTTATAATGAAAAATTATACCATATTATGTTGCTCTCTATCATAATCAAAGACTAACAAATTATGATCGATTTATCATATTAATTAATTAATTGTGTTACTTAGGTGGTGAAAGTAGAGAAAATCTTTTCATATGACAACACTGTAATTGCGCGTTATGTTTATTACTTGTACAGTATTTCAACGCCTTTGGTATTTGGTAGTGAGTAGGCGCATTGATCAAAGCTTAATTTATAGCCATTATTTTAATTATTTTACTTCGGTGGCGTTTAAATGCAATGCCAGGCCACAAATACCAACTCATGCTTAATGATCAAACGCGCTAATCAATTAAGCTACAGCATCCTCAAAATATATACATAGTTAATACAATCGTATGTTTGATTGTAGTAATCATCTGAATCGTAACTTAACCATATTATGGTTACCACAATCATATAAATAATTACAGTGGCAATAACATTGTTGAAAAACTTGTAGAAATGTTGACATTGTTGTGGTAAATATGTACAACTATATATTTTCTCTGTGTGTAGGAATGAGAATCCAATGAAATTTACGCTAGACTAAACACATTTTTCAAGTGTCAAAAGAAGCATTCAAGTGCCTTAGTTTAGGAAATACTTCACTCCATCTTCGACCATATTCGACCAAAAATAGAATACAACTCTCATGTATAGGCTGGTGCTTCAAAGTATATCTTGGAGTACTAGACCGCGTACAGGAAAGGGCAAAGGTGACAGTAGGGTATCCAATTCTCTTGATTCACTGGAGCATTGTCACAATGTTGGTTGTGTTTCACTGTTTTATCGATACTTGAATCGAATGTTTTCTGCTGAAATCAGAGAACTTGTTCCCGAAACCCGTAGTTTTCAAATCATATGTACACAAACACTACTCCCTCTATCCTCCCTCCCATCACCTATTTTCCTAGTTCCAGTACAATGCGTGGCATGAGTAGGAGTCGTCCAAAGACTAATGTATTGCCAGTTACTACAATAGAATAGAAAATCAAACCAAGATAACACGTAAAATCACATAACTATACGACTGAGTTTTTATACTCATCACCAAAAAGATGGGGGTATATTAAGTTAGCCATTACAGATCAAATTTTCAGTAACCTCGATATTTTTCAGTTAGTTTTTGTTATTTTCTTCAAATATAATGCAGATAATATCATGAATACATGCATAATTTATTTTTATTTGAAGAACAGGTCTTGTTGAAAATGGTAAGAATCGATCTACGATATCTCATAGCCCCCATACAAATCAAGCTATGACTAATTCTGGACCGATCTGCACAAAATTTTGTAGGTATGATTAGGTTTCATATACAACTTATTTGTGGCAAAATTAGTTTGGATACGTTTTTAAAACACACATTTATGACCGATAAAACTCTATTGCGGGAGGACATTGTAGATTAAAAAGATTAAATAATTTTTTTTTTTTCAAATTAGAGAAGATGAAGGGCTGATTCAGTAAAACTTGTAGAACAGTTGTCGAAAAAACTTGAGAATCCCTCAAAACATCTCTAGTGTCTGTTTTTTACTACTCGTATTTTTATGAACCTTTTAATTTGTAGGCATTACTATTAAATTAATTTCTGGTTCTGTTCTAGTTCTGTTGTAATTCTGTTCTATTCTAGCATCTTCTGTTAATAGAGACTATCAATATGTCCATCAGCTCTTAACAATATATCAGAGTGGTTAAATTTAGCAATTTTTGCTGCAAAATTTATAGAAGTTGCTTTGCAATTTCTGTTTTTAAAAGGCATATGATTTTTGTTAAACCCTGCAGTTTATTTTATTTAAATTAATTTATTGTATGTATATATTGAATGAAATCAATGATATTACATATTCTTTAACAAACATAAAGAAACTGTTAAACAAGTGAATACAAATGAATACATTTCTTGATTGATTATTTAGATTTTTGTTTATTTTACACACTCATAGAAATTAACTAACACACATCTAATGTTCTTTGAGAAATGCGTGCAATAAGCAACGACTTTATAGGACAAAAATTTTGTTAAAAAAAGGACTAAATGAATCGTCCTTATTTCAGTCTTACATTGACATTGAGTATGAAGTAAAAATGCCATCACGTAGTCATTTATTTGTATTATGAAATATTCTCTTACACAAATGCAAAAAAAAAAAAAGTGAACGTGTATTGAATATGTAACAAATTCGCATTGATGTTTCTGTACGAGTGAAATTGTATCAATTTAAATTTCTGTATAATGGTAATCAAATTATTTCTAATGTTGTGATTGGGATTTAATTAAATGTAATGTTAAATTTATATTGGAGTGCTAAAATATTTGTAGTTTTTGATGATTTTTAGCAATAACAAGAGAGTGTGAAAATATTTGGATTTTTCTTGAAATTTAGAAGATTCCCCATAAAGTAGTGACGTTATAGTTTTGTTGTCATGTTTTTTTAACTTTAAATAATCATATAAAAAACAACCAATCATCTAAACGAGATAATAGATTACCTATATCTCACAGGATATACAGCAAGTGGCACAGATATCACATAAAACAGTAGCGACATCAGTATTTGTTAGGAAGTATGATCTAACGATGCCTTTTTTCATATTCCACTCTAAACGGTAACAGGTTGTGGATCACATGTGTGAAATCCAAATGCTGCACGCAGAAAAAAAACATGTTTCTGGTAAACATAATCTAAGAGCACCATATTATCATAAGATTTATGATTATAGTCAAAACATATTATGATAGTATGAAATATCATATTATGATCAATTATTATCGTAATATTTCATCAAAATAATTTTTTATTATTCATTATTTGATATTATAACACCATATTTTAACCCAATATAATCATAAAATTGTCATACATGATATATTGTTACCCAAGGTAACCATATTATAGTTTAAAGTAATCATAATATGATCGAACGTAATCATATTATGATCTAAAGTAATCATATTATGATTGGAAGTAATCATATTATGATCTAAAGTAATCATATTACGATTGTAATTGCATGCAATTATAAACCATTAAATGTATTTCATTTTTTTTTTTGGAAGATTTTTGAGTTGTGACCGCCAAACTGTTAATATTACCTACATATATTCAACTGTTGTAAGGCTATATTTTTGTTATATTATCAGTCCAACTATTTGTGTGCACAAAAGTTATTGTAAATTCAAATCTTGTCTTATTAACATCCACAATTTTTTTTTTAAATACATTTATGAATAGAATTATTTTTACATATTCACTATTTATAGTAACAGTTTTAAATACAATTATATTTTTATAGATTATAATTATTAATTCATGTGTATTTTTATATGAAAATCTAAATTTAGATTATATTTATAAACTTATGCAGCTTTAGAATAAAATAATAAACAATTGAATAAATAAGAGTTTATATTCGGCTGTGCCGAATCTTATATAAACATCGGCTGCAATATATTAGTAGTCTGATGCATATTTGAAACAAATTTGTGTTTCATTTTGTATCGATAACGATGTTTATATGAATTATTTATTTTCGGGTTCTTTATATGGGATCTATTATTTCATTAGAATCTTATGGTGAAATTCATATCTCAATAACGATACTTTCATCTCAGTAACAATATATATTTCAGATTTCTTTTAGGTATTTGAAAAATTCTTGGAAATGGAACTGTGATTAATTATGGACGCACTTCCAGAAAATTCAATAGTAAAATTTTTACTTACATCGCAAAAAATTTAATCCACGTTAAACATTTCATTGCATTTTGTTTATAAAGCATGGTACTCTGTTCATCATTTCGTGCGAAATACTATCAAAAGCCCATATAAAAAAAATTGATGCGAAATAAATACGAACTAATGCTGCTGAAGTTTTACTATGTTCTTATTGTGAAAAGTTACAACATGTTTCTGGCAGCATGTTTTTTCAACAAAAAAATGTCTATGGCAACATTTTTTTCCAACTGTGAAATAATGTAAGCGGCACTTATTTCGCACGAAATTGAAAAAAAAACAGCCAAAAACATATGGTTTTTGTTTACATAAAAGAAACAATGTTGCATACCTAAGGGCAATAAAAACGACAATTTTCTTCTAAATCGCGGCATTGTCACCACTTGCTAATTGTCAAAATTTTCAAACGAAATAATTGATGTTGCTCAACAAATTTCGCAAATTTGAACAGAGTACCATGCTTAAATGAAAAAAAGTTAACAGCTAATTTTAATAAATACATATATATGTCTTTAAAACTCTTTTAAAAAAAAATTGATAATGTAACATCATTTTTATTTTCATTTCTAGTTTTAACTGTGAAAATTAAAATTAATTTGTTGTTAACAAAAATATTTTTTAAAAATATTTTCAAGCTGTAGTTGATGGCTGTTTAGCTAAAAATTAGGTAAAAACTTGAAGGAAAACGTTTGCTGTGAATGATTTAAAAATGCTGCACTTGAAAGATTACTTTCTTAGGGAAGTTTGTGTAGAAACACCTGTAATAGTAACAGAAAAAATTACCATTAAACTTAAACTCAATACGCAAGTAATGCAGAAGTCAGACTAAAATATTTAAAAAATTTTTAAGCAGCCTCTGGTAATTTTTAAAACTTATGGCGTTTTCTTTTCTGGCAAAAATGTTACATATATGTTACACTTTTTACCCATTTCCCATATAAAAAAGGAAAAAAGTGTAACATTTTTGCCAGAAAAGAAAACGCCATTAAAGTAATTTCATTTTACCCATTTCCCATATAAAAAAGGAAAAAAGTGTAACATTTTTGCCAGAAAAGAAAACGCCATTAAAGTAATTTCATTTAAATCATAATTTTTAATTGCTGTTCTTCGCTTTAAATTGTTTCTGATATTAATTTATTTACACTTGACAGTAAGAGCTACAAATGATTTAGTTGAAATAATAATAATGAAAACAAAAGTTAAACATTTATAATGCTTTAGTAACTGCTGTTAATGTTCAGAAAAGTTTTGTTTGAACTGAAATTTATTTATAGTAAAATTCATTTACACAACAGTAACAATACATGTGAATAAATACCTGGGAAAAAGAAAGTTTTAGACACAAGATAGAAGACATTATGATCCCTGTGAAGAACAGCATATTTCTGTTTTTTTTTATAAAAAAAAAAAAAAAAAACTGAAACTTACTGAAGACAAAATTCTTTTTTTTTTTTTGAGTTTGTTCATGTTTTGTTTAAACATTTATGAATCTGTAATTGATTTAAAAATCATATGTAAATCTTTTAGGTCGCGTAATGTTTTAAGTATTTAATTTTGGCTGTTTTTAGTATTTAGCTATTTTATTGTTGGCAGCAAACATGAAATATTAGAAAGGGAATTCAAACGTTTAAACACTTTTTTTTGGTTTGTCAGCTGTGACGAGAGTGTAATGCACAGTTATACCTTGAAAAACTATTTAATGCAGGAAGTAGAGAAGTTTGTGTATGCCAGTTTTCATTAAAATTGAATGCTTACATTATTAAAGTTAATATATAGATATGCTTAACCCTTAAGTGTGCATCAAGGTAGCCAGGTACCTTTGGCGTTTTCAGTAAAAGTTTTTTTCAGTGAAATTGACAACTTGTATATCTGAGACTTTTTGAGAACTACTGACTTTGAAATAATTTAGCTTTTTGGCAGCCTTGAGCTTTTTTTTTGTAATTTGCCTGAGACACCAATTTACTTTAAACACCTTTTAATGCTCATCAAGGTACCCGGGTACCTATATTATGTGAAACTGTTAGTAGCTTTGCATTAATAAATAAAAGTCTGTAAAAATTTTAAACAAAAACAATTTATTACATTTTATTTGGACACAGAAACATAAAAACCACAAAATTTGTACATATTGGTCGACAAAACGAGTATTGATTGCAGATTGGCTTTGAGCAGCCAGTAAGAGTCTTTCTCTCCTTCATACCTAGCTGCGAGCACTCGTAACAACTTTCTACTACTGGAAGGCGTCCGCTTGTGTCTTTTGTTTGTAAAGGAGATGTTGCCGTTTCACAGTTTGGTATATAAAAAATTTTTATTGCAGATGATGTCGATGACTGTGAATTTATTTTTGTATTTTTAGCCTGATGCTCAATATTTTCTTGACTCAAATCAATGCATTCGAAGGTATGTATTGAGTAAAACGGATGCGACCGCGGTATCCATACAGATGCTCATCAATAGTGATACATTCACTAGGCTTATAACTTGGAGCTAAATTGGTGTTAAGCCTAATCCAAATGTGTAGAAAAGCTGCAGCTTTATCAGAGTGTGAACGTATATTCTGAGTTGCATTATTATTAGAACGTATGTGTATATCGTAAAAGCATTCTACATCTGTTGAAGGACATTGCTGTGAGATACAATTGCAAATTAGTAGGTTTAAAAAGTTCAGATACATGTTCTCTTATTGAATTGTGCACCCCAACGTAAATCAAAATACCAAGAAATGCATTGAGCTCTTCTGCTGTAAAAGGCACGAATGCTTTTTTTTTGTTTTTTGATTATATTCTGTTGTAATTTGCTGACTCAAATTTACTTACTGAGTGGAATTAACGATGTCCTTTCGTTTGCAATTGAAGATATTTCCATTAAATTTGGTACATGATATTTTTGTGTTCCAAGGACGATTGGGCTTCAAACTGGTTACAATCGGTTTATTATTTCACTTACACACCGTAGAAATGCCCTTTCACAATAGAGATGTATCGGCTATAAATGTTTGATTTATACACATATTCAAATCAAATTTTGCTACAAATATGTAAGTCGTACATGAAAACTAATCACATTTATAAATTTTGTACAGATCGGTTCATAATTGTTTATAGCTTCCATATAAGGCCTATTGCCGCAAATCACTTTAAAGCGCATAACTCTTTTAAAAAAAGTTGTTATCCATATACTATTCAATACACATATGCTTTATATAAACAATAATCATTCGGTCCAATTCCCATAACTAGTCATAGCTCTCATATAAGGCCGACAAGACAATCAAGTTTCACATCCAATTTTATAACGGGTGGTCCAACAAAACGAAAGTTTTAAATTTAAATCGTTGGATAGATTTTAGGATTTTCATTATCTTAAAAAAATGAAATAATTTATTGTATTTACTCACTTTTGAGGCTCATAGTATAGCGACGCAAATTAAAAGCAAAACGACGCACAGTGGCGCCGTTTGAGTTTTTTCGTTGCAAAAATCATATCTTTTGAACCGAATAAGATAATTGAACAGTTTAAACAGCATATGATAGATAACTATTCAGCCTATAAAATGGGGCCTACTTATGGGTTATCAAAGTTAAAATTAGTAGAAAAATAAATTTTATAGTAACTAAAAAAAATTATTTTCACAATTTTAGATTGTTTTTATTTTTTTTCTCTTTAGGGTTTTATGTTTTAAATTATTACCCAAGAAATTAAAATAAAAATATTTTTTTTTTTTAAATTTATTTTTTAAATTTTCTGTAAAATATTCATCACAATTCGTAAGAGAAGGTATATCGAAAAGACTAAACATATCTAAACTATAATTATTTTCTAACTCTTTTCGTGACTTCACATGCCGCAGGGAAGAAATAAGTGGATCGGAAGATGCTGCCAATATGTTGAAGAGGTCCTCATTTTGCCTTACCCTTGATGCTTTGAATGTGTTCTGCAATCGATATTTTTTATTAAATTGTTAAGAGACGCCTGTGCTTCTTCAGAAAGCTCTCCAATTGGCAAAGACTGGTACTCAATTATATCTTTGCCATGCGCCAATATTTTATGGACGGTCGGGGTCAATTTCTTCTGTGGATACATATTTGCTAAAAGAGATGCAGTTTTCGACGCATATTCTCCATATTTTGTAGAATTGACATTTTCTTTACAGTTTAAAACATCCAAGATCGTTCCCAATCTTCTCACGATTTGATTGTCAATTCCATGATTCTAATTACTGCCTCATCATTTTCAAAAAATCTCCTAGAAGTGTTTCCATCGTTTCAGTTACCATATCCGTGCTTGGGACAGTCTACTTTTAGTCCAACTTGTTTAAAAAAGCATCCTGTATTTGCTTCTTTCTGATTTTTTCCTTATCCTTTATTGATGTATTTTCATCGAAGTTTTCCTCCTCTTGTTTTATAATTTCGCTTCTCTCAATACTTCCGTATAAGCTATCAAGTTCTTCTAAAGCAGCTTCCGTGAAAAACTTTGGTGTGGTTGACTTTCTAAACAGTTCAAATAATTTTAAATTGTTCAACGCTATGTTTTCAGTACCTAATTTGTTTAATGGTTTCAGTAATTGTTGCGCAAACTTTCAGTCGTAGACTAATCCAGGCATTATGCTTATTTTGCAATATATAGGCTTATGCTACCATGCCTAAAAATTTACTACTAAAAAAAATTTTTAAACAAAAATTTACTACTAAAACAAACTACTGTCAGTCAAAACATATAAAGGATGGACGCCATACAAATTCTGCAACCATGTCTTCTTAACCTTTTTTACCTCTAGAAGCCAAACGGGCAGATACAACCTTTTGAAATATGTAAAGAAATAATCAAAGGACAGGTTTTGCAAATATGGCAAATATACAAAAATATACAATTTTTTTATTTTCCGTCAAAGTTGAAAAATAGTGAAAAAACGGTTAGTTTTTAAATAGTGGTTTACCAGGAGAAACACAAAGCAAACGGTTAATTTTTTTTATCATTATACATTTAATAAATACATCAATCAATACAAACAAAAAATATGGCGATTAGTTACCTATTTTTTGTGATATTACACCTAGAATCGCAAAAAATTGACTAAAAATTGTGTGTTTTTTTGAAAACCGAAAGTGGGTCAACTTTGAACGGTTATATCTTCTAAACTAAAAATGTGATATTATTAAGAGTGGCATATTTGAGATCGTTGAAAAGTTTCCTATAATATGAGTTTATTCAAAACTTCGTCGGCGCTCATGAAAATTTTGATTTTTGCAACCTCGTTTGCTCTACGGGCGCCACTGTGCGACGTAAAGCGGATTAAACTACATTTAGAAAGGCGAAGCAAATCGAAACGACGCAAATATACTAGACGCAAATCGGGGCTCTAGTGTATGTATATATATATATTATTACGAATATGTATTTTTATTCGACCTTTATTATTTCAATTATTACTAATTTTTCAAGCTTGAGGTCTTTTTTTAAATATAAAAAACTTTTTGTCGTTTATTTAAATCCAATATTTCGGCACTTCCTTGAGTGCCTTCGTCAGGGTTTTTTTCTTTCTTAATTTTACAATTTTTAACAAATTTAATAATAACTGACAAATTAAAAAAATTTTAAATTCAAAAAACAAAGAAATATTTTTCAAATTAAACTTGAAAGATAAAATAAAAAAATTAGGTCATAAACACATGCTACCGACGGAAAGAGAACTTTTTCCAGTTTTGAAAATTATAACTGAAGGAGAGGATTTAGTACAGACACTTAAGAAAAAAGAGGAACAGGAAATAGCAAGAACAAAACTGACTACAAGTATAGATAACCACATTAATAAAATGAGACTAACTAATAGGGATAAGTTTATATTGAACAAAGTAAAGGAGACAGATAGATTTTTGAGATCTAATAGGGACATTATTATCTTAAATGCAGATAAAGGGAATACAACGGTGGCAATGAATAAAACTGATTATGAATTAAGAATAAATGATATTATAAGGGATGATTCTAATTATAGGAGATTGGATAAGGACCCTACTAATAAACTTGAAAAGATGAATAATAATTTAGTTCAGGAACTTTTTATTAATGAAATAATTACAATTACAGAAAGGAATAAATTTAAAACTAATACAACAATGGCACCTAGACTATACGGTCTTCCAAAAATTCATAAAATGGATTTTCCATTGAGACCAATATGTTCAATGATAAATTCTCCATCATATGAACTGTGTAAATATATAACAAGAATTCTTAATAAAATTACTGAAAATTCAAAATATAATGTTAAGGATTCTCTTCAATTTAAAGACAGAATTAAGAAATTTACATTAGATAATAATGAGAGATTAATTTCTCTTGATGTAGTTTCATTGTTTCCTAGCATTCCAATAGACTTAGCTATTAATATAGTAGAAGAAAAATGGAATATAATAAGGAAACATACTAATATGGAACAGGACTTATTTTTACGTATTCTTAAATTTTGTATAATAGATAGTAGATATTTTCAATTAAATAATCATATATATAACCAAATGAAAGGACTTCCTATGGGTTCGTCAGCTTCTCCGATTGTAGCAGATATAGTTACGGAAAGATTATTAGATATATGTATTGAGAAATTAATTATAAAACCGAAGATCTTAACAAAATATGTTGACGATTTATTTTGTATAATTTCTGAATCAGGAATAGAACAAATGCTAGATATTTTTAACTCATTTCACGCGGACATTAAATTTACAATTGAAAGGGAATCTAATTCAAGAATATCATATTTGGACACCTTGATAATTAGAAGAGGAAATAGGATATTAATAGATTGGTATCAAAAACCAACATCTTCTGGTAGAATTATTAATTATTTCTCTAAACATCCAAAGAGAATAATTATTAATACAGCTAAAAATTTTATAGAAAGAGTTCTAAAAATATGTGATTCAGAATTTCATGGAGATAATAAAAAGAAGATTTCTAATATTTTAACTGATAATAGCTTTCCTAAACAATTAATAACAGATTTATTAATACGACATGATAATTATAGAATAAATAACCGAAATAGTATTACAGAACAGAGGATATATAAGTCGGTAACATATATACCAAAATTTTCAGAAAGATTAGAAAAATCAAATATATATGATAACAAAATATACAAAATAGCTCATAAATCTTTTAACACAGTAGGTAAACTATTTACTAAAATGAAAGATAAAATAAAGAGAATGGATATGTCAAATATTGTTTATAAAATACCATGTAAGGGGAATGATAGTGGACAGTGTAATAAAGTTTATATAGGTACAACAAAGAATAAACTAAAGACTAGGATAGCAGGACATAAATCAGATCAAAGATATAGAAATATATCACAAAAAACAGCTTTATCAACTCATTGTGCTAATCTAAACCATTATCCAGATTTTGAAAATACAATGGTTTTAAACACAGAAAATAATTATAAACGTAGATTTATGTTAGAAATGTTACAAATTATAAAGGTTCCGACAATTTCGAGAATTAATTTTAAGTCAGACACTGAAAATATAGCACAAAATTATAGACACTTAATTTATAAGAATAGAAACGGAAGTTAAAAAATAATTTATTTACATATAGATCAAGTTTAATTTGAAAAATATTTCTTTGTTTTTTGAATTTAAAAATTTTTTAATTTGTCAGTTATTATTAAATTTGTTATAATTTGTTAAAAATTGTAAAATTAAGAAAGAAAAAAACCCTGACGAAGGCACTCAAGGAAGTGCCGAAATATTGGATTTAAATAAACGATAAAAAGTTTTTTATATTTAAAAAAAAGACCTCAAGCTTGAAAAATTAGTAATAATTTATATATTATTACTTTATTATATACATATTCCTATATGCAGATGTGTCGTGTTGCTCAATTTCTACAAACATTATTATTTTAAAAAAAAGGTACCAAAAATAGGGCGAATTTACCCCAATACAATGTAATATACAAACAGCCCATCACTGCTTTACAAATGATACGTAAGAACGTTAGGAAATTCTATTTTATACAGGTTGAGACGTTCCATCAACGTGATATTAATATTTGGTAAGCATATGCATTGATTTAAAGTAACAAAACGGAATCAGCTGTTTCGTTAGGGTACACTACGGGACGTAGACGTTCTGCTAATTCTACCTTAAGTTTAACATAATACATACATATATATATAAATAAAAATATTCTGAATGTAATTGAAAGTTTTTTTTTTTTACTTTCAAATAAAAGTTTACGAATTTTCAATTCAAAGTCAGTCTAGGTTTTTTTAATTTCTCAATTTTAATTGGAATCTAAATGAATCTAAATATTTAACAGACATTTACCATTACATTTGGATTTTTAATAATTTCACATTAAATTTCATTTGAAATTTTCTTAATTTAAAAATTAATTTTCATCTGAAATTTTCTGCACTTTGCAACTTCAATTTGTTTAGGAGTATTGTTGCCAATATAATCAGCGTTTTAATGAGTGTCGTTTTCTATTTACGACAACGACTGTTTCGTCATAGATTAAAGAAACATATTTAATTTCATCTGTAATCTATTACGAAATAGTCGTTGTGGTAAAATGAAAACAACACTCATAATAAGGCTGAATATGAATGTCATTAATTTAAACTTTATATTCGCAATTTAATTTCACAAATTCCCCATTTTAACTAGAAATTCTTAATAGCATTAGGAATTTTCTCAATTTACATATATACAAAATAAAACTTTTTTTATTACAGCCTGATTTGTTTGGTTTTCTTTAATATCTTCTTATCAAATTTTCTTTTATTCTTATTGACTTTGATTTTGATTCTCATTAATGAACCGGTATTTAAATCACTTTAAAGGAAACACACATCACACATTTGAAATTTTTTATTTAGGTGTTTTGATTGCTTATAGTATATACAAATACATACATAAATTATGTGAACAGTGGGGAGCACAAATGAGACATGTTAGTACCTTGTGCAGTTGTTAATGCATAAAAATAAAACTGATAAAGAAGGGTAAAAAAAACTATTTTTTCACCATACAAATATTAAAGGGAATAATATCAGTTTTAATATTTAGTCCAGAGCCAGTAAAACACTTTTTAAATGTTCTGGTTACAAAAATTTTTTAACTGATTACTTTGTACTACTCTCGCATTCGCGCTTAACCTGCTTCAAATGCGCGTGTAAATTGGTGAACTAAATCTATGATGTACCAACTGTCTCTTTAGTCATTTTACACAACTTTATGCTGGTCATAAATAGAAATTCATTCTTTCAAGATTTTGGGAACGTGCTTCGAGTCGTCATCAAGCTAAAAAGTCCATCCACATAATACAAATCTGGAAGATTAGTTTGTAAAATCGGCAGATATTCCTTTTTTTAATCATTATTCCTACGATTCCTTACAGTGTTCCAAGGTGTTACCATGTTAAGCAACCCCATATCATAACGTTTCTCCCACTGTGCTTCAGTGTTTCTGAACATGATGTCTTTGAATTCTCTGGGCTGTTTGGCGCCAAAAATATTGTTTATCGTCAGATTGAAAACGAATGAATTTGGATTCCTATGACCGCATTGTATATTTTCAGTTATCTACTGACTATTTTTTGTGCCCTCTGGCGCACTTTAACCGTGCCTTAATATTTTTTTTTTTTTATCGACAATGAAGGCTTTCATTTTTGTGATGTAATAAATATTGTACGCAATGCACACGCGCGTCCGCATTCAGTAATAGATGTTTGCAACCTCTGATTTGTGGTTTGGAAACAATAAACGAATTGAACTGTTATGACCACTTATTGATTTACTTTAAGCTTTTTAGCTATTATTAAATTAGAATAGCGACTTTTTCTTATTGCTAAAATATGGCTCTTAAAAGTTTATTTTTTATTTATTATAATTTTGGTTTCTGTTGTATAATTTGCAAAAAGTCTTTGCCAAATGGATTTAGATTATTGTGCACTTAATGTGTTTTTTTTATCTAAAGACATTAACAAAGCAAACACTTACCAATCGAACACTAACTTTGCTATTTTTGTGCAAATATATCAAATATGTTTCTTTACCGAAAATTTTTATTTTCCATTTTGTATTGTAAATTATATAATTTAGCAACAAACCAAAAATATATGACAAGAAATATTTTTAAATTTTCTTTATTAGTTTTATATTTATGCAATGAAAAGTAAACAAAGCACAAACATGTACTTATTTGTGCTCCCCACTGTATGTATTTGTAAATACTAATACCCTCATAATCTCAATCTCAACTACGCTTTAACTTAAATATTTACTTACATACTTTTGTAGGTACGCTTTCAAAACTTAATGCAACATTTGCTAAAGTGTTTTCATCTGCAAATACTCGTAACAAAATAAATTAAAAAAAAAACACCTCAAGAAAACAGCTTTAGGCAACAAATAAACACCCGACACCTAAAATAACTTAAGAAAATAACAAACAAACGAACAATAAAATAGCAGCAACAACAACTACATCAATAAAGGAAAAAATAACATCAAAAGTATTCAAATCAAAAACTCAAATGAAAATGTTGTGTTTGTCCACATACGCTCTCAAATGCGAATACATGTGAAACTTTAAATTTTATTTAACAGCAGCATACAGATGGAAATATGTGTGCGACAGAAAGCATGTGCTTATAAATGGGAATTTTATTAGGGTGGTCCAAATTCGAATTCAAACAAACTGAATAAGATTTAAAAAAAATTATGTTTTTCATTTATTTGTAAAATTATTTTACGCCTTTCAAGGGATGCCAAAGATAAATATGAATCCTTTGGCACAGATATACGAAAGCTGAAAAATAACAATTTTGCCCATCGAAAATTCTTTTTGGGGAACAATCAGTACTCGTGCTATTTTGCAGTTAAAATCAATTATTATAGCAACCAACAAAAAATATTGGTGTTTGTAACACATTGAAATATTGATTGTAAAACAAAGAGTATATAAGCTATAGGTCCATGTGAAATACCAAACGAATCTAACAATGTCCTGTCTGTCGGTCTGACCGTCTGTCTGAGACAAGCTAGAGACTCAAGATAATAAATTACTTAAATACGCATAAAACTCTTATCGGTTTTGACCCAATATTTTATATAAATAACTTGTATGCATGTAAAAATCAAACTACTGCATTTTATGAATTTCGTACCACATGAATTATGATTCCACTTGATTGCACTAGCAATTCGTATTAATCTCTTATTATACCCTACAACACCATAGTGCACAAATCCAATATACCCTGGATTTGTGCTGTTGTTTGTAACGCCTAGAAATATTGGCAAACACCCACCTTAAAGTATACGGATTGATTCAGAATCACTTCCTGAGTGGATTTAATCGTGTCCGTCGGTCCGTCCGTCCGTCTGGCTGGCTATGAAAACTTGTGCGTAGAGTACAGATCGCAATTTTGAAGATATTTCGATAAAATTTGGTAAATGATATTTTCTTCGGCCCAAGGATGGTTGGGATTAAAAGCGGTGGAAATTGGTACATTATTTCACCTGGCCCCCGTCCAAGTGTCCACCCAAAATAGGAGTTTAACGATCATAAATGTTTGAATTATGCAAGTATGCAAACAAATTTCACCACAAATGAGTAATAAATGAAGGTAAATCACATTTACAAATTTTGACAAGATCGGTCCATAATTAGTCGTAGCTCTCATATAAGGCCCACATCCGAAAATCACTTTAACGAGAATAAATTTCTTAAAATGTTGGTATCCAAATAAAATTCAACACAAATAAGTTTCATATATACAGAAATTATAACACCTAATTTTATAATGGTCGGTCCATAATTAGTCGTAGCTCCCATATAAGACCCTCTCCGTAATTCAATTTAAGCTCCATAAATCTTTTAAAAGTATTCATATCGAGATAAAATATAACATACATAATATTTATATTCACTGAAATCGTGACACTAAATTTTTGGAATAGGTTATGTCTCCCATATAACACCCATTTCTGAAAAACTGTTTTATATATATACTGGGTGTAGGGTATTATATGGTCGGGCTTGACCGACTACACTTTCTTACTTGTTCGTATTACACATGTGTCAAAAAATGTGTGTATGTTTTCAAATAAAAAGACGAGCGATTTAAGCAATAAAATTAAGCTGTGTGAACAGCAATTTAAGGAAATTTAATTTAAGGGAAAAAATTGCATCAATCTTGTCAATAAGAATTGCTTCGTGGAAATTGAAACTTAGATATGTGTTGCAGAGATGTGTTTGCTTTGTTTATGGCTTTATTAAAAGTCATTACACAACATCAGTTTTATATTAATTTAATTGCAGATATGTGGTAAACACTTTTTGCAAATTATTCAACACAAATATATTTAATACAAAATATAATAAATAATGAGGAAACTGTCAAAAACTATTGAGATCAATAGTCTAGATATGACAGAATGTAGTTATTCTAACCGAGTAATAGCTAAGCAGTTTAAAGTAAATCAATGTATGGCCATAAGAGTCCAAGAAAGGTGTTCTATTGTTCCCAAGACCCAAATCAGAGGTCACAAAAGAGCGCACGTTTCATGATAACACAAATCAAACAGACAATTGTTTAACACCAAAATGAAAAACCTGTTAGTCGATGGACAGCAAAGCAGTATGAAAATGAAAACGAAACCGCATAGAATTTAAACAGTAGATGAGTGAAACCGTATAATTTGGTGAGACAAACCCAGTTTTGATCGTTTTCATTATGTTGCCGTACAGCTCAGAATATTAAAGGAATCCATGAAGCACGATGAGAGGAACGTCATAGTATGGAGTTGCTTTACATGGTGGCGCTGCGGAGCACTGAAAAGAATCGAAGAAATAATGAGCAAAGAAGACTATCTGCGTATTTTGCCTTAACTTATGTTCCCGATTTTGTAGATAAAAACATCTATCAAGTGATTAAAATTACTTTTTAGCTAAATGGTGATCCAAAGAGCATTTTCAAAATCGTAAAATAATGGCGTAGCGAGTAGAATTTTCTTTTGGTGCAGTGGCCAGAATCCCACCTCAATCCGATTGAGAATTTGTGGTCAATCAGAAAGAGACAGTTCGAACAATACCGATTAACTGCAACCCATTAGGACGTGTTTTCGCAGCAGGTTCAGCGCAAAAGAGTAAACCAAAACATATAAACAGAGTTTTACGTAATTTTAATAATCCTTAATGTTTTGTATGGTGGACAATTAAAAATGAGCTGCTTATTTTCGGTTTGTTTGTCTTCTTTCTTAGAGGTTGGTACTTTTAGTTTTGATTTAAAAAATTATATATTATTTTCTAATTTTCTTTATAAATATTTTTATATTTTGGGCAGTAACAAGTACTAACACGTACTTATTTGTGCTCCCCACTATAGTGCTTATTAGGACTTATTTAGCATCAGTGTGTTTTTTTGTTGCAATATTACTATCTCCGTTTAAATGTTTATGCATTATTAAAATTGTTCTACCCTTTCATTCTCTTTTTAATGATCATAGTAAAAAGCATTTTATTTCAGTTCCTCTGGGGATTTGGTTATTAAAATTTTACACATATTTTTATTGAAGATGTTGGAAAATATGTTTATTCTTAATCTAAAACAGAAAGCGCTGTATAAACAGAAAAAAGTTAAGTGTTTTGGAAACTTTCATCTCTGCTATGAAGACAAGTTAAATTTCTTTTTGATCTGCCAACTCCTAGAAATTCGTGATGTCATGCAATGGATGTCCAAAAACAGCAACAACAACAGAAATTGTAGCCAAAGTTCATGATATGGTATTAAATGATCGACGAATAAAAGTGCGTGAAATAGTCAATATCATGGCCATCTCAAATGATCGAGTCCATTTAATTTAGCATGAAGAACTACAGATGAAAAAGCTTTCTGAAAGATGGGTGCCGGATTTGTTATCAGTCGACCAAAAACGCATAAGAATGAAAATTTCTCAAGCTTGTTTGGATCGTTTTAAGAAAAATAAAATGGATTTTAAGCGTCATTTCACAAATGTTGATGAGACCTGGATCCACCACTTTATTCCAGAAACAAAAGTACAATTCAAGCAATGGACTGAAGCTGGAGAAAGTGCCCCAAAGAAAGCATAAACAATTAAATCTGGTAAAGTTATGGCAACGGTTTTTTTTGGACTTTAAAGGTATTTTAATGATTGACTATCTACAAAAGGGTAAAACAATAAATGCAGAGTACTATTGCAACATTTTGGATCACTCAAATGTAGAAATTCGAGAAAAACGTCCTGGCTTACAACACAAACAAATTATTTTTCATCAAGACAATGTACCAGCGCACAAAAGTATTTTAACAATAGCTAGAATCTACGAATTAAAGTGCGAGGTGCTTGACCACCCACCTTATTCTCCTGATTTCGCCCCCAGTGACCTTCACCTGTTCCCAACTGTAAAAAAATCGTAGCTGGCAAGTATTTTACCTCAAATGAAGATGCAATTACAGTTGTAAACCGCTATTTTGTAGGCCTTGAGGAAAACTATTTTAATCAAGTGATAAAATTGTGAGATAAACGTTGGACTAAGTGTATTGAAGTTTCAGGCGAATATATTGAAAATTAAAAATGTTTTTGAAAAACTAACTATTCTCTTTCTGTGCTAAGAAGTTTTCGAACCGCCCGCGTATACTACTGAAATGTCATTAACACTTGGGATATTTATTATTTATAACAGCAGCATAATTAATTTCATAAATGTTTTATTTTCATTGAATATAACAAATAATTACACATGTATTTATTTAACAGCTAATTAATCTACCTGGTCAAGTGTGCATGTTATAGTGTCAGTATAAGCAAGGGTATGTAAATAGTTATTATTAGAAAAAATATTGATTTTATATATGTTTTGCGTAGTTGTTTATTTATTAGAATAAACGTTTAGTTTAATTAATTAACGTGACATTGCTTGTGAAAAGAGTTGGAAACAAATTGAAGGCTAATTGGTTTATTTTTGAAAATCGATTATAAAGCAAACTTGAAATTATAAACTAGAACTATAAATTGTTTTTTTTTTTTTTTTGTTAATTTTAGTGGGTGGTATTATTGTTTCCGCACGTAAAGGAAAACTTAGCGGAAAGAAATATCGATTGATCATTCCTGCGGCACACACTGTGGCCGTGTAGTGTATTTAATGGCCATATATTAAGGAGGTTGCGGAGCTTCATGAAATTTTGCACACATTTATTTTAAATTTTTTAAGAATTTAAATTTTTTTTTACAAACATACGCCCACCTCCCATACAACTTAAATAGAAAATGTGGCATAGCTTCCATGATTTTAAAAATATCAACTCAATTTTCATAAACGATTAGTATTATAATTGTAGAATGAGCTTCTGAAAATATGAACTTAATCCGCCCACTTTTACGCCCACCTCCCATACAGCTTAAATAGAAAATGTGGCATAACTTCCATGATTTTAAAAATATCAACTCAATTTTCATAAACGATTAGTATTATAATTGTAGAATGAGCTTCTGAAAATATGAACTTAATCCGCCCACTTTTACACCCACCTCCCATACAGCTTAAATAGAAAATGTGGCATAACTTCCATGATTTTAAAAATATCAACTCAATTTTCATAAACGATTAGTATTATAATTGTAGAATGAGCTTCTGAAAATATGAACTTAATCCGCCCACTTTTACGCCCACCTCCCATACAGCTTAAATAGAAAATGTGGCATAACTTCCATGATTTTAAATATATCAACTCAATTTCCATAAAAGATTGTAGAATGAGCTCCTCCCATACAACTCCAATACAAAAATTTTGTCAGTTTCACTCTATGTCATTTATTAACAACTTTTTTACATCTTCGTGATAATCTAATTTTTAAAGCTTCAATTTCGTTCTAAATTAAAGTTTTTTCTAAATAGCACACATTTTTTTTTTTTTTTTTTTTTTTTTATAGCCTTTATTTATTTATTGAATCTTCATATAATGAAATGACAATAAGTATTCAAATCTTAATACTAAAAAGAAAATAATAAGCCCAGCCAGTGCTAGACAAAAATTTTATGATACTAAAAAAATTTCACATCAACTGATCCAGTCATCTATTTTGCGCTTGAGTTAAAGCAAGGGTATCCCTCCTTCTCAACCGATTATGGCCACTAAAGTTAAGGATGTCTCGTGCAAGTGGGTTTGGGTGGTGTTCAAGTTTGCTGACATACTTTGACGCGTGTTTTGTAAATTCAACTTTTACTGATGGCACGCATAGATCTTTGTGAATTCGAGAATTTTTAACATACCATGGAGCTGCAGTAATTATACGTAGAATTTTATTTTGACCCCTTTGAATTTTTTCAATGTTTGATGCTGAGGCAGTACCCCATAATTGAATTCCATAGCACCAGATTGGCTTTAGAATTGCATTGTACAACAATAGTTTGCAGTCCAACTTTAGTGAAGAATTTCTGCCAATTAGCCAATTAAGTTGCACTGCTTTTAATCTCATCTGTGTAAGTTTCGCTTCAATATGAGACTTCCAAGTTAAACGGCGGTCGAGGTGAATGCCGAGGTATTTGACTTCATTATGTTGAGGAATAATTTGATTATTTATTTTGATGAACGAGCAAGTTTCTTTTCGCAATGTGAAAGTGATATGAATACATTTCTGTTCATTAACCCTGATTTTCCAAAGCTCTAGCCAATTCTCTAGTTTATAAACATAATTCTGCAAATTCTGTGATGCTACTTGGTGGTCCTTATGAACGCTGATAAAGGCTGTATCGTCTGCGAAAGTTGACGTGTGGATTTTGGGGTCTGACGGCATGTCGGAGGCATAAATCAAATATAAAGTAGGACCCAGTATGCTACCCTGTGGCACACATGTTTCAATTGGCTGAGCGGGGCTTAAAAAATTGCCTTCTTTGATTTTAAATTTGCGACCGTATAAATAGCTTTCCATAAGTTTATGGGTGTTAGCAGGCAGAGTTAATTTTATTTTGTGCATTAAACCGTCATGCCAAACTTTGTCGAACGCTTGGGACACATCAATGAAAAGGGCGGAGCAGTATTTTTTGTCTTCAAACGACCCTCTTATCACATTTACCAATCTGTGTGTTTGTTCGATGGTGCTGTGTTTAGCTCTGAAGCCGAATTGATGATTAGGAATGCATTCAGTGTCGTTCAGAATTGGAATCAACTTAGTCATTAACAATTTTTCGAACAGTTTAGAAATTGTCGGCAATAGGCTAATTGGCCTATATGACTCTACTTTGGTGTGATCCTTCCCTGACTTAGGAATCATAGTGATCATAGACACCTTCCAATCTGCAGGATAGTATTCTAGGCGTAAAATAGAGTTGAAGATAAAGAGGATAATTCTTCTAGCTACACGAGGTAACTCCACAAGCATTTTATTGCTGATTTTATCCATACCTGGAGCCTTTCTAAGGTTCAGAGTACCAATAGCGCTTTGGACATCACCAAAGTTTAGTCTTAGAGGTACAGGAGGTCTAATAACGAGTGGTGGCAAATCAGATACGTTATTTGAGTTGTTTTTAGTAAACACATTTCTTAAATGGTTAACAAATAATGTCCCTTTCTCGGAATCATTTCTAGCCCAGTCACCAGTCGGATTTCGCAAAGGAGGTTTTCCTCTCACTGGTCTTTTTAAACCTCTTGCCGCCCTCCATAACGAGTAGTCAGATTGTGGGGTACTATCAAGACCATCCAAGTAGGATGTAAGTGAAGCCGTTCTTTGGGTTTCTAAGAAATGTCTTAGTATATCTCTGCATACCCGTAGCCTAGCTTTCAGTTCAGGAGACCTGTGAAGTTGCCACTCTCTTCTCATTCTTCTTTTTTCTGATAGGAGATGTTCGAGTTCAGATAAATAAGTTCTGTTTGTCCTATTTCTACATTCAACGTGATAAGTGGAAGCGTGATGCACAGCTCGTCGAAGGTCCTCGGTAAAGTTGCCAATCGACTCATCGATATCGTCGGTAGTTCTCAACACAATATTTTCCGTGCAATGAGAACTTAAATACTTTTTGTATTTTATCCAGCTTACTCGGGTCTTAGTCATGTTTCTAAATGGAGAGCCACACACTTGAGGGAAATGCATTGAAATGATAGTAGGAGAGTGATCTGAGGACAAGTCTAATGAAGGATCCACTTGCATCCATTCTACAGGGATATTTTTCACTACTCCAAAGTCAATAACATCGGGAATCTTCCGTCGGCCAGTAGGTGGGATGTCCGCTTGAGAGTACATCTAAGCCCATTTGAGCAATGGTGTTGAAGAGTACGCGACCCTTTGGGGTTACCAGACGTGAACCCCAAAATGTGTGTTTGGCGTTAAAGTCGCCAGCAACTAAAAATCTAGCTCCAAGGGAATTAAAGAAGTTATGGTATTGGTGTTCTTTTATTGAGAATCGAGGCGGAGAATAAATCGATGATAAAACAAATTTGTATTGACAGAATTCAATGCAAATGTTTGTTGCTTGGAGGTAATCCTCACTTATGTTATTCATTAGATAATGTTTTATTCTGTTCTTTATAAGAATTGCCGAACCTCCACAAGCTCTTCCGCGGGGATCTTTAGTATCGTACAACACGTAGCCATTAATTTTGAAGTACCCTGTCGACGTCAAGTGAGTTTCAGCAATCATCATAACATCAATCTGCTTATCCATCAGGAAGTATTCCAGTTCGTTTTTATGTTGGCGGAGGCCGTTCGCGTTCCAAAAACAAATTTTTAAATAAATCATTTCTTTAAAATGGCTTGCAAGATAGTGGATTGCATTTTCAGCATTTCCTGCATCATGCACACATGCAATGAAATTTTCGTATTTCTCGCTAAATTTTAAAAAAAATTTTTTTTTAATTTACATAATGCTTAATGTCAATTTTAAGTGAACAAATACTTATAAGGTACATTCGGTGTATAGTTTATAAGTAACAAGCTTTTGAATAAGACATAGAAAACTTTCACATTTGAGACTTGTTCACATACTTCAAATTTGCGCTGCTCGGGACAGAAAACTAATGAAGATATTTGCATGAAATTTTCCATACATAACCTTTAGATAGTTTTGAACCATCTGTGCAAAAATCATCAAAATGGGAGAGCAGGTCCAAATTGATTTATTGCCGCAGTGGACACAGTGTGCGGCATGACGCAATACTATCTGTGTGGAGATGATACCGCAAAAAGGAAAAATACCCCAGCAACGGAATGAATAATTTCAAATTATGCTTTCGCACAAAAACTTTATTTCCGCCAACGCGGAACGGAATGAATAATTCGAACCAGTGTGTCTTTCTCCATCTAAAATTGAGGGCTCTCCTGTACGTATGATTAATATAAAATAATTCATTTTTTTTTTGTGACCAATATTTATAAGAAGAAACTAACGAAAATTATAAAATAATTCATTTTGAAGATACATGCAATATCGAAATTGAATATTTAAGTAGTAAAACTCAAATCACTGAGATTTAATTGTATACTACTATCCTTTATTTCTATTTATACTAATGTCCTTTTAATTGTATACTATGTATTTAATATAAATTTCCTTGTATGTAAAAGATACATGACTACGTATGAGTAATAACACCAAAATAATTTAATGAAAAACTCATTAGTATTCATACGTCTGATTGGACATATTTATGAAACTGATAGTCGTTTGAAATTGAGAAGTGAATAACTATTTGAACGTAGCTAACTTTTAATTCTTCTTTCTTTTGACGTTGGTTTTTTACAGTCTTAAACATATTATTTATTTTCATATATCTTTATTGAGGGATATATTAAGTTTGTTATGCCGTATATAAAACATCGAATTATTGGTGGTAGAAACATTAAACGTATTTATTCTGGGTACTTGCAGAATTTTAAGACGATCTAGATATGTACATACGTCTGTGTGTCCTGTGGAAGGCACGACACACGGTGAAGGAATTCATGAAAAAGGGAAATAAATCTATTTGCTACAATTTAAAATTAATTATCATATTATGATTGCCACAATTAGAATTTTTATATTCAAAAAGTACTAGGAATACAAGTATATATGCCATTGACAGCTAAACTAAACTAGCTTCAAGCTCCTAAAAATTCGTCAATATGTCTATATTGGGCAGCACAGACGTTAATTTTAAAATATTTAGGATTCCAAGAACGTGTCACCACTCAAGCTAAAAAGCGTTCTAATTTATTTAAATGTAGCAATACAGTGTGGAGCACAAATGTCCAAAAATGCACAAATGACGTGTTAGGACTCTGTGAACTTATTTTTGCTTATTATTTTTTGTCATTTATTTAATGTTTAAAATCTAACAAAACAATCTATAAATCGAAACAAAAAATATCAATTTCTAAGAAAGAAAACAAACGAAATGAAAATAAGCCGCTCGTTTTCAATTTTGCAACATGAAAAAACTTTAGGGAATATTAAAATTTTTAATATTAAGTCCAAAGCCCCTTATTTCGTTGACACGCTAAAAAATTTTCAATTCATTTATTTGGAATAATCTCTCAGTTGTGCTGCACCTGCAGCCAAAGTTCTTTCAAATGGGTTGATTAAGTCTTATGATATGTTACTCGGTATTGTTCCAACTGTATATGTACATACGTCCGTGTGTCCTTATGTGGAAGGCATGGTAGACATATTATGATTGCCGTCATCATAAGGAAAATTAAAATAACCATAATATTGTTAAGAAACTTGTTCAACATGTTGAAATGTACAACTATATTTTTATGCCCTACACCATCATAGTGGGGAGGGTATATTGGATTTGTGCTAATGTTTGTAACGCTCAGAAATATTGGTCCAACACCCACCTCAAAGTATACCGATCGACTCAGAATCACTTTCTGAGTCGATTTAACGATGTCCGTCCGTCTGGCTGGCTGGTTGTCCATGTAAAGCTTGTGCGCAGAGTACAGGTCGCAATTTTGAAGATATTTCGATAAAGCTTGGTACGTGATATTTTTTCGGCCCAAGGATGGATGGGATTGAAACTGGTGGAAATCGGTACATTATTTCACCTGGCCCCCATACAAATGTCCTCCCGAAATTGGGGTTTACCGGTCATAAATCTTTGAATTATGCAAGTACGCAAACAAATTTTACCAAAAATGAGTAGTAAATGAAGCTAAATCATATCTACAAATTTCGTGAAGATCGGTCCATAATTAGTCGTAGCTCCCATATAAGGCCCACTTCCAAAAATCACTTAAAAGAGCATAACTCTCTTAAAAATGTTGGTATCCAAATAATATGGAACGCAAATATGTTTCGTATATATACGTATAATATGGTAGAAGTTTATGATGATCGGTCCATAATTAGTCGTAGCTCCCATATAAGGCCCACTTCCAAAAATCACTTTAAGGACCAGAAATCTCTTAAAAATGTCATCCGAATAAAATTTAGCAAAAATGAGTTTCTTATGTACAAATAGGATGACACCTAATTTTATAATAGTCAGTTCATAAATAGTCAAAACTCCCATACAAGACCCTCTTCGTAAGTCAATTTAACCTCCATAAATATTTATATTCACGCAAGTCATGGCACTAAATTTTTGAATGATTGGTAATATCTCCCATATAGCGCCCATATCTGAAAATCTTTTTTATTGATATACTGGGTGTAGGGTATTATATGGTCGGGCTTGACCGATTATACTTTCTTACTTGTTAATATTAAGTTGCAACTACTGTATTAATTTAAGTAATCGTTATCATTGTTTTGTACTTATTCACATTATACATTTTAATATAAACTTGAATAAAAAAAAAAAACAATACCAAGGACACAATTGTAGGGTATTTCCCACAAAAAAAAAAACATTTTACTTTACTATAGCTGTAAAACTGTAATCTGTGCACGAAATATACCCATGTACTGGCTACTGCTTGAAATAAAAACGAGAGTAATAAAGGAATCATAAATTACAACCAAATGCCGTACTTTCTCTTGCATAAATAGTAGGGTATGCAAATTATTCGACTTTTTCTTTGTTCGAATACAACGTATAAATAAAACAAAAATCGACAAATAAAAACAAATATATTTATTCGTTTTATTTGATTATTCTTAACAAAATTATTTGAATTATTCGTTATACGAAAATGGTCAGTTCAAAATTCTTCGAATAATTATCCGTTAGATATTGTTTGAATAATCGAACGAGCATTATTTGAACAATTACCCCCCTAATAAATACACACATATGTATCTGCCTTGAGCATATGTATGCAAAAACACATCATTTTTAAAGCTAAATATAGATTTCTTTTTTTATTGTTTCATTTTACTGTAAATTACTAGTGAATGAATCTATATATATAAAATAGGATGTATGTATGTATGTATGTAACATATGGACTCCAAAACAGCTGGGCAGATTTTGAGAAAATTTTCAGGGAATCTTCAGAATATTCAGGCAGCTGGCACTGTGGATTCTGATTTTTGGTCTGCGGGCGGAGGGGCGTGGAAAAATCAATTTTTCATATTATTTCATATATTGCATTTTCAAAACGAGATATCAACCTTTTAAATCGGTTATGTAGTTTCGAAGATATTTACATCATTCGATAACACAAGATATATTTTAATCTATATAAATAAAAATTAATGTATGTATGGACTCCAAAACGGCTGAGCCGATTTTGATAAAATTTTCACAGCCTATTACTGTGACTCTGGAAGGAATAACAGGCTATATGAAATTTTGATTGTACAAACCAAAAATTTAAATCGCCATATTTTGGGCATTTTTTTGACCTACGTCAATGATATGTGGTACATATGGTATTGGCATAATTAGAAATACGTACCAGGAGAAAAGTGGGTGGGCCACGCCCCTTTTTAGTTAAATTAAAAATCGTAATATAATCTTAACTACTGGACCGATCGTCATTAAATTTTGACAATAGGATATTCTTACGAAATAATAAATTCTTGACTATGTAAGTGGACAAAGCGGCATGGCCTCGCCCACTGAAATGCATCGCTCATAAGACGCGCTTTAGTATCCTATTATTTTTCCATATGAAGACGATGGATATCACTTTGAAATGCGTCATATCAATCAAGCAACCCGGCTGGCCATTAATTATCCTGTTGAGTTCTTAAATTCACTCGATGTGCCAGGCTTTCCATCACATGTGCTACAACTTAAAATTGGAGTGTAAATTATTGTACTACGTAATATCGATAACCACGGCTTTGCAATTGCACTCGACTTGCAGTAAAAAAACTTAGAAATAATTTAATAGAAGCGACCATTATAACAGGAAAATATAAAGGTACAGATGTACTTTTGCTACGCATTCCAATGCTACCAACAGATTTACCATTCGATTTTAAAAAATTTGTTCCTGTTCGGTTAGCGTTTGCGATGAATGTTACAAAGCTCAAGGTTAATATCCCGTGTATATGGGTAGGCTCCTAAATCTAAAGCATTGTAATAAATACATTAAAATTAAATAAATAAATGTTTGTAAATATATAAATACGTTTTATTTTATTTTATAACGAAGGGATGGGGGGGGGGGGGGGGGGGTTTAGCGAAGCACACCGGGTTTAGCTAGTAAGGCATAAAAATCACAGCATATCGAGACGTTAAACAAGTTGAGTTTTATTTTTGTGGTAAAACTGTAAAATACTGCGGTTTTAAATTGGCAATAAGAGGTTTACAAAATAACAAAAACGCAACTGGGAAAATTCTGTGTTTGACTTTAAAACTTTTCAAATAATATGAAATAACAAAGCAAGTGTGTTATAGTCAACAAAGTATTAGTTTAATAGTTATGCAGTGTCTTGAAGACTTTATTTATTGTTGTTGAGGTAAGTTTGGTATATTTTAACTTTTGTATTTTGAGAAATAGTAAATACGCTTTAACACATAAATTATAATATTTTAAGCATAAAAATAACCAGCATATTATAAAGTATTTTTGAAATAACACACATTGAAAATGGGTGAAAGATACAAGTTGGGTTAATAGACCGTGTGAGTGATTTGAATTTATAACAGGGGCTTCCAAAAATTTTTTGGTACCAGAGAGTAATAAAATTGAGAGAATGCATTTAGTTAGTAATATACATATTTTATAATTTGCTATGTATGCATTTTTGACCGCACACTATTTTTTGAGTGTCATCTGTTAACCTGAAAAAAAAATAACGTAGCATCCGCTAGACATGTGCACTTGTCGAAGTCACATCGACGACTAAATTGAAGAGCATACAAATATGTCTTGGTAGTGGTATGCACAATTGTTGTATGAAATGGAAGCCCCTGATTTATAACAATGAATTACTTAAATCAGGGCTGGTTTAAATTTTATTATGAAATAAAGTTGCAAGTTAACAAATGCTGAAATGACAATAAAGTGACTATGGCACAAAAGACCTAGAATTATATGAAATTAATAATTATTAATACATTTGTAGCAGCCCGTTTTTCCAGCTCTGTCATGGAGTATTATTTTAAACTCTATCCTTTAAATGTCAGAAAATGCACATGAAATTGTTGAACAAAATTAATGAAAAAAAAGAACAACGAAATTCACAAAACTGTCCTCAACTGTCTACACTGTACAAAAATAAGACAAGTATGAAAGTATAGTCGATCAAGTCTGACCATTTAATACCCTATACCGAGTATATGAGCAAAAACAGTTTTTCATAAATGGGCGCTATATGGAAGTATTGCTAATTTATGTCTAATTCTAAATTAGGCCAAATGACTTTTGTATATACGAAAGATATTTTTCTTTAAAATTATTTGGATATTAAAAATTTTAAGAGATTTATGCTCGTTAAAGTGATTCGTCGCAAGTGGGCCTTACATGGGAGCTACGGCCAATTATAGACCGATTATTATAAAATTTGTAGGTATGATTAAGTCTTATGCAACTTATAAAATAACCAACAAAAGAGATTAATATAATAAAAAAGAATTGTTTTTTCTCAAACGCATGCGTTTAAACAGCATAAATATTATTGTTTTTTTTTTAGATTTTTTGATTTTCACACTTTTTTTCAGCAGTTTTCAGAAAACTTTACACAATAAATGCTTTTTCTCTTCTTGCTTTAATTCAATAGAATATTTTATGTAACGTTTTTGTTAAATGAAGAATTTCTTGGGTTTTTTAAGCAAATTATTTGCACTCTCACTGTTAATAATTTATGAAATAGACGTCAGAAGTTTATCATCCTGAAAACTTTTGGACTTAAAATTGGTCACTCTCTGAGTTTATTCTCTGCTCTTTGGACTTACCTTTCCAGGTATCACTACGAGACCCATTAATGACCTATGTGTGTCAATTTTGAAATCCTGAAAGTACTGCCTGTTTAAACTAACCTAGCATTTTTTTATACGAGGAAAAATCATCGAAAGACGCTGGCCGCCCAAAAATGCCAGTTGTGTGAGACTTTAACACGCTAAAAACAACCTCCCCTAATCCTGCGGAACCACCGCAAAAGTTTTTCTTCACAGGGGGGAAAAGGTAACAACCTCATCTAGTTCAAAATTCTTCTACGACTCAGTTCTTGTGTACTCAGGTCCAACAGAACAGTCTTAACATATTCAGATACATACTCCTATTTGTTTAATGACAACAACATAATGTTTACCATGTTATCCACAAAAACATTTCTTCCCAATTGTCTTTCAAGATTCATTCTCATCAATGCAATTCTTGGGCACACCAAGAACACATGCTCAGTGTCCTCTAGTTTCCCGACACAGCACGGCAAATATGGAGAGGTATCAAGTCCAATGCGAAATAGATACGAACGGAAACAGCCGTGGCCAGTCAGGAATTAGGAATAAACCTAACCTAATGTAACCTATTAAGCATACATTTATGATCGATAAACTCCTATTTCGGGAGGACTTTTGTATGGGGGCTCTGAGCAATAAAGTACCGATTTCAACCAATTTCAGTGCCAATCATCCTGGATTCGAAAAAAATTTACATATTTAATTATATAGAAATATCTTCAAAATTGTGTCCTCTACTTTGCACATAAATTTTAATGGACAGCCAGCCAGCTAGACGGACGGACGGACGGACGGACATGGTTAAATCGACTCAGACACTGATTCGGAGTTGACTTTTATACTTTGAGATATTTGTTACACTAATATTTTTCAGCGTTACAAACATCCGCAAACACCAAATTACCCTCCCCAATATGATGGTGTAGGGTATAGAAGCTTTAAAACTGAAACTCCACTGAAAAATAAACATATGGAAATTAAATCATTTTTGGGAATCGGGTGCATACACAAATGAAGTGTATATACCCACAGAACGACAGCTGCAACTATAAATAAAATAAGATGTTTGGTATTGTATGGATGTCAAAGAATTTAACAATGTAAACTGAATGATTTAATTAATGCACTGGACATATTGTAGCAATGTTGGCAGGACAGTTAAATATGCCATAGTTTTCCATGAGTTAGGAACGATGGGAATGGATGGTAAAAGGACAAAACAAAACTCCAACTGGAGGTGAAGATGATAAACACTAGAAATATTAGCCATTGTTGTCTTGCTACTAACGCACTTACTTGAAAGTTAGTACGAGTTTTCTTTATTTTTTACGAGTTGAATCAACTATTTGTAGTTAAAAGTGTTTGTTCTGCATAAAATTGTTACACTAGTCATTTAACTTATCAAATAATATAAAATTTTCATCTTTAAAAAATTAATTTTGATTTTAAAAACACATTTACAAACATACTTAATTATCATTAATATTAGACTCAATAGTCAGTGTTATTTAACAATTAACCGGTATTATCGACATACACTTAAAGAATTAACAATGAAGTAGCAATTTAAATGTCTCAACAAAAGCTGTACTTTATCATGTGTGGATGAGAGAATGATGGTTTGCTGGATTTGTCATGGCAGGTGTAATTTTAAGTGCAATGGATTGTCTGGTTTGGTTGCTAAAGCTGTCTGTAAAAGTAAAGGTTCACATTGGTGCTAAAATGTCTGTCAAAAAATTGGTGTTGCATACTATCGCTTTTTTCAAAAAACATTTTTAGACATTCAAAATAAACTATCATCTCTTTCTAAGAAAATATCAGCTTATAAAAATCTTTTTGAAGAAACAATTAAACAGCCTTAATTTCCCACTACAATTATCACCTAAACGCCGTAAATCATCCTGAAATAAAAGCAACAGATTTTTGAAGGTAACAATATTCATTTAAATATATGCATAGCCTAAAGATACGGTCACACTTGGCAAATATTGCGAAACCACTAAATAAAATGTTTCTAAACTCGATTATTTATTAATAAAAAAACTTTGTTTATTTACCCAACAAATATTTAGTCTTATTTTATTTGATGCTGTTTGATCGTGCAAAACTCTTGTAAGCGTAAATAACGTCAAACATATTTGTACAAGTGATTACACTTGTTTGAGTAAATATTTGCCAAATGTGACCGTACCTTAAGGCTTTCAACAACTATCTGCTGGTAGTTTTTTGGCTAATCTGTCCCAACAATTAAAATCTATTACTCGGCGGCTTTCACTTAAATTTTTGAAACACATTTCACATTAAATTTTAGGTTTTAATTTTGTTAGACGTATTTTCTATTAACGATTATTTGAATTGGTAGCAGCATATGGTGGCTTATGATTTCAATATATCTAATGATGTTATGCTTTTATTTCAATGTTTCTCGTTTAAAAAGAAAAACCTTAAAGTGATAAAGAAAATTTATATAAAATTATTTTATTATTAATTACGAAAGTAAATTTAAGACAGTAGTTAAATTTTGTTAAAACTTTGTTGTTTTCCCAGGAATTTGTGCAAACTGAAATTTTTGACATCAGGTTTTTAAGCAAACTTCTGCATTACAGCCAGATTTTATGTTAACAATGATTTGCCATAAATACATTCCTTTCTCAAAAATTAAGATTTTTCTTTACACTTTCCTGTCAATATATGCCACTGTGTATCGTTCTCGCAATTATGTTCAAACTCCTCTAACAAATCCCAATATTTATCTAACATATTCTTTGTATTTAATAAACATCCTTTTAAACATAAACACGAAATCCCACAAACCCACAAAAAATTAAAATTCTATGCACACACTGCTCCTAAAAACACACGCAAAAAACAAATATCCTTAAAACCACAATGTGTAAATATACTTTGTACTGGCTGTCGCAATCTATTTGGCAGGAATCTCTATTTGTTCATGGCTTTCTATGTTTTGCATTGCAAACAATTTATAGCAAAAAAAAAGAAAACAACTTAACAAAATTTAGTGTTGTATGTGACCATTTGTAAAATCTTTTATTGCTTTCAAGTGGTTGCTTTTTCGATGGTTGGTTATTTCCAATTTATTTAAATACAAGTCAGTATATTTGCATGGATGTGTTTTTATATTCTGACACACAGTATAAAATTCATAGTGTTTAGCAGTGATTTAATAAAATGTTTTTATTATGTATGTACGAGTGTACTGTGAGCGTCAATATAAAGTAAACAGCTTATAATATATAGAAATATTTAAAACAATATATATTGCATAGTTCATAAGTAACTTAAGCAAAATACAACTCATTAAAAACAAAACTAGAATAATCAAAAACTTAAAGAAATAATTCAGTTTTAACAGAAAAGTTTCAGATTTTTCACGTCAAAATAAAGAAATTATATAAAACATTAGCGCAATTCACAAACTTGTGCAAATGGTATTGCATCATTGCATTTGCAAAAAGGTTTAGCATATTTATGCTCTACACTAACAAAATACACAGCAAGAGTAGAAATATGCTAAACCTTTTTGCGCAATTCACAATCTTGTGCAAATGGTATTGCATCATTGTATTTGCAAAAAGATTTAGCATATTTGTGCTCTACACTAACAAAATACACAGCAAGAGCAGAAATATGCTAAACCTTTTTGCAAATACAATGATGCAATACCATTTGCATCAAAATAAAGAAATTATGTAAAACATTAGCGCAATTCACAAACTTGTGCAAATGGTATTGCATCATTGCATTTGCAAAAAGGTTTAGCATATTTGTGCTCTACACTAACAAAATACACAGCAAGAGCAGAAATATGCTAAACCTTTTTGCGCAATTCACAATCTTGTGCAAATGGTATTGCATCATTGCATTTGCAAAAAGATTTAGCATATTTGTGCTCTACACTAACAAAATACACAGCAAGAGCAGAAATATGCTAATCCTTTTTGCAAATGCAATGATGCAATACCATTTGCACAAGATTGTGAATTGCGCTATTGCATTTATTTTTTTGTGTCACCTGACAACCTTCTATACATATCAACGAGTTTTTTACAGAAAACAGACGAAATTTTGTTGCATGCATCCAATATTAATGCCTTTTTGTTATCCTTGCAAAAGATATTTACTTGTCCAGATATTAACACAGTATCTCGATTCATTTGAGGTATGGAAAATGTGGAGGATGATCTGAAGTTTTTCAAAATTTTGGAGGTATGCTAAGGGTCATTGTCCTGTTTGAAAATCCAGTTCTGCGCTAATTCTAATTTCTCTACATTAGGGCTACATTGTTTTTTAAAATGTCGAGATAAACTTCCTTTTTCATTGTAGATTCTATAAGTGGAAAATTACCGACCCCAGGTAACGTCATACAACCCCACACGAATACTAAACTATAATTACAGTAAGAATCGATAATTACATCAATTAGTCCCGGTTTACATTATGAAATTTTGGTCGCTGCGATTCTTGTCGTATCTTCTTTAAAATTGTATTTGCGTCTACATTGTGAGATTTTTGTTGCAGAGATTTTTTGTGGATGTATACATGTTTTTATATATTTTTTGTCAATTCCTTTTCAAAATAAACAAAACAAAAATTTAAATAAACACATGAATTAGGGAACAAAGCGTGTTTCACGAGTACATGCATGTGTGTACCCCTTTTAATACGACTCACCGCTCTCGCCTACAAAGCAAGAATCGCAGCGACAAACAGCGATTTAACATAAATTATGTTGCTCGTGAAATTGTCTTTCAAACAATATATAAAATAATAATAAAACTTGCACTAAAACTGAAAAGAAAACACAGAATAAGATATTCTAGTCATAAAACCAGTGTAGTTTATGTATATCTAATAACGTTTAGGTGAAGGGTGTTAAAGATTCGGCATAGCTGAATATTGCACTCTAACTTGTTTAAATTGTTTTTGTTACAAATTTTGTGTTTCCTTATGCTGATTTCGAAAATTAATCATACATGCGGTAATTATGGTGGCGGTGTCATCAGCCGCGTTTGCACAATACCCGCTTTATGCTTAGGATCGTTATCCTAGTAAAATCGAAAATCTGATCTTATATTCAGGTTCTCTGCGCTTTTCAACAAGTTGTCCTTTTCAATCAGAAAGTACTTAAACGGGTCCATGGTTGATTCTACAAATATTAAATTCCCATCACCATGCTTCACTATTGCTTAAACACTTTTTTTTTTTGTTGAGTTCTGTATTTGGCTTCCGCCAAACATACGACATACCATCTGAATTGAATATATTAAACTTAGGTTGATCGGAAGAGATGAGCAAATTCCAAAATGCAGGTTCCTTGCCAACATGTTCATTGGCGAAATTCAACCGGCACAGTCTGTTTATCGGGTTTATAAATGGTTTCTTGTGTGCAACGTGGCTCTTAAAATCATGTTGGCGCAAGCAACGACAAACAATTTCAATGCAACATTGTTTGACCAGGCCAGCTTCAACTTGGGAGGCCAGTTGTGAAGCTGATAGTCTTGGAGTTGCCCTTATTGTTTTTAAAATGTGTCACTCATTATGATAATTGAAAGTTTTATTTGGTGTCTTGATTTTCATGGATGAATTGTTTATGGACTGTGGAAGCTTTAATGTTAAGCATTTCTGCTGTTTTTCGCTGTAAATGTAAACTTTGAAAATGGTTTAAAACCAATTCTCGTTGTTCCATATTTGTACGCGGAATCATTTGAATTATTTTAAATTGAAACTTGACGGACTCACACTTCAACAGTTAATATTATATTGGTTAATAGAAGTAGAAAAAAAGACAAAACGAAAAACCAACGAAGCTGCATTGAGATATCAGTAGAGTAGAAATAAACTGCAGAAAATAAGTTGTGACGTGAAAAAATAAGCATTGTTTTGTTTTTTTAAATTTTTGCAATAAATGTTTTTTGTTTCTTTTTTTTTAAATGACACCAAAAACTAACGTTCCTGTTACTTTGCTTTGCAACCAAAGAAATGCACTGCATAAAATAAGCTGTGAGCCAGTGTTATATTAATAGAATTAAGCATTTCTTTTAATAACATATGGTGTTGACTTTAATTTGACGCTCACAGTATAGTTTTGTGTAAATATTTGGCACTGTGTACTTTTTGCGGTTTCTATTTCCAGCTGTATGTTTCCCATTTGCTATAAAAATCATGATCAAATTGAAATCACCAAAGGGAAATTACTGACTTGGTAAATTGCTACATTTTTTACATAATTTAGATTTGGATGCGCTACAAATTTTTATTACACTTGAGCACAAATAATTTGTATTCAAATGAATTGTTTGGGAAATGTATTTTATTTGTTTACACTAGAGCAAGTGTTAAACGCTGGTAGTGAATTAAATCAGCTATACGATTTATTATAGCTCTGTTAAAAATATTAGGAAATAAAATCTAATGCTGAAAATTCTCTAGAAACAAAATCTGTTACAAAATAATGAAAACTTACTTATTTTGATTTTAATAAAATATTTCTTAAAATGTTTTCTCTCTTCACTTAAACTATTGTAATATTTACTCAAATACTTTTATATAATCACAATTTTTCATGTAATTGTTTTTTATAATTTCTCTTCATGTTGAACAACAAGAGATTTAAAAGTTTTTTTTTTTCTTTTTGTTGGCAAACTTAAGTAAAAAGTTTTACTTTTTCCGCTATTGAGTATTACACTCAACTGTTAAACAAATACTTTGCAACATTTTATGCCACATCATATTGAAGCTATTTTCAATAATAATTTCAATATACGAGTAGAGTATAAAATATTCGTTCAAACCTTTTAAATACAAATTTCATTTTTGTTTCAGTTTTACATTGACTGCCAGTAAACATTCTATTTGTTTATTGCTGGTAAATGTTGTAAAAAAAAAAAATAAAATTCCAAAACAGCTTCTAAAATTTACAATTTCTGTTGCTGTTTTGTGTCAAATACATTCGAAATAAATTTAAGTATTTTTTTTTTAAGAAATATTTGATTTTTAGTACTGCAGCACCTGTTAAGGAACATTTCTTTTATAGACAATATATTTAAAACGCATTTGCCGAGTTTTGAATATACTTAAAGAACTCAAATTATATTGAGCAAAATTGTTAGTTGTTAAACCAAACTTTACGAGTAACAATAATAAAATAATGATGATAAATTTGGTATTTTACTGCATACTCAGAATCACTTTTTGAGTCGAATGAACGATGTCCGTCCGTCCGTCTGGCTGGCTGGCTGTCTCTGTAAAGCTTGAGCGCAGAGTACAGGTCGTAATTTTGACGATATGTCGACAAAATTTGCTACGTGATGTTTTTTCGACCCAAGCACGGATGTGATTGAAACTGGTGAAAGTCGGTTTATTATTTCACCTGGCCCCCATACAAATGTCCTCCCGATCATAAATGTTTAAATTATGCAAGTATTTAAACAAATTTCACCACAAATGAGCAGTAAATGAAGATGTGATTCTACAAATTTTGCCCACTTCCGAAAATCACTTTAAAAAGCATAAACCTCTTAAAAATGTTGTTATTCGAATAACATTTAACAAAAATGAGTTTCTTGTGTTCAGAAATGACGACACCTATTTTTGTAATGGTCGGTGCATAATTAGTCAAAACTTCCATATAAGACCCTCTTCATAATTCACTTTAAAAGTATTTATATCGAGATAAAGTTTAACACACATAATATTTATATTCACGCAAGTCCATACAACGCTCATTTCTGAAAAACTGTTTTATTGATATACTGGATGTAGGGTATTATATGGTGGGGCTTGACCAACTATAATTTCGTACTTGTTTTACATTACTTTTAAGCTTAGAGTGCATATCTTTTTTAATAACTACGTGATTTAATGAGATTTTATATTATAAACCTGAATAGTTGTTCCTAAAAAAATCCTTGTTTTTCACTAATTTCAGTAGGTTTTAGATATTAGAAATCAATCAGCTCCTGTGCATACCATCAATGTCTTTTCCTAAAACCAAAAACAAAATTAGTTGTAATTGGTTTCAAGCATAGCCCTACACCTATTATATTGAATTTAAGGACAGTACAAAAGCTTCTATAATAATGTTATGAAAACACAATGAAATTTCCAAATTTCAGTATACAAAACCATTTTCACTTAAAGTCATAAATATATACATACATATGGTGGTTTAATTTTACACGCAGAGAAAAGAAAATTAGTTTTGCATATTTACCACAACTATGTCAACGTTTCTAAACAAACATAATATGTTTAAGTCACCATTCATATGATTACAGCAATTATATACATATATATGATTATAGCAATTATGTAATGTTTCTGCTCATCAGTTTTAGGATGCAAAATTATACCATATTATGTTGGTCTCTATCATAATCATAGATCAACAAATTATGATAAATGGATTCATCATAAACATGATTGACACCAATATATACATAGTTACTACAATCGTATATATGATTGCACTAATCATATGAATCGTAACTTAACCATATTTTGATTACCCCAATCATACAAAATTTTACACTAACCATAATATTGTTAAAAAAAAAAAAACTTTTAAAAATGTTGACATTGTTGTGGTAAACATGTACAACCATATTTTTTCTCTGTGTGTACTTTGTTTCTTTATTATCCTTGTTGAAGTTAACACTTATTAAAGATATAATATATTTTTGGTTGTTTGATTTGTAAAAACTTAGTTCGCTACATATTTATTTTTGGGAATTTTTGTCAATTTACAGCAACTACAGGTATTTAATCGACAACATTTATGCCGATAATAATTTGCTATTATAATTGTTAGAAAACTTTTTTTTCAACATTTGTTATATAAACACAATATATGTTTAGCATAAAAAAATAAATGATAGATTATAATCTATAATAATTATCCATGATATACAACAGTGCTTTAAATATTTTATCAAATTAATATTATTTACTGAAAACACAGTAAGCGATAAAACAACTGCCAACACTTAATATGATTTTTATACCCTACACCACCATATTGGATTTGTGCTGATGTTTGTAACGCCCAGAAATATTGGTCCAACACCCACCTTAAAGTACACCGATCGATTCAGAATCACTTTCTAAGTCGATTTAATTCAACAGCAATAAATTAAAAAAAAAACTATATCCAATAATAAAACTTTAATGAAACAAATATATTTTTCTCATTTTATGACTTTATTTATCTGAAAATAAGTATATGAAAAACTTATACAATTCTTTTGTTATAAAATATATTTCTTATTTAATATGAAAACTCATTTCCATATAGCTCTTAAACATTTTATACACAGACTTGCCACAACTTCCTTAAGTTAAATATAAAAGGCAGAGAGCAAGTAGAACAAAAGTTTTTCCTATAAAGAAAAGTTACACATTTTTTTGTGTTATTTGCAACTTACACATACAAAATATATAAAACTTTTAAGTGAAGCGTGTAAAATACAACTTACATTTTTTTTTACATATGAGTACAAAATGTTGTAAACTTTTGACACAACTTTAAACTTCTGTAAACAAATTAAGGCTATTTGTCAAGTGTCACTCTAGTAAATTGTTTTATATACGAGTACATATGTAAAAATCTAAATTAGAAAAAAATTAAATATATATAAAAATTCGCACACATTTTCTTCGTATAAGTAATGTAAATAAAATTCAGTTTTAAATAAATATTACGTATACGTAATGTGGCACAAATTTTGTAAAATGCAACGCCACAATTTTTTAAGCGTTGCTTTAAATTACATTTTGCAAATAACGGCTTTCAAGCAAGTGACTGTTTGCGTTGTAACAGCTGATTCTTACGTTGTTGTTATTACAACTGTTTGAAATTGTGTATTTTGTAAAACGCAACGCTGAATTTTTCATCAGTTGCGTTGTCAAATTTAACACCTCCCTTTTCTGGGCGTTAGTTTTAAAATTTGAATTAAAATATTATTAAACAAGTTACAGTGCTATATTCGGCTGTGCCGAATCTTTAATACCCTCCACCTAAACGTAATAAGAAATACAGAAACTACACTGGTTATAGAACTAGAATATCCTTATTCTGTGTTTTCTCTTCAGTCTTAGTTCGAATTTCATTAGTATTTTATACATTGTTTGAAAGACAGTTTTACGACCAACATAATTTATGTTAAATGTTTCAAAACTTTATCTAATTTTAACCATTTATAATTGATGTAATTATCGATTCTTACTGTAATTTACAGACTTTGTCAGATTTTCATAATAATCTTGAGTATTACACACAATTTGTAAAATTAAAAGATCATTTTTCCTTATACCGACCAAGTTAAGAAACAGTGTATAAAAAAGGATAAGGTGAGGCTTCCTTTGGTTGAATTTGATCTCAATAATATTATTTACAAAAGATTTATGGGTGGCATAGTAGAAGTAGACCAGTTATGGACTGATAGCTTCTAAGTCCAGTATCCACTAATGTGGTTTCTACATATATGAGGCTTATTTTGGTTGAATTTCATCTCAATAACGTTATTAACAAGGGTTGCATGGTTGTTTAGTATGCTCGGAAGTGGACTTATTTCGGGAGCTATTGCTAATTATTGACAGCTACAAAATCCAGTAGCATAATTGCCGTATAACCGGTATTAGTGTGATTTCTGGATTAAAATTACTGATCTATATAAAAGTTGGTTCGATATCGATATCGTTTTTTGGAAATGGTTCTTATATGGCAGCTATGACAAATTATGGGCCGATCTTCATAAATTTTGGAACAGTGATTTTTATGTATATGAGGATATTTCACGTCGCATTTCAACGGTGTATTTAAGATATATATTATTACTAATGCGGATTTCGGAAGTGGACCTTATATAGGGTATATACCTAAATATGGACCGATGTTCTTTAAATCCAGCAGTTTGATTTTGGCATTTACGTAAATGAGCCGTGTAAAATTTTGGATTGGTACTTTTATTTATAAGAGATTTATGAGTAATTATAAGTGATTTTCGGAAGAGGGTTTTATATGGGGGGATACGGTTAAAAATGAACCGAAATTTACAAAATCTTGTGCTAGAATTTGACACTTTTTTTTGTGACAAGCGAGGCACCTGGTGGGTTAACCTAATTCAGGTACGCTGAATCCAGTTGTGCTAGCCGTTTTTTTAGGTTACCCTGCCTTTACACATGCAAGTACTTGCATGCGAGTGCTGTGTACGTATTATTTACGAAAACTTATTCGAAAAACTCGGCTAGCTCTGCAAGTGAAAAAATGTGAGTATATTAGTAAAAAATGTGAGTGTATTGAGTTTTTCGAACTTGCACTTGTATGTGTAAATACCGGGTAAGCTCTTGTTTTCGAAATATACCGTTATTTCGAAAATGGAGGAGGTTGCACAACATATATGTGCGTAACTTAAAAACGGTTTAGTTTATTGAATAAACTTTCTTTAAGTAAAATTAAACTTTTTCTAATATGCGCAGTCGTTGTAGAAACATAATTTTTGTTTTACCAAAGAAAAAATATAGTTTTTTTTTAGCAAAATTTCGAAAATTTTGGTTTTTAAAACGGCATAAAAAATTGGAAAAGTTCCAAACAAAACAAGACACAAATAATTAAAATCTGTCTACAACTTTTATTTTATTCACAAAAGATTAAATATATAATAACCAGACGAAACTTCAAGAATTAAAACATTTATTTTTGTTGTTGACGATTTCTTCAAACAAAGTGTATTAATATTGTTACGAACAAACTCATCAACAGATGGCGTGTTTAACATCAAGGTGTTCGAAAATTTTAAGTGTGTTCTTAAACCGTAATATAAGGGTGTAAAAAGACAGTGTGTTCATTTTTTATTGTGTGTGTACATTTAAATAAATAAAATAAAATAAAAAAAAGAATCCGGTTTATTTAAAGGAAATAAACCACCGTTTTTAAAAGGTAAAAACGTAACAATATAATATATATAATATAATTATGCATCCACAACAAAGATGAAGGGTATGTAAGATTCGGCATAGCCGAATATAACACTCTTACTTGTTTTTACTCTGTTTTACACTTTGTTTCTTGTTGTGAATATGGAAAAATGTTCTTTTAATTTTATAAATTCTTAAATTACGCTCAAGATTATTATGAAAATCAGACAAACTCTGTAAATTCTCATAAGAATTGGTAATTACATCAATTATAAATGGTCAAAATTAGATAAAATTTCAAAATATTTAACACAAATTGTGTTGGTCTTAAAATTGTCTTTCAAACAATATATTAAATACTAATGAAATTCGAACTAAGACTGAAGAGAAAACACCGAATAAGGATATTCTAGTCCTATAACCCGTGTAGTTTCTGTATTTTTTATTACGTTCAGGTGGAGGGTATTTAAGATTCGGCACAGCCGTATATAGCACTCTCACTTGTTTTTTTTTTTTTTTTTGTTTTTCACTTTTCTAGTTGACTTTTTTGTTTTGTCTCATTTGAACTTATCGTACTCAACATTATTTTGTAGCCATTTATATGCAGACAGATTTTCATGAAATTTGCATAGGGTAGGTATTAAACATTTCTTAAAAGTTCTCACGTCTCTAAGCCACACGCCCACACATACCAATCCACACACACACAAATCAGTCTTCATCTTTAAATATATTTTTTTTGATGCCTCGACTTATTGAACAAAAGATAATAAAATTCTCTAACAATTTAGCTTCTGTTCTATTTTTGTTATCTTGTATTTTTCGGTGTAATTGTGTCTTCTTTTTTCTCAGTACTTTAAAGTGTCTCTAAAAAACCAAGAAAACAAAATTAATATTTGTAAAAAGAAATTTTTCTTATGGTGAATATTTAGACTTTAATTAGATTATCAAACTGATTCCAAAAGGAGTCAAATTGTGAAATTTGCACAATTTGTATAAGCAGATGTAGTAAAATAAATTTAATAAAAAACAAGTAAGTGTTCTATATTCGGCTATGCCGATTCTTAGATACCCTTCACCTTTGTTGGGGATGCATAATTATATTATATACATACATACATACATATATATATTATATTAATACACTTTGTCTGATAGTTTCTTTGATCAAATTTTCAGAGGTTGTCTCGGATTTTTGCTCATATCTCCGTTATTTATGAACGGATTTTGCTGATTTTAAATAGCGAACTTCCCGAAAGCACGTCTGACAGAATTATTGAAGATTTGGATCCCGACGATATCTGGGGATTTCAGAAAATTGATTTAAAGAGACAAACAGATAGACAGACGGACAGACAGACGGACATGTCTTAATAGACTTCGCTATCTATGTATAAGGATCCAGAATATATATACTTTATAGGGTCGAAAAATTATATTGTGGAAATTACAAACGGAATGACAAACTTATATATACCCTTCTCATGAAGGTGAAGGTATAATGACTGGAAATAATTAATATTTCGAACAGTTGTAGTGGTTATTAAAATTACGAGTGCGGTTTGGAAACTTGTTAGCCTAGCACAGAAAGAGAATATGTAGTTAGTTTTTCAAAAACATTTTTATTTTCCAATACAATCTCCTGCAACTTCAATACACTTAGTTCAACGCTTTTCTAGCAATTCTAACCCTTGACTAAAATAGTCTTCCTCAAGGCCTTCAAAATAGTGGTTTACAAATGTAGTTGCATCTTCATTTGAGGTAAAACGCTTGTCAGCTAGGATTTTTTTTAGATTTGGCAACAGGTAAAGGTCACTGGGGGCTAAATTAGGAGCATAAGGTGGGTGGTCAAGCAACTCGAACTTTAATTCGTTGATTTTAGCCATTGCTAAAACACCCTTGTGTGCTGATGAGTTGTCTTGATGAACAGTTATTTTTCTATGTTGTAAGCCAGTACGTTTTTCTCGAATTTTTACATTTAGGTGATCCAACATGTTGCAATAGTACTCTGCATGTATTGTTTTACCCTTTTGCAGATAGCCAATCAATAAAATACCTTTAAAGTCCTAGAAAATCGTTTTCATAATCTTACCAGCAATTTAAATTGTTTTTGCCTTCTTTGAGGTACTTCCTGCAGCTTCAGTTCGTTGCTTGGATTGTTCTTTTGTCTGTGGAGTATAGTGGTGTATCCATGTCTCTTCAAAAGTTATGAAACGACGCTTAAAATTCATTTTATTTTCCTTAAAACGATCCAAACAAGCTTGAGAAATTTTTATTCTTATGCGTTTTCGGTCGACTGATAACAAATCCGACACCCATCTTTCAGAAAGCTTTTTCATCTCTAGTTCTTCATGCTAAATTAAATGGACTCGATCTTTTGAGATGGCCATGGCACTTTTATTCGTCGATCATTTAATACCATATCATGTGCATTTTGGCTACAATTTCGGTTGTTGTTGCTGTTTTTGGACATCCACTACGTGGTTCATCCTCAATGCTTGTACGACCACGTTTAAATTCAGCATATGAAGGAGCACTTTCACCTAATACACTCACCATATCATTGTGAATTTCTTGTCCCGATAAACCTTTTTGATTTATATATTGCATTACACCACGAATTTCTAATTTTTCCATTGTAAAAAAAATCGTGCATGCATCTTTTTTGAACACCTGTTTCTATATGCACAGAAAAAAAAATCATGTTTTTTTTCAATTAAACCTTTAATTGATTTTAAAATAATTTTCAATTAAAATTTTAATTGATTCAATTACTTTTTCTGATTTTTCTAATATTTTCAATTAAATATCAAATTTCTTTTTAATTGATACTATCATTTTGTTTACAGGTCCGATTTCAATTAAATTTTTAATTGATTCCACAAATATTTTAATTGAAACTCATTTTTATTTTTTTCTGTGTGAAGGAGTTGGCAGATCGAAAAGAATTTTAACATGTCTTCATAGCAGAGATGGAAGTTTCCAAGAGACTTAACTTAACTTTACTTACTTAACGTACAGTTGTTTAAAAGAACTTTAAATTTACTTCTCTTTTGCTAAACTTTACAGATAATCTTTTTAATTGAAATGTTGATAGTGTTAACTTTAAATCCAGTAAAATTCTTATTATATGTCTTAAAATTAATCCTACTGTTAACAGAATAATTAAATTCAATATGTGAATTCAATTTGCATTCGAAATTCATACTAAAAGCGAAGCAATGTATTCATATTTAATAAAAATATAAAATAAATTCCAAATTCCATTCAATTATAATGCATATTCATAATTCTTATGCATATCAAACAGTTCGTTGACAGTGTCTACAATGTTTAATAGCTTGTTGGTTTGCACACAGCCCCATAAATACATCTTATATTTCCATGCTTCCATTCCTTCTCTTCTCAAGTCAGTAAAACCATCAGTACATGAAATACCATAATATAAAAATGTCAACATATTTAGTGTTAGAGTAAAGAAACAAAATTATAAACTCAAGGACACAGTTGCATACACCTAAAGAACAGAAACTATGAACTGAAATAAATTACATTTTATTGGGAGAGAACTTCTGCAGGTTACATTTTAGAACGAAGTATGAATATTTATGGCACTTGTATGTTTATATGTATGGTACACGAACTCTCAAATGAGTTTTGCCATGCTTCAGACAATATTGCTGAAAAATAAAAATAATATCAATAACAAGTAAGTTTGCTATGTTCGGTTGTGATGAATTTTAGAAACCCTTTGCCTTTGTGTGCGATTGGGCTGAGTTGTGGTGCAGTTAGATTAATGGCAGCTAAGTGGGTTTTCGACAAGAAATTTTTTTTTCATACTGGGGCATATTTGAATAACATGAAAGTTTTGAATTTAGGCCCCTATTATGAGCTGCATTCGACAATCGATATTCGCTGGCTATCGAAAATCGACTTTCGAATGTAAAATTTATATTATGAGTGGGCATTATTGTCGAAAATTTCGTTGTTCAACGGATTTTTATCAAACACAAATTTGCTGTCGACTCTGCATAAAACTGTGCAAAATTTATTGAAAATGTAAGTATTTCTTTTTGTTTTTTGGTTTTGGTCAATCAAATACTACTTGTAAATTACTTTTGTCAATATTCTGCAGGTCTAAGGTCATAAGTACAAAACAGCAACTGGAGAAACTCGTTTCTCTCTTGGAAGAAGATCAGAAAAACTGTTGCCAATTTGAATATGCTTGGGATTGTTCTGCCCTTTGAGCATTGTAGCAGCAGTTTTGCAGTAACGGACAGCAAGTCCACAAACGTCTCTTTACAGAGTCGAAAATTTTTTATAAATCTGTAAATAAAATTTATAATATCCTTGTCACAACATCATCAAAAAATATACTCAAGTGGTGGAATCTATTTCCAAAATCTTGGAAGCATCCATCAGCTTTTTTCTGCTTCTGGCCGGTTCTAATAGGAATTCATGTTCATCAGACGAATCATCAAACCATAATTCCTTGGTGGTCATTTCAAATGTAATTTATTTTTCTTTAAAAATTTGTAAGCAAATATGGCGCCAGCTGATAGAAATGTACTATTGTGAATGACCCACAAAGGAGTGATTTTCACAATAGAAAAAGGAGGCAACATGTAAATACAGCAAATTTCGAACCACCGGTAACACTGGTTAAAAGATTGATGTTTGTCTGTTGGCTAGCAGACACCCGCAGTGGTGCAGAAGTTTAGAATGCAAAGAATTCTGATGAGAGAATGTGGTGATTCTCGAAACATGTAAATTCAACCCAGCTTCAACCCCAGCTCAGCCAAGAAAAATTATCAATATAGATTTCATGTTGTAAAACAATTGCTTCAGTAAAAATACTTTAATGAAAATTAAATTTAATGAACTCGAGCCCGACTAAATAAATATCAAAAATTCATTATATTTAATATTTTGTTTTTATAGTTCTTTTGCCTTCTTCTAAACATAGAATTAACGATTTTTTTTTAGTAAACTCAGGCGAAAGTTTATTCCATTCATCCTGTATTACTGCCTTTACGTTGCTCCTGCAAGTAATATTGTTTTGCCTAGTTTTTTGTCTAAATACTCAATTGGATTGAAGTCTGGGGACTGTGGAGAATGATCTACAATTTTTGGACAATAACTTTCAAAATTTTAGAGGTACCCTTAGATTCATTGTCCTGCTGGAATATCTAATTCTAATTTCTTTATATAAGAGGCTTTTCCATTTATTCTTTTTCATTGTAGATTCTATAAATGTAAGATTACCAACCCCTGATGCCACCATATTTTACCTTCTTGTTAACATATTTATTACGAAATGCTTTGTCTTGGATTCACCATATTTTTGTAAGGCTTTTGACTCCAAATATCTCCAACTTAACTTTAACGGTGAAAATAATATTATTCAAAAAAAAATTGAACGTTCAAACGTATGGGTTGGGGTTTCTTTGATATAAACGGCTTCTTATGTGGCACTCTATTTCCATTTTATGCAAATATCTTCTAATTGTATTCACGCTTACAAGACGTTCCACACGTTTTTTTTTTAACATTTTCAGCATTTTTTTACAGCACTAGATATTGGGTTTGCTCTTACTTGTCTTACTATAGCTCTTACTTTTGAAAGACACTTTGGTCGGTATCGAATTTTGTATACCTGTTTACAGTGATGCCTGTAATTTTGAATGCTACTTTATCGTTATACTCTCTAATAGCTGTTAAAACCATCTGAACGGTTTCTCATAGGCAAAAATCACCTTAAACAAATATATGTTTTAATGGTACAACTAGTAACAAAGATTTTCAGCTATCATGTTCCCAGTTACTTTGTAAGTTTCGTTTAGCGAATTCAAATCTAGCGGTCTTGTGCCGGAGTAATATTCTTGGTTGATTTGGACATATTTACCTCACATTCACATTCATTACTAATCTGACCAGACTTTTCATAGTTTTGCTGGCACAGTTTATAGTTCTGTGATTTTTTATAGCATTCTTCTTTGTTTATCATAAAATGTAATTATAGTTATGAAACACTAACAAAATATTAATGCACAAATTCTTTCTTCAATTAATGAAGTGGTCTCCAAAATTTTGGATAAAATGAGATCATTAATCATACTCCTAATAAATGTTTTTTTTTTTAAGAGAAGTAACACTCAGGCAATTAATATGCCCGTATATGTATAATTGCGGTTCATTCTTTGAAAAGGAGATAGATGTAAGAAGTAACGGTGGTGAAAGTAAAAGAAAGCTTTACATCATAACTCTGCAATTACGCATTATGTTTGTTTTAGTTTAACATTGCAGCGCCTCTGGTGGTGAGTAGACGCATTATTTTTAAAGCTTGATTTTATAGCATTTATTTAATTATTTTACTTCGGTGGCGTTTGAATACCACCGAAAAAGTTCGCTGTGATAAATGTTAGTTATGATGGATAGAAAGAAAACCAATAATTATCAGAAACTGATGTTGTTTAAATGGCAGCGGCTGGGAATCGAACAAATACCAACTGATGCTTAATGATCAAATGCGCTAACCAATTAAGCTACAGCACCCATTATATTTATAGAAAAACTGTCTATAAAATAAATATCCTCAATTTAAGGTCTTTAAGAATCGCTATAATCTTAATCCGAAATACTGTGTATACTGTGAGGCGAAGGGTTGAAAACCAGGCAGTATCTAAAAACCCGAAGACTGTCTTTTATATGTAGCTGGCTTAGACAAAACGTCTATGTCTTATCAAGACGAGAAGAAAGGGAATGTTTAGTTCAGCCGCGCAGCCATCAGTTACTGTTTATTGAAGTTTTTGGCCTAAAACCAAACTACTGTTTCCATATCATTGCGAACATTACAACAATTGGTTGTTTAAAAAAAAAATTTAAAGAAATCTTTGTTTTTTTGTTTTTTTTTGTGCAAGAGGTTTCATATTAACCTTTCTCTCCAAGGATGTTCATTATACTTTCGAGGCATATATTGAAATCACTTGAAGTACACTCTAGAGCCAATTAAGCTCCGTAAAGCCCATATTACAGTCAGTTTGTGTGTACAACGGAAGTCAAACATATATGTATGTGTATGTAACTATAATTCTTGATAATCATGCTATGTTTCAGAGGATGTAGCATTGAGTTCCTGTTATGGATGCTGTCTTTACTTAGAAGCATATTTAGTGTAAAATTTAACATCAACACTTGTGCATTTTAATATGAGACACTTTAAAAACTTTTTTATATTTATTGTAATAAATTTTAAAAGTAGACTGCTACTTGGCATAATTCTCACATTATTTTTAACCGACAAACTGAGGGTGTAATGAATTTTTATTACGTCTAATCTTGTTTTTTTTTAATATCATATAACTACATATGCTTTTAAATAGTGCATATCTTATAATAGGGCGGTGCCTATTAGTAATCTTTAATTTCCAATAATGTGCTGGTGTAAAAACCAAATGTTGAATGTTCTACAAATAATTTATAAAGGAACAAATTGGTGTTATTGGGAATTTTTGTTTGCGACAACGTTTACAGGTTGCAATATTGTGTTTGAAATATCAAAAAAGATTTTATTTACTTATTGATGAACATTTTGTGAATATCGGGGCACATTTGATCATAGTGCACCCAGTCTACTTTAGAAAGTTATTTAAATATTATATTATTTAGTTGTGAAATAACATCCAAACGAAGAATAATTTTGGCCCTTTCGAAGCATCGAACAGCTGCAAAATAAGGAGCAGTCTAATGCACAGCTAGACATGCGAATTGATATCATTCTATTATATAAACGATTCCCGTTTACTAAATCTGTTTGAGTTGCAGCTAGAAGACGTAACTATATAAGCGAATATTGAGATTATAATTTTTTAATAAACTTTTTTTATAAGCTCTTGAATATAGATTTAACATTTGAAATCGTAGAAAAAATATTCAAATCAACATGGATTCTGCCTTGTTTTTAAGTGAAACCATAACGATATTATTTTCACAGCATGATGTTTTAATACATTTCTAATCTTGCATTTATTTGTCATTATAACTGGAAGATGACTAAACTGCACAATACTGAGAACAATGTAAAACAGTAAAACCTCTTTAAGCAATAATATATATCAGCAGAATAAAGAAAAATAACTAATACTAAAACTATGTTGTGAAAATGTTGATCAAATCCCTTTAAACCTTTTAAAACACAAGGAATTTTTGCTCTAAAGTCAGCTAATCCCACTTTTAAATACGGTGCTTGGAAGTAAATTTTGGTTCAATATATTATTGTTATTAACAAATCACAATTTGTTTTTGTATACGCTTTTGTTTTGTTTCTTTTTTTTTTGAAATGCAATTCTATTTAAATAAATAGCAATATAAAAATGCAATATAATTTTCTTATATAATATTATTTATATTCAGTTATGTGATGGAAATCGAAAACGAAAACGAATGAGTTTTAGAAGACAATTTTTTCGTAATATTTCTGTATTGAAAAACTTTTATCACATAAAATATAAAGCTATTGGGGCTACTAAAGAGAATCTTAAAATAAAAATTTTAAAAATTGGATTTTAAATGCATTAAAATGTATTTCCATAACTGATTCGTTTTCGATTTCGATTTCCATCACATGCCTGAACAATTTAATTAAGCTTTTCTTCTAAAAATATATGGTGTTGTCTTTATATCGACGCTCACAGTATATGTAACAAAAATGAATATGAAATTCTATTTAGCTGTTACTTTACTGCTGCCAGCTTTGACTTTAAAACTCACAACAACACTTTGCATATTTATTTTAGTTGAAATACTATAAAACAGTTTGTGCTATTAAAAGTGTCCACTTAACATTATTTTACGAATTTATGCATAAAACCTCATCATCGTCATTGTACTTTAATAAACTAAGAATATGTAAATATTTAACAAGACACATTTTGATATTTTTCGAAGAAAACTATTTCTAAACACTTTATGATTTCATATAAAAATGTATGTGCGTACATTTTTAAATTTATACACATAAATAAATGAATGTTACCAACACATAATAATAACAACCTGCCAGCAAGCCACCCAACCATCAACAATGGCCTGCAACTCAATTGCAGCAATGCATTATAACTTTCATAGAAAATAATTTACTTTACCACTATTTGCACACTACTGAAAATTGTTGCAACTACATGAAGCATGTCGTACTAAGCGTTATGAGTGGCCACAGGACTAGGAACATAAAGGGCTGAGACTTAAAAAGGATCATAACGCTGATACTGATGATGGTGTTGTAGTGAAATAATATAAAGTATTTGCGCTTTAATCGTTTCTATGTGCAAAGCAATTGTTTATTTTGTAAATAGAACTTCTATGCAGTTGCAAAAGAACTCTAGTTTATAAAGCAAGGAAAATTTTATGATTTATTTGCAAAATATGCAAATAATTCAGTGGAATACATTAATGTTTTGTTTGAAGCTACAAGACTTGGCAAAAATGGTACGAGAAATAATATTCTTTTTACGAAGTAAACAATCACCAAGTAAGTAATAATATAAAGAGTTTGACTTTAAATTATGCATAAATTTAAAACAATATTTTTTCAAAATATTTAGTGGGAATAAAATAATGTACATTTAACATTACACTAAAGCCCCGATTTGCGTCGCATATCCCCGGTCCTTATTAACGACGCAAATCGGGGCTCTAGTGTAATGTTAAATGTACATTATTTTATTCCCAGCAGTTTTTTCTATACAAATGTATTGACTTTTTGTTGAATGGGTCCAAAATTTAAAAATTTAGCTAGCAAAATCATAATTTTTATTAAAAAAAAACGTCTTATGGTACGTTTGATTATATTTATTTCAGCAGGTCTTTGTTATCATTAAAAAGAAATAATTGAAAATATATTTTTAAACATGGAATAAAAAATATTTAAGGAGGGGTACTTTTTTTTGACCACGCCCACTTTTACGCCCACTTTTTTAAAATATTGTAATTGGAGACCAAACCTCTGGACCGATATTTTTGAAATTTTCACAGCATTTAACTGGGACTCTGGTATGATTAATGGGGTACTTTTTTTTGACCACGCCCACTTTTTTAAAATATTGTAATTGGAGACCAAACCTCTGGACCGATATTTTTGAAATTTTCACAGCATTTAACTGGGACTCTGGTATGATTAATAGGGTACTTTTTTTTACCACGCCCACTTTTTTAAAATCATGTAATTGCTCCCATATAGTTTTTAACAGATTTACTTTAAATTATATACTCATTATATACTCCAGGCGAGGTAGAAATAAACATTTCTTACGTCACGCTCCCTTTAACGCCCCTTTTCACAACAAAGTTTTAAAATTTTTGTTTCTCTTTTTTTATTTGGTAGTATACAATAATACTGTTAACATCGCCATATAACTATGAACCATGCCCACTTCACCGCACCCTTTTTTTAATTCAGATACTTACTTATACCACTAACAATGTTTGCTATACAAAATACTTTTTTTGTAATATGTATTTACCTAGAGTTTTATATACTTTTTATCTACAGATAAGGTAGTCAGTAATATATTTATTTATTACCAAATCCCCCTTTTTACCTTAAATTATAATGAATGTGTGTCTGTATGTTTGTGCTTAATAGCAGGCCAAACCTTTGGACCGATCTGCCTGAAATTTATATGAAGTTTGGATTTTACAAACGGGCATAATTAGGAATACGTAGCAGGAGAAAAGTGGGTGGGACCACGCCCCTTTTTAGGCAAATTTAAAATCGTAATATAGTCTTAACTACTGTACCGATCGTCATTAAATTTTAACAATAGGATATCCTTACGAAATAAGAAATTCTTGACTATGTAAGTGGACAAAGGGGCATGGCCTCGCCTACTGAAATGCATCCCTCATATGACGCGCTTCAGTATCCTATTATTTTTCCATATGGGGAAGATGGATATCACTTTGAAGCGAAGCACACCGGGTTTAGCTAGTATTAAATAAAAAACATTAAATAACATTACATTACATTGACTCAGAAAAGTGGCGCAAAAGTTTTAGGCGAAATACGTTGTTACAATGCGTAAAAAGGCGCAATGGCAGTGGTAATATGTTCCACCACTGAGCAATTCTGACATATGATCTCTCAAAAAAAGAAGAATAATTTTAGATATAAAAAAGAATTATATAGAGAAAGTGGTTTGATATCCTTAAGAACATTGGAAAACAGTATAATATTCTTAATTAAAAAAAAATCATCAAATGTGCAACCGAGAAAACTACGAACGAAGTTTGAAATATGTTCGCGTCGCCTTACATTGTATACGAAACGAACAACTGAATTAAGCAAACGATTAATCCTACGGAATTGAATAGAATAGCAACGCAAATCGGAAGCAAAATGATGCAAAACAGATTGACACAAAATTTCAAAGACGACGCAAATCAAAATCAAAACGACGCAAAGCGGATAAAACCACATTTAGAATCGAAACGACGCAAATCGGGGCTCTAGTGTATTTTAAATCTAGTTCAGTTCTAGTTCAGTTTTAGTTCAGTTCTAGTTCAGTTCTAGTTCAATTCTAGTTCAGTTCTAGTTCAATTCTAGTTCAGTTCTAGTTCAGTTCTAGTTCAGTTCTAGTTCAGTTCTAGTTCAGTTCTAGTTCAGTTCTAGTTCAGTTCTGGTTCAGTTCTAGTTCAGTTCTAGTTCAGTTCTAGTTCAGTTCTAGTTCAGTTCTAGTTCAGTTCTAGTTCAGTTCTAGTTCAGTTCTAGTTCAGTTCTAGTTCAGTTCTAGTTCAGTTCTAGTTCAGTTTTAGTTCAGTTCTAGTTCAGTTCTAGTTCAATTCTAGTTCAGTTCTAGTTCAGTTCTAGTTCAGTTCTAGTTCAGTTCTAGTTCAGTTCTAGTTCAATTCTAGTTCAGTTCTAGTTCAGTTCTAGTTCAGTTCTAGTTCAGTTCTAGTTCAGTTCTAGTTCAGTTCTAGTTCAGTTCTAGTTCAGTTCTAGTTCAGTTCTAGTTCAGTTCTAGTTCAGTTCTAGTTCAGTTCTAGTTCAGTTCTAGTTCAGTTCTAGTTAAGTTCTAGTTAAGTTCTAGTTCAGTTCTAGTTCAGTTCTAGTTCTAGTTAAGTTCTAATTTAGTTCTAGTACAGTTAAACTATTATATTCCAGTGAAGTATGTAAATGAAATTCAAGTTTATTTTCTGTGGAAATTGAACAGTTGTTAAGCAACAAAATCTGTTGTATAAAATCTTTTGTTTCAATTTCTCTATTGCTGTTTGTATTATAAAAAAACAATAGTTTTATTGAATGTATTTGTCAATATAGTCAGTTATTTAAAATTAAATATTCATTAATTGTTTGCTATTTTGTAAATGTATTAATTATAAAACATGTTATTTACAATGCATTGAAATCATTTTTTTACTTAAAAAATTACGAGAATGTGAAATATTTATTTGAAGCAAATAAATAATTTAAAATTTGCGCTTACTGTGGATTGTATATTAATTGCGCATGTACGTCATTTGAATTTATCTTTGTGGTGGTTTATCTGTGCACATTTAGCCGCCACTATATGTGGTGAACGAATTTTACATACTAATTATTGTTGGGGGCATATAAGAGGTTACATTTATTAAGAATTGTAAAGATTCTTTGCATGTTTTAAATTTTTCCTATTAAATATTATTTAAAAAAATGTTTTTTAAACAAAATTTAATTTTATTAAAAAAAAAAAAACAAGGGGAATTATTTAGTTTATTTGCAACTGATTTGAGTAAGAATTTCAAATATTTTGAGTTTGTTGCAAATTTTCTATTTCATGTTACCACCAACAACATCCAATCCACATTTCTATTATCTACTATTCATTTCTTATGTGCGGTGTATTTTTTGTTTTATCATATCTTATCATATTGATAACAGGGTGGCTCATAACTGCCATTAAGATACTTTGAGCATTTGAAAGCGGCATAAACAGTTTCTAACGAGCGCTGCATTGAAACGGTTGTGTGAACGGAACATTTATTCAAACGAATTAAAGAAAATTTTTCAAAATAATATTGAATGAAATTTTAACACTTCATAAATAAACAAGTAAATAAATAAAAAAAATTATTTAAATATTCAATAAAACAAAAGTGTCGCTAAATTTCTAAAATAAATATAAAAAAAACGTGAAATAAGTAAAAAAATGTTAGTTTGTTTTAAATCAATTAAAATACCATAAAAAATAATTGTAATTAAATAATAGAGAGAGAGAGAGAAAAAAAAAGTAAACAACATTGAAATGCTAATTATTGTAAAATAATAAAGAAAATATCTAATGAAATAATAAAATAGTGCAACGTTCAAACAGAATTATAATATTGCTGATGATGATGTTGCTGATGAAGTCGTCCACAATGATGACGATACAAAATAATTAAAATCATACAAAAACAAAAAGTATGAAAGTGTATGTGAATACTAATAAAAATAAATATTTCTAAGGTGCGTGTGTATAAGTGTTAAAATACCCAACAAGCCATATGAGTCCGAAAAGAGTCTTTTCTGACACCATTTTCGGAGCGTTAACGCTCTTTATGAGCCCAAAAAACAATCATAATTGCTCCGAAAACCTTCAGAAAAGAGGGGCATTACATTTGAAAATGGTCCGTCAGAAAGAGCTCTTAGATAATGTCAGTAAAGAGTCCTTTATGAGGTTTTTTTGGGCTCTGTGTAATCTTGTTTTTATCATTCTTGTGTGGTACAGCTATGTTTTTTTTTTTGTTCAAAGCACAAATAACAGGACAACAACGCTTTGATACACACATAATTAAGTGGAATTTCTGAGTCATATTGCGTGCCGACTCAGGACAGTGACACGCAAATTTTTCTTTCGCTCCGAAAATGCTCCTTAGTTGGACTCTTTTCTGACTCCTTTTTCAGAGCGCTCCGAAAATGTTCTTTTGTTGGACTCTTTCTGACTCCTTTTTCGGAGCGCTCCTAGAATGGTACTGCTGGGTACTTTGAAATTATTTACCAGTGTTTGTGTATTTGGAAACACACCACAACCCCAAGGGAGATCTATTATAAGTATGCATGTTATAAGCTGCATTTGTTTAAAATTACCACATTAAATTCACAACTCGTTTGCCATTTGGGCTGCCTTATTTCATGCATTATTCGTTTTAAATGATTTTACATTTGCTGCAGTTGTCCCACTATCATGTCATCATGAGTGATTGCCTGCAGTCGTTAAGTCTCACTGTGTGCATCGTTTTGTGTTCATACTTTAGCATTTTTTTTTTCTAATGTGTAAACAAAGTGTGTTGTTTTAATGCCAACCATAGTTTGTTTGTTGATTTGCTATACTAAAGCAGCATAAAAAAAAATATGGTAGCAGTGTCAACAATAATGCAACCATATTACTATTCATCATCATGTTGCCATTGGCTTTCATTAAGAAATGTCCTTTTCCTTTTCTGTTCTATATAAAGTATATCAACAGCAATGCAAAGAAGTGTGTGGTTTTGTTAATATTTCTATTAGTTTTGTAAATAGTTTCAAGAATGTGCTTAATTATTGGGTGTGGGTCAAAGTAATTTTGTTCATAGGTTGCATAGGTAGAATGTTTAATATTTTATTCTACTGTGATCTTTAATTATAAACAATTTAACCCTGCTGTAAGGTTTGTTTGTTTTCTTTGGCTAGAAATGGTTCAACATCTAAACTTCAAACGTCTGCCATTGGGGTATTTATAACCTACACCACAATGTTGGCATGTTGGATTTGTGCTGACCCACACCCATTTTAAAGTATACCGAACGATGCAGAATCACTCCCTGAGTCGATTTAACGATGTCCGTCCGTCTGGCTGGCTGTCCATGTAAAGCTTGTGCGCAGAGTACAGGTCGCAATTTTAAAGATATTTCAATAAAAATTGGTACGTGATTTTTTTCGGGCCAAGGACGGATGGGATTGAAACTGATGGAAATCGGTCCATTATTTCACCTGGCCCTAGCGTTGCCATTTTAGCACTTTCAGTGCTAGGTTTAGCATTTTGTTTCTCGAAAATGCATTGAAATTTTTAAAAATGAAGACACAATTTTTTTCCCGAACAAATTTTTACTTTTTTACTCGAAAAAACACTTTTGGCGTCGTATGTAAATGAACACGGAAATTTTTGAATTAATATATGAAATGTAGTCTATTAAAACAAGTCAACAATTGTTATGAAAAAAATTAGAAAAAACTATAATTTATATTTGTAACAGTTGAAATAAAAATTGTATTGTTACATTGAAAAAATTAAGCACTTTTGTTTCTTCTGTAGAACATTTTAGCACTTAGTTTTTCAAGTTTTAGCATATTTTCAAATTCATTTTCTGGCAACATTGCCTGGCCCCCATACAAATGTTCCCCGAAAAAGGAGTTTAATGATCATTAATGTTTGAATATCCGAACAAATTTCCTCACAAATGAGTAATGAGTAATGAATCACATCTACAAACTTCGTAAAGATCTGTCCATAATTAGTCGGAGCTCCCACATAAAGCCCACTTCCGAAAATCACTTTAACAACCATAAATCTCTAAAAAATGTTGTTATCCACATAAAATTTAACAAAAATAAATTTCATTTGTACAGAAATGATGACAACTAATTTTATAATGATGGGTCCATAATTGTCAAAACTCCCATCTCCGTAATTGACTTTAACCGCTATAGATCTTTTAAAAGTATTTATGTATATCGAAATAAAGTGTAACAACATAATATGTATATTCACGGAAATCATGGCACTAAATATGTAATAACTCCCAAATACAGCCCATTTCTGGAAACGTGTTGTATACATATACTGGGTGTAGGGTATTATATGGTCGGGCTTTGCCGACTATACTTTTTTACTTGTTTTATATTTTATTACTCCTGCAAAACTTTCAACCATAAGTACTGAAATGGAAGTTAGAAAAAAAAATACGAATCTTAGATTGAGGACCAATTTGGTCAGTTATTGTGTTTATTTATTTATATCAGAGATGGGCATATTGCACTATATTTTTAGTGCACTAAAAATCAAATAATGGTAGTGCAATTGATGTTGCACTACCACTAACCATTTAGTGGTAGTGTAATTTTAATAGCACTACCACTAAATAAATATTGGTAGTGAAATTGTTAGTGCACTAAAAATATAGTGCATTATGCCCATCTCTGATTTATATGAAGATAATTTAAAAATCACCGATTTTCCATTGTTTTAGCAAAGTAAACAAGTCGGACACTACATATAAATTTACGCTTCCAAGACAAATTGGGTGCATCATATATATATTTCGACATTATAACAGGGTTTCTGATAAAACTTGTACTATCATTTGTAGACTTATCTCAAAATTCGGCCGTTATTATAAATAATATTTTTGTTTGCTCCATGCCTTTGTAGACTATTAAAAAAGCAAAAATACGTTCATTTACTACAAAAGAAAAAAAGACTAATATGAACCAAAATGGTCCTATAACGAAGATTCGTAAGTTTTTGTTGACCTAACAGCAGAGTTAAATATTTTTCATTCTGTCTAATATAAAAAACAAATCACGTCGACCTGGCCCAACCAAACAATACCCAGCACCGGGTATTTTCCTTTTGTTGAGATTGTCGTGATTTATCATAAGATTTTAAAGTGTACCAAATCATACATATATGTAGATACACTACGTTGCATAACTATAAATACATAACATTTTTTTTTTATCAATTTTGTAAATTAAAGATAAAGTAAAACAGTTTAATCTACATGTATGTTAAACGAACAAAAAAAAACAAATATTATTTAACAACAAAGCCATTATTTTTTGATTTACCTCTTAAAAATTTACAAAGGAATTAATTAGTGTTTCATAACTATAAATACACTGCAAGTAAAATAACTTCAAATACTAATATTCGCAACAAATTTAGACTTTAATAGTGTTAGTTAGGCCTTCTTTTTTTAAGTCAAAGTATTTATCAGATTTCTTTTTATATCTCAAGATATATATATATTCAAGCATTTATATCAGCTTCTTTTAGGCGAGGTATGATATTATACGATGCATAAATTCGAAGGCTTAATATTTTCAATGGCGTTCTGATCTGAAGGAAATTCAACTATATTACTATTTTTTCAAGACAATCAGCTTTTTTTTTGACGATTTGTATTGTTAAAAAACAAATTGTTTTTCATTATTGTTTTCTGAAAATGGCACTAATGTCTCAAGTAGAAATTTTATTTATTTTGATGCTTGAAAACGCCAAATCGAGCTGACTGTCTTCCCGAAAAGCTCCCCAAGCCATTAATGAACCGCTTCCAAAATTTCTTATTAAGAATGGTGGTTCTTTTCGTAGATTTCTCCAATAGCTTTTAAAATCATCAAGATGGAATTTTTCATTGGAAAAAATCAACTTAAACAAATATATGTTTAAATTGTGCAACTATTAACAAAGATTGCAAGTTTCTTTAGCGAAGTCAAGTCTAGCAGTTTTTTGGTCAGTTGCCTGCTATTTCGAATGTGTTTAATGCTTAATAGTGTGTCTGTGTAAAACACTCTCACGTCTAAAATATATAACCAAAATCAGCAAAGTTTACAAAAAAACTTCTATAATTCTCCTAAGCATTTTGGTATTAAAAATCGGTAAAATCGCTCCAGTAGAAAATCTGAGAAAACAAAAAAAAAAATATATTTTTTTTCAAAAATTGTTTGCTTATTTGTTTAAAACTTTTGTAGATAACGTCATGCAATTTTACACAAGTTATTTGTATCATAAAAGAACAAACTATGATGAAAATAGTATGCAGCTCAATATTATCTCCTTTACTGTACTCAATTTATACTTCCGATTTTTCGCCACCCTCATACTTAACATCATAACATCTAGCAAACTCACTAAGGCACTACTAAATAAACTGGAAAAAGGATTTGATGTTTGCATTGAAATATCTTAACAAATGGAAAATAAAAATAAACCCTAATAAAACTCAGACAATTATATTCCCCTACAACAAATCTCCCAAACGATTACCAAATCGACAGTTGAAAATTCAAAATGAGAGACTAACAATCCAAAATGATGTTTAATACCTTGGTATGTGGCTTGACAAGAAACTTAATTTTGCAAAACATATCGCAGAAATATGCAAAAAATCTCTCAAAACGATTAGAGCTTTGTTGCCAATTCTAAGTAAACGCTCAACTCTTAACGCTAAAAACAAAAATTTAATATTTAAAAGTGTTATTAGACCATCTTTAACATACGCAAGTCCCATTTGGTATAAAGCAGCAAAAACACATCTGAAAAAACTTCAGATAATTCAAAACAAATGTCTCAAGATCATAAACAACAAAAACTGGAGATACTCTACTCAACTTCTTCACTTCGAAACGGGTTATGAAATCATCGTTGATTTCATAAAGAGGCTAAACCGTGGATATCATGAAACCATAGCAAATTCTCCTTATCAATTGATAAGGGAATGTAGAGAATAGGCTTAAGAGCAACCAAAAATAATATACCAAATCCAAAATAATATGTATTAAATTATTATCTTTTGATAATTATATTATATACATATATATTTTCTAGCTATATTTGAAATATATTTTTAGCATATAAAGGTTTTCCTATTTTTCCTTTAAATAAAGTTATAAAGTAGACAGTAATTATCAACATCAATCCATAAAATATAATTCGTTGTAATATTTAGATAAAATCTCGAAAATTGTAAATAGTATATATAAAAAAAACCTGTAAATAAAGATGATTAAAAAAAACGTGGTTGCCTGCTGCCTGCAGGCATTCAGGGGAAATCTTTTGATTCCTTTTTGAAAACGACCACACCCCTCGTTGTATAAATGCTGGTACTAGATCTTAACAAGCCTGTTGCGTTCAAGTATCCTATGAAATCGCTTAATATCTCCGCTAGGTTGTTTAGTATATGATTTATAAAAAATTCGAGTCTAGCATTTTGAAGAGCCGGAGATTTACAGAGAAGATGAAAAACTATTACTTCTGAAAGATGAAACACTATTTCTTTTTCCTCGCGGTCCTGGCAACTGCGGCAGTGATTAATGAAGAAAAGTCCGAGTCTGCTTGCGTGCTTACCAATCGTCCAATGACCGTTTGGCACCGCTATGATTATCGAGATGTTCTTTCGTTTTATATTTAGGAGCTTCAAACTGCGCTGCTCATTGTATACTGGCCACATATTTTCAGTAGTCCTGCAGGTGTCCAAATTGAGCCACCTAATTCCTAAGCCTTTTGTAAGTAGTTTCTGAAGATTTAACTTTCAATTGTTCCAAGTGGCATTGCGTCTGATATGCCAGTTGAGATATTTAAAGCGGATCCTTCTTTGGGCATTTCTCATAGCCACTTAAATATAACATTCACCAAAAGCTTCGAGTTGGTTTAAACCTACCCACAGGGATCCAACTCATAGGCCATTTTGTTTACTGTTGTCGGTATAATAAGAATATGACGCTTAAAATTTCGTAAAAAAAAGCTTGTTGATTTTTTATGGTAACACAACACTGCTTTAGAATACAAGCTTTAGTATGGCGTCTTTTCCAGTCAAACTTACTTAAATATACAAAAATTATACCCCTCAAGGATTATTTTCTTTTTTTATTTTAATAATTATTTTTACATGTTTCAGCATTTTCAAGGTTAGAAAAGAGTTGTTAGTAAAACTGCTTAGTAATGCATGTTTTTTAATGAATTAAATCAACTAGTATATTCTAACTATGGAAATTCACTAAACAATCAATCTTGACAATAACATCCATGAACCACGAAATTACTTTAGCTCAAATTCTACAAAGAGACCATTTAAAACCATAAAGAAAAACCAGAACAGAAATGTGTCAGCAAAAATACCCTGACCTTAAACACTAATGAATGCGTGTATCTATTATGCTTTCTAATTGTCTTTGTGTTTTGTTACAGTTGCAAGTGAAATTTACTTTAATTCTAAATGAAGTAAAATGTCAGTGTAGAAAATTCTGTGTAACTTAAGGTACGGTCACATTTGGCAAATATTTACTCAAAAAAGCATAACCACTTGTTTTAGCACAAATTTGTTGGACGTTGTTTACTCTTACAAAAGTTTTGCAAGATCAAACAGCATCAAATAAATTAAAACTAAATATTTGTTGTGATTTGGCCAAAATAAAAAAAGTTTTTTAAATAAATAAACGAGTTCAAATATACATATGTATGTTATTTAGTGGTTATGTCTTTTCCGGCAAATATTTGCCAAATGTGTCTGTACATTTAGAGTGAGTGTGTTTGAGTTGCAAGTGATAAAATACATACAATTTATCAAGCTGGTTAATTGTAAATGATGTTACCAAACCAGGTATTAAATGTCACACAACTAGTTAACAACAAAAAATTTAGTATCTCTAATAACAAGAGCAGCAACAAAAAACACAATCAATTTGAAGTCGCAGAATAAATGTAGCAAACCAAACCAAAACCCCCACATCAGTCAACAGCAATTTTCATTGTGGCTACCCAGCAAGCCATATGAGTCGGAAAAGAGGCTTTTCTGACACCTTTTCCGGAGCGTTCATGCTCTATATAAGCCCAAAAAACAATCATTATTGCTCTGAAAACCTTCAGAAAAGAGGGGCATTACATTCGAAAATGGTCTGTCAGAAAGAGCTCTTAGATAATGTTAGCAAAGAGTCTTCTATGAGAGTTTTTTGGTTTCAGAAAGAGCTCTTACATCATGTCAGAATAGAGTGATTGCAATTATAAAAAAATTAAAAGTTCACATTATTTTGTGAATTGTTTTACTTAAACAAAAAGGGAATTCATTTACAAATAAATTAAACTAATGGAAAAAAATTAAATAAAATTTATTTCATTTAAATAAAATATAAAAAAATGGAAAAAAAAATTAATTTTTTAAGCAAATTTTTCTTTCGCTCCGAAAATACTTTTTAGTTGGACTTATTTCTGACTCCTTTTTCGGAGCGCTCCACACTGTGTTCACTGCGGCAATAAATCAATTTTGATCTAAAGGTCATGTGTGGAAAATTTCATGCAAATATCTTGGTTTTCTGTCCCGAGCAGCGCAAAATTGAAGTATGTGAACAAGTCTCAAATGTGATAGTTTTCTATGTCATATTCAAAAGCTTGTTACTTATAAACTATGTACCTTATAAGTATTTGTTCACTTAAAATTGACATTAAGCATTATGTAAATTAAAAAAAAAAATTTTTTAAAATTTAAAAAAAAATTTTTTTAAAATTTAAAAAAAAAATTTTTTAAAATTTAAAAAAAAATTTCCTTTGACAATTTCCTTTGAGCCAAAAAAATAAACATTTATGATTTTCCGTTAGACTTTTAGTTGTGTGCGAAGCAGTGTGACACATGGAGTCCTATACCAAATTAAAACTGAGAGTCTCAGCTAACAGACTAAAAAAAAAGACCTGGCTGAATTTGCCCGCCGCCGAAAAAACAATGAAAACCCAAAAAATTACAGTAACAAATATGCGTTATGCGTTATTTGACGCGTGCAAAAACAACTGCGCATTCCTTCTTTCTTTGCTACTCGTTCACGTAACCAGTGCCAATTTGGGAGCGAGAAATACGAAAATTTCATTGCATGTGTGCTATTTAGAAAAAACTAAAATTTAGAACGAAATTGAAGCTTTAAAAATTAGATTATCACGAAGATATGAAAAAGTTGTTAATAAATGACATAGCGTGAAACTGACAAAATTTTTGTATTGGAGTTGTATGGGAGGAGCTCATTCTACAATCTTTTATGAAAATTGAGTTGATATATTTAAAATCATGGAAGTTATGCCACATTTTCTATTTAAGTTTAATGGGAGGTGGGCGTAAAAGTTCATATTTTCAGGAGCTCATTCTACAATTATAATATTAATCTTTTATGAAAATTGAGTTGATATATTTAAAATCATGGAAGTTATGCCACACTTTCTATTTAAGTTGTATGGGAGGTGGGCGTAAAAGTGGGCGGATTAAGTTCATATTTTCAGAAGCTCATTCTACAATTATAATACTAATCTTTTATGTAAATTGAGTTGATATATTTAAAATCAAGGTAGTTATGCCACATTTTCTATTTAAGTTTAATGGGAGGTGGGCGTAAAAGTTCATATTTTCAGGAGCTCATTCTACAATTATAATATTAATCTTTTATGAAAATTGAGTTGATATATTTAAAATCATGGAAGTTATGCCACACTTTCTATTTAAGTTGTATGGGAGGTGGGCGTAAAAGTGGGCGTAAAAGTTCATATTTTCAGGAGCTCATTCTACAATTATAATATTAATCTTTTATGAAAATTGAGTTGATATATTTAAAATCATGGAAGTTATGCCACACTTTCTATTTAAGTTGTATGTGAGGTGGGCGTAAAAGTGGGCGTATGTTTGTAAAAAAAAAATTAAAATTCTTAAAAAATTTTAAATAAATCCTCCTTGATTTATGGCCATTAAATACACTACACGGCCACAGTGTGCGCTCCTAGAATGGTATGCTGGGTAGTTGTTGGTTCTTAAGTGCTGCTGACAATTAGTTTCCAACACACATATTTTGACCGAAAACCAGAAAAGACATAATTTAAGACAAAAAGGAAAGATATTCATACATAAACAACAACAACAACAAGAATTAAATGTAAGTGTAAATGGAAACCTAAACAAACTTATTTACTATATGTGTGTGTGTAGTAACATGGCTCTTATTTTGCTATTTTTGGACTTTCCATGCTGCGATCTTATAATATATGTATGTATGTGTATGTAAATGCAGACAAGTTTAACAAAATTGTAACACTTTTACAAATTGCACATGTTTTACGTAGTTTCCAGTTTTGGTTCAAAGTAAAGTAAAGCAACCCTCTTCAAAATAAATCAAATATAGAATTTATGCGAAACCCATTAAAATTTGTTATATTGAAAAAAAATGTAAGGTTTGACCATTACAAATTAAGATTTAGAGGTTGTACATTTCATGTGAAGTTGCTAGTGTTGGTTTAAAATTAAGTAAGGAACAACTTCATGCCACTTACTCGTAAATAGCACACATACATGCATAAAATAATTTCATTTCAAAGTCAATTTATTTTTATTTGCTTTTTAATTTTTATTTGGCTTTCGTTCAATTTAATTAATAATTTAAAGAATACCATTCTATTTTTTAAACAATTAGCATATTGGAATTTATTTTCTGCCCTGCCAAGGGCGTCATCAGCAATGTTTATTGTTCAAGATATACTTGTAAAAATTATTTATTTTACCCACCATTATTGAGAAATAGATTCCGGGAGTTAATCATATATGCTTTAGATAATATGCTTTGCAATATGTGTGTGTGTTCTTCCTATTCCCAGCTGGCAAATTGCAAGTCCTTCCATTTGCAGGCCTTTAGAAACGATTTATATAGCCCGGCTATGTAATCTAGTTGAATGAAGAAGCAGGCTAGTTTGATGGTATTAACAGTTTAATATTGCTTTTCGAGATAGTCACTCTCAAATGTTTTCAATAATGTTTAGGTTAGGTGAATATGGGCGGCCATTGTAACATCCTTATATTTTGACTCTGTATGTAGGACTTTACCATTCGAGCAGTATAGACAATATGAGGACTTTGTCTTGTTGAAATGTACAAATATATGAGTAAAGTACGGAAACGCCATCATTAGTACCTCAATGTAAACCGTTGCATTCATATTAATCATATGTTTTTAAACAAGTCAGAGTGCAATATTCGACTGTGCCGAATCGTAAATACCCTCCAGCCTGACGACAGTTTTGCAACAACCACAGGTAAATGTTTGGACTGTCAAAATTTGCCTGTTGTTTTGGCAACTTTTACGTTTGGGCTTATGCAGCCACTATATTATATTAATACACTTTGTTTGATAGTTTTTTTGATGAAATTTTCAGAGGTTGTCTCGGATTTTTGCTCATATTTCCGTTATTTATGGACGGATTTTGCTGATTTGAAATAGCAAACTTTTCGAAAGCATGTCTGATAGAATTATTGAAGATTTGGATCCCGAAGATATCTGTGGACTTCAGAAAATTGATTTTAACAGACAGACAGACTGACATGGCTTAATAGACTCCGCTATCTATAAGGATCCGGAATATATATACTTTATAGGGTCGGAAAATTGTATTGTGGAAATTACAAACGGAATGACAAACTTATATAAAGCTCACAGGTACCATAATAATATGACCATGACACCACCAACACGTTTGTTGTGTTGTCGTTCCGCATAATGAGGTTACTTTCATAGATTGCAAAAATAATATGAAATTAACTTTTTTGTTTTGTTAGAAAACAACATGATGTCACACAGTGATTCGTGTCATTTTAGCACCACAAAAGTGGAGGCGTTGAGATTTTTTAACAATATTAAGTGATAACTTTTTCTTTATTTTTAGATTCTTTATGTTCTCTGCTTTTGAGATAACATGCCGGATGTTGCTTAAGTTTAAGCACTAACGTCAGTTTCTATCTTGCATATTAAACCGTGTAAGTTAGAGGTTTCCCTTAGAATTAGTCGTCTGCCATAATTATTCTCATTTGACAAAAATTATGGTATAAATTTTCGGCTTACTCTTATATTTTTCGATATCTTTTAAACCGACAGGCCTATATTATTATAAACTTTGAGTTTCCCCTTTTCAGTCTCTGATAATGCTGAACATCTGCCTATTAAAACTTTATTTTTCCAAAAAATTTTATAAATTATGTTTTTAATTAATACCTCATATGTTTTTTCTGTAATAAAACTGACGATTTCATAAGAGGATCTAATCAAGTGGGGCAATTTTGGTTTTATAATATTCATGGATTATCAAAAGAAAATATGAAAAATCATAAAACTGTTCATTGTTCATTCTGAATTGTTTTATAGAGAAAAGATAAGAGAATAATAAAAAAAAAAAATTTAAAGTTAACCCTCCGATGAGTGAGAAGGTCCCTAGGGACCGTTTTGCCTTTTCAATCTGAAATTACTCCTACTTTGGCCACTACAACACCCCCAAATTTAAAAAAATTATTTTTGTATGTAGAATTTAGTTATAAACAATAAAAACAAAAAAAAAATCAAAAAAAAAAAATTTTTATATGAAAAAAACATGATTTACAAAAAAGGTCCGTAGGGACCTTTTCACACGGCCGTGAAGTTCAGAACTGTCAGTCATCGGAGGGTTAAATATTTTTTTTTAAATATGGAAAGAAATATTGAGGAATGCGCTATTTAAAATAAATAAAATAAAGAATTCATTCAAATTTCAAAAAAGTAAGGCTTGATTATTATAAATGAAGAGTGATATCGGATCCACGAAGCATAAGGATGTCAATTTTTTTATTCAAATTTTCAATCAAATGTTGGCAAAATTCCCTGTTTTGGTCTAATTCGTTAATCATGACATAGATTTTGAGTTTTAAGTGTGTAATCAATTTAAATCATAGGTCGGCATCCTATAGCACAATTGTGCAGAGAGCACTTCACACATACACTTAATCTCTTTCATTCAGTCGTCATTGAGACAGCAATGCATGCACATGCGGCGGATGCTTTTATATTTTTTTCAGAAATACTTCCCAACAAACATTTCAAATTAATAATGAATTACGAAAAATATTTTATGATTGACAATGCATTTCGTAACATGCATGTAATCAGCTTTTGAAGTATTAGAAGTTCCGTTTGTATATCAATCTCGTTATTAATTTCTTATATATTACGGAAAATATATTGTGAGTGTATGTTTCCTAACTAAGTTCTTTTGTATAATTTATATATTTATGTTTATGTTTGCTGGGTTGTTCGCTCACACACACAACCTCATTTTACGCTTTGCCTACCTCTGATTTAAATGGCCCAGTACAGACTTAATTGTAAACATATGCCCACAAAAGTAAATATGTAGTTGGTTAAGCCGCTTAATTTTTCAGCCCTAAAAGCTTTTCACCCCTATCGTGAATAAAAATTCCACATGAAATTTGTTCCCTTTTATTTTTTTAACATTGAATTTTAATAGGAAAAATGTGAAAAGGAAACAAATTTCATGTGGAATTTTTATTCACAATAGGGATGATTATAAACCGATCATGTGAATTTAAATTAAATTTTAACAATTGTCACAAATGCTACTATAAATATTTTATCAAGTTAAATGGCAAAACTTTACTTTTAATAAAATCCCTGTTAAAAAAAACAAAGATCTATTGCTGATTTTTATTAATAACATGCAGCTAAATCGAGCTACAACTTTATTACTGAAACCTGACTTCAAATATGAAGTAGCGAACCTATAACTTATTTAAATATCTGGTGCTTAGAAAATCCAAAATGCGTCCAATTAGGGACACCCTAGTGTATGTAGTTAAATGTCCTGGAAACAGTTTTGTGCAAGTGAAACTCAAGTGTTTTTGTGTATCAATATCATGCATGTAGATATGTTTTTTATAGCAAATTTCATATTACTTATAGAATTATTGTTAATGAGTTTTTTTTTTTTTGCTAAGAATTAATAGTAGCGACATTGACACCCACTTTTGAAACAAGTACTTGCTTATTACATGTTTTTCTCTTAAGTAAGAGTACAAATAAAAAATATTTTTAAGTAAAATAACAAATAGATTTGAAAAGTGACTATTACGCAATGTATTCAATAAACTTGTTGTATTGAGAAAAACAAGAGTCTGCATTAAACATATGGGGTAATTCTAAAAATTTTCAAACAAGTCTGGATTTCTGGAAACTTTGATTTTATTGAAATTCTGGTTAAACATTCTACTCTTAAATGAGTATGTTATGGCGTACATTAAGCGTCAATATAAAATAAATACTTAGCATTGTTTTTTAAAAGAAAAAAATATATTGCATGCATTACGATATTCCCTCCTTAAGCAACATATAACTTATTAACAAAAACTAGAGAAATAAGGAACATAAAAAAATAATTCAATTCAACCGGAAAGTACCAGATTTTTCATGTCAAAATTGCGCAGTATGGAATTAATGATCAATTTATCAAACCAAAATTTTATGGTTTTTAAACTTGTTCAGTATTGTTAAAATATGCTGCTTTATGAATTTTTCTTTTCCATGTTATTTCAGTATTAAATTTTATTTAAACAGACAAGGGAAGTCATTTTTTTATCTCACTGTAATATAATCTTGTTTAAACACAAGAACAGCAGAAAATAAAACACATTCAATCAAGCAACGGAAACGGAAATAATTGGAAAAAATATATAATTTATATTTTTTGCAATACACAAAAACAAAAAGTTATTTACTGGTATTCTAATATTTATTTACCAAAATACACACTCGCCCATAAAGCTAACTGTGGTTCATAGAGTGAGCAATATATCTACAACAATGGCTAATATTTAAATAAGATAAAATATAAACATATTCAAAACATATATACAGTGGAAAGCAAAACTGTCTGTTTTGTTTTGCATTAATGAAGTATCGTAATTCAAATAATACCAATATAGGACTATTATCATAGATCGATGTATTTTTTTATTCAACTGAACCTTATTCTATATTATAAAACGCAAAAACTCACATAAATTACTTCAAAAAAATAAAAATATTAAAAAAAAAAATCTCTATTCGGACACTTTTGCACAGTACAAGAAATAAACATTTCACGATATTGCTGTGTTGGTTTTTTTGTTTGTTGTTGTCTCGTTATCAAACTTTTATTGCCCTATTTGTGCATTATTGTTTGACCTGTGAAGTGATTAACTTGATTCTTGAATAAAAAACTAAAAGATCTTTAAAAATGAGAAAAACGCCAACTGATATTGAAAACAATGGGATAAATTTGTTGCAAAATAATTATTCATGCTGTAAAATTGCTAAAAAAAAAAAAATAAATTTAAGTAAATCGATTTTAAAAAAAGTGTATTCTATTTTCTTCGATCTTTTTGTATGATTTTTTTATTAAATAATTTTTAAGTTTGAGGTCACTTTTTGTTTTTTATATATAAGATTTTTATAAAAGATTTCATGGTGATGACCGGCAGATGGAACGTTTGCTACATAATAAGAACATCAAGACCCCGAACAATGCTGTAAAAGAATTGATAATGATGTGAGTTCTTGAACTTTTAGATGCGCATTGAATTTAATTGGTTTAGTAGCCAGGGTGAAAAATAAAAAGCCAGCACTTTACGGTAGGAATATAAAAAAAAACGCCTTCATTTCTGCAAAACCCACAAAAATTGGACAGTAGATGACTGGAAATGCGTTATTTTAAGTAACGAAACGAAAGTCAATCGATATTAGTCTGATGGGAAAGAATACAATTGGCATAGGCCGCATGAGCGCATCATTATCTTACTTCCTTAATGCAAAACATCCGGACAGTTTTGCTTCCCACTGTATTACTTTATGAAAGTATATTTAAATATTCCTTTATTAAAGCAATTTGATGAATTTTCTTTGAAAACTTTTACATATCTTAATTATTTGGCAAAGAACGTAGAACAAATAATTATTCACAAATTACGGAGATATAAATTCCAACTTATATTATTTTTTTGTTTGCAAAAACAAAATTTTAAGAACGTTTCTATAGAAAATATAGAGCTCAGAAGCTGATAAATTTTTTATAGAAAACTTATCTCAGATGCTGAAAAAAATTCGATCAAAAACTTATATCAGATGCTGAGAAATTTTCTATAGAAAATTCGGAGCTCAAATGCCAAACATTTTCTATAAAAAACTTTACTAAGATACAGAAAAATGCCTATAAAAAATGTTGCTCAGATGTTGAGCAGTTTTCTATAGAAAACTTCAATAAGATGCTGAGAAATTTTCTATAGAAAACTTGTCTCAGATGCTGAGAAATGTTCTATAGAAAACTTATCTCAAATGCTGAGAAATTTCCATAAAAAATTCGGAACTCAAATGCCCAGAAATTTTCTATAGGAAACTTTACTAAGATACAGAAAAATGCCTATAAAAAATGTTGCTCAGATGTTGAGCAGTTTTCTATAGAAAACTTCAATAAGATGCTGAGAAATTTTCTATAGAAAACTTGTCTCAGATGCTGAGAAATTTTTTATAGAAAACTTATCTCAGATGCTGAGAAAAATTCGATAAAAAACTTATATCAGATGCTGAGAAATTTTCTATAGAAAATTCGGAGCTCAAATGCCAAGAAATTTTTTATAGAAAACTTTGCTCAGATGCTGAGAAAAATTCGATAAAAAACTTATATCAGATGCTGAGAAATTTTCTATACAAAATTCGGAGCTCAAATGCCCAAAATTTTTTCTATAAAAAACTTTACTAAGATACAGAAAATTTTGTATATAAACAATTTTTCTCAGATGTTGAGCAGTTTTCTATAGAAAACATAAATAAGATGCTGAGAAATTTTCTATAGAAAACTCACAGCTCAGATGCTGCGAAATGTTCTATAGAAAACTTGGCTCAGAAAAGTTTTCTATAGATAGTTTTCCATAAAAAATTCGGAACTCAAATGTCCAGAAATTTTCTATAGAAAACTGATCTTAGGTGCTAAGAAAAATTCGATAAAAATTTATATCAGATGGTGAGAAATTTTCTATAGAAAATTGGGAGCCAAATGCAAAAAAAAATTCTATACAAAACTTGTCTCACATGTTGAGAAATGTTCTATAGAAAACTTGTCTGAGATGCTGAGAAAGTTTCCATAGAAAATTCGGAGCTCAAATGCCAACAACTTTGCTAAGATGCTGAGAAATTGTCTATAGAAAACCTCTCTCAGATGCTGCGAAAAATTCTATAGAAAACTTATTTAAGATGCTCAGAAATGTTCTATAAAAAATTCAGAGTTCAAATGACAAGAAATTTTTTTTAGGCAACTTGTCGTACATGCTGAGAAATTTTGTATAGAAAGTTATGCTCAGTAGCACCCTAATAAATACACCTGCAGCTCTTAATAAGTTCCAGGAATCATACTAATTTGTTCAACGTTCAAACCAGAGTCCTTCATCATACAATTAAGTAAATAACCTATAGAAATAGAAACAAAAAAGAAATATAATGAAACAAACTAGTCAGGCAAGACCAAAATGCAAACCAAACATACAATACAACATAGACCTTGAAATATAAAATTGAAGACCTTTAATATTTAAGGGCTTATTGTATTCTGTTTTATTTATAGGTATTTAAATTTTTGAAATAACAATGACCACAAAGCCAGCAAAAAATTTACTAATTAAGACATGATGCCCCAAACTTAATTGTAAACTTCTACATAGTCAAATTATACTTAAACTAACTAAAACAGGACGTTTGTTAAAGATAGAATGAAATATTTTTGTTCCACCTCGTCAACCACATCCATCATCATTTTGACATCTCTAAACGGTAGTTAATGACAATTGGAAAAACTTAAATTAGGAGTGGTTAATGGTGCTGACGTCGTTTAATAAAAAAAAAGGCTCAAAATGGTGTCTTACACTGTACAACATTTTTCAAGTGATTGATTCGAGACTCAATTCTGATAACTGTTTATGAAAGTAGCCTTAAAAAGAAGTGATGCGATACTACTAACTTCAAATTAGTTTTTAAATTATTATTTGATGTAACATGACCAAACGAATGATGCAGAAGTACTTCTTTTTGGGGCTACTTTCAGAAACATTTATCAGAATTGAGTCCCGAAATCATGTGTTGTACTGTGTTAGTTAAATTATCTATGACACTTTTATGTTAATGACAATAAACTTGATTCTGGGAAATCCATCTATCTGCAATAACAATTGTTAAAAAAAAGGCAAAGACAGAAAAATAATTCTATTAAATTTTGTTCATTTTTAAACAAAAGACATATAAGAAATTATCACGAGATTTTGTACTAAAGTTCTCTGATTCGCAGTTACATATGTTTTCTATCAAAGAGAACTACAGAAAAAAATTAAATTCTATATTAAAATTAAATATACGAGTAGAAGAAAACTTATCACAAATTTTGAAAATTTTCTAGAATGATAAAAAGTTAGAAAATGTTTCTAAATAAAAAATCTGTCGTTTTGCTTTCAATAATAAATAAATCTGCTTAATTTCATTAAATTTTCCATATCCTTAATTGACAACAATTAAAAGCAATTCAATTACCATAGATTTTAGATTACAGCGGTATATACATATTTATATATTTCACATTGTTACGCGCTAAAAATAAATCACTTGGCATTTATTTTGTTTTTTATTCGTGTTGAATGTGGCACCAAACCAATATTGAAGCCTGATTAAATGCAACACATACATATTTCAAAATGTTTTTGGATTTACATAGGTATGTAGTCGTATATGGCTGCAAGTGAAGAGGACTAGAAATAGAAACTAAAATGAAAAAATTGCAGGGAGTTTGCCACACAAACGGAAACCAACTGAAACTAATCGATGAATATAAATGAATTCCGCTGCATGCTAAACAAGTGGAACGAATTGAACAATGGTGGCAATGCATCGCCATATGTCTCATGCTTGAATGCAGCTGGCACAGTGTGTTCGTAGCTGGAGAATCAACACGAATTTCCAAAACATTATTTGCCATCAGTTTAGAAAGTTTATTTCATTTTTATCGCTGTTTATATTTTTCTCTCCACTAACTTTATAAATAGCAGTATGTAATAAAATGTTGCTAATATACGCACATATGTACATGTTCGTTTGTGTATGTTAGTTGCAATTGCTATTACTACCATGTGTTGCCACATATCCAATTCACACAATTTCATTTTTAAAATGTCTCGTACGAGCATTTGTTACAAATTGAATTGAATGTTCAATCAGACTGCCTGTAATTGATGAATATGTTTTGTATATTTTGTATTTACAATAAAAGCCATTTGTTTACAGCTAAATGTCAAAACAAATTTAAATATTCATGATTAGTTTAGTTGTAGGAGTTATTTTAAATCTGTATGTAAATCATTTATATGTAAAGAATAAAACTCTCAGCAAATTCATGTAGCTTGTAGTAACAACTGTGTAAATACGTCGGCAATTAAGTTCTCTTACACGTGGCAAATAAACGTAGTATTAAAGACATTTTAAAGTGAACATTTTAAAGTGAACTGGCATGCAAAAACAAAAAAAAAAACACAATTTGGATTTTAGAAATCTTTCCTTACAGTGTAATAAATTTTATTATAACCCTGGACTACCTTCTATAGAATTTGAAATAAGTTTTATACACAAAATTTTTTAGCATCTACGATTAGTTTTCTATAGAAAATTTCTCAGGATCTGAGATAAGTTTGCTATAGAATATTTCTCAGGATCCGAAATAAGTTTTCTATAGAAAATTTCACAGCATTTGGAACAAGTCTTCTATAGAAAATATCTCCGCATCTGAGATATGTATCAACATCTGAGCTTTAAGTTCTTTATAAAAAAATTTCTCAGCATCTGAGCTCTGAGTCCTTTATAGTAAATTTCTCAGCATCTAAACTAAGTTTTCTATAGAAAATTTCTCAGCAGCTGAGATAAGTTTTCTGTAGAAAATTTATCAATATCTGAGCTGTGAGTTTTCTATAGAAAATTTCACAGCATCTGAGACAAGTTTTGTATAGAAAATTTAGCAACATCTGAGACAAGTTTCCTATAGAAAATTCCTCAGCATCTGAGCTGTGATTTTCTATAGAAAATTTCACAGCATCTGAACTGTGATTTTCTATAGAAAATTTCACAGCATCTGAGCTGTGATTTTCTATAGAAAATTTCACAGCATCTGAGCTGTGATTTTCTATGGAAAATTTCACAGCATCTGAGACAAGTTTTCTATAGAAAATTTAGCAACATCTGAGACAAGTTTCCTATAGAAAATTTCTCAGCATCTGAGCTGTAAGTTTTCTATAAAAAATTTCACCGCATCTGAGACAAGTTTTCTATAGAAAATTTCTCAGCATAAGAGATAAGTTTTGTATAAAAAATGTATCAACATCTGAGACAAGTTTCCTATAGAAAATTCCTCAGCATCTGAGCTGTGAGTTTTCTATAAAAAATTTCACAGCATCTGAGCTGTGAGTTTTCTATAAAAAATTTCACCGCATCTGAGACAAGTTTTCTATAGAAAATTTCTCAGCATATGAGATAAGTTTTGTATAGAAAATTTATCAACATCTGAGACAAGTTTCCTATAGAAAATTTCTGAGCATCTGAGCTGTGAGTTTTCTATAAAAAATTTCACAGCATCTGAGACAAGTTTTCTATAGAAAATTTCTCAGCATATGAGATAAGTTTTGTATAGAAAATTTATCAACATTTGAGACAAGTTTCCTATAGAAAATTTCTGAGCATCTGAGCTGTGAGTTTTCTATAAAAAATTTCACAGCATCTGAGACAAGTTTTCTATAGAAAATTTCTCAGCATATGAGATAAGTTTTGTATAGAAAATTTATCAACATTTGAGACAAGTTTCCTATAGAAAATTCCTCAGCATCTGAGCTGTGAGATTTCTATAAAAAATTTCACAGCATCTGAGACAAGTTTTCTATAGAAAATTTCTCAACATCTTGGAAAAGTTTTTTATAAAAAATTTCTCAAGTTTTCTATAAAAAATTTCACAGCATCTGAGACAAGTTTTCTATAGAAAATTTCTCAACATCTTAGAAAAGTTTTTTATAGAAAATTTCTCAAGTTTTCTATAGAAAATTTCTCAGCATCTATAATAAGTCTATAGAAAATTTCTCAACATCTGAGTTCTGAGTTTTTTTTTTTCTTTCAGCACCTGAGACAAGTTTTCTATAAAAAAAATTATCAGATACTTTCTTCTTTCTTTGTTTTTTCTCAAGAAAATTTCTCATAATCTGTTTTCTGGGATTTCTGAAATATTTTATAGAAATTTTCTCTCAAACTTATGGAAATTATCTAAAACTTATAATTATGTAGATTATTTTAGACTTTAAAATATTTTCTCAAAATGAATTTAGATGCCTGTTTAGCTTACTTACTTTAAATTATAAAATTAGTTCTCTTAAAAATTTACACACTTCCTATAAAAAACAAAACTTCCGCTATTTCCCAACACACGTTTTCGTTAATTGCGGCAGTTTTCAATTTGGAAATATTGATTAATTTTACAAAGCCATGTTGTACAGTTTCCTGGTATCACATTTTTGCAAATGAATTTGAATTTTAAATTATGCAAAGCACAAGATTAAAACTTAAAATATTTCCAAATATTCTTAATACCCTCTATAGATTGCACAAGTACGTGTCATATATATGAAGCTCAATTAGTCTTCGCATTTTCTTTGGCAAATGGAAAGTGTTGCTAAAGTTTTTTCGTAAATGAAAACATTTTTCCTATTGAAAGCTGAAGACTCATGACAAACATTTCATTGTTTTCTTAGTGTGTTTTTGCTCAATTCTTCATATTCGATTTTGACTGAATGAGTTTAACAAAAACATTATACATGTTTTTCTCTTACATACTTCGTTATTTTTGTGACACAAATACTCTCGACAACTTGTAGGCCGGCTGGTAAAAAGTAGTGTCAGTATTTGTTATTGTACACATCGACAGCTCAATTCCAAAACATGCTAAGTCTAAAAAGTGAGTTTTGCAGGAAAAGCTCCTAAAGTTTACAGGCGTTAGCTAAAAAAACCATAAGAGGTAGAACTTAATTGTTTATAACTATTGATTGGACTAGTCAATCACAACCAAAATTTGACAGAATTTAAGTTGAAAAAATCTAAATTCAAAAACGCAAAAAAAATTAAAAACATGCTAAGTCGACATAGCATGGTTTGGAATTGAACTGTCGACTTAAGCTGTATGTATGTACATACTTAGGTGTCAAAATGAAGTCAACACTAGTAAAAGCGACAGACTCCTCTGCACACATTATTACAACACTTGAATGATTTAGTAACGATGTCACAGTGTGACAATTGTGCTAACTATAACAATGTTCTGAAGTATTGTAACTAGGGAGACCCTCGATCAGAATTCAGTGCATATTATTGAAACCGAGACTAGAATATTCTGATTATAAAAAGTTACCTTAAAATGCTAAGGACACAATTTGGCTTCAAAACATTTCCAGCATTCGTTTTTTCGTGTCTAGTTAAAAAAATTCCTAAATTGGGTATTACCCTAAATGATGCGTTTATCGTAAGATTCTATATTACCAACAGTTGATGTATTGTGTCATGATGATGTTTTTGGCATACGACAACTATAACAACAAAGTATCTCTCTCCAGCTTTATATCGCATACAATTTTAATGAGCTGAATGAGGTTCTAAGCAGACATGGCTTGTAATAATGTCAACTGAAGCATATGCAAGGTAAATATCCGACAATGGAAAAGGATGTCACTAAAACAGTTTTTGCAAAATCCTAAATGAGAAAAGAACGATGTGACAATATGTTTATGGTTTATAAATTATCTACATAATCATAACTTAATTTTTAGCTTTAATCAACTAATAAAATTTAATATTTCAAAATTGTTACACTTACTTATAAAAACTTTGTTATACATACATACATACATACACAGAAAAAAATTAAAATTGATTTTCAATTAAAATATTCGTATATTTAATTAAACATTTAATTGAAAGTGGACCGATGAAGGAATTTGTAGTATCAATTAAAATATTTTGTAAAAATTTAATTAAAAGTAGTTTTAATTAAAAAAAATATTATATTATTTAATTGAAAATTGTTTTTCAATTACAAACTTAATTGATATGCTTAAAATTTATATTAAAAATCAATTAAGACTCAATTAAAAGTTTAATTAAAATTTGTCGGGCAATAATTTTTTCTGTGTACATAAATATTTGAAATTTTATTTTGGTTGTAGCAGATTTTATTGTTTCTTGTTCATGTTTACAACACACCGAAACCATATGGTCACACACCACAATATTTTTAACACAAAAAAGGCCACAACAACAAATGAAAATACAAAAAATTTTATTAATTTTTTCTTTTACAATTTCCACAATTTAATTGCTTTAATTTGCAAAGTGTTTAAGTGTTTTAATAATTTATTGTTTCACAGCAGGCCAATGCTTTGCAAATAATATGAATTTTTATATTCTGAAATGTTGCCAACAAAATGTTTATGGAATTATCGAGTATGTTTTTGCTTAAAACTGTTGTGTTTCAGCAAAACTTTTCCCCAAAATTTCCGGCTAAATTTCATTGGAAAATTAAGTTGTAAACTAGACAATCGTGATGTGTATGTGACCAGAACACAGAAAATTCATTTAAAATAGACGTCAGAGCCATAAACCAAGGAAAATACACATGTCAAGTGGGCCACAGCAGGAAGTGAACTTTAAAGGAGGCATATAACTGCAATAAACAGCAACTTGTTCTTTTAAAGTACAACTAGCAATGTTAAAGCATAACAATTTAAAATATTAAATATATACATAATAATAAAGCTATTTAGTTTTGAACAAAAATATTAAAGACAAAAAAAAAACACTGGCCGCTAGCCAAACAAAACCGTCGCAGTGTGTAAAGAGGCAAAAGCAAGAGAAATATTAGCTTTTGCCTCTTTACACACTGAAAACTGAAAATAATGCCCACAAACAGCGTTGTCAACTTTGAAATTTCAAAACGCACCAAAATGGCGAAAAAAAGCGCACCATTTACAAAAAAAAAACGCACCAAGTTATTGTTTCAAATATTTGTTGAATTAATTTGAATTTTTTTAATATCATAAATTCTATAAAAAACTTTTTATCAACGATTATATAATTATTAGTAAAAGCAATAATAGTAAAAGTATTTTTTTTTATAAGTGAGCTAGTAAAGATAAAATAAGCATTTAACCACTCAAAATTTAATTCACAATATGATATTCGGAACTAAAGTACTAATTGCTAAAAAAGCTAATTTCAGTACATATTTGGTACTTTTTTTTATATATGTTTTTATTTTCTAGTTAAAGTACTTCTATTTGATTTTTTCCAATAAAATTTGTTAGGATTCCACTGGTACTCTAACCCTGGTTGGTCGTCTACAGTTCAGTAGACCAAACCATCAGTTTATACAAGAATTTTTATTTACATGTTTAAAATGTTAATTTGATTTTCAAAGAAAGATTTTTGAAGAATTTGATTTCATTTATCATACATTCATATTTAAAATACATGTTTTCATCGTTTAGATTTCATGAGTTATGAATTATTAAAAAACTGCAATTAAAAATTAGTAAAAATAAAGATTTCATTTCACATTTTCGAAAAAATTAAAAAAATGCACCGAAATACACAAAAAAATTTTTTGCAGTATTGAATGAAATGGTACCTACTCAAACAGGTGAATTTTATTGTAGAAAGTTTTTTTCGCACACTGAAACAAAAAGTTGTGTTGAATTTGCTTTGGTGCCACCAAAAATTAAAAAGCGCACAAAAAATTAAAAAAAAGCGCACCGCGCACCAACTAAAAAATTGTTCGCACCAAAAAATTTAAAAAAAACACCAAAAATGGTGCGAAACGCACCAAGTTGACAACGCTATCCACAAAGTGTCTGACTATTAAAAAGTTGTGTTTGTTTTAACTGACATTCAAGTGGTGGGTAATTTTTGTTTTTGATGTGCGTTTTATTGGATTTTAATACAAATTTATTGTTTTTGTAAGTGTATGTTATAAAAAAGAAACATAATTTTATTTTTTTAGCAATTAATCATTTACGCACAAGAATAAACAAATCAATAAAAAATCTTAAAACTATTTAAGCTGACTACTATGTAGCTACCCAGCATACCATTCTAGGAGCGCTCCGAAAAAGGAGTCAGAAAATAGTCCAACAAAAGAGCATTTTCGGAGCGCTCCGAAAAAAGTAGTCAGAAAAGAGTCCATCTAAAGAGCATTTTCGAAGCGAAAGAAAAATTTGCGTGTTACTGTCCTGAGTCGGCACGCAGTATGACTCAGAAATTTCACTTAATTATGTGTGTACCAAAGCGTTGTTGTCATGTTATTTGTGCTTTGAACAAAAAAAAAAAACATAGCTGTACCACACAAGAATGATAAAAACAAAAAAAAAACTCATAAAAAACTCTTTTCTGAGATTATCTAAGAGCTCATTAAGGGCCCAAAAAACCCTCATAAAAGACTGTTTTCTGACATTATCTAAGAGCTCTTTCTGACGGACCATTTTCGAATGTAATGACCCTCTTTTCTGAAGGTTTTCGGAGCAATTATGATTGTTTTTTGGGCTCATAAAGAGCGTTAATGCTCCGAAAAAGGTGTCAGAAAAGGCTCTTTTCGGACTTATATGGCTTGCTGGGTAACTTTAAGCTGACTACTGTGCTGATGTTGTGTTGTTTGAACTAGAACTGAATAAGAACTGAACTAGAACTGAACTGGAGCTGAACTAGAACGAACTAAAACTGAACTATGCAGAAGCTTTAGCTGAAAATGTTAATTAGTGTTTGCGCCCATAATGCAATTTGATACATTGTGTTCTTGTGTAGGTGTCCTGTCTTCCTTAAATTTTCAACTTGTTGCCATCATCATGCATTCATAAAGTTTTAAATAAAAATCCCCACATCCTCCAACATTGCTGTTGGAAGTGCAAATCTATGAACTCTGTATCTGTGCATATCCAATATAATCTTTATAATCATACAGTATTCGTTTAACTTTTAATGTTTGCTTTAATATTGCTGAATTTGAGCAGTAGTTTCTATTTATTTCCACTAAAGAACATATGGGTATTTCCATGAAATGGTCCACCGTGACTTAAAAAATCACAATGCGAGCATTTAAGGAAAAAATTAAATTAGATTAATTGTAGTATATTTTTATTTCTCATTTTTGAATAAAAGTTTAATTTTTTGGTAAAAAAAAAATATATATTCATACATATATATTCATACATATATAAAATTACTAAAATATGTATGAAAGTAAAAAGTGTCACGTGCGTAATGTAACGTGCGTAATCAACAAATTATTTTTTTCTTAGCAAATTTATGCATAGTTGTTTTTGAACAAAGCATGATTATAAAGGTCCATTATTAACCTTTATAAAAACATTTTTTTCGAAATAAAAATTTCCTACAATTCGCTTAATTTCGCACTTTTTCTTACGGCTCTAAAAGGCACTTCCATTTTTTGTCACGTGCGTAAGTCAAGTTTGATTGCATGGAACTTGGGTACCCAGTGCTCAATTTTCCAATATATATACTTTTTGAAAAGTCTCATCACATACAATGAACGATTCTATAATTCCATTCTAAAATTCCAATCCTTTTCCATTTTCACAATATTCAAAGACAATTAAACGTATACAAATGTCGCGTGCATAACCATGGAAACACCCATATACAAACTGAAGCACTTAAAAAATATTTACTTCTAGACTGATGTATTTACAAAAACCCTTGAGTATTTTTTTTTTGTAGTTTCATCATCCAAAGTACATTTTAGTGATAGATACAGGCATTGTAAGTGCCATAAGAGCATCTTCTTGTACTTGAATGTATTTAAATATGTGAATAAGATTGTTTGTTAAATATGAAAAGATTTTATATACAGAGACATATATATATTTAAAAAAGTTCGTGTATGGTAGTATACATACATATGTTTGCAGAGATATAAATATATATGTATGTACATACATACATATGCTTTTTAATTTGCAACATATTGTATGCCAGTATCAAATCTCATATGTGAGATGGCACTATTGGGAGCTAGTTTGAAGACAGGCAAAAGTACATAAACAGCTAAAGAATATCTAGTATCATCTAGAAACAAATCGTTTAAAATTTCATACTTTTCGTTTTGTTTTTTTTTTAATTGATGTAAGTTTTTTACCCACACCACTGTTTTTAAGGAGTTTAGCGAATTTACTGAAACACAGACAAACGTTCAATTACTCATATATATATCATGTATGTATGTATGTATGTACATGTAGCTTTATTAAATTAAATTAAATGGAATTTAATTTAATTTATTAAAATGTCATAAAGGTACTAGGGCAAATAGTTTTCTTCCTTTTGTCTAAACAAAATTTAAACGTGGCATGTCATACTGGAGTTAAAACTTGTAACAGCAAAAGACAGCTCGGGTATGTTTTTTATATTCAATTTGATATATTTTCGCCACCATTTAAGTTATCGACTTGAAATTTTGAATATGCTCCTAAAATATTGTTTTTTAATTATTGAAAAAAAAACTATTTAAAAAAAATTTTTTTTTGAGAAAAATTCACATGCGGTTTATGGAAATTATCCTCTAAATACACAACCGGCATACCCGGGTAGGCGCAGAACAAGTCAAGCAATTTTTGTATTTAAAATGCAAAAATAGGTACATAGTTGTATGTATGTTTAGTTTTAATAAATTTCAATATAATTTTTCATTTTACATTTCTTTAAAAAAATGCATCTGGTTGTAAAAAAGGACTAGAGATACAGAAATTCATAAATTCAATTTTTTTTTTACATATATTGTATATTTAGTTTGAGCATGTATAGCAAATTGTCACGTATGGTACCGGATTTTTGTATTCTTTGCAAGCTTTTCTTGTAGATCTGCTTTTAGCATACTCGTATATGTAGCAATTTTGGTTGTTTTCCTTTATGTTGTATATTCTCCAAGACATTTGTCCATGTTGTCAACTCCATCTTTGCTTTTGTTGTAATCCAGAATCATTATGGGCTTTTGCTTTTACACCTCCAACTCTGATATTATAATGAGATATAGATAGAAGCACAGCCTATCTTTTTTTTTGGAATATATGAGGAATATATAAATCCAAAAACAGAAGATTCCACAAACTGATTCTTTTCGGACTAGAAAATTCAGCTGGAACAAATGTTCGCCATTTGTTGACGGTACCCAAGATAGACAAGTTATAGTCAACATGAAAGAAGATGCTAAATTGGAACTTGTAAACAAATTGCCATATACTTATGATGTTTTTTCCACTTCCAGGAAAAAGTACTAAAGGCACCATGAATTATTGGTTAGAAACAACTAGCTGTTAGCCAAGTTCATTTCTTAGATTATTGTTATACAAGTTTCAAAACATGTCCATTTGTGGAGGTTTGCGAAAACGTTAGCCAAAGGCTCGTTAATAATAATGTACACAAATCCTTTAATTTGTTTTAAAAAAAATACTCTAAAATATTGTAAAATATTGTGTAGCTGTTTAAGGAACCAGTAATTGAAATGAAATTATATGGCTAAGAATATGGAGTTTGGATATAAATCTAGCACTTCTTAAATTTTACTCTTTCTACATCCGAACAATTCGAAAAGTTTTTTTACTAACAACTCGACTTTCAGTTTCAACTGCACACAGAGCAAAACTATAGTTGTACATGTTTTGCACAACAATGTCAACATTTTTACAAGTTGTTAACCATATTATGATTACTGTAATTATTCATATGATTGCGGTAATCATAATATGGTTAAGTGACGATTCTGATGATTACTACAACCATATATACGATGTTTATGATGAATCCACTTATCATAATTTGTTGTTCTTTGATTATGATAGACAACAACATGGTATAATTTTTCATTGTAAAACTGATCACCATTAACATTACATAATTGCTATTATCATATATATGATTGCTATAATCATGTGAATGGCAAGTTAACTTATTTGTATGGTTGCAGAAATCATACAAATAATTAAAGTGATCATAATATTTAAAAACAGTATTAAAAATGTTGAAATAGTTGTGGTGAACATGTACAACTTTTATTTTTTCTCTGCGTGTATAAAATAATGAATGCAATTTGCATAATTTTACTCAAAGATGAAGTTTATTTAAAATTAAGCACAGCATAATATTACTACATATTTCAAATAATCGTTTTAGCGAAATATTTTATATACATTTTTTCGATTCGAAGTCTGCTTATGAAATTTTAATATTATAATTGAAAAAGAAAATCATAAAACCAAATGCTAATATTGACAGTCATATATGTGACGATAATTTAACTTAAGGTCTCAAAATGCAACAACATTCATGTTATGACTTTGGCACCAATTTGTTACGCTATGTGATGAAAAATATTAAATGCTCGTGTTTTCAATTTCAGTAGCTTGCATTATAAAGGGTTATTCATTTAGACCTTTTTTAATTTTAATTAAAACACTTACACAATAACTATGTAACTGAATGTCTTTATTATTATAATTGTGCAATTCACCAGTGATGTTGTATTGTCGTACGTGTTGTATGTCGTCTGAATTTACAATGGTTGTACAACACCCACGACATTTTTACATATTTTTTTTTCAAATGTTGTAAGAAAGTTTAAGTGTTGCCAAAAGTTCAATATGTAACTCAATCAAAAAATTACTGATTTTAGTAAAAAAAAAACCTAACGGTGACACTCAAATCATCAACTGATTGAAAAATTTAAAGCAAGAAAATAAATTGCTAAACAACAAATTTAATTAATTGGAGATTTTACTCTACTACTCAATTGATAAAATGTCTGCATTATATTTTTCACACAATGCTGAAATTATTTTGTTTTTGTTTCAATTGCCTTATTAAATTTATTTATTGAGTTTTGTATATTTCTTTTGATATTTTACTTCTGACATTTTAAAGGCTTGACTTTATAAACATACGACTTTGCTGAATATGGTGTTCACAATCAGATAGTTGTATCATACAATGTACAACATACAACACCACTTCTGAAGTGAGTAAATATTTGACATTTAATTTAAAAGAAAAAAATTTATTCAAATGTTGGCAATTTTTATTATTTTTTCCAGCATTTTTCGGTAGCTTGCAAATTATGACTTTTGACTATATTAACCAAAAATCACAATAAATTCATGCTGCATGTCTTACTTTTCTAATAAAAAATTATATTTTTTATAATTTAATTTAAGTAGATTTTTATCAATTAAGTCAACATAATATTCATCACCAGCTTGTAAAACTAATTTTCTCTCTATTTTTCTATATTTTTTTTTCAGAAAAATCACTTCGAAGCTGAAACTTTCTTAAGGTAAAAATTTATATTTTACTGCAAGTACTTTACTGAAGTGTAGAATTTTGTTAACTTTTCATTTAAATGTAAAATTTTGCTATGTAAATAAAAACTAAAGAGGATAAATAATTATGTTAATAAGCATTTGATATATTCTGATGTCAGCAGTAATAATTAAACTGTTTGATTTAATAGAAAACACTATTTATTGCTTTCTGATTTTGGGAATTCGTTAATTTTTAAATACAGTTTTTGTTTCTTAAGCTGTTTCTTAAGGTACGGTCACATTTGGAAAATATTTGCCGAAAAAGACGTAACCACTAAATAACATATATTTGAACTCGTTAATTTATTTAACAAAAAAAAACTTTTCTAATTTAGGCCAAAGCACAACAAATGTTTAGCTTTAATTTATTTGATGTTGTTTGATCTTGCAAAACTTTTGTAAGAGTAAATAGCGTCAAACAGATTTGTGCTAAAACATGTGGTTACACTTTTTTGAGTAAATATTTGACAAATGTAACCGTACCTTTACTTGTACACTCATTTAAATTCGCTTATTTTTTTTTATTTCCATTCAGTCTTTAGACAAATACTAAACAAATACATTTATTTACTTATTTACCTTATATAAACAATGAATTTTATTTGAAAATAGTAACCAAAAAAACTTTTAGTTTTTATTTTTCTTATCTTTTGGATCAAGCAGTCAGCTTGGCTTCCTGCAAAAGTACCCAGTATGCAGACATTCAGTCAGGCACAGTCATTCATTGGCAAAAATAAAACATATGTACATTTCACACATTTTAGGGGCATTATAAAAAAATTACAGATAAGAACATTATTATAAAATCATTATGAAAACCTGAGTTGAAAGCAAATAAGCAGCGTTGTCAATTTTGAAATTTCCAAACGCACCAAAATGGAGAAAAAAACGCACCAAGTTTAGAATTTATTTTCTGTTTAAAATGTTTATTGAATTAATTTTATATTTCTTGAATTTCATAAATTTTATATAAAACTTTTTAAAAAGAGATCAGCGATTAATAGTCAAAGCCTTTTTTTAAATAAACGAGCAAATAAAGATAAAATAAGCACTTAAACACTCAAAATTTCACTCACAATATCCTATTCGGAACTGAAGTACTAATTGGAAAAAGGAATAATTTTAGTACATAATTGGTACTTTTTAAATTATTTTTGTTTTCTATTTTATGTAAAGTCTGATTAGTTTCGAGGTTCCCTATATATGTATGAATTTTCGTAATAAAGTTGAACGATTTGTAAACGTTGTTCAGGCGTAAGTCTTTCCATTATGAAATGCCAAACAATACTAAACAAAAATAACATGACACGACTCACACGTGATCTGTCAAGAAAAGGTAATTAAAACTGCAAATAAAAATCAGTAAAAATAATAATAATAGTAAATATAAATAAGGAATTTTTCGCACAAACAATTTAAAAAAAGCACCAAAAATGGTGCGAAATGCACCAAGTTGTCAACGCTGAAATAAACAAAAATTATAATGCAGTGTTCACATAAAATCTGGTTGTATAATTGTTATAATGAAGTACAAATTGATGACATTCATTTGTTAATATTTAAGTAAACCTAAAAGAATAAATTAATTTACTTATCAACTTATTAAAATCGGTGTTTGCTGACATCATTTCAAAACTGATCTGTCATATTCCAATGACAAATAATAGAAGACACAAACGTTTTAGCAGACACTGTTTTATATGACTATTCAAAATCAAGGCTGAAGTATTGACATGAAATCACAACTGCAAATTTAACACATTAAACAAGTTTTGTAATTTGCTCGAAGTTTATGTGAACAATGCTTTATTAGCAAGTATTATTATGTTAAGTCATAAAATTAAATTGCAAAAGAACATGTCAATAAATGTTAAAGGAATTTTATTTACAATGAGAATTAAATTATAAAAGTAGTAAACTGATAAATATGAATAGAAAGTGATTTAGTTTCAAGATAAGTTATATTAGAAGTCAATGCAAGTACACGCACAGAAAAACATGGTTAGACATGGTTACGACAACTACACTGTGTTTTTTGGTAACAATATACTGTTGTGGTGCACAAATAATTGTTATTTTAATTTGATTTTAACAATATTTTAGTTACTATAAACATTTGTATGTTTATGGCAATTATAAAATTAAATATGGTTTATTGAAACATAATTATTTTAATAAAATGTTTACGACAACTATTGAATGATAACTATTCAAACGTATTATATTATTTACAACGATTTAAACTTTTAAATAACCATTAAATGATAAGTTTCTATATTTGTACTCAGTTTATGTTTAAAATGCAAACAAAATATGCTTAAAGGAAAAGACGAGACATACTTTATCATGCAACGTAGTGAGGGGAAGATAAGACGAGACACAATTGATTGTACTAGCAATTCGTTTAATTCTCTTATACGTATTACATATGTGTGTATACTCTCAAATACAAATAACAGCGATTTAGGCAATACGAATTGTGCTGTGTAACCACTGAAGAAATTTCAAGAAAGAAATTCTATCAATCTTTTCAATAAAAATTGCTTCGTGTAAATTGGGACTTAGAACAAGGCGAATTAATATTAATTCGCATGTTTTAGAAAACCAAAACTAAACACCGCTAAATACAACAGCAGCAATGGAACTGTTGAATACACAATAGCACAATTCACAATATTGTGCTAATGGTATTGCATCATTGCATTTGCAAAAACATTTAGCATATTTTTGCTTTACACTAACAAAATACACAGCAAGAGCAAAACTATGAAGGAATTAATTTTTATTGATATTTTCATAAAAACCATAAATTTTTGATATGAATAAGAAGTGATCACAGATTGAGCTTATTTTCTTCAAAAACTCAGAATTTACAAAGTTATGAAGGATTTTAGTTTCATTGACGTTTTCATACCAAATATTTATTTTTGATATGATTTCTGGATTCCTTTTAATTGCCAAATAAAATCGTCAATAAGTTTAAAGCAAATATAACATGCCTTTATTTATTCAAATGTACACAAAAACAATTTCAATAAAAAAAGTAAAGTTTAAGTAAACTTTGATGTTTATTCAAGGACACAAAATATACAGAGGTGCCACGACACGGAAGACTATCTTTTATATTTATCTCTTTCATTCAGAACTGAAGTTGTTTATATTTTTGTAAAAAGAAATAGATATTTTTTCTTTAAGAACTTCTTTCAAAATCAAAGTTGTTAGATATTTTAAAAGTTTTTTCGTTCTCCTGTAAAATTGCAGTTTTTGAAAGAGGTTGTTTTGTCAAAAGTTCACAGATATTGAATAAGTACCAATTTCATACTAATTTTTTCTTTTTAGCAATTAAAACCCCTAATTTATATATCTAAAAAGTTGTCCACCTATTCTATATTTTATCTTTATTTTGAGAGCAATTCTAATATACATATATTTACACAATTTGTAAAAAGAAGTACTTAATTTAATAATAGAATTATTTACTTTGAAAGATAATTATTTTACGAAATACTATAGATTTTTCTATTATATCTTTTAAATACATGAAAATAAACATTATTACTTCAAATGAGTAAAAGTTATTTTCAATATTTTAATATAACACTTAAAAATTTGCATTAAAAAGAGAACTTCTTATTTCTTTTTATTAAAGATTTGTTAGTACAATTACAAATATATATATGTGTATATGTATGTATATATATAAAAATTTTAATTGCATAAAAAACTTACCTTAAATACATATTAAATAAATTTATTACACATCTTTAAATTAAACGCCCGTACCGATTTCCGTTTTATTTACACTATTTATATAATTGAAAACTCTACCACACACAAATATCAAAAACACTACTTCATTTCCTTCATGAAATTTACTTTTTCTTGCTCTGCTTTTATTATTTTAATTTTGCTCTTATTTGCTCTTATTTGCTCTTATTTGCTCTTATTCGCTCTTTATATTTTTACTACCAACACACAAAACAACAACACATTTTAATACACAGCATTACGCCACATCAATTTTAGATATACACAAAATCATGTGCAAAGGGCTTTTGTATAGAAAAACAACAATAACAATTGAATACAACAGTTAAATACAACAACAACAACAATAGAATTATTGCAAACCCAATGATTTATGTAGGAATGTGATGATGGCTATTTTTTCACTGATTTATTTGAATAAAATCTTGATTTTAACACTGATTCTTATAAAAGTTAATTACTTTATTATTCAATTACATTAAGACGTTTATTATTTCATTAATTTTGCAAAATTTACTACACTTTAACTATATATAAAAGGCATTAAAAGACGAAGCGAAATTAAGAACAACAGTTTTAAGAGACGTACGCGTTGAAACTAAAGATTTATTTGACTACTAGTGCAGAGTTGCCAATGATTTGGGCGTTTATTAGACGAAAGGTGTTTATTAATGAAGTTATTTGTGTTTTTGGTCGTAAAAGGATTTAGTTAAATAGGATTTTAAATTATTTGCAAATGCACACAGGTAGTTATTTAAAAATAATTCAATTATATACATATTTATTAACAGCCTTTTAAAATCATTTGGATAGACATAATAACACTTTTTTGAATATATAACAGATGGACAACCAAAAGTTTTAAATTAGATTAAATTCTAGTTTATAAGCGCCAGTCCGAATCGAAGGGTATATATATGTTTGTCATGCCGTTTGTAATTTCCACAATATAATTTTCCGACCCTATAAAGTATATATATTGTGGATTCTTATAGATAGCGGGGTCGATTAAGCCATGTCCGTCTGTCTGAGTGTTGAAATCATTTTTCTGAAATCCCCAGATATCTTCGGGATCCAAATCTTCCATAATTATGTCAGACATGTTTTCGAAAAGTTTGATATTTAAAATCAGCAAAATCGGTTTAGGTCAACCAAAGTTATGGACCTATATGTGAGACAACCTCCATAAAAATTTGATATTTTTTTTTTTTATATTTTATTGCAATATTTTGAAATATATTGCAGATAATATCATGCAATTTAGTATACATTGTTTTTATGACAAAAGAAAAAAGTGTGCGGAAAATAGTAAGAATCGGTCCGTGATTTCTCATAGCCCCCATACAAAAATTTTCCCGAAATATTTTCTCAATTATACATAAATGCCTATAAAACTGAAATATCAATACAAAATTCAGCAGGAATAAGTTTAATACAAAAAGAAATCGTAAAACGAAATTTTTTTAGTTCGGTCCATGTTTGTCTATACACCCCATATAAAGTCCACTTCCAAAATTCAGTTAAATGCGTATAAAACAGATATCAATAATGTTAAATCGCTAAAGTTTGACAAAAATAATATCTATAGGCAAATAAATTGTTGTACAAAATTTTATGGTGGTTGGCCCAGAATTGGTCATAGCTCCTATACAAGGACCACATCTGAAAAAGCCATTTATCACTATATATATTGTATAAATATCGGTACCAACTTAAGACGTTGCATAGATCATTTACATATACACAAAAATCATACCACAAAATTTTGTTAATTTCGGTCTATTTTTAACCGTATGCCCCATATAAAGCCCTATTCCGAAAATCACTTTACTCTTCATAAAACTCTTATAAATAAGGGTACCAATTCACAATTTTACACGGATCATTTACATACATGCAAAGTCACTAAAACCGACTTGTTCCAGAACTTCTTTTTGAAACGTCAAAATTGTATACTTGCCACTATTGCAATGGTGCCAAATAATGTATCGTGGTGTCGTGGGGCATACGCATCTTGAATATGATACTGTACATGCGCAAATAGAAAAAAAATCCTTCGGATCTATTGAACATTCACACGATTGGACAAACTTAATATCGACGACCAATTATATTGTTCATGAATTAAGACAAGAGGATTTATTCGATTTTCGTTTACTACTAAAGGACAAATATATAACTTCCATGTATAGCATTTCAGGTATAATTTTAAAACCTACATTCTTTTCAACACAATATTATTTTTTTAATCTTCTGATTTTTAGATGAGAAGTTTGATTGAAAAAACGTTCGATGACTCGTGTAAACAGTAAAATTTCTTCAAATTTTATTTATTTATAACTATTAATAACTATTAAATAAATAAATTTTGACGAATTTTTGCTGTTTACACGAGTTTGAAGCATTTTGAAGGAGATTTCAATCGTGTAAATCTAGCTTAAATTAATTTTTTATTCTTAACTTTTCTGAAAATCTGTTGGCATTAGAATATAATTATTGAAATCTTCACTTCAATTTAGTATTTAAATTTAACATTAAGCTTTCACCTTTCCACCAAATATTTCAAAATCAAAGTTGTCAGATATTTTAACAGTTCGTTCTCCTGTAAAATTGCAGTTTTTGAAAGAGGTTGTTTTGTCAAAAGTTCACAGATATTGAATAAGTACCAATTTCATACTAATTTTTTCTTTTTAGCAATTAAAACCCCTAATTTATATATCTAAAAAGTTGTCCACCTATTCTATATTTTATCTTTATTTTGAGAGCAATTCTAATATACATATATTTACACAATTTGTAAAAAGAAGTACTTAATTTAATAATAGAATTATTTACTTTGAAAGATAATTATTTTACGAAATACTATAGATTTTTCTATTATATCTTTTAAATACATGAAAATAAACATTATTACTTCAAATGAGTAAAAGTTATTTTCAATATTTTAATATAACACTTAAAAATTTGCATTAAAAAGAGAACTTCTTATTTCTTTTTATTAAAGATTTGTTAGTACAATTACAAATATATATATGTGTATATGTATGTATATATATAAAAATTTTAATTGCATAAAAAACTTACCTTAAATACATATTAAATAAATTTATTACACATCTTTAAATTAAACGCCCGTACCGATTTCCGTTTTATTTACACTATTTATATAATTGAAAACTCTACCACACACAAATATCAAAAACACTACTTCATTTCCTTCTTGAAGTTTACTTTTTCTTGCTCTGCTCTGCTTTTATTATTTTAATTTTGCTCTTATTTGCTCTTATTTACTCTTATTAGCTCTTTATATTTTTACTACCAACACACAAAACAACAACACATTTTAATACACAGCATTACGCCACATCAATTTTAGATATACACAAAATCATGTGCAAAGGGCTTTTGTATAGAAAAACAACAACAAATAACAATTGAATACAACAGTTAAATACAACCACAACAACAATAGAATTATTGCAAACCCAATTATTTATGTAGGAATGTGATGATTGATGGCTATTTTTTAACTGATTTATTTGAATAAAATCTTGATTTCAACACTGATTCTTATAAAAGTTAATTACTTTATTATTCAATTACATTAAGACGTTTATTATTTGATTAATTTTGCAAAATTTACTACACTTTAACTATATATAAAAGGCATTAAAAGACGAAGCGAAATTAAGAACAACAGTTTTAAGAGACGTACGCGTTGAAACTAAAGATTTATTTGACTACTAGTGCAGAGTTGCCAATGATTTGGGCGTTTATTAGACGAAAGGTGTTTATTAATGAAGTTATTTGTGTTTTTGGTAGTAAAAGAATTTAGTTAAATAGGATTTTAAATTATTTGCAAATGCACACAGGTAGTTATTTAAAAATAATTCAATTATATACATATTTATTAACAGCCTTTTAAAATCATTTGGATAGACATAATAACACTTTTTTGAATATATAACAGATGGACAACCAAAAGTTCTAAATTAGATTAAATTCTAGTTTATGAGCGCCAGTCCGGATCGTTATTTTTACTAAAGGTTATGCTTAACATAATGTTATAGTTTGCTTTTGTAAGCGACCCATAGATCCTGAGATATGGGCATCCAAATTTCGAATATTTAATATGTTGTACTTTTGTAATTTTTTATGCAGTTTGGTAAAACATACATATTCTTCATTTGACACATTTTTAAAACAACTTTTACATAACACGTATATAATTCTTAAATTTTTAAATTCATTGGGGTGAAAATTAAAAATATTTTTTTTTTAAATTTCAGTATCACAGATTGAATAATATATAATAATAATATGTATATTAAATATTAATAATATTATTGTCAAGATTTTGAGCCTTTCTTTTTTTTAAAGAGAAGTAACACTCAGGCAATTAATATGCCTATATATAATTGCGTTACTTTCTTTTGAAAGGGGATAGATAGTAGAAGAAAGCTATGCATCACAACTCTGCCATTGCGCATTATGTACCTTACACCCAGTATATATGCATTATACAGATTTTCAGACATGAGATAGGAGAAATTACCTATTATGTCATTGCCATGACTTCCGTCAATATAAATATTATGTATGAATTATAAACTTTATCTCGATATAAATATTTTTAAAAGATTTATGGAGGTTAACGTGAATTACGGGCATAGTGTTATATGAGAGTTTTGACTAATTATGGACCGACCATTATAAAATTAGGTGTCATCATTATTGTATATATGAAATTTATTTTTGTTGAATTTTATTTGGATACCAACATTTTTGATATATTATATGTATATATACAAAACATATTTGTGTTCAATTTTATTCGGATAACAACATTTTTAAGAGAGTTATGCTGTTTTAAGAGATTTTCGGAAGTGGGTCTTATATGGTAGCTACGACTAATTATGGACCGATCATCATAACCTTCTACCATATTATATGTATACATATATACAAAACATATTTGTGTTCAATTTTATTTGGATACCAACATTTTTGATAGAGAGTTATGCTCTTTAAAGTGATTTTCGGAAGTGGGCCTGATATGGGAACTATGACTAATTATGGTCCCATCATCATAAAATTCGTGAAATATCCTCATATGCATAAAAATCACGGTTCCAAAATTTAAGAAGATCGGCCAATAATTTGTCATAGCTGTCATATAAGAACCATTTCCGTAAAACAAATAAATCCACAAAAATGTCTAATAAATATCGATATCGAACCAACTTTTATACAGATCAGTAATTTTAATCCAGAAATCATACTAATATCAGTTATACGGAATTATGCTACTTGATTTTGTCAATTATTAGCAATAGCTTCCGAATTAAGTCCACTTCCGAGCATACTAAACAACCATGCAACCCTTGTAAATAACGCTATTGAGATGAAATTCAACCAAAACAAGCCTCAAATATGTAGAAACCACATTAGTGGATACTGGATTTAGAAGTTATCAGTTCATAAGTGGGCCACTACTACTATGTCACCCATAAATATTTTCTAAATAATATTATTGAGATCAAATTCAACCAAAGGAAGCCTCACCTTATATTTTATACTTTTTTATACTCTCTTTCTTAACTTGTTGTGAATATGGAAAAATGTTCTTTTAATTTTATAAATTATTAAATTACACTCAAGATTATTATGAAAATCTGACAAAGTCTGTAAATTACAGTAAAAATCTGTAATTACATCAATTGTAAATGGTTAAAATTACATAAAATTTCAAATTATTTAACATAAATTATGTTGGTCGTAGAACTGTCTTTCAAACAATATATTAAATACTAAAATAATCTAATCCTAAAACCTGTGTATTTTCTGTATTTCTTAAAACGTTTAGGTGTAGGGTATTAAAGATTCGGCACAGCCGAATATAGCACTCTAACTTGTTATTATGTTTATTATTCTTGTTAAATGTATATTAAATATTTATTTAAGGCTATAATTGTATATTTGATGTTGGCTTTTTAAGTTTCTTATTTTTCTTCTTTGTAAATATTTGTTGAAATGAAATGAATGCCTTAATATCTGTCTAGAATTTGTAATGACTTTAAAGATTTAGTTTTCTTATAAATACTGTATGTATGTATTCTTTATATGTATGTATAATTCACAAAGTCTATCTGCATATGTAGGTATATGCAAACAACATGCATTTGCTTAAATAATGGCAAATATAATAAAAGTATATTTAACTTAATTACCAACAATTATTATGAAAGAAATGCAAAACAACAAATGACACAAATTACGTCTTAAAGTGGTTGCAAAAACATAAATGTTTTTATAAGATTGTTGCAACTGTAACTGAAACTGAAACTAATAACAATAGAGAACTAAATTAATTATTATTTTATTATTTTTATTATTGCTCTCCAGGTTAACTCTAGAAATGTTTGGAATTTTAATTTGCTGGCAGAAATTTATCGTAGTTTTAGTAAATTTTAATTGATCCGTGCTAATGTTGTTTCTATTTTGGTATATAACGTTTACTAAACAATTTGCTTGAAATGTGTTTTTGTGGCCAAAGAAAAAAATTGGTACACGAAACCGACTTCCTCTGGACGATTCATCAATTTTAATTCTACCCAACCAATCAAAATGAAAATAAACTCGGTCACAAATTTCGTCGATAACATAATCAACATGAGCCACGTATAAATTCAGAAACGAAAACATCCAGAGAATCAGACAAGTAAGAAAGTATAGTCGGTCAAGCCCGACAATATAATACCCTACACCTAGTATGTATATGTAAATATAAAACATTTTTTCAGAAATAGGCGTTATATGGGAGATATCACCTATTTTGGATCAAAATTCAGTGTCATGATTTCTGTGAATATAAATATTATATGTGTTAAACTTTGTCTCGATATAAATACTTTTAAAAGATTTATGGAAGTTAAAGTGAATTACGGAGAGGGTCTTATATGGGAGTTTCGACTAATTATGGACCGACCATTATAAAATTAGGTGTCATTATTTCTGTATATTATTTGTGTCGAATTTTATTTGATTTATTTATTTATTTTAAGAAATTTATGCTCTTTAAAGTGATTTTCGGAAGTGGGCCTTATATAGGAGCTACGACTAATTATGGACCGATCATAATAAAATTGTACGGTATTATATGTATATATACTAAAGATATTTGTGTTCAATTTTATTTGGATGCCAACATTTTTAAAAGAGTTATATTCTTTTAAGTGATTTTCGGAAGTGGGCCTTATATGGGAGCTACGACTAATTATGGACCGATCATCATAACATTCTACCATATTATATGTATATGTACGAAACATATTTCTGTTCAATATTATTTGGATACCAACATTTTCAAGAGAGTTATGATCTTTAGTGATCTTAAGTGATTTTTGGAAGTGGGCTTTTATGGGAGCTACGACTAATTATGGACCGATCTTCACGAAATTTGTAGATATGCTTTCATTTACTACTCATCTGTAGTAAATTTTGTTTGAATACTTGCATAAATCAAAGATTTATGACCGGTAAACCCCAATTTCGGGAGGACATTTGTATGGGGGCTAGGTAAAATAATGGACCGATTTCCACCAGTTTCAAGCCCATCCATCCTTGGGCCAAAAAAATATCAAGTACCAAATTTTATCGAAATATCTTCAAAATTGCGACCTGTACTTTGCGCACAAGCTTTACATGGACAGCCAGCCAGCCAGACGGACGGACGGACGGACATCGTTAAATCGACTCAGAAAGTGATTCTAAGTCGATCGGTATACTTTAGTGTGGGTGTTGGACCAATATTTCTGGGCGTTACAAACATCAGCACAAATCCAATATACCCTTCCACTATGGTGGTGTAGGGTATAACAAATACTAAAAACACACATCATAATCAACACCATTAATAAAATCCTCAGCAAAATTACAAACAGAAATAAAGACGACGAAACGAACGAAACAATTTTTTACAGTGTACAATTTATTCCTAAACTGACAAAAAACAGAACCTTAAGGAATATAATAAACAACAAAAACATAATGATAGCTCGCAAATCCAATTCTACACTGAGGCGTGTGTTTAATAACAGAAAGAGCAAATTAGATAAAATAAAAACAGAAAATGTTGTTTACGAAATTACATGTAAAGGGGACGAAAGCGATCAATGTTAGAAAGTTTATGTACGGCCTACAAGACGCATGTTGGGAACATGAATAGCAGAACATGAAGCAGACGTAAGAAAGGGAAAAGAATTAACTGGACTCTCACAACACCAAGAAGAGAGCGGCCATACCGTTGATTTTAAGAGTGTAAAAATACTTGACAATGAGAAATCCGAAAATAAGAGATACACATTGGAGAGCTTGAGAATACAGGAACGACTATTGAATACTCTCAACACAAAAGAAGATAGAAATAATACTAAGCTCCAATACATGCCTGCAATTAATTATAAGTAATAGTTCTGTGATATCCGTAGTTATAAGTTTGACGATTCTGTGATTTATTTTATATTTATACAATTGCAATTATTTATTCATTTATTTTAATTAACTTGGTGTTGTGTTATTCCGTTTTAATTACAATATATTTTTAGATAATGACAAATGATGTAATATAAGATAAATTATCTTAATAAAATAGCTCCTGAAGAAGTCGAAAACCCACATCGACGAAACGTAGAGCAAATTGATAAAGTAAATTGTTTCATTTACATCATTTAAAGAAGAAAATATAATTGACCGAAATTAGCCCGTAGAAATAATATCCAAACGTTAATAGAAATCTGTAATTGGTCATAAATATAACCTAAAAAAAATGTTGATAGGCTTATTTGTTTAACTGATTAATGAGGTTTAACAAAAAATTTCATTTATTTGGATAGAAAATCGAGGCATCGTGGAATTTTCCATGATAGCAAATTCTTATGGAAATTTGGTAACATTTTAGATAAGGGCGATTTCAATTCAAATAATTTTATTACAAAACAAGTTGAGTGCTATATTCGGCTGTGCCGAATCTTTAATACTCTCCACATAAATATAATGAGATTTACAAAAACTATGCTGTTGTTAGAAACAGAATATCATTATTCAGTATTTGTTATTTAGATTTAGTGTAAATTTTATTAGTATTTTATATATTGTTTGGCAAAAAAATTTGCGCACAGTATAATTGATTTCAAATGTTTATACCCTACACCACAAGAAGATCTAAAAATCTTTTTAACGAACTTAAATCTTTTACAAATGTTTGCTTGGCAATAAAATTCAACACATATAAGTTTTATATACACAAAAGTCATGTCAAGTCAATATTAGTTGACATATATTGTAACGATAGGTCCATAATTAGTCATAGGTCTCATATAAAAATCAATGAAAATCACTTTATCTTGTATAATAGTTTTGCAAGTGTATATAAGGAGATCAAATTTAACATAAAACTGCACAGAAATCATGTTAATAAGTTTAATGATGATGATCGGCCCATACTTCATTATTATTTTTTTTTTTAAAGAGAAGTAACACTCAGGCAATTAATATGCCTTTATATAATTGCATTACTTTCTTTGGAAAGGGGATAGATGGAAGAAGTAAAGGTGGTGAAAGTAGAAGAAAGCTTTACATCACAACTCTGCAATTGCGCATTCTGTTTGTTTTAGTGCAGCATTGCAGCGCCTCTGGTGATGAGTAGGCGCATTAATGTTAAAGCTTGATTTTGTTTTACTTCGGTGGCGTTTGAATTCTATACCACCGAAGAAGGGCGCTGTGATAAATATTACTTATGAAGGATAGAAAAGAAAACTAATAATTAGCAGAAACTTGTTGTTGTTTGAGTGACAGCTGCTGGGAAACGAACCCGGGCTACAAATACCAACTTATGCTTAATGATCAAATGCGCTAACCAATTAAGCTACAGCATCCTCAAAGGTTGAATTTTATTTCAATTACCATATTTAGCAGAATTTTTTGCATATTCCAGTTATAGTCAAGGATTTATACTTGTCTCATTCTGCAAATAAATCGTGTAACATAAAGTGATTTATTTTAACGCACAATAAATGTAGTACCAAAAAGCCCTACGATACTGATTTTGGCTTTAGAAAACGTCAAAGTTGTCACCTCTATATACTCTGTGGTTATTCACGGAAGTAAAGATTGTATGGAAGCAATAGCCAATTATGGACCAATTTTCAAACAAGTAATTGTTACATACTTATAACTGATCTGTGCAAAATTTCGGTTCGATATGGAAGAGTTTTCGAGTGTAGTCCTCATAAGAGAACTATTACCTATTACGGGCCAATTATCATGTAATTCTACACGATGATTTATATGTATATACCAATTCTTTGTGTTGAGTTTCAACGTACTAATGATTTTTATAAGAGATAACCTACGTTCATATATGAAACGATCGTTATAAAATTGGGTATGAATATTTCTATGTATGTATGTATTGATTATATTTGTCGAATTTAAACTTGCTGCTGAAGGCTATAAAATCAAGATTTAACATTAATGCGCCTACTCACCACCAGAGGCGCGGCAATTCTACATTAAAAACAAACATAATGAGCAATTGCAGAGTTGTGATATAGAAAGCTTTTTTCTACTTTCACCACCTTTACTTCTTCAACTTATCCCCTTTTCAACAAAGTAACGCAATTATATTAATTGCCTGAGTGTAACTTCTCTTTAAAAAATATATATATTATATTCCGGAAAGACATTTGTATGAGGACTATTTGCAGCAGGACTTGTCTTTCTATAATACAAATAAAATGTTCAAAATTTAAGAATATTATCTGCCATATATTTGAAGAAAATAGCAAAAAATATCTGAATAATATCGAGGTAGTCTGAAACGTTGGTCTATAACTTGGATCCTATTACTTGCTCATTGTCAATACCAAACAATATTGGTAGAACAAAGAATGTTTGGTAAAAATTTCATTGTTATATCTTTTTATCAAAGCACTATCGTGCTTTCAACAGACGGCCGAAGATGGCTAGATCGTCTTAAAATCTTATTAGGACCGAGAATATATAGACTTTTTGGTTCTACGACCAATATTTTGATGTGTTACAAACGGAATGACAAACGTAATATGTATGTATACATCCCATCTTTTTGGTGGTGACTATAAAAACAAATAAAATACAAAGAAAACAAAACTTAACGAAACGAAACAAACTTGAAGAAAATACCTAAACAAATGCCACAATTGTTTATCAGCAAGTTTGGTGTCTTAAAAAAACATTTCGATTTCACCCCCTTTTTGTCGGTTTTTATTATTATTATTTTTTTTTTGTTGTTGTGCTGTTAAATGTTTTTTTCGTCAGCTAACACTTCTTGTAATTTGTTGCTGGTAATCACTCACACACACATTTAGTTCAATTCTAATCAATTTTAGTAATTAATCTTATTCTGTTATTTATTTCGAACAGTTAAATTTTGGGTAGGTGAACAAATAAATTCATGAAGTATTTTACATATGTATGTAAAATGGTAAATATCTAAAATATATTGATTTATGTATATAATGTTTTGATTAAAAGTTAAAAAGTAAAACCAATCAAACAGTTACCCTATAAAGTTAACATTAACATGAAGGGTATTTACAATTCGTTACAGCCCTAAAGTTTATGCAACTAAATTTGTTTATTTTGCTTCCGTCTTATCATTTTTCCCACCCAATAGCTGTACTTGACATAAGAACTACATACATACATACATACATACTTTACTTGGTGTCAGGAAAACTTTGGCAAAACAAAACATAACAAAATATGTATCAATTTAGTTGTTAATTAAACTATATATACTATATATAATTATATATAATTTGACATGCTTAAATTAGTACTTGTAATTTGCATACTTGTACTAAATACATACTGGTACTTATAAATAGAAGAGTATTTCTGTAGTGAATAATTATAAGTTTTGGTAATTAATTGTTTGTAGAACGTATTTTGTTGTCAAGTTTGTATTTAGTAATAGATACTTTCAGTCTAATATTCCAAAACAAATGGAATATTTGTGTTTTTGAAAGAATAGCAAAAAAGTTGAACAAAAATTTTGTGCGTTTTTATATTGTCGTGACAGTGTAATACGTACGTCTTTATTCTTTACGCGGAAGACAGAGATTTTTTTTGGTTTTAATTTTCAATTCAAAGCATAATAACACCTGACATTCAAGGACTTATTCTGTATTCAACATTGCTCATCATTTTTTAATGATCCAGATTTCTTTCTTTAGGCCTACGACCGTTAACATTAAACAAGTAAGAAAATACACCAAATCAATAACGACTAACAGCCATACCTAAATACCGACGGAAAGCGGAACGTAAACAAAAACGGCCACGTTATGTCAAAGCGATAAAAACAGGGTTATCAAACCCTGTTTATTGTAACTGCTGGACATTGTTGTTTTGTTTCTCTTTTTTTTTGTTTTGTTTTCTTTTGCAACTACACAGAAAAAATTATTGCCCGGCAAATTTTAATTAAACTTTTAATTGAGTCCTAATTGATTTTTAATTAAACTTTTAATCATATCAATTAAATTTTTAATTGAAAAATAATTTGCAATTAAATAATATAATATTTTTTTAAATTAAAACTACTTTTAATTAAATTTTTACAAAATATTTTAATTGATATTAATTGACAAATTCCTTCATCGGTCCACTTTCAATTAAATGTTTAATTAAATATACGAATATTTTAATTGTAAATCAATTTTAATTTTTTCTGTATAACTTCACTGTGAAACGCCTTGTCAAAATCGGATTTTCCAATAGCAAAGCGTTACCGCCGCATTGTTTCGGTATGCTCCATACAAAATGTATGAGCATGAGAAATTTTGACATTTAAAAAACGTTTTCCGTCGGTATTTAGGGATGGCTGTAAATAATTCCCTACACCGAAAATATGAAAAATTATTTTTTAGATGTGAGTCTTATGGACCAATCATAATGCGTATATTCTGGGGATAATCTGTGGATCACATTTTCCAAATTGTATTTATAATCCATATAAAGGGTGATTTTTTAGCCATTATCCTTTCGCAAACGTTTGCAAAATGTACAAAACAAATCAAAATTTTTAAATTGTTTTGTACATGAGCAAAAACAAAACAAAAACTTTTCAAATGACAAAGATAGAAAACGAAACAATTGGCTTTTCACTCATCTGCATTTTTTAATTTACCGTTACAATCGTACTTTTGAGCACAACACAAATAGAGAAACGTATGATTTGAGTAATTGATTTAATTCTTGTTTGGTTTTTTTAGCGTAACATCAATAGCCAAATTCACAATGTCTCGTCCAAAAAATGATTTGTTATGGACTTTTTTTGAAGTTGTAGATGATAAACATGTTATTTGCAAAAATGAAAATTGCAATAATAAATTATTAAGTAAACATACTGGAAACTTGGAGCGACATTTAAAAACTTCTCACAGTAGTGTTTGACAGCTATCTTCAAAAAAAAAAAAAAAAAAAAAAAAAAAAAAAACAAGAAGGTATAGTCGGTCCAGCCCGACCATATAATACCCTACACCCAGTATATTATTAAAACATTTTTTCAGAAATGTGCGCTATATGGGAGATATGACCTATTGTGGACGAATCATCCCAAAATTTAGCGTCATGATGTCTATGAATATAAATATTATCTATGTTAAACTTTATCTTGATATAAATACTTTTAAAAGATTTATGGAGCTTAAATTGAAAAAGGGTCTTATTTGGGAGTTTCGACTAATTATGGACCCACCATTATAAAATTAGGTGTCATTATTTCCGTATATAAGAAACTTATTTGTGTCAAATTTTAATTGAATACCAACATTTTTAAGAAATTTATGACCATTAAAGTTTCGAAAGTGGGCCTTATATGTGAGCTATGACTAATTATGGACCGATCATAATAAAATTCTACCGTATTATTTGTATACATATTAAATATATTTGTGTTCAATTTTATTCAGATACCAATATTTTTAAAAGATTTGTAAGCTTTTAAGTGATTTTCGGAAGTGGGCCTTATATGGGAGCTACGACTAATTATGTACCGATCATCATAAACTTCTGCCATATTATATGTATATAGACGAAACATATTTGTGTTCAATATTATTTGGAAACCAAGATTTTTGAGAGAGTTATGCTCTTTAAAGTGAGATTCAGGAGTCCTTATATGGGAGCTATGATAAATTATAGACCGATCTGGAGAAAATCATTTGTGGTTAAATTAGTTTGGATACATGCATAATTCAAACATTAATGAGCGGTAAGCTCCAATTTCGGGAGGACATTTGTATGGGAACCAGGTGAAATAATGGATCAATTTCCACCAGTTTCAATCTGAACCATCCTTGGGTCGAAGTAATATTATGTACCCAATTTTATCGAAATATCTTTAAAATTGCGACCTGTACTCTGCGCACAAGCTTTACATGGACAGGCAGCCAGACGGACGGATCGACGGACATCGTTAAATCGACTCGGAAAGTGATTATGAGTCGATCGGTATACTTTAAGGTGGGTGTTGGACCAATATTTCTGGGCGTTACAAACATCAGCAGAAATCTAATATAGCCTCCCCACTATGATGTACGGCAGGCTATAATAAATATTTGTTACTGATTTTCATTATAAAATGAAAATAATCTAGAAAATATATTTTAAAATGTTTTTATACTTTATCTGCCGTATTCATAAAAAATAAAGTAGGTTTGAAGTGTGCTTTTAGACAAAATTTTCATACAAAATTTATTTAAAGTACATTTGAAGTCTACTTAAATTTTTTTATGAATAAGGGCATATATGTATGTAAAATTCTGGGATACTTTTTCTTATAAATAAATTAAGTGTAACACAAAATTATTGTCAGTATTTACTGCAGACTCACTACTCAATTACACGTTTTTATATGAAAACATTTTCCTACTTTTTTCACTCATATTTTAAATGTTTTAAATTACTTGTAATTACCACATTCAAAACTAACAGCTGTTACTTTGACAGACATATTAACATACTTCAATAAGTGTGTTGAATGAAATCCTCATTAATTTATACCAGTTGCCACATAAGAGTTCTTATGATTCCAGCATTTTAAGGAGAAATATTTAATAAATTTGTCTATAAGAATTAATCATATAAATATACATTGCTATTCTGAAAAATAAATGCAGTAACATTTCTCCATAAATTACAGCAATTTCAGATGTGTAATATTTAAAAATTAATTGCATTATTGTTTAAGGACAAATTGAAAGCAATTTGAGAAAACATTCAAGATTGCAAAGAAAATATAACACATAAAAAATTACAGTGAAAGTTTCAGCCAAGGTCTGCAAATGTAAAATATACACACGTACATACATGTTCGTAGTTGCTTGCAACAATTTGAATTCCTTGAAATGCATTTTCTACTGTCGTATCAGTAAACACATACCAGTATAAATTATTTACACTTAAATAGTAATAAATGATTCGGAGAAGTGAATGTGTGGGAGAATGTCCATCCGAGGGTTAAATTATGCAGTAAATAGGCCTTTCTAATGGCTTTATTATTTAGATAAAAGGATACCCAGCCTTGCCGTTTTACCAGGTGCTACTTTTAATACAGCTAATAGAAGACGTTTTTACTTTGAATGTCTTCCTTTAAAACCTGCCAAGTAATGACTCATAGAATGACTTCTAAAAAAAGTCCTTTAAGAAATGATATTGAAATAAAGGCAAAATCATTCATATTGATTTTTTGCTCTGTGCCACCATAGTGGGGAGGGTATGCTGATATTTGTAACCTCCATTAATATTACTTTAACATCCTTCTTAAATCAAGCCAGCTGTCCATATAAGCCTTGTGCGCAGGTCGCAATTTGGAAGATATTTTCATAAAATTTGGTAAATGATATTTTTCAGCCCAAGGACAGTTGGTATTGATTTTTTAATTAATTTTTATTAATTTTTTTTTTTAAAGAGAAGTAACACTCAGGCAATTTTATGCCTATATATAATTGCTTTACTTTCTTTGGAAAGGGGATAGATTGAAGAAGTAAAGGTGGTGAAAGTAGAAGAAAGCTTTAAGAAAGCTGTTTTAATGCAGCATTACAGCGCCTCTGGTGGTGAGTAGGCGCACTAATGTTTAAGCTTGATTCTATCGCCTTTATTTAATTAGTTTACCACCGAAGAAGGGGGCTGTGATAAATATTAGTTATGAAGAATAGAAAAGAAAACTAATAATTAGCAGAAACTGTTGTTGTTTGAGTGACAGCTGCTGGGAAACGAACCCGGGCTACAAATACCAACTTATGCTTAATGATCAAATGCGCTAACCAATTAAGCTACAGCACCCTTAATTGATTAAATAATTCACCTACCATCCATACAAATGTCTTCTCGAAATAGGGGTTTATCGGTCATAAAAGTTTGATTTATGCACATATTTGAACAAATTTTGCTACAAGTGAGTTGCACACGAAGTCTAATCACATTTATAAATTTGACCATAGCTCCCATACTAAGGCCCAGTGCCGAAATCACTTTAAAGAGCATAAAACTCAAAAAAATTTTGGTATCTATATCACTATAGTATTATTAGTCACAGCTCCCATATAATAAAAATATCATTACAATTAATTTGATAATTATAAGTTAATTATAATTTAATTTATAGTTAGTTAAAGCGCTCTTATCAGATCCCTTCGAAAATCACTTGAATATGTGTAAATATTTTATAATTGTTTATATTGAGATTTAAATTTTATCAATAGAAATATTTATAAACACAGAAGTCCTGCCACTAATTTTTTTAGATGAGTGGTCTACAATATGTCAGAGCTCCTATATGGCGTCCATTTCTGAAAAACGGTTTCTACACATAAACTGAGTGAAGTGTATAATTTGGTCGGGCTTGATCCATATCTATCTTTTAGAAGGCCTACAAAGTGCAGCCCTAGTAAATTTTCCAGCTGGAAAATTTCCAGCCTGCTTTTACTCACACAATAAACAGTGGGATATACAAATATTTTCCTATTAAGCAATTTTGCAAAAAGAAATTTGTTCAAGTAATATTTAATGAAACAGCTAAAACAACTACGAGTACATTTTTGTTATTATAAAAAAAATTAATAATTAAAAATTAATACCAGTTTTTGGTTATCTTAGCCCACTGTATTGTAACAACCAACGCTGGCATTTATGCATGTATTATATTCTCATTTATTTTTTATTTTAAATATATGTTCAACAAAAGTGTTAAAGTATAAAAATAAATTAAAACAAAACATAAAAAGTGTCTCTAGTCATGTATGTTTATTAGGGTGGCATTTATTTTGCACAAAATTTCAATTACATTTTGTCAAATTTCTATTTTGGTTCTATTTCGTTAGACTATTTAAAAGCCTTATATTGAGGCTTTAAAACTATCTTGAATTAGCTTCAAACGTCGATTTTGGTTTAGCATCAATCGTCATTCTGTAAATAGTCTTGGAACAGCATTAAACGTGAAACTTTCAATTGTCTTGGATTTCCTTCCATCATTGATCTGTAAATAGCCTTGGATTATCCTCAATCGTATATCTTTAGTTTCAATCGTGGATATTGGTTTAAGTTGGCAGATTTTTAAGTAATCTTAGATTAGCTGCAATTTTAAATCTTGGTCTGGCTTCAATCTAGGATCTGTAAATAGTCTTAGTTTATCAATAATTATTGATCTTGAAACAGTCTTGATTGAGCTTCAAATAGTCTTATATTAGGTTCAATCGTAGTTCTGGGTTTAGCTTTAATCATGGATCTTGCTTTAGCTTCAATCGTGGGTATTAGTTTAGCTGCGTAGGTTTTTAAATAGTCTTGGATTATCTTTAATCGTAAATCTTAACTTAGCTTCGTGAATGTTGGTCCAGCTTCAATCGTGGATATTGGTTTAGTTTTAGTTGTTGTTGTTTTTATAACAGCAGTAATTGCTGAGTGGACAGCCCTTCGCCGAGTGATCTCGGGTCATTCCGGTGCGTAGAACCGGCTGTCATGGGAATGGTTTAGTTTTAGTCATGGATGATGGTTTATGTTCAATAGTAGATCTGTAAATATTTTTGGTTTAGTTTCAATCGTGGATCTGTAAATATTCTTTGATTAGATTAAATTGTCGATCTTGGATTAGCTTCAGTCGTTAATATTTATGTATCTTTAGTTTACCTTCAAACGTGGTTTAGCTTTAGTGTTTTAAAAATTATTTATTAGTTTCAATCAGGAATCTGTAAATACTTTAAATCATGGTTTTATAATCGGTCTGAGCTTAGCTTTAAAAGTGGTTCTTTAAAAATGTGTTTACTTCTTTATATAGTCTTGGTTTAGCTGCAATCGTTGTTTGCCATAAATTTATTGTTTCATTGGCTGTGTCTGTGATATCAATAACATCAATAATATGCAAAATTTTAGTTGTAAACATCCCTTCACCATAAGTGCATTTTCAGCTGAATTGTCAAAAAAAATCTTGCCTCCTGATTTAATAGCGCACCATACAATAATACGTTCAGCCTGCACAGACTTCTCAACAATTCCTCTTGGATTTTCAAAAGCCCAAATGCGGTTTCAGCAGGAGGATTATGTTGATATGAATTTTACGAAATATAACTTTTACAGACCCTCCATTTTTGTAGTAAATTTTGGAACAAAATTGCATTACATGTAATATTTCGCACTTGTTCCTCAAAAGAGTAACAACTCAAAATTCATGAATTTTCAGTAGAGGCGAAAAACTGTTTCTGTTGATTCTAACGATATATTACAGCAAAAGAGTATGTCATTGTAAGAAAATGCCATTAAAAAAGAATATAACGTTTTGTTTCTTTGTATTGCTTAAGTGATTTTCAAAAAAAAAAAAAAAATACTTTTTGAGTTGATATTCTTTTTCTGAAAAAATGTTTCATCAAAATGGCAACAACACGAATTTAAACACTATATCACCTAAAGAGTAATGACTCAAAATTAAAACACAACTTATGCAAACCGTTGACAGTCGAAAACAACGACAACTCAAAATGTCGATCTTTGTATAAAAAAAAACTTTGATCTGTTTTGCTCAAGTTTTTGCAAACAACTAAAAATGTCTCCCTTTAATTGAGACTTAAGCAGTTATTCTAAAAACACACAGAGAGTCAAAACGGGTTATTTTCACGGAAGAGAAGACAAATCAAAGTGAAATTTTTACAGTGGGTAGATATAACCTCTGTGGTTTGTTTTTTTTTTTTTTTTGTAAAAAGTGAAAATTTCAAAATTTTGAGTTGTTACTCTTTTGAGAAACAAGTGTGATTTGTCAAATCTTGTAAACTATCAAAGCTTTTAGGTTATTTATCTTTAACATGATTTTCCAAAGCCTTTTCTGTCATTGATAACCCATTTTAAATTGATTAACAAACGAAAGTAAAAAAATATTCTGCCTAAAACATTATTCACAGAAAATCCGGCCACACTACAAACATTTTATTGGCATAATTTTCAGAATTTTTTTTTTGCTGTAAGCAAATGGCTTCAAAATAAACCTGTAAAAAATATATTGCATTTAATAAATAATATAGACAGTTCCGGGCCTTTCCGACAATAACTGCAAAAAGAATATGTGCAGATGCCATATTTCAGCTGAATGATATTGCTATATTGTGGACTTCAAACAACAAAAATTGTAATTGCAGCATAACGAGGATATGCCGATGCAAGATATATTATAAAAAAGCAAGTTGCAGCTGTTGTCTGAAAAGTTTTACTTTTCTAACATCTTCAACTATGATTAGAAGAATACCTGCAGTATATTTTACTACAGGTCATTTATTATTATTGAGTAAAGTTTTGGGCCCAATTAGCTGCTATCAATGCAATTTAGACAATTAACATATGACCATCAAAGAGATTCATAGAAGTATAGATTCAACATAAGATCATTGGGTAATTTAACAGTAAAAGTGAACAAAGTTAACGGTGTTAAAGTTTTTCTTTTTAGCATCATTGAAAATGAAGATGCCGTTCTTATTATTTTTTCCAACACTGTGTGTGCTTAAGCTCAAATCTTAAATTTTATATTTTTCTTTAAGGTGAAAATATCTCATTGCTCAGTCGAGAGAGCCATAATGGAAAAATGGGCCTTGTTTCTTTGTTTCTACTAGTTTTACAACTTCAAGATATTTTCCTTACGAATATTTCTGAATTCAGCATTCTAAATCTCTTTATTCCTTATTTGCCATGATGCTCCTGTCATTGTCGTAAGTATTTTCGATTGGACTTCCATAACTGAATTCCATATGTCCAAATTGGTTTTAAAACAGTCTTATACAGGACGACTCTACAAACAAGGCTTAATTTAGATTGGTCGTTCATTAGCCAGTGAAGATTAGTAGATTTTAGTCTCATATGGACCCTCTGGGCTTCCATGTGGCGACACCACGTAAAGCGTCTATCCACATATTATGCACAATTAAAAATATTCTTTTCATTTCTAATAAATGCTAAACGAGCATGGCTTAGTGTAAAGACTAATTTGAAATTGGCTGATTGCAAGAAATATTTTGCTTGTGCTCCCAAATTTGTTAAAAATATTTCGCAGCCTATTTTATATCTAGGATAAAAAGGACATTTATTTTTCCCAAATTTTCTGCTGCTTCAAGACTTAAAATTATTTAAAATATAAGACAAATGTACATTTTAAGAAATTTGAAATCACCTTCTACCCTAATGTTTTTATAATTTGCATCATTTTTACTCTGTGTGATAAAAGAACTTAATTGTTGAAATTAAAATAAAATGGAAAAACAATAAACAAATATTAAGTCTTTTTTCCATGTATACATTTCTGTATCACAGGCAGTCAGAGTAGGTTTTTAATTAAAAGTATTTTGATGTCGACTTTTATACGTTCTGTTTTTTGTTTTTTATAATGATACATATTAATTTTCAATATTTGTTGATGATTATAAAATAATAAAACACCACTTGTACATCAGTCATATTTAATAATGAGTGAAAATTAAATTAAATTTATGTGCTGAAAATGTGAAATTAATATGCACGAATGCCAAGGATCCACAAACAAATGTAGTGCATTGAAAAGTGCATTTTAATGAAAGTAATTATAGAAGTAACTTTAGAGTGCTTGTAAATAATTCTTACCATTAAATTATTACACTACCTTCTTGCTAATTTTTATACCCCTCACCTTGATGAAGTTTGTCATTCCGTTTGTAATTTCCACAATATAATTTTCCGACCCTATAAAGTATATATATTCTGGATCCTTATAGATAGCGGAGTCTATTAAGGCATGTCTGTCTGTCTGTCTGTTGAAATCAATTTTCTGAAGTCCCCAAAATATCTTCGGGATCCAAAGCTTCAATAATTATGTCAGACATGCTTTCGAAAAGTTTGCTATTTAAAATCAGCAAAATCCGCCTATAAATAACGGAGATATGAGCCAAAATCCGAGATAACCTCTGAAAATTTCATCAAAAAAACTAATTGCATTAATATTGTTACGAACAAATTCATCAACAGATGGCGTTGATCAAACAAAGTGTATTAATATTGTTACGAACAAATTCATGAACAGATGGCGTGTTTATCGACATAATTATGCATAATATAATTATACATGCACAACAAAGGTGAAGGGTATATAAGATTCGGCATAGCCGAATATAGCACTCTTACTTATTTAAAATAGTCTTGAAATGGTCGGGCTATACCGACTATACTTTCGTACTTGTTTTTTACATAAATAAATTCTTAAATAAACGTTTTTTTAGTGCGCACACTGTACATGGTGTAAAAAATATAAAAAAAAGGTACAATGAGTTTGAGGAGTACCTACTATACAGTTGGATTTTGCAATTATATATTTAATTGTAGAAAATAAAAAAGAGAAAAAAAATATAGGTGCAAGAGCTCTACATTCAGAGGGATTTATCTGTTGTTTTTTTGCGGTAACTTTTGACCATTTAAAAACAAAAGACAGGAAACAATTGCAAATTGCGACCAGAATGTTTTTTTTTCTAAATTACCATTTAGTTTCATTGATGCGCTTACTTCAGACCAAGCATATTGCCTTTAAAATTTGTTCCTATATTGTACGGATTTTCATTTTATTTTTAACTAAACTCTTATGTCAGATATTATATACATGTGTATGGCAATATCTTTTTAAGCGACAAACTTGAACAAAATTCTACTTTGCCCGCACGATCGCTTCTCAGATTAAGTAAATTGCGATAATTTTCCATAATCATAAATCATTTTGTAAAGAAACAAACTTTTTGTTCACTGGCCCGCTTACATTGGCCTTCCACTATTAAGCTTTTCTTTGAATAAGTTGTGGTGTTGTCTTTATCTTGACGCTCACTGTATGCAAATTGGTAATATTCGTTTAAGTAAATACAATATTATTTGCTCATTGTCCATAATCGTAAATTAATTTTATGTGCAAACATATATTTACTTTTTATTATCTAACCATCATTTATAACGACACGGAACAATTGTATTTGATGTGGTTGAATGAATGTATTTTATATAATAACAATTTTATCAATGAAATTACTGTCCACTACTGTAAATAAACATTTGAAATATTGATACATGCAATAAATATAAAAATTCGAAATACCCTGCAAAACTTGGGAGTGCTATAGGTCAGCGTAAATCGAGACTCCTTAATATAGCAAGACATATGCTTTCTTCGCATTGTCAAAGTACTTAATAATATAAATCTCTGAATTGACATTGTAAAAGCTTCCAAAAATTAGTGAAGATTATTACTTCATCAGAAAATATTTATTTATAATTTCATCTCTAACGACAAGAAGTATGAATTAATTATCTATTATTTCATTTATATAAATTGTTGTGTTTCTTCACTTCGCTTTATTAAAACCCACAATATTTCTCTTTGCCTTTTTTTTCTATACCAGTAAGAAAGCACTTCAAATAATATTTACCGAACAGTCAGTCTATATTGACCAAGATTACGTCACGTGCTTATACTTAAGTATATGCGCAGATATCTAAGATAAATCAACTTATGACGTCATGCAATTGTAAGGAAGTAATCAAATAATAAATATAATTTATGTGTAACTATTTCTAAAGGCGTCATTGGAAAGATAAATACCAAACCAAACAATTTGGGTGATTTCCATTAAATGAAAGAGTTATCTGTAAATAATTCAAAGTATATATGTAATATACATAATAGATAATTATATTTAATAAATAAATAAAATAAGTGAATAATTTATTATTATGCCAAATGTTTAAATGATTCATGGAAAAGGAATTTATTTTAGATTAGAGTTAATTTAAATGAAAACAAATAAGAAAGTAGAGTCCTAATTATCCTACACCCAGAATATGTATAAAAAAAATTTTCAAAAACGAGCGCTATTTGGCAGATATAACCTATTATGGACCGATCATCAACAAATTTAGTGCCATGATTTCTGTCAATATAAGTGTTATATGTGCTAAAATTTATGTCGATATAAATACTTTTAAAAGATTTATAGAGGTTAAAGTGAATTCCGGAGAGTCCATAATGAGACTTTTGACTCATTATGGACCGACCGTTATAAAATTAGGTGTCATTATTTCTGTATATAAGAAACTTATTTGTGTTAAATTTTATTTGATTACCAACATTTTTAAAAAAATTATGATCGTTAAAGTGATTTCCGGAAGTGTGCCTTATATATGGGAGCTACGACTAATTATGAACCGATCACAATAAAAGCATCGCATTGTTTGCATATATATGAAATATATTTGCGTTCAATATTATTTAGATAACGACATTTTTTAGAGAGTTATGCTCTTCAAAGTGATTTTCGGAAGTTGGCCTTATATGGGAGCTACGACTAATTATGGACTGATCTTCACAAAATTTGTTGATGTGCTTTGGCTTCATTTACTCCTCCATTGTGCTGAAATTAGTTCGGACACTATTACGGGAGAACATTTGTTTGAGTGCCAGTTGAAATAATTGACCGATTTCCGTCAGGTTTAATTCCATTCGTCCTTTAGTCGAAAAAATATACGTACTAAATTTTATTGAAATATCGGCAAAATTGCGACCTGTATACTGCGCACAAGCTTTTTTACATGGACAGCCAGCCAGCCAGACGGATGGACATCGTTAAATCGACTCAGGATGTGATGCTGAGTCGATCGGTATACTTTAAGGTGGATGTTGGACCAATATTTCTGGGCGTTACAAACATATGTACAAATCCAATATACCCTCCCGACTATTGTGGTGTATGGTATACATATTCGCCTTTAATTTTTGAGGGGATTGAATTAATTTCAACTCATCAAGTTATTAACAGAATAAAAATTTGACAGAAAGAAAATCTTGCTAAATCATTAATTGCTTGTTGCTTTATATAAAACTAGCTAAACCCGGTGCGCTTCGCTACACCACAATCGATATTACGCAGTAAAATAATTGACACTCCAATTTTAAGTTGTAGCACATGTGGTGGAAAGCCTGGCACATCGAGTGAATTTAAGAATTCAACAGGATTATTAACGGCCTTAGGGGTTGCTTGATTGAAATGCTTAATTGACGCATTTCAAAGTGATATCCATCGTCTCCATATCAAAAAAGTATAGGATACTAAAGCGCGTCATATGAGCGATGCATTTCAGTGCCCCGTTGTTCACTTACATAGTCAAAAATTTATTATTTCGTAAGAATATCCTATTGTGAAAATTTAATGACGATCGGTCCAGTAGTTAAGATTATATTACGATTTTGAATTTTCCTAAAAAAGGGCGTGGTCTTACCCACTTTTCTCCTGGTACGTATTCCTAATTATGCCAAACCCATGTGTACCACATATCATTGACGAGGTCAAAAAATGCTTAAAATATGGCGATTTAAATTGTTGGGTTATATGGGCAGTGCCACCCTCGTTTGTACAATCAAAACTTCATATAGCCTGTTATTCCTTCCAGAGTCACAGTAATATGCTGTGAAAATTTCATCAAAATCGGCTCAGCCTTAAGTCTCGCATTATCTACAGACAAGTCTTCAGTTTCGGCTTGTATACAGAAGAGTCTTTAGTGTCGACCTGTCTACAAATAAGTCTTTAGTCTTGATCAGAATATAGACAAGTGTGTAGTCTGGATTACACCAAATTCTGTTTTTACATGGTAATTGATTCCGGAAAACTTCATGTAAAAAAGACATTGATCGTGTGCAAAATAGGCAAGGATTTTTTTAAGAACAATTATTCAGGTTTACAATATTAATTCAAATATACAATACAATACCCTCCACCTAAACGTAATAAGAAATACAGAAAATATATAGGACTTATAGGACTAGAATATTCTTATTTCTTTTCAGCCGTAGTGCAAATTTTATTTTAGTATTTTGAAAGACAATTTTAAGACCAACATAATTTATTTTAATGGTTTTGAAATTTTATCTAATTTTGACCATTTATAATTGCTGTAATTACCGATTCTTGCTGTAATTTGCAGAGTTTGTCTGATTTTCATAATAATCTTGTGTGTAATTTAACAATTTATAAAATTAAAAAAACATTTTTCCATATTCACAACAATTTAAGAATCAGAGTATAAAAAAGGATAAGATTTAAGCTGAGGCTTTTCTGTTTGAATTTAATCTCAATAATATTATTTACAAAAGATTTATGGGTGGCATAGTAGAAGTGGCCCACTTATGAACTGATAACTTCTAAATCCAATATCCACTAATGTAGTTTCTATGTATTTGAGGCTTGTTTTTGTTGAATTTCATCTCAATAACGTTATTTACAAGGGTTGCATGGTTGTTTAGTATGCTCGGAAGTGGACTTAATTCGGGAGCTATTGCTAATTATTGACTGACTGCTACAAAATCCAGTAGCATAATTGCTGTATAACCGATATTAGTATGATTTATGGATTAAAATTATTGATTTATATAAAAGTTAGTTCGATATCAATATTTATTATTATTGTGGGTTTATTTGTTTTTCGGAAATGGCTCTTATATGACAGCTATGACCAATTATGGGCCGAACACCATAAAATTAAGTACAACAATTTATTTATCTATAAGGATTATTTTTTGTGTCAAATTTTAACCGTTTAACATTATTTATACCTGTTTTATACGCATTTAAGTGAATATTGGAAGTGGACTTTATATGGTGTCTATGGTCAAACATGGACCAAACTAAAAGAAATTTCGTTTTATGATTTCTTTTTGCATGAAACTTATTCCTGCTGAATTTTGTATTGATTTTCCAATTTTATAGGCATTTATGTATAATTGAGCAATATTTCGGGAAAATTTTTGTATGGGGTCTACGAGAAATCATGGATCTATTCCTACAATTTTCCTCACACTTTCTTCTTTTGTCATAAAAACAACGTATACAAAATTTCATGGGAATATCTGCAATATATTTAAAACAATTGTAAGAAAAATGTTTACAAATACACATTTTTAATGGAGGGTGTCTTACATTTTGGTCCATAACTCTGGTTTTACTGCGGCGATTTTACTGATTTTCAATACCGAACTGCTTAGGAGAACTATAAATGGTTTTTTTTTTTTGGAAACTTTGTTGATTTCGGTTGTGTCCTTTGGACGTGAGAGTGTTTTACAGAGACAGACAGACGGACATGGCTCAATCGACTTAGAATTTCGTAAGGACCAAGAATATATATACTTTGTTGGGTCTCAGATGCATATTTCTCAGTGTTACACACGGAATAACAAACTGAAACGAGTATATACCCTCATACACCACTTACAGTGGGTGGCCAAATTATTAGTTACACTATAGTTTTTCTTATTAATTAAGATTCAACCGCTTTTAATACGTATATAAATCTGTTTCTTGTACCAGATGTTTTCGTATTTTAATTCTGGTAATACTGTTAAATATTTTGTGCAGTGTCAACAATGATTGGTAGCATTACAGTGCAATTGTAGATCATTCTGCTCTGAAGTGTGAAATATGCAATTTTGAGGTTATACTTACAAACAACATCTTATAGAGGCATTGATTAAAGTCTGGCATCACGATGAAGAACTAAAAAAAAATGTTCAAAAATGCATTCAGAGCATGCCAAAAAGGGTGCAAGCTGTAATTGATGCCAAAGGAGGTTCTACGAAATATTAAGATTTTTTTTCAAAAAATTTGTTTTCCTCAAATATATGTTTATTTTTAATTGAAATAGAAACACTTAATTTTCCTAAAAGAACAAATAAAATGATAAATTGGCACTATTTTAAAATGTTATACGGCTTCAAACTAAACAATTTTGCATGTGTAACTAATAATTTGGCCACCCACTGTATAGTGGTGGAGGGTATAAAAATATATGTATGACATGTTCATTTGATTGCATGCACTAAAAGGGAATTCTCCTAAATTTGTGCTATTTACAATTTTTCTGACCAGTAAATTTGTATCCACAAAAACAACAAATTTATGCTCAAAATATTTTGAATCATGCTAAAAGGGAATAAGTTCATGTAAAAAATTAAAAATTTGTTTATATTCAAACCGTGTTTTATCAAAACCGTATAAAAAAATACCGTGTAAAACAGAATTAGGTGTATAGGCAAGTCTTTGGCAAGCAAGCCTTGTCTATAGTCTTTGGTAGTGTCTCGGCCAAAACTATAGTCTCGAATATAAACAATACTAATTGTTAGTCTATTAGAAGTTAGTTTATAAAATTATTTGCTTTTTTATTTTTTTTGACAATAAAACATTAATCTTGATACATTAAAATTGATATGTCAAAGTTTTGCCATAATTCTACTGATGATTTGCCCTACCACAGCTTTTATAGGGAATTGTATACTAATGAAATTTCTAAAACAATTTGTAGGTTTTTGTGCACTTTTATCTTTTTCTAAAGAAATTTCTGGCAAATTTTATTTATTAGTGACCCACATACATACATTGATGTCTTCCAAGGTATATGCCAAAGTCTATTAATTCTGCCTGACTTCAATTTTATTTACCTCTGGGAAGAAAATAAAAGACAACTGCAAACATTAAAAGATTAACAATATGTATTTCTCTTGGCCTTTTATTAAGCAATATGGCTCTAAAGGTATTATACATGTTTTATTTGTTATATTGAAACAATAATTATATATTTATTGGCATAATTTAAATTGTCCTTAAGCTAAATAGGAAGTCATAAAGTAAAATTTTGTATAAAATTAAACCATTACAAAAGTTTATTTTCTAAAAGTCTTAGAGCACAATTGTTAGCTCCCATAAAGCAATGAATATCCTAATAATATTTTAAGATTATTATATTAATAAATGAGATAAATAACCAAGAATTGAAGCGTTTCAATTTTATTGACAAAATCAAATTACATCCAATAAAAAGAAAATTTTAAAAAATAACTTTAAAAACAAATAAAATAAATTATCGTTTTTATTGGAATACAAAACACTATTTGTGAATTTCTTTGACTGTAACTTATTCTTTAGAAATATTCAATATGGAATTCATTTAATTTTTCACCTGTTAACTTCTAACATGAAAAAAATCTTAACTTTTTTATACTCCTACACAATTTTCAGCAGTTAAATAAAACATGACTGTGCAAAGTTTTGTGTGAATCGAAAAAAAAAAAATTCAGCACAATAATGGAAATTTTTTCCATAACCTGTAGCAGATGAAATATTATTCAAAATACCACAACCAAGGGAGTGACTTGAACTATTGAACATCAACATTTGTTGCAGATGTTGCCAGAAACTTATTTTTGTAAATTTTGCTAAGAAATTGTATTTTTTTTTTTTTTGCTTACAAATTGTATTATAAAAGTTGGCATTTTGCATTTATTTTTGTCTTTTTTTTTTCTGGGAAATGCGTTTTCAGAATTTGTTAAATGCCAACGTGAAAGGCGGTGATACCACAGGAACAGTTGAATACTGAAATTGCAAAATAAAACTATTAATATGTTACACCAGAAACTGCAAATAGCTTAAATTTATGACCAAAATGTGTTTAAAATTAATGTGAAAATTGGGAATTCCTTGTGATATTTTGTAATGTTTACAGCACAGTAGTGTATGTGCTATAATTTCCTAAAGGATACATCCTATAAACGGACACCGCCCATATACGGACACTTTTTTCAGTACCAAAAAGATTGTAAAAGGAATTTTAGAAATCTTTCCCTCTTAAGCGGACAATCCTCCCATAACAGGAAGCGGACAGTTTTTACCACGATGTATGACATTTTATTTCCCCATAACCGGACAGTTTGACAGTGAAAAATTGCTTCAGAAAATCTGGTTTTAGAGAAAATTATAGCCCAAATGATGATGGCTGTTCTCCGATATCGTTAAACGAGTTCATACAAGTTGACGTCGCAGATTATATCAATTTAGATAATGACACAGTTATTAATGATGAAGTTGTGGAAAGCATTAGTACTGAAATGTTATTAGCTTCCGCAGTAATGGTGGAAAGCTCGTCTAAAAATGAGCTAGAAAATGAAATTGAAGCCAAGTTAACTTCTTATAAAGAGACTTATTTAGTCATAAGAAAACTTAAAGGGTTTTCTTTATATGACAGCGACCTTGAAAGTGTTAAAATGCTGACTGATCTTCAAATGCATTTTCAAGCTATTGAAATTAAAGAAAAAACTCACCAAGCTAAAATTTCGGAATTTTTGAAATCTAGTTGCATATCTGGTCTTTCCAGCTTTTTCTTTTTTATTCGCAAACATATTAATGAATATTTTGTTTACTTTGCCTTATTTTAAAAATTGTGTATGTTTTTGTTTTGGAAATAAAAGTGTTTAGAGATAGATTACTCTTTTTGTGTTTCTCTCATAAACGGACACTTCTCATAAGCGGACAAACTCGTCAGTCCCTTAGGCGTTCGCTTAAGAGAGAGTACACTGTATACACAAGTCACTCATGTCGACTAAAGACTAGATATTAGTCTCGACTCTAGTCTCGATTAAAGACAAGACTCTGGTCTCAACTATAGACAAAACTCCAGTTTCGATTAAAGACAAAACTCCAGTCTCAACAATAGATCAGACTCTAGTCTCAAATATAGACAAGACTCCAATCTCGATTGAAGACAAGACTTTGGTCTTAACTATAGACAAGACTCCAATCTCGATTAAAGACAAAACTCCAGTCTCGATTAAAGACAAGACTCCATTATCGATTAAAGACAAGACTCTAGTCTCAACTATAGATCATACTCTAGTCTAAAATATAGACAAGACTCCAGTCTCAACTATAGATCAGACTCTAGTCTCAAATATAGACAAGACTCCAGTCTCAACAATAGATCAGACTCTGGTCTTAACTATAGACAAGACTCTAGTCTCAACTATAGATCAGACTCTAGTCTCAAATATAGACAGGACTCAAGTCTCGATTGAAGACAAGACTCTGGTCTCGATTGCAGACAAGTCTCCAATCTCGATTAAAGACAAGACTCCAGTCTCAACTATAGATCATACTCTGGTCTAAAATATAGACAAGACTCCAGTCTCAACTATAGACAAGACTCCAGTCTCGATTGAAGACAAGACTCTGGTCTCGCTTGAAGGCAAGACTCCAATCTCGATTAAAGACAAGACTCCATTATCGATTAAAGACAAGACTCTAGTCTCAACTATAGATCATACTCTAGTCTAAAATATAGACAAGACTCCAGTCTCAACTATAGATCAGACTCTAGTCTCAAATATAGACAAAACTCCAATCTCGTTTGATGACAAGACTCCAATCTCGTTTGAAGACAAGTCTCCAGTCTCGACTATAGATCAGACTCTGGTCTCAAATATATACAAGACTCCAGTCTCGATTGAAGACAAGACTCCAATGTCGATTAAAGACAAGACTCCAGTCTCAACTATAGATCATTCTCTAGTCTAAAATATAGACAAGACTCCAGTCTCAACTATAGACAAGACTCCAGTCTCGATTGAAGACAAGACTCTGGTCTCGATTGAAGACAAGACTCCAATCTCGATTAAAGACAAGACTCCAGTCTCGATTGAAGAAAAGACTCCAGTCTCGACTATAGATCTGACTCTGGTCTCAAATATAGACGAGACTCCAGTCTCGATTGAAGACAAGACTCTGGTCTCGATTGAAGACAAGACTCCAATCTCGATTAAAGACAAGACTCCAGTCTCAACTATAGATCAGACTCTAGTCTAAAATATAGACAAGACTCCAGTCTCAACTATAGATCAGACTCTAGTCTCAAATATAGACAAGACTCCAGTCTCAACAATAGATCAGACTCTGGTCTTAACTATAGACAAGACTCTAGTCTCAACTATAGATCAGACTCTAGTCTCAAATATAGACAGGACTCAAGTCTCGATTGAAGACAAGACTCTGGTCTCGATTGCAGACAAGTCTCCAATCTCGATTAAAGACAAGACTCCAGTCTCAACTATAGATCATACTCTGGTCTAAAATATAGACAAGACTCCAGTCTCAACTATAGACAAGACTCAAGTCTCGATTGAAGACAAGACTCTGGTCTCGCTTGAAGGCAAGACTCCAATCTCGATTAAAGACAAGACTCCAGTCTCAACTATAGATCAGACTCTAGTCTCAAATATAGACAAAACTCCAATCTCGTTTGATGACAAGACTCCAATCTCGTTTGAAGACAAGTCTCCAGTCTCGACTATAGATCAGACTCTGGTCTCAAATATAGACAAGACTCCAGTCTCGATTGAAGACAAGACTCCAATGTCGATTAAAGACAAGACTCCAGTCTCAACTATAGATCATTCTCTAGTCTAAAATATAGACAAGACTCCAGTCTCAACTATAGACAAGACTCCAGTCTCGATTGAAGACAAGACTCTGGTCTCGATTGAAGACAAGACTCCAATCTCGATTAAAGACAAGACTCCAGTCTCGATTGAAGAAAAGACTCCAGTCTCGACTATAGATCTGACTCTGGTCTCAAATATAGACGAGACTCCAGTCTCGATTGAAGACAAGACTCTGGTCTCGATTGAAGACAAGACTCCAATCTCGATTAAAGACAAGACTCCAGTCTCAACTATAGATCAGACTCTAGTCTAAAATATAGACAAGACTCCAGTCTCAACTATAGATCAGACTCTAGTCTCAAATATAGACAAAACTCCAATCTCGTTTGATGACAAGACTCCAATCTCGTTTGAAGACAAGTCTCCAGTCTCGACTATAGATCAGACTCTGGTCTCAAATATAGACAACTATAGATCATACTCTAGTCTAAAATATAGACAAGACTCCAGTCTCAACTATAGACAAGACTCCAGTCTCGATTGAAGACAAGACTCTGGTCTCGATTGAAGACAAGACTCCAATCTCGATTGAAGACAAGACTCCAATCTCGATTGAAGACAAGACTCCAATCTCGATTAAAGACAAGACTCCAGTCTCGACTACAGATCAGACTCTGGTCTCAAATATAGACAAGACTCTAGTCTCGATTGAAGACAAGACTCTGGTCTAAACTATAGACAAAACTCCAGTTTCGATTAAAGACAAGACTCCAGTCTCAACTATAGATCAGACTCTAGTCTAAAATATAGACAAGACTCCAGTCGCAACTATAGATCAGATTCTAGTCTCAAATATAGACAAAACTCTAATCTCGTTTGATGACAAGACTCCAATCTCATTTGAAGACAAGTCTCCAGTCTCGACTATAGATCAGACTCTGGTCTTAAATATAGACAAGACTCCAATCTCGATTAAAGACAAGACTGCAGTCTCGACTATAGGTCAGGCTCTGGTCTCAACTATAGACAAGACTCCAGTCTCGATTGAAGACAAGACTCTGGTCTCGATTGAAGACAAGACTCCATTATCGATTGAAGACAAGACTCCAGTCTCAACTAGAGATCATACTCTAGTCTAAAATATAGACAAGACTCCAGTCTCAACTATAGACAAGACTCCAGTCTCGATTGAAGACAAGACTCAAGTCTCGATTAAAGACACGACTCCAGTCTCGATTAAAGACAAGACTCTGGTCTCAACTATAGACAATACTCCAGTCTCGACTAAAGACCCGACTCCAATATCTACTATAAACCAGACTCCAGTATCGACTATAGACCTAGAGTCTGGTCTATAGTCTCAACTATGAAAGAATTTTTCTGCTTTAAATTTTTATTTTTACATACGAGTACAGACTTATTATATTTATATTAAACTCCTAATAGTTTCTTATAGAACTCTTAATTTTTTCACTTGCTAATTTATTACATAAAAAATAGATAATTCAAAACTATTTACTAACCAACTGTAAGTAATTTTAATCTTCATTTATCACAGTTCCCTTTTGCGGGTGTGTTTTCTACTACTCTATCAACATACATACAATGCTAAACATATTAATATAAAACTGCAACAAAATGTTGCAAATATCTATAAACAACAATTTTAATGTTTGCATGTTCGAGTACGCCCAATAGTTTGCAAAATATTTTAAAAGCCAACATGCCACTATACGTTTTTACTGCTATAGATACCAGCAGTTATAGACATTAATGGCAAAATAAGTTTTAAACTCGATAATAAAATTAAAACATTATCCAAATACACTGGTTGCGGCAGTTGCAGATAGTGATGGGCCTGGCCCATAGCAAATAGTTTGCTTTGCTTGTAGAGGGCACAAGCGTAAGAGCAGTTAGTCATTAAAATTATACGCAAAAGAGCAAAAATGGTTTTTCGCTTTAATTCGAGCCAAATTTAATTTCCTGAACGGAAAACCAAGTTAAATGTTCTGCTTTTTTTTCTGTTTAGTTTTAAACTGATACTAGTTTTAAAAAAAATGTATGCAATTGTTTGAATTTTCTTTCTTGTTTTTTTTTTTAATCTATAAAATGAATATGCAGTGTTTAGTTGGTGAATGTGTTAAAGAAATGTTAAAACTATTTTTATATTTCATGTTTCACAACTATGTACATATATTAGGGTTGTGCCGAAAACAAGTATAATTTAAGAACTTTTATGTCCATTAGTTTAGCTCAACAAATCTTTGAAGAACCGCCTTAATATACTTATATTCGTTATGAATGTTTTTAATAATGTGAACATGAATGAACAAAAACTAAAAAAAAATATTATAGGAGAAGTTTTGAATATTAAAATAAATGTGGTGTATGCTAATAAGTATTTTTTTTAAATGTTCTGCAAATAAAACATAAATGCAGCGAAATATTCTACTTAATAAATTTAACATGCATTCGTATTTTTATTATCAAAATTGTCGAGGGTATTATAAAAACTTGAGTTGAAACATACATACATACGTAGATATGTATGTTTAGACAGCAAACAGTGGTTATACCGTAATACATATAGAGAAAAAATATACATAGTTGTACACGTTTATCACAATAATTTCTATATTTCTCCAAGTTTTTTTTTTTTTTTAACAATATGGTCACTGTTATTATTTATTTGATTGCAGCAACCATAATATGTTAATCTTAAGATTCACAGGATTTTAACAATTATATATGTGATTGTAGTAATGCGACCAACTGGTCCGGAAAATCCAGGACATGGCCCGGTTTTGGAACCAATGGCCCAGTGTCCCGGTGACAATCCCCGGATGGGCTGGATTTTTATTTTAAATTTAAAAAAATAAAAAATATGTGGACTTGAACAACAAAACAGTCTATTTCATTGAAATTTGACACAATCGCATCATATTTTAATGGAAATTAATTCTTTTGTATGATTCATTTTAAAATCATGTGTCTATGCATATCGCCAGCAAGCCATATGAGTCCGAAAAGAGTCTTTTCTGACACCTTTTCCAGAGCGTTCATGCTCTATATGAGCCCAAAAAACCAATCATTATTGCTCCGACAACATTCAGAAAAGAGGGAGATTACATTCGAAAATGGTCCGTCAGAAAGAGCTCTTAGATAATGTTAGCAAAGAGTCTTCTATGAGAGTTTTTTGGTTTCAGAAAGAGCTCTTACATCATGTCAAAAGAGAGTCATAGCAATTTAAAATACAACAAATTTATTATTATTTTTTTTTTTAATTGTTTTTACTTAAACAGAAGGGACTAGCTGCTGCACCGAATTGGAAAGATGTAGAAAGAACGATCAAAATTATGGTTGAAAATAATTGATTAAAACCTGCAGACAACAATGTAGAATTGTTTGACGAGTTTGGTTACATATTGAAATTTATTAGCCCAGAGAAAATTAGCGATTGGAATAAAAATAATCCTCCTACTAAGCCACGTTCTACAAAACCACATCAACGTTGGATGGAATGTTTTAAACTTTTTCAAAGTAACAATGTACTTCGCGCGAATCATTGAATTTATATTTTGTTTGCCAGCAACATCTGCAAGTGTAGAGCGTATATTTTCATTGAGCGCAAAATTATGGACAAAAGAAAAATCGCAACTCAAGCTAGATACTTTGAAATATGCTATTTCTCGAATATAATTTAAAATATGAATGCGTTGAATTTTACAATTTTTTGTATCCCCAACATTGCTGAATCAAATTTCATCACAGGATAAATACGATTTTAAACAAAAAGCGACAGAAAATTAGATTCAAATTACTTATAACATTATAATTGTCTAAATTTAACTTGAATAATAAAGTTTTTTTTTCCATAAAATATGGCCTGGTTTTAAATTTGAATGTTCCGGATTTTAGTACTTTTTTTAAAAAAATGTCCCCCGGTTTCGCTCAAAATTGAGGTGGTCACACTATTCATAATGCTCACAATTGCATCAATCAAACCTATGCAGAAGTCCAGACGCTGAACCCAATTTTCGACGGTTTTCAAGCATAAATCGGTCGATACTGCAGCAATTTTACGTTCGATATCCGTACAAAGTTCATCAATCGTCGCTGGCTTGTTGGCATAGATCATAGACTTAACGTAGCCCCACAGGAGATAGTCTAACGGCGTCAAATCACACGACCGAGGCGGCCAAACGACTGGACCATTACGTGCGATAACACGTTCTCCAAACTTGGTTCCAATAAATTGATTGTGACATTCGCTGTGTGGCTTGTAGCGCCGTCCTGTTGGAACCACATGTCCTGCAAGTCCATATTATCCGATTGGGGCCAAAAATATTCTGTTATCATTGAACGGTAGCGATTCGCATTCGCAATAACATGCCGGTCTTGATCATCACGGAAGTAGTACGGCCCAATGACACCGCCGACCCATAAACCACACCAAACCGTAATTTTTTCGGGATGCAATGATGACTCATGGAATACGTGTGGATTGCTGTCTGATCAATAACGAATATTTTGCTTATTGACGAAGTCATTCAGCCAGAAATGAGCCTCAGCGCTGAAGATGATTTTTCGATGAGAATCCGAATCATTTTTAAGTTGTTGCTCAGCCCATTTCACGAACATACGACGCTTCTGGTGGTCAATCGGCTTCAGTTCTTGCGTCAATTTGATCTTGTCAGGATGTAGACCAAGATCTTTTCGCAAAATTCGCCTCAACGACGTCACAGAGATGCCCAACGCATCTCTTAAACTGAAGCCTCAGGTGGCAGAAATATTCTCGGCAATTCTTTGTCTCCCTGGCACGGGACCATTTTGTACTGTGCCTGTGGATGCAAATTTTTCCACTAGACGCTCAATTGCTGATCAGGTAGGATGATTATGACGATCATAAATTGAACGTAGCGCTCTTAACGTTAAGGCCACTGACTCCGAATTTCGGTAGTAAATTTTAATAATTTCGACTCGTTGTTGGCTCGTATATCTTTCCATCATGAAATGGCAAACCTTACTGAAGAGAAATGGCAAAAGAGCGGCAAAAAATATGGCGTCGTTTGCTGGTCCTATCGGTCTACTTTTGTAGCGTCCCTGTTGAAAAACGCTTTAAAAGTTCTACAAAATAGCGGCTAATGGAAGCATTTTTCCGACGTCCAGAAAGCTGTTGCAAGTAACTTCTTAAATATTGTGGGCATTCTTTAGCCGCTCTGCTGTAGCAACAAACACTTTTGAAACTACGGCTGATTACAAAATTATTTATTTATTGTTAGTTGGCTGAATTGAGTCGATACTCATATAGACTAGGGTTCCATGTGGACTGAAAGCTAGCTCATCAGACATTATAATAGCGTTTCTTGATCTAATTAACAGTGTAAGCTTACAAAATGTAGCTTCCTAGAATAAGTAATTACAAAAATCTTTCATTATGTCAAATAAAAGAAACAAGAAAGCTGTAGCTTATTTGGTTAGCGCATTTGATCATTAAGCAAGAGTTCGTATTTGCCAAACAACATCAGTTTCTGATAATTATTAGTTTTCTTTTCTGTCCATCATAACTAATATTTATCAGAGCGGCCTCCTTCGGTGGTATAGCATTCAAACGCCGCCGAAGTAAAATAATTAAATAAAGGCAATAAAATCAAGCTTTAAAAATAATGCTCCTACTCACCACCAGAGGCGCTGCAATGCTGCACTAAAACAAACATAATGAGCAATTGCAGAGTTGTGATATATAAAGCTTTCTTCTACTTTCACCACCAAGAAAGTAACGGAATTATATATAGGCATATTAATTGCCACATCTTTTCTTATAATGAAATATTACGAGCTTTAATTGGACCTGGAATTAAAAATGCTACATTAGGATCAAATTTGTGCTCCCTTATCTTACCTTTTAAGTTACAAGTTTAATGTAAAGCAAGCTTATTGTTTCTTTCTCTGTGAAATGGTCACTATATGACTAAATTCCGAATTTTGTAATACTGTGTTTTGTATTTACAAAATTATTTACATTTTAAAACGACTTAAGTTACACTTCCAACCACCTTATGACATCATAAAATTTGTTTATGTGAGGACAATTAATTTAAAATGCACATAATAAAAAAAATACAGTACTTTTCATACCAACCCCTTTTCTAAAGAAATAAATATTTTAAACCAAATTTATATTTACAAATTTGAAATGCTTTCTTTAATTTTGCATAAAATTTGCGTAACAAATTTAGTGGGAGACGTCCTTTTTTTAAACTTTCAGTTAAAAGTAGGTCACTTTGCTCCCGGAAGTAAACGATTATTTCAGGCTTTAAAAACAAATTGTAATAATTTGTTGCCTTTCTGTGAATTGTTTCTATTTAAATAAATTTGCATATTTCCTTAACAAATGTTGTGCAGTCACAAAGTATTTTGTGTTTGACTTATTGGGGTTAAAAATGACTGTGGGGAGAATGTTAAATTGACGGCCATTTCAGTTGGTATTTTCACTGTTATTTTCCATAATTAATTGAAGTGATTTAAAAGCAGGTGCTTTAATTTGTTGTGAAGATGGCAGTAAATTGAGGTGATTTAATTTTAACAAGCTTTTCTTTGGTTGATTATTTTCGAAGAATTTGTTTATGGAAATGAGTTAATCTTTAAATAAGGGTTTTAAAATCATTTTAGTTTACTGTAATTTGTATAGAAGCTTATTATTTTTTGGAATAAAATTGTATTTATTAAAGAATTTTTTTTTAAATTCTATTTAATATTACCCCTAGAATATTTGTGTTATTTTCTGTTGCTTTCTTTTTCTATTCATGTTTTATACTTTGTAATAAATCTCTGTTTTTCAACTGAAACTTCACAAAAACAAAAACGTTATAATAATTTTTGGTTTTTTGTTGTTTGCTTTTGACAGTTTTTAAGCCATCAAGATTTTTAGTTTTTTTTTTGTCTCTGCCTGTGTATCTGATTTATGCAGCCAGCAACATATTTTTCCAGTTGTACATTTTCATTGCAAATTTTATATTTTTTATATTTTTGTTCTTCCAATATGGATCCGTTTTAAACACTTATTGTTACCAAAGCTCTTCTTTGTGCCAAAATATTTAGTTAGGTTCCTGCTACGTTTTTTCTTTGGCTTTTCGATTAACAAGTGATCCACTAAAACCAATATTTAGCCTCCTACACACGAGGTTGGTTATCCAGCGAATTTCGTAATAAAATAAACCAACAACACAGAACTTAGCGACTCTTACAAATATCTTAAATTCTGCTCCTGCCTCGTATATTTAAACCATTCAAAGGCAAATGTAAATGTTTGTACAGTTTTCCACCAAAACAAAATACAAGGTGGCGCAAGGCTAAACTTCCGATGTTTTTTTGCTGTAATTAAAAAAAATGAAAAACGTTGATTCTTCTTGTGGATTATTATTATTTGGTCTTTTAATTTTTTTTACATCAAGTCGAGAATATGATGTCATGTAAATGGCCGCCGCCACAGTTGATTGTCATTTGAGCCCTTTTTATGGCATTTTCCATCTCTTTGGTCAAAACTTCCGGCGATAGGTCCTCACATTCTTGACGGATATTGTCTTTAAGAGCTACAAGAGTCTGAGGCTTGTTGATATAAACTTCAAAAAGCCCCACAAAAAGAAGTTTGGAGCGGTCAAATCAGGCGATCTTGCTGGCCAGAGCAAATCGCCAAAACGGGAGATTAGGCGCCCGAGAAATGCATCCTTCATCATATCGGTTCTCGTACGTGCAGTGTGTGCCGTTGCACCGTCCTGTTAGAACCACATGTTTTCCAATCCCAATCCATCAAGTTGCGGCAAAAAGAACTCGTTGATCATTGCTCTGTAGCGCTCACCATTCACACAAACCGTTTGGCCCGCCACGTCTTCGAAGAAAAAAGGTCCGATGACTCCTCCAGCGAAAACAGCACACCATATAGTTACTTTGAGCGGGTGTAATGGCTCTTCGTGGGTTACACGCGGATTTTTAGTGCCCCAGAAGCGTACATTTGGTTATTTACTTACCCGCTAAGATGGAAATGGGTCTCACGATTCATGGTTATTTTTGATGAAAAATCATCTTCCTCTTGGTGGTGATTAAGGATGGCTTGAGCGTATGTTAGACGCGATTGGCGGTCAGCAGCTAACAGCTGATGCACCGTTTGGACTTTGTACGGAAACATCTTCAAATCTTGTAGCAAAATTCGCTGTAAAGACCGTCGACTGATACCCATTTGCGTTGCACGTCGTCTGGTCGATGTCGACGGCGCTTCCATGACATCCTCGGCTACAGCAGCAATATTCTCTGCAGAACGGCTACTCCGGGGTCTGCCACGCCTGGCAGCATCTCATGTTGTGCCAGTCTCTTCGAGGCGAGAGGCTAAACGTCGCAGTGTGTCACCAGTAGGCATTGGATGACCAAGAAATCTGCGACGAAATTCACGTTGTGCCAAAGTTATCGACCGATTATTGGTCAAATAAATTGTCAACAATATTCCGCGTTCTAGAGCAGTGTAGCGTAACATTGTTTATTAACGTGTATTTCACATGTGTTTACTACACAAATGTCAAAACAGAACTGACATTAGGGGCCAATCGCAAAATTTATAGCATTTTCAGATAGGAGGATTACTTTTGCGCCACCTTGTACATATATATTTTCATACATAAAATACTTGCTGCTACAAGCACTTACCACACTTTAAAGGCTGCACTACTGAGACGGCAAATAAATGCCTTTTTGTTTATTTGTTTCTGTTGGTAGTTTTCTCTTTGTTTTTATGAACACTTTGTTTGGTTTCAATGATGATTTCATTTTGGTTGCATCTTCACAGCATGATTTTGCATTTTTTATGACAGAAAATAATAAAGTTATTGGCTTGTAAAAAGAAAGGAAAAACTTAAAAAAAAAAAATAAAACAACAGAATAATGACCATAACCAAGGCTATTTATATGATAAGTTATTAAGTAATTGTCAAGGCTACAGAGAAAAGTAATTTACATTTGCTATATTTTCTTGTATTCAATAATTTATACTAAAAAATTCACCCAACTTTGGCATACTGTAGCTTCAGCTTTGTTACAGTAAAAGTTGTCTGTCTACAAAATTTTGAATACTAATATTATTCTTCAGAGATCATGCAAGTTTCGTAAAGTTCACATTTATAGTTTAAAAGTTATGCGTTAAAACTATATACTACCATTTATTTCTTACCTAAACATATGATTTCCTGTACGTATGAGTGATATTGAGGAATTAAATAATAATCATACGCCCTGATAAACCACAATGAGAGCGATGAAATAGAAATTATTATATTTATATAACTTCTAAACTATTATTCCGATTGAAAAACCATGTAGGCAAGAATTATAGAGAAAAGTCCATACTTTAAGAAAATTAGAACTGCAACCTAAGTATATCAAAACCGGAGCAGTTACATTATGCCAAAATTGATTAAGAATATTAGATTGGATTTGCAATAATAATCAAGAATACTATAAACTATAATAAATCATGCTTAATTTATGTCAAACAAGTTGTAGAGACTACATGGTAATAATGATAAAAATATCCTTTAATGAATGTCTTAATAAAATTAACCCTCTGTCTTACACATGTTTTGATATGGTTTTATTTTAAGATCTGATCAAAATCAAACGGTTTTATTTTTCGTTTTTTGTTTCTTTTCAAATTGTTTCAATTGAAAATAAGAAGTTTTCAGAAAAACTTAAAGTTGTTTTAAAAAGAAAAAAATTTATCGAGTTCTTTTCTAATAATAAATAATTCGAATCACAACGAAAATGATTTAGGGTTGCAAGTAACTAGATTCAAAGAATGTTTTAATATGTCGGTTTTATTTGTATTCTCCAAATATTGAAAATATGGATCAAGCTTATTTAAATCTAGAGCGAAAGTTTGCCAAAGCCTTTCTACTTCAACTCTATCAACTTTAAAATTTTGTTTTTCCAGTTACCATGAGCTCTTCCTGAGAAGTATTTGTATGATTTCCCCTGATTTTTTTTTTATTTCAGATTATTTAAAAATATATGTATGTGTATGTATGTACATATCTTAAAGTGCTTACTGACATTTTCGTTTTACTTATTGTAAAACATAAGTTAATTTCGTTCTAACGCTTAAAATGTAATAAGAAATATGTTTAATTCTCGAACTCTATTTCTCCATAAATGGTGAGTTAAATAGATGATGTTTACAAGTAGATCTTGGACAATAACATTGCTGATGACGCCCTTGGCAGGGTAGAAAATGCATTCCAGTGTGTCATTTGTCTAGAAAAATATAGTTTTACAATGGTATTCTTCGAGTTATTAATGAAAAAATGAACTCAAGCCGAATGAAAATTTTTTTTTTTAATATTTTCGAAATATTCGAAATTTGAGCTTAAATTTATTTTTTTTTCTTTAAAACGTGCACAATTACCTTCCCGCTTTAAAAATAGTTTAAGCAGTGAATTTTTGTTTTTCCCCACATTATTTTTAGCTTGGATTTTGATAGAAACAAATGGAACGTGAAATCGAATTCATTTAAAAAAAAAAATCGAATTAAAAACAAAACTAAAGATAATAATGGTTGCCATTACACCAGGTTTAGTTTTCAGTTCGCTTTTGGAACGAAATCGTTTTCCATCACATACTTGTCCCGGCATTTTCGCAATGCCAAAATATCATTAATATCACATATTGTATTATGTTCACTCCCAACAATATTATTACAGAATGCTTCGATTGCCTCCGTTTTGCCAATTTCAGCTGCTGCTACGATACCCTGCTCTTCATCATCATCTTCAATTTCGCTATCTATATCTTCACAACCAATGTCTTTTTTCCACGTTTGAATCTCTTCCCGTGAAAGCTGTTCACAATTCGATAATTCATTGACTAGTTCGATGACTTCATTCATAGGCTCTACAATCACGTTTTAAAATATTTTAAAATGCTGCGTGGAATGTCTTCTTCCGGATCATTTTCTTTCTTAAAGTGCAAAATATTCTCCCCACACTTTTGTATTGTGGATGCATTAACCTTATTCCATGCCAAACTTAGGTCTAAAACTGCATCTTTTATGGTCAACTTCTTCAAAATGTTTGAAGCATTTTCAACATTCGCTGACACTACAGATGCTATCAAAGCCGCTCTATAGTATAGCTTCGTAATTCGGATGACGTTTTGATCCATTGGCTGGGTTAATGGCGTATCATTTAGTGGCATGTAAATAACGAATATGTTTCCATCCTCTAAACGTCCAAGCTTGCTAAAATGTCACTTTTATAATGATGCAATATGTAACAAACACTAACCGATTTTTAACAATCACTCAAAACATTAAAAAAAAAAATCAACGGTTGCAGGTTTCTTACTTATTTCGGGGAAGAACATACATACTTCAAAGTCCCGGGTCACACACTGCCACTTTTGCTGCTCAACTTTTCAGTTTGTGGGTGAGAGGGGAAAGAAGAGTGGTGCCAAATACCTCTATTCTCCAAATACCTCTCTTCTTTCCCCTCTCAACCACAACCATCAACCTCAACCCTCTCAACCATATTCGTGCAGCGGAAGGATAAAACTAATTATCGGTCAAATCAGACATGAGCTAAGTGTTACCATTCATGAAATGAGCCCTAGTTGAAGAAATAAAAAACGTCAGATGGCGGAACCGTTAGTATTGCATAAAATATAAACGAAATAAATTAACAAAGCTCAATTTCATTTTAACAACTTCCTCTTTAGATGCCATGTTATGTTATATTAACTTCAATATATGTCCTTTCTTCTTTAACATTCCCATTTAAATACTTTTAGAGTATTAAAAATTAAACACAATATACAATTTTGTTTAAACATAAAGAGCTTAAAGTGAAACTCTACAAACATAAAACATTGTAGCAAGTGCTGCAAACCTTTATCAAGAGTTTTACTTTGACTTATTTGAGCGTACATTAAATCATATTTAATTTATGTTGCTGCTTGCTACCTACTCTGGCTACTTAAATTTATCATACATTTTTGCTTGAAGTAAATTTAAAAATGATTGACATCTTAAATATATGTAACATCTGTTTCTAACATCAATTTTACACTGAATACTTTATAAATACATAAATGTTTGTTCCTCAATATATATTAAATAAACACGTTTAAAGTAAAATACAATTTAGCTGCTCTTATAAAATGTCCTTATTGTTTTCCTAAATTTAATTATGAGAAAGTAGAACAAATAAGATTAAAGAGAATTTTTAAAAATATTTAAAGCAAAACTTTTTAAAAATAATATAGTCACTCAGTATTAACAAACTAAATTGCCCGTGGTTGTGTAAATGTTTACTTTAGTTCTATTTTTAGTTAAAAGTAAGAAATTTCTCTAGAATTTCTCTTTGTTGATTCGACTATAAAACATATTCTCGTTTAAACTAAGGAAAAAGATACAGTGTATATACCATACATAGAGACATAGAGAAAAGACAATAGAATAGTTGAGCTATAGTTTCGACCAAGGACGCTAATAAAGACTAGACAGGACTAGACAGACTATAGACCACATTATAGTCCCGATTACAGGCGGGACTATAATACGCTTGATTATACGCATGACTATAGGCAGCTACATAGACTCTATAGTCTCTAGGCAGGACTATAATATCAACTATAAGCAGGTCTATAGTCTTGACTATAGGCAGTACTATGAGCAGAAGTGTAATGTCTACTTTTGTATTTGTTAATTATATTTATAGTCTCTATAATAAGCACGACACTTTATCTATGTTCGCAGGCTGCGCAATTTTCCGTTCTTTCTCCTACTTTATTTCTTATCTTCATAAATGACCTCCTATGTGAAACTTCCACTCCTATATATTTTTTTGTAGATGATAGCAACATTTTCCATTCCTACTCATTTAACCCTCTAACAGGCAAGACCGTCGGTCTTCCAATTTCGGTTCGCAAAGCTGTATTTTACAATTTTTTTACGCCAAAATAGTGAAAATATGTGTAGACAACACTTTTTTTTATCCGTTATGCTTCCCACCACATTCTGATAAGTCGTTTGTCAGCTGGGGTCAAACAAGTGCAAAAAGTCTAAATGTTAACGCCAAAAATTATTACGAAAAATGTTGCTTTTTCAACAGTGTTGACCATTGTCCTCTTTGGGTAGACAGAAAAGCGAAAAAACGGTGCAAACATTGCAAAAAATCTGACACCCAGGTCGTTTGTTCCAAATGTAACCTCCATTTATGTGGGCAACTTAAAAGAAAAGTGTTTCTGGAACTACCACCATCGAAATAAACACTCAAGTTAAGCTCTTTTGATAACATCTGTTAATAAAACCTTTTTTCAAAACAAATTTACGTTTGATATTTTATTTCACTTAACACGGCGGTCGTTCTAAATGTTGTTTTCATCTAAAAATCAAAACTTAAGCTTGTCATGACTATATCTAAGTGTTAAAAAAATATCAGCTTCATACGGTCATTATTTCGATCTTGCCTGTTAGAGGGTTAACCATAGACCAAACCCTTTGGAGATTGGGGAAATGAGACAAAACATGAATGATACGTTGAGAAAAGATCTTAAGACAATCTCTGAATGAGGTTTTATGAACAGAGTCGATTTTAACGTACGTGCGACTCAATGTTGTATATTAACCTACAAACGCACAACAGACCATGTTGCTTCATCTGTTTTAATGGGCGGTGTAAATACTAAGGAATCAGACATTTTTGACGTTCTAGGCATGAGAATCCAATCTGCTCAATCCGGCTGGATCAAACACATTTTTCAAGTGTCAAAAGAAGCTTTCAAGTGCCTTGGTTTTTTTTAAAACGGTGTAGGAAATACTGATCTCCATACTATTTACACCACCTATATTCGACCGAAAATGGAATGCAACCCTCATGCCTTAGCCGGTGCTTCGAAGTCTATTTTGGAGTTACTCGACCGCGTACAGGGCGAAGATGCTCCAGTGAATCAATAGAGTTAGATACTCTACTTTCACTGATAAGCATCTTCGCCCTGTACGCGGTCGAGTAACTCCAAAATAGACTTCGAAGGGCGAAGATGCTTATCAGTGAAAGTAGAGTATCTAACTCTATTGATTCACTGGAGCATCTTCGCAATGTGGGTTGTGTTTCACTGTTCTATCGATGCTATAACGGAATGTGTTCTGCTGAAATTAGGGAACTTGTTCCTGTTTTTTATGTAATACACGTTCTTCAGTCAGGGCCCAGCCATTCATGGTCGAGAGGACAGTGGATCGCACAACATACAACAGGGAAATTTTGTTCTTTAGCCGTGGAATAAACTCACAGCAGAAGTATTCCCTGCCACTTTCAATAAAATTTAAATCAAATGTTCACTAGCACTACTCCCTCTATCCTCTCTTCCATAACCTATTTTCCTAGTTCCACTACAAAATTATTGCATGAGTAAGGGTCGTCCCCTGAGTGCTGATCCAAGCAAAAAAAAAAAAAAAGCCAGCAATGTAATACTTAAGGGCAGTTACGCGGGAACTGCGACTGATGATGAAAAGGTGGTTTAGTGAGTAGGTGAATAACAACAACCAGTTAAATCTCCCATAAGGAATAAGCACTCAGCCCAGACAAAAAATAGACTAGAGTTTCGACTGTAGACAGAAGTCGACACTATTGGTTAATCAATAGTCTCAGCTTTAGTCGCTCTATAGCCTCAACCATAGTCATAATTATAAACTCTGCTATATACCACTACATACAAATGACAAGTGTACCCAGCAAGCCATATGAGTCTGAAAAGAGTCTTTTCTGACACCTTTTTCGGAGCGTTAACGCTTTTATGAGCCCAAAAAACAATCATAATTGCTCCGAAACCGTTCAGAAAAGAGGGTTATTACATTTAAAAATGGTCCGTCAGAAAGAGCTTTTAGATAATGTCAGAAAAGAGTGTTTTATGAGGGGTTTTTTGGGCTCTTTTTCGGAGCGCTCCTAGAATGGTATGCTGGGTATATACATTTGTGTATAACATTTTACTAACACTAGTTTAAAATTTAAAATAAAAATTCAATAAATTTTTAACAAATTCCTGTATTGATATTGTAAAAGCTGTCGCAACTCATAATTCTATTTGGCCAACAATTTTATATTGAATTTATTTCCTAACTTAAATCCAACATACTTTTCTTTTGCTGGCTTGAACACAAAACTAAAATTCCATGTGTTTGCAATACACAAAGAAAAACTAACTTTACTTTATATGCTACTATAATCCTGTACTATAGTAGCCTGTTATGTACAGGACGTAAGGATGTTTCAGCAACTACACAAATACATATGACAAATTTCCTTTAAAGTCCATTGTATATATTTTGATAGTTTTTTATATTTTGTGTAAAATGTTAAATAACACATATACTACAACTACAACTACAGCAGAACGCGCATATTTAGTCTTTGGAATGGAATCTTTTAATAGGATATTCTGTGTATTTGTTTTATTTAGTTTTGCTTTACAGTTTTCATATTGTTGCATCATTTTAACAGCATTTTTCTAAAATAGTTTATAATGTTGTAAGCTTTTTTGTCATCTTTTAGACAATGGTCTGTCTGTCTGTCTGCTTTATCAGCATCTGCATAAGTAAACAAACTTTATGGTACGTAGTATTAAAAAAAATGTTTTGCAACATTTCTAGTTTTTAGCTCTTACAGCTATTGTTCATGATGCTCATTTTAATGGAGTTAACCCAGTGAACATTTATATCCTACACCTCCATAGTGGGGAGGGTATATTGGATTTGTGCTGATGTTTGTAACGTCCAGAAATATTGGTCCAACACCCACCTTAAAGTATACCGATCGACTCATAATCACTTTCTGAGTCGATTTAACGATGTCCGTCGGTCCGTCCGTCCGTCCGTCTGGCTGGCTGGCTGTCCATGTAATTTTGTGCAGATCGGTCTATAATTAGTCGTAGCTGCCATATAAGACCCACTTCAGAAAATCACTTTAAAGAGCATAACTCACTCAAAAATATTGGTATCCAAATAATATTTAACGCAAATATATTTCATATGTCTAAAAATAATACGGTACAATTTTATTGTGATCGGTCTATAATTAGTCGAAACTCCCATATACAACCCTCTCCGTAATTCACTTTAAGCTCCATAAATCTTTATAAATATAAATACTTTCATATCGTGATAAAGTTTAACACATATAATACTTATATTCACAGACATCATGATCGGTCCACAATAGGTTATATTTCCCATATAACGCCCATTTCTGCAAAACTGTTTTATAACAGGTGGCGCAAAAGTAATCCTCCTATCAGAAAATGCTATAAATTTTACGATTGGCCCCTAATGTCAGTTCTGTTTTGACATTTGTGTAGTAAACACATGCGAAATACACGTTAATAAACAATGTTACGCTACACTGCTCCAGAACGCGGAATATTGCTGACTATTTATTTGACCAATAATCGATCGGTGACTTTGGCCAGAAAGATCGCCTGATTGGACCGCTCCAGACTTCTTTTTGTGGGGCTTTTTGAGGTCGCGGGATTATGCCAACAAGCCTCAGACTGTTGCAGCTCTTAAAGACAATATCCGCCAAGAATGTGAGCACCTATAGCCGGAAGTTTTGGCCAAAGTGATGAAAAATGCCATAAAAAGGGCTCAAATGACAATCAACTGTAGCGGCGGCCATTTACATGACAACATATTCTCGACTTGATGTAAAAAAAATTAAAAGACCAAATAAAAATAATCCACAAGAAGAATCAACGTTTTTCATGTTTTTTTTTTAATTACAGCCAAAAAACATCGGAAGTTTACTTTTGCGCCACCTGTTACATATACTGGGTGTAGGGTATTATATGGTCGGGCTTACCCGACTGTACTTTCTTACTTGTTTTGAAAATAGTTAGTTTAGCAGGCATTTTTGTAAGTAAATGTTTTAAGGAATTCTTTTCAGCTTCAGTCGCATTTGCTGGGTTAACTGTAAATGAAGATATTTGTTGGTGTCAGGAAAATAACTGCAATATGCTGTTACTTTTTTAAAACCAAGTGTAAGTCGTTATTATGTTGCCCTACACAAAATTTCAACTTAAATTAATGCAACATTTGAATGCAAGCTACAACTCTGAATAATGCCGATTATAAACTAGAGAGCCACATTACCCTTCTCTAGGCTTAACAAATATCACATTAGCCTTCATAACCATGATGTAGGGTATAACTATGTATATGTATAATGTTGTATTATTATACAAGCATCACAATCTTCTCAAGTTTATTCTTTTTAAAAGGTAGTTTTTTTTTTATAAATATGTATATGAATTTGTTTTCGACATTTTTTCTTGTATTTCTTTTGAACAACTGCAATAAAAGAAACCTTCTTTCTAGTGCAGCATAATTATCCGGTAATTTATTGCAACACAAAATACTAGAAAGTGTTGTTAACATTTTGTGAATTTAATTACAAACTTTTTATAACAAGTCATTTCTTTTGCCACAAGATTTTAAAAAAAAAACTATATTTATACAAACAAATTTTTTCAAGATTCTTAAGGAAGTTCATTTGTTTCCAGCCATATAAAATAATTTTACTTTTTGTTCACAGAAGATCAAAAACATGTGTTTAATTTCATAAGAATTAATTTTACATGATCTTGACCGAGTTTGTGATAAAAGAAAAATTTTTTTTTTGGAAAGCAATATGATAAACATCTGTTCATGTTGAATAAGTGTTTTTAATATTGTTTTAAATGATTAATACTCGCCATATACATACATACATACATACCTACACTGTGGCACAAAATAATGTGTAGTTTTGTAATTTCATAAAGTCGCTCATTTATATTTCTAGTGTAAATACAGTAAAACTCCCCATTGCGGACACTTCTTATAACCGAACACCATCAATAAACGGACAAATTTCATGGACACAACCATTTTATTAGTTTTTCAATACTAATATGACTCCAATAACCGGACGCGGATACATACTTCAAACTATTTTGACCAAAAAATCCCGCATAAACGGACAAAATTTAAAAAAATCCCAAACAAGTTTTTTTTAAAAATCTGGTAATAAATACTTTCAAAACAAATCGCATTTGTGCTAATAAAACCAAAATTGGTGATTCCCCTTTTCACATTGCATTGATAAACACGAATTTGATGATTCCCCTTTTAACATGTATGCACACATTGTTAAAACTTGTGACGCGTTTGAAACAATTTGCCAAAAATGATTTTGTAGCTTTTTAACACAGTAAAAATATCGAGAACCATTTGGAAAATGAACATTTTAAATTAAAACAATCACTATTTAAGCAATCAACCACTAGAAAAATTTTTCAACCAAAGTAGTAATGAAATGTAAAAACTTGTACAGTGAACATATTATTATATTATTCATACATTCGTACAAATTATGAAATAAACGACAACTTCTAATGATTTGGAAGCAATTTGGGTGCCCCGATAGACTAGGCGATGTGTGCCGGACTATCAGTCAGAGGGTTGCGGGTTCGATTCCCGCCAAAGACTCTGGGTGTTTTCTGCAGACAAGCCAAAAAGCTTCGCAGTTTGTGTTTGTTAAGTTAAAAAAAAAATAAATATAATTTTTCTTCGATCACCCCCTTCGATCACCCTCCCTATAAGCGGACACCTCCCATAACCGGACAAAAACACTGCGACGGTGAGTGTCCGGTTATGAGGAGTTTTACTGTATATGGAAGTGCTCAAGAAATCTCCGCGACATTATAAAACGCGGTTTGCTGTTGTATATTCTGTTTTTTTTTTCTTCATTTTATGGAAAATTACTGAACTATATAAAAGTTGATTCGATATCGATATTAATTAGATATTTTTGTGGGTTTATTTATTTTTCGGAAATGGTTCTTATATGGCAGCTATGGCAAAATATGTGCCGATCTTCTTAAATTTTGGAACAGTGATTTTTATGAATTTGAGGAGATTTCACGTCGCATTTCAACATAATAATGTAATAATAACAACATAATAATATATTAGTATTAACGTGTATTTCCGTGTGTAACACTGAGAAATAGTTACCTGAGACCCAACAAAGTATATACATATATTCTTGGTCCTTATATAAATTCTAAGTTAATTGAGCCATGTCTGTCGGTCTGTCTGTGTAAAACACTCTTACGTCCAAAGGACATAACCGAAATTAAAATAGTTTACAAAAAAAAACCCCCCATTTACAGGTCTCCCAACCAGTCTGGTATTGAAAATCAGCTAAATCGGTATAGCAGAACCAGAGTTATGGACCATAAAAAATTGATATTTTTAAAAATTTGTCTTCATATATTTTTAAATATATTGCAGATATTCCCATGAAATTTTGTATATCGTTGTTTTTATGACAGAAGAAGAAAGTGTGCATTTCACAATGGAAAGACTTACGCCTGAACAAGCGACATCACCTGCATTAAATACTAAAGTGCTTCAAAAAAAAAATAACGAACAGCGCAATTTAAGTGTCGTTTTAGTTAATGTTCATAAAATCTTAAGTTGCATTTAAATACAGATTCATTTTTTCTGTCATACTTAATTGCTGTTATGATTTTGTGGTAAAAATATGACAGCACTTTGAAATATCAACAAAACTATCGATATATTTCTGAAAAAAGGTGATTTTTTTGAATAAAATTTGCCAACAATTTTGTGTTTCGGTTTTTGTGTTTTATTGTTTCGTGTGTTTTATATATTAAATTTGGTGGCATAAATATGGTTAAAAGAAGTCGCAACTTTACCTTAATATAGATTGACTTCTTGTTGGACGCTGTTGAAAAATACAGCAGCGTGATTGAAAAGAAAAAAACCAAAAACAAATGTCAAAACCATATGTTCAATGCTTGCAACTTAAGTTGCACTTAAATGAACATCGTTGGCCGTTTAAGTTGCATTTAATTTTTCAGTGAAAAACAAAATTTTGTACTTAAATGCACTTTAAAACTAAATGACACTTTAATACGCACTGTTTTATTGGGCCTAAGTCTGCTAACTTGGTGTCCAATACGAAATATTTTGACTATTATTGATGATATAAAGGGTGGTTAAATTGTAAGGGCCGATGTTGAATGTGAACCACACCTAAACGCCAAGCTTTTTCCGAATTTTATTTGGCATTTCTCTATTTCAGACTTACTCAATTTGAACCATGGAGAGATACACAATCCAACAACGTGTTAAAGTTATCCAGACTTATTATGAAAATGGGCGTTCAAATCAAAATGCATATCGTGCACTTCGTGATTTTTTGATCAATTTGATCGTCCAAATGTGCGTACAATCGCAAAAATCGTGGAAAAATTCGAGCAAACCGGGTCTGTAGAAGATGTGAGAACACCAGTGCATGTTCGTACAGCTCGTACTGCAGAAAATATTGCTGCTGTTCGCGATAGTGTGGCTGAAGAGCCGTCCACCTCAACTCGTCGTCGTGCCCAACAATTGCACCTCTCACGCTCGTCGTTGATGAACATTATGCATAAAGACTTGCATTTACACGCTTACAAGGTGCAATTGGCTCAAGAACTAAAGCCTCTTGACCATTCCAAACGTCGTGAATGGGCAGAATGGTGGCAAGAAATGGCAACAGTGGATGATCAATTTTCGAAGAAAATCATCTTCAGTGATGAGGCACATTTTCACCTCAGTGGATTCGTCAATAAACAGAATTGCCGCATTTGGGCGAATGAGAATCCAAGAGTGATTGTCGAAAAACCCACAAAGAGTGACTGTTTGGTACGGTTTATGAGCTGGCTGCATCATCGGGCCGTATTTTTCCAAAATGAGGCCGGTCAGGCAGTTACTGTGAATGGTGTTTGCTATCGTGAGATGATAACGAACTTTTTATGGCCCGAAGATATGGAAGATATGGATGTGGACGATATGTGGTTTCAGCAGGACGGTGCCACTTGCCACACAGCTAACGAAACAATGGCTCTTTTGCGCAACAAATTCAATGACCGTGTTATCTCACGTAATGGCGATGTCAATTGGCCGCCAAGATCATGTGATTTGACACCATTGGACTTTTTTCTTTGGGGTTATTTGAAAGAAAAGGTGTACGTCGATAAGCCAGCAACAATTCAAGAGCTAAAGGATGAGATAATTCGGCACATTAACGGCATAGAACCTCCATTATGCCTCAGGGTCATCGAAAATTTGGACCATCGGATGGAGGTGTGCCGCCGTGGTCGCGGCGCCCATTTGGCCGATATTTTGTTCCATACATAATTGAGTAATACCAGTATATCATAATAAAATAAAATTACAATAATTTCCTAAATAGTTTGTGTTTCATTTAAAATCAACATCGGCCCTTGAAATTTAACCACCCGTTAGTTAAAAATGACAAGTGGTTTTAAAGTTTTAAACGATGACATATATTACACAGCCACCAAAATAAAGAATTTATTGTAAAGCAAATTTTATCATATATCGTTTGCATCTTTAAAACTCTAAAACCGTAATGGCATGATTAGACCCGACATATTTTGCTCAAATGTGATTGAACATTATTATAAAGAAATCGACATCTGTGTGTCTGCTCGTGGTAGACATCTGTCGGATATAATATTTTAATTTATAATTGCCAAAACCCACATTTTCCTAAAGAATAGAAAATTAAATTATTTTCATTTTCATTAAAATTCATTTTGTTTTGAAATACAAAGTTCTTATAAAAAATCCCTTTATAAATGGAATTTTTATTTCAAAATTAGCCATATTTTTTCATTTTATTTAATTAATTTTAATTCTCTCGAGATCGGTTTAATATTTCAATATAATAATTTCTTTCAAATAAATAATTTTTTTAATTACTATAAAGGCTGCGACAAATATGTATGTCATATGTTGTTATGTTAGAAAAAGCAGAATTGTGTAAAAAAATAGTTAAACTCTTACGTGACTTCATTATAAAACATTTGATTACAAATTAAGCGCTTTTTTAAATTAACAAAAAAAAATTTCCATTTATTTTTCTCAAAAAAACCCCAAACTCTTGCTCTTTCTCTTTGCAGGACAATAAACACAAAAAAAAAGGACACTGAACTTACACCGCAACCACAACTACATACAGCTGCGGCACTCTTGAATTGGCAGCAACAAGAGTTTTATTTTTTAAAATCCTGCACCAAATTACAAATATTAAACGAGGCCAATGAAAGTCAATGAAACGGAAGACATAAAATACACTTACAAATATCGAAGAAGAAAAATATTATTATTATAAAAACGCCCAAAAAGAAAAACAAACACAAACACATTTAAATATTTCTCGTCCTGAGAGTTAAATGAAGTGCTTAAATATCCTTGTAAAAATAAGAAAACAAAAATTGTAGGAACACTTGCAACCAAAAAATATGCCAGCGACAACATTATGGATGAAACTGATGTTTATTATACCCAGCTGAATAAGGAATACAACTATAAAAAACTCTACCAAATACAAGAAATAAATCCTTTAAAAACTTGTGATACAAACACAGATGCAAAGATCCTTAGTTGCCATAGCCAGGAAAGCAATCAAATAGGCAACAGATACCAACACACTCGCAACAGCAACAGCAACAGCAATTGCTTTAGTAAAGGCTGTCTTAAGTGTGGTCATTGTTATTATACGAACAATTTGAATAGAGTACAAAAAAGTCCCTACATGTACTCATATGTTGCACATGCCATAACTGCAGCAGCCTCAACAGCAGCAGTGGCAGCAGCCGAAACTGCCACCTCTACACATGAACGTTTCAAGTTTGTGTATGATAATACTCATGCCTCATCGCTATCTGCCTACGATGAGAATATTTTCAATAATACATTCATTTTAGCCACCTCCTCGTCATCAGCATCAACGTCATCCTCAGCTGCCTCATACACATCCTCATCCGCCACATCAGACACTTTAGCATTTGCCATTTCGTATGGCAATTTAAATGATTCCACTTCGACGGGCTCTTTATCATCGTCCGCCTCCTCATCAGCCTCATCATCGCCTGCCTCATCGTCAGCGACGGCTGGTTCAACGCCTTCATCACCTCTCATTGAAGTGGGTGTTAATGTTTCGCTGACATCATCGGATGATTGGTCACATTTTTATGATCTCGTTCTGTCGTGGCAGGGCATTTGTCTTATTGCCGTCTTTTGCGCCTTCATTGTGATCACCATCATTGGCAATACTTTAGTTATATTGGCTGTCATAACCACCCGTCGCCTTAAAACGGTTACAAATTGTTTTGTAATGAGTCTGGCGGTGGCGGATTTGCTGGTGGGCATATTTGTCATGCCACCTGCTGTAGCTGTACATTTGATTGGTAAGTTTTTCTTTCGTACTGTTACATATTCTTTTTTTTTTTTTTTTTTGTTTTTTGCCATTTTTTTGTGTCATGGGTTAAATAAGTGTGAATAATCAGTTTTGTTTTATTTTAACAAATAATTTGCAAATGAATTATTTTGCACTTTTCTCTTTCACTAAACTGTCAGAAAGGAAAGTAATTTATTAAAGCTACAATTTGAGGAATTCTGTTGTTTTTTGGAAAGATTTCAGGTTAAAACAAGTAAGAAAGTGTAATCGGTCAAGCCCGACCATATAATACCCTACAACCAGTATATGCATAAAACAGTTTTTCAGAAATGTGCGCTATATGAGAGATATGACCTATTTAGGACCGATCATCCAAAAATTTAGTGTCATGATGTCTGTAATATACATATGTGTTAAACTTTATCTCGATATAAATAGATTTATGGAGGTTAAAGCTGATTACGGGGAGCGTCTTATATGGGAGTTTCGACTAATTACGCACCGACCATTATAAAATAAGGTGTCATCATTTCTGTATACTATTTGTGTCGAATTTTTTTTGATTACCAACATTCTTAAGAAATTTATGATCGTTAAAATGATTTTCGGAAGTAGGCCTTCCATGGGAGTTACGACTAATTATGAACCGATCCGCACGAAATTTGTTACGTGATTTGGCTTCCTTTACCACTCATTTGTGATGAAATTTGTTTGGATACTTGCATAATTCAAACATTTATGATCAGTAAACCCTAATTTCGGGAGGAGTTTTGTGTGGGGGCCAGGTGAAATAATGGACTGATTGCCACCACTTTCAATCTCATTCGTCCTTGGGCCGAAAAAACATCACGTACCAAATTTTAACGAAATATCTTCAAAATTGCGACCTGTACTCTGCGCACAAGCTTTACATGGACAGCCAGCCAGCCAGCCAGACGGACGGACATCATAAAATCGACTCAGAAAGTGATTCTGAGTTGATCGGTATACTTTACGGTGGCTGTTGGACCAATATTTCTGGGCGCTACAAACATATGCACAAATCCAATATACCTCCCCACTTGGTGGTGTAGGGTATAAAAACACTAAATGTTAATGAATAAATATAAACTATTGTTATCCAAATAATATTGAACGCATATATATTTCATATATATACGAATAATATGGTACAATTTATCGGTCCATAATTAGTCATAGCTACCATATAAGACCCTCTCCGTAATTTACTTTAAGCTCCATAAATCTTTATAAATATAAATACTTTTATATCGAAATAAAGTAATAATATGTGTTATATTTATATTCACAGACACTATGACACTAAATTTTTGGATGATCGGTGCACAATAGGTTATATCTCCTATATAACGCCCATTTCTGAAAAACTGTTTTATACATATACTGGGTGTATGGTCGGTCTTGACGGACTATACTTTCTTACTTGTTTAACATTTAGAAAGTAATTAAACAAATACCTGAAATTGTTGTCTACAGTACATTTTAGTTTAATGTCTACTTTTAAAGGGATTCTTTTTTATTTTATTTTTGTAAAAGTTGCTACAGTTATTTATTAAGATTTTTGCATTTTATTCTTTTTTATTTTTCTGCTCTTAAGCACTTTGCTAGCATTTCACTTTTTGTTTTGATGCTGCTTAAATTTGAAATCTTAATTTTCTACTTGTGTTTATTATACCCTTCACCTACATGAGAAGGGTATATATAAGTTTGTCATTCCGTTTGTAATTTCCAAAATATAATTTTCCGACCCTATAAAGTATATATATTCTGGATCCTTATAGATAGCGGAGTCTATTAAGCCATGTCCGTCTGTCTGTCTGTCTGTTGAAATCAATTTTCTGAAGTCCACAAATATCTTCGGGATCCAAATCTTCAATAATTATGTCAGACATGCTTTCTAGAAGTTTGCTATTTAAAATCAGCAAAATCCGTCCATAAATAACGGAGATATGAGCCAAAATCCCAGACAACCTCTGAAAATTTCACCAAAAAATCTAATTGTATTAATATTGTTACGAACAAATTCATCAACAGATGGCGTTGATCACAAAAAGTATATTAATATTGTTACGAATAGTTTATAAACAGATGGCGCTGATCAAACAAAGTGTTTAATACATAAGTGTGTAAAAAGTGTTCGAAAACTTTAAGTGTGTTCTTAAACCGTAATATAAATGTGTAAAAAGACAGTGTGTTCATTTCTAATTGTTTTTTGTTCATTTTTTTTTTGCAATTAAGAAGAATCCGGTTTATTTAAACCGTTTTTATAAGGTAAAAACGTAACAATTTAATATATATATGTATGTATGTATATAATATAATTATTCATCCACAACAAAGGTGAAGGGTATATAAGATTCGGCATAGCCGAATATAGAACTCTTACTTGTTTTTTTTTTACTTAAATTTTTTTCTTTGTCATCTATGGGTAAAATGAAAGTACTCAAATTCTTGGAAATTGTGTTTTAATAGAAATATTTAAGATTTAAGTGGAGAAAAAACATAAGTAAGTAAGTAAATATTTGCTAGATGTTGTTAAAAGAATTCCTTTCGAAATAAAAATGAAGATTCTTAGGGATATATTCTAGCCACCCACTCAATTTTGGGGTCATAAAATGGTGGACATTTTAAGATTGTCATTACATTTGCTAGAGACATTGTTATTCAATCCTGTGAATTCCTTTGAAGTGCATATATTTAGAATCTTTCTGAAGCTATTTCAAAGAAAACGCTTATGTTTGTGTTGAATTTTCTTTCTGTTTGATCCGGGAACAATAACTGAAATATGTGTCAACAGTAGTGAGTAAATCTACGTTAACAGGAGACAAATTCTGCCAATCGCTTTAGCAAAAACAGCTTGAAAAGTTTCACAGAGATTTTCTATGAACTCTGTGATTAGGTTTATTTTATTTACACTCTACTAGAGTTCCTTTTAGGGAACATTTTCCTGGGAAATCTCCAGTGTTGCAAGTTTCCGCTATCATTCGTGGAATTTTCGCTTTATTGCTTTATTAAATATTACGAGTAGAACTTCCTTGTTACTTACTGTGTCCATAGTCTGAAAACTTCTTACGCTGAAAAGATGTGAAACAAAATATTTCATCTACAGATCAAACTTTTCTTCAACACATTCAAAAAGCCACCGATGTGGTTTTATCCAATGTGAAATTGATGAGGAGCAAAACTCCAAATATTTGGTTAGGAAAAAACAGGTCACCAAACAAAAATGGCGAGAGCACAAAAAAGTAAAAGAAATGTCGACGAAAGTGGACAAAAAAAATAATAAACAAATGTATTCAAGTTTACAAGACAAAAAATCTTGACATGAATACGTACTGAAGAAAAACGAGGCAACATATGAATAGAAATTGAAAATTTATAATTACAGCAAATTTCGAACCACCAGGTAACACTGGTTAAAGGATTGATGTTTGTCTGTTGGTTAGCGGGCAGTGGTGCAGAGGGTTAGAACGCAAAGAATTCTGATGAGAAAATGTGGTTGTTCTCGAAACATGTAAATTCAACCCAGGTTCGAATCCCAGCCAAGAAAAATTATCACACTTGGCAAATACTTGCCGAAATAGACGTAACCACTAAACAAAATATATTTGAACTCGTTTATTTATTAAAAAAAAAACTTTTCTTATTTAGTCCAAAGCACAACAAATATTCAATTTTAATTTATTAGATGCTCTTTGATCTTGCAAAATTCTTGTAAGAAAAAAACAACTTCAAACAAATTTGTGCTAAAACAAGTGGTTACGTATTTTTTTTTTTTTTTTTGAGTAAATATGTGCCATGTGTGACCATGGCTTTATATTAAACGAGTATGTTCGACTTTGGATGAATGGTGTTGGTACTCTCATCTTTGGTTTTCCCTTTTTTAAAATTAATTTTCTTTGTGGATCTCGCCAATTTGGTTTCGTCAGCTGTATTTTTATACCCTACACAACCATAGTGGGGAGGGTATATTGGATTTGTGCTGATGTTTGTAACGCCCAGAAATATTGGTCCACCACCCACCTTAAAGTATACCGATCGACTCACAATCATTTTCTAAGTCGATTAAACGATGTTCGTCCGTCCGTCCGTCCGTCCGTCTGGCTGGCTGGCTGTCCATGTAAATCTTGTGCGCAGAGTACAGGTCGCAATTTTTAAGATATTTCGACAAAATTTGGCACATAATTTTTTTCGGCCCAAGGACGGATGGGATTGAAACTGGTAAAAATCGGTTCATTATTTCACCTGGCCCCCATACAAATGTCCTCGAGAAATTGGGGTTTATCGACCATAAATGTTTGAATTATACAAGTATGCACACAAATTTCACCATGAATAAGGAATAAATGAAGCTAAATCACATTTACAAATTTCGTGAAGATCGGTCCCTAATTAGTCGTAACTCCCGTATAAGGCCCACTTCCGAAATTCTCTTGAAAGAGCATAACTCTTTTAAAAATGTTGGTATCCAAGTAATATTGAACACAAATATGTTTCGTGTATATACATATAATATGATAGAAGTTTATGATGATTGGTCTGTAATTATTCGTAGCTCCCATATAAGGCCCACTTCTGAAAATCACTTAAAAGAGCATAACGCTTTTAAAAATGTTGGTATTCACATAATATTGAAAAGAAATATGTCTGGTACATATACATATAACATAGTAGAATTTTATGATGATCGGTCCATAATTAGTCGTAGGTCCCATATAAGGCCCACTTCCGAAAATCAATTCAAAGAGCATAACTCTTTTAAAAATGTCGGGATCCAAATAATATGGAACACAAATATGTCTGGTACATATACATATAACATAGTAGAATTTTATGACGATCGGTCTATAATTATTCGTAGCTCCCATATAAGTTCCACTTCTGAAAATCACTTGAAAGAGCATAACTCTATTAAAAATGTTGTTATCCGAATAAAATTTAACAAAAATGAGTTTCTTATGTACAAATAGGATGACACCTAATTTTATAATGGTCGGTCCATAATTAGTCGAAACACCCATATAAGACCCTCTACGTAATTCAGTTTAACCTCCTTAAATATTTTAAACGTATTTATATCGAGATAAAGTTTAACACACATAGTATTTATATTCACGGAAGTCATGACACTACATTTTTGGATGATCCATCCATAATAGGTTATATAGCGCCCATATCTGAAAAACTGCTTTATTGATATACTGCGTGTAGGGTATTATATGGTCGGGCTTGACCGACTATACTTTCCTAATTGTTTTTTCTAGCTAAGTAATAGGAAACTTGGCCTTCATCAATTCCACATTGTATAATACCATATCGGTGGTTTTTTACTATAAATATATAGTAAGATTTTTTTTAACAATTTTCCTCTAATTTGGAGCATGAATTCTTCCTGCAAAGAAGGGTTAAAGTACAGACATAAAAATTGCGCAGAATAAACAGTTTGGAGGTATTAAAAAAATCAGCAACAGTATTTCTAAAAATTATTTATATCACCATAATTGGATATTTCTGCGCAAGTTTCTTGCATCTAAAAGTGGCAGTTAAATATTGTTGAAACAAATAAACTAGTTGATACAATTACGTTAAATTATACTCATAAGTTTATAGCGCAAAGTGTATAAAAATCAATAAAAGAAATTAAAAATGTTTCACGTATATGCTGCTCATTTAAAACTTAGTTACTGTGAACAGAAAAGTTGCTTTTATTTACAATGCAAAGGAAGTGACATAAAATACAAATGCTGTTAAGCTGCAAGATCGCTAGACAATACCAAATTAATATATTTCAAAGAAGAAAAAAAAAAAATAAAAATTAATAAGAAAATAGGATTAAAAATGTGTTGTATGCTATTGTAACAATTTGCTAAAATTTAAGCCAAATTACTTGGAGTACAAAGATGTTGATATTTGTTGAGTGTTTTCTTAATTTAGGCTACAGCGGTAAAATGCTTTTTTAAACATGAATGCTAAAAACAAACACAAACATTTAAAGTTGGGCGAAAATTTCATTAAAACAGGATCTATACACAAAGTAGAGTAATATTAATGTAGACTAGACAAATAAAGGAACATAACTATGACAGCAATTAAACAACATAGTAAGTCTTAAGGCAAATAAAGAAACAAATTTAATTATGTATTATAAATACATACATACAATAATTGTTTGTCATTTGCTATTTAAGTTTTCAAGTTTTTTTGAAACATTTTGCAAACATTACAATAGTCTTTGTATTTAACTTAAAGTTTCCCCAATGGCAAATATCTGCTATTATTGGTAGTAATTACAAGTACTTTACTTTTTTTACATTTATCCATTCGTTTTAATTTCTCCAATTACTTAGACAAAGTATTTTTAATTGCAATGTGGTATGCAAAATTTCTATACGCACCAACTTGATTACTCCCAGCTGCTTTAATTATAATTACACTAAAAGTATTTAATAGTTTCAAATATGTACTGACATCATGAAATCTAAATAGCTAAGAAACAAGAGCACCTAAGGCAGTCTCGAATCTTTAGTACCCTGCATTAAAACTAAAGTTAAAGCAAAAATTGTTACAAATGAAAGAACAAACTTAAATAAGGTTTTTTTCTTTCATTTTAGACACAATTATACAAACAACTACAACAAGTGTAGGTCTGTAAATCTCATTTCAGTTTTCGTGTGTTTTTTGTTCTCTTTATCTATTCAGTAAATATACTTAAGCAATTTATTTCGCTGCATTCGTTTTATTTTAATCTCTTTCGCTGACAACATAATTGTCTTCTAAAAATATCAAGCCAGCATCTTAACAATGGGGAATAAAATACAACAATAATAATAGGCAACAACACAATAAATTTGCGTTTTACAGGACATGCGAATCTAAATTAAAGATGGCATGATTTTAAATAGATTTAGTTTAACTTTTTGGGAAATCTCAAAAGTTTTTTTATACATTCCACCACCATAAGTGTGGGTATATAATCGTATAAGTTTGTCATTCCGTGTGTAACACTGAGAAATACTCATCTGTGACCCAATAAAATATATACATTCTTGGTCCTTACGAAATTCTAAGTCGATTGAGTCATGTCCGTCTGTCTGTCTGTGTAAAACACTCTCACGTATAAAGGCCACCAACGAAATCAAAAAGGTTTACAAAAAACTGTTAACAGTTCCTCTAAGCAGTTTGGTATTGAAAATCAGCTAAATCGGTACAGCATAACCAGAGTTACGGATCAAAATGTATGACAGCCTCCATAAAAATTTTATATTTTTAAAAATTTTTCTTCCAATTTTTTTTAAATATATTGCAGATATTTCCATGAAATTTTGTACACGTAGTTTTATTGATAAAAGAAGAAAGTGTGAGGAAAATAGTAAAAATCGGTCCATGATTACTCATAGCCCCCATATAAAAATTTTCCCGAAATATTGCTCAATTATACATAAATGCCAATAAAATTGGAATATCAATATAAAATTCAGCAAGAATAAGTTTCATGCAAAAAGAAATCGCAAAACTAATTTCGTTTTAGTTCGGTCCATGTTTGACCATAGACCCCATATAAAGTCCACTTCCAAAATTCAGTTGAATACTTATAAAACTGGTATAAATAATGTTAAACGGCTGCAATTTTACATAAATCCTTTCTTTTAGGTATATAAATTGTTGTACTAAATTTTATGGCGGTCTGCCAATAATTGGTCATAGCTCCCATACAAGGACCACATCCGAAAAAGCCATTTATCACTATATATATTGTATAAATATCGGTACCGACTTAAGACTTTGCATAGATCATTTACATATACACAAAAATCATACCACAAAATTTTGTTAATTTCGTTCTATTTTTAACCGTATGCCCCGCTCCATATAAAGCCCTCTTCCGAAAATCACTTTAATACTCATAAATCTCTTATAAATAAGGGCACCGATCTACAATTTTACACGGATCGTTTACATACATGCCTAAATCAAACTGCTATATTTTGAGAATATCGTTCCATATTTGACTATATCCTCAATATAAGGTCCACTTTCGAAATCCACGTTAATACTAATATATAACTTAAATAAACCGTTTTTATGTTGAAATTCGATGTGAAATATCCTCATATACATAAAAATCACTGTTCCAAAATTTAAGAAGATCGGCTAATAATTTGTCATAGCTGCCATATAAGAACCATTTCCGAAAAACAAATAAACCCACAAAAATAATAAATATCGATATCGAACCAACTTTTATATAGATCAATAATTTTAATCCAGAAATCATACTAATATCGGTTATACGGCAATTACGCTACTGGATTTTGTAGCTGTCAGTCAATAATTAGGAATAGCTCCCGAATTAAGTCCACTTCCGAGCATACTAAACAACCATGCAATCCTTGTAAATAACGTTATTGAGATGAAATTCAACCAAAACAAGCCTCAAATATGTAGAAACTACATTAGTGGATACTGGACTTAGAAGTTATCAGTCCATAACTGGTCCACTTCTACTATGCCACCCATAAATCTTTTGTAAATAATATTATTGAGATTAAATTCAACCAAAGGAAGCCTCAACTTAAATTTAACCCTTTTTTATACTCTGATTCTTAAATTGTTGTGAATATGGAAAAATGTTCTTTTAATTTTATAAATTGTTAAATTACGCACAAGATTATTATGAAAATCAGACAAACTCTGTAAATTACAGTAAGAATCTGTAATTACATCAATTATAAATGGTCAAAATTAGATAAAATCTCGAAACATTAAAAATAAATTGTGTTGGTCTTAAAATTTGCACTAAGTCTGAATATAAAGCACATAATAAGATATTATATTTTTAAAACCTGTGTATTTCTTATTACGTTTAGATGGAGGGTATTTAAGATTCGGCACAGCCGAATATAGCACTCTAACTTTTTTTTTTATTTAAATTTACTTCTAAACAAATTACGGTTTTTTTTTTCTTGGAAAAAATTTAATTTAAATGAGAATAGTAAATTATTTTTAATCGTATTTGGGGAGGTTTTAATTGTTTTAATTTATTTTCGGAAGTTTTGTTAAGGCCAGTGATTAGAATTTATCTAGATAAATAAAAGTAAATAAAGAATAATGAAATTTGTATAAACAAGTTCGTATTTTGTATTTATTAAATAAAAATTTTAATTTAAATAAAATTTTCTCTGATCACATTACTGGCACTAACAAACACGTACGGTGGTATAGGCGGTCATACCTGACCACTTAGTACCCTACACAGACATTGCGAATTTGGTGCTATAATGGTTTTGTGGGGTTAAATATCCCACGCCTAATTGTCATTGTCGTTTATTTACGTCGCCTTGTAAATCATTGACATTTTCGTTAGTTTAACTTCGTTTATATGTCCAAAGTAGCTTTTTATACAATTTTGTAAGAATTTCATTTAGACACCTGTTGACTGCGTGCTTGTTAATTGTTGTCATTCATTGTTAGTGGTAAAATTATAGAAACATAAACTTTCAAAAAAGTGCTGAATTTAATCAAATTTAAAGTGTTACATACATTTTTAATGAAATGGCTCCCAATAAAACATCTTTTATAGCGGTTAACGCCAAAAACCTTAATTCTGCTTTGGCCTTAATATTAGTGATATGCAAATTTCTCCCTCTTTGTATCATCATATATAAAGGCAGAATATTGCAGAAATCTCTTTTCCTCATAATGCCTAAACGGTCCGTCAAACAGGTCAAAATGTCCAAAATGTGGTTACCGGTATGTAAAAATACTAATTTGACCTTCTTGTTACTCCAGCTACCACACAGAAAGGTAATCCTGTTCCAATAAATTCCATATTACAAATCCTAATAACTTGTTTTCTTTCTCTTTTCTTACGATTTTCTACTGGGGTTTTGTTTATGAGAAAAAACAAAATACGCTCATATATTTTCTTTACCGGCTCCTAAAAGAAGCTTTTCATACAACCAATAGCTATTTGGTGTTTCGTTTTTTCCCCTTTTTTTTGCAATAGAGATCAATACGAATTTTTGATTTATAGATAAAAATGTTTTCTTGGAGGCCATTTCATAGAAATGTATGTAACACTTTAAATTTAATTGTAATGTTTCATAGCTATTCTGTTGCATTAATTAAATGCATTTAAACAAATTCGTTTAATTACCTTAATAAGGTAAATAACCATGAACGTTTAAATACCTTCCCCGGACAATTACCCGGGGTAAATTGTACTTAAATAACAAAAAAAAAAAAATATATTATTTTTTATTCGAACTGTTTATTTTAAATTTTTCATATTTATTTAGTCGGACTCGAGTTCATTTATTGATAATTTTTCTTGGCTGAGCTGTGGTTGAACCTGGCAGAAACCTGACAGAAAGAATACGAAAAAACTGAAGAAAAAGGAGGCAACATGTAAATAAATAAAATTGAAAAATTATAATTACAGCAAATTTCGAACTACCAGTAACACTGGTTAAAAGATTGATGTTTGTTTGTTGGCTAGCAGGCACCCGCAGTGGTGCAGAAGGTTAGAACGCAAAGAATTCGGATGAGAGAATGTGGTGATTCTCGAAACATGTAAATTCAACCCAGCTTCAACCCCAGCTCAGCCAAGAAAAATTATCAATAAATTTCAATATAGATTTCATGTTGTAAAACAATTCTTTCAGTAAAAATAATTTTATGAAATTTAAATTTAATGAACTCGAGCCCGACTAAATAAATATCAAAAACAATATAATTTTCTAAAATTATGTAGGGTGTTTTTTTTATTTAGATGTATAGAACTTTAAGTTGGCAACACTTTTTTAACTGACAGCCATTTTGTCAGCTGTCAAGTGATTTAGGTTAATACAAATAAGCTCACAACGATTGAGAACTTAGAGGAAAATATTCGCCGTATTAATGCCGATATATGGCCACAAATATTGGAAAAAGTCATTGAAAATTGGACCTTCCGACTGAAACTTTGAAATATAACTTGGATTCTACTAGACCGATTTTGCCCATTTTCTATACCAAACATTTCGGTAGACCAAAGAATGTTTGGTAAAAATTGTATAGCGCTATGCATTTTTTCAAAGCTCTATCATGCCTTCAACAGACGGGCAGACGGACGGACTTGGCTAGATTGTGTTAGAATTTTATAACGACCCAGAATATATAGGCTCTTTGGCTCTATGACCATTATTTCGATGTGTTATAAATGGAATAATGAACGTAATATACCCATCATGTTTTTGATGATGGGTATAAAAATCATTTTTGGTTTATTCCATTTCAAAGTTCTATACATCTGAAAAAAAGCACTTAAGCATAATTTTAAAAATAAATTTGCATAATTTTGAAGCGTTGTTCAGGCGTAAAGCTAGTTTTACACGATTGAAATTTTCAGCAAAATTTCTTCAAAATTTATTTATTTAATAACTATTAATAACTATTAAATAAATAAATTTTTAAGAATTTTTACTCTTTACACGACTTTCGAGCAATTTGAAGAGCAATTTTGAAGAAAATTTCAATTGTGTAAATCTATCTTTAGTCTATTCATGTTGAAATGACAAAACAAACTAAACATAAATCACTGACAAAATGGCCGGCATTTCAAACAGTATTGCCAATCTAATTTTCTACTTCTTTAAAAAAAAACAGCCTATATTATTTTTATTAATACAATTAAGCTCTTCTCTTAAAAATATGTGGTGTTGACTTTATTTTAACGCTCACAATATATACAACCCATAAGTGTTCAAAGAATTCCACCTTATTGTAATTTAAGACACTTGACTTTAACTGTATTCTAAAGGGGCCAAATTCATTAAAAATAAGTATTTTCTAAAGGGTCATATTTTGATAAATTAAGCTAAAATTTTTATAAACAACAAAACTCAAGGCAAAACAAAAAACGAAATAAAAACCATAAGTAAGAAAATAATCTCCCCTTCAACATCAATTTATATTTGGAAAAATAATGATTTCGTTAAAAAGAAAAACAACAACTTTCGTAACTTGTTTATATTTGAAATTGTTTTCCCAGGAGGGCATGTGGTGTAAATTACAAAGCTCTTTAACACAATTTTATAAGAAACTTTGTTGGTCGTTGTGTAAATAATATTTCATGTTTTTTATACCCTACACCACAATAGTGGGGAGGGTATATTGGATTTGTGCTGATATTTGTAATGCCCATAAATATTGGTCCAACACCCACCTTAAAGTATACGGATCGGCTCAGAATCACTTTCTGAGTCGATCTAACAATGTCCGTCGGTTCGTCCATCTGGCTGGCTGTCCATGTAAAGCTTGTGCGCAGAGTACAGGTCGCAATTTTGAAGCTATTTCGATAAAATTTGCCACGTGATATGTTTTCGGCCCAAGGATGGATGGGATTGAAACTGGTGGAAATCGGTTCATTATTTCACCTAGCCCCCATACCAATGTCCTCCCGAAATTGGGGTTTACCGGTCATAAATCTTTTGAATTATGCAAGTATGCAAACAAAATTTAGAAGTTTATGGTGATCGGTCCATAATTAGTCGTAGCTCCCATATAAGGCCCACTTCCGAAAATCACTTTAAAGAGCATAAATTTTTGAAAAATGTTGGTATCAAAATAATATTGAACACAAATATATTTCATATGTATACAAATAATACGGTACAAATTTCTTGTGATCGGTCCATAATTAGTCGTAGCTCCCATATAAGACCCACTTCCAAAAATCACTTTAAAGAGCATAAATTTTTTAAAAATGTTGGTAATCAAATAAAATTCGACACAAATAAGTTTCTTATATACAGAAATAATGACACCTAATTTTGTAATGGTCGGTCCATAATTAGTCGTAACTCCCATATAAGACCCTCTACGTAATTCACTTAAACTTCCATAAATCTTTTAAAAGTATTTATATCGCGATAAAGTTTAATACATATAATATCATCATTACGACCGAATTTTGGTCCAAAATTGGTGATATCTCCCATATAACGCCAATTTCTGAAAAACTGTTTTATATTTACATATACTAGGTGTAGGGTATTATATGGTCGGGCTTGACCGACTATACTTTCTTACTTGTTTTCATTTGCTGCTGCTAAACATTTTTAACAAAAAATAAATCAAAATACAAAAGGCAGAAGGCAGAAGGCAGAAGACCGTGCTGTTGCCTTATGCAATTTATGTAAGTATGGTGTTAAAATTGACGCATGTGAGGAGAGTATGTTGCAAATAAATTACCCCAAGGCGTTTGATTATTATTTAATCTTGTCATATACATTTAACATACGCACCTGAGGGATTCCCATGATCTTTAAACTTATTAGGTACAGCGTAAAGAAAAATTAAATTTTTAACAAAGTGTAAAGTGTTAAAAAATGAATATTAATTTTTTATTTTTTATGGGGCCGTTACTGGTTCACAAGTACATTTTTTATGTTTGTTTACACTGGCTTTTATTTAGGGAATTTGTGGCCAAATTCTCAAATTAATTTTCAAGGCTGCCTCATGGTCTGGCCAATTTCTTGCTTTAAGAGTCTTAAATTGACATTTATTATGTTTTTTTTTTTTTTGGGCTCTTGTTTATGTTTGTTTTAAGCTTTGTTATTTTTAAGTCATTTGCGGTTTGAGAAAACTCATATTTTTATCTTTTTTAATTTCTGTAAATTTCAGGTTCCTGGCAACTTGGTTGGGTACTTTGTGATATTTGGATTTCGTTGGATGTTCTCTTGTGTACCGCTTCTATATTAAGTTTATGTGCCATTAGCGTGGACAGGTAAGTTTTGGCTTTATGTTTGTTTCAACAGTTTCATGTACACATTTTCCAGTTGACTTTAATTTTTTCCTTCAACTTTTTTTAATTATTACATTTTTTCTAATACAAATTTTTGTGAATTTTTTTCTGTTTTCTTTTTGCTATTGTCAGATATTTAGCTGTCACCCAACCTTTAACTTATTCACGTAGACGTCGTTCGAAACGTTTGGCTCTTATAATGATACTCATAGTTTGGGCTTTAGCTTTGGCTATCACCTGTCCACCCATATTGGGCTGGTAAGTATTTTAAGCTGTATACACGCAGAGAAAAAATATAGTTGTGCATGTTTAACACAACTAATTCAACATTTTTAAATAGGTATTTCACTGTAATTATTGTTATGCTTTCTTCCACTATAATATGTTTAAGTTGCCATTTACATGATTATAGCAATCATAAATATGATTATAGAAATTATGTTATGTTTATGGTGATCAGTTTTATAATGAACATTTATACCATATTATGTTGTTTTCTATCAGAATCAAATATCAACAAATTATGATAAATGGATTCATCATAATCATGATTGCAACAAATGCTCATATATAGTTATTACAACCGTATATATGATTGTAATAATCATCTGAGTTGTAACTTAACCATATTATGGTTACAGCAATCATAAAAATAATTGCACTGACTATAATATTGTTGCAAAAATCGTAAAAATGTTGACATTGTTGTGGTAAACATGTACAACTATATTTTTTCTCTGTGTGTATAACCTAAATAAATATTAATACAAACAAGATACGAATAAGAAAATAAAAACAAACACCACTAAACTTGTTAAATTGTAATGAGTTTTCCAAAGGGAAACAGCACCGCCAACATACATAGGTGAAGCAACTAATGAAAGTGCTATAAATTCTACAAGAAATTTTTAAAACACAAATTTTGTTTACTTCGTGTAATGAGGAATACTTCCCTTACCTTACCTTAAAAACTCTTACTGCGAAAATAACACCAGAGACTATTTTCACTTTTGATTAACAAAGTGTCTCTGTTTTATGCAAATATTTGTTTGTCTACCGTTTGTTTGCCGAACTTTTGTTTTGCCATTATTTTTCTCTGTTGTCTTTTTATTCATATTTAAAATTAAAATTTTTTAATTTTATTTTTGAGCAAAAATCTGTACTAATTTATGATTAGCATTATTTACATTAACAGGTTTTTAATTAGAAATATAATGTCACAAAATTTAATACAGTAACACGAACAAAAATATAAGAATGTTACCTAAGGTCAAGCAAAAGAAAGTTGACAATAGATGGTATTAATTTTAAATTAAAACAAGCAAGAAAATATAGTCGGTTAAGCCGGACCATATAATACCCTACACCCAGTGTATGTATAAAACAGTTTTTTCAGAAATGAGCGTTATATGGGAGATATACATACATGTGATGAAAATCGACAACGAATCAGTTTTGGAAATGCATTTTAATGCATTTTAATTTTTAAAATTTTTGTTTTAAGATTCTCTTTAGTAGCCAAATATCTTTATATTTTATGTAATAAAAGTTTTTCAATATATGTAGAAATATTACGAAAAAATTCACTTCTAAAACTTATTCGTTTTCGTTTTCGAATTCTATCACCTGCCTGATAACCTATTATGGACCGATCATCCAAAAATTTAGTGTCATGATTACTGTGAATAGAAATATTATATGACCTTTATCTCGATATAAATACTTTTAAAAAATTAACAGAGGTTAAAGTGACTTCCGGAGAGGTTCTTATATGGGAGTTTCGACTAATTACGGACCGACCGTTATAAAACTAGGTGTCATTATTTCTGTATAGAAGAAACTTCTTTGTGTCAAATTTTATTTGAGTACCAACATTTTTAAGAAATTTATGATCGTTAAAGTGAATTTCTAAAGTGAGACTTATATGGGAGCTACGACTAATTATGGACCGATCACAAGAAAAATGTTTGTATACATATGAAATATATTTGGGTTCAATATTACTTGGATACCAACATTTTCGAGGGAGTTATGCTCTTTAAGTGATTTTCGGAAGTGGGCTTTATATGGGAGCTACGAATAATTATAGACCGATCTGCACACAATTTGTAGATGTGATTTGGATTCATTTACTAGTCATGAAATTTTTTGGATACTAGCATAATTCAAACATTTATGATTTCAATTTCGGGAGGACATTTGTATGGGGGTCAGGTGAAATAATAGAGCGATTGCCGTCAGTTTCAATCCCATCCGTCCTTGGGTCGAAAAAATATTACGTACCAAATTTTATCGCAATATCTTCAAAAGTGCGACCTGTACTCTGCGCACAAGCTTTACATGGACAGCCAGACGGGCGGACGGACGGACGGACGGACATCGTTAAAGCGATTCAGAAAGTGATTATGAGTCGATCGATATACTTATTCGCCACTATGGTGGTGTAGTTTACAAAAATTATTAAAAAATCTATAAAACTTGTTTCATAGTTAGAATTAAATGGAAACAAATATTTAGGTGAGCTGGCTAATTACTATGAGCTTGTATGAACCAAAACCATTTAAAGAAGGGCAAACAAATGTGTTATATTGGAGTGCACAAAAATTAAAATTTCGAATTTTGTCTGTCCCCACACCTAGAATTGTTCTAGGGTTTGTTAAAACACATTATGAAAAATATTATGGTGAAAGGATAAAGCTAACTGCTGCCTCTTGTGGTGCAGTTTTTCTTTCCAACCGGGGTATGCCTAGTCTGTCCAGGTTCTTCAGAGGTCTGCTTCCTCTGAAATATTACCACAGAGCTATCATTGATGTATCTTCAGTAAACGCTCGCGTCGGTAATGGAATCAATCATTGTCTAAATTGCCTTATTCTTTATTGTGGTCTGTTTACAATAACTATGACGTGGTTACAACTAACTAACCGCCTGGCCCACCATGTCGAACGATAACGTTCGCTTAGATAAGACTTAAGACAAAAATAGTTTTTCTTTCTTTAGTTTGGCTTTAGTAATCAAAATCAGAGGTACAGAACTCAGACTCAAAAATCGTGTTGACCTGTGTAATTATTAGTTTTCTTTTCTATCTATCATAACTAATATTTATCACAGCGCCCTCCTTCGGTGGTATAGCATTTAAACGCCACCGAAGTAAAATAATTACATAAAGGCTATTATATCAAGCTTTAACATTAATGCGCCTACTCACCACCAGAGGCGCTGCAATGCTGCACTAAAGCAAACATAATGCGCAATTGCAGAGTTGTGATATAAAGCTTTCTTCTACTTTCACCACCTTTACTTCTTCAATCTATCCCCTTTCCAAAGAAACTAACGCAATTATATATAGGCATATTAATTGCCTGAGTGTTAATTAAAAAAAAAAAAGAAGACGATTTAATTTGTCATACTTTTTTGCTTATAATAACCCAAATTGGAAAATAATAAATATGTGCCACTTTATTAACAAAACTATGAATTAATCACTGTTTTATAATGTTACAAATTTATATTTTTTGAGATTAAATACATATTTTAATAAAAATACCGTAAAATTATTAAATAAAACAGCCTATACCATACAAAATAAAATAGTGCATCAGATACATCATACGAATTTCTTAAAATATAAAATAGCTTATATGGAGGACTTGCGCTTTGAATGACATAATTATGGTCTTAAAGGATACGTAGAATAAAACAAATTTGCCAATTAAAAGACAAGAAACGGAATTTGGTATTCGCCGAAAAACCCAATATGAAGAATTTTTATTTACCGCGATATTGAGGTTTTAATAGACATCCGATTTGACAAAATTTTTAAACTATTGTTATATTGAGGGCATGAAATGTTGGTATCCAAGTCGTATTCAACATGAGCCTGTTTCATATAATTATTTGGCTCAATTTTTCAATGATTGGACATAAGTAGTTATAGATCTCTAATCAGGTCCACTTCCCTAAATCACTTTAATGATAATATATCTCATAATAATGTTAGTGTACAAATAAATTTGAACACAAATAATTTTGATATATACAGAAATCATGACGAATAATTTCAGTAAATCTGTTTTTAAACATATACTGGTTGTAGGGTATTATATGGTCGAGTCTTGTTTTTTTTTTATCAGAATTTTTGATAAATTTATATTTAATTTTAAAATATGAGGAACAACTTTAACCATATTTTATCTGAACTAAATTGTTACCCCTCTGGAGACATTTAAATTAAAATCCAATCAAAATATTCAATATACAAACAAATGAAATAAAAACTAAATGTAGTTATGTATTTGTAGGTCCTAAATAGTCTGCCTAAGTTCAACAGTAAGTGTTTTCTTATAATTTAAAAAACCTAATCTAAATCTAAGCAATTTCACTCCACTGGAGACATTTTAATAAAAACTATTTCTTTGTATGACATGGCATAAATATTTCCAAAACACGTGTTTAAATTTAATACTACCAAACCTTTTAAACATTCTTTTACATACATATGTACATATGTATCTATGTATGTAAGTATTTTGCTTTTTCCGGCAGCAATTTATATATAAATATAGTTTTGTTCTTTTGTTAGCCAGCCTTTAGCGTCCTTTCAATAATTGTAAATAAAAAAATAAAAACATTTTTTATCCCTTAATGCAAATACTATAAATAAATAAATAAAATTTATTTGCATAAAGTTTGCAAGACATGCCCCATCATGTTGGCTACACAATCGTTGAATGCTGACAAATTGAAGATTTAAGTTTAAGCTGAATTATATATTGGATTTCTGTTTATTTTTTTTTTTCTCAAATTCCTAAAATTCAATTTGTTTGTTTGGTCAACCAAGGTTTGCCAATAACTTTGTTTTTGGATATTTTTTGGATGCTCATATTTTTGCCATAATAAATTTTGTGCTTTCTCCTTAGAAAGAAGCTAAATCAATTTTTACTTTAATACATACACATTTATGTACATGTAAAGTTGTTTCACATCTAATCCTTTCATTTGTCGTTAGATATCCTTGTAATTCTCAACATTTATCTATGTCTTTAGTGTACTTCAATGTTTTTTTTTTATATTTTATTTGTGCTTTAGGTACGAGCCAGGACGTAGAGATTTAAATGAATGTCGTTACAATCAAAACGAAGGTTATGTGATATTTTCAGCAATGGGCTCCTTCTTCATACCAATGGCCGTCATGATTTATGTCTATGCAAGAATTTCCTGTGTCATAGCTAACAGGCATGATAATATGACCGATATTAGTGTCCATAATAAGGTAAGTGAAGAGAAATCATTGCAAGTATTTATTTAAACTAAGGAATATTATTAAAATGATTGTTATGGGTCTTAATAATGATACTGTGGTTGTGGGATGATTGAAAAAAATTTGCTAGGAGGCATGTTTTTTATAAGTATTGAAATACCTAAACGTTTTAGTACAGTGGAAATCATTTATATTTAAAGTTTAAGAAAATTTAGTTTGATTTTCAAACAGCTGTTTTTTTAACTTTAATTCTAATAACAAAAATAGTTTCATAATTATTTAACATTTAACTTACACAGTTTGAAAACGTGTTCAACAAGAATTAATTTTACTAAAAAAATTTTTTCTTCTTTTTACGCCACAAATTTTGTGGGACAAAATGTTGCTGTACGAGGGTGGTTCGATAACTTCTTAGCCTAGTTTTTCAAAAACATTTTTATTTTTCAATATAATCTCCTGAAACCTCAAATACACCTAGTCCAACGCTTATCTAGCAATTATATCCTGTTTAAAATAGTTTTCCTCAAGTCCTTCAAAATAGTGGTTTACAACTGTAATTGCATCTGCATTTGAGGTAAAACGCTTGCCAGCTGGGAATTGTTTTAGATTTAGGAACAGGTAAAAGTCACTGGTAGCTAAATCAGGGGAATAAAGTGGGTGGTCAAGCAACTCGTACTTTAATTCGTTGATTTTATGCAGCCCATACACTACTGTTGTATATGAAGGACCACTTTCACCCAACACATTCACCCTTTCATTATGAATTTCTTGTACCGATAAACATTTTTAATTTAAATATTTAATGACAACACGAAAGTCTAATTTTTCCATTGCAAAAAAATCGTGCATACATCTTTTTTGAACACCCGTTTCTATATGAAGGAGTTGCCAGATTGAAAAGAAATTTAACATGTGTTCATACCAGAGATGGAAGTTTCCAAAACACTTAACTTTCTCTCCTAGACTAAGAAGTTTCCGCACCGCCCTCATATGCATGTTTTTAAAATTGTTTTTTTTTTCAGGGAAAACTGAAAACTAAACTAATTGCTTTTGTACAAATTTAACATAAACTTTGTAGGAGAAAAATTTCGTTATAAAAACGTTTACCAAAAACTACTGTTTAAAATAAATGTTTAAATGAAAAGTCATTTCATAGACCACAATTTCACACAATGTGTAGGATTTCAGTTGCACATACAGTATTTAACTGGCAACTATTTAAGCAGAAGCATTAAACTGACAAATATTTTACCAAAAGAATTCAAGGCAAATATATTCACCCCTATCATGAATAAATATTCCACATGAAATTTGTTCCTTTTATTTTTTTAACATTGAATTTTAATAGGAAAAATGTGAAAAGGGAACAAATTTCATGTGGAATTTTTTTTCACGATAGGGGTGAATATAACTTTCACTACACAAATCGTAACAGATATTTTTACTGAAAAGTTTGTCAATTATCAGCCCAATCATGAATAAAAAATCCGCGGGAGTTTTTTCCCTTTTTAATTTTTTTAGCATTGAATTTGAATAGGGAAAATGAGAAAAGAGAAAAAAACTCCCGCAGAATTTTTATTCATGATTGGGCTGTATATGAATTTCAGGGCTAAATGTTGCGACAAAAAAATGTTCACTTCAACATTTTTCGTTTTAATATTTAAAATATTTTTTCTTTAGCTAACCTAAAATTCGTATCCACTACAATTATCTCACACACTTTTAACTGAAACTTCTCTTTATCAAAGAATTTTACTAATATTAACTTCAGCCATTTAAATTAACTAAAAAATCTCTATTATTATTGAATTACCATTATACGTAAACAAAATATATACTGATCAATTCCACCTCGTTAATTTCTCTATTTTTATCTACTCAATTTCCTGTATCACATTTGCTTTGTCTTTTTTTCTTCCTCTACTCTCTATATAGAAATTCAAACGTTATACGGCAGCAGATATTGACAATGAATTGGATCCGGATTTATCGGAATTTGATTTAAGCTCTGGACAAAAGAAACAACAAGCCGCCAGAACTCTATCAAATCAAACATTGGCCAAAGATTTACAAGAAATTATGGCTTCCGACAATGAAATTGCCAACACAACACAATGCCACACATTGCTGGTGCTGCAGCAGCAGGCAGCCACCTCACCAACGGGCGAAAATGGTTGTTACGAGATGAAAAGACCAGCCTCGTTAAAACGTACACCCACTGCCTCCTCAGCCATAACCACGATGACGAGTACGACTTGCACGGTTGGGGCAACGGCAACAGCACCAGCAACAGCAGCTGCCGGTATGGGTATGGAAAATCCTTGGACATTCACACCCACCAACACACAACATCAACAGCAGCAACAACATTATCAACAGCATGCCCATCCCAACAAACATATGCGTACGCACAGTATGCGTCATCAGCACTATTTAAATACAGCTACACCCAACATCACCAGCACCACCTCGCCAGGCAATACATTAACACCCGACTCCATAATAACTGGCAGTGGTTCCTCCATCCTGAGGCCGCACACGCCCCAGCTGCGTTCGCATCATCACCAGCACACACATCACTATACAACCAAATCACTGTCAAATCGTATATCATCGTTGAAAAAGGAAACGAAGACCACACAGACTCTGAGTATTGTTGTGGGTGGCTTCATTGCCTGTTGGTTGCCATTTTTTATCAACTATTTAATAACACCTTTTCTGGATGAGGACCAGGTTAGCAGCACACTGGCCAAGGTACTGACATGGCTGGGCTGGTTCAATAGTGCCATTAATCCTTTCATTTATGCATTTTATAGTGTTGACTTTCGGGCTGCCTTTTGGCGTTTAACGTGCAAACGTTTCTTCACGGCCTCCAACAAACAGCAATTTCCCACAAACACTATGTCCATACGACGATAGTTAAAAATGAATAATGATGTTAATATCAAAAAATATAAAAACCCGGCATCAGCAACAACGTATAGAATAGAACAATATGATTAAGACACTAGTTATTAAGGTTTTAAGTTTTAAATGAACAAAACAGCAAAAACGAAATAAAAACAAGTAAGAGTGCTATATTCGGCTATGCCGAATCTTATATACCCTTTACCTTTGTTGTGGATGCATAAATATATTATGCATAATTATGTCGATAAACATGCCATCTGTTGATGAATTTGTTCGTAACAATATTAATACACTTTGTGTGATCAACGCCATCCATCTGTTGATGAATTTGTTCGTAACAATATTAATACACTTTGTTTGATCAACGCCATCTGTTGATGAATTTGTTCGTAACAATATTAATACACTTTGTGTGATCAACGCCATCTGTTCATGAATTTGTTCGTAACAATATTAATACACTTAGTTTTTTTGATGAAATTTTCAGAGGTTTTCTTGGATTTATGCTCATATCGCCGTTATTTATGGACGGATTTTGTTGATTTTAAATAACAAACTTCTCGGAAGCATGTCTGACAGAATTATTGAAGATTTGGATCCCGAAGATATTTTAGGACTTCAGAAAATTGATTTCAACAGACAAAAAGACAGACAGACAGACCGACAGACGGACATAGACTCCGGTTTCTATAAGGATGAAGAATATATATACTTTTAGGGTCGGAAAATTATATTGTGGAAATTACAAACGGAATGACAAACTTATATATATTATATATACCCTTCTCATGAAGGTGAAGGGTATAATGAACACACTGTCTTTTTACACACTTAAAGTTTTCGAACACTTTTTACACATAAATATTACGGTCTAAGAACACACTTAAACACTTTGTTTGATCAGCGCCATCTGTTTATGAAATTATTTGAAACAATATTGATACACTTTGTGTGATCAACGCCATCTGTGGATGAGGTCATTAGTTTTTTTGATGAAATTTTCAGAGGTTTTCTCGGATTTTTGCTCATATCGCCGTTATTTATGGACGGATTTTGTTGATTTTAAATAGCAAACTTCTCGGAAGCATGTCTGACAGAATTATTGAAGATTTGGATCCCGAAGATATCTTAGGACTTCAGAAAATTGATTTCAACAGACAAAAAGACAGACAGACAGACCGACAGACGGACATAGACTCCGGTTTCTATAAGGATAAAGAATATATATACTTTATAGGGTCGGAAAATTATATTGTGGAAATTACAAACGGAATGAGAAACTTATATATATTATATATACCCTTCTCATGAAGGTGAAGGGTATAATGAACACACTGTCTTTTTACACACTTAAAGTTTTCGAACACTTTTTACACATAAATATTACGGTCTAAGAACACACTTAAACACTTTGTTTGATCAGCGCCATCTGTTTATGAAATTATTTGAAACAATATTGATACACTTTGTGTGATCAACGCCATCTGTTGATGAGGTCATTAGTTTTTTTGATGAAATTTTCAGAGGTTTTCTCGGATTTTTGCTCATATCGCCGTTATTTATGGACGGATTTTGTTGATTTTAAATAGCAAACTTCTCGGAAGCATGTCTGACAGAATTATTGAAGATTTGGATCCCGAATATATCTGGGGACTTCAGAAAATTTATTTAAACATCCAGACAGACAAACATACAGACAGACAGAGATGGCTTAATAGACTCCGCTATCTATAAAGATCCAGAATATATATACTTTATACGGCGGGAAAATTATATTGTGGAAATTACAAACGGAATGAAACTCATGAAGGTGAAGGGTATAAAAATTAAACAATAAATTTTAAATTAAAACAAAATACTAAAATTAGCACAAGGAAAGTAGAAAAGACGAACAGAAAGTTATAAACAAAGTGTTGAATAAATAAATAAATATTCCCTTAGTTTAGGGCAAACCGAAAATTAAAAAAAGAAAAATTACTGACAGTTGCCTTTTCGTTTGTTGATTAATTTACAAAATTATTAAGTTGACCATAACTCATATATCTTAATAAACTGTAAATACTTTTACTAAATCAGAACTATTAACAATGAGTAATTACCAGACTTTGCAATTATAAAAATTACGACATGTCTCAGATATATTACGCTTTATTTTTCCAGCAATCGGCTTAATAAATAGCTGTACTTGTCGAGCTAGTCACTCCCATTTATTCTGATAACTCCTTAAATTATAAGCAATTTAGTCATAAATTACAGCACCTTTTTGTTAACAGACTATCAACAAAATTCTCTTATCATTTAATAATCATAATTTATTTTATGCTTGCCCGTAATAGAAAAGAAAATTAAACAAAATAAAACGAAATATTGTAATTTATTTTCTGTTCTTATCTTAAACATCTGTAGGTGTAAAATTTATAGTAGTATTATCTTTAATACTTTATCTTTATCCGTGTACAATTATGTAGAAACACGCACATTTAGGTAACCAGCAGTTCTGATGACTCTGCTATCTAACATTTGGGGTCACTAGTAATGGTTATAGCTATTTAACACTCGGAAAGAAGTCATTTGATTCTATATAGTTTACAAGTAGACAGACTGGTAACTAGTTAACTGTAGTCAATGTATGTCAATGCAATTGATTCAGTGGTAAGTTGAAGAACACTATAAAGGTAGAATTAGTCGAACGTCCACATCGCGTACTGTACCGTAACGAAAAAACTGATCCCATTTTATTAGCTGCAATCGCTGCATATGCTTAGTCCCAATTTACACGAAAAAGATAATTGATGCAATTATTTCCTCAAAATGTCTTTTATTTTTACACAGACCAATTGTTTTCTTAAATCACTTGTATTATTTATTTGTAACAAGTACAAGAATTGCTAGTACCATCGAGTGTGTACTCGTCTTATCTTCCCCTCATTCCGATGTCAAACAGATAAGTAATATTGCTGCAATATGTTTATCGTGTACGAGTAAATGGGAACTTACAGAATATTAATATCACATTGACGGAATGTCTCAACTTGTATAAAGCTGGAGGTCCACAGCTCGATTTTTAGCATCATCGCGTTTATTGTTTTCTAAACGTTTTTAGCATCAAGTATTTCGAGTTACATGTAAAGATTTTTCGCGGCAATGTACTTTTGGAGGTGATGTCGTAAGCTCAGCCGATTTTTATACCCTCCACCGCCATAATGAGGTGACTGAGGGTATATAAAGTTTGTCCTTTCGTGTGTAACACTGAGAAATACTCATCTGAGACCCAACAAAGTATATATATTCTTGGTCCTTACGAAATTCTAAGTCGATTGAGCCATGTCCGTCTGTCTGTGTAAAACACTCTCGCGTCCAAAGGACACAACCCAAATCAACAAAGTTTACAAAAAACCATTTATAGTTCTCGTACACAATTTGGTATTGAAAATCAGCTAAATCGGTATAGCACAACTAGAGTTATGGACCGAAATGTAAGACAATCTCCATAAAAAATTTATATTTTTAAATATTTTTCTTCCAATTTCTTAAAATATATTGCAGATATTCCCATGAAATTTTGTATACGTTGTTTTTATGACAAAAGAAGAAAGTGTGAGGAAAATGGTAGGAATAGATCCATGATTTCTCGTAGACCCCATACAAAAACTTTCCCGAAATATTGCTCAATTATACATAAATGCCTATAAAATTGGAATATCAATACAAAATTCAGCAGGAATAAGTTTCATGCAAAAAGAAATTGTAAAACGAAATTTTTTTTAAGTTCGTTCCATGCTTGGCCATAGACCCCATATAAAGTCCACTTACAATATTAACTTAAATACGTATAAAACTGGTATAAATAATGTTAAACGGTTAAAATTTGACATAAATAATCCTTATAGAGACAAAAATTGTTGTACTAAATATAAGAACCACATCCGAAAAAGCCATATATCTAGATTTATGTTCTAAATAGCGGTACCGACTCAAAACTATGTATATATAATTTACATATACACAAAAATCATTCTGCAGAACTTTGTGAATTTCGGTCCACATTTGACTGTATCCCCCATATAAAGCCCCGTTCGAAAATCACTTTAATGCCATTAAATCTCTTATAAATAACGCTACCGATCCAAAATTTTACAAGGATCGTTTACATACATGCCAAAATCAAACTGCTGGATTTTGAGAAGATCGGTCCATATATGATTATATTCCCCATATAAGGTTTAATTCCGAAATCCACGTTAATACTATTATATTCTTATGTTGTCATTATTACATTATTATGTTGCAATGCGACGTGAGATATCCTCATATACATAAAAATCACTGTTCCAAAATTTAAGAAGATCGGCCAATAATTTGGCAAAAATTTCTAATAAATATCGATATCGAACCAACTTTTATATAGATCAGTAATTTTAATCCAAAAATCATACTACTATCGGTGATACGGCAGTTATGCTACTGGATTTTGTAGCAGTCAGTCAATAATTAGCAATAGCTCCCGAATTAAGTCCACTTCCGAGCATACTAAACAACCATGCAACCCTTGTAAATAACGTTATTGAGATGAAATTCAACCAAAACTAGCCTCAAATATATAGAAACTACATTAGTGGATACTGGACTTAGAAGCTATCAGTCCATAACTGGTCCACTTCTACTATGCCACCCATAAATCTTTTGTAAATAATATTATTGAGATTAAATTCAAACAGAAAAGCCTCAGCTTAAATCTTATCCTTTTTTATACTCTGATTCTTAAATTGTTGTGAATATGGAAAAATGTTCTTTTAATTTTATAAATTGTTAAAATACACAAATAGAGATTATTATGAAAATCAGACAAACTCTGTAAATTCTGGTAAGAATTGGTAATTACATCAATTGTAAATGGTCAAAATTAGATAAAATTTCAAAACCATTAAATTAAATTATGTTGGTCTTAAAATTGTCTTTCAAAATACTAAAATAAAATTTGCACTACGGCTGAAAAGAAATAAGAATATTCTAGTCCTATAACAAGTGTAGTTTCTGTATTTCTTATTACGTTTAGGTGGAGGGTATTAAAAATTCGGCTCTAGCTTGTTTTTATATGAAGCTTTTTACAGGTTTGTTTGTCAATTTCATATAAGAAATGTTTTTTTTTTCATTTTTTCTACTGACATCAGCTTTAAAATAAATTTGCATTTCATTTGTCATTGTCAGCTGTTCGGCATTTGCGACTCTTTCAAAAGTGGGAAATAAACGAACTTTTCGCTTTTCAAGCGTCAACGCTTCCTACGCTTTCAAGTGTGTAACTTAAAATATACGACTACATTGATTCTACTTTTTTGACAGTTGTTTAAAACGCGAGAAACGCGTAAACGCTTGATGGGGACTTTCAGCTTTGATTAGAATTTCGTAACCATCTTACATGACATTTGCACAGCAGTGATGGGCTGTTTGGAGGATAACATTCGTCACATTATTGCCAATATACGGCCATAAATGTTGGAAAAAGTCAGCGAAACTTGAACCTCCAGATTAAACTACATCCGAGCCAATTATGTGCCACAAGTCATATTTAAATTATAATGCTAGAAGATTATCTTTCGAATAAAGTAAATTTCATTTTAATTTAAATTTTTATTAATTCAAAGTTCTATATATCTAAAAAAAAATACCCTCTATACTATTTTGAACGGAACCATAATTTTTAAAATAAATTTGCACAATTTGGAAGTGTTGTTCAGGCGTTAGTCTATTTCTGTTAAAATGCTAAATCAAACTACACTTAAATTAAACTAATCACTTGACAGCTGAAAAACTGACCGCCAGTTAAAAACGTGTTACTAACTTAAAGTTCTATACATCTAAAAAAAATACCCTATAAATACAATACATATTTGAAATAAATTTTCTTCAATGCACAATTTCAGACTTCAATGACTTTAAAAAACTAAATCCATTTTTCTGTTTTAGATTATTGAACACTACCAGGAGCTGTGTCATGTTGTAACTGAATTGTTTCAGAGAATTTCTTTTGTGGTTAAAATGCGAGTAACCCGTGATACGCTGTGGAATAATTTATTTTTCGACAATCGCAATTCAGGCCTAAATACGCAACAAACATTGACACACTGCGGCTACAAAACCCTGTCAGATTTTCTGGCAAAATAATTTTTCAAATAAAGCTCATTTTTATTGGTGTAAATACATCAACATTTCAAAATTTCATCATTTGCGCTTCATGCTATCATATGTGGTCTAGAGACGGGATTGGCCAATTTATTTCAAAAAATTCGGCTGGATGATGAAGAGATATTAATAACTAATTTTTTGCCTATTATTGATGATATGTAGTTTACAGAGGACTGATTCACATGTCCCACAGCCATCAAAATAATAAATGTATTGTGCAAAGCAAGATTCCCGTACGCATAATCTCACAGACACTCTGTTAAAGATAAAGTCTGAAAAAGCGAGTTCAGACAATCAAATCGATTACAGCCTTAAAACTCAAAATCCGTGACGTGATGAGCGGAATAGACGCATCATCATTTTCCAAAATGTAATTGAAAACCGTTGTCTGTATGCGTAGTCGTGGTGGACATCTGTCCAATACATTTTTCATTTATAATTGTCAGACCTTACTTTCTTGCCAATACAATAAACATTCAAATGATTTTCATTAAATTCAGAACCGCTGGGTTTATGCATACCTGCAAATACTAAAGGTACCATACATTCATGAATAACTACAAGTATAAATTGTATAACTTTAGTTATAGTATTTATGATTTACTTTTATTCATATGTCAACAGGACTACAACAGCAGACCCAAGAACAGGTAAAATGAAAAGCAACAGCCACAACAAATTATAGTCATTAATGTAGATACATATCATACTTATAAATGTGTGCGTTTAAGAATGTTTGTATATATTGTATTGTATATGTATATGATTGTTAGGGCAGCCCATTGTGCATGAACGCTTTATTTAATTTTTGAATACAATTTCACAAACTATATGTTGTAGCATTAGCTTTTGGGAAAGTTGAATGATAATGCAAAACAAGACCATTAGTTTTTAATTGTTTATACTAACTTTAATAATTACAATTTGTTTATCGAAAATAATACGTGAGTTGTGAACTATAAATACGAAAATTTTCATAAACAAAATCATTAAGGTGAAAATTAAAATCATTTTCAATATTTTTGAAATATTTTTCAATAATGAAAATATTATATTAAATTTCTGTATATATGACACTTATTTGTGTTGAATTTTATTTGGATACCAACATTATTAAGAGATTTAAGAAGTGATTTTCGGAAGTGCGGCTTATATGGGAGCTACGATTAATTATGGAGCGATCATCGTGAAATTAGACAATATTATTTGTACACATATAAAATATATTTGGGTTAAATATTATTTGGATACCAACATTTTTGAGAGAGTTATGCGCTTTAAAGTGATTATCGGAAGTGGGCCTTATATGGGAGCTATGACCAATTATGGACCGATCATCATAAAATTGCATCATATTATTCGTATATATATGAAATATATTTGCGTTCAATATTATTTGGCTACAATCATTTCTAAAAGAGTTATGCTCTTTAAAGTGATTATCGGAAGTGGGCCTAATATGGGAGCTATGACCAATTATGGACCGATCATCATAAAATTGCATCTTATTATTCGTATATATATGAAATATATTTGCGTTCAATATTATTTGGCTACAATCATTTCTAAAAGAGTTATGCGCTTTAAAGTGATTATCGGAAGTGGGCCTTATATGGGAGCTATGACCAATTATGGACCGATCATCATAAAATTGCATCATATTATTCGTATATATATGAAATATATTTGCGTTCAATATTATTTGGCTACAATCATTTCTAAAAGAGTTATGCTCTTTAAAGTGATTTTCGGCAGTGGGCCTTATATAGAAGCTATGACCAATTATGGACCGATCTGTACAAAATTTATAGATCTGATTTGGCTTCATTTACCACTCATTTGTGGTGAAATTTGTTTGCATACTTGCACAATTCAAACATTTATGAGCAGTAAACTCCAATTTCGGGAGGACATTTGTATGGGAGCCAGGTGAAATAATGGACCAATTTCCACCAGTTTCAATCTCAACCGTCCTTGGATTGAGGAAATATTATTTACCCAATTTTACCGAAATATCTTTAAAATTGCGACCTGTACTCTGCGCACAAGCTTTACATGGACAGCCAGCCAGCCAGACAGACGGACGGACGGACATCGTTAAATCGACTCAGAAAGTGATTCTAAGTCGATCGGTATACTTTAGTGTGGGTGTTGGACCAGTATTTCTGGACGTTACCAACATCAGCACAAATCCAATATACCCTCCCCACTATGGTAGTGTAGGTTATAACAAATTCCGTAAAAATAAGTTACGTTGTAAAAGAAATTATCAAACCAAATAGTTTTCCTTTCGACTCAAAATTATCTTGGTAATTGTGTCCTTTAATATCCTACAAAAGTTGCATATTACTCATTTACTTTTATTCTACATACTATATTTAGTAACAGGAGCTAGTTTTCATTTTGACCCACCCTCATATGCCTACTTGTTTGCTGTTAAATTGTATATTAATCAATGTCAAGCATACGATTGTACTCTGGTCAGAGTATAATTAATTAAATTTATGTTACAAGGAAGTAAACAAATGTTTATACATTTGAAATAAGAAATAATGTTAAATTATAGCATGTTGCATAAAAAAATACAATTATTGGTGACAATGAAATAAAATCTCTGCCTAAAGGAAATTTCATTTGTAAGCCTTGTAAACCAGCTGTAGTTTGAAGTTTATTTTAAATGAGAAATTTTATACAGACAAATATTTCATTTGGTATGTTTTTATTGCAATAACTCAATTCGAACGAAACGAAAATAACTTGCCCACTTATTCAAAAACGATTATTAAATTTAACAAAGCAAATTTTTATATACAAATCTGTCTTAATAAACGTTTGTTCAATTTAATAATCGTTTTTGAATAAGGGGGTTCAAGTTTCACTCATTTTCCTGGTATGAACATCCTTACAGGAAATAATCGTAAGAATTTAAATTAAATTCCATTAAATGATAACAAGGAATTTTAAAAATCACTTTCCTTCTTTGGCAGGAACTTTTCAAACACTTTAAAAATTCCATTTTAAAATATCTCATTACAGAACTTCTTTGAATTTGTCACTTCCTGTTTATATTTATAGTATCTGTATGTATGCTACTATGTTTAATTATATACATACATACATATATATTTAGTAGTATTGCACAACTTCTAAGTATTACTAATGCTCTAATAAGATTAAAACTTGGTTGTATATATACTAATCATAAGAAAAGTATGGAAGAAGGACGAAGAAAATAAATTACATTAATTTAGACTTAAGTTTTAATTAATTATTTGTTTGAAAGCATTTATAATTCCCTAGTATGTAGTTTAAGTAGAATACAAAATATATCTATTATTAAAACAAATGGTTCTTGTAATAATTGCTGACAAACACACACACACACACACACACACACTATTTCAAATTATAAACTACAATCTATTATCTACGTAAGTATAGGTAAGTACTGGAATTTCTAACGAATTACTTAAGTTACGGTAACATTTGGCAAATATTTACTGAAAAGAGCATAACCACTTGTTTGTCGTTGTTTACTTTTACAAGAGTTTTGCAAGATCAAACATCATCAAATAAATTAAAACTAAATATTTGTTGTGACGAGTTCAAATATATGTTATTTAGCGGTTACGCCTTTTTCGGCAAATATTTGCCAAGTGTGACCGTACCTTAAGTACATCTAAAAAAGAAAATTGTACAAGTATTGATTAGAAACTTAAATATTTAAGTACACTAGTTTGAGCCTTATTATGAGCATTTTAGATTTTCCAAATGCCAAATAAGACCACCCTAATACACACACACACACACACACACACACACTGAGTGGGTAAAAGATGGAATGAAATAAACGTTGACAGGAAATTAAGCTACATGTTGGTAGGACTAGAAATGACTTTAAATGACTTCGACAAAACGTTTGAATTATAAAGGGCATTTCAATCAGAACTATGTTCTTTAAAACAAAGCAAAATAAAGACTTTATATGGGAATCATTAAAATATTTATTGTATTGGCAGGAGTAGCTATAGTTCGACAATTATAAATGTCAACCAGTAGTTGTCAAATCTTTTATAAACATTTTTAAACACATGTGGTTAAAAATTCGTAAAAGTGGGCAAGGTTTGTGCAGCTTTTGAATAGTAAATATACAAGTTTGGGGCTTGAGGATTAACAGTCTTATTTAGAAAAAATTAAAGTAGACTTCAAATGTACTTTAAGAAAATTTTGTATGAAAATTTTGTCTAAAAGCACACTTCAAACCTACTTTATTTTTTATGACTACGGCAATAATAATTTAGTGAAATAAATTATTTTTAATTTATTAATTAACTTTAACATCTCAATCATTTACCTTAAAATCAAATAAAAAAAATGTGTTTCAAAATTATATTTTTTCATAAAAGTGGCCACTGCCCACGTTATTTACCATGTGATAATATCACATACTCGTATAGCTCGTATAGGACTATACAAATGTGAGACTTTTTACAGTATTGGTGCTTTCGTTTTTTTAAATTTTTCACTTAAACATAAATTTTTTTCAAAATTGGCCTCCCCTAGCTGGGGAACTTACTCATTAAGTTCGCTTTCCGGATCATATAGAAATTATATATAATTTAATTATAACATTTTTTTTTCTATTAAAGAAAAAATATAGATAGGTACTTTTTCTGGAAAAAAAAAACTTAAAAATATGGTCTTTCTACATGTTCCCAATTTGGATTCGTATACATTTTCATAGGATAACTGCTTAAAAGTTGTTTTAGTTTTATTTAGAACTAGCTAAACCCGGTGTGCTTCGCCCTCGTTATAAAATAAAATAAAACGTATTTATATATTTACAAACATTTATTTATTTAATTTTAATGTATTTATTGCAATGCTTTAGATTTAGTTTGCCCATCAGGAGCCTACACATATACACAGGATATTAACCTTGAGCTTTGTTAACGGTCATCGCAAACGCTAACCGAACAGGAAAAAATTTTTTAAAATCGAATGGTAAATCTGTTGGTAGCATTGGAATGCGTAGCAAAAGTACATCTGCACCTTTATATTTTCCTGTTATAATGGTCGCTTATTTCTCAGTTTTTTTACTGCAAGTCGAGCGCCATTGCAAAGCCGTGGTGATCGATATTACGCAGTAAAGTAATTGGCACTCCAATTTTAAGTTGTAGGGCATGTGGTGGAAAGCCTGGCACATCGAGATAATATAAGAACTCAACAGGATAATTAACGGCCTTGAATGATTTGACGCATTTCAAAGTGTCTCTATATGGAAAAATAATAGGATACTGAAGCGCGTCATATGAATGATGCATTTCAGTGGGCGAGGCCATACCTCTTTGTCCACTTACATAGTCAATTTCGTAAGATTATCCTATTGTGAAAATTTAATGGCGATATGTCCAGTAGTTAAGACTATATTACGATTTTTAATTTTCCTAAAAAGGGGCGTGGTTTCACCCACTTTTCTCCTGGTACGTATTCCTAATTATGCCAATACCATATGTAGCACATATCATTGACATAGGTCAAAAAGTGCCCAAAATATGGCGATTTAAATTTTTAGGTTATATGGGCGGTGCCACCCCCGTTGGTACAATCAAAACTTCATATAGCCTATTATTCCTTTTAGAGTTACAGATCGGTCCAAGGGTTTGGCCTCCTATTAAGCACAAACATACAGACACACATTCATTTTTATATATATAGATTAAAAGCAGATTAATTATAATCTAAGGTAAAATGTAGCGAAAAATGGAGATTTGGTAATAAAAAAATGTATGACTACCTTATCTGTAGATAAAAAGTATATAAAACTTTAGGTAAATACATATACAAAAAAAGTATTTTGTATAGGAAACATTGTTAGTGGTATAAGTAAGTATCTGAATTAAAAGAATGGGGCGGTGAAGTAGGCGTGGTTCATAGTTATATGGTACCAATATACTACCAAATCAAAAAAATACGTTGGAATGAACAAATTTGTATAGAGAACAAAAACTTTCAAACAAAATTTGGCGTGAAAGGGGGCGTGGCATAAGAAATCTTTACTTCTACCTTGCCTGGAGTATATAATTTGTATACAATTTGAAGTAAATCTGTTAAAAACTATATGGGCGCAATTACATAATTTTAAAAAAGTGGGCGTAAAAGTGGGCGTGGTCACAAAAAGTACCCTATTAATCATACCAGAGCTTTGAAAATTTTAAAAATATCGGTCTAGAGGTTTGGTCTCCAATTACAATATTTTAAAAAAGTGGACGTAAAAGTGGGCGTGGTCTATTGTCGTATGGCCGAATTCACAGTCTTTAGTTAGCTAATGACAAAGGCTTAACTAATGAATTTTTATTCGCAATGCTTAGTTTGCCATAAGAATAACAAGTAATAGTTAAACAATAGTTAGTATTTTAGTTTACCAATGGTTAACTAATGACTGAGAATTCGGCCATTAATGTGACATATGTGGCATCATTCAGAATAAGTCAGTTGTTGAATTTTATTAAAAGCTTGTCGTAAAGAATGCGTACTCATTTTATAGCGGTATAAATCTTCTTTTGTTTTGTACGCTTTCAAATAAAAATACGAGCGATTTAAGGAATAAGATAGTGATGTGTGAACACCGATGATATTTCAAGGAAAAAATTAAATCAATCTTCTTAAAAAAATTGCTTCGTGTAAATTGGAATTAACACACTTACTTATTGTTTCACTCTTATTGTACTTTTCTTGGACATTTGTAAATTGGTAATAAACTTAAATAATGACTTTTATATTTAAAAACGTTAATGTATATAGGAAGTACAGTACCACCTCGCTTAAAGCAATGCTCGCTTAAAGCAAAGCCTCGATTATTGCAATACGTAAAATATTTGTATTGTTGGCTTAGTTAATGCAATTTTTAAACAAAAAAATACACTCAGTTATCGCAATTTTTTCTCAAAGCCATCAATATGGTATTTTTATTTAGGTGCCTAAAAAAAACCCATGAATAAGCAAACTTAAAAGAACACATACAGCCCAATCATGAATAAAAATTTCGCGGGAGTTTTTTCCCTTTTCTCATTTTTCCTATTCAAATTCAATGTTAAAAAAAATAAGAAGGGAAAAAACTACCGCGGATTTTTTATTCATGATTAGAATGATATTTACCCTACAGGAACCAAAATAATTACAAGATACCAGAATATGACAAAATTGTTAAATTATGAGAAACCTAAAAAGATTTAGTATTTTTTTTTAAATATCTCTTATAAAATAATCATCCCTATCGTGAATAAAAATTCCACATGAAATTTGTTCCCTTTTATTTTTTTTAACATTGAATTTTAATAGGAAAATGTAAAAAGGAAACAAATTTCATGTGGAATTTTTATTCACAATAGGGGTGAATAAAAAACAATCGTGTATCAAACTACGTATCAAATATGATACGTACTGTTACATATAGCAAAGGTCAGTATAGCCCTAAAGGAAGCTTTTGACTTTTAGCTATAAACGAGAAACATGTCTGATACAGTATTTTTAATTTTTTTTTATTTAAAATCTACAACCCACTCATATATATAATTAATTAAAAAAAAAAAGACATGGAATACACAATAGAATATTTGAAATAATAATGAATAAAAAACACAGATTTTTTTTATTTGTTAGTTACTTTTTAACTGAATAATCTAACATCTTGCTTCTATAATTACTTGTAGCTTAATTACATAAAATAATCATCTTAAATAAGCAACACACTTCTTTCTGTAAATATTTTCCCAAGAATTTTTAAACAAATATGTATTTTAACCAGAAAAACTGTGTATATATAGAATTTTATGAATTAATAAACAAAAAATAAAAACTCTTATTAACTTAAAAGAAATGAGAAAAAAAAGTGAAGCTTTGTTAATAATATTTCAAGTATTTCCTCCAATAAAACAAATTCTTTTAACAAATACCAACTGAAGCTTTTAACAGAAAAAACTATTATGAAGTAATAAATACATACGTACATACATAGAAAAATATTAAAACAGAATTAATTTCTTTTTTAAAGGTGCAATGTTAGAGAAAGGTAAGTTATATATAGCAAGAAAAATAGCGCAATTCACAATCTTGTGCATTGGTATTGCATCATTGCATTTGCACAATTCACAATATTGTGCTAATGGCATTGCATCATTGCATTTGCAAAAAGCTTTAGCATATTTTTGCTTTACACTAACAAAATACACAGCAAGAGCAAAAATATGAAGGATTTAATTTTTATTGATATTTTCATAAAAACCATAAATTTTTGATATGAATAAGAAGTGATCACAGATTGAGCTTATTTTCTTCAAAAACTCAGAATTTACAAAGTTATAAAGGATTTTAGTTTCATTGACGTGTTCATACCAAATATTTATTTTTGATATGATTTCTGGATTCCTTTTAATTGCCAAATAAAAGCGTCAATAAGTTTAAAGCAAATATAACATACCTTTATTTATTCAAATGTACACAAAAACAATTTCAATAAAAAAAGTAAAGTTTAAGTAAACTTTGATGTTTACTCAAGGACACAAAGTATACAGAGGTGCCACGACACGGAAGTTAGTCAAGTTTTATATTTATCACTTTCATTCAGAACTGTCTTTTGTTTATATTTTTGTAAAAAGAAATATATATTTTTTCTTTAAGAAATTCTTTAGAATTCATACGCATCTTGAATATGATACTGTACATGCGCAAATAAAAAAGAAAAGAAAAAAATCCTTCGGATCTATTGAACATTCACACGATTGGGCAAACTTAATATCGGCGACCAATAAAAATTATATTGTTCATGAATTAGAACAAGAGGATTTATTCGATTTTCGTTTACTACTAAAGGACAAATATATAACCTCCATGTATAGCATTTCAGGTATAATTTTAAAACCTACATTCTTTTCAACACAACATTATTTTTTTAATCTTCTGATTTTTAGATGAGAAGTTTGATTGGAAAAACGTTCGATGACTCGTCTAAACAGTAAAATTTCTTCAAATTTTATTTATCTATAACTATTAATAACTATTAAATAAATAAATTTTGAAGAATTTTTGCTGTTTACACGAGTTTGAAGCATTTTGAAGGACATTTCAATCTTGTAAATCTAGCTTAAGTTAATTTTTTATTCTTAACTTTTCTGAAAATCTGTTGGCATTAGAATATAATTATTGAAATCTTCACTTCAATTTAGTATTTAAATTTAACATTAAGCTTTCACCTTTCCACCAAATATTTCAAAATCAAAGTTGTTAGATATTTTAACAGTTTTTTCGTTCTCCTGTAAAATTGCAGTTTTTGAAAGAGGTTGTTTTCTCAAAAGTTCACAGATATTGAATAAGTACCAATTTAATACTAATTTATATATCTAAAAAGTTGTCCACCTATTCTATATTTTATCTTTATTTTGAGAGCAATTCTAATATACATATATTTACACAATTTGTAAAAAGAAGTACTTTATTTAATAATAGAATTATTTACTTTGAAAGATAATTATTTTATGAAATACTATAGATTTTTCTATTATATCTTTTAAATACATGAAAATAAACATTATTACTTCAAATGAGTAAAAGTTATTTTCAATATTTTAATATAACACTTAAAAATTTGCATTAAAAAGAGAACTTCTTATTTCTTTTTATTAAAGATTTGTTAGTACAATTACAAATATATATATGTGTATATGTATGTATATATATAAAAATTTTAATTGCATAAAAAACTTACCTTAAATACATATTAAATAAATTTATTACACATCTTTAAATTAAACGCCCGTACCGATTTCCGTTTTATTTACACTATTTATATAATTGAAAACTCTACCACACACAAATATCAAAAACACTACTTCATTTCCTTCATGAAGTTTACTTTTTCTTGCTCTGCTTTTATTATTTTAATTTTGCTCTTATTTGCTCTTATTTGCTCTTATACGCTCTTTATATTTTTACTACCAACACACAAAACAACAACACATTTTAATACACAGCATTACGCCACATCAATTTTAGATATACACAAAATCATGTGCAAAGGGCTTTTGTATAGAAAAACAACAACAAATAACAATTGAATACAACAGTTAAATACAACCACAACAACAATAGAATTATTGCAAACCCAATGATTTATGTAGGAATGTGATGATTGATGGCTATTTTTTCACTGATTTATTTGAATAAAATCTTGATTTTAACACTGATTCTTATAAAAGTTAATTACTTTATTATTCAGTTACATTAAGACGTTTATTATTTGATTAATTTTGCAAAATTTACTACACTTTAACTATATATAAAAGGCATTAAAAGACGAAGCGAAATTAAGAACAACAGTTTTAAGAGACGTACGCGTTGAAACTAAAGATTTATTTGACTACTAGTGCAGAGTTGCCAATGATTTGGGCGTTTATTAGACGAAAGGTGTTTATTAATGAAGTTATTTGTGTTTTTGGTCGTAAAAGGATTTAGTTAAATAGGATTTTAAATTATTTGCAAATGCACACAGGTAGTTATTTAAAAATAATTCAATTATATATGTAGGTACATGCATATTTATTAACAGCCTTTTAAAATCATTTAGGTAGACATAATAACACTTTTTGGAATATATAACAGATGGACAACCAAAAGTTCTAAATTAGATTAAATTCTAGTTTATAAGCGCCAGTCCGAATCGAAGGGTATATATATGTTTGTCATGCCGTTTGTAATTTCCACAATATAATTTTCCGACCCTATAAAGTATATATATTGTGGATTCTTATAGATAGCGGGGTCGATTAAGCCATGTCCGTCTCTCTGTCTGTCTGAGTGTTGAAATCATTTTTCTGAATCTTCCATAATTCTGTCAGACATGCTTTCGAAAAGTTTGGTATTTAAAATCAGCAAAATCGGTTAGGGTCAACCAAAGTTATGGACCTATTTGGGAGACAACCTCCATAAAAATTTGATATTTTTTTCCATTTTATTGCAATATTTTGAAATATATTGCAGATAATATCATGCAATTTTGTATACATTGTTTTTATGACAAAAGAAGAAAGTGTGCGGAAAATAGTAAGAATCGGTCCGTGATTTCTCATAGCCCCCATACAAATATTTTCCCGAAATATTTTCTCAATTATACATAAATACCTATAAAACTGAAATATCAATACAAAATTCAGCAGGAATAAGTTTAATACAAACAGAAATCGTAAAACGAAATTTTTTTTAGTTCGGTCCATGTTTGTCCATACACCCCATATAAAGTCCACTTCCAAAATTCACTTAAATGCGTATAAAACAGATATAAATAATGTTAAATCGCTAAAGTTTGACATAAATAATCTCTATAGGCAAATAAATTGTTGTACAAAATTTTATGGTGGTCGGCCCATAATTGGTCATAGCTCCCATACAAGGACCACATCTGAAAAAGCCATTTATCACTATATATATTGTATAAATATCGCTACCGACTTAAGACGTTGCATAGATCATTTACATATACACAAAAATCATCCCACAAAATTTTGTTAATTTCGGTCTATTTTTAACCGTATGCCCCATATAAAGCCCTATTCCGAAAATCACTTTAATACTCATAAATCTCTTATAAATAAGGGTACCAATCCACAATTTTACACGGATCATTTACATACATGCAAAGTCACTAAAACCGACTTGTTCCAGAACTTCTTTTTGAAACGTCAAAATTGTATACTTGCCACTATTGCAATGGTGCCAAATAATGTATCGTGGTGTCGTGGGTCATACGCATCTTGAATATGATACTGTACATGCGCAAATAGAAAAAAAATCCTTCGGATCTATTGAACATTCACACGATTGGACAAACTTAATATCGACGACCAATTATATTGTTCATGAATTAAGACAAGAGGATTTATTCGATTTTCGTTTACTACTAAAGGACAAATATATAACCTCCATGTATAGCATTTCAGGTATAATTTTAAAACCTACATTCTTTTCAACACAACATTATTTTTTTAATCTTCTGATTTTTAGATGAGAAGTTTGATTGGAAAAACGTTCGATGACTCGTCTAAACAGTAAAATTTCTTCAAATTTTATTTATCTATAACTATTAATAACTATTAAATAAATAAATTTTGAAGAATTTTTGCTGTTTACACGAGTTTGAAGCATTTTGAAGGACATTTCAATCTTGTAAATCTAGCTTAAGTTAATTTTTTATTCTTAACTTTTCTGAAAATCTGTTGGCATTAGAATAAATTATTGAAATCTTCACTTCAATTTAGTATTTAAATTTAACATTAAGCTTTCACCTTTCCACCAAATATTTCAAAATCAAAGTTGTTAGATATTTTAACAGTTTTTTCGTTCTCCTGTAATATTGCAGTTTTTGAAAGAGGTTGTTTTGTCAAAAGTTCACAGATATTGAATAAGTACCAATTCCATACTATTTTTTTCTTTTTAGCAATTAAAAACCCTAATTTATATATTTAAAAAGTTGTCCACCTATTCTATATTTTATCTTTATTTTGAGAGCAATTCTAATATACATATATTTACACAATTTGTAAAAAGAAGTACTTAATAATAGAATTATTTACTTTGAAAGATAATTATTTTACGAAATACTATAGATTTTTCTATTATATCTTTTAAATACATGAAAATAAACATTATTACTTCAAATGAGTAAAAGTTATTTTCAATATTTTAATATAACACTTAAAAATTTGCATTAAAAAGAGAACTTCTTATTTCTTTTTATTAAAGATTTGTTAGTACAATTACAAATATATATCTGTGTATATGTATGTATATATATAAAAATTTTAATTGCATAAAAAACTTACCTTAAATACATATTAAATAAATTTATTACACATCTTTAAATTAAACGCCCGTACCGATTTCCGTTTTATTTACACTATTTATATAATTGAAAACTCTACCACACACAAATATCAAAAACACTACTTCATTTCCTTCATGAAGTTTACTTTTTCTTGCTCTGCTTTTATTATTTTAATTTTGCTCTTATTTGCTCTTATTTGCTCTTATTTGCTCTTTATATTTTTACTACCAACACACAAAACAACAACACATTTTAATACACAGCATTACGCCACATCAATTTTAGATATACACAAAATCATGTGCAAAGGGCTTTTGTATAGAAAAACAACAATAACAATTGAATACAACAGTTAAATACAACAACAACAACAATAGAATTATTGCAAACCCAATGATTTATGTAGGAATGTGATGATGGCTATTTTTTCACTGATTTATTTGAATAAAATCTTGATTTTAACACTGATTCTTATAAAAGTTAATTACTTTATTATTCAATTACATTAAGACGTTTATTATTTCATTAATTTTGCAAAATTTACTACACTTTAACTATATATAAAAGGCATTAAAAGACGAAGCGAAATTAAGAACAACAGTTTTAAGAGACGTACGCGTTGAAACTAAAGATTTATTTGACTACTAGTGCAGAGTTGCCAATGATTTGGGCGTTTATTAGACGAAAGGTGTTTATTAATGAAGTTATTTGTGGTTTTGGTAATAAAAGGATTTAGTTAAATAGGATTTTAAATTATTTGCAAATGCACACAGGTAGTTATTTAAAAATAATTCAATTATATATGTAGGTACATGCATATTTATTAACAGCCTTTTAATATCATTTAGGTAGACATAATAACACTTTTTGGAATATATAACAGATGGACAACCAAAAGTTCTAAATTAGATTAAATTCTAGTTTATAAGCGCCAGTCCGAATCGAAGGGTATATATAAGTTTGTTATTCCGTTTGTAATTTCCAATATTATTGGAAATATTTATAATAATATTTATCACAGCGCCCTCCTTCGGTGGTATAGCATTCAAACGCCACCGAAGTAAAATAATTAAAAAAAATGCTATAAAATCAAGCTTTAAAAATAATGCGCCTACTTCCCACCAGAGGCGCTGCAATACTGCACTAAAACAAGCATACTGAGCAATTGCAGAGTTGTAATATAAAGCTTTCTTCCACTTTCACCACTTCTTCCATCTATCCCCTTTCCAAAGAAAGTAACGCAATTATATATAGGCATATTAAGTGTTACTTCTCTTTAAAAAAAATGAAAGGCTTAAATTCTTGACAATAATATTATTAATATTTAATATATTATTATTATATATTATTCAATCTGTGATACTGAAATTTAAAAAAAAAATATTTTTAATTTTCACCCCAATGAATTTAAAAATTTAAGAATTATATACGTGTTATGTAAAAGTTGTTTTAAAAATGTGTCAAATGAAGAATATGTATGTTTTACCAAACTGCATAAAAAATTACAAAAGTACAACATATTAAATATTCGAAATTTGGATGCCCATATCTCAGGATCTATGGGTCGCTTACAAAAGCAAACTATAACATTATGTTAAGCATAACCTTTAGTAAAAATAACGATCCGGACTGGCGCTCATAAACTAGAATTTAATCTAATTTAGAACTTTTGGTTGTCCATCTGTTATATATTCCAAAAAGTGTTATTATGTCTATCCAAATGATTTTAAAAGACTGTTAATAAATATGTATATAATTGAATTATTTTTAAATAACTACCTGTGTGCATTTGCAAATAATTTAAAATCCTATTTAACTAAATCCTTTTACTACCAAAAACACAAATAACTTCATTAATAAACACCTTTCGTCTAATAAACGCCCAAATCATTGGCAACTCTGCACTAGTAGTCAAATAAATCTTTAGTTTCAACGCGTACGTCTCTTAAAACTGTTGTTCTTAATTTCGCTTCGTCTTTTAATGCCTTTTATATATAGTTAAAGTGTAGTAAATTTTGCAAAATTAATCAAATAATAAACGTCTTAATGTAATTGAATAATAAAGTAATTAACTTTTATAAGAATCAGTGTTAAAATCAAGATTTTATTCAAATAAATCAGTGAAAAAATAGCCATCATCACATTCCTACATAAATCATTGGGTTTGCAATAATTCTATTGTTGTTGTTGTATTTAACTGTTGTATTCAATTGTTATTGTTGTTTTTCTATACAAAAGCCCTTTGCACATGATTTTGTGTATATCTAAAATTGATGTGGCGTAATGCTGTGTATTAAAATGTGTTGTTGTTTTGTGTGTTGGTAGTAAAAATATAAAGAGCAAATAAGAGCAAATAAGAGCAAATAAGAGCAAAATTAAAATAATAAAAGCAGAGCAAGAAAAAGTAAACTTCATGAAGGAAATGAAGTAGTGTTTTTGATATTTGTGTGTGGTAGAGTTTTCAATTATATAAATAGTGTAAATAAAACGGAAATCGGTACGGGCGTTTAATTTAAAGATGTGTAATAAATTTATTTAATATGTATTTAAGGTAAGTTTTTTATGCAATTAAAATTTTTATATATATACATACATATACACAGATATATATTTGTAATTGTACTAACAAATCTTTAATAAAAAGAAATAAGAAGTTCTCTTTTTAATGCAAATTTTTAAGTGTTATATTAAAATATTGAAAATAACTTTTACTCATTTGAAGTAATAATGTTTATTTTCATGTATTTAAAAGATATAATAGAAAAATCTATAGTATTTCATAAAATAATTATCTTTCAAAGTAAATAATTCTATTATTAAATTAAGTACTTCTTTTTACAAATTGTGTAAATATATGTATATTAGAATTGCTCTCAAAATAAAGATAAAATATAGAATAGGTGGACAACTTTTTAGATATATAAATTAGGGGTTTTAATTGCTAAAAAGAAAAAATTAGTATGAAATTGGTACTTATTCAACATCTGTCAACTTTTGACAAAACAACCTCTTTCAAAAACTGCAATTTTACAGGAGAACGAAAAAACTTTTAAAATATCTAACAACTTTGATTTTGAAATATTTGGTGAAAAGGTGAAAGCTTAGTGTTAAATTTAAATACTAAATTGAAGTGAAGATTTCAATAATTATATTCTAATGTCAACAGATTTTCAGAAAAGTTAAGAATAAAAAATTAATTTAAGCTAGATTTACACGATTGAAATGTCCTTCAAAATGCTTTAAACTCGTGTAAACAGCAAAAATTCTTCAAAATTTATTTATTTAATAGTTATTAATAGTTATAAATAAATAAAATTTGAAGAAATTTTACTGTTTACACGAGTCATCGAACGTTTTTCCAATCAAACTTCTCATCTAAAAATCAGAAGATTAAAAAAATAATATTGTGTTGAAAAGAATGTAGGTTTTAAAATTACACCTGAAATGCTATACATGGAAGTTATATATTTGTCCTTTAGTAGTAAACGAAAATCGAATAAATCCTCTTGTCTTAATTCATGAACAATATAATTGGTCGTCGATATTAAGTTTGTCCAATCGTGTGAATGTTCAATAGATCCGAAGGATTTTTTTTCTATTTGCGCATGTACAGTATCATATTCAAGATGCGTATGACCCACGACACCACGATACATTATTTGGCACCATTGCAATAGTGGCAAGTATACAATTTTGACGTTTCAAAAAGAAGTTCTGGAACAAGTCGGTTTTAGTGACTTTGCATGTATGTAAATGATCCGTGTAAAATTGTGAATTGGTACCCTTATTTATAAGAGTTTTATGAAGAGTAAAGTGATTTTCGGAATAGGGCTTTATATGGGGCATACGGTTAAAAATAGACCGAAATTAACAAAATTTTGTGGGATGATTTTTGTGTATATGTAAATGATCTATGCAACGTATTAAGTTGGTACCGATATTTATACAATATATATAGTGATAAATGGCTTTTTCAGATGTGGTCCTTGTATGGGAGCTATGACCAATTCTGGGCCAACCACCATAAAATTTTGTACAACAATTTATTTGCCTATAGATATTATTTTTGTCAAACTTTAGCGATTTAACATTATTGATATCTGTTTTATACACATTTAACTGAATTTTGGAAGTGGACTTTATATGGGGTGTATAGACAAACATGGACCGAACTAAAAAAATTTCGTTTTACGATTTCTTTTAGTATTAAACTTATTCCTGCTGAATTTTGTATTGATATTTCAGTTTTATAGGCATTTATGTATAATTGAGAAAATATTTCGGGAAAATTTTTGTATGGGGGCTATGAGAAATCACGGACCGATTCTTACTATTTTCCGCACACTTTTTTCTTTTGTCATAAAAACAATGTATACTAAATTGCATGATATTATCTGCAATATATTTCAAAATATTGCAATAAAATATAAAAAAAAAAAATATCAAATTTTTATGGAGGTTGTCTCACATATAGGTCCATAACTTTGGTTGACCTAAACCGATTTTGCTGATTTTAAATATCAAACTTTTCGAAAGCATGTCTGACATAATTATGGAAGATTTGGATCCCGAAGATATCTGGGGATTTCAGAAAAATGATTTCAACACTCAGACAGACGGACATGGCTTAATCGACCCCGCTATCTATAAGAATCCACAATATATATACTTTATAGGGTCGGAAAATTATATTGTGGAAATTACAAACGGCATGACAAACATATATATACCCTTCGATTCGGACTGGCGCTTATAAACTAGAATTTAATCTAATTTAGAACTTTTGGTTGTCCATCTGTTATATATTCAAAAAAGTGTTATTATGTCTATCCAAATGATTTTAAAAGGCTGTTAATAAATATGTATATAATTGAATTATTTTTAAATAACTACCTGTGTGCATTTGCAAATAATTTAAAATCCTATTTAACTAAATCCTTTTACGACCAAAAACACAAATAACTTCATTAATAAACACCTTTCGTCTAATAAACGCCCAAATCATTGGCAACTCTGCACTAGTAGTCAAATAAATCTTTAGTTTCAACGCGTACGTCTCTTAAAACTGTTGTTCTTAATTTCGCTTCGTCTTTTAATGCCTTTTATATATAGTTAAAGTGTAGTAAATTTTGCAAAATTAATGAAATAATAAACGTCTTAATGTAATTGAATAATAAAGTAATTAACTTTTATAAGAATCAGTGTTAAAATCAAGATTTTATTCAAATAAATCAGTGAAAAAATAGCCATCATCACATTCCTACATAAATCATTGGGTTTGCAATAATTCTATTGTTGTTGTTGTTGTATTTAACTGTTGTATTCAATTGTTATTGTTGTTTTTCTATACAAAAGCCCTTTGCACATGATTTTGTGTATATCTAAAATTGATGTGGCGTAATGCTGTGTATTAAAATGTGTTGTTGTTTTGTGTGTTGGTAGTAAAAATATAAAGAGCAAATAAGAGCAAATAAGAGCAAATAAGAGCAAAATTAAAATAATAAAAGCAGAGCAAGAAAAAGTAAACTTCATGAAGGAAATGAAGTAGTGTTTTTGATATTTGTGTGTGGTAGAGTTTTCAATTATATAAATAGTGTAAATAAAACGGAAATCGGTACGGGCGTTTAATTTAAAGATGTGTAATAAATTTATTTAATATGTATTTAAGGTAAGTTTTTTATGCAATTAAAATTTTTATATATATACATACATATACACAGATATATATTTGTAATTGTACTAACAAATCTTTAATAAAAAGAAATAAGAAGTTCTCTTTTTAATGCAAAATTTTAATTGTTATATTAAAATATTGAAAATAACTTTTACTCATTTGAAGTAATAATGTTTATTTTCATGTATTTAAAAGATATAATAGAAAAATCTATAGTATTTCATAAAATAATTATCTTTCAAAGTAAATAATTCTATTATTAAGTACTTCTTTTTACAAATTGTGTAAATATATGTATATTAGAATTGCTCTCAAAATAAAGATAAAATATAGAATAGGTGGACAACTTTTTAAATATATAAATTAGGGGTTTTAATTGCTAAAAAGAAAAAAATAGTATGAAATTGGTACTTATTCAATATCTGTGAACTTTTGACAAAACAACCTCTTTCAAAAACTGCAATTTTACAGGAGAACGAAAAAACTGTTAAAATATCTGACAACTTTGATTTTGAAAGAAGTTCTTAAAGAAAAAATATCTATTTCTTTTTACAAAAATATAAACAAAAGACAGTTCTGAATGAAAGAGATAAATATAAAAGATAGTCTTCCGTGCCGTGGCACCTCTGTATACTTTGTGTCCTTGAGTAAACATCAAAGTTTACTTAAACTTTACTTTTTTTATTGAAATTGTTTTTGTGTACATTTGAATAAATAAAGGCATGTTATATTTGCTTTAAACTTATTGACGCTTTTATTTGGCAATTAAAAGGAATCCAGAAATCATATCAAAAATAAATATTTGGTATGAACACGTCAATGAAACTAAAATCCTTTATAACTTTGTAAATTCTGAGTTTTTGAAGAAAATAAGCTCAATCTGTGATCACTTCTTATTCATATCAAAAATTTATGGTTTTTATGAAAATATCAATAAAAATTAAATCCTTCATATTTTTGCTCTTGCTGTGTATTTTGTTAGTGTAAAGCAAAAATATGCTAAAGCTTTTTGCAAATGCAATGATGCAATACCATTAGCACAATATTGTGAATTGTGCTATTGTGTATTCAACAGTTCCATTGCTGCTGTTGTATTTAGCGGTGTTTAGTTTTGGTTTTCTAAAACATGCGAATTAATATTAATTCGCCTTGTTCTAAGTCCCAATTTACACGAAGCAATTTTTATTGAAAAGATTGATAGAATTTCTTTCTTGAAATTTCATCGGTGTTTACTCAGCACAATTCTTATTGCTTAAATCGCTGTTATTTGTATTTGAGAGTATACACACATATGTAATACGTATAAGAGAATAAAACGAATTGCTAGTACAATCAAGTATGTCTGGTCTTATCTTCCCCTCACTTCGATGTCTAAAAAAGTATGTCTTGTCTTTTCCTCCCCTCCCTTCGATGTCTAAAATCATCTAAAATCAGCTTAACTTAAAGAGTTGCTTGGTGTAAATTGAGTCAAAGCAAAAGCATTTAAGATTTTAATTTTTAAACAAGAGATGTTTTTGCATATTTGTAATCGTATCAACAAAGCTTTAAGAAAAAGATAAAAGAAAGTGGTCTTCTATGAAATATGTACAATAATTTTCGCTTATAGTCCATTTAGCGTTATAGTCCAAATTGCACGTTTTAACGATATAGTCCATGAAAATTATTGAGGATATTGTCACAAACACAAACCAGTAAAATGAGGCATTGGTATACCTTTCAATTGCCCTTCTCAAGTAGGGCTTCTAGCAGGCATGTAACAATTAGGCAAGACCTAACTTTGTAACCAATATGTAAAAAAAGTAACCAAAATTTTTATATATTTAAAATTTCATTTTATTTATACTTCAGCTAAAAAATATATATGTAATATATAAATTAACCATTGCACTTCAGTTTGTAGATGGTTTTTGACGTTATGTTTAGAGATAGGCATGTATTTTTTTGTAAAGCTACACGATCGTCAGATATTACAACGTTGTCAGATCTAGCAATGTGCTAGCATTGTACTGGCATTGAAAAATTGTTAGCAAAAGGTAAATTGTTAGTTTAGACGACTGTAAGAAAACTGACAATTTCATTGGCACACAATGAATTTATCTGTCAACCGAAATTGTCAGTTCACACGGTTGTCAGATTGTTGTGTGGCATTGTCAAATTCATTTTGCAGCGTTGTGTGTGTGTTTAAAAATTTTAAATATTGTCATGGAACAAAACGAGCACTCTATGAAACAGGATTCATCAAAAGATATGTCACTATCCATTTTTTATTATCTTTAATTTAATTCTTTAATTTTTCCACTTTTTTCAAAAATGTTATTAATGCACACTTATTTGTTTATTTATGTATATACAGAGTTGCATTTAGAAATAATTTCAATGACAATGCTGCCATTGGCAGATGCATTAACTTTGCACATATGACAATGAAAAGTGTTTGATAATTGTCTTAAAACAATGACATTGACAAAATTGTGTGTTTACACGATTGTTAGATGTCTGACAATATTTTTGTTTTCCAACGTCTGAAAATGGTTTTTCTTACAACGTTGGAAGACAAAAATTTTAAGTTCACACGGTTGTTACAGTGTTGTTATTCTAAAGTTAGAAACACGTTTAAATTGTGATAGTTTAGTTTATCACAAAAATTGGTGGTAATTCAAAGTGAAAAACAATGTAAAAAATTGTTACTTTTATATTAAAAAAAAGTAACCAAAACGGAAAAAAGTACACAAGTACACATTGGAAAAAAAGTAACCAATTTTGGTTAAAAGTCACCAAAACGGCAACGCTGCTTGTGACTGTCAAAGAAGGCCTTCTCGATCAAAACATTGAAGAAGAGAACACAATTACAACAGAACAATGTTAAAATAGAGCAAAGCTGAAGTAGAAGGAACATTCAAAACATGTTTGAATAACTCGTAGACAAACTTGCAAAGAAACTTTTGCATTTTTAATGAACATAAAATATGTATGTATGTATGTATGTATGTATGTATGTATGTATGTATGTATGTATGTATGTATATATGTATGCAAAAATAAAATTTTTTTAATTCACATTTGGAAAAACAATAAATAAAACAACACAAAACAAATAAAAATAAATGATATTATTTAATAACACTCTTGTTTACATTTTTGCGCTTTTTTATGTTTGTCCTGGTGTACTCGATGCTTTTGGTGTAATTTACAGTTTTTTTATTTCATTGTCTGTTTTCGTTTTGATGTTCTACATCATTTGAACATACAAGCAGCGTTGCCAGAATGGTGATGTTTTCATATATTTGATGATTTTTTGAACTAAAATATGATTTGATGATTTTTTTTGCCAAAAATATGATTTTTTTTTTTCTTCCAAAAATATGATTTTTTTAATTAAGCTTTTTTTCTTTTAATTCAAATGTTAGAATATTTTTTTATAATTAATGCTAGTTGCTGTAACATTTTATGTATTATATAGAGTGACCCATATTGAGTACACAAAAATGCAAAACTCATTCTTTTTAAATGGCAGTTACGCATTATAAATCAGTAGTAATTTGATTTACATACAACAACAAACACATGCAATTTGGTAGACATACACACACAAATATAACATAATTTAGATTAGTTGCATTTTTGAGTAGTTTTATAAATAAATAAAGTATAATATTTATAAGTGTGTTTTAGAACTCCTAATTACGGCAATGTTTTTATTGTTTCTTTGAATTAATTTTTGCAAACTTTAAACGTTATATCTGCGCTTTAAACCTTCCGTTTATTTTATAAAGTGCTTTATTTTTGTAAGCAATTAGACAAACGTTTTGATTTTAGCGACACTTCTTTAAAATAAATTTCTTCTCTTGATCAACATAATATTATTATTACACAAGTTTCTTCATTGTCTCCACTTATAGAAAGATTTCCAAATTTAATTAATGCAAATGATTCTCAAAATTTAGACGAACTCTTGGTCATTTAGATTTCACAAATTGCAAATAAACCTTAGAAAATGTTAACTGTGAAGATTTTTGGGCCACAATCTCTAAAATAACTCGTGCAAATAACGACGAAAGTATTTTATTTACACATGATTATTTACTAGTTAAAAAATGTTTTAAAAATTGATGAAAATATTATAAAAAATATAAAACCTTCTCGTATTATAATAAAAATATTAAAACCTTTATAAAACTTTACGTTTACTAATTAGGTAAAAAAAATCCAAATTTTTTTTTGAAATTGGACGGACATTTGAAGTGAGAAACATAAATTCTTAAATATCTCCGACATTTATAGAAGCAATAACACAAAGCATGACTTACTTAAACATTTATATTTTACTGCACCTTATAGATACGACTATACAATATTTTTGGTAAAACATGTACAAGGTGACGCAAAAGTAATCCTCCTATCAGAAAATGCTATAAATTTTGCGATTGGCCCCTAATGTCAGTTCTACACTACACATTTGTGTAGTAAACACATGCGAAATACACGTTAATAAACAATGTTACGCTACACTGCTCCAGAACGCGGAATATTGCTGACTATTTATTTGACCAATAATCGGTCGGTGACTTTGGCACAACGTGAATATCGTCGCAGATTTCCTGGTCGTCCAACGCCTACTGGTGAAACACTGTGACGTTTAGCCTCTCGCCTCGAAGAGACTGGCACAACACGAGATGCTGCCAGGCGTGGCAGACCCCGGAGTAGCCGTTCTGCAGAGAATATTGCTGTAGCCGAGGATGTCATGGAAGCGCCGTCGACATCTAGCAGACGACGTGCAATACAAATAGGTATCAGTCGACGGTCTTTACAGCGAATTTTGGCATAAGATTTGAAGATGTTTCCGTACAAAGTCCAGACGGTGCATCAGCTGTTAGCTGCTGACCGCCAATTGCGTCTAACATACGCTCAAGCCATCCTTAATCACCACCAAGAGGAAGATGATTTTTCATCAAAAATAATCATGAATCGTGAGACCCATTTCCATCTTAGCGGGTACGTAAATAAGCAAAATGTACGCTTCTGGGGTACTAAAAATCTGCGTGTAACCCACGAAGAGCCATTACACCCGCTCAAAGTAAATGTATGGTGTGCTGTTTTCACTGGAAGAGTCATCGGACCTTTTTTCTTTAAAGACGTCACGGGTCTTTAAGGTTACTGTGAATGGTGAGCGCTACAGAGCAATGATCAATGAGTTCTTTTTGTCGCAACTTGATGAATTGGGATTGGAAAACATGTGGTTCCAACAGGACGGTGCAACGGCACACACTGCACATGCCACAACCGATATGCTGAAGGATGCATTTCCCGGGCGCCTAATATCCCGTTTTGGCGATTTCCACTGGCCAGAAAGATTGCCTGATTTGACCGCTCCAGACTTCTTTTTGTGGGGCTTTTTGAAGTCGCGGGTTTATGTCAACAAGCCTTAGACTCTTGCAGCTCTTAAAGAGAATATCCGTCAAGAATGTGAGGACCTATTGCCGGAAGTGACCAAAGATCAAAAAAATAATTCACAAGAAGAATCAAAGTTTTTCATTTTTTTTAATTACAGCCAAAAAACATGGGAAGTTTACTTTTGCGCCACCATGTAGTTTATTCAAAATTTGTTGATTATTGGGTTATATCATGTCCTTATGAATACAAATCATACATTGAGTAAAAAATGATAACAAAACCCGATAAGCAATCAACGTAATAAACTTAAATTTTGAATTGTTTTTAATTTTTTACAAATAAAAACTAAAAATTTTAAAAATTATGATTTTTTTCCAAAATATGATTTTTTTTTTTTTTTTTGTGAAATGATGATTTGTCACCAAAATCTTCTGGCAACACTGCATACAAGCACTAACAAAACTATGGAAAGAAACTTTTCGAATGGTGCTTGTTTTGTTTCAGTGAGAGTCATATTTTGTTATGCTTGTTTTGTTGATAATGTTTGCACTGAAATACACAGCTTGGAGGTAGTGTGCTTTATAGTGGAAGGCCAATGTAAGCGGCACGCTCATTAAATTTAATTTTCATTAAATTAACTGAAGGTAAGAATTGTTTTTACAACATGAAAAAATGTTTATTAAAATTTTTATTGATAATTTTCATAATAAATAAAATGCATTCAGGTTTTCAAGACAAAGTCTTGACGAAAGAATACGAACTGAAGAAAAAGGAGACAACATGTAAAATAAAATTGAAGAAAGAAAAATGATAATTACAGTAAACTTCGAACCACCAGTACCACTGGTTAAAGATTGATGTTTGACTGTTGGCTAGCAGGCACCGCAGTGGTGCAGAGGTTAGAACGCAAAGAATTCTGATGATTCAACCCAGGTTCGATCCCCAGCTCAGCCAAGAAAATTATCAATAAAAATTTTATTAAACATTTGTTCGTGTTGTAAAAACAATTCTTACCTTCAGTTAATTTAATGAAAATTAAATTTAATGAACTCATGCCTAACTAAATAAATATATCAAGAATTAACAGTTCAACTATAACAATTACCTTCTAGTTATTTTTTATAGTAAAAATTTGTTCGAGAAAAATTTTTTTTATCAAGCAAATTATGCTAAAAAGCATTCAGTATAATTTTTAAAATTTTCAATGCATTTTCGAGACACAAAATGCTAAATATAGCACTGAAAGTGCTAAAATGGCAACACTGGTATTATGCATTGAAATCATCTCAACTTATAAATTGATAAAACGTATACTTCTTTTGGTAGAGTTTAGTCTTTTATCGTTAAATTTTAATATACAATGGTGTGTTAAACAACTTATATATATGTATGTATTTAAATTGAAATTAAGTTTGTATTCATTACAACATAGCTAACAAAAAGTGAAAAAAAAGTTATCCATTGCAGTTGGAATAAAAGATGTGAGGTTCTTTTTACATTCTAGTTGCAACCAAATTGTCGCACTCTAGCTTTTTTGACAGTTGAAGTAAAAATGAAGTCTCTTAATACTAAATACATTCTACTTATATACTACTTATGAGAATTTACTAGACTTCTAATTCTTAAACTATTGCATGGGAATATTTTGGGTAATTTGATTTGACTTATAGCAAACCAGACATTCCCATGCATATGGTTGTAGCTAAACGTGTGCATCCACTTCAAGTGCCCTAAACGTTCGACACTTGCAATAGTGTCACTTTACACCATGCCGTCAATGGGCACTCAGTTGTATTTACTTATTTTATTCAAGTGTAATTTGTTTTTTTTAAGCGTAACAGAACACTTGTTTTGGTCAGACAATTGAAATGGTGCAATCATGCTACACCATACATTGCGCATAAAATTGGGAGTTTTTAAGATATTGAGATCAAATAAAGTGCATTTGAAACCTGAAATATAGAAGTAAAATGTTAGAACGAAAAATTGGTATGGCTAAAGCAAAATTTTTCAGTTATGTAATGACGATTACATAGACCCATAATCTTTGTTACATTATTGCTAACTATGGGTCTAGTTCTCCCAGGCTGCTTTTTTAAATAATTTTATTTGCATATAAACAAATTTAGATTACACATTATATATCTTGAGTTAAAATATTGTCTAGTTTTTTTTTTTTTTTTTTTTGAATTTAAAAAGTTTGCGTGTTTGGGTCGATTCGACCCAGAGGTTAGTAATGGAGGGTTAAGAAACTCAATTTCTTCAAAATCACTATGCGCCGTAGAACAAGCTTTAACTAGAGCTAATAATAAAAAGAATAAAAATTTACAAATTTGAACTAAATATAATAAAATAAATATTATAAATAACTAATCTAAAATATATTCAAAAATAACAAACCTAATTTCTTTAGTTAAATAATTTAGTTAAAATTATAAATTTATTATATTTATTTACACAAACCACACACAAAGGAGAGCTCACACAATCATTTACACACACACTCTTTACACAATCACAATAATATACCTAAAACTAATTATTTTCTATTATATTCTACTTCTATATCTTAACAAATAGCCCCTAATAATTTCCCATATTTATATATATGATTGTAGTAACTATGTTTATATTTGTTGGAATCATATTTATGATGTATCCATTTATCATAATTTGTTGCTTTTGATTATGATAGAGAACAACATAATATGGTATAATCATCAATCATTATTCATTATGCTGGAAAGTTTTGTAGAGACAAATATTTCGAAAGAAGAAAACAATTGAAACAAACTTAGTTAACTTGTAGTTATAACTTGTCAAAGTTATTTTTTTTTTAAGATATATTTTATTTTACAGGGTTATTTAAAAGAAGTAAAAAAGTTTGACCATATAATACCCTACACCAAGTATAGGAGAAAGAAAATAAGTCAGAGTTTATATTCGGCTGTGACATGTCTTATATACCCACCACCCAATCACCTATTATGGAGATTTATAAGAGATTTATGCGTATTTAAGTGTTTTCCGGAAGTAGACTTTATATGGGGGCTACGGTCAAATATGGACCGATCATCATGAAATTTAGTATGACAATTTAAATGTACATATAATTGCATTATGATTATCGAATTTCAACTTGATAGTCATAGTGAACTTTGTATTGGAGCTACGGTCAAAAATGGAGCGTTCATTATGTTTTTGAAATGCAGGATTTTTATATATGTATGGACTATTTGTGTTGAATTTCATCTTGATAGTCATTTTGATAAGAGATTTATGCGAATTTTAGTGATTTTCGAAAGTGGAATTTGTATTGGGGCTACGGTCAATATTATGGAGCGATGCAAACAAAATATTGTTTTGAGATTTCGCTTTGCATGAAATTTATTATTGCAGAATTTTGTTTAGATATGGCTTTTCTATACACATTGTTACAAACGAAATGACACACGCAATATCGACAGTTCAATTCCAAACCATGCTATGTCGACTTAGCATGTTTTTAGTTTTTTTGCGTTTTTTCAACTTAAATTCTGTTAAATTTTGGTTGTGCTTGGCTAGTCCAATCAATAGTTATAAACAACAAAGTTGTACCTCATATGGTTTTTTAGATATCGCCTGTAAACTTTAGAGCTTTTCCTGCAAAACTCACTTTTTCGACTTAGCATGTTTTGGAATTCAACTGTCGATATACCCCCCATCATTTTGGTGCTGGGTATAACAAGGAAATATTTTTAAATCACTTAAAAGTAGGTAAGTAGCTGCTTTAAATTATTTGATATTATCAGCAAAAATTAAATTATTTGATGTGTGCGAAGCTAAGAGTGGTTTTATATGACTCTTTAAGGAAATTTGCTTAACATTGGTTTCCCAACCTGTGTTAAGTTTGTTTGCAAAAGGCTGCAAATCTTTAAATTAAAGAAAATTTTATTTATGTAAATTTAAAATATAAAAATGAATTTAACTTAAACTCTGTGTTTACTGTTTTTTTCTGAATGTTTGTTAAGCAATACCAACCTGGTGGCATGAAGTCGAGTTTATTTTACTGTATTCAAAGGGATTTGTAAATAATCCACTTGCCATTGTTTTATTGCAAAGGCCAAATGCTGCAGATGCCAAAAACACCAAAATATGTAATACATAAAAGGAAATAACATATTTTCTTGTTTTACAATCACTATGTGTGTTTCTTTTGTGCATAAATCTATCCTTAAAATTACTCACATTATTAAGAAAAACAAACTCTAAAATAAACATAATTTAACCCTGGATTTTACTGAAAATAGCTTTCAATGTTAGCTAAATCTTAGCAAAAGGTGGAAATATTAAACAAAAATGATAACCAGCAAACGTGCATATGTTATCGATGGTGCAGGTTTCCCTGTGAGAGAACACCCCACTGTAATAATGTTAAAATACTCTTAAGAAAACAAACAGCAACATGAGCATAAGCCTTAAAATAGAAAGAAAAGACATTCATAGGTAAAAACAATATTTCATACAAGTAGAAGCACGCTCATAAATTGTTCACTTTTATCACTTTCGAAACTTTAAGCATATTGTTTTCAGTTGATTACGCCATTTTTTCCTCTAAACTATAGTATACATTGAAATTGTACACTCAAAAAATTCTGCACGTAAAATTAACTGAAATTGCAATATAAAATAAATGAATATTCAGTTAAAACCCGGTCTACTTATTATTAATTTAATTTTAACGAAAAGTTCATTTAATTTTAAATGTCAAAAATTCAACTCCGAATTCCGTAAAATCAACAGAATTTTCAATTATTTTACGTATTTTAACTATTAAAAAATTAACCACAAATTCCGTAAAATCAACAGAATTTTCAATTATTTTACGTATTTTAACTATTAAAAAATTAACCACAAATTCCGTAAAATCAACAGAATTTTCAGTTATTTTATGTATTTTAGTTATTAACTAAAATAAAATAACTGAAAATAACTTCAAATAATTTTCTAAGGGTCGGTCTATACATATTCATAGCTTCCGTATAATATCTACATATACATATGTACCTTATATTAAAATTCATATTGACTGTTTGAGAATTATAACATTTAAAATTAAATTAACTTTTTATTAAAATGAAATTAAAAATATATAGTAAATTTTGAGATATTTTAAATTTTAGTTTCATTTAATTATTAAGGAATAATAATTCAACTCAATACCTTTAAGGCTAACGGAACCAGTTGGAATTGTATATTCGTCATGTGGTATACTAAAACTGATTCATATGCAAAGAGATTTAAATTTGTGTGTTTCAATTTATTTCAAAAGTTATGTTAAGGAATGTATAGAAGATACCCAGCATACCATTCTAGGAGCGCTCCGAAGAAGGTGTCAGAAAAGAGTCCAACAAATGAGCATTTTCGGATCGAAAGAAAAATTTGCTTGTTACTGTCCTGAGTCGGCACGTAGTATGACTCAGAAATTCCACTTAATTATTTGTGTACCAAAGCGTTGTTGTCCTGTTATTTGTGCTTTGAACAAAAAAAAAACATAGCTGTACCACACAAGAATGATAAAAACAAGATTACACAGATTCCAAAAAAACCTCATAAAAGACTCTTTTCTGACATTATCTAAGAGCTCTTTCAGAGCCCAAAAAGACTCTCATAAAAGACTCTTTTCTGACATTATCTAAGAGCTCTTTCTGACGGACCATTTTCGAATGTAATGAGCCTCTTTTCTGAAGGTTTTCGGAGCAATTATGATTGTTTTTTGGGCTCATAAAGAGCGTTAACGCTCCGAAAATGGTGTCAGAAAAGACTCTTTTCGGACTCATATGGCTTGCTGGGTAGTAATATTGAATATATTTTAAGTATAACTTGATTTTCAAAGCAAAATATATATGAAAATCTTTAAAATGTTTATAATATTGAATTGGATTGGTTATGGTAGGTGGAGCCCGACCATATACTACCCTACAACCAGTATGTATAAAATCAAATTTTCATAAATTAGCTCTATTATGGACCGATCTTAAAAACATTTAGTGGCAAGACTTTTGTACATATGTATAAGAAATAAATGTTGTGTTAAATTTTATTCTATACTAGCTAAACCCGGTGTGTTTCGCTACCCACCCCTCGTTATAAAATAAAATAAATATATTTACAAACATTTATTTATTTAATTTTAATGTATTTATTGCAATGCTTTAGGTTTAGTTTGCCCATCAGGAGCCTACACATATGCACGGGATATTAACCTTGAGCTTTGTTAACAGTTGGTATTCAAATAAAATTCAACACAAATAAGTTTCATATGTACAGAAATTATGACACCTAATTTTATAATGGTCGGTCCATAATTAGTCGAAACACCCATATAAGACCCTCTCCGTAATTCAATTTAAGCTCCATAAATCTATTAAAAGTATTTATATCGAGATAAAGCTTAACATACATAATATTTATATTCATAGACATCATGACACAAAATTTTTGGATGATCGTTCCAAAATAGGTTATATAGCCCATATAACGCCCATATCTGAAAAACTGTTATATATCTACTATGAGCCTCAAAAGTGAGTAAACACAACAAATTATTTGATTTCTTTATAATAATGAAAATCCTAAAATCTATCCATCGATTGAAATTTAAAAGTTTCGTTTTGTTGGATATTTGGTTGAATAATAGATTCGGTTATGAAAAGAAAAAATTTAAGTTGAACTATAATGCTTTTCATAATCTTAAAAAAATCAAAAATTGTGCTTACACACTTTTGAAGCTGTGTGTACATATACTGGGTGTAGGGTAAAATTGACCAACTATACTTTCTTACTTGTTCTATCTTATACATAGAAATACACTAGCCGTTCAGTTACTCCGAGAAAATGTTAAGTTAAGGATAATGGGGAGGGTGTGTGCATATGTCTATAACTAGCACATATTGCCGTTAATGTAGCTCCCATAAACGACCTAATCTAGAAATAACATTAATTTGCTTAAAGTTATTTTTAATATCTTTAATTTTATGTATTATAAATTATCAAACAACGAATAGTTTCCGATATATAGGCTCTTATATTTCCAACATTTCCAAGAAAGCAAGGACCCCATTTCGTTCATCAAAGCACTTGTAGAATGGTAATCGTTTTAGCATCTAATGATGTTGCAGATTTTGCAAAAATTAAAAAAAAAGACTCAAAACCAAAAAAACGCAATCTCGAAAATCTAACGACGGCCAGTGAAAATTAGTACTAATTAAGCAGCGACGCCACTTCGAAAAAGGCAAAGCGAAACGACAAAAAGCAAGGTATAGGTGTATAATCAAATAAATTAAATAAGGCTCGTTTTTAAAATAAACGCTTTAAACTTAGGAAGGGTATTTATTATTTTTGATTACTATAAATGTGCTTTTTTATATATGAAAATAAGCATAAAATATAATTTTATATTAAAAATATACAAAACGTTTTAATAAATCCAAATATTCCAAAGAACTAATAATAGGTGTTCAATCAATCAAGCAAATCCTCAAATAAGATTTTTTTTTCACAAGGCTGTTAGCCAATACTTCTGTATAAACTTCTGCCAGCCTTGTAAAACTAAAATTGTTGAACAAAATATGAACTTAATTTTTAGTAGTGAGTTTTTAATTTTGGCCCAAAATTAATATCCACAAATAAACCTTAAAATATTTACAACTACTTCCATTTAAACTGCCACAGTGTCATATTTTTATTAAATTTTCTCTATCTTTTATGAAATCTTTTTTTTTACATTCCTTGTAGCCTTTAAACAAATAATCCTTTCAGGAAATTGCACAAACTTACCAACCAATATTTATGTGCTGTAGTAGTCTAATGACCAAACTTGTGTCCATTACACCATCTCCAAATATATTTCACAAATTTCTAATTATATATTATGATGTTTTTAATTTCTATTAACATTACGGAAATTTATAATTCTATTTTAGATTGTTTCAGTTATATTTCAGAAATTTCTAATTGTATTTTAGAATTTTATAGTTGTATTTCAAACATTTTCTATTGTATTTAAGAATTTGTCATTTCAAAAAAAAATACAATTGGAATTTTCTAAGAAACAATTAGAAAATTCTGCAATGCAACTGGAAACATTGTAGAGCCAGAATAAAGCTCATAATACTTATGGGCAAAGTTTTAAATAAATATTTAATAAAATAAGAATGTAAATGAAAAATAATAGCTAGACTTTTTAGCAAAAAAAAAAAAAAGAAGTAATTACAAAATATGTAGGGCTAACAAAAATTAAGATATTACAGAAAAAACATTACATTTGTTCAATTCACAAGTGATGTTGTATGTTGTACATTGTATGATATAACTATCTGATTGTGAACACAATTTAGAGCAAAGTCGTTTGTTTATGTTGTCAAACCTTTAAAATATAAAATACTAAAAATTATTACTACCTGAGATTATTTTCAGCTTTGTGTAAAAAATAAAATGCAGTTATTTCAACAATTGATTTAAGTAAGTAAAAATTAAGTACTATTTTTCATAAATTTTAAATACAATTACTTTACGTTATTTAAATTTGTGGCTTATTAGTTTTATTTTCTTGTTTTAAATTCGGTTTGTATTGTATTATTTTTTTAAACTAAAATCAGTATTTTTTTATTGAGATACATATTAGGCTGTTGCACTAAATACATTTAAAATTCAGAAACATTTGCTTTTTTAAAAATTCTCATACTAATTCCAAGTACAAAAGAGAAGCAAATCAAATAAATACCAAACAAAAAAAAAACACACACATTTTATTCTTTTTATACTCTCAGAGTATTTGTATTTACTCATTCTTGCTCACTATAAGTAAAGTAAACATTTTTTTTGCGCTAATATACTGTAGTATTTTGCAAGGTCCTTATTTTACAATATGGGTATTTTAAGAACTAAATGCAAGTAATGGTTATGGTTGTTTAATTTGTCTTCTTTGGATCGTTTTTTTAAATCGTTGTGATCTTTCCTATGAAATAAATGAACTAGAAAATTAATGGATAGATAATGGACATTAAAATAGGATATCAAACAATTGAATTTTGAAGTTATTTTTATTTTGTTTTAATAAAATTTCATTTTTCATTTTTATAATTTTTTTTTTATTTTTTACGTCACTAATATTTAAAAAAATGCCTAACTTAAGCCAAAAATGCTTAGTACAAAAATCTTAGTCTATGAAAAAGTTGCAGTTTTTATTATTTCCGATAAAAATACAAAGACATTTTAAGTAATCACAAAATTCACATGAAATTTGTTCGCTTTTATTTTTTTAACATTGAATTTTAATAGGAAAATGTGAAAAGGGAACAAATTTCATATGCAATTTTTATTCACGATAGGGGTGAATAAAAATATTGGGTTTTAATTCTATAATTCTATTTTAATATGCAACATTACATATTTTGCATTTAAACTAACGATATGCTTTTTGTTTTTAGTCTTTTTCTTCTCCTGTAATGTTTTTCCAATTTCATACAAATAAAATAAAACTTGCAAAATACTCGAGTATTTCAAGAAGTAGTCTAAGAACTGCCTCTCCAAACACGTGCATATTCGTATTCTTTAACACTTATTGTATTTATTTAGTACAAAGACAATATTTATTTTGCTTGTATTTTATAAGAGTAAGAGCATTTTACTTTATAAAGAGAAGATCGAATAAAGCAAGTAAACGAAAAAAAGTAAATGTATTTATGTTTTTTTTTTTAGTTTTTCTATCCAATCATAATAAATATTTATATTTTTAGAAGGTAATTGTAATAGTTGAACTGTTAGTTCTTGATATATTTATTTAGTTAGGCATGAGTTCATTAAATTTAATTTTCATTAAATTAGCTGAAGGTAAGAATTGTTTTTACAACATGAAAAAATGTTTATTAAAATTTTTACTGATAATTTTCTTGGCTGAGCTGGGGATCGAACCTGTGTTGAATTTACGTATTTCGAGAATCACCACATTCTCTCATCAGAATTCTTTATATTTTTTTATTTTGAATCAAAAAATTATTTTCTTTTAAAATATTGTTAACAAAAGTTATTTTTTATATATTGATTATACGGAAGAAATTACCTGTGACGTCATGCGCAGAGAGAGGAAATTTTGTTTACATTCTTTGCGCAATCTTTATTATTTGATTCATGTATTCAACATAGGTTTGACTCATATATTCACAAATCATTCGGTTTAATTTTATGGTGATCGGTCCATAATTAGTCATAGCTGCCATAAAAGTACCACTTTCGAAATTCTCTTTAAAATGTAAGAAAAAGTATTTATTTGCGGCGAAATATTTGAATGATCAGTCCATAATAAAGCTCATTTTTGAAACCTATTTTTACTCATATACTAGGTGTAGGGTATTATATGGTCGGTCTTAAACGACTATATTTTCTTGCTTGTTTTAAACTGTTTTTATGGTTTATGGAAAATAACTTTTATTTACCGCCTGGCCCACGATGTCGAACGATAACGTGCGCTTAGATAAGACTTAAGACACAAACTTTTTATCGTATCTATTTTTTACTCAATCAAGTTTGTTTATTCCACAATCAAGTTTGTGTCTTAAGTCTTATCTAAGCGCACGTTATCGTTCGACTCGTGGGCCAGGGGGTTCATCTCTTTCTGAAACAATATTAGTGAAATATGCAAATATTAAACACAAAATCATAAAATAGCAACAAAAGATATTTTTGTTACAATTGGAATTATGCTTTTGGGAGTGTAAAATACAACAAAAAAAAACAACAACAACAAAATGTATGAATACAAAACAAACACAATCTTTGAAAGAAATAGAAAATTTTTATTAAGCTGGTTGCTACATTATAAATGTGAATGGAAATGAAAGTAAAGTAAAATAAAACAATTGAAAAAGTATTGTCGGTCAAACCCGACCATATAATACCCTACACCCAGTATATGTGTTAATTCTTATGATTATTTTATTTTAGAAATAAAATAAAATTAATCCCTATTAGAATTAAATTTCTTATTTTTTTTTTATTTTACCAATCACATTAACTTGTCTGCTTCTAATGCTGTAATATATAAGATGTTGTGTCTTGTTGTATTAGAAAATCAAATTAATAAATACAAATTATTTAGGATTACTTTGTTTTAGCAACAAAATAAAGTTTATCTCCAATTTCCTGTTTTGTTTTCCACTATGGTCAAGCAAAGCGTGAGAATTCATTCATGTAAGAATTCATACTAAATTTACACGTGCCTATTCAAATTACCAGCCAGACAGTATGAAACTCAATATATTTTGCATTGACCAATGGTGAGAAATAAAATTTGTTCAGTAAGAATGAACGATTTCTGACGATCGTCCAAAAATTAAATGTCATGATGTCTATGAATATAAATATTATATATGTTAAACTTTATCTCAATATAAATACTTTAAAAAGATTTGTGGAGGTTAAAGTGAATTACAGAGAGGGTCTTATGTGGAAATAATATGGACCGACCATTATAAAATTAGGTGTCGTTATTTCTGTATATTTGCGTTAAATATTATTTGGATACCAACATTATTGAGAGAGTTATACTCTTTAAAATGATTTCCGAAAGTGGGCCTTATATGGGAGCTGCGAGTAATTATGGACCGATCTGCACAAAATTTGTAGATGTGATTTGGCTTCACTTACCACTCATTTGTTGTGAAATTTGTTTGGATACTTGCATAATTCAAACTTTTATGATCGTTAAACCCCTATTTCGGGAGGACATTTGTATGGGGGTGGGGTGAAATATTGCACTGATTTCCACCATTTTAAATCCCATCCGTCCTTGGCCCGAAAAATATCACGTACCAAATTTTATCGAAATATCTTCAAAATTGCTGTCTGTACTCTGCGCACAAGCTTTACATGGAAAGCCAGCCAGCCAGACGGACGGACATGGTTAAATCGACTCAGAAAGTGATTCTGAGTGGATCGGTATACTTTAAGGTGGGTGTTGGACCAATATTTCTGGGCGTTATAAAAATCAGCACAAACCCAATATACCTCCCCCACTATGGTGGTGTAGGGTATAAATACATAAATATTTAAATACTGTATAAAGCCACACAATGCTCGTACCGTATTCTAACATTCTCACCACCATAGTTGACGAGACATGAAATAGCTGGAATACTTTTGTTGAGGTGGTGTGAGTGTCTGTGAAATCCTTAAAACTAATACTTAAGTAACTGTTAATTGAAATAATGAAAACTTTATCCATTTGAGATCTATTGTGTTTTTGTTTTGTAAACCTTAGCAGAGATTAACTACATTAGTTGCTTAGATAATTGTTTGATGGAATGATTTTTCTACTTGGTGTTTTTTGCTTGTTGATTTTTTATTGCAAATACAATAGTGTGTGTAAAAACTCATATAAATATGTTCCTACATTAGGGTGGTCCCAAAATAAAGTTGCGGATGTTACCGACTAATATGAAAATTTGATTCATTTTAAGACTACGTTTCTCAATTTTTTTGTCCTGGGGTCAATATTTGGTGAGCTGGACCAAAGGATAAAATGGTCCTTTTTAGATGTTTTTTGATTTTTTTCACATTTCTTCCAAAGGAAGTATATGTAAATTTGGTATCATATGAAAGGTCTTTGAGAGGCGCATTCAATGGGTTATCAAAAATTAAAAAAAAAATTTTTAAATTCAAAAATTTTCAAAATTTCAGACAAAATTTTAGTTTTTTTTTATTTTTTCATAGAATTTACTTAAATAAATATTTGAAATTTCTTGATTATAAACATCATACAATTTAACCCAAATGGTTTATCCCGTTTTTTTTAATTCTATCTATTTAAATTTTCATTAATTTAATTCTATCTAATAAAACCTCTAAAAAGGACATTTTTATCCTTTGATCCAGCTCACCAAATATTGACCCCAGGAAAAACAAATTGAGAAACGTAGTCTTAAAATGAATAAAATTTTCATATTAGTCAGGCACATCGATCCGTTATTTTTTCTCCATACAAACGGGGCCACCCTAATGTACATACATCAACCTGGGGGCTTTGAAAGTTATAATGTGGTTGTGGAAACAAATCATAGAGAAATCATAGAATGGATTTGAAAGAAAATATATAAAGTAGAATTGTGTAAATGCTTAAAGCTTTACATGGTTGTGTTTTATATATTCTATGGCAAAAAAAATATATTTCTAACAATTTGGGGAAATTAAATTATGTTAGGAATTATAGGATTTTTACGGTTTAGTAGTATTAGGATAAAGTACACTGAAAGAAAACTTTAATGTAACATTATTTCTCTGCATGTTTGAACGAAATTTCAGATCAAAAAATCAAGATTAAAAATAAGTTGTGCCAAATCTTAAATAACCTCCACCTAAACGTAGTAAGAAATATAAAAACTACACTGAATATCTAAAATATTCTGTGTTTTCTATTCAGTCTTAGTGCAAATTTTATTATTATTTTATATATTGTTTGAAAAACAATTATACGCACTGTTGATCGTAAATTACTAATGTGATTTAATTTTAAATGCTTTGAAATTTTAACTAATTTTGACCATTTATAATTGATGTAATTGCCAATTCTCACCATAATTTACAGGGGTTGTCTGATTTTTCTAATACTCTTGAGTGTAATTAAACAATTTATAAAATTAACAAAACATTTTTCCATCTTTACGATAAGTTAAAAAACAGAGTATAAAAAAGGGTAATAGGCGAGGCTACTTTTGGTTGAATCTGATCTCAACAACGTTATTTACAAGAGTTGTATGGTTGGTTGTGTTGCTTGGAAGTGGACTTAATTCGGCAGCTATTGCCAATTATTGACTGACAGCTACAAAAATTATTATATTATAATTATATAAGTATGATTTCTGGATTAAAATTTCTGATCCATATAAAATTTGTTTCGATAACGAATATTTATTGGTTATTTTTGTGGGTTAAATTGTTTTGCGGAAATCGTCCTTACTTGGCAGATATGACAAATCACGGGCCGAACTTCTTGATTATTGTAACACTGAATTTTATGCATATAAGGATATCTCAAGTCGAATTTCAACGTAGTAACGGTATATTTAAGATACATATTAGTTTTAACGTGCATTTCGGAAATAGACCTTATATAGGGGATATAGTCAAATATGGACCGATATTCTCAAAATACCGCAGTTTGATTTTGGCATATATGTAAATGATTCGTTTAAAATTTTGGATCGGTACCATTATTTATAAGAGAGTTATGATTATTAAACTGATTTTCGGAAGAGAGCTTTATATGGGGGCTACGGTCAAATTTGGACCGCAATTCACAAAATTCTTTGAAAAGATTTTTGTGTATGTTTAAATGATCTATATAAAGTTTTGAGTCGGTACCCATATTTATAAGATATAGATAAAGATTAATTTCTTTTTGCGATGTGGTCCTTATATGGGAGCTATGACCAATTAGGGACTGACCATCATAAAATTTAGTATAACAATTTGTATATCTAGAATCATTATTTGTGTTTAATTTTAACCCGGTAACTATATTTGTACCAGATTTATACGTATTCAAAAGAATTTTAGATGTGGACTTTATACGGGGTCTATGGTCAAACATGGACCGAATAACTGAAAATTTCGTTTTGCGATTTCTTTTTACATGACACTTATTTTTGCCGAATTCTGTATTAATATTCCAATTTTACAGGTATTTATTTATCATTAAGTCATATTTCGGGATGATATTTGTATGGGGACTATGAGAAATCATCGACCAATTTTTACTATTTTCCTCACACTTTCTTCTTTTATAAAAAAAAAATGAAAAGAAAAGAAATGTTTAGAAATGTAAAATTTTTATGAAGGTTGTCTCACATTTTGGTCCATACCTCTGGTTCTACTACACCGATTTTACTGATTTTGAATACTAAACTGTTTAAGAGAACTATAAGTGGTTTTTTGTAAACTCGGTTGATGTTGGTTGTGTCGTTTGAACGTGTGAGTGTTTTACATAGACAGACAGACGGACATGGCTCAATCGACTTAGAATTCCATAAGAATCAAGAATATATATACTTTGTTAAGTCTCAGATGAATATTTCTTAGTGTTACACACGGAATGACAAACTTAAATATACCCTCATTCACCACTTATGGTGGTGGAGGTGTTTGTTTTATATGTTTGCGAATAAGATTACTTTGGCTTACTCTATGTGATTTTCTATGGTGCGTACACGCAATTTGAAACAAATAAATATTAATCATACGCAATCACTTTCATTGTGCATTTGGCGTCATTTCACCTCACCTAAATTTGTACTGTTACTTTTCAATTTAAAATTAAATATTACAAATGACCAATGTCAAATAAATAAAAACATAAAAACATATAAATCATACCCAGTCGTATTCACTGTGCCATAACCATCGCACAGTGAGAAAATTTGTAAAAAAATGGAAATAAATCTGTAATTTCAAACTGCAATTGCAATGAAATTTCAGACGCCTGGAGAAGATGTATTGTGAAGTTTAGCTTTTAAATTTGAATCTCATAAACCAACTAGAAGCTGCGCCACCGTTTCCCAAATTAGGGCACCTCAGGTATGTTGGAAATTGAAAGCAATCTCAATTCTTTCTATGTGATCAAGTATCCAAGCAAATTTCACCACAAATGAGTGCTAAGTGAAGCCAAATCAAATCTAAAATTTTTGTGAAGATCGGTCTATAATTAGGCGTAGCTCCCATATAAGCTCTACTTAGGAAAATAACTTTAAAGTGCATAACCCTTTAAAAAATGTCGGTATCCAAATAATATTTAACCCAAATATATTTTATATGTATAGAAATAATACGATACAATTTTATAATGATAATTAGTCCTAGCTCGCATTTTGCATTACATGTTTAGATAATCGGTTCATAGAGCGTCCATTTCTAAAAAAAACTGGGTGTAGGGTATTATATGATCGGTCTTGACCGACTGCACTTTCTTACTTGTTTTAATTTATCTCCATTTAAATTTGTTTTTTTTATAGCGATTTTTCATAATTTTTAACACTTCTTACATTATAATACAAATTTTTGTTATGGTCCTTTTTAATTGAACTCAATTATCGATAGGCTTTTATTTTTGTATTTTGCCCCTAACGCTGAATTTTTTTTTAATATTTTTGCTTCAAAATTGCTTCACGGTCTATTGGAAACAAATGTATTGCATGTTTATTGTTCTATGGTGCGTATGATTGATATTAATTGCATAAAAATTGCGGCTAATTGAAGGTTACTAATATGTATATTTAACAAATAAAATGGTTTAATAATAGATTTATTTATTATTATTATTGAATTAAATGCAAACCAAATAGCAAATGTTAAATAAATAGTAAACGAAACATGTCAAATAAATATTATTTAAGCAGATTTTATTACAAATTAAATTAACATTATAAAATGAGCTTATAAAATATTTATATACTTAAGGACTTTTATTTGTCGTTACTGTTTCTTTAGTGTCGCTATCTTTATCTTTATTTTGTATTTTGTATTTTGTCTTTTTTTTAATTTGAACTAAGAAATAAATGCTTTTTATAAGATGTTCTTTTTATTTTGCTGTGTTTTAATTTGCTCATTCTGTTTAACTGCAGTTTTTAAGTTCTTTATTTTTTCTTTATTTCTTTTATCATTTCTGGCTGGTTTTCTGCACATACTTAATGTTAAACCAGACATTTAGTAGCTTTTGTAGAGCAAGTAGTTGCTTTTATATCAAAACTTTTGTTAACTTTATTTAAGTTAAATTTGCTTAATGTTGACTTATATTCTTGTGATTTTACAAATATTCTTTTAGGCAAAGAAATGTAAAAATTATTTTGAAATTTGTGCACGAATTCTTTTATGCTTAAAAAACAATGTAATTGCAAAACAAATGCAGAAAACTATATTACACAACTATATAACAGAGTCTTAGCAAAACATTTAATAAAATGTTCAGTCTCTGTTTATAAAACACACTTTAAACCCTCCATCATCATAAATGAATGAAGGTAAATATAAGTTGTTCTTTCTGTATGTAGCTTGAGAAATATTTATATGAGACACACCAAAGTGTATATATTCTTGATTCTTATGAAATTCTAAGTAAATTGAGCTATGTCCGTCTTTCTGTCGATGTAAAACAATAAACTGTATGAGCTACCGAAAACGACCCTAATGCATTACCTAACCTTCGGCATGCATTACTGTATTACTCCGCCCTTGGAGAGTTTATGGGAGCCATCATAAGAAAGTTAAACACGACTGCTCCTTGGCTACTCTCATATATAATTATATCTAGATCGGAGCAGCCGTTTAGAAATGGAAGATATATTTTCAAAAAATGTTCATTCTGCCCCATTGTGTATTTAAACATTTTGCAAGCAATATATGAAAAAACTTTAAATTTTGAGAAATAGTTCCAGGTTTATGGAGCTTGTATAAGTATTTGGTATTGATGAAAAGCTTGGAGCTTAAAGATTAATAATCTAATAAAATAAATAAATTTTATAAATTTTTTATAATTATTATTAAAGAAAAATTTTCATTCGGTTTGAGTTCATTTTTTTAATTAATAACTTTTTTATAATTCTTTTTAAATTTCTTTTAAGAAAAATATAAAATTTGAATTAATTTTTAGAGAAAATTTCTTATTATTTTGGCTTGAGTTCATTTTAATTAATAACTCAAAGAATACCATTGTAAAGTTATATTTTGGCAAACTGGAATGCATTTTCTACCCTGCCAAGGGCGCCATCAGCAATTTTCATTATCCACGATTCATCTGTAAACATCATCTATTTAACTCGCCGTTTTTTTTTTTTTTTTTGAGAAATAGAATTCGATAATTATCATATTTCCTTTTTACGTGTTATCTTTTACCAAACGATTTCAACAAATGACGTCTCATTTTACTCAGAAAAATACTGTCTTGAATATATTTGTTGTTTAAACTAAATTCGGAAAAAAGTCTCGTAGAAATTTTAAAAGTTTAAAAACAAATTATTGAAAACATCTATTCATATTTGTGCTGGTATTGTATGAGAAGTATATATATTTAAAAATAACAATTATTTTTCTTTCCAAAACCGTTTGAATTTCAAATATCGATTAATAAGTAAAAAAGTTATAAATGTTTAAAAGTAGCAGCCTCAAAAAACTTCTTTGGTCCATAACTCGGAAATTTGGAAGTATATTGAAACTATTTTTAAGCTCACCAACATATTTAACACACACTAGGTGATTGCAGAAGTGCTTTTCGAGTGTTGCACAGTGCAATTAGTCGAAACTCCCATAATTCACTTTAACCTCCATAAATCTTATAAAAGTATTTATATCGAGATAAAGTTTAACATGCATAATACTTATATTCACAAAAATCATGACACTAAACTTATGGACGATCGGTCCACAATAGGTAATATCTGCCCATCACTTAAAAGAGCATAACTTTCACAAAAATGCTGGTATCCAAATAATATTGAACACAAATATGTTCCGTACATATACATATACAATGGTAGAATTTTATGACGATCGGTCCATAATTAGTCGTAACTCACATATAAGGCCCACTTCCGAATAAAATTTAACAAAAATGAGTTTCTTATGTACAAATAGGTTGACACCTAATTTTATAATAGTCAGTTCATAAATAGTCAAAACTCCCATATAAGACCCTGTTCGTAAATCATTTTAACCTCCATAAATTTTTTAAACGTATTTATATCGAGATAAAGGTTGACACACATAATATTTATATTCATAGAAGTCATGGCATTAATAGTTCATATCGCCCATATAGCGCCCATTTCTAAATAAACTGTTTTAGACATATACTGGGTGTAGGGTATTATATGGTCGGGCTTGACCGACTATGCTTTCTTACTTGTTTTTATTATTATATAGCTCTATTTAACTATTTCCATTGTAAGAAAGTCCAAAAAATAAAATATTTCCTTTTTTCAAATAAAGTTAAACCTGTTTATGCCTGATAATTCCGCTGTAAAACTATATTTGGCTTAATCTTTCATGTGTTCACTTGTATGACTGAAGCTTAGTGCTAAACATATAATTATCACATAATAATTTTAAGTACAGTAAAATTATCTGCTGTAAAACTATAATGGTGATAACATTAAGTAACATGAATTAATTCTATGTTTCATTTTTCTGCAGTTATTTTTGCAGCCTTCCTTAAAAAAAAAAAAAAAAAAAAAAAAAAAAAACAATATTTTATAAATTCATTCACAATGAAGAAAAATGTTATAATCTATTTACTATTTTTTTTAAATATTATATCCTGCAGACAAGCCAAAGGCTTCGTGGGATTAGAATTAAGAAAAAAATGTAAACCCATATCAATTTTATAAAAAAGAATCTTAAAAAAAAAAAAAAATTAAACAAATACTTTAATTTATTTTTATTTATTCTATCCACGACAATTATCCTAAAATCTCTAATTGTCAGACTGCAACTCCAATGATATGTGCAAATATCAAACATGATTGTTCAATAGCAATTTTCATTTTATTTTCCTGCATTTCTAAACAAGAATTCACTTCCGGTCATGTGTTTTTGTGACATTTTCAATTGTCTTAAATTATCATACTTTACAACATCAAACGGAAATTGTTTTAATATTGTGTGAAAATATTGTGACAACTAAGAAAAACGACAAAAACACAAAACGAGAGACGGCAACAAGTCATTAAAGAAAAATAAAAAGAATACTTTTACAGGATGCAAGACCAATTAAAAAAAATGTTTATGCTTGACTACATATTTAAGCTTTTATACAATTCAATTGTAACCTGGTTTTTTCTCTCTCTTTGTTTCTTTGTTCCTGGCTTTATTCTAAAGTTTTCTTTTTAATTTGGGTTGTTAAATTAAAGGAGTAGAGGCATGAGTTTTTTTTTTATTTATGAATGCATATTTATAACGTCGGTTTAATGTAGAAAGGATGTTTTTCGTTTTTTACTTTTCAGTAATATGAAAAGAGAGAAAAAGAAAATTGTACAGCTGGGTTAAAAAAAATAGCCCTGAAGGCAGGATGTGTTTTGATTTAGAAAATCGAAATTTGGATTTAGTTCCCTAATTATTTCCGTGACTCATCATTGAATTATGTCAAGCATTTATTCAACGTTTCAGATGAATTATCAAAATGTGCACGGTAAAGCTATTACAAATTTCCAAAAAATTAAACTATGAAACAAATGACTTATTAATATTTTGTTGCATGGCGTTTGTGGGCAATAACGGCGGCGCAGCGCTTTGGCATGCAGTTAATTAAGTTTTCACATCTGTCTTTAGGTATTTCATTACATTCCAAAGATGCTCATTGTTAGTCGGTTTTATTGGGAATACACTTTTCTTTACGTTAGGCCCAAATATTCTCTATTGGGTTCTAGTCAGCTGATTGCGCTGGCTATGTGAATATGAAAAGCATTTCCATACCATAATGCTAGAACTTCCATGCCAACATACCAACCATCTTAGATGTGAATTGGTGAATGGGTGCCCCGATAAACTAGACGATAGTAGGCTAGACTATCAGTAAATGGGTTCAATTACCATCAAATACACTGGGGTTTTTTCTGCGGATAAGCTAAAAAAGTCTTCAGTTTGTGTTTGTTTAACCCTTAACTACAGACGTCAAATTATATGAACGTTGGTACAGACCACAGGTAATTTTTATCGATTATATAAACTATATAAAATGTTTGTAAAACAATTGGAAAATTTGTTTAATATCCCAGTAAAAAATGTGTTCCAAAAGGAGCAGGTTTTATGTATGAATTCATAACACAAATCGCTTCAAACCTGCTGATGGGATGCATGATTTTTGTATAAGGTGTTCCCGGTTTGGAGGACTACTTTCTGCCGACAATAAGCGCTTCTTTCAACCTAATCAAACATGCAAATAAAGCACTTTCCTAAAGTGTTTTTTTAATTCTATCTGTGATGTTTTTGATTAAGAAAAGTTCATAGTAACTGAGAAGCGCGATATTCGTCTTGTAATTGATTTTCGTTGTCATACGTTTTCGTTTTTTCGCTTTAAAACCTTCTTCGTTGTCAGCAACAAAAAAGCATCTTTTTGTATATTTTATTCGTCAGCATGTACTGCCTCAAAAGAGCGCTTTTATTGAAGCGCTCGATTATGCGCTTTTTCTCTTAAGTGCTTCAAAAAACACGAATCGTATATTTCTTGTATATGAAGATCAAAACAATTTAATTTAATAAAACCGCAAAAGCTTTTTTTAAAGCAAAATGAAACATTTTGTTTGGTAAAGAGTGACGGGTGGGGAAGAGAATATGAAATTTGTTTCCCGTTCTTGGAGGCGCGCTTTGTGCTTTCATTCTTATTGTTTATGCAACTTTTGCTGCCCAACTTTTGAGTTTGTTGGTGATAGGGGAAAGAAGAGTGGTCTCCTCCCTCTCTCTTTTTTCCCCTCACAACCAAAAACTCAAAAGTTGAGCAGCAAAAGTTGCATTGTGTGATCCGGGACTTACATTTGCTTTGCTTTTTGACATTTGCTTTATTTCTTTTCGGCGTGCTTTGTTGTCTATGTTTTTTATTTGACTTTGTTTGAATAAAAATAAAAAAAGCAATAATGTTAAATAAAATAAAATAAATGCTTTTATAAATTTTATCTTTTATAATTTATTTATTTATTTCACAAATCAAATATACAAACTTACATTAGCAAATCCAAAACAGTAGAAATTAAAAAAAAAACAGCACTGCAATTAGACAAATGTCTAAAAACAAATATAAACTGGAATGTTTCCTACAACAATGTTTCCCTGTATGACCGCGAAGGAAAATACAAAAGAGAATTCCAGATGTTTCCCATTCAAATGTTTCCCTGTGTAAACGGGGAACTTTTTAGTATTTTTTGAAGCTTGTAAAAAAACGACAATAAAAAAATATTTAAACAAAACACAAATTCATTTTGATATACACAAACGTAATTCATTCAGATACAAAATATAAAAATAAAAAAAAAAAATATGCATTTGAAAAAAAAAAAAAAAAATCTGCAGGAGGTTAAAAATTCAAATTGTACATTGCAACATAATTTTAACCTCTTTGAAGGGCCCGGACTACTTCTAACATCCATTAACATATTCTACATTAAATAAACAGAATAAAAATATAAATAAAATGAACTGTTACCCAGTTTAATTACAACATAAATTAAAAATATACTTACGGCAAGACAGACGACAGGTGATTTTTACCGGCTGCTAAATTTAAATGGTAGTAAATTAAACAAACAACACAATAAGACCAGCGATATGGACCTAAGTGAGCTGTACTACACGGCCGCCTACTGACCTAAATTAAACAAATTGCTCTGCACACAACTGGCACTTTAGCAAACAAAGTTATACTAAACATTGAAAAGGTATATAAACGTATAAATGCGTAACTAACAGGGATTTCCCGAAATTGAAAAATTGTAACTGTTTACCGGTAAAAAAAAATACCGGTCGTCTGTAGTTAAGGATTAAAAAAATTTGTGGCTTGTATTCTGCATTTGGGGGACGTCTAACATATGAGCGCGAACACCTTTTTCATCAAATAAAATGATTTTACTCCCGTCCCTCCCTAAAATATTTCGCTGGCCATTTAAAACTGTATACTAACTTCATCAGATTTGATAAGTTGAAATGCCTTTAATAAAAACAAAACTCTAGTTACGTCCTTTCTCTGCCAAACCTGCGATATGTTTGTAAATATATATGAGTCTATATTAAATACTAACTTGCTATGACACTGTGTACTTTGATTTTATTTTTTTTTCTCCCTCATTCTTTTATATATTTTTCTCATTTTTTTGTAACAATTTTTTTTTTTACTTTTATGCAACTACCCAGCAAAAACTTTACTTACAAATTACGTTCAAAAGAAATGGGAAATTGTCAGATCTGGTAGAAAAAGTACTTATTTTTGCTCGAGATGTACCAAAAGTAATCCTTTATATTTGTACCACTTTCAATCAAAAACTAATTAACTTATTTTAATACTTCAAAGTTTTATAAAAATATGTAGTTGTAGGTTGATTACAAACAAATTTATAGAACGAATAAACAAATATAACAAATACTAAAGGTACGGTCACACTTGCCAAATATTAGCCGAGAAAGACATAACCACTACAAACCATTTAATAAAAAAAAACTTTCTTATTTAGGCCAAAGTACAACAGATATTTTGTTTTAATTAATTTGATGATGTTTGATCTTGCAAAACTCTTGTAAGAGTAAACAACGTCAAACAAATTTGTGCTAAAACAATTTTGGAATTCTTTAAAAAGTTTTTGCTGGGTATATTGTTGCTTTTAGTACAGAGTATCTGTGCAACTCCGGCCAGGTCTATGACTACCACCATTCTAAGTTAAAGTGCTTTAAATTTCATTATACATTGATGGCTGCAAATAATAATTGATAGACTGGAACTCAGAGTCATAAACAAATGCTTGGTAGAGCATTAAAATTAAGAACAATGACATATTTTTCACTGTGAACAGTTTACTTGTTATAAGACCTAGTGGAAACAGTGGAATTGTGTGACAACTGACAAGACTGAATATGTCTGTTTTATATTGTTATTGAGTGAAAAATTGCAAGGATAAAATGAAATTTATTAATTAATTGTTAAAATTAAGCGGCGCTGTTAAATTGTTAAATTGAACATTATTAGTATTTGTTTGTATTGCAGCGGAGTTAAAGTATTATGATCACTGTAATTATTTTTTATGATTTTTGCAACCACAATATGGTTAAGTTATCATTCACATAATAATAACAATCATATATATGATTATGACAATTATGTAATATTTATGGTGATCAGTTGTTCTCTATCATAATCAAAGAGCAACAAATTATGATAAATTTATTTATCATAAACATGATTACAACAAATATACACATAGTTACTACAATCATATATATGATTGTAGTAATCATCTGAATTGTAACTCAACCATATTATGGTTACCGCAATCATAAAAATAATTACAGTAACTATAAAATTGTTGCAAAACGTTTAAAAATGTTGACATTGTTGTGGTAAACATGTACAACTGTATTTTTTCTCGGTGTGCATAATACGTATTTGAGTTTAATATTCAAAATTTTGGTAAGTACAAATTCGGTTGAATTTAACAGAAATAGGTGTCGCTGTTTTATAAAGTCAAAATGTATAATATACATTAAAAAGTAATACAGCTGTTGACAACTAATTAGAAACGCTTTACAATCCAAAACATTTTAGTTTTAAACATTTTTCCATTTAGTATAACATATTTTTGTGGTATATTAAAAAGTTAACAAAGGCGTAAAAGTAACTTAAGAAATCATTTCAACTTAATTATATTTTAAACATTTCAATCAACTCTTTGTAGCTTAACTGCGACAGCTAATTGGAAACGATTATACTACTGTTACAATTTTAGTCAATATTTTATTGCAAAAGTTACAGTCTCACATCGTTTGCGAAATATTGATATGAGACGTCGATATCATACATCCTTATTTAAAATACCAACAATTTCGGGCAACACCATTCCAGAAGAAATATCCCCATATTATAATAGACAGTCCACCATGCTTCACTAGCCGTGAAATATAGCATATCATAATCGACCTTCTAACATACTTTTGAGCACTAGAACCGATGCGATCAGACTTTGTGTTGTCGCTCCCTGAAATTAACTAACAATATTTTATTTTATTATAAATGCACGTTTCCTTTTAGTTGCATTGTTTTATTTTAATTTCATCTTGCTAATTATTCAACTAAATTGCAAATTACTTTAAAAAGATTTATTTAATATAAAACAAGTGTTTTAATTTTTTTTAATAAATCTCATCAAGCTGCAATTTAACTTTCTTTGATAATGGCTCAATTGTATCCAAGTGACACAGGTGGTTTTTTTTTTTTGTATTGAATAATGTCAGGGAGCTAAATCGGGCCAACACATTACTGAATTACTTAGTGACAGCTCCAATAATTTCTGCAACCATTATTTTATATAAATATTTAAAGCTCTACAAACCACAATAAAAATTGCTACTACTCAATATTTATGATTGAAATTTTTACCCACGAAATTATTTCTTTTTTTTGGAAAGAAATAGTTTTATCATATTACAAAAAAAGACTTATATTCCATCACCAATTTTTGCATATATTTTGGATTTATTAAAAAGTAGGCATTAAGAGATGGGTGCATTTGATGGTTTATAACTTTATTGAGATCCAAAAGAAATTGATAGTTCGTACATTTGTCAGTATATTCAGAAATTAAGCTCTGAACCTTAAACTAATTTAATAAAATTAAATTTTCTAACATTATATAGTTTCTATATATTATTATATTACAGAATAGACAGTGAGGAGTACAAAATAGTACATGTTTGTGCCTTGTGTAAAAAACTAAAACTAAAAAAAAAAAATGTTTTTTGTCATTCACTTTAATTTAATTGCATGTGGTAAACACTTTTTGCAAATTATACAACACAAAACAAATAGTAATAAATAATGAATTAACTGTCGAAAATTTTAGATCGTTACCATTATCTATTAAATGTTTATGAGTATTAAAGTGATTTTTGAAAAAGGCCTTTCTGTCATATATGGACCGAAATTCATAAAATTTTATGGAATGATTTCTGTGTAGTTTTGAGTCGGTGCCGATATTTATAAAATATAGATAAAGTTTAATGACTTTTTGGGATGGGGGGCTTAATAGGGGAGCTATGATCAATTGCAGACCGACCATCATAAAATTTAGTACAACATTTTATATATCTATAAAAATTGTTTATGTCGCATTTTAACCTGGTAACTATATTTGTACCAGATTTACACGTTTTCAAGTGAATATTGGAAGTGGACTTTATATGAGGTCTATGGTCAAACATGGACCGAACAAAACAAAATTTCTTTTTGCGATTTCTTTTTATATGACACTAATTTTTGCCTAATTTTGATTTAATATTCCAATTTTGCAGGCATATTTATTTACCTTTAAGCCATATTTCGGGAAGATTTTTGTATGTGGGCTATAAGAAATTATGTACCGATTTTTACTACTTTCCGCACACTTTCTTCTTTTATCATAAAAATAACGTATACAAAATTTTATGGTATTATCTGCAATATATTTCAAAATATTGCAATAAAATGGACAAGAAATATAAAATTTTTATGGAGGTTGTCTCACACATTGGTCCATAACTCTGGTTGGCTTAAACCGATTTTGCTGATTTTCAATACCAAACAGTTTAGGAGAATTATAAACAGGTTGTTGTAAACTTTGCTGATTTTGGTTGTGTCTTTTGGACGTGGGAGTGTTTTACACAGTCAGACGGACAGAAAGACAGACGGACATGACTCTATCGACTTGGAATTGCATATTGGGTCTCAGATTAATATTACTCAGTGTTACACAAGGAGTGATAAACTTATGAATCCCTGATTCACCACTTATGGTAGTTGGGGGGTATAAAAATCATAAATGTTTTATTCCATTTCAAAGTACATCTTAAAAAACACCCTATATATATTAAAACACCGTCGTATATATTGAAAAACTAAATGAAAAATTAAGATATCATTTTTTACTAAAAATCAATCTAAAATTAATTTCGTTTTTTATAATTTTATTTATTTATACAAGTTTTTTTTAAGAACTACAGAGTTTCTTAAGTTTAAGCTTTAATTTAATCTCTATTAAAAGATGGAAAACTTAATGTTAATTTCTAAAACTTTACAAATACACAATGCATACATAAGATTATATTTAAAGGCTTAAATAATGTCAATTAAAGCTTTAAATACTGCTGAATAGTTTAAAGAAATAAATACCAAAATTTAATTTACATAAATAATTTAAGGATTTTAACAATTTCCTAACACAATTTTACAATAAACAACTAATCCCTTAGTTTCAGTTATAGAGATCAAACCTCAATTCTATTCTATTTTCTACTTATCCAGCTGTAAACCATAAAGGAAATGCAACTGAAATACTAGTAAACCACTGTTTTGTTTTCTATGTCTGTACATCTTACTACAAGGTGGCGCAAAAGTAAACTTCCAAACAGGCGATCTTGCTGGCCAGTGCAAATCGCCAAAACGGGAGATTAGGCGCCCGGGAAATGCATCCTTCAGCATATCGGTTGTGGCACGTGCAGTGTGTGCCGTTGCACCGTCCTGTTAAAACCACATGTTTTCCAATCCCAATTCATCAAGTTGCGCAAATTTTATATCATTTTCTGTTAGGATGATTACTTTTGAGCCACCTTGTATTTGGTGTGTATGTATGTTTAAAAATATATTTCTTATTTCTATGTCATTTTTTTTTGTATTCTGCTGCAATAGCCAGCTAAAGTCCAGCATTGACAACGACAATGTCCTGGTTTTCGACAGCAACAACAACAACAATAACAACATTAATGACAGCATCCACATCAGCAGTAGTAATTGTAGTTGTAGTTGCAGTTGCTTCAAACCTTAGAAGGTTTTATCCACGAAACATGGCCATATGATTTGCTGGTGACTTTTGCTTGCAAATTCGTTTACATGTCAACCGCCAGAATGCTGTGCGAAAATCCGGATTGTAAAAGGCATAGATAAATGGATTGATGGCACAATTCACCCAGCCGACCCAAGTCAGAAATGACATGAGACCTTCAGAGACAGCAGGAGGCGGCAGAAATGGTATTAGTATATAGTACACGAAAAACGGCAGCCAACAGGCAATGAAACCACCCATAACCATTGTTAAAGTTTTGGCGGTTTTCGTATCACGTTTTGTTGTTGATACTCGCATGGGTACACGATGATGATGATGGTGGTGGTGGTGGCCATGTTGATGCTGAGTCTGATTGTGCGTATGTTTTCCCTGATGTTGTACATTATTCAAGTGCAGTTGTTGCTGCTGGTGCTGCTGTTGCCCATTTGTGGTATATTTACCCATTTGAGTCATTGCCTGTGCCAAACAGGTCTCCGAAAATGATGTGCGACTGTCCGTACAATGCAATTGTTGTGTGGGCAGCGAGGTGCCTCTCTGCGGCAGGCTATCTCCTATGGTGAATGTAACATTCGTTGTTGCTGCAGCTGTTGGTGTACACGTACCATCGCCGTAACGGCAATTAATCGATGTACATGTTGCCACAGGTGGTAATACTGATGTTTGCACAGACAGACGTGAAATTTCCACCAGTTCGTAAAAGGATGCCTGCTGCCTTAATGTTGTTTGATCTACTCTATAGTTTTTGTTACATTTACTGCACTTTAAACTGTTCGTTTTGCTATTACCGGCACTAGCACTGCCATCAATGGTCCAGCGTGATTTGAAAGAAGGAAATTTCTGGGAGCCACATTGAAAGTGCTCCGATTCGGAGAGGAAATTATCGCAATCAATTTCATGATCTGCTGTACGTTCAGAGTTCTGTAACGAGGAAAATGGAAATAGAATTATATATTTGACCATAAATAAAGTAAAACAAATAAATTTATATAAAATTGTGTGGAGATAAAAACAATATTTTCTAAAAAAATTTTTTTTTTTTTTACAAAGTACCAATTTACACGAAGCAATTTTTTTAAGTTAAGCTGATTACCGTTTAGACATCGTGGTGAGGGGAAGATAATGCGAGTTCACACTTGATTGTACTTACAAATCGTTTTGTTCTTTATTCGTAAATGTGTGTCTACTCTACTAAAAATACGAGCGATTTCAGCAATAAAATTGTGATGTGTGAACACCGAAGAAATTTCAAGGAAAAAATTGGGACAAAAAAGTGTTTGAAAAACAATTTTACTGTGAAACGATATTTAGATGAAGTTTGCTGTTGCGGTCTGAATAGCGCCTCTTTTGTCACCTCTTCAACTATTACAAAGTTTATTTATTTATTTGTGTATACATAAATAGTATTTTTGAGTCAGCACTAGGGTTTGCGGTGCGGGAATACCAGATCATTATTTTCCGGGAAAAAAATTTGAAATTTCTCGGGAAAACGGGAAGTTTAAAATTAACGTAGTTTTGATTTTATACTAAGTAAAACCAAATTCAAGTTTTTGAACAAAAAAATTTAATTTGCAATATGACTCTATCTGCCAACATTTCGCGCCAAACTTCTCTGCCCATCTTTGAGGCCTATAAGTCGAATATGGTAAAACGTCCCCACCAGTTTTTTCTAAATAGTTTTTTTTTTAACAGGTATTGCAACATCTAGCAGAGCATTGTAATGACGCTTTCATATCTGACCGCATAGACTGGATATTTTGTATGAACCCAGTTGCTCGCAAATGTTTTGAAGTGATTTTATAAGCTCTGGTTGAGTTTGATAGATCTATCACCTTGACCAAAAATATTGCATTTGCTTTCGTCATAGAATGTAAAAACATTTTTTTTTGTTAATCTCAGATAATGATAACCTCACCAAATTGTTAGTCCCGGGTCACACATTGCCACTTTTGCTGCTCAACTTTTGAGGGGAAAGTGGCACCACCCACAACAAAAGTTGAGCAGAAAAAGTGGCAGTGTGTAACCCGGGACTTAATTTCCAAAATAAATGAGGATTTTTTCATTGTTTACATTGGTATATAGTATTCTTCTTAGTTGGTCGTTAAAATCTGGGGCCAAATTACCGCATTCGATATCGTGTAAAATTGATCGTAATTTTCTTATTTGAGATTATGGCATTCGATATCGAGCAAGAAAATATTTGCCAAGTGTGACCGTATCTTTAGTCTTTCTTTTCCTGTATTTAACGATTTTGGACAACCATTCTGTGTTTAATTTTAAATAAATTTTTTGCCCTAGTTTTTAAGCTGTAAAATAATTTTTCCTTAGGAAATATTGAATTATTTTCGCTCCGGCCTTTTGAACGCAAATATAATCATACCTGTGCACAATAAGCACAAAATTATTGCTAATAACGATTGAAAAATACATTTCATGTATGCCTTTAACAAAATTAAAAAATCGAAATACAATTAAGGGAAACACCGACAATGACCTGCATTTGTGATGCAAATTAAAAAAATGCAACAACAACTAAACGAAGAAGGGCAGTGTTACAAATATTTGTATTAGGGCGGCTTAATTTGTTCGGGTGAGAATTAACGTGACAGTCGTATACCAAAATCGAACACAAAATTCTATGAAAATTAATTAAATAAAAGTATGGGTCTAAAATGGAAACCTAGCTCCCGCCGAGAGGTTTGATTATAAAATACAAAAAACCAGCAACTTCTGGTATATCTTTTTGGACCTCTTTTTTTTTTAAAGAGAAGTAACACTCAGGCAATTAATATGCCCATATATGTATATTTGCGTTACTTTCTTTTGAAAGGGGATAGTTGAAGAAGTAAAGGTGGTGAAGGAAGAAAGCTTTTTATATCACAACTCTGCAATTGCGCATTATGTTTGTTTTAGTGCAGCATTGCAGCGCCTCTGGTGGTGAGTAGGCGCATTAATGTTAAAGCTTGATTTTATAGCCTTTATGTAATTATTTTACTTCGGTGTCGTTTGAATGCTATACCACCGAAGGAGGGCGCTGTGATAAATATTTGTTATGATAGATAGAAGAAAACTAAAAATTATCAGAAACTGATGTTGTTTGAGTGGCAGAGGCTGGGAATCGAATCCGGGCTACAAATACCAACTCATGCTTCATGATCAAATGCGCTAACCAATTAAACTACAGCATCCTCATGAAAGGTGGAACATTGGACTTGCATCAATATTATGTTTTAATTTTTATACAAATTTCGAAGCCTTTAAAAGAGAATGATTTTTTTCATCTCAATTTCGAAGCTCTTCTCTTTTAAAAAGTATAATTTAGTAATTTAGAAAGAGTAATAAGTGATCAATATTATTAATAGTTCTATGCATTATAGAAATTTACCCTTAAGGCATTTTATAAAAACGTGGTGTTAAATATATGTTTGATTTGATTGTTTTATGCGCTTGATAGTTAACTTTCACAAAGTAAGAGTGTGTCAATTTTTGTTTAAACTTAACATTAAATTATTGATTCATCAGCAATGTCAATTAAGTTTTTCTGACTAAATCGAACGCTGTTTTAATGACATGCCAAGTGAAGTGGTATTTTTGTTTTTCTTAAGTGAATGGATGGTAAAAAAGACTTGTTTTCTGCTGCCTGAAATACGAAATAAAACTTTAATTAAAAAAAATAAATTTTTAGGTAAATTTTCCAAATGAATATGTTAAAAATATGGCTTACAGATAGACAGACGGACAAAAAAGTCTAAGTAATAAGGTTTCGTTTTCATTTATGCAGGTTCCATGTCTCTCGGCGGGAGTTAGGTTTTGATTTTAGACCCATACTTTTGTAGTCAAGTTTTCTTAAAATTTATTAAATGCATTGTAAAATAATTGACCCACCCTAATATTTTTATCTGTTTTTTAAAATGTTATGTTTGAATTAAAAAAAAAAAAGATTTCTTTTGAAAATGAGCAGGTAATTTAGTTGTGTGACACACTGTTTATATATGCTTTGATTGATGCTTTGATATATGTTGATTGTTACAGGTTTTCCAGAAGTTTTCTTAATATTTTCAGCTATTTTCACAGCACTAGATATTGGGTTTGCTCTTACTAAAGCTCTTAAATCAGTTTTTGTAAGACGCTTTGGTCGTTTTGCGCCAGGCAAATTTTCTACAGTATGTATTGTTTTTGTTTATAATTGTTTGGTTATTATCTGTGGAAGTTTCTTATGATTTGCCAAGTTTTAATTGATGTTTGGCGTTATATTGTCAATTTTTCACTACTTAAAGTCATAACTTTGCAAATATTCTGAACGCCACTTTACCATTACACTTTGAAACAGAAAAAACTTAAAAGAATTTTCACTACACGCAAAGAAAAAATACAGTTGTGCATGCTTACAACACAACTATATCAACATTTAAAATTTTTTTTTTTAAATATTATGGTCACTGTAATTATTTATATGATTTCTGCAACCATAATGTGATTAAGTTAACATTCACATGATTATAACAATCATATATATAATTATAGTAATTATGTAATGTTTATGGTAATCATTTTATAATGAAAAATAATAGAGCAACAAATTATGATAAATGGATTCATTATAGTTACTACAATCGTATATATGATTGTAGTAATCATCTAAATCGCAACTTATCCCTATTATGGTTACCGCAATCATAAATATAATTGCAGTGACCATAATATTGTTGAACGACTTTTAATAATGTTGACATTGTTGTGGTAAACATGTACAAATATATTTTTTCTCTGCGTGCACTTGTAGAATTGCAGGGGCTTTTTTTGCATAATTATGAGGCCAGAATTTACTTAACTCGAGTCATATTTGGAACCCACATTTTTTCATTGAGAAAATTCAAATTTGTACATTTCAAAAATATATTTAAGGCTTGTGATCAATGCAATATATCGTCGTTAGAGTGATTGTGTGTCGGTGAGACGGACAAACACGTTTTTCTTTTTTGCAAGTTATGTAATGTTAAATACGACTTGGTCATCAAAAGACCCTAAATGTAATAGCAGGGTTAATTTTGATGCATAAAAATTGCTGTGTTTTATAATAAATATATTAAATTTGTATTTGTGTTTGGTTCTTGTTTCTTTTTTTGCGAATTTTACTTCAAAAACTATATAAAAACTAAAAACTATCATTTATGCATGTATAATGCTTATATTGTAATATTTTTTATATTAATAAAATTAAACTTTCTTTTTAATATTATGTGGTGCTGACTTTATTTTGACGCTCATAGTATATACATTTATAAAACCGAATAACTAACCCCCTTATTCAAAATCGATTATTAAATTTAACAAACGTTTATTAAGACAGATTTTCATATAAAAACTTGCTTAATAAACGTTTGTTCAATTTAATAATCGTTTTTGAATAAGGGGGTAAGTTATTATTTATAACCACATAATTATAATCTTTATGATTGTCAAATTGCTAACTCGGTTCAAGGTTTTTTTTTTATAGAAATTATTGATTCAATTATTCAATATTTTCTGTACTGTTTATTGGTATTCATAATTATATTTAATTCACTTTAAATCTCTTCTAACTGTTTTACGAGCCCTTGTGGTAGGATATAAATAACATTTAATATTGATATTAAATTACCCCATACTTCTAACGATAATACTGCACACAACCTCATTTATTAATCTTCTTACTTTCTGATATATTTGCTTTAAATTATCCGTTTATTTTAATGAACTTCTATACAAAATAAATATATGAATGTAAAAAAATCTGAATATTTATTTTTACAATTTCCCATTAAATAAATAATAACACTAATAAATGAATAAATGTTTACTGTGCAAAATAAAGCTGCTGCGTTATATACTCGTACAAAAAAATCATTGAAAATACTTTAACTCACTACCACAATGATTGCATTTTCTGCATTCACACATCAGCAGCATAAAAAACCATAATTTACAAACACCATAAGCATCAATTGCACCACTACACCAACAGCATTTTCATCATCTTTATCAGTCATCACCTCTACGACCACAACTTACCGCATCACGAACAATCCTTTGGCGGCGGGATGTCAAAACGTAACCAATTTTTAAATAAACATAAAGCATCACAGCCAGTGGTATGAAAAATGAACCCATTGCTGAAAAGACCACGTATCCTTTATTCTGATTGTAGCGACACACAGTGTAACCTTCTTCACGGCGTCCAGGTTCATACCTGTGTAGAATGAAAAAAAATCAAACATAAATATATATAATAAAATAAAAAAAAAAGATTAAAAGAAAATTGCATTCAAATGGAAACAAGTTACGTTGGCACTATAAGTATATAAATTTTAACATTAATATTAAACTGGTTCCAGTTTGTATAAAGTAAAAAAAAATTATTCACATTGACTCTACAATTGCTGCCTTAAATTATTGCCAATTGACTAATTCTGGCGGTAGTTATACTTTTTTTCTCTCCCACCAACATGTAGCCATCTACTACAATCATCTACCATCTGCCACTAGAGTTTTGCCAATGTCTGTCCTTTAGTTTTTACTTTTTCAGCTGAAAAACTTTTACCTTAGATTTTTATTTATTGTTATAAACATGTGTGAAAATCATTTTTTTTTTCTTGGCATATTAAATTCATTTATGTTGCTGCTGTTTGCAGTTGCACATTGTACTAAAAGACAGCAGCAGCACCAGCAACAAAAATTGGTGAAGAAAAATTGTTGACTCTAGCAATCTTAGATTTTTTTACGAGTTCTTGCTTTTCTCCAACATTTTCTTAAGTAATAAAAATCTGTGTGTTATATGAAAACTGCATGTGTTTCTAATAAATATTGTCAAAGAAAATTGTGGCAACATTTGTTGTGGAAATATGTTTTTCTATTTTTTTTATTTTTTTTTCCTCGCAAATAATAAAAACATGTTTTTCTGATTATAACCCACTCACAAGTCATCTACACGCATTTATACAATTTTTACATTGAATTTTTTTTTTGAAATGTTAACTTAAGGCAGTGGGCGCATCTTGAATTACTATACACCTAATTATGTTTTTACACGGTTTTCATTTAAAACAAATTTTAATTTTGTTTTATAATTTTATTACATTTAGCACGATTCTTTTGGGCTTGAATTTTTATACCCTCCTCCACCATAAGTGATGAATGAGGGTATACATAAGATTGTCCTTCCGTGTGTAACACTGAGAAATATTGATCTGAGATCCAACAAAGTATAGATATTCTTGCTCCTTATACAATTCTAAGTCGATTGAGCCACGCCCGTCTGTCTGTGTGTGTAAAACACTCTCATGTCCAAAGGACACAATCGAAATCAACAAAGTTTAAAAAAACCATGTATAGTTCTACTAAGCAGTTTGTTATTGAAAATCAGCAAAATCAGTGCATTCGAACCAGAGTTATGGATCAAAATGTAAGACAACCTCCATAAAAAATTGATATTTTTGAAAATTTTTCTTACATTTTTTTTAAATTTATTGCAGATATTTCCATGAAATTTTGTATACGTTGTTTTACTGATAAAAGAAGAAAGTTTGAGGAAAATAGTAAGAATAGGTCCACGATTTCTCATAGCCCCCATACAAATGTCTTCCCGAAATATTGCTCCCTTATACATAAATGCCTATAAAATTGGAATATCGATACAAAATTCAGAAGGAATAAGTTTCATGCAAAAATAAATCGTAAAGCAAAACTTTTTTTAGTTCTGTCCATGTTTGACTATAGCCCCCATATAAAGTCCACTTCCAAAATTTACTTAAATGCGTATAAAACAGATATAAATAATGTTAAATCGCTAAAGTTTGATATAAATAATCTCTATAGGCAAATAAATTGTTGTACAAAAGTTTATGGTGGTCGGCCCAGAATTGGTCATAGCTCTCATACAAGGACCACATCTAAAAAAGCCATTTATAGCTATATATATTGTATAAATATCGGTACCGACTTAAGACGTTGCATAGATCATTTGCATATACACAAAAATCATCCCACAAAATTTTGTTAATTTCGGTCTATTTTTAACCGTATGCCCCGCCCCATATAAAACCCTCTTCCGAAAATCACTTTAATACTTATAAATCTCTTATAAATAGGGGTACGATTCCAAAATTTTACGCGGATCATATACATGCATGCCTAAATCAAAATACTCGATTTTGAAAATATCGGTCCATATTTGACTATATCCCCCATATAAGTTCCACTTCTGAAATTCACTTTAATAATAATAATATATATCTTAAATATACCGTTATTATGTTGAAATTCGACGTAAAATATCTTCATATACATAAAAATCCCTTTTCCAAAATTTAGGAAGATCGTCCCATAATTTGTCATAGCTGCAATATAAGAACCATTTCCAAAAAAAGAAAGAAATAAACCCACAAAAATGTCTAATAAATATCGATATCGAACCAACTTTTATATAGATCAATAATTTTAATCCAGAAATCATACTAATATCAGTTATACGGCAATTATGCTACTGGACTTTGTAGCTGTCAGTCAATAATAGCTCCCGAATTAAGTCCACTTCTGAGCATACTACGCAACCATTCTACTTTTGTAAATAACGTTATTGAGATGAAATTCAACCAATATAATCCTTAAATACATAGAAATCACATTAGTGGATACTGGACTTAGAAGCTATCAGTCCATAACTGGTCCACTTCTACTATGCCACCCATAAATCTTTTGTAAATAATATTATTGAGATTAAATTCAAACAGAAAAGCCTCAGCTTAAATCTTATCCTTTTTTATACTCTGTTTCTTAAATTGTTGTGAATATGGAAAAATGTTTTTTTAATTTTATAAATTGTTAAATTACACACAAGATTATTATGAAAATCAGACAAACTCTGCAAATTACAGCAAGAATCGGTAATTACAGCAATTATAAATGGTCAAAATTTGATAAAATTTCAAAACCATTAAAATGAATTATGTTGGTCGTAAAATTGTCTTTCAAACAAAATATAAAATACTAAAATAACATTCGAACTAAGACTGAAGAGAAAGCACAGAATAAGATAATCTAGCCCTAAAACGAGAGTAGTTTTTCTATTTCTTATTACGTTTAGGTGGAGGGTATTAAAGATTCGGCATAGCCGAATATAGCACTCTAACTTGTTTATTCTCGTTTCCCTTTTAATCCAAAAATACTTGCCTTGCACAGTCAGAATAGAAAGGTGTGAAAGCAGCAGTCAGAAAGACATAAACCTTATTTAAAAGATACGCCATCTGTTATGAGTCCCCCCCCCCCTTTTTTTAAGTTATACATCTAAGAGATGTTCAACAAATTATACTGGTAATAATTTTCAAAGTAAAAATATAAGAATTTTGAAAATCAAATTGAAAACAAAAATTGCACGTATCTAAACAAAATACATGTCAAAGGTGCCGCTATTTTGAGCCCGCCCAGCTCTGTCCCTGTATGGTTTGTGTGCTCTATTTTCAAAACTTAAACACGAATACTTCTGGGCTACGTTTATGTAAAGTTTGTAACTCGATCGGATCAGTCGCTTAGAAAAACCAGATTTGTTTCTTAAAAATAAAGAAATATGATAATTCTCGTATTCTATTTCTCAAAAAACGGTGAGTTTAATAGATGATGTTTACAGATTGATAATGGACAATGAAGATTGCTGATGACGCCCTTGGCCGGGTAGAAAATGCATTCCAATTTGCCAATTGTTCCAATACGTTACAATAGTATTCTTTAAAATTCTCGAACTACTAGCCTGAACAAAAACTTTTCTCTTAAAAATAAAATATTAGTTCAATTCCTTCTCTAATTAATAAAAAAATATTTCATTTCAATGTGTTTTAACACATGCTGATAGTGCCCAGACAGTTTTTGAATTGGTATCATTATAATTAAACAAAAGCTGTTAATTTTAATCTTGAAATCAACTTAATTTTAATAAAAATGGAAAAAATTAATAACACAAACGATTTTACTTTTATTTTTAGTCAAATTCTCCAATACTTTTGATTTTGAATGCATTTTTTTTAAACCCACTGTCTTTTGCATTAAGTTCACTAAATAGTATTTCCTACATACATATGTACGTATGTATACAATAAACAATATAAACTTTTTATTTTTTCTTATTTACAAAATGTTTTATTTATTTTTGAAAACTTACCATCCCAAATACGGAGGACATGTTATGGACAATGCCGTCACCCATACAATAAATATCATGAATAAGGCTAAACGTTTGGTACGTCTGTTTTTGGAATATGTTAGGGGCTGTGTTACAGCTAAATATCTATGCAAAAAGAAAGAGAGAGAAAGAGAGAGAAAGAACATAACAATAGTAAATAGTAACCAAGTAAATAAATAAATAAATGTAGAATAATATAATAAACAATTTAAACTCAAATACCACAACAATAAAACTGACCATAAAAATACCATTCGACTAAATGACAAACTAAAAAAGAAATTACAGTCATTAAATTGCAATGGTAGCTAGAATCAACACATCATAGTCATGGTAGAACTGAACTCATCATCATCATCATCATGATTGGTATCATCATTGACAATGTATAGTGTTTGCTTGCAAAATTTCCTTGATTTACATACCCAAATCAACAGAAAACCAAAAGGATTTTCTAAACCAGAATATACATGTATGAGTTTTTGCATTGCTGGTATTTAAGTCAAATATTAGAAAGCTGAAGCTCTAAGGAAAATATATTTAAACAATATTTAGTTGGTTACTAAAGCTAAATACCCCACCTCCCTTAATTACTACATTTCTTATGAATGGCTTGCTTACTGGATTTAAATGCTAAAAACTTATCTTTATCTAAAAGTCAACAATTTTATTAGTTCTAGTTGAAAAATTACACTTTCATTTATTTATAAATAAAAAACTATTAATATACTGCAAAAAATCTCAACCACAATTCAAACAAATCTTCACTCTTTCAAGAATTTCCTTTGTACACAGAATCCTTAAAATAAGCTACAACAAACTTACACTATAATTCTTCCTTAAAAGCAATAACTCGAAATTCTTCACTCACCTGTCTAAGCTTATGGCACATAAACTTAATATGGAAGCTGTACAAAGTAAAACGTCTAAAGAAATCCAAATATCACATAAAATCCAACCAAAGCGCCAGACTCCTGCAAAAAAAAAGAAAAAACACAAGTAAGGAAATATTAAAACTTTTGTACATAAAATATTTATATTTTCTTATTTCGACAAAATATTTCTAAAAAGTAATAAAAGAGATCTAATTTGTTCTTCCAATTTAATGCAGTATAAATTGCTGATGTTAAAATTGCTTGTAAATTTTATAGTTACAAGACTCCGTGAAATATACAGTGAGGTAAAATAGTTAAACATACATATGTATAAGTTATTTTAGTTTTACTAGACAGGGGAGTATATTTTCTGTTAGAAAACTCGTGTGTCTTAGAATGTTTTCTCTATAGAAAACTTGTCTGTGTTAGAATGTTTTTTCTATAGAAAATTCTTCTGTGTTAAACAGTTTTCTCTATAGAAAACTCTTCTGTGTTAAACAGTTTTCTCTATAAAAAACTTGCCTTTGTTATACAATTACAGAAGAGTTTTCTCTGTAGAAAACTTGTCTGAGCCAGTTGTCTTGTCTGAGCCAGTTTTCTCTATAGAAAACTCGTCTGTGTTAAACAGTTTTCTCTATAGAAAACTTTTCTGTCTTAGACAGTTTTTTTTTTTTTATAGAAAACTTTTCTTTGTTAGATAGTTTTGTGTGTTAACGGTTTTCTCTATAGAAAATTCTTCTGTGTTAAACAGTTTTCTCTATAAAAAACTTGCCTTTGTTATACAATTACAGAAGAGTTTTCTCTGTAGAAAACTTATCCGAGCCAGTTTTCTCTATAGAAAACTTGTCAGTCGTAGACAGTTTTTTTTTATAGAAAACTTGTCTTTGTTAGACAGTTTTGTGTGTTAAACAGTTTTCTCTATAGAAAATTCTTCTGTGTTAAACAGTTTTCTCTATATAAAACTTGCCTTTGTTATACAGTTTTCTATAGAGAAAACTACAGAAGAGTTTTCTCTGTAGAAAACTTATCCGAGCCAGTTTTCTCTATAGAAAACTCGTCTGTGCTAAACAGTTTTCTCTATAGAAAACTTGTCAGTCTTAGACAGCTTTTTTTTTTATCGAAAACTTGTCTTTGTTAGACAGTTTTGTGTGTTTAACAGTTTTCTCTATAGAAAATTCTTCTGTGTTAAACAGTTTTCTCTATAAAAAACTTGCCTTTGTTATACAATTACAGAATAGTTTTCTCTGTAGAAAACTTGTCTGAGCCAGTTTTCTCTATAGAAAACTCGTCTATGTTAAACAGTTTTCTCTATAGAAAACTTGTCTGTCTTAGACAGTTTTTTTGTTTTTTAGAAAACTTGTCTTTGTTAGACAGGTTTCTCTATAGAAAATTCTTCTGTAGTGTTTTTTATAGAAAACTTGTCTGTGTTAGTCAGTTGTATCTATAGAAAACGAGTCTGTCTAGGATAGTTGTCTCTATACACAAGTCTTTGTTGGATAGTTTTCTCTTTAGAAAATTCTTCTGCGCTAAACATTTTATTAGACAGTTTTCTCTAAAGAAAACTCTTCTTTATTAAACAGTTTTCTCCAAAGAAAATTCTTCTGTGTTAAACAGGTTTCTCTATAGAAAGCTTGACTTTGTTAGGCAGTTTTCTCTGTAAAAAACTTGTCTTTGTTAAACAGTTTTCTCTATAGAAAACTATTCTGTTTTAAGCATTATTCTCTATAGAAAACTCGTCTGTGTTGGACAGTCACTGTTTACTAACAATAGCTTTACATTAGCTTAAAATGTACCTATACTTCCTACACCACACTGTTGCCACTACAACCAATAAACACTGTAATAATAATAATTATATTTGTTCATAAATATTTATAAAAATACATTTGTTCATAAATATTATGAAAAATACCTTTGCAATATTTTCATTAGTTGGCTGGACATGTATAAATACTCTTGTTTTTATGGCCAAATAAGAAATTTTGATTATTGGCCAATATAATCAAACGATTATTTTGCCACACACAACAATATTGACCATTATTCGGCCAATAACAACAAATAACAAAGCAAATAAAAACACAGCATGAGAGGAAAAATCTTCAATGTAGGAAAAATCAACTGTAGAGAAAAAAAAATGTAAGCAAAATATGTATGGAATGCATACGAGGGATGGTTGTTAGATCTTTGTAGCTTACTATAGCTTAGTAATATATTTAAGAATGATAATCAACCTCCTGCTAACAACACCTTTGGAGAGAAGAGTTTTTTTTTTCTAAGAGAAGTAACACTCAGGCAATTACTATGCCTATATATAATTGCGTTACTTTCTTTGGAAAGGGGATAGTTGAAGAAATAAAGGTGGTGAAAGTAGAAGAAAGCTTTATATCACAACTCTGCAGTTGCGCATTATGTTTGTTTTAGTGCAGCATTGCAGCGCCTCTGGTGGTGAGTAGGCGCATTAATGTTAAAGCTTTATTTTGTAGTCTTTATTAAATTCGGTGGCGTTTTAATGCTATACCACCGAAGGAGGGCGCTGATAGATAGAAGAAAACTAAAAATTATCAGAAACTGATGTTGTTTGAGTGGCAGCGGCTGAGAATCGAACCCGGGCTACAAATACCAACTCATGCTTAATGATGAAATGCGCTAACCAATTTCAATTTCGAGAACAAAAGAGTGGTAGACCCTCTTGAATGCTTTAAATTGTTCATCATTTCTGAAATTATTTATGAAAAAATGATATTTTTGATATAGGACCAAAAAAGCGTAAAATTTGTTACCGCTGTTCGTATAGCAAGCGTAGAGTGACGAAAACTGCATGCAATATATTTAGGAAAAGTATCTGTGGTGAACACAAAGCTGAACTTTGTGCCTTTTGTATAAAATATGGATAATAACCAAATATTTTTAATAACACCTGGCTGACTATTTTTAAAGACTATGAGTCTTATTCAGAAAAAATTAAAGTACTCTTGAAATGTTTTTTTGTGTAAAAGCACACTTAAAACCTACTTTATTTTTTTATGAATACGGCAGTATGTATGAAAAAAGTCATTTTTATTTTTATGTTTTAAGTTTTTATTGCGTTAAAAAGATAATTCATTTTATAAACAAAAAAAAAAGAAACTTCAAATTCGTATCGAATTTTAGGAAAGAATGAAAAAAATTATGTTACTTTTATTATAAAAAAAAAAATCCGCTAAAATTATTGTTAGAAATTGTTCGTCGATTCAACGAAGAGTATTCTTAATACGCAATATGAAGAGCAACAATCTAGGGTTAATGCAAATGGTGAAAAGAAAAAATTATTAAAATTAAACTTTGCGATAAACATATAAATGTTGATAGTAACTAAAATATCGGCACGACAATATATTGTTACCCAAAACACAGTGTAGATATCGTAACCATAACAAATCAGGTTTTTTCTCTGCGTGTATGTATCTTAAGAGCTATTTAAGTAGCTTTCTACACAAATAAGAGCATGAAGAAAACGCTCAATGAAAAACCTGATAAAATTTATTCATATATAGTTCACATCCCAGCATACCATTCTAGAAGCGCTCCGAAAAAGGAGTTAGAAAAAAGTCCAACAAAAGAGCATTTTCGAAGCGCTCCGAAAAAGGAGTCGGAAAAGAGTCCAACAAAAGAGCATTTTCGGAGCGAAAGAAAAATTAGCTTGTTACTGTCCTGAGTCGGCACGCAGTATGACTCAGAAATTCCACTTAATTATTTGTGTACCAAAGCGTTGTTGTCCTGTTATTTGTGCTTTGAACAAAAAAAAAACAAAAACATAGCTGTACCACACAAGAATGATAAAAACAAGATTACACAGATTCCAAAAAAACCTCATAAAAGACTCTTTTTTGACATTATCTAAGAGCTCTTTCAGAGCCCAAAAAACCCCTCAGAAAAGACTCTTTTCTGACATTATCTAAAACCCCAACAAATTCCTCATAAAATACTCTTTTTTGACATTATCTAAGAGCTCTTACTGACGGACCAATTTCGAATGTAATGACCCTCTTTTCTGAAGGTTTTTGGAGCAATAATGATTGTGTTTGGGGCTCATAAAGAGAGTTAACGCTCCAAAAAAGTTGTCAGAAAATACTCTTTTCATACTCATATGGCTTGCTGGGATTAAACATGGCAATTTTTAAAAGTAAAGCAAGTAGATGCATGTAACCAACATGCCTTTAAACTTATCATACTGCCCTCTTACACCATGGCGAACACTATCGCATACGAAAAAAAAAATAGTAAAACTGTTGCAAATCCCTAGACATTTCACTATATTTTCTGAAAATGAAAAGATAAAATAATAAATCCCTTAAAACAAATAATCGCACATTCAAATAAAGGGTGATTTTTAAGCTATTATCTTTATTTATCTGGTTTAAACAGCGGACGCACGTTTCGTGTTTTGTATCACATCTTCAGTTTGGTCTACAATTTAACCATTAATCGCCTTACAAACGAACAACGCTTGCAAATTATTGAATTATCAAAATGCGTGTTCTGGTAAGAAAGTTCATCGCGCGCTTCTTTGTGTGCAGCGACGAAGCTCATTTTTTGGCTCAATGGGTACATAAATAAGCATAATTGTCAATTTTAGAATGAATATCAGCCAGAAGCATTGCAAGAGCTACCAATGCATCCAGCAAAAGTCACAGTTTGGTGCGGTTTATAGGCTGGTGGCATCATTGGACCGTACTTCTTCAAAGATGATGCGAATCATAACGTAACTGTGAATGGTGAGCGCTACCGTGAGATGATATCCAACTTTTGTTTGGCCAAAATGCAAGAGCTGTACTTGCATGACATGTGGTTTCAACAAGACGTTGCCACATGCCACACCGCACGCGCAACAATGGACTTATTGAGAGGCGAGTTCGATGAACATTTTATTTCATGTTCGGGACCGGTCAATTGGCTGCCTAGATCGTGCGATTTAACGCCTTTAGACTATTTTTTGTGGGGCCCGCTTCAATTGACGCATTGGAAGACAACATGGAATTATTTATTCGTGAGATACCGGCCGAAATGTTGGAAAGAGTATGCCAAAATTGGACTAAGCGGATGGATCATTTGAGGCGCAGTCAAGGTCAACATTTGCATGTAATAATCTACAAACATTAAATTATATGGACCGTACTATCGATTCAAATAAAGATTTCATGCATTTTTCTGACTTTTATGTGTATTTTTTTTTAAACCTTCCTATAGCTTTAAAAAAATTACCCTTTAGAATCACAGGAATTTAAGAATGACGTATTGTTTTATCAGCAAATTAATATATTCATATTCATATAGCTACACTTATCATCACAAACAGACCAAAAACCAGCACGTAATGCGAGCATACTACATATTGAAAAATTAAATATTGAGTATTATTTTCACTTTATTTAATAAATAGAAACGATATTGATTGAATATTAATGTGCATTATCTCGTTTGGCGTAAGTCAGTCTACGCTATTTGTGCAAAATGTGATAAGTAATGAAATGAAGTCAAACAAATTAATATAAATACAAGTATAAAAAGGTAATTGGGTGTAAAAAAAACTCTGTATTACTATTAACAATTTACTTAAAGATTTTCATTATTATTATTAAATTTATATCTTGGACATAATTCCCAATTGTTCTTGAGAGCCACAGCTAAAAATACGCAAATTCATTAGAACCAAATGATTGCATTTAGAAAACTCTAAAACAATATTTACTGCTGTTTTATAAAAAATATAAAAATTAAATTATGAACATTTTGCACGTTGCTGAAAATGTATGAAAGAGTTGGAAAGAAATTTCTTATTTTTTAGACCTTTTTTTATTAAGATTTTGGTAAATATTTACCCCCTTATTCAAAAACGATTATTAAATTTAACAAACGTTTATTAAGCAAATTTTTATATGCAAATCTGTCTTAATAAACGTTTATTTGTTTTTGAATAAGGGGGTTAAGCTTTAGGTGTTTTTTATAAAAAACTTAAATTTTATTTCAATATCTCGCTACTCTTTGAGTAGCTTCTTCAGGAAAAAAATTTTTATACCCTACACCACCATAGTGGGGAGGGTATATTGGATTTGGGCTGATGTTTGTAACGCCCATAAATATTGGTGCAACATTGAGTCAGTCAGAATCACTTTCTGAGTCGATTTAACGATGTCCGTCCGTCCGTCTGGCTGGCTGGCTTGGCTGTCCATGTAAAGCTTGTGCGCAGAGAACAGGTCGCAATTTTGAAGATATATATTTCAATAAAATTTAGTACGTGATATTTTTTCGGCCCAATGATGGATGGGATTGAAACCAATGCAAATCGGTTCATTATTTCACCTGGCCCTCACACAAATGTCCTCCCGAAATTGGGGTTTACCCATCATAAATGTTTGAATTATGCAAGTATGCAAACAAATGAATGAAAATGAAAATGTTCGTAATATATTTAAATAGTTCGTACGATGGAGAATTAACAAAAGAACAAATTGATTTTCATGGGAATTCTTGTTTGTGAATTTTTGTATAGTTAGTAATATTTTCTACTTCTTGTTATAAATTATTTTAATATTTTGTTATGCTAAAAGTTTTCATATCATTTTATTTCCTATGACAAATTGTTTTTGAAACTTATAAAATTAAACATTTTTTTCCTGAAGAATCTACTCAAAGTGTAGCGAATTATTGAAATAAAATTTAAATTTTTTTTTAAAAAATACCTAAAGCTTAAATGTTGTAAAGAAATTTTATCATGATTTTACAAAATATTTTAAAGGGGGGAAATTCGATGCATAAGCAAAAAACTTTTTTAAATATATATAAAATATTTTGCCAAGGGATGGATTATTACGAAACCATTAAGAAGTTGTTGATGGAAAAATAATTAAATATTTTGTGGCTTAAAAAGTTAAACGATAAGGAAGGAAAACATTTAGCTGTAAATGTTTTCTAAGGAACGATTAAAAACTAAACAAAAACTGATGGTTATTCAAATAAGCTTGAGGCTGTTTTATAACAGTTAATAAATATTTTGAGGAAACATAAAGGACACAAGTAAAATTCAGCAATAATGAAAAATATTTTTTTGCAAACAAAAAAAGGGTTTTCTGTTTAAAATGCTTTGGGGTGTATAACTTAAAATAAAGGATATTAAAAAAAGATGATGGGTAGTATATCAAGATGTTTATATAGTGGCTGTAGAACCAGAAAGTACATATACATATATATTCTGGATCCTTATTAGATTCTGAGACAATCTAGCCATTACCGTCCGTCTGTTGAAGGCATATTAGAGCTTGGAGAAAAAAAAACTTAGAACAATGAAATTTTTGCCAAACAATTACGAAAATGTTTGGTATTGAAAAAGGGCAAAATCGATGCAGCAGGATCGTAGTTATAGACCAAAGTATCAGACAACCACTACATTATTCAGAAGTTTTTTGCTACTTTCTTTAAATATAATGCAGATAATATCACGTAAATTTACGTACGTAAATTTCGTTCTGACTCACAACACGTAAAAAAGAAATATGATAATTCTCGTATTCTATTTCTCAAAAAACGGTGAGTTTAATAGATGATGTTTACAGATTGATAATGGACAATGAAGATTGCTGATGACGGCCTTGGCCGGCTGGAAAATGCATTCCAATTTGCCAATTGTTCCAATACGTTACAATAGTATTCTTTAAAATTCTCGAACTACTAGCCTGAACAAAAACTTTTCTCTTAAAAATAAAATATTAGTTCAATTCCTTCTCTAATTAATAAAATCATGAAATTTTGTTCACTTTTTTTTTTTTTTTTTGTTAAGGACGGACAAGTCCTATTGGAAATGGTACGAATCGCTCCATGATTTCTCATTGTCCCCATAAGAAAGTGCCCCCGGAATTTGGCTCTATGGTACACAAATGCCTATAGAAAAGTATTATTCATACAAAATTCAGCAAAAATAAGTTTCATGCTAAAACGAAATCATCAAGCAATATTTTGTTTGCATCAGTCCACTTTAGATCCCAGTCTCCATATAAGGACTACTTCGGAAAATAATAATGCTTATAAATCTTATGAAACTCACTATCACATTAAAATTCGACACAAATAATAAACACAGAGCTTTATTAAAGCATCATTATCAAGCTGAAATTCGACACATATAATCCATATACGAGGGTGGTTCGGAAACTTCTTAACCTAGAAAAGAAAACGCGGAAATGTCATCTCCTTTATATAGAAACCGATGGTCAAAATAACGCATCCGTGATTTTTTTACAATGGAAAAAATCGAAATTCGTGGTGTCCTTAAATATTTAAACAAAAAAAAAAAGGTTAATCGCGACAAGAAATTCATGTTATCGTATTAATTGATCGACGAATGAAAGTGCTTGAAATAGCCAATATCATGGCCATTTCAAATGATCGAGTCCATTTAATTTTGCATGAAGAACTACACATGAAAAAGCTATCTGCAAGATGGGTGCCGCATTTGTTAAAAACGCATAAGAATGAAAATTTCTCAAGCTTGTTTGGATCGTTTTAAGAAAAATTAAAAATGATTTTAAGCATCGTTTTATAATTGTTGATGAGACATGGATCCACTCCAGAGACTGAAGCTGGAGGAAGTGCCCCAAAGATGGCAAATGCAATTCAATCGGCTGGTAAGGTTATGGCAAGGGTTTTTCATGACTTCAAAAGTATTTTCTTGATTAACTATCTGCAAAAGGGGAAAAACAATAAATTTAGAGTACTATGTATTGCAACATTTTGGATCAATTAAATGTAAAAATTTGAAAAAAAAACATCCTGGCTTACAACACAAAAAAATAATTTTTCATCAAGACAATGCACCAGCCCACAAGAGTGTTTTAACAATGGCTAAAATCAACGAATGAAAGTACGAGTTGCTTGACCGCCCACCTTATTCTCCTAATTTAGCTCCCAGTGACTTTTAACTATTCCCAAAGCTAAAAAAAAAATTCCTAGCTGGCAAGCGTTTTACCTCAAATGAAGTTGCAATTACAGTTGTATACCCCACTATTTGGAAGGCCTTGAGGAAAACTATTTTAATCAAGAGATAGAATTGCTAGAAAAGAGTTGGGCTAAGTGTATTGAAGTTTCAGGAGATTACATTGAAAAAGAAAAATGTTTTTGAAAAACTAACTATTCACTTTCTGTGCTAGGCTAAGATGTTTCCGAACCGCCCTCGTAGAACTAAAATTTCAAATGTAGGTAAAAATTGTACTATAGAATTTTGTCAAGATCATTCCATAATTGGCCATAGCTACCATATGGTGTCAAAACTAAATCAAGAATGCCAGAAACTGTTCTTGTTTGGCGTTGGAATCAATGAATTTTTGTAAATTGTTAGCCATAGAACTGATTCCAAAGAATTCTGGAATGGTTCTTGGACCAGTGCTTTAATCAATTATTTTTGCTTTTATTAGTCGCACTTGGAACTAGTTCTAGAAAATCTTTACAAAATTTATCATATCAGACTCAAATAATAGTTGATAGCGGAAAAATAAATTTTGTTTTACTTATGCAGACATCAGACATTGCTGGTGGGTATATAAAATTTGGCACAGCCAAATACGCTCACACTTGGCAAATATTCGCCGAAAAATGATGTAACCACTAAGTAAAATATATTTGAGCTCGTTTATTTATTTAAAAAACCTTTTCTTATTTAGGCCAAAACACAACAAATATTTAGTTTTAATTTATTTAATGCTGTTTGATCTTGCAAAACTCTTGTAAGAGTAAACAACGTCAAACAAATCTGTGCTAAAATAAGTGGTTACGCTTTTTTGAGTAAATATTTGCCAAGTATGAACGTACCTTTACTTATTTCAAATGAGTAACTAACTAATATGAAAATATTTAACTAGTGATGGTTGTCTAACATCTTTGTCCGCAACTCTGGTTCTACGTCGCCGATTTTGCTAATTTTCAACAACAAATAACTGAGGACAATTATAACAATTTGTTTGGAAATTGTGTTAATTAAAAAAGTTAAGAAAGTTAAATCAAAACGTCGTTTAACAATGGTGCATAAGGAGAAACGACTCTTGTTTGCGAAAACTCGCATGTCTTGGACAAATGAATGGAAAACCGTAATTTTTTTGGAGGAAAAAAAATTAATTTAGATGGTCCAGACTGCTATAGTTGTTATGGGCATGATTTGAAACAAAATAATGTAGTGAGATCAAAGAGAAATTTCGGAGGTGGAAGCGTCATGGTGTGGGGAGCGTTTTCCTATAATATAAACTTCCCATTTGTTTTATAACAACAAAAATGAATTCCCAAATATACTTGGAACTTTTGGTAGATGTTTTGATCACCGGACTGGATGAAAATGCTGATGAAGAATAGATTTTTCAACAGGACAACGTCCCTATTCATGTTTCTAGTTTATGTAAGGAGTGGTTTTCTTCCAATAATATAAATGTATTGCCATGGCCGGCATGCAGTCCAGATTGCAATCCAATTGAAAATCTCTGGGGAATTCTGGCCTCCAAAGTATATGAAAAAGGTAGACAATTTTCGACTGTTAATGACCTGAAAGCGAAAATTAAAGAATGTTTATGACACCGAAATCATAAAAAAATTCGTTGATTCAATGCCCAACAGAGTATTTGCTGTTATACGAAATGAGTGTGGTCACACAATGTACTAATGACCGAAAAACTATTGTTATTTCATGGTTATTCTCATTAATTTAGCAGTGCGTCTAAAAAAATATCTCACAAAATTTAAAACTTTTCTTAATTTTTTTCTTTTAAACGCGGAAAATATTTTTAGTTTGTTTTTTTTTATTTGTAAGTTTTTCACCTAATAAATCATAATAAAAAAAATATTATCGAAAAGTTTCTTTTTATTTTGTCTTTGTTCAGAAAAAATTAAAGTGCGGCCAACCGATTGTCTACCACTGTATTTTTAAACATATACATCAAGGCTATAAAAACATTCTAAAAATGGACAAAACGTAGTTTAAATTTAAATCCTCTTTTAAACAGATATTATACAAGTAGTTTAGGAATTTTGTGTGCCCTTAAAAATTTCATTTACTTTAAACATAATAAAATCATGAATGAAAAAGTGCAAAACGTGACTCATATGTTTCTTGCTTTTACTGCCGTCGTCTACCTTTTCACACAATTAATATTTTCAGTAAACACTAGATAACACACAACAATTTCTTAAGAAAACTTACCTTCAGCAATATAATGGATAACAGCTGGTGGCATAACACATGTGCCCACTAGCCAATCCGTTATGGCCAAATTAAGTACAAAACAATTTGTTACCGTACGCAGGCGACGTGTTGTCAGGACAGCCAAAATCACCAGAGTATTACCGACCACCGTAACCAAGATGAGCAGCATAAATATGGCCACAACCAGGGCCTTTGACCATGTCATACCCACCAAATAGGAGTCGACAAAGGGTGGAAATGTGGCCACATTGCTGGAGGTGCGTGTGGATATGGTTATGGTTGTGGCAGTAGCTGTTGCATTCCAACTAAAATTGCCGTTAAGTGGCAGAGGAGATGTTTCTATTGAGCTGGCCAAACTGTTGGTGAGATTCTCCAGGGAGCTTAAAGACTCTACGACATCAACAACTAAGGAAGTGGTGGTGGTGGCTGGGGATAATGGAGAATTTTCCCAAAGGAAGGCAGCGGCGGCGGCAGGCAAAGAAGCAGATGATTTTTTAGTTGCTGCTGTTGCGAATGGGCAGGTGGCATAAAGGAATGCGGTTTTTGGCAGTAGATTGGCTGCTGTAGCCGTTGTTGCTGTGGCTGTCGTTGCTGCTGTTGTATTTGTACTCATATGCAACAGTTCGTATGTTGTTGTTGTGGTGGTGGTAGTTATTTTTGCAGCTGATGTTGTAGTGGCTGTTAAATTGTTGTCACTCTCGTAGTTGTAGTTGTTTATTAATGCTGCCGCTTTTGTTGTTTGTATTGAGGTGGTTGCTGCAGCTGTTGTTGTTGCCTTTATAGTTTCATACAACAATGACAACAATTGTGGTTTTTGCTGCTGTATTGTCATTTCGTTTTGCTGTTGTTATTGTTTTGTTGTAACAGTGTCGTGTGTTTATGTTTTTTTTCACATTTGAAATCAGTAAATGTATGATTTTCGTTGCTGTTGTTACTATACATATGTATGTATTTATAGATTAATTTTTTGTGCTTGTTTTGTTGTTTGTTGTTGTTTGTTTTTTTTTTGTTATTTTTCTGTAACGGCTTTTCTTCTTTAATTTGTTGGTCAAATTTACCACAACATCCGCTACACCTTTGTTGTTATTGTTACTATTTTATATTCATGTACACATACATAAGCAAATATTCTAAAAATAAAAAAAATATGAACACACACACAGCTACATATGTACATATGTATGTATGAATAGATAATATTTCCCAGTAAGCCATATGTGTCCGAAAACAGTATTTTCTGACACCTTTTCCGGTGCGTTCATGCTCTTTACGAGCCCAAAAAACATGGGTTTAATTGTTTTCCATAAATGATCCTTATATGGCAGCTATGACAAATCGTGGGCCGATTTTTTTTTAAATTTTGGAGCAATGAATTTTATGCATATGAGGATATTTCACATCGAATTTCCACATAATAACGGTATATTTAAGATATATATTATTACTAATGCGGGTTTCGGAAGTGGACCTTATGTAGGGGATATAGTCAAATATGGACCGATATTCTCCAAATCTAGCAGTTTGATTTTGGCATGTATGTAAATGATCCGTGTAAATTTTGGATTGGTCCCTTATTTATAAGAGATTTATGAGTATTTAAGTGATTTTCGGAAGAGGGCTTTATATGGGGCAAACGGTTAAAAATAGACCGAAATTCACAAAATTCTGCAGAATGATTTTTGTGTATATATAAATTATACATACATAGTTTTGAGTCGGTAACGATTTTTATAACATAAATATATAGATAAATTGCTCTTTCGGATGTGGTCCTTATATGGGAGCTATAACTATTTATATCTATAAGGATTATTTATGTCAAATTGTAGTCGTTTAACATTATTTATACCAGTTTTATACGTATTTAAGTGAATATTGGAAGTGGACTTTATATGGGGTCTATGGCCAAGCATGAACCGATCTTAAAAAAAAAATTCGTTTTACGATTTCTTTTTGCATTAAACTTATTCCTGCTGAATTGTGTATTGATATTCCAATATTATAGGCATTTATATATAATTGAGCAATATTTCAGGAAGATTTTTGTATGGGGGCTATGAGAAATCATGGACCTATTTTTACTATTTTCCTCACACTTTCCTCTTTCATTATAAAAACAACGTATACAAAATTTCATGTGAAGTTCTGCAATATATTTACAAAAAAATTGTAAGAAAAATGTTTAAAAATATCTTACATTTTGATTCATAACTCTGGTTCTGCTGCAGCGATTGTGCTTAATTTCAATACGAAACTGCTTAGTAAAACTATAAACGGTTGTTTGCAAACTTTGTTGATTTCGGTTGTGTCCTTTGGACGTGAGAGTGTTTTAAAGAGACAGACGGATAGACAGACAGACGGACATGGCTCAATCGACTTAGAATTCCTTAAGGATCAAGAATATATATACTTTGTTGGATCTCAGATGAATATTTCTCAGTGTTGCACACGGAATGGCAAACTTAAATATACCCTCATTCAGCATTTATGGTAGTGGATTTTATTGTTAAATAATATTTGTTTGTTTGTTCGTTCACAGCTGTACATGTAGGTTAAACTATTTTATATTTTCATTAACTTACGAAATCGAGAAAGGTCTTATGCATTTATAGTGTATTTAGAATGAATAGGTTGGGAAGTTTTACCTTAACTGCCCTTTAGTCTACATCTTGCCTGTTCAGGTTTAGAGAATGCTAAGATTTAGACTAAAATTTTACGTTCAAAAGACCTACGATTGAAGCTAAAATTGAAAAAGTAGTCTTTTTATAATAATTTCACTTATAATTAATGGCACTGCATGCATGGGGCGTCATTCCCGCGCATTGTTCGCTAATTCTTACAAGACTTACAAAAAGTTTAGTGGGCCAGAAGCCGTAACAAACAAATTCGCCTGGTTCTGTGGGCTGCAGGGCACCTTTACATATGGGTGGTTTTACTACTTTAACTGTTGCTATTATACGGTCAATACCGTATACAAATGTTTGTCTTAACATGTACACACATGCACATACATATGTAAACAGTATGTGTTCACACTGTATAAACGTGCCTCCTTATTTGTTGTTCGTCTTGCTGTTTTATTTTTATATATTGTACATAAATAAATACATTTTTATGTACTTTGACCTCAATTTTCTTTTACTATTTCAATATTTTTTTTGTAACAATACATTTCGTTTTATTTAATTTTTTGTCTTAATTTCAATTTAATGGTTTTTCAAGGGAAATTCTTTTGTTTTTCAATAGTAATATTTTTTTTTTATAAAATTTCTTTGGTTGTATGTTTGCTGTCGTTATAGTAAATATTTTATTTTTATTGCTGTTATTTTTAACCAAATATAAAACTACTTTACTTAATTGACTTTTGATTCTACAATTACAGCACGTGGTTTGTGGAACTGAAAACAAAATCATTCAATTATGTTGGCATTGAAAGAGATTTGCCAAAATATTTATTTTTATATTTCAAGTGGATTTTTCTTATTATAAGTTGCTAATCGCAGTGTTAGAGAGCTTAATTTATGAAATGAAAAAGTTTAAACTTTTTAATAAATAATCTTTATAATCTAATGACAAATTTACCAAGAAAGCATAGAGTTAAAAATGTTCTTTAACGTTTGTCCAGCGGAAAAATTTTACAACGTTAAAAGGCGGTATGGGTACAATTGTACCCTTATATACTTAACAGGATATGTATGGCATTTCCTATTAATATAATTAAATTATTCTGTTCTTATTTAATAAACAAATGATAGAACAGGCCCGTGGCTAAAAAAAAGCTTATTTTACGTACACATGTATACATTTTTTGCAATTCCAATCAGATGACGTTTGGTCAGTACATACTATGTTTGCATTGTTGTTGTTGCACCACTGCTATCACCTTATACATATAAATACACTTGAATAGTACTTTGTTGTGATAACATACATACAGGGGAATGCCCGTATAGTAAAAAGAAGTAGTAGAAAACTTGAATACCAAAAAATCTAACACTCACATTAGTATCAGTGTGTCTTATTGACTTGCGTGCGTTGTAAGAAGATATTTCGGTAAATTATTTTGATTTCTTACTATGAGTGGCATTGAAACGGAACATACCACTCGGGACATCTGGACAATGATGAACAAAAATTTAGAGAATGCGTACAAACCATATGAGTGTATCACAGTAGACGAACAATTATTTCCTTTTAGAGGCCATACCAAATTTACTCAGTATATACCTTCTAAACCGGCTAAGTATGGCATAAAATTATTCTGGGCTTGTGATTCATCAAATTCCTATCCATTACACGGTCAAATTTATACCGGAAAGCCGAAAGACGGTCCCAGACAAACAAATATTGGTGAACGAACTGTGCTGGTTCATTGTTCAACTGTATAAGGGCTCTGGAAGGAATGTGGTTACAGATAATTTTTTCACATCCTTACAATTGGGCAAGGTCTTAAGTTCTTGGAACATGCAACAGCAATATGCAGCCAGCAAAGGAAAGGCCTATCAACTCCACCAACTTTGCTTATAACAGTGATGCCACAATCTGTTCATACGTGCCAAAAAAAAAAGAAGAAATCGGTGATACTACTATCAACTATGCACATGACAGGAGCAGTAGAAAACACGGATTCTGCTAAGCCAGAAATGATAAAATATTATAATAAAACAAAAGGTGAAGTAGATGTCATGGACAAAATGTTGGGCGAATACACCGTAAAACGACGAACAAAGCGCTGGCCTCTAGCATTATTTTATAACATGGTTGACGCTGCTGCTTTGGCCTCCTATATATTATATAGAAGCCACCACCCAAACAGTATATCAAAAGATCAACGACGAAAGTTCTTGAAAGATCTTTCAAAACACCTACATATGTATGCAATCAGTCAAAGACCGTAGTGGCAAAAAACTATAACAGGTAAATATTTTATTCGAAGTGCTATAGAAATGGTACTTGGACGACCTATAGTGGCAACACAAAGTCCAGAAATTGGTTCCAAAGTACCCTTTGGTAGACGGGGAGCATCAACGGTGGTTGGAAGATGTTATGTTTGTCAATGTGAAACACGCAAACAACGTAGGACTAGAAAGGCGTGTGCAATCTGCTGGAAACCTGTGTGCGATGAACACTCTATTCAAAGTACTGCAAGGAAACACCATAAAAATATATTTTTATTTCCTAAATATTTGGTCATATAGTGTGTATTCGTTTGTTCTTTTCAAATAAAACTAATAAAAATAACTCTGCTTTATTTTCTTGTTTTTTTTTCTTACGACTTATATGAAGGTACAAAAAAAAAAAAGTTATTGCAATTTAAAAACGAAAAAGGTACAATTGTACCTCTTCCGCCGGACAAAGGTTAACAGATGCTTGTTTGATGCTAAGTTTATTCACTCTCAATTTTATGAAATATGTATAATGTTTCATCAAAATTCCACAACCAGCCGCACATGATGTCAAGCTTTTTATGTCAAATGTCAATTGAATAACAAATTTCATAAGCTTCTTGTAGCTTTTATGTACTAAATGAAAATCATCAATTTTTAACAAAATTTTCAATTGTAATTTGATTGGTTTTAAGTTTCTTATACAGTTGTCAATTGTCAACATACAAGTAAGTTGACTCTACATTTTAAGCAGATTGTCTAAATTTTTGTCTTTCATAATATTAATTTTATATTGCTTTTACCTTGTTTTTTTTACACATGTACATTAGGGTGGCCCCGTTTGTATGGAGAAAAAATAAGGCATCGATGTTCCTGACTAATATGAAAATTTGATTAATTTTAAGAATACGTTTCTCAATTTTTTTTTTGTCCTGGGGTTAATATTTGGTGAGCTGGATCAAAGGATAAAAATGTCCTTTTTAGAGGTTTTTTGATTTTTTTTCACATTTCTTCCAAATGAACTATCAGCCATGTCACAGCACTCAATTCCGATCGAAAGTGGTTTTGATTCCGTAAATTGAGTCTTTAGAAAACGAAAAACGAATTTTTTTTTGGAATGAAACCACTTTAGATTTCTAAAGTGGAATTGTAATTTTTTATGATTTTATACTGAATAAAAAAAACTCATACTACTAATTTATAATAACAATTAAATAAATAATTTTATTAATTCATTGTTGTTTTAGTTATCTCATTGATATTTAAATAAAATGTTAAAAATTTCAAAGTTGGTGTCAGCAACAAGAAAACTTTTGTCGTTTTCAGATGCATCCCTTAAATTTCTTCTTTGTACACAGAAAAAAAATCATGTTTCTTTTTCAATTAAACCTTTAATTGATTTTAAAATAATTTTCAATTAAAATTGTAATTGATTCAATTACTTTTTCTGATATTTTCAATTAAATCTCACATTTTTTTTAATTGATACTATCATTTTGTTTACAGGTCCGATTTCAATTAAATTTTTAATTGATTCCACAAATATTTTAATTGAAACTCATTTTTATTTTTTTCTGTGTAGCTTTTCAACTGCATTTTGATGTCTTTGTTCATTTAAAACAGCAACAATTTAAATTTCGGGCATTTTTGAAAAATTTTGTTCATTTTTATTTAAAATTTCTTTGTTAGCGCTCTTTCTGTTTGCTTTTTGTTATACTTTTTATTACAAAAATCATATTTTTGTGTTTTGGTTACACAACGTTAGCATATTTAAGTTAAAAAACGAGATTTAAAATTTTTTTGGGAATAAACAAAATCGATCGGAATCTAGAGAACGCAAAGTAAAAACGATCGATTTGCGAATACGGAATTGAAACCATTCCGATCGATTTCTGTGACATGCCTGTATATGTAAATTTGGTATCATATGAAAGGTCGCATTCAATGGGTTATAAAAAATTAAAAAAAAAAATTAAATTCAAAAATCTTGAAAATTTCAGACAAAATATTAATTTTTGTTTATTTTTTCATAGAATTTATATCAATAAATAGTTGAAATTTCTTGATTATAAACATCATGCAATTTAACCCAAATTGTATTTTATCTTGAATCTATTACGAAAGAGTCGTTGTCGTAATAAGAAAACGACACTCATAATAAGGCTGAATATTTCTTGATGTACGAGAGTTCATCGGCGTTTAAAAGCAGAATATCTCTTTCCAGCTTCTTTGGAAATTATACTGCTTACAACATTAAAGTGACCGGAATGTTATCCCAAGAAAACCATATACTGGCTACTTTTTAGAATTTGAAATATTTATCTAATGATAATAAATTTGTTTTCTATTTAAATTAAATCTTACATAAATTTTAAGATACCCTTTATATGACACCAAATGTTTTATTAAAATGTTTTAAAGTTGTTTTTTTCAAAAATTTTGGGCTTTTTAAGTAGTGATTGATGTTGGCAAAAAAAAAATAAATTTTTTAAAGTTGTTTTTTGTTTCTGTTTTTCATGTTCACTTAACTTAGAAATTACACTTCAGCCCTTTTGTCCACATTAACATAAATCAAAGCCTGTTGTCCATAACATTATATTTCCTTAAATACACACACACACGCAAAACATACGTTATTTTTAAATAATTTTTAGGAAATGGCAAATTGTTAAGCCTCTTATCTATCAAATATCCTCTTATTTACACATAAAAGAAAATATAATACGTAGGTATATTTATTTATTTTTTATTAAAGCTAAATTTAAAACAGATATTTTATTTCATCCTAATACACAGAGAAATTTACGATGTTTTCATTTGTTGTGTTATTTCAATGTTGAATGTATTGTATGACTTTAATATCATAAAACTACTGCTGGAAAACCATTAGAATATGGCAGATAATAAACTGTAAAACAGAATTTATTTGTATACACTCCTGCAGCAGGATTATATCTTTGACAATTTTATGGATTAAGAATAACGAACAAAACTAAACAGCAACAAAAGACAGGGAATAATTTTTAATTAAAAATATTATAGAGCACATAAATTTGTCAATTTATTATCAGGTTTTTTTTTCAATAACTTTTTGTTATATTGTGCAGTGAAAGGTAATTTGAAATATAACTACATTGCTGGTTTATTAAATTAGTGCAGTTGTTTAAAAAAAGATTAACAACTGATTGTTTAATTGTAAAACGATTTTAGTTTGTTACTTTAACTTTTATTTAAACCAGGGGCTTCCAAAAATATTTTGGTTGTGTATTAGTGCGTACCAGAGAGTAATAAAATTGAGAGAATGCAGTTATTTAAAGCCGCAGAAAATGTTAGTAATATACATATTTTATAATTTCCTATGTATAAATGCTATGCATTTTTGACCGCACAATATTTTTTGAGTGTCATCATCTGTTAACCTGAAAAAAATAACGTAGCATCCGCTAGACATGTGCACTTGTCGAAGTCACATCGACGACTGAATTGAAGAGCATAAAAATATGTCTTGGTAGTGGTATGCACAATTGTTCTATGAAATGGAAGCCCCTGATTTAAACTGATGTTAATGGTAGACCCAATAACAGTCTGAAAGTACCGGCATTTTCCATGCAGCTTACTTTCCTCTATACATTTGCATTTTTCCTTTTATATAAATCACTAAAACCTGCCAAATGCTCTTTTCCTTAACCCCAGCCCTCACATCTCCTATCCATCAAAATGATCTTGAAATGTTGCACATTTTATTCAACCATAGATTATTTCATAAAGTCCATAATCACTTTATTTAAAAGAATATTCAAAATAATAATGAACAAAAGTTTACAATTCATAAATTTCACTTAGCCCGAAAATCATTTTCAACCGTAAACGACTAATTGGCAAAAATGTGCAACAAAAAAAAAAGAAACGTATATCTGACTATATGTGTATTCTAAAACAAAAATTTCGCACACGAATTTATAGAATTTAATTGCAACATGTAGCACATGTTGTTTCTTAAAATATAATTCGTTTTAATTTTTTTTTGTTGCCACTATTTCACACAGTTTCTATTAAATACCATTTGTAATATAAAAAGAATTTTTATGGTAAAACAAATAGATTGAATTAGAAAACAAGTAATTAAAATAAATTGGTTAAAAAATTGATCGTTCATAGCGTGTACATACGCACAGCGAAAGAATATAGTTTTACATGTTTACGACAACAATGTGAACAGTTTTAAAAGTTTTTCAACAATGTTATGATCACTGTAATTATTTTTATAATTGCGGTAACCATAATATGGTTAAGTTACGATTCTGATGATTAATACAATCATATATACGCTTGCAGTAACTATGTATATATTTATTGCAATCATGTTTATGATGAATCGTTTTATCATAATTTGTTGCTCTTTGATTATGATAGCGCACAACATAATATGGTATTATCTTTCATCACAAAACTGATCACCATAAACAGTCGATAAGTGCTATAATCATATACATATAGGATTGCTATAATCATGTGAATGGTAAACTTAACCATATTATGATTGCAGAAGTCATATAAACAATTACAGTGACCATTATAGTTTTAAAAAAAGTGTTTAAAAATATTGAAATTGTTGTGGTAAACATGCACAACTATATTTTTTCTCTGCGTGTACAGTTGGTGGCCAAATTATTAGTTACACTATAGTTTTTCTTATTAATTAATATTCAACCGCTTTTAATACGTATATAAATCTGTTTCTTGTACCAGATGTTTTCGTATTTTAATTCTGGTAATACTGTTAAATATTTTGTGCAGTGTCAACAATGATTGGTAACATTAGAGTGCAGTTGTAGATCATCACGATGAAGAACTAAAAAAATGTTCAAAAATGCATTCAGAGCATGCCAAAAAGGGTGCAAGCTGTAATTGATGCCAAAGGAGGTTCTACGAAATATTAAGATTTTTTTTCAAAAAATTTGTTTTCCTCAAATATATGTTTTTAAAACAAAAGAATTTGTTTTTAATTGAAATAGAAACACTTAATTTACCTAAAAGAACAAATAAAATGATAAATTTTCACTATTTTAAAATGTTATACGGCTTCAAACTAAACAATTTTGCATGTGTAACTAATAATTTGGCCACCCACTGTAGTATACATATTTATTGAAAGGCCTCAAATTAGTTTGTATTATATAATTTAGTTGAAATTTTTGGCTGATAAAAGTATGAAATCAAATAACTAAAATTTATATTTATATTTTTGGTCAACATTTAACAAATTAGAACTTTTAAAGTGTAAACAAGCACTAAAGCACTATTTGTTGAGAGGCTTTAAAAAATAGTGTTCAAATTGTATGAATCCATTGCAAGATACTAATTGTTAATACCCAACTTAAAATTAATATCAACATATGTCATGCGCGTGTGTCTTAAAATACAATTAAGTGAATGGAAGATACAGTGGTGGGCATGAGTTAACCGGATTTAAAATGACAACTATTTGTTTAAGTAAAACAAGAAGGTTTTAATCCTTCAATGCATAATGATGGAAATTTCCAATATAATATTGAATGCATTCTTTAATTACTATTTAGTATTAAGCTAATCATCTAACATTGCACGATGATGGAGATTTCCTAATATTGCTTTTTGCTAAATTTATACTATGAATATATACTAAGATTTTTTTAACCATTTTTCTTCCTGATTTGAAAAGGTATCCACACAAATTTCGCAATAAACAAGTTCTGTATAACAATAAATTATACCTACAAATTTTGTGCTGGTCGGTATAAAATTATCACTTAAACGAGCATAAATATCCTAAAAATGTTGGTATCTAAAAAACGTGCAAGTTTCATATTTACAAAAGTTATTAGGACTAACGTTCAATCAATACGCTATCATTTAAATAAGCATAAAACTTTCTGAAGTATTGGTATGGATATAAAATGGTGATGCCATTAAAGGGCCGGCCATTAAATGCCTACTGAAAATATACTCGGGCTTTACCGACTCTACTTTCTTACTTGTTTTTGTAATGTAATGATGATTTTATCACAAATTTTTAGACCAATTAAAGCCAATTGCTATTTCAAATGTGTGATATTTTCAATGTTGCTAAACTGAACTGAAACTAATGGAAAATTGAACTCTACTAATGTAAATAAACATTTTAATGTTTATAAAACGAAAGTAAGTAACTAAAATTAACATGCATTGAATTTCTCTTATGCTTGGTTTTCACTATGTCATTTTTGTTGTCAATTTGTCCAAATTATTGGCAATTGTATGAAAACGGGTTGTCATATGGCGTCATCTATGTTTGCAATCATGATTGCAATCTCATTAGACGCCATAGACAACCCATTTTCATACAATTGCCAACAATTTGGACAATTTGACAACAAAAATGACATAGTAAAAACCAAGCATTACTGTATATCAAACTTAATTTCCAAAAGTTTTTCTAAAACAAATCTTCAAATTCAGTGGAAATGTAATAAAATTACTTATGTATGTGTACATATGTACATATGTATGAATGTATGAATGTATTAATGTATGTATTTATGTAACTAATAAATAGGTTTTTGTTACTGTCTAATTATAAGTTATGATGTCTTGTTGACATATGACCACTAAATAATAAATTGTACAAATTAATTGAAATGAGGGCGGGTAGGAAAAATTAAGGAATTCATAAATATATATGTATGTACCTATGTAAATTAAAGTAAATGTGGTCTAGGAGACCAATGTCAAAAAGATAAGAAATATAGAATGTATAATGTCTTAAATATGCACTATGCCTGTAGCATGCAACATAACCAGTTAAATAAAAAAGTTCAATTTAATCAAAATCAATTTTCCTTTTATTTACGCAAATAATATCTATCATTATCTGTTAATTAATACCTAACATCTGGTCTGTGATTGGGCATTACAAAACAAATATTGACTGTGTCTAGTATATTTCGGGTAATTGATTCCTACCGGGTCATCTTAGCATTTCTGTCAAAATATTTACTACAATAGCCACAACAACCCAATAATAAATACTATCACTAGCATGTCGTAGACAACAAAGTAAACATGAATTGACAAACAAGAAAAAAATTACAGAAAATAAACTTTATATTGTTGACAGCGTTGTCAACTATGAAATTTCAAAACGCACCAAAATGGAGAAAAAAGCGCACCATTTACAAAAAAACGCACCAAGTTAGGAATTTCTTTTTATGTAATTTTATGTTATTTGAAATTTTTTAATATCATAAATTCTATAAAAAACTTTTTATCAACGATTATTAGTAAAAGTAATAATAGTAAAAGCCTTTTTTTTAATAAATGAGCTAATAAAGATAAATTCAGCATTTAACCACTCAAAATTTAACTTACAATATGATATTCGGAACTAAAGTACTAATTGGTAAAAAAGTTAATTTCAGTATATATTTGGTACTTTTTTTATATATATGTTTTTGTTTGCTAGTTAATGTACTTCTATTTGATTTTTTCCAATAAAATTTGTGAGGATTCCACTGGTACTCTAACCCTGGTAGGTCGTCTACAGTTCAATATACCAAACCATCAGGTTATACAAGAATTTTTACTTACATGTTTCAAATGTTAATTTGATTTTCAAACAAAGATTTTTGAAGAATTTGATTTGATTTATTATACATTCGTATTTAAGATACATTTTTTTTCATCGGATAGATTTAATGAGTTATGAATTATTAAAAAACTGCAATTAAAAATTAGTAAAAATAAAGATTTCATCACATTTTCGAAAAAATTAAAAAAACACACCGAAATACACAAAAAAATTTTTGCAGTGTTGAATGAAATGATACTAAAACAGGTGTATTTTATTGTAGAAAGTTTTTTTCTCACACTGAAAGAAAAAGTTGTGTCGAATTTGCTTTGGTGCCACCAAAAATTAAAAAACGCACCCAAATTTAAAAAAAAGCGCACCGCGCACCAACTAAAAAATTGTTCGCACCAAAAATTTAAAAAAGCACCAAAAATGGTGCGAAACGCACCAAGTTGACAACGCTGGGTGTTGTGCTGTGTTTGTTTACATTGTTTTGCTGTAACACTAAACAAACATATAAATACAACAACACAAACTTCAATAGTAAAGAAAACATCAAAATAACAATAACAACATACTTACATAAACAACAAAAAAAAAAAAAACACCATCATCAGAGAGTGTTAAAAGAATAATGATGTTAATGTTTGTTGTTGCCTTTAACTGTTAACAGCAACCAATAAGTGGATGATGATGATGTTAACGAAGATGATGACGACGAAAGTAAACGAATGTTTTTTTTTCATATATACGAATTATTGATAAACATTTATATTACACCAATTACGCTAGCAACAACAATGTGTGATTAGTTTATTTCGTAAAACACTTGTTGCTGTTAATCTTGTGTATTTGTTATAGTGGGGAGGATATATTGGATTTGTGCATATTTTTGTAATGCCCAGAAATATTGGTCCAACATCCACTTTAAAATATACCGATCGACTCAGCATCACTTTCTGAGTCGATTTAACCATGTCCGTCCGTCCGTCTGGCTGGCTGGCTGTCCATGTAAAACTTGAGCGCAGAGTACAGGTCGCAATTTTGAAGATATTTCGACAAAATTTGGTACGTGCTATTTCTTCGACCCAAGGACAGATGAGATTGAAACTGGTGAAAAGCGGTCCATTATATCACCTGGCGCCCATATAAATGTCCTCCTGAAATTGGGGTTTACCCATCATAAATGTTTGAATTATGCAAGTTCGAAACAACTTTCACCACAAATGAGTGGTAAATGAAGCTAAATCACATCTACAAATTTCGTGAAGATCGGTCCATAATTACTCGTAGCTCCCATATAAGGCCCACTTCCGAAAATCACTTAATAGAGCATAACTCTTTTAAAAATGTTGGTATTCAAGTAATAACGAACACAAATATATTTCGTACATATACATATAATATGGTAGAATTTTATGATGATCGGTCCATAACTATTCGTAGCTCCCATATAAGGCCCACTTCCCGATATCACTTTAAGGACCATAAATCTCTTAAAAATGTTGTTATCCGAATAAAATTCAACAAAAATGAGTTTCTTATGTACAAATATGACACTTAAGATGACGCTTAATTTTATAATGGTTGGTCCATAATTAGTCGAAACTCCCTCTCCATAATTCAATTTAAGCTCCATAAATCGTTTAAAAGTATTTATATCGAGATAAAGTTTAACATATATAATATTTATATTCAGAGACATCATGACACTAAATTTATGGACGATCGGTCCATAATAGGTAATATCTCCCATATAGCGCCCATTTCTGAAAAACTTTTTATACATATACTGGGTATAGGGTATTATACTATACGTTTTTATTTGTTGTTGCTTGCTATTCAGATTTTTATTGCAATGGAAACTTGTTAAAAACAGAGGCTGGCAATTGTTTGAGTAATATTTAAATTTATGCAAGCTGTATTAAGTATTTTATTCTGTCTAAAAGTTATTTGAATTTTACCCATGCTCAGGATGTCGAACGATAATGTTCGCTTAGGTAAGACTCAAGACACAAACTTGATTGTGGAATAAACAAACTTGATTGAGTTAAAAAAATAGGTACGATTAAAAGTTTGTGTCTTAAGTCTTATCTAAGCGAACGTTATCGTTCGACATCGTGGGCCAGGGGGTTAATATTTAAGTCGTTTGAATTTATATAAAGTTTTTTAGGAATATATTTTGTTTAAAATTTTAGAATACTGTTTTTTCTAAATATTAAAATGTTTTTTGTTATAAATTTCCATATTTCAATACAGTGAATGTAAATAGTATTCAGATTTTGCAAAAAAAAATTGTATATTTTTAATTTATAAATTACATACATATTTTCTAGAAATCTGTAAACCTTTTCAGACCTGATGCAAAACTACCAGGAATTTTTTTATAATTTTTGGAATATGTAATCTCTACAACGAATGAAAATATAATCAATGATTAGGTTTTATCATTTTTATATCCTGAGACGCATGACTTGCTGATTTTCATTAATGTTTTTAACTAAGACACATTTATGAAACGATTTCAATCAGTTTGAAATATTAAAACTTACCATTTTTTAATTTTCTATCACTGAGAGAGCGATTTCTAAGAGAACATTTTAGGTTTGTGATTGAGAGAAACGGAAAAGCAAATAACGGAAATAATCAAGATGAAAGATTTCTCATATAAATGTTTTTCGTAAAGGTCGGGTTATAACTTTTATTTTCGAACTTTTGAAATAAATGGCAAAATTTCATTTAATGCAAGCCAATGAAACTTGAATATAAAATTTGATTTTTTGTTACTTCTTGACCAATATCGGAACTGCGTTAGTTCATATTCAACATATTCAATTTACAATTTGTTAAAAAACAAAAATAGGCCTTAAGCTACATATGTATACACGATCGTCAGATATTACGGCGTTGTCCGAAAATTATTCAGAAAATGTGTAACAACCGTGTGAACTTAAAATTGTTGTCTTCCAACGTTGTAAGAAAAAGTATTTTCAGTACATTGGAAGACAAAAATATTGAAAGAAAATTAAAGAATTAAATTAAAGAAAATAAAAAATGGATAGCGACATATCTTTTGATGAATCCTGTTTCATAGAGTGCAGTTAAAATGGTTTCAATTGCTCTTTTTTGTTCCATGACAATATTTAAAATTTTTAAACACACACACAGAGCTGCAAAATGAATTTGACAATGTCACACAACAATCTGACAACCGTGTGAACTGACAATTTCGGTTGACACATAAATTCATTGTGTGCCAATGAAATTGTCAGTTTTCTTACAGTCGTCTAAACTAACAATTTTCCTGTTGCTAACAATTTTTCAATGTCAGTACATTGCTAGCACATTGCTAGATCTGACCACGTTGTTATATCTGACGATCGTGTATACATAGTTTCAGTATGTAAATAAAAGAGGAAGAATGTTTACGTTTATTAAGATCAACCACAATTGAAATAGTTTGTATCCCACCAAAGCATTAAAGAAGAACAAAAACTAATAAAGGTCATACCAAACCATGTAAACAAAAATCATTTCATAACAGTTTTTTTGAGTGATTAATTTAAAAAACAAAACATACCTAAATCACAATTTTTATTTTTGATTATATGTACGAGTTATTTTCGGTCTACGAAAAACACATTAAAATTTAGTTATCTGTGTTTTACAATTTTACAAATATTAGCAGGCAAAATAGTTTTGAAATACACTGTATGTATTTTATTAAGAGATACCTATATATGTTAACTACCTTTAATTCAAATATAATTATATCTCAGTTTATTTATTTCTAAAATATTTACTGACAAATTTTTCCTCAATAAGTAACTCATTGTTGAAAAACGATGTATTACGAGAAGAGTCATCGATTATATTTCATACTTACAAACTTGACATCTGCGTATTAAATATGTTACAAAAGTTCATTGTAACCTACAACACCATAGCACTGCACTGTGAAGCAGAAACATAATAATTAAAAAAAAACCTGGTATTCATATTGAGGTATCCAACATTTTTTACATTGGAAATTTGCTGCTAATATTCAATATTCAGAGCTCATTAATATATTTGAGAAATTCCAGTTTTGGAATTTTGAAGCAGATAATGTTGAAAATCTTGGAAATATTGAGTACATGGGCCAACACACATATTGGGGTTTTCGATTAATTATTCACAAAAGTTGAGCAAAAAACTACTTAGATTGCATATCTCCTCTCCTCTGTGCTCTCTAGCTCTCTAATTCTAGGAAAATGCTGGACCTTATAGATTTCTTATACGAGTATATAAAAATGTAAATAGAAATTGTATTACTACGAAGTTATCATACGATCTTTATAAACTATTACGGAAAAAATAATACTCAATATTTTTATAGAAAAACTTCACAATTCAAGACCAATTAGTTGATAATTAAAATTATATATTAGCAGTCATATCCATACCATGATCCCTACATACTGTGTAAGAACTTCAGGACTTTGATATTGTTCGTCCACTTAGAGTTAAGTGCCAATTACCTTCAAAATCGAGTATACATATTTCTAATTAAGAGAAAAGCACATTGAAAAGCAGATGCTTAGAAGAGAAAAAGGTCCCTTCTTTCAACAGAAGATGGCAGAGAATACAAATTTCATTAAAAGTTTTACAAATACTAGCACACAAATTTCTTCCTTTGAAGGGCAGCTAGAAATATTGATAGAATCAAAGGCCATTAAGAAAAACTGATGAAACCTGGTCACGAAGTGCAAAGGATAAACCCCAGCATGAATGAATTTGAACTAGAAGAACCAACTATTCGTACATTACCAGACTCTCGAAGTGTCACATTCAGTTCAGAAAACTATAAAGGACAATCCTAATTCAAGAAAGTCTCCAGGAAATGACTTAATACACTATCCATGTAGCAATTGTTGTACTAACAGTATTATTATAGAGCAAGTTAACCATTTAAATGCAGAGTTAAGAAAATCTTTTGAACTGCAACAATATTTTTCGGCAATGTTTTTAAATGTTGCACATGACTTTGATAAAGTTTGGCATAGAGGTTTAGTATTCATAAATTACTTTACTTGATATACACCTCTAATTTTCCAATGACTAATAATTTAACCATTACTACATTTGAACATGATACTGTCATTCTTAGTTCACTTATGGATTCAAGTATGGAATCTACATAACTGGATAATTACCTAAGACGTGTGGAGAGGTGCTTAAAAACTGGAGAATACGTGTAAAATAAACCAAAAGTAAACGCTTAACGTTTACGCTCAAGAGATAAAATGTTCCAGCTGTTTCACTAAACAATTAGATAATTGCACAGTCTGATCATGTCACGTGAATAGACACCTAGCTTGGAGTCACCACATAAAATATAATAGAGGGCATATGAGACTTAAATCTTCTAATCAGCACTGGATAATCAACGACCAATATAATTTAAGCCTTGATTGTAAAGTCATCCTGTATAATAATGTTCTAAACTCAATTTGGACATATGGAATTCAATTATGGTAAATGGCAAGTTATACGAGTATTGATTCATCTGAACCCGCTTGCAGGAATTCTTACTAGATCTAAAATAGTTCTAGGCTTTGTAGAACTGATCTACCAAACAACTAACCTAAGTACCATTTAACCATTATGGCTCTCTCAACTTAGAGCATAAAGTTTTTAGTTTTATGCTGAGAACACTACTGGGACGAACGTCGAATTTTGCCTAACACGACGAAAATTAAGCTGATTAATAATGTAAGCAGAAGTAAAATATGGGTGTTTCCACAGAAAATGACCTCTAACAGCTCAAAAATAAAATTATTATTTTTAATTTATTTTTCCGCTAATATTACACAAAATAAATGTATGTATCTGTCATTTTCCGAAGGATTGAATTTAATTTTCTTTATACTAACAAAAATTTGCTGCTTTTTATTACCCATTATAAATGAATTCAAACACAAAAAACGTTTAACTTTTTATAATGTAATGACCCTTACTTTAAAAAAAAAATTGTTTTTGTTATTAATTTCCTTTGGTTTGAAAATAAACCCATTCCTTTAAAAAAAAAACATTTCAAAGAATTTAATAAGATTTTTTACTTGAAATGAAATTTTTTATGAATTCTTTTGATTGCTTGAACTTTCGTAAGTCCAAAATTAAGCAAACCTCGTGGCATATTTGCTTAGGTTGCAATTTTATTTAAAAAATCTCCGAAAATCGGTAACGACTGTTACTTTGGAAACACCCATACACGTATGTATGTATATTGGAGTTATTTTTTTTTTAAAATATATTAAAATATTAAATATTAATATTTAAATTCTTTTTACCACTCTTTTCTTATTAATATTTTTAACAAACAATTATTCACTACACTTTTTTACTTGCAGTTATTATAGAATTTTTTATTTCCTTTTAAATTTTTCCCACATTTCTCTGCATTTTAAGACTTTTAAATATATTAAACAAAATCCTCTAAAATTTATATGAAATTCTGAGAATCTGTTTAAAAAAATGTTTCACTTTTCAATTCTGTTTATTTTTTTTATGACAGATGGGTGGGTATGTTTCCTATTTTTGGGTTTCTAAAATATTTAAAATAAACTTTTCATTTAAATTTCACATTTTATGTAAATTGTTTTAGTTGTTAAATCGCAATTCAGCATTTCAAACAATAACAAACTCGTACACCTTATAGAAATTTAATTAATAAAAAACAGTTTTAATAATTATGATTTTTTGTTTGTTTTGCAATTCATTCAAACAAAATCATTTTAAATTAATAAACTTTTTTTATTTTCACTTCAAAAAAACTTGTTTATTTACTTAAATTTGATTTATTGTTTATTTTTTAATTAATTTATTTCTCTTATTATTGTTTATTTGACCTTTTTTTTGTTAAGATTTTGGTAATTATTTAAACTTTAGGTCTTTTTTATAAAAAATTTAAATTTTATTTCAATATTCCGCTACTCTTTGAGTAGCTTCTTCAGGATAAACATTTTTATTTCTTTAATATTTCTATTAAAAATTTCTTGAAGTTATTTATTTACTTTTTATATTAAATTCACATTTCTTTGCATTATTATTATTGTTTCAATAATTTGTTGCTAGCTTTCAATCACATATTATTTAAATCACTCGAAAATAAATAACAGTTGACAACAGTATTCTTCAATTCAAACTCAATATCGTTTGTTTTGATATTAAATTTTTTGCGCGCTAAACACTCTACACCATTTAACCGTTACAAACCAAACAGTTTGCAAGTTCATGTTCAACTGAGGATGTTAAACACAAAAAAACAAATTCTCAACAGTAAAAAACGGTTTTCTATCAAATACTTGCTCTTTCTCTCCTTCCCACTCTCAGTTATGGAAAATACTTTTAGGAAAATACATACAAATACATTTGTATAATAGCAACAAAAATATTGTAAATAAATAAAATTGGATAAAACACGTACCAACTCAACAACCTCATCATCATTATGATTAACAACAACAACGGCAACATCATCATCATTCACAACAACAAGCTCATTATCGTGAATGAGAAATTCATCAAATTATCATCGTATTCAGTAGTCGTCAAATAAATATACATACATACATACATATAAACAAACAAACGAAGGAACGCATAATAACAAAAAAAAAAAGTAAATTGTAGTAGAATGTGCAAAACATAAACTCTCACAAAATTCATCAAAATAATCTTTAAAATAAAAACAAGTAAGAAAGTATAGTCGGTGAAGCCCGACCATACAATACCCTACACCCAGCATATCAATAAAACAGTTTTTCAGATATGGGCGCTATATGGGATATATTACCTATTAAGGAACGATCGTCCATAAATTTAGTGTCATGATGTCTGTGAATATAAATATTATATATATTAAACTTTATCTCGATTTGTGGAGCTTAAATTGAATTATGGAGAGGGTCTTATATGGGAGTTTCGACTAATTATGGACCAACCATTATAAAATTAAGCGTCATCTTAAGTGTCATATTTGTACATAAGAAACTCATTTTTGTTAAATTTTATTCGGATAACAACATTTTTAAGAAATTTATGGTCCTTAAAGTGATTTCGGGAAGTGGGTCTCATATGGGAGCTATGACTAATTATGGACCGATCTTCACGAAATTTATAGATCACATCTAGCTTCATTTATTACTCATTTGTGGTGAAATTTGTTTGCATACTTGCATAATTCAAAGATTTCTGATCGGCAAACCCCAATTTCGGGAGGGCATTTGTATGGGCGCCAGGTGCAATAATGGACCGATTTCCACCAGTTTTAATCCCAGCCATCCTTGGGCTGAAAAATATCACGCACAAGCTTTACATGGACAGCCAACCAGACGGACGGACGGACATCGTTAAATCGACTCAGAAAGTGATTCTGAGCCGATCGATATACTTTAAGGTGGGTGTTGGACCAATATTTCTGGGCGTTACCAACATATGCACAAATCCAATATACCCTCCCCACTCTTGTGGTGTAGGGTATAAAAACTTTACCATTACTTGGCATCGGGAAGGAGGTAAACAAAAACTGTAACAACTATAATTACAGCAGGGCTGGCTTAAAAGTCATTTCAAAATTCTAGATTATCAAAATGATTTTGTTAAGATGGTGAGTTCAATATACTAAAATTTCTAAACTTGTTTGTTCTGTTTTGCATTTTCAACAACTAAAAATAACTCATGTTATTCCAATATGCTTCTGTTGGAATACACAGTTCTTAATGGAAAACCCATTAGAAAGTTTGGAAATGAAGAACAAAGTCCAAAGTTGCATAGACAAATTATAAAGGAAGTCTATGCTAGCCTTCTAACCTAGCATTTAGAGAACCAGGCAGAGTTGACGGAGTCAAAGCGAGAAACTATAAAAGATTTGAGGAACTAGCGTTTTAATGGAAAAAACAAAAATATGGAGCAATTTAACCCTTAAATACCTGAAATTAAAAATACGTTCAAATTGCAGAAATATATTTTTGTTCTAGCATGTATTTCATCTGCAAATACTCCTGGAAAGCTTCAGGACAAAAACAAGAAAACCCGTTTTTTTTTAATACTCAATTGATGACCGTCTATAGACGGTCTTGGGCGTTAAACCCTTTAACTTAACGCTAGCGTTACTAGTCGGAATGATCAACTTGTTAAGAACGGCCAAAGCAATCAATTTAAAATGAAATGTTCCCTATGCATCGCTGTAGTTGTAAACTTTAGGCTTGAAGTCTAGTAAATTTGTTGGCATTTCTACATTAAAATAATTAATCCTATCGTGAATAAAAATTCCACATGAAATTTGTTCCCTTTTATTTTTTTAACATTGAATTTTAATAGGAAAAATGTGAAAAGGGAATAAATTTCACGTGGAATTTTTATTCACGATAGGGTTGATTAATAAATAAGTATTTGCTTAAAATTATTCAATCGCTGTTTTTGTTATATTTACATCAAATCATTTATGCTACCGGATTTTAAGTGAACAACGCTTTATTGTTACTCATTACAGCTGACTTACTTTACTTTTATTACATGATGATTACTTTTAACACACTTTTAAAATGTCTCTCGTTAAACAACCTCAAAGCTTGAGTTTTTTTTATCAACTAAACTAAAATTGGAGCACGCGCTGGCTTCAATAAAATGCCAAGAAAATTATTGTTAAAATCATTATCATTCCAATGTAACATTTTGGATTCATTATTGTCACTGTCGTTGTTGTAAATAAACCAAGTTAAGAATATGTTCAACAAGCTTTTTATTTTGGCCTCCCCCTCCTTAAGTGAAATGATGGCATAACAAAAAAAAGTTTTAAAAGCAAAGTTGAATGTCTTCGTAACGGCCTGTAATGTTTAACATGTTCCAGCAATGACAACAAACATAAAAGGGAAAAAATATTAAGCAAAATTAAGTAGCGAAAGCAACAAAAATGTAATGTTTCCTTAATTTATTTAAATAAATAGAACACAAAGTATGTTGATCCTTTTTTTTTTTACTTTGTCTTGTTGATATTGCAAACAGGAAAGAAGGAAAATAAAGTCAGGCATATTCGAATTATGATCATTTATAGCAAATGCGAGCACTTTTAGGAAGTAAACAGGCATAGAACTAGCTATGTGACTGGTTCTTTTGTGGTTGAGACAAGTTAAGTTTATTTCTTCTATAATATGATTCTGGCCTAAGAAAAAAATAATTTGACACCTTTTAGATAATTTTTGACAGTTCAGAAACCAATACTAACTTGTTCCTATATGCAAGATACAGTGCCTCCTGGAGAACCATGTGTTGTTTTACTTCATACGCAATATGACAATTTTGCATGCAGCCAACCATGCAAAAATGAACCTTGAAATTTAATTACATTACAGAAAGAAATACCGATTATCAAAGGAACTGTAAATTTTTGATATATTACTGGTGTCTGTTACAAACAGCAGCACAAACAAATAGTACCCTATAGAATAACTTAGATGGGGATAGTATAAATAACTGTATGTCCATTTATAAGGGTTACTGAGACATTGAAGTGCTTTTAAAAGGACATGTTGTTTAAAAAGGATTTCTTAAATTCAAACAAAAAGTTATATTTATTAAAGTTTGCATTTGTACAACAGTAACTACTTTACTCTAGGCAAAACTGAATTCACGTATTTCCAAATAATCATTTTGAACTTTCTATCAAAGTCCAGAGAAATTGGTTGAAAAGCTATAAACAGAATTGAAAGAGAATTGTTGCTGTTGCATGTTGCAATAGCTTAGGATATACAATTTTTTCGTACGGGGATTCTCCTTCGCGCCATAGAATATTGCTACTTATAGGTTTTTCAACTGAATGAAACAAGAATAGTAAACTTTTCCGATTAAAACAAGTAAGAAATTATATTACCCTACACCCAGTATATGTATAAAAACCATTTTTCAGAAATGGGCGCTATATGGTCATCCAAAAATTTAGTGCCATGACTTCTGTGAATATAAATATTATGTATGTTCAACAAATATAAACACTTTTAAATATAAATATTATGTATGTTCAACAAATATAAACACTTTTAAAAATTGGAGGAATTACGGAGAGAGTCTTACATGGAAGATTTTACTAATTATTGACCGACCATTATTTCTGTATATAAGAGACTTATTTGTGTCGAATTTTATTTGGATACCAAAATTGTTAAGAGATTTATGGTCCTTAAAGTGATATTCGGAAGTGGGTTTTATATGGTAGCAATGACTAATTATAGACCGATCATCATAAAGTTGTACCATATTATTTGCATATATACGAAACATACTGGTGTTTAAAAATTTAAAACATCTCTTAAATAACTTTTTTATTACGTTATCAGGCAGGTCCGCCTTTTGGCAGTCAACATATTTTGTCACCTGGAAGATACCTTTTATTTTTTTTTTAACTTTCACTATTAATATATGTTTTATTTACCAAAAACCTATCAATAAATAATTTTTTTAAATCGAAAAAAAATTGGGCGTTTAGAGGGTTAATATTATTTGGGGGGCTTGTTATGGACCAATCTGCACAAAATTTGTAGACGTGATTTAGCTTCATTTGTTTGGATACTTGCTTAATTCAAACATTTATCATCTTTAAATCCTAATTTCGGGAGGACATTTGTATGGCCAGGCCAGGTGAAATAATTGACCGATTTCCACCACTTTCAATCCTGTCTGTTCTTGGGCTGAAGAAATTTCACGTACCAAATTTTATCGAAATATCTTGAAAATTGCAACCTGTACTCTGCGTATAAGCTTTACATGGCCAGCCAGGCAGACGGACGGACAACTTTAAAACGAATAAGGAAGTGATCCAAAATCGATCGGTATACTTTAAGGTGGATGTTGAACCAATTTTTCTGGGCATTACAAACATCAGCACAAATCCCACTATGATGGTGTAGGGTATAAAAATAAAATGTATTTGTAATGTAAAAAAATATATGTACTCGTACATATTTTGAATTGTGTGTTTCTCACACCAATTTCAAACATGAATTATTTTAACAGTTGTTGTGAGAAACTCTTCAGAAAATATTATTACAGAAACACTTTTTCTCACATCCTTCCAATAATTGCTAGAAATTTATTTAAATGACAGATCATTTTCGCAAAGTAAAGATACAGTAACAGTTGTGGGAGAAAAAAACCTTTTTGTTTAATTTTGCACTGTTTTTGTTTGTGCAATTCACTCGTTTCATGCGGAAAACTTTACAATGCGAAAAATACAGAAACGGGCTACAGAGCCCTATTCCATATACAATGTATAAACTTTCCATTTGGAACTTATCAAACTGTTTTTTTTTTGGCAAAGAAATAAGTGTTTTTGTTCTACAATAGTCTTTGCAAATCTTATTTTTCACCAAAAAAAAATTGGCATAGACTTTGCTCTCTTTGTAAAGTATTTGCGCACTCCTGCCAAGTGAGTGTGTAAAGTGATCCAAAAAGCTTTTACTTATCTTTGCATTTCTGTCTCAACACTTTTCTTTATGCATTGCTAAATAATAGATACAACTTGTTAAAATGACCCAACAAATAAAATTTAAAAAACAAAACTTGCAGTGTTACAGTGTTGTTGAAGAGCAGATTTAAGGCGAGTGGCATTGATAGTTTCACGGAAACTCTTCTCTCTGAAGACCTGCTTTCTTTTTGTGTAAAAAACTATTGAATCATCCATTTTTTTTTTCAGTTTAAAAATGGCTTCTTCAAGTAAAAATATATCAGTCATTGCCATATAAATAGACAATCTAAAAGGCTGAAGAATTGATGGTGGCATATCTTTTTGATGATGGAAATTCATTCAAAATTTAACATTTCCAACCTTTTCAAAATGTTTGTACTGACAAAACATTTAATGGAAATCTTACTCTCTACTGCTGGTACAATTTGATTTATATAAGTATATGTAACGCGTGATTCATTTCGAGGTTCCCTACTTTTTTAAAGAAAAAAAAAACACAGAAAATTCAAATTTAATGGGGCATGTTTATTATCATTTGAAAAAACATTCTTTGGCATTTATTTTTTAAAGATCAAATGTACGTAGCATATGGTCTATCCGTTGAGGCCAATTTTCGATGACTCGTTCGAGCATTTCGACTGGTAACTCGCGAATGACACGCGTGATATTTTCCTTCCAAGACCTGAATCGAAGCGGGGTTGTTCGCATAAACTTTAGACATTACATATCCCTACAGGACAAAGGCTAACGGTGTGATATCACACGATCTTGGTAGCCAATCGGCCGGCCTAAAACGTAAAATTATGTGCTCATCGAAGTGTTCTCTCAATATATCCATAGATGATGATATGTGTGTTTAGTGGCGCCGTCTTATATCCGTTATTATGGCACGACGGTTGCGTTCGCACCGGCATCATTTTTAAAGAAATATGAACTGAGAATTCCACCGGCCCACAAACCACACCAAACCGTTGTTTTTTCTGGATAAAGTAGCTGTTCTTGAATCTCTTCAGGTTGCTCTTCGTGCCAAATGCGGCAATTTTGTTTGCTTACATACCCATTGAGCCAGAAATGGGCCTCATCGCTGAACAAATTTTGCCTCGAAAACGTCGGATTTTCTTGGAACTTTTCAAGAGCCCATAAAGCGAAGCGCTGTCACTTGGGAAGGTCGAGCAGCTTCAGTTGTTGCACAAGTTCTATTTTGTACGCTTTCAAGTTAAGTTATCGACGTAAAAGGCGCACAGTCGTTTCATACGTCAGTCTAAGTTGCTATTTTCTATATTTCTCTATTTTCTTTACAGCTTGCTGGACTTGGTATATTCGGTCGAATATTAGCCAATAAAACTATGGCACAAATTCAGGTTAGCAAAAGTTAGCTCGATTCTGAGAGTGAGGTGTGAAAATAGAAGCTAAATAAGAAGACCCGTATCGCGGCGTTTGTTTATGTTAGTTCGAATTTTTTTTTAATCGACCTTCGAACTATGCAGTCCAATGCCGATTTTCAGCACGTTGTTTATATGCTTTTTTGTCTATAACTCGTCGACTAATTGATATTTTTTAAATCTATAAAAGCTAAATTATTGCTAGAGATCTGTGCAACAATTTAATTCGGCTTTTACAGAATTAAAAAATATCAATTATTTTTTGTTTTTGTTCCACAGTGTAATGAATGCTGGCTCTCAAAATGGGTTATGATGTTGCGATTAGTATGCTCAGTAGGCCGATTATGTTGACCATTAGTTGAGCGAAGTGCACGAAACACATTTCTCACAGAACGTGAAATTTCATAATAAAATTGAACGATTTGTAAACGTTGTTCAGGCGTAAGTCTTTCTATTATGAAATGCCAAACAATACTAAACAAAAATAACATGACAGCATGATACGACCCACACGTGATCTGTCAAAAAAAAGGGCTGTTGAAAAAAATATTTCTACTTGAATCACTAATCAAAAAGGGTTGCTACCTGATTTTTAAAAATACATTCTGTAATGTTACCAAATTTTATATGAACAGTGCTGTGTATGGATTAATTTTTTTTGGGCTGCCATAAATTGCCAATAGCTATATGAGGAAATTACGTTTTTGTGGTGTTTTTAAATAAACAGACATAGAATATTTAGCAAATAACAAACAATTCTCAAAAAAAAATTAATTAAATTTGTTTCTGTTTTGTTTTTAATATTTTCTTAATGCTCACGTTTTGTAAAAATTTTATAGTAATATTTAAAAGAAACCTATAATAGCAAGTAAAGGGTGATTTTTTAGCTATTATCTTTTTGGCAACACTGGTTTAAACAGCTAACGCACGTTTCGTGTTTTGTATCACTGTCAAACATCTTCAGTTTGGTCTATAATTTAACCATGAATCGTCTTACAAACGAACAAAGCTTGCAAATTATTGAATTTTATTATCAAAATGCGTGTTCTGTTAAGAAAGTTCATCACGCGCTTCATTGTGTGCAGCGACGAAGCTCATTTTTGGCTCAATGCGTACGTAAATAAGCAGAATTGTCGATTTTGGAATGAATATCAGCCAGAAGCATTGCAAGAGCTACCAATTTATCCAGAAAAAGTCACAGTTTGGTGCGGTTTATGGGCTGGTGGCATCATTGGACCGTACTTCTTCAAAGATGATGTGAATCGTAACGTAACTGTGAATGGTGAGCGCTACCGTGAGATGATTTCCAACTTTTGTTTGGCCAAAATGCAAGAGCTTTACTTGCATGACATGTGGTTTCAACAAGACGGTGCCACATGCCACACCGCACGCGCAACAATGGACTTTTTGAGAGGCGAGTTCGATGAACATTTTATTTCGCGTTCGGGACCGGTCAATTGGCCGCCTAGATCGTGCGATTTAACGCCTTTAGACTATTTTTTGTGGGGCCCGCTTCAATTGACGCATTGGAAGACAACATGGAAGCATCTATTCGTGAGATACCGGTCGAAATGTTGGCCAAAATTGGACTAAGCGGGTGGATCATTTGAGTCAAGGTCAACATTTGCATGTAATAATATTCCAACATAAAATTATATGGACCGTACTATCGATTCAAATAAAGATTTCATGCATTTTTCTGAATTTTATGTGTTTTTGTTAAACTTTCCTATAGCTTTTAAAAAATCACCCATTATTAGCACTCGCTCACAACTTGTAACGTTTAAAAAATATCCATTTTAATGATAGAGATGTTGTTGCCAACACATCAAAGTTTTCATTTCTTTCAATCAAATAAAATTTATTATTTGTATACAAAACACAATTTATTTGTTAACAAGATTCCCCTAGGCTCCTCTCCAACCCCACTACTCACACAGCAACAACAACAATTTACAGATTTTAAAAAAACAAATATCCTACTTATTGGTGTTTTGACATCATCTTCACCTTTTTACTCATTGTACACTCGTATATTAGCCATTCAGTGCGTACTCACTTGTTGGCTGCCCATCTCTACTCTGCCCTTCCCCGTACTCTGTTTCCATAATTAGCAAATTAATGAAAAAACTTTTCAACAGGCGTAATTAAATTGTTGGAAATTGGTTTGGTACACAATTACATTTTTGTTATGATTTATGGAATTTATTAATTAATCATTTATCTTTAAATTAATAATTTGTTAACATGTTAATTTAAATTATACACAAGATGAAAGAAAATAATTAAACTGTTAACACAGCATGAAAAAAAATGATACAATGACCTTTAAATGAGCTGACTTTTAAGTTTTCTAAATACCCCACAGTGCATGCCAATTAATTAAGCATACAATTTCACATGACCCTAGCCAAGGAGTTTTGGAGTTTCAGTTCTTAAAATGGATTCCACATACCTTTCTACACTGAAAAAATACATTTGTGCATGTTTACCACAACTATTTTAATATTTTTAAATATTTTTTTTTAATACTAGGGTTACTGTAATTATTTTTATGATTTCTGCAAACATAATATGGTAAAGTTAGCATGCACATGATTACAGCAATCATATATATATGTTTATAGCAATTATGTCCTGTTTATGGTGATCAGTTTTATGATAAAAAATGATACCATATTATGTTGTTCTCTATCATAATCAAAAAACAACAAATTATGATAAATGGATTAACAATGGATAAACATGATTGCAACAAATATATCGTGAATAAAAATTCCACATGAAATTTGTTCCCTTTTATTTTTTTAACATTGAATTTAAATAAGAATAATGTGAAAAGGGAACAAATCGTATATATCATTGTAGTAATCATCTGAATCGTAGCTTAACTATATTATGGCTAAAACAATCATAAAAATAATTACAGTGATCATAATATTATTGATAAACTTGTAAAAATGTTGACATTGTTGTGATAAACATGTACAAATATATTTTTACTCTGTGTTTTGAGGCGGCGCTATGGGGCCCAAATTGGTACACTTTTGATATGTAAGTTTCTGCCTCTCTGTTAGTTAAAGTGTGCGCTTAAAATACAGACATACAGCCATATTCATAAAAATTTATAGTAGGTTTATCAACCGCTAATAAGGAATTATTGATAAAGTTGTATTCATAAACGATTAATGGGCTATTCAAGCTTCTAAACGAAACTTTTATTGTTCGTTTTGCACTTCTTTAAAACAACAATAAAATCCCATTTTGACATTTTGTAAAAATAATTGTTTGTAAATAAAAAAAAAGCGTGAATAAATTAGAAATATGGACACAATTCATAAAATTCGCGAAAAGAAACATTTAACTTTAAATAAATTTTCAGAGACCATAGTCAATATTTCCAACTATAGGCCATGAAAAACTTACAAGAAATGGACCAACCCATTCTCTTTGCCAGATCAACAATTTAAAGCAAAAGTAGAACAGCATTTTATTAGACAGTAAGAGATGTGGAACATCTCCCGAGCTTCTGGTGTTAATTGTGTTGCATTGCTGGGGTCGTAGAGAGGTAAATTTCTATTTTTACAACAGTCTTGTTTTATTAACACATTTCTTAGTACCACGATGGCAAATATTTAGCAAATATGACCGTACTTTTAGTGTGGTCTAGGGAACTTTCAAAAAGTGTATAGTTTCCCCTTCTAGCTCAGTGCCATGACATAGTTTTTTCGTATATAGTTTAAAAATCGTACCTCTCCTTTTCCTATACCAGTTCCCTTTTCTCTAGGGCTTAAATTTCGTGTACTTTTGAAATTACTTTTCCACTAAAACTATATTTCCATTATGTTAATTTTTTTTTTTTGTTTTAGCACAGGTCTTGATGAGCCAACTTTTTGTGCGTGGGGAAAACGTGTCTATGTCTATGTCGATGTTCATGTTTAAAGTTTACTTTGTATATTTTAAAAAATATTGTTATATTTGGTTAAAAATATCATTTGTTCGAATAAATGTTCTGACAATATTGTTCGCGTAAAAACATAACATCGTCAAGAGTTGTCCACACAAGACAAGAAATTTGTCGCTGTGTGAAATAGGAGTTAAATAATAAGCTACACATATAATATTGTAAAAATCGTTTAATAGTTAATAAACTGATATTGTTCGTTTATGAATACAATTTTTTTTATAAGTAGTTAATAAGACAAAAAGTCTTTAATAACTAATTCATAATTTAAGCTTAAAACAAGAAGTTTTTATGAATACGGCCGATAGATTTTAATTCAAAAAATCTAATTTTATTCTGTAAAGCTACTGTCACATTTGGCAAATATTTACTCCAAAAAAATTGTAACTATTTGTTTTAAAACAAATTTATTTGACGTTGTTAACTCTTACAAGAGTTTTGTAAGATCAAACAGCATCAAATAATAAATAAGAAAAGCTTTTTTAAAGCAAATATTTGCCAAATGTGACCGTATAAAAAATACTTTTTACTAATGAAGCAAAATCTAAATATTCAAAGCTAATTCTTTACTTTATAAAAAAAAAACTACCTAAAACTATTTTACGCACTATAAAACAACAATTTTGATTGAGTGATTTTTGTGGTTTTTCAACACAAAATAAATAGATTTTGTTTCAAATCACTCGTTTCATTACTTTTATTTTGTTATTTTATTTATATATTTCTATATTATTTTCTTTTACAAATTTTAATATCATTTAAACATTTACATATTTCATTTAACAATTGTGGTCAAATTTTTATATTTCTTTTCTAAGAATTTTACATGTTTAACTTTTGTTTAGTTCAATATTTCTTCAATTCCAGCAACTGTTTGAAAATCTTAGACAAATAAACAAATATTTTATTTGTATGTACGAGTAATTTTTATACCCTTCACCTTCATGAGAAGGGTATATATAAGTTTGTCATTCCGTTTGTAATTTCCACAATAAAATTTTCCGACCCTATAAAGTAAATATATTCTGGATCCTTATAGATGGCGGAGTCGATTAAGTCATGTCCGTCTGTCTGTCTTTCTGTTGAAATCAATTTTCTGAAGTCCTTAGATATCTTCGGGATGAAGAATTCTGTCAGACATGCTTTCGAAAATTTTGCTATTTAAAATCAGCAAAATCCGTCCATAAATAACGGAGATATGAGCAAAAATCCGAGACAACCTCTGAAAATTTCATCAAAAAACTAAGTGTATTAATATTGTTACGAACAAATTCATCAACAGATGGCGTTGATCAAACAAAGTGTATTAATATTGTTACAAACAAATTCATCAACAGATGGCGTTGATCAAACAAAGTGTATTAATATTGTTACAAACAAATTCATTAACAGATGGCGTGTTTATCGACATAATTATGCATCCACAACAAAGGTGAAGGGTATTTAAATTTTATTTCTTCTGTGAGAATTCGTCAATTTGTTAAACACACATAAAAACCACAGTTTTTGTTTGATTTATAAAAATTTATTTTTTAAATTTTATTAGACTTTGTGTCTGTTAGATTGTGTAAATTTTGCTAATTTCTCTAAAATGTTTTAATTTATTTTATTGATATTTATATTCAAATATTCATGATTAATATTAGAAATTTGTTGAATATATTTTAAAAATTGTTTTGTTAACTACAACATCATAGTGGCCTTGATAAACAAAAATATAATATAAAAAGTATTTTAGTGTAATTGATATTGAAGCAAAATGAAAGAGAAGTGCCTACACTTGCAGTAGGTAAAGGCTTCTCGACAATTGCTGTTGCAAGCGACAGTTTTATCAATCAACTTTTTTAATTGCGGTCTGAGAAGGTCTCAGAAATATCACGAATTTTACAATTTCAGTAGCACAGCTTTGTTTACAATTTACTTACATATGTCAAGAGTAATGCTTTTTCTAGTGTTTTTGACAGTAGTACATGATTTTACACAAACAAAATGCCTGGGGCCAAATCACCGCATTCGATATCGAGTAAAATTGATCATCATTTTCTTATTTGAGATTATGGCATTCGATATCGAGCAAGGAATTTAGTACATTTTATCATAATTTCGATATCGAAATCATTTTTCGATACGATAAGTCATTCGATCACGAATGCGGTAATTTGGCTCCTGTTGTTTCTGTATTGTGTTGTATTTGTTGTGTTACATCATGATTTTAATTTTCCAAAATTATTTTTTATGTTATTTTCTTTCAAAAATACTATATCCCAGCAAGCCATGTGAGTCCGAAAAGAGTCTTTTCTGGCTCCTTTTCCGGAGCGTTCATGCTCTTTATAAGCCCAAAAAAACAATCATTATTGCTCCGAAAACCTTCAGAAAAAAGGGTCATGACATTCGAAAATGGTGCGTCAGAAAGAGTTCTTAGATAATGTCAGGAAAAAGACTTTTATGTGGGGTTTTTTTTGGGCTCTAAGATAATGTCAGTACAGAGTCTTTTATGAGTGTTTTTTTTTGGCTCAGAAAGACATCATGCCAGCAAAGAGTCATTGCAATTTTAAATACAACAAACTTAAATGACGCATTTATTATTTTTTTTAAATTGTTTTTATTTAAACAAAAACGGGAATTCATTTACAAATAAACTAAATTAAAAATGCAAAAAATTTAATAAATTGTATTTACATTAAGAAAAATAAAATGGAATTAATTTGAATAAATTATATAAAAATGGAAAAAAACAATTTTTTTTAGCAATTTTTTCTTTCGCTCCGAAAATGCGACTCTTTTCTGACTTCTTTTTCGGAGTGAAACAGTGAAAATAAAGAAGTAAAAGTGAAAATAAGCTAAAAGAAAATAAAGAATAGAAAATAAAACAATATAAATAAATTTGGAATAAATAAATATAAATATATTATAAATGTATTCAAAGCCAAAAGCAGATGCTCGTAAAATTTTCAGCATATCTCAGCATATTCTGGGAAATGAACAACCAATGGGAATGGCTTCCATTTCCGATAACCACGTCGCTTTGAACGATGAACTTTGGTCTGTCTGTGAGGACACAATTATAAACGAATATGGTATATCTGATGATAAAATTAATTCTGTGGGAGATAGGGACTTAAAAATACAGCTGGCTGTATGGGCGATCCAACATAACATTGCGAATGCTGTTTACTGCAAATCCTTAACCAGCATCATAAGGATTTGCCATCGGATGCCCGAACTTTAAAGAGCACTCCGAAATGGGCAAAAAATGTGGCAGGAAATGTTTTGAAAATTATTGTTAAAATAATGTTAAAACACTATTGAAATACTGTTGTAACATTGCTTGAATTCCAATGCAATTACATGCTTGAATTCAACGTTAAAAACAGGTTCGATTCAACTTGAATCACACTGTTATTCAAGGCTTGTATTTGTTCGACTGTAATTCAATGGATAATTTTGCTGGATTCGCTATTGAATTCAACTGTGTTTCAACTGTAATTCAACACTGGAAATTTGAAATTGTAACTGGATTTCAAAGGTAATTCCACTTGAATTCCAGCCAAAATGCTTATTGGGTAAGGGAATACTTATATTGAATGTATTCGGCACCTCATAGATCCAGTATTTATCTGTCACTTATTTTTCCTTCGTTATTGAACTGTTAATTTGAAAATGTTGAATGAAAAGTAAGGCGGACATATTTGAAGGACAAACACCGTATTCAAAAGATACGCCATGAAACCTGCATTTTTAAATTATATACACAATAATTACCTCAAAACTGTAATAAATGAGTTTTATTTAACCCTCATACGTTCCTAAGAATAAGTTACAGTAGAGGCCTTCGGGTGGAAAAACACCCTGTGTAAGATTTTGTAATGAAAATAGTACTTTTCTTTGTATTTTAACAATTTTTTTTTTTATTTATTTATTTTAATTGGCAGTATTTAGTAAATAAGTATTCAGTAATACAATACTTTGTAGTAAAAAAACTTAATCCATTAAATTCATTCGGATTACTCTGTAAAGTAATAAAACTAACAAATAAAATACAAATAACTAGTTATTCTTCTTACAACTGTTACATACAAAATATGCAATTTTATGTTGCCCGCAAATAAATTTTTGACAATTTGCACATAACGAATAATACTTCCTATCGTTCTTCGAACAAAATTCACATCTGGAACCTGAAGTTAGTTTTATTTTTTTCACATTCGATGATGTAGAAGGCTCATCGCTTAATTGAAGTATGGCATTCAACAACGTTATTGCTAAATTTGACCTTGGCAGAAAATGGCAGAAATTGTCGTTTTCCATTATTCCAATCATTGTTCATTTCTAGACACAAAACGTACGCCCAACTGCTGATATGTCAGTCATATTGCAAAATAATGTTGTGGGGCCATCGATTTGTTTTGGTTTTTACCGTATAAGCTGATCTAAAGTGTCTACCCCGGCTTTAGTTTTATTATAAAATGATATAATCTCTGCCAATTTATTTATTTCATTCAATACAGATTTGTCATGATGAGAAGTACTAAGGGCATTCACAATTTTATACTTTTTTGGAACGTATTGCACCAAATTCGTTGAAACGTTTATTAGTTAATGCACTGTTTATCAATACGAATTTTTACCAAAGATTTATTAAGCTTAAACTGTTGGTTAACTAATTTGTACTTTAAACCTATATCAAGATGTTTTTTATGAATACGGCTATTAAACTTTAAATTCCAATAAAAATTCCCTTAAAGTGTGAGTATGATTAATAAAGTAAGATAAATATTACACATACGCCACAGCAACATTACTTTACACCATGAATGCAAAATAAAATTTTAAGTACATTTCAAGATAAACTGTACTTTTTTCAGCCCAATTGTACTCAACTAAAAACGTACATAATAAATTATTTGTACATATGTTTGTACAGTGCAAGCTCGGTATTCGCGACTAATTAAAAACCAGGCCAGTCGCCAACACTGAATTTTCGCGATAACAGAACCCAAAATTTTATTGCAAAATTGTATGTAATTTTTAATATTAAAGTTGTGTTTATTGATATACTATATTTACATTTTAAAGATTGTTAAAGAAATTGGAGATTTTTAGTTGCTTTTTTGGCATATTATTTTTTAAAATAACAACTGAATCACGTAGTTCAGATAGTGCAGTTGTCGGCTTATCATTTTCCAAAACCCATTGTATGCCCATGTTTATCGATGCATTTTAATGAATTTTCTTGCTTTATAATGCGATAAACCGAAGATTTATGCAACTTGTAGTACATGCAAATTGAATTTATGGAATCTCTACTTTTAAATTTTGTTAAAATATCTAATTTTTAAGAAATCGTTGGCTTTAAAATATCTTGAACTTTTCCCATATTAAGAAATGTATTTACCCAACATATGACACGAACAAACTGACAAAATTCACGATCAAAATCATCCAAAAAGGTTAATAAATAAATAAAAGATGGGGTTTCAGCTTTTTTGGTTATAGACATTGTAGTCAAATTAAAAAAAAAACAAAAAAAAAAACAGATAAAAGTCGCGATAATAGAACCCGTTTTTCGTAAATTGTTGCGATTATAGAACCTGCAATTTAAAAAATCTAGCCGTCGCGATAATGGGTAGTCGCGAATACCGAGCTTGCACTGTATATGTATATGTGTGTAAAAAACTTCACAATTAATAAAAAAAAAAACACATTAAAATTCATTCGTACTAAGTACATACATACATACATATATGCAGATAAACTTAACAATTAATATTAATGTTGAGTTCTGTTAAAAAGTAATATTTATGACATACTTATTGCTAACAAATTCAACAGGTTTATAAAGAAATTTTCCATACAAAATCTGCTTTATAAACCTCTTATAAACCTGTTGTAAATTTTATGAATAAGGCCATTACTCATTTAGAAATTGTAGCAGCACGAATTAGATGACTTCAGCAAATCCTTTGTTTGGATTAGATTGATAACAGTCGAAACAAACAGTCTGTTCCTCTCTTTGGTGTTTATTATCCACATTTGCAGATGAATGTGGAATGGATAATATTCCTTTAGCAATTCTTGAAATATCAGTAAACATTATTTCATTACTGATTCCCTCAACCAATAGGTACATAAATTATATTATATTTAAATAGTGCTAAATTAGTCATTGGGGTGCTATTGTACTTTTGAATCTCAAATAGTGCTACAAAAAAAGTACAATTGTACCAACTTTTGCATCCCTGATTTACACAAGTACATATTTCTTTATAAAATCCAGCTAAACAATTTAATATTCAATATTATTTCCTTATCCGTTACCTACATTAATGGCTTTTTTAAGTTTTTCACTACACAATTTTGTGTGCACTTTTACTTCCTCAATTTTTTACGACTTCCAATTGTGTCTTTAACAAAAATTCTATGCAAAAACTTCTAGATAATGCTAGAAGTAGCTACATATGTACCTGCTGCAAGTATACTAGCTACTTGTTAAATTAAATGAAAACGAATAGGAATTTGTAGACAAGTAGCAGAGGCAAAAGCAATAAAACATCGCTATGCATAGCAACTGCAGCAATAACTTTGTATGTAATACTAACAAAATGTTAATCTAGCTAATAGCTAGCGCCTAATGGTATGCTATAGATAAAAACATCAAAGTGGACAACAGAAATATGAATTTTAAAATTACAAACATGGAATCCACACAGCCATACTTGCATTCCAAAATAATAAAAATTATAAATATTGTCTAATGACTGAATATGATTAATGGAAATAATTAGATATTAAAAAGATAAGCAAATTTAATAATGGAAAAATAAATTATTATCATATGATTCATATATATTGCTTTTGTTTTTGTTATCCATGTGTTTTACATATACATACATAAATATTAAATTTAGCCCGCTAATTTTATGAAATGCGTTATGAAAAATTGATTAAGTTTTATTGGTTGATAAGAAAATCCCACAGCAAAAACAACGCAAATTGATAAAAAAAAAATATATATAGGCAATAATTTCACTCAATTCGATTGCATTTTGATGACAATAATTATGGCAAATTATTACTGTTCGATAAATCTGATACTGGAAAAACCAAAAGCAAAACCAAATCTAAAATTATGGTTAATTTAGAGAGTGTGTGCATTCAAGTAGATACATACGAGTAAATGTATGTATTTGGGGGAGATATAAATTAACTACATTGGCAATAAGCGAAAATATTTTTGAATGAAATTGCACACCAAATGATATTCTTATATAAACTCTATAAATTCATTACAGCATGGCTGCATAAAATAAAATATGGTACAAACTTGGTTAAACTGCCTACATTTGAAGGCACTTTGTACAATACCAACACAATATGCATAATTTAGCAAAAGTAAACCTGACAATCAGACTTGCTACCAGATAAAAAGCAAACCTAATCATTGGAAAATTGAACTGGGAAAGAGGTTTAATAACAGAAGATTTTAAACATTTGATGGATAAGAATGACAATTCTAACTTCTCCTCGATGTATACCTGGCTAAAATTAAATTCAGTGAATTTTCTTCAAATGGACTGCTAGGGTTTATCATCTTCAATATTGTTTTCCAGCAGCAACCCATGGGAATTACATGAAAGTTTTGATATTTTAAATTGTTAACATATTATATCCCACTTTACACGAAACAATTCTTTAAGCCTTTTTTTTTGTACATGTTTACCACAACAATTTCCACATTTTTACAAGTTTTTCAACAATGCTATGGTCACTGTAATTATTTATATGATTGCGATAAGTCGCGAGATGTTTACTGCAATCATATATACGATTATACTAACTATGTATATATTTGCTGCAATCATGTTTATGATGAATCTATTTATCATAATATGTTGCTCTTTGATTATGATAGAGAACAACATAATATGGTATTATCTTTCATCACAAAACTGATCACCATAAACATTACATAATTTCTATAATCATATATATGATTGCTATAATCATGTGAATGGTAACTTAAGCATATCATGGTTGCAGAAACCACATAAATAATTACAGTGACCATAAATAATATTTAAACAATTTGAAATAGTTTTGGTAAACATGCACAACCATATTTTCTCACTGCGTGTGGTGAGGGGAAGCTAAGACGACACTTGATTGTCCTAGCAATTCGTGTTAATCTCTTATTCGTATATGTGTATACAAATGTATGTATACTCTCGATTAAAAATACGAAAATTGTGCTATGTGATCACCGAAGAAATTTCAAAGCAAAATTGTATCAATCTTTTCAATAAAAATTGCTTAGTGTAAATTTGGACTGCAATTTGCATTGCAATTGTCAAAATAATTTCGATTTGGATCTTTTTAGATGCCTTCATTTATCTAGATATGTACTTCAATAAGCAATGTTGCCGCATTTGGATTACTAAAAATCGAAGAGCAATTGTTCAGTAGCAATGCTGAAAATGCCATTACTTTTGGAATGACTGCGTTTTTTTTTTTTGCAATAATATATTGACGCATAAAAATTATTGTATTATAATCAACTAAATTTGCATTTGCGATTTTGTTTTTGTACGTTTTTTTTATGAATTCAATTCTACAATAATGCAATAGAATTTCCTAATATAATATTATTTATATAAATATAATTAAGCTTTTATTTTGTGAATATGTATATGGTGTTCACTGTATTTTGGCGCTCACAGTATATTGTGTATTTATTCCCCCATAGAGAGTTAGTAAAAGCCACACCCAACATTTTCGAATAGAAATGGTAATGGAGAATGTTTTATATGTTGTAGATTTAAAAGTCCTGACTAACCGCATAATAACAGAGATGGAAGTGCATTTGCACTAAAGAAAAGGATAACTCGATAATATAATTTGCATAATTATGTCAGTTTTTCAGCAGACGATTTATAAATACTTGTGGTTCTGTAAAGATGTATATGGGCTTTCTCGTTACGAATATATTGCCTCAGTTAGTATAATAAGTTTAAAATGTACCAAAAAGCAAACATCTTACATGTTTGCCATCTCAAGTCTTAGGCGTACTAACATATTTATTTATCTATTATCCAACAAACAAAGGGTGTTTTTTTTTTATAAAACAAAGATGTTTTTTAACTTGACATGAAATTTAAGGTCTGACCTTAAAGCCATAAGCACTAAATAAAATTTGTGTTAATTCTGGTGTTTATTTGAAAAACTTCTTTTATTAAACACAAATCACAATAGAAGTTTTCTTTTATTTTTATTTGAGGATATTTGATCTCACAAATCACTAGCATGATTAAACATTTTCAAACACATTTGCTTTTAAAATAGTGGTTACACTTTTTTGAATAAATATTTACCAAGTGTTTATTTGATAGATAATCTTCTGATATTACAATTTAAATATGATTTCTGACATATAACTTGCTCGAATGTAGTCTAATCTGGAGATCCAATTGTAATCGTAAGTGGCCGTATATCGGCATAACGCAGCAAATGTTGTCCTCCAAGTGGTTAATCGTTTAGCTCTAATTCCTTTCAAACATAAATTACTTGACAGCAGATAAAATTGCCGCCAGTTAAAAAAGTCTTGCCAATTTAAGTTTTTTTTAATTTTTGTATAGATGAAAAAATATAGGGACTTTTCCGGGAAAAAATGTACAAAAATATGCCCCTTTTTATATGTTCCAACTGTGAATGTGTGTAACTTTTTAAGGGGGTATATAACAGCTTCTAATTATATGGATTTTTGCTGATGTTTGTAACGCCCAGAAATATGGGTCCAAGACCCACACTAAAATATACCGATCGACTCAGAATCACTTTCTGAGTCGATTTAACCATGTCCGTCCGTCTGGCTGGCTGGTTGTCCATGTAAAGCTTTTCGCAGAGTACAGGTCGCAATTTTGAAGATATTTCGATAAAATTTGGTACGTGCTATTTCTTCGACCCAAGGATAGAATAGATTAAAACTGGTGAAAAGCGGTCCATTATATCACCTGGCGCCCATATAAATGTCCTCCCGAAATGGGGTTTACCGATCATAAATGTTTGAATTATGCAAATATCCAAACAACTTTCACCACAAATGAGTGGTAAATAAAGCTAAATCACATCTACAAATTTCGTGAAGATCGGTCCATAATTACTCGTAGCTCCCATATAAGGCCCACTTCCGAAAATCATTTAATAGAACATAACTCTTTTAAAACTGTTGGTATCGAAATAATGTTGAACATAAATATGTTTCGTATACATACATATAATATGGTAGAATTTTATGATGATCGGTCCATAAATAGTCGTAGCTCCCATATAAGGCCTACTTTCGAAAATCGCTTCAAACACCATAAATCTCTTAAAAATGTTGTTATCCAAATAAAATGTGACACAAATAAGTTTCTTTTATACAGAAGTATCGACACCTAATTTTAAAATGGTCAGTCCATAATTAGTCGAAACTCCCATATAAGACCCTCTACACATTTATATCGAGATAACGTTTAACATACATAATATTTATATTCACAGACATAATGACACTAAATTTTTGGATGATCTGTCCATAATAGGTCATATCTCCAATATAACGCCCATTTCTGAAAAACTGTTTTATACATATACTGGGTGTAGTGTATTATATGGTCGGGCTTGACCGACTATATTTGCTTACTTGTTTTTTTTTTAATTCGATTTATAATTTTATCACAATATACTTTAGAATATAGTTTAGAAAATATTTTTTTTTTTGGAATAGCTTTCGAGATACCGAATTACTTCCAAAATAAAATGTTTCTAAACAACATCTCTTTAACTAACTAAATTATTTATCAGGATTTTTATCTATTTAGCTTTTCTTTAACGAAAAAGTGACGTCTTCGAACAATTGCCATTCCTTTCTTCTCTCCATTTCATTTAGACATCATAGATACAAAGAAGACTGTTCTTCAAAACAAATACAGTCATAATAATTGGGAATGGATAACTCCCCACTCTAGCTAAAAAAAACACCCTTTACAAACAATATCGTAATAAATCTATGTATTTAAAAAAAATTATGAATATTAATAAGCACTTAAGCACAAAATACACCTTTTAAATAATTCAAAGTGACAAGATTTCTTCGTCATCCTTTTCAATGACATTATAATACAAGTATTGTAATAATTTTCTTGTTTCTACTATAAATACTTCAGTAATTTGTAGCAAACAACACAGTCATCTTTAAGTTGTTAAGCCTTCAATTGCTAACGATAAAATTAAAATCTCTAACAAAATGAAATTGTTGTGTCTTTTTGTACTAATTGTTGCCATTTACGAAGTACATGCCAGCACTAAGCGTTTGTGTGGTCCTGTCTTGGCACAAGTCTTGGAATCAGTTTGCATTAATGGTTATAATTCCATGAAAACTAAGAAATCAGCACCTGTACGCACTGAACTGGATGTTTTGGATAATTACAATGGCATTGAAGATGATGCTGGGGTACATACAAAAAGTACATTTTTGGATGACTTATTAATAAGTGATCATGTTGATACCTTTGCCAAGACCAGAAGACGTCGTAATCTTTTGGGCATTTATGATGAGTGCTGTGTTAAAGGCTGTGATTTCAACGAATTGCTTTCTTATTGTAAATAAATATTTTTTTTATCTCTCTAGGCATTTGAATTTTAAGCGACAATGAGCAACGAATGTGTTTATTTTAAAATCTATTATTAGTTATTAAGAAACAAATTTACAATAATCAAAGTAATTTAATTTCAATGGAATGGAATTTTTTTTGTGAAATAACAATTATTTAATTTAAAAGTAAAGGGCGAAATATTCAATAGTAAATACTTATTTAAATATAATTATAAAAGTTCAATATTGATAAAAGACTTCTTACAATTTAAAAAAATGTTCATTATCAAATAATATAAATAAAAATAAATAACAAAATAATTAAAACACAAATAAAAAAGTATAGAGTCATTATTTACGCTAAAATATCCTTCGATTATGAGTTTTCAACATATAAGCAACGTTATTGTAGTAATTTGGAATTGAAATTGGCACACGCTAGTGCTTCATGGAAAAAATTGGTCACAGAGAAAGATAATTCCCGATATGAAACTATCAATTGTTTTTAAAGACCCCATAGATTTCGCCTACACTATCTAGTCTCTGCTTTGTCACAACCGCTCATTGATGACGCGCAGTTTCATTATCTGCATTCATGGTGATTTTATAGAAGTCAATACCCAGCAAACCATATCAGTCCGAAAAGAGTCTTTTCTGGGACCTTTTTCGGAGCATTAACACTCTTTATGAGCCCAATCATAATTGCTCCGAAAATCTTCAGAAAAGGGGGTCATTACGTTCGAAAATGGTCCGTCAGAAAGAGCTCTGAGATAATGTCAGAAAAGAGTCTTTTATGAGTTTTTTTTGGAATCTGTGTAATGTTGTTTTTATCTTTCTTGTGTGTTACAGCTATTTTTTTTGTTCAAAACAGGACAACAACGCTTTGGTACATACATAATTAAATGGAATTTCTGCGTCCTACTGCGTGCCGACTCAGGACAGTAACAATTTCGCTCCGAAAATGCTCTTTAGTTGAACTCTTTTCTGACGCCTTTTTTCGGAGCGCTCCTAGAATGGTATGCTGGGTATAACGCAGATTTATTCTCTTAAGTGACCTTTGCTTACTACAACTATATTTTGTAGTCGAATGTTATTACCCAGCAAAAATTGAAGCTTACCTGTAAGTAGGAGAGAAGCTTACAAACCTGCTTCCAGAAGACATGATTTTTACATAGCGAATTCCCACTTAAAAGCATTACCTTTCAAAAAAAGTAAGAGTTTATATTCGGCTGTGCCGAATCTTATATAACCATCACCAAATCAAGAATTATGCGACAAACTTGTTTGTTTTAGTTAAATTTCATCGCAATAACGACATTTATCAGAATTTTAGGCATATTCCAGTAACATAAAGAAATGATTTTGGATTCAAAATCTGTCGAAATTGTCAAATCTGTAAACTCTGTGGTTATTCTCGGAAGTGGAGCTTCTACGTGAGCTATGCTCAATTGTGGACCCGTTTTCACAAAAGTCAATAGTATAATTTGTAAATGCTTACAACTGATCTGTTTAAAATTTCAGTTCGATATGGATGTTTATGTGGGTAATTGAGTTTTCTGGAGTAGTCCTCGCATGGAAACTATGATCTATTACGGGCCGATCGTTATGAAAATCTGTGCGACGATTTTTATGTACCTGCGCATTATTTTTGTTGAATATCAATGTAATAATGATTTTTATAAGAGATTTATGCGCATTTAAGTGCTTTTTGAAAGCGAATTTTATAACACGAATAGGGTCAAATATGGACCGATCATCCATTAAATTGAGTCTGAATATTTCTATATACTCATGGACAATTTGTATCAAATTTAAACCTGCTCCTGACGCTTATCTTATCTCTTAATGGATATTTAAGTGATTTCCGGAAATGGACTTTGTATGGGGCTTTGGTCAAAATATGGACCAATGCAAAATATCGTTTTGAGATTTCACTCTGCATGAAACTTAATATTGCAGATTATTGTATGGATACGTCTGTTCTATAGACATTTATATACCATAAAGCCATATTTCGGGAAGACATTTGTATGGGGCCTATAAGAATTCGTGAACCGATTCCTACCATTTTCAACATCACTAGTCGTTCTACATCGAAAATAAAGTGTGCAAAAATTATCTGAGAAATATCGAGGTAGTCTGAAATTTTGATTTATAACTCGGATTCTACTAGACCGATTTTACCCATTATCAATACCAAACATTTCATTAGATCAATGAATGTTTGGTAAGAATTTCATTGTTTTATGTTTTTTTTTTCAAAGCTCTATCGTGATTTCAACAGACGGACGGACATGACTGAATCGTTTTAGAATCTTATAAGGACCCAGAATATATAGACTTTTTGGCTCTACAAGCATTATTTTGATGTGTTACAAACGGAATGACAAACGTATCTTTTTAGTGGTGGGTATAAAAAGCGCGTTTTCAATCTCTACCTTCAGGTGGGCAGTAACTGTGTTCATTAAGCCCTTTTTATATGCCTCTAATGAATTGAAACTTTTATAGGTTACAAAAAGTAATTTTGTAATGTAACATGTATTCATATCTGATGTGAAGCAGTTATTGTATAAAATAATAATATCTTCAGTTTTATATTTCTGTTTTATTGTATTTATTATAAATTATGAAAATACAATGTTAAAAAATTAAAATCCAATTCCTGTTGAAATTAGAAAAGAACTAAAAAATTATTTAATTATAAGTTACACATTGTTATTATTTAAATAAATTCCAAAAATTATTAAAATAAAAGTAGCATAATTACTTTTAAAATATTGAATTAAATTGAATTTAAGTACTAAATCCACCTATTCAATTACGAGGGCGGTTCGGAAACTTCTTAGCCTAGCACAGTAAGAGAATAGTTGGTTTTTCAAAAACATTTTGATTTTTCAATATAATCTCCTGAAACTTCAATACACTTAGTCCAACGCTTTTCTAGGAATTGTAACCCTTTATTAAAATAGTTTTCCTCAAGGCCTTCCAAATAGTGGGGTATACAACTGTAATTGCATCTTCATTTGAGGTAAAACGCTTGTCAGATAGGAATTTCTTTTAGATTTGGGAAGAGGTAAAAGTCACTGGGAGCTACATCAGGAGAATAAGGTGAGTGGTCAAGCAAGTCGTACTTAAATTCGTTAAAACACTCTTGTGCGCTGGTGCGTTGTCTTGATGAAAAATTATTCTTTTGTGTTGTTGTTAAGCCACGACGTTTTTCTCGAAGTTTTACATTTAATTCATCCAAAATGTTGCAAAAGTACTCTGAATTTATTGTTTTACCCTTTTGCATATTGTCAATCAATAAAATAACTTTGAAGTCCCAAAAAATTCGTTGCCATAACCTTACCAGCCGATTGAATTATTTTTGCCTTCTTTGGGGCACTTCAGTCCATTGTTTGGATTGTTTTTTTTTCTCTGGAATAAAGTGGTGGATCCAGGTCTCATCAACAGTTATCAAACGACGCTTAAAATCCATTTTATTTTTCTTAAAACGATACAAACAAGCTTGAGAAATTTTCATTCTTATGCGTTTTTGGTCGACTGTTAACAAATCCGGCACCCATCTCGCAGAAAGCTTTTTCATCTGCAGTTCTTCATGCAAAATTAAATGGCCTCGAACATTTGAGATAGCCATGATATTGGCTATTTCACGCACTTTTATTCGTAGATCATTTAATACCATATCATGAACTTTGACTACAATTTCTGTTGTTGTTTTTGGACATCCACTACGTGGTTCATCCTCAATGTCTGTACGACCCCGTTTAAATTCAGCAACCCAAGTTTTTACTTTTGAATATGAAGGAGCACTTTCACCTAACACATTCACTATGTCATTATGAATTTCTTGTCACAATTAGCCTTTTTTATTTAAATATTTAATGACACCACGAATTTCTAATTTTTTCATTGGAAAAAATCGCGGATGCGTCTTTTTTGAACACCTGTTTCTATAGAAAGGAATTGCCAGACCAAAAACGAAATTTAACATGAATTAATAGCACAGATGGAAGTTTCGAAAACACTTCACTTTTTCTGTTTAGAAGAAGTTTTCGAACTGCCCTCGTATATCTACATAGCAAAATTTTAATTTATGTTAAAAATTTTTGATTTTCTTTCTGACAATTATCTGTAATTTTTAATGAGATATACCTTCATCAATATTTTCTGAATCTGATTCGTTAAGACCATATATGGTCATAATGTCCTATGGACTATCAGTCAAAGGGTTGGGGGTTCGATTCCCGCCAAAGACTCTGGGTGTTTTCTGCATATAAGCCAAGAGCTTCGCAGTATGTGTTTGTTAATTATTAAAAAAAAACAAACAAAATATGTCAGTCATATTCTACCATTGTAATCATTTTATCAGTCTCCCCTGTAAGTGAGCAGCACCACTCTTCAATGAATCTTCAATTTGTATTATCTAATCACAAAAAAAATCGAAACCTATCAGATTTAAATAGTGTCAGTTTTTGGTAATAATTATTTCATATTAGTACCACTGGGTTCGGCTTATATGGTTTAGGCTTAAAATTTTCGGAATGCACAATCCAAAGATCCCGGAATGCCAGGATTCCCAATGAAAGCGCATAGAGATTTTAAGAAAAGTATTAATGTAATGTAAAATATGCTAATGAGCACATACTTTCCCGGTTTTGGGGAAGTAACAATGAGGGTTATGTTTGAGAAAATCTTGCAGCGTTTCCAATCCACATAAGTTCACATTCTGCATGAATGGAATAAGGTTACAGTGGTATTTTCCCCCTTAAATTGCATATATCGACCACAATATAAAAAGGCTTTACAGGCCAATCAATCTATCATGTTGTTGTAGTAACATCAGTGGTTGCTGAGCTGAAAGCATCGTTTATACTAAATGCATTGAAGAGGCTTGTTGATCTCAGTGTCGGGAATATCTTCAATTGCAAAACCACAAACACAACTTGAGGAAAAGTGTGCGGAAATAGTCTTGCAAGGTGTTGCACTATATAGAGGTTACATTTGATATGAGAGTGTATGTAAGGCATCTTTTCTGGAAATCCAATTATATCTCGACACTTATTGCTTTTAAAAATGTGAATACTATCCTTAATAATAAGGAAAAAAATTAATTGGGTTATTGGTTATTGGGTATCATAATGCAAGTAGGGGTTATTTTTCAACTTTATGAAACCTTGTTGGAAAAAAAAATAAATTCCAAATAATTCTCATTAGACAGAACCTTAAATTAACCTTATAAAGACCGATTTGTTATAACTTAACAGAAGATATAAAAAAGTTCGTCTCTAAGCTCTCATAGGAACGTACTGTATAAGGCTCTTAACCCTAGGATGTCTGACTGCCTGGGCAGTGGTAAGTGGCTCTACTGGGCCTGTGACTCTACTTGCTGGGATTGTGTAGTGTGTAGAAGAAGTTTTGTAACACACTAATTGTTAATACCTGGCTCAGACTTGGGCGTGGGCGTGGGGTTTTGGTGGGTGTTAATGATGCCTTAAAATACTCACATCTTTTCAACTTAACGTCAATCAGAAGCTCAACTATATTGAATATGGATCAGCTGTCATTAATTTTCCATATGGGCTTCATGAGGCCCAGTAGGTACACTTGCCACATTTTTACATAAACAGACAAGGTTGTTCTACGAAATCAATAGTAACAATGTTTCACTGAATTCATTATGTTCAGAAGGCATTAGCGGTAGTTGACATAAAATATTTCTTCGCTCAGAGCAAAGGTAAAAACTTGGCGACTACTCAAATTCAAAATGGGCCTCGAAAAGCCCCGTTGAACATCTTAGGGTTAAACAATTTTATAAACAATATGGTTCTCTTGTCTGCTGGAGAGAGCTGAACATTAAAATACAGTTTTTCATTTTGAACAAAGTACAAAGATTATCCTGTGTTACTTGCTAGATTCTTGGGCTTTACATTGCCATCCCGTTTAAGGACAATGCTTAATATACTTACCGTCGTTATCTTCATGTAATGTGTGTCTGCTAAATCTGCTCTAAAACTCAAAAATGTAGACGAACTAAACATGACCATAGGGCAGCAGATGATTTATATAGTAACTACAGTGAACTTATATAGGTACTTTAATATTAGAATAGCAACTACTAGACTGGGACACAAACCCAGTCCTTCGAGGCAACAGGATCTCAGTCTACAGTTTAAAAATGGAAACGGGCACACTTTTCAGGAATTTTATTTTCCATTAAGAATTCAACAATTAAATTTTCAGACGTCGAAGTAAACAGTCTCGCGTCAAACAAGACTCTTAGATCCAATGCATTAAGCTAAAAATTTCTATGCAATTGCATTTATACAGTTAAACAACTCCTTGTCGAGATTGTATGGGTTTCAGGATAATTCGAAGTTAAATCGCTGGGGCGAATACTCAACCAACAGGGACGACCTGTAGCGCAAAGTTTAGGGTGCCGAATTTTATTGGTATCCAGGAATTTTTTTATTGGAATTTTATTCGCTCTGCAGGAGCATAACAATATATCTGGTCGCCCTCAGGGAACATTTTTTACTAATAAATAAGGGCAAATAAAAAAGGCCAAAATATATGCCATCAGATGAAGGGGCGAAGAAATGAACATTTGATTTATATTGATTTTTAACTTGATATACAAAGTATTATTTATAAATTATTTCTTCGCATCATTTTATCGTAATTAATTAGTTAATTCATTAGTACAACATGTGGTAAAACTTATTAATGAAGAACTTAATCTCAATGCCAAAATTTTTTAAAGATATATGTACCTTCAACCGTAGCACGTTTAAGTGGACCTATTGTAATACATTTAATTATGTAATTTTAATCTAAACTAATGTTAAATCCAAGTGTGTATTCTAAAACAAATACATATATGAATATTAATAAGCATACATGTGTATAAAATACACCTCTAACAATAATTCAAAGTGACAGCATTCCTTTGTTATCCTTTACCACTTATATGCAAATTTTCTCATATTTTTTACTATAAATTCCTGTGTAAACTGTAGCAACCAGCACAGTCCTCATTAAGTCATCTAGTTAAGTCATCAGTTACTTACAAATAAACAAAAAGTACTTTTTTAAAAAGTATTTGAAAACAAAAAATCTCTAACAAAATGAAATTGTTGTGCCTTTTTGTACTAATTGTTGCCATTTACGAAGTACATGCCAGCACTAAGCGTTTGTGTGGTCCTGTCTTGGCACAAGTCTTGGAATCAGTTTGCATTAATGGTTATAATTCCATGAAAACTAAGAAATCAGCACCTGTACGCACTGAACTGGATGTTGTGGATAATTACAATGGCATTGAAGATGATGCTGGGGTACATACAGAAAGTACATTTTTGGATGACTTATTAATAAGTGATCATGTTGATACCTTTGCCAAGACCAGAAGACGTCGTAATCTTTTGGGTATTTATGATGAGTGCTGTGTTAAGGGCTGCAATTTTTACGAATTGACTTCCTATTGCAAATAGATTGACTAGTACCTGAAACTCAAGCGACACTGATAAACGAATATTTTTAGTTTGAAAATTGTATAATTGTGTTATTAAGAAATAAATAAAAATATTTTATGCAAAATTAAACTCACTATAAAATATTTTACTAATTGTTCGACCTTATATATATATACATATATTCCCGAAATACGGCTTAAAGATAAATAAATGATTATAAAATTGGAATATCAATACAAAATTCAGCAGGAATAGGTTTCATGAAAAAGGAAATCACAAGTCCACTTCCAAAATTCACCTTAATACGTATAAATCTGATACAAATAATGTGAAATGGCTAAAATTTGACATAAATAATCTTTATAGGTAAATAAATGGTTGTACTACATTTGATGGTGTTCGTCCCATAATTGGTCATAGCTGCCTTACAAGGACCACATCCGAAAAAGCCATTTATCTCTATATATATTTGATAAATATCGGTACCGACTCAAAACTTTGCACAGATCATTTACATATATACAAAAATCATCCCACAAAATTTTGTGAATTTCGGTCTATTTTTAACCGTATGCCCCATGTAAAGCCCTCTTCCGAAAATTACTTTAATACTCATAAATCTCTTATAAATAAGGGACCAATCCAAAATTTACACGGATCATTTACATACATGCCTAAATCAAACTGCTAGATTTTGAGAATATTGGTCCATATTTGACTTCCGAAATCTACGTTAATACTTTCAATGTTCTACATAAAAAAACATGCTAGTAAAAGTGGGTAGTCAATGTTGTTGGCAAAAGTGGATGTGTGTAAAAGATATGCAATTCAGTGACAGATATAAAATTAAGGGCCTAAAAGGTGCTAATTACAGTATTTTTATATTTATGTCTGAAGGGTAATAAACTTGAAAAAGCTACCAGAACAATGTTTTTTAGAAAAAGGTACACTCAGAATATTATTAGAGTAACGGACTGTAGTTTATTTAGGAAGTATTCCGTGCAGTTGTTTTTAACTAAATAAACATTTAAAATTCTAAGAAAATTTATTTTTAACTGAATCTAACATTTATTCAAAAAACTAAGTGTACATTAATACGGATTTTCAGTTGCATTTGATATTGACAGTTGTTTACGTTGAAGTATTTTGTATATGGGTCAATTTCAAAGAAAACATACACAACGTGTTTTGTTTTGCTTATTTTGAAAGTTTTTTTCAATTCGCCTGTAAGAGTGGCCAATTTATGTAGAAATTGATGAAGAATCCGGCGGTACTTTTAGGCTCTCAAAAAAATCAATATTTTTGGATTTTTTTTAGGTTTTCTATGATTTCTATCTTGAGCGACATACACCAAATATGTATAAAAAAATCGCTAAAAATGCTAAAATATTTGAAATTCAAGCTTACTAGGATGTCCTTTTGTTTCTCAAGATTGACTTTTGCGAAAATCATCTTTTCGAATATAAACAAAAAATCACGATTCAACATGATTTTTAATTTGTTTTAAAAAGTGACTAGTTATTTTAAAATTTTAAGATGAAAATATGTAAATTTTTGTTTAAAAAAAGACTTGAACCTAGAGGTTATTTGCAAAGTAATAGGCTTGTAACAATGTATTTAAAAAAACTGCAATTATAAGCGTTTTAAGGGGAAAAATCTAAGTGTGACGCTCAAGATATTTTGTGACGATCAAGAGATTTTGTTGCACGTAAACAAGAAATAATGCCAAATCTTAAGTTTAACGAAAAAAAAGTTTATTCGCTTAAAAAAAGAAAATAAAAAAAAATTCTTCAAAAAACCAAAATTTTCATAGAAAACTAAACATATACATATTCTTTGATGTCTTTAACAAAAATGGAAAAAAGGAAGTAATTCTTAAAGAAACTTATACACATATGCAAATATTTGACACAAAACAATAACTTAACTTAATTTAATTTATAAATTTTCATTCGAATTCTTATTCTGAATCTGTGTAAACTTCATAAAATGACAAGCAGATTTGTTTTGTTTTTCATTTTCATTTATTTTTACCACTTTCGAACAATAAACAATAAAATAATAACAATAAAAATTAAACTCAAATATAACACGATGATACCTTCTTTCTTTTATATTCGTCATTACGCGCTTTATCGAGCTTTATTTTCTTTATATCTCGATATCTCCGTTCTCTTTCAGCCGCCATTAATTTTGTTGTTTTACTTTTGAAAATTAAAAAATAAAATCAAAAATAAGCATTTTAAGCTATAAAGCAATATATTTCAAAAGTGATGCTTATGAAATATTTGCCTATTTTTCAAATTAACAAATTATAAAAAAATGAGTTGAAACCATGTAAACCATGATTGTCAACTTTAATTTTTTACATTTAATATATTCACTTTTAAAAAAATTCGCGTGATGCTCAAGAAATTTTATCGCGCCCTTGCCAGGTGTTCACAAAAACTAAGTAAAATCATACTTTTTTTAATAGATTTTTTCTTCGCTTTTTCACTGTTGTAATAATTAAAGTTTGTACTTTCCTTACGTTATTTACTTCATTTAAATGCAAATTAAAAACTAGTAATATTACTTGATTTATAAAAAAGTGACGCTCAATGCAAATTGTGGGGACAACATTTCTTTGCAATGCCAAATTCGCACTAATTAAATTTTGACGAATATAACAAAACAAAACACAAGAAAGAAACGCAATAATTCGAAAACTGTTATTAAATGTTGCATATTTACTTTTTACTTGATTTTATTTTATTTTGTTTCCTAAAAATTCTAACGGGGGACACATGCCTTTGTATGGAAGCAGTCAGAGGGAGAAACAAAACGCCATTCTGAATAAACAAAAAAACAAACATACAAATTTGAGAATTGCGTATTTTTGTTACATATTCCTCGCTGATCACTCTCATATTTTTGTTTTTGATTTGTTTACCTAAAATAGTAGTGGGGACACAAAAATTGCGTTTTTTTTTAAATTGACCCATATAAAATTAAAGGAAACTGTAATTTAAAATAACTGAAAATTTACTTAAAACCCAATCTACTTATTTTCATTTCATTTTAACAAAAATTTCATTTAATTTTAAATGTTAAAATAGCAGACTTAACTATCAAAAGAACAAGTCATGACTTCCGTGAAAATAAATGATTTTTCCTTTGTTTATTCTATTTTTACTATCAAAAATTCAACTGTGAATTCCGTAAAAACAATATATGTAATTTAACCAACAAAAAATTGTTGCGTGTAGTTACAAAAACAAACAGTTCCTATGTTAAAATTCACATAATAATTCTCGAACAGTCAATGTTAATTTTAATAGAAGATATTTAGAGATATTTTACGGAAGCTATGACTTTATATGGACCGACCCTTAGAAAATTAGTTCAAGTTATTTTCAGTTATTTTACGTATTTTAGTTAAATACATAAAATAACTAAAATACATAAAATAACTGAAAATTCTTTTGATTTTACGGAATTTGTGGAAAATTTTCGATAGTAAAAATAGTAGAAACAAATAAAAAAATCATTTATTTTTACAGAATTTATGGTTAATTTTTTTACAGTAAAAAAAATAAATAAAGGAAAAATCTTTTATTTTTACGGAACTCGACGCTAGTTTTTTTTTTTTGTGAGTTGAAATAATCGAATTGAAGGAAGAATCAGTTCTTTTGTACGAATCTGGTGATTAGTTTTTTTGCCCTTTACAATAGACTTCAAATGTACTTTAAGAAAATTTTGTATGAAAATTTTGTCTAAAAGCACACTTCAAACCTACTTTATTTTTTATGAATACGGCAGTAAAGTTTTAAAAATTGCTTAAAATATTCAGAAATAAATAAGTATTATTTTTTTTGTATAAAATAAAATTAGTCTTTATATGCACATATTATTTAATATTATTATTTAACCCATTTTTGCACGAATTATTTTTTTTTATTCTTAAATATGAAAACTAATTTATTTTTCCTTCTCAATGTCTATACGTCTAATTAATAGCTTTTGAAAGAATTAAAAAATTGTAAAAAGGGTAATCACACCCCGGGCTCAAAGAAACATTGAAGTGAGCAAACTAAAACACTGAACATTCCAAATCCAAGTTGTGCCAATATTGGAATACCGGGAAAAATGGGTTAAACATTAATACTAATTGTTTATACGTTTATGATATGTAGGCATAATTTTCTTTTTAATATTTTAATTATGAAATATGTATTTGTTATTTTTAATACATAATCACCCCTATCGTGAAAAAAACCACATACAATTTGTTCCCTTTTATTTTTTTAATATTGAATTTTAATAGGAAAAATGCGAAAAGGGAACAAATTTCATGTGGAATTTTTATTCACGATAGGGGTGAATACTTAACTATGCTGCTACAATGGGGCACAAAAAAGATATTTTTTCATTTAGTTGTTAAAACTTTTATTCCATTTCGTATACATAAATCAATTTATTTTTAGTTAGGAAACTAAATAAACGTGTATGGCTTTTGTGGTTCATAAAAGACAAATTTTAACTTGGTTTCTGATTTTTGTATTTGGTTTGTTACTAAAAGTACCAAAAAAGTACTTTTTTACATTTTATACATACAGTCTTTTATTTATTATTAGTTAGGAAACTAAATACACGTGTATGGCTTTTGTTGTTCATAAAAGACAAATTTTAACTTGGTTTCTGATTTTTGTATTTGGTTTGTTACTAAAAGTACCAAAAAAAAAGTACTTTTTTACAATTTATACATACAGTCTTTTATTTATTATTAGTTAGGAAACTAAATACACGTGTATGGCTTTTGTGGTTCATAAAAGACAAATTTTAACTTGGTTTCTGAGTTTTGTATTTGGTTTGTTACTAAAAGTACCAAAGTACTTTTTTACAATTTATACATACAGTCTTTTACAAAACTATATTTCAAGAGAAACTTATTTTTCGTTCGTATTTAAAAATATTTAATATTTGTTTAAAAACTATACATGACATTGCGTAAAAGGGGAAATCCCTCAAAAAAAAAAATTACTTTTTGTTTAGTTACTGTTGTATTTCAATTATCAGCATTACAAATTATGCGTATTATAAAAGCACTTTGAAACGATTACACTTCTGTTTAATTTTAATCAATAATTTCTTGAAAAACTTTTTCTTTTTGCTCCATTACAGTTTTACGTCGATTGCGCGAAGAGACTGTACTTCTCTGGATGATGGCCGTTTCAGGCATTGATTGGCTTGTCCGCAATTTTTTTTTTTGGTAAGTTTTCCCTTGTGCTTTGAATCATTGTCTTATTGAAATTGCCATATGACAAGAAAATTATAAACAGTCCTTGATATGTTTATTATTTTCACTCCAATAGCCGTAAGACAGAGCTAGTTTCAAATTCTTGATTAGTGGATATTCTAACATACCATGGACCATCGGAGCTAATGCGATTAATTTTTGTTTCGTAGCTCCAAAGCACGCTATTCCACTGATTAGCCGTCTAATTCAAATGAGATCTTGAATTTTGCCTTGGATATTAATGGATGATTTTTTCGGCTTTAGATATACGCCTTATCATACGTTCGTTGTGGGCTGATGTTAAATATAACGTCATATGTCTTTATTTGATAATTTTAATTTTAAACTAATTTTTTCCTATAGATTGTTTAGCATCTCGTAGTGAAATATTGCAAATACAAACACAAAATATCTTAAGCTCAAACAGGTTTTAAATAATAATGAAAGGGCCAAAAAAAAAAAATTCTAATAAATATTTTCAATTGATTTGTAAACTCCCTCGTAGACATAAAATATTGACCAATTTATTATGTTAATGAAATTGTTGATTTTTATTAATTAATTTGATATTTGAATATTTTTTGAGACTTTTTTTAATCAAAACTTTATGTGCCGAATTTTGTGACTTTTGCAAGAACTATAAGCGGATTTTATGGAGTGGGCCATATATAGGAGTCATTCATTGCTGTCGAGTTGGGAAACATTTAAACGGAATAAGGAAATATTTAAAACTAATTAAGGAAGTTTATCACAGCTTAAAGGCAGAATTAGTCTTTACTTTCTGTTCTGTTCCGAATCAGCTGACTTGATTCTGTTAAATAAAAAATGTGTAGAAGTAGTTACTTGTTACTTTCCGTGCCGTTGCGGACGAACCTGTCAAAAACAAAAATTAGCTAAGTAATTGTAAGTGACAGCACAAAACAGCTGACATCCGCACAACAACATAATTTTAAATTTCTTTGAATTTAATTAAGTTTTTGTATAAAAGTTATAAAAATATTAAAAAAATAAACGATGGATGACGAAAAACTCATTACTTTAGTCGAAAGTAATGACATATTCTACAATAAAAAAAACTTTGATTTGTATTTTTTGATTTATTTTCGCGGTATGTGTTGTCTGTTTACCTAAAACAGCTGATACGGAAAAACTAACTCGAAAAATTTAACAACAGAACGACACGCAACAGAAAGTAAAGACTAATGAAGCCTTAAGAAGCCGTGAATATTATGTTCACTTTGAACTACTTAAAAAGAAATACTTAGAGCAGAATATACACGATATGCAGTGGCCAATAAAACAAAAACAATCCGTATTTACTCAACTCAACGATAACCTTGGCGAGGGACCTTAAAACGTATTTATAAGGCCCGTATTATTTCCTAAGCCACATTTTACACGTTTTGGTATAGTCTCCAACAATTTTTCAATTAATTTATTTGGAATAGTCTCTCATACGTGCTGTACCCGTTCGTACAAATTTGTTGCAGTTGATCGCAATATTGTCCTAACCGTCGTTGCGATTAACCAAAAATTCTTAATCGTATTGTGGCAGGGACTTTTTGCTGGCCACTACATCTATTCTCTAAACCATTCATTTATGATTTTGGTAGTGGGCTTTAGGTCAACATTCAGCTTCATTCACATGATACACACGTAATAGACGCTCTTATGTACAAAATTATAGAAGATCAGATTGCAAAATACGTAGATAGTCTTCTTTCATCATTATGTATTTGATTCTTTGCAGTGGTGTTGAGGTTTCATGGTGTATTTTAATTTGATTTGTGTTGCATATTTGGCAAAAAGTCTTAGCAAAAAAGTAAGTCCGCTTTCACACACTTCAATTCTGACTCGTCAACGCAAGTATTTTTTGATGAGTAGGAAAAAGTGAATAAAAGAGGTACAAACTTGACGGTACTAGACAATTTTCTTATTTCCTTTTGTTTTTCTTTCATGCATGTTGATTTGCATTCAAAAGTACGAAAATTGAATTGACGTATGTGAATGAAATGGCAAGTTCTAAAGATAATTCAACAAAAACTGGCCAGCTAAAACTGAAGAGTGTGAAACAGGACTAAGTTATTAATTTTTGATTGAAAGCGGCAAAATTATAACGGATTACATTTGGGACATCCGGAACAAAAATAAGTACTTTTTCTAATTGTTTTGTGAGTAGTCTGGTCGATAATTTCCTATTACTTTTCACTTAGTTTGTAAGTAAAATTTTTGCTGGGTAGTTTAATTTTTATAACATAATAAGTGCATAAGGCACAAACATATACTCATTTGTGCTCCCCATTGTCCTCTATATAATTTAATTTAGCAATAATATTAATGGATCAATACGATAAATATAGAAAAACTTGTTTTTAATTAGAATATTTTGGAAAATTTTAAGAACTAAGAAGTTGTATGAATAGCACTGGTTTCGTCATATCTAAATAACTTTCGTGCAATTAGAAAAAGTTACAGTTTTTAGAAATGGGCATTATATGGGAGATATAACCTATTGTAGACCGATCATTCAAAAATTTAGTGTCATGATGTCTATATAAATATTATGTATGTTGAACTTTATCTCGATATAAATACTTTTAAAAGAGTTATGGAGCTTAAATTGAATTACGGAGAGGGTCTTATATGGGAGTTTCGACTAATTATGGACCGACCATAAGGTGTCATTATTTCTGTATAAAAGAAACTTATTTGTGTCAAATTTGAATACCAACATTTTTAAGAAATTTATGCTCGTTAAAGTGAATTTCGAAAGTAGGCCTTATATGGAAGCTACGACTAATTATGGACCGATCACAATAAAATAGCACCGTATTATTTTTATATATATGAAATATATTTTTGTTAAATATTATTTGGATACCAACATTTTCGAGAGAGTTATGCTCTTTAAAGTGATTTTCGGATGAGGGCCGTATATGGGAGCTACGACTAATTATAGACCGATCACAAGAAAATTGTACCGTATTGTTTATATACATATGAAATATATTTGTGTTAAATATTATTTGGATACCAATATTTTCGAGAGAGTTATGCTCTTTAAAGTGATTTTCGGAAGTGGGCCTTATATGGGAGCTACGACTAATTATAGAGCGATCTACACAGATGTGATTTACCAGGCATTTGTGATGAAATTTGTTGGGATACTTGCATAATTCCAACATTTATGATCAGTAAACCCCAATTTCGGCAGGACATTTGTATGGGGGTCAGGTGAAATAATGTACCAATTTCCACCAGTTGCAATCCCATCTGTCCAAATTTTATTGAAATATTTTCAAAAGTACGATCTGTACTCTGCGTAAAAGCTTTACATGAACAGCCAGCCAGACGGACGGACATCGCTAAATCGACTCAGGGAGTGATTCTGAGTCGATCGGTGTACTTTAAGGTGGGTGTTGGACCAATATTTCTGCGCGTTACAAACATCAGCACAAATTCAATATACCCTCCCCACTATGGTGGTGTAGGGTATAAAAACGATCCATTTTAAGCGAGAAAACAAAAGCAATGATTTAATCAGAAGAAAACAATCATGCACTATGTTTGCCGTTGGGATATCGCATTACAAAAATGATGTCTTCTGTAAGGATGAGAATAAGCACTGTGGCACCTAAAGAGCAAACGTAGTTCCAATTATCATAAGTCACATTGTACTGTTTGTATTACAGTAATTACTTAAAGAAATTATTCCATTACTAAATTCTAACAAATTTTTATGTAGCCTTCAATAATTTGCACAAACAAAATATGTCATTTAAGCCAAACGGGGCAAATTTATTTTCAAGAAAATTCTTTATCACTCTTTGTAGTGACTATTACGGGGACTCCATTACAGCACTTAAATTTTAGGCTTTTACAAATTTAGTTTTACTATATTTAACTTTATTGTAGTTAATTTGTTTAGAAAATACATACAAGGATATCACGGATTTTTTATATATATTCCATATTTTGTTTGCTTAATATACTTATTTATTTTTCAACACATGAGTCACACTTTAATGTTTCTGTTGCAGAAATTTCAAAATAAAAATAAATTATGCCATCATTTTAACGTCGTTTTGTTTCGCTGCCCTTTATTAATGTTTTTGTATGTGTTGTAAGATTTTGCAGGTTTTGTTTGTATTTAATTTAATTTTTTTTTTATTTCTCTTTCTCTTTTTCTCGTTTGCAGTAGTAATTGATTTTTGTTATTTTTATATTTATTACACTTTCACTTGATTTTTGTGGGTTTTTCGCTGGAATTTTTAAACTTTCTTTTTAAACACCAGAAAACAAAAAACAAAATGAAATATTTTAGTTTTATTTGCCATAAGAGAAGGAAAAACTTGTAGTAAGTACGTTTAAACGCTAGCACGTCTAAAAGTTGACTGAATTTATGAAGTTTTCCTTCGCCTGTCACATAGAATGTGGTTAATTGTTAAAATGTTTCTGTGTGTGTATGCAAATGTGTGAGTGCCCATAAGTATGCAATGAATACCACACTTACTTACGTGTGTACAAAATATAAACATGCATACTAAAACGTATACAATACTAGGTCAAGAGAAATTAAGAATATCTAATAGTTAAAAAAAATGTCTTCTTTTAGTTTGTCATAATTTTGCAAATAATGAAATAAACAGTTTTAAAAATACTTTTTAAACTGCCCTCATATGAGTACAAATTTCATGTTTTCACACCCACCCCTCTCATTGGAAATATACCAGAGCCAGCATATCTAAATTAAACCCGCCATAAAGTATGCTTTATATCAGTGATGCCCAAGGTAGTAGTATTGGTGAGAGTGACAAAATAACACTGGAAGAAAACAATTTGATATTCATTTTATTTAGTCGTCAGCAAGATTGGGACGAAAACACATGTGTGACGGGTGTTGTCATTTTTTTTTGTTTCTTTATTTAACAAAAGGGAAATGTAAAATTAATGTATGTACATATTTTAGTAATACTCTTGATGAATGTATTGATAGATATATGTACATATATATATATATAATACATACATATATAATTTATATGTGCGGACATCTGGATAGTTAGATATACATATTTTTAAATAAAAAGATTCTTCGAAGTGTTTATAAATTTTCCCTCAATTAATCAGTGTCCTATTTGCAATTAAAAAGTAATGAAATCTTCCATGTTGATACTCTTATTGCAATTACGCAGTAAAAGTATATTTCTCAAACTTATTGCGTGTTTTTAAATATATTTCCTTTCTGATTTCCCTTGTTTGGTCCAAAAATATTTTAATAATATTCATTTTCTATTATCTTGAATCATGAATAAGACACATAAGTTCTGCAAGTGTATTTTGTCTCTCCCACTCAACATGCTGACTTCCTATTGATTCATTGACGATCAAACAAAAGAGCGTAAGTATACGTGTGAGTTCAATTTGCTGATATCAGCCAGTACTGGGCATCTATGATGTAAAGACTAGTCCAAAGAGGAGTAGGAGTACTCCAAAACTACTCCAAATATATGAAAAAAAGGTGGTCGATTTAACATTGCGATGTCCTAGGATTGGACCATATAACCCATAGGAGTAGTCCCAAAACTACTCCATGCTTCTACTCCATGGAGTGCTCAAGAGGGTTAGTTTTAAAACTACTCCACATAACTACTCCATGAATTAATCACTAGAAATAGTCCCAAAACTACTCCATGGAGTAACTTCTCATTTTACCAACAACTCATTATTTTGTTGCTGTTGTTTTTGTTGTTGATACAGTTTACCTTTAACCTGACTCGAAGTATTAACTCATTTTATTTTTATTTGTTTCAATACACTCTGCGATTTAAGTTCTGCTGTTGAGAAATTAACCGACCTGGCTAAATTGGCGGTAGAACAAAGTATTGCCACAAAATCTTTAATATATTTAATTTAAAAACGTTTCAGGCTACATTATGAAAAATAATTGACTTTAAATAAGTTGTCTTTAGGCTTAAACGAGAAACTAAAGGAACATAAGCATAGCTAAGACTGCTATTGAATTGGATGGCAAAAAAATTGGGCATAAATATTTTTAGTATTGTTTTGAAATTATCTTCTTTTATAGATAATTCGAAAATAAAATAAAATTGTTATCTCTTTAATTTAATTAATATTATTTGTACAACCATTGTGACAAGGGTATGTGTAATTGTGTATTCCATATTAATGTATACACAGAAAAAAATCAAGAATTCCGCACTCAAATCAATCCGGAGCGGTGTCAATAGTAGGGTAAGTACGGATTTTCTTGAATCAAGTACAAAAAACTTCTCAAAGATTGATTTCAGTGTGTCCGAGATTGGATTAATCCTAAAATGCACTTGTTTCAAGAATTCAAAACTTGATTTTAGCTCGAATTTGTACTTGATATAATCCTAAAACAAGATTGAAGAGTGAAAAACAAATTTTTGCTCCGAGTCAGCGGTGGTCACCTGCAAAATATAAATTTTTTTGTCTTAATTTAAGTAAAATAAGTCTTAATTTTCGGTTTAAGAGTTATCTTCTTGATTTAAGAACAAATTAGACTTAAAGTAAGAATTTCTTACTCAATAAATCATAAAAAATGATTTTGAGAGCTTCTGAGACAGTAAGTTTAACTTTGCTCATTTCTTCTCTGGGATTGATTTAAGATTTTTTTTCTTAATTGAAGTAAAATAAGTCTTAATTTTCGTTTTAAGATGTATCTTCTTGGTTTAAGAACAAATTGGACTTAATTTAAGAGTTTTTTACTTAAATCAAGAACACTATTCTTGTTTTAAGAAAATCTGCGCTTGATTTGTCAAATAAATCCCGATTTGTACTTATTTTAAATATGAACTAGTAAAAACGTACTTGAAAATTTCAGGCTTAAACTGCGCAAAATAAACTTAATTTTAGAATGCCATTTTTCTTTCTGTGTACTGATTGAATAAGAATTACTTTCATAGCCAATTTAATGATGCCCATCTGAGTAGGTGTTCATATAAACCTTGTCAGCAAATTAAAGTACTTGTGTTGTATTGTATTGTGGCAACGATTTTTTACAAACGTATTTCATAAAGATCAAAATGAACTTTTTCAATGATTCAAAAACAGGCAATTCATAACAGTGTAATTCATACCAGCAACAAGCAATTAAATTAAACCTTATGTCAATATTCAGTAAAAAAGAACGACCATTAGTTTCGTCGGACGAGGTTCCACTGCTCCTGCTATGACCCAAAGGTGGGCATCACATCCTGCAATATTTAAAATACATTGAAATTGTCTTCTGATATGGGGTTGCTTTAAAAGAGAAATTGAAAAATTGAGTTTATATGTAATTAATTATTATTAAATATTTATAGTCCTCTCTTGGTTGCGTGTCTTCAAGTTGACCTTTAATAAAATTGCGTAAGTCTTCGCTTATTGGTTCCGGAATAATCTCTTCAACAATTTTGTGATTTATAGAGTCGGAAAAACTAGACTTGTTAATAGAGTCCCACCTCTGCTGGAGTGTGGCGAAAATTTTTATTTGCAGTGATGTGGTTTGCTATTCAATATTAAATTGAAGATATTGGAAAATATCCAATTAAACGGCGGGATAAATTGAAATGATATTTGCAGAAATCACCTTAAAGACACAACTATAAAACCTAATTGAAATATACATTAATTATAATGAAAAAAGTATCACCATTTTTAAGGTACAAACTATAAAAATCGTGTAGTTTTAATTAAAAAAAATATTATATTATTTAATTGAAAATTGTTTTTCAATTAAAAATTTAATTGATATGATTAAAAGTTTAATTAAAAATCAATTAAGACTCAATTAAAAGTTTAATTAAAATTTGTTGGGCAATAATTTGTTCTGTGTAGCTTGATTTTTTTTCTGTTATTTTCTTTTGTGTTTCTCTCAACCACTAACCTTAACTGTTCTTATGTAAATCACTCTCTCAGTGATATAAAATAAAAAACAAATTTTTAATGGTAAATGGGGCCAATTAACCACTAAAGTTAAAGTGGACCTGTTATTTGTGGTCTCTGTTTATCACTTTAAAAAATTTCGTCCAGATCGGTCTACAATTGACCATGTGTACATTGCCGAAACTCACGTAAATTTTTTATAAACATCACCATTCACCTAAATCTTAAACAACATCAAGCTGATTTATCAGATATTTTAAGTTTCACCTGAAGCTTTTAATAAAAGTTAGAGGTTCACAATATTATATGCCTATTAGAAACTCATTTGATCTTATGTGAGTCGATCCCTAATCTACATATTGTTAATCTTTATTAGCCTCAACACTTAAATGTAACAGCGTAGCATTTAGTTCTATGTTTTGTAAAAACAATTGCCGCTGGTTTCTATTCTTAAGTTGAGTTTGAGTTTGTATTTAATTTGTAAATATCACAACAAAATGAAACTTTTAATTTATAATGTCGTTACATCTCATTATCTTTATTATTTGCCAAAATATAAGTCCTTGTCTTATATTTGATATAAAACGTATTATAGCTAGAAGAGGTTTGTCTTTCATACCAGTTTCCATGTTATAAATACTTCAACACATTTTTAAATTGCATAATAATGGATTTTCTCTGTAGTCAGTGAATGTTAAAGAATATACATATGTAGGTACATTAGGGTGACCCCAAAATAAACTTGCGGATGTTCCTGACTAATATGAAAATTTTATTTATTTTAAGACTACGTTTGTCAATTTTTTTGTCCTGAGATCAATATTTGGTGAGCTGGATCAAAGGATAAAAAGGTCCTTTTTAGATGTTTTTTGATTTTTTTCACATTTATTCCAAATGGTTTTTCCCGTTTTTTAGCTTATAAAATTTACGTTATTTTAATACCCATTACATTAACGAATTGAGTTAACAGTGATTGTCAGATACGGAAGAATTAAGGTTTAAAAAAAAAAAATTTATAAAAATTTAAATAGGTAGAATTTTAAAAAACGGGAAACCCCATTGGGTTAAATTGCATGATGTTTATAATCAAGAAATTTCAACTATTTATTTAAGTAAATTCTATGAAAAAATAAAAAAAAATAAAATTTTGTCTGAAATTTTCAAGATTTTTTGAATTTAAGTTTTTTGTTTTTAATTTTTGTTAAAACATTGAATGCGCTTCTCAAAGACCTTTCATATGATGCCAAATTTACATAAAGTTCCTTTGGAAGAAATGTGAAAAAAAATCAAAAAATCTCTAAAAAGTAACTTTTTATCCTTTGATCCAGCTCACCAAATATTGACCCCGGGACAAAAAAAAATTGAGAAACGTAGTCTTAAAATGAATCAAATTTTCATATTAGTCGGGAACAACGATACCTTATTTTATCTCCATACAAACGGGGCCACCCTAATGTACATATGTTATATAAAATTCCAGCTTATTTCAAATACTGGGTTATTTTGGCATTCGCTGTTGTTTTGTCTTTTGCTGTCTTTTAAAAGTTTAAAGCACATTAGACCGGTTCACAATAAAATTTACTGCGGTCGTCGTCTGCAAATAAAGTTTAAATGATATCAAAATTTCACATAAAGGTAGTTTCTTGGCAATAAAAATATATGAAATATCTAATTTCACACAACTTTCTTAAAATGCCAACAATTCCTATTGCTTCCTGGATGGAAATGTGCACTGTAAAAAATTAAACATTTTCATTGTCTTTGTAGGTGTATGTTCTATAACGTTTAATGCTAGAATTTCTATATTCTAAATTTGATCAAACTTTAGTTTTAGGAGGTAACAAAAAAATATAGTAAAAATATAGTTCGAGCCACTGTAATGTTTCTGTGCTTTTGGCGAGTTACATTTTTTATTCAGTATGAATAATATTAAATTGTGTCACATAAATCTGTAATACTCACACATGGAAATGACACATGTGAAATAGTGTTCACAATACAAACAAAACTAATTCATTCAGACCTTTTTTTAGGTCTAAAGTAAAAGTGTTACTTTATACTAAAACCTAATTCTTTCTAAACTTTTTAATTTTGTTTTCTTTTATGACTCCGTAATTTTAATAAAGATTAAACTTTTTTTTGGGCAAAACTTAAGTTGTTTTTCTTTTTAAAATTTTTGTTATAAAGCAAATATCAAAGGTCAGTGAAATAACTTTGCTGTTGAAATTACTAAAATAATGTAATTAGCTTAAAAAAAAAAACTTATTTGTGAACTTATCTATAAACTGTTTATAAGCTGTGAAAATTTTCAAACTAAATTAAAGCACAAAAAATAAATTTGTTTAAAAGTTTTAGCCAGGACATAATAATTAAAAACACATTAGGAAATGTAAAATGATTTTAACTTTATTTATTTAGTGATATAAAAAATTATTAGGTATTAGTTTTGTCTGGCAAAGAAATTCATTTGACAATTGATGTTTGTTGCAGTAATATTGTGCGTATGAGCATTATTTAATATTTACAAAATCAATCATACGCCACATAATTCATTGTTTTGCTTAGTGTGTGGTGAGACAGAGAAGACTGAAATGTTTTTTTGCTGTTTTTAATGCAACCTGGGCCCAAATCTCCGTATTCGTGATCGAATGAGCTATCGTATCGAAAAATGATTTCGATATCGAAATTATGATAAAATGTACTAAATTTCTTGCTCGATATCGAATGCCATAATCTCAAATAAGAAAATTTCGATCAATTTTAGTCGATATCGAATGCGGTAATTTGGCCTCTGAACTAGAACTGAATTAGAATTTTTTTTTTACGAGAGTAATGCAGAAAATGATTTAACAATTTGTTATGCTGTCTAGTAATCGTAAGAACTGAACTAAAACTGAACTAGAACTGAACTAGAATTAAACTGGAACTGAACTAGAACTAGAATTGGACGGGAACCTAAACTAAAAACGAATTATAACATGGGGCCAAACTACCGCATTCGTGATCGAAGTATCGAAAAATGATTTCGATATCAAAATTATGATAAAATGTACTAAATTTCTTGCTCGATATCGAATGCCATAATCTCAAATAAGAAAATTTCGATTAATTTTACTCGATATCGAATGCGGTGATTTGGCCCCTGCTGTTTTTTTTTTTGCTTCTTTTTTAATGTTGTGTTTGTTTTGCGATTTAGGGCATTTGTTTTGTTTAAACTTCATTTTGTTACTATTTTTTGGCAACTCCGTTTTCAGTTTTAAAACAATCAACTGAAATCATAGTAGGTTGTTAAAACTGAAATAAAAAGAAGCTAAGAATGCCGTAACAAAAGAATTAATAGAAATTTATTATTAAAAATGGTAAAAACCTATGAAGGAGTCTTCAAGATTGAAGAAAACTGGCTCTTTCGCAGTATATTTGGCTGCAAAGTAAGTAGCTCGAAAAAGTGTAATGTAGAACACCATATAAGCTGTGGTGAACACCAAGTTGCATCTTCTAAACAAGAAACCCGTCTACAGAAACTAATTACGGAATATCCAGTGGCTACAACTGCCACAACATTTCAAAAGGATTTTTCTAAAGCATTTTGGTGGCATCCAATATATTAATAAAAAAAAAAGTTAGTTGTCTGAGTTTTAAAAATTTTATTGAGATATATTCTCAAATGTCGGTTCCGTCTGAAACTTGCATTCGCCAGAAATACATATATAGAATTATATTGGGAATCTATACAAAAAATGCGTGAAGCAGCCAAAGAAAAATATATATGGATTTCTGTAGATAAAACCACGGACAGCGAACAGAGATATGTTGTAAATTTTATTTTTGGAGTCTTAGAAGTTTTGATAGACAATATATCTTATTTATTGAACATGCAAATACTTGAAACGGCAAATGGCTCATCTATTGCGGCATATTGTAATGATTCGCTACAAATATTGTGGCCTGATGGTAAAGTAGGAAAGACATTGAGTTAAGATTTTATATTAATTTTTTGTATTTAGGCAAAAATATGAAAAAGTGGTACTTGTAGTAACGGATGCAGCTGCATTAATGTTAAGTGGAATATCTTCTCTAAAGGCAATGTATCCGAAAATGCTTGATTTATCATGTTTTGCGCATGATAACCATCGACTAGCTGAATACATGCGAACAAACTTTGAAAAAGTCAATAAATTGATTTTCAGTGTTAAAAATATTTTCATAGTACGACTTTATGTTTTTAAAAAGATATGCTAAAAAAAATATGTTCACAGGCACCACGGAGAAAACAACTGTTTTGAAAAATGTATCCCAATGTGGAATTTCTACCCTCTCCATGCCCAACTCGTTGGGGTACTTGGTTAGAAGCGGCAATGTATACTACGTTGAACATCTTCAATATTCGTTTTAGAACTTGACAGTCAAGATGTCGATCCAATTGTGCAAGCCAAAAAAATATTTGAAAACTCCGAACTAAGTTGTGAACTTGCATTTCTAAAATACAATTTTGCAAATATTGTGGTTGCTATAAAAAAATTGCAAACTGCAGGATTATCAGTTTCAGACAGCACTAGCGCTATAACAACAGTTTTCAACGGACTATGCAAGATCGAGGACCAACAATATAAAAAGAAGTTTGAGACAATATTGAAACGAAATCCCGGATACCAGCAATTCTTGGAAATAAAATATATTTTAGAGTCTGGTACCCTTCTAAAAGATGAATATGTGAAAAATTTGTCTTCGAATGAAATTCTCAAATTTAAATTTGCACCGATGTTGAAAGAAGCTTCTCTTTAAACAAAACTCTTTTAAAAGATCGACGTAGAAAACTAAAAATTTAAAATAAAAAAGCAAACATGATAGTACATGTGTAATTAGAATAAAACATTTTTAAGTGCTTGTTTTGCTGTTTTATCAATTTTCATTTGCTTTTTTATAGTTTCTTTACTGCTGTTTAGGTATTTAATATTGCTTGTTTCTGTTTTCTCTGGTGATGGACAAATAATTTGCAACTCTCTTACGGATTTCTTTTACTTGCACAAATGGTAGAAAAAGAAATTTTTGTTAGGTATCAAAATCATCTCAGTATATCATGAGATTCATCTATAGAAATTCAGTTCACAAAAGATTTTTAGAAAAAAAATACTGCTAAATTAGTGTTTACAAGGTCTTAGCATACCAGAAAGCTATATAAATCTCTAGAGATGTTCCAACCGTTTGTCTGTTCAAAAAAAAATTGCTAGCATTCTATAACGTTTAAAGCAGAGATCGAAGATAACTGGTCCACTTTAATTTTAATGACTCAAAGTCACTATTGATCATTTAGAAAACGTTTTGCTTTCATGCCACTGAGAGAAAGATTTATATAAAAACATTTTAGATTAGTGGTGGAGAGAAACTGAAAAGAAACAAAAAAACAGAAATAATCAAGACGAGTTATTCATAATTTAATTTTTGTCGTAAAGGTCTGGCTTTTGAGCAATATCGAAAATGCTTCAGTTCAGACACGACATATTACAAATTGTTAAAAATACATTATAGTTTGTCAACAAAAGAGAAATAATTTTAACTGTTATTGAATCAACCACAATTGAAATAGTTTGTGAAATAATCTGATGGGTTACAGATTATTTTAAATCTTCCTTTGTGTGGGATTTAGGAAGATTATAATTTTAATTACTCCAATAGTAATTAGAATTATATAGGGTTGAAATGAAAACGTTATAAATTTGATATTTATTTAAGTATGTATGTACCTTTGATTTTGGTTCACAGTTGTTGCGGTAATTATAATTTGTATATGTATATACTTCAATGTAAATATATAAGTATGTGTATAAATACTTGAAATTTGAGTTGAGTGTGTAATAAGGATACCGAACTTGATGTTGTCCAGCCTGTTGCTAAGTGACAAGTGACTATTTTTCATGGTATATTTTAGTTTTAATATTTTCTATTAGCAAAAATTAATGGGAAGTTTGGAACTTTTCCGCTACAATTAAAAGGAAATTTGGAACTTCTCCGTTACCATGTTGCTAGCAACATCAATTTCGTTATTAACTTAAGGTAGTACATATTTTTATGTTAACAATTCATATACATATAATTCATTAGATATTAAGTTAAATAAATAGTACATTTGAAATTCATAAATGAGAATGCAATTCATAATGATAATTACAGATTTTAAGCTTAATAATACTACAATTTTTCAATTCTTAATTCAAATTCAATTATAAATTCCATTTAATAAGTTTATTGTCTAAACCTGAGTTTAGACAGTTTGTCTTTCACCAAGGCTTAAAAAATCCACAAAAACTAATAAAAGTGAAACAAAAATCATTTTATAATAATTAGTTTTGATTGATTATTATTTTGATTTTTTATTTATATGGCCGAGTTATTTTTGGTCTTTGGTTTGAAGTTGTAACATCCATAACCAGGCATTTACACATGCAAGTGCAAGTTCGAAAAAGTCAATACATTCACACTTTTTTACTAATACACTCACATTTTTTTCACTTGCAGAGCTACTCCTGTTTTTCGAATAAGCACTCGCATGTAAGTACTTGCATGTGTAAAGGCAGGGTAACCATACCCAGCATACCATTCTAAGGGCGCTCCGAAAAAGGAGTCAGAAAAGAGTCCAACAAAAGTGGATTTTCGGCACGAAAGAAAAATTTGCTTGTTACTGTCCTGAGTCGGCACGCAGTATGACTCAGAAATTCCACTTAATTATGTACACACACGTTGTTATCCTCTTATTTGTGCTTTAAACAAAAAAAAAAAACACAGCTGTACCACACAAGAATGATCAAAACAAGATTACACAGAGCCCAAAAAAACCCCCCTATAAAAAACCCTTTTCTGACATTATCTAAGAGCTCTTTCTGACGGACCATTTTCGAACGTAATGACCCTCTTTTCTGAAGGTTTTCGGAGCAATTCTGATTGTTTTTTGGGCTCATAAAGAGCGTTAACGCTCCGAAAAAGTTGTCAGAAAAGACTCTTTTCGGACTCATATGGCTTGCTGGGTAGTTTCATAGGTGTGTGTGTATTGCAATGAATAGTGCAGCTTTAAAATCTGTTTTATATTTTCCAAATATTGTTGCTCTTAAGGTGGATTCACCCATTTCTTCTTAACAAAAAATTTTTCCAGAGAAACATTTTTTTTACTGAGATTTTTTTGCAGCACGATTCACCCATTTCGTACGATTTTTCTGAATAATCAAAGCTGCCATATGTAAACAAAATCTATTGGTTTTACAAGTGCGGCCACTGACTTATTTTGTTTTGGGTTTTAAGTGTCAAAATATAAACATTAAATGATTTTAAAATATTGTGATTTCAAAATCACAGATATAAATTCAAAATTAATGAAAACAGAAAGTTGATTTTGCTGATGGCCATGGAAATATATAAAGCATTGTTATTTGTATGAAAAAATGCAACCTAATTCATTTTTGTCCAGAAAATATATAAAAATAAACCAATTCAAGTTCGTAAAAAATACTTTCTCTCTCTCAAAAAGAGAGACGTCAAACTTTATATAAAAAGAAATTGTTCGAATAAAATTTTTGTTAAGAACAAATGGGTGAAGCCACCTTTAATCAAAATGTTCTAATAGCCATATAGTACATATACTTCGTTGCATAACTATAAATAGTTTGAACAATTTTTTAAAATTTATTTAACAAAACAAATTTTTATTATTTATTTATCTCCTATAAATGTTTACAGAAATTAATACGTGTTTCATAACTATAAATACAGTGAAATTAAAATAACTTAAAAGAGCAATATTTACAAAAAAAATCTTCTATTTTGAATCAACTCAAACTATACATTTATATATTCTTACATCTTCAAGTATAGAGCTATAACAGCTTCTTTTTATACATAAATATAAATATGTGATATTCGTTTTTTAAGAGATCAGGTTGTTCACTACCCTTAATTGTGAAACTTCGAAATCCGAAAACGAAATGCCGATATGTCCACTGAATTGAAAATTTAAAGTTGAATAATAAGTTGAATATGCATAAATATGACGGCTTTATATTCCCCAAATGTTCTCAACGGGGTTCTTATCTAGAGAACAGACAGGCCATTCAAGTACATTGTGTTGTCTTGTAAATTTGTATAATCAAAAGTATTACTTTTTGTGCTTGATAAGGACAAATAAAGATATCCAAGCAATCAAATAGCCGCCTCCGAGATTTGTTTTTTTTAAGTAGGTCTCTAAAATAGCTGTTAAAACTATCTGGATCAAGATTAAATTTTTTCTTATTGCAAAAAATCACCTTAAAGTAATAATACATGTTTAAATAATGCAACTATGGACAACAATTATGGGCTTATCTGTTTCCAGTTAGTTGTTAAGTTACTTTTAGGGAATTTAAGGCTAACAGCTTTGTGCCGAAGTAATAATAGCCCTGACACGGACAAGAGCTTTTGCCGTGTAATAGTCATGAAACTCAAAGTTGAACTTTTTTATAATCACTACTCTCGGCGTTTTTTTTTAGCAAATTGTTAAAATTTGCATTACAAGCAAAAAACAATGATATGTGTTCTGGAAAGTATCGATTTGAAAATCAAGAAATATTTTATTTTAATATTAAGAAAAGGAATTCAATTTATTTTTATAACAAATTTGGCGAAATTTTAATTTGCCTTGTGTAGAAAAACACCACTTAAAATAATATCACCACTCTAATAACTATCATGTGTGTTGTCTGCTTCGTGATCATCCAAATAAGAGAGAGCGATGCAAATATTTTATAAAATGCATCAGCTAAATTGCAGTTTACTTGAGTGCATTCGAAACGAAAACAACAAATATCATTGCTTTAGTACTAAAATATAACAAAAAAAAAACAGCTAAAGCAATGGGTGGTTTTCGTTATAAAAAAAAGTGCAGCAAAACCAAAACAACAACGATAGCGGTAACTAAACTGGCATTTGTCTGTTTGTCTATTTTTACAAGCGGTGACAAAGAGTGTAAATGAATGCAGTTAAATTCTGTTTAACGCAGCGATCGTTTTGTTACACTGTAGCACAAAAGTGATTGTATGTACGTTTGTTCAAAAATTAACATGAATAAACATGTTAATATTTATAATTAAATTTTAACATATAGCAACACACAAATGCATTAGAATGATGTTTTATGAAAAGTGGATTGGTGAAAGAATGTTTTCGCCAACAATATGTTTATTTTTTAGTTAGTAAAAGCTAAAAAAAATATAAACGCATAATTTCTATCTCAAACTAATGAAGTGGTCTCGGAAATTTTGAATAAAAATATATCATTGTTTTACACATTGTAAAAATTATTTATAACTTTACAACAAAAGGTAGTAAACATCAAATTAAATTATATTAATGCAACACCATGTACACAGAAAAAAAACTCATGTTTTTTTTCAATTAAACCTTTAATTGATTTTAAAATTATTTTCAATTAAAATTTTAATTGATTCAATTACTTTTTCGAATTTTTCTGACATTTTCAATTAAATATCAACATTTTTTAAATTGATACTATCATTTTCTTTACAAGACCGATTTCAATTAAATTTTTAATTGCTTACACAAATATTTTAATTGTAAGTCATTTTTATTTTTTTCTGTGTATGTTGACACTTTAACATATCTGAACATTGTAACATTATAATATACAATGGCTCACAGATTATTTTATGCAGTATATTTTTTTTAAAGCTCCAAAACTAACAAGAACTTAAAAAACAAATTGGTAAAAGAAAAAATTTTTTTATTGTAAATTAAAAATACATTTAATAATAAGAGGAAAAAAATTGTAATTAAATGTATTTTTAATTTACAATATAATAATTTAGGCCCAAGTAGCTTATACGAAAACAGATACCAAATACAACAAATTACAACATATTGGCCAAAAATAAATAAATAAGATTTAAAAAAATTTATAGTCTAACAAAAAATAAATAATTTATTACAGAAATATACATATTAAAATACAAAAAAATGTCGATTTTTCTGCGGCACAGCTTATTTTACACAGGTGAGTATGAATTTTGAAAGCTTTAAATTAAACTGTCAATTAAACGATTTAATATTTAGTGTAATCGCGCCCTTATTAGCTGCAACAGATTTAAGGTGATTTGACATAAATGCGACCAGTTTTTTGATTAGTAGCGCTTTTTTAAATCGTTTTTATTAGAAATTTATGCTGATTACTAAAATTGACCACAAATTCTCATTAACATTAAGATCCGGCGACTGTGGGGGCGGTGTCATCAACTGTGGCCAGTTATATATGAGTCACGTTTGCACAATACCCGATTTGTGCTTTGTATCGTTATCCTAATGAAATCACAAATCTGATCTTATAATCAGTATCTGAAGCTACTTAAACTTGTCCATGATTGTTTCAACAAATGTTGAATTCCCACTACCAGCAGCTAACATACAGGCCCAAACGATAACACTGCTACCACCATGCTTCACTGTTGTTTTTAGGGTTTCTTTGTTGAGTTCTATATTTGGTTTTCTCCAAACATACTACATGCCATCTGCACCTAATATCTTAAACTTAGATTCATTGGAAAAGAAAACTGAACTCAAAAGTGCAAATTCTTTGCGAACATGTTCTTTCACGACAAACAGTTTCAACGCAACATTGTTTGTCCAGGTCAGCTTTAACTTCGGTGGCCAGCTGTAAAGCTGATAGCCTTGGATTTGCCCTTAATTTTTCTTAAAATGTGTCGCTCATCATGCTCATTGAAAAATTTTTTTGATGCCATTCTGCCTTTTTTATGGACCCGTGGCTGAAGCTTACTTACTTACTTACTTACTTACTTACTTACTTACTTACTTACTTACTTACTTACTTACTTACTTACTTACTTACTTACTTACTTACTTACTTACTTACTTACTTACTTACTTACTTACTTACTTACTTACTTACTTACTTACTTACTTACTTACTTACTTACTTACTTACTTACTTACTTACTTACTTACTTACTTACTTACTTACTTACTTACTTACTTACTTACTTACTTACTTACTTACTTACTTACTTACTTACTTACTTACTTACTTACTTACTTACTTACTTACTTACTTACTTACTTACTTACTTACTTACTTACTTACTTACTTACTTACTTACTTACTTACTTACTTACTTACTTACTTACTTACTTACTTACTTACTTACTTACTTACTTACTTACTTACTTACTTACTTACTTACTTACTTACTTACTTACTTACTTACTTACTTACTTACTTACTTACTTACTTACTTACTTACTTACTTACTTACTTACTTACTTACTTACTTACTTACTTACTTACTTACTTACTTACTTACTTACTTACTTACTTACTTACTTACTTACTTACTTACTTACTTACTTACTTACTTACTTACTTACTTACTTACTTACTTACTTACTTACTTACTTACTTACTTACTTACTTACTTACTTACTTACTTACTTACTTACTTACTTACTTACTTACTTACTTACTTACTTACTTACTTACTTACTTACTTACTTACTTACTTACTTACTTACTTACTTACTTACTTACTTACTTACTTACTTACTTACTTACTTACTTACTTACTTACTTACTTACTTACTTACTTACTTACTTACTTACTTACTTACTTACTTACTTACTTACTTACTTACTTACTTACTTACTTACTTACTTACTTACTTACTTACTTACTTACTTACTTACTTACTTACTTACTTACTTACTTACTTACTTACTTACTTACTTACTTACTTACTTACTTACTTACTTACTTACTTACTTACTTACTTACTTACTTACTTACTTACTTACTTACTTACTTACTTACTTACTTACTTACTTACTTACTTACTTACTTACTTACTTACTTACTTACTTACTTACTTACTTACTTACTTACTTACTTACTTACTTACTTACTTACTTACTTACTTACTTACTTACTTACTTACTTACTTACTTACTTACTTACTTACTTACTTACTTACTTACTTACTTACTTACTTACTTACTTACTTACTTACTTACTTACTTACTTACTTACTTACTTACTTACTTACTTACTTACTTACTTACTTACTTACTTACTTACTTACTTACTTACTTACTTACTTACTTACTTACTTACTTACTTACTTACTTACTTACTTACTTACTTACTTACTTACTTACTTACTTACTTACTTACTTACTTACTTACTTACTTACTTACTTACTTACTTACTTACTTACTTACTTACTTACTTACTTACTTACTTACTTACTTACTTACTTACTTACTTACTTACTTACTTACTTACTTACTTACTTACTTACTTACTTACTTACTTACTTACTTACTTACTTACTTACTTACTTACTTACTTACTTACTTACTTACTTACTTACTTACTTACTTACTTACTTACTTACTTACTTACTTACTTACTTACTTACTTACTTACTTACTTACTTACTTACTTACTTACTTACTTACTTACTTACTTACTTACTTACTTACTTACTTACTTACTTACTTACCTTACCTTTACGCATGCAAGTGCTCTGTTACGTACACAGCACGTATATACGAAAACTTATTCCAAAAACTTGAGTAGCTCTGCAATTGAAAAAATGTGAGTGTATTAGTAGAAAGTGTGAATGTATTGACTTTTTCGAACTTGCACTTGCACGTGTAAATGCCGGGTTAACTGGCCTTTTATAACAACCCTTGTGGGTCATTGGCCGAACTTAAAGTAGTTTTCCCGGCGCTTCGGTCTTCTGTGCTTCTTCTAACATTAAGTTGGAAAATGGCTTCCTGGACTTGATCCTTCCAAAATAATTTCGGTCGTCCCCTTTTTCACCTGCCTACAGGTTCATATTCGAACACCTTTTTTGCTGGAGAATCTTAATTCATTTGCACAACATGTCCTAGCCAATGTTGGCGTACAGTTCATATACACAGCTTTAGGTTCGTACGATATCGCTATTCTCTACTTACGCATATTGGTCCATATATCTTGCGAAGAAATTTCTCTCGAACACACCAAGCGCCGCCTTATCTTGTTGAGTAAGCACCCATGCCTCTGCGCCATATATTAACACAGGTACGATAAGCGGCATGTAGAGTTTAAGCTTTATCTGCCGCGAGAGGGCTCTAATCTTAAATTGTTTGACGTTACAAAATCGGACTCACAATTCGGCAGAATTGAGCTATCGGTATAATAGATATTGACTGCATAAAATAAGCGGTGACATGAAAAAACGAGCATTTTTTGTTTTGTTTTTAATTTTAGTATATTAAAATTTTTATTTTTGCAATAACTGTTTTTTGTTTGTTAAGGTACGGTCATATTTGGCAAATATTTGTCGAAAAAAACGTAACCACTAAATAACATATATTTGAACTCATTTATTTATTAAAAAAAAACTTTTCTTATTTAGACACAACGAATATTTAGTTTTTAGTTTCAATTTTTTTGATGCTGTTTGATCTTGCAAAACTTTTGCAAGAGTAATGATAAAACAAAAAATTCTAAGAACTGGTTTCTTGCTAGTAGTATAAATTTAGAATATTGTGCCTTTCCTTGAAAACAATAAAGTTCATGTCTTCGAATTTTTCTAAGAATTTTTTGTTTTTATCATCATCCCTAATGTCTTTGAGTTTAGGTCTTTGTATTCAGAACAAGTAAATTATGTGTTGAAACAATAAAAAAAATTATAGTGATGTCCAAAAACATGCATTTATTAGTGAAATTCAGTACAAGGTCCATACGGACCTATTCACACGTCCGCGTCCAAAAGAAGCGCAACAAAATGCTCTTGGAATACAGAGTAACTTTGGGGGGGGGGGGGGGGGGGGGTTGTAGTGGCCGAAGTAGGAGTCATTTCAGTTTAAAAAAGGCAAAAAGGTCCCTAGGGACCTTCTCACTCATCGGAGGGTTAAGTAACATTATATAACACACATACATATGTCTAATAAATTCATTCAAAATCTCATTCAAAGTCTCATAATTCTCACAAACCACCTGCATACGTGCATAAAATTCGTGTCATTGACAGCCTTAAGATACTACTTTGCTTTGCATTTATCTTCATTAAAACTTTTCATTGGAAAAAAATCGAATCTTTTATCACACATGTGTATATATACATATGTATGTATATACACACAAATAAAAGTGTTTTTTGATTAACTGCGTAATATATTAAATTGTAAACCTAATTACATCACTTTTACTAAGTATCAGTTTAAAACAACCTTCAACAGATGTCAACTTCAATCCGCTGGGATTGAGGGTTTTTATAAAATAACTTTGGTCTGTTTTTTTTTTTTTGTTTTGTTTCTTTCTGCACACACAGTCATTCATTTATTCATTCATTTAATATTAGTCTATAAACAAAACCAAACAAAACAGCCATTATTCATTTTATAATGAGTTGAGAAAAAAATTACAAAAAAAACATTTCCATAAAATTACGCAAAAAAAATAAAAACAATCACATGCAAGCACATGCATACACATGCAGCCACAGACATATTACAATAAAAGTCTCATATGAATATTTATTCTTTAAATATATACAAACATTAGGATGGCCATAAAATGTCTATTGGAAATGAACAAAATCTAGCTTTAGCAATTGGTGTTGAGGTTCAAAGGAAAAACCAATTACACTTTTCAAATTTATACGGATGTTTCAGCATTTTTGCAAAAGAACGCCATGCAGTTGAGTTGAAAAATAGATATGTATTGATATAATGTTAAGTCGTGTTTGTGAGCCTTCGCCATTTTTACTGTGAGGGTGCTGTAGCTTAATTGGTTAGCGCATTTGATCATTAAGCATGAGTTGGTATTTGCAGCCCATGTTTGATTCCTAGCCGCTGCCACTCAAACAACATCAGTTTCTGATAATTATTAGTTTCCTTTCTATCCATCATAACTAATATTTATCACAGCGCCCTCCTTCGGTGGTATAGCATTGAAACGCCACCGAAGTAAAATATTTCAATAAAGGCTACAAAATCAAGCTTTCAAAAATAATGCTCCTACTCACCACCAGAGGCGCTGCAATGGTGCACTAAAAACAAACATAATGCGCAATTGCAGAGTTGTGATATAAAAGCCATCTTCCTTCACCATCTTTACTTCTTCAATATATCCCCTTTCCAAAGAAGTTAGCGCAATTATATATAGGCATATTGATTGCCTGAGTGTTACTTCTCTATTTTAAATAAGTTACATCACTTGAAAGTTGACTGTGCTCGTGCAAAATGGTTTCTAGTGCTTTCAATAGCAACAAGTATGTACCATTATTTCTATTTATTTTTATATACAGTTCAATCATGAAATGAAATTCCGCGGTACTTTTTCCCCTTTTCCCATTTTTCCTATACAAATTCAATGTTAAAAAAATAAGAAGGGAAAAAATTCCCGCGTATTTTTTATTCATAATTGGGTCGATAATTTTGCAATTAATAATTAACTATTTGAATTTATTTACGAATTTTCATATAATAAATTAAGTTTTTATCAAACTTGTGTGTTTTATTCAAAATCCCTTTAATGGACTGGCGTTTCTCTAACAGTTGCTTCAAAACTCTATGTAGTTCGAATTTGTAATTCTTTAATTGCCAACATAAAAGAATATCTGGAAATTGTATAAATGGAGTTCTTTCCATTCACGCCATTTGAGGTTCCTTTAAATTATAGTTAGTTTTTAAAAAACATTTTTATTTTTTAATATAATCTCCTGAAACTTCAACACACTTAGTCCAACGCTTATCTAACAATTCTATCCCCTGATTAAAATAGTTTTACTCGGGGCCTTCAAAATAGTGATTTACAACTGTAATTGCATCTTCATTTGAGTTAAAACGCTTGCCAGCTAGGATTTTGTTTGAGATTTGGGAACAGGTAAAGGTCACTGGGAGCTAAATCAGGAGAATATCGTACTTTAACAGGTTGATTTAAGCAATTGTTAAAACACTCTTTTGCGCTGGGACGTTGTCTTAATGAAAAATTCTTTTTTGGGTTATAAGAAATTTAATTGATCCAAAATGTAGCAATAGTACTTTGAATTTATTGTTTTACCCATCTGCAGATAGTCAATCAATAAAATAGCTTTTGAAGTTCCAAAAAACCGTTGTCATAACCTGACCAGCCGATTGAATTGGTTTTGCCTTCTTTGGGGCACTTCCTCCTGCTTCAGTCTCTGGAGTTTAGTGGTGGATCCATGTCTCATTAACAGTTATGAAACGACGCTTAAAATCCATTTTATTTTTCTTAAAACGATACAAACAAGCTTGAGAAATTTGCATTCTTATGCGTTTTGGTCGACTGTTAACATATCCGGCACCCATCTCGCAGAAAGCTTTTTCATCTGCAGTTCTTCATGCAAAATTAAATGGCCTCGAACATTTGAGATGGCCATGATATTGGCTATTTCACGCACTTTTATTCGTTGATCATTTAATACCATATCATGCACTTTGGCTACAATTTCTGTTGTTGTTTTTGGACATCCAATACGTGGTTTATACTTCACTCTTTTTGTTCTAGGCTAAGAAGTTTCCGAATCGCCCTCGTATACATATGTGTGTATTTCAAAAGTTATCAAAACTACTTTTTTGTGAAAAATTATGTAAAATCAAAAATTCTATGTAATCTACTTGTACTAGTCACATATTAATAACACACATCTTTTCTCTAGCAATTGTCCACATTGACATTTTGTTAACATTTTCTGACTCCACCATGTTATTAACCCTTTACTGGTGCTTTGCAATTTCGCTAAATGTGAACAGCTCTAAAGAAAACCTGCAGAACTGCTGTCTAATACCAGTAATGATTTCGTTACATGTTTATTTGCTTTTTCACCGGATTACTATACAGACATAGACACCATATACGTTAAATATCCTTCGTGAAATAATGTAGCGTCTTATTGGATCTGTCAATTGCATAGGGTATATTTGAAGAATGATATAAATAAAGATTCTTGTTGTTAACTATAGAAGTTTCTAATAATTCTTCATTTACCATATGTGGTAAAAATAGTCCCCGTAAAACGCTCCGTTAACATGTATATCTCCTACATAAATAAACATAGAATGCATCTGGCTCAGATCAATAAAGACTAGAAATCTTTTTGGTACTTTTTTGAAATTCGAATTCCTATGGCCCAAAAATTTTATTCTTCTTTTGGTACTTTTTTATCAAAGTGTATTTTCTCACTAAAAATTCCATGAACTATTATTTTCAAATAGTACGTCTTACGGTTAATTAATAGGTACTGTTTTTTAAATTACTTTTTCACGGGTGACAAAAACGGGACAAAAACGGTGTAAAAATGGAAATTTGATACTATTTATTCAATTTGCAAATAAAAAAAAAGATAAAATATTCTTCCATCCACACAAAAAAGAATCCAGAACATGCTATTCATGTAAAAAGGGCCAAAGGGCCAAATTTCAGTACACTTATATTGGTACTTTTTTGAAATTCATTTCTACTATTCTGTTCTCGCAAACTATGCACTTGATCATGTTATTATCTTCGACAAAGTTGTTGTTCATGAGCTCGGGAAGGCTTCTGAGTTGGTACGACCACTCCTACTTTAACGCCTACTTTTTTAAATTGATTAATTGCTTCTGCATGGCTTTCTTCAGATTTATTTCAAACAAGTTGTATACACATCTTATTGAAGGCGAGGTAAAAAATAAAAATGTTATGTGACACGCCCACTTTCATGCCCCATCTCAAAAAATAAATGTTTGTATGTATGCCCTTTATAGTATCGTAAACTCTATTTGATCATGTTATTATCTTCGGCAAAGTTGTTGTGCATGAGTCCGGGAATGTTTCTGAGTTGGTACGACCACTCCTACTTTAACGCCTACTTTTTGAAATTGATTAATTGCTTCTGCATGGCTTTCTACAGATTTATTTCAAACAAGTTGTATACACATCTACTGAAGGCGAGGTAAAAAAATAAAAATATTATGTGCCACGCCCACATTCATGCCCCATCTCAAACCATAAATGTTTGTTTGTATATCCTCTATAGAATCGTAAACTATGTATTTGATCATGTGATTATCTTTGGCAAAGTTGTTGTGCATGAGCCCGGGAAGGTTTCTGAGTTGGTATGAACATGTCTACACGGCAGCTATAAAGCACTTCTTCTTTAAACTCAAATTCATAAGATCTGATTTCAATGTCATGTCGCTTAAATTTCCTGTTAAATAAACTCAACCTACTTAAACCTCCCTTGATTTGCTTCACTTTTAACTATAAACTAGGATGTCAGAATAATTATTTGTTGTTCATTCGAAAGGTTTAATTTCACTAAAACCGCTATTCCCAGCATGGCTAAAAGTATCTCATGAATTACAGACCTGTGACCAGATCACAACACAGGATCTCAAAAATAGCTAATCACCAACGTGATTTCTCAATAAAATCCTAATGCTCGAAAAACATTTCTCACAGATCTCTAATATTCAAATACAGCGGAATAATTTCGAGTCGTTGTTGCAGTATATGAGCCTTTCCAAGATGATTTGTCAAACAATACTGAATAAAAGTTATATAACACCAGTACGCATGATCTTTAAAGAAAAATAATTAAAAATAATATCAGACAGTTGTCCACATTGCATACACTAGTAAAAATTATTAATTAAAGACTAAATAAATGTTAAAATACCAAAAACGTTTTCAAAGTTACCCTAATACATTTACCAGTTGCTATGTACACGTATATAGTGGATATGTATTTAAACATAAAATACTTGATGTATTCAAAGCTAAATGTTGTTAAATTGTTTTTTTATATTATTTATGTTTTTGTTCTTTTACAAACCCAGTAGACAAATGTCAAGCTTTGTGAATGTCAAATAACAAGAAAAAAATGTATTCACACAAACACACACACAGACACACACACACACCTATAACAGTGAATAACAAATGATAAATGAATACTAATAAATAAAAGAACCTGTTGCAGTTGATTTCATTCTTTATTTAAATAAAATAAAAGAAAAAGTAAAAAAAAATTCTGGTAGCCATACCGAACTTAACAAAGCATACAGGAAGCCTTTGTATATAAACACACACTGGCATACATAACAATAAATATAAAAGACACAACAAAAACACTAGTGTTACAGTAATTTTGTTTAATTTTTTTTTTTATACATAACGTGTGTAACGCTAATTACTTAATAACAAACAAAGGTCAAATAAGTATTCGTTATTTGTTCAAACGTTTAGTTTGTTAGTTAGTGTTTTGTCTAATGGTTTCATTTACATTGAACTTGTACTTTAAGTATTAAAGGGCTGAAGGCAAATAGTTCAAGTGAAACAGTGTGAGTACTTTGGACCAGCAAATATTTTACTTAAGTAAAAATGTAATAGGAAATTATCGACCGGACTAATTTCTTTGGATATGTGCATAAATCAAACACTAATGACCGATAAACCCCTATTCCGGGAGGATATTTGTAAGCGGCAAGCTGAAATAATAGACCGATTTCAACTGATTTCAATTCCAACCGTTCTGTAATCAAAAAAATATTATATACCAAATTTTATTCAAAAATATCTTCAAAATTATGACTTGTACTTTGCGCACAAGCTTTACATGGACAGCCAGCCAGCCGGACGGATGGACGGGCATCGTTAAATGGAATCAGAGAATGATTCTGTGTCCATCGTTATGCTTTGAGGTTGAATTAGTATTTATAGGCGTTAAAAAAAACATCAGTACTTGGGGATTAAACTCTTGGTTTTTTCTCGATGTAAAAAAAATTTCCGTCACTAATATTAGTTTCATCTGTGAAAAGCACTCTTTTTCAGCATTTCATATCCTTGTTCCGGTGTAGTTTTGCAAAAGACGATCGTGCGTTTATACTCTTTAGTGACAGAATTGTCTTTTTCTACTTACACGACCATAAAGCTGATTTTTATTGAGACATCTTCGTACAAGTGTACTGAAAACATTTAACCCAAATTCCTCATTTATACTATTTGCAAAACTAATTGTAAAAAACTTGTAAGCGTTTTAAAAACACTTTTTAGTGCAAATGTTTTTGCGAAAAACCTACTCAGCTATTTACATGTCACTATATGTACAATTAAAAACATCCTTTTTTAATGCTAAAAGTTGTTGTATATAATTTATATATTTATTTTTCGTCTATAAGCAATTTTCTTTTGTAATTTTTAGTTTTTGTCTATTTTGTTGTTGGCACAATTGCTATAAATTTTAATTTAATACACATTACATTTTTAATTACCCTACTAAAAGTCTACAGATAATGATGTTGACATTCCAGCGGGAAAGAGCTGCTGTAAAGAAGCCTGCCAAAAGGCCTTATTTTTCACTCACAAGGTTTTCCAGCAGCAGCAAAATCGTTTCAACATTACACGGTGTGACATTATAATAATTATTAGTGATGGCCTTGCCCACTCGCACTTGGTGAGATGCCTGATAGATGGCTTACTTGTGAAGGGCAATTAAAAGGCCTGCCAAGTAGTACCTCATAGAAGACTTAATTAAAAGTCTATTAAATAAATAATTTTATTGAGGAAAATATTCTTTATTAATTCGGCATAAAACTTTAAAGAAGGGTCTTAAAATAATTTTAAATTTTAAATTAATTAGTTTTAAAGTTTTAAATTAAATTAAAATTAATTTAAATAAACAACATTATTATAGCCTACACCATCATAAGTGATGAATGAGGGTATATATAAGTTTGTCATTCCGTGTGTAACATTGAAAAATATTCATCTGAGCGCCAAAAAAAGTATATATATATTCCTGATCCTTCTAAAATTCTAAGGCGATTGAGCTATATCTGTCTGTCTGTCTGTGTAAAACACTCTTACGTCCAAAGGACAGAACCGAAATCAACAAAGTTTACAAAAAACCATTTATAGTTCCTTTAAGCAGTTTGGTATTAAAAATCAGAACAATCGTTATAGTAGAACAAGAGTTACGGACCATAAAATTTGATGTTTTTAAATATTTTTTTTGCAATTTTTTGAAATTTTGTACACATTATCTTTATGATAAAAGAAGAAAGTGTGAGGAAAATAGTAAGAATCAGTACATGATTTCTCACAGCCCCCATATAAATATCTTCCCGAAATATATCTTAAAGATATATAAAATTGTAATATTAATACAAAATTTGGCAAAAATAAGTGTCGAAAGAAATCGCAAAACGAAATTTTCTTTTGTTCGGTCCATGTTTGACAGTAGACCCCATATAAAGTCCACATCTAAAATTCACTTAAATACATATAAATAAGGTATATATAAGAAGGTTAAAATTCGACACAAATAATTCTTATAGATATATAAATTGTTGTACTAAATTTGATGATGGTTGGTTCATAATTGGTAATAGCTCTCAATAATGATAAAATAAAGATTACGCCATGCGCATAATTTCCCGTTATGTGACGTCGAAGTTCCATTCTAAGGGTTACCAAGAATGTTTCATGTGTTAGAATTAAAATTTCTTGCGAAAAATGTATGTTTTATGTAATAGTTGGCAACCTTGCAATTGAAATCTCTCTGAGAGTTCTAAAATAAAAGCTGTTTAAAAAAGAAAAACAAAAAAAAAACAACAAAAAAATACAAACATGAAGTATGCAGTGAGCAAATGCAAGCAAAGCAACAGTAAAAAAACAAGTGAGAAAAAATTAGCCAATAGAAACACACTCTAATATTCCTTCCTTCTTCTACTTTAGCTTTTATTTCACTTTCTCCATTACTTATTTTTCTATCCAAGGCATCACAATGGACCATATTGGTCACTGGGTGAGAGCGTGAGATGACTCACTCCAGCCTTCCTACCTACCTACCTACCTACCTACCTAATACAGAACGTGTGACGTCACAGTTCCAAAATGCGCAGAACATTTTAAAATTTTACGCGCGTTGGCATAATCTTTATTTTATCATTCTTGCTAGCTCTCATATAAAGACCACATCCGAAAAACTCATTAATCTTTATACATTTCTTATAAATATCAAAACTTTGCATATATCATTTAAAATTACATGAAAATCATTACGCAAAATTTTGTAAATTTCAGTCCAATTTTTACCGTATCCCCCATATAAAGCCCTTTTCGGAAAATTACTTTAATACTTATAAATCTCTTATAAATAACCAATCCAAAATTTTACATTGATCATTTTCATACATGCCTAAATCAAACTACAGGAATTTGAAAATATCGGTCCATATTTGACTATAACCCCCAAATAAGATCCACTTCTGAAATTAACGAAGAAATTACGAAAAACAATTTAAACCACAAAAATTTCTTATAAGTAGCGATATCGAACCGACTTTTATACAGATCAGAAATTTTAATCCAGAAATCATACTAATGTCGGTTATACAGCAATTATGCTACTGGATTTTGTAGCTGTCGGTCCACTTCCGAATAGAACAACCAACCCCACAACTCTTGTAAATAACGTTACTGAGATGAATTTCAACCAAATGACATTACTGGATACGGGATAAATTGTTAAACTACACTCAAGATTATGATGAAAATCAGACAATCTCTGCAAATTCTGCTAAGAATTGGTAATTACATCAATTATAATTGGTCAAAAATAGATAGAATTTCAAAGCAATTAAAATAAATTATGTTGGTCGTAAAATTGTCTCTCAAGATAATAATAACATTTGCACTAAGACTGAATAGAAAATAAAGAATAAAATATTTTAGTTCTAAAACCAGTGTAGTTTTTGTATTTTTTTATTATGTTTAGGTGAAGGGTATTTAAGATTCGGCACAGCCGAATATTGCCCTCTAACTTGTTTTTGTACATAAATAATGTACATGTACTTTACACCACAAACATTCATAAAAAAATATAAGTATGTACATATGTATGTATGTATTTATATACGCTCTCTTTATTCATTTTTTTTAGTTGTATAACAAAGTGAACAAATTAATGTTTGTTGTTGTAGTGACTAGGAAAGGAATAATTGCAAAACCAATCATGTTTGATACATATGTATGTAAATCATGATTTGTAGATCTTCATAGTAAAATGAGTATTGAAGCTTTTAGAATATATAAATAGGCCTAAAAATGGAAAGCCTTGCAATTTTTCCTCCTGCGATGTCTTATGTCATAACAATTAGACAGACTACACATTCAAGCAAGCTCATATACATACATACATACATATGTTTGTACATACCTTTGCAGGCATTAAACATACCAGCGGGAAAAATTCCAGTGTCTTAAATATTTAGGCCTTATAGAAGACCTATCTAAACATTCTAAAAGATTCGATATTCATTCCACTATGCCTTCTGTCAGAAGGTATTCTAGAAGGCGTTATACATATACACAATTAAAATTTCATTTCAAAAGAATGTCAACAAATCATGATTTCAATAGCAAACACGATTGGTTTTGCAATTATTCCTGTATATCGTCATTCCACCAACAAAACCTGATTTTACTCACTTTGTTAAACGAATATGAATAAAGAGAGCGTCTATAAATTTAGATTTTTATGACAGTTTTTGAGATAAAGTATGCGTGAAGCAGTACTTTATACACATTTTATTTTTTAAATTAATTCAAAATTAATTTAAACCCCTTTTTTTACATATTTAAAACCCCTTCTCTTATTTTCCTCTATGAAATTATTAATTTAGCAGACCTTTAGTTACTTACGCCTTCTATGAGACATTATTTGTTAGACCTTGCAATTGCTTTACTAAAGTGGGCATTCTCTCAGACATCTAACCAGTAGCGAGTAAGCAAGGATATGATTGCCAACGACACGCAATGTAAAATTAAACCAAATTTTCAATGCGGCTGGAAGTCCTTGTGACTGTAAAATAAGGCCTTCTGGAAGGCCCTTTTAAAGCATATTTTTTCCGCTTGATTTTTCCCGCTGGGATAATGACAGCATAGCTACTTACACATCAACAATTTCACACATACAATTGTAGGTGATTACACCAAAAATAGACAGACATAAATTTAAACACACATGTCGTGTAACACATGGGTTTATTTAAAAGCGATAAACTGCTGTAATTAGTTGGAGTAAACGTAACACTGGTTGTCAATTTTATGAGTTCATGTGGCTGAAATTGAAAGTAAATGTATCCTTTTGTTTAATTTTAACTGAAAGGGCTTGCAGGGAAAATTTAAGTGATTATTTAATATAAATACAGATGGTTGCATTTGTATTAAACTTAAAACGTAATAGATTATGTAGACTTTAGGTATTTTCTTATTTAACTATACAGTGATATTATTAGTCTCTCATCCTTTCTTTCTAAAACTCTTGAAAGCGGGACTAATATTCACGTATGCTTGGTTTCCACTATGTCATTTTTGTTGTCAAATTGTCCAAATTATTGGCAATTGTATGAAAACGGGTTGTCTATGGCGGCTAATGAGATTGCAATCATGATTGCAGCTGACGCCATATGACAACCCGTTTTCATACAATTGCCAACAATTTGGACAATTTGACAACAAAAATGACATAGTGAAAACCAAGCATTATTCACTACATGAAAAGAAAATCTGTACACGCAGAAAAATAATCAGCCATGTCACAGAATTTAATTCCGTTCGGAAGTGAAATTAATTCCGAATTTCGCTCTTATAGAAAAAGTAAAACGAAACTTTTTTTTCGGAATGAAACCTAGAAATTCTTAAAATTACAATTCCACATAGCAAATTAAAAGTGGTTTCATTCCGAAAAATTTTTCTTTAGAAGCAAAATACGGAAATAATTCCACTTCCGAACGGAATTAAATTCTGTGACATGGCCGTATATAGAGGTGTGCATGTTTACCACAACTATTTCAACATTTTTAATTTTTTTTTTAAATATTATGGTCACTGTAATTTATATATTATTTATATGATTTCTACAACCATAATATGGTTAAGTTACCATTGTAGCAATTATGTAATATTTATGGTAGTCAGTTTTATAATGAAAGACAGAAAGAAAGCAACAAATTATGATAAATCGATTCATCATAAACATGAATTCAACAAATATATACATAGTTAGTACAATCATATATATGATTGTTATCGTATATATTTTTATTGTAATAATATACTGAATCGTTACTTAATACATTATGGTTATCGCAATCATATGAATAATTACGGTGACCATAACATTGTTGAAAAAAAAACATTATTGTGGTAAACATGTGCAGCTATATTTTTTTTGTGTGTAGACAGCCATTCAGTCGCTCGTTAGTCACACTGAACGTACTCTGGAACATGGTGAATATATGTATATTAGTAGACTTCTTGGACATAGAGGGACCTTTTAACAATATTACACCTACAAAAATAACTTCTGCGTTGTTTGCATTGAACATTGACGAATCTACTATTGCGTTCATACAGAGACACCTGATCCTTAGGATCATTTCATAACGCGCCGCAGAACACCTGAAGGTTTGTAATCACCCTTATTATGAAACCTTGCGATAAATAAACTACTCAAGTAACTTGATATATTGAGTTACAGGACTGTTGCGTATGCGAGTAAAATATCAAGAAAGCGTGTAATTTTAAGTATTTTTATTTTTTTTCAATTCGATGTCTGTTTTAACAGATTTAGGAATCATTTGAAAATTCATATTTATTAAATATTTTATTAACCCTAGCAGATATTCTGCAGTATTGTAGATACTATGTCAGCTTTTGGAATGTTGGATAGCTTAATGGATTTGTAAGACTCATATTTTCCTATAAGGTAACCCAAATTTTATCAAAATATTTATTTTCCATTATTTGAACTGTAAAGTTTTCTTCACTTCATTGTTGAACAATATCTCAAAAATAATGTTTAAGGACTTAATTCATCAACTTTTCCAAAAACAAATGCATACAAAATATATCTTTAGATCAGATATGTAATCGGATCATACTTCTTCAGAAATTTGGCTAGTCAAGCAGTAATTTTTATTGGTAATGCATATCTGCGCATATCATAAAGCCCATGGAGTAATTCGATTACTAAATCAGCCATTTTAAAGTTGTGTACAAACTCGTTTCTATACACAGAGAAAAAATATAGTTGTACATGTTTACCACCACAATGTCAACATTTTTAAAAGTTTTTCAACAATATTATGATCACTGTAATATTTTTTATAATTGCGGTAACCATAATATTACGATTCAGATGATTACTACAATTATATATACGATTGCAGTAACTATGTATATATTTATTGCAATCATGTTTATGATGGATCGATTTATCATAATTTGTTGATCTTTGATTATGATAGAGAACAACATAATATGGTATAATTGTTCATCATAAAACTGATCACTATAAACATAATTGCTATAATCATATATATGATTACTATAATCATGTGAATGGTAACTTAACCATATTATGATTGCATAAATCATGAAAATAATTACAGTGGCCATAATATTTTAAAGAATATTTAAAAATATTTATATAGTTGTGGTAAACATGCACAACTATATTATTTCTCTAGGTGCACGATCTGAATTGGCCGCCTTAATCATGTGATTTGTTTTCTGAGATATTTAAAGTCATAGGCCCATTATAAAAGTCTATAATGCTATGAGGAATATAAACGCAGAGGTCTAAACGCCGCATATGACAGCGAGCAAAATGTATCGAAATTGTTGAGGTTGGCATTATGACATTCGATATCGAATAAAAAGTATCATAATTTGAGATGATGGTATTCGATATCTTATAATCAACTAAGTTACTTTACTAGAGATGTCATTCGATACGTCAATGTAGCATTTGAGACAGCCTTTCTATGGAATCATGTAAGACGCTTTTGAAAGAAACTAATGCTAAAAGCTACAAATATCATGAATATTTCACTAAAAACGTCTTAATTCAGTAGATTCAAAACAGTTACCAGATGGATGAGGTTATAACGAATATATCGCGTGTTCAAAAAGTTTCGAATCTATAAAATTTTTGAACGCTTAAAATTTTTTATAAATTCGCTTATCGTTGTGACTTCAATAAAGGATATATCAGAACAAGTGGTTTCGGTGAGCAATCATTCGAACTACTTATGGAAACACTTCTGTCAATAGTTGGTTTATAAATCAAAACATATTGAGTGTATCGGCTGCACAAACCCTGAAGGCTTTAATGTCAAGTTTTAGGAATTAGAATAAATATATGGTGATTCAAGTAGCGATACTTTTTTTAATAGTATTGTTTAGCATTTCATAATGGAAAGACGTACGCCTGAATTACGTTTACACATCGTTCAACTTTATTACGAAAATTCACGTTCTGTAAGGAATGTGTTTCGTGCACTTCGCTCAACTTATGGTCAATATAATCGGCCTGCTGAGCCTACGATGCGCAACACCGTCGCCCATTTTGAGACCCAGTATTCATTATTGGATAATATTCGATCGCTGTAAAGAAACTATAGCGGCCGTAACTGATAGTGTACACGAAGACCGTTGATAGTCAATTCGGCATTAGCGTACCATGATAATTGACTATTTGAAGTCTGACGCTCATCATCTCGGCGATATTTGGTTTCAGTACTTCTCACACATCGCTTTAATCAATGGATTTATTGAAAGAACGCTCGGTTAGCATATAATTTTACGTTTTGGACCGGTCGTTTGGCCAGCAAGATCGTATGATAGCCCACCGTTAGACTTTTTCCTGTGGGGATATGTAAAGTCTAAAGATTATGCGGACAAATCCGTTTTGATTCAGGCCTTGGAGAAAACATCACGCGTATCATTCGAAATGCTCGAACGAGTCATCGCAAACTGGATAGACCATCTGCGACGTAGCAACGTCCAACATTTGATAGATATAATCTTCAAAAACGAAATGCTTTAAATGATAATAAACATTTCCTTTTGAATTTGAATTTTCTGTGTTTTTTCTTAAAAAAAAGTAGGGAACCTCGAAATGGATCACGCTTTACATTCATTAAAAATTGAATCATAACTTCGACCAGCAAACAATAGCGATCTTCAATATATATTTAAGCGTCTATGAGCAAGTGCGACTAAACTAAGCCTCTGCAATATTTGGGTATATGTTTCCTTCTGTACAAATGAGAGTTATTCAAAATATTCTCTTTTGTAACTATAAAGCATTCACTTTAAAATACACATGTATATTTAATTTCCTTTTTAATAATTATCTCACTTAACAAACTGCTGAAGCGATATGCAGCATACTTTTGAAACAACAATCCTTGTGTAAATTATCTGTTTGAAGGAAAACACAAGATTGTGTGCATTTTAAGCAAACGAGAAGCTTCAACAATTCGTGTTTAAGTGCTTTAGTTAAGTAAATTAACAGCTGTTAGTTGCTGTCACGAGTACAAATGGCTTAATTTTGAGTTGCTAATTGCTGGTGCCTCTGTAAACATTAAGTTTCGTTAGAGTTTCATGTTATGTACTAATTAGTCAGGCTAACTAAATGTTTACAAATAGGAATTTGTTTGTGGCATACATTCAACATATAATTATAATTGTATTCATAATTATTTATAGGGAACATAGTGTAAATAATGAAACATTTATTTATTTTGTTGGAAAGAGTCTTATTGACAGAATTTTCTTTAAAGTGCAAAGCGTTTACTAAGTAAGAGTTAAAAGAAATATACATATACATATTAGTGAGCATTGAAAAAATCAAGACCTCGTACGTATGATTGATATTTAATTATTAATAAAAAGTATACGTATGCAAGAAACCTTTAGCGAAAATTTCAAATATCACATAAAACTTTAGAATCAAAGAACTTTAACCAAATATTGTATTTATAAATTGTTGGTATTTATAATTGCGTATGTTTAAAATAATCTTGTGGCACAAGATTATAAAATTTCACACAAAAACCTTTTTCATGACTCATGAGTTTACATAATGTTCGCGATTCCTTAGAAAAACGGCCATGATAAGACATTTTAAAATAAAAATTTCTACGGTAATTAGCAATAGTTTTCGCCATAGTTACTTTTAGTTTAACTTAAATATATAAATATGATTAAAATTCTTAGAAGGTCGGATATGGAAAATTTAATGTTAGAAATTGTTTAGGTCAATGTTTAAAGCCTTGTTTATATTACATTATTTAACCAGAACTCTAAATTATACTTGTATGAATATTTGTTACAATGGCAGCCATGTAATTTTTACAAATGACAGAAAAATGTTTCCATGCCAATAACCTTTAAAGCAATAGGGGAGAGGGGGGCACCTTTAAACACTTTTTGCTTTCAAGTCACATAAAATTTTATATTTTTGAAATATTGACTTTTTACATAGTTTAACTAATATGTATGGAAATAAACTTTAGTTTAAGTCTACAAGTAACTTATTTTTAGTTCGATTTATATTTTTTTAATGGATGAAGTCATTGTGTTCAAATGTGCCCCACATGCGGGACAGCTTTGAACTAGGCTGGGGCAGCTTTGAACGGGAATTTTTTCTTGTAGCGCTTAGGTCCAAAAATAACATAAACAGTTATATTTTTTTATATGTATAATAAATTCGATTTATTTATTAAGAAAAACATAAACATTAACAATTAAAAAATAAAAAAAATTCAAAACAAAAATAAGTTTTATATTATTAAGACGGAAAAAGCCTTGCGATTTCAGGTGACATTACATTTGTTTTTAAAGCATCATGATCAGCATTGGATTCGTTATTTGCAGAAAATAAGAGAGAATGAACAATGTTTGGTATTCGGTTGATAAATTAACATATTCAAAGGTGTCCCCTTTTTCTTTGTTCAAACCTGAACTGGCCATTTCACGCAAATTTATAATAAATATATTTTTTTTTGACATAAATATCAAATAACTTACCTTAATTTTGTTTGAAATGAATTTTGGACTGCAATACATTTCTTTCACGAAAGAAAACGATTAATAAATACTTCTTACACTCTTACAAAAAAAAAAATAAAAAAAATTTACAATGGCCCTGCGAAAACGACTGAAAAAACTAGCAAAAGTTGTTGACGTTGCTAGAAAACAAGGTTGGCATGTGAAAAACTCGGTTAAGGGTCGGAAAAAATGTTAAACTGAGATTTTATTAACATTGTTCAAAGGTGCCCCGTGTTCACAGGTGCCTGCCTCTCCCCTACAAATTCCTTTAGCGATAAAATTTTTAAATTACACTGTCAGACAAAATAAAGTACGGTTTATTAATATTTCCTGTTTTTTTGCTTAAAACATATATTTATTATTTTCTAATTATTATAAATTACATTTTTATTTTGAATTCAGTTACTATTTTATCTAAAGCAGCCCATACACGTTTCAATTCAATTGGCAACTGAGTCGGTTGTTGTGCAAATCAAAGCGTGTATGACTTTGTCATTTGATTAGTTTGGCAGTTGACGAGTTGGTTGAAGAAAAATCAAAAGATTTTGATATTTTCAAGTTGTTAGTCAACTCTCTCAATTCGATTGTACTGTGTGTATTCGAGTCTCTTGATTAGCTGTCAAAATTTAGGTTTGTAGTTTTCTATTGCAAAGCAAAAGTTGTTTATTTTTAAAATCTTTTTTGATTTTAGTGAATTTTTAATTAAAAAATAAAAAATGACATTGATTTTTCTAGAAGTTGGTGAAATGCATCTTCATTTAGCCTTGTGAAATTTTTTAAGTCGCCCGGCTCTATTGTTTTTAGGTCCCTTATTAAATTTTCATTGATTTTTTTTTCTTGTTCTTCGTCGATTTTCTTTTTCTTTATCATGAAGACATTCTGGAATAACCATTAGTGCAATTATTTTTTCTTTTTCAACCATTAAAGGTTTTAATTTTTAAATTTGTAGTTGTAAAAAAACAGAAACTTGACAGTTGAATGCAAATCTTTCAATTCAGTTCAAGAGGCCAAGAATCAATTCAATTGAAAGACTCAATTGACAATTACATTGAAACGTGTATGTAGTGCATAATGTTTTTTTTTTGCTTTTACTTACATTCTTAGTTTTAATGACTTCCAGAATTCATTTTTTCGTAACTTTATTCACCACTTTTTGTATTACTAATTATAAATAATTAAATAATTACTTGATATATACATATATGTGTATTTTAAAAAGGTCATTATTATAAATTCCAAAAAATTTAATTCAAATAAATAGATTTAAGGCTTTCACACGTTACAATACTGACTCTTCAAGGCAAGTATTTTTGATGGTACCAATCAGTTTTCTTATTGTTTTCTTCTTTTATTTTCTTGGTCTTTTCTACGCGAAATTGATCTGCATGTTGATTTGCATGAAAAAGTAGAAGCTTAAAGGTAAAGAGAGAGCACGAAAACTACAGATACGCGTGTAAACAAAGAATTAAACAAAAAACAGGTCAGCTAAAACTGACACGTATGAAACAGCACTTCTTATATGATTATAAATCTTTATTAAAAACATTTTCCAATAAGTTTACTTTCTAATTATAAAGTTTATTTATTTATTTTATAACATTTTGTTGCAGTCAGTCTACAACTATATATTTTTATAAAGCTTTTAAGTATAAAAATAAGTTATTAACTTTTTGGATAAATGTTGCAAAATTCTAAAATTATTACTTTTGGGACATAAAAATAAGTAGTTTTTCTAGTAGATTTGTAAGTAGTCTGGTCGACAATTGCCTATTACTTTTCAACTTAATTTGTAAGTGAAATTTTTCACGATCTAGTACCAACAAATCTTTTTCCTTTTCGGTTAAAGTGCTCATTTCGAAAAAGTCTGCCTTATTTTGGGTATTTTTTAAGTAATATTAAAATATAATTTATTATTTTTTAAAACCTACCACAAATTTGTTAAAAGAAAAATCAGGAATATCTACAAATCTTATTTTAAGGTTAATAGAAAACCACACTTTATCAAGTATGTTGTGCACTTCAATATCTTTACATTAGAAATATATGTAAATGAGCGGCTTCATTAAATTGCAATGTTTATTTAAATAATTCAGATGATCCAACAAATAATGAGACTGCGAATAAATAGTACATGTAAAAGAAAAATATCAAAAAGAAATGAAGAAGGTTACAAAACCGCACTTTATTTTGTCCGACAGTGTATATAACAAATTATCGCACAAATCTACAAAACTCATAAGAAATGAGTTTTTTTTTTAAATAAAGAGGACTTCAAGACAAAAATTTGCTTTACTTAAATTGAAATACCGTTGTTAACTTTGTTTGTGATGTGTCCCTCTACAAATGGTGAATTACGAATTACTACAATAGCAAGAAGAAAATGTATACTTATATTATACTCGTATATTATCATTCAGAGTCCACTGAAGTTAATAATACCCAAAAATTAATAGTAAAAGTTTTTGGCTTTTAAAATAATGATATACATGTAGTAGTTCTTCTGAAGACTTAACAAACATTGAACTTTTGTATGTATTTACAGCTTCCAAATAGTGTATTCGCGGGTTTGTTGATCCTAAATCGTGGTCAAGTTATTGGCTGATAATACTTGTGTTTAAAATTACAAAATTGAATATGAAGTAATGAGGAAAAGTAATCTTAAAATGTATTATATACAAGGTGGCGCAAAAGTAATCCTCCTATCAGAAAATGCTATAAATTTTGCGATTGACCCCTAATATCAGTTCTGTTTTGACATTTGTGTAGTAAACACATGCGAAATACACGTTAATAAACAATGTTACGCTACACTGCTCCAGAACGCGGAATATTGCTGAATATTTGTTTGACCAATAATCGGTCGGTGGCTTTGGCACAACGTGAATTTCGTCGCATATTTCCTGGCCGTCCAACGCCTACTGTTGAAACACTGCGACGTTTAGCCGCTTGCCTCGAAGAGACTGGCACAACACGAGAAGCTGCCAGGCGTGGCAGACCCCGGATTAGCCGTTCTGGAGAGAATATTGTCATAGGATGTCATGGAAGCGCCGTCGACATCGACCAGACGACGTGCCACGCAAATGAGTATGAGTCGACGGTCTTTACAGCGAATTTTGGCACAAGATTTGAAGATGTTTCCGTACAAAGTCCAGACGGTGCATCAGCTGTTAGCTGCTGACCACCAATCGCGTCTAACATACGCTCAAGCCATCCTTAATCACCACCAAGAGGATGATGATTTTTCATCAAAAATAATCATGACTGATGAGGCCCATTTCCATCTTAGCGGGTACGTAAATAAGCGAACTTTACACTTCTGGGGCACGGAAAATCCGCGTGTAATCCACGAAGAGGCATTACACCCGCTCAAAGTCACTGTATGATGTGGAGTCATCGGACCTTTTTTCTTCGAAGACGTTTCGGTCCAAACGGTTACTGTGAATGGTGAGCGCTACAGAGCAATGATCAACGAGTTCTTTTTGCCGCAACTTGATGAATTGGGATTGGAAAACATGTGGTTCCAATAGGACGGTGCAACGGCACACACTGCACATGCCACAACCGATATGCTGAAGGATGCATTTCCCGGGCGCCTAATATCCCGTTTTGGCGATTTGCACTGGCCAGCAAGATCGCCTGATTTGACCGCTCCAGACTACTTTTTGTGGGGCTTTTTGAAGTCACGGGTTTATGTCAACAAGCCTCAGACTCTTGCAGCTCTTAAGGACAATATCCGTTAAGAATGTGAGGACCTATCACCGGAAGTTTTGGCCAAAGTGATGGAAAATGCCATAAAAAGGGCACAAATGACAATCAACTGTGGCGGCGGCCATTTACATGACATCATATTCTCGACTTGATGTAAAAAAACTTAAAAGACCAAATAAAAATAATCCACAAGAAGAATCAACGTTTTTCATTTTTTTTTAATTACAGCCAAAAAACATCGGAAGTTTACTTTTGCGCCACCTTGTATAATAGGGTGTTTGTCATTGACTAAATTAGAAATAGATAATTGATACAAATTTAAATATTTTCTATAAAAACAAAAACAAACACTTAATTCCATGATATAATTAAAAAATGTCAAAAAATTAACTTTTAGAATTTGTAAGCATTCAGGCTGATAAAAGTCTCAACGTATTCTGTTGAGAATTCTTGGCTTCGAACCAACGTTTTGTAATAAAATGAGTTACACTATGTTGAGATTCCTTTCAAAAGTAACAATAATATATTTCTAACTAAACTATATCTCAATTTTGTTAGTTAAATGTGAAGCGAACCACAAAACGAGTGAATGTGTTAGGCCATACACAGAAAAAATTAAAATTGATTTTCAATTAAAATATTCGTATATTTAATTAAACATTTAATTGAAAGTGGACCGATGAAGGAATTTGTAGTATCAATTAAAATATTTTGTAAAAATTTAATTAAAAGTAGTTTTAATTAAAAAAAATATTATATTATTTAATTGAAAATTGTTTTTCAATTAAAAATTTAATTGATATGATTAAAAGTTTAATTAAAAATCAATTAAGACTCAATTAAAAGTTTAATTAAAATTTTACGGGCAATAATTTTTTCTTAATTAACACATACTCGTAATTCAATTTAAAATTTTTAATGTTTCTTTTGCAATTTTATTGGTACTTTTCATCAATAAATATTTGTTTTACGCCTTAAGGTACGGTCACATTTGGCACATATTTGCCAAAAAAGATGTAACCACTAAATTACCTACACTTGAACTCTTTTATTTCTTTAAAAAACATCTTCTTATTTAGGCCACATCACAACAAATATTTAGTTTTAATTTATTTAATGCTGTTTGATCTTGCAAAACTCTTGTAAGAGTAAACAACGTCTGACAAATTTATGCCAAGGCAAGTGGTTACAGTTTTTTTAGTAAATATTTGCCAAATGTGACCGTACCTTAACACTCTTAATATCTCTCTGTCATCAATTTATTTTGTGAAATAAAGTGTTATTTTTTTCAAATTGGTTTCCAAAAATATTGCCGTTAGTTATTAAAAACGTGTTTCAATACAAAACTATAAAGTCTTAAATTGTTTGCTATGGATGAAGTAGCAATTAGTATATTTTTATAGGAAATTGTTGATAATTTCATTTTCATTGCATTCTTTGTTTATCATAAACTGTAACTATAGTTACGCAACAATAACAAATTTTTAATGCACAATGTCTGATAAAAAGGTATCATTAACCATACCCTTAAATCGTTGCTGCTTTAAAACAAAAAGCAAACATCAAGTGTAATTATAGTAATGCAACACGATGTATAAGAGGATTTTCTAAATTGCTAGATTTTGCACAACTCCAAGTGTGTGAAGACTTTTGCATAAATACTTTTATACTTGTGAAACAAAAAAGCGATAGAATAGTTTTCAACCATAAATTAAACACTCATTGATTGAAATTTCGATGCACCTGCGCGACTCTTGAATAACGACAGGCAGGTAAATCGGATGAAAACTTTACTTTACTGAAATTTACTAAAGCTGGAATTTAATAAGTGATAGTAAACGTTTCTGCAGGAATTATTTTATAAAAAATATCTGCAGTTTACACAGAAAAAATTAAAATTGATTTTCAATTAAAACATTCGTATATTAATTAAACATTTAATTGAAAGTGGACCGATGAAGGAATTTGTAGTATCAATTAAAATAGTTTGTAAAAATTTAATTAAAAGTAGTTTTAATTAAAAAAAATATTATATTATTTAATTGAAAATTGTTTTTCAATTAAAAATGTAATTGATATGAATAAAAGTTTAATTAAAAATCAATTAAGACTCAAATAAAAGTTTAATTAAAATTTGTCGGGCAATAATTTTTTCTGTGTAGCTCACAAATGTAAATTGCTTGCTAACCATTTACATTTTACTAAATTTTTCCATTGTGTCGTTATCGGAAAGAACCGAATTTTGCTTTATTAAAAGTAATATTTCTTTGTATGCTTCTGGTTCCTTTTAATTAAAATTATCTCTCTCTTTGTTTGCGATCTATGATTAAGGTTTGCCTGTGAAGTGTTATAACATAATATACTACACTTTTTGGAAGCTTTAGCTTTTAAACAATCATTAAGCCGAATATTCAGGGTATTTATGCACGATTTTATACAGAAAAATAGAACCTAGAAATTTTTCTATATCTATTTAACCAAACAAAAGTTGTACACAAGTTGTTGCTCCTTTTATTTAAACCATATGTGTTATGTTGTTAGTATTGGTATTTGAATATGTGTTCATAAATAAATACTTAAATGAATAAATAAATAAATAAAAACACACATACATATATACAAATATATTTCCTCTTATTCTTTATTAATAAAAAAAAAATACACTTCTTGATTCTTGGTTTTAATAAAAATCATAATATTGGGTCACTTACACAAATGTAGTTAATTTGTTTTAAAAGAAAGCAAGCAATTCCATATACACATATACTTAAACATATTGTTAAGTTAACTATAAATATATATTTATGTTTGTATGTATTTGTATAATATAATAGTCATAATATGTGTTGATTTTATGTTATTCACATGAACAAACAACTATATTTTTTTCTTCTTAAAACAGCATTCAATTATTTGCTATAAGAAAGTCATAACTCAAAAACTTACGTTTAGCCAATCAAATCAAATTAAATAAAGAAAAAATTCCATAATTGTATTCAATTGACTTTGAAAAAGTGAACAAACTAACAAAATAATTATAAAACAAAACTTTAAGTATCACGTTCTAAGAAAAACTACAAACGAAACGAATTATTTCAGCGTACAAAAACTTTGGGGAATGTTAGTGTTAAAGACCGTTGTTTCATAAAACTCATTCTACCCCAGTTGGCCAAATGGTCGTAGACGACATTGTCTTTGACGATTTATGTAAGACATTTTTGAATTTGTCCCCTATCGCTGAAGTTGGCGTAAACGATGCTGTGTAAGAAATCTTCGTTAACGACAATATTAGTGACAAAGACCTGAAAGTTGTCATCTTTTAAACCTTATTAAAGACAAAGTGAGCGACTACATCTTATATATTGTCCTGTATAGACTATGTTAATGACAAGATGCAAGATAATGTATTCAACGTTGTCTTCTATCAAACGCACTTGACGACAAGATGTGCAACAATGTCTTCAATGTTGTCATATCTCTAACTCTGTTGACGACTAGATGACCGACATTGTCTTGCATGTTGTTCTTGCGTGTTCTTATTGCGTGAACGACAAACTGAGCGACATTGTCTCTCTTTTAGTCGTCCACGATTTACGCGACATTTGTTCGAAAAAATCGTTGACGATTTATTCTGGCTGTTCTACATTTGTCTTCGAGGACTTAACACTGTCATGCACCCATCATTGAGGGTGTCTTAAAGACATGGCCAACTGGGACATATTCCTGCCTTTACACATGCAAGTACTTGCATGCGATTGCTGTGTACGTATTATTTACGAAAACTTATTCGAAAAACTCGAGTAGCTCTGCAAGTGAAAAAATTACTTTTTCCGAACTTGCAGTTGCATATGTAAATGCCGGGTATACTGGCATATTTTCTACCAATTAATTCTTTCGGAATACTTTCCCAATCGAGTTGAACTCACGGCCAAAAGTCGTCCAAATGAGTTAGATTTAATCGGTATTTTCTTAACTGTCTCTTCACTATTGACCACAAATTTTCAATTGGATTGAGGATGGGACTTTTTGCTGGCCTCTGCATCAAAATAAAGTTCTACTCGTTAAGCCAGTCTTTCACGATTTTGGAATTGTGCTTTGGTTCACCATCAAGCTCAAAAGTAACTTTATTCGCATGACAGACACTCTTACGTACAAAATCAAGAAGATTAGTTTGCAAACTACGCAGATAGTCTCCTTTCCTTATTATTCCTTTGATTCTTTGTGGTGTTTCAAGGTGCCACTATGTAAAACAACTCCATATCATGAAATTCCTCCCATCGTGCTTCATTAATCCATTAACATAGAGTCTTTGAATTCGCTATGCTATTCGGCGCCAGTAATATTGTTTACTTTCGGATTGAGTTAAAATTTGTATTCGTCTGACCAGTCATCTATGGATACAGTATACTCTCCAATTTCTTTGCTATCTGGCAAGTGCTTAATATTTTCTAATGACAATTCAGGTTTTCATTTTTTACTGCTGAGTTGTAACCAACAAGAACTCATCCCAGCATACCATTTTTCGGAGCGTTTCAAAAAAGGAGTCAGAAAAGAGTCCAATTAAAAAGCATTTTCGGAGCGAAGAAAAATTTGCTTAAAAAATTATTTTTTTTTCGATTTTTATATAATTTATTTAAATAAATTCCATTTTATTTTTTTTTACTGCAAATACAATTTATTTGATATTTTTCCATTTCTAATTTAGTTTATTTGTAAATGCATTCCCTGTTTGTTTAAGTAAAAACAATTTAAAAAAAAATAATAAATGCGACCTTTAAATTTGTTGTATTTAAAACTGCAATGACTCTTTTTTGACATGATGTAAGAGCTCTTTCTGAGCCCAAAAAAACCCTCATAAAAGACTCTTTTCTGACATTATCTAAGAGCTCTTTCTGACGGACCATTTTCGAATGTATTGACCCTCTTTTCGGAAGGTTTTCGGAGCAATAATGATTGTTTTTTGGGCTCATAAAGAGCATGAACGCTCCAGAAAAGGTGTCAGAAAAGACTTTTATCAGACTCATATGGCTTGCTGGGATGTTACTGTTCAACGACTAACGGGTGTGCCTATTGCTGTAGAAGCATTTTTTTCGTGTTACTCACTTATCCCTTTTCGTTTGTATTATCATGAGACGTTAGTTTTAGTTAATAGCCTCTGTTTTGTTGGTTAGATCCCCTTTGGTGGATTCTTTCGACCACAGATTGACTGTTTACCTGTAACTCTCGTAAAATATTGGCCCTTGACAGTTTCTTCATTATTTATTTTAATTTGATTTGTGTTGCATAATTTGCAAAAAGTGTTTAGCTCATGCTAATAAATTAATATCAAACTAATACATACAAATCGACTGGAAAACTGTGCAAATATTGACAGAGAGATAGAGAGAGAGAGTGAGACACACTTGTGCAAAACTGTGTACAGACAAGATTTTTTTACTAATTACTTTATTTCCAAAAATTATTATTTTCCATTTTAAATTGTAAATTATTTTGTTAAGCATTTGATTTAACTTAAATGACAAAAAACATTTTTCAATTCTCTTTATTATTTTTATTTTTAATGCTATAAAAAGTGTACAGTGCTTCCCATTGTATTTGAAATCTACTACAGATTTTCAAGTTCAAATTGAGAACATAGAATTTTAAATTCAGAAATCCAAACTGATATTAAGAAATTAAAAGAAATTAAAAATTAAAAAATGTAAATTAATATTGAGAATATAAAAATTGAGAAATCGAAATTGATATTGCGAAAACACAAACTGAAATTGAGAAATAAAATAATTTATTAAGCTGGAGGTCCACAACTCGCGTTTTAGCGTCAGCGCGTTTTTAGATTTCAAGTTACAAGTGAAGATTTTTTGCGTCAATCATTTGTGTTTTATATATATTTACTTTCGGAGGTGATGCCGTAAGCCCAGCTAATTTTGTTTTTATATAAAGTTTTTTATCGACTTTTTTTATGTCAATTTTATATAAAAAATATTTTTTCAGCTGTCATTTTTCCTATAGGAAAAAAAATCAAATTTTATTTTACAATTAAACCTTTAATTGATTTTAAAATAATTTTCAATTCAAATTTTAATTGCTTCAATTACTTTTTCTGATATTTTCAATTAAATCTCAAAATTTTTTTTAATTGCTACTATCATTTTGTTTACAGGTCCGATTTCAATTAAATTTTTAATTGATTTCACACATATTTTAATTGAAACTCATTTTTATGTTTTTCTGTGTAGTGACATCACCTTTAAAATAAATTTGCCTTTCATTTGTCGATGTCAGCTGTACGATGCTTTCGACGCTTTCAAAAGTAGAAAGTAAATGAACTTTTCGCTTTTCAAGCGTCAACGCTTGCTACGCTTATAAGTGTGTAACTTAAAACATACGAAGACATTGTTGCTACTTTTTTGACAGTTGCTTAGAACGCGTGAAACGCGTAAACGCTTGGTATGGGCTTTCAGCTTTAGATTTGTATGAGTAAAAAAATTATTTAAAAAATTTCATACGCATTTTAATTTCTCAATTATAATTTTTATTTTCTCAATATAAATTTCGATTTCTCAATATTAATTTGGATTTCTGAATTTCAATTTGTTATTTCTCAATATAATTTTATAATTATATTGATTGATATAACCATATGATTACATCCAATGTGCAACTGATGAGGACCAAGTTTATATCACTTGGATAGAAAAGGCACATGACATCATATGAAAGGACCACAAATTTTATTCTATTAAATCCAAAATATGTGATATCAAATCACTTTTCATTTCTTTTCATTATACCCTCCGCCACCAAGAGTAGTGAATATTTTAATATTCATCTAAGACCCAACAAAGTATATATTTCCTTGATCCTTATGAAATTCTAAGCCATGTCCGCCTGTCTGTCTCTGTAAAACACTCTCACGTCCAAACTATACAACTTAACTAAACGAAATTTCCAGAAAAATATTTCATATTTTGTAGGTACCTTTGGTTTTATGTTAGCCAGAGTTATGGACCAATATGTGAGATAACCTTCATAAAAATTTGATATTTTTTGTCCATTTTATTGCAATTTTTTGAAATATATTGCAGATAATATCATGACATTTTGTATACATTATTTTTTATGATAAAAAAAGAAAGTATGTGGAAAATAGTAAGAATCGGTCCATGATTTCTAATAGCCCCCATAAAAATCTTCCCCAAATATTGCTCAATTATACATAAATACCTATAAAATTGGAATAATAATCTTTGTACTACTTAAACATATATTTGTTGCGTTGAGAAAAAATTTAATATTGCTGATCGAGATGATTTCAACATCTATTGAAGCGACTTACGGAAGGAACTACGTTATTTCTTAAAAAATAAATCTCGGAGGTGGTTGATTGATGGTACTAACATAAATTCTTCTGATTTCATTTTTGAAAAGCAATAATGAAAAACAATTTATATCTCAACCAGACAACACCCCTATAAAAGACAAATAAAACGAATGGTTGTATTCTAAAAATATTAATGTAATTTAATGGCCAACATATTTTTCAGATCAAACCCCCATTGAGAACATTTGCTGAATATCAAGCCTTCGAATTCATGCTGAAAACGGACAATATAAAATCATGTACCACCTAAAAGAAGCTGTTATAGAGATCTATATCTGAATATATAATAAATCTGTTAAATCGTATGCCTAATCGAATTTTTAAAATGATTCAAAAAAGAGAGCGGACTAACACATTATTATATGTGAGAAAAGTGTTATGTATTTATGGTTATGAAACGCTAGCATACTCTTACATACTTTTATATTTAGTGTTTGTTTTTATTGTTTGTTTACACATTTTGTTTATTGTTGATTACATTTTTAGTGTGAAAATGAATACACAAGGTGGCGCAAAAGTAAACTTCCAATCAGGCGATCTTGCTGACCAGTGCAAATCGCCAAAATGGGAGATTAGGCGCCCGGGAAATGCATCCTTCAGCATATCGCTTGTGTCACGTGCAGTGTGTGCCGTTGCACCGTCCTGTTGGAACCACATGTTTTCCAATTCCAATTCATTAAGTTGCGCAAAATTTATAGCATTTTCTGATAGGAGAATTACTTTTGCGCCACCTTGTATTTGTGTATGAACACTGTTCATTAAATAGCCACCAAAACTACTTCTTTTAAATTGTGTTTCCAACATTTAAAAAATCCATGAACTATGTATATGTGTGTGTACTGTATACAAATGTACTGTATATGTATAACTTACAGTTAATTGCCTACAAGGAATGAAATGAGTAGGAGTTGAAACTATAACAACAACTCAACCTTCTATTACGCTGTAATTGTTAAAGACAGCATTCGTGGAAATGTTTAGAAAATTATTTATTGTGGCATAAAAATATTAAGTGCTGTGAAGCCTTTAGGTCGAACTAATCAAAACAAAACACAAAACAACAAAACTGTTTTCAAAATATTTTGAATACCACAAATTATACCAAAATGGTGGTTTAAAAATTGCACAATTGTGCCAAACTTTACACTGTGCAATTAATTGAACTAGATGGTTGATGGAAATTATATATTCTTTAAAAATATGCAGTTTTCGAAACCAGCTGCAATCTAACATAAACAATTCAAAAATTGATGTCTTGCTTGAATTTAGTTCATTTATTCTAAGAATATATATTAAAAATTGGTACCTCTGCCAACATATATTTTTAAAGAATATATAACTTTCATTATCCAGCGAGCCCGAAATAGTTTCTATAGATCTTAGATCTATCACCCAAAAAGGGTCTTATAGTCTTCTCTTGGTTGCCTGTCTTAAAGATGGCCTTCACTATAAGCGCAGTTTTACGGCAATTCCAATTCTGTCAGGACTTGCACAAAGCTGTTGCTCTTTTGAGGAAGTTGGAATTTCTCTATAAACCAATTGTTTTGTTAGTTCACAGATTGAATCGTTCGAACACTGCAGTTATCTTCGTTTTCCAAAAATTCTGATTTGATTTTGAGAACTCTGCTTGATTCTTTAGATTTTCCGGAAGGTTGAGCTTTTTTCCGAACAAGCTCTTCATATCGTGCAAGAAGCAAAAAATTTTAAATTTGGGCATTTCATATTCATCGGGTACATATAAATCTTAAAAATGGTATAACAAATTTCAAAAATTAATTTTCTCTAAATGATTTACAATTAATAGATCCTTTAAACTGCAACATTAGTTTTTTTTTAATTTTCATATAAATTTTAGAAGTTTTAAAGCGTTATTTACGAGATTAATGGAAAAAAAATATGAAAAATTGTAATATAGGGTATCTAAATGAGCAAATTTATTGCCAAAACTTATAGTTTTTGCACACAAAAAGTAAAGCTTGGATATTTTTCTTTTAAATTGGTTCAAAAGTAAAGACAAAGCAATAAAGTACACTGCTATTTTTAAATTTAGTAGACATCGGCATTTTGTTTTCGCATTTCGGTGGTATAGCCTTGAAACGCCACCGAAGTAAAATAATTAAATAAAGGCTATAAAATCAAGCTTTAACATTAATGCACCTACTCACCACCAGAGGAGCTACAATTTTGCAACTAAAAACAACATAATGCGCAATTGCAGAGTTGTGATATAAAAAAAAAGTTTTCTTCTTTACACCTTTACTTCTTCAACTATCCCCTTTCCAAAGAAAGTAACGCAAGTATATATAAATGGGTATATTAATTGTCTGAGTGTTACTTCTCTTTAAAAAAAAAAATAAAGTACACTCAAAAGCAGTAGATTTTTGGCAAAAATTTGATTTGTGCCACCTTAAAACCTTTTCCGAAAAATCTGAAAAAAATCTCAAAATACTTTCAAATTATGCTTAAGCACCACCAACTGTGCAACATATTAAAACTCGGTTTATCATGGAGGGGAATAAGGATGCAAAGAACAAAAATGTATTGAATCAAATATTGGAGAGGATTTTATGAATTATTAAATAATCGATACATATTTTCAATATAATAACACAAAATGGGAACTCCAAATACCTCCAAAAAAAAAAAAAATTTACCTAAATTTCTCAGCTTTACAATTTTTTCATACACAGAAAAAAATTTCAGACATAAATCACTCAATTAACTAATGATTAAAACAATAAACAAAAATTAAATGTTTTTTTAGTTAATTCAGTTAAATTTTGTTAACCAAAACTCAAAAATTTTATTTTAATTTTTTTTCTAGTATTTCAATCATTGGGTTAATTTTGCCGTTTTATGCCTGAAATTTGTTTCCATGTAATGATTTATGATTTACTTAATTTGTCTAGGGTCATTGGTTTTGAAAAGCAAACTAAAACAATTTATTTAAATTTAATTAATTTTTATCTAACATTTCTTTAATATCTGTTGGTAATATTCTCGTTTTTCTCATGACACTTATTTGGCAATAAAAAATGTCAATTTGGTGTAAAATTATTTTCTGATTTCTTTTTCAATTATACATATAGTTGAACAGTTGACAACGGTTACCAAAACTCACCTTTAGTAAACGTTTAATAAAAAACAAAACGCAGCCAACCCATGTTAAAATAGACAATGTTAGGAAACAAAACGATAAGAATAGACAAAGGTAATGCCAATGTAACAATTACTAAAATACTAACAAAAACAAAATTTGTTCTTTAGAAAGTTAATAACAAATATTTGCTAGTGACAAAAAAAATAAAATTTATTTAGTTTGAGTGATGGTGTGTGTGAGCAATGAATTTTGAACGTAGATACATATTAGAACAACATAAGTTTTATTTAGTTGTTAGTTATAATAACGACTAACGCTTCACAATCCTAAATTCAAAAGTCCCTAACGATAGTTACAAAATTACGTAAAATATAGTTTTTGTTCCGAAAAAAAAACATCATAAAAATTTGATGTATTATGTATAGTATTATGTATAGTATGGGTACGGTCACATTTGGCAAATATTTGCCGAAAAAGACGTAACCATAATATATATATGAACATGAATAACATATATATGAACATGTTTATTAATTAAAAAAAAAAAAAAACTTTTCTTATTTAAGGCAAAGCACAACAAATATTTAGTTTTAATTTATTTGATGCTGTTTGATCTTACAAAACTCTTGTAACAGTAAACAACGTCAAACAAATTTGTGCTAACATAAGCGGTTACGCTTTTTTGAGTAAATATTTTTCAAATGTGGCCGTACCTTAAAATACAAACAAAGCGGAATTTTTTATAAGAATAAATAATAGTCGTACTTTTGTTTTTGTTGGCATTCTTTTTTGTTAAAACTAAAATGTAATTATAGTTATGAAACACTAGCAAAATATTAATGCACAACATTTCTCTTATAATAATGAGTTCATTAAATTAAAAACTGTTTGCAACTTTACAGCAAATAGTAAATATCAAATGTTTTTATTTCTAATAATTCAAAACAATGTATTTACAGAAATCTAAAAGAAACAAATTAATTTCCTACTAAAATCCCCAGTATGACCAGATCTCAAAAAGTTAAACTGCTAAATTAGTTTAAAAATAAGCTTAAATATGCTACAACTTGTTTTAAATTTCCCAAAAAAAATATGTGCTAAATTTTTTAATTTGAGGTAATCATGATTAGAAAATAAACTTTTTATACAAATAATACAAATTTAAACTCAAGCACAAAACTAATTAAAGTGCTCTTCAGGAGTCTAACCTTAAAGAGTTGTTAAATATATTTTTAATTCATTTTCATACAAATTTTCATATTTTTTTTACTGTATCAGACCTTGACTAAGTCTTCTGTAATTTGAAAACATTTATTTAATCTTTTTAATTCCATATAAAGAATAGAATTCATGGTATTTAAAATCATTTTGTTTCTTATTTTTTTTATACCCTACATCACCATAGTATACCCTATTGGCTTTTTGCTGATGTTTGTAACACTCAAAAATCTTAGTCTAACATCCACCTTAAAGTATACCAATCGACTCAGAATCACTTTTTGATTCGATTTAATGGCTGTCCACTTAAAGTACAGGTCGCAATTTTTTTTTGTTGAAATTGGTCTATTATTTTAATTAGCCTCCATACAAATGTTCGTTCTAAATAGGGCTTTATCGATCATAAATGTGTGATTTGTGAAAGTATCTAAATAAATTTTGCCATACATAAGTTGTATTTGAAACTTAAACACACCCACAAATTTTGTGCAGATCGTTCATTAATTAGACATAGCTCCCATATACACTGCCGAAAATCACTTTAACGAGTATAACTCTCTTAAAATGAATAATATTCAGTACAAATAAGTTGCATATATATAGAAATCAAGATACCTAATTTTATAAAGATTGTTTGATAATTAGTCACAGCTCCCATATAAGAACCACTTCTAAAAATCACTTCAACAGCCGCAAAAATTGAGGGTGACTGTAGCTTAATTGGTTAGCGCATTTGATCATTAAGCATGAGTTGGTATTTGTAGCCCGGGTTCGATTCCCAGCCGCTGCCACTCAAACAACATCAGTTTCTGATAATTATTAGTTTTCTTTCTATCCATCATAACTAATATTTATCACAGCGCCCTGCTTCGGTGGTATAGCATTTAAAAACACCACCGAAGTAAAATAATTAAATAAAGGATATAATGCGCCTACTCACCACCAGAGGCGCTGCAATGTTGCACTAAAACAAACATAATGCGCAATTGCAGAGTTGTGCTCTAAAAAAAAGCTTTCTTCTTTCACCACCTTTACTTCTTCAACTATCCCATTTCCAAAGAAAGTAACGCAAATATACTATGAGCCTCAAAAGTGAGTAAACACAACAAATTATTTGATTTTTTTTAAGATAATGAAAATCCAAAAATCTATCCATCGATTGAAATTTAAAAGTTTCGTTTTGTTGGATATTTGGTTGAATAATAGATTCGGTTATGAAAAAAAAATTTAAGTTGAACTATAATGATTTTCATAATCTTAAAAAAATCAAAAAATTCAGTGGTGCTTACACACTTTTAAAGCTGTGTGTATATAGGCATATTAATTGCTTGAGTGTTACTTCTCTTTTTCAAAAAAAAAAAAAAAAAAAATGGTCACTGAAAATCCGTGTTTATATTTTGATTGATCTTATTAACTGATGCACATTATTTCGATCAATCTTCGCAGTATACTTATTTAAAATCGTTTTATTGTCAAGAACTACAATACCAATAAATATTGTTCGATTGACCAAAGCTGAGGACAATCGAACGAGATCATATATTCATTGCGTTGACCTGGTTTTTTTAGCAACCAATCCATTGCTACTTTTGGATAACGACAAGGAGATAAATCGAACCATATCTTTATTAATGACTGGATTCGTCGTATAAGTGTAAATAAACGTTACTGTAGTCATTCCTTTACTTTAGAAGAGGGAGCAAAAATGAGTACATGTTTATGTCTGAGATCACTTTGCATTGTTTAAAAATAAAACCATGGTGTAACTATACAAAGTGAGTGCAGTAGCACAGTTGACTGACTTTGTTTGCAATTTATATACACATGTCAAAAAATTACAAAAGTAATTTCAAGCGTTTCTGACAGTTGTACATTATTTTACGCAAACAAAATGCCTGTTGTTTCTGTATTGTGTTGTATTTGTTAACAATTTGCATTCACCTTGTATAATTACACCATGATTAAAACTATTAAGAAAACATTGTCATTTACTTTAGAATAAATGCTTAACAAAATAATTTACAATTTAAAATGAAAAAGATCATAAACAATAAGTAAAAAATCTTGTCTGTAGATAGTTTTGCACAAGTGTGTCTTTTAAAATATTTGCACAAAAATATTAAAGTTTTCGAGTCGATTTGTAAATATTTGCTTTGTTTATGCCTTAAAAAACTTTAGTTTCATGCTAATTTAATAGCATGTGCTAAACACTTTTTGCAAATTATTCAACACAAATCAAATTATATAAATAATGAAGTTACTGTCAAAAACAAGGACAAAATTCTATCAATGACAAAAATTAATATTCTACTCAAGTAATAGCTTCGCAGCTTAGAGTAAGTAAATTAGACACCATAAAAGTAGTTCTATTGTTCCCAAACCCCAAATTAGAGAACGCAAAAAGCTATTAACGTATGCGAAAGCACGTTTCATGGTAACACAAACAAAAACAGACAAGTGTTTGACATTAAAAGTTACTTTTGTAACAATAGGCAACCTGTTAGTCGATGGACAGCGAGATGAGCCCTTGGCGATATTGGTTACAACTCAGCAGTAAAAAATGTAAACCTGCATGGTCGTTAGAAACTATTAGGGCACTATTAAAGTTCACCCGAGAGCAAAGAAATTGAACAGTAGATGGCTGGTCACACGAGTACAAATTTTAACGTTTTCATTTCGTAGCTAAACAATATTGCTGGCGCCGAACAGTCCAGATTATGGACGTCATGATATGGAGTTAGTTTACATGTTGACACCACGTCCGCTACAAAGTATCACAGGAATAATAAGGAATGAATACTATCTGTGGATTTTGCAAACTCATATTACCGATTTTGTAGCAAAGAGCATCTATCATGTGTGTGAAGTTACTTCCAATATCGCGAAAAAAATGGCTTAGCGAGTACCATTTTCTTTTGATGCTGTGGCCAGCAAAAACTCCCAACCTCAATTCGATTAAATATTTCTGGTCAATCTTAAAGAGACAGTTGGGACAATACAAATAAACTCCAACCCATTTAGACTACCTTTGTTAGCTGGTTCAGCGCGAGCTGCAGAGTATTTCAAATGAATTAATTGAATAAAGGGAATAATATTAAAAATACTATTATTCCCTGAAGTATATATTTATTGCAAAATTGATTTGTAAATTTTATTGTTAAATAATAAACTTAAAAAACAAGCAAAAATATTTTCTTATTTTCCTCATTAGTTTTATTTTTATGCAATAAATAACAAGGGCACAAAGTATTAACATGTACTCATTTGTGCGCTCCACTGTACGTTTGAAGTTTTTTATATTGAAATGTTAAAAAATCTATTCAATTTTCTACATTTCTTATAAAAAAATATCATTATTTCTACATCTTACTTCTTGACTTGAATTCTTAAATATTATTTCACACACCCTGTTATGTGTAATTTGTTATACTACCTTCAGTGTTGTCGACTTGGTGCGTTTCGCACCATTTTTGGTGCTTTTTTAAATTTTTGGTGCGAGTAGGTATTTCGGTGCGTTTTTTAATTATTTCGAAAATGTGATAAAATCTTTATTTTTACTAATTTTTAATTGCAGTTGTTTAATAATTCATAACTCATGAAATCTTTACGATGAAAAAAATTATTATAAATACGAATGTATGATAAATGAAATCAAATTCTTCAAAAATCTTTGTTTGAAAATCATATTAACATTTTAAACATGTAAATAAAAATTCTTGTATAGCCTGATGGTTTCGTCTACTGAACTGTACACGAACAACCAGGGTTAGGGTACCAGTGGAATCCTAACAAATTTTATTGGCAAAAATCAAATAGAATTACTTTAACTAGAAAACAAAAATATATAAAAAAAAGTACCAAATATGTACTGAAATTAGGTTTTTTACCAATTAGTACTTTAGTTCCAAATATCATATTGTGAGTTAAATTTCGAGTGGTTAAATGCTTATTTTATCTTTATTAGCTCATTTATTAAAAGAAGGCTTTTTACTATTATTACTTTTACTAATACTCGTTGATAAAATGTTTTTTTATAGGAATTATGATATTAAACAATTTCAAATTAATTCAATAAACATTTGAACCAAAAACGAAATTCTTAACTTGGTGCGTTTTTTTGTAAATGGTGCGCTTTTTTCTCCATTTTGGTGCGTTTTGAAATTTCGAAGTTGACAACGCTGACTACTACAGTTAGTTTTTATACAAGTTATCCAAGACATAAACCAAGTCAATAGCTTTTAAAAGTTTATTTTAACGGTTTTGTTTTTAAATTTGTACTAGCTCAAAGTATTATAACAGTTTAAAACAATGTTACCAGCTTAAAATTGTAGAGACTAAATGTTGCTTTATATTTGTTTGTACATATTTATTTAATAAATGTTCAAAATTGTCCAAAAAATCATAAAAAACATTTAAGGCGAAAACTGTAATTTAGATAAATTAGGAAATATCGGGAACAATTTGAGCCATATTTTCCCCTAGACAAAATGTGACACTCTATCATTGGCTTGTGAAATATTTTTATTTGTTGCCTTCCACAAGCCACTGTAGGAAGCAAGTTTTTAGGCAATAATGCTTCGTTATTTCGACGCCATACTTTTTGTTTTCCGTCATAACCAAACAGAACTTGATTTCGTCGCTAAATAAAATATTAGCCCAAAAACCCTAATCTGCATCAATATATTTTTTTTAGCAAATTCGACGCGTTTTTGCATATTTATTTTACTAATAAACGGCTTCTTTCAGGGCATACGGCTGTGAAATCCATTGCTTTTTAATACGTGTCTCACCATTTCTGGATGCACTAAAATAATATGCTGGCGTTCTAAAGTCTTTGCAATTTCTACTGTCGTAATTTTAGGCTTTTCTTGAATATTCAACAAAATTTGCCGCTTTGCACGTGGAGTCAGTTTAGGTGGGCGACCACTTCTTGGTTTGTTTTCTACACTTTTTGTTTCATTATATTTCCGAATTATTGTCTGAATGCTTGATTTTGGATGCCCAACTAGTTTTTCAATCTCTATTACACTCATAATAAGGCTGAAAAGTCTTTTTAGCAATGAAAGTAAGTTTGTTATATTTGGAGTAAAAGAACCCACAAAAATATGGCGAAACAAAAACGAAGCCTTTATTAATAAATATGTTACCAAGACGATGAAATATTGGGACGATGTATGTAAAGCTAGCGCAGAACTGGATTTTCCAACAGACCAATAATCCTCAGCATACCTTCAAAATTCTGAAAGAGTGATTGCTCAGCCATAGTCCAAAATTTTTGGATCATCCTCCGCAGACCTCAACCCAATTGACCAAAGCCAAAAAAACATTTCAAGGATAACCTCAAGACAGTAATACAGGATGAATGGAACAAAATTTCGCCTGCTTTCACTAAAATAGTTGCTGATTCTATGTCTAGAAGATTTTCAAGTTTGATAAAGGCAAAAGGGCTACAAACTAAATATTAAATAGGTACCATGTTTTACACAATTTTTAGAGATCTACCTGTTTATTTTATTTCGACACGAAAAGTCTGTTACTTTTTCTTTTAAATTAAATTATTATTTTATGTTCCATATTTTTCTAGCTTATGGTTAAAAGTTACAGTTTGTTTAAGTAACTCGTTAATTGTGAAATATAAGTACATATTTGTAGTACTATAATATAGGGTGATTCAAGTAGAGATACTTTGTTCAATAGCCTTTTTTTTTTTTTTGACAGATCACATGTGAATCGTGTCATGTTTTTTTTTGTTTAGTATTGTTTGGCATTTCATAATGGAAAGACTTACTTACGCCTGAACAACGTTTACAAATCGTTCAACTTTATTACGAAAATTCACGTGCTGTAAGGAATGTGTTTCGTGCACTTCGCTCAACTTATGGTCAACATAATCGGCCTACTGAGCCTACTATGCCCAACACCGTCACCCATTTTGAGACCCAGCATTCAGTATTGGATAATATTCGACCGAACAGACCACGTCCAGCACGCTGTGAAGAAAATATAGCGGCCGTAGCTGAGAGTGTACACGAAGACCGTTGAGAGTCAATTCGGCATTAGCGTACCATGATAATTGACTATTTGAAGTCTGAAGCTCGTGATCTCGGCGATATTTGGTTTCAGCACTTCCCACACATCGCTTTATTCAATGGATTTATTGAAAGGACGCTTCAGTTAGCACATAATTTCACGTTTTGGGTCGGTCGATTGGCCATCTAGATTGTTTGATATTACACGGTTAAACTTTTTCCTGTGGGGATATGTAAAGTCTAAAGTTTATCCGGACAAACCCGCTTTGATTCAGGCCTTGGAGAAAAACATTACGCGCATAATTTGCCAGTCGAAATGCTCGAACGAGTCATCGAAAATTGGACTCAACGGATAATAAGTGCAAAAAAAAATAATTTTAAATAATAATAAACATTCCCCATTAGATTTAAATTTACTGTGTTTTTTCTTTAAAAATTAGGGAATCTCGAAATGGATCACGCCTTATAATAAAACATTTTTTTTAAACAATATTAGGTGTTTACTTTATATTGACGCTGACAGTTGCTTATATATGTATTCGATATTTTAAAACAAACAGTGGATAGGATAATTTCTTTATTGTGATTAACCACAGCAATTTATTTTGTTAGTTTTATAATAAAATTTAACCAACACACATATACAAAATTATATTCAATTAAATAAAGTTCATACCAATAATTAAAATTTAAATGTACAATTCCGCTTGTTGTTTTTGTTTTATATAAATGACACATTTAAACAAATATTAGAATTTAAGGATTATCAATAAATAAATTTATAACATGCATACACTTATTGTATAAAAGCATAGTTGTGAATTCTAAAGAATTTTGTAAATAAATTTCATTACACAAATATCTGCCGCATGCAGTCATACAAAAAACACTAATGGCCGAATTCACAGTCTTTAGTTAGCTAATGGCAAAGGCCTAACTAACGATTCTTTATTCGGAATGCTTAGTTTGCCATAAGATTAACATGTAATAGTTAAACAATAGTTAGTATTTTAGTTTACCAATGGTTAACTAATGACCGAGAATTCGGTCATTACCAACCGATTGAATTGTTTTTGCTTTCTTTGGGGCACTTGCTCCAGCTTCAGTTTGTTGCTTGGATTGTACTTTTATCTCTGGAGAATAGTGGTGGATCCATGTCCGATCAACAGTTATGAAACGACGCTTAAAATGAATTATATTTTTGTGCGTTTTTTGTCGACTGTTAACAAATGCGGCAGCCATCTTGCAAAAAGCTTTTTCATCTGAAGTTCTTCCTGTAAAATTAAATGGACTCGATCATTTGAGATGCATTGAGATGATATTAACTATTTCAGGCACTTTTATTCGTCGATCATTTAATACCATATCATGCACTTTGGCTACAATTTCTGTTATTGTTGCTGTTTTTGAATGCTTGTACGACCACGTTTAAATTCAGCAACCGAATTTTTTACTATTGCATATGAAGGAGCACTTTCACCCAACAAATTCACAATATCATTATCAATTTGTTGTTATTAGATTCATCGACGAAGATAAAGGGTAAATTGCAAAATGTAAACTCCTTGCAAACGGTTTCTTGCATGCAACCTGACCATTAAAATCATGTTGTCTCAAGACACGACAAACAGTTTCAACGCATCACTATTTCCCTAGGTCAGCTTCAACTTTGGGACCAGTTGTAGAGCTTTTGATTTGCCCTTTATTCTTTCTTAAAATACATATGTCGCTCATCATGCACATGGAAAATTTTATTTGGTGCTTTTCTGCCTTGGTTGTGGAACCGATTTTCATGAATGAAGCGCTTAATGTGATTTTTTGAAGTGTGGAAGCTTTAATGTTAACCATTTCTGCTTAGTCTGTTTATCGGGATTATAAACGGTTTCATACGTGCAACTTGGCCGTTAAAATCATGTTGATGCAAGACACGGTGAACAGTTTCAACACAACATTGTTTGCCCGGATTTTGATGTTTTTTTGCCTTTGTTAGTGGCCATTTTGGAAATGGTTTAAAATCAATTATCGCTGTTCTATCGTTGTACGTGGACTCACTTTTTATATTGACTCTTAACGTTACAAAATCGGACTCACAATTCAACGGAAAATATAGAAAACAACAACACGACATTAAGCTGCGGTACAGTAGAAATTGACTGCAAAAAATAAGCTGTGACGTGAAAAAAAAAGAATTTTTTTTTGTTGTGTTTTTAATTTTATTATTTATTTTTGCAATAAATGTTTTTTGTTTGTTAGACTAACATTTTTGTCATTTAAATGAGACCTATTTCTTTTTTTAAGTTCCTGTTTTTTTCTTTTTAAGCTGTGAGCCACTGTACATACTATGTATAATATTTTATGATTATATAATTACAAAAATTTTTATATATATAAAACTACTACATTTTTTTTCACACATATCAAATTAATTTACTTTTTTGAATGCAACAATATATTAAGAAAAATAATTTACACAAATCTAAGTCCTGTTTCACACACTTCAGTTTTAGCTGAACCAGTTTTTGTTCAATTCTAAACTTGCCATTTCATTCACACGCGTCAATTTCATTTTTAAAAAACAAAAGGCAATAAAAGGAAATATTTTATTCTCTTGTCCCTTCTCACCCAAAAATACTTAACTTGAATAGTTGGAATTGAAGAGTGTGAAAGCGTACTAAGAAATTATTATTTACATATTTCGATTTACACGATAGATGTGTTCCTGAAAAAATTGTATAAATCGAAATAAAAAATGTTTGTATGAGAAATCGTGTAAATCGAGAAAAGACCCAAATACGAATAAGTTTAAATTTCTATAGTTGCTAAATTAGAGTCCTTATATACCTCCCGATATTGGGCTAAGCCCTGTGAAATGCATCGCTGGAATGCAAGGGGTCTTTCAATATTTGGGTAATTTTTTCAAAAATTATTTCCCAATTTTCGGTCTAAGTCTGATTCCGTAACTCCTTCATCGGGATCGTTGTCGTTTGTTTCGACCACCATATTTACTAAATCTTCAATATTTGATTCTTTATTTATCATCAATTCTTTAACACCATCTGCACAAAAGTCATCAAAACCTTTTCCTCCCACTGTATGGGCCAACAGAACTATCTCAGACATTTAATGCTGCAAGGATTGGCCACAAAAATTTTCCAACAGCCTTTGAGCGTTGATTGCTTGATTGCAGTATAAATCAATGCAGCATGCTTTACACAATCTAATATTGTAAATTTTATTATTATATGTCTAGCGATTGTCAATTGCTAGAAGCACCTTAAATGGCAATCCCTTTTTGTTTAAATACCGCTTTGCGTCTGGGACAAATATACATATGTACATAGTATTACCATACGAAAATACACATTTGGAAATATTCGTTAATTAAAATAATTTTTTTTAAAAGCTCTTCAATTAATTGTTACTATTTGCTAAAATTATTAAAAATAAAAAATTGTGTAAATTGATCTCTCGTTGTAAATGAAAATTAAAAAAATCGTGTAAAAGTGAAATCGTGCAAAAAAAGTCTCGTATAAATCGAGGTATAGGTGTATTAAGTATATTTTCTTTGACAATTATTAAACCTGGTGCCTAAAAGTATGCTATGAATAATTTTCGTTGTAACTTAGCAACACACAATATAATGAATGACTTGTGTACCCCTCATTCTCTAAATTCTGAGTGAATTTTCTAGCAAATTAAATTTATTAAAATCTGTCCATCATCAAAAAACTAATTATAAATTGGTAGCAAAATTTAATCTCTTTTCTCAAAATAATGTTCAATTATTAGTAGCATGGTCAAATTATTAGTATCATTTTTGTGCCTGAAAATAGAAGAATTTATGTCATATTTGTTTAAAATTCAGTAAAGGGAGCTTATAAGTTTTATGTACGAGTACTGTTCTGTTGGAAAGACAAGTTTTCCCCTTCTATTTTAAAAGGGCAGTGTAAAGAAACTCAAACTCCACATAGAGTACAGATAAATTTTAAACATTACAAAATCTTCGATATAAGGAATGAAGAAAAAAATAAAACAAAATAAGACGCACAAACAAATATTTGGCATTAACAATTAATATCTATGTATGTCGAATGGCAAAGGAGATTAATTTAATTGCCTTAAAAAGCAAAGACTTAGAAATGCATAAAGCCATGAAAAGGTGAGTCTTTTTGTTGCAAGTGATGTCTGACTATTAATATATGTACGAGATCTGATCAAAAAATAATCGTTATTTTCAATTTTTTTCAAAAAGTAATTATTTATTCATCAATAACTATTTTGTCCCCCTTGAAAGTAATCCCCCTCAGATATAAAACACTTCTGTCAGCGTTTTTTCCAATCCTAGAAACACTTCTAAAACGCACTTTTTGGTATCTCCAACAGCTCCTGTTTAGATTTTTCTTTTATCTCCTCAATCGCAGCAAAACGCTTTCCTTTCATCGGTGTCATCAGTTTTGTGAAGAGGAAAAAGTCAGCGGGCGCCACGTTCGGTGAATACGGTGGTTGAGGTATGATAAAGATTTTGTTTTTGGCCAAAAACTCACGATATGTGAGCTGGTGCGTTATCATCGTGCAAAATCCATAATTGGCGTTTCAACAATTCTGTGCGTTTCTGACGAATTGCTTCGTGCAAACGGCGCATAACTTCAAGGTAGTATTCCTTATTGACCGTACGAGCTTGTGACAAGAATTCATGATGCACCACGCCATTGCAGTTGAAGTAAACAGTGAGCAAAACCTTCACATTTGACCGAACTTTACGTGCTTTTTTCGGTCTTGGCTCTTCTGGATATTTCCGTTGGGATGATGGGGCTTTGGTTTTAATGTCATAGCCATACATCCATGAGTCGTCACCAGTTATGACCTTTTTGAGGAAATCTGTATAGTCGTTGACGATGTTCAACAGCTCCTGAGCGATGTCAATGCGACGTTGTTTTTGCTCACAATTTAGCAATTTTGGAACAATCTGTGCTGCCGCACATTTCATGCCTAAACATTCATAAAATATGCTTGGCATGAGCCGAACAATATGCCAACATCATCAGCAGCCTCTCTGATAGTGATTCGACGACTATCCAAAATTATTTTCTTTACTGCTTCAATGTTTTCATCGGTTGTTGACGTGCTCGGGCGATCAGGACGAGCATCGTCATTGACATCTTCTCGGCCTTCCTTAAACCGGTTTTACCACAATTGGACTTGTGTTCTGCTCATAGTAGGCTCGCCTAACGCCACAGTCAACATTTCAAATGTCCTTGCGCATTTAATTTTTCATTTTTTACACAAACCTAATACAGTTTCTTTGATCCATTTTTTCGAATAGTAAAAAATCGAAGAGCACACCAAAACACGACTAACCTTTTTATCTGTCAAAAACAAACTGACAATCCAAAATGGCTGATATTACCAACATATATAACAGACATGTGTACCAACATAACAGAAAATAAATGAGAACATCGAACAAACGTAACTCATGAAATTTGAAAATAACTGTTATTTTTTGATCAGACCACGTATATTCAAAAAATAATACATTGTTAGAATTCGAAAATAATCAGAAGTGAAATTATCATACTCATCTGTTTCTGTTTTGTTAATTTGTAATACCACAAATTACCCAATTAAATATTTAAAAATATGTGCAAATTTGGACAATAGTGAGCCTCCTAATAAATCAGTTTAACTTAAGGTACGGTCACACTTGGCAAATATTTGCCAAAAAAGACATATATGTAATAAAAATCTTGGGAATAAAGTCCACTTTCGAAAATCTCTTATAAACATCATTATCAAGTTAAAATTTAACGAACACTATAGTGGTTGGCCCCTAATAGGTCATAGCTCCCATATGGGGATCACTGTCGGTAAACACATTAACTTACGTAAATATCTTATAACTATCGAATCGAAATTTTACATAGATCAATTCTATGTATATAAGTAAAATTTGTCCTATTGGATTTTGTCAAGGTCAGTTCATAATTTTCTCCCACAAAATGTCCATTTCCCAGAACTGGAATACACAAAAAAAAACTCTAAACTTCAACATAAGATTCGAATACAGTAAAATATTTTATGAAGATTATCTCATTTAATGGATCCCATATAAGGGATCCTAAAAATTAAATAAAAATGCATATGGGTCAATTTCAAAAAAAAAAAAACAAAACGTACACAAGGAGTTTTTTTTTGCTTATTTTTAAAGTTTTTTCAATTCGCCTGTAAGAGTGGCCAATTTATATAGAAATTGATGAAGAATCCGGCGGTACTTTTAGGCTCTCAAAAAAATCAATATTTTTGGATTTTGTTTTTAGGTTTTCCATGATTTCTATCTTGAGCATCACACACCAAATATGTATAAAAAAAAGTCGCTAAAAATGCAAAATGAAATTCAAGCTTACTACGATGTTTTTTTGTTTCTCAAGATTGACTTTTGCGAAAATCACCTTTTCGATTAGAAACAAAAAATCACGATTCAACTTGATTTTTTATCTTTTTTTTAAAAGTAGCTATTTTAAAATTTTAAAATGAAAATATATAAATTTTTGTTAAAAAACGACTTGAACTTAGAGACTACTTGCAAAGTAACAATGTATTTAAAAAAAACTGCAATTTTAAGCGTTTTAAGGGAAAAAAACAAAGCGTGACGCTCAATATATTTTGTCACGATCAAGAGATTTTGTTGCACGTAAACAAGAAAAAATGCCAAATCTAAAGTTTAACGAAAAAAAGTTTATTCTTTTACAAAAAGTAAATAAAAAAAATTCTTTAAAAAACAAAAATTTTCATACAAAACTAAACATGTAAATATTCTTTGATGTCTTAAACAAAAATGGAAAAAAGGAAGTAATTCTTGAAGAAACTTATACACATATGTAAACATTTGACACAAAACAATAACTTAACTTAATTTAATTTATAAATTTTCATTCGATTTCTTATTCATGAAATGACAAGCGGCTTTGTTTTTTTTTTTTCATTCTCATTAATTTTTACCACTTGCGAATTAAGTTTGTGGCAAAAACAGAATCAGTCAGTAACAATAAAAATTAAACTCAATTATTCGTCATTACGCGCTTTATTTTCTCTCGATACCTCCGTGCTCTTTCAGCCGCCGTTAATTTTGTTGTTTAACTCTTGAAATTAAAAAAACAAAATCAAAATTAAGCATTTTAAGCTATGAAGCAATATATTTCAAAAGTGATGCTTATGAAATATTTGCCTTTTTTGTTTTTTTTTCGTAGGCAATTTATTTCTCAAATTCACAACTTATAAAACAAATGAGTTGAAACCATATGAACAATAATTGTCAACTTTAATTTTTTACATTTAATATATTTACTTTTAAAAAAATTCGCGTGATGCTCAAGAAATTTTATCGCGCCCTTACCATGGTGTTCACAAAAACTAAGCAAAATCATACTTTTTTTAATAGATTTTTTCTTCGCAACAGTGAAAGTTGTAATAATTAAAGTTTGTACTTTCCTTACGTTATTTACTTCATTTAAATGCAAATTAAAAACTAGTAATATTACTTGATTTATAAAAAAGTGACGCTCAATGCAAATTGTGGGGACAACCTTTATTTGCAATGCCAAATTCGCACTAATTAAGTTTTGACGACTATAACAAATCAAAACACAAGAAAGAAACACAATAATTCGAATACTTTTATTATATGTTGCATATTTACTTTTTTCTTGATTTTATTTTATTTTGTTTACTAAAAATTCTAACGGGGGACACATGCTTTTGTATGTAAGCAGTCAGAGGGAGAAACAAAACGCCATTCTGAATAAACAAAAAAACAAATATACAAATTTGAGAATTGCGTATTTTTGTTACATATTTCTCGCTGATCACTCTCATATTTTTTTTTTTACCTAAAATAGTAGTGTAAAGTGTGGGAACACAAAAATTGCGTTTTTTTTTAAATTGACCCATATGAACATCGTTCTGCAAAGAAAATGTAATACAAATTTGTTTCAAGTATTCATAGTTCACACTACTGGTATATTGGTCGTGGGTGTACAAGATTTGGCACAGCCGAATATAAACTCTTGCTTCTTATTATTTATTATTTGGATATAAATCGATTCGTGTCCTAACTATAGTTAGTAGCAATAAACTAGTTCCAGAATTAACTTATATAAAGTTTATGTGGCAATTAACATTCATTCACTTAATGCAAATATGCCAAAGTAATGTCTTCAAACAAGTTATGAATTATTTAAGATACAAGATGATTTTTTTTAATAATTTTATCGAGCGTTATATAAATAATTCTTACATGCATACATACATACATACAGACACACACTTATTTACACTTATAAAAATATTTTCCTTATTAGCTTAAATCTTACATACAAATTAGTTTCCTTATTTCTATTTTAAAATTATATTTTATTTAAATCATTCAGCTATTTTGGACATCACATTACTTCGTTACTGTTCTTACTTTGTCTGTCTTTCTTTTGTATTTTTTTTTTTTTGGTTTAAAGACTTTAGTTTTATTTTATTTCGTTTCATTTCATTTCAATCTCAATTTTTTCCTCAGTTTCGAACTCAATTTCCCGGTTAATTTTTTGCCACTCTCATACAAAATCTTCTTTATTTTTCAACATAGTTTGTGTTTCAGGTGGGGTAATACTTTGCTGGGTTTTTGGTATCAGAGAGCCACGTTGTACGGAGCAGGTGAAATTTGTGGTACCGGGAAATGAGATGCTGTTTTTGTATTTTAAAGCTTTTTGTTTACAGACGCCGAATCTGAAAGCCATAAAATATAAAAGTATAAAAAATTAAAACAAAATTGATACAATTAAAGATAATTGCAACTCACTTGGCCAATAAGGTATACAAATCCTGGCGATATTGAGATGTCAGTATGGCATATAAATAAGGATCTGCACATGAATTCAAAGGATAGAAAAACACTAATAATATTTTAGATTTAGTAACATTTATCAAAGGATAACCCGCCAAAGCTGTTAAGGCAAAGAAGGCAATCGGCGCCCAACAGGCAAAATTTGTAAAAACCTAAAAATGTACATAATTATAAATGCAATAAAAACAAGTAAGAAAGTATAGTCGGTCAAGCCCGACCATATAATACCCTACACTCTATATCAATAAAACAGTTTTTCAGATATGGGCGCTATATGGGAGATATTATCTACCTATTAGGGACCGATGATCCAAAAATTTAGTGCCATGACTTCCGTGAATATAAATACTATGTGTGTTAAACTTTATCTCGATAGAAATACGTTTAAAAGATTTATGGAGGTTAAAGTGAATTGCGAAGAGGGTCTTATATGGGAGCTACGACTAATTATGGACGACCATTATAAAATTAGGTGTCATCCTATTTGGGCATAAGAAACTCATTTTTGTTAAATTTTATTCGGATAACAACATTTTTAAGAGATTTATGGTCCTTAAAGTGATTTCGGGAAGTGGACCTTATATGGGAGCTACGACTAATTATGAACCGATCATCATAAACTTCTACCATATTATATGTATATACACGAAACATATTTGTGTTCAATATTACTTGGATACCAACATTTTTAAAAGAGTTATGCTCTTTCAAGGGAATTTGGGAAGTGGGCCTTATATGGGAGTTACGAATAATTATGGACCGATCTTCACGAAATTTGTAGGTGTGCTTTAGCTGCATTTATTCCTTATTTATGGTGAAATTTGTGTGCATTCTTGCATAATTCAAACATTTATGATCGGTAAACCCCAATTTCGGGAGGACATTTGTATGGGGGCCAGGTGAAATAATGGACCGATTTGTACCAGTTTCAATCCCATCCATCCTTGGGCCGAAAAAATATTATGTGCCAAACTTTATCGAAATATCTTAAAACTTGCGACCTGTACTCTGCGCACAAGCTTTACATGGACGGCCAGCCAGCCAGACGGACGGACGGACATCGCTAAATCGACTTAGAAAATTATTCTGAGTCGATCGGATCAATATTTCTGGGCGTTACAAACATCAGCACAAACCCAATATACCCTCCCCACTATGGTGGTGTAGGGTATAACAATGGAAAACACATGAACAATCACAACACAACTCACCAGCAAAGCCATCTTCTTGGCCACACTCATTTCACCCCTGGAATTGCTATGAGCATGACGGGTCTCCTCGCCCAGCGACAAATAGATCTGGCCATAGCAAATGGCTATAATAAAAAACGCTGTGCCATTTAGACCCATTATGGCCACCAAGTAAACAGTATCAAAGGGATCTCTGTCTTCCATGGGCAAACAAATACTAAACGAAAGTAAAACCAAACAATATATAACACACAAATTATTTATAATCTTTTAAGCAACAGCCGGAATTTATTTATTCAGGCAGCTGTCGCTATTGATTCTTACTTACCTTGTCGATGAGTAATTACTAATGCCGAATAATGGCAATAAGGACATAACAACCGAGTAAATCCAACCGCCAATCATGATATAAGCAGCTGGTCTGATTTTAATGCGATGATTCAAGTACATGGCATGTGTTATGGCCAACCAACGTTCTATCGTTATTACCGTCAGTGTAAAAACAGATAAATGACTGGCAAAGACCGTAAGAAAACCAGCCACTTTACAGCCGGCACCTGTAATAAAAAAACAACGTAGACAACTTAAATTTACATTGAAAACAGTGATTTATTATTCATCATTATTTTAGACAATAAAATATGGTTATTTTGTCGGGAAAATATTTAAATTTCCTTTAAAGAATGTTTCTAATTTCATTAACCCAAACAATTTTATCAGGATCAAATGTTCTTAAACAAATCACAAAGTATCATTGCAATAAAGTAAAAGTATCATTGTGTTCCACTTAGTGGATTCTTATTCATGTGGAATTATTCATTTAGGAATAATTTCCCAGGTGCCTTATAAAGAAAAATCTAAAAGAACTATTATACAGAAAAAATTATTGCCCGACAAATTTTAATTAAACTTTTAATTGAGTCTTAATTGATTTTTAATTAAACTTTTAATCATATCAATTAAATTTTTAATTGAAAAACAATTTTCAATTAAATAATATAATATTTTGTTTAATTAAAACTACTTTTAATTAAATTTTTACAAAATATTTTAATTGATACTACAAATTCTTTCATCGGTCCACTTTTAATTAAATGTTTAATTAAATATACGAATATTTTAATTGAAAATCAATTTTAATTTTTTCTATAGATAAAGTAAGCGTAGCATTTATTTTCATAAACTAGAGTATCTAATTTATTATTTCTTATACTTGATTCTTAATTTACTCGGAACATGCTAGCTAACTTCTGTTTTTGTTCTGGAGCTTTCCAGGAGTTTTTTTTTCTGCAGTGGAACTGAAAGTCGTAATTTGCAGATGAAATACATGCTAGAATAAAAATTTATTTCTGCAATTTGAACGTATTTTCAATTTCAGCTATTTAAGGGTTAATAATAAGAAATGTTAAAAAAGTGCCCTTGTATGAAAAAATACCAAATTCCCATAGTGTGTAGGGTATATTGGATTAGTGGTGATGTTTGTAACGCCCATAATTATTGGTTCCTTAAGTATACCGATCGACTCAGAATCACTTCCTGAGTCGATTTAATGATGTCCGTCCGTCCGTCTGGCTGGCTGGCCATGTAAAGCTTGTGCGCAGAGTACAGGTCGCCATTTGAAGATATTTCGATAAAATTTGGTTCATGATATTTTTTCGGCCCCAGGACGGACGGGATTGAAACTGGTAGAAATCGGTACATTATGTTACCTAGCCACCATATAAATGTCCCCCCGAAATAGGGTTATAACGATCATAAATGCTTGAATTATAAAAGTATCCAAACAAATTTCAACACAAATGAGTGGTAAATAAAGCCAAATCAGATCAACAAATTTTGTGCAGATCGGTCCATAATTAGTCGTAGCTTCCATATAAGGCCCACTTCCAAAGTCAGTTTAAATAGCACAACTCTCTTAAAAATGTAGGTATCTAAATAATATTGAACACAAATATGTTTCATATATATATATATGTGTAAATAATATGGAACAATTTTATGAAGATCGGTCCATAATTAGTCGTAGCTTCCATATAAGTTCCACTTCCAAGAATCAAAAAAGAATTAAAAACTTTGGATACCAATAAAATTGAGCAAAAATAAGTTTCATATATACGGAAATAAGGATACCTAATTTTATAATGGTCGCTCCATAATTAACCAAATCTTCCATATAAGACTCACTCCGTAATTCCTCTACAATTTTTTTTAAATCGTTTAAATTTTTGATTGACCGCTCGTTTCTGAAAAACTTTTTTATCCATATACTGGGTGTAGGGTATTATATTTATTTTTATTATGTAGGTATACTTTCTTACTTGCTACCAGTAAACAAATGTCTACTTTAAAACAAACCATTTTGTCGAAAGTTTCCCTGTTCATTTGCTCAAGCAGAAGTATGTTTTAAAAAAGTACCAAATTGTTTCTGGAATACGTCTTTAAAAATACTAATAACACACAAATTAAACAGTACAAAACCCTTTCTTGAATATGACCTAAAATACTGCCACATTTCAACTTGAGTTTGAAAAAACGTCCACTAAGTACATTTTTAAGTGAATGGTAGTATTTTGAATATTTAATCTAAATTTGGTTATTTCTTAAAACACCGTTTACACTCTCCATTAATTTATCAATTATTTGATTTGGAAGACTCTCCTTTTCGCGCTCAACCTGATGCCAAATTTAGTCCCAAGTGTTTGGAGTTAATCGATATAGTCCCAAACGTCTCTTCACGATTGGACACAGCTTCTCGATCGGAATGAGTTGGGGACTTCTCGCTAACCCACCGCATTAAAATAAAATTCTTACAGGGTTTTGGAAGTGTGTTTTGGGTCACCATCCAGCTAGATAGACGCGATCACACAGTATTTGTCACTGCTGCTTGCACTTGAATAACAGAATGCCATATAAAAAGTATATGTCTGCTTCAGGTAGCAAGGCGCCTTTCTTCGTCAAATCATGAACACAGTTATCTTTCATGTCTCTATGATCACGCACCAATATAAGTGCAACTTTCGATGGAGAATATGAGTTTGCAAATACGCAGATAATCTTATTTCCTCAATATGGTTACCTTACATGGTGACTTAGAATTCTCTGGGCTGTTTGGCTCCCGCAATATTTCTTACTGTCAGATTGAAAGTGATAAAATTTGGATTCGTGTGACCAGATTACACGTTTCCAGTCATCCACTGTCTGTGCACAATTGACAATTCAGATTTTAATTTTCTACTGCTGAGATATAATCAATGCTGACCATTGACTAGCGGGTTTGCCTATTGCTACAGAAGCATCTTTTAGTGTTAAACACTAGTCAATTTTCATTTGTGTCATCTTGAGATATACTATAGAAAACCTTTTATGAACTCAAATGACCACTAATTCAATTACTTTAAGCTGTTTAGCTCTTACTCATGTAGAATAGCTACATTTTGTTATTGCTAGATTATTGTCCTCAATGGCTCTGGACAATAAACTGTCCATTATTTATTATAAATCGAATAACAATTTGATTTGTATTGTATAATTTTCAAAAAGTGTTAACCACATGCAATTCTTACTTTAGGTGGTTTAACTACTCTTTGTCATTGCTAGAATGTTGTTTGTACTCAATGGCATTTAACAGTTTCTTTATTGTTTATTATAATTCGAATAACAATTTGATTTGTATTGAATAAATTGCAAAAAGTGTTTCCCACATGCAATTCCTATTTTAGACGGTTTAAGTAGAACAGCTTCTTTTTGTCATTGCTAGAATGTTGTTTGTCCTCAATGGCTCTTGACAGTTTCTTCATTGTTTATTATACTTCGAATTATAATTTCATTTGTATTGGATAATTTGCAAAAAGTGTTTACCACATGCAATTCTTATATAAGGAGGTTTAAGTAGAAAAGATACTCTTTGTCATTGCTAGAATTTTGTTCTCAATGGCTCTTGACAGTTTCTTCATTATTTATAATACTTCGAATAATAAGTTGTTTTGTATTGGATAATTTTCAAAAAGTGTTTACTACATGCAATAGCAATTTTAGGCGGTTTAAGTAGAATAGCTTCTTTGTGTCATTGCTAGAATGTTGTTTGTCCTCAATGGCTCTTGACAGTTTCTTCATTATTTATTATACTTCGAATTATAATTTAATTTGTATTGGATAATTTGCAAAAAGTGCTTACCACATGCAATTCCTTTATAAGGAGGTTTAAGTAGAAAAGATACTCTTCGTCATTACTAGAATTTTGTCCTCAATGGCTCTTGACAGTTTCTTCATTATTTATAATACTTCGAATTACAATTTTATTTGTATTGGATAATTTGCAAAAAGTGTTTACCACATTCAATAGCAATTTTAGGCGGTTTAAGTAGAAAAACTACTCTTTGTTATTGCTAGAATATTGTCCTCAATGGCTCTTGACAGTTTTTTCATTATTTATAATAATTTCATTTGTGTTGGATAATTTACAAAAAGTGTTTAGCAAAAGCAATTAAATTAGTATCAAAATAATTTTTGTCTTTAAATTCATAAATAAAGCAGATACGAGTACGAACAAATGTAACTTTAATCTTTTGATATTTTTATGCAAAAGTCACACTAGTGTAAAATTAAGTACATGCAAGTATTTTTTGCTTTAAATATTTATTTCACGGATATTATTATTTTCCCTTGATTATTTTATTTAGCATTAAACGTAAAATAAATGCCAAAAACATATTTAATTTTTTTATTAGTTCTGCTTGTATGCAATAACAAGTGCACAAAATACAAACATGTACTCATTTGTGCTTCCCACTGTATATCAATTTACAATAGTTTAAAAAAAGGGTTGCCAAAAAATTAAAAATTTTAAAAGTTTTTAACTGTTTAATATTCCAAAAATTGTCCAACTCCTGTTTTCTGTTTGATGAATAATGCATGAAATAAATATTTTGCCAGTTTTTAATTATCCCATATTATCTCATAAATATACGAATTTTCGACTTTGTAGGTTTATTTAAGAAAAGCCTTCCACCATATTTTTCACCAGCATTTCAAATCGCAAGCAAAACAAGTTGTTATGTATGCCATACTAATCAGGTTTCCTAAATTGTAGGCATATTTATAGAATTCTAGGATATTATCCAATCATCGTTGGTAATTAAATTAATACTCAAAGGATTTTACAATTTTATATGTGTATATTTGTAGCAATAACAAGCAAATATCATTTAATTGCATTACGCAACAACAGACAACTCTCACTTAACTTTTCAACATTTAAATTTCATGAATTTTCTTTTTTTCGAGCACCAACTCCACACAAATCCTTACTGTCTGTTGCATTTACAATTGGACAATTTCAAGGTCATTCCTTTAACTACTACGGCTAAAAAAATTCTTTACAAAGCCATTATAAAGAAAACATTCCATTTCAATCAGTTAATAAGTATGTAAATAAATCAGTAAGAAAAATAAAACTCAAATCACTGAAATACACTCACTAACGTTACTTACCATATTGCCAATCATAAGCATAATTGAAGTATTCACCCATGGAATGAGCATCAATCGATGCTATTAATAGCAGATATAAACCCAAGCACAGGTCGGCAAATGCCAAATGACACATCAAGAAACGCGGCACTGATGGTGTTTCAGCTCTGCAAGTAGAAAAATCATAAACAAATATTTTGGTTTTGTATGCCACCAACACAGAGAGAGAGAGCGCAGGAAAATTGTATGACAATTTACTTAATCGATAGAATTACAACGAGTACAGCAACATTTCCAATGACAGCCAAACCGACCACAATCCATACAGAAGTACGTAACCATTGATAACCCATTACATCTTCGCAGGGATTTAGGGCATTTGGGATGGGATAACATTCGACATCATGTTTTCTGTAACAGCGCCAGAAAATATGAAAAAGACAATCATTTAATTACTTTTAAATAAATATTCATTGGAAAAACTGTTAAGTTTTAACTACAAATACTTCTGGGTAAGTAAGCACTTGGCATTGCAGTTACAGAAAAATGCAATCCATCAAGATAAAATCTAATACAATACACTATGACTCGACTACAGTCCACACTCGTCTATGTCTGGACTATGACTCAACTAGACTCGACTATGGCTCTACTATGACTAATATATGACTATGACTCGGCTATATCTGGACTATAACTCGACTATTACCAGACTATGTCTGGACTATGACTTGACTATGACCCGACTATAACTAAACTATGTCTGGAGTATGACTCAACTATGACTTGACTATGACCCGACTATAACTAAACTATGTCTGGAGTATGACTCAACTATGACTACACTATGAGTCGACTATGTCTAAGATATGACTAAACTATGTCTGGACTATGAGTCAACTATGTCTGAAATATGACTGAATATGACTAAACAATGTCTGGACTATGACTTGACTATTACTCGACTATGACTACACTATGTCTGAACTATGAGTCGACTATGTCTGAAATATGACTAAACTATGTCTGGACTATGACTCGGCTATGTCTGGAATATGACCCGACTATAAAACTATGTCTGGACCATGACTCAACTATGGCTAAACTAGGTCTGGACTATGACTTGACTATGACTAAACTATGTCTGGACTATGAGTCGACTATGTCTGGACTATGACTTGTATATGACTAAACTATATCTGGACTATGACTCGACAATAATAACGCTGGATATGAAAAACGCTTTTAAAACAATGAAGTGGATTAAGTGCATTTAAAAATAACGAACTGGACAACTATTTCCTCAACATAGTAGCAGATTATCTGGATAATAGAATGCTATTATACGAAACGGAAAATGGAATGAAGGAATACCAAATGCGTACCTATGATCGAGATAATTGCAAATTATAGTCCATGCCGCTGTAACAGATGGTTGTGGAGAAATGGACTGTAGTGCCAAAAACAGAAGCAATACTTGTAACATATAAAAGAGTCTTTAAAATAACAATGATCAAGCTAGTGAGATTCTCTTCAAACTAAATTTGTGCTATTTAGAGGAACAATTGGATGACAATATCAGCTTTGGACAACACTTACTGAACGTTCGTGACAGAGCCATGCGAACAGCAAAATCATTGGGCAGAATAATGTCAAACTGTGGCGGTCCTAAACCACAATTAAGGAAATTAATAAACAGTGTAGTACACTCCCAATTGCTATATGCTGTTCCAGGGCAGGGCATTGAAATTGAAGTACAACTTAATGGATTTAAAGAAACCACAGAGAACTAGCGCTCTTCGCATCATATTAGCGTATCAAACAGTATCCACAAGTGCGGCCTTGTTGATTGCAAGTCTACCTCCCATAGACCTTCTAATATTAAAAAAAGAGAGGAGATATATGTCCAAATTAGATGCATATATCGGGACGGGAAATTTCAGAAATGAGGAAAACCATCAAAAATTAATTAATAAGCAAATGTCAAGAACGTTGCAAATGTCAAGAACAAGGAGTGAATTGAAGATGGACTTACAACCTGATCCCAAATATAAAATCCTGGATTAAACGAAAACATGACTTAAACTAAAGGAGATAAGCAGCTGTGATTCATGCGTAGCGATAGAGGAGGATGCAAAGCATATATTTTTTGAATGTGAAAAGTGGCTGGAACAGAGACAAGCTTCGAATAATAAGTTAGGTAAAACCTTACCACCTGATAATATAATGAACGTACTGCTACATTCCACAAATTCATGGAAATCACTAATAAAATAAAACCAACCGTCCTGATTAATTGCTGAAGTAGTCCCAGGATGCTGTTAGAAGTGTTATCCACTGAAGTGGGTAACTAGGAGTGGGGCTATTAGTAAATTGCGAGCAATTGCTACGTCCAACAAAAAAAAACAAACTCAACTATGACTCAACTATGATTGAACTTTGACTAAACATTAGTGCGCATAAAAAATATTGCCCAGCTTTTTATCATCTTAACTTCTTATTTTAATTAGTTTGAATTTCTTGCCCTACTTTCCATAATTAGCATTTGCTAGGCCATGCTCAAAGCCAGTTCAAATACTGAAAGGATAATAAAATTATTGTCCTGTTTTTTACTCCCGCTATTTTGCACGATTGTATTGCATTTCACAATTTATTTTCAGCCATTCTACTCAATTAGATTAATTATTGTTTATTTTAAGGCACATTAAACACTTTATTGCCATTAGATTTGCAAGTGGCAAAGAGCAACGGCGAAAATGCATTTTTTTTTGTAAAGTCTGTAATTAAATAATGGAAGTTTAATGGCAGCAATGAAAGGAAACAAGCTTTTAATTATAAAATAAAAATGAATGATATTTAATGGTATAAACAATTTAACGAGTTGAATCAATTACAAAAATTTAATTTGTAGAAATTAATAAAAAAAAAGAGAACCTTCATATCCTAAAAGGCGGTGTTATTCTTTTTCTAGCGTAAGCATGAGATAATGAATGGAGTACATATATTTGTATTGACATTGGTAATGATTATTGTAAAAATATTGAAAGTATTTATGTGAAAAATTTATATGAAGATTTTAGCTGTATTTATGTATGTACTAGATGGCATTTGCGCGCGTTGCTACGCCACAAATTAAAATTAATTTGAAAGAAAGGCATTACACAAATATTCAATTCAATTTTAATAATTTTATTGATTTTGTTCATTTTGAAAAAAAAGTAGGCGGTCGAAAAAAATATTCTTAGTCATGCCGGAGTTTTAGTTATATCCCGTCAAAGTTTTAGTAAGATCGGTCCAGTGGTCTGGCCTTCCCGGCAGGCGTTGTAATTAAATAAAAAACAAGTTGGCGTAAGAGTAGGCGTGTTCATACGAACTCAGAAACCTTCCCGAGCTCATGCACAACAACTTTGCCGAATATAATCACATGATCAAATACATAGTTTACGATTCTATAAAGGACATACATGTAAGGACATGTACATAAAAACATTTATTTTTTGAGATAGGGCATACAAGTGGGCGTGGCATATAACATTTTTATTATTACCTCGCCTTCAGTAAGATGTGTATACAACTTGTTTGAAGTAAATCTGTAGAAAGCCATGCAGAAGCAATTAATCAATTTAAAAAAAAGTGGGCGTTAAAGTAGTCGTGGTCGTACCAACTCAGAAACCTTCTCGGGCTCATGCACAACAACTTTGCCGTAGATAATAACATGATAAGATGCATAGTTTGCGAGAATAGAATAGTAAAAATTAATTTCAAAAAAGTACCAATATAAGTGTACTGAAATTTGGCCCTTTTTACACCTTTATATTTGAGTCATGAATAGCATGTTCTGGGTTCTTTTTTGTGTGGATGGTAGAATATTTTATCGTTTTTTTTTTTATTTTTAAATTGAATAAATAATATCAAATGTCCGTTTTTACCCCGTTTTTGTCACCCGTGAAAAAATAATTTTCAAAAAAGTACCTATTAATTATCCGTAATACATACTATTTGAAAATAATAGTTCATGGAATTTTTAGTGAGAAAATACATTTTAATAAAAAAAGTACCAAAAAAGAATACAAATTTTAGGCCATAGGATTTCGAATTTCAAAAAATACCAAAACGATTTCTAGTCTTTATTGATCTGAGCCAGATGCATTCTATGTTTATTTATGTAGGAGATATACATGTTAACGGAGCGTTTTACGGGGACTATTTTTACTTTATAAGGTCAATTGAATTTGGAGTTTCAAAAAAGTACCAGACACCTGTCGGCTCTTTTTTTTTAAAAGGCGGACGCATTTAAAATATTATTTCTAAGTTTATTTGTTTTAGAGATATAGAGGTACTGGTTTTACCCGTTTTTGTTCCATTTGTCCCCCTTAGCCACCGAATTTCCAAAAATCCCTTCTTAGTGGATCTACATATTGTAAAAGGAACCCATTGCCGGAATTTAAAGTTTCTAGCTTTACCGGTTTGGGCTGTGCGATGATGAATGAATCAGTCACGTTACTCTTTTATATATATATAGACTGATAAATCCATATTTTCTGCTATTACTAACTAAGAAAACTACATAAAACAATTTATTTATTTATTATAACTTATAGAACAAACCATAATTTAACCCCCTGGCCCACGATGTCGAACGATAACGTTCGCTTAGATAAGACTTAAGACACAAACTTGATTGTGGAATAAACAAACTTGATTGAGTAAAAAATAGATACGATAAAAAGTTTTGGTCTTAAGTCTTCTCTAAGCGAACGTTATCGTTCGACATCGTTCTCCAGGGGGAAACTTATTTCGTTTAACTTTTGTAACGTAAACAATTATTACCTGAATGTAAAGTTACCACAATATTCATCCAATTGGCTTTCATCCGGTTCGATAGGTTCATGAAATTTACCAAACATTTCCTTCATGGAATCTGACAAATAGTCTTCTTCAACAAAATATTCCACATCAGCGGCGGGTACTTGTGCCCAAACATTGCTTTCGTTTTGTAATTCCTCTTGGCTAATGGAAAAGTCAGAACGCATTAAACGGCTAAAAATAAAAGAAAAACATGAATAAAGTTTAAAGTTTAAAACTAAATATTTGTTGTGTCCTGTCCTAAATAAACAAAGTTTTTTTTTAAATAAATAAACAAGTTCAAATATATTTTATTTAGTGAATACGTCTTTTTCAGCAAATATTTGCCAAGTACCTTAAGTTTATTACTTTATAACTATGTATTACAATTTATTTGCCGTTAATGTGTGCAACTGTCCAGTATCATTTTATATTTGTATTTATCAAAGTTTACACTTTTTAATTTATGACCATACGATTTAAAATAGGGTGCTACACATTTGGATGATTATCTCGTAATTAATATTAAAGAACTACAAATGTACATAATCATATTTGTTAACAAATATCGTTGGTTTAATATAGAAAAGGCGTATCTACATTTTTTTCGAAATCGCGTTTTTAATGTATTCTGGTAGACCACTGTCGAATACACCTCTCCTAAGAAAATTAGTGGGCTATGATCGCAAATAATGGATTTATAGTCATATAAAAAAAGCCCTAACTCATTCGAAGTTTTTTTTATTTTTTTAAGAAAAAAGCCCATTTCATCATTTAAAGTTGAATATAGAGGAGACACACAATCAATGCTACAATTAAAAAGAAATTGATATACATTTTTCATGGTACTCAAAAATTCGCCAAGCTATTCGCCGAGCCAAAACTAAAATTTTGTCAGAATAGAATTGTTTCTAATATGGCGAAATTTAGGTTTTAGCTTGGCGAATGTTTTTGTAGCTTTGATTGTGTATCTATTCGTATTGTTTTGCTTTTGCATTTACTTTAAAAGCAAAAGGGAAAGGGAAAAAGGGAAAAAGGGAACATGAATTATGCGAAAGAAATTTCTGATTCAGATGATGTTCCAAAGAGGAAAAATACTGCTAACAAATCTGAATGGAAAGAAAATGTACATAAACAAGCAAGAGTGCTATATTCGGCTATGCCAAATCTTATATACCCTTCACCTTTGTTGTGGATGCATAATTATATTATTATATAATTGTTACGTTTTTAACTTCTAAAAACGGTGGTTTATTTCCTTTAAATAAATCGAATTCATTTTAATTGCAAAATAAAAGCGTCAAGTAGTTTGAAGAAAATATAACGAGTCTTTATTTATTTAACTAAACACAAACACAATTAAAAATAAACACACTGTCTTCCCTGCAAAAAACGCGAGTACTCCATACTGGAATGTATAGCCTACTCCACAATGGACCAGGAGTACTCCAAACATAATCCATTTGTATGAACAAAGCTAGTCCATTTAATATTACGATGTCCTAGGACCGAACCATATAATCCAGCTTTGCACAACACGGAACTAGTCCCAAAACTACTCCTTGTAACTACATTAAATGTTTTTTAAACAACGATTACGGTCGTTAAAGCACGAATAATTGTCGTGTAACAAGAAGTTCTGATTTGAAAATGAAATGGTCCACAAGTGCATTACATAGGACCATGATGTAGTCACTACATTTTAGCTACAATGAACCACGTACTCCAGAGATTTTTGCAGGGTTTTTACATACTTATATTACGGTTTAAGAACACACTTAAACACTTTTATGTTTATGAAATTATTTGAAACAATATTAATACACTTTGTGTGATCAACGCCATCTGTTGATGAGGTTATTAGTTTTTTTTATGAAATTTTCAGAGGTTGTCTCGGATTTTTGCGCATATCTTCGTTATTTGTGGCCGGATTTTGCTGATTTTAAATAGCAAACTTTTCGAAAGCATGTCTGACAGAATTATTGAAGATTTGGATCCCGAAAATATCAGGGGACTTCACAATATTGATTTAAACAGACAAACAGACAGACAGACGAACATGGCTTAATCGACTCCGCTATCTATAAGGATCCATTATATTGTTGAAATTACAAACGGAATAACAAACTTATATATACCCTTCTCATGAAGGTGAAGAGTATAAAAAAGAATGGAAGGTGAGCAATATTCGGGTATATCAAAAAAAGAACTTTGTCAAAAACCTTCTAGGTAATTAGGAGAGCTATGTTCATCACGATTTTGTATAAAAAGTGCGGTGGGAAAGTGTTTGACCTTTAATGAGTCCAAACGAAAAGAAAATTTTAGTTTGTTTTAAAAGATGTCCTGGGAGCAAAAGAGGCAGTATGTTGCAGGTCCTACAAGCTTTTATGAGACAAAAAGGAAAACCTCTGAAAATTCGAGACGAAATCAGTCCATATCGTATTTCTTAAGTCATAATTCAAACCGATTACAAGTGTGCCGCGAAATATTTTATTCAACACTTGGAGTTTGCCACCATTTTTATGATTATAAAACCGATTTTTTCAGTCTAATAATATCTGCCTTGAAATATGTCTTTTAGTTTTAATTATTTATTTTTTTTAATCCAAACATTTACATTTATTTACATTTATTTTCAAGAAAAATAATAACAAAAAGCCTTATATAAAATAACTGCAAAGAAATTAGAAATAATAAAAAAATTTAACCTGAATTTAAGTTGTTGCTGGTTTTGAATAAAACTTGCAATAGAAATGATTTTTGTATCTTAAGTTTTTAGGGTTTTATTAATTTTTTTTCCTTCTCCTGAAAATTAACGAAAAGTGTAGATACGCCTTTTCTATATTAAGCCATCGACATGTTTTTCTAAGTACAAGTACATGTGCACTCATAAGTATACATTTTGTTATACTCAAGTTCCAATATTCTATTACATAATTACTTACCTATACAAAATGCTATTAGTATTTGACGAAAACTTCAACTTTTCCCTTTTCCCTGACACAGCGTCAGCTCCTGATATTGATGATGTCGTGCCAGGATTTAATAGTTGTGTGGCTGGATCATAAACCAAACCAAAACCAGTGGCAGCAAAAGAACCAAAACCTCGGTTGCCAGAAGAAACACCATCAGTGTTTTTCTCAACACTGTTGTTGTCATCAACAATTGTTTGGCTTGACCAAACACCTGTATCTTCCTGTGCCTCCTGTTGACTATTAAATTGTTGATTTTTAAGCCTCTTATTAGATTGTTTCGATTTAATATTTGAGTTTTCCTTAATATTATTGTTGCTGTTGCTGTTGTTATTTTCATTTTTACTATTACACTTTTGTTGATATTTTTCTATTTCCTTTAGGCGTTCAGCATGACGTCGGGGATCATGGCGGGAGGGAAATTTAAAAGCACAACAATGAAAGGAATGTGTTAAATAGGCCTTTTGTAAATGCTGTGCAAATTGTTTAAAAAGACAAACAAATCTCATTAAGATGTTTATAAATGCACATAAAGTATTTTTATTACCTTAAAATTATAAATGGACGGTATTGTTTTCAGTGTATGTGTATTTTCAATACGTAATACTTCAATATCCTGCAAACCCACCGAAGGTAAACGTACCAAAGAGGTACTAGAGAGATCTCTATTAAAGGATACAAATGAAAATCTCATTAATATAAAAATACTTTCAAGTTTATGTGCACGATTTGTATGTGCATGCAGTTTGAAGAGAAAATCTTTTTGGAACAGACATGTGTATGAGTATGTAAATTAAATATAAATCTACACTAACAGACATTTGAATAAGTTTCTTAAAAGTCAACAAATAATAATATAACGTTTAATTTAAATTTTACATTTATATCTTAAGGTATGGTTGGCATTTGGCAAAGATTTACTCAAAAAAAGCGTAACCACTTGTGTCAGCACAAATTATTTTGACGTTGTTTACTCTTACAAAAGTTTTGCAAGATCAAACAGCATCAAGTAAATTAAAATTTAATACTTGTTGTGTTTTGGCCTAAATAAGAAAATTTTTTTTAAAAAAATAAATAAACGAGTTCAAATATATGTTATTTAGTGGTTACATCTTTTTCGACAAATATTTGCCAAGTATGACCGTACCTTTACTAGTACTTATTCACTTTATTTATGGTGTTATTCTTATGCTAAAGCGTTTTATAATAAAATAAAAGCAAACTTACAATTCTTGTATGCTCATGTCATTAAAAGCCTTGGGATGTACTTGCTGTAAATTAGGATTTTCTTTTAAAATTCTTTAACGAAACGAAAATATAAAGAAAAACATATTTAATTAAGGGTTCTATTTGTGTTATCAGCAGTGTTTTCTGAGAATTTTAAATACTTACAATTTAGCTATTTGAGAACCTTGAAAAGCAGAATCATCTATATAACTTATATAATTATTTGCTAAAATTCTGTAAAATAATTAAGGAAAAAATTATTAAAGATGGCTTTAAAAAGGACACAAATATAAGATACTTACAATTGATCAGTCTTTATGTTAATCGATTTTGATTCAATTTGTGTTATATGATTGTTATCGAGATCTCTGGAAGGGAAACAATTAAAAACAGTCATTTAACAGAGTTTTACAATCAAAATTATTTGAATTAAAGTTGCATAATTAGTTAATTGTAAAATAAACCCCTACCACTATGAGGGCAGTCCGGAAACTTGTTAGCCTAGCATGGAAAGAAAGTAGTTAGTTTTTCAAAAACATTTCTATTTTTCAATATAATCTCCTGAAACTTGAATACATTTAGTCCAACGCTTATCAAGTCCTTCAAAATAGTGGTATACAACTGTAAAACGCTTGCCAGCTAGGAATTTTTTTAGATTTGGGAACAAGTAAAAGTCACTGGGAGCTAAATCAGCAGACTAAGGTGGGTGGTCAAGCAATCCGTACTTTAATTCGCTGATTTTCGAAATTATTAAAAAACTCTTGTACGCTGGTCGTTGACTTGATGAACAATTTTTTTTGTGTTGTAAGCCAGGACGTTATTCTCGAATTTTTACATTTAATTGATCCCAAAATGTTGCAACAGTACTCTGAATTTATTGTTTTACCCTTCTGCAGATAGTCAATCAATAAATACCTTTAAAGTCCCAAAAACCGTTGTCATAATCTTACCAGCTGATTGAAGTGTTTTAATAAATAAATAAGGAATAACATAAAATACTTGCTTTAATTGGCAATAGATACCAAGTGTGCTAATTTTGTGTCCAGCTCTGGTAGCTGCTCTTGGCAAAATCTAAATAATTAATAGCTGCTGCCTAAATATCCTAAAGACTGTTTCATGATTGATAGATAGCACACTTTCATACCATCATTCGAATGAAAAGTTACCGCTCTCCTGAAACTTCACGTAAAGAAGTCTGGAGCTGCCAAAACCCGTGATATGCTCCGGCTAATGTAACTGATCCTTTATAATATCTATTGTCACACGAAATATATGAGTGATTGTGCCACCACTCTTCCTGTTTGAAGTAATCAATTTAATTCTCAAAACACTCATTGATCCTGTTTTAGTATCACTCACGATCAGGGCTGCCAGATGAATTTCAAAAAAAAAGGTCAAAATCGCCAAAAAAAAAATAGAAAAAAATCGTCATTTAGAATTTTAGAAATCGTCAAAAAAAATCGAAAAAATAAAAAGTCATTATTTCTAGTAGTTTTTTTAAATTTTTATTTAAACGAAAACATAAAACTTCGAGTTTATATAGTCTCTTGTACAATACATATCAAAATATATAAATTTTAAGTTTTTAAATAAGAAATCACAAAAAATATAATGTTAAACACAACCTGTGTAATATTTTTATAATATCTCAGTCCGCTTTCACACTCTTCAATTCTGACTCGTCAAGCCAAGTATTTATGGATGAGAAGGGAAAAGAGAATAAAAGGGGTACAATCTTAACGTACTAGTCAATTTTCTTATTTCCTTTTGTTTTTTTCTTTCATGCATCTTGATTTACATTAAAAAGTACGAAAATAGAATTGACGTGTGTAAATGAAATGACATGTAAAGTTCAAAAAAGAATTGAACAAATACTTGTCGCTTAAACTGAAGAATTTAGCATATTTTATTAATTCAGATTCAATTACAATGTCAAAACAATTTAGTTTATTAAGTTTTAAATAACATTTGGAGTATGGAATCCAATACATCCATAATACAGCTACTTATTTTCAAAGAATTTCGCATTTTTGTTTTATTTAAATTTATTTGGCTGAATATTCTTTCGACGTTTTGGTTAAATAGTTCATGGAATTCAGCGTTTGAAATTGCTTATCATGTTTACCAATAAATAAGTAATTTCTACTATTATTTGGAATTATTATACTTAAACTTAACAATTGTCAATAATTAAGAAAACACTACTATTACTTAGTTTTGTTTTTTCTAAAAACGAGTATGTCATGTTCTTCTTAATATTTTTGATATTAAATTGTCTCAAAAAAGAGAGAATTTGGTAACAAAAACATAAATAAAACAAACAAATGATAGAAAATTTTAATAATTCAGAAAATCGTCACTTTCAATGAAAAAATCGTCAAATCGTCATTTTGCTGTTTTTGAAACAAAAAATCGTCAAAATCAAGATTTCATCATCTTATTAATATTTTAGTAATTGTTCAAGCTTAAAGTATCTTCTTTTTAAATTTTAATTTTTTTTCTTAACAAATGTTTTCCTTCTACGAAGACGTAGCAAAATATTAAAAATAAATAAATTTAAAATAAAAATTTTAAATTTGTTAATGAAAGACCTTAAGCTTGAACAATTAATATTAAAAATATTTATGTTAATATTAATAATAATAATAATAAAGGTCAAGAAATAGTTGATCATCATCTTAATCACTTTTTTTTCATAATATAAATTTTTTGACATTTTACTTTCGCTGACACGACAACCGTTGGATGAGTTGTTCGCCAGTTAAGTTGCCACTGTTGTGAGAAAACCAACAGATTATTTAAAAGCAACTTCAGCTGGTTTTAAATTAAATTTATGTTTTAGCGGTTAAAGTATACTTTAACGTGTTTATAGTTAAAGCAAAGTGTACTTTTAACAAAAGTCAACTTTTTAACTATTTTTTGTGACTATGGTTATGTTCCATTGTAATTACCTGGCAATAATATATGGCTTGCAAAAAAAAAAAACTACCGAGCTTAAATCGCTTTAGAGAATACAAAATAAAGCACCAATGATTGTTGCAAATTTGTCTAGCCGGTCCATAGCCGTTTTACCAATTCAAGGGCTTTACAAATTTCAACTATTAATTTACTTTGTTTAATGTCTTAATAATATCAAAATACTTTTAATGCGAGAAATAGTGACAACTTAAGAATGGTGTGTTGCCAATCTGAAACAACAAAGCGGCGAATTGAACACTCTGGTTGTAGAGAATATACCCAGCATACCATTCTAGGAGCGCTCCGAAAAAGGAGTCAGAAAAGAGTCCAACTAAGGAGCATTTTCGGAGCGAAAGAAAAATTTGCTTGTTACTGTCCTGAGTCGGCACGCAGTATGACTCATAAATTCCACTTAATTATGTGTGTACCACAGCGTTGTTGTCCTGTTATTTGTGCTTTGAACAAACAAAAAACATAGCTGTACCACACAAGAATGATCAAAACAAGATTACACAGAGCCAAAAAAAACCCCTCATAAAAGACTCTTTTCAGACATTATTTAAGAGCTCTTTCTGACGGACCATTTTCGAACGTAATGACCCTCTTTTCTGAAGGTTTTCAGAGCAATTATGATTGTTTTTTGGGCTCATAAAGAGAGTTAACGCTCCGAAAAAGGTGTCAGAAAAGACTCTTTTCGGACTCTTATGGCTTGCTGGGTAATATCTTACCACAAAATGTCGATGTGCTTCTGATTTAACTACAATTTAACTAAAAACTAGAAATTTTGAAATATATTTGAATTATATAATATTTAACATTATGCATATTCAATTAAAATTAATTAAACAAATTTTTATAGAATTGTAAACACTGTATATTAAGTATTATATAAATGTATTATAAATATTAAAATCGAATTTTGTAAATTAAAAAAAAAACCGAGTTACTAAAAAGAGTCGTCATTCAGCTCTGGGTGAAGGAAGAACTCGCGTGTCATTGTCATTATCGCTGAAGGACAATCAGGCCGTCCTTTTTTCGCTGCCTTCGAGAGATTTGCGGCTTACGCTTGCATTGGTTAATGCTTGACGTCCTCCAACTGTATCGCGTTGCGGTTTTTCGAAGTTGTGCATTGGCCAAATGCTATAAATTTTTTAATACAAGATTTAAGCGTTACAGCTGCCTATATGAAGGTATATGTCGATCGTACGATAACCTGGCAATTTGAGGGATTAATTCTCCGACAACCAAGTTTATACTCAAAAAAAAAAAAAAAATAAGTTACTAAAAAAGTTAATTAAACGGAATATTATGCCTAAATTTGTCTCCTTTAAAAACTGAAAGTCTAGGTAATACACTGAAACTAGCGAGTTAGATATGCTTAATATTAGGCCTCATTAAATTTTAATGAATGACTTGCAAAAAAGTAAAATAAAATATTAAAATTTGTTTCAGAAATACTTACATCATTTGCAATATGTTTGTGGTTGGTAAATGTATTAAATCCGGTATTTTAGTTAAACCACTGTTTATGATGCGTCTGCAAAAAAAAAAAAAAACACAAAGAAACGTATAAATCTAAAATATACAATTTTAAACAAATGAACAACAACAGTATTTCTTCGTACATGGATATACTTATAAAAGATTTTATTTAATAATAAATTCCTACCATGGAAATACAGTCTCACAGAGAAAGAAGGCTTTCTCCTACACCGCCATAGACAGGATGTTTACTTATAAGAATTCAAGTGTTAAAAATAAAATAATATTTTTCTATTAACATTCTTACTCGTATAAGTATTAGATGTAATGGAGAATGGAAAAATATGAAATGTTTTTAAATCGTTTTTATTTCTACCAATAGAAAAGCTTAATGTACCCAGCAATTTTAGAAGTAGCCAAAGTATCCCGTTTTGGCCTCTAACTTTGGATAATCTGATTTATATTGTTTTGGGTCATTTGACAAGTATGTGATTTTCTAATACAACGAATATTCAATTGGTTATTTTTTACATCCCAGTTGCCAGTTTTGTAACTCTAATGGCCGAATTTTCGGTCATTAGTTAACCATTGGTAAACTAAAATACTAACTATTGTTTAACTATTACTATTAAGACTGTGAATTTAGCTATTATTCAAATTCGTAAGACATATTTACAATTTGTCGCCGAATACAATTGTAAATTTTATTTTCATAGCAACAGCTGTTATTTGACTAATAGTTAACCAATGACGTTTGGGGGTTTAACTAATGGCAAACTAAGCATTGTGAATAAAGAATCATTAGTTAAGCCTTTGCCATTAGCTAACTAAAGACTGTGAATTTAGCCATAAGTAAGTCTAGAGTCATTGTTTCCACCAGAAGCATTATATTGGGGAATCAACTGGTACGGTCACACTTGGAAAATATTTGCCGAAAAAGACTTAACCACTAAATAACATATATTTGAACTCGTTTATTTATTTAAACAAAATTTCGTTTATTTAGGACAAGGCACAACAAATATTTCGTTTTATTTTATTTGGTGCTGTTTGCTCTTACGAAACTCTTGCAAGAGTAAACAATGTCAGACAAATTTGTTCTAAAAGAAGTGGTTATGCTGTTTTAAGTAAATATTTGCCAAGTGTGACCATACCTTTAGTGGTCCTTTGCAAACCGAAGTGTATTCTAAACAGTACAAATAATTTAAAAGATCCCTAAAAAAATCCTGATTAAAAGTAAATTGTTTCAATTGAGTTTATGCATGTTCCAGCGTCGCGTTCCTGTATCTATGTTGTGACTACAAATTAGGATTTAGAAAATGTGTCACCTTGTTTATCGTAAGGACTCCATCTGTGGCAAAAGACGGAATGAAACGGCAAAGCAGTATTTAAGACAAATTAACATCAGCTGAGAAGCACTGTTGTTGGCAAAACCAAGGAAACTGATGAAAGTATAAAGTAGAAGTTTGAGCCTGCAAGCAAGCTTTAAAAATAGCAGTTAAAAAAATCAAAAAAAGTGGACTTAGCTAAATAGTTAAAGTTAAGGATATTCAATATCTACTTAAAAAGCATGTCGATTCAATAAATAAATATTAGATACGAAACTTTTGCTGAAATTACTTAAACTAATACTTATTACAAACATGTAGGTAAAATATGTCGCGTACTTAATCATGCCAAAGGTTGTATAAATAAAATTAAAGTAAAAATTTCAAGTAAACAACATTCAATACACAGTTCCTTTTATAATTATCTATTTAATTACTAATTTCATATTAATTACTAATATATTGGCAATTACTTGTCATCAAACTATCGAAACCAAATACTTTTATCAAATTTCTTTAGTTTTCATTTTGGGAATCGCGTATATACACTCAAATAGTAATTGTAAACACAGAAATCAGTTTTTTTTTGGCTATTTTCAAGGATAATTCCATGTAAAGTTCTCTAGTTAAAAGCCTCTCAGGTAAACAGTTGTACAATTGTCGCGTTCGGGATCATAAATCATGCCCATATTATTATTAGTTTTCATGTTGTGGCAAGTTTAATTTTAAGTAAAATTTTGCAATAAAATGCATAGCAACCAAACATTTGGATGGATAACCAATGTAGAATTTTGTACATAACCGTGAAACTAGTTCTAAGAGCTGCAGGCAATGTACACAAGTTGAGGGATGAAGTTATAAGTACATTTAAATATTGACAGTTTCTATAGAGCTATCTGACATAGTTAAAGGTTTTTTTGGGGACAATAATTTAACACATACATATGTACATACTTTGAAATGTAGACTTTAATAAGATTTTTAAAAGCTGATTGATTTGCTTTTTGAAATTTTTCACAATTTATCAAAGATGGCAAAATAGTTACGTTGTGCCAACCAGTTTACAATTGTTGTGGTTACAAAATTTTAAATGGCGTAGCAAATATTTGAATGATGCTGTGGCAATTAATGTTTATCATGTTACTGTGCTGGGTATATTTAATTGTCAGCGAATTTATTTGACACAGCGATTATGTTACGCATCTAATCTATTACACTATGAACAAAAATATTGCTGACACAACGAATCTGTTAAAATGTATGAGGACGTGACTAAATCATCAACTAACAACATCTTGCCTATACAAAAACCAATTGCAAAAATTCGTTTAACTTGGCGAATCTCTTTATTTTGTAGTAAGGGCCTTAATTGGGACAATTCTGCTATTGAACAGAAAAAAAACAACAGCCATATAACTTTTTTTTTAATAAAAATTGCACATTGAAAACATATCAATTACTTTTTACACAATGCGTGTCAACTACATGAATATTTTAAAAGTACAAAAAATACACCTGAAAAAACTAGTACTCGTATATTGAGAAGTACTTATAGAAGTGCTTACATACATGCAATTATAAGTTAAAGTTCTGCTTAATGAACTGAAAAAGACTTAAGGAAAAATCAAGAATAACACATTTCTCTAATTTTTAAATTTATTACAATATTAAGTCTTAGTTGTTTTTTTTTTTGCAAAAAAAAATATCGTACAAAAGTTTTCAGAACTTTATTCCTTCAATATTTTGCCACTATTCAGTGTTTTATACGTAAAGGCAAAATAAACTTTTTTTTGGTAAAAAATTGTTTATTTGCTTCAGTTAGTACAGTTATAAAAAGGCTGGATTAAAAGCCCTTAGTCTCATAAAGATACCTGTATTAGGGAAACATAACCTACTTTTAAATTGTTTTTTGCTACACCGTCTAAGGCCGCGTTTTCACTATGTCATTTTTGTTGTCAAATTGTCCAAATTGTTGGCAATTGTATGAAAACGGGTTGTCATATGGCGTCATCTATGTTTGCAATCATGATAGATGACGCCATATAACAACCCGTTTTCATACAATTGCCAACAATTTGGACAATTTGACAACAAAAATGACATAGTGAAAACCATGCATGAATTGGGAAAATGTGCTTTGGTCAGCAGAAACGAAGTCAATTTTTTTTTTGATTCTGATGTCAAAAACCTTCATTCGAAGGCCACAAAATAAAAGAAATTGAGTCAGGTATACGTCTATATGGAGGAGGTGGTGCGGTTATGATATTTTATTTATTTATTTATATATTTATTTATTCAATAGATTTTTAAGCCCATAGGGCCAATAAACCGGTACAAAAATATATGGCATACAATTAAATTTTAAAGATAAATATTTTATAATATAAATAATTTGGAATTAAAAAATAATCTAAAGCGAAAAGTTATGAATTTAAAATTCCCCTCTACATAAATGTATAGAGTAAACAAAAAGCAAAAGAGAACAGACAATTTTGGTATTCGAGACAGCAGTCACAGTAAATTTCATAACAAATTTATGATTTATAAGTTTTTAATTACTATATTTTTAAAGTGTTTAATAGAATGTGTAAATTTCCTGAATAAGGAATTGTAGAACTCAAATGACCTCTTCATTATTAATGTGTTATAACGCGGAGGCACTAAAACATGTGTCGGTGAAGACGTACCCAAATGAAAAATAGTTCTCATGTATGGCGGGCAGCCAGTTTTTATTATTTTAAAAAGTTGAAGTAACATACAGAAACAAATTGACAGTTGACAGTTGTGATTGGATAGTCTAATCAGGAATCAAAAGCTGCTGCTCTTTTAGCCAGGAGAATTCATTGTGATGGCCGTTTTTTAAAGTGTTAACGGAATCATTTTATCTCCTTACTATTTACACTATCTATAATTGGCCGAGAGCAGAATACAATCCACATGTATGGTTTGGTGCCCCAAAGTCTACTTTGGAGTTGCGCGACTGTGAATAGGAGAGGGCGATGGTGTTTATCAGTAACAGTAGATTGTCCAACTCTATTGATTCTCGGAAGCATCGCCGCAATGTGGGTTGTGTTTCATTGGTTATTTTGTTACTAGTATAATGGAATGTGTACTACTGAAAGATGGATTGCACAACACAATACAGGGAAAATTCATTCTTTAGCCATGCTGGCCGTATGTGGACCCAACTTAATGCAGAAGTTTTCCATCGCACTTTCAATAAAGGAAATTTTAAATCAAAGGTTCCCAAATACTACTCCCTTCATACTCTCTTTTATACAAAACCTATTTTCCAAGTTCTAACACAATGGACTGCATACACATTGCATGAGTAGGGGTCTTCCCCTGACTGCTGAAACAAGCAATAAAAAATAAGCAATATTACAACAGATATTTATTTAAAAAACTTTAAACAGCAAGTTAAGAATAAACATTTTTCTTTAGGAAAATAATTAAAATATGATTTTCATTTTAACTGACCAACTTTTTCGAGCAGCGACCCCTCCCTAATGTACGAGTATGCTTATGTTAACAAATGCACACAGGCATTGTAAATAAATATTGTTATTATCCCGATTAAATGTTGCCGTGAAATTGATATCAAAACCGGGAACAATTTCATACAAAAATAAACATATTGAAATCTATAGGTTGGATTATTTGCAAGCATGCCAATAATTTAATTGCATTTAATATAAATAATTATGGCAAAAAACAATTTTAAAATAACATTGTATAAAATTCTTGGAAATGTGTGCACATACATAAATAAATATTAAAGCACACTTGAAATTTCTGTGAAAAATATTGCAAATATTAAGTTTATTTTTAGCAATTAATTTTATTTAAATAATTATAGGTAAACATTAAGTTGGCTAATGTTAATTGGCTGCAAAACAACTGCCAAGATATTTGAGTCTGAGCTCGAATAGAATGGGCAGATTATTGTACGTTATTACATGGCAGATCATTTTATATATTCTACACATGTTAACATGGTATCAACATATTGAGTAACCATTCACAAATTATGTTCAATTTCTCAAATATGAGGAGCGAATTGGTGCAATTGACCAATTCCTTCTCCTCTTCATTATTTGTTCAATCATATGTTGAATTACACTATCCCCAGAAAGTGTATGAACTCTTATCTTAGAGATTTTAAAAGATAGAAGAGCTGTTTTCATATTCTACAAATATCTGTGAATGTCCATCGTGTGAATGCCACTTTGCCCCGCAAATTTGTTTAAGCTCACTCTGTTTTCTTATTTCACATTTAGCATTTTCATTCCTACCCATGACCTGCAATTCCAATGCCATCTTAGTAGATATTTCGACTTCGCCATGCTGAAAACGAGAACCTTGAGTGCTTCAAGGCTAGCTATCAGTGTACGATGACTTTTTGAAAAGTTTTTTTGAAAAAACTTTGCAACTTTTAACTTATGTAACACACGTCATGTAAAGCGATGATTACAGCAAATTATTTAGAGCAGCTAGGAGGGCTATTTTCTCTCTCCTTCAGATGACCACTTCAAAAAAGAATACCATTTTATCTCGGAAACAGTGAAGAAAATATTAGCGCTAATGAAACCTGACATTGAAGTAGACCGCAAGGGCTGTGAAACATCAATAGATATACAAGTTTTGGTATCTTAACGTTTATCGGGATGAAGGGAAATAAGTCAAAAAAGCTGAAATTAAATTTGGTTATTTTTTATATCAAGGCGATGCTGGTAACCTTAATGGCCTGAGACGAAGCACAGTCGGCAAAATTTGTGCATTCACGCTTTGTCGAAACATGCTAAAGAATATATAAAAACGCCATCTACTGCACACAGAGAAAAAAAATATAGTTGTGTATGTTTATCACAACTATTTAAACATTTTAAACATTTTTTTCAAGTATTATGGTCACTGTAATTATTTATATGATTTTTGCAACCATGATATGGTAAAGTTACCAATCACATGATTATAGCAATCATATATATATATATATGATTATAGCAATTATTTAATGTTTATGGTGATCAGTTTTATGATGCAAGATTATACCATATTATGTTGTTCTCTATCATTATCAGAGAGCAACAAATTATAATAAATAAATTCATCATAAACATGATTGCAGCAAATATATACATCGTTACTACAATCGTATATATGATTATAGTAATCATCTGAATCATAACTTAACCATATTATGGTTACCGCAATCATATAAATATGTAATTACAGTGACCATAGCATTGTTGAAGAACTTGTAAAAATATTGACCTTTTTGTGGTAAACATGTACAACTATATTTATTCTCTGTGTGTGTGTGCTATTCGAATTTTCAATGAGTAATTTGCACAATTTATGGCTGTCATATAAAAATTAGTCGATAACACAAATTTTACCACACGGACATGTATTAAAAACAAGAATCAATTATCTTATCGACACAATGCACACAAGTGTGGGAAATTATTTACATCCATAAATTTTGTTTGACAATGTTGATTTTAAATAATTAAAAAACGACATTTTAAAGATAACAACATAATATTAAATTATATAAACTATGTTAAAATTTGAACAATGAACATTTCGACAGCTCAATTCCAAAACATGCTAAGTCGAAAAAGTGAGTTTTGCAGGAAAAGCTCCTAAAGTTTACAGGCGATATCGAAAAAACCATCAGAGGTAAAACTTTGTTGTTTATAACTATTGATTAGACTATCCAATCACAACCAAAATTTTACAGAATTTAAATTGAAAAAAGCTAAGCTAAGTCGATTTAGCATGGTTTAGAATTGAACTGTCGATTTGTTTCTGGCTTTGCTTTAATCTCAAAAATCAAACTAAAATATGCAAGCAGGATCTCGCTACGCAATTTTCTAAATGTTTATGATTTTCTCTCTTAATTCAGGTACACAAAGCTCTCTGCTGTTTTTATGATCGCGGTAAACATAATATGCTTCAGTTACGATTCAGATTATTACTACAATCATATATACGATTGTGGTAACTAAGTATATATTTGTTGCAATCATGTTTATGATGAAGCTATTTATTGTAATTTGTTGCTCTCTGATAATGATAGAGAACAACATAATATGGTATTACATGGTATATGTAATGCATCATAAAACTGATGCTTATGATGAATCACCATATACATAACTTAATTGTTATTATCATATATATATATATGATTGCTATAATCATGTGAATGGTAACTTAACCATATTATGGTTGCCGAAATCATATAAATAATTGCACTGACCATAATAGATTTAAATTTGTTTAAAAATGTTAAAGTAGTTGTTTTTTTTTCTCTGCGTGTAGTAGATATGTACCTGCTCACCACTGTGTTAAAGCCAGTGCTGATAATAAAAATTAATTCCAATTTAAACTAGTCTCTGCACTTAGCACTTAGTAGATTGGTGCTTTCGATTCTCCATCACCCCCCAAATAAGTGCTTCTTGGTTGAGAATAAAACACTGGAAAGAAATGTTCTTTTTATAGAGAGCTCGACATTTGCAGCTTGTGCAAGTGTTAGCATTTTTTATTTAATTTAAATAGTATTATATTTGCATTAAGATTCTTTAAGATTAAGATGTAACAGCTACTATCGAAGAGTCTTTTCTCATGGATTTTCTTGTAATCACAATCAAAGTAAAACCAGTTGGTTATTCTTTTATCAAATCCTGAGCTTATCAAAGCATCAAACTAACTCGTTTGTTGCAAGTTTTTCTTGGATAATATGACCGAACTCCAAAAAAGTAGTAATAGCTCTCTGCATATTCTAACAAATCGTACAGCAAGACATAAGTTTTCAGAAATTCTAATTTGTCTCTCTGCTGTTTAATTATAAAATGAGATACAGATTATCAAAGTCGCCCTTAGGTTCAGACTTACCATTCAAAAACGGAGTAACTCCTGTTATGAAATATAAACAAATTTTCAAGCTTTCCACTCATTTTAATAAAAAAATACAATAATGCTTTGTAGTTCTTTGTTTGAAAATTCCTTGAATTTGATTATTTTATCAAGCTTACGAATGCTATTTAATAACTTTTGTGTGTTTAAATTGTTGCTACAGCCTTTGGATGTTATATGAATTTTTTAAGGTGCTTAACTGGCAAACATTTTTGTATTTTATTTTAAGCATAATTTACATTTACGCATCTTACGGAAGAATAATTTAAATTCTAAATACAATAATAATAAATTATGCCGATAATAAAATGTTAAGATTTAAACAGTTGTTTTCCATTGCATTTGGACTTGGGTATTAAATCCATTAAACTGTTTTCTTTTTACTTTAATCTCTTGTGGGTATAAAAGTGTTTCAATGTCAGCAAATTAAATTTAAAAAGGAAAAAGATATTTTTAAAAATAGTTCATAGGCCAGTGATAATTCACATTGAAAATAAAAAATTATTGAAACATTTGAATACATCACAAATGGCTTAAATGATTTGAATAAATCTGACTGTATCAATCAAAACCAATGAGTTTTAGAAATTAAATCCGGGTAGTTTTCTACTCTTGAAGAATAAGCACTGCTTACTTTTGTTATATTTTTTATTATATTTTTGTTTTTCATGCATTTTTTGTTAAAATTTATGAACTTATTATGGAAAAACAAGAATACAGAAAAGCTTGGTAGAATGATCTAGTATTCAAAAGGTGGCTTGGACCAGCAAAAGATGAGTTAAAGGCACTTTGTATTTGTTGTAATTGTAAAACTTAATACCTATATAGTGATCACTACGTCATAGTCATACAAAAAACATGAAAAAGTAACAGATTCGTCTAAAAGTTTTTGTTATATTAGTTTAATAAAAATCAATCGATGTCAAACAAAAATTTAAAAACTTATTCGTTATCTTTTCGTTATAAAATCATCAATCATAAGGAATATCAATCTTGGTGTTTTATACCAGTAATTTTGTTAATTTTTACCCTCGTTTACCCTTTTGTATGTGCTCACAGTGGTTGATATACAGTGATGCAAGAGTTGGCATCACTGTATATCAGGGCTGCCAGAAATGTTCAGCAAAAAATCTTAATTTCGCCAAAAAAAAAAATGTCTTATTTTTGAGGAAAAAATCTTATTTTTGGAAATAAGTAGTTTTTTTTTATTATAAATAATGAAAACAATTCATATTTTATTTAACACTAACCAAAAAAATAACAACAAAAATTATTTTTCTTATACTAAACATTTTTTGAGATCGATTAGTTTAAAATTTTTCAAATGGGAACAAAGAAGATTTTTTTAATTGAACCTTACCTTCGTCTAGACAAAACAAAAAATCTTTTTTTTTTTTTTTTTTTTGGAAAAAATCTTAGAATCTTTTTTCGGTTCAAAAATCTTAAAAAATAAGGTAGAATCTTACTTCTGGCAGCGCTGCTGTATATCAATGCTGTCTATTTGTTTTTCTTTCTTTTTTTGTATTTTTCGTTTAATTCTCCAACTTGAGCTACCAACCCAGCGTTGTCGGTTTAGGGGATTTATCCCCAAATTGAGGATTTTTTTTTTGTGATTTGGGATAAAATTTTCATCTTGGGGATCCGGAGATTTGTTGGGACTGACAACACAATTTTAGGGGATTTTTTGGAGATTTTTTTATAGCTGATGGTAACAAGAATGATTTTTGAGCTAAAAAATGTGAGTCTGGCATGTCTAAAAATGTGTGTTATTCAGCCTTATCGATAAAAATATGTGTAATTGAATAAATATGTTATTTTTTATATAAAATAAAAATTTTAATCAAAAAAAATCAGTTTGGGGATTTTTGGGGATGACAAATCAAAAATTGGGGATAAGCTCTAAAAAAAAATACTGGCAGCACTGTACCAACCAGTGTAGATAGAGTATTAGAAATTGTTGAGAGTGCTGATTGAATTTGCTCATTTATTTGCAGCGTTGTCAACTTTGAAATTTCAAAACGCACCAAAATTGAGAAAAAAACGCACCATTTAAAAAAAATCGCACCAAGTTTAGATTTTATTTTTTATATAAAATGTTTATTGAATAAATTTTACATAAAAAATATATTATTTTTGTATTCTAAATATAACAATAAAACAGTCTTAAACAGTTCAGTGATTTTAGAAAAAAAAATAAAACTAAACAAAAATAAAAAAAACAAACAAACAAATTTTGTATTTCTTTGGACTTTGTACTAATTCATTTCTTTTTTTTAACTTTTTAAAAAGATATCAACGATTAGTAGTAAAAGTAATAATAGTAAAATCTTTATTTTAATAAACGAGTTGATAAAGATAAATTAAGCATTTAACCACTGAAAATTTAACTCACAATGCTATTCGGTATTAATTGGTAAATAGGGCTAATTTCAGTACATATTTTTTAAATAGTTTTGTTTCCTATTTGAACAACTTCTAGTACTTCGTTGACCGTATTTAATAAAAATTTATTAGGGCTTCACTGGGACTCTAGCCCTGGTAGTTCGTCTACATTTCAGTAGACCAATCATGCTATACAAGTTATTTTATTTTGATGTTTAAAATGTTAATTTTATTTTTAAACAAATATTTTCATCCTATTGAGCTTTAGCAATAACCTTCATGGGACAAATGCTTGATTATCATACATTCGTATATAAAATGCATTTAATGGGTGTTGGTAATATATTTATATTGTAAATTACATTCTATAATCGCTACAAGTAGCATTACTGTTTTTATTACTAAATTATTACTTTATTTGCAACTCTATATTTTTCGCGCCTTTTCTCAATCCATGTAATTTTCACCATCTTTAATTTTACTTAATAAAAATCTTAACAACAATGGGGCCTTTTTTATCATATAGATTTCATGATAATTAAATTATTATTAAATTATAATAATTGTTAAACAATTGCAATTAAAAAAATTGGTAAAAATAAATATTTTATCACATTTTCGGAAAAATTAAAAAAAAAATGCAGCGCGCACCAACTAAGAAAATTTTCGCATTAAAAATGCTGCGAAACGCACCAAGTTGACAACGCTGTTTATTTGTAAGTTGGAGGTGTTGATGTTTGAGGTAAGAGTTTTAATTTGAGATTTTATTTCAGTGACCTCAGATTGGACTAAGTTAAGATTGGAATTTACAGTGCTAAGGAATAAGGACTCCTTGAACTTTTTCGCTTTGTCATTCTGTTCGGCTATGTTCTCATCACGTATCTGCTTTTGCACATTGTTTTGATGAAACAAGAAGGCTTTGGAAATATTATTTGTTGATATGTTTCGTGGTTTACATACATGACATCTCCAGCTCATTCTCCTCTCACCCGTGATAGTGGTGTAAATTGAATCCGATATAGTAGAGCATGTAGATAAGTGGCAATTGCTATTGCAGTTGAAGCATTTAACATTTTTGTTATATTTTTTTTTTTTTTTGTTTTGTTTTCCTTTTTTGTTTGTTTTTCTAAATCAAAATTATTTATATTTTCAGTTTAACTGTTTTAATAATTAGAACAATTATTATTTTTTATTCGAACTGTTAATTTAAAATTTTTTGATATTTATTTCGAACCACCGGTAACACTGGTTAAAAGATTGATGTTTGACTGTTGGCTAGCAGGCAGCGCAGTGGTGCAGAGGTTAGAACGCAAAAGAATTTTGCTGAGAGAATATGGTGATTCTCGAAACATGTAAATTCAAGCCAAGTTCAATCCACAGTTCTGCCAGAAAAATTATCAATAAAATTTTATTAGAGATTTCATGCTGTAAAACATTTCTTACAGTAAAAATAATTTAATGAAAATTAAATTTAATGAACTCGAGCCCGACTAAATAAATATCAAAAAATGTTTTAATAATTTTTTAATTTTACTAGCATAAATCTATCGATTTTATAAATTTTAACACTAGGTTTTATGAGTTTTTCAATGCGTTTTTATTATATATATTTTTTGTTAATATTTTTGGTTTTTAGTTTATGCAGTAAATCAAAATTTAGCACGATCAGTTTAAAAACACGTTCATTCGCAACAAAGTGAATACAAATCGGGTTAATTTGCAATAACAAACATTTTAGTGGAACAGAGAATGTTTGGTAAGAATTGCATTGTTCTATGTCTTTAGGTCTTAGACTCTTAGCAAGAGTTTTTATGTTCTACGGTCAATATTTCAATGTGTTCCAAACGGAATGATAAACTTAATATATCAGCCATATTTATTGTGATGGATATAAAAATATGTATTGTATCACAATTTCTTTTGTAAGCTTTTCTATAGTATATGTATGTATGTATGTATGTATATACAGCTAGTGCATTTGTACATACTTATGTTTAACAATATTTTGAGTCTTTTATGACATATATGTAGCTGCTATTGATTTCAAAATAAAAACCTTAATTGTATAAAATAAACTAAAATGAAATTATACAATAAACCATATAATAGAAAAACAAATCTTGGCAACACGTGTATCTCTCCATGTATCCTCAGTTGACAAATAAACACTTTATGATAAATCTTCAATACAATACACAAAACACTTAAAAAAAATGTACAATAGTAAAATATATTAACAGTGTCTGCTACTAGGAAAATAAAATATGTGTTTTTCATTTTATTCCGGTTTCACACGTATGCAAGGAAATTTCAAAATAAGTATAGAGCTTATGTTATAATGGAAAGTCAGCCTATCAAAGTCATTTTCATTGTCAATTTTCTTCCATTTGACGGCGACACCTTATTGGAAACGATTACACTTCTGTTAAAAAGTAATTCAATATTTTGTTGTAAAATCTTTTGGCTGTATTGCTTTTGCATTGATGATATGAGCTGTCGACATCGTTTAACAGGTTTAGATACCCACGCCACCTTCATTTCCTCGAAAGCGTATCCTTATTAGTTATATTGTTAAGACTAACTGCCCTTTTTTGGTCACGCCACATACGATGGAATTTAGGTGTGCAATAGATGATGGTGATTACAGAACATTGAGGGAATTGTCCGCAAAAGCTTACTTTTAATTAAGCTTTGCTGTGTGCTTGTTACAATTGCTATAACACAGCAAAATTTGCCTTTAGTGTTTTCACGTTTTTCTTGTTACCTAAAATAGCATCAATTCTCTGAATTAGGAAAGGAATACCTATGAAACCATAGCGTGAGTTAAATTCTTGATTAATGGGCCTTCTAACATATCTTTGGCCATCACATTTAAAGCGATTAATATTTATTTCATCGCTGCAAAAATCATACTCCACTAACTAGCCATCCAATTCCATTGAGATTTGGAAAACTCTTCACCAGGTTTTCTTTGAACTTTAGCTATAGGAGTCTTATTGCGCGCTGCTCTTCCATGAAGCGCATATTCCATACAAACTTCGCAAAATAGTTCGTTTAGATAGCGTCACATTTAATTCTTCGTATTAGTTGTTAATGGATGACATTTTTGGGGCGGCTTTAGTTGTTTTTTAGGCCTCTTGCGACCGAGAATGTTAGTTTAACACTAAAACTAATGGCTTTATGTGCTGTAAAGCATTAACAACCTTTTTTTAACATTTTATTAGACTTCTCAACTTTATGTAGGCTTAGAAAGCAGCTACGCTGGACAAGACTACAGCTTTGGCCTGATTCCTTTAACAATCTTAAAAGTAATTATGAGTTTTGAAGAACAAACTTAATGGTAAATTTATTTATTTTTTTTAATAATATAAAAAGAACATTTCCAACTGGTTAACAACAGATATACAGATTTTTCTGAGTGTTTTTGCTTTTTTTTTTTTTTTGATACGGAAATAAACAATTTAAGAATTCTATTTAAGTGGAAATTGCTGCAAAAAGCTAAAATGTTTTATGTTTTATTCAATACACTAAAAATTGCTAACATCTGTGTAAATCTGCAGATGTATGTACGTATGAGTGCTGCGAACTAAATAGAAATTAATCATACGACCAGGTATTTACTATGTAGTATGGATAACGTGACCAGAGAGTTTTTTTTAACAAAAAGCGTGATTTTAAAAATTATTATTATCTGAAAAAACTTTTAAAAATGTTTATTTTTTTTTTGAAAAATCATTAATTCTAAAACTAGCAAAATCAGGATTATTGCTGAATATTTAATGACAACCAGTTCACAAAAAGTATTCTAAACGAATTCATAATTTAAGAACTCTTATAAAATTGTATATTTTTCTAAAATTTATAACAGTTAACAATTTCTAGCAAATTTAATTTAAAGAAAAAATCGGTATCTATTCAAACAAAAATATGGATCTGAACATTTTTCAAAATAGAATTATTCTTGCGGAGAGTTTAAAATCTACATGGTTAGAATCTTAATTTTTGGGAAAAAAAACTAAAAATAGCATTTTTGCGGCTGCATTTTGCTTATTTTATTTAGATTTAGCCGAAAAATTTTACATTTAGCATTTTAAAATTTAAGAATAGTAATTTATTGTCTGGTGAAAATAAAAAAGGAAAATTATATGAGCATTTTAAAGAATAAATGATAAATTTATTAACAGCTGAAATTACAACTCAATGGCAAAAAAATAACTTTATATGCGTAAGAAAATCAAAACTCAACCGTAACATTTTAGAAGTAAGTTTGTGAATGGGAGAATGTGTTTTATTAAAACTCCCTGTCATCTTTTGTTATGAAGGTTTTAGTTTTCTAGTAATTCAGAAGTTAAACGTATATTAAGTGGAATAAATTCTATTAAAACTAAGTTAGAATGTCAAACCCGATTATAATGCATGTTGAAGTCATTTTTAAAAGTGCTTCTTATATGGGAGCTATGACTAATTATCGACAAATCGTTATAAAATGAAGTGATTTCCATGATTTCTAATTCTTAATTGCATTTGGATACATACATTCTTAGGTTTATATGGCCGATTTATGGTCGTTGAAGTTAGTTTCGGAGAAATAACTAATTATGGTCCAATCTTTATAAAATTTGGTATCATGATTTCTATACATGTATATGAAACTTATTGGCTTGTTAAAGTGATTTTCGGAAGTGGACCTTATGACTAATTATTGACCGATCTGCACAAAATTTGTAGGCGTTATTAGGTTTCACATACAACTTATTTGTGGCGAAATTTATTTGGATACAGTTATGATCGATAAAGCCTCTTTTCGAGAGGACATTTGCATGCAGGCTAAGTGAAATAATGGACCAATTTTTGGGCGTTACAAACATCATCACAAAGCCAATATACCCTCTGTATAATAGTGATGTTGGCTATAATAAAATAAGAAACAATGATTTTAAATACAATTTATTCTAACCTTTATATTACAGGTGTTTTTAAAAGATTAAGTAACTGTTTTGAAATTACAGTAGACTTAACTAAGGCCTGGTACAGTAAAAGATATATAAAAATTTGTATAAAAATTACCCAAAAAATATTTAACAACTGAGTTTTCTTTAAGGCTAGGCTCCTGAGGAGCCTATTAGTTTTGTTCTTAAGTTCAAAGTTGTATGATTTATATAAAAAGTTTATTTTTTAAGCATGCGTACCTCAAATTGTAAAAATTATTACAAAAAGGTATTTTAAAAAATTTAGCACATTTTTTTTGGCATTTTAAAACAAGTTTTAGCATATTTTAGATTATTTTTAAACTGATTAAGCCGCTTAACTTTTTGAGATATAAATCTGGCATTTTTAAATGGCTTGTCAGATCGGGACCATCTGAACAATAATCTCGCAATACTCAGAAAATTAGACGAAAATCACAAAAACTACATACGTTTTTGCTATTTATTCGTTGCCGGTAAAATACTTTAACGATAATAATGTCGTTAAAATCTGTTAGGAAAATAACGTAAGTAAAATTCAATTGTTTAAAATATTTTCTTCGAAATTAGCAAATTGCGGGTTAAAAAAATTAATCGGAATGAGCCTTAAAAATGGGAGAATACCGCCAAAAGCGTGATGTTTGGTCACGTTAAATATGTAGTAGTTTATTAAAATCTCCCATAAAAATATATTTGCAAACCCTTCAACAATTGTTCTTCGGTTTTGAGATATGCACAGCTTTATTATAATGAGATTTATTCAACAACAAAACAAAAATATTTTCTAAAAGAAACTTAAGATGTTTATGTATGTACATTAGGGTGGCCCCGTTTGTATGGAGAAAAAATAAGGTATCGATGTTCCCGACTAATATGAAAATTTGATTCATTTTAAGACTACGTTTCTCAATTTTTTTGGGGTCAATATTTGGTGAGCTGGATCAAAGGATAAAAATGTCCTTTTTAGAGGTTTTTTGATTTTTTTCACATTTCTTCCAAAGGAACTTTATGTAAATTTGGTATCATATGAAAGGTTTTTGAGAGGCGCATTCAATATATACTTATTTCAAAGATTATTAGCCAAAATCAATTATTTCGAAAATTCAAACTTATGTTCGAAAAAAATTTTGAATGCTAAAAAATAAAAATGTTTTCAAATTTCGTTTTTCTGTGATTTCGAAATTATAGTTGATCAAGAAAACTTCAAAATTTGAGTACAGTGTAAATACAAGTTGAAAATAAGTCGAAAAATCAACTTTCTTAATCAAAATTTAAATATTTAGACAATATATTTTTAATGTCATAAATAAAATGTACATTCAGTTAAGTACTATATCAAAACCTAATTACTCATATGACAACACTGTAATTGCGCATTATGTTTATTAGTAATACAGTATTGCAGCGCCTCTGGTGGTGAGTAGGCGCATTAATCAAAGCTTGAATTATAGCCATTATTTTAATTATTTTACTTCGTTGGCGCTTTAAATGCTATACCACCGAAGGAGAGCGCTGTGATTAATGCTAGTTATGATAGGTTAGTAAACTAATCACCCCTATCGTGAATAAAACTTCCACATGAAATTTGTTCCCTTTTCACATTTTCCTATTAAAATTCAATGTTAAAAAAATAAAAGGGAACAAATTTTATGTGGAATTTAGGGGTGAATAATTATCAGAAACTGAAGTTATTTTGGGGGACAGCGGCTGAGAATCGAACCTAGCCCACGAATACCAACCCATGCATAATGATCAAACGCGCTAATCAATTAAGCTACAGCATATAAATTTTAGCTTCTATAAATCTTTTATAAGTGTTTATTGATCCAAAATTTAACCCAACCAATATTTATATGCACAGAAGTCATGCCACTACATTTTGTAATTATGAGTCCATAATAGCTCCTGTATAGAGCCCGCCCATATACTGGGTGTACGGTATTATATGGTCGGGCTTGAGCGACTATACTTTCTTATTTGTTTTAATTTCGAATTTATTTAAATGGAGGATAATTTAAAACTACCTTTCGTATGGTAATGTGTGCTACAAATTTAAAGCCTTTTTGTAACTCATTAAATATTAAAGGAATTTAATCACTTGTGAGTTCATTTCAAACGTATTTAGTTTGTAAACTAAGTATTTGAATATTGTGTAAATGTTCCTAAATAAGAAAAATATAGCCAAAATGTTTCCAATTTAATTTAAATTTCATGTTCATTTTGCTGGGTCAGTTTTAGCATAATAATTTAATATGCTTTATACCAGTATTAACATAATCAATTTTGATGAGATTTAATTATTTATAATACACTTTTTACATGTTTCTTTTTTTTTGCACATTTTTTCCATTATACTTACATGATTTTAATAGTTTCAGAGATGCCCTCAAATACATCCTTCGATAAGTATGTCAGTTTGGGAGCATGCGAGATATAGCTAAAAAAAAAACAGATATAAGTATTTAATATGCACATCAAAAACGAAATAGCAAAGGTAAGGATAACACTTTATGTCCTTAATAAATAATTTATACAAAAAATAAAACAAGTGGAAAAGAATGAAGTGTTGCTATGGCAAATTAAATATACCTGCTTTACATTGACAAATTTAAATTAAAGTTGAATGCTTGAAACTTAGTTGTAACATGTACAAGTGTTTGACAGCTAAATAATAGCCATCTATCAGCTTCAGCCTTTGGTTTACAACTACAAATCCCTATTAATTAGCAGAATTAACACAAATACCCCCTAAATGTAACTGAATTATTGTCATCTTCAATTTCTTCACTTAAAGTAACAAGAGTAGTAATGTAGTTTTTAATTCAAAACAATAGGATATGATTCATTAATTTTAAATAATTCAAATAACATGGCCTTTTGAATTCTTAATTTACCCTTATCTTTACTTTAGTTAATATTAAATTTATATTTCCTTTTAACTACTAGTCATAGTATACTGACTGACTGCCTGATTACAATGATTTGTATGATGACCCTACACGGAGAGAAAAAATATAGTTGTGCATGTTTACTACAACTATTTTAACATTTTTAAAAAAATTTTTAAAAAATTTATTTGAAGTTTACTTCTAGTTAAATATACAATTTATTTGAAAATAATTGTATACACTACTATTTATTTTTGTATACCTCTGTTATATGCTTTACATTAGCTTTCCGTATAGTGTAGTGTATATAAATAGTAGTGTATACAATTATTTTCAAATAAATTGTATATTTAACTAGCAGTAAACTCCGAATAAATTTTTTAAAAAAATTTTTACAATTAATACTCGCAAGAGGAAAAATTCTCATTTAGTATTTTTAAAAAATTTGTAAATATTATGATCACTGTAATTATTTATATGATTTCTGCAACCATAATATAGTGAAGTTATGATTCATATGATTATAGCAATCATATATAGAATGATTATAGTAATTATGTAATGTTTTAGGTGATCAGTTTTATGATAAAAGCTCATACCATATTATGTTGTTCTTCATCATAATCAAAGTGCAACTTATTATGATAAATTAATTCATCATAAACATGATTGCCACAAATACATACATATTTACTAAAATCATATATATCATATATATGATTGTAGTAATCATCTGAATTGTAACTTAACCATATTATGATTGCCGCAATCATATAAATAATTACAGTGACCGTAACATTGTTAAAAAAAAACTTGTTAAAATGTTAACATTGTTGTGGTAAACATGTACAACTATATTTTTTCTCTGTGTGTAGTGACAATAATGATGTTAATGATAGTTATTTTTCAAAACATCAGACCATGATTATGTGTATGATGATGAGGATGATGTTTTATTGAACTTACATGGTACGCAATAATTTTAAACTGGCAAATGCACCATCTTGTATGGTCTCTAGATATTTCAGATCAGTCAATACTCTATTAAAGTAATAAAAAAAAATGATAACGATAAAAACAAGTTTTTATTGGCTTATGCATATTAAAGAAACTATTATTAGTTTGAGTGTTTTTTTTTTTTTTTTGGAATAAAACTTACATGTCCAGCAGCGAAGTATTGTAGACCTTTAAGCCAGTATTGCGTAAACGTGGCAAACCTGCCGAAGCAATTGTTAAACGTTGTAGGGGAATAGTTAGTGTTTGTGGAATTCTGGTTAAAGCTTCACCTTCGCAGCGACATTCAATTTCTTCCTGCAAGTAATTTATAAATAAAAGATACATGAATATTTATAAATAAACTGATAAACTAATATATAAATACACCATAGTTAAAGTAATAAAAGCTTTCTAAATCCTAAATGAACCAAAATATGTTATTAAAAAATGTTGTCATCTATGCTGTGGATTTCATAGCAGGTCTACTGAAAGAACTGAATTTAAAACTTGTTACATAGACAATTTGGTAATATCAGCAGTAGATATCGATGTGGTGAGACCGAAAACTGATCATCATGAGACGACTCTTAATAGCTTCACATATTGAGTTCATAAACGATATAGAAAAGCTGAAATTGGTTTTAGCAAAACTTTCTTTCAAAATAGTAATTTCTGTAATATCTGTTCAAACTAAGGACAAGTAAGAAAGTATAGTCGGTCAAACCAGACCATATAATACCTTACATCCAGTATATGTGTAAAACAGTTTTTCAGAAATAGGCGCCATATGGGAGATATAACCTATTGTGGACAGATCATCCAAAATTTTAGTATCATGATTTATGTGTTAAACTTTATCTCGATACAAATACTTTTAAGAGATTTATGGAGGTTAAAGTGAATTACGCAGAGGGTCTTATATGGGAGTTTCGACTAATTATGGACCGATTATAATAATATTGTACCGTATTATTTGTATATAAATGAAATATATTTGTGTTCAATTTTATTTGGATACCAACATTTTAGAGAGAGTTATGATCTTTAAGGTAATTTTCGAAAGTGGGCCTTACATGGGAGCTACGACTAATTACAGACGTATCATCACAAACTTGTACAATATTATTTTTATTTATATGAAACATATTTGTGTTCAATATTATTTGGATACCGGCATTTTTAAGTGCGTTACACTCTTTCATGTGATTTTCGGAAGTGGACCTTATATGGGAGCTATGATAAATTATAGACCGATCTGCACGAAATTTGTAAATGTGATTTGGCTTCATTTACCACTCATTTGTGGTGAAATTTGTTTGCATACTTGCATAATTCAAACATTTATTATCGTTAAAGCCCTATTTCGGGGGGCCAGGTGAAATAATGAACCGATTTGCACCGGTTTCAAGCCCGAAAAAATATCACGTACAAAATTTTATCGAAATATCTTCAAAATTGCGACCTGTACTCTGCACACAAACTTTACATGGACAGCCAGCCAGCCAGACGGACGGACGGACCGACATAATTAAATCGACTCAGGAAGTGATTCTGAGTCGATCGGTATAGTTTAAGGTGGTAGTTGGACCAATATTTCTAGACGTTACAAACATCAGCACAAATCCACTATGGTGGTGTAGGTGTAGGTGGTATAATAATTTTTTTTAACACATACGACATTAGAGTAATTTATGAATAAAGAACAATTTAGGCTTCTCATAGGCAGAACATTTGGGTGGAAACCTAGAGTAAACTATTGAAATATTTTTAATGTTTGGGGATGTTTTGGTGTCCTAAATCCCAAAACAACTACAAATAGAAAAATAAGTTGCACATGTTTACCACAACAATGTCAACATTTTTACAAGTTTTTATGGTCACTGTGATTATTTTTATGATGATTATTACAATCATATATATGATTGTAGTAACTATGCATATATTTGTTGTTATCATGTTTATGTTAAATCCATTTATAATAATTTGTTGCTTTTGATTATGATAGAGAACAACATAATATGGTAAAAATTTTCATCATAAAACTGATTACCATAAACAAAACATAATTGCCATAATCATATATTTTTTCGCTATAATCATGTGAATGGTAAACTTAACCATATCATGCTTACAGAAATCATATAAATAATTACAGTGACCATAATATTTTAAAAAACTGCTTAAAAATTTTGAAATAGTTGTGGTAAACATGCACAACTATAAGGTAGAGTTTCGATCTCTTTTACATTCATATTGAGTTTGCATACACAGCCGTTTTAGAGTGTGCCCTAAGGCTGTGTTTGCTTCTCGTCATAACTTGAAGATTATGTTCTTCTGTATGGGGAAAATGCATCACAACGAATCCGCATATTGTAATTTTTAGAAGGCAACGTTTTTTATTCTCAAAATTTTGCCAAAAAATACATTCTGGGTGGGCATTTCGAAATAAAACAATTTCGTGAATTTTGGTATTTACAAAGAAAATGTTATTTTGTGTAACTGAAAGCAGCCGTTTACTGGTTAAGCATATGAAAACTTCTTACGATTTAATAAAATAAAATGGTGACCAGTTACAAAAGTGTTGCCAACTTAATGTTATATACATCTAAAAAAAACTTCCTATAGTTAGTTTGTATGTTTATTTTTGGGAATTAAGTCTAGCAATAATAGACAGGCATTTTTTAGCAGTCTACTCATGGTTGATTTGGACACATTTACCTCAAATTACTTCATAACTGTACCAACATTCTTCATTGTGTTGCTTTTTCTGGCCGCCACTTTAATTTTTGCCATCACAGGGATGTGATGGAAATCGATTTCGTTACAAAAGCGAACTGAAAACGAATATATATGTGATGGCAAAACTTATTATCTATCGTTTTGTTTTTAATTCGGTTTCTTTTTAAAAACGAATTCGATTTCATGTCCCATTTGCGTCTAACAAAACGTAAAGCTAAAAAGAATGTGATGAAAAAAGAAAACTTACTGCTTAAACTGATTTTTTTTCACCAAGAAGATAAATGTGGTGGTTTTAAAGAAAAGAAGGAAACTAAATCAAATTTCAAGCATTTGCAAAATATTTAAACGAAAAACACTTTAAAATATGTTTGTACATACATATATGAAAATAATTTGGAATAAAAAAAATGTCAGGGGAAAGCATACAAATACTTCTCAGGAAGAGCTCATGGTAACGTTTATGATACTCAAATTCTATACAAATGAATCATAACTAGAGCCAGGTCTAGTGGCGTCCACTGCAATAATATTCATGCTGTAGTCGATATATACACCAATACCTCGCTTTGCGTCGTTTTGTTTTGCGTTGCTACTTAATTAGTACTAATTTTCACTGTGCGTCGTTAGATTTTCGAAGTTGTGTTGCTTTCAGATCGAGTCTTAAGTCTTTTTTTTTTTGAAAATTTAGCAAAATCTTCAATATTATTAGATGCTAAAACGATGATCCGTAAAAGAAGTGCTTTGATGATCGAAATGGAATCCTTGCTTGCTATTTGGATTGAAAATCAAGTTACGCAGAAAATACCATTAAGTAAAATGGTACTCCAGACAAAAGCAAAAAGCTTATTTGATGACATTAAAAGTAAAGCATTATCCAACGATAATGCTAGTGGTAGTAATACAGACAATTGCTACAAGGAAATTTATTTTACGTTGAAAACAGCTGTTCAGCAAACATTGGACCAATTTTCTATTAAAGAAAGCCGACAATTTTCGTAATCCTGGAACCTATATTTCATATTTACATGGTTTGCTATAGAAAATGTTAATTAATTTTGCGTCGTGTTTTTTTTTTTTTTTTTTTGAACGTAAAACCGACGCAAAGTGAGGTATTGGTGTACTCGTATTAGTAAGACACAACAGATATTTTGTATATTATTGTATCTTACAATCATTACATTTATACTACTATATAATATCTTTTTCTGTTATAGTATAAATAATCCTGATTTCCAGGCCTCACTATCCTAATGTGGTTGCCGTTAATACAACCAATAACACCTGGAATTTTTAGCTTTTCAAAAAAATGTTGCTTTGACCTTTGCACAATGTGACTATCATATTATATAGTGATTATTGAAACGTAGTTCTATGCATAGCTGAGTCATTTCCAACCGATCTTTGAAAGCTGTCTTCTACAAGGTATTTTAGCGTAGCTGCTAACTCTATGGTATCAAAGGTATCGAGTTGGTTTTCACATTTGGTTCGATCTTTTGGAGAATCCAAATAAAACCGACCTTGTTTATACGGAAACATTTTTTGAACATACTTTTCTGCCTATTTAATGGATGTGAAGCATCGTTCAATCTTTTTCGTTGTATGTTTTCAACGCGATTCGTATTATTTATTATTAAAAAAGAAGTTGAAAAAATGAATACCATTTTTTTTCTATTTAAAAACAACTTTAATTTTTTAACAAAAATTGTTATTTTCACTTGAAACAATTTGTAAAAGAAACAGAAATGGAAAATAAAACCGTTCGATTGACATCATTTACCTGATAAACTTAAATTTAAACATTTTCAAAATCACCACATGGCTTTTTGTAGCAAATTGTTGAAAATTGCATAAATAAATAAAGAAAAAAACTAGTAGCAGTTGTGTTTTTAAGTTTTTAATATTCTTATTTATTTAGCATAAAATGTAATTATAATTATGAAACACTAACAAGATATTGATGTAAAATTTCTCTCTTCAATTATTGCTGTGGTCTAACAAATTCTAGATTAAAACTTTTACCATATTGTGCACGTTTTAAAAAAACTGTTTGTAACTTTACAACAAATAGCATAAACATCAAGTGCGTTTAAAATAATGCAGCACAGTGTGTATTATATGCAGATTTTGTTACTTCAATGCTCCATGAAATAATCCTTAATAAAGTATTTAAAAGTTATTTTTCGCAAGATTTCTTTACTCATTTCTGTTTTTGTAAAACAATAGCTTCTCCACAGTGTGTATATAAGACATTATTGAATTACAAATTTATTCTGAGAAAAACCGAACTAGAATTAGTTAAAGAGAGTGAGAGGTAAGAAGTATTTCATAAAACTACATATCGTCACAAAAAATGCAAAACAACCTCACAATTTGAATATCAGTTTAATTCAATTTTGAAATCGTATAAATTAAATGTAGTTCAATAACATTTTTATTTTTCCAATGGTTTATTTAAAAAAAAAACTGTTCCAAAGATGTCACATTGTTTTGCAATTTAAGGCACGATATGTTTTATAATTTTGCTTGAAATTAAATTCTGTGGGCGGTATGTATGTACATGCTTTGATATGGATATAATTGAAATGTTTATTTTCTGTTAAATTTTGTTTATTGTCTTTCCTTGTATTATTGCTTACATTTCCTGTTTAGATCCTAATTGAATTTATATAGGCACGATAGACGGTTGGAAATCAACCATGGCAACGCGTTAAGATAATTTGCTGGCTATGGGATAAACATTGCTTTTGTGGTAAGTATAGCCGGTTTACATATTGCCATGAACATTAGGCCGTTTCAAAATCTAAACATACAAAATTTTATTAAACTCATTTTGAAATTTTTTTTGTTACATTCTTGGTTCTAGAATAAAAGTTTCTTATAATAAACCAATCTTTGTGAAATTGTTATGACGAGATTTAGTTTAATCATGAGCCGGTCTAATACACATCTTTAGGTGGCTTCAAATACCAGTCTGAAGTTCGTTATGCTAAATGTGATTGAATATACCTACATACATATGTATGTATATGTATTTACAATAAGTGCAGCATAAGTACATACGCTTATTTTCGTAACCTAATTAAGGGATTTAAATCTTGTTAAGTAATGTAAGTCAAATCAGCGCCAAAAGCAATATTTTCAATATATTCTTAAATTTAAATAAGATAAATTTAAAAGGCGTATTTCTTCTTCCTGTGTAAATTCATATAATATAAAATATAAAATATTTGGATACCCAGCACCAAAAAGAATGGGTCCTTATAAGATCCTAAGACTATTTAACCGTGTCCGTCTGTCTGGCACGATAGAGCTTCGAAAAAAAGACATAGAACAATGAAATTTTTACCAAACATTTTTTGATTTACCGAAATGTTTGGTACTGCAAATGGGCAAAATCGCTCCAGTAGGCTCTGAGTTATAGATCAAAGTTTCCGACTACCTCGATATTTTTCAGATATTTTTTGCTGCTTTCTTCAAATATAATGCAGATAATATCATAACTTTATGCACACTTTATTTTTAATGTAGAACGACAAGTCCTGTTGAAAATGGCCGGAATCGATCCACGAATTCTTATAGGCCCCATACAAATGTCTACCCGGAATATGGCTTTATGGTACATAAATGTGTATAGGAAAGCCGTATCTAAACAAAATTATGCAAAAATAAGTTTTATGCAAAGCTGAATCTCAAAACAATATTTTGTTTGCATCGATCCATAATTGTGACATGGCCCCATACAAAGACCACTTTCGAAATTCACTTAAATGAATATAATTTTTTTTGTAAAAATTACTATCAGTTTGAAATTCGACAAGCATAATTAAAATATACATTTCAATTGTCGTACCAAATTTCATGATGATTGGTTCATATTTGACCGTAGTCCCCATATAAAGTCTAGTTCCGAAAATCACTTAAATGCGCATAAATCTTTAAAAAAAACCCCCACTATTAAGTCTGAATATGATGACGATCGGTCCATATTTGAACGTAGCCCCCATGTAAATTCCAGTTGCGAAAATCACTTAAATGCGCATAAATTTAAAAAAAAAACACTATTAAGTTGAAATTCAGCACAAATAGTTCATACATGTATAAAACTCGTCCATCTAAATATGATGACGGACCGATCGTCATTTGACCGTAGCCTAAAATATAAATTCCAGTTCCGCAAATCACTTAAATGCGCATTAATCTCTTATAAATGTCCTTAATAGCTGATTTGGTGCTGGGTATATAAAACACGGCACAGCCGAATATAAACTCTTACAGTCTAATTCATAAAAACTTATCAAGGGTTTATAACAGGCTTGTAAAGCAAATATCTATACAAAATTTGCTTTATAAGCCTGTTATAAACCTTTGATAGAGTTTTATGAATTAGGGGGTAAGTTGGGTTTTATTTAAATTCTGACAATATCAATATGCAAAGCTCAATTTTCACTGGAAAAATTCCTTCTATACTCGAAAAATTCTCCATTTTAAAATTATTTGCAAATGCTTTTCATTGGAATTACTGTGATTCTTTCATATGTACATTTCATATACATATGTACATTTAAAATTTTGGTTTTAATTTGGGAAAACCTCATACTGCTAATCTATCAAAACAAGTCTTAACATGTGCACTAGTCCTTCAGATACTCTCAACAATATTCTAAATCTAACTCCAGTATCACTCAATGCCTGAATACTAAAGATCCAGAGAGTATGTAAAACAAAGACTTTTAACTTCCTTCCTGTCACACTACCACAGCAAACATAACGCTACTCACAGACATTGATTATAATTTCGACCAGACAGAAATGAAAGGTAGAGTAATATGATACAAATTTCAAGAGTTTGGCGTCATCTATGGTGAACACGGTTTAAAGTTGTCAATAAAACTTTAATATTAAGCTAGTTTATTCCGGTTTTAGATATTATATTAGATTGGTAAAGTACATATACAAAATTTTAAGCAAAAGGAATATTTCTGGTCACTTAGGTTCTATACTTAGACTTACACTTTAGTCGGGCAGGGTAAAAACTAAACTGTATACGCTAGGTCGTCTAACTGATATGACTCCAGTTGGCCACAGTAACGCTTGGGATCATTAAAAGTCTTCAGAAGGCTGACAAATTGGAAATATTGGAAACGAGAAACTCAGTAGACAACTACTGAATAGGAAACGGAAGGAAGGATATTTCGAGGTTAATATTAGTAATCAGTTACCATCACTAGGCGATTACCAAACTTTCCAGCATAGCCGAACTACCCATCAGCAATTACTAACGGAGTTGCCTGGATATTGTAAAGGAAGAAACTGTTTTCTAACTCCTCCATGAATAATCGACTCTTCACTTATTTTGATACAAATTTATAAATATACAGAATAATCTAATGGGCCTAGTTACTAGCATCTGCTTTCGATCTAGTAGATCTCATAGAGTGTCATGATGATCGTTTTAAAACATAATCAAATAGATTCTACTTGAATGATTGTTTGTATGCAACAAGCAATTACGTAAATCAATCTACAAACCGATTGCCAAAAACAAAGAGCATGTGTCACTACACCATATAGCCATTTTTTATACGTCAAGTGTCATGTGTCACTACACCATATAGCCATTTTTTTATTGTATAAGTAGTAATTGTTACTGGTGATCGCTAACGCAACATGATAACAAAATTTCTTCTGGCTTTGTAATTTACAATTTAAAAACAAAACGTTTATCGTAACCGTTGTTTTAAACAGCTATGTCTTCTATAGCACCTTAATTAGCAGCTGTATTTAGAACGGCATTTCCCTAACTTACTTATTGTGCAGAGACATTTTTAAAATTTTTAAACAACATTCAAAAACTACAAACTTTCTCCTTGATACTTAACAAATTTACTACCAACAAAAAAAAATGTTCAACTAAGTAAATATCTGTTCAATTGTATACATCATATATATGTGAATCAATGGTTGGCATAAATAGCACATGGAGCATTAATAATAAAACAAAAAGTTATTTTTTATTATTATTTTATTCAATGGTACTCTGATCAGTCATTCATTGTAGTGTTTGTTTCCTGTTCGATGAATCTTATAAACAGCTATGTAAACGATCTAGTTCGTCTCCTGGTGGGTATGAGTGCCGATAACTGCCTTACACTGCTTTGTATACATATACAGTCAGAGTCAAAATATGTTATACAGCACGCTTTTTTATCTCTAAAGCAAAATATGTTTTATATTCTATGAAAGTATATCAGTTTGAATCAACTTAAAATTTAAGTTAATTTTTAATGTTTTCTTATTTTAAAAAAAATCTTTAAAATTAAAATTGTTTTCATGGAAATTTTGTGGAAAAAAGAAATAAGTAGCCGAGAAAGACAATCAAAAATTTGTATACAGTTAAAAGATAACACCCTATTTTATATATCCAAAATCCAAAAATTTAAAGTTAATATTAAGTTAATCCTCCATTCAGTTTAATTACAGTCTTTAGTTGCCTTTTCATGGAATTTACCAGATGTTAAATCACATCTCTAGTAATCCTGCCCCACTATTCCGTTAAAGCTGTTCGGAGTTTGTCTTTGGATGAAATGCTTCTTTTTCTGATGTGCATATTTAAAAATTGTCCAAAAAGAATTGCCAGAGTTGAATTTAATTGCTTATATACGTTGTACAATAGCCACTCCTTGACAATTCTGACGGTGTGTTTTGGCCCGCTGTCTTGCTGAAAGACCCATAACGTTTCAGTGCCTACTTTCAAATTCTTCTCTAAAATTGGTAAGTAGTCTCAATGAATACAAGATTACCTGGTACTGCAGCTGACTTACAATCCTTAACCATCAAGGTTAAGCTGTGGAGATAGCTGACTTTTTCTTATTTTCCAGACCTTTCCTCTTGATTTTGACCACCCTAAATGTACGGTCGAAAAACACGTAACCACTAAATAAACTATATACGAACTGATTTATTTATTAAAAAAAAGAAACTGTTCACAGAAAAAATTATTGCCCGACAAATTTTAATTAAACTTTTCATTGAGTCTTAATTGATTTTTAATTAAACTTTTAATCATATCAATTAAATTTTTAATTGAAAAACAATTTTCAATTAAATAATATAATATTTTTTTTTAATTACAACTACTTTTAATTAAATTTTTACAAAATATTTTAATTGATACTACAAATTCCTTCATCGGTCCACTTTCAATTAAATGTTTAACTAAATATACGAATATTTTAATTGAAAATCAATTTTAATTTTTTCTGTGTTTATTTAGGACAGGACACAACAAACATTTAGTTGTAATTTATTTGATGCTGTTTAATCTTGCAAAACTCTTGCAAGAGTGAACAACGTCCAACAAACTTGTGCTAAAACAAGTGGTTATGCTTTTTCGAGCAAATATTTGCCATGTGTGACCGTACCTTAATATCTAAAATTTACTCGCTTGGCTAAATCTTACATTATTCCAGAAAGATTGCTGAGAGGTTAAGTAAGCTTTTGCAAAGTCTTTACGTTTAATGCGGTTTACTGCAGATATATACAGTTTTTTAAGCAGGCTACTATGAAGTCCATGGTTATGCAGCCGTGTTCTAATTGTCAATGCGCTTACTAGGTTACCGCGTGCCTTAGAAAGGTCTTCAGCTAATTTGAGTGCGTTAGACTTTGGAGTTTTCTGGACCTCTCTAACAATTTTGCGCGCCTCATTATTAGTTGGAACGCCTGGTCGACCGGCATGTTTTGCAGTTTTGTTGTGTCCTTGAGCTTGACTTCTTGCAATAACTTTTTGAACAGTTGACAGCTTCTGTTCACAATTTTAAAAATATCTGCGAAAGAATAGAACACTATTCTAACCTGCACTGTTAAATCTTTGCCACATGCCATTCGGCTCCTTAAATAATTTCCTAACTCTGTACTTACAAAATTATGACTAATTTTTTTAATTTATAATTGCATTAAAAACGTGCTTAACGTGCGATATACTCATAAAGAATAAATTAAGTATTATTTTATTTTAATGTTCTACTGTGAGCCTCAAAAGTGAGTAAACACAAAAAATTATTTGATTTTTTTAAGATAATGAAAATCCTAAAATCGATCCTAATCGATTGAAATTTAAAAGTTTCGTTTTGTAGGATATTTGGTTGAATAAAAGGTTCGGTTATGAAAAAAAATTTAAGTTGAACTATAATGCTTTTCATAATCTTAAAAAAATCAAAAAATTCACTGGTGCTTACACACTTTTGAAGCTGTGTGTATATTTACTGCATTTTCTCTTTTGGTAAATAAACTTAAAACATATCTTTCAGTTAGAAGAAAAGATAAGTTTTTAATGAAATTTAGCCTATTTGAAATATTTTTATGCAAATAAATTTTACAAATATATGTCCTTATTTAAAAAACTTACAATAGGTTTATAAGAGGTTTATAAAGCAAATTTTGTATGGAAATTTCCATTTTAAAAACCTTTTGTGAGTTTTTATGAATAAGGGGGCTAGTCTTCTTTTAAAGATATTATTCTTCACAGAAATTATTGTTTGCTGTATATTGAATTTGGACTGTGACTGTATATACATTACAGCAAGTAACCTTGTGTAAAAAACAAACTTCTTCCTTTAAACACATTTTGTTTTCAATTCATAATAAAATTATATTGACAAGAAAGAAATCAGTAATTAACAGCAACTGCATGAAGTACAACTAACTACTCGTTCCATGTGCAATTACTTAAACAACATTCAACTACTACATGTAGCAAAAAAAGTTTAATTAAATGCAAAATTAAATTGAGTGTAATATTACACTCAAAGTGTATAAAAGCATTATATGCTTTTTATTAAATTCAAAAGAGTGCTGGTTGTGAAACTAGCTTTGAAATACATTAAACTTCTTGGGTATTAGATGGTAATAGGTGCAATTATTATTAATTATTAGTAGTGAGACTATGAGCCATAGAAACTTCTGTACACACCGAAACTTAATCATTACAAAAAAGTCAATATCTGAATAATTTATTAATATTTTTTTTTGAGACACACATAATTTTTGGGCTAATTTTGGTTAACTCGAATATTTTTCAACCGATTACTTTAATTTCTTAACTTTTTTATAATGACAATTCAATATAGATTGCAATATTAACTTCTTTAAACATTAGATTAAGTACAGTGATGGACACGAGTTTAGCACACTTGTTATATGTGGCCACTATAGGCAAATATTTTATCTAAAGCATGGTACTCTGTTCATCATTTCGTGCGAAATACTATCAAAAGCCCATATAAAAAAAAATTGATGCGAAATAAATGCGAACTAATGCTGCTGAAGTTGTACTCTGTTCTTATTATGAAAGGTTACGACATGTTTCTGGCAGCATGTTTTTTCAACAAAAAAAAATGTATATGGCAACATTTTTTTCCAACTGTGAAATAATGTAAGCGACACTTATTTCGCACGAAATTGAAAAAAAACAGCCAAAAACATATGGTTTTTGTTTACATAAAAGAAACACTGTTGCATACCTAAGGGCAATAAAAACGACGATTTTCTTCTAAATCACGGCATTGTCATCACTTGCTAATTGTCAAAAATTGATGTTGCTCCACAAATTTGGCAAATTTGAACAGAGTACCAGCTTAACGTATTAAATGTCACCTTAAGATCACGCCACTATACTTTTTGTTTTATTAATTTGTTGCTTTTCGGTGGTTGTCTTTCCAAAATAAAACTACAAAAAAAACACTGCACAGTAATTTAGCACTAAATAAATTGAATTTGTTTAAAATCGGTTCATTATTTCAACTAGCCCCCATACAAATTTCCTTCCGATAATGACCAATAGAGGGTCAAAAAATTGTGTTTTATAAATATAGCCAAAACAAAAATTCACTACAAATCCGTTCATAATTGACCATAGCACCCATGCAAGGCCAGACTCTCAAAATCACTGCAACATATATTAACCCAGCATACCATTATAGCAGCGCTCCGAAAAAGGAGTCAGAAAAGAGTCCAACTAAAAAGCATTTTTGGAGCGCTCCGAAAAAAAAGTAAGAAAAGAGTCCAACTAAAGAGCATTTTTGGAGCGCTCCGAAAAAGAAGTCAGAAAAGAGTCCAACTAAAAAGCATTTTCGGAGCGAAAGAAAATTTGCTTAAAAAAATTATTTTTTTTTTCCATTTTTATATAATTTATTCAACTGAATTCCATTTTATTTTTTTACTGTATACAGAAAAAATTAAAATTGATTTTCAATTAAAATATTCGTATATTTAATTAAACATTTCATTGAAAGTGGAGACCGATGAAGGAATTTGTAGTATCAATTAAAATATCTTGTAAAAATTTAATTGAAAGTAGTTTTAATTAAAAAAATATTATAAAAATTTAAAAAATTTAATTGATATGATTAAAAGTTTAATTAAAAATCTATTAAACAATTTAGAAAAAGAAAAATAATAAATGCGACCTTAAAATTTGTTCTATTTAAAATTGCAATGACTCTTTTTTGACATGCTGTAAGAGCTCTTTCTGAACCCAAAAAAACCTCCTAAAAGACTCTTTTCTGACACTATCTAAGAGCTCTTTCTGACGAACCATTTTCGAATGTAATGACCCTCTTTTCTGAAGGTTTTCGGAGCAATAATGATTGTGTCAGAAAAGACTATTTTCGGACTCATGTGGCTTGCTGGGAATGTCTTAAAAATATTGGCACCCAAATAAAATTTAACACAAATAAACGCAATGTGAATTAAGATTTTCTAAGGTTGAAAAACAAATACTAAGTTGTCGGATTTCTTTAACAAAAAAATTGTTCCAATGTTTGCTAAACAGCTTTTTTTCAACGTAAAATAAATTTCCTTGTAGCAATTGTCTGTATTACTGCCACTGGCATTATCGTTGGATAATGTTTTACTTTTAATGTCATCAAATAAGCTTTTTGCTTTTGTCTGGAATACCATTTTACTTAATGGTATTTTCTGCTCAACATAATTTTCAATTCAAATTGAAAGCAAGGACTCCGTTTTGATCATAAAAGCACTTTTTGCACGGATCATCGTATTAGCGTCTAATAATGTTCAAGATTTTTCCAAAATTAAAGACGCGAACCCAAATCTAACGACGTTAAAATTACTCCTAATTAAGTAACTTCGAAAAAGAACGCAAATCGAGGTATTGGTGTATATAGAAATTATGACATCAAATTTAAAAGTATTTATATCGAGGTGAAATTTAATTCCAACCTAAATATAGTCACGCCACAACATTTTTGAATGATCGGTGTATAATAGTTTATAGTTCCCAAACAAAGTTATTTTTGAAAAACTGTTTTTTACTGTTTCGGACAAAATGAAGTGCGGTTTTGTAACCTTCTTCTTTCCTTTCTGATTTTTTTTTTTTTTTTGTAAATTCGTGGTAAATTTTTAAAAAATAATAAATTATAGTAAAGTGCTCTTTTATTTAATTAAACATTGCATAAATATACATAAAATAAGGCTAGACCCAGACTTTTTCAAAATGAGGACTTTAACCGGAAAAGAAAAAGATAAAGATTAAATCGTGAAAATGGAATGAAACAGAAATTTGCTGTCAGAAAAATAATTGCTTTGTATAAAATAAGAAAGTCAAACAAAAGCCTAAAGAACTTATGTGCCAGAAATATTGCAATTCTAGCAAAAAGAAATTCTTTTACGACAGCCAGAGATATAAAGTAGGAACTAGAATTAAATATTTCGACTCGAACTGTCCAAAGAAGACTTAACGAAAGCGTTCTTAAAGGTGTGTTCGCTAAGAAAAGCCTCTTCTACGAACTTTAAATATAAAATAGCGTTTAGACTTTGCAAAGAAGTACATAAATAAATTAAATTAAATTAAAAATAAAACTATAATTTATAATTATTAGAAAATAATCAATACATGTTTTAAGCAAAATAAAAAAAAACAGACAATATTTGAAACCGCACTTTATTTTGTCCGACAGTGTATACAGGAGGAATGGTATTTTATAGTCCGGCTTTGGCCGACTATACTTGCTTACTTGTTTATTATAATGAATGTAAAACCATTACATTGAATTAATTACGAACAACTCTAATATTGTACATTTTATTTAAAATTATAGGGTGTTTTTTTTTTTAGATGTATAGAACTTTAAGTTGGCAACACTTTTTTAACTGGCGGCCATTTTGCCAGCTGTCAATTTGAAATTGCTGGTCTATGCCGCTACGCCCGAAATATTTTTTTACTTTGAGTATAACATTCGCCGCATTATTGCCGACATATGACCACAAATGTTGGCAAAAGTCTTCGAAAATTGGCCTACAGATTAGATTACATTCGAGTCAGTTGCATGTCAGAAGTCATATTTAAATACTGATAATGTCTGAAGCTTATCTTTTAAATAAAGTAAATTTCATGTCAATTTAGACAAAAACATTTTTATGTCATTCCATTTCAAAGTTCTAGACATCTAAAAAAAAAACACAGAACCATGATTTTCAAAATAAAATTATTCAATTTGGATTCTATTCCTGTCTATTCATGTTGAAATGTCAAACCAAGCTAAACATAAATCACATTTACAGTTAACAAAATGGCCACCAGTTAAACAGTGTTGCCAACTTTAAGTTATATACATCATAAAAAACACCCTATAGTTGCAAAGCAAATATTAATTTAAATTTATAGATGTTCTTTATTTTGTTTGTAAGTTTGCTGTTAGTGGCAAACTTACAACAGCTCTATAAATAACAAATAGCTATTTAAATAAAGACTGTTTAATTAAAGTTTAAAAATCATTGTGGGTTGCTAATTATATATTTAAATTAAATGTGGTAGTCATTATATTAAAACTACCAGCAACGAATCTAATTTTTGGTGTTTACATTTAACGTCAGCAAATACCACAAGTAATGAATAAATCAGTTTGGAGGACAAATTAAGTAAACAAACATTTCAATGAAAATTTATTGAATTCAATCAATCAATTGGCTGGATTTTTGTGCATTGAAGGGAAAAAACAAATTTAAAGTTTGTTTCAACGTCATACACAGAGAAAAAATATAGTTGTACAAGTTTACCACCACAATGATATGTTCACTGTAATTATTTATATGATTGCGGTAACCATAATATGGTTAAGTTACGATTCAGATGATTAATACAATTATATAAACGATAACTATGTACATATTTGTTGCCATCATGTTTCTGATTAATCCATTTATCATAATTTGTTGCTCTGTGATTGTGATAGAGGACAATAAATATGGTATAATATTTATCATCATAAAACTAATCACAATAAATAATTGCTATAATCATATATATGATTGTTATAATCATGTGAATGGTAAACTTAACCATATCATGGTTGCAGAAATCATATAAATAATTACAGTGACCATAATATTTTTTAAAAATGTTGAAATAGTTGTGGTAAACATGTACAACTATATTTTTTTCTGCGTGCATATCAAACACATATGATCACAGAATATTTTTGGAAGCTCCCTTAGTAAATACTTACTACTGGATCCATCCTAACAAGTCATCAACAGAAAAATGAAAGTACATATAAATTGTATAAGGATCCAGAATATATACAGTGGTGGACATGAGGTTAGCACATTTCATATATGGTGCTTTCAAAATTGTTTTTCTTTTAAATGATTATAATTATTAATTGCAATTTTTGCAATTTGTACCCTATGGTGTGATTAGTTTGTAACATTTTTTTATTGCATTCTTTCTTAATATTTTATTCTATATGTGGTAAATTTCAATTAATAGACAATTTGAGCTGGACAATAATTTAGAACGTGAAAGTAAATTTGTATTTGTTTTTCGCGGTAAGTTTTAAGAAATTAATAAGATCTGATGAATAGAGGAACAGCGTAAGGTTATTCAACAATTAAACTCTAGATGTAGCACCATTCGCGAAATTGCAGGTATTTTAATTTGCTCAAGGATGATGGTCTACCAAACCTTAAGTCATAGTCAAACCTGTGGGTTTGAACAAATATTAAACTGGACTGAAGACGTAGAAAAAGCAGGAGTTTTGTTTAATTTATAGAGCCTCAGGGTCAGAACCATTTAAAACCTTTACCGTTTGTCCTTATATATAGGACAACGAACGATACTTTTAAATACAATGATTCTATACGCAGAGAGGACAATATCCCACTTAAGTGGCCTTTAATGCACAACAATGATCAAAAACTCATCTCACGCACTGTGAGCAGTTGCTTGGAGCAGAATAAGATTGATGGGTTAAAATGGCCAAATAGCAAAATCTCCAGTTCTCAATTGAAGTGAAAACTCATGGAATTATGTGGAGCAACATATAAGATCAGTAAGATTCAAGAATTTGGCCGATTTGTGGAATGAAATCAAAAATGCTTAGAACGCAATTCCTAAAGAGGGCTGCATTGATCTGGAAGAGAACATGCCAAGGAGATAGATATGCAGCTGTTATTAAAAACAAAGAATATTCTACAAAATATTACGATTTCAATTCAGTTCTTAATTTTTTGTTTCTTTGAACACAGAAAAAAAATCATGTTTTTTTTCAATTAAACCTTTAATTGATTTTAAAATAATTTTCAATTAAAATTTTAATTGATTCAATTACTTTTTCTGATTTTTTCTGATATTTTCAATTAAATCTCACATTTTTTTTAACTGGTACTATCATTTTGTTTACTGGTCCGACTTCAATTAAATTTTTAAGGAGATAGATATGCAGCTGTCATTAAAAACAAAGAATATTCTACAAAATATTACGAATTCAATTCAGTTCTTCGTTTTTTGTTTCTTTGGAGGGAATACAATTTTTATTTAATGCTAAATTATTGCCCAGCAATTTTTTGGATAGTTTTATTCTAGAAAGCAAACCTCTGAAATGCAATATATTAATGAAACAAAACGTGCAGTAGCGGGATCTTAATATGATATGCAACACGTTCGAAAATACACCTAATTCTGTTTTTACACGGTTTTGATTTAACATGTTTTGAAAATAAACGAATTTTACAATTTTATTCCATTTAGCACAATTCAAAATCTTTGGGGCTTAAATTTTTTTTCTTAAATTTTAATCTTTCCAAAATATGTTCATATCACAAATTTTAGGGGAATTCGTTTTTGTGGATACAATCAAATGAACGAGATCTAATCAAAAAATAATCGTTATTTTTAAATTTCGTGAGTTACGTATGTTTGATTTTAGAATTTTTTTCTGTTCTGTTGGTACACATGTTTGTTATATATGTTGGTAATATCAGCCATTTTGGATTGTCAGTTTGTTTTTGACAGATATAAAGGTTATTCGTGTTTTGGTGTGCTCTTCGATTTTGGATCAAAGAAACTGTATTAAGTTTTATGTAAAAAATGAAATTAAATGCCCAAGAACATTTGAAATGTTGACTGTGGCGTTTGGCGAGTCTACTATGAGCAAAACACAAGTTCAATTGTGGTATAACCAGATTGAGGAAGGTCGAGAAGATGTCATTGAAGATGCCCATCCTGATCGCCCGAGCACACCAACAACCGATGAAAACATTGAAGCAGTAAAGAAAATGATTTTGGATAATAATCGAATCACTATCAGAGAGATTGCTGATAATGTTGGCATATCGTTCGGCCAAGCAATTTTTACGGATGTTTTAGTCATGAAACGTGCGGCAGCAAAGATTGTTCCAAAATTGCTAAATTGTGAGCAAAAACAACGTCGCATTGACATCGCTCAGCAGCTGTGGCACATCGTTAACGACGATCCAGATTTCCCCAAAAAGGCCATAACTGGTGACGACTCATTGGTGTATGGCTATGACATTGAAACCAAAGCCCCATCATCCCTATGGAAATATCCAGAAGAGCCAAGACCGAAAAAAGCACGTAAAGTTCGGTCAAATGTGAAGGTTTTGCTCACTGTTTACTTCGACTGCAATGGCGTGGTGCATCATGAATTCTTGTCACAAGGTCGTACGGTCAATAAGGAATACTACCTTGAAGTTATGCGCCGTTTGCACGAAGCAATTCGTCAGAAATGCACAGAATTATGGAAAACCCAATCATGGATTTTGCACCATGATAATGCAACAGCTAACATATTGATGCTTGTGCGATTATCATGCCTCAACTTGGTCATCGCTGACTTTTTCCTCTTTCCAAAACTGAAGACATCGATGAAAGGAAAGCGTTTTGCTACGTATGAGGAGATAAAAGAAAAATCGAAACAGAAGCTGTTGGCGATAACAAAAAGCGCGTTTCAGAAGTGTGTCGAGGATTGGAAAAACACGCTGGCATAAGTGATGGATTACTTTGAAGGGGAGAAGATAGTTATTGATGAATAAAAAAATACTTTAAAAAAAAAAATTTAAATAACGGTTGTTTTTTGATCAGACCTCGTATATTGCTTACATTACTTTTAAGCTTATAGTGCACATCTTTATTTTCTTAAATAACTATGCTTGTGTAAAAACACATTGTACATGTGATTTAATATTATAAACCTGAATAGTTGTGCTTAAGAAATCCATATATTTCACTAATTGCAGTAGATTTTAGAGATAAGGAACCCATCACCTATTTTGCAAAGGATAATTTTCTTTTTTTTACACAAAGTTGCCTAGAACCAAATACCGTGTAAAAACAGAATTAAGTGTAAAGGGTTTTAAAAACTATGGCAACACATACCAAGTGTGCCTAGTTGTACATCACTGTTTATTCTTTAGTGGGTCGAAGTTGGGTTAAGAAATTATAAATTTTCCCTTAAACAATAGACGAGTAAAAGATGAAATTTATTTATGAGAACCCAACAGATTCTCATTACCTAAAAGGTTTCTATATTTAGGTAATTAAATTTGCACACTCTTTCAATGATTTCAGGATTAAAAACGATGTAGCATTCTTTACCACCCAACTAATCCTCTTATTTTGTACTCGAACAAAACAATTCTCATAACGACTGTACAAAACACTTTAACATTAAGATATCAAACACTTAGTGAGCAGTTTGATTTTTTTTTTCCTAAAATTGCTTTCAAGTAGCTGGCAGCTAAAGACGTTTTTTACAGAAAACCTATTAAACATTCAACACCAACACCAACAGTTGTTTAAAAAAAATCAATGGAAACATATTCAAAGGACAGCTTCATCGATTCTTTAAGTGTGTGAGTTTTTATTTTTCATATATTTGCAAATACTTTCCAGCTGAGAATTTTGATTATGGCAGCTGTTAACAGTGAAATATTTTTGGCATTTGGCATAAGAGGTATTGTCATCAAAGCTAAAATCTAATAGCTAAACTGTGTATTTTAAAGAATAATGCTTATTTTATGCAGTGCATTCTTTTTTTTATTTTCAAAGTTCTATAAAAAGAAAACTAACAGAAACTTGAACAAGAAATTGGTGTCATTTAACATAAAAAAAATTGTAGATTTTAATACATTAAAGCTACAAAAGAAATGCTCTTTTTTTCATGTCACAGCTTAGTTTGGCATGATAGTCTTTACTATCAACAACAGATTTAAAACAATTTGGCAAAGATGCGACGAAATTTTCAACCACTCCGTCAGTTGCGATTTTTTTTAAATCGTTTTTGTTAGAAATTTTATGTTTCCTGATAGTGATTTCTAAAATTTACCATAAATAACCGATAACATGAAGGTCTGGCGACTGTGGTGGCGATGTTATCACATGTGGACAGTTATATATACACTAGAGCCCCGATTTGCGTCTATTCTATTTGCGTCATTTCGATTTGCGTCGCCTTTCAAAAAATCCGCTTTGGGTCGTTTTGATTCCGATTTTTGTCGGCTTTGAAACTTTGTATCAATCTGCTTTGCATCCATAATTCCATAATTACATGTATGTGAATATTTTGCCTACTTGCGTGTAAAAAGGGCAATTCCCATTTTATTCATACTTACCATATGAAATTACGTGTAGAAATAGATTTTTTTCTCCTTAAATATTTTTTTATTCCTTGCTTAAAAATATATGTCTATATGTATGTATTTTCAATTATTACTATTATAATAATAATAAAGACCTGCTGAAATAAATATCATCAAACATACCATAAGACGTTTTTTTAATAAAAATATGATTTTGCTTGCTAAGTTTTTTTAATTTCGTACCCATTCAACAAAACGTCAGTACATTAGTATAGAAAAATTTATTCGATTTGCCTCCTTTCGGTTTGCGTCGCATTTCTCCGTTCCCTATTAATGACGTAAATCGGGGCTCTAGTGTATATTAGCAACGTTCGCACAATATCTGATTTTTGCTTTGAATCGTTATCCTGATAAAATCGAAAATCTGATCTTATATCCAGGTTCTGTGCGCTTTCCAACAAATTGCCCTTCAGAATCTGAAGGTACATCAACTTGTGCATGATTTGTTTCAACAAATGTTAAATTCCCAGTACCAGCAGCTGACATGATAGGTACAGCCACCAGCATGCTTCACTGTTGCCTTTAGGTTTTCTTTGTTGAGTTCTGTATATAATTTGATGAATCCTTAGATTCATCGGTGAAGATGACTAAATTCTGATATGTAAAATCCTTGCAAAAATGTTCTTTGGCGAAATTTAGCCTGCACCTGCCTGTTCAGTCAGGCTTATAAACGGGTTCTTGCATGCAACCTGACCATTAAAATCCTGTTGGCGCAAGACACAACGAACAGTCTTCATGCATCACTGTTAGCCTAGGTCAGCTTTAAGTCTCCGATGAGTGACAGTTCTGAACTTCACGGCCGTGTGAAAACGTCCCTACGGACCTTTTTTGTAAATCATGTTTTTCTCATATAAAAAATTTTTTTTTGATTTTTTTTTTTTTGTTTCTACATACAAAAATAATTTTTTAAATTTTTCAACTCAAAGACATTGGGGATGATGATAAAAACAAAAAATTCTAAGAACTGGTTTATTGCTAGTAGTATAAAATTAGAATATTGTGCCTTTCCTTGAAAGCAATAAAGTTCATGTCTTCGAATATTTCCTAGAATTTTTTGTTTTTATCATCATCCCTAATATCTTTGAGTTTAGGTCTTTGTGTTCAGAACAAGTAAATTATGTGTTGAAACAATAAAAAAATTATAATGATGCCCAAAAACATGCATTTATTAGTGAAATTCAGTACAAGGTCCATACGGACATATTCACACGTCCGCGTACTATTTTCACAAAAACCTCAATAACTCCTAAAGTAATGATCCGATCAACTTGAGATTTTTCCCAAAAGATGTGTGAAATACTCTTGGAAAACAGAGTACCTTTTGGGGGGGATTTGTAGTGGCTGAAGTAGGAGTAATTTCAGTTTGAAAAGGTAAAAAGGTCGAGGCCAGTTGTGAATCTGATAGCCTTATCATATATATGTCGCTCATCATGCCCATTGAAAATTTTATTTGACGCCTTTCTGCCTTTTTTATGAACCCGATTTTCATGGATGAAGCTTTTAATGATATTTTGCTCTATGGAAGCTTTATTGTTAACCATTTCCGCTTTGAGTGGCCATCTTGAAAATGGTTTAAAACGAATTACCGTTGTTCTATCATTGTGTTATATGTGTTATATAAAAAAAATTCCTGATATTATCTGCATTATATTTCAAGAAGCAAAAAATATCTGAAAAATGTCAAGGTTGTCCGAAACTTTGTTCTAGAACTAGGATCCTACTGGACCGATTTTGTCCATTTTCGAAACTAAACATTTCGTTGGATGTATGGTAAAAATTTCATTCGATTTCAATCGAAACTCTATAAAGACTTCAACCCTAAATATAAAGACTTTTTAGTAACGACCATTATCTAGATGTATTAGAAACGGTATGACAAACTTAACATGCCCCCATCTTTTTGGTGGTGGTTATAAAAAAGCAAAAAAAAAAACAAGAACGCTACATTGAGCTATATGTATAGTAGAAATTGACTGCATATGATAAGCTGTGACGTGAACAATAAGTAGTTTGTTTTTTAGTTTTAATATATTAAAATGTACATTCTTGCAAAAAAAGTGTTTTTTTCCTTTTTTGACACCAATTTCTTTTTTAAATTCCTGTTAACAAATAAATGCACTGCATCAAATAAGCTGTGAGCCACTGTAAATCATTAAAAATAATAAACTTTTTGAATAATTTACAAATCATGTTAATGTTAATGTTAAGCTGCCAAAACTTTATAATCTTCTGCAGACAATTTTGTGCCTGTAACACAATATAAATTCTTCGCCTGCCAATTCATCTTTTTTCACATCAACAAAATCCTGGCCCAGCAACTTTATTTAGATTTTAATGGATTTCTGGAAAATAATATATTATTCAATTTCAAAAGTTTTAAATAAATGTAAACAAGAAATCTTTAAAAGTAGTTACAATTACTCAATGGGCATTATTTACTGCTGACCATGTAAAATACAGAAATCCATAATTAAAACATTTAAAATGCATTTCAGTAATGTGGTTTCCACAAAAACCATATTAAAAATTATATTTATTTACGTATGTATATGTATTTATCGTTAATTATGATGCTATTAAACAGCTTACGGCATACAGCAGTATTTTCAAACGCACTTTTGCATACATATGTATGTATGAGTAAAAGTGCTGTATAGGCGGCAGTGCTAAAAGTACTTGTACTTTACGCTTTTCGCAAACAGTTTTTAATATAGAGAATTTTAAAGTTAGAGGGTCTTGTTAGAAGTCCTATAATTGATTTCTAATAATTTAACCACACTCCGAAAACGAAAATAGTAACTACAATGGAATAGTCATATAACTGGTACCATGTAGTCAATCAATTATCAAAAATTGTATTACAAAGTTTAACTGCCACATTTTGTTTCTGTTAACTATAACAAGCATTACAATAGTTATCATGCAATTCATAGTTTACAATGACAGCATGGCCGTAGACACATTACTAGTGGTTAGTAAAATGCCAGTCAACAAAACGTTATATAGGTACCAACTTAATAAACCAAGATGAACAAGGAAGCATTTATTTGTATTTATTAATGATTATATCAAAGTTGTTTCTAAAAATTGTGCCAATTAATTAACTCAACCAAATTACAACTAGCCCCTGAAGCTGAAAGACCATACCAAGCGTTTACGCGTTTCTCGCGTTCTACACAACTGGCAAAAAAGTAGAATCAATTTTAAGGGTGATGTCACTAGGAAAAATGACAGCTCAAAAAACATTTTTTATATGAAATTGACAAACAAATCGGTAAAAAAAAACTCATTTAAAAAAAAATCAACTGAACTTACAACATCACCTCCGAAAGTACATTCATATATGTGACCCGGCCTATGAAAAGGTGGCTTATGACTCAAAAACAAAATTGCGAGACACAGCTGTTAAAGATAAACAATGCATTTCAATGTTTCAAGCTGAAGATCTCTTACAGATAACGAAGAAAAGGAATTGGTAAATAAATTTATTTCGCAAGATTGCTGTGATAATAAATGCCAAAAAATGATACCGTTTTTAAATTTTTCAATTCCATTATCTTGATTCTGGATTTTCAATAAAATTCTGTGTTTCTTTCATTTGTGCTCTTCTTTCTGTACATTTTTAGTACACTTCTAAGCAAGTTAGGACTTTCTAATTTTCACCACGTGAAAGTGCGTCTCAAAAACTATCGAAATCAAAAAAAAAAAGTGGAAAAAATGTTTTGAGTCATAAGTCACCTTTTCATAGGCCGGGCACATATATAAAACAAAAATGTTTAGAAAACTAAAAACAAGTTGCCGTTAAAAAGCTAGTTGTGAACCTCCAGCTTAAAGTATAATACATAAGTTATTTTCAAACATATTTCTCAGGGACAGTAATACAGACAGTTTTAATTGGCCAACTCTAACAAGTGATGAGATAAATATGTTATGCTTGGCCTTATGTATTTAAAGGCAATAAAATAAGCAGAATTGTCTCTAACACAAGCCCACTCATAAACAGGAGAACCGCATTGTAATTCAGTGGGCAAAAATAAAAAGAATTGTGCTAGACTCATGATCGTCTTAAAGAACATATTCACCGTGATTCCGGCGTATGACACAAATATATAAAATATGTATATAAAAAAGTTATTGTTATAACGTCTTTTCCACTTTGGCAACAACTACAGACATCAGCCAGTAATAATCGATGTCACTGAGTTGTATTCGAGTTATTGCAATTTGTTTGCTCTCAATATCCTCGTGTCCTCCAATCCATATTAGTGATAATATAAACCGTTTAATTGTTTATATCTAAGTTTGACGAATTCCACATACACAGTTGGGTATAAACTATCAATATGCTTTCGAGTAGCAGATCTCCGAATGTATTTACCAGATAATGAAACCAAATTCTCTAGTCAATACAGTAAACAACATTTTCAGAGATCACACAAAACTTCCCTGTCACTTCGTTGATCAATGAATAGTAGTGAGACATAACCATAGATGTTATAATCGGCTCAAATAGGCAATTAACGCTTCCGGAACAAATGTCCCAGCATATAGTGCAGTACCATGACCTTTGACATCTGCCTCAATATTTATAAGGAAATCTTCTATAAAGAATGATACCTACATAGATATTTATCATTGTCAGATAGTGCTAAGTAATCTTCGGTACAGTGAAATAACTCCCAAATGAAATAACTCCCAATGAAATAAGTCCCAACAAAAATAAATTAACTCCCAATTTTTTGGTTTCCTTTTACAGAACGCTTTTTATTTCACAATTATATGTAAGCATATACATAATAGTAATAATAATTTAATTTAAGGTATAACATGACCATGTAGGTAATATAAATCCGAAGATATTAAAGATAGATTATGACATTTCACCATAAAAAATACAATCTGTACTATGCGAAGCCGGTGTTCTGTATACCATGGAGGAGAAAATCCTTCCGCCCGGCCATAGGCCGGCAATACAAGAAATTTGTACAATTCGAAGCCGGTATTCTCCCTACAGCCGGATGGAAGGATTTTCTCCTCCATGGTATACAGAACACCGGCTTCGCATAGTACAGATTCCCTATACATATATGCAACTACTTGCTTTAAGACAGTTTTAAGAACCGTTACAAAACCATCAAAATTTACTAAAATGCAATTTTAAGAGAAATGAAATAACTCCCAACGATAAAATAGTGTTTGCAATTAAAATGAAATAAGTCCCAACTGGATGAAATAAGTGCCAATGATAACTCCCAAATGAAATAACTCCCAACAAAAAAACTGTTGGGACTTATTTCATTTGAGAGTTAATTCATTATGAAATAACTCCCAATGCAATGAAATAAGTCCCAATTTGTATGGAACAAATTTTTGGATTTATTTAATTTTTCCATTGGGACTTATTTCATTTGGGAGTTATTTCACTGTACTGTTATCTTCATTAAGACGTTGTAAAGGAAATTTTGGAAAGTTATAATTACTCCAGAGTAATTAGATTATGATTTTTCAATACAGCGCTCAAACAAAAACTGATCTCTAATGTCCTCTTTATTTGGATGAGGATAGAAGATATGTGTTGATATCAATAATCCTTTCCAATATCTTAAGTTGAATTAATTTGACATTATTTTGACATTCCTTTTATAGATTTGTTGACCTTTTTTTCAACAAAAAAGTTAAGCTGCTGCACAAACACGTAGCGAAATATCGTAACAAAAAAAATTTAATTTTATTAAAATAAGACCTTAAGCTTGAACAATTACTAAATAATAATGTCAACATTATTCTGGTAGCCGTGTTGAAAATCGATTGTTTAGTAGTTCTGCATGCTAGGATATTCAAATTTATAACTATGGATTTCTGCAGCAGTCTGAATAAGACTAAGATACCCACTCTGCCTTTAGCTTGCTTTACCTTGGGGACTAGATCTGTAACATTGGTGATAGCTTGCTTTATTCGTATATTAAGTTGGCTGAGAACTGACCCACATACGGACACGCAAAGGTTATGGTTACGAGACAAGAACATGTTGCTTTTAGGGTACCAATCTACGAGATCAAGTCGGGGAGTGTAACCGTCTACCTTTACAGCCTTACTGAAATTAATTTTGTGTAATAGCTCTGTTCTTTACGAGTCTGACAGATCAAATTGTAACTGACACCATTTATGAGAGCGGTTCGGATACTTCTTAGCCTAGAACAGTGGTATACAAAAATAAAATAAAGATGTATTGGTGAGAGATTTTTCCCAGCAAACATATTGTCTAACGCTTAAAGTAAGAAAAAAAGAAAGAGTTTTAGCCAGATATAAACACCTTAAGAAAAAATATCAAGGACCATAAATAACAATTATCAATATCAAAAAACAATTTTAGAATAGTTATTTTCAGAAAAAACAACAATAAGTACATCAAAAACAGTTTTTTATTTTTTGTGTTCAATTGTAATTGAATCGCGTGTGTTTGCTATGCTTCGTCCAACAAGAAGCAACAACAATGCTTAACAAAGTTCTGAAAAAAATGACGATAATCCGCCGCATGTGTTCTCATTGTTTGCTCAACGACGACTGAATGAATGTTTTTAAAAGAGCATAACAAATGTGTGTAAAATTTTTGCACAAAGCAGTGGGCTGAACACCACCGGCCTAGAACAGAAAGCGCGCTATAAACAGAAAAAAGTTAAGTTTTTTGGAAACTTTCATCTGTGCTATGAACACATGTTAAATTTCTTCTGGCAAATCCTTCATTTAAAAGCAGGTGTTCAAAAAAGACGCATCCGCGATTTTAGTACAATGGAAAAATTAGAAATTCGTGGTGTCATTAAATATTTAAATAAAAAAGGTTTATCGGGACAAGAAACTCGTTATGATATGGTATTAAATGATCGACGAATTTAATTTTGCATGAAGAACTACAGATGAAAAAGCTTTCTGCAAGATGGCTGTCGCATTTGTCAACAGTCGACCAAAAACGCATAAGAATGAAAATTTCTCAAGCTTGTTTATATCGTTTTAAGAAAAATAAAATGGATTTTAAGCGTCGTTTGATAACTGTTGATGAGACCTGGATCCACCACTATCCTCCAGAGAGAAAAGAACAATCCAAGCAACAAACTGAAGCTGGAGTAAGTGTCCCAAAGAAGGCAAAAACAAGTCAATCGACTGGTAAGGTTATGTTAACGGTTTTATGGGACTTCAAAGGTATTTTATTGATTGACCATCTGCAAAAGGGTAAAACAATAAATTCAGACATTTGGTAAATGTAAAAATTCGACAAATACGTCTTGGCTTACAACACACAAAAAATATTTTTCATCAAGACAATGCACCAGCGCAGAAGAGAGTTTTCAACGAATTAAAGAATTATTCTCCTGATTTAGCTCCCAGTGACCTTTACCTGTTCCCAAATCTAAAAAAAATTCCTAGCTGGCAATGAAAATGCAATTGCAATCAAATGAAGATGCAATTACAGTTGTAAACCACTATTTTGAAGACCTTGAGGAAAACTATTTTAATCAAGGGATAGAATTGCTAGATAAGCGTTTGACTAAGTGTATTGAAGTTTCAGGAGATTATATTGAAAACTAATCTGGATTACAAAAATTACCCTAGAAAGTCACAATATCTTTAAATTAAAATTAATTTATGAATGAATCTGGCAAATTCTGTTGCTTTTTTTAATTATTTTATTTCTGTTTACTCACCAAACTGGTTGCATTCCAACAGCAGCACTTCCAGCCTCTTACTGAAGATGACTGTTGAAACTGCTGGAAAGCGCCTTTGGAAATTAACTCATCTGCTTCATTGCCTTTCATTGCATCACTAGCCATATTCGCCACAGACTGTACAAATTGGCCACTGTTATTGGTTGCTGCTATTATTGTGGTGTCACTGTTGATATTAGTGTTATTTGTTGCAATTACAACAGTTGTTGCTGCTACACTGCCATTGTATATGTTGTGCCCATTGAAACCATGTTGATTATCATAGCAATTACTTAATTTGGCACTGTACTCCATGGAAGCCTGTGAGTGGCAACAATAGCAGACAAGCAGCAGTAGAAAGCGTAACATTTGATAGGCAGGCATTTGTAATTGTTGTTGCATTTTGGGAATTTTAGCCAAACAATAGTGTTGATGTTGCTGCTGATAGAAATGACGATGCTGTTGTCGTTGATGTTGCTGCCTTTTGTTATGATTATAATACTGATATTGTTGGCACATATTCATATGCCGTGGCGTTGTGTGCAATTGCTGTTTTAGATTCTTTGTAAACATTTATGTTAAAATACAATAACAACAACAAATTGACAGGAAGGAAAGAAAGAAGGTGTTGTACTTGTGTAAGTAGATTTTCTTACACAAAAGTGCAATTGAGTTATTTTCTATTCTCTGTTTTATATCCGGTATCTTACGATTTATAAGTTTATGTTGGCCATCATTCACTTGTCACTTTATCCCTGGGTAATTTATGTGCACTACCACACCTAAATACACTCGGTGTGTGCTGCACTTCCTTCACTTCACTTACTTATACTCTATGTTGTTTGGTGCACTTTCTAAAGTACATTATAACTTTTATTGGATTAGTTGTTCTAGAAAATACTTTTTGCAGCCATAATACATGAGGCATTATGTTGCCACTTTAGGGTTTATTATCTTTAATGTTATTTATTTCTGTCTGTTTTTGTTATTTTAGTTTCACAACAACAACAACAACAACAACACAAATACTGCAAAGAAAAGGAAAGAAAAATCTATATTTAAAAATTGTTTCCAGACGAGCTGAACAAATGTGTACTCATATATATTTGTAGTAAGAAAAATAAATTCAAATAAATAAATTTCTCTAAAGAGATTTCTTTTTTGTGTTGAATGCTTTTATGTTATTAAATAATAATTTGTATTTGGGACTCAGTTATCCACAGTTACTGATACACACCGAGTTAGTTAAATATCCAAACTATTATGGAATAAAAATGCTCTAAGTTAAATAAGTTAAATGCACTTATAGTCAAAATATAGTTGTAAATGATCACTGCAATCATTTTAAAGTTGTAGTAAACTTACCACTGTTAAAGTACGGTGATCATGTAATTACAACTATAGTTTTTCTATGTTTAAAAATAGTAAAGTCATTATTAAACCAAATACACTAATCTATGTTAGGTGATTTGTGTACAACTTAAAACACTCTGCTCCTTGAATCAAATAATAAAGATTGCGCAAAGAATTATTTAGTTCTTTTATTCGACCTTTTTCAATATTCTATAATTTTTTTTTTTCAAGCAATTAGGTCACTTTTAATATTTATATAAAAATGTTCTATATATTTATATATTTTTATATCCAATATTTCGTTATCTCAATGGATAACTTCTTCAAAGATATTACAATTTTATTTGAATATTAAAAGTGACCTAATTGCTTGAAAAAAGAAATTATAGAGAATTGCGCAAAGAATGTAAGTAAGATATCCTCTCTCTGTGCATGACGTCACAGGTTATTTTTTCCGTATAATCAATCAATAATTTTTTACAATAACAACATTTAAAAAAACAAATTTTTCGTTAATTTTTTGATCCAAAATAGAACATTTTATTATTGAATATTTTATAAAATGTTTCAAAAAAATTAACTAAAATAGAAATATTTTTGTATTATCAGTTTATTATTATATACAACACCACAATAGTGGATTTGTGCTGATGTTTGTAACGACCATTAATATTTTTCCAACATCCACCTCAAAGTATACCGATCGACTCAGAATCACTGCCTGAGTCGAGTCAACGATGTCCGTCCGTCCGTCTAGCTGGCTGGCTGTCCATGTAAAGCTTGTGCGCAGAGTACAGGTCGCAATATTGCAGCTATTTCATTAAAACTTGGTACATTATATTTTTTCGGCCCCAGGACGGACGGGATTGAAACTGGTAGAAATCTGTCCATTATTTTACCTAATCACCATACAAATGTCCTCCCGAAATAGGGTTTTAACGATCATAAATGTTTGAATTATGAAAGTATCCAAACAAATTTCACCACAAATGAGTGGTAAATAAAGCAAAATCAGATCTACAAATTTTGTGCAGATCGGTCCATAATTGATAATAGCTTCCATATAAGGCCTATTTTCGAAAATCACTTTAAAGAGCATAACTCTTTTAAAAATGTTGGTATCCAAATAATATTAAACACAAATATATTTCGTATATATACAAATAATATGGTACAATTTTATAATGTTCGGTCCATAATTAGTCGTAGCTCCCATATAAGACCACTTCTTAAAATCGCTTTAAGGACCATAAATCTCTTAAAAATGTTGTTATCCGAATAACATTTAACAAAAATGAGTTTCGTATGTACAGAAATGAATGACACCTAATTTTATAATGGTTGGTGCATAATTAGTCGAAACTCGCATATAAGACCCCCTCCGAAATTTACTTTAACCTCCATAAATCAATTAAAAGAATTTATATCGGGATAAAGTATAACATACATAATATTTATATTTACGGAAGTCAGGGCACTAAATTTTTGGTTGATCCGTCCACAATAGGTTATATCTCCCATATAGCGACCACATTTATATACTGGGTGTAGGCTTGACCGACTATACTTTCTTACTTGTTTTTGGTTGTTTCCGTTTCCGTTTGTGTTTTTTTTTGTCTCATCCTCTAGAAGTTGGATTAGTTTTCTTATTTGAAAAAACATTCTCGATCGAAAAAGGTGTTTAAGCTTTAATATCCGCATTAATAGTGCTTGACTCATTTATATGCTTTTTTAAATACTCGTTGCAAATTAAGAGATTATCCCCATTTAGTGATTTAAATACTGCTTGCAGATTTTTAATTTGACACACAAATTCTTCAGCAGACTTTGATAACCTAACATAAGGTAAAACGTTTCACTTACCCATTTTTAATCTCATATCTCCTTTATATCATCTGCCTTATACTGTTCAATACAAACTCTAGTGACACTTTTAGTTTTTTTTTTCTTTAAAAATGGGAAAATTGTGCCCATTGTTTTATTAATTTTTTTTTCTTTAGGAAATCAAAAAAATTTAAATTTTAATTTATGTTATTTTTTTAATATTTCCACAATTAAAAACGACACGCTTCATTTTAAAATTTGTATTTTCATTAAAATTTATATAGAAGTTAAGCAAACATAAAACTATTTCTGACTTGTGACGTCACAAGAAGAAATTTTGCTAACAATTTTACTCTTACAGTTTTTATAAAATATAACAGACCTGACTCCGCTCTATGTAGCTCAGCACAGTGCTTTAAAATCGTTTTATTTTGGACATAAATCAGTATCTCGGGAGCTATTACAGATATCTTAACGTGTTGACTTGCAGGTTTTTGGCATCGTAGGTGGAAGGGGGGACCAAGCGTCGGATCATCGTCGACCTCGGGTCTAACGTTTAAACAAAATCGCCAAAAACCCATTTATAATTCTAATAAGCTGAAATTTAAAATATAAACAGCCCTTGAGTAGATCTATAACAGATTTATTTGCGATAAAATTTTACTTTTTACTTCCCTATTAAAAGTTTCACGCATACGTACATACAAAACTCATTTTGTGTGTGGAACATGTAAAAAGCGGCATAATTTTTACGTTTGTTCCCGAAAAAGTACCCACATTTTTTCTTTTTATATGATCCGGAAAGAGAACTTATTGCGTAAGCGTTAAAAACAAACTTTAACTCAATTACTCAGACATTGGCTTCCCCAGCTCTATCCAAACTGAGCCAAAGCACAAAGCTCTGATCCACTAAAAAGTTACATACTCGTATATGTATAGCCCTATATGTTACTTAAATACAGACTAAAAGTTGTTTTACTATCACACGTTAAATAATGTTAATGTTTTATAAAAAGAAATCAAATTTTGGAATACATTTTACCCGTTTTAAGAATTTTGGTATTTAAAAATAAAAATGGTAAAAATTAATTTACAAATACAAGGATCTCTATTGGTTCTAAATTTTGTTATGATCCTTGATTCATCAAGATTTTACATTAATTCAAATTTTCTGTTTAAGAAAAATCAGCATATTCTAATTTTTTTTCGGATGTGGTCCTTGTATGGCAGCTATGACCAATTATGGGCCGACCACCATAAAATTTGGTACATCAATTTATATACCTATAGGGATTATTTATGTCAAATTTTAACCGTTTAACATTATTTATACCAGTATTATACGTATTTAAGTGAAGATTGGAAGTCGACTTTATATGGGGTATATGGTCAAACTGGACCGAACTAAAAATATTTCGTTTTACGATTTCTTTTTACATGAAACTTATTCCTGCTGAATTTTGTATTGATATTCTAATTTTATAGGCATTTATGTATAATTGAGAAATATTTCGGAAAGATTTTTGTATGTGGGCTATGAGAAATTATGGACCTATTCTTACTATTTTCCTCACACTTTCTTCTTTTATCATAAAAACAACGTATACGAATACAAAATTTCATGGGAATATATTTAAAAAAAAATTGGAAGAAAAATGTTTTATGGGGGTTGTCTTATATTTTGATCCATAACTCTTGTTCTCCTATATCGATTTTGCTGATTTTTAACACCAAACTGCTTAGGAGAACTATAAACGGTTTTTTGGAAACTTTGTTGATTTCGGTTGTGTCCTTTTGAAGTGAGAGTGTTTTACACAGACCGACAGACATAGGGACATGGCTCAATCGACATAGAATTTTGTAAGGACCAATAATATATATACTTTGTTAGCTCTCAGATGAATATTTTTCAGTGTTACGCAGGGAATGACAAATTTATATATACACCCTCATTCGCCATTAATGGTGGTGGAGGGTATAAAAAACGAAAAAACTATACAAAAAATTCAGATGTTTTCAAAACTCAAAAATCTGTATATTTGTAGATAAATAAAATAAACACCATAGATCTCTTTTTCTAAATGGGAACAGTGGTTTGTAACCGACTAACTGTTTGGTATGAGTGGCTGCTGTTGTATTTGTTGTTGTTGTTGTAACAGCTGGACTAAATAAGTTTCAATCAGAGGAATTGAAGTTTTCGCCATAAAGTCAGAAGTTCCCGATGAATATAATGTCTGAATTTAGATTCTGATTAGTCTTAGAATTGGTAAAGTCTAACATTATAAGGGGCAATGGACCATAAGTGGTCTCCGAATTGGTGTTTGTACACAATCTTTCCTAAACAAATCCACTGCTGTTTTCAAACAAAATTATATGTTTCTAGAGAAATAAAGCGAAAACGTTACTGCAGATGATTGGTGATATCTAAGCCTAAAATTCCAAAATCCTTTATATGCAATCTTGACATAAAATAGTGTCAATTTAGAATAACTTCTACATAATTTAAATTTGAAAGTAATATTTTAAAAAAATACAATTTGAATACAAATATTTTGTCAAGAATTCTCTTACATACATATATAGGTTTGATAGGCATAAAACATTAGCGCAATTCACAATCTTGTGCAAATGTTAATATATCATTGCATTTGCAAAAAGGTTTAGCATATTTTTGCTCCACACTAACAAAATACACAGCAAGAGCAAAAATATGCTTTACATTTTTGCAAATGCAATGATGCAATACCATTTGCACAAGATTGTGAATTGCGCTAATGTTTTGAAATGTGCATCATGTGATCGAAAAGTTAATTTTCTTAACAAGTGAGTTGGTCGGAGGTGGCCTACTTTGATACCCTACAGCGCCGCTTATGAAAAGTCTTTGTAGTCCATGCTCAAAACTTATCCCTCTACTATACTTATACGAAATTACAATTTAATCAGATCAACGAGTTACATATGCCACATTTATTTCCTAAATATTTTGATTCTAACCCACATAAGAGTCATGAATAAATATTAGCAGTTATAAATAAACATTAAAACTTAAATTCAAAAATATTTTGTCTAATTCGCTTCTTTTGTTAATGAAATAATAATAGTATGAGCAAACAGTTTGTAAAATAACACTCGTCTTAATTAGAAAAGTACACATGCGAGAAAATTAATAATCCCAAAAAGAAAAAGTTTTTGCCTGTGTTTATTTTTAGGCCTTTACTATTTATATAATTGCTAATTAATTTAATATTTATTTAACCTTGTACAAATTAAATAAACAAACAACGACAAAAACACCTGTAAACACAACTATAGTCACAATTGTTTACATTAACAGAAGCGTTTTATTTACATTAAAGTTCAAAGTACTTTAAACAAATTTATTTATTTTTGTTTTCAAAATAAAATTTTTTTAAAGGCCCTACTTTATATGAGGCGATGAGTGCAAGAGTAGTCTAACCCACAGAAATATAAATATTTCAATAATGCAGAATGAGCATCACAACTGCAGGCTATTAACACTATTTAGTACAAAAATATTGATTGACAAATCGATCGATAGATAGCAGTGTACTTGGCCTATTTAAAAAGCCCTGCAAATTAAAAGAAAATGTTATGGGTTAGGCTACTCTTGCACTCATCGTCTCATATAATAAAAAAATAAATTGTGGCCTGAAGCGAAAGATGTGTAGCAAACTAGTCTCTTGACTAGCTAAAATAAGTTGACACTGTTTAGGCATGTGACCAGTTATTTTTAGTTGTGTTTTTTTCAAGGAAGGGCCATTTACAATCAGTCATTACAATGACAAAGTCATGCCAATGTTGTCAGATCTAGCAGTGTGCTAGAAATGTACTGACATTGAAAAATTGTTAGCAAAAGGTAAATTGTCAATGATTTTTCTTACAACGTTGGAAGACAAAAATTTTAAATTCACACGGTTGTTAGACATTTTCTGTCTGTACAAAGCTTAAGTAACTAATTTTCTTTACAATTTCTTACAATCAGTAATTTCATTGGTACTAAAGTTATGTATAGACGGTTGTCAGATCATACAATGTTGTCAGATCTAGAAATGTACTGACATTGAAAAATTGTTAGCAAAAGGTAAACTGTCAATGATTTTTCTTACAACGTTGGAAGACAAAAATTTTAAATTCACAAGATTGTTAGACATTTTCTGTTTGTACAAAGCTTAAGTAATCAATTTTCTTTACAATTTTTAAATATTGTTTTTTTTTTTTTTTTTTTTGAAGTGGGACCTAAACAAACAATATTTAGCTGTAGGGTATTTATATATTCACCATATATTCACTGTGTAGTATATGACTGGATGTTTTGGTAATGTTTACAAATAGATTTTATAAGCAATTAAAAATCAAAGCCAAAATATCGTTTGTTATATTTAATTCGCTGCAATATTGTGCCAAAATAACGAAATACATTTATTAAATAGCAAACCAAAGTATTGTTTGCATAAAATCCCTGTACAATTTCGTTTTTTTTTTTCTTTTCGGTAATTTGTTTTTTATTATCATTACCATTATTCTGTCAACAACTTCAATCAGTCGGTATATTATTGTAAGAGTAATGAGCCAATGGAAAATTAAAACAAGATAGAAGTCTGTCAAGCCCAACCTTATAACACCCTACACCCAGTATATGTATAAAATAGATTTACAGAAATGAGCTCTATATAGAACCTTGATCTCTTATATGCATGAGTTCTGTGCTTATAAATATTCTCAGACTTTTAAAATATATTAAAAATTTAAGTGTTTTGGAAACTTCCATCTCTGCTATGAACACATGTTAAATTTCTTTTCGATCTGGCTTTCATATAGAAAAGACGCATCCGCGATTTTTTTTACAAAATTAGAAATTCGTGGTGTCCTTAAAAGGTTTATCGGGAAAAGAAATTCATAATGATATGGCGAATTTGTTAGGTAAATGTGCTCCTTTATATGCACCAGTAAAAAATTGAGTTGCTGAATTTAAACGTGGTCGTTAAAAATCACCAACAACGGCAGAAATTGGCTCAATCGTCTGGTAAGGTTATGGCAACGGTTTTTTGGGACTTCAAAGCTATTTTATTGATTGACTATCTGCAAAAGGGTAAAACAATAAATGCAGAGTGCTATTGCAACATTTTGGATCAATTAAATGTAAAAATTTGAGAAAAACGTACTGGCTTACAACACATCAAGACAGCGCATAAGAGCGTTTTAACAATGGCTAAAATCAACGAATTTAAGTACGAGTTGCTTGACCACCCACCTTATTCTCCTAATGTAGCTCCCAGTGACTTTTACCTGTTCCCAAATCTAAAAAAAATTCGTAGCTGGCAAGCGTTTTAACTCAAATGAAGATGCAATTACAGTTGTAAACCACTATTTTAAAGGCCTTGAGGAAAACTATTTTAATCAGGGGATAGAATTGCTAGATAAGCGTTGGACTAGGTGTATCTGAAGTTTCAAGAGATTACATTGAAAATTAAAAATGTTATTGAAAAACTAAATATTCTTTTTCTGTGCTAGGCCAAGAAGTTTCCGAGCCGCCCTCATATACTAATATTATTATGAGATTTATGGTGTAAGACTCACTTCCAAAAATTACTTTAACGATTTTGGGAAGTAGGCCTTATATGGAAGCTATGACTAATTATTGACCGATCATCACAAAATTGGGCTAAATGGTTTTTGAATATATGAAACAGGCGTCTGTTACCAACGTTTTTCAGAGAGTTATGCTCTTTTTCTTTTTGTTTTAGAGTACCACAAGCAGTGTTGCCAGAAAATGAATTTCAAAATATGCTAAAACTTGAAAAACTAAGTGCTAAAATGTTCTACAGAAGAAAAAATAAGTGCTAAATTTTTTCAATGTAACAATACAATTTTTATTTCAAATGTTACAAATATAAATTATAGTCTTGGTTTTTATAGAAATTATTTCTAACAGGCTTTTAAGGTCAGTTTTCCTCCTAAATGTAAATAAAAGACTTGATTTATTTATGCATTTTCTATCCGACGTTTCGTTGGTATTTTGCCAACATCTTTAGGGGATGAATTTTTATTAAATATATCTTTTCTTATTCAGTTTTACATTTAGTTTTAATTAAAAGATGTTTTTCATGACACAAATAATACGACATATAACATATAATTTGAAATAAATGCAAAAATAATTAATTAGAAATATCACAGTAGATTGTCTCTTAATGCCATAGTTTTTTCTAATTTTGTTCATAACAATTGTTGACTCGCTTTAATAAATTACATTTCATATATTAATTCAAAAATTTCCGTGTTCATTTACTTACCACACCGAAAAAAATTTAGTTGAAATATTAATAAAAGTTATTTTTTATTTCGACAATAGAATTTTTTGGAGTAAAAAAGTAAAAATTTGTTCGAGACAAAAATTGTTTTTTATCAAGCAATTTATGCTAAAAAGCATTTTCGCATAATTTTTAATAATTTCAATGCATTTTCGAGAAACAAAATGCTAAATCTAGCACTGAAAGTGCTAAAATGGCAACACTGACCACAAGAGAGTCACATTGGGCCGCTGTTATTTTCTCTTTTTATTAACGACTTGCCTAAAGTAATTAAATTCTCTAATATTTTAATGTATGCAGACGACGTAAGTATTTGCTTGGCCTATAACCAACCTTTTGAACAGCTATGTACGTCTCCAAACCAACTTGGATTCTTTTTATAATTGGTGCAAGCTTAACTTGATGGAACTTAATGTAAAGAAATGTAAAGTAATGCACTTTGCAAGGCACAATCCAATTTCCAAAAAAAAAAAAACTATCAAGTGGAAACGATTCAAAATTTTCATGACCTAGGCATTTTATTTGACCCTAAACTGAGCTTCGTTCCACATATTTCTTATATAATAAATAAGCAAGGTGTACACTAGGCTTTATTAATTAAACGATGGGCAAAAGAATTTAATGATCCGTGTATTGCAAAAACTTTATATACTTCACTTGTGTGACCGATACTGGAATACGGTTCAAAAATATGGAACCCGATTTACATTACTTGAATCTGTGCAAAAACAATTCCTAAAATTTTGCCTACGTGGACTCAATTTCAACCAATTTAGTTTACCATCATATACCACTAGACTTGCTCTTATTAAACTTCCTACATTAAAAAATCGTAGAACTATGCTGAATACGAGTATAATATCATTTATCCTGAATGTTATTCTGGTTTTCTAATCAATGAACTCACTTTCAACATTCCGAAACGTTTATCCCGTAATTTTGCATCTCTATCTGTGAAATTTTATAGAGCCAATTATGCTGACGCTGCTCCCCTAAGAAGAATGTCTAATCAGTTTAAACAGTTGTACAGATTTATTGATTTTTCTTTAAATGTTAAAAATTATTAATTGTTTTCTTAAACTCATAATCATTTCTTACATGTATTTTTATTCCCATACATACATATATAAGTTAAAAATTATTTTGTAAACTGTCTGTAAGGAATTTATTTCCATAGACAAATTAAGTAAATAAATAAATAAAGTGATTTTCGGCAGCGGGCTTTATATGGAAGCTATGGCCAATAATGGACCGATCTGCAAAATTTGCTGATGAGATTAGGCTTCATGTACAACTTGACTTGACCGATCAACCAGTTTTAATCCCAAGCATCCTTGAGCCAAAAAATCCAAATTTTATTAAAATGTCTTTAAAATTACGTTCTGTACTCTTCAAGGTTTACATGGACAGTCTGCTAGCCAGCCATCCAGCCACGCATAGTCATAGTTAGATCGACTCAGAAAATGAATGTTAGAATATGATTAATCTTTCAATTTGATTTTGTGTTAAATTTTTTCAACTCTCTGCTGGCAGCACTTACTGCCCAATGCAGAGCAAAATCAAATCTTGCTTGAATTTTGCGACACCCTTTTTAAATCATTAAATCATACGGTTTTGTTTTAAAGATAACAATATGATTTTTCTTTACGACAGCTACATTTTTTGAAGAACAAAGTCTTGTGTATTACAGAAAGCTTGTGTTATTTTGTATACATATGTATGTATGTATGTATTTATGTATGTATGTATGTACAAGAATTTTGTATAAGTTTTTCATTTTCAACTTTGGGCGTTTTTTTTTCTTTCACAGAGCCCTTTATCAAGTTGGATAAAAAATAACAATGTGTCAGTTTAATTGGTTTTAAATAAATAATAATATTTGTAACAGAGGCTTTTAGGCCAAACATTCTTTTATAGGATTAGGATTACGATTAGGATTTTTTTTATAAAATAATTTGTTTAATCTTTTTGAATTAGTCTTTTATATTTTTTCTTATTTCGATTGATTGGCAGAATGTAAATTATTCTCTGGTTGATGGTGTTGGAAAGTTAATTTGCAAGATGACCCCTTTGCAATTAGTAGAAAGAAGAAGTGTGAATCATATAATTTACATTATTTGAGAGAGAACAGCTCTTACAGACATTAAGTTATGTTTGTTTAAAGAAGAATATAAAAGTCTCTCTGTGTTGCCAAGTATTAAAGGTTACAGAAGTCCAGGGTGTATCATTCCTAAGAAAATGACCACATAGTGTACTTTACACCGGGTTGATTAACGGCCAAACAACGCAATGCATGCCACGTAAAGAACATACAATACTATTGCATGCCCCGCAAGACACACAGCAATTGCACAGATCAATGTTAAAACAGCTTGTACTTGACACAGCTTGAGGCAATTATTGAAACGAACACAGTCCACCCTAGCTGCAAAGTCACTCACAGCCACTAGCCTAGCATGCCCCCGACCGACCACTACTGTTTTCGGCCCAACTGAGTCAACCTTTGTTGCAGCTCGTAACTAGACAGCACCGTTGCCTCCGTCCAACAACCGACCATTGATCATTCATGCCTTAGACTCTGTTTCCTCTAATACATTCCTCAAACATTAAGTCAATTGCCACCACTACTTGCAATAGTTTCGTTGGTTCGGCAACAGCACCTAGAGATAAAATCTGTCATTAACAGAAACATGAATCATATGTGACCGTTGAATAGACCTTAACCAATTATCAGTTAGGGGACAAGTCCCCGAGCTTCTAACTGATCCCATAGCACTAGACAATTCAGCTGCAAGTTAAAATTGGTTAAAGTTGGTCAGTTTCGTGTTTCGAGCAACTCATAGCCCAGGTTTCATAATTCCTATCCCATTCTAGAAATACTGTCAAGATTTGGGAATATTATCTTACCAATATGCCCAGCGCAAATGTCGGAGGTTACAGTGGAACTGAATGCAAAGTAATTTAATTTAATTATAAATTTTAAACTAAGACTCCAAACGTTTTATAGATGTAATCATCAATAAACCCAACTACAATATAAATTTTCTATTACTAAAACAAAAATTAGTACCAAAAACTGTTGCTATTTTATTAAATTCATATTTCTTTATTTACAGGTGTTATTTGAAGGGCTCTTCCTAAATGTACCAAATTGAAATTAAACAAAAACATATTTTCAAGTAAGTTTTAAGCATTGTACCATATCAATTCAATTAAAATTGAAATTAAAAAAAGTACCATAAAAGTACTTCTTAAAAAAAATGGTTTATACATTATATTGAACAGCATAATGTTTTTAAAACTACTTAATTATTTTAACACAAATTATTTTCAGTTACATTTTCAAAAAATATTTTGATACTTTTTAAGTTGTATTCCTTAATTTGCTCCATTTTTCCTAATATTTTTGTTAAAACCTCAAATTTTTGTAGAAGTACCAAAATAGTATTTCTTTGATAATATTGGAATTTTATTATTTAAATACAGAAAACAACACATTATCAAAAAAATATTTAAATTCAGTAAAATATCCATAATTTGACTATAAAAATCAAGTTTTTGTAAAAAGTACCTAAATGGTACTTTTCTGAAAATTTTGTTAGTTTATTATATAAACTTAAAAAATAATATAATACACATTAAAGTAGTAAATTCAGTAAAAATATTTTTTTTTGTAAAAGTACTAAAATGGTACTTTCTTGAAAACTTTAATTTTTTAGTAAAAAAAAATATAAAAATCAACACATTAGATGTTAAAAAGAAAACTTAGCAAACTAAAGACTCTTTTACAACTGAATCCCGATAACATACATATATGTATATAAATCTGAAGCACTGTTCATAAAAAATCCGGTCGCATTTAAATTTTAGTATTAATGTTAAATTAAAAGCTAAAATAAGATAATAAAATTGATTTCTTCTTATAAAATTTTTTTCGCATTAACTGTTGCACAGTAGTTATACTTACCTGCGCTGCATATTAAATACAAATCAGTAACATTTTTTATGTCAAGAACTACAGTACGAATTTCACTTTAACTTTCTTTGTACAATAGAACAGTAGGGACAATTAGGGTCATTTGTTTCTTTTTTTTTTTTTTTGTAAATACAATTCTACTTAAATAAATTTGATTATTAAGATATATAGTATTTTCTATTGCTATTAATATATGATGTTGACTTTATTTTGACGCTCACTGTACAGACTTTATTTAAGCAACAAAATGGTTCTTTTTGGACAATTTGTCATTTAATTGCATGCAGTATGTATTAATAAAACATAATTAACCATTTAATATACAACAATTTTAATTTGAGCAAATATTAGTTGCTATTTATTTATAGTTTGTTTTTACATCAAAGACTCTCGACTCAATTTCCTTGAAAATATTGGAGTAAAAAAAAGTTATAATAAAATTTTCAACAATAACAACTAATACAGTGCGACAGACGTACATAAACACATAAGGTGAAAGCAAGACAGAGAGAGAGATAGAGATAAAATCAAGCATGTGGTTTAACGGCCAAATCGTGAATGTCTTATTAACACATTTATTTGTTGGCTAAAATTAAGTGTTAATAAGGTATGAAAAAAAAAATATTGAAAACAAAATATGTGTTTGTGTGTATGTGTGTGTGCCTATATGATATTATGAATAAACATTATTATATTTGATTAAAAGCAAATAAATGCAAATTCCAATATTAACTACAATAACAACAAAACAAATCATACATACTATACAATATTTAAAAATAACAAATTAAAAAACCATACAAAATTATTTATTTTTCGTTTGTTTAAAGATGCGCAAAAGGTTTTAACCAATATATTATGGCTTTTTTGAATTAATGAAATTTGTGAGAAATATCAAAAAACATTTCTTGTGTGTATGTACATACATACATATGTATATGAATTTTAAAAGCTATTGTTTTTACAAAACTATACATTGTTTATATTTGTGATTGACATACAGCGGGGAGCACAACTAAATATGTGTTTGTACCTTGTGCACTTTTTATTGTATGTATAAAAATAAAACTAATAAAGAAAATTTAAAAAATGTCAGTCAAATTGAAAATAATAATTTTCGGGAAAAGCAATTTTTTTACATTAATTTTATTTCATGTGGTAAACACTTTTTGCAAATTATCCAAAACAAATTAGATTATAATAAATAATGAAGCAATTATCAAGAGCAGCTGAGGAAAATATACACTGTGTTGCATTACTATAATTAGACAAAAGGAACGGTTGTCTCTTCTTCAGATCAGAGCCCATTGGGAACATTGGGGTAATATCGTTAACTGGCAATATAAAAAAAGCTATTATAGATGCTTGGAGATCTATATCTGAAGATATAAAAATAAATCTGGTATATGCATTTTTGACTTGATTGACAAAAGATGCTTCTATATTAATAAACAAAACCGACGAGACCTTCACGATATTAGTTAGCTCACAGCAGTATATAAATGAAATGAAATGCAAACATTTTAAGACTTGACTCGAAACATGTTTTCTGGTTAGACGAATTCAAATTTAATCGTTTTTAATGTGAAAGAAGAGTACATATATGTGTATTTTGCAAACATATCTTCCTGATTTAGTAGACAAGAGCATCTATTGTGTGGATGAAGTTACTCTGCAGCTAGATGGTGATGGACAAAAATGTAGGCCTTACAGAGCCATGAACATCGGTATACAAAATGTTCTGATCGAACTAAAAATAGCGACACAGTGAAGAAAATATTAAAAGGGCGGTATTTGTAGGCGTGGCAAAAAAATAAAAAAAAATATTTCTGAAATTGTTTTTACATTTTCTTTAATCCTAGGGGGTGACCGACACAACTTTTTTTCGAACCACTCTAATGTACACATTTGTGCTTCCCACTGTAGAAGAAAACTGGTGCGCCACAAATACTGACTATTCTAATGGTATATTTACACATGTAAATTACAAAATATCTTCAACTACAAATTTCTCAAAAAATCAAAATCCTATCGAGAGTCCCATAGTTTTGTTTTTTTTTCTGAAATAATAGTAAAAATTTTTAAACAGAGATATTTATTTTATAACTATTTTTTAACCATTCAAATTTCCTGCACTTCATTTAACAAAATTTTCAATTTACATACATAGTTAATTTTTACGCTCTACAGCTTTGATAACACTACTATACACTTTATTTTAGCCAATCCGTTAACAACTTAAACACACAATCAGGCGGTACCGAACCACAAGTGTTTACATGCGCCTTTGTATGTATATTTGGCGAATACAAACATTTCTGCACGCTTTTTACATTTCGATAAAATATTTTTGCCATTGTTGATTTTTATTTCCCCCTGGAATAAATTCAGTTATCATAAAGAATGAGAAAATTAAAACGAAAATGAAAAATTCACGCTTGTGTTTGTTACTAAAATGACGTAAAATTATATTTAGTTTTCAAATATACGAGTACAGTATTTTTTTTTTTTTGCGTAGCATTAATGTTTAAACAAAATATATAAATGACGTTAATCCAACTTCAAAAAAAAAGAAAAAATAACGTTTAGCAAGAAAAGTTAGCAAGCGTAATATGATTAAAATTCATTGATAATAAAATAAGCAAATTATCACTGTTAATCAGCGGTGACATGGATACAGCCAAGAATGATGCCAAAGAAAGAAAAAAAGTGATAACAAAAATTATGTTGAAATAACTGCAAAAGATTAAGTTAATTTTTGATTAACTTTGGCCTCAAAGAAAACGTAATTAACACTTTGGTTTGAGAGAAGAACTTATGAAAAAGATTAAACTTGTTACAGTATTTAACACGTTTACGAAGGGGAGTAGTATATTTGATATTCTTCTGATTCTTGTGCTGTAGCTTAATTGGTTAGCGCATTTGATCATTGAGCATGAGTTGGTATTTGTAGCCCGGGTTCGATTCCCAGCCGGTGCCACTCAAACAACATCAGTTTCTGATAATTATTAGTTTTCTTTCTATCCATCATAACTAATATTTATCACAGCGCCCTCCTTCGGTGGTATAGCATTCAAACGCCACCGAAGTAAAATAATTAAATAAAGGCTATAAAATCAAGCTTTAACATTAATGCGTCTACTCACCACCAGAGGCGCTGCAATTCTGCACTAAAAACAAACATAATGCGCAATTGCAGAGTTGTGATATAAAAAAGCCATTTTCTTTCACCCACCACCTTTGCTTTTCCAACCTATCCCTTTTCCAAAGAAAGTAACGCATATACGCATATTAATTGCCTGAGTGTTACTTCCCTTAAAACAAAATAGCTGGGGTTATTTGCTCTCAAATTCCACTTGCATTTTAAGGAAAAATATCCTTTATCTTACACTTCGCCTGGAGATATATTGTATGGATTTCCAAAAAAAATTTCCATATTAATAGATTGTTATTCATAGATGCATAACAGAATCTCTTGTCTATTTCCCAGTTGTTGGATTTTCTAAATAAAATAATACGAGGTCTGACCGTTATTTTCAAATAACCGTTATTTTCAAATATTGTGAGTTACGTATGTTCGATTTTAGCATTTTTTTCTGTTCTGTTGGTACACATGTTTGTTATATATGTTGTTAATATCAGCCATTTTGGATTGTAAGTTTGTTTTTGACAGATAAAAAGGTTAGAAATAATGGATCAAAGAAACTGTTTTAGGTTTGTGTAAAAAATGAAAAACTAAATGCGCAAGGACATTTGAAATGTTGACTGTGGCGTTAGGCGAGTCTACTATGAGCAGAACACAAGTTTAATTGTGGTAAAACCGGTTTAAGGAAGGCCGAGAAGATGTCAATGACGATGCTCGTCCTGGTCGCCCGAGCACGTCAACAACCGATGAAAACATTGAAGCAGTGACGAAAATGATTTTGGATAATCGTCGAATCACTATCAGAGATGCTGATGATGTTGGCATATCGTTCGGCTCATGCCAAGCAATTTTTACGGATGTTTTAGGCATTAAACGTGCAGCAGCGAAGATTATTCCAAAACTGCTAAATTTTGAGCAAAAGCAACGTCGTATGGACATCGCTCAGGAGCTGTTTTTTTTTTTTGTTTTTTTTTTTTTATTAACAAACACAAACTGCGAAGCTTTTTGCCTTGTCTGCAGAAAACACCCCAAGTCTTTGACGGGAATCGAACCCGCAACCCTCTCAGACTGATAGGCCGTCACACTATCGCCTAGTCTATCGTTAACGACGATCCAAATTTCATCAAAAAGGTAATAACTGGTGACGTATGGGTGTATGGCTATGATATTGAAACCAAAGCCCAATCATCCCAATGTAAACGTCCAGAAGAGCCAAAAAAAGCAATGGCGTGGTGCATCATGACTTCTTGCCACAAGGGCGTACAGTCAATAAGGAATACCACCTTGAAGTTATGCGCCATTTGCGCAAAGCAATTTGTCAGAAACGCACAGAATTTTGGAAAAACCAATCATGGATTTTGCACCATGATAACGCACCAGGTGACATATCGATATTTGTACGATTATCATGCCTCAACCACCGTATTCACCGGACTTGGCCCCCGCTGACTGTTACCTCTTCCCAAACTGAAGTCATCGATGAGGAGATAAAAGAGAAATCGAAACAGGAGCTGTTGGCGATACTAAAAATCGCGTTTCAAAAGTGTTTCGAGGATTGGAAAAAAACGCTGGCATAAGTGTATTATATCTGAGGGGGATTACTTTGAAGGGGACAAAATAGTTATTGATGAATAAATAAATACTTTTTGAAAAATTTTAAATAACGGTTATTTGTTTGATCAGACCTCGTATTTTCATATTGTTGAGCAGAAAGTTTGCTTCAGTTATACATAATGTTACCAGACGGTTTTTATCAAAAAGCTGGATATTAAGGATGAAAAAGCGGGATTAGAAGTAAATATTATGGAAAAGCGGGTGTTTTAAATTAATCGCATATTTACAATTAAGGTTTAAATGTTTTTATGTTATTGTAAGATCATCATAATCAAAAACAGAATCACTGAATATTTAATGACCGCCTTTTAATAAAAAATGAGCAGCAAAAACGCAAACAAACTATGCAAAGGAATCAGAGATTTAGTGTACAAGTGATTGGAAAAAAATTATTCTAAAGGACTTTCATAAAGTTAATACAATATTTAAAAAAAAACACAATGATTTAATAGGCAGTTCTAGAATCATTATAAGGATACTATGGAGCTGAAAATTTTTCAAAATTCAAAAATTCTAGAAGATAATTCAGAAACCAGAAACAGTGGGGCAGAATCAATATTTTTTTTTTTCAATCTGCCATTTGTAAACGGCTAGTTCGATCGCGAAATAATTTTACATGGGTGTAACCATGAATTAGAGTTTAAGTTCTAAACATGGGCCACGGTTTTGAGCTTCAGTTCCTCCTTTTGGCATGTCAATTTACAATAAATTACCAGTTTTTAATCCGATTTCAAAGATGATGAAAGTCGCCAGCTAGATGTTTAAAAAACATACATGCTTGTGCTCTCATAATATTCAAATTGAATGCATTTGGAAATTAAAATTTCAAAGTATAGGTCTGGTTTAAAATATTCTCAAATTAACTTTATTACGTAAACAGCGAAATTTCCAATTATACACAGAAAGTTTGAAACCAATATCTTTTACCGGTCAAAAGTATATAGTAGTTTAGGCCATATGTTCGAAAATGCAAAAACTGAGTTTACAAAGCGAAAAGCTGTTTTTTCCTGTGGACCTGCAAAAAAATGCCATTTGTAAAAATAAAAAAAATTGTAAATTTCGTCTAATTTTTGGAGACTAATTGGCTTTTCTTCGTACTTCAGCAATAATAATGCCATTGACAGGTTTGAAAATCGGGTTATAAAATTTAGCCGGGATGAGCTTTTAAAAACGGAATAATCCCGCCAAAAGCGGGATGTATGGTCACGTTAGTTATACATAACATTGACAATGAAACATATAATCGTTAAATCGACCAGAAAAAACTCATATTCGTAAAACAAATAACTTGCTATTGAATTCAATTTTCAACGGATGTATGTAATTAATACACACGACATTTTTTACTTTAAAAGCTCACATCGCACTGTGGCTCTATTTGCGCGCTTTCTGATGATGTTTTATGGCGGAAATGATATATGACATGTTACCAGTCGACACACTTAGACATAATTGGCCTGAAAAGAGTGTTATAGTATATGGAATGGGTAAATACTAATCGAATATTGCAAAAAAAAAAAAAACATAAAATATAACAAAAACAAAAAGACCAGACAGACAGCCAACTAAGTGTTTTATAGATGTAGAGAAGGCCAGATGTATGAAAGGCTGTCTAGCTGACTTGCTGGCTGTTATAAATCGATCAATATTTATTAATATTTTAGCATACACATGTATATATGTTGTACGAATTAAATGTATGTATGTATGTATTAATAAAAATAAATTTCTTTATGGAAATTATATTCGGTATACGTCACACGTTCACGCTCATAAAAAGTTAATGAATGATAAACGATTAAATCTATTTATGATTATTTGAAAGCGTTGCATTTAGAGACATATATTTTATTCTCTCAGAGTTGAACTAAACAAGGGCCGTAAAATAAATTGTATGGTTTTTCACAGAATTCAATTTGTTATATAGTCTATTGCAAAATGTTTCTCAGATTTCCAGAAATTATTTTACAAAGTCCTGGGCCCTATTCCACATAATAGCTTATATACTTTTCACTTTGCACTAATGCAATTAATCCACAATTTGCAGAGCTTTATGTTTCTTAGATTTATACTAATTGATAAGTGAAAAGCTAAAATTGATAAATGTAATTTGCAAAGTTTTTGAAATTTTTATATTTTCTTTGCAATTTCTATTTCATGTAGGTTCTCTTGTTCTATCTAGGATTATGTTTCTTAGATTTCCAGAAACAGCTTACTTTAATAAGACCTGGGCCCTATTCTACAAAACAGCTTATATACTTTTCACTTTGCACTAATGCAATTAATCCACAATTTGCAAAGCTTTATGTTCCTCGGATTTATAACATTTGATAAGTGATAAGCTAAAATTGATAAATGTAATTTGCAAAGTTTTTGAAATTTTTATATTCTCTTTGCAATTTCTATTCCATGTAGATTCACTTGTTCTCTCTTGGATAATGTTTCTCAGATTTCCAGCAACAGCTTACTTTATGAAGTCCTGGGCCCTATTCCACAAAACAGCTTATCAACTTCTCATTATGCACTTATGAAATTTATCCACAATTTACAGATTTATACCATTTGATAAGTGATAAGCTAAAATTGATAAATGTAAATTGCAAAGTTTTAAACAATTTTATATACTCTTTGGAATTGCTATTTCATGTACGAGTACATTCTTTTGTGCAAAGGGCAGTTATTTTAATTTCAGTGTTTCATTTTCATTCCAGTATTTTTCGTTTATTGGCGGCTGTGTTTGCCAATCTCTAACCTAAAAATTGCTCAATTTTACTTCAATGTAAAATGCTACAAATAATAAGTTTCCTATTAAACTAAACAAAGTCTGTTATTGAAATTTATTATCCTTTTTGTAGCTATTATGTGGTTTTTTTTATCTGTTTTTCAAAATTTATTACCTAAACCAAAAAACATGTGTTTGATTAAAATCACCTTTAAATTTACATTTCAAGATTTCAATAAAAATTTTATTGCCCAAAAAAAAAAATCCATTTAATTAATTCACCATACGAAACTAAATTTTATGGAAATGAATATTGTTCATAAACATTTTGATTTCACATGTACGAGTATGTTTGTATTTTACTTTAACTTTCTTATGTTTATTTATGGCAAAATTTATGGTTTAATTAAATTCTATATATACAATTTCATCTCTTATGTTATTTAATGTATACAAAACTGTCAATCAAAACATATTTTAGATATGTAATAATATACATACATACATAGAATTAGAAAAAGTAGAGAAAACAAAAGTTAGGGTAAAATATGAAATATATTTTTGGATTATATGTCTTAAGTAGCTTTAGAATAGTTCAAACACTCATCAACTTAGAAAGGTAAATAAAGTGTTATTGAAGTACCAACATATTGTTAAAGTTTTTACAAGGCAACATTTCAGATTTTAGTCTTAGCTATACAAATCGTTGGTATGTTAAATTTCATATGACCTTTGTAGCTTAGATAAGTTCTAATTCATTGTTAGACAATATATCTTTTCATTTATAATGAAAATCCATATCAACTTCTTGAATATGCACTGTTATACTGTGAGCGTCAATATAAATTAAACACCTAATATTACATATATAAAAAATATATGTATATTTTATTATACATTCAAACCTCGATATAACGAATTCCTCGATTTAACTAATTTTTTGTAATCCCCTACAACGCTCCATAATATTTAATACAAAATAAACCTCTCTATTACGAAGACATTTGTCAATAGCCTCGTTATAACGAATTTTCATTCACTGCAGACTAACGAAATAGAAAGTATTATTTACCTATATTTAATGAATTTTGTCAACTTACAACCTTTGCAACAACGATTTCCATCAATTAGTGCAAATTATATGAAACAGATACACACAAAATTATTGTGTTTGCAACGACAACGTCTCCAGCAAACCGACAGCAGCATGCATTAGACTGCATTGTTGCCAAGTGTTTGTGTACAGTGTTTTCCTTCAAATGTGTTTTGATTTATTAGCGGAAATCGTTTGCTATAACATGGTAAGCAGATGATGATTAATATACAAAATTTGTTATTACCTCGTTATAACGAACCTCATTGTAACGAATTATTCGATATAACGTTTTTTTTTTCTAATCCCCTTAAGATTCGTTATACCAAGGTTGAACTGTATTATATTTAGTATAAATTAAAAACAAAATATATTAACACTTATGTCAGTGACAGGGTGCTCGGGTAACTTTTTAAACTTTAATTGGGTTTTTTTTTTTTTTTTTTTGTTTCAAGTTTCTTGAGGGAGTGGAACCTCTTGAGAACTCTTATTATTGCGTTTAAGATATATTTGGATAAACATTAACTTACTTTCTTAACTTAAGAGGTTGTTGTGGATCAATTTACATTTCTAACCCTTAACGGAGTGACAGGGCACCCGGGTAACTTTATTTAAAATAACATTTTTTTATTAGTATTATATTGATTTATTTTATTAAAAATGAGTTTAAAATCATGTTGGTTTATTCAATCTGCAATATTTTCTTATTTTTGACATAAATGAAAATGTAAAATAATAACAACAGTGTCAGTTATTTTGCATATTTCGTTTTTCATTTATTCCAGCAAAGGACTTGAGTAAAGCACAAACAAATTAGAAATAATATACACTTCATTATATAAAAAACCAGAAGAAAAATTGTTTTTGAGTTTAGCCGGTTGGTGGGTACGAATTATCAGAGCCCAAAAGCCCAAAAAATTTCAATGCCATATTTTTCGGGCTTAGTTGGCATGTACTGAGTGAAACGAGTGTGACCCCTGTATCCATATAATTGTGCATCAGCAGTTATGCTTTCGCTCGGTTTATGCAATTTAAATAAATTTTCATTCAACATCGTTCAAATATCACTCAGTTTCAGCACGCTTACTAAAAGTAAGATCGTTATCAAATCGAATAAAAAGTAAGAATAATTTCAAGACATTGCTGCGAGAAACAAAGGTAAATGGTATGGTTTCCAAAATTCTGTAAGCTGCTCTGAATTTAATTTAAGTACGCCACCAAAGATCAGTAGTCCCAAGAAAGTATCTACTTCTTCTTCTAAAAATGGCTCAAATTTTTTTCTCTGGTCGATTGCAAGCGTCTGGGTATATTAATTCTAAATTTTTGTTACAGTTATCAGTCACTTTTTTTTCCTTTTCTATTACTTTCACGCAAAATTATATCGCACATCTCCTTGGATAATAAAGTTTTGAATATAACCTTAGGTTTTCCTATATTAAGGCCTGTTAATGGATCGATATTCCGCATATTGATCAAGATGCCGATGAATACCATACTTTGCACAGAGTTCAGTTGCTTCCTCAAATTCTTCACTCTCGTCAGAATCATATGAATTCCCGTTAGCCTCTATATATCCCATATTTTTTGCATCGGATACTTCTGATATTATGCCGCAAATATTCAGTATATGTTCATCATCATTCGCACACTCGCTTAATATTTCATTCATATCGGTTAAATTTAAACGTGCTTTTTTAGCACAAGAAGCCATTGTATAACACTTTACCTTCTTGCGCACAAAGCCAGAGTGAAATCCCCAGGTCAGTGTTGATGTTAGACTTTGAAAGAACCAATATTTTACATTTCGTATGTCACTCAGTTAAAGGTGTTTTTTTTTTTGACACTCATATAAGGGTTAAACAATTCCTAAGTAACTTAAGCAAAATATAATTCATTAACAACAAGTAAGAAATTATAGTCGGTAAAGCACGACCACATAATTCCCTACACCCAGTATATGTGTAAAAACTGTTTTTTTTTTTAATGGGCACTATATGAAAGTTATGACATATTATAGACCGATCATTCAACCTTTGTGTATAAAAATCTGTTTCTTATATCGACAGTTCAATTCCAAAACATGCTATGTCGACTTAGCATGTTTTTAGTTTTTTTGCGTTTTTGAATTTAGATTTTTTCAACTTAAATTCTGTCAAATTTTGGTTGTGATTGGCTAGTCCAATCAATAGTTATAAACAATAAAGTTCTACCTCTTATGGTTTTTTAGATATCGCCTATAAACTTTAGGAGCTATTCCTGCAAAACTCACTTTTTCGACTTAGCATGTTTTGGAATTGAGCTGTCGATATGGGAGCTGTGACTAATTATGAAACGACCGTTAAAAAGTAGGTGTCATGATTTCTGTGCATATGCAACTTCTTTGTGTAGAAGTTTATTTGTTTATCAAAATTTTTTAGAGATTTATGGTCGTTAAAATGATTTTCGGTAGTGGACCTTATACGGGAGCTATGACTAATTATGGACCGCTCAACATAAAATTAAACCGAATGATTTGTGTATATATGAGACACATCTGTATTGAATATTATGTAGATACAAAAATTTTAAAGAGATTTATGCTCTTAAAAGTGATTTTGAGAAGCTATAATTAATTATGAACCGATCTACACAAAATCGGATGTAATTAGGCTTCACGTACAATAACTATTTGTGGTGAAATTTGTGCATAAATAAAATATTTATAACCGATAAACCTCTATTTCGGGGGACATTTCTATGATGGCTAGGTGAAATAATGGACCGATGTCAACCAATTTCCATTACAACTGTCGTTGGCACGAAAAAATATAATATACCAAATTATAACGAAATATCTGCAAAACTGCAACCTGTACTTTGCGCACAAGCTTTGCATGAACAGCCAGCCAGACGGACAGATGGACGGAGGAATATCGTTAAATTGACTCAGGATGTGATTCTCAGTATACATATTTTATTATACATTAAAGTACTAAATTCAGTAAAAATACTTTTTTTGGAAAAGTACTAAAATGGTACTTTTTTGAAAAATCTTATTTTTTTAGTAAAACAAAATATAAAAATCAATAGATTAGATGTTAAAAAGAAAACTAAGCAAACTAAATTTTCCAACTATTTTCCAAGTGAATCCCGATAATATACATGTGAAGCATTTTTCATGTAAAATCTGGTAGCATATAAGTTTTACTATTAATGTTGAATTAAAAGCTAAAATAGGAAAATAAAATTAATTTCCTCCTATAAAAACCCGTGTTTTTTTGTTCTATTTACCTGAGCTGCATATTAAACACAAATCGTTAACATTTTTTTATGTCAAGAACTACAGTACTAACTTCGCCTTAAATTTATTTGGCCAATAGAACAGTAGGAACAATTAGGGTTATTTGTTTCTTTTTTATGAATACAGCCAGCCAGACGGACATATGGATGGACGAGCATCGTTAAATCGGACCAGGAAGTGATTCTGCGGCATTTGGTATACTTTTAGGTGGGTATTGGTCTAATATTTATGGTCGTTACAAATATCAACAAAAATCCCCACTATGGTGGTGTAGGGTATAAAAATCCACAGTATGCCAAATTTAAGTTACGCAAACTTCTGAACCAAATTTATAGATTTACTATACACATATATTAAATCCAGACCAACAAGTAAATTTGTTATAATCCTTTTTAATTTTCTCTGTGACTGCATAAAAATGCCATAAGTTTTGCTATACTCTTTATGCCAGCTATCTCCAGACCATCAAAATGTTAATAGAAAACTATACCCTGGAACAGTGATGGAAAAATGAGAAATTGAAATGGCACTGATCGTCAACAAAAGGAGTATTTTTTCAACATTTTGGTACTTTTTAGGAAACATATATTTTTATTCAAAAATAAAATTAAAAATCCATTTAAAAATAATTCAAAAATAAAATTAATTCAGTTTAATAAAAAAAAATAGTATAACAACAAACTAAAAAATTAATTTTGCATTTTGTTAATGCCATATCATTAATAGATCTTTCACCAATATGTTTGAAGTTTTCAAACTCATATGATACACAAAAAATCTCAAACAAGAAATGAGAATTACAAAAATGTACGAAACATAAGAAATTTAGTCAAAATACATTAAACAACATTAACAACTTTGGCAAACAAACGCACACTAACCCGACATTTACACATGCAAGTGCAAGTTCGAAAAACTCAATAGACTCACATTTTTTTACCAATACACTCACATTTTTTTCACTTGCAGAGCTACTCGAGTTTTTCGAATAAGTTTTCGTATATAAGACGTACACAGCACTCGCATGCAAGTACTTGCATGTGTAAAGGCAGGGTAACAACAACATGAACAACGAATTTGTGCATTCCTTAAGTTATGTATAGACGGTCGTCAGATATTACAACGTTGTCCGAAAAATGTTCAGAAAATGTCTAACAACCTTGTGAACTTAAAATGTTTGTCTTCCAAAGTTGTAGGAAAAAGCATTTTCAGTACATTGCAAGACAAAAATATTGTCAGACATCTAACAATCGTGTAAACACAAATTTTTGTCAGTGTTTGAAGACAATTGTCAAACATTTTTCACTGTCATATGTGCAAAATTTATGCATCTGCCATAGAAATTATTTCCAAATGCAACTCTGTATATACATAAATAAACAAACAAGTGTCCATTAATAACATTTTGGAAAAACAATTTCGGTTGACAGATAAATTCATTGTGTGACAATTGTGTGCCAATGAAATTGTTAGTTTTCTTACAGCCATCTGAACTGACAATTTACCTTTTGCTAACAATTTTTCAATGTCAGTACATTGCTAGCTTTATGTTCTTGTTTTAAAGCCAATGTTGTCAATGATTATAAAAATAGTAACGCTGGATTTCTAAACAAGGAACAAAGCAAAACAAACAAAAAGTACTAAATATGATGTGGGGGTACTGTAGTATTTTTGTTGTGAAAAAGTACTGAAAATAGTACAATAGTATTGAATTTTCCATCACTGCCCTGGAAATAAAATTGTGTTTGCGATAAAACTGGTGCAAACAAATAAACTTAGGAAATACAAGTTTATTAGAATCTTCTATTTAATAAAACCATTTAGAAATTAAAAGAAATTCTTTTCAAATTATTTAGCAAATAATGGTTACTCGCATAAATTTATTTATTTTTCTAATAACAACTGAAGCGTTTATACAAAAGGTTTAAACAAGTTATGTGTGTGAGTAATTATTCAAGGGTAGAAGGAGGGATGGTTGATGTTTATAGCAACCACTAAAACAATTATAACTATTTAGGAACAGCTGAAGCTGTATGAAATTGTGCAGAAATGGACTAAATGAAAAATCAAAGTAAAACAAATTATGAACAAAACTTACACAACACAGATTTTTGGGATGATCAAAATAAAACCTTTGGTTGTTTCAAAATAAGTTGGGTGGGTGAGCAAGTAATTTCCTAGTAATCAGGAATATCCAAACATTTCAAAAACATTTTTATTTTTCAATATAATCTTCTAAAAGTTCAATGCACTTAGTCCAACGCTTATCTAGCAATTCTATTCCTTGATTAAAATAGTTTTCCTCAAGGCCTTCAAAATAGTGGTTTACAACTGTAATTGCATCTTCATTTGAGTTAAAACGCTTGCAAGCTACGAATTTGTTTAGATTTGGGAACAGGGAGCTAAATCAGGAGAATAAGGTGGGCGGTCAAGCAACTCGTACTTTAATTCGTTGATTTTAGCCATTGTTAAAACTCTTTTTGTTGTAAGCCAGGACGTTGGTCTCGAATTTTTACATTTAACTGATCCAAAATGTTGCAATAGGACTCTGAATTTATTGTTTTACCCTTTTGCAGATTGTCAATCAATAAAATACCTTTGAAGTCCCAATAAACCGTTGCCATAAACTTACCAGCCGATTGAATTGTTTTTGCCTTCTTTGGAGAACTTCCTCCAGCTTCAATCGATTGCTTGGATTGTTCTTTTGTCTCTGGAGTATTGTAGTGGATCCATGTCGATGCACGCCCATGTCGAAAACGATCCAACAAGCTGGAGAAATTTTTATTCTTATGCGTTTTCGGTCGAATGTTAACAAATGCGGCACCCATCTTGCAGAAAGCTTTTTCATCTGTAGTTCTTCATGCAACATTAAATGGACTCGATAATTTGAGTTGACCATGATATTGGCTATTTCACGCACTTTTATTCGTCGATCATTTAATAACGTATCATGTACTTTGGCTACAATTTATGTTGTTGTTGCTATTTTTGGACGTCCACTACGTAGTTTATACTCAATGCTTCCAACCCAATATTTTACTGTAACACATTGACCATATCATTATGAATTTCTTGTTCCGATACAAATTTTTTATTTAAATATTTAATGACATGACGAATTTCTAATTTTTCCATTGGAAAAAAATCGCGGATGCGTCTATATGAAGGAGTTGCCAGATCGAAAATAAATTTATCATGTGTTCATAGCAGAGATGGAAGTTTCCAAAACACTTAATCTTTTTTCTGTTTATACCGCGATTTCTGTTTTAGGCTAAGAAGATTCCGAACCGCCCTCGTATAGCATGTTTTGTTATTAATTTGCAATAGGGTAAGTCTGTTACCAAACATTGCACACATTTTTGGTTTGTTCAAATCTACCAACCTATTCTTTCCAGGATTAATCGGGGTTCAAATCATTCTTGATTTTTCAAAAATGTTGTTCAAGTATTTCAATATTAAAAGACAAGTATTAAAGATCTCTTCTCAGAAAGGTTATTTTCAGTTAGAATTTCCTAATAGATATTCATAGTTATTAGTTCCAGCCAATCCAAAATTTGTATAATCGCCAGAATCTCTGACTTAAATTCCTTCAGCATTTCGTGGGTCTTTAAGGCAGTGGGATTTAGAATTCTAGAGCATATTGCATGAACTACACAATGGTGAAAAAAGTAAACGTTTACGGCTGTCCTTCTACCAAGCGAAACAAGGGACGAAAGCAATAATTTTTCACGAAGCTTTCAAAAATTCAATCCAATTGTTACCACTACACTTTAAAGTACAATGTGACGAACTGTTGTACTTCAACAGTTCAACAAAACCATTAATAGGTTAGGTCTAGGAGTATCCGTCATTATTGTCTGAATAGCACTGGCAGCAGAAATTAAGGCAATATCCTATAGCTTTTTCTAAAGCATCTTCAAATCTTTTGGTCGATTTGGTATAATTTGGGGTATAGCTTTAGGTTTTGTAGTCTTAATTTCAATTCAACAAGTCTTAAATTTTAGCTTTAATTACCGGTCTCAGCTTTAGAATAAATCCTTATTCTTACGTGATCTAATTTATTTTAAGTTTTTAATCTTATTTGGTCTTATTATTATTATATAGATATTTATATTATTATGCAATTCACAATCTTGTGCAAATGGTATTGCAGCATTGCATTTGCAAAAAGTATTGGCATATTTTTGCTCTGCACTAACAAAATACACAGCAAGAGCAGAAATATGCTAAACCTTTTTGCAAATATAATGATGCAATACCATTTGCACAAGATTGTGAATTGCGCTATTATGATTATAAACAATCAACTTAATAAGCTGTCGCATACACTGGCAATATTAAATCACTCTGTGGTCTTATGACCTTATTTTAGTCTCGACCATTAATCCTAATTTGTTCTTATCTCAGCTTCAGTTCTCTATTTCATTTTGATTTAAAGTGTTCTAATTTTGTTAGGCTTTTAACTTTAGCGATCTGCTATCCTAGATCATCATGTGATATATCTCTAGTTTTGATGATAAATCCTCTTTACCTAATCTTTGATCTTTTTTATTTTTATTTCTGATTTGTGATGTTTTTTTAGCTACTAATCGCTTAACCTAACAATCATAGTTCACCTTAAATTTTAGATCCAAATATAATCTTAGTTAATCATTAATTGTAAATACAAGAGTAGTCTTATTTCAAATTCAAAATTTTTGGCCGTATGTAATCTTATTTCAACTACGATTGCACATCTTTATGTGATAATCAAAAAATCATTTGAGATCATATTTTATTATCCTAGTTATCTTATTCCTGGTTGTTTATCATACATTGGATTCTACCATTACCACGAGAAATCTTGGACCAATTTTTACCATTTTCAACAGGACTTGATTTTCAATTATAGAAATTAAGTGTGCAGAATTTCTTGTCATTAGCTGCATTATATTTGAAGGAAATAGCAAAAAATATCTGAAAAATATCGAGGTAGTCTGAAACTTTGATGTATAGCTCGGGTCCTACTGGACCGATCTTGCCGTTAAATCAAAGAATGTTTGGTAAGAATTTAATCGTTCTATGTTTTTTTCGAAGCTCTATCGTAATTTCAATAGACGGACAGACATGGCTAGATCGTCTTAGAATCTTATAAGGACCCCGAATATATAGACTTTTGATTTCTACGACCATTATTTAGATGTGGTACAAACGGAATGACAAACGTAATATACTGGGGGGTATTTGGTGGTGGGTATAGAAAGTACCAAATATGTACGGAAATCAGCCCTTTTTTACCAATTGGTACATCAGTTCCGAATTGCATATTGTGAGTTAAATTTTGAGTGTTCAAATGCTTATTTTATTTTGATTAGCTCGTTTATTAAAAAACGGCTTTTACTATTAATCATTGATCTCTTTTTAAAAAGTTTTATATAGAATTTATGAAATTAAAAAAAATGTAAAATTAATTCCATAAACATTTTAAACAAAAAGAAATTCTAAACTTGGTGTGTTTCTTTTTAAATGGCGCGTTGTTTTTCTCCATTTTGCTGCGATTTGAAATTTCAAAGTTGACAACGCCGTAAATTATAGACTTGAAGTAGATCTAATTTTAGCATAAAAGTTTGTCTTTACAAAAAGTATTATATTATGAGCAAGGAGCAAGTAATCACATTCACTCTAAGTTTTACTATGAATTCTAAACTTGTATGTTTTTCTATTAGAAGCAAACAATATAAATAAATAAAATAACTTTCAAACTTTTGTCCTCTTCCTTTGAATGTTCATATATGTATATGTATTATTGGTTAGACGGACGGAGAAGTGTTAAAAATCAACTGAACAACAAACGTACAAATCACAATGAACACAAGTGTTGATGTGCAAATAAAAACATCTGGTGTCGGTTGATGGTGTATAATTTTGTCTTGATTGCAAGCATAAATTAACTCTACAAATTAGTTAAATCACACGGGTGTGGATTCGTTACATACATATGTTTGATAATTTTATTCAAAGGTTTTGAAATCAAATTGTAAAATCAGCCTCATCAGCATTATCTGTTGAGACTCAAGGATTATACGTTTTATATTAAAGAAATAAAGAAAAGTAAAAAAAAAACGAAACACCACACCTTACTAAAGTCATTTTTTACACAAAACTTAATACAGTTTCTTTGATCCATTTTTTCGAATAGTAAAAAATCGAAGAGCACACCAAAACACGACTAACCTTTTTATCTGTCAAAAACAAACTGACAATCCAAAACGGCTGATATTACCAACATATGTATATAACAGACATGTGTACCAACATAACAGAAAATAAATGCGAAAATCGAACAAACGTAACTCACGAAATTTAAAAATAATGGTTATTTTCTGATCAGACCTCGTATAAAGTAAATAACCGTGAACGCTTAAATACCTTCCCCGGATAAGTACCCAAAAAATTCGGATTTTTTAGTGAGTTCTTTAACCGGGGTATACTGTAACAAAAGAATATGCTTGTCTGTGAAGCAAAATCTTTCAATTATAAATGAAATTAAAGACTCTTCTAAACAAGATATATAAAAACCGGAATACGTAAACCGTGTTCTAAAAAACAAAACTTATATTCTTCAAGCCACAAAACATGCAATAATATGTCGCAAAAAAAAGATCGAGTCGGAAAATAAAAAAAAATGGGATCTGGCATTATCAAAATGATTTGATCAAATGATCAAAAATATGGTGGTAACCAATACGTTAATAGAAAAGGCGAAACAATTTGCCATTGCCCTAACAGAAAATTTTGATCCCACTCCTAGCTGGCTATACCAATGGCAACGGAGGGAGGGGATTAATTTAAAAAAGATTCATGGTGAAGCAGGCTCCCAAATTTGACCGCTGAATGAAAGCCATGCAACATATTTAATGGCGATCATCAACACACAATAGAAATAATTTTAAAATTTCTGTTAAGAAGTCACCAAAAGAACGCATAACTCTACTCCTTTTGTGCAATGCAACTGGTGACTATAAAAAATGTTTGCCACAGGTAAACCTAAACAGCACCCATGTTTTAAAAACAAAAAATACCCATTAAGTAGAATGACAGACACAAGACATTTGGACTGAAGTAATGCTAGCTTTTGTTGAAGAAATGATTTAGCAAAATAAAAAAGAAATAACAAAAACAAATGTATTTAGGTTTTCAAGACGAAGTCTTGACAGAAAGAATACGAAAAAACTGAAGAAAAAGGAGGCAACATGTAAATAAATAAAATTGAAAAATGATAGTTACAGCAAATTACGAACCAACAGGTAACACTGGTTAAAATATTGATGTTTGTCTGTTAGCTAGCAGGCACCCGCAGTGGTGCAGAAGGTTAGAACGCAAAGAATTCTGATGAGAGAATGTGGTTGTTCTCGAAACATGTAAATTCAACCCCAGCTCAGCCATGAAAAATTATCAATAATTTAAGAACAATTATTATTTTATTTGAACTGTTCATTTTTAATTTTTGATATTTATTTAGTTAGGCTCGAGTTCATTAAATTTAATTTTCATTAAATTATTTTTACTGAAGGTAGGGATTGTTTTACAACTTTAAAAATTTGTATTATTAAAATTTGTTGATAATTTTCTTGGCTGGGATTCGAACCTGGGTTGTTGATTGAGAATGCATTTGGTAACATGTATGTAATCAGCTTTTGAAGTATTAGAAGTTCCGTTTGTATATCAATCTCGTTGTTAATTTCTTATAGGTATGTTACGGAAAATATATTGTGAGTGTATGTTTCCTAACTAAGTTCTTTTGTATAATTTATATATTTATGTTTATGTTTGCTGGGTTGTTCGCTCACACACACAACCTTATTTTACGCTTTGCCTACCTCTGTTCTAGATGTACAAAAATTATTTTTTACGATATAGAATTTAATGTTTTTTCTTTTCTTTTATAAAAAGCTTTTTATTAGTAAAAACTAATACATATGTATGTATGTATGTATGTATATATATAAAAATTTCGAAAATTTTTGTCTACTTTTTGTTAATATGCATTTTCAGGAATGCATATAACCGATAAATTCTGTAGCACAAATTTAGGGGAATTCCCTTTTAGTGTATACAATCAAATGAACTTGTCATACATACATACATTTTTTTAAATTACTTTTAAGCTTAGAGTGCATATCTTTTTTTTATTTAATAACTATGCTAGTGTAAAAACACATTCTCCATATGATTTAATATTATAAACCTGAATATTTGTTATAAAAAAATCCTTGTTTTTCACTAATTTCAATAAGTTTTAGAGATAAGGAACCAATCACTTTGAATACAATCAGTGTCTTTTTTACACATTTTTTTTTTCACACGAAATTTCCTGAAACCAATTACCGTGTTAAAACAGAATTAAGTGTATCATCATAGCCTTAATTTAGCTTAAAATTTGAATTGCATTCCATAAATATAGGCTTTAAAATAAAGATAACACAGACAACTGTTCTCTAAATAACAAAGAGAGTTATTTTCTGATGTTTTCTAATAAGGAATCGATTTAATACAGGACATCTATTGATACGTTCATCATCCTATCTGTCTGTCTGTTTCGATAAATTCTCTACAACTTCGACTTACGAAAACATTTCACAAAATATTCTATTATTTTCCAAAATTCTCTAGCAGAGCTTTATCATTATTTTAGTATACATGTATGTATATACATATGTATGTATGTATGTACATATGTATGTATATATATCAACAGTTTTTCTACAGTTTTATTGCGTGTTTAAATTTGATTTATACTGTCAACAATAGACTGCATGCCAATAAAATCCCAGCAAGCCATATGCGTCCGCAAAGAGTCTTTTCTGACACCTTTTTCGGAGCGTTCATGCTCTTCATAAGCCCAAAAAACAATCATTATTGCTCCTAAAACCTTCAGAAAAGAGGGTTATTACATTCGAAAATGGTTCATCAGAAAGAGCTCTTGGATAATGTCAGAAAAGAGTCTTTTATGAGGGTTTTTTTTACGCTCTGAAAGAGCTCTTAGATAATGTCAGAAAAGAGTCTTTTATGAGGTTTTTTTTTGGGTTCTGTGTAATCTTATTTTTATCATTCTTGTGTTGTACAGCTATATATATTTTTTTTTTTTTTGACAACAACACTGGTACACACATAATTAAGTGGAATTTCTGAGTCATACTGCGTGCCGACTCAGGACAGTAACAAGCAAATTTTTCTTTCGCTCCGTAAATGCTCTTTTGTTGGACTCTTTTCTGACTCCTTTTTCGGAGCGCTCCTAGAATGGTATGCTGGGATAATTCATACTTCAGAAACAAATACCAATACATATGTATATGCATGTGTTGTCAACACAAACAATAATGTATTTTAAAGAATTTTTGTGAATTTCGTAAACTAACATGTCGTTCAAAGAAAACTAATAAAAAAATATTTTAATAAAAGAAACAGGCAGCAAGGAGCTTTAAATTCATAAAATCTAAAAATCTCTAAGAAACAAATTGTGCGAAGCATTCAAATGGAAAATGATATGATTATATTAGTGCAATAAAACGTTTTAAGGAAATGACTGACGATTTACTTTTTTTTTGAGCCAGAGGTGATTGAAGTTGAAAGAATCATGAAAAAATGTCTTTCAAAATTTTCATACACAATTGAACTTGTTTTATTGCAATACATACAGTAGCATAATTACTCATTGTGCTCAGATGCCAAAAGCTTTTTAATGGTAGCGGATTTTTGTGTGTTTAGCATTTCGTCAACTTTTAATGTAATCATATTTCGATAGTGGAGCTATATCTAAATAACTTTGTAGCAAGTGATCTGTTTTAGTGTTATTATCAGGGACCGGACTTTTATGCAGTTAAAATCGCGTTTTATGCGCATAAAGCATGTACTAAAAATAGAAAAATATGCGCTTAAAATGAAAAAAATATGCATTAAAGTTTTTTTATAACATTTATTAATGATAAAAAAAAAAACACCAAAATAACAATAAAATCAAAAAGTAACAATTCAGTCTCATAAACATAAGTAAAGTACAATAAACTCAAAAGCACAAGTTAAACTAAAGTTAAATACAAAAGTATAAAGTTAAACCAAAAGTAAAACAATCACTTTAATTAAGCCACTTGTCAGATACATACATACATACATATTTGAACTTAAGACCCTGCGGGAAATGTCAATAGTGAAACTGTACTGGTTTACTATTGACACAGTCACCAGTACTAGTGACTTAGTATACCCCATAGAAGACAAAAGTGGTGACTTGGAGACAATTGCCCCCAGATTTCCTTCAGGGGAATAAGAAAAAAATTTGTTTATATAGATACACAAATATTTTTAATATTTTCAAAAATAAAGTTGAGTCTGTTTGGCCTTAAAAAGCTTTTAAACATGGAAAACGATCGTTCAACGTCGACAGAAGTGATTGGTGCATATATGCTTAAATGCTGATAGTTCCTTTGTGAAATATTCGTTTTCCACAATTTGTTTTATTTTTTTCAATCCTGCATTTTTTTTGTAAAACTTTATCAAATTTAATACGAATATTTTTACTTAAGTTACTATCCTCCATGATTTTATTTATGGCATCATCAATTAATTTAATTTGCTTACTCAATGGATTAGATTCATCTAGTTTAACAATAGTCTCAGAGATAAAACCATAATTGGAAGACACAAACACTAATTCAGCTTTTATATTTGGTAAATTTAAAAATTTTCGTTTGGTAAATTTAAAATTCGTTCTATTGAGACTGCATCATCATCGCTGAATCCTTCCACTACATCCTTAAATTGGTCAAAGTTTTTGGCATAATACATAACTGCTGCCAACCACGTTCCCCATCTAGTTGTTATAGGCTGTGGAAGACATAAATCGGGGTACTTTTCTTTATATATGCACAGAAAAAAATAAAAATGAGTTCCAATTGAAATATTTGTTGAATCAATTAAAAATGTAATTGAAATGATAGTATCAATTAAAAAAAAAAATTGAGTTTTAATTAAAAATATCAGAAAAATCAGGAAAAGTAATTGAATCAATTAAAATTTTAATTGAAAATTATTTTAAAATCAATTAAAGGTTTAATTGAAAAAAAATCAACATTCTTTTTTTCTGTGTGGCAACACGCGAAGGTGCCTTACAAAAGATTTTTTTCCATAAGAAATCAATAAATCAATATCATCGAAGTTGTCTCTTATCTCTTCTGCAACATGGAAATTTTCACCTAATAAAGCTATAGAGTCATTAAAAACACGAGCAATTGTTTCGTGGTTTGCTTTTTCCAACTCAGCCGTATTAATTAAGAATTTTTATTTGCTTTTCTCTTCGTCCTCATCCAAAATTCCTGCAATAACATTGGCAACATTGGCTCTTCGATGTCTGTCGTTTCATCAATAGATATGAAAAATTTACATCGCATACTTACTTTAAGGCATACATTACAAAATAAAAAAATATTTAATATGTATAAGCAATAAAAAAGTCATTAAAGCAAATAGAACACTTTTTTTTTTGAAAATATGCAACATAAATATGCATTCAAAGCAAAATATGCAAAATTATGCATAATTTTATTCTATTTTCTTCGACCTTTTTTATGATTTTTTATTAAGTAATTTTTAAGCTTGAGGTCACTTTTTGTTTTTTATAAAAGATTTTTTATTTCTATATATAGTTAACTCGATATTTCGATTTCCTTTGGAAATCTTCTTCAGGAGTAATTTTAATATTATATGTGTAACAAATATTTTGATATAAATTAGAAATAAAAAAATCTTTTATAAAAAACAAAAAGTGACCTCAAGCTTAAAAATTACTTAATAAAAAATCATAAAAAAGGTCGAAGAAAATAGAATAAAATTATTTACAAAGAGAAGCTAAGCACGATGAATTATCAAGATTTCAAAAAATGTGAGGGTAATAAGCAGTTAATAAACAGATTCAAGACAGTAAGAAGAAAGATAATCAAATGCAAGGCTAAATTACATTTTTGATCAAATGCCGAAATGAAGGAATTATACCAAAATTTATAAAAAATTCAACAAAAAATATTTCCAACCTATTTCAAGAACATTTAAATCATTTTTCAATTTTGTCAACCCCTTTCAAATTTATATCAAAATATTTGTTACACATATAATATTAAAATTACTCCTGAAGAAGATTTCCAAAGGAAATCGAAATATCGAGTTAACTATATATAGAAATAAAAAAATCTTTTATAAAAAACAAAAAGTGACCTCAAGCTTAAAAATTACTTAATACAAAATTATGCATTTAAAACAAAATATGCAAAAATATGCACGAACAAATCGATGCCATTTTACTGAAACTTTCTTGATTCGCAAAGATATTTAGTTTATGTTGATCTCAGACTGACGACAACAAATCGACAGCTCAATTCCAAAACATGCTAAGTCGAAAAACTGAGTTTTGCAGGAAAACCTCCCAAAGTTTACAGGCGATATCTAAAAAACCATATGAGGTAGAACTTTGTTGTTTATAACTATTGATTGGACTAGCCAATCACAACCAAAATTTGACAGAATTTAAGTTGAAAAAATCTAAATTCAAAAAACGCAAAAAAAATTAAAAACATGCTAAGTCGACATAGCATGGTTTTGGAATTGAACTGTCGAAATATGCATTTCAATAAAAATCCGAACCTTGGTTATTATCTTTTCAATAAATTTGTTTTGTTCGTGTTCTTTTATTTAACAGGTTCTAATTCAGATTTTAGTTCAGTTCTAGTTCAGTTCTAGTTCAGTTCTAGTTCAGTTCTAGTTCAGTTCTAGTTCAGTTCTAGTTCAGTTCTAGTTCAGTTCTAGTTCAGTTCTAGTTCAGTTCTAGTTCAGTTCTAGTTCAGTTCTAGTTCAATTCTAGTTGAGTTCTAGTTGAGTTCTAGTTCAGTTCTAGTTCAGTTCTAGTTGAGGTCTTGTTGAGTTCTAGTTGAGTTCTAGTTAAATTCTAGTTCAATTCTAGTTGAGGTCTAGTTCAGTTCTTTTTTTTTTAATAACTAGTTCAGTTCTATTTAAGGTTCTAGTTCAGCTTCTAGTTCAGTACTAGTTCAGTTCTAGTTCAGGTTCTAGTTCAGTTCTAGTTCAGTTCTAGTTCAGTTCTAGTTCAGTTCTAGTTCAGTTCTAGTTCAGTTCTAGTAGTTCTAGTTCAGTTCTAGTTAAATTCTACTTTAGTTCTAGTTCAGTTCTAATTCAGTTCTAGTTCAGTTCTAGTTCAGCTTCTAGTTCAGTTCTAGTTAAATTCTAATTTAGTTCTAGTTCAGTTCTAATTCAGTTCTAGTTCAGTTCTAGTTCAATTCTAGTTGAGTTCTAGTTGAGTTCTAGTTCAGTTCTAGTTCAGTTCTAGTTGAGGTCTTGTTGAGTTCTAGTTAAATTCTAGTTCAATTCTAGTTGAGGTCTAGTTCAGTTCTTTTTTTTTTAATAACTAGTTCAGTTCTATTTAAGGTTCTAGTTCAGCTTCTAGTTCAGTACTAGTTCAGTTCTAGTTCAGGTTCTAGTTCAGTTCTAGTTCAGTTCTAGTTCAGTTCTAGTTCAGTTCTAGTTCAGTTCTAGTTCAGTTCTAGTTCAGTTCTAGTTCAGTTCTAGTTCAGTTCTAGTAGTTCTAGTTCAGTTCTAGTTAAATTCTACTTTAGTTCTAGTTCAGTTCTAATTCAGTTCTAGTTCAGTTCTAGTTCAGCTTCTAGTTCAGTTCTAGTTAAATTCTAATTTAGTTCTAGTTCAGTTCTAGTTCAGTTCTAGTAGTTCTAGTTCAGTTCTAGTTAAATTCTAATCTAGTTCTAGTTCAGTTCTAATTCAGTTCTAGTTCAGTTCTAGTTCAGCTTCTAGTTCAGTTCTAGTTAAATTCTAATTTAGTTCTAGTTCAGTTCTAATTCAGTTCTAATTCAGTTCTAGTTCAGTTCTAGTTCAGTTGTTTTTTTTTTTTTTTTAGAATAATTATTATTTCATAATCGAACTGTTAATTTTTACTTTTTGATAATTTTAGGTAGGCTCGAGTTCATTAAATTTAATTTTCATTAAATTATTTTTACTGAAGTTAGGAATTACAACTTGAAAAATTTTTATTATTAAAAAATGTTTGATAATTTTTCTTGACTGGGGATCGAACCTGGGTTGTTGAATTTACATATGTTTCGAGAAATCCCACTTTCTCTCATCAGAATTCTTTTTTTTTTTTTTTTTTTTTTTTTAAATTAGTTCAGTTCTAGTTCAGTTCTAGTTCAGTTCTATTTCAAGTTTTAGTTCAGCTTCTAGTTCAGTTTTAGTTCAGTTCTAGTTCAGTTCTAGTTCAGTTCTAGTTCAGTTCTAGTTCAGTTCTAGTTCAGTTCTAGTTCAGTTCTAGCTCAGTTCTAGCTCAGTTCTAGTTCAGTTCTAGTTCAGTTCTAGTTCAGTTCTAGTTCAGTTCTATTTCAGGTTCTAGTTCAGCCTTCTAGTTCAGTACTAGTTCAGTTCTAGTTCAGTTCTATTTCAGGTTCTAGTTCAGCCTTCTAGTTCAGTACTAGTTCAGTTCTAGTTCAGATCTAGTTCAGGTTCTAGTTCAGTTCTAGTTTAGATTTTAGTTTCAGTTTTAAAACAGGTGCGAAATAAAGTAAGTTGCTCGGGTAGCATTTATCGGGCTATAAAATACATATCAGTCTGTTAGATATCTAAATTACTAATTCTTTAAATTATTACAAATAAATGAGCATGCATTCACTGCAAGGATTAAGTATTTAATTATGTGTGTATAATATTTGCTGGGTTGTCTGTGTCCTTATTGTCAAACTGATAAAAAAAAAGAAAATAAAAAAACACAATTGTAACTTCGTGTTTTTACTGCAGTACTTAATTAAATGTATTTATTATAAACTACAAAGGCAAAAAAGAATGTTGGTTGGGAATTTAATTAAATAACGAAACAAAAAGAAAATAAAATAAAAAAAGTTTTAATTTCAGCAAATACTTGTGAAAGAATTTCATGACATTATATTTACGTTTGCGGGGATCTTCTAGTTAAGTAGCCATCAACAATAAACTTTAAACATTCTGAAAAAGTCTAGAGGAAATGTTATTTATGAAGAAATATTAATTGCTGAAAATAATAAATTAGCTGTAATTGTGAGAGAAAACAAAAGGCACAATATTATAATTCAAATTCATACTTATAAATCTATAAACGATATTTACAATAATTGCAATGTTAAAAATAAATTAAGCCTTTATATACATACATACATATGAGTATAAATCAAATAGAATAGACAAGTACATATACTTATTTTTATTGGTAATAAAATTATATTTTAAGTTCCTTTCAACAGCTGATTTTTTGACTAGTTAAAGTTAATTCCAGCATGTAATATTGCAAATCTTTTATGTTTACATCTAAATTACTTAAGAAATCTTTGATAAGGATATGTAATAAGAAACTGTGTGTGTCTGTGTCAAATTCACTGTCTGTCTGGCTTGTCTGGTTGTTGTCTGTTTAGAATACTTAATATGAATTATATATTTTACAGACTAAAAACCAAATTTAAAACTAATTTAATATGCAACAAGTTGTAAAGACAAACACATTATACATACAAATAAAATAATAATAAATAAATAAATAAATTTAAAGTTATACAAAAATTTACAAATATTATTTTAAAATTACTTTCTGGACACAATGCCTGTCTGTATTTGTGTTTGCCTACAAAATAAAAATGTCCTGATGATTTAGAATTATTTTTGTAAGAAAGTAATACACAAATGAACGTAAACAACAAATCATAATAAAGGCACATTTGGGTTTAAAATGAAGTCAATTTGACTGAAATTTATTTGTACACATTAACAGTAATTGTTTTTCGAGGAAAATATACATAAAACACAATAAATTTTTATCATAAATTATCATTATTTTTGTTGTATTTTATATTTTTTGTACGCATATGTATGTTTAAATAATTAATGAATTAGACGCGACCTAGAACTTAATTTAAAACCTGAATTAGTACCTTTTTTTTAATTAGCCAGAACCTGAACTAGAATTGGATTAGAAAGGTAGAGGTAGGACTGAACTGGAACATAACAGAACTAGAACTGAACTACACAGAAAGAAAAATGGCATTCTAAAATTAAGTTTATTTTTCTCAGTTCTAGCCTGAAATTTTCAAGTACGTTTTTACTAGTTCATGCTAAAAAATAAGTAAAAATCGGGATTTATTTGGCAAATCAAGCGAAGATTTTCTAAAAACAAGAATAGTGTTCTTGATTTAAGTAAAAAACTCTTAAATTAAGTCCAATTTGTTCTTAAATCAAGAAGATAAATTTTAAAACTAAGACTTATTTTACTTAAATTAAGAACAAAAATCTTAAATCAATCCCAGAGAAGAAATGAGCAAAGTTAAACTTACTCTCTCAGAAGTTCTCAAAATCATTTTTTATAACTTATTGAGTAAGAAATGCTTACTGTAAGTCCAATTTGTTCTTAAATCAAGAATATAACTGTTAAAACGAAAACTAGGACTTATTTTACTTAAATTAAGAACAAAAATCTTAAATCAATCCCAGAGAAGAAATGAGCAAAGTTAAACTTACTCTCTCAGAAGTTCTCAAAATCATTTTTTATAACTTATTGAGTAAGAAATGCTTACTTTAAGTCCAATTTGTTCTTAAATCAAGAAGATAACTCTTGAAGCGAAAATTAAGACTTATTTTACTTGAATTAAGACAAGAAAAACTTACATTTTGAGAAAAAAATTGGAGCAGTAAAATTTACTTTCTCAGTTGCTCTTAATATATTTTTAATGTAACATAACTGAATTAGAACTGAACTAGAAGTGAACTAGAACTGACCTAGAACTGAACTAGAAGTGAACTTAGAAGTGAACTAGAACTGACCTAGAACTAAATTAGAACTTTTTTTTACGAGAGTAATGTAGATAATGCAGTCTAGTAATCGTAAGAACTGAACTAAAACTGAACTAGAATTGAATTGAAACTGAACTAGAATTGGACGGGAACCTGAACTAGAACCTAAACTAAAAACGAATTATAACCTGGGGCCAAATTACCGCATTCGTGATCGAATGAGCTATCGTATCGAAAAATAATTTCGATATCGAAATTATGATAAAATGTACTAAATTTCTTGCTCGATATTGAATGCCATAATCTCAAATAAGAAAATGACGATCAATTTTACTCGATACCGAATGCGGTAATTTGGCCCCTGATCTAAAACCTGAACTAGAATATGAACTAGAACCTGAACTAGAACTGAACTAGAATTGGAGGGGAACCTCAACTAGAACCTAAACTAAAAACGAATTATAACCTGATCTAAAACCTGAACTAGAACCTGAACTGGAAATTGAACGGGAACCTGAACTAGAACCTAAACTAGAAACAAATTATAACCTGATCTAAAACCTGAACGAGAACCTTAATTAGAACCTGAACTAGAACTAAACTCAATTTTATATAATTTGGTAACCCAACATGTTGCTGGGTTATATCAATATATTTTGTCTTTTACAATATTACAATATTTTTTTTATCAAATTTCTGCATGAGTAAATTTAAATTTATGTTGCTTTAAGAAAACACATTTCAAGGTTGTAGTAAACAAAATTTATGTAAATAGTCAAATGTTTCATTTAAAACAAGGACACGTTTATTATGAGTATTTTATTTTTTTTGTTATGTTTTTTATAACTTTGAGGAAAAATTTGTAAATTGCTTTTAAATTTGTATTATTTTTTAAAATTTAAATAAACCAATTCAAGTGCCAAGTCTGTTAGACTCCAATAGACCAGAGCAAACTATTTGTTTAATACAAAAAATTTAATTTCTACAAGAATTTAAATGTAGAGATTTTGAAACAACTAAATAAATATTGAATTAGTTTAGTACGGTCTTTAAGCTAAAACATTCATTAACTGCAACTTATAAGCCAACCAAACTGTTTTATTTGGGCCAGCTTTGACTATATTCTTAAAGATTTTATTGTTTTCGTTTTTTGTCATAAAATAATTAAAAAATTTATTGATTTTTAAGCAATTCATTTGCTTAGTTATAATCTGTCATTATGCATCACATTTTCACCTTTTTTCTCTTCCTTTAATTCTATTTCTGATTAATAATTTGCCAAAGTACATTAATGAATTTAATAAACTCTAATTTATAATATCCACTTGTACTTGCACTTGTAGATACAGCTGCCTGCCATTCTAGTTTAAATGAAATTTTGTATTTTGTGTGTTTTAAAGAAGAAATTGTTAGAAATTAATTTGTTTATGTACATAGGTATATTAGCTTGGGATTTAAATTTTATTTTGTATACTCTACATTTGGCAAAATGGTTGTGACGGACTGTTGTGATTTTAAATGATATTATTAATAATAATAATAATAAATTGACGTCAATAGATTGAATGGTTTAGCAGTAAGTATAAAATTTTATACTTGTTTATACTTGTAAGTATAAATTTTTAAAATTTTTGAATTTTCACAGTTATTGAAATTTGAGTCTAATTTTTGGCTTTTCCAATTGCAAATTCAATCAAATTTCGAAAATTGGAGGTCATCATCAACAAATATGTTTCATATATTAATTTAACACTTGTACACATGTAAGGCAGCAGGCTGTCAAAGTTCTCAATATGACATATTAACAATATCTGCTGAAATATCCAGTAATTAATATTGTTTTACAAATATGTACCTAACCTCTATAAACTTGGTAAATTGCATCCATCAGCAACTTGTCGTTGCTAAACCCACCCTTTGACAACACTTAATCACTGTCCCAACATCTAACTTTTGATTTATTCTACGATTCCAGTGTACAGTGGTGGATATATAATTAGAAAGGCTGCTTTGATATATTAAGATCGCTGTGTAGCTTCTTTAAAGACCTACACTGTAAACTATTTTTAACATTGTTGTTGATGCACAATATGTTGATTTTTGAAACAAAGTTAAATTAAAAAATATATAAAAATATTATTTTCACAATTGTTTTTTGCTGGCCACGTAATTAGAAACGCGCAATTTTTTCTTCAACTTTTAGTTTTTTTTTTAATATTAGTATAACTTGTTAAACAATAGATTAACTTAAACTAATTTTGATACGGTTTAGTTTCGAAAACGGGCAAAAATAAGTCATGTACTCCAGAAATGAGAAGGTTAATTTTACAGTGTTACCAAAATTAAAAACTTTCCATGTCGCCTATTGCACAGAAGTGTTTTTGCTCAAAATAAATGGTATTTGGTGCAATTCGCTTCACAAAAATTTAAAGGAGTTTGCAAACCCAGCTAGGAAACCTAGGACACGAAAGCCTACTTTAGCAGAAGATAGAGTTATTTGTAGAGGCAGTAAAAAAAATAAATTTTTTATTTTTGCGCGAAATAAGGGCTGAAATTGGACAGAAAATAAGCGCATAAATATCCACATGGACAATAAGAAGACGCTTATAAGATTCAGGGCTTCCTGGGTGCATTGCACAGCACAAAAAAAAACTTAAGGGGTTGCGGTTTGCAAGAGAAATGCTCATAAACGATCCATGTTACTGGAATAGAGTTCTCTGGAGCGACGAATCTAAGTTTAATTTATTCCAATCTGATGGAATATCGTATGTTAGACGTCCTCCAAATAAAGCCTTAGAACCCAGGTATACTGTTAAAACAGTGAAACACGGCGGCGGGTCTATTATGGTATGGGCGCCTTTACTTGGCGTGGTGTGGGTCCAATTGCACGAGTTCAGGGAATAATGGAACAGCATAAATATAAAAATATTTTGGAAAATGTAATGGCACCATATTGCTTTGAGAATATGCCCTTCCAATACATTTTCCAGCATGATAATGACCCAAAGCACACTTCACGGTTAGTGAAGTGTGGGCTTTTGGATCAAAATATTGATGTTCTTGAGTGGCCATCCCCAAAGTCCTGATCTTAACCCAATTGAACAATTATGGGCAATTGTAAAAAGAAACCTAAAGCATAAATATCTACGAAATAATGATGAATTGTTTCAGTTGGTGCAACAAAGCTGGAAAAATATATCTCTGCAAACATGCCAGCGTTTAATTAAGAGTTTACCAACAAGACTGGCGAATGTTGTCAAAAACAAGGGTTATACAACAAAATATTAAAGCACAAGTGCGGTTTGGTTAACCTTACTAAGGTTGTTTGCATATATTCTGTTAGTTTCTAATTATGTGACCAATTTCATATTGCGTTTTTTTTTTTGGTCTTTAAGTTAATTTTCCTTCAAATAGTATTCATGCTGTGAATTTTTTTATTTTAAACTTAATAATAATTTATTAGTTTACTATTTCTTTTTTTTATATGTTGAACTAAATTTTTAAAATATATGAACAAATATATTTGCTGAAAAGTCTTTTCCAATTATATGTCCACCACTGTATATTATTGACAATGCAGTTTAACAGTTTGTAATTGATTTTGTTTTATTTTCTTTATACTCAAAGCCACTACATTTCCTTATGAAATCCTACAAGTGTTTTGTGTTTGATTTTTGTATTTTATTTTAGATTTTATCTACTAAATTGATATAAAACTTATTTAAAATATATGTATGTATGTATGTATGTATGTATGCATAGTGTTAAACTTGTTATATACACGTGGCTTGGTGGTCTAATGAATTTGTCAATAATTGTATTAAATGTTTTGCTGTTGTTTTTTAAGGGAAGCTTCCTTTTAAATATATCAATCATCCAATAAATAATAAATAATAGTGTAATGATAAACCAAAGTCATTAGCAGAGTCCAAGGCTGAAGTTTGTAAGCAACTTAGCGTACTTAACACGTGTGTGTTCGAAAATAGGTCACAAGAAGTCATTATGAATTCTTTATTCTCGTATAATTGGGAGCTTTACAAATCAGTAAATGTCAAGGTAAAAGTTAAGAAAATAATTTTCTATATAATTTGGATTTTTTTTCTTTATAGTTACAGTTATTGATAAATATTACAAGCTAATAATAATTATTTAGTAGGTATTTAAACTGTTAAACTATTAAACTGTCCAACGGTTGAAGAGTTAAAATGTCTACAATCTTCACTTTAATTGTAGTTATAGAATAACAGTCTTATTCAGAAAAAATTAAAGTAGACTTCAAATGTACTTTAGGAAAATTTTGTATGAAAATTTTGTCTAAAAGCACACTTCAAACCTACTTTATTTTTTATGAATACGGCAGTAAGACCTTCTAGTTAAAGGACAGTAAATTTCTTTAGATTTATTTCTTTCATTGTGAAATTATACGTACATATGTGTAAAAACCTTTGTTTCAAAAGTTTGGAATATAAATCATTTGCTCAAAACCTACAGTAGGGAGCACAAGTGAGTACGTGTTTGTATTTTTTTGAATTGATATTGCATAAAATAAAACCAATAAAAAAAATCGAACATGTTTTTGTCATTTAAGGCGGATTCACGCATTTGTTCCTAACAAAAATTCTATCCGCAGAAAAATTTTTTTACTAATAGTTTTGTGCAGCACAATTCGCCCATTTCGTACGATTTTTCTGGAAAATCAAAACTGTTATATGTAAACACAATCTATTAGCTTTACAACTGTTAACACTTAATTTGTTTTTTAAGTGTCAAAAAACAAATATTAAATTATTGTAAAATATTGTGTATATCTTTCAAAATCAACTGTCAGAATTTTTATTAAATAAATGAAATAAATAATTTAATTTCACAAACACCACCTATTGCCAACTCAGTTCTTTTTTATTCAAAGAAAAATGTAAAATTAAAACAATTCAAGCTGAAATTTGTTCGTAAAAAAATATTTTCTCTCACTCTCCAAAAGAGAGATATCAAACTTCATATGAAAAAAACTTGTCCGAAGAAATATTTTGTTCAGAACGAATGGGTGAATCCACCATTATTTTATGTTTAATATTTAGCAAAATAATTTTTAAATAAAAACTAAAATCATCAAGAAAATAAACAAACGAACCTAAAACAACTCGCATGTATTCAACTTTGCACCATATAAAAACTCTAAAGAATTACAGATAGTATTTAGTCCAAGGCCCGTTATTTCTTAAAACACTTATTAAATGTTTTCGCATAAAGTCCAACAATTTTTCAAAAATAAATTTGAAATAGTGACCCATTCTCTTTCAAATTTGGTTGCAGTTAAGCGGTATTGTCCCAAATCTTCGCGATTGACCACAAATTTCCAATCGCTGGCTGGCCATTTCATCAAAAGAAAATTCTACTCGCTAAGCAATTTTTCCATGATTTTAGAAATCCACATGATAAACACTCTTATCTATAAAATCTTGTGGCCCGAAGATCGACCATGTAAATCATTATGTTCCTCCTGCAGTGCTTCATTGTTTTCTTAACATGGGGCCTGGGAATTAAATATTTCGACTCGAACTGTCCAAAGAAGACTTAACGAAAGCGGTCGCTAAGGAAAAGCCTGTTCTACGAGCTGCAAATATAAAAAAGCGTTTAGACTTTGCAGTGAAGTACATAAATATTAGATAAAATAGTAACTGAATTAAAAATAAAACTATAATTTATAATTATTAGAAAATAATAAAAATATGATTTAATCAAAAAAAAAAGAGGAAATATTTGAAACTGCACTTTATTTTGTCCGACAGTGTATGTACATTGCTAATAATAATGCTTAATGTATTTCAATGGCCATCAGCAAAAGCAACTTTCTTTTTTCATTCATTTTGAATACACAATATTTTCAAATAATTTAATATTTGTTTTTTGACACTTAAAAACCAAACTAAAATAAATCAATGTCCACACTTATAAAACTAAAAGATTTTGTTTACATATGGCAGCTTTGATTTTCCAGACAACTCGTTCGAAATGGATGAATTGTGTTGCAAAAAACCTTTAAAAAAAAATTTTTTTGTTCGCACAAAATGTTTGTTCGAAACAAATGTTACCCATTCACCTTTATATCTTGTACAATATGGGATGAATCAAATTTCAAATACAGTAAAAAGCTTTTACAAGCACGACGATATTACTAAAATATATCAACAAAACATTCTATTTAAATATACAACCATGTCACAGAACTTAATTCCGTTCGGAAGTGAAATTAATTCCGAAAGAGCAAAGCGAAAAATGTTTTCGAAATGGAATTGTAATTTTAAGCATTTCTAGGTTTCGTTCTGAAAACAATTGTTCGTTTTACTTTTTCTATAGAAGCAAAAAACGGAATTAAATTCTGTGACATGGCTGATAATTGTATATTACTACTACATAAAACGTAATAGAAATGGAATTATAATGGACCGCTTTGCTTTCAATTGAACCAAATTGATTGATTGATTGATTTTAATTGAACCAGTGTCATCATTGCAAGTTAGATGGTGGTGAATGAGGTGTTGAATATGTAACAGAAACTGCTATTCAAGATATCATGGATGATGATGTTGAAATAGATTAAGAGCACATTTATTAAAATTTATTTAAGTTTTATTAAACTAATTGTTAAAAATTATATTTGTATCAAGCCTAAGGTAAAAATTTCGCAAAATATCGGAAAATATAATAAATAAAAGTTGACCTTTGAAAATGTAATTTTTTACAAGCTTTATTACTAAAGGCGTCTTTAGACGATACAACTTTCTGTTTATTTAAAAATTTTTAAAGTTTCCGAATAATTTAATGAATTCAAATTTGCCATCGATCAAGTTCAAATGTCTTATTCGAGTTAATCGTTTTATTCAAACAAAAGAAAAATCGAACAATTTAGTTACTCTACTATACACTAAAGGTACGGTCATATTTGGCAAATATTTGCCGAAAAAGACGCAACCACTAAATAAAATATAAGTTTGTCATGCCGTTTGTAATTTCACAATATAATTTTCCGACCCTATAAAGTATATATATTCTGGATCCTTATAGATAGCGGAGTCTATTAAGCCGTGACCGTCTGTTTGTCTCTTGAAATCAATTTTCTGAAGTCCTTAGATATCTTCGGGATCCAAATCTTCTGTCAGACATGCTTTCAAGAAGTTTGCTATTTAAAATCAGCAAAATCCGTCCATAAATAACTGAGATATGAGCAAAAATCCGAGACAACCTCTGAAAATTTCATCAAAAAAACTATCAAACAAAGTGTATTAATTTAATACATATGTATGTATAAAGGGTGTCCCAACTAGAACGCAATTTTTAAATGTTAAATAAAACACAGATATTTAAAAAAAAAATTGTAAAACTTTATTATATCGTAAAGTAGACATAATGAGGTTATGTATGGAACAAGATATCGTGCAGATGGCCGCCGCGGCTTTGCTGGCACACACGCGATCTTTTAATGATGCATAAATGCTGCGGTATTTCATTAATGCAGCGTCCAATTTCCTCTTTTAAGGCTTGAGTCATCTTCGGCTTATTCGCGTAAACCATCAACTTCAAAAAACCCCAAAGAAAAAAATCTAAAGATGTTAAATCGCACGATCTAGACGGCCAATTCTGGTCTCCAAAACGCGAAATAACACGACCGGGAAATGAGTGATGCAGCAATTGAATTGTTTCTCTAACTGTATGACATGTGGCGCCGTCTTGTTGAAACTACATTCATTTCATCAATTCTAGGCAAAAAAAAAACTGTTTATCATTTCACGATACCGAACACCATTGACTGTTTGCGCTTGACCTGCCTCATTTTCATGAGCGACATCATCACGTACAGCTGCGACATTTACGGTCGATCGACCTGGTCAAAGGCGCGTTGTTGTCTTTACATCACTAACAGACCCAGTTTCGGCAAATTTATCCATTAATCTCTTTACAGTTGACTCTTTGGGAGCATTATTGTGACCCCAAATTGTTCGCAATTTGCGAACTGTAGCCTCAAAACTTTCAACATTTTGGTAAAACAATTTCACAATGAGAATGCGTTGTGCATTCGTGTAGCACTCCATATTTACTAACCTCGTACCTTCTACTAGCAAACAATAACAATTGTTCAAATGTCAAACAATGACACTTCGAATGGCGCCAAATTTAAAAATTGCATTCTAGTTGGGACACCCTTTAGTTATAATGTAATTATGCATTCACAACAAAGGTGAAGGGTATATAAGATTCGGCATAGCCGAATATAGCACTCTTACTTGTTTTTTTTTAAAAACTTCGTTTATTTAGGACAAGAAACAGCAAATATTTAGTCTTATTTTATTTGATGCTGTTTTATCTTGCAAAGCTCTAGCAAGGGTAAACAACGTCAAACAAATTTGTGCTTTTTTGAATAAATATTTGTCAAGTAACGCATTAATACGAAACACACTCCATGGAATTGCTTGAATAAAGAAGCAACCTAATTTTACGGCTTTAATGTAATTTTACGATTTTAAGGTAAAACATTAAAAGTTCAGCCAGCGCCTCATTTAGGTAGAGCCTTTAACAAAGGCTGTTATAACATTTAAATGATTTTATTGTGAGTAGAAATTACTTTAATTGTTATTTAAAGTAAAACAATGGTATTGTTTTATTTACATTTTTAAATACAAATTGAAACAAGAAAATATATGAAATAAAAATTATAAAACAATTTAAAATTATTTTTATTAACATTTCAAAAATCAAAAATACCCGTGTTTAATTAAATCCGACAAAAAGAAATGCTTTATTAATTAAGCATATATTTCACAGTTTTTTTTTTTTTTTTTTAAATTCATCTAAAATATTAAAATGCACAGTAGCCGTGTTGTATAAAATTATTTTCGATTTAATGTTTAAAACAAATTGTAATTAAATATAAGTTAACACTGCTGAACCCCATAAATGTTTTATTAAAATTGGATTTAGAAGTATAATAAAACTGGTTTATTATTTACGTTTAAAATATTCAAATGCACGTGTTGTTTTTCTAATAATTTTAAACTATTTTTTGATATTATTAATTGATTAGCAAAACAAATATTTAACAAACACAATGTGTGAGATATTAATACGAATTTCAATTTACTCTACACCTTTTCAAGTTGAAATTGAAAACTTCCAATTTGATATTGAGAAATAACAAATTGAAATTAAGAACTTCAAATTAATATTGACAAAAAACGGTGCTTATGTAGATAAATACGCTGCAACTGTCCAGTTATTCTTGCTGCCAGATTAAATGAACTTTAACGTGCAAAAGCGGGTACATTGCCATTTCACATAAATTTACCCTAAACTTTCCCATTCGCTTTAATAATTAATGAATTTCAATTTATTTTCATTTTTGTTTCATTTATTTAACATTTTAAATAAAAACCATTATTATTTTTTAAAAATTTGAGAGTTTATTCGTTTTTTAAGTCATTGTTATAAAACATCATCCATATGTGCTCGCCACTGTATAAAAACCACATGTGTCATCTTGAAATTAAAAATTGTATGTATCCATTTTTTTCTCTAGGAATGTTTGTAAATAATAGTCAGTTGTTTTTGGCATTACAAACATGAAAGCAACAACAAAAATACCATGTTGTTTCTGTTGCTTTTCTATTGTTGTAATTTCGATGTCACCTTGTAGTGATTTCACCATGAGCCAATTGATATTAAAAAATAACAAATTGAAAATGAGAAATACAAATTGACAATAAAAAAAAATCCAATTGAAATTAAGAAATGTAAATTAATATTGAGAAAATTAAAATTGAGAAATTAAAATTTGTACCAAATTTTTCAAATAGTTTTTTAATTTTAAAATACATAACACGAATTTGAGCATGGTGTAACTATACAAGGTGAGTGCAAATCGACAACAAATACAACACAATACACAAACAACAGAATAAAATTAGAATAAAACTAACGAAACGTTGGGTAAATAAAATAAAAAATAAAAATCGAACAAGTTTTTTATTTACGTTTGGAAACAAACATTTGACCAAATTAGCCTGAAGGAAACTCCTTAAAAATTATAATAATTATAAATATTGGTCACAAAAACAAATTAATTCAACAGGCATTTCGTTTATGTAAAATATTGTACTACTGTCAAAAACATAAAAAAAACAGTATTACTTTTGACATAAGTAAATTGTAAACAAAGTCAGTCAGCTGTGCTGCTTACCTTGCATTCACCTTGTATAGTCACACCATGATTTTGAGTTACAAATCCAAAATAAAACTTTAATTCTCAATTTCAGTTTGTGTTTTCTCATATCAATTTGCTTTTTTGAATTTCAATTTGTTTTTACTCAATATTGATTTGGATTTCTAAATTTCAAATTGTATTTTCTCAATTTCATTTTCTCAATTTGTATTTTCTCAATTTCAAGCTGAAATGGTGTAGAGTCTATATATTTTTACACACACAATATTTGTTAGTTAAGGGAATTAATTATATACTTGAATTGTTTTTTTTTTAGATCTTTGCTAAACATCTAAAAATAATGTCGTAGTTGAGAAGGGCAATAATACAAATATATACACTGTCGGACAAAATAAAGCGCGGTTTATTAATATTTCCTGTTTTTTGATTAAAACACGTATTTATTATTTTCTAATAATTATAAATTATAGTTTTATTTTTAATTCAGTTACTATTTTATGTAATATTTATGTACTTCTTTGCAAAGTCTAAACGCTTGTTTATATTTGCAGCTCGTTAAAGGGGCTTTTTCTTAGCGAACGTACTTTTTAGAACGATTTCGTTAAGTCTTCTTTGGACAGTTCGAGTCGAAATATTTAATTCTAGTTTCTCCTTTATATCTCTGGCTGTCGTAAAAGAATTTCTTTTTGCTAGAATTGCAATATGCCCATCGTCTGGCTTCGTTTTCTGCCACATACGTTATTTTGGCTTTTCTGTGACTTTCTTATTTTTTACAAAGGAATTATTTTTCTGACCGCAGATTCCGATATCCTATATTTGGAACTCAAAGCTTTCTGCTTCATTACATTTTCACGATCTAGTACCAACAAAGCTTTTTTCTTTTTCGGTTAAAGTGCTCACTTCGAAAAAGTCTAGGTCTAGCCTTATTTTGTGTATATTTAAGTAATGTTAAATTAAATAAAAAAGTACTTCGCTATAATTTATTATTTTTTAAAAATTTACCACAAATTTAACAAAAAAATCAGGAATACAACTCTTAGGGCTGTTTTCTCATTAGGCGATTATCTTTTTTCTCAACGAAAAACTGCCGATTAAAGAAATTTGGTTTTCTCAGTGTCTCATTTGCTTCTATTCTGTTGCAAATCTAACCAGCCCTCATCTGCCGATTATTTATTTGTTGTACAGATAAATTCAATCAGCTGACTGCTCTTCATATTTTTTATGTGGCAATACCTTGAGGTTTTGTAAAAAAAATTAAATAGATTTTAGAAAAAAATTTTAATAGAGGAATAAACATTTATTTGATGGAGGTTGAACTCGAAGAACATGAATTCCAAGTGAATGTTGAAAGAGTTTATAATGCCAGACCTAACTACCTGTTAGACATGGATATTATTTATTTTGAAAATATTTGTTTTTTTGATTTTATTTTTTGTTATTTTTTCACATTTGGAAAACAGCTGATTTATGCCAACAACTTGTCACTTAAAGACAGAGTTCCCAGAGTTTTCACATAAATGTTGAGAGGTATTGCCAAGTGAAAATAATGTTTCTGTCGGTATATTGAGAAAACCAAAATTGTTAACGGACACATTATCAGTCTAATAAATTTATGTTGACATTTAGTAACAGGCAGTTTGTCGACACATTGAGAAAACGGGCCTTAGTTTAAGGTTAACAGAAAACCGCACTTTATTATGACGCGGAGATTTCTTGTTCACTTCAATATATTTCCATCAGGAATAGAAATGAGCGACTTTATAAAATTGCAATGTTAATGTAAATAATTCAGATACTTCAACAAATAATGGGACTGTGAATAAATAATAAAAAAATACATGTAGAAGAAAAATATCAAAAAGCAATGAAGGTGTATGTGTAACAATTTAAGAAGAAAGTTGAACTCGGTCTTTATAACTTTGCAAAGTTAGATTATTTAAATTCGATCAAGGGCTAATTTAATATAAAGAAATATACAGTGGGGAGCATAAATGAGCGCATGTTTGTGCCTTGTGCTCTTTTTATTGCATAAAATAAATTAATAAAAGAAAATTTTAAAATGTTTTTTGTCATTTATTTTCGATTTAATGCTAAACAAATTAATTTATCATACAAAATGGAAAATTATAATTTTCGATAAATAAGCAATTAGTACAAAAAAACTTGCAATGACTTAATATTGCACAAGAGTAATTTTATTTTTTTGAAAAAATTACTAATTTAATTGAATGTGGTAAACACTTTTTGCAAATTATCCAACACTAATTAAATTCTTATAAATAATGAAGAAACTGTTAATGGCCGATTTCTCGGTCAGTAGTTAACCATTGGTAAACTAAAATACTAACTATTGTTTAACTATTACTTGGTATTCTCATGGCAAACTAAGCGTTGCGAATAAAGAATCATTGGTTAAGCCTTTGCCAATAGCTAACTAAAGACTGTGAATTTAGCCATAAGAGCCATAGAGGACAATATTTTAATGACAAAAGATAGATATTCTACGCGACTAATAGCAAAACAGGTCAAAGTTAATCAATCAGTGGTCACATTAGCCCAAAAAAGTCGTTGTATTGTACGATGACGATGGACAGTAGGATGTTAAACCGGAGTGGATTTGCAAATCCCGGAATCTCGGGATTTTTTGGGATCCCAGGATTTTTTCAAATTTTGTGATTGTTGGGATTTTTGTTTCTTATTAAAACAAATTAATTAATAAATCATTTATTTAAAAAAAAAGTAACTTATATTAAATATAAATATGTTTGATAACAAACATCTGTCCTAATAGCTTTAATTTGAAAATTTAATAAAATTTTTTAAAGCAAATATTGTATTTTATAAACCATTAATAATTAAAAAACATAATAGTTCTATTCACAATCTTGTGCAAATGGTATAGCATCATTGCAGTTGCAAAAAGATTTAGCATATTTTTGCTCTACACTAACAAAATACATATCAAGAGCAAAAATATGCTAAACCTTTATGCAACTGCAATGATGCTATACCATTTGCACAAGATTGTGAATTGCGCTAATAAAGTATCTGTAGTAAAGAGAGTTTATTTAGTTTAGTTACCAATTTACTCATATAACGCTGATGAAAAACGTCGTTCATAAATCTTGTGATCGAAATTGTTAAATTGATTTTCTATTATTGTATACTGATTGCATTTCTCACCCTCCGAAACAAAGACTTATACATATTTATTATTCAATATTCGCTTCCATATTATTACAGACATTGTTGTGGGGAGCTTTTACATATTAAATTCAATAAAACGAATTTCATTCATTTCTAATAACAAACATTTCAAATTCAAGCTTCAATTTTGGATTTTTTTTAAATTGAAATGTTTTAAAGTAATCATCCCTCTTCCTAGAATTCTGCTTTCACCAGTTCAACGCCTAATATGCAATCACTTTTCGATATCTCTTTGAGCTTAAGTAAAAGTCCAACATCTGCAGAGATTCATATCACCCCAACACACAACTATTACTCATTGTTAATTTAACCGGATTTTAAATGACATTTATTTGTTTAAGTACAAAAAAAAAACTTCATCTGTCATCAGTTGAGCTTTAATTCAATTAAAGCTTTTTTTATAAGAATTTCCAATTCCAAAAACCGTAGGTACATCAAAAAGTTTGGCAATTGAAAATTAATTTTTATTCTTTCACCCTTATTTCTTTAACATACATTTGTTAAATTTTAATTTTTGCTGGTAACTGCAAATAATTTTTAAATATTTCTGATTATGTTTTAATTAGTGATTTAATGTGGAATCTGTCATACGATCTCTTTTGATTTCTCTTACTAAAAATGCTAAAAACAAAACATTGATTTATGATAAGGGAAGGTGTTTTGTATTTGTGTATGCCAAAAAAGCAGAGAAAAACAGATATACTTTTATGGATCTTTTACGCCAATACCAAAATTCCAAGATTTTTTATAGCTTACCCCGAAAATCCCGGAATCGAGATTGGCATCTGTGATGGACAGCAAGACAAGCCCTTTGCGATATTGGTTACATGTCAGCAGTAAAAAAAATTAAACCTAACATTGGTTAAAGTTTGCCAGGGAGCACAGAAACTGGACTGTAGATGACAGAAAACAAGTAATCTGGTCAGACGAATCCAAATTCAATCGTTTTCAAGCCCACAGTAAACAATATTGCTGGCGCCGTACAGCCCAGAGAATTCAAAGTAAGGATACAATTAAGCACGGTAGGAGAAACGTCAGGATCTGGGGTAGCTAGTACTACTGCAAAGAATCGTAGGAATAATGCGATTACCTGCGCATCGCATCTGCTCGATTTTTCACGATATGCAATAACAAGTGCATAAAACACAAACATTTGCGATCCCCACTGTATGTATATGTATGTATAACTTGTTTACTGGGACAGATACTTGTTGTTATCCCTTCCAGGCCGTGATGCATCGATTTTGCGGGTGGGTTTCAGTTTAAATATTTTTGCTTCTGTAATTCCATTACAAATAGACTGGCATGCAATGATTGTGCTGATTGTTTTTATATTTGCTTCTAACATTTCTCTTCTGTTTGATTTACCGATACTTGAATTATTGTGAATTTCTTCAGTCACATTTCAGTCTTAGCAAAATTAACCGTATTCACCGGATTTGGCCCCCCGCTGACTTTTTCCTCTTCCAAGACTGCAGACACCGATGAAAGGAAAGCGTTTTGCTACGATTGAGGAGATAAATGAAAAATCTAAACACAAGCGCATTTCAGAAGTGTTTCGAGGATTGCAAAAAAAAACGCTGGCATAAGTGTATTATATCAGAGGGGGATTACTTTGAATTAATCAATTAATCTGGGCCAAATGTTCTATATCCATTCATCACGTTCTACTAAATTGGCGTCAGCGCTTTCCCCACACAAGGTTTTTCCAACAATATTATGTCGTTTTTCAAATTTGTCTAACTATTCATTACTTGCTTCGAAGTCTTCAAAGAATTCTTTTGCGTTTTGCTTCAATAATAGATACTCCAGATACGGAAAAATTCTTAGAACGAGCGGCCGTAACCTATTTGAGCATAGCTTCAGCAATGTCTTCAAAAAGAGAAGTGCGATGCTTGTCTTTTACATTCTTTTGAATAACTGACTTGTTTTTTTTAAAATGCTTAATAAGTAATAGAAGGAATTCCAAACTCTTTAGCTACAGTGGCTCACAGCTTATTTCAACCAGCTTCTGCTAAGAATTTAAGGTGCGTATAATTTCGAAATAAAGTTAGATATTAACAATATGTAAATAAAGGTTTACATCTTATCGTCTAAAGTAAAAAATAAGATTTTTATTCAGTCTCCAAGTTACACTTATAAAAACTTATAAGCTAAAAACTAAAAGTACAAGTACAAGAGTAGTCACAGCTTATTTCGATCAGGATTAGGAAACCTAATTTTTTCTCTCTAAAAGTATAGCCGCCTTTTGATCAATTACAGCTTTTAACTTTTTTTTTGGAAGTATTTCACTAACTTTCGTGTAGTTTGAGGAGATATTTTTGCCCATTCCTTCTTTAGGAGAGTTTTAAGGTCATTCTTGTTTGAAATCTGGTGCTAAAGTTTTAATTTAAAATTGTTCTCAATAACATTTAAATCAGCTGGCTGTGCCGGCGGGTGCATCAAGTGGGGACAATTTAAAATTAGCCGTGACTCCACAATACCTGATTTATGTTTCGGATTATTGTTTGGATAAAACCGAAATTGCTCCTTAATACTCAATCCTTTTTTTAGCACTTTGAAGTAAATTGGACTTTAAAATGTCAAGGTACATATTTTTGTCCATCGTACTTTTAATAAACTGCAAGTTTCCTACACACATCCGATGACATACAAGACCAAACACTTGGACTCGTCCGCAAAAATAACTTGTCTCCACTGTTAAATCACTTAGGCAAACCATTTCAAAATGGCTAATAGCCAACTCTCTCTCTATTCTACGGTAGTACGTAGCAAGAATGATAAAATAAAAATTACGCCATGCGCATGATTTCCCGTTATGTGACGTAGAAGTTCCATTCTAAGGGTTACCAATAATGTTTCATGTGTTAGAATTAAAATTTCTTTCGTAAAATGTATGTTTTATGTGATAGCTGGCAACCTTGAAATTGAAATTGCTCTGAGAGTTCTAAAATAAAAGCTGTTTAAAAAAGAAAAACAAACAAAAAAAAACAACAAAAAATATAAACATGTAGTGTGCAGTGAGCAAATGCAAGCAAAACGACAGTAAAAAAAACAAGTGAGAAAAAATTAGCCAATAGAAACACAGAACGTGTGACGTCACAGTTCCAAAATGCGCAGAACATTTTAAAATTTTACGCTTGTTGGCGTAATCTTTATTTTATCAGTCTTGGTACGTAGCGATGCGTCGTCCCATTGTTGAAATTTGAACTAATGCACCACTTAACTGGAACAACTACACTAAAAATTTATTGCAACTATAACTGCAAAATATATGATTGAAATTTAGCTGATACTCGAGGAGTGATGCCAATTTAGCAGTTCGTAAAAGTGTTTGTTTGAAATAAGCTGTGACAAAAGAATTTGCACTATATTTACGTTTTCTGTTTTTGAATTATTGTTGAATTTGTTTTATACATTCTTTTTAATTTAGGATACCTATAAAACAAAATTGAAAAAGTTCAGAATTTTATTTTTGCATAGAAGTTATAGGCAATAAAACATTTTAATTCAAATTGGTTGAAATAAACTGAGAGCCACTGTATAGCTGTTTTCTTTGATGTCCCTTCTTCAACTTTATTAATTACTACTAACTTTTTTCAAGAGAACTACTACTTCGTTGCATCATTTTTGCTCACTGGACACAGTCAACTGATGTTAAAAGGCGAATCATTAAGAGTTTTAATTACATTTCCCCAAAACTATTGCTTATTTTCTTTATAAATAGTGTTGCTAAGAAGTTTAAAATAAAGCTGCAAAAAAATAGTTCACTATATGGAGACAAAAACACACGTCAAATGTATTTTTAATTCAAAAATTGTATTCCTTGTAAAGCAAAATTCACTGTATGAAAATTCATTATACGGAGATCACAATTTAATTAAAAGTGGAAGGAAAAAGCTGTTTTCTTTATTTAAGTTCAGAATAAGGAGAGCTTAATTGTATAGAAGTTCACTATAAGGAAGTTCGACTGTACATTACAAATATTTACTCTAAGAGGATTTTAAAGCAAACAAAACTCGCAGTCATATTTTTACATGCCCAATAAGAAACATTAGTTCCTGAACATTTTTCACCCACTACTTTCATTCATGTTTTGTTGTGTTTTGTTTCACTGTGGCATTTACAAAAATACGCGAATATTTTAAATTAAAGAAATATTTATAAAACATTTTCAATACCTATGTATTTAACAAATATAGATAAGAATTTTTCATTAACACTAAACATATAACTGTTTAAATATAGAAACGTAGAGCTTCATTCAGATGCACTGTACTGTGTGGTAAAATGTAAATAAATTTGAAATTAAATTAATGGCTCAATAATCATGTATTACCATTGGTGAAAGCTTTATATTATATAACCTTAGATAAGGTAAATGAACTACTTACTTATTGTATCAAGTATAATACAAAGTTATTGACTTGAAAACAAAGATTTTTTATTTATGTATATCTAAGGAAATGTCTTCTTTATTTCCTTTGTATGTTTTTTTTATATGAAAATGAATCCCTTTTACTTAAATTAAATTGAATTAAATTATTTTAAATGTATTCTTAGCAATAGCTTGTTTTAATATAATTAAATTTAATTTGATTGCATTAAAATATTTAATGAATATAAAACAAATGAAATTTTTTTCCAGGACCTAACATACATACCTAAATAGATTTAAACTTGAATTAATTCGCTCTTAATAATGCCAGCTAAATGAACCCAGCATACCATTCTAGGAGCGCTCCGAAAAAGGTGTCAGAAAAGAGTCCAACAAAAGAGCATTTTCGGAGCGCTCCGAAAAAAGGAGTCAGAAAAGAGTCCAACTAAAGAGCATTTTCGGAGCGAAAGAAAAATTTGCTTGTTCCTGTCCTGAGTCGGCACGCAGTATGACTCATAAATTCCACTTATTTATGTGTGTACCAAAGCGTTGTTGTCCTCTTAGTTTTGCTTTGAACAAAAAAAAAACATAGCTGTACCACACAAGAATGACAAAAACAAGATTACACAGAGCCCAAACAAAACCTCATAAAAGACTCTTTTCAGACATTATCTAAGAGCTCTTTAAGAGCCCAAACAAACCCTCATAAAAGACTCTTTTCTGACATTATCTAAGAGCTCTTTAAGAGCCCAAAAAAAACCTCATAAAAGACTCTTTACTGACATTATCTAAGAGCTCTTTAAGAGCCCAAAAAAACCCTCATAAAAGACTCTTTTCTGACATTATCTAAGAGCTCTTTCTGACGGACCATTTTCGAATGTAATGACCCTCTGAAAGGTTTCGGAGCAATTATGATTGTTTTTTGGGCGCATAAAGAGCGTTAACGCTCCGAAAAAGGTGTCAGAAAAGACTATTTTCGGACTCATATGGCTTGCTGGGGTGTGTCAACGTCGCGCACACAGAATTTTGTTCCTATACACGCGTGTATAGCATTCGCCCTTCACTGCTCTAAAAACACGTTAATAATATCCAAAAGGAAACTTTTTAGCAGATTTGATGAAATCACGGAAATTGTTTTTTTTTTTTTAGTTAAAATATTGTTAATTAAGTAAAAGTTCTTTTATATGAAACATGTATGAAAGTATAGTCTGTCAAGCACGACCGTATAATACCCTACACCCAGTATATGTGCAAAAATTGTTTTTCAGAAATGGACATGGCTATATAATAGGTCATTATAAACCGATCATTCAAAAATTTATTGGCATGACTTTTGTGCATATAAATATATTTTATATTAACAAGTATGTATATTTATACATACGAGTACATACATATGTATGTATGTACGTGTTAAAATGATTTTCGAAGGGAGTCTTATATGGCAACTTCAACTAATTATGGACTGACCGTTATAAAACTAGGTGTCATGATTTCTGTGTATGTTTATGAAACATATCGCTCCTTAAATACAAAAGCACCACAAGTCAAAATAAGCAAATTATGCAGGAGCGTCATTTTTAAAAATAATTTTAATTATTTTCTGATTTTTACTACAAAACAAAACAAACGGTATTGCGTGTTTTCGATCATAAAATGACGGCTGTTTCAGCGAAACATGAAAGTTTCATCGTTTAAGAAGCATTTTATGCAAAATAATAATTTTTGATATTTTTTGGAATGTGTGATTTTTGTATTTAAGGAGCGATATTTCTGTTGAATTTTATGTTAATGGCAACATTTTTCAGAAAATTATGTTAAAGAGCATATATAGTGATTTTCGGAAGAGGATCTTATATGAAAGCTATAATAAATTATCGATCGATCTCCACAAAACTTGTAGATGTGATTAGGCTTCATGTACAACTTAATTGTGGCCAAATTGTTGTTTGAATATGTGTATAAATCAATGATGAATTATGACCCATAGAGTCATATTTCGGAAGTACATTTATATGAGGGCTAGGTGAAATAATGTACCACTCGAAACCAATTTTCATCCCAACCGTTCTTGGGTCGCAAAAATATCATTGACAAAAATTTATCGAAATATCTGTAAAATTACGACCTGTACTTGGCGCACAAAATTTACATGGACAGCCAACCAGCCAGACGAACATCGCACAGTGGGAGAAATTGGAAATAAAGCGGTAAGTCCGATTGCAATAACATCGAGCTTAAGTTTTGAATTTTGTCATCATAAGGCCACTAGGATCGTCGCTAGAGATGGGGCACCTCGGTTATGTGAGAAATTAAAAAGGATCCCAATTCATCGTTTGTGATCTGATTTTAAAGATTATTAGAGAAAATTTCTTATTATTCCGGCTTGAGTTCATTTAATTATTAACTAAAAGCATACCATTGTAAAGTTATATTTTTCTAGACAATTGGCAAACTGGAATGCATTTGCTACCCTGCCAAGGGCGTCATCAGCAATTTTCATTGTCCACGATCCATCTGTAAACATCATCTATTTAACTCACCGTAGAGTGAGTTCGAACAATTTTTTTTATATGAAGTTTGACGTCTCTCTTTTTGAGAGAGAGAAAATATTTTTTATGAACTTGAATTGGTTTAATTTTATATTTTTTCTGGACAAAAATGAATTGAATTGCCAATAGGTTGCATTTTTTCATACAAATAACAATGCTTTATGTATTTCCATGGCCATCATTCATTCATTTTGAATTTATATCTGTGATTTTGAAATCACAATATTTTAAAATCATTTAATATTTATATTTTGACACTTAAAACCCAAAGCAAAATAAATCAATGGCCGCACTTGTAAAACTAATAGATTTTGTTTACACATGGCAGCTTTGATTTTTCAGAAAAATCATACGAAATGGGTGAATTGTGTTGCAAAAAACTCTCAGTAAAAAAAAAAATTTCTGAAAAAAATTTTTGTTAAGAACAAATGGGTGAATCCACCTTTACAATTTTTGTTTCTGCAAAAAATCTCAAAATAACATTTAGCTTTATTGCTTTTCCCATTGATGTGTAATAAGCTTTGCTGGTATTTTTCACGTGTCAAATTAATTAGGGAATAGTTAACAACTCATTCACTTTTTTCATTTTCTTATGTTGGTAAGTTTTAGTCAAGTTTAATGTAAATATAAGAAAGAAAATAACAATGGGCACATTCGCTATGAGTTGTTATCTTATTAATTTGACACATGTATAAGATATTCCATGTTCTCTTTAAGACGAACACTGCGCTAACAGTGTGTTTAGAACTAGAACTAGAACTGGGCTAGAACTGGGGGCTTATTCTGTATTTCGATCCGAAAATAAATACTACTCGAAAATACATAAAAGCGAACAGTTGCTATTCTCTATTGCGAAAAGTACTTTTTTGATCGCATTTGAAATGCGAAAAGGTGGCAAGTTGGAATTCTTAATTGCGAAAACAATGTCAAAAATAGCAAAATTCATTCGATGGCAAAACAGCATTCGCAAAGCATTAATTGTTGTGGTACCTAATAATTAATAATTATGTTTCATGAAATATTCAACCTATAATTTTTTATAAATTTGAAAAATAAATATATGCAACATAATCCATTTCTGCGAATAACACAATTTTTCTTGTTTTTTTTTTTTGGTTTTTGTAAATTAAAGTATACGAGTATATTTTTAATAGTTAAAACCAGCAATTTTTTTAACTCGTAAAACTTGTCACAAACCAAATAAATTGGACGTTTAATTCTTTACTTTGGAATAGTTTTGCCACATACTAAAATGAATTTTGATTGCAAATACGAAAGTCATACAGAATACCAAATACCTTTCGGATCGCAATTCATTTGCGCATCTCTATGACTTTCGCATCGCAATACAGAATAAGCTACCTGAATTCGCTAAAAGTAACATACTTACATATGTATTTAAACATACTTGTATATGTAAGTTAATAAGGGTGATTTTTTTCAATGAGAAAAAATTAAGTCTTGCTGGTCCAGATGGTTTCAACAGCTATTGGAGAGACCTACGGATATTTTTTAAAAAATACATTTAGTAGGCGGTGCTTTGATAGTTTGATGAGCTTTTTCTGAAGACATTGTGCTTGATTTGGTGTTTCCAAGCACCAAAATTAATTCTCCTGATTACACAAATTTTGAAATTTTAAGAAAATAGTAATGAAAAATAATTTATTTTTTAATAAAACAACGCACCACCTGTGAGCGGCAATATAATCTAATCCTGGTGTAATTATACAAGGTGAGTGCAAATCGACAACAAATAGAACACAATACAGAAACAACAGTTATTTTGTTTGTGTAAAATAATGTACTACTGGCAAAAACACTTGAAAAAAGTATTACTTTTGACAGAAGTAAATTGTAAACAAAGCCAGTCAGCTGTGCTACTTACTGCACTCACCTTGTATAGTTAACCCTCCGACGAGTGACAGTTCTGAACTTCACGGCCGTGTGAAAAGGTCCCTACGGACCTTTTTTGTAAATCATGTTTTTTTCATATAAAAAAATTTTTGTTTTTTTGTTTTTTCAGTTTGAAAAGGCAAAAAGGTCCCTAGAGACCTTCTCACTCATCGGAGGGTTAAACCATGCAGCTAATATTATTTAAAAAAAATATATGTACCACAAATACAAATTTAAAACAATATACATATATTGCATAATTCATAAGTAAACTTAAGCCAAGAAAAATAAGAAACATAAAAAATTATTTAATTTTAACGCGATTTTTCGCGCAAAAATATAGAAATCATGTAAAACATTGTATTTAATATTTACTGCCGTATTTATAAAAAATTAAAGTAGACTTCAAGTGTAATTTAAGAAAATTTTGTATAAAAATTTTGTCTTAAAGCACACTTCAAGCCTACTTTATTTTTTATAAATACGGCAGTTAGTTTGTAGCCCTTTTGCTTTTTTAAACTTGACAATAATCTAGTTATAGAATCAACGAGATTTTTAGTGAAATCACGCGAAATTTTGTTCCATTCATCCTGTATTACTGCCTTTAGGTTATCCTTGCACGGAATATTTCTTTGCCTAATTTTTCATGCAGGCGTGCAATTGAATTAAGTTCTGGGAACTGCAGATAAATGATACATTTTTTAGGCAATGATTAAGCAACCACTCTTTCACAATTTTAAAGTTATGCTTAGGAAAATCCAGTTCTGCGCCAGCTCAAATTTCTCTACACTAGGCAATACATTGCTTCTTGAAATGTCGAGATAAGCTTATTTTTTTTAATTGAGATTCTATAAATGTAAGATTACCGACTGTTGATGCCGCCATACAATCACAGACCATTACTGAACCGCCGCAGAGTTTTACCGTCTTGGTAACATATAGTTCCCAGTTAAAAATGTGCTCAAAAAAGAGCAGGTTTTATGTCTGAATTCATACCTCAAATCGCTTTAAACCTGCTGATGGGATGCATGATTTTTGTATAAGGTGTTCCCGGTTTGGAGGACTACTGTCTGCTGACAATAAGCGCTTCTTTTAACCTAATCAAACATGCAAATAAAGCACTTGCCTAAAGTGTTTTACGTCACTTCACGCACACCAATCAAAGAACAAATTCTATCTGAATGATTTTGCTTAAGAAAAATTCATAGTAACTGAGAAGCGCGATATTCGTTTTGTAATTGACTTTCGTTGTCATACGTAAATCTGTAGGCTATAATTTCATTTTTGTTTTTTCGCTTTAAAACCTTCTTCGTTGTCAGCACTAAAAAAGCATCTTTTTTGTATATTTTATCCGTCAGCATTTACTGCCTCAAAAGAGCGGTTTTATTGAAGCGCACGATTATGCGCTTTTTCTCTTAAGTGCTTCAAAAAACACGAATTTTTTTTACTGGGTTATTACTAAAGGCTTCGTTCTTGGTTTGTCATATTTTTTGGGCGGTTTTTGACTCCAAATATCTGAAACTTACTTTCATCGGTGAAAAGAATATTATTCCAAAAAATTTAAGACTCGTTTATATATTTTTTTTAAATGATTTACTATGGTTGTTCTTTGATATAAGGGGCTTCTTATGTGATACTTGCTTGCAATTTTGACGCAAATATCCTCTAATTGTACTCGCGCTTGCTGGTTTTGCAGAAGTTTTCATAGCATGTTGTGCTCTTTTTGTATCACTAGATGTTGGATTTGCTCTTTCTTCTCTTACTACAGTTCTTAGTTCAGTTTTTGTAAGACGCTTTGGTCATTTTGCACCAGGCAAATTTTCTACGGTATTATGTTTGGTAAACTTGTCTATAATTTTTTTTATTGTTCAGTAATGCCTTCCAATGATTTTAACTATTTCACTTTTCTATGTAAGTCTATTACGAGTCTCAATTGATGTTTGTCTTTCCACTGTAAATTTTTCACTTCACTAACGTCACAACTTAATCTCTTTTAATGGTAAATTATGTAACTTGCAATTATTTTGAACGGAATTTTCAAACAGAGACAAATTAGAAGCATTGCCACTACATTTGTAATGAAAGTGTGTTTTTATTTATAAGTATGATGCCACTGTTTACCTTATTTTGATGCATACAAATTTGTTTATTTTAACAATCCCTCAATTAAATTTAAATACGCTTTGTTATTGTACCTTTTTTTGTGAATTCAATTCTGCTTAAATCGCTTTAATATAATTTTCTAATATACAGTCATGTCACAGAAATTAATTCCGTTCGGAAGTGGAATTGATTCCATATTTTTCCTTTACAGAAAAAGTAAAACGAACAATTTCTTCGGAACGAAACCTAGAAATTACAATAGCAAATTAAAAGTGGTGTCATTTCGAAAACATTTTTCGTTTTGCTTTTTCTATAAAGACGTGGAATCATCGGTCCATATTTCTTTAAAAATGAGGCCGGTGCGAACGTAACCGTCAATGGCGACCGTTATCGTGCCATGATAACCGACTATTTGATGGCTGAAATTGAAGCTCGTGATCTCGATGACATTTCGTTTCAGCAAGACGGCACCACTTCCCACACATCGCATTAATCAATAGATTTATTGAGAGAACACTTCGGTGAGCACATAATTTCAGGTTTTGGGTCGGTCGATTGGCCATCAAGATTGTGTGATATCACACCGTTAGCATTTGTCCTGTGGGGATATGTAAAGTCTAAAGTTTATGCAGACAAACCCGCTTCAATTCAGGAAAACATCACGCGTGTCATTCGCCAGTTACCAGTCGAAATGCTCGAACGAGTCATCGAAAATTGGACTCAACGAACAGACCATCTGCGACGTAGCAACGGCCCTCATTTGATGGACATAATCTTCAAAAAATAAATGCCAAAGAATGTTCTTTCAAATGATAATAAATATTCCCCATTAAATTTGAATTTTCTATGTTTTTTTCTTTAAAAAAGTAGGGAGCCTCCATATGTATCACGCTTTATTAATATAATGAAAATTTTCTTGTTATAATTTTTGACTTTATTTTGACGCTCACCGTATATGTACATTGTACATGTAAGTATTTATGCTAGTCTTTGAAAAAAAAAAATTAAGTACTTGAATGACCCGCATGTTCATCAATTCAGAATTCCATTGAGAACATTGGGAGCATTGGGATTTTGAATATTTTTTCAATTGCCCTTAAATCAGAAAATTGGTGTCTTGCAAAGCACTGCAGTTTATTTGAAAAATAAATTAACTAAATTCGATTGAAAAGTATCGATGTTATCGTTCTTGCGACCGAATTTAAATAATTATGTTTTAAACATTTTGCTCAATATCATTTCAGTTAATAAGAATTTGCTTTAAAATCATTTATAGGTTTCCGCATAAGTATAAAATAGTTTTTGTTTTAAAATTCCATAAAATTTATGTTAATTTAATTAACATGTGTTGTATGTTTTCTGCATTTACCTTGGTTTTAAAGTTAATTTTTTCACATAAATGTTTTTTTTTCTGAAGTCAGCAGCACAACTGTTTAAGATGTACATATGTTTGGTATTGTGTAACTTGTTAGTTGTTACAATTTCCGGCAAAACAACTACAAAAGATTTATTTATATTAAATATTAGCCTTGTGTTCTATAAATACTTTTAAAAAGATTTTTTTTCTGAAGAATTTACATATATTTGTTTACATTATTTTATATTAAAAACTTTTTTTTATGTAAATTTTTTTATTTATACACAAGATATTTTTAGGTTTTTTTTTTATTTTTAATAAACTTTCTTAATTTTTTTCAACATGAATTTTATTTTATATAATTATTCTTTAAAAAGCACCAAACATTTCATGTTTATAAAATATTTTCATTAAACTCAACTCATTCAACTCGGGAAGTTCTTTTTCTTTGTAGTTATGACTTTATTAATTTATTTAATTAAATTTTTTTTGCCAACATTCAACACTTGTTGCACTTCATTTAACACTTAAACACTCGCACAGACATACTCGAACACATTGACAGACGGACTGAATGGCTGCATTCAAAGCTGGGAGTAGTTAAGTGGCAAACAAACTTACACAGAAGTGCATTTACCACGACTGCTGCCTTTTTAAGTGGCCTGCAACAAAATGTGTCAAATTCACACTCTCACTCAAATTTTTACTTGCTTTTAACACTTTTCTACTCGTTTTGGTTTTTTTTTTATTTGTTTATCATTGTTAGTTTTCGTATTACATTCTACTATTTCATTCTATTATCGCACGCCTAGAGTTGTAGAATTAACACAAAGTAAAATTTTACGTTCTATCTTTCACCAGCGACGTTTCGACAAACAATGAATTCAATGTGTCTTGTATAACACTCGTTTGGCCACTTGTTGTGTTTGATTCAACACAAACTGTTGAAATCAGTAAAAAAAAAAAAAGCTTTAAGTTCCATTTGAAAATAAAAGCCGCCGACAAACGTCAGTGTATGTAGTATGTAGGAAAGAAAAAGAGCTTTTTCTCCCCATTTTGTTCGGTAGATTTCATTCGTTTCATTAATGTGTGTGTCGGGTAGTCGGAAACTGTGGCTGTGTTTAAAAGTATGCGAGCGTGCAATAGTTGTTGTATGGGTAAGTTTCTCTGTGTTCTTAAAATAACAGCAACCAGCTACTTGTTGCTTGCACCAGCATCTGCATACACATTGTCAGACGAGGCCAGTATGAAAAGGGTATTTTGGGAACAATATCAATAATTTTACCTCTATTGAATCCATTAAAATTTAGCACTATGAAATTTCATTCCTTCTTGATTTTTTCCCACGTAGTTTGGCTCCTTTTTATAACTAAATCCCTAAGGATTTAAGTCCGGAGATTGTAAAGGCCCCTCCTTAACATGGACTTTGTTTTGCTTAACCGTACGATGCATACCCAACTGTTATTTTGGCTTTTTCTAATGTTTAAATGGTCCAATTTCATTAAGTTTTTTAAATGCTTATACATACATACATATTTATATATAAAAAATTTTGGTTTTTTTACCTGGTTCAAGAGATATACGCAAAAAAGTTACCGGGATTTGTGCCCATGGATACATTTGTACCTGGGTGTGTGTTCTAGGGTTAAACCAAATTTATACTATTTTGTCTGTGTTCTGGGGATTTTTTCTATGGCAATAGGGTAGCTTTTGACTTCGTAATATTTCTACGAAATCCATCTTCAAAACCTTATGGAATTCTAAGTCGATTGAGCTATGTCCGTCTGTCTGTCTGCAAAAATAAGTACCATGTAAAAAGGAATCGCAAGACGAAATTTTTTTTTCTTCGGTCCATGTTTGACCATAGACCCCATATAAAGTCCACATCTAAAGTTCACTTAAATACGTATAAATCTGGTACAAATATGGTTACCAGGTTAAAATTTGACACAAAGGATCACATCCGAAAAAGTCATTAATCTTTATATATATCTTATAAATATCGGTACCGACTCAATACTTTATATATATCATTAAAATGTACACGTAAATCATTCCACAAAATTTTGTCAATTTCGGTCCATATTTGACCGTATCCCTCATATAAAGCCCTATTCCGAAAATCACTTCAATACTCATAAATGTCTTATAAATAACGGTACCGATCCAAAGTTTTACACAGATCATTTATATACATGCTAAAATCAAACTATTGCATTTTGATAATATTGGTCTATATTTGACTATACCCCCCCTCCCCCTATATGTGGTCCACTTCCAAAATCCACGTTAATACTAATATGAATCTTAAATCTACCGTTATTACGTTGGAAATTAACTATTCCAATATTCAAGAAGTTTGGCCCATGATTTGTCATAGCTGCCATATAAAGACCACATCCGAAAAATAATTAATAACAATTATCAATTAATAAAATTTCAAAACATTTAAAATAAATTATGTTGGTCGTAAAATTGTCGTTCAAACAATATATAAAATAATAATAAAATATAATAGAAAACACAGAATAAGGATATTATAGTCCTAACTTATGGTTAGTGCAGTTTTTCTATTTCTTATTATGTTTAGGTGTAGGGTACTAAATATTCGGCACAGCCGAATATTGCACTTTAACTTGATAACATTCTGTTTGCTTAATGAAGGTACTTACCTCAGCTTTTAATCCAGCTTCCTGAAGCTTATTTTTAATTTTGCGACTAATAACTTGTACATACGAGTATAAATTAATTTTGAGCTCTTGAGATGTGCAAAATGGGTTGGTTGCTTTTGCTTTTACGTATTAAACACAAATCAAATCGTGTCGTTGTTTTTCACATCCTGCCTCTTGGTTCTAGTGTTATTTTTCAGTGAATTGCTTGCAATGAAATGGAACGAAATCACTGACATTAATGTTTTACAATCCAATCATACATATGTATGCTCGGTCGACCATAGAAGAAATCCGAACTCATCCCGAGGGAACAAAGAGGCCACCATTCCGCGGATGCGAGCAACGTTGGCGTTTGCAAAAAAAGGAGTGAAAACATCGGCCATAGGCTATTAATCGGCCGCCTTGCAACTCTCAACCAAACAATAAACGAATCAAGTGTGCCTCAAAAACAACGTTCCGGACTTCATATTAACGGATGATTGGCCAGCTGCTAGTCCAGACCTCAACCCGTTTGTTACACAAGTTGTTGTCCGTATTAGAGGGCATTGCTTGATCTACTCGACATCCAAATATTGAGTCGTTGAAGCGAGCTCTTATCCGTGCAGTGGATAATTTTTCCATGTATGAAGTGCGTCTCATGAACTATGAGTGACCCCATCGTCTCAAATCGTGCTGGAGGGCAAACAGAAGTCATTTCGAATAAGTTGTTCTTAGATTTGTAGTCATTGAAAAACACAATAAAAAAAAACAACATTTTTAAAATATCATTTTCTTTTTTTCATTTGTCGTCAATGTTTCTGTGTACCAGTGTTTATGATTTAACTAAGTACTTAGAAAAATAATTTTAAATATTGATTCTTTTATCTTCCTGGATTCAATGATGTCTAGAATGCCTATACAATATTTAAATTAACAAAGTTTTTCTTTTCTAAGTTCTAAAAGAGATAGTTAAAGATGAAACCTCAGTTGTTTGTAGTAGTAAAGGCAAATAATCCACTTCAATTGTAATCAGAAACTTTGAAAACTAAGCTTTTGCGACAATAGCAGATCAATTGCAATAAATCAGGGTCTACATTAACTGATGCCTAAACTAAACTTCAAAAGTCGAACATTCCAGAAGGTTCTGTCCAGATGCAATATAAACACCCTAAACGCGGCTATCTCACCAACCCGTATAATTACCGCAATTTGTTCTGTAAGAGAGAGAATTTTGAATTATCGCCATGTCAGTTTATTAAATTCCAATGGACTTTTCAATAAAATAAAATATAAAAACAGCGGTGGTCGTTTTGTTAGAGTAATAATGGCTTCGCTATCGGAACAGTGGTGTCAATCAATAATTCACTTACTTCGCTGAATATTTTGGTGGAAAGATTTTCATAAAATTAATATCATTTAGAAATAATAGTTTTCAATCAGCACTGGAGCAATTAAGAAAGATCTGTTAGACTCAATGTGATCAATTCTTCGTTTCCAGATAATATTCCAGCACTTCCCAGCATAACATTCTAGGAGCGCTCCGAAAAATGAGTCAGAAAGGAGTCCAACTAAAAAGCATTTTCGGAGCGAAAGAAAAATTGGCTTAAAAAATTAATTTTTTTTTCCATTTTTATATATTTTATTTAAATGAATTCCATTTTAATTTTTTTTTACTGTAAATAAAATTTACTTAATTTTTTCCATTTCTAATTTAGTTTATTTGTAAATGAATTCCCGTTTTTGTTTAAATAAAAACAATTTAAAAAAAATAATAAATGCGTCATTTAAATTTGTTGTATTTAAAATTGCAATGACTCTTTTTTTACATGATCTAAGATTCTGAGAACAAAAATAACAGACTCTTATCTGACATTATCTAAGAGCTCTCAGAGCCCAAAAAACCCTCATAAAAGACTTTTTTCTGACATTATCTAAAAGCTCTTTCTGACGGACCATTTTCGAATGTAATGACCTTCTTTTCTGAAGGTTTTCGGAGCAATAATGATTGTTTTTTGGGCTTATAAAGAGCATGAACGCTCCGGAAAAGGTGTCAGAAAAGACTCTTTTCGGACTCATATGGCTTGCTAGGTTGTTCCAAAAAAGTGTTGTTCGTTCATTTGGACTTCATTTTTCCAACTTCTTCATTTTTAGCTATTGTGGGAAGGCCGCCAATATCAAACCAATCCAAAAAAGGGACCCCGGCATTTTTGGACTACCAACATCAAAATTTGTTTTGCACTCTCGAAAGTTTTGGATAACATGTTGAACTATGGCTTTGTAAATGATTTTAGGTCCAATGGATTCTCAATGATAAGCAATATGAATTTCGCAATACTCGTACTACTAAAGACCTAATGGAAGATTTTGCAAATATCCAACCAATCTCCAAAAAGAAAATGACGCCACCAACCAAGTTTAACGACTTATCTGAACTTATTCTGCCCTCTCGGGTTATAGAGACCATATTAAATTAATAGACAATAGTGGTCGTCTACTGCAGAAATAATGGTTTCACTCAATACAATCAATACACCACATGGGAATCGGATACCTGTAAAACTTTTGACAGAGTGGCTCTGGCCGCAATAGAATATGGCATTATGCTCTGCTTTGAAAATTGATCTCGTTTGGTGTTGAAGTTGATATAAATAAATATTTCTTAACAATCATGTATAGTGTGTCTGTCGAAGATGACAGTATAGGTAATATTAGTCACTTGTATTGATTTAACTCATAAAAATGAATATAAAGAACTGGCTAAATCTTGACCTTAATACAATATTCAGATTTGCCCACTTCAATTCGGGTTCATTTTGTAAAACTTACTGTTGCCTATTGGGGCACAAATTACTAGAGAGTTTATCACAGTCATGTCGTCGTACCGATAACGAAATTGTTGGCGGCTCAGATATCGTTTTGATTTTTTTGTAAGGGAACATAGTGTGACGTCATTTATTTGATCATGCGAAATAGAGTTATGCATAACGGGCAAATGGCTTTACGGCTTTGCTGTCACATAAGCACTATTTTAACAAAACTTTCAAAAACCGTTTTTCACACACATATTACTAATAATGTCAGTGGTATTTTGGATTTGTAAGCCCGAAACTTTAAATTTACAAACAAAAACCTATAAAAGATCTTAGGGTCAATTCTGAGCACGATCATGAAATGTGTCTTGCAGTAATTAAATCACTGTGTTGCTAAAACATCATTCCGATCTCATCAATTTCATATAATTTTGTCAGAAAGAACTCTGTTATCAGGCCGTGAAATCGAGCACCAGCCTCATTTTTGAAGAAGTATAGTAAAGCTCAAAATTACCACCAAACTGCATTTGATGTCGTCTATTTCATGTGGATTCTGCGAACGTCATATGCGGCAATTTTTATGCTTGAACAAGGCGTCAAGGTAAAAATTCACCCATTCGTTCCGAGCAAAATATTTGTTCGTACAAAAATTTTTTTATATGAATATTGAAAAGAGAAGCATCAAACTTCATATGGAAAAAAACCAGTATAGAAAAAAGAAATATGATAATTCTCGTATTCTATTTCTCAAAAAAAAAAAAAAAACGGTGAGTTAAATAGATGATGTTTACAGATTGATCATGGACAATGAATTTTGCTGATGACGCCTTTGGCAGGGTAGAAAATGCACTCCAATTTGCCAATTGTTCCCGTACTTTACAATAGTATTCTTGATTATTCGAACTATTAGCCTGAATAAAAAACTTTTCTCTGAAAAAAATTTTGACCGAACAAATATTTTGCTCGGAACGAATGTGTAAATCCATCTTTAGGGGACACTAAAGTGTCTATTAAGTCCAACAGTAATGAATTGCGAACAGGTTTATAACAGGTCTCTGGCAAATATTTCTAGCATCTACGAGAAAGATTTCTTGCGAAAACTACCAGCATACGTACATACTAGATTGAGCAGGTCCACCATTGAGGAATTTCGATTGATCCTGTAAAAGATCTCTTACACAAACTGCTACATACAAGAGCGATCACTGTTAGATGCAGCACTTGTTTGATGTTTGATTTTTAGTTAACATTTACTACTGACCTCCAGCATTTACATATTTACATATGTACATGTAAATAAGCACTGCAAAACCTAAAATAAAAACTAAATTTTAAACAGACTGTATGTTTACATGTCAGTCAGATGTTTTTTTTTTTTTGTTTTGTATTTGTATTTGTTTATTGTATATTATGCATGAATGACCAAGTCAAAATAAAAGAAATTGTTTTAGTATGAGTGTGAAATATTTAAAAAAAAAAAAAAAACTAATTTGATTTGTATTGTTTCCTGGATAAAATCCGTTCGGGCATCAGTTCATTCTGTTATTGTAATTAACAACTTACATAGAACAAATGCCATGAAAATAAACAGGTGTCCTATTTATGCTTAACCTTGCTCCATAAAAAAGTATCCGGGATTTTTTTTTGGAATTTCTTAAGGATTTTAAACACAAACGTATATTATTTTTAGCTGGCATTTATGTCGATTTTTATAAAAAAAAAAGTAACAAACATGGTGCTGGTTTTAAGTACTTTACATTTTGTGCAAAGAAATTAGTTACACTGGATCAGGATAATTTTAAAAAATTGAGTTTTAATAAACGAAATGTGGTTTTCAATTATCTTTCTCCAGCGTTTTATCAAATTAATATCTATATTGCAATAACTTTTCGGTAGTGGACTTTATGGCTTCCTTCATGTTCAAATATGAACCTATATTCACAAAATGCATTAGTTACATTTCTAAATATATGTATAATCATTATGAAAGTCAAGTTTTGAACTTGATAACGATATTAATATAAGATTTGTGCTTCGAAGCTACACAGAAAAAAAAATCATGTTTTTTTTCAATTAAACCTTTAATTGATTTTAAAATAATTTTCAATTAAAATTTTAATTGATTTAATTACTTTTTCTGATATTTTCAATTAAATCTCACATTTTTTTTAATTGATACTATCATTTTGTTTACAGGTCCGATTTCAATTAAATTTTTAATATTTTAATTCAAACTCATTTTTATTTTTTTCCATGTATAACCAAGTACTGGATGATAGTCATAAAATTAGACACGTCTTCTTTAATATACAGCAGGACTATTTGTAGCGAATTTAAACTTTATAACAGTTTTTATAACAAATTTATGTGTATTTAAGTGATTTTCGGAAGTAAACTGCATATAGAGGATATTGTCAAATATGGACCGATAGCGAAAAATATTTAGAATTTTTCTTTACATGTTACTTTTTATAACCTCCACCAACATAAGTGGTGAATGAGGATATATACATATAAGTTTGTCATTCCGTGTGTAACAATGAGAAGTATTGATCTGAGCCTCAACAAAGTATACATATTCTTGATCCTTATGGAATTCTAAGTGGCTTGAGCTATGTCCGTCTGTCTGTCTGTCTATGTAAAACACTCTCACGTCCAAAAGGCACAACCAAAATCAACAGAGTTTAAAAAAACATATTTATAATGGTTAAAATACGATTCAAATGATTACTACAATTATATATACGATTGTAGTAACTATGTATATATTTGTTACAAACATATTTATGATGAATCCATTTATCATAATTTATTGTTTTCTGATTATGATAGAGAACATCATAAAACTGATGATGTCTAATTTTATGACTTGCTTATAGCTTCGAAGCATGAATTTTATACCTATATACATCGTTATCAAGTTCAAAACTTGACTTTCATAATGATCATATACTATATTTAAAAATGTAATTAATGCATTTTGTGAATATAGGTTCCTATTTGAACATGGCTTCCTTATAAAGTCCACTACCGAAAAGCACTTAAATAAGTTATTGCAATATATTAATGTTCAAAAACAACCAAATAGACCAAATTAATGAAAATTATTTATTAGATCAAAGTATATTGTATATGAAAAACTTTCAAATGTATGAATCCAGAATTTTGAACCTAGATGAAACTTACAATAAATATTGGTGGCGGGTATACAATATTCGGCACAGGCGAATATAACACCTTTACTTGTTTAATGATCATTTTTCCACTGTAAAAAAATATAAAAAAAAATATTAATTAGCCTTATTTTGTTTTAATATTTTATTAATTGAATTAATCTTTTCCTAATTGCTGACGATCGATCTATTGGAACGTTTTTTCGGAGATTAAAAAAACAGCTGTTGTATTTTATCAAGTTAAACAGGTTGAAATATCAGCAGCAGCGAGCGCTGAAATAGCAAACTAAGTTAAAGAAATAAAAAGCTATCACTTAATTGTTTCTTTTCTATTCATTCATTTAAAAAAAAATTAATAAATTAAGGGCCCGGTTATCGTTCACAACACTAAAATGTTGTGTTGTCTCGACTACAACACAACATACGATTAGGCCGTAATCGCAGTTTACAATATACAACATCAAAAAACTTAATGTTGTGAACGATAATTTGTTACTCTCACCTGTGCTACTACATATATACGTACAACTCCACTGTAAATGTGCTATACACAGTTATGTGTGTGTGTGTGTTTATCTACATACATATGTTTATCATTTTGTGGATGAGTGTGTCAGAGCAAGTACGTATTTAGCCACATACTTTATCAAATTATAACAGATTGTTTGGACTGGCCAACGTAATCGTATGGAATTCCCGCTTTGTTACAAATATAATTTGACGTCGTTAATTAATTAATTCGCTAACTTTTTCGGACAGAGCAACAGACAGATTCAAATTTCTAATTAATTTAAGAAATCATAATAACAGCAAACAAATAAAAACAAAATGGTGTTTTAAATAAGTTATCACGTGTTTTTGTTTTTGTGTTGCAAATACAACTAAATAAAAATAATTTAAGTGATGAATAATAACACAGTACAACAACGGTAAAAGAATCAATCACCTGAAAAATGTTGTACAGTGTAATGAAGTCATTGTGAGGATACTACGTCATTGAGGTACATATGTATGTATGTAAATTACCCTATTCTCTAAATTATTTAAACTTATTTGTTATTTTGAATATTTTATTAATTTGTTTACTAATTGCTGACACATTTTTGGAAGATTAAAAAAACAGCTGTTGTTATTTATCAAATTCAACAGGTTCAAATATCAACAGCAGAGAGCAAACTAAGTTAAAGAAATAAAAAGCGATCAGTTATTTAAAATATTTAATATGTTACACTCCCCTGTGTATTCATCGGCACTGTAATCGAGCTATACACAGTTATGTGTGTGTGTATCTACATACCCAGCACGCCATATGAGTCCGAAAAGAGTCTTTTCTGACACCTTTTTCGGAGCGTTAACGCTCTTTATGAGCCCCAAAAAAAAAAAAATAATTACTCCGAAAACCTTCAGAAAAGAGGGTCATTACATTCGAAAATGGTCCGTCAGAAAGAGCTCTTAGATAATGTCAGAAAAGAGTCTTTTATGACGTTTTTTTTTTGGGCTCTGTGTAATCTTTAATTAAGTGGAATGTCTGAGTCATACTGCGTGCCGACTCAGGACAGTAACAAGAAAATTTTTCTTTCGCTCCGAAATGCTCTTTTTGTTGGACTCTTTTCTGACGCCTTTTTTCGGAGCGCTCCGAAAATGTTCTTTTGTTGGACTCATTTCTGAATCCTTTTTCGGAGCGCTCTTAGAATGGTATGCTGGGTATGCTTATCATTTTGTGGGTGGGTGTGTGACAGCCAGTATTTAGCCACACACTTTATCAAATTATCACAGATTGTCTGGAATGCCCATTGTAATCGTAGGGAATCCCCTCCCCGCTTTGTTACAAATTGAATTTGACATTGTTAAATAATTAATTCGTTGGCTTTTTCGAGCAGAAAAGAAATCGTAATATCAGCAAACAAATAAGAATAAAATGGTGTTATAAATAAGTAATTACGTGGTTTTTTTTTTTTGTTTTAAATACGAGTAAATAAAATGAATTTAAGTAATGAATAATGGAGTAATAAATAATAGAGTATCCCCACAATATACTACGACTTTGGGGTATGTAAATTACCCTATTCTATAAATTATTTCAAGTTATTTGCGTCTTATTACACTGTTTTTAAATTTTTATATTTTTTTTTTTTTTTTGCGTAAGAAAAGTAAATTGTGGCAAAATTCTGTATGAATATTAGGCTTCCAGATTTGTTTATTTCTAGACTAATTTATATTTGTAATAAAGCAGTTAAGCTTTCAGAAAATGGTTTGCAGAGTTATTTAATTCCAAACAACAACAATGAATGCCCTACTGTGTGACAATGGTGTACAATTCAGTTGTGAAAAATTAATATTTACAGCTTTGCAATGAATCGGCAACTGTGGGCTACAATTATGGCTCTTAAAATATTAACACACACATTTTCACATTTTTGAAAACAATATTATCAAAGACTAATTTATTGTTAAAACATTAGCCGAGTTTAATGCTGATCAGCCCAGAAATTTAAAAGTTTTCTGATACAACAATAGAACATTGTTTACATAAAATCCGGTCTTTTTTACAGTTTTTTTTGGGAATAAAAATAGCTTTTACCCTTCCCCAACCATGTAGAATGTAGTTAATAGAAAGAATTAGTTTGTAAATTATATGGAGCCACGGGATGATGGTATCTTTAGTAATCTGCAGCATACACGGTAGAATTCCATATGATCCTAATGATTTGTAAGCAGAAAAACTGTAAAGTTTATCAGTTTTTATTAATTTCAGAGTGTGTGTTGCGAATACGACCAAGAATCATAAATCCTTTTTACATATATCAAATTGGAGTGTCCCCAGCCAGGATCTTGCACAATATTGCGGAGGCTCAGGTTTTCGTAATGAATTCATAGAAGATCCTAAAAGAATGATCCTTCAATGGATGGCGATCGAAAATATAAATATGTATAAACAAGTAAGAGTTTATATTCGGCTGTGCCGAATCCTATATACCCACCACCAAATCAGCTATTATGGAGATTTATAAAAGATTTATGCGCATTTAAAAGATTTCCGGAGGTAGATTTTAAATAGGGGGTACGGTCAAATATGGACCGATCATTATCATATTTAAAGTGACGAATTATTTATATGTATTAACTATTTGTGTCGCATTTAAGGACAAATACAAACCGATCATTATAAATCTGAGATCTACGATTTGTATATATGTATGGACTATTTGTGTTGAACTTAAATTTGATAGTGGTTTTTATAAGGGAATTATGCCCATTTAAGTTATTTATGGAACTCGACTTTATATGGGCCTATGGTCAAATATGGAGCCATCATCATTAAATTATGTACGACAATTTTAATGTCTCTTCTTATTATGCTTGTCAAATTTCAACTTGATAGTCATTTTGATAAGAGATTTATGCGAATTTAAGTGATTTGCAGAAACATTGTATGCCTCGCATTAGATGTCACCGCTCTTCAGTAAAGTTTTGGCTACTATGGATTGGTGTCGAAGTAAGCCGGTCGATACATAACAGAAAAATATATAAAATAAATCCTCTAATTGTTTCTTCGGATTTTATGCAAACATTGTCTTTTTTAATGCAGCATGAAAAAGTTCCAAATAACCTCAATATTGTTGTACCTATGTATCTACCTACCTAAATAAACTGTGAATTAAATACACCATTATTAATAATAATAACAAAATACAAATATTTATAAGTATCTCTAAATATATGAAATAGCTTAAAGTAGTTTATTTGCCATAAAATATTAATATTGCCAATAATTTATGGTTTTCCACATACACTCGTATATGTAAGTATGCATCAATAAGCCAAATAGATATGTTTATTTTTAAAATAATCTTTTATATACAAACTACATAATTTCGTATAAAATTTGTTTATAATTTTACAAAACAAATAAATAATTTTGAAAATAAAAATTTTCCAAAACATTGCAAAAAAACAAAACTCACAAAAGGTCGATAGAAAAATTATACATACTAATTTTATATGTAAATAAACTAAATTGTATTACCAACTGGGAATTAAAATAAAATATGCACAATTTGAAATTATAAAAATAAATACAAAAAAAGAATGTCATTATAAAAATAAAGAAAAATTTTCAAATATATTTCTCTTTATAAGAAACATGGTGTAATTATACAAGGTGAGTGCAAGCGGCAACAAATAAAACACAATACAGAAACAACAGTTATTTTGTTTTTGTGTAAATCAATGTACTACATACTGTCAAAAACACTTGAAAAAAGTATTACTTTTGACATAAGTAAATTGTGAACAAAGTCAGTCAGCTGTGCTACTGCACTCAACTTGTATAGTTACACCATGTATGCATATCTATACGAAATATGTAAAAATCTGGAAAATAAAATATTCGACAACTATTTATATGGTACTTATATGGTACTTATAGGCTTACCGCCTGGCCCACGATGTCGAACGATAACGTTCGCTTAAATAAGACTTAAGACACAAACTTGATTGTGGAATAAACAAACTTGATTGAGTAAAAAATAGATACGATAAAAAGTTTTTGTCTTAAGTCTTATCTAAGCGAACGTTATCGTTCGACATCATGAGCCAGGCGGTTAATATATAAAGGTCGTATCTCAACTCTTAATAATTTTACAGGAGAAGGTAAAAAACTCAATAAAATCTAAAAAAAAAAAAAGAATAAAATATTTTTTTATCAAGCAGTTTCTTATTAAAAGCAATTCTGTTTTATTTGTTATTTTTAACGAAATTTAATTAAGTTATGTTTTTAAATCTTGCAAATGGTCGTACTTTTTTAGATATTGGTAATTTTTCTTATAAAGTCGTTCAGGGGAAACAGCTTTAATATCAGACTTGGATCTCAGTGGGAGCAGCTCGTATTTATTCGTTTTAAAATAAATTGTTTCGGTCAAATCATATACTAAGACTTGTTTTTACTGTTCGATGATCACCAATGCTTCTGCCTAAAAATTTACATAAATATTGATTATAAATATCTTAGAGTTTCTCTTCCTAAACGAATAGACGGGAAATACTTTGAAAATTAAAAAAATAATCATTAGAGCAATTCATAATCTTGTGCAAATGGTCATCATTGCATTTCCAAAAATAATCAGCATATTTTTGCTCTACAATAACAAAATACATGCAGAACAAAAAGAAAAATTATGATAAACCTTTTTCCAAATGCAATGATGCAATATGATTTGCACAAGATTGTGAATTGCGCTATTTTATAAATGGTGCGCATCTAAGGGTGCTCTGGAATTTTGCGTGCCAAGTTTATTTGTCTTTTATTAATTTTTCTCTCTATAAGGGAATGTATAGCATCACATTTCATTTGATGAGTATCATCGCTTTAAATGCTTCGCAGTTTGTGTTTGTTAAAAAAAAAAAGCTTGCACATTCATGCAAAAAAAAACGCACATAGTCCGGATTCAGCATTTTTAATGTTATTATCTTTTTTTCGGGCATTTTTTCTATTTCATCTCTACATATGTTTTTCACAATCTTCGTCTGACACATTCCCAGCTAGCACTTGATGATTGTTTGACGAGCGCGATCAATTCACGACTCTTTTTTTAATCGTTCAGACGATTGTTAGAGTAGATTTACATTTTGGCGAGCATTGGAAGATTAATTTAATCGCCAGCTCCGATCGCAGAAGTGTCATCTACGATTAAAAATGCTAGCTGGGTTTGGTTTAATAATCGAATAGTTCGACTCCTTTATTAATACTGAAAAAATTGGATGAAATTATCATATTGTGTTTTTTTTTTTATTCCTTTTTGTATTCACAATCGTTCAGAGGGTGTTCACATGCTGCGACTTTTCTCCTGCGACTAGAGTTTATAAATTAAATACGTAGTGAGAGTACGGGTTAGCTAGTGTCGCAGGTTTTGTGAAATGAAGCGACAAATTTGACATTTCTTCTTTTCTCTTGTACGATTTTTATTTCATTTACCAGCAGTGTTGACACGATGATGTTTCATTTTATGGGATTACAGAAAATTTTTGCCAACATTGCGAATAAATAACTGTAAATTAAAAAGGAAAAGAAATTGTTGTTTTAAATTTAAATAAATAAATACTATGTAGTCAAAAAATTTAATAGGAAATTTAATTGTGAAATATCAGGAATATGAATACCTGTATAATGTACCGGTAATGTAACTAGGTCCTATATGGCAAAACATTTGCGAATGAGCGAAAAAGGAGAAACGAACAATTTAATGTCAAAATGTCGCAAGAATGGTGCAACAAATGTTTCATCATGTGAACAGATGATGAATGTAGAAGAGAACGTCAGCAGAGTCGCAGCGACAAATCGCAGCATGTGAAACTACTCTACTACATAAAGCTTGTAAAAATCTCCTGCTGTGGAAAAATAATAAGCTTTTGAAGATACAAATTTTTGGTATCTTTTCTAAAATAATGTGACCCCATTATTGTAAACTTATTTTTTTATAAATGGAGTTTTTTTTGACAATTCATGCAGTAAGGCCTTTTAATTATAAGAGTTGCCCACATCTTAATATTGGACCATGAATAAAAATTCCACATGAAATTTGTACCCTTTTCAAATTTTTCCTATTAAAATTCAATGTTAAAAAAATAAAGGGGAAAAAATTTCATGTGGAATTTTTATGCACGATAGCGGTGACCAAGTGTCTATTATTAAACGTAGATGATGTTATCAATAAAGATACTGCAAGGTTTGTGAATACAAAAAGTAAAAGTTTTTTAAGCGTTTTCATTTGTGTGCAGAGTTTTTGAAAACAACTCCGACAAAGTGGCCGAGTAACAAAAAGTTTATCGGAGCTAAAACAAGAACTCCTTTAAAGTTTTAAAAGTAGTTAACGATTCCGCTGAGAAAGGAACCAAATTAATGCAGGATTGTAATAACATTTTATCAGGAAGCGCAGAATAAAAAAAAAATATATTTTACAAATTATTAAGGATTAACGTTAGCGTTTTCCAAAAATTGCCAAAAAGAAACTCTTTTCTAACTATACAAATTAAAACAAAAACCAAAGCCGTAATAACCAAAAAATAAAAAATACTTGAACATATCATTTTTTTCTCATGTAACGCATGGTTTTTCGTTTATTTTTTTTTTTTTGAATTCAGTAAAAGTTGTTCCTTTGAGTTTGATCTATAACTTTTACTAACAACTTTTTTTGTGAAATAAATATTAACAACATTATTGACAATCAAAGTCAAAATCAGGTATTTTGCTGGGTCAGGGTGCCCATTCTTTCATTCAATTAAGCTCAAATTTTCAAGGGACTATTTGTTTTTTAAGCAATGGAAACCAATCTAGTGTTTGGCGTAAAGCAGATTTCTTTTAAAAAATTTTAAACGAGATATTTATATGATTCAGCAATGAAAAAAAAAAACTTTAATAAACAAATAATAATAAATTTTCATTAATAAATTAAATTAACATTCAATTGTTAATTAAACGAAAGCTAGTAGCTGAAGTCTATACAAACCTACATACTCGAATATATACATACATACATATATGTATATTAAGTACAAATACCAGTTCAAATATACAATAACAATATTAAAGAGATCACAAAATACTTTTAATGATCAGCGATATAAAGCGATATTACTTACCTGACTGATAACGTGTATAAAGCAGTTGCTGGAAGGAGGGGGTGTAGAGTTGCTGCAACGTTTAATAAAGTTGTCGATGTCGCAGTTGTTCTATTTGTAGTTAAATATTAAAATCAATTGTCATTTTGTTATGATTATTTATTCATTATTTTAAATTTAAAATTATAACAGACATGACTTTTGAAAATTATAAACTTGTAAATAAAACGTAGTAAATTAATATGTACATACATACATACATATGTATGTATGTACATGTACATTTCATAGCAATTACAATTAATTTTCAAAATAATTAACAGATAATTGATTTAAATTTCAAACAATAAAATGGTTGCATTATACTCAATTGCTTTACAAAAGAACTCTTACATTCAGCATGATTTTGATAAAGACAATTTTGGCAGTTTAATCATGTAAAAATGCAAGTTTTATTATAATTAAAATGTATCTACTTTAAATTCACAAATAAAAAATTGATTTTGTGTATTCTTAAATTTAAGCGTGAATTAATACATATAAACAAACATAAATATCTTGTAATAGAAGGTTACTCCCAGATAAATTGTGTACTTACAGTGTAGATCACAAGTAAGTACTTGAAATCAAAACTAAAAGTATCAAGTTATATGAAACAATACAAAAAAAAAACGAAAACAATCCGCACGTTCTCAATGTTGCACTATACAATAACTTTACGGAATGATAGTATTTTTAATAGTTTGTCCAAAGCTCGTTATTTCGAAAAACATCCTTTCACATGTTTTGGCATACTCTCCAAGTCGAGCTAAACCCGCTGACAAATCTCGTCCAAATTGGTTGGAGTTAATCGGTATTGTCTCAACCGTCTCTTAAAAAACAAGTTTTGTTTCCGCAAAAATAAAAATACACAAAATAATACATGTTTGCCTTGTTTGCCAAAAAAAGTCTTAAATGAATTTCTTATTTGCAAAAGTTTTTTATATTTTTAAGATATATACACAATTTCCTATCCATTGATGTATAATAGTTGTGCGTTCCTTGTCATTTCCACGTGTCAAATTAACTTGAGAAAATTTAATTCTTTTTAATTTTCTTGTGTTTCCAAGTGTCAAATTAACTTGAGAAAATTTAATTCTTTTTAATTTTCTTGTGTTTAGTAATTTTCAATGTAAAATAAGCAAAAAAATAAAAAAGGAAAATTTTTTGTAGCGAATCCCACAATTCCCAGAAAAGTTTTGAAAAATCCCAAAAATTGCATTTTTTTTTTTTTTTAGATATGGCCATTTGCCTGATGTTTAATTTCAAACATTAACCAATCGTGAGTAGTCTATCAGGCATGTCACAGAATTCGATACTTTGCGTTCTCTAGATTCCGATCGATTTTGTTTATTACCAAAAAAAATTTTAAAACTCGGGTTTTAATTTAAATATGGTAACGTTGTGCAACCAAAACAAAAAACATATAATTTTTGTAATGAAAAGTATAACAACAGCAAACAAAAAGAACGCTAACAAAGAAATTTTAAATAAAAGTGAACAAAATGTTTCCAAAATGCCTGGAATTTAAATTATTGCTGTTTTAAATGAACAAAGACATAAAAATGCAGCTACGAAGTAGAAATTTAAGGGATGCAACTGAAAACACCAAAAGTTTTCTTGTTGCTGACACCAACTTTGAAAATTTTAATATTTTATTTAAATATCAATGAGATAATGAGACAATGAAATAATAATATTCTTCTATTTTCTTCTACTTTAGAAATCTAAATGGGGTTCTTCCGAAAAAAAATCGTTTTTCGTTTTCAAAAGGCTCAATTTACGGAATCAAAACCACTTTCGATCGGAATTGAGTTCTGTAACATGGCTGTATGAATGATTCCATGCAAAAAAAAATCTAAAGAATAGCCAAGTATTTTTATTAATTCAAATTTTGAGTTAGTTTTGGGTCACCCTTAAAAATAATACAAAATTATTTATTGGCATTAATTTTGCAATTTTAATACCAATATGCAGTTACTTCGTTATTAGTAAATAATCTAATTAGTAACCAAAATAAAAAAAATGTTCTGTAAACAAAAAACACGTAAATAATATTGTTTAAATAACAACAATTGCAAAAAAGCAAAAAAACAATTTGTTTACTCTTTATAAAATCTAAAAGTTTATCTAATTATAAAGTATGTATGTACATTTGAAATATAAAAGTTATAAATTATTAGGCACTACTTTTTATGTACATACAGAAAATGCCACAGCACGTAAAATGTTTAGCTGCCAACGTTGTGAAAGTCTCTAATGAGTTAACATTATTGCACATGTATCTACATACATATGTATTTCAATCCGCAACATTTAGGATTTGTTGCCTTAATTACCCCAAAAAACTCTTTAAAGACAAAGAATTTCGGCTGCTTTGTTCCAGAAAATAAGACTGAGAAACAAGAAAAATACAAGAATTTCTTGGAAAATATTTATTTTGTATTTCATTTATGTGTCTTTCATGAAAGTATCTTTTTGCATAACAAATCTTTTTTTGTATAATATTGTCACAACCACACAAAATAAATAAATTACTCATACATATTTGCAAACATCAAAATGTGGATAAATACATATGTATGTGTATAGATAGACAAATAAATAAATACATTAATTAATATAATAAGAGAGCAGAAATTTTAAATATTTAAAATTTAAAAACGCCAGGCTTCCAAATCCATCGTTGGTATATGAGAACTATCGCATCTTAGAGGTTGATTGCTGAGTAATATAAAAAAAAATTATAATTTAACATAATTTAAAGTTAAAATGTGTTTTATGTATTATTGATTTTTAAAGTAAAAGTAAATTATTCGCATGTTTTTAAACAGAATTACAACGACAAGCGACATCGGCCGTTTGCTTAAATATGGAAAATGTGTTTCCTTTGTTTACTTTTGTCCACTCTAAGCCTTAAACTCACCCCGGAAAATCGGCTCTGACGAATGCCATTTTTGTCACTTCTCTCATGGTTAAATGATCAGCATTATCACAGATTATACGTGCCATGGTTACCTTACGTATCTCGTGCAATTGGCCCATGCTAAAGGCTCCCGGATTAATCGATTTATTGTATTCATAATAATAACGATCGCCCAGCTTGAAACGAGAAAATTGGTCAGCTATAATTTCGGAAAATGTGCTGCCTACAATGCCATTATCTACGGCTTTTTCTATAAGACCACCCACCCACAGATCTATGTCATCTGGCGAACGATAGATCTTGGAAAGTTTGCGACCAATCTGGAAAAAAAAGACAATAAAAATGGTTGGTGAAAAAATGTTGCAGATAAATTTACGTATTCTATTTATCATTATTTTTTTTTACATACATACCTCCAAAGGCAATTGACTAAAGCTCTGAATTTTGCGATTACCCATCACTTCCAGGTAGTCATTATAGGCCCGTAATCCCTGGTCTCTACCGCGTTGAATATTAATTGCAGCCAAATCCAAGCCAAAGGCATTATCACCACGAAACAAAAAATGGCTTAACTATACAAAAAATAAACACACAATAAACACAGTCACTATAACTAACCACTTGCAAACCTTCAACACCACCTCACCCCATGTGTTATAGCACTATCCACCTTCTGCATCGGCTGCACCAACATTGTCTTCAATATATCATCATAAAACGTTCTCTTACGCATACGTGATGGATTGAACATGACATCGGGTATATTTATAACTTCATCAATTTGCCCGTTCTCCTGATGGACATGAAAACGACCATCAACACTTGAGTGACCCATACGAAATGCGGCGGCACTAAACTCATTCGTTATACCCGGATTTATATCGCCATTGTAATCGTTGCTATAGCCATGATGTTGGGTAGCTAAACGGAAACGTTTCATTTGCATTGGTCCTATGACATTTGGCAGATATTCATTGTAAACAATATGTTGTAATTCAGCGATGACAATGCGACGTGCTTCCTGGTACAGTAACTCATCGCTGGCATGAGGATTTAGATGGGCGAGTATGCTGGCAATGCGATTGTGTTCGCGGGTGAACAGTATGTGGACGGCAATTAAGGAAATGATTTGATTAGTACGACCATCACCTATGTCAACCCATTTATTAGTTTGTTTGCATTTTAAAGTTGTGATAAATAGAAAGAAATTTATAAATGTACATGTATGTAAGTAAAACTAAATTACAGAGGAGGGAAAATTTTGCAATTAATAAAAACTTATGTATTTTTCCTCTTACCCGACTTGAAGCAGATCTTGCCCGGTCCAGTACTCCCACACGCATTCTTATCATTGGTCAGCGGCAATAAATCCCTATTGAAATCATTCAACACACGCAATTGGCCACCCTTAAACGAACGCAAATCACCAGCCGTTTCCTCACTAGAACCATAAACCTGTGAAGCATCTATGAAGTGGGTCACTTTGTTGCGCTGCTTGCCATAACTGGCACGACATTCGGTACTGGGGGCCAACGATGAGCGCACAAAATTCAAGCAACGTACACCAAACAAACCATAGAACTTGTCGTTCGGATCCACTTCAATGGGGAAACAGGCGAAATGTCGATGTTCGGGCGGTAAAACGGCCGCATTTTTGGGAGCACAGCATTGTACAGATTCTCCGTTTTCTGGGAGTATTAAAAGAGATTAAGTTTTTAATAATTTGTTGGAGAATTTAAAATGAAGGACATTTTTACTCAATTATTCTGAAGCAAATATTCAAATTTTTAGCTCTTATTTTGAAACATTTTTACAATTGAAATATTGTCAACAAAGTATTGGTCATTGTTAGCTACGACCTTTTCCCATCTTTTACTGGCAGCTTATGGATGCCTTTGCCAAAGAACTGTTTATATTTTGAGGTCAGTAACGAGTCAAGTCAAGTCTGAAGTGAAGCAATTTCGAAGCAGGTGCCCTTTTTTGGCTGGCCTGGGCTATATTTATCAATATTTCTTAACTGCACAAACCACCTCTCGCATGTTGAAACCGATGGAACTTATTCACCATAAGCTTTGGTAAGTAATCGCTAAGCTTCAGCGGCACTTTTTTCCGATTAAAGAAGTAAATCAAAACTTTCCGCTTATGAGGAAAGTTTCAATAACTCTAGAGATACGCTGTCCTGAAGGCCGCCTTTTTAAGTTATACATCCAATTATTTCGAACAGAATTTCAGCACCATCACGCTTACAGATGTCGATTCTTTTATCAACGTCTACCATACCATTTGAACAAAATGGCGGGTCTACTTCATAAATCTCGTCATGTATATTGAGTTTTAAAGCTGTAATCCATTCGATTGGCTCTGTATAGATGCTGTTTGTCTTTAAAATAGCTCTGCAAATAATCCAGTTGTATTAAAACGCAACGCGTGGCTGAAACCACATCGGTGATATCAATGTCTTTAATGGTGATCCAACCAGTCCTCCATGCAAAAGCTCTTCAACAAATGCTCTTGGATTTTCAGAAGACGAAATGCGGCTTCCAAACCAACCAGCAATTCTCGAGCAAAATCTCTTACTACATATCAACAAAAAGGTGCCGGTTCTACGCACCGGAATGACCCGAGATCACTCGGCCAAGGGCTGTCGACTCAGCAATTACTGCTATTACAACAACAACAACAATCTGTCAAAACGTTCATGTTATGCGAAAATGTACCAATTGCAAAACAATGTTATTGTTGAAAACCCCGATGACTATTAATATTTAAAATTTACTAAATTAAATATTTTACACTGAGAACAAATTTGTTTCAACTTAAAAAAAACTGTAAATATTTGAAAAAAAAATTTTATCCAATCAAAATCAACACAAATAAATTTCATATATACAGAAATCATGACACCTAATTTTAAATAAGATATTATATACATATGTATCTCATATCCCCTTGGAAAATCCCTTCAATATGTATAAATCTTTTAATCTTTCTAATCAAAACAACAGAAATTCATTTGTATTGCGGTTGTAAACAATGCTTTGTTGCTTATGCCACAACTAATTAACTTAAATGCACCACAAAAAGCCTTCGATAATGTCAGCACAATAAAATCTGTCCTGTCTCCACCTAGTTCCTGTTGCAGGAACTGAATTTTTCAGTTGTGATTGCACAGTTTTATTCAAGTTAACAGAAATTCCTGAATTTTGGTTAACACAATAAATTACGTGCAATGCGTTTTGTTGAAATCTTCCAGCTTTTTTAACTCACCTAAACTCACTATGGTCGACTGTGAAACATCATGAGCTAGAAACTGGCCAAATTGCATCAACAGCAAATTATGCTTAGGATGTGGATGATCAGCATCAACCAATAAAAATCTCGATATATCACGGGCATTTGGCAACATAGAACCATCTTTACTGTGCTGGCGCGGTATCCAAATACCATCTTCATAGGCGGGAGGCAATAAACGCTCCATGGGCTGACCAGCAGCACCCCAATGTGAACGAGAAGCATGTGGATTATTACAGGAACCATCAAACGAGCGATATTTAGCATGAGGATTGCCACAAGGCCGGGGAGGTTGGCAGGTGTGGGCCAAAGGTGTCTGCGTAAACTCCACATCTATGTTGTTGGTGATAATGTCTTCGATGGGAATTTGTTTTCTGTAAGGCAGATTAAGATGAATCATTAAGTAGAAATTTTGAAACAAAAAACATTTTTTCAACAATTCCTACTTTTTGGTAAACGCTTGTGTGGTTATCACTTGTTCCATGGCCGAATTGCTTAAATGGAAATTTTGTATATCCTCATGAGGTGATGAATGAAAAACCATGCCATGCACAAAATCAGGCTGACCCGGTGCTATGGGCAGCGCGGCTATTTGATGCAATAAATGTTGAAATCTTAGACGGGCTTCTTCCACCAATTGGAAAGGCATAAAGCTAACACCTGGCATACGGGCCTTTTTCAAACGTATGCCTGATTTAAAACAAAGTATTAGTTGACACAAAATTTCAATACGATTTAATACGAATAACATGTGTGTGTGTGTGTGTGTATGTGTGTGCATTGCATACTTATGTACCTGTATGATTTTGGCCGGTGACACAACAGAAACCAAATTTACCGCCAGGCAAATCACATACTTGTGGTTTTTCATGGTCTCTCATGCGCACATGTGCTGGACACTGTATTTGGGGAACACACAATATATCTTCTGGACAGGGATCACATTTTTTCAACATTGTAGAGGTGCCATGGCTTTTCTGATTTGCTGTCAGTCAAATGAAAGGATAAACATAAAATTTAAATATTATTGATTTTTTGCAAAACCTGTTGCTTGAAAAATTGCATTTCTCTTTGTTTGTTTGTTTGTTTAAACAAAAATTTATTGTTTTGAATTAGTTATTGAAAGAAATCGCAACACTATAGATATTAAATGGATTTAATTGTTTTGCATAATATTTAAGCCGATTAAATAAATTAATTAGTTAATTATTATCTGTGGTTTTAATTAAAAAAAAGGGGGAGTTTTTCTGATTCACAAAAAAAATTTATATTTTTTTTAACAAAAAATATTAATTATCGTTAATAGCAATCATTTTTTTTTTGTTATTTAGCTAATAAAATTAATAATTTATAAATTATAAATTATTGACTGCGTCTTTATAGATTTTTTAATTGTTTTAAATTAAAACAAAAAATTTAAAGCAAAAATAAATAAGAAAGTATTGTCGGTCTTAACCCATTTACAATTTGCATTAATATCTAAAGACTAAAAGTTCGCATTGTATCTCGTTATTAAAAGTTTCTAAGTTATACAGTGGCTCATAGCTTATTTTATGCAGTGCATTTTTTTGCTACAAAAAAGAAAACTAACCGGAAGGAACATAAAAAAGAAATCGATGTCATTTAAAATAAAAAATACTTGCCGAAAAAGACGTAAACACTAAATAAACCCCCTGGCCCACGATGTTGAACGATTCGCTTAGATAAGAGTTAAGACACAAACTTTATTTAAAATTGTTTCGATTTTAAAATTTAGCTGAAAAATGTTTATTATTAACCAAGTTTACATGATGTAAACAGTTATTATACCCTACACCACCATAGTAGAATTTCGAAATTCACTATAACGATCATAAATTTTTTAAAAATGTTGGTATTCAAAAAAAATTTAACACAAATAAGTTTCTTAAATACAGAAATAATGACACCTAATTTTATAATGGTCGATCCATAATTAGTCGAAATGCCCATATAAGTCTCTCTCCGTAATTCAATTTAAGCTCCATAAATCTTTTAAAAGTATTTATATTGAGATAAAGTTTAACATAATATTTATATTCACAGACATCATGACACTCTAATTTTTGGATGATCGGTCCATAATAGGTTAAATGTCCATATAACGCCCAATTCTGAAAAACTGTTTTATACATATACTGGGTGTATATGTAGGGCATTATATGGCGGGCTTGACCGACTACTTATACTTTCTTACTTGTTTAAAATTTGAATTTGTTTGTTGTCTGTCTTGTGTAATGTGTTTACATTATGTAAAAAATAAATTTACTAAAAATTATTGCTATTTTGAAATACTACATATATACATATGTATGTAAGTGTTTACTTGAAAATAATGTTACCATATTTACTATTTTACATAATGTAAATAATTGCTTACCTAATGTAAATAAGTTATAAAATTTTAACTGGTTGGCTTATTTGTAGTTTCCAGGTGTAATTTTTATTTTTACTTACATAGTAGTACATATACTAATACCAATTTATATTTTTCCCTTAATTTATATTTATGTATTTGTAAATAAAAAATTCCTTCTATAACAAATTTCTATCTTCTTTAAAAATGTTAAAGCACTTATATTTGCATTTTACCCACCAATAGTATCCTCATATTCAACGGCATTAAAAATGTATGATACCTCTTTCATCTTCTCGTGTGCCTTCGTTGTTGTTGAGCTGCTTTTTTTCACAGGTTTCACCAAGAAGCCATCACAGCAACTATTTGAATTTAATTGCAATAACATCCACACAATTAATATTAATTTCATTTTAAAACTCAAATTATACATTATTATTGCATTTAAAGAAATTTGTATTCAAAAACCAAATTAATTCAATAAAAATGCACTTTTTAAAATAAGTACGCATTTAAAATAAATATTTAGCAAGATACACTATTTTGAAGTAATGAAATAAAGAAGTTCAATTAAAAACTGTTCATTTGTGTAAGAAGTTGACTCTAAAGAAGAAGTCTTGTAAAATTCGAAATCAAAAGTAACGGGAAAATTCTTGATATTAGATAGGGATGGAATGTTGTGACGTTTTTAGTGGGCCATCAAAATAGTACCTTTTTACACTCAGAGTAATAAAATTTGAATTAATAACTGCCGTATTTATAAAAAAATGAAAGTAGACTTGAAATATACTTTAAGAAAATTTTGTATGAAAATTTTGCCGAAAAGCACACTTCAAGTCTACTTTATTTTTAATAAATATTATAACATAAGTTATTTGAATATTACCTTAGTTCTACAGTTATACACAAAATATTCCATAGAATATCTGTTTTATAGATAATTAAAAAAAAACCTATTGCACAGAAAGTTTTCTGTGACATTTATGGCCTGTTTTTAACTTGATATTTAAATACGAAATTAGTTAATTTTTGCTTAAACTTAAGTTGTATTTAAATACGGTTTCAGTTTTTCAGCCTCAAATTAAGTTTGGTATTTAATTATGATAAAAGTATGGTAGCACTATTAAATGTCAAAAAAATATAAACAACTTCTTCATTTAACAGCTGATTTACTATTTAGTTTACAAATTGTTGTAAACTAAATGGACAAAAGTTGCATCATTCATATCCTCTTCATTTAAATTCATTGTTTTAGTTGATATTGATAATAATAAGCACAATGTTTTTATTAGCGGCGAGTTTATTTATTGAATATTTTTTATCAAAAAATAAAAAAAATTTAATGCGCAATTTTCATAATTTGCAGAATTGTTAAATGGACGTAGTCAGTGATTTAAGTTATATTTAAATATGATCTATAAAAATGAATTTGGTATTTAAACAGAACTTAAGTTTAAACACACTTTAATTTTTAAGTTAAAAACTGGCCATTAGCCACAAAATAAATGAACAAGATTATTGCGCCTTTCTTTTTGCAACATTCAAACGGATATTATTTAACATATTTCCTTATGTTTATTGGTTGCAAGCAATCCCACTATTCTTTTAATATAACGAAATAAACCAAAGCGAATGACTAACATATTATTCTTTTGTTGTGTTTGTACTGCGATACTTTTGTGAAATTATTAATTAGTAACATAAAAGTACGATAGTATCAACTTACCCATCCCTGCGTGAAATAATTGAGAGAAAGAGAGTAACAAATAAATGACGCAATTATTGGTATAATCAAATTACCAGCGTTGTCAACTTAGAAATTTCAAAAACGCACCAAAATGCGCATCATTTACAAAAAAAAACGCACCAAGTTTAGAATTTTGTTTTTGTTTCAAATATTTATTGAATTAATTTGAAATTTTTTAATATCATAAATTCTATAAAAAACTTTTTATCAACGATTATTAGTAAAAGTAATAATAGTAAAAAGCCTTCTTTTAATAAATGAGCTAATAAAGATAAAATAAGCATTTAACCACTCAAAATTTAACTCACAATAAGATATTCGGAACTAAAGTACTAATTGGTTAATTTCAGTACATATTTGATACTTTTTTTTATATATTTTTGTTTTCTAGTTAAAGTAATACTATTTGATGTTTTCCAATAAAATTTGTTAGGATTCCACTGGTACTCTAACCCTGGTTGTTCGTGTACAGTTCAGTAGACCAAACCATCAGGCTATACAAGAATTTTTATTTACATGTTTAAAATGTTAATATGATTTTCAAACAAAGATTTTTGAAGAATTTGATTTCATTTATCATACATTCGTATTTATAATAATTTTTTTCATCGTAAAGATTTCATGAGTTATGAACTATTAAAAAACTGCAATTAAGAATTAGTAAAAATAAAGATTTCATCACATTTTCGAAAAAATTAAAAAACGCAGTGTTGAATGAAATGATACTCAAACAGGTGTATTTTATTGTAGAAAGATTTTTTCTCACGCTGAAACAAAAAGTTGTGTTGAATTTGCTTTGGTGCCACCAAAAATTAAAAAACGCACCAAAATTTAAAAAAAGAAAGAATTTTTTGCACCAAAAATTTAAAAAAGCACCAAAAATGGTTGTTGACAACGCTGCAAATTACACTCAATGACAGTGGCGGGTAAGTGAAATAAGGACAGTCTGTAAGTTAGTTTATTATTATGATGTTCGAAACAATTATGTACATATTATGGTTTTGAAAATCATTCATCAACCAAGTTCAAACTTACATTACAAAGTAATGAGTTCAAATATTAATATAAAATGTGTATATGTTTTACATGATATACCCAATCAATAGTGAAACTATAGGTAAACATTTAAGTTTTGTTTAGTTTAAAAATGGCATCAATAATTAATTAGTACAAATCAAAAAAATCATATTTAAATATTTATTTAATAGGTATTTAGAAGTAATAAATATTTATTTTCATAATATAGAAATTAAAATATGTATTTATTAATTAAAACAATATCAGTTAGCTGAGATATTTGATTAACAATTATATTTTTTACTAAATATAAACTATGGATAATAAACAATGTAAAAATTAAAATTTCTTTACAATTATCAATTATTTAAGTGAATAACTTAAAAATGCGGAATATTTTCAAATGTTTAGCTTTTATTTTGTAACATTTGTACAATATAAGTTTATTCAAAGCTATGGCAGACAACTTTTTACCCATCTTTCTGGCAACATTCTGTGGAGTCTGTGCTCATCTTTAGAGGCTAAGAATGAATCAAGCCAATTTCGGATATGTTGTTATGAAATTAAGCGTTTCCCATAGAGAGCATTCTGCATCGATCGAATTAAGAAGGAAAAATTATTTTACAGCTTTAAAATTAGAGCATAACATTTGTTATGATATGTTTAGTAAATGTTGTCAAGCAGTCAACAATTTAATAAATTGGTCAACAAATCTATAGGGTGCTGCTACTAGAGCCATAAATATATGTATATTTACGGTCGTCGGTAAGTTAAAAACGATATGGTTTCGAAATAAAAAGATTGAAGAGGTTGGTATTCTTGTATATACTGATGATATTATTGACCACCATGAATATTGGCTCATACACAAATGGCTTTCCAATCAGCCCAAGCATTTTTCCAACAAGATGCATCTTTTTCTGGAATACTTATGGAGTTAAGTTCTCTTGCTTAGGTCCTTTCACCGCTCTCTATCACCCTTACCAAATCCCATAGCTAATCCAGGGGTATACTCAATCACCCCTATCGTGAATAAAAATTCCACATGAAATTTGTTCCCTTTTATTTTTTTAACATTGAATTTAAATAGGAAAAATGTGAAAAGGGAACAAATTCCATGTGGAATTTTTATTCACGATAGGGGTGAATATATTTATAGATTTAACTGAAATGTACAGCTTATTAATCTTCCAATACATGTTCGGGAAAAAATATTGATCGATAGACAACAGATAAAAAAGCCAACATCAACAACAAACAATTGAGAAACAACAAATTTGAAACTATTTTCTAAACACATACATTCCATAATTTTTAATGAATAAGACAGAGCATGGTGTAACTATACAAGGTGAGGCAGACATAAGATATACCTTATTTTAAGTCTTTAGTATTTGTTCATGGTATTTAAAATCAAATTTTTTAAGTTTTTATTTTTATGTTTTTTTTTATAAATTTTATTGTAAAAACTGAAGTTTTTTTTTATTTATATATTTTAATCATCTCATGGTGTAATTATACATGGTGAGTGCAAATCGGCAACAAATACAACACAATACAGAAACAACAGGCATTTTGTTTGTGTAAAATAATGTACTACTGTCAAAAACACTTGAAAATGTATTACTTTTGACATAAGTAAATTGTAAACAAAGTCAGTCAACTGTGCTACTTACTGCACTCAGGCGGTTATTTTTCTTATCCCACAAAGCTGAGAAAAAACTTCACTTATTAAAATTGTTCCACATTCATCTATATATGTATGTATATAAAATTGAATGTGTGTTTATTTGTTTGTGTGTACCTTATAGGAGACCAAACCTCTGGACCGATATTTCTGAAATGTTCACAGCATTTAACTGGGACTCTGGTATGATTAATAGGGTACTTTTTTTTGACCACGCCCACTTTTAAAATATTGTAATTGGAGACCAAAAAAATACAACAAAAAAGTAAATACAAATATTAAAAATAATAAATCTTAAACAATAAAACACTTACAAACTTTAATCAAACAAAACAATGAAAATATAAACAGCTGTTGACGCAATTCATTTATATTTCAGTGGTGCCACCTTAGGCGTAGCGTTTTATTTATGAAACGTGAAAATCATATGTAAATGCATATGTACAAGCAAGTCTGGAATGCTAATAAATTTTTATTAATATAAAATATAATATTATTAATACATTTAACAACTTCTCATACATAAATGATCATAACATTTTAATTTTGTATTTTACTTTTTATTTTACAAATAATATTTTCTAAGCTCTAATTTGCTTTGCACATTTAGTTATATGGTCAACACTGTTTTTGTTTTGTAGCCAAGAAAAATAGAAATTAGTTTAAGAGAAAAGTTTTTGTTCAGACTAGTAGTTCGAGAATTTTAAAGAATACTATTGTAACGTTGGAACAATTGGTAAAGTTTAATTTGATAGCGACTAAAAAATCAGCATGGACAACAACCTGCAGTCGTGTTACCTGCTGTCGTCAATATAATCAGGTTCATATAAACGTGTGTATTTTAGTTTTGGCATATTGTAGTTGGTAGCCTCTTGTCTCGAATGTGTGCTTAAGTACAGAACCAGTTTTCTTGCAATAAGAGTCAACCACCAGCTCGGCTCGGCAACAAGCTGTCACTCTGTACATATCCTAAAATGTATTCAAAAAAAAAGTAATTACCTACCATGTTTGCTAATCTGAACCAACCTTTATTAAGTAACAGTAAAACCAACAACCATTAAAGACATGTTGGCCACTCAATTTCGTTGGCATTAATTTAACTAAGAATACTGTCTTACCGGCAATTTGTAAATGCACTACTAGTATATTTGCCGATACAACCGCGCCCATAATTGTAAGGTCGGTATTGCAGTTCACCTAAAATATCTACTTTTTGTGGTGAATATAAATTTTTCACCACACATTTTTATATTCACAACTTTGGTGAATATGAGTATGAACGCACCACATCCGATGGAAGAAACTGTGCAACTAACTACAAGGTGAGTGCAAATCGACAACAAAAATACAACACAAAACAGAAATACCAGGATTCTTTTGTTTGTGTAAAATTTACTACTGTCAAAAATAATTGAAAAAATTACTTTTGACATAAGTAAATTCTAAACAAAGTCAGTCTCGTAAAAAATCTCATTTATGAAATTAGGGCAAAATTCCAACAAATTTTATAAGTTAGAAAAAAATTCGACATTTAGCGTAAAAAATGTTTATTTTTGCAAGCCAGAAAATACTTTGATTCACAGTCTTTAATGACAAAGGCTTTATTCGCAATGCTTAGTTTGTTTGCCATGAGAATACCTAGTTAAACAAACAATAGTTAGTATTTTAGTTTACCAATGGTAACTGACCGAGAATTCGGCCATAAATAAATGTAATAAAAGAATTTGAAGATGATGTTAATTAAAGAAGTTGATGAACTGGAAAATTCTTTAAAAATTTAAGTAATTTATACCAGTGGAAAATTTAGATCAATTTTGGATCGAGGTGCATCAATTCAAGAATTCGGTTAATGAGAATCCTTTTCAAAAATTGTCATATAAAATATGGCTTACAAAGTTGTAGCGCATGCTGTTCAAGTTACAAACAATTTACCAGCAAATGTGGTCGTAAAAATAAATTCAATTGAAACATATAAAAGATCAAAATATTATATAAAAACAAACATATGCCAGAAACAGCGTTGTCAGTTTAGGGGATTTATCCCCAAATTGGGATAAAAATTTCCTCTTGGGGATCCAAAATTTATTAAAAAAATATATTTTTTACTGTTTAAAATGGCTGCAAATACTAATTGTATTAAAAGAATAATGTTTCTTGGGAACGTGAAGATTGACAAAAGGTTTGAAATTACATGAGTATGTATGTAACGCTTGCGTTGTCAGAAAAAACGTATAAATGAAGTTGCATCCACAACAACAAAGGTGAGTATATAATTCGGCATAGGCGAATATAGACTCTTTACTTGTTTTTTTACTCTAAAAAGGTTCTATTAATTTTATGTTGTTAGGATCTAAAAACTCCTTTCTTGCTTTCTTTATTTGTTAACTAATTCAGCACCACATTGTAAAACTGTAAAATATTGTAAAAAACTGCCTAATTTAAGGATGGCAAATTTTCAATGACCTTGAACAATTTCGAATAACGGTATATTTGTGGTGAATTTCTTATTTGTTAGCTAATTCAGCAACCACCCCGTAAACTGTAAACGGCACGTCCATTGCCTGCTTTTAGGATGACAAAGTTCAATTACCTTGAAAATGTTCGAATAACGGTATTTGTGGTGAATTTATAAAAACTCACCACTATTTTATACTCATCACGATTCTTTATACTCACCACGATTTTTCACCACCTTTTTAAATTCACCACATATCACAGAAAAAAATTTCTGTGCAGGTCGGTCGACTTTTTTCCTTCCCCCCTCCCCCTCATCGCCATCAGTCCGACCGGCCCACTCTTTTTAAAATTTCTCCGTAAGTCTCTCCCTTCATCGCAATCGTCGTCGTCGTCGACCTTTTTGTGCGTTGTTGCCGGTTTTGGGTTATTATGCGAACTTTTTTAGAAAAAAGAAATGGCAATTTTTGTGGTTCTATTTTTAGACAAAAAAGCATGTAACATCAAAAACCCGTAATTGAAAAAATTGATGGCGCTATCTATGTTGTGTTTTTTTTAGCTCTTTTTTTTTTGACTGCTCGGTCGGCACGTTTTGCCATTGAACAACAAATAGTTGGCATCTCTGTCTATTTTTTAATTCTTCCATTCCACTGACATTCTCCAGAGTATCAGCGCACACGAGAGAATTTCCATGATTTAGTTGAGAAACGACTTTTGTGCAAGTTAAACGCGCAAACGGATAAAAAAGTATGTGGTTAGTTGTTGTTGTATGAAGAATAAAAAAACAGCAAAAGGCAAAAAATATTTTGTGTTTTTTTTGCTTGTAATAATTAATAAATTCCAATTGTTTGTTTTAAAAACAAAAAACTAACAACTAAATAAATAAAAAAGTAATTTAAATAAATTTGCAATTTTAATTCTTTTGAATAAGGAAAAGTGTTTTTTGTTATTATTTTGTGTGAGTGAGGGGAGAGAAAGGAATTTTATAATACACAAAATATTAAAGTCGTCAACGTTGTGTCGTCTCGTCAGCCAGAAAAAAAGGCTGCGCAGGCGAAGTTATTAAAAACAAACAAGAATACCTACAAACGAACAAAATATCAAAAAGTATATTTGGCAAAGTTGAAATAAAAAAAAACTTGTGAGAGGTTCGTTTAATTAAGTTTAAAGCGCAGAGCGCGTGTGTTAGAAAGAGAAAGATGACAAGTGTTTTGCGACCAAAAAATGCTTAAAGAAGAAAATTAAGATGAAATAAAAAATAATTAAACAAAAAAAAGTTAGTAAGTTTTAGTTAATAACCGCAACTCGTTTGAAAATCACAAAGTATATATGTAGTTTGTGTTGAAAATAAAACAAGAAGAAAAATAAAAAACAATTGAAGGAAATTTTGTGGCAACAAAAAATATCAAAAAAAAGAAAAAAAAATTAAGAAAGTATAGAGTAGAATTTAAAAGAATAGAAAAAAGTCAAAAGAGAAGGAAGAAGTTAAATAAATCAAGCAAAATTATTTATTCATTTATCTATATTGTTGCTTAAAAAGTCTAATTTCAACCAACAGAAGAGTGGTTAGAAAAATTAACTAATTTAACAAAAGTTCAAAGTGTAGCAAAGTGTGAGTGAGTGGTTATTAAATTGAAAATGTATGTGTAATAAAAAGAGAAGAAAATCAAACAAAGAATTGTAAAAACATCAAAAGTCCAATAAACCACCATCAAACAAAAAATTATTACGCGAAAAGGTTTTATTTGTCACTCGGTGTGTGTAAAAAAATGTATACAAAAAAAACAACAATAAAAAATAATTTATTGTTTTGTTACTAACTAACTGCTTCATTATTGTTTGAACGAGAAGTCTACAAAATTCAAAAACAAAAGGTATTGTTGTATTTATTTTTTTCTATTTATCTTGTTTGTTTTGTTTGAATATTTATCATTAATAAATATAAAATAAATAATCAGGTAAACTATTATGTGCTTTTATATCCTACACCACCATAGTGGGGAGGGTATATTGTAACGTCCATAAATATTGGTCCAACACCGACATTAAAGTATACCGTTTGATTGACTCAGTCAGAATCACTTCCTGATTCGATTTAACGATGTCCGTACGTACGTCTGTCCATCTGGTTGGCTGGTTGTCCATGTAAAGCTTGTGCGCAGAGTACAGGTCGCAACTTTGAAGACATTTTGATAAAATTTATTACATAATATTTTTTCGAGCCAAGGACGGGCGGGATTGAAACTGGTGGAAATCGGTTCATTATTTCACCTGCACTCCCGAAATAGGGGTTTAACGAACATAAATGTATGAATTATGCAAGTATAGAAACAAGTTTCACCACAAATGAGTGATAAATGAAGACAAATCACGTCTACAAATTTTATGCAGATCGGTCAATAATTGGTCATAGCGCCCATATAAGGCCCACTTCCGAAAATCACCTTAACGACCATAAATCTCTTAAAAATGTTGGTAGGTATCCAAATAAATTTCAACACAAATAAGTTTCATTTATGTATGTGGGTAGGTACCTATATAGAAATGCAGAAACCTAAGTTTATACTGATTGGTCGGTTCATATTTAATCGAAACCCTCATATAAGACACTCTCCGTGATTTACTTTAACCGCTTTATTTATTTTATTCCTTTAAAAGTATTTAGCTATATCGAAATTAATTTTAACACACATAATAGGTATTTTATTCACAGAAGTCATGACACTAAATTTTTGGATGATCGGTCCATAATATTGAATGGTATGAAATGTTAATAATCTATTTTCGGTTATTCGATCAACCATTTTCAACTCGATTTTTATAATCGATTAATCGAACATAAAAGTCGATTTTTTTTTGATCGATTGCGATTTTTTGTTTTTTTTTTTTTAAATTTTTCAAAAATGTTTACAACTTGTTTTTGTTGAAAAAAATAAAACATGCAAATTTATTCAATTGTTTTATTTAAAAAAAGCGCACTTAAAAAAATATGTTTTACATACATACCTATTTCTGTTTAATAAATTTTATTTTTTAAATCTTATGAGATTTTTTCAGATGCGCTGATAAGGTAGTTGTGCTGCCACAAAAAGCTAACTCCTTCTTGCCTCTTTCCATTATATATATTTTTAAAATATTGCCGTGGCTTGACGTGGCTTGGTGACATTTGTTTCACTTTTAACTAACAGGCATGTGATCAAAATCGAAAACAAAACAGTTTTGGAAATACATTTTAATGCATTTATAATCTAATTTTTAAAAGTTTTGTTTTAAGATTCTCTTTAGTAGCATAATATCTTTATATTTAATGTGATAAAAGTTTTTCAATACAGAAATATTACGAAAAAATTGACTTCTAAAACTCTTTCGTCTTCGTTTTCGATTTCCATCACATGCCTGTAAATTTTACTTTTATTTTTTTGCACACCGACTTCCTGTGCAGCCCGCGCTTTTAGTTTTACAGGTTGATTTTTCGATTCATCGACACCAAAAGTCGATTTCAGTATAAAATTGGTAGTGTAAAATCGACCACAAAATAATCGATTTCTGAAGGCAATAATCGATTAACGACCATAATCGTAGTCGATTTACCATTCACTAGTCCATAATAGGTCATATCTCCCATATAGCGCCCATTTCTTACTTGCATTAAATTAAAAAAAGTAAAAATGTTTTTAGAAAAATATCAGTTTTTGAACAGTTGTTGTTAACTAACATTGTGTTGTGTGAGTAGTGTTTCTTGAAATGTAATCATTTTTTATTGGAATAATTTGTTGGGAATTAATTGTTTCTGTTTTAAATATTTTTTTTTAGTTATGTACTTCATATAGAAATGTTAATTTTATGATTCATCCATTAGGACTTTTTTATGCATAATATAATAATTCTGAAACAATCAATATTGCAATATTTTTTGTCATACTCACTCCTAAATTTAAAAAATTATTAATTATACCTATATAAAATAATAAATTGATTTTATATATGCATATGTATGTATGTACCTCTGTACATACGAGTATTTACTTGTTTTGGAAATTTAAATATATTTTCTTAAATTCCGTTGAACTATTGTTAATATGTATCTCAAAATTTACAATTCATTTTACATGTTGTTCAATTTGTGCCGAATTGGTAGTACGCCAGGGATGAAAAATAACTTTTTGGATTTTGTACTAATTAGGTATGTATATAAAAAAAAAATTGTACATTTTAGGCCTCCAGGGACGGTACCATTTTTAATATTTGTTAAATACCATTAACCACAAAACATTTTAACTAAAATTCAAGAAAACATAACTTAATGAAAAATTATTGATTCATTTCGACTTTTTATGCAAAATTTAATAATCCTGGAATAATATTGCAATATTTTTTTTTGACATAAATCGGTTTTAATGACATTTTTTTTAAATTACTTCCAAATTTGTATCGGCTACGCCCATTTTCGAGTAGGCGGGGCTGCAAAGTTTGTAAAATGTTTAGCTATACCTATATATCTATCTTGAAAACGTCATTTCTCTTTTAGGTGATATTAATATCAAATACAGGTACATATTTTAATTTATATATTTTTTTATACTTTAAAGACATTTTTAAAGAATGATATTTAACATAACCTACTTACATATATAGAGCATCAATTATTTTTTCAAAAAATTTATTTCTCAGAATAAACCCATTGTCAGTTCATATTTTATAATCATAATATACATACATATATAATAGGAAAGGTATTTTTAATCACCCCTATCGTGAATAAAAATTCCACATGAAATTTGTTCTCTTTTATTTTTTTAACATTGAATTTGAATATGAAAATGTGAAAAGGGAACAAATTTCATGTGGAATTTTTATTCACGATAGGGGTGAATATCTTTAATTTAATTTATAATACATATAAATTATCAGACACCCAGACACTTTGAAGACCCGGTCACCACAAACATTTTTTATATTATGTACTTTATTACTTCTAAAAGCCCTATTTGGCATTTGTTTTGAGCAACGTCAAAATCGTCTTGTTACATTTTTTCTGTCATACCCACTCCTACACTTTATTAAAAATTATTAATTATATAAAATATCAATCGATTTTATATTATTTACTTCTTTTGAAAATTTAAATAACTTTTCTTAAATTCCCTTGAACTATGTAGGTAATTACTTAAAGTATCTCAAAGTTTCCAATTCATATTAATAAATTTGTGCCGAATTTGTTTGTAATACCCTTTAAGTATTACTTTATTTTATCTATAGCTACCTACTACTTGTTTAGCTAATGCTATTTTTAAGCTTAACTTAACTTAACTTTTCTAGGCGTTGCAGCACACAAGGTCAATAGAATGCATAAAAACTTTTAATGTCCATTTTAGACTTATAAAAAATGACCTGTATTGATACCATTGATTGATAGCAAACATCAACGCCGCCTATTCCACATCCTGAGATGATCTTTGTTTCTTTTATTGCCAACCAGATCTTAAATAAAAAAAAAATAGTTAGTAAATGTTGATTAAAACTCTGATTTCTGAAATAAAACACTATTGTAAAATTTTAAATATGCTAATCCCTAAACAATGCATGCATTCTGTAAATTTAATACTTTTTTGTTTTAAAGTAAACCAACTGGCTATTTAACAAACTGACTTAAAAACCTTAAAAATATTCGATTATGGAATATTTTCCCAATATATAAAAAACAAAGAATTATTGTACATTTTATTATAAATCAATGGCATTAACTGAAATGTTCGGCTAAATGTAGATAGACAGGTAACATTTAATGTTGGCCTGTTTATCTACATTGTCTATCCTGTCTATCTACATTGAATGGAAAGTAACCCTTATTTGTTACAATTGACTGGTTGGCTTATGTCGATTTCTACATATAAGACTTTTAAAACGGATTTGTAAGCATTAATTTTCTTCTTCTCACAAAGTTTGAGTATTGTTCTCTTGTTAGTATAGAGGTCCTTTAAAGGCCTGGAATACAACTGTTAATATTTGCTTCGAAAACAACAGCTCAACTTGCAGAACAGTCGATATGTGTGGCTCGTGAAGTAGAACGTTTAAAGGCCTCCACTAGAACTGTTTGTCAAAACACTTTCATCGAAGAGATTTTACAATTTGATTTGCAGAACAGTCTCAAGATGAGGATCTTAAGGAGCCACAACAATCATTTAAATATACATATATTCCAAAATCAATTCTTCTCTGTCTAAGATAATACGCCAATACCTGCCTGTGGAGAGTATCAATCATTTATTTCTTCCTATGGCTGAAAAATTATTTACGAATATATTTTAAGTTGGAAAATATCCTCCGAATTTCTGACTGTATATTATACAAAGTTGTTGGCAGTTTTTAGTCTCTTAATTATTTAATTAATTATTCGTTGAATTTATTTTTACTTAATTTAAATAAAATTGTATCTTTATCACTGGCTACATATGAATGAAGTGGCCGTTTCCATGTGATTGCCAATTTTTCTTCTTACGATTCTATTCCACTTTAGTATATGAAGAAATTTCGGGTCACGGTATATACATATCAGAATGATCTCAAAATCCTTCTGGAATGTAATAGAAAGACCATCCCAATTTTCACAAAAAAGGAGTTATTTCTATAAGATGTTTCTTCCTTCGATTATTTTCAACTTTAAAACAATAATTAAAAAAAGGTATTAAGAATCACTGAAGTTATCTGAATGATCTCGTGATTTTACTGCGATGTAATCGAAAGAACCAGCCTAATTTCAATATAAACAAAGTTAGTTCGAATTGTTGTGTTTCATTGAAACTATACAAAACTTATTCATGTATGGGAAAATTGGCCGCTGCACGGACAAGAGCTCGTTTCAACGACTCAATATTTGGATGTCGCGAAGAGCAAGGAATACCCTCTAAAACGGACCACAACTTGTAAACCAATGGATTGAGGTCTGGACTAGCAGCTGGCCAATTCTCCGTTGATATGAAGTGAAGAACGTTGTTTTTGAAACAACTAATTTGTGTTTGCTTTGTGAGCTGGAGAAGAGATTTGCTGGAAAGTGTATGATTTTTTGGCCAATATTGATTGGTTGAGAGGCTTCACAATGGGTTCCAAGACGGTCAAATGATGGAATATAGCCGTTGTTTTTACTCCTTTTTCGTAAAAATGGTGCTTGGTAACGCTATCGAAGCTCACTTTTCACCATACCATTACAGATGCGAGATGACAAAATTGCGAGTGATTCCAAGCGGTCGCAACGTCCTAAAGATATCGTATTTTTCCATGTTGCATTTTAGTAGACCAACTAGAAAAACACGAAATTCGATGTCGCCCGTCCCATTCCTTGATTTTAAACAGTTATTGTCAAAAACTTTTCACTTAGCAATTGAAAATAAATGCCAACTGTCAAATCGCAATCAATTTTAAATAAAGGGACCCAGTGTTGCATTCGTAATAAGTGTGTTCAGTTGTGTACCAGTATTTTTGACTTGACTAGGTACATTCATATGTGGTTTCAGTTTTGGTCTAATTAATTTTTAATGTTTCTCCAAGATGCGTACAAAATATTCCGTTAATCTAGGACTCAGTGTATCACACTGTTCTCCCCCGTATGTCACAATGTTGCCTATCTTTTCTCTTTAACCTGTGGTTGTGGTGGCAAGTGTGAGTGAGTATGCATGTTTTAATCGCATATGTATCTGTGTAAATATTTCATTTTAAAGGTAAAGAATACGTTAATTTTATTATAATTCAAAACGGCGGGATGTGGTTTTGAAAAAAAGGAAAAATCAACAAAAAACACAATAAAATTAAGCCTGAATTCAAACAATAATAAAAAGCACTAATAAAAAGGGTGCGTCCCTGAGAATGAGTGTGTGTTAGAGTTAAAGCAAGTCTAGGTGTAGATCATTTTATTAACGATTTTTTAGTTTGTTGATGTTTTCCATAGTTTTTTATTCTTATTATTTTTTGTGTGTTTTGTATGAGCAAGTAGAGGTGTAGTTTTCTCCTACTACCACTACCAATAAGAAATTAATACTTGCTGTATGCATACTTGCTCACCTTCATTTCTTATCTAGAATTCTGTTTATTTGTTATTGTTGTTGCTGTTGTTTTCAGTTTTTCAAAGCGCGTATTAGACGTAAGAGCAGTGGATGGATGTCAGTGTTGAGCAAAACAAAAAGTGGAAAAATACTCCACTCACTCATACATATCTATTGACTCTTTTTAGAATAGTCACAATACGTTGTATACATATTTTTATTTACCTGTTTTTCATATCCAATTTGTTTTTTTAAAACTTCCAGTAAGTAGGTATGAATAATAAAATAGTATTTTAGCTGATCTCATGGAAGATCGGAATGTTACAGTGCTGTGGAAATAAATAGCAAAAGTTCTTGTAGAGAAATAGCTGGGTTATTCAGAAGATTAGGTGTGATTATTAAAATAGTATTATAGTTAATCTCTTTGATGATCATCAAGTTACTGTAAGGTGGAAAGAAATTACAAACGTTTCTGTGGGTTATTTGGAAGTCAATTTTTTTATATTTTTGGACTGAAAAATATTTCTCAATCGTATAAAAACTATTAACTTAAATTGTGAATACACCGATGTAGTAGACGGCCATCAATAATCAATTGTAATAAATTGCATTGTCTGTCTTTCGACCTATGTGATTAAAAATTAACTTAAACCCCTTTCCAATAGATGTTAGAAATGTGGACTTATTGAAAATAATGTTTTACCGAAATGAAAAACATGCCGTCCGTCCAATAATGCCTAAAATCGGCCCGTTCGATGTTGGCAGCATCCAACTAGCATGAGGCTTGAGCGTCTGCATTCAAGAAGATCGAAACCTTATTTCGGCCAACAGTTAGTTTACTGGATTCAAACATGATTACCGACTTAAATTAACCCAGAAAAAGAAAGATAAACAAATGATGATCATCGACACAAAAGTGTTTACTGCTGTAATTCAAGACTTTTACGGACAGGAGGCAACGTCTTGTAAAAATGACCGCGACAATATCATCAAATTGACTTAAAAAGAACATTGAGTCCAGGCTCATTTTTTGAAGAAATGTGAAGCCTACAGATCAGAATTCGCATTAAACTGTGGTATGTTTTATGCATTTGCTATTCGACAGGAAACTATAAACTGCAGTTGCAACAAAGCTATCAAACTGAAAATGTCGAAATTTTTTAAATTAAAACCAAAAGCAAATGAATAATGAAAAGCATAAATGCCTTTACATATACATATTTATATTTTTAAAAATTTTCTTTCCACGATGAACTCATACTTGTAGCCTAGACAAGAAGATATGTTAGTAAATTTTAGAGATTCTTGATTTTGGCCGGCACAAGGAGAATATGATGCAATTGAGAATTTATTATAGTGAAAGTTACCCAGTTGGCCCTATCTAAAAGAACAGCTAATTCTTAACGCCATTTCGGAAAAGTTTCCAGAGAATTGAGTAAAACTTAAACAATGCATGCATACATTCCACGATGAATCATCAACGATTGGACATCAGCAATAATCTCGTTCATCTTTATGATGATCAAATGGATGGTATCTTAATTTATTAGACGACGGATATAGTGTAAGTTTAGACTGTATTGTCTAATGTTTAAAGAATACAAATTTCAAAACTTTGCCTCACCTTGTTATCATAAAGAGTTTTATTAACCCCTTAACTTTAGACTATCATGATCATATTTAAAAGAAAACATTCGTTGGAATATTGTTAATTATTATTATACAAGAACGGTCTAATTCATAAAAAATTAAAGTAGACTTCAAATGTACTTTAAAAAAATTTTGTATGAAAATTTTGTCTAAAAGCACACTTCAAACCCACTTTATTTTTTATGAATACGCCAGTAAGAGTTTAGAAAACCCAACATCTCTGTCGCTTATATTTGGTGTTCATATTGTCATAGAAAAATATCTTTATAAAATACCATATTCACTTTCCCATCTTGATGTCAATCAACTTCGCGCGCAGACAACCTTTAAAACACTGGTCTAATACCTCTAAATACACTGTATTCGTTTGACTTTAAATTACACTAATTCAATTGTTAGCGATAGACTATAAACTGTCACTCTGTCAGCTGTAGATCTCATAATTTTTAGAATCTCTGGAGAGGCAAATATTGATCCGAATTTAAAAGACTTGACAACAAGTTTGATGATGGTAATTATGTTATGTATTTATGTAGCAAAATAAGAGATTCAATTTTAAAAGTGTTAAAAGATTTATAAAAAAAAACATGAATGTCCTAGCCGAAAGTAAAACTTTGTAAGGGGCCTCTGACACAATGGGCCCATTATAATCTGTTCAAGATTGATCCTTACGATAATTTTGTACATATTTTAATAACGGCTCCGCCATCTAACGTTTTTTTTTTTTAACTAGTGCTTATTTCGTGAATGGTAACACTTAGCGCATGTCTAAATTGACAGATAATTAGTTTTATCCATCCGCTGAACGAATGTGGTTGTGTATACGCTTGAACAACGCTGGGAAATATTGCGACATTACCTTGAAAATCATGGTAATGTTGCAGAATGTGTGCGAAAATTGCGTACGGATTTTGGAAGAAGAGAATCACCGTCAGCTCCGTATGTTCGTTATCTTGTGAAAAAAGTGAAAGAAACTGGCATCCTCATTGATAAACCAAAGCGTGAAAAGCCAAAAACAGTGCGTACACCCGAGAATATTGCTGCTGTGGCAGAAAGTGTGCGTGAAGGCACAGAAATCCCGCACGCATACATTGATGCACCCAAAACGAGACACTGTTTGGTGCGGATTTTGGTCCAGAGGCATAATTGGGCAAGGAGTGGCCGTTGCAGTCAATGGCGATCGTTATCGGGCCATGTTGAACGAATTTTTGTTCACAAAAATTGAAGAGGAGGATATTGGCAATATTTGGTCTCAACAGGACGGCGCTACGTGCCACACAGCCGAAGCTACACACGATGTTTTACGCCCTTTTTTGAAGAACGCATTATCAGTCGCAGAGCTGATGTCGTTTGGCCACATCGGAGCGGCGATTTGACACCGTTGGACTATTATTTGTGGGGTGCCGTCAAATATAAGTGTTACGCCGACAAGCCAGAGACAATTGACGCTTTAAAGGAGAATATTCCTGAAACCATTGGTGAAATACAGCTGCACACAATCGATAATGTACTTAAAAATTGGACCGATCGTGTAGGCTACTGCATGGCCAGCCGAGGCAGCCATTTGAACGAAATTATTTTCCATTATTAACCGGAAGGATTGTACTTTCAAATAAAAAAAGAAATTTGAGAAAATATTCGGTAGTTTTTTTTTATAGCATTTTCAAAAAAAAAAAAAAGTTATTTGTCGGACCCTTTATATGTATGACAAATGCTTAAATTTTCATCAGTTTCATTTTTTTTACCTCTTCTGTAGTTTTATTAAGATTTGTTTTTTTTTTTTTTTTTTGTTTTTATCCGCCCCACAAAAATGTTTAACTCCACATTTGTATGCTGGCTTCAACATGAAAAAGGGTTTTAACGTATTTTTTGTTGAGCTATTCAAAAAAAACGAAAACGAAAAGAAAAAACGTTAATAAGCAGCATAATAAGAAAGACGAACAAATGGAAGAGTATCAAAGAAGAATTGTAGGAAAATTTCTATTTCTGGTTAAAATAGTGTTGTTGTGGTCTTTTTTTTTACTTTTTTCTTAATTCGGTTTGGTTGGTGTCTAAGTGCCTGTGTGCAAAGCGGTCGTTCCTACTTGCGCGGTCTTTAATAGTGTGTCATAATATCAAAACATGCGCTACCACCTTTCCTTTCAGGTTTTTGTTCTTGCTGTTGTTGTTGCTGTTGCTGGTTCTTGGTACCGATTGCTTAATCATGTAAAGTTTGTTGTTTTGTTGTTAGTGTTGTTGCTGGTGTTGTGGTTGTTACTCTTTTCCTTAAGTTTTTCTTGCCAAAGCTTTGCCGCTACTTTATGCTGCTGGTTTTTGTTTGTTAAATTTTGTATTTCAAGTTTTTTTTTTTTTTTTTGTTTTATTTTGGTCTTGTTATTGTTGCTGCTTTTTAACTATTTCTCGGTGTAATGAATACCAGTGCTTTTTTATATGTATTTTTGTTTTTGCTTGACTCTTCGCCTCTGTTCTGTTCTTTTACTGCCAGTGTGAGTACATTCTCTGCTGTTACCACCGGTCATTGTACTTCATTCTTAATTTCTGAATATTTGATTTCATGTGGCTAAATTGTGTGTGTAGCATTCATTTATTTTTCTTATGGCCGAATTTTCGGTCATTAGTTAACCATTGGTAAACTAAAATACATTTGTTTAACTATTGTTTAACTATTACTTGTTATTCTCATGGCAAACTAAGCATTGCGAATAAAGAATCATTAGTTAAGCATTTGCCATTAGCTAACTAAAGACTGTGAATTTAGCCATTAATGTTTTTTTCTTGTTGTTTGTTACAAGATTTTTTTTTTTTGCAATTTTTGTTTTATTTTTTAACTATTCTTTTTTTGTAAGTTTTACTATTTATTTTGCCATTTATTTTTTCAGGTGATTTCTCTAGTGCTAAAACACAACAAACAAAATAATGATGTTGCTTTTTTTGTTGGAGTTTAATGGCTTCAACTCACTGTCAGTGGTGGTTTTTGCAATATTAAAATAAAATAAAAAAACCTTTTTGACTTTACATTTTTGTTTTTGTTTGCTCTGCCTGCCTTGTTTAGTTTTATTTCAACATTTTTAAGTTCAACTTGTTTGTATTGACGGTTGGACTTTGTCTGATGACTCAAATTGAAAATATGTATTTTCAGCTGAATTATGAAAAAAATATATCTACCTATGTAAAGTAGAATTTTCTAGAATATACATACATAGGTACATCCCAGCAAGCCATATGAGTCCGAAAAGAGTCTTTTCTGACACCTTTTTCGGAGCGATAACGCTCTTTATGAGCCCAACAAACAATCATAATTGCTCCGAAAAGCTTTAGAAAAGAGGGTCATTACATTCGAAAATGGTCCGTCAGAAAGAGCTTTTATATAATGTCAGAAAAGAGTATTTGATGAGGGGTTTTTGGGCTCTGAGAGCTCTTAGATAATGTCAGATAAGAGTCTTTTATGAGGTTTTTTTGGGCTTTGTGTAATCTTGTATTTGTTATTCTTGCGTGGTACAGCTATGTTTTTGTTTTGTTGTTCAAAGCACAAATAACAGGACAACAACGCTTTGGTACACACATAAATAAGTGGAATTTATGAGTCATACTGCGTGCCGACTCAGGACAGTAACAAGCAAATTTTTCTTTCGCTCCGAAAATGCTCCTTAGTTGGACTCTTTTCTGACTCCTTTTTCGGAGCGCTCCTAGAATGGTATGCTGGGATATAGTGTGTATGTACATACTAAATACTATAAAATTTTCTATTGCAGAAAATACTGTTTGTTATACAGGAAATGCTTTTATATTCAAAAGCTTTCGATAGAAAAAAAATTCTACATAAAATAAAAAAGCCTCGAAGCCTCGAGTTCGAAAATTTTTTTTTATAATAGACTCGCGGCAACGTGAACTATTAAAAACCGAACGTGTTCACGTTTTCAAAGTTGTTCATGTATACGAAGGTGTAAGTAATTCTTTAAATTTTCCAAAAAAAATTAGACAAGTGTTTAAATCAAATTCATATATGTTTTTTTTTTATTAATTTGTGTGTTTTGTTAGGAAAAAATTTACATAAAAATTATTTAAAAAAAAATATTTTCTAGATTTTCTTTTTTTGCAAATTGCTGAACACGGCCTTTTCTCGGAGACGTTTAAGTACGCTCACATCTGCTTAACTGATGTTTTCATCTTCCGCCCATTCCAAAGCTTTATTGACATTTTAAAAGGTTCTGTTGTTTCTTGTTGATATCACAAATTGTTGACTTTACAACATTTTACTGCTTTGCTAAGCTAGTTACGCTTGATCCTCCTTTAAGTTTTTCTATTACATCCCCTTTTTCCTTTAAAGACAAGAATTTTGGTAGTTTTTGCGACATTTTTTACGAAACACTTTACATTAAATTATTCCAAATAAGACGCGCGCACTACACAAAATGTCAAGCCACATAAAAAATGCCGGTATGTTTACATAAGCAATTATTTATGGGGATGCCCCGTTTGAAAAAAAAACGATTCCGATAGCCGAAAAATGTAGAAGAGAAAACATTTTCTATGTTGAATACATTTTAAATTTGTTCACGTTAGGGTAAGAAAGCCCTATACCTTCACGTAAGGCGGTGTTTTTGTTACCGCGAGTCTACTGTATTTTATTAAAAGAAAAGAAAAAAAGGTCGAAGAAATCAAGATTTAATTTAATTCTACATAAAGTTTTCTATAGAAAAAAAAAAACAATTATGCAGAAAAAAAACTTTTATACAGAAAGTTTTCTATAGAAAAAAAAAAACTGTTATACAGAAAATTTTCTATGGAAAAAACTGTTATACAGAAAATTTTCTATGGAAAAAACTGTTATACAGAAAATTTTCTATGGAAAAAACTGTTATACAGAAAATTTTCTATGGAAAAAAATGTTATACAGAAAATTTTCTATGGGAAAAAACTGTTATACAGAAAATTTTCTATGGAAAAACTGTTATACAGAAAATTTACTATAGCAAAAAAAACTGTTATACGGAAAATTTACTATAGCAAAAAAAACTGTTATACGGAAAATTTTCTATGGAAAAAAAGTTTCATACGGAAAATTTTCTATAGAAATAAAAACTGTTATACGGAAAATTTTCTATGGAAAAAAAACTGTCACGGAAATTTTTTTTTAGAAATAAAAATTGTTATACAAAAATAATTTCTATAGAAAAAACTGTTATAAAGAAATTTTTCTATAGATATAGATTATATAGAAAATATTCTTATTTTCTTACGAAATTATATTTATTTTTTTATATGTACATATATATATAATTTAATTGAAAATTGTAGGCGTATTATTGACAATCGAATAGTAAGATTAAAACAATGGTCTGCTGCGAGGACAATTTTTAAAGTTTACCTTTCGAAAAATTATGAATAGAAGTTGAGATTGATGAAGTAAAACATGACGAAAAGTAGATGCTAGTAAAATTAGTACTAGATCTAACGTTTCACAATCGATACCAGATAGACATTCAGCAAATCAATAAAGAGTCAAATCTATTTCGTCCTTTTCTCCTATCAGCTGTAACAGTAAGCTGCAACTAATCACTCAGGGACTGTCAACACTGTAATTAGCCTCGAAATGTTCATCCATGAGTTGTATAGTGTCTCTTCTGACTGAATATAAGCCACATTTTCTTTTTTTTATTATCAGCCTACTGAAAATATTCCTCAAATGTTTCGCACGGTTCTACATGTGAAGCATCTACAGCGGATTCAGCAGAAGATGTAACCGCGAATTGTATCACTAAAAACCCACATCTATTGAACATTACGAAACTATTTGAGTGTAAGAGCTTATGGTCCGAGTAAAATTTCTTAAAGATGTAAGGAGTTTTTATATCCAGTTCTCGTATTGATAGGCAATAGTCTCTTATATTTTCATACGCCCAATTTCCTTGCCAATCTGTATTCTTCTGGACGACGTAGGTACAATATATAGAAAGGATTAATTTGAATTCAAGTGACACTGTAAACAATTACCGAAGGATCAACCAATTCATTTTGCCAATAAAACACCTTTTAACAATATTTGTGTTATTATACAAAACATATTCTATAATTCTGTTATACATAAATTTATTATATATATTACGAACAGTAATTTCCGCTACTATTCCTTGTAAATCTTTTTTATCTAGAAATGGTAACAGTTTGAGAAGCCACTGCTAATAGCCAGTCTAACCACTCAATTATTTCAGTACACAACAATGTCTTATCTTTGAATTCCTTTGGTCGTCATATTAAATATTAACAAAACAAACTAAAAATAAGCAATATCGGTATTACTCACTTAATGCACTACACGTAACACAAATATAGAACACAACAGAAAAAAAAAACAGATAAACGATCGCTTAGCAAAAAAGAAAACTACATATTTAATCAGTTTTAAAAAAAACTATTTACAAACCAAGACCACTACACACAAATTCCATTAACCAGATAACCAGACTTAGGTAAACAGGTGTAAATAAATAAAACACAAACAAAGCTTATTGTTGTTAGTATTTATTTGGAATGGAATTGTTCAAATAATTTTGCGATAACACACTTTACAATTGATTGTAAATACAAATATAAAGTTACGAAAAACTATAAAAAGGAGCAAGAAAACAATAACTAAAAATATTGTTGCGTGCCTCGATGTCTTGAATCAATTGTAATTACATGTGCCCTGTATGTGGTTCATTTCGATTGAATTTCAATTCGTGTTTGTATTGTATTCAATTGTTCGACACTGTTTAAATACTGATAAGAAGAGAACTTTTACTTGAAATTGATTTTTAAGTGCCTCTCAAAAAAGTAGGAATATTGATTTAGTACACTTTCACCCATTTACAATGTAACTACGTTTTAATTGTGTACACACACAATGTTTGAATATTTTTCAAAAATATATTATTGAAAATTAGTAAATATTTGTTAGATGATAAATATTTGTTTTGCCCGGAATTTATTAGGTCAGTAGTTTAAAATAACAGTGTGGCATGAAATTAATCACTTCTAGGAAATAATTTAATCAATTTACATATCTACGTTAAAGACATATAAACCGCAAGTGTCTTCATGAACATTAATGACTAACCACCTTATTCAAAAACGATAATTAAATTTAACAAACGTTTATTAAGACAGATTTGCATATAAAAATTTGCTTAATAAACGTTTGTTAAATTTAATAATCGTTTTTGAATAAGGGGTTTAAACATTACAAATTAAAATCAAATCTCGTTTCAAGTGCTGCAATGATTCGAGTTCATTGCTAAGGTAATTTGTACTTTAAAGCAAACACTTACTGTCGTATTTATAAAAATTTAAAGTAGACTTCAAGTGTACTTTAAGAAAATTTTGTATGAACATTTTGTCTTAAAGCACACTTCAAGCCTTCTTTATTTTTTATAAATACGGCAGTCTGAGTTTATATAATATGGTGAAAAAACCTGGTTTGAAAGTTCAGATAAATTCACTAGTGAAAACACAGCCAATATCCATGAAGAACTGTTATAGTCGTTCATAGTCGTTCACACTATCGATTGCATCATATAATCTTGGAGATTCAGTATTGCAGTTGAAGTAAAATAAAGTAAAATATTCCAAATTATGCCAAAAGTCGTGTATTGTTGGCTACAATAAAAGGGAACAGTAACATTGGGTCACTGACATGCAAGAACGAGAGATGACTGAAGTTTCTTCAAATTATTATTGCAGATGTCGGGACAATTAAAAAAAAGCGTAACACCTCCTTCTCTGTAAATGTTCGCAATCGCGGAATGAATAATTCGACCCATTATTTCAATAATCAAAATTTCTTCCTCCCAGAGAAAAGACAATATAAAAAATCGCCATCACAAAAGCCAGTTACCTTAAAATTTCTAGTCTATGGGTGCCCCGATAGACTAGGTGATAGTGTGCCGGACCATCAGTCAGAGGGTTGCGGGTCGATTCGGGCCAAGACTCTGGGTGTTTTCTGCAGACAAGCCAAAAAGCTTCGCAGTTTGTGTTTGTTTATTAAACAAAAAAAAAAAAAAAAAGTTGATGAATAAGACGATATTCCTTCGATGTACCAGTGATTCTAGGATTATGCAATTGATCCAACAAGTTGACATTTCAATACTTTATTCTGAGCACTTTCAACTCGTTTCCAAAGAGGGACGATATGCTAACAGATACACACAAATATATCCGCCTTAATTATATAGATTTTATAGATAACTGAACAAACAAAGCAAATCTACAAAAGGCAAATAGACGGAAAGATCTACTAATGTTAAGAACATTATTCAAGTCTAAAGTTTATATACATTTTAGTTTGAAATATTTTAGTGGAAACATTGCAGTCAATCAAGACTCTTCCAGAACATCTTGCAACCCACAAAGCCCATTAAGACAAAGAAATCATTATTCTCAATGTACTTTAGCTCCCTATGCTACCACAAGGAATGTAAATGATTTCCTATCCAGACGATTTGAGATTGAAGGAGTATTGATCAGCAGAAATTGCTTGTTTCCAGCACCAATAAAAGCAATTGCTCAACTCGTTACAATTGTGCAAAACTGAAAAAAACTAAAATCGATCATGTATACTAAATATACATACGAGTACATCTGGTTTGTCTTTGAAGTGAGTGACTGTGAATGTGTGTTCGTTCGTTCGTTATATAGAATTGAAATTTCAAAACTTGTTTGGTTTTTTCAAAACACAACATTTGACCGTGATTTTTATTTCTGTCCGTCTGTGCGCCCGTCTCGCAATCTTAAACGAGTTGTGTGTCTCTCTGTGTGTGATATACGATGCGTGCATGATGTGTTTATATTTCAATGCAACATCAACAACAAAGTCCACATTAGTGCAATTTTGAAGTTATTTTTGTAGTTTTTGCAAATTCTTTTTGCAGTTCCACACCCCTTCTCAAGTTCTGTTTATATCGCTTTTATTCTAAGTTGTAAAATTGTGTTGTTGTGTGTTCAAGCAGGCACATATTCTTTGTACTCATTCCACTCAAGAATGCAATACAATCCTACAAGATCATCTTCTTTCATTATTATTATTATTATTATTTTTCTGATGATACGAGAGAACGGGGAGTCAGCATTATTTTTATCACAGTGAGTGTGTATATTGGAACGAAAAATCTCATGAATGACTTAAGTGAAGGCGTAAATTGTAATGATCGCCATCGTCATCAAAGCAAGAGTTTCTTGTATTTTTTTTAGTGCCTTGGTTTCTTTTGCCTTAACGAAAGGAAAATGCTGATTTGATTAATGATCATTGTAGAGTAGAATAGAGTAAAGGAAATATGATAATCATGGTGGTGGCGTTGGGAATGTTTTTATGTCTGTACTTGAAAAACATTCTTACCCTCATCTTTGTTTTCAATTCACGATGTGTGATGAATCGTATCGATTAAGCATCCTTCCCTGGCATGAATGGTTTGTTGCCTTAAACCTTTTTTGGTTTGTTTCTTCTATGATATAGAGTGTGAAAACAATTGTTGCTTTGTTTTTTTGCTTATATTGTAGGGTATTCTAGAGAAGTTATGGTTTTTCAAATACTTAAAGTATTTGCTTGATTGTGACTATGGATAGACGAGACGAGAGAATGAATACCTACTTACTATTACTTGTTTGCAGTTTTTGTATTGATGACGCATTTTTTGATATGGGATACTTATAAAAATCTAAAATTCTTGGAATAGTTTTGCTGTCATCGTGAGATATTATTTTTTTCATAAGTAGGTAGTGTTTTATTGTTTATACCTACCCTAAGAAAGTTATTAAATGTGAGCTCATTTTTTAATCATTTTTATGTAGAAAGTGCAACATTTTTTTTACAAATAATGATTGATGAGAATATATCGTAATGTTTTTAAATTTACCAGACGATTTTAATTATCTGCAATATTTTTTTATGACTTAATTTGTTGCAAAAAATAAGTTTTTAAATAAATGGTTAACGAGTAACCGCCCTTGCTAGAGGAATAACCAATAATTTTTATTTAAAATTTTGAAATTTCAATAGGTTTTACAATTTCTGGCTTTAATTTGGTCAAAAATATGTAAATACATATTCACGTTAGAAACTAAAGGCTACCGGGTACTCTTTGTAATTACTTAACAGGTAATCGATTCTATCCTGCAGTAAATTATATTAGTTTGTTATCTAGTTACCAATTATTGATATCTATTGCACTTTGACTTAAAACACGTAAATAACCACTTTTGGCTTTAATGGCTACCGTGTAACCGTTCTACCTAATACCAGGTAATCGATTACTTTTCATGAACATATTAACTTAAACAGCATGGCATATTTATTTTTGAATATTTTTTACAAATCAAGTGAATGTAGATATAACATATTAAGCCATATTTTATTATCGAACAACTGGTTATCGAGTTCTTGGTATTCAGTTAAAATTTAATGTAATTTGGCTTGAAGCGAGTAAATATTAGTTTTGTCATTAATGGTTACCAGTTACTCGTTTAAACTAATAACGGCTAATCGATTCTTTGTCTAAAATTGTTAATTTCATTTGACTGGCATAGTTTTTAGTGGATTCCTTAAGTATCAGTAATTATTAGATGTAACATTATGTTAAACAATAACTCATAGTGGTTATTGAATACTTGCCAAACCCAATAGCGAGTAATCGTTTATTTTTATTTCATAATATCATAAAATGTTAATAATAATAAACTTTACACTTAAATTTTTATCAATATGTGTAATTTCCTAAAAAAATAACCACTTTGTTGGGTACCGAAATTTAGAATGGGTCGCAAATTATTGCTTATGATTGCTGCATTTGTAAAATGACTTTAAATAATATGTCGTAGTGATATTAGATACCCACTAAACTGTATATCGTAACGGTTTATTTTTATTTAATAATTGGATATTTTATTTTAAATCATAACTTTTACCCATTGTTTATTATTAATATATGTAATTAATATGCAGAAAAGCCAAAGGCTTCGGAGGATAAGAATTAAGAAAAATGTAAATCTATATATAACCGCTTATATCGGTAACCGGTAACCGGTAACCAAATTTTCAAATCTTGACAAATTTTAAACAAAATCAGAAAATAACATCTAACAATTGCTAAACATCATTTTTACACATTATTTGTTAGTAATATGTGTAATTTTCAACAAATGTAACTGTTTATATGGGTACCCGGTAACCAAATATTGAAATCTGCTATATTACGACCCAAAAACATGCGGAGAAATATTTTTTTAATTACCTTATCAGTTACATGACATTAATCAATAAGTAGTAGCGGTTATTAGATGCCTGCCAAACCAAATAACAAGTAATCGATTTTATTTGATAATATGGTTACCAATTATAACTTTCTTTTACACATTATTTTTTATTAATTGCTAAAACTTTTAAATCTTAATTTTAAATGAATGATTAAAGAGTAATCTTTAAAACGAATACTTATTAATCGGGTACTTTATTAGCATATTATACACTGCTAGATGTTATAGTTTATTTAAAATATATTTTCCCTTTCAGTTTTATTTTAATTTCCCTTGAAATCATTATGTAATATTGTACGCATTAAAACGCATATTATTTTGAAATTGAAGTACGGTGAGCGTCAATATAAATTAAAAAACTAATATTGTTTAAAATAATATTTTATTATATATTCTACAAGTATAAATTTGAAACAATATATATTGCATAATGCATAAGTAATTAAGCAAAATATATCACATTAACAAAAACTAGAAAATGAAGGATCATTAAAACATGATGAAATTTTAACAGAAAAGTAACGGATTTTTCGCGTCAATATAATGTAAACAGGATATTAAAATTATGTAAAACATTGTATTTAATATTTAGTTTGTAGTCCTTTTGCCTTTATCACAGCTGACAATCTTTAAGACATAGAATCAACGAGTTTTTTTTTTTTTTTGTGAAATCGGGGTAAATTTTGTTAAATTCATGTTGTATTATTACAGCCTTCAGGTTATTTTTGCAAGAACTACTTCTTTGCACAATTTTTTTGTCCAGTTATTTGTACAGATGCTTTATTGGAGTGAGGCCTGGGTACTGCGGAGAATGATCTAAGTTTGCTGCCGGCATACAAACCCAGACCATTATTGAGCGGCCGTCATGTTTTACCGTCTTGGTAACATATTTATTATTACTAAAGGCTTCGTTCTTGGTTCGCCATATAAATATATTAAACTTATTTTTATCGGTGAAAAGAATATTATTCCAAAAAATTCAAACGTTTGATTTGTTTGTTCTTTGATATAAAAGGCTTTTTTCGTGACAATCTACCTATGGTCTATATATTTTTATGTAAAGATCTTCTAATCGTAGATGCGCTTACAGTTTTTCCAAAAGTTTTCGTAACATTTTCAGCTATTTTTACAGCACTAGATGTTGGATTTACTGTTACTTCTCTTACTACAGCTCTTACGTCAGTTTTTGTAAGACGCTTTGGTCGTTTTGCACCAGGCAAATTTTCTAGGGTATTGCGTTTGGTATACTTGTCTCTAATTTTTTTTTATTGGACATTGATGCCTTCCAACGATTTTACATATTTCACGCAGGGATTTACTTTTTCTATGTAAGTCTATTATGATTTGTCGAGTCTCAATTGATGTTTGTTTTCCCACTGTAAATTTTTCAATACTTAACATCACAACTTAATTTTTTATAATAAATTCTGAAACTTGCAATTATTTTGAACGACACTTTTGGTTATACTATATTATACAAACAAAGAAACTTTTGCAATGACAGGGGCTTTTTTTTTGCATAAGGATGATTTACTATATTTGGACACGTAAAAATCGGTCTATCTTAACAATAAGCAAATTATGTTTGTATAAGCTTTTGTTTTTGTTTCTTTTTTTTTTGTGAATTCAATTCTACTTAAATAACTGTATAAAACTGCAATATAATTTTTAATATAATCTTATTTATATAAATATAATTAAGCTTTTGTTTTGTTAATATGTGGCGTTGACTTTATTGTGACGCTCACAGTATGTATGCGTTTACAATATAATTATTATGTATTTTTTTTAAACTTTACAATGTAATATAGACGACCAGCGACCACCATCATAATCTTGCAATTATAATAATACTGTACAAATACCATGAAACTTGGTTACAGAAATGCTAATTTGGATTATGAAAAGTACTTGTATTTTATTTTTTTTTGTTATTACTTTTTGTTTATGTTAAAAATATTGTCGGATACACGTACATTATTTAAGTGAGAAGTTTCCAATTACAACTAAAGTATTTAGTTTAGTTTTTTTTTATTTTGGTTTAAATTGCCGGCACAATTCCACCACACAGACGCATAAAGATCGCTAGAAACAGAGAACTGCGTTTTAATGGGAATTTCTGCTGCTGCTGCTGCTGCTGCTGTTGGTTGTACGATTATTTGTAAAACAACACTTGTTTTTTGTTTCTGGTTTTTCTTGTAACTATGTAGTGTTGTAATATTACCAATGCTGTTTATATTCATTAAAATGTAAACAAACTGGTTTTAGAAATACTTTAGAAATAGGAGACGTTTCCATAGTTTTGTTTAATTTAACTCTTTTAAACAATTTTTTTTTTTGTAGAACTCTGCTTTAATCAAATTTCCGTTAAATGTATGTGTGTATGTTGTCTGCTTATCATTATTTGTAAGATATATGTGACTAAAATCAAATAAAAGAAAAAAACAACCAACCTGTTGTTCTCATTTCTATTCAAATAAATTTAGGTCTTTTTTTTGTTAGTATTTCTTCTATTAAAAAAAAAAAAAACATAAATAAATGTGGCATTACTTAAATTATGTGTGAGTATATGATTACTTTTTGTTAACTTTTTATCAAAAAGTAAATATTTACAAGTTGGGGTAACAATTGTTGGGTAATATTTTCATAACATAAGCTGTGTTCACATTATGTGTATTTTTCATGTGGACTGTCACTTTTTTGCATGTCAAATTTGTACATATAGTCTGAACACCTTCAAACAATATCATGTGTTATTTCTCTGTGTGCAATACACATGACATTTTTTTTTATTTAGAACGAGTTCTGTTTTTTATAAGCAAAATTTTGTGGCGGCAAAAATTAATAGAAATTTTCATAAATATAATTTATACCTACCTAATAGTAAAACAAAAATACAAAAAAAAAATTAAACAACTACACAAATTTATTATTGAAAATGGAGGGAAAACTTGAAAAGGAGTTAACAAAAGTAAGTACATATGTATGTATGTGACATAACCAACATATGAACATGTAATTTATAAACCGTATGTAAAACTCAAATTTTGACATACACATGAAATCACATATGGGTAGAATGTGACAAATACATATAATGTGAACACAGCTTTATATAGAACTGATACTGTACTAAATTGGGCAAGCTTATGAATGCAATTGGCTATAGAAAGATTTAAGTGACTTGATTACAAATTGCATTTTGATTACTTGTAGTTTACTTGATTATTTGTAGTCTTATCATAACCTCTTTCTAATTTCTAGAAGTGTGGTTGCGACTTTTGTGATATTAAAGTAAAAGTCTCTGGAGTCTAATTGAATAATGATAACTCTTGTCCTGTCCACTCTAAGGTACAAATGGATTAATTGCTTTCAGTTATTAGAAACAAATTCATATTTAATTATGTCGCAATTGTAATCTTCTATACAGAATTATTTTTCTAAATAGATATAGTTGAACCTTTTTCTAATTAAAACAAGTAAGAAAGTAAAGTCGGTCAAACCCGACCATATAATACCCTACACCCAGTATATTCAACAGTTTTTCAGAAATGGGAGATATTACATATTATGGACCGATCATCCAAAAAAATTAGTGCCATGACTTTCGTGAATATATATATTACTAGTTGATCGACCGGCTTCGATCGGTGTTTACTAATGATTTGTATTTCAAAATTTTTAGCTTATTTAGTTCATTGAGTTTTGCTAAAATTTTCTCATACTTAAAAAATGAGAAGTAAAAAGGAGGCCTTGGTTCAAGTTTCTTCAAAAAATGGCCTTTATTAAGTAAAATGAGAAGTGATAATAAGGCAGTAAAAGTTAGTTCTTTGAGTTTTCATAAAATTGGTTCATACTTAAAAAGATGAGAAGTTAAAAGGAGGATTTGGTGCCAGTTCTTCAAGTTTCTTCAAAAAATGTCTCTTATTAAGAAAATGAGAAGCGAAAAGGAGGCAATATATTAAAAACTTAAAATTTTCGAGTTTTACCAAGAATTTTTTAATTTTTTTTACAAACCATCAGAAAATTTTGAATAGAATAAAAAAATCACTCAAATCGCTCCAGCCGTTCTCACGTGATGCCATTACATAGATTATTATTTGGATACCAACATTTTTAAAAGAGTTATGCTCTTTAAAGTGATTTTCGGAACTGGGCCTTATATGGAAGCTACGACTAATTATGGACCGATTATCATAAAATTCTATCGGAAGTGGGGTTTACATAGCTATGATCAAGTATGGACCGATCTTCACAAAATTTATAGATGTAATTTGGCATTATTTACTAACTCACCTGTGGTGAAATTTGTTTGGATACTTGCATAATTAAAACATTTATGATCGTTAAACTCCTATTTCGGGACAATATTTGTATGGGCCAGGTGTAATAATGGACGGATTTCCACTAGTTTCCGAATTTTATTGAAATATCTTAAAAATTGCGACCTGTACTCTGCGCACAAGCTTTACATGGACAGCCAGCCAGACGGACGGACGGACATCGTTAAACCGACTCAGGAAGTGTGAGTCGATCGGTGGTTGTTGGACCAATATTTCTGGGCGTTACAAACATCAACACAAGTCAAATATACCCTCCCTACTAGTGTGGTGTAGGGTATAAATACTCCCAGTTACTGTGTGGTTTAGTCCACATGTAATGTAAGGAATATTTTAAGAATCAACTTTTCCCCCTATCCAATATGCAATTTTTTACTGCTCTATAGGAGGCATATTTGGCAGTGCTATTTTATGTAAAAATATATTAACACTTCTTTTTTTTTTCGTAAAACCTAAAACCACAATGATCTTCCACTAAATAAATGTTAATTTATGCCTAGAACTTTGTTGCTTCTTCCTGCGATTCATGACTGCTGGAGAGTAATTTGAGTTTACTTTTCAGTTTGTTTTGGTTTCTTGTTTCTTTATCTGGTTCACTCATCATAAATTAAACATGTTTCTTTACAAAAGAAATAAAAATAACTGCAGAAAATAAACAAATGTTATCTAAATATATTTAATTAAAAATGATTTCTTTGTGGACGTTTTTTTTTTTTTTTTTTTTTTTTTTTTTTTTTTTGTTTGCTGCTTTTAGCCGGAAGGCTGTGGTTTATGTGTGAAATTTAGTAATTTTTTTTTTTTTTTGTAATACTCTGGTTTGAAAAAGCAACAATTTAAAAATACATAATAAAACCTTTTCTCTTTACAGATAAAAAAAAGTTGTTTGAAAAATGTTAATAAAGACATAGTGTATTTTTAATTGTTTTTTAAAAGAAAGAGTTTTGTTTTCGGTTTGTTTAAAACCGTTAATAATTATGTAAGCTTCATTATTGTTTAGTAAAATCAGTTACATAGTTAATTATAATAACGCCAGATTTTGTTTTCTCTGTTGGGTGTTTTTTTTTTCAATACCTTAAATTATCTTTTCTTATTACATAAAAAGAAATAATAACTTTAAAATATTAAAAAAAAAACAAAAACAAAATACTGTGAGCGTCAATATAAAGTAAACACCTAATATTGTTTAAAAAATGTTTCATTCACCCCTATTGTGAATAAAAATTCCACATGAAATTTGTTCCCTTTTATTTTTTTAACATTGAATTTTAATAGGAAAATTGTGAAAAGGGAACAAATTTCATGTGGAATTTTTATTCACGATAGGGTTGATTATGTATACTACAAATACACATTTATAACAAAATATATCGCAAAATTCGTAAGTTACTTAAGTCAAATAGATTAATGAGTTATATTAACAAAAACTAGAAAAATAAGGAACATAATAAAATAATTTAATTTTAATGGAAAAGTACCAGTTTTGTCGCATCAAAATAATGTGTATTTAATATTTAGTTTGTAGTCCTTTTGCCTGTATCGCAGCTGACAATCTTCTAGACATAGAATCAACAAGTTTTTAGTGAAATCAGCCAAATTTTGTTCTATTCATACTGTATTACTGACTAGGTTATCCTTGCAAGAAATATTTATTTGCCTAATTTTTTGTGCAGGTATTCCCACAGGTGCTCATTTGGATTAAGGTTTGGGGACTACGGAGAATTATCAAAAGTATTTGGGCAATAATTGAGCAACAACTCCTTCACAATTTTAAAGGCATGCTTAGAAACATTATCCTGTTGGAAAACCCAGTTCTGCGCTAGTACTAATTTCTCTACACTATAATCTTACTTTTTCATTGTAAATTCTATATATGTAAGATTACCGACCCTTGATGCAGCCATTCCACCCCAGACCATTATTGAGCCGCCGCCATGTTTAACCGTCTTAGTAACATACTTATTATTAAAGTCTTAGTTTTTGGTTCGCCATATTTTTGATGGGTCTCTGACACTAAATATCTCAAATTTACTTTCATCGATGAAAAGAATATTATTCCAAAAAATTTGAGGCTCGTTTTTATATTTTTTGCGAAATTCAAACTTTTTTGGTTGTTTAATATAAAGGGCTCTTACGTATAACTCTACCATGTTGGTCATTTTGGTCTTTTAATCGTAAGATTTGCAGCTTTTTTGCAGCACTAGATGTTGGGTTTGCTCTTAATTCTCTTACTAAAGCTCTTATTCCAGTTTTTGTAAGACTTTATTTTTGCAGGGCTTCTAATAATTTTTTTATTTGACGATTTTACTCTTTTACGCAGGGATTTACATTTTATATGTTAGACTCAATTGAAGTTTGCCTTAATCTCTTTTATTAATAAATTATGAAACTTGCAATTATTTTGAAAGGCACTTTACCTTTATATTTTCAAACAATGAAAAATAAAAGAATTGCCACTTTTAGAATGACAGGGATTTTTTTTGCAGAATAATGATTCCACTGTTTATTTTATTTTGAAATGTTTAAATCGGCTGGATTTTAACAAAAAATAAATTTAATTTGTATACGCTTTTGTTTCTTTTTTGTTTGAATTTAATAGCTGTGCATATTAAATATTAAAATGCAATAATATTATTTATATGCTTTTCTATTAATAATATGTGCTGTTGTCTTTATTTTGACGATCACAGTATATGTACTTGAAAATGTTAAATATTTGTTTAGCTTTAAAACAAAATGAAAAAGTAGTTAATTTTAAACTTTTGTACTTTTACGTGTTTTGTTTTAAGAGGTTTTAAGCCAGTCTCTAGTAGTAACCGTTTAGTACATTTCTAAAGTTTCTAGATACAAGATCTCAAAGCGATGGAATAATTATAAATGCTGCCTGCCACCTAGTTTCGCAATAAAAAAAATTTATGCTAAATCTTTGTGAATACCTTGTGTATCTTTTCTAGAAATCTGACAACCACGTTGAACTTAGAAATTTTATGTTGTCCTTAAACAACTTGTTATTCATTCATCTTGTGTAATCAAACTGCCGGCTTAAATTAGGGGGGCACATTATTCCCAAATCATTTGAAGCGACACATGTCTTATCATTGAGCGTTTGGTGACTAAAGAGTCTCAGTTTTAATAAACCTTATGTGTCCGATAAACTAGAAGCTGATGTGCTGGACTATCAGTCAGAGGGTTGCGGATTAGGGGGGCACATTATTCCCAAATCATTTGAAGCGAGACATGTCTTAGCATTGAGCGTTTGGTGACAAAAGAGTCTCAGTTTTAATAAACTTTATGTGTCCGATAAACTAGAAGCTGATGTGCTGGACTATCAGTCAGAGGGTTGCGGATTTGATTCCCGGCAAAACACCCAGAGTGTTTTCCGCAGTCAAGCCAAAAAGCTTTGCAATTTGTGTTTGTTTAAAAAAAAACACAAGTTGTTGTTTAGTTAAACAAATTTCAGACTTCCATTAACGTAATAATAATTATGTATTTATTCAATACCTACGTCCACTTTCAAATCAAGATATGTACATATGTATACCTATATGTATATCAAAGTTCACAATATAGGTACATACATATTTAATTCCTTTGCAACATTTTAAACATTTGCATAAAGGACAATTCAAAATCATTGAAATGAGCATTTTATACTCAATGATTGTATAAATAAATTCTCCTACCAAATTACAACCCCCCTTAAATCACTCTGTCATTTGAAATCTGCTCATCTGCTTTGTCAACTTCCCGTGCACTTGGCAACAAACAAGATGAATTTTAAAAATCTTCTATTCCTTCTTTTCAAATTCAGACATTTTGCCGTTAGACTAAGTAGTTGGATGTCTGTCTGACTCAATGTCTCTTTTTGAAAGCAGAAGAGAATCTTTTTAATCCTGCAAAATACAGTTACTACTTCTTTATGTGCAAATGTCAGTCAGTCTCTGTTTGTTGTTGTTCTTGTTGTATAGATGCTATTTTAAAATTGTTGTATTGAAATTGAATTTTCTATGGTTTTTTTGTGTGTTGCCAAGTGTTTTTTGCTGTTGGCTTGGATGTCAGGGTTGGCAAACAATTGTACGTTTTGCAATAGTACTTGTCTTGATACATTTTGGACTCAGTTGGTACCGTGGTACTAACGTGTATGATTTGGTACAATTTCAAAATATTGCTGCATCAAAAATTATGAAATAAATGAATATATGATTGAAATTACCAGTTGTATAATATAGTGCAAGCTGATGGTTATCACAAAGATAAGTTGCTGGTTGAATTATCGAACAAAGGAAGCCTTATAATTATTATTTCACATTAAATGATTTTGAGCCTAGATCCAAAATCGAAAGCTTAATATGTAGTTAATCAGAATTTCAAAAACTTTAGAAGTTAACCCTTCTATTCCTTAATACATTCTTAAAATCTTAAATCTTGTACTTTTTGATATGTTATCGGTGGATGCACGAATATATATACATTTATCAAGGTTAACTTATCACAAATAACCCAATACTTTATAAATTAGAATGTTATAGATAATAGTGATAATAAACGAAAATTATGTTCTTTTAGACTCAAAAGTCTATTTAAACAAATACAGGCAAGTGCCGGATACCGTTAAATTCGTTAAATATAAAAATTCGTTATACCGAATTAGTTTTTAACATAATTTAATCGACTCAACGATTTTCACGTCATTTCAAGCCACTGTATGTCAAACATATTAGAACTAATTATGACCAATCTTATCCCTTAAGGAGATTATATTCATCATTATCATGTACGGCTTTGGCGTATGAAAATCTTGACGTTTTACAAAAGGCATAGAGTGATCGACACTCACGCTGCAAATGTAATTCTATACATAAATATGTCAACATTTTTTCGAACCGTGTGTGGCGTTTATGCCTTTAAAGTATTTAAAAAAGTGTCGTGAGATTTTTTTTATCACGCCAAAAAAAAAATAAAACTCAAATTTAAAGAATGGAAAACACAAAGTAAGCTCTCCAAACGTAATAGTTGTCTTTCAATTTAATTTCAAAAAAAAATTAAGAATTAAAATTATTAATCCCCAACAATTTAAAAGACTTGTTGCATTGATGGAAGAAAATCGGCATTTGGCCACAGGATTTAGTAAAGGTTTACATAAAGAAAAAGCTAATGCATAATAAAATAGAATGCTCAGCCACAGGTGGGGGACCTTTTAAGCTGATGAAGCAGTTGCCAATTTATTGCAATCGCATTCCTTGATAAGACCCGGAGAGTCAATTGTAGCGATAACAAATACGTTCGAGGAACAGGATGATGATTGAAAAAGAGTTCAAAAGAAAATTATACTCCATTAAATCTTAAATATAAAAATAATTAGAACCGAAATGCCATCTTCAACATCGAAAAGAAAATAACATCTGAACTTCTTTCTGAACAATTCAAAGTACAAACCTAATTACATACAGAAGTTAAGTGTTCTTTAAACCAAGTTGAAAGATATAGCAGAAAAAGCATTAAGTTAAATAAAGAAAAGTTAAAATTGTACAAAAATTAATTTGAAAAAGAAAGAAAAATATCGAAAATCTTTTTATATCTCTTAAGAAAAGAAGAAATACAAATTAGGAAAAGAAAATCGAATTGGAACAAATGAAAGGTGGTTTTTTAAAGATTTTAAACATAACAAATAGCTTTTTAAATTTTACAAATGAATGCAATGTTTTTATTTGAAATATGATTAAATATTTTAGTTTACAAACAAGAATATATTAATTTGTAAGCTGATAAACTCGGATTTTCATTTATTACATCAAGCAGGTTGTTGTATAACTTTTAATAATTATTAATCAACTTGGGATTGGCAGATGGTTTTTTACACGGTACCAAAAACATATAAAAACGCCAAAAACAAATAAAAGATGTAGTTTTACGCCAACGCCTGACACAGTAAAAGGGTGATTGGGAATTTAATAGTCTATATGAAAATATTGGGGTTTCTCTTAAAACAAATGTAATTCAACACAAATTCATTAGTTTATTTAACATTTACTACATATTTGTAAATAAATTGCAATTATTCATATACATATGTACCTTCACAAAAGTCTGTAAGGATTTAATCCATTGGCTTAATAAATAAATCAATTAAATATCATAAGATAAAGTCTTCTATAGTTTCTATAAATTATGCTAAATACTATTACGAAATGAATTTTGTTTCTATCCCTTTCCAAATGGAATAGGTTTGATTTTCTTTCTTTCATATTCTTTAAAATAAAATTGTTACTCTAGCCTTGTACCTCTATCCTGTTTTTCCAATAAAGACCAGTTTAGAACCGTGTACTTTTTTGTCACTTGCAATAAATTTCCCATTACAAAGCCTTTTCGAATATCTATGGCTTTGATTTTTAAAACAATTCAATTATCTGAAATATTATAAATATTTTTCCTTATGTCGAGAAATCACTACCAAATCTCCTTTTTCATTCGAGTTTGACAATTTGTTGAGTCGCGTATAAAATTGGTATATAAAATAGGTAACGGGTCCGCCATCTAACGTTTTTTTCAACTAGTGCTTATTTCGTGAATGGTAACACTTAGCTCATGTCTAAATTGACAGATAATTAGTTTTATCCTTTCGCTGAACGAATATGGTTGTGTATACGCTTGAACAACGCTGTAAAATATTGCTACATTACTTTGAAAATCATGGCAGAATGTGTGCGAAAATTGCGTACGGATTTTGGAAGAAGAGAAGCACCGTCAGCTCCGTATGTATGTTCGTTAAAAAAGTGAAAAAAACTGGCATCCTCATCGATAAACCAAAGCGTGAAAAGCCAAAAACCGTGCGTACACCCGAGAATATTGCTGCTGTGGCAGAAAGTGTGCGTGAAGCGCCATCAATTCACCGTCGTTCTCAAAAATTGAACATTTCGGAGACATCATTGAGACGAATTTTGCATAAAGACCTTGGTATGACGCCATACAAAGTCCAATTGGTTCAGGAGTTGAAGCCAATTGACCATCCAATGAGTTTTCGCTTCGCTAAGTGGGCCTGCGATCGACTTACAGAAGATGCCGATTTTGCCAAAAAAAAAAAATCAATTTTTCAGATGAAGCTCATTTTGATCTTGGCGGGTATGTAGACAAGCAAAATTGTCGCATTTGGGGCACAGAAAACCCGCACGCATACATTGAAAAGCCGATGCACCCAAAACGAGTCACTGTTTTGTGCGGATTTTGGTGCAGAGGCATAATTGGCCATTTTTCTTCGAAAATGAGCAAGGAGTGGCCGTTGTAGTCAATGGCGATCGTTATCGGGCCATGTTGAACGAAGTTTTCTTTTAAAAAATTGAAGAGGATATTGGCACCATTTGTTTTCAACAGGACGGCTCTACGTGCCACACAGCCGAAGCTACACTCGATGTTTTGCGCCCTGTTTTTGAAGATCGCATTATCAGCCGCAGAGCTGATGTCGTTTGGCCACCTCGGAGCTGCGATTTGACACCGTTGGACTATTATTTGTGGGGTGCCGTCAATGATAAGTGTTACGCCGACAAGCCAGGGACAATTGACGCCTTAAAGGACAATATTCGTGAAGCCATTGGTGAAATACAGCTACACACAATCGATAATGTACTTAAAAATTAGACCGATCGTGTAGGCTACTGCATGGCCAGCCGAGGCAGCCATTTAAATGAAATTATTTTCCATTATTAACCGGAAGGATTGCACTTTCAAATAAAAAAAGAAATTTGAGAAAATATTCAGTAGTTCTTTTTTATAACATTTTCAAAAAAAAAGTTATTTGACGGATCCTTTATATGGCAATGTTAAAAATGTTGCCCTTAGTTGGAAAATCGAATTTTCGTTAAAGTGAGTTTGTTATAGTATTATTAACCAAATATAAAATATGATACCGTCCGTGGAGGTCTAAAAAGTACATTTTATTTATAGTTGGTACAAAAGGCCATTTTACATCCCTGTTTGTTGTGTCATTGATGTTCTTAGGAATTTGCATGCTTTTTGGAATCTTTTGTTTTCGTTTCGTTTTTTGTTTTGCTTTGTTTTCTTTTCTTTGGCGTTTTTTTTAAGATGATCATTATTCATCCACTATTTGTTTTGCACGATTGTTGTCAAAAATCTGTGTTTTTTTTTTCTTTCTTAATGACTTTTAGTTTTTCGTTTTCATTACGTACCTATGTTTTTTCTTTTTTTGTTTTGTTCATTCTTCTCTTTTCGTTGTTGTAATTGAAAAGATCTTAAAGTGAATTTGAATGGGGTAAAAATTGCAATGTAGCGGACAATTTAAAATCACAACTAAAGAAGACAAACCAAATGAATAAAATATTAAATCTTTTTGTGAATAAAACATTGTTCACTCAAAATCCGGTTACTCTACAGAAGTTTTTTTTTTAATTTTTTAAACATAAATACCGTTATTATGTTAATGAAAAATCCAAATAAAGAACTTTGTTTTGAAACAAAGAATGTACATATATGAAAATTATTCAACTGTTGATTGCTAGAGTCCGAAAGAGTATTCGGTTTACCCAATATTCGATCATATTATTTTTACTGAATACCGAAACTGAAACTTTTATAAAGAAATAACATTGTATGTACCTACATGAATTAGGGATTTTTTAAGCTGTTACAGGTTTTTAATATACCTACATGGGTATTAAAAATTATATTTTCTTCAAGCAATAAAAATATAGTTTTTAATATAACCTTTTATGTTAACAGAGTCATGTTAACTATTTACCAGAGACAATGTTAAAGTTTCAAAATTCGATATACCTATAACTTTATTAATGATATTTTAACACAAAAACAGTCCGAAAAAGTCGTTTTTCAAATTTATAAGGTGATTTTTTCGAAAACCCGTTATAAATTCCAAAAAAAAAACAAACTGTTAGAGCTTCTGAGTATAGGGCATTAATATAGACCATACCAGGAACCGCTCCCAATACTTTTTTTCCGCCCACTCTCAAAGAATTGTGAGAAAAGGAGCAAAGTGCTTTTTCAAATTTCAAGTTATTTTTTCCAAAAATCTTTATAAAAAAAATTTGTTAGTGTAATATTTTTACTTATTTAAATTTTCTGAGACATTTTTTATAGATTCTGATTTTTTTGAATCTTTTCGAACTGTTTTTGTGTTAAAATATCATTTATAAAGTTATATATCGAATTTTGAAACTTTAACATTGTCTCTGTTACATTGTTAACATAACGCTGTTAACATAAAAGGTTTGTGTCTAGGGAGTTAAATTTCAAATTTATCTTCACGCACATCATTTTTAAAGTTTTGCTTTGTTTCAGATTAGGCCGAATATCGATTTTTAGGTCGAATATTGGTTTTGGTTCGGTTTCGGCCCGTTAAAACCAGTTTCATTTGGACTCCACTTTTCAGTGAATTTTTGATCTAATCTTGCCTTCCTGTCATTATTTAATAGCTGCAATGAATCAGAAAAAATCAGTTCGACGTAATAGAAAAATATGTGAATGACCTTTATTATCCCCGGATTGGACGATTAGTGAATCCTTGTGAATTTGAAAAGGCTTTTGGAGACAAGCCTTTAATTACTGGAATTTTATAGGATGCTAGTTAAAAATTTGTATTTTCGACCAGCCTTTACCACTGTGCAACATTCCAACGTGTTTTAAATTTTAATTACGTCTAACGCTTGTCGTCTTAATTGCAAATTTCTTACACAAACATAAATTTGCAAGTCTAATTTGCATAATTTTTATTTTGCTGCTTAAATCGTGTTGCTACGTTTATTATCGTCTTCATAGGTAGATAAATATTTTTTCTTTTCATTAATTGGCATTTAAGCTCATTATTAATCTAGCAGACAAACCGACAGCTGATTATACATTTTCTTCTTCAACACGTCCAAGTAAGTCATTACAATTAGTTTGGCATCTTTAAGTTGCCGGTTTTCAGCAATCCCTACCTCCCTCCTTCCCGGCGAATTATCAGTTGGATGATTTCCAAAAACCAAGAAACTCTCAACATAATTTGAGTAAGTAGGTACCTATAATCCCAAGAAATAAACATCTGGTACCTATGTATGTTGATCTGTTTTTGGTTTTTATAGGATGTATACGAGTATTTATGTTATACGGTATGATAGTGAGTATTTGGTAGAAAGTTGTGCAATAATTTCTGTTAGATTTTAAAACAATGTTACGCTTTAGGTTTTTTTTTTGTTTACTTTTCAGTTATTTGCAAATTTCGTAAAACAAAGAGTCAAGGTATGAGCGTAAATTAACAACATATTCTTATCTTTTTTTCTTCTCTGTATAGGTAATTCGAATATTGGAGTACATACTCGATTAATTACGCTTAAATAAAATTGGCTTTTATTTTTAAACATCTGCAGCCACAGTATTTTTCTTGTTTATGCACAGCTGAAGTATTTAACAAATGAAATCATTATGCCGCTAAAAACAATGATGACATTATCAAGACTAAATAAATACCGTAGGTGTCGGTCGATTCCTGTAAATATTTTTGCTTAATTAGTTTATTTTTTTTTTGTTTATTTAAAAAGAAAGATGATAAAGAATCGCAGTTTAAAATGCTATAAAAGCGATCTAAAGTACTGCTTACATAAAATACGCTCCCAAAAATGTTTTAATATTTGTGTAACACAAAAAGCTATTTAATATTGATTCTACACACAACTCCATTTTTACACGGTTTCTTTTTACATGGATTTGAAGTTACACGGTTGAAAAAAAAATTTTTTTGTAAAAAATGTTTAATCTAGTACGGTTTCAAAATCACTGTCTTGTAATTATGTTTGTTTTTACCACACTTGCCACCATTGGTGATATGCACATACATAGTAGTAACTGGGAAATCCCCTTATTCGATAACTCTTACCTATACATTTGGTCGCATGTTTTATTCTATTCTAATTTTTCTTAATTCTGTATGAACAGGTTTCTTTTGTTTTTTGCTTGCTCTACCAACACCTGTATGAATTATGTATTTTAAGTTTTAATGCTCAATAAAATGCCATACGAACATACAATTTGTATGCATATCTGAAATTTTATAGTTTTCAACATACACGGTTTTTCGAAGTACATAAATATACAGGCATGTGATGGAAATCGAAAACGATTGAGTTTAGAAGTCAATTTTTTCGTAATATTTCTATATTGAAAAACTTTTATCACATAAAATATAAAGATATTGGGCTACTAAAGAGAATCTTAAAACAAAAATTTTAAAAATTAGATTATAAATGCATTAAAATTTATTTCCAAAATTGATTCGTTTTCGATTTTGATTTCCATCACATGCCTGATAGTTCTTTATTTCATCATACACGGTTTTTAGATGACATGGAACGTATCCCCAATTTTACTATAGGAAACGACTCTTTTTTTACACGGATTTCTGAGGAACGTATCTACCGTGTAAAAAAAGAGTTGGGTTTATTAATATTTAAGAAAAGTTACAAGTCTTTCCTCCAAATAAAATCCGTGTTTTCATTTTGATGGATCAAAGCATTAAATGATGTCGATGCAACTGGGCTACATTGAATTGGTGTCATGAATCTGTCTGGGTTTTGTCTTATTTTGAGTTTAAGCAATATCAATATTCGAATTTGTTAACATTTTGTAGTAAATTTTTTAACAATTTGTTGATGTATAAATTTTTGTGGGAACAATTTTTAAACGAATTTAAAATGTTTGCAGCTGTAGTAACCATTTTAATGATGGAGGGTTAGTGTAGTGCAAAAGTCAAACGAAAAATATTGAGGGATCACAGCAATCCATTGGAACTGTCAGAATCAGCGTAAGTAGATGTTGTGAGTGGTTCGCAGATTTGTTGGGCATTATCGTTTAAATAAAGAGTATTTTCAAATGTGGTGACTGTAGCTTAATTGGTTAGCGCATTTGATCATTAAGCATGCGTTGGTATTTGTAGCCCGGGTTCGATTCCCAGCTGCTGCCACTCAAACAACATCAGTTTCTGCTAATTATTAGTTTTATTTTCTATCCATCATAAATAATATTTATCACAGCGCCCTTCTTCGGTGGTATAGCATTTAAAAACGCCACCGAAGTAAGATAATTAAATAAAGGCTATAAAATCAAGTTTTAACATTAATGCGCCTACTCACCACCAGAGGCGCTGCAATTCTTCACTAAAAACAAACATAATGCGCACCACCTTTACTTCTTCAACTATCCGCTTTCCAAAGAAAGTAACGCAAATATATATAGGCATATTAATTGCCTGAGTGTTACTTCTCTTCTAAAAAAAAAAAAAAAAAAAAAAAAAAATGTTGGACATTATTAAAATGCACTTGCCACCTTCAAATATTCTCGCAGTCCAGTTAGGGGCTGCAAACAAGGTTGACTCAACTGATCCGAGGGTAGTAATGGTGGGTCGACGGCACGCGGTGTCTTTAGTGGACTGTTGTGTTCGTTTCAATAATTGCCTTAGGCTGTCTCAATTGACTAAACTTCAGATGGTTTAGATAAGATAGCTCAAGCCTGGTAGCAAGTTTTTATATGTACATTGATCTGTGCGAAGATTTGCTAATTGTGTGTCTTCCTACACATGCAATGTTGCATGTTCCGTGCAAATAATACAATATGTTGGTTGGTCGTTAGTCAACCCGGTGTGAAGAACACCATGTTGACATGTCCTCACGGACGATGGGATGTAAAACCCCTGGACTTTTGTCAAACCTCAGTCTTTGCAATACAGTGCAAATTTGAATAATTTTCATATAAATTCATTGTTTTATTTATTTTTGAAAAACAGTTATTATTGGAAACACCAATACTAAGTTTGAAAATAAGCAATCGAACCTATCTGCTCGCGGTACTTGTACTGGCATACTATTTTTTTGAGGTCAATGTAGGAGATAGCCGATTTTTGTTTTTTGAACGTAGTATTTTATTTATAATTTCAAGGTTTTTTTTCTAATAACCAATTTGCTTCATTTTTGTTTACGATCTGTGTTAATGGTTAACCGATGTCGTTTTTACATGTTTTTTTTTTTCTAATTTGCTTTTTCATTGTTTCGCACTCTTATAAAAATATTCCTGCTGATTAATTTTTCGAAGTACTGGACAAATCGTCTATTTGTTTAAAGTTTAATTAAACTAAACGTCTAAATACTAATACGGCTCACGTTAAAATTTAAACTCATAGAATAGAGATGCATTTTTTTAAATGCTTAAAACTCAAAACGAAATGCTGCTAAGGGTACGGTCACACTTGCCAAATATTTACTTAAAACGGCGTAACCACTATTTTTAAGCACAAATTAGTTAGACGAGGTTTAATCTTACAAGTGTTTTGTAAATGGAAACTGTATTAAACAGAATTAAACTAAATTTCAATGGTCATTTGTCCTTAGTAAAATAAGTTTCCCAAATAAACACAAGAATTATAACATTTTATTTAGCGGTTATGTCTTTTTCGTCAAATATTTGCCATTTGTGACCATACCTTTACAATAGTTGTGCAAGATCAAAAAGTATCAAATAAAATAAGACTAAATATTTGTTGTGTCTTGTCCCAAATAAACGAAGTTTTTTTTTTTTTTTTTTAACAAATAAACTAGTTTTAAAAATTTTTTATTTGGTGGTTACGTCTTTTTTGTCAAATATTTGTCAAGTGTGACCGTACCTGTAATAAAGAAACCACTAGGTTTAATGTTTTTATCTATAAACAAATCGATATTGTTTCTAAATGTGTAAGAGAAATAGGTTAGTATTCTTAAATAGCAAATATTTCCCAACTTTTATTGAATTGAAATCATTTAAAAAATATTTTAGATTTAACCACAAAGATTGTAGATGATTTTTCATTCAAATTTCAAATATTGCATACACAAATTACCCTAGCTTAAAAATTAACCCCTAGAACAAATGAACAGGTAGAATTTGGTTCAAATGACTGAATGTCTGTCTGTTATATTAAATCTCCTTGTCCACAGGTAAATTCTTTATAAATAAAAACTACAAATAGTTTTTAAATACTTTGTAGATACTTTGTAGATTTATAAAATGTGAACAAAACAAATTCTTTTAAGCCTGGCATAATATTACTTCAATGTAGAGTTCGTTATGTAGACTTTGAGTAGAATCCACTCAGCCATAACATTTCAGAGGACAATAATTGTATACTTTTGTGTGTATTTTCAACGAATGCCAATCAAATATTATAGAGTTTTTCTTTCGTAGTTAATGAAAGTACAGTTTGTTTCAGAAATTGTATGATTATGAAATAAAAACTTGGCTAGTATTGAGTTAAAATGTTAAAACTCTTTTCTTTTCTTTCTCGGAAATAATTTTTTCATAGCTTTATGAATATTAAAAAAATGTATTTTCTCTTTTACGATTATTATTACTTTTTTGCGTTTTCAGCCTAAAAACACAACTTTCCCACATTAGTATGCATTTATTTATTTACATTTACTAGATTTGTTTTATACTCGTATGTTGTCTATTAAGTAGATAGTTGGTAGTTTAGCCAAGTGTTTTAACCCTTTAAGGTGTAAAGGGGTCAACAAATCATAAACAAAAATGGAAAAAACTAGATGATGGTTACTGGTAATATTAAGCTATATTAAAATTGCTATTGATCTTAGGCCGCGTTTTCACTATTTTTCACTATGCCATTTTTCTTGTCAAATTGTCCAAATTGTTGGCAATTGTATGAAAACGGGTTGTTATATGGCGTCATCTATGTTTGCAATCATGAAAATCATGATATGATATGTTTATAATACAGTATATGTGTAAAAACAGTTTTTGAGAAATGGCCGCTATATGGGAGATATGATATTTTATGGACCGATCATAAAAAAATTTGGTGGCATGTTTTTTGTGCTTATTTTTTTTTAATTTTATCTCGGTATAAACACTTTTAAAAGTTTTATACGTTTTAAAGTTATTTTTAAAGGAATTTATATGGGACCGTTATATATGAAAAATATTTGTGTCGAATATTATTTGGATGCCAATATATTTAAGATAGTTATGCTCTTTAAAGTAATTTTGGGAAGTGAACCGATTTGCACAAAATTTGTTGGTGTGATTAGGCTTTATGTACAACTTATTTGTTCCCACAATTGTTTGGATACATGCATAAATCAAACATTTGTGATCGATAGGTGAAATAATGAACCGAATTCAACCAAATTTAATCCCAACCGTCTTTGGCTCGAAAAAAGTCTCGCGTTACAAACATCAGCACACATACAATATACCTTGCCCACTATAGGGGTATAGGCTTAAAAAACCATCAGGTCTTGTCCGAATGAATTCACAGAATCTACGGCGATTTTCAAGGGATATGGAATTCATTGTAACAACTCTCAAAGCTTCAACTACTGATATGTTAACAAGTAAAATGTCCTAATTTTCATGTTGTTTCTGTACACTTAAGAACACAGGTCTTGTTAAAATACCCTGTATTTATTAGTCATTGTCTGAGAAATTCCGATTTTGCTTTATTGAACGTAGTATCTTCTGTGAAATTTGATTTGCTTAATTTGTTGATTTGTTTTTTACGGTCTGGGCTTTTATATTATAAACGTTTTTGTCGGGTTTTCAATGAATTTTTGCACGACTTTCCTTCTATTTTGATTCTATAAGAGACTAACTTTAGTTATATTTAAAAAAAACAAATCACTGTGTTTCCATCAGATTTTTTAAAATAGATTCTGTAGTAGTGTGACCGGATTTTATGTGAACATTACTTTATTTCAAATTAAAGACAACTAAAATCACTTTAATAGATCGTGTTTATTATGAGAGAGTGTAGAGTATAAAAATTGGTAATTTTTTAATGTTAAATATGTGTGACCTTTGACCTTTCATACCTTAAGTATAATATTAAAGTATTTAAGTTTATTTTTAACTTATTTTTCACAACAATTTGAAAGAGTTTCGAATAATTAAAGAAGAATAATGTTAAGCATGTCCAATACAATTAAAAGAACTTCCGTAATGATCTTATTTATAAATTTATAAATCTACGCTCCTAAAGTGTTAATAAATGTTTAGATTCTTCATATGTGTATGCCTGCCTGCCTGTATGTATGCCTTGTTATGTATTCATTTAAATGTATAATGTTTTTAACGTTGTTTTCTTGTGTTTAATTGTTTCCTGGCCTAATTAAACATTTAACGGTTGTAGCACCTTTGTAATCTGTTTTTTACAACGCAACGCTCAAAAGCTCTTTTTTTTAAATCCAATGAAATTGAAGCTGAGTGTTTCGTTTTATAGCAAAAACACAATATAAACAATCTCATACTGGCAGCTTAACTAACAAAACATTAAGACCACCATCATCATCATCAGCAACAACACCTGTAATGCAATTTCGTAATTGAAATGCAAAGATAATAAAATATCTGAAAAAAAAACATAAAATAAAACAACATGTAAAACAACCATACCGCAATAAATTTCAGAAAATTGTGAATATATTTTGCTTGTAATTCATTAAAATAACTATTTTGATTGTTAGAAATACACTATACATACATACATATTTTTAAGTAAGTTTATTACTTTTATTTAATTAATGTTTTTTTCTCCTTTTTTGCAGGTGAGAAATTGTCATGCTCATTTTTATCGGTTTTTATCTGTGAAATTTACATGAAAATGGTTTTAATTTAGTAAATAAATGTGGTAAGTCAGTTTTTATATTTAATATTAAGTTTTCTAAATATTTTGTATTTGTTTTTGTTTATTAAGCTTTACATTTAATGGTTAGATTTACTGGGAATTGTTAAAAGTTTTGTGTTTTTTTTTCCTTTTGTTGTTTCAAGAAGAAAGTTGTTGGTCATTAAATTTACAAAATTATTTACTTAACACTTGGGTTTTTTAACATTAGTGTAGAATTCAATGTAATGAAGATTATGTCTTACAACTCACCAGTATATTTAGCAATGAACATACCAACATCATGTTTTTTTCTTTATTTAAATGTAATCGATCATCGTTGCTGCGAACACAAGAGGTCATAAAAAATCGTTTGATATAATTGCAAGTATCAAGGGTTTATATTAACTAATACGGCAAGATCGTTTCATGACTTATCGTAAAATACACGATAAATATTAATCTATAATATTCATTAGTCGTTAAAGGTGAGTAGTCCAAAAAGGATAGTTCAAAAATTGTATGGGTGCTGCTTTCAAAAACAGGCAAGGTATTATGAATCATAGAGTACGAGCCCTAAACTGAACATTAATGGATTGTCAATGATTTTTCATGAGCAAAATTCAAGAGTTGTTCCTACACGTAGTAATCTCCATATTATCGACCCTCTATATATATGTGTATGTCGGTGTACTGAAGTAAAATACCCAAACAAATTACAATTATAGCTTCTACTACATCACGATTGATTTGTTTTCACAAATATATTATTAACACTTCCCACATAATTAACTTTCTTTCTAACTTTACATCGTTCTTTTAACTTTATAATTGAAATAATTTCAAATAAGCTTATTGTTTAAAGTTTCTTTTTATCAAAAAAGCTTTTTTCAACAAGAAAGTTTATTCCTTAAAACGGATTAGTTAAAAATGGTTTTTGTCATTAAGAAAGCTTTTGTCACTAAAAATATTCCTTTAGCAATCACAGTTTATTTTCTTTAAAAAAGCTTTATCAACAAAGATTTCAGAATGTTTCTTTCAGTAATAAAGCTTCCCTTGTCTAAAAAGCATTTCTCACTCGAAAAAGCTTTTTTCACGAAAAAAGTTTATTTAAAAAGTTATTATTTTTTTTAAATTTTGTTTATTTAATTTTTATTAAGCTTTCACACCAAACAAGTTTGTTTCCACTAAAAATATATTATTTCAACTAAAGGGTGGTTAAATTGTAAGGGCCGATGTTTAATGTGAACCACACCTAAACGCCAAGCTTTTTTCCGAATTTTATTTGACATTTCTCTATTTCAGACTTACTCAATTTAAACACAATCCAACAACGTGTTAAAGTTATCCAGACTTATTATGAAAATGGGCGTTCAAATCAAAATGCATATCGTGCACTTTTTTTTGGTCAATTTGATCGTCCAAATGTGCGTATAATCGCAAAAATCGTGGAAAAATTCGAGCAAACCGGGTCTGTAGAAGATGTGAGAACACCAGTGCATGCTCGTACAGCTCGTACTGCAGAAAATATTGCTGCTGTTCGCGATAGTGTGGCTGAAGAGCCGTCCACCTCAACTCGTCGTCGTGCCCAACAATTGCACCTCTCACGCTCGTCGTTGATGAACATTATGCATAAAGACTTGCATTTACACGCTTACAAGGTGCAATTGGCTCAAGAACTAAAGCCTCTTGACCATTCCAAACGTCGTGAATGGGCAGAATGGTGGCAAGAAATGGCAACAGTGGATGATCAATTTTCGAAGAAAATCATCTTCAGTGATGAGGCACATTTTCACCTCAGTGGATTCGTCAATAAACAGAATTGCCGAATTTGGGCGAATGAGAATCCAAGAATGATTGTCGAAAAACCAATGCACCCACAAAGAGTGACTGTTTGGTGCGGTTTATGGGCTGGCGGCATCATCGGGCCGTATTTTTTCCAAAATGAGGCCGGTCAGGCAGTTACTGTGAATGGTGTTCGCTATCGTGAGATGATAACGAATTGGAAGATATGGATGTGGACGATATGTGGTTTCAGCAGGACGGTGCCACTTGTCACACAGCTAACGAAACAATGGCTCTTTTGCGCAACAAATTCAATGGCCGTGTTATCTCACGTAATGGCGATGTCAATTGGCCGCCAAAATCATGTGATTTGACACCGTTGGACTTTTTTCTTTGGGGTTATTTGAAAGAAAAGGTGTACGTCGATAAGCCAGCAACAATTCAAGAGCTAAAGGATGAGATAATTCGGCACATTAACGGCATATAACCTCCATTATGCCTCAGGGTCATCGAAAATTTGGACCATCGGATGGAGGTGTGCCGCCGTGGTCGCGGCGCCCATTTGGCTGATATTTTGTTTCATACATAATTGAGTAATACCAGTATATCATAATAAAATCAAATTACAATAATTTCCTAAATAGTTTGTGTTTTATTCAAAATCAACATCGGCCCTTGAAATTTAACCACCCGTTACAAAGCTTTTTGGTTTCATTTTTTTATAGTTTTCCGGATTTAACTTTATTTATAAAAAATTTTATTTTATAAAGACATTTTTTTTAATAAAAATTATGAACGTTCCATTTATTAAAGCAGTTATTTTCATGAAGAAATCCTTTTGCTCTAAAAGTATTAAGAACAAAGATTGTTAAGAAATTGTTTAACAAAAAAGCTTTTTTATAAAAAACTTTGTTTTGGTTTTATTTCATCCGGAAAGCTTTGTATATAAAGAAACGTTTATTTTAAAAACATAGTTTTTATTAATAAAAATAGCTATTTTCCTTATAAACGTTTCAAGAAAGATTTTTGCTCTAGTAGGATTAATAACAAAGATTGTTAAGAAATTGTTATAAAAAAACAAAATATTTTTTAAGAAAACTTTTTTCAAAAAATAGTTTTTCAATAAATAAATAAAAAAAATAGTGTTACCCAGAAAGCTTTTCACAAAAAAGCATAATTTATAAAGAATACAAGAAAATTTGTTTTTCATTGAGAAAGTTTTAACACTAAAACAGCTATTTCATCAAGAATGCAATGATACATTGTTTTTCGTTTGGCACTGAAACAGCCATCTTTTATCAAAAAAGCTTTAACACTAAAAAGGTTTATTTCATCAATGAAGCTTTTGTCACTAAAAAGATTTAGCTTAAAAAGCTCAAAAGCAATCGTAGCAGGAATGTGAAGAAATCCTTTTCACTAAAAAAGTTCTTATAGTTTATACACATCTTCCTTTCTCAAGAAAGCTTTAGACTACAAGATATTCATATATGTATTATTAAAAGTTTCCTTTACTAAAAAGCTTCAAGAAATATTTTTCACTGAAGCAAGCAAGCTCTGATCACTAAAAAGCGTTTTTATTAAGGACATGTTTAAAGCTTTTTCAAGATCGACTTTTCAGAAGTCAGCAAAATTTTTTTAATTTATAAAGTTTCTTAAATAAAGAGTTAGTTTTTAAGCAATTTGAAGAAATAACATTCCAACAAATGAATAAAATAAAAACAATAAAAACAATAAAAACATCCCCATGTTCACCTCTGTAAACAATTGCATGGTAACAAAAACTTAAATTTGGAATATGATATACATATCAAGCTAAACGACTTTAATTGCTAAATTAAGACCGCCCGCCCGTCTATCTGGGTTTTCAAACAATAATTGAAATTTCATATCGCCAATTAATTACACATTTCATTAGTAATTTTCAATACAAAGTTGTCTTCTCCTAAACATAAATCCATTTCAATATTAGTATTGTAATTGTGAAAGTTGTTTGCTTAACATGTTGTGATTATTTGTATTTTTTTTATCATATGGCCACAATGATTTTCATGATTCAACACCAAAAATATCTGAAAAATTAAGCAAGAGAAAAGCAGTGATAATAAAAAATCAATTACCACTAAATGTTACACGCAGCAGTCTGTCAGTTTGATATTTCGTGGTTTCTAAGGTAATTAGTTTCACGGCACGGATGTTTGTTAGTGAGACTGAGTGTGTCGTACATAGATGGTGACATGAAAGTGGTGATAAAAATTAAAAGTCTATGGGAGAAAATCACGTTGATTTTTTGTGACTTAATAATTTTTTTTTTGTAAAATTGCTTTACTTTATAAAAAAACACTACAATTTAAACGTTTATTGAAATAGTTAGACAAGATTGACAAATGTGTTGAAAAAAATGTATGTCTTTTTTAGCTTTTAAAGCATGAAAACGAGTTAATTTCTTACCCTGACCATAAATAAGCCAAATATGCGTGCTCTAGCATTATTGTTTTTTTTTTTTTTTTATTTTGGCTTATTTTAGTTTGCTAATAAAAAATAAACATATATACATAAATTTTTAAGAGGATTTCATTTATTTCTTATAAAACTGCTACAAGATGTGTGTGTGTGTGTGTGGTAACGCTTGTCAATTACATTTTATATTTTAGTTTGTATTTCTTTCTTGTCTTGTTTAAGTGACTTGATGTACCGCAAATGTATTAAATATCTATTTATCTGCTGCTTGTAAATACTTACTTTTTTTTTTTTTTTTTTGGTAGGGTACTAGCAAAATTACCAACTGTCTGCCACCACCTATTTTACTGTCATTGTCGTTGAAATTGCAACTACTACTGGTCATTACTCGGTACCTGCTGCCAATAATCGAAATAGTCTGACGATAGTCGTTAGTACGTTCATACTTATCTAACGTGTGTGTAAACAGGGAGTTGCCTCTTTGTAGCAAATGTAAGTAACAGTTGTTAAGAGGATTTTCATAGTAAAATAATTATCTGTGTAGTATGTATGTATATTGTTTTTGAACCACAAGAGATTTTAAAACTTTTCTTCTATGGCTTTTTTGGAGGGGATAAACGTTAAGGTGACCAACTAATTTTGGTTTTTTGCAACACAAACAATTATTTATTTGTTTAAATAAAAATTATGGTTTACAAAATAGAAGTTAAAATAAATATACAAGATTTCAAAACTAATACTCGTTTATTCGAATCACATTTTAAAAGCAACCGGTATTCAACATCATAGAGCCCCCATTTGCGTCTTTAATAGGGACCGGCGAAATGCGACGCAAATCGAATCACTTTTTTCTGTACAAATGTACTGACTTTTTGTTGAATAAGTCCCAAATTGGAAAAATTGGCTAGCAAAATCATATTTTCATTTCAAAAAACATCTTATGGTACGTTTGATTATATTTATTTCAGCAGGTCTTTCTTATTATCATAAAGAAATAATTGAAAATATATTTTTAAACAAGGAATAAAAAAGTAATTTAATTTTATTTATATACATACATACATACATAAAATCATAACCAAAATTAATTTATTAGTACCTAACCTTCATATGGTAAGTATGAATAAAATGAGAATTCTCCTTTTTACACGCAAGTAGGCAAAATATTCACATGTGATTATGGAATTATGGTATGTAGCGACGCAAAGCAGATTGATACAAAATTTCAAAGCTGACGCAAATCGGAATCAAAATGATGCAAAGCGGATTAAACCACATTTGGAAAGGCGACGCAAATCAAAACGACGCAAATCGGGGCTCTAGTGTGCGTGTAAATCTTAAACAAATATGTTAATAACAAAATCTAAGTGAAAATAAATTAATATTCAAACGGTTACTCGATTACTCATGTTGACGATTTCTTTAGAAATCGGTAATCGGGAACAAAAAAGTGTATTTATTTGTACAAATTTTGTTAGTTACCCAATATGAGTTTAAATAAATAATTTCTCAATAGGTACTCGATTGTTCGAATAAAGTTTTTTAAAAGTAAGCGGTATTCGGCATGATGAAAATGCTTTAATTTGTGGAAACTTGAAAAATATGTGTTGGTCTTAGTAAAAATAAGGTTTCACGATTATGCGAATAAACAATTTCAAAAATAACCGGTATTCTATAGTATGCAAAAACGTTAATTAGTGAAAGCTTGAAACAATTGGTTATTTTCAAAATATTTGATAAAAATTAATAATTTGAATATGGTTACTTTATTACTAGAGTAGTCGGTTTCTATAGTAATCGGTATTCGGTAACACAAAACTGTACTTGTATATTTCATTTATTTAGAAACGGTTTACTTACACAATCTAAACCAAAATAAATAATTTTAAAACGGGTACTCGATTATTCGAATAATGCATTTGATTTGAGTGGAATTTTTAAAAACTATTTAACTCACACAATTGGAGTAAATATATTAGTGATTTTTAAGCGGTTACTTGATTGTATTCAGTATCATTTAAATAAATTTATTTGTTTAATTTTGTTTGAAATAATTTACTTACACAATCGGGGACAAAATAATTAATTTTGAAACGGCTACTCGATTATTCGAATAATGAATTTAATGTACCTCGTATTCGGTGTCATGAAAATGCTATGCTTTGAGTGGATTTTTTTAAAATGGTTTAACTCACACAATTGGAGTGAATATATCAATGGGTTTTAAATGGTTATTTGACTGTGTTAGTAACCGATTTCAATAGTAATCGGTATTCAGTATCAGACAATTTTTTTTGTTTAATTTTGTTTAAAATAGTATACTTACACAATTTAGGACAAAATAAATAATTTTGAAATGTGTACTCGATTATTCAACTTAACAACATTAAAAGTAATCGGTATTCGTCATCAGACAAATACATTGACTTTTGTAAAATATTTCTACAAAAGAATCATTGATAATTTTAATTCAAATAATCGGGTAGCCATCATTGATTTTTAACTTATGTAATTTTATAGGATTTTTTATTCATATTTTAAGCGGCTATTTTTGAAATAGATGGTATTCAAAATCTTAAAATAATTTTAAGTTATTGCTACGGGTTTCCTTTTTAACACGATTATAACTAATTCCAAAGGAAATAAGTAGTTATCAGAATAATAAATAATAGTTACACAATCCTAAATTTTCAAACTTTCCGATTGTTCGAATAATTTTAAAAAAAAGTACACGGTTTTCCGAATTAAAAGCGTTTAGGTATGTACAAGATATTGAAAGTCTTTAAATATTTTAAATAGAAATCCATTTTTATTTAATTTTTATAAAAAAGCCGTGTTTTTTAAATAAGTCGATAATCTTACACAGATTTCTGTCTCTCAATGTCTGTTGCTCTTACAGTATTGGCTAATTTCACTTAAACATTAAAATTGGTCACGCTACTACGTTGTATTTTACCACCACACCCTTAATAAAAACCCAATAATAAAATAAAATCTCAACAATTTTATTTGTTTTCAACCATGTACAGTATAGTATCTGAATACCATGAGTTGTATGTAGATGGTCTTTCTAACATAAACACGAAATTATTGCGTTGCAAGACGTTTGTTTTGCAGTAGCAATCTATTGCTTCATTGATTCATTGTTTTCTCTAGTGTTATTGTTGTTTTATGTCAATACGCGTAAAACTATGGCTAAACTTATAGCTACATGCCTACATATGAGTTTGAGCTAGTGTTTGCATACTTTTGCAACACGCTATTGCAATATTATCTTTTGGTTTGTATTTATTTTAGGGGCTTTCAGTGTTCAGTGCAATTGCAATTGTAAAAGTGCAAATGTAAAACATCGTAGCTTTTTATTGCAATCCAACAACAAAATACACACAATTGCATTTATCAAAACATTGCGTTCATGCAATACTAAAATGGTATAGTTTTTTCGTTACGTTTATTGCGTTTGCAACTCTGACATTTAAACAGCTGACAGATGTAAACACTAATAAAAGAAATAAAATTAAAACAATGGATCAAACAATTCCACAGAAGAAAATTAAAAGGGAAAATCCAAACAAAAAGTGGACGCCTGAAAAAATCAAGATAGTTTTATTCTAAAAATTCAAAAAATTTTTCTTTGGCACTTTTTCGTGACATTTTTGAAATACGTTTAGAAATTGTTGTTTATATAGATCAGCTGTTTTAGTCCATAAATTGCATTAGTATTGCGAAGTACGAAATAAATGGAGTGCTGACAATCAATGTTAAAACATTTGCAAGTGCAAAAAACTTTTGCAATACAAAACGCATCGAACATCGAATACCACTAATGTCAAAACATTTGCAAGTGAAAACGCATCGAACATCGAATACCACTATTGTTTTTCCTTTCGTTTGTTGTAATTCCTTGCATTAGTATTATAGCAATAATATTGGCGTTCTATTTTTATCTATGTAACTCTATTGATTTTATTTCCAGTAGCAAAATATTAGTTTTGTGTGGCTGCGTTTGTTTGATTAATTGTGTGAACAATTTATGTTCATTGATTTCGATTTTGACTGCTTAAAATAATTCATCCATCTTTATCCAACGCATTCATTTTGTAGTCTGTAGCTTTCTTTTTTGTTGTTTTATGTGTGTGTCTGCTTCAAAATTTTATTTAATTAATAGTTTTGAAATATTTTTATAATGTTGGTTGTTGTTGTATTTGTTTTTATTGTAGGTCATAAACTTTAATGATGTTTTACTGTTGTTGGGGTCAGAAATGAAAATGAAATTTAAAGTTGACAGAAAATAATTTAATTGAAAAACATGTATGAACATACATACATACGTACAGTAAGTGAACGGCTGTAAATATTATTTACAGTTCACATATGACCTATAAAATAAAAAATATAAGGGAATTTCGACAAGTAAATATTATTACATTTTGGAATTTTTGTTAATCAACCAATTTCAATGAAGATTTTAATATGGTTACTCTGTTATACAAGCAATCCTTTCTAAAACTAACCCAAATTCGATATCAAATTGGTGTATAAATTGTAGAATGTAAATTTAAATCGATTATTTCATTATTTGACTCAATTGGGATTTATTATATAAATTCGTAATTTTAATGCAGTTATTCGATTATTCGCAAATAGTTACCCGATTACTTTATTAAATTATTATCGTTAAAATATAATTATATTTTACAAATATAATTATATTTGTTAAAATTAAATTAAATTTGACAAGTAAACGTGATTACAAATTGAAACTTTTGATAATAAACCGATTTTGCTGAAGATGTTAATATGGTTACTCGTTTTTTTTTTAAATAACCGATATTCAACAATTAAAAGTTATTTATATTGGATTATGGAAATTCTTATAAAAATAAGAAATTTTAATGTTACTGATAATGGTTCCTCGGTAATTTGACAAATGGTTACTCGATTTTGTACTCAATTATATAAAAAGTAATAGGTTTTCGGTTTTACAAAATTAAATTAATTATATATATACAGGTACATATGTTTAACGTATGATTTTTGGTATTTATGTGAATGTTTTAATATGATTTCATTTTTATTCGAGTAATTGTTTTTAAAAGTAACCCTTATTGGATAGTACAATGTTATTGAATACTTAATACAGTCGGGCCTCGATTATCCGTGACTACGATTAATCGTGATGGAAAAATATCAGTGTATTGGTATTTGTTTGCAATTTTTTCAAATTCTTTGCTTCGATTAACTGTGATTACCTCTGTTATCGGTGATTACCTCTATTATGGGTGATGGCAGAATTTTTTTTTTTTATCAACTTCAAATTCATACATACAATATAATAAAGATGAAAACGGGAAATTCCCTTGTTTGCACACGATGAGAAGCATTTAAAAGTGATTAATTTAAATTTGAAATTTGGAAAGTACGGGTGATTAGATCTAAATATATGTAGTGTGTCATCGTTACCAGTCGTAAAAAGACAAAGATACGTTTTAAATATTAAAGATAAAGTTAAAATAATTAACGAGCATTCAAAACAAATTCGAGTGTTAAAATCGATTATCCTTAGTGCTTCTGGTCCCGACCATCACAGATAATCGAGGCCCGACTGTAATTGTAATTTGACACAATTATACATAAATTGGCATTCAGTATTGCCGAATTAATGTTATTAACTATAAATGAAATTGATCAATTAAACATTATTAAATCTTGACATTTTTGGTAATTAACCAATAAAAATAAAGATTTTAATATGGTTACTCTATTATTCGAGTAATCGTTTTTAAACGTAGCCGATATTGGACACCATAAATAAATGTACATTGCATAATGGTAATTATTATAAAGATAATCTTTATTAAAATAATCAATTTTAAAACGGTTACTCGATTATTCTACAAACGGTTATTTGATTACTTTACTCAATTAAACGTAAATCAACTGGTATTTGACGTTGCAGAAATCATTTAATTGTGAAATATTTCGCGGTTTTAATTAAGTTAAAAATTATGGTTTACACGATTATTCAAATAGTCGATTAAAATGTTAATCGGCATTCGGTTAATTTTTGATTAAACACAAATTTTAAGTAAATATATGTATGTATTTTTAATATACATATTTACTAGATTGTTCTAAATGTTGCAACTGATTCCAACATTATAAAATTAAATTAATTTATGTGAATTCATTGAAGTGGATGTCACAAATCTTAAGTTATAATAGTTTAGTAAATGGATTTCGGCAGAACAAAACTCTTCAAATAAGATTAAGAAATACAATATATTTATTTTAATCCTCGACTATTCAATTGAAACTATATATTATAGATTGCATTACATAAAGTAAACATAAATACTTTTTCAGGACTGCTCGAGTAATCGTTTCTAAAAGTAATTGGTATTCAATATATTAAGTGGGAAATTATTTGAATTAATGTTTAAAACAAATTTGTAATAATACAAATTCTATAAATAGAATAACATATAAAGAATACCCATACATTCTAAACGTACGTAAATTTCGTTCTGACTCACAAAAACACATAAAAAAGAAATATGATAATTCTCATATTCTATTTCTCAAAAAACGGTGAGTTTAATAGATGATATTTACAGATTGATAATGGACAATGAAGATTGCTGATGACGCCCTTGGCATTCCAATTTGTCAATTGTTCCAATACGTTACAATAGTATTCTTTAATATAAATTCTCGAACTACTATCCTGAATAAAAACTTTTCTCTTAAAAATAAATATTAGTTCAAATCCTTCTCTAATTAATTAAAATGTAGTTATAATTTCACAATGATTAAACTAGGCAAAATTTTATACGTAGTTATTTGATTTTTCGAATATACGATTCAAAAAATAACCGGTATTCGGCATTGTAGAAATACTTTAATTTTGTGCATTGGTTAATCATTTGGTTAAGTAGTACATATGTACATATATGTAATTAAAGTGAAAACAACTGTAAACAAAATTTAAATGTGCTTACTTTGATTGCTTGTGTAATTGGATCATAAAGTAACCGGTATTCAGCATTGTATAAATACTTTGAGTTTGTGTATTTTTGTAGCGAATGTATGTAATTAAAGTGAAAACAAAGTTATTCGAGTAAAACTAATCGTTATTCGAAATTTCAAAATTAATAAAAATTTAATACAAACTTAATAATTTTTTACAATTCAAATCAACGATTAAATTAATTAAATTAATTACATGTACAATGAATAATAAGAATAATCGTATTATTCTTTAATATTATATAAGCGAGCAAGAGTCGATATAAAATATAAAACTGAATTGATAAGTCATTAAAATGTATACTGATATTTTTATTATTATTAATCCGTGTTGCAATGCAAATATATAATTATAATTAATGAAGAAATTGTTTGAAATTGAACAAACTTACGAAAGCAAGTACTCATGTAACTCAGCTAATTACTATTTCCAACGAAGCTAACTAAATTACTTACTTCCATTAAATTGTTTCTATAATTATTTCATTTAGATTAAACAATTTTTTAAACTTGATTGAAACTTGGCTGTATTAATTAAGTGCTTAACATGAATCAATTGTAAGTAAAAAAGTAACCAAACACGTTTAGTGTTAAAAATATTTATCTGGCAGTACTCTAGTAATCGTTTGTATCATATAAATTTCTATATCACTTTAGTCATTATTAATAAATAATTTAAATATAAAAACTTAACGAAGCAGTAAATAATTTTGAATTTCCCACACTTTTTTTCTTTTAAATTTCGAAATTGAGTTCGAATTTTCGAAATTGATTTTAAATTTTTTTTGTCATTGGTTTTTGAATTAAACACATAACAGCAAAGTTCCTAAATTTAAATTTTATTCAATTTTAATTAATGAAATGTGAAAACAAAAATAAATTATTTAAGAATTTGTTTTTACGTTTAATATTTTATTTAACACATAAATTTCTGTATATGCTGCAGTCAGTTAAGTAACCACAATAAACATAAAACAATTAAATTATTCAAACAACAGCAACCATTACGGCGACTCCAGCAAAAACACACAAAAGTCATAAAGTCAGTTTGTTTAAAAAATATTTTGCATAATAAATTATAAAAATTATAAATTTTTTTTGATGGGAAAGAATCTAAAAAACTTGTAAGCATGAGTAAAACCAAAAATATTTACAATGTATTCGAAACTTTGTTATGCACAGTGAGGAGCAAAACATTTCTCAACACAAAATACACAACATTTTCTAATAAAAATATTTGTTCAATTCATAAGTGGTGTTGTATGTTGTACTTTGTATGAACACAATTTTGAGCAAAGTCGCATGTTTATGTTGTCAACCCTTCAAAATGACAAAAGCTAAATACTTTAAAAACAAATATATATGCAGAACATAAAATATGAATATTTTTCAAAATTAAAACATACAACAATATCTATCTATTATTAAAATTTTGTATTTATTAATGTTATTTTCTTGTTTTAAATTTGCCAATCAGTTTATAATTTAAGTGTTACTGTTTGGTTATTTTGTTTTTTAAACTAAAATGTGTAATTTTTATGTTGAGATACATATTTGAACTTTCGGCAACACTTTCATTTCCCTGCAGCTTTAAAAAAACATATGTAAAAATGTCGTAGGTGTTGTAGAAAATATGAATTTAGAAATTACCAGTAACATTTTTGTTCAAATATTGTTAATTCAGACGACGTAAAACTCCTACGACCCTGTAACATCAGTTGTGAATTGAAAAATTTTTATAAATAACGTTTTCTATATAAAATACTGTTATACACAAGATTTTCTATAGAAGAAAACAATATTTTCACAGTTAGAAAATAGTTTTATACACTCACTTTTAGAAAATTGTGTTATACACAGAGTTTTTGTAGAAAATTCGTTTTCTGTAGATAATTCTGTTATACACAAGATTTTTTATAGAAAGTACTGTTATACACAGTTAGAATATAGTGTTATACAAATAATATTCTTCATACACATGAATTTCTTTAAAAAACCCAGAGTTTTCAGTTTCAGTTTTACAGAGAAAATAATTATTTTCTATACAAAATACTGATTTTTTTATAGAAACTTCTACTATACACAGAGTTTTCTATGAAAGATTCTGTTATACAGAAAATTTTCTATAAAAGATTCTGCTATACACAGAGTTTTCTATAAAAGATTCTTCTATACACAGAGAGTTATCTATAGAAGATTCTGTTATACACAGAATTTTCTATAGAAAATTATGTTATACAGAAAGTTTTCTGTTATGCAACGAGTTTTCTGTTGAAAATTCTGTTATACACTGAATTTTCTATAGAAAGTTCTGTTAAACACCTAGTTTTCTTTACAAAATTCTGTTATATATGTAGGTACACAGAGTTTTCTTTAGACAATTGTGTTATGCATACACAAAATTGTCTATATAAAATAAAATCAGCCATTTGCAAGTGTAGTTTTGCCCTCCACTGTGGTTCACATGCAAATGAGGGTCTATCTATCTGTCTGTCTTATGCTGGGTATTAGCATAAGTACTTGTAATTTTATAAAAATTATACATACAAATATTATTTTAATAACACTGTCACATAAATCCGTATTTTTTTCTTCTGTTTTTTTAAATAACAATTAAACAGGGCGCGGTATAAACAAATTAAATAAAAATCATACATTGTGCATAAATAATAAACAACAAATCTTATTGATGAGAAAACTAAGGGGCAGCTGATTAAACCCAAATACCTGAAAATATTTAAGTGAATTACTCATTAAAAATATTAATAATAATAATTATAGTTGATTTATAATATGGAAATATGTACATGAAAAAATATGTAAATGAAAAATTCCTTAGATTCTCTGGACATGTAAAAATTTGTAGTTTTTGTTTTCTATAAATAAGGTTAATTTAATAAATAAAAGTGAAACAAAAAAACCAATAATTCGTTAGTGTTGTTTTGTGTTTATTTGTTGAAAGTTTTATATTGTTTATTGCAAAATTACGAATGACAGCCAGCAATCGATGTTGCTGTTGCTATTGCTGCTAGTAGCTGGCTTGGCTGGCTGTTGCTGTTGCAGTTGCTGAAGTGATGTGTATGAATTGACCATAAATTGAAACGTGACTTAGATACTTTCTTTCTTTTTAGTTTTGCTTTTGAATACAAGTAAATTGTAAATTCATTTATTTATTATTATCATTTTTGTTGTTATTGATTTAACCCATATTTGTTTGTTAACTTTGAAAGAGAAATTAGAAATTTATGAATGACCTGAATGTGGGAAATTTCATAAGCTTTTTAAAAACTACACAATTTTTTTTTTCTTTAAATAAGTTTTCCCTTTAAAGCATTACGCTTAACATGGGTTAATACTCGTGTTGTAGTATTAAATTTGTAATTATTTTAGCAACATCTCACCCAACTTTAACAATAATTTGTCTGTCAAAATTATCACATACATAAATATGTTGTACTAGTTTTTGTTTTAAGTGGTTAAAACTTAACACAGATTTGGCGGAAATTATTATTTTGTAGCTAAAACTACAAACAAAAAAAAAAAAACTTTCACTAATTAATAACAGCAAAAACAAAAGTAAATGTTATTATTTTTATTTAACCATTAATTAGACTTTATTACCTTATGGGTCTTTAAAAAAAAAAAAAAAACTACATACAAACTGTAATGACCAGAAAAACTGGAGCAATTGTGTTAAGCTATTTCAAATAACAAACGATGTTTTTTTAATTAAATAAAATAATCACGAAATGTAAGACAAATTTTGTTTAAAATCTTTTAAACTCGTTATTTTTTTCTGTATTTGTACGCCCATTCATTAAATTTTGCTTAAATTGTCAATTGTCAGTCATTAATGGCAAATAGTTAAGTTTCTGTTTAAATAGAATAAATATTCTAAGTGTATGTTTGTTTTTCATACATTGATATTTACGAGTATGCCAACATTTTGTGGTATTTAGGTTTCATTATCATGTCATGGTTATTTAATATTTAATACTTGTGTAATTATTAAACTAAATAAATATCTATCTGGTCAATAAATACATTTAAACATACACTCATTATAGGTTTTTTTTTTGTTATTCAATACTTAATTTAAAAACAAGTAAGAAAGTATAGTCGGTCAAGCCCGACCATATAATACCCTAATATACATACATATGTATAAAACAGTTTTTCAGAAATGGGCGTTATATTAGAGTTATAAACTATTATGGCCCGATCAACCAAAAATTTAGTTCCACGATTTCTGTGAATATAAATATTACATGTGCTAAACCTTATCACGCAATAAATACTTTTAAAATATTTATGGAGGTTTGAGTGAATTACGGAGAGAGTCTTATATGGGAGTTTCGACTAATTATGGACCGACCATTTTGAAATTAGGTGTCGTTATTTCTGTATATAAGAAACTTATTTGTGTCAAATTTTATTTGGATAACAACATTTTTTTTTTTTAGAAATTTATGATCGTTAAAGTGAATTTCGAAAGTGGGCCTTATATGGGAGCTACGACTAATTATGGACCGATCATAATAAAATTGTACCGTATTATTTTTAGACATATGTATTATATTTGCGTTCAGTATTATTTGGATATTATTATTTTTGAGAAAGTTATGCTCTTTAAAGTGATTTTCGGAAGTGGGCCTTATATGGGAGCTATGATCAATTATGGAAAAATCTGCACAAAATTTGTAGATGTTATTTGGATTCATTTACCACTCATTTGTGATGAAATTTGTTTCGATATTTATATAAAGCAAAGATTTATAATTATATTACGGCCAGGAGAAATAATGCACTGATTTCTACGTCCTTGGGCCGAAAAAATATCATGTACCAAATTTTATGCGACCTGTACTCTCTGCACAAGCTTTACATGGACAGCCAGCCAGCCAGACGGACTGACAGACATCATTTAATCGTCTCAGAAAGTGATTCTGAGTCGATCGGTATACTTTAAGGTGGGTGTTGGACCAATATTTCTGTGCGTTTTAAACATCATCACAAATCCAGGGTATATTGGTGTAGGGTATAAAAACAACAAGTACTAAAGTATGGTCGTTCAAGCCCGACCATATAATACCTTATACCCAGTAAATGCGTTAAAACAGTTTTGAAATTGAATTGAATTCAGAAATGGGCGCTGGAGACTGCGACTTTTTATGGACAGATCCTCCAAAAATTTAGTGGCGTGACTTTTGTACATATCAATATTTTTTGTGTTAAATTTTATATCTATGTATATAAACACTTTTAACAGATTTATACATCTTAAAGTGATTTTCGAAAGGGGGCTTGATATGAGAGCTTTGACTAATTAAAGACCGACTGTTATAAATTTACATGAAACTTATTTGTGTTAAATTTTATTTGGATACCAACATTTTAAAGAGATTTATGGTCGTTAAAGTGAGTTTCAGAAGTGGGTCTTATATGGGAGTTACAACTAATTATGAACTGATCATCATAAAATTGGGCCAAATGATTTGTGTTATTTGAAACATATTTGTGTTGGATATTTTTTTGATATCAACAGTTTTAAGAGAGTTGAGCTCTTTAAAGTGTGAGACAAATGGTAGGGGTCAGTGATCGGGATGGGATGAGACCAACGGAAAATGTTATATCGGTAAAAAAGAAGTTATACGTGTACCGGCGTTTCGAATTGCTTCGTGTAAATTGGGGCTAAGAAAATTACATAGATTCTAAACAACTCTTTGTTATGAAATTTAATTAAAAAAATCCATCTGGAATATTAAGCCTTTTTTTCAAATATAAAAAATACGAAAATTGTTTGCTAAAAAATAGTATAAACAAAAACGATATGACCTAAAACTTGTTAACTGTTCTCTTGTTACAGTTATCACTTTGTTTTATACAATTTTTGTTGTACCTACCTTTTGTTTCTAACCATGACTCACAAAAAAATAATTGTAATTTTATGCTTATTTTTTTTTTTTTTGCCCGACATACCAAAAACTTCCGAGAAAAAAGTCAACAGCCACTTTTATTTGTAGTATTTGGCAGTTCTACAACAATAAAAGAAAAATTGCTGAACAGAATTGTATAAATTTAAACCCTTTTTGTATAGAAAATTGGATTAAATTTGTTTTACTTTTACCACTACTCTCTTCTTGTGTTTCATTATTACATATATTGTTTTTACGTTTTGTTTTCATTATTTTCTGGCTCTTTAACCATGTGAATTCTAAACTATAAAAGAAAACAACAAGACATGTGAAAAATACTAAAAAACAAAAAAAAAAAAAACATATTTCCTCAATGTGTATATGTTGGTAGTACCTTGTAAAAGTACTATATGTACTTGCACGTAGCTCCAGTACATCAAAGCAAAAAACAATACCGATGTGGGCAGCATTTATTTCTTGCTTTACTGAACCTGAGAGAAATAAAGAACAAAAAAAAAATACAATACAAAGCAATACATACATATATAAACGTACATACTTATGTTATAATAAAGAATTGCCAACTGAAATTTGAGATATTTACAAAGTTATTGCATGTGAATGAATCAATAATCAAAACAAAAACTTCTACTGTCTGCTGTAGTAAGTAGTAACTTAAGCAAGCGTACTGCAAAGTCAGTAGAAGTTTACTTTACTTTAGTATCATGGCAAGCAAGTTTAGAGTGGCAGAAATTGAAAGTTGTTAATGCTATATCATATTAATATGGTTTAAATTCCTGCTAATCCATGTAGTGGAAAATTGATTTGATATTGACCAACTTCTTTCAAAGGGAGTTGTTTTTTTTTTTAATGGAAATTGCTTAGATTCGAAGCCAGTTTTTGTAAAGAAAGTTGTTTGGATTTGCGGCAATTTTGTTCAGATTTGAAGCAATTTTCTGTTACGGAAATTACTTTGTCCGCTTTCACACGTTTCAATTCTGACTCTTCAAAGCAAGTATGTTTGGTTGAGAAGGGAAAAGACAATAAAAGGGGTACATACTCGACGGTACTAGTCAATCTGCTTATGTCCTATTTTTTCTTCTTTTATTGTCTCCGTCTTATTCTACGCTAAGTTGTTTACGTGCTGATTTGTATGAAAAAGTCGAAACTTGTTGGTAAAGAGCACGACAACTTAAGATTCTCGTGTAAACGAAATGACAGATTAAAAAGAGGTTTAAACAAAAACTGGTCAGCTAAAACTGAAACGTGTTAAAAACAGCACTTAGATTTAGAGTAAATTTTTGTTAAGAAAATTTTCTTAATTTATAATAACATTTCCTTAAGAATATTGTTAAGATTAGAATCATCTTTTATTTCCAAATTTCTTAGACTCCAAGTAACTTTTTATTAAGAAAATTGCTTAGATTCCAAACAACTTTCAGTTAAGAATGTTTGTTATATTTGTGGTAAATATCTGTTAACAAAATTGCTTATATGCAAAGCAATTTTATGTTGAGAAAATTGCTTGGCACACACCAATATTTTGCTAAGATGATTATTCAGATTCCAAGCAATATTTGTTAAGAGAATTGATTAAATTCGAATCAACTTTCTGTTGAGAAGTTAGCTTTGATTCATAGCAATATTGTACTAAGAAAGGGCATTTTCGGAAATGCATTACTGCGCTGCATCTGATGCGCAGTATGTTCGCAAAAGCAACAGTTGGCATGACTGCAAATGTGTTGTATTCTCAAACGCAGCACTGAATCATCTGATGATGCGCAAACAATATAAAAACAACCAATCAAACACAAAAATGATTAATGCAATAAATGAGCATCAGCAGATATGCATCAGCATCGCAAACTAATCCCAGGTACATCACAAAAATGCATCAGATGCAGCTCAGTTACTTCGATTCATAGTAACATTGTAAAAAGGGATTTTTTAAGAGCTTTCGAATTTGATAAAAAAAACACACATTTTAGAAAAATGTATGAAATCTTTATTTGAGTCGATAGAACGATCTATATAATTCAATGTTTAAAAATGATTTCATGTAAATGTTGATAGCGACTACGCCTCAAATAGTTCATACGCTCAGTCCAATTTTAACATATTCTCTCCAACATATCGGCCGGTATCTCACTTATAAATACTTCTATATTCGCTTTCAGTGCGCAACGGTTTGTCCCTATAGATGTGAGCCTTTAAATAGCCCCACAAAAAATAGTCTAAAGGCGTTATATCGCACGATCTAGGTGACTAATTGACCGGCCCCAAACGTGAAATAAACTGTTCACTGAACTCGCCTTTTATTAGGATCACTGTTTCGCGTGCTGTATGTAGTGTTTTCAATTTCGGTTAACCGATTAGCCGAAAATTTGGGGCAAATTTATGGTTTTTAAGAAACCGGTTTTCCCCCTCGGTTAACCGATTTTTTATATCTGTAAAAATCGTATTTTTTTTTTATTTTTTTCCGAAAGTTTAGAAGAACAACTAAACTTGACATTAAACTCTATTCAAGACTTGAGTAATAAATGCAAACAAACGTGTTAATCTCAATAGCCTTACAGATGACTTCGAATATTTGGAAAAATTTAACAAGAGAACGGAAAAATTAAACATGCTCTTCTTACTATTAATCCGACATCACCTGTCAGTGAAAGAGTCTTCTCGGAATCAACACTAACAAAAACCAAATTGAAAAACAGAATTTAGGCGACTTTGGATTGTGTTTTGTTTTTGAAATATTACTTTAAAAAAATTTCATAAAATTCACATTTATTTACCCCCTTATTCATAAAAACTTACAACAGGTTTATAAGAGGTTTATAAAGCAAATTTTGTATAGAAAGTTTTATGAATAAGGACATTAGTCTTTATAAATTTCTTTTAGTCACTATTTTTGTTTTTCTTACCACAAAATACAAATTTTGTGTAACAAATGCTATTTCTTAAGTTATTTTTGTTGTTTTTTAAATTAAAATGAATTGTTTTTTAAGTTTAATTTATTTTGTTATTTAATGGTTACCGATTAACCGGTTTTTTCGAGTTCGGGTAACCGAAAAACCGGTTTTCAAAAAAGTCTAAAAAAATCCCCCTTTACTAAGGAAGTTGCACAGATTTGAAAACACTTTCGGTTAAAAAAATTGCTTTACAACGTTTTGTTAAGAAGATTACTTGTATATTAACAGACTAATTCATAAAAACTTATCAAGGGTTTATAACAGGCTTATAAAGCAAATATCCATACAAAATTTGCTTTATCAGCCTGTTATAAACCTTTGATAAGTTTTATGAATAAGGGGGTAAGCTGATAAAAACATAAATTGTTTCTATATAAAAAATATAGTTCTCTGTTGTGCGAAAAAATCTGCCTAAGTTAACAATTACCTTATTACAGGTTGTTGGAAACGAAATTAAAGTTTTTCTGTTGCATAATATTTAAACTCTCTAATACAATAAAATAAAATAATTACTTTTTGTGTGCCCTGTGTCGGTCATTATTTTTTTCGATCTTTTTGTCTGCCTGGTTGACTGACTGATGCATTGGTATTAGTTTTTGCAATTACTTTTGTTTATTGTGACAACTGCCGCCTAATTTAACAGCAGACATTGTTGCTACCGTCTCTATGTCTGGCTGGCTGGCTGGTTTGTATTTGCTGTAATTTACGTTTTACTCTATTGTTTTGTGAAAACTAATTTTTCTTAATTTTTCTTAAAGATTTTATGGCAAATGAGTCTAACTTGCCTGCTGCATGTTGTTTTGGCATTCGTGATTTTCAAAAAGCAAAAAAATTAACAATTGTTTATATTATTGACTGAGTTATGGCCGAATTCACAGTCTTTAGTTAGCTAATGACAAAGATTTAACTAATGATTCTTTATTCGCAATGCTTAGTTTGCCATAAGAATAACAAGTAATAGTTAAACAATAGTTAGTATTTATTTTAGTTTACCAATGGTTAACTAATGACCGAGAATTCGGCCATTAGTGACATAAATTTCAATGCGGGAACATACTGACAATCATTTTATAAATTATTCATTAAATAATTATGCTAGAGATAATATAATAATAACGGTGCATTTAAATAATCAGGCAAATAATTTAAGAGTTTAGTTGATTTTTTGAAAATATAATATTAACGGAAGAGATTAAAATGTGTAAGCTAGATTTACACGATTGAAATTTTCTTCAAAATTACTCTTCAAAATGATTCAAACTCGTGTAAACAGCAAAATTTCTTCAAAATTTATTTATTTAATAACTATTAATAACTATTTAATAAATAAATTTTGAAAATTTTTTGCTGTTTTCCGAGTTTGAAGCATTTTGAAGAGCAATTTTGAAGAAAATTTCAATCGTGTAAATCTAATTTAACGTTTGTAGAGAAATCTTTTTCAATATTTCATGATTTATGTAAAATTTTAAAAAATTTGTCAATTGTTGGATGGATGGATTGTTTATACAATTTTTACTTGACTCATATTTTTGTTTACCTTTCTCATCAATACTTCTCACACCTCCTTGATTAAAAACAAATTATGACTATGGGTCATTTAAAATCATAAAGTTGTCAATAAATTATATGACACTAAAATTCTAACCTGCCATTTCCGCTTTCTTGCTGTCGTTGTGTGTCAGGTATCTAGCAAACGTGTAAGTATTCTCTACGCCATTCATTCTTCAAATACTCACACATAGTAATTTCAAAAACTGTTTAGTTTTAAAAAATTATTACAACTGTCACAACATCTATCCCTCCCTCCTTCCAGTCTTTGAATACAGTCAGTTAATTTACGTGTTTAGTGAAAAATTAAAATTTGTTTGCAAAAGCTACAAATCACTGTAAATAAAATAATAATTCCCTCAATCCTGTTGTGCAGTTGACTCTTGTGTTTATTTGCTAAATTATAAAAAGTTATTACTCTGAAAAAAACAAATTATTAAACATTGTAAAAAAAAAAATATATATATAAACAAACAAACATAAATTTGTGCGTGATGACATTTTATTTACAACATAATAATACAAGTCCTATTGTTTTACCCTCTTATTAAAACTGAACATATAAAGTTTATTCAACTTTGTGTACAATTATTATTGTTTGCCATTATTATTATTATTGTTATCGGCTTAAAACGGTAGTAACGCCTGCTTTTTGTCGGCTGGCAGTTGACAATAGTGCAAAAAATTGTGATTCATTGAGTTATTTGTTTGCAAAAGCTTAATTATTTTGTTAACATAAGACAACAAAACAATTAAATATAAAATATGATTGCCTAAATACCGGTTACTTAAATAACGATTAATGGTTACTCGAGTACTTAGAAATGTGAAGTTTATAATCTGCAATGGAGAATTATTATTTAAAGTGATTATTTGCCTGGTTATTTAAAAAGCTAATTGAAAAATTCTAAGCAAAATTCTATTAAGAAAATTTGCTTAAATTCTAAGCAACATTCTGTTAATGAAATTGGTTAGTTTCTAAGAAGCATTCTGTTAAGAAAATTGCTTAAATTCTAAGCAACATTCTGTTAAAAATATTGCTTAGATTTTAAGCAACATTCTGTTAAGGAAACTGATAATGTTCTAAGCAACATTCTGTTAAAAAATTGCTTAAATTCCAAACAAAATCTTTTTACAAAATGGATTAGATTCCCATATATATATATATATATATATATATATATAAATTTGAAGGGCCGATGTTGATTTTGAATAAAACAAACTATTTAGGAAATTATTGTAATTTTATTTTATTATGATATATTAGTATTATTAAATTATGTATGGAACAAAATATCGGCCAAATGGGCGCCGCGACCACGGCGGCACACCTCCATCCGATGGTCCAAATTTTCGATGACCCTGAGGCATAATCGAGGTTCTATGCCGTTAATGTGCCGAATTATCTCATCCATTAGCTCTTGAATTGTTGCTGGCTTATCGACGTACACCTTTTCTTTCAAATAACCCCAAAGAAAAAAGTCCAACGGTGTCAAATCACATGATCTTGGCGGCCAATTGACATCGCCATTACGTGAGATAACACGGCCATTGAATTTGTTGCGCAAAAGAGCCATTGTTTCGTTAGCTGTGTGGCAAGTGGCATCGTCCTGCTGAAACCACATATCGTCCACATCCATATCTTCCAATTCGGGCCATAAAAAGTTTGTTATCATCTCACGATAGCGAACACCATATACAGTAACTGCCTTGACCGGCCTCATTTTGGAAAAAATACTGCCCGATGATGCCACCAGCCCATAAACCGCACCAAACAGTCACTCTTTGTGGGTGCATTGGTTTTTCGACAATCATTCTTGGATTCTCATTCGCCCAAATTCGGTTTATTGACGAATCCACTGAGGTGAAAATGTGCCTCATCACTGAAGATGATTTTCTTTGAAAATTGATCATTGATTTGAACGCCCATTTTCATAATAAGTCTGGATAACTTTAACACGTTGTTGGATTGTGTATCTCTCCATGATACAAATTGAGTAAGTCTGAAATAGAGAAATGTCAAATAAAATTCGGAAAAAAGCTTGGCGTTTAGGTGTGGTTCACATTCAACATCGGCCCTTACAATTTAACCACCCTTTATCTGCTCCTTTAAACTCCTACAAGGAGCATAGGGCCAAAAAGCAACATAATCAGGCATGTGATGGAAATCGATATCGAAAACTAATCAGTTTTGGAAATACATTTTAATGCATTTATAATCTAATTTTTAAAATTTTTGTTTTAATATTCTCTTTAGTAGCCCAATATCTTTATATTTAATGTGATAAAAGTTTTTCAATACAGAAATATTACGAACAAATTGACTTCTAACATGTCTGATTATTAAGAAAATTGTTATTGATAAGAAAATTGATTAGTTTCCAAGCAACATTCTGTTAAGAAAACGGATTTGATTTCAAGCAATATTCTGTTAAGAAAACAGATTAGTTTTCTTGCAACACTGTTAGAAAACGACCTAGATACCCAGCAACATACCGTTCAGCAAATCGTTTAGATTCAAAACAACATTCTGTTAATGAAATTGTTTAAATTCTAAACAACACTCTGTTAAGTAACAGTAACATTATATTAAGAAAATTGTTTAGATTCCCAGCTTTCAATTTAATTATTCTAAGCAACAATCTGTTGAGACATTCTGTTAATAAATCGATTAAGAAAATTGATTTATTATCTAATCAGATTTTAGTAGCAAAAGTTACCTCTTCTGCTCTATGCAACATATATAATATAAATTTGTGTAGGCTAAATAATAATTAAATCTAACACGCTATAGCAAGCACTCTTATTGGCATAGTTTTTATTTATGCCGTCTAATCCAATTACACAATAAAAGACTTTTGACACCAATAAAACAACCAACCAGCCAAAGAGGTTGTTGAAAAATTCCATCAAAGGTGAAAAGATTTCAATACCAAAGCAGAATAATGTTGTAAATATTTCAACAAAAAAAATGCGTTTTTTTTTTATTTGTATAGAAATTATTTTAAGCCGATTATAAACAAACGTCACTTGAACAAAAAAATAAAAATAAATAGGTATATATTTTTGAACAACAAGCACGTCTTCAACATGTTCCGGTTTAAAATGAACTAGAAAAAAATCTTTCTCAGAGCATTACAACTCTTTATTGTAAAATTTTGTCAAAAATTTTGTTAAGTAAAACTGCAATTATTTTCCGATTAAAACGAACCTAGACACTGTAATTATTTATATAAAGCTTTAAATAATAGGTTTTTTCTTAGAAGTTTTGCCAGCGATTTAAGAATTCTCCCCTTCTGAGTGCCCGCTTTAAGTTTTAATTTACAATTTAACTGTTTACTTTTGTTATGGCTCTTCTTACGGTGGGTTCGTTGTGCTTGACTGAAAATCAACCATGTTTCTGTTGCTGTAACCATTTATTTTAGTTAAAGTTGTCGTCAACATTAGTGAGTTAGTTAACTTAACGCAGTTTCTTGTTTAAAACTTGCACGCAAACAACAAAAAGTCATTTTAAATAAATTCGTACCTTGAACAGCCAAACAGTCAGCAACAGCAGACAGATGTTGCAAAGACAACCAAAATGTTCGTTAGTTTTCTTGTCTAAATAAAATTGCTGTTGACTTTTTATAACTGACAATAATCAGCAAAGCGTAACCACGTCGTCTTCTTGTTTTCTTGCTTCCATCCTCTCTACGTTTGTTAACATTTTACGTTACAAAATTTTCTACATAAAGTTTTCAATGTTGTTGTCTTGAATGTTTTTGGTTTGTCGTTGTAGTTTTCTAAGTTTAACAATTTGTTTAAGAAATTGTCCAAACAATTAACAATTGAAATTTCTTATTTCTTTCTTGATTACCTCTTGCTAATTTACGTTTTTAACCCTGTTTTGTTTGAACAACTTTATTTTAATGTTTTTTTTTTTCTTTATTTTTTACTTTATATACATAAGTATGTATGTATTTTGTATCTTGTGCATATATAAAGTAAACTCAAGCATAGTTCCGCTTTAAAGTATTTATTTGAGTAAGAAATAGAAAAAAAGTTCTAAAAAATAAATGATTAATGATTGTTATTTTGTATTTGGGCATAGTTGGCTTTTTTTACCACACCCTGTGTAAAATTACTAAGTAAAGTTATTAAATTTACATGAGGGTGTCCTCTAAGTCAAATATGTGAAAAATTTAAAAACAATTTCCTGAACTGTAATTTAATTGGTTTAAATGTAGAATTTGTAATTAGTGAAATTAGCTAAGAATACATTCTGACGTGATCAAAAAATCGGCCAATAATTTTCAGATTCAATACATTCCAACTAAATAATGCTTCGACTCACGTTCGACTAACAACTAGTTATGGGGATAATTACAATGGATAAAATCTTAATAGATAATTGCTCTCAATCAGCTATAATTTAGTCCCATTTTACACGAAGCAATTCTTTAAGCTAAGCTGATTACCTTTTAGCCACCGGAGTTGATTGTACCAGCAATTCGTGTTACTCTCTTATTCAAATTACATATGTGTATACATACTCTGAAATAATAATACGAGCGATTTAAGCAATAAGAATTGTGTTGTTTGAACACCGAAGAAATTTCAAGAAAAAAATTGTATTAATGTTTACAATAAAAATTTCTTCGTGTAAATTGTAACTTATTGTCTAAAGCTAGCTAATTAATACAATCCAACGAGCCGAAACGTCTCTCGTTCCGCTAATGATCTATGTGGCCTATGTTTACAATAATACGAGGACGGTTCGGAAACTTCTTAGCCTAGCACAGAAAGAGAATTGTTAGTTTTTCAAAAACATTTTTACTTTTCAATATAATCTATCCCTTGATTAAAATAGTTTTCCTCAATAGTGGTTTACAATTGTAATTGCATATTTATTTGAACTAAAACGCTTGACAGCTACGAATTTGTTTAGATTTGGGAACAGTTAAAAGTCACTGGGAGCTAAATCAGGTGAATAAGATAGGTGGTCAAGCAACTCGTACTTTAATTCGTTGATTTTAGCCATTGTTAAAACACTCTTGTGCGCTGGTGCCTTGTCTTGATGAACAATTATTTTTTTTGTGTTATAAGCCAGGACGTTTTTCTCGAATTTTTACATTTAATTGATCCAAAATGTTGCAATAGTACTCTGAATTTATTGTTTTACCTTTTTGCAGATAGTCAATCAATAAAATACCTTTAAAGTCCAAAAAAAAAACCGTTGCCATAATCTTACCAGCCGATTGAATTGTTTTTGATTTCTTTGGGGCACTTCAGCCAGCTTCAGTCTATTGCTTGGTTTGTACGTTTGTCTATGGAGTATAGTGGTGAATCCATGTCTCATCAACATTTATGAAATGACGCTTAAAATCCATTTTATTTTTCTTAAAACGATCCAAACGATTCATTCTTATGCGTTTTTGGTCGGCACCCATCTTGCAGAAAGCTTTTTCATCTCTAGTTCTTCATGCAGAATTAAATGAACTCGATCATTTGAGATGCTCTTTTAAGCACTTTTATTCGTCGATCATTTAATACCATATCATGCATTTTGGCTGTTTTTGGATGTCCACTCGTGGTTCATCTTCAATGCTTGTACGACCATGTTTAAATTCAGCAACCCAATTTTTTTACTGTTGCATATGAAGGAGCACTTTCACCTAACAGATTCACCATATCATTATGAATTTCTTGCCCGATAAACCTTTTTTATTTAAATATTTAATGACACCCCGAATTTCTAATTTTTCCAATGTAAAAAAAAATCGCGCAGGCTTCTTTTTTGAACACCTTTTTCTATATGAAGGAGTTGGCAGTTCGAAAAGAAATTTAACATGTGTTCATAGCACAGATGAAAGTTTCCAAAACACTTAACCTTTTTCTGTTTATACCCCTCGTACATAAATTTTATATGAAAAGTGATTTTTAAGAGCTTTCGGATTTGATTTAAAAAAAACACATAAAATTTAGCGAAATGTATCGAAATGATCTATTTAATTCTATTTACCGCGGTTACGCCTCAAACTGTGCTCTGTGACACCGTATTGTTGAAACCTCATGTCAGCCAAGTCCAGCTCTTCTATTTTGAAGAAACAAATTTGTAGTCATCGCACGGTATTCGCCATACTCAATAACGTTTCTGCCTTCGTCGCCTTTGAAAATGATGGCACCGGCCCATAATCCACGCTAAACAAAATTCTCGGAATGCATTTGCAGTTTTTCTTGCAATTCTTCTGGCTACTCTTCACACCAAAATACGACAATTTAGCTCGTTTATGTAACCATTCAATCAGAGCTTCGTTGCTGAACATAATTTTCCAATAAAAAAGTGTACGATGCACATCCTTAACCGAATTTTAATAATAAAATTCCTAATCTGCAAGCGTTGTTTGTTTGTAAGCTGCTTCATGTTCCAAACTGAACATGTTTAACAGAAGTAACATGTTACACGAAAACAGCTGGGCTTGTAAAAACAGTCTTGCCAAAAAAAAGTTGCTAAAAAAAATCACCCTTTAAACACAAATTTCAATGTAATTTCCCATAATTTGCCTGTATGAACTCAAATATATCTTATGCTTTTATTTATGTTAAATTTTACTCCATAAAAAAAACTAACAAAATACAAATTTCATTTTTATGCTTTATTGATCCATGTGGCTTCAACAAACCAAAACGAAAACTCTTTCATATAACTAAAAAGAAAGCCAACAAAGTTCAAACATAAAATAATATTCTAACAGAATAAAAATCTTAAATATTCCACTCATATTCTATTAATTATTGGAATTTACTCTACATACTAGTAAGAAAACTACATTTTGTTTATTTACTTTAAGAGTGAAGTAAAAAAAAAAAAAACAAAAATCAAATTACTAAAAGTCATGCACAACCAGCAACAATATTTTACTTGTGCCACAGCTACAAACTCCAAAGCTTGTTAATGATGACGCTGAATATTGATGCGTGATTATTTCGTTATTTTCTAAAAGTATCGTTGAGAAAGAAAAAGTATTTAAAAAAGACGGAAGTTGTTAAAAAAAAAATCAAATTACATACAAGAGTCTTTTTTAAACTACACTTTGATTGGCTAGTTGTTCATAATTGAAACAAAATTTTCAAATTAAATTTTCAAATGAAATTTTCTTTTTTTTTTTTTACCAAATTTAACCCATATTTTCTTTTTATTCTCTTACAGATTCAGATTCTATTGAAACTATAAAAAACGTCTTGGAATTTCGAAATTACAATAAAAAATTTGTTTCAACAAAATCTTTGTTAATGTGTTTCTTCAGGGAACGAAAGCATTAAATAATAAAAATATTTTTTTGTTTGCATGTAAAGAATGTCTCATGATACAAACAAAAAAATGTTGGATCGTGAAGCTGTACGTTCTGTTATACAACAATGGAATGCAAATCGCCTAGATTTGTTTGCCCTTTCCGAACCAGATGAGGTACGCTTATTATACTATAATTGTTTGTTATAATAGTTTAATGTTTTTTACGTTTTTTTTTCAGAATTTACTATTTCATGGTGTGATGCGTTTTTATTTTCAAGATGCTGGTCAAAAGGTGGCTACCAAATGTATACGTGTTGCATCAGATGCTACTGTTACAGATGTAATTGGTAAGTACCTGAAAATTGATTTAAATTGCTGAAGAAAATAATTTAAAATTTGTGGCTAATGCTATTTAAATTACTTCAACATTCTAAAAATACTTTAAATAACTTCTTTCTTACTGATTTTATCTGCTCAGAAACCCTCATTGAAAAATTCCGTCCCGACATGCGTATGCTGTCCGTACCTAATTATGCCTTATATGAAGTACATGCCAATGGCGAAGAAAGACGTTTAAATCCTGATGAAAAACCTCTACTGGTACAATTAAATTGGCACATTGACGACAGAGAAGGCAGATTTCTACTTAAAAATATTGATCAAAAGACCACTGTAAGTTTACATTGCTTAGAATTGTACCCTAAGAAAACTAAATTATTTTGTTTTATTATCCGCTTTTGCAGCCCATCGAACAGACCGATATTAATTTCAAAAGAAAACTCTCCAAACGTGAGAAGAAAGAACAGAAAAAGAAAGATAAAATGGCCAAACTTAATACAGATGGCACCAATACCACCATTAATAGTCATACAAATGGTCTCAATGGATCGAATGGCACAGAGGCTGAGACACAAGTAGCGGGTAAACTTTATACCGAATTACCCGAAACCTCCTTCACACGTTCCATTTCAAATCCCGAGGCTGTAATGCGCCGCCGTAGACAACAGAAGCTGGAAAAGAAATTGCAACAGTTTCGTTCGCGAGATGGAGGACCCGATACGGGTGGTACTTTAAAGATTTACGGAGAAAGTTTGTGTCAAGATGTGCCTTATAAAACCTTGCTGCTGTCAATACGCGATTGTGCCCAGGCGGTGGTGAGGGAAATGCTAACGAAATATGGTTTGGAGAAGACAGATCCCATGCATTATTGTTTAGTACAGGTTAGCAGCATAGTTCTGTTTAATTGTGCATAATAGAAATTCAAAATATTGGTTTATTGTTTGATTTTGCAGGTTAATAGCGATGGTTCTGAGTATATCCTAGATGATGATGAGTGTCCTTTGTCGATATTAATGAATCATCCAACATCAAGGGGTAAGTCAAGATTTTATTTATATATTTGCATTAGTATTGCTCTAAAAATCATATTTTCCTAATGACTGTGCATATGTATTATTTCTGGGATATCTGTTAACATGTTTCAAACTACATACTTATTTATTATTAACAAATTTATAACAATTGATCAATGCCTTTGCTGATGCCAATTAACAGCCTTTATGGTTATTGCTTATTATACCCTACACCACTACCATAGTGGATTTGTATTTGTGCTGATGTTTGTAACACCCTTAAATATTAGTCCAACACCCACCTTAAAGTTTACTAATCGACTCAGTATCCATTCCTGAGTCGATTTAATCATGTCCGCCTTCATGTCTTTCTGGCTGGTTGACTTCCATGTAAACCTTGTGCGCAATGTACAGATCGCAATTTTTAAGATATTTTATTTAAAAATATAAAATAAAATTTAGTATCAGATTTTTGTTCGTCTCAAGGACGGTTGGGATTGAATTTAGTTAAAATCGGTCCATTCCAAATGTCCTCCCGAAATAAGGGTTAATCGGTCATAAATGTTTGATCTATGCACGTATCCAAATTAATTTTACCACAAATAAGTTTTAAATGAAGCCAAATCACATCTGCAAATTTTATGCAGATCGGTCCATAATTGACCAAAGCTCCCATATAAGATCCACTTTCGAAAATCACTTTAAAGAGCATAACTCACTTAAAAATGTTGGTATTCAAATAATATTTAAAACAGATTTGTTTGATACATACATACAAAAATGTATCAACCCAATTTTATGATGATCAGTCCATAAAGAGTCATAGCTCCCATATAAGATTCCAATTCTGAAAATCACACTCACAGATACAAGTGTTTATAGTGTAATAAAATTTAACACAATCAATATTTGTATTCCAAAATTTTTGGATGCTCGGTCCTAGCTTCCATATAGCGCAAATTTCAGAAGTACTGTTTTTGCACATATTTTGTGTATACGGTATTATATGGTCGAGCTTGACTGACTATAGTTTCTTACTTGTTTTTAAATTTATTTTAATTTTATTTCAAAATATATTCTCTTAGACTGCTTCCAACTACTTAAGTCTTAAGTATAATTATTCAAATAAAAATTTCTATACATTATTTGCAAAATAACTTAACTTTTTGCCTTAAAACAGTAAAAGTATGCGTAATAACCATAACAATTTAATAAAAAAAACCACTACTGCTGTCTCTTTCCCTCTATTAAAATACACAAGTCAAAGATACTGACTACCTTTATGCTAAATACTAATACATAGTATAAATTACTTTATACCACTTACAATTATCATAAACAGTATATGTACCTGTACAAGAAAATTCCTTTATTTTATTGTATTCAAAAGTCATGGTAATTGCTCCACAGCACAGAATTTTTACCTGTGCCTTTAGCATATTTTCTTTATTATGTTGCCATTAGTGCTGCATAATATTAACATGCAATTAGCGTCGTCGTGGCTGTTGATTGTTCAATGTTTTGTCAATAATTATGACTAGACTTGCTAAACAATAACGCTACCAAAATGTTAAATTTTTATGTTATATTGTTGTATTGTTATATAGTAAAATATCCTTTTAATAGTCTAGAGGTTAAAGCAAAATTTCAGAACTTTATTTTATTATGTTTCAGTAGGGGTTTGTTATTTGAAATTTATGTTTTATTTATTTTGGTTACTACCAAATAAGTTCAGTTGGCAACTGGAATTTTAGTCAAAAACACTACAGTGATTTTGTTTAGAAAATAAATTTAACTCGTATAAAAACTTTAACTAAATAAAAAAAAATATATATAAAATAAAAGGTGATAAAAACTAGTTACAAGTAAAGAAACTTTAAGAGCAATTTTTAAAATTATTTATAATTTTAATAAAAAGTAATGCCCACCAACAATACCAAACAATTTTGCGATAAATTCTGTGAGTTTAAATTGAAATTTATGTTATTAAAAGTTATTAAGGTGTATTTCAACATAAATTGAGATAAATTGTTTTAAATGTTAAATCAAACTGTAACATTGAAAAATATCAGCTACATGTTAAATAAACTATTTTACAATTAAAAATAAGTTTTTCCTATCTGGTTTTTTATTTAATAATTAACAAACATAAACTGCAGAAAACATCCAGAGTCTTTGGCGGGAATCGAACCCGCAACCCTTTGACTGATAGTCCGGCACTCTATCACCTAGTCTATTAATTATGTACTTTTTATATTTTAAAAATTGGCTAAAAGTATGCCACGTTTTTGTGCACATATTGTGAAGAATGTTAAATGCAGATCTTGGAATATTCTTGAAAGAATTAAAATCGAAAAGTGTTTATTTCAGTTTGTTTTAATATGAATATTTTACAACAATTTTGTTTAATTTATATTATTATAAAGATATTTCTTAGATTTATGAAATATGAATAAAATTAAAATTCGGTATTTTCAAGATTTATAACATAATTCAATTACGCAATAAGCGCTTAAATATGACAAATACTTTGTAAATATTAGGTGGGACATTAATTTAATAAATGTTTTGGATTAACTGTGAGAATTCAATAGGAGACTGCTAGACATTCTGAGTAAAATGTATTGCGGTTTTCAAAAGTAACTTTCCACAGCCTCACGACAACCCCGGCTAGATTCAAATGGAAATAATTAGAATAACAACTACATAGAATTATTTTTGAAGTAGGTGCGTGCCCCTTCCTTGATCGAAATTGAAAAACCTGGCTTTATTATAATTTTGCATTATAAATATGTCAATATGTATTTTCTTTTTAATTTCAATGCTTGATATTTTGTATTATACAAAACTGTATGTAGAAAATAATCATAGCGAAGTTTCTTAACCCTGCTACTATGTTAGAAAAAATACACATGTTATGTTCGGGTCATATATTGACCCCACATTTTTTATTGAGAAAATTCAAATTTGTACATTTTAAAAATATTTTTAAGGCTTGTGATCAATGCAATTTATATTATTATATTCTTCAGCTACAATAACATTATAATATTTTTTATTGAGAAAATTCAAATTTGTACATTTTAAAAATATTTTTAAGGCTTGTGATCAATGCAATTTATATTATTATATTCTTCAGCTACAATAACTTCGTGAGCAACAAATTTTCTTTAAAATTGTTTATAACTTCCTACCAAATCTATCTCTATGTCTCACGTAGTATTAATATTTAATTGAATCTCCAGTCATTTTTTACCAATTTCTAGCACCTGCGTTTCATAGATTCCACAAGAACATATTTCGGGAGATATAGAATTTCATTACTTCTTAATTTTTTTCCACATAACGTTTTTGTTTTCACACTATTTTAATTTTTAAGATTCCCCAAAGACCGGGAATTGTGACGGCCACTTCATAACATGGACTTTGTTCTGATTAAACCAAGACTGCATGAATTCCCACAGGAGCTGTATTTCCTATCTGGCATAGGGTAGCTTTTGATTTTGCAATATTTTTGCGTAATCCAGAGTTCAAATTTTTTCATTATGAAGCAAAACATCCTCATATCATGCTTTACGGTTTTCTGGAAATACTACCTGGGCCCAAATTATTTATTTTGTGGTCTTCGAACGAAGGTTTTGCCACCATTTTTCTATTTTTAACATTATTTATGCTCAATAAAGGTACTTTTCTCGGACTACGGCCTTTTAATCCAGTCTCTTGAAACCTCTTCCTAATTGTGGGACTAGTAATAGATAATTTGGCACTCTTCAGATTTGCTTTTCCGTATTAAACACCAATGAAACCGTTAGTGTTCACACAGAATTCACAGAAAAATAAACCCTTTTTTTTTTTTTTTTTTTTTTTTTTTCATTCATTTCATTCTTACTTTTTTCTTGTTTTCGAACTTTTAATATAATTTCTTTTTCATATTAAGTGCTTTGCAAGGTCAATTATTTACAATTCGGAACTAAAGGCAATTGAAAACATAAGGAAACATAGAAATATGGTTTTAACTATTGATTATATTAGTTTCTTGTTGAAATAAAATTCAATTATATCTTAAATAAAAAATTTAAAATATCGTTCTTAATTTTTCTTCCGAACAAATTAACATTTTTCCATAAATTTTTGGCAATTAACTAACGACTATTAAAGAGATTTATAGAAAGCTTATTAGTATAGATTTAAAATAAGTTGTTCGACAGTAATAATTAACAAAGTTATTATATCCTCCACCACCAAGAGTGGTGAATGAGGGTATATTACGTTTGTCATTCCGTGTGAAACTTTTTTAATATTCATCTGAGACCCAATAAATATATTATATATTTTCTTGCTTCTTATGAAATTCAAAGTCGATTTAGCCATGTTCGTCTGTCTGTCCGTCTGTGTAAAACACTCACGTCCAAACTATACAACTTAACTAAACGAAATTTCCAGAAAAATATTTCTTATTTTGCGGGTAACTTTGGTATTGAAAATCAGCAAAATCGGTTTAAGCCAACCAGAGTTATGGACCAATGTGTGAGACTACCTCCATAAAAATTTTATATTTTTTGTCCATTTTATTGCAATATTTTGAAATATATTGCAGATAATACCATGCAATTTTGTATAAGTTGTTTTTATGATAAAAGAAGAAAGTGTTCGGAAAATAGTAGGCATCGGTGCATGATTTCTTATAGCCCCCATACAAAAATCTTCCCGAAATATTGCTCAATTATACATATGTAAATGCCTGTAAAATTGGAATATCAAGACAAAATTCAGCAAAAATTAGTTTTATGCAAAAAGAAATCGCAAAACGAAATTTTTTTTAGTTCGGTCCATGTTTGACCATGGACCCCATATAAAGTCCACTGTCAAAATTCACTTAAATACGTATAAAACAGATATAAATAATGTTAAACGGCTAAAATTTTACATAAATAATCTTTATAGGCAAATAAATTGTTATACTAAATTTTATGGTGGTCGGCCCAGAATTGGTCATAGCTCCCATACAAGGACCACATCTGAAAAAGATGTTGTATAAATATCGGTACCGACTCAAAACGTTGCACAGATCATTTACATATATACAAAAATCATCCCACACAATTTTGTGAATTTCGGTCTATTTTTAACCGTTTGCCCCATATTAAGCCCTCTTCCTAAAATCACTTAAATACTCATAAATCTCTTATAAATAAGGGACCAATCCAAAATTTTACACGGATCATTTACATACATGCCTAAACCAAACTGCTGGATTTTGAGAATATCGGTCCATGTTTGACGTTAATACTAATATATATCTTAAATATACCGTTATTATATTGAAATTCGACGTGAAATATCCTCATATGCATGAAAATAACTGTTCGAAAATTTAAGAAGATCGGCCCATAATTTCTCATAGCTAACAAATATCGATATCGAACCAACTTTTATATGGATTAGAAATTTTAATCCAGAAATCATATTAGTATCGTTTATACGGCAATTAAGCTACTGGATTTTGTAGCTGTCAGTCAATAATAGCTCCTGAATTAAGTCCACTTCCGAGCATACTAAACAACCATGCAACTCTTGTAAATAACGCTATTGAGATGGAATTCAACCAATATATTCCTAAAATACATAGTAATCACATTAGTGGATACTGGATTTAGAAGCTATCAGTCCATAATTGGTCCATTTCTTCTATGCCACCCATAAATCTTTTGTAAATAATGTTATTGAGATCAAATTCAAACAAAAAAAGCCTCATCTTATATCTTATCCTTTTTTTATACTTTGTTTCTTAACTCGTTGTGAATATGGAAAAATGTTCTTTTAATTTGATAAATTGTTACATTACACTCAAGATTATTATGAAAATCAAACAAACTCTGTAAATTACAGTAAGAATCGGTAATTACATCAATTATAAATGACCGATATTAGATACAATTTTAAAATATTTAACATAAATTATGTTAATAAAATTTTCACTAAGATTGAATAGAAAGCACAGAATAAGAATATTCTAGTCCTATAACCAGTGTAGTTTTTCTATTTCTTAGTACGTTTAGGTGGAGGGTAATTAAGATTCGGCACAGCCGAATATTGCACTCGTACTTGTTAATTTTTAGTTTTTCTTCTTCGCATCAATGAAGAAACCATTTTTATAATTTATTCCAGACATTCTGTAGTAGACATTCTGTAGTTATTGAGCATAATGTGAAATGTGTATGGCTTGTTTTGTCGCCAATGCTAATGGTTTGTCACAGGAGAAAATTCCTAATAACACCCATTAATGGCTTATAAAACAATGTGAATATAAATTATTAAATTACTAAACTAATTACAAGGAAGTGCTTTGAATGATAAAATGTCATATCAATACATTACAGAAAATTATGTAAATATAGATGTTAAAATTGTTTTATATTTTTTTGCAGATATATTATATTAGAAAGTAGAACAGAAAAATAGACTAAAGAAACGTATAAAACTCCTCAAAGTAGGCTTTAGTGAAGAAAACAAAGTAAATTTTAAAATTTTTTATTCATTACTAAAGCCTACTTTGAGTAGTTTTATATGTTTATTTGAATTTCTTTTTCTTTCTGTGTACTGGAATATCTTCCAAACAGCTGTTTTTCACTTCCACACAATTGTCTCACTCACTCCATCTATATTTATTTTTATGATTTTGTAAATACAATTTGCAAGCAAATATGTATTTCTCAGTCATGCGCCATTAACAATGACGTCATACATTTACTTACAGACCCTTACAAACACATTCCTATTAAAGCAATATTCCTGCGGGCATATTTTGTCCTTACGTCGAAATTTTTCGCCAATCTAAGCACACATTTTTGCTTACATACATACATACATACATACATGTCATAACAAAACCATGTTACTTGGGCTATTTAACATGCTTTTTTACAACAACAACAACAACAAACAATAAGGAGAACAATTTTTTTGCTAACATGATGACATTTAAATAACATTTAAAGCGTTAAATTAAATTATACAGAGAGACAATATTATTCTTTGTTTGCAATTGTTAAGAGAAAGAGAGAGAGTCTAAGGGACAAAATTAATTCTGTAAATAGGACAATTGAACTTTTAAACTTCAAAGAATTTGGCGGCATGAGAAAATTGTCATAAACGATGGCATTTAGTATTAAAGAGTTCGTTAAAAAGCATTGAATTTTTTAAAAGTTTGTTTTGAATGTAGTTTTGTAATTCTAACGTTGTCTTGGGGTAAGTTTGATTTTAAATTAATTAAAGTGATTTCAAATACTATAAGTTTTATATTAACGAAATAAATGTTCTTTGTTTTTGGTATTAAAAAAAACTTAATGAAATTTAATTTTAAAACTTTTTAAAATCTTGATTGGCTTTAAATTTCATTGATTGTTTGTTGTTTTCTTGTTCAAATAAAATCTAAATCATACTTTGAGGCAGACAGAAAAAAAGTTATAAATCTCTGTTAAAAAAAGATCTAATCAGAATGATTGAAATTACAACAATTTGTTTTCACAGCCACAATAAATATTTAGTCTTTCTTTTTCTTTAATTTTTTTTGAGGGTTCGTTCGTTTGCTCCTACAAGTGTGTATTACCACATTTAATGCTAAATTGCCTATTTTACAGCAACACACAGATACTCATACAGATCCATATGATGTCTGTAAAAAAGGCAGCACCACCACATGTTGACTGTGGTTAGTTTGGGTAAAAGGAACGTCAACATAAGAAAAATTGTAGCTTGAATTTGTTTTTTCATTTGCACATAATAAAACGGGAATGAGAGTGTATCATTGTTGTTGCTGTCGTCATTTAATAAAACAACAAGTGTGTTTGGCTTGTCGCGTCTTTTATTAAGTTGTAAAGGACTTTTTGTGGCAATCTGCGTGTAGGTTTCACATACTATATTGTATTCGTTTCTTTTGTAAAATAAGTATTTTATTTAAATTACCCACAAAGGCCTTGTTAAATTTGCTATTGTTATTTTAGCTGTAGTGGTGCTCATTGTATAAGTTTAAAATAACATTAGGAGGATTCAGTTTAAACACCTAAACGTACCTAAACATTCTTTCCTTATATTTACCTAAAATTTTGTTAAATACATACTAACAATTTCCTTTAAATATTTCACTTTTTTTTACTTATCTTAACTCTTGAATACCCCTAATATATTCTGCTTACATTTTTATGTTCATTTCTGTTTTACTTTTACCTTTATATACAACGTTTTAGTAGTTTGTGCAGGTGTTGTTAGTATGGGTTCGTTTGTGGTAAGTTCTTTAAGAGATTTCACTTTAAATGCTTGACACTATAATGTCATTTAATTATTATGTTAGTAGTCGCCTAGAATGTTGAATATTTTTTTCGTTTTTTTCTCACAAGAAATTAATTAATTGCTTCATTAATTGAACTAATTAAGAAACATTTTATATTTAGTTATTTATACAAACTAAAGTTTTTAATAAAACTATTTAAAGATTTGTATACGTTTATTTCTAGCACGTATTTAAACAGAATCTATAGAATACTTATGGGCACTGACGGTTATGACCCACAAGAAATATTTTATTAAATAAATAGCATTTAAATTAAAGTTTAGATTTATATACTGAATTTTGAATTTAGTACTTCAAATGTATTGAATTATTTCTTTATAAAACTAATTCAATTGAATTATTCAAGTTCAACCATTACAAAAAAAATAGCTTTATAAATTAATTTCCTTACCGAGGAATTTATACTATGAGAAATTAAACTTTAATAAAACATTAATTCATAGTGAATTCTTTAGTTGAATCGTTAAAGTATTAAATATGATTTGATTTTGAAAAGTGAATTGTAAATTAATGGTTTTGAAACGTTGGTTAAGTTTGATCCGAATTTTATATCATACAGAAAGTTTTCTTTCGGTCCAATAAGATCTTTTTTTTAAAATGATAAGCAAATTGTTCATAATAGACAAATCTTAGTTCAAGAAGGAATAGTTATAAAAAAAAAACTGAAGCAAAGGCCAATACTTAGAAACTTGTAAGCAAAAATTCCGAAGGACAATGTCCGAAAGGGAATTAGGGCGTATTTTAAAAGATTTTCTTCTGAGCCAGTTTGGTTAACTATTGATGCGTTCGATCTCTGAAATTCAAACAGAATAATCCAAACTATCACAAAAGAACGAACGATACAATGCAATTCGTGACACAGTTTCCAATGCCAGAAATGAATACAAAATATGAGTTATAGTTACCTCAACCCCGCATTGTAAAAACTACTAGGTCCATGAATTGCATACGATGCAATTCAAACCGAATCTAATCTATGCTATATATAGTAGGTTCCACGCAATACCACTTTCTGAGTTATATATGTATAGTGAGTGTGGCGTTTTTAAAAAGAAAGCAGGACATATCTACATATCAATTTTAATTCCTTTGCAACTATATCCGGAATAAAATTCCCGTTTCCTCTCACCCATATGAGTCATGTGGTTTAATGTTTATCAGGAATTCAATAGCAACCTGACTATTACTATAAATTCGAATATCCTTGCCAGATAGGCAATAGTACTTCAGCCAATTTGAAGTCGATTTGATCGCTGAAACTTCATCCTAGATTGAATCTCTTCAGCCTAGCCAAAAAACTCGGCCGAATACACGTTTCTCGTCTGCTGACATCATTATAAGGTTTACATTTTAGACAAGCTGTATACTGGCAACAGACTAACCACAACACTAAAATAGTGCTGACATTATCAAATACCCTCAAAAATATGCTATTCTATTTAAATTGTGTGTTTCCTTGTTTATTTAACTGCCTGTTTGGCATTCAAAATAAATTACCTAAATGATGATGAAAATCTTTATAACGCTGTAAGCTAATGTGTATTTAAATCATAAAAAATGTTTTATAAAAAATCTCACACAACTCAGCAAGTAGATTAATTGCTAATAAAGCAATAATGTGTAAAGGAACAATAAAGATTAGACAGGCTTCGCGAAGAGTAGAATCTCAAAAGTTGAGAAAAGTTGTATATACCACAGCTTCATAATAAAAATCACATTAAGTTACTTTACGAGGATTTTCTTAATATATGTCAGATGATATTATATTTCTTATATATATTTATGCTCTTGCTGCTGTTGCTGTCTTCTGTTTAAGAACGTGAGTAATGTCTTGGAAATTTGTCTTAAACGTATGCCTAATTTAACTTTTGTTATTAAGGCCATGAAAATTTAAGAAATTTCAGAGAGATTTCTTAATGTTTCGCTTTGATTAATGTTGGCTGTTGATAATGCAGCATACTTTTAGGAATATTAGGACATTTATTTTGAATTATATAAGTCATTAGAGGGGTTGTCGTTAATGCCAATTTAATTAAATAGTTTGGATTATATAAAAATCTGCGGATTATATTAAATCAGTGAGAGAGTTGTTTTTTTTTAGCAATAAGCAAAAAAAATGTGTTTAAACAAAAGTGATTTGAAATTTTTTTCTTCAGATTTGTTAAGTTTGTGAGTAAAACAGATAAAGTTTACAATTAAGACTAAATATGCGCTGTGGTTCAGTAAGTGTAGGTTTTAAAATGTTAAACTTAGGCAACTTGTAGCTTACACTGTATTCGATCAGACTGACTGTAATGACAGGACGAAAACAGCAGCTTGTCAATAGTTTGGTGTGAAATGTCCTGTACTATTAGCGATTCGAATAAATTTGTAAAAGAGGGTGTTTTTATATAAAAAAAAGTATTGCCTACTTACAGGTTGTTGTATTTTTTTATATATTTCGTTTTAAGCACTTTAAATTATTTATTTATTAATAATATGATAATAATGTATAACCTTGAGTTGTTTCTGTTCTAAAAAAAAAATCAATTGTTTATTCAAATTATTGAATAACTAGCTAACGAAAATAATAAATTAAAAATAAAAATCTATTTATAAGCGAATGAAATATAGATTAGGCACACAACATTTATTAATAACGCTAAAAATAAACGTTATTTTTTATAATCCTATTGAAAATACTTTAAAGCTCAAGACACACGTTAAATTTATAATATTTTTGGGTATTTAATGGAAAATTCAATTCTGTTTATTGCTTTCATAATTCTTAATTTTTTTTTAATAAATTAAATATTTTCTTTAAACTTTGTGGTGTATCAAACTCATTATAATTGCTTATGTCACTCCTCCTTAAGAAATTATGTTTCAAATTTGTAATCAATCACTTTTTACTTTTTATACAATTCTGTTTTAAGCTCTTAAGCATAACCAATCCTCAAATAATTGGTTTCCTTGTGCATATAAAGAGTAAAGCAAAATAAACTTTAAAATGTTACAAAAAATCTGAAAAAAAAATTACTGCATACTTTAAGGTTTAAGCTGTAACAAAACTGTAAACGAGCAAAAATATAATTGATACTTATAAACTTTTTTATTTGTTTTATAATTTCTTTTATTGTATTCTCTATCATGTTTAAAAACTCCTTCCTCAAATGTAAGCAGCTATACGAGAATATCAATGTATACATATACTTTATATTGTTGTGGTGGTTAGGTTGAATAAAAATAAAACAAGAGAAAATAAAGTTTGAAAACGTCAGGATGTTTTTTATACCAATACCCACAAAGCAATTAAAGTTTGATGTTTCCATGTGTGTTGTTTGTTTTACTCTTTTTTAACAACCTTATTTTATATCATTATTCTATTCATATTTTGTGGTTGTCCCTAAAGTATACAGAAAAATATGTAAATAATAAGCCAAAGTATCGAAACTCTATATGGCTCTATGACAATAACTTAAAGCAAAGTAAGGCTGGCCAAGGTCCTGGTCGGCATTTTTTAAGTCAAATGTTTGTTTATTGTATAAAACATGGTTTTTTATAATATTTGTTTTGTAATAAATTGACAAAGAACCTTAATATACATACGGTAAATTTAAAAATATACAAATACACCAAATACACCTATACATATACACCTATGTGCAACTAATTAAGTACACGATACTAACATTTGAGCTTGAAGCAAATAATACGAAAGGTTTTATGATATTCTCAAAATTTGTGGTAGTTTAGACAATTTAGCTCTTACTCTTAGAAAAAACCTGCATATTGTGTCATATTAATTATTATTTATGAATCTGTGAGTCATATTCTCAAATAAGATTTGTATCAATCGTGCATATAATTAAGGACATACCACAAATTTTTGAAAAAAAAAAATTATTTATTTCAAAATAAATCAATATTTTGTTTGCAAATACATTGTTATCGAAAACAGCTTTACATCTGCGAGGCACTAAGGTCGCCATAATTTTACATACACTACTTGGAATGGCTTACCAAGCTTTCTTTGTTTCGTCAAAGACATCATTAAAATTGCTTATTTTTACAGATCTTACTTTGGTTTTTACAACTTGTCACGAGTTCTCAATCGGATTGAGATCAGAACAGCTTGAAGACCAGTCAAGAGCAGTAACCGAATTATTAAAAAACTATTGCTTGATGTGATGGGCCTAATGTTTCGGAGCGTTATCTTGTTGAAATATCCATGTTACTGGCATGTTCGCGCGGCGTCATTGTATCGCTTAGAATTCTTACATACTGAAACATATTTCCCTCAATTTTGTGCAGTACGTGAAGACATAGCACGCCAAAGCATTATAGAACCTCCTTCATGCTTCAAAGTGACGCGGGTATACTTTGTTTCGTCCGAAAATAATACTCTTTTCTATTTTACATTCGTCCATAGGAGGTATTTGCGAATTCGAATCTCGTCTTTCGTTTACGTTCAGACAATAATGTCTTCTTTCGTGAAATTCTTACAAACAATGTAACTTCTCGCAATCGACGTTTTACTGTATCTACAGACGGTTTTTGCCTAATTTTGGCTAAAAACTGCAATCCGAATCGCTCTTGCTGATTTATATAGATTTTTTTTTGTCACGTACTGTCGTAATACGGCTTCTGTTTTTACGGATCACCTGACATCATTTAATCTAACTTTTAAAAATCACATGAATTTTAAAATGATAATAAATTTATCACTGTCCTCATTTTAGTGCACGATTAATTTATTTTACAAATTATAAAAAAAACACCACAAAAATAATAAAAATGTTAAATGTTACCGTTTTATTTAATAAATATTACCTTTAACATAACAATTTAAACTTTGAAAACTACTGCCCTTAATTAGTTGCACGTATATATACATATAAATTTATACATAATCACACTAAAAATAAAATTTTTGACAAAACAGCTTGAATTAAGTGTAAAATTTTAAATAATGAAATGAAACACTTTTTGTCTATACATACACATTTATAGAAAAAGAAACAAAACTTTACAAAGTATGTAGTTGTTTTACTAATCAATTTCATTGGAACTAGTCTTTATCAATCTTTAAATATTTTTTGAAAACTTATTTTAAGAAAGTTTAAAAGTTTTCTTTTATAAATCTTATTTTACTCCTTAAATCCAAAAAGTGTTGCATACTTTTAGATGTTTAATAACAAAAAATTTATTAACAGTTTTTCCTATACATTTTTCTAAACTAAAAAACTTTATTCACAACTAAGGTCGAATTTTTTAGTATCATATGATGTAGGGTAATAATAAACAAACGGCAAACCCAAGAAATAGTTAGTACGAGAGGAATACCAACAAAACAAAAGAAATAAACAAACATAACATTACCTACTGAAGAAAACGTATTAGAATTTATTACAGTATATACACCATAAAACAACTTAATCTTGTGTAAAGAATTTTTATGTTATTCTTAAGATACATTCACAAATGACAAATATTTGCCGAAAAACGACATAACCACTAAATAAAATATTTATGAACTCATATATTTATTTAAAAAACTTCGTTTATTTAGTACAGGACACAACAAATATTTAGTTTTATTTTATTTGATGTTGTTTGATCTTGCAAAGCCTTTGTAAGCGTAAACAACGTCAAACAAAGTTTTACTAAAACAAGTGGTTACCCTTTTTTATGTAAATATTTGCCATCATGTATTATTGGAAGATCTAGTTAGTGATCGATACTTCTGCAGAACTGTCTCAGTTAAGCGACCTTTTAGGCAAGCATTTTAATAGTATGAGAGTCGTGGAATCACTTTCTCGTCTGGCTGGCTGTTCGATAAAATTTAGTATCGGACCTTTGTCATATAATTTTATGGAAATCGGTACATAATTAGTCGTAACTCCCATACTATGAAAAAATTAAATTCAAAAGAAAAGGTATAAATGATTCGTTTCTAGCGATTCTAGCATTCGCTATTAGTTGTTTTCTTTAAAAGTGTCAATTTTATGCTTGTTGTATTTACTTTTCTTAAAAAAAAAAAAAAAAAAAAAAAACACTCATACCATAATACGAATATTACATAATACTAAAAAGTGATTTTTTAAGACCTTTCAGATTTGATTAAAAAAACAATTTCTGTCGATAGAACGTTCTATATCATTCAATGTGGCGGGCTTCTTCCTATAGATATGAGCCTTAACATAGCCCCACAAAAAATAAGCGTTAAATCGCAATTTATAGGCGGCCAACTGATTGGCCCCAAACGTGGAATAAACTGTTCACCGAACTCGCCTCTCAATTGGCCTATAGTTTCGCGTGCTGTGTGCCATGTTTTACCGTCTTGTTGCAACCACATGTTAGCCAATTCTAGCTCTTCCATTTTGAGGGGGGAAAGTGTGTAATCATCGCACAGTACCGCTCGCCATTTACATTAACGTTCCTGCCTTCGTCGTCTTTGAAAATGTACGGCCCAATGTTTTTTATTTTTCTGCATGCATTGACAGTTTTTGCAATGCTTCTGGCTGCTCGTCACACCAAATACGAACATTTTGCTTGTTTACGTATCCAATTAACCAGAAATGAGCTTCTTTCTCAACCGAAAAAAACAATCAATAATCTGCAAGCATTGTTTGTTTGTAAGTCGATTCAGGATTTAATTATAGACCAAACTGATCATGTTGAATAGTAACATGTTACACGAAAACAGATGATCTGTCAAAGTCTTGTCAAAAAGAAAGTTGTTAAATAATCACCCTTTATTACAAACTTTACTCCAACACAAGTAGTAAGTATACCTATAAACACACAAACACTCATACACATAAACGTAAATTCAAACAGATATGCGCTACTTCGATTCTATTACCCTAAATGTATGCACTAGTCTTGCATTGTGTAGTGTAGCATAGAGTATGTTATCGTATCGTATGAAAGTGTACTATTTCATCAAGGATTTTCCTGTCTGTTTGACATCCTTTTCGTGATTGTAGTAGCAAACACACAAATACATACATATATTGTTGGAGTTGTTGTAATGGATTTGCGCGTTAAACACGATGTTGTAGTTTTTTGTGTTCCCTGTTTTCTTCGCTCCCTAAAAGTATTATGCGTGTGTTTTGTAGTGATGAATTTGTAGTAAAAATTAAAAGGTATTCGGGTATTTATGTTTTTCCTTTCATTTTTTATATATCTACCTATACATACATATTTAATATACATCCATACATACATACATAGAAGATTCGTGTGTTCGGCTTTCGGGTTTTTCTCTAGTCGTTTGATATTGTTGTTATTTTTGCCGTTGTGCTCCCTCATAAACAAAAAAAAATTCCAAATTGTATTTTCAGTCATGTTCTACTAGTGCTCCAATAAACAACAACAATCAACAACTGCAAAGGAAAAATATTTTTGTTAATTTCGAACAAAGTTTTCAAAAAATACGGAAATAATATTGTATTAAAGCATGTTTGTTTAAATGAATTCATCGGCAATAAAATGCTAATAATTATGAAATTTATTTTTAAATTAATAACAATTCAAACAATTACACCAGCAAAGAAAGAAATTCTTTTAAAATGTTCCCATTTGTTACGCTGAGTGTGTGTCTTGTTAATTTTAAAAGTTCAAGTGCTTAAAAAAATGTAGAAGAAAACTCGCCGTCTTTTATTTTGTTTGAGTTATTTATTTGGAAGAAATTCAAGTGCTTTTTTGTTTGTGTGTGCGAGTGTTTTTTTCATGAACCAAATTATGACGAATTATAAAAATGTTTTTAAATTTAAATTTTATTCATTACGAGCCGCCGCAACCCCACTACAAACCCATTATGTACTTGCTGCTACAACAGTGTCTATACCACAATTGCTGCTGGCATTGTGGCATAATGTCTTGTTACAATAACAGAAATAATAATAAAGATACACGTACTAAGATACAGTTAATGCCTTTTCTACAAAAGATATATTTCAAATACAATAACAAATGTGCTTTTTTAATTTGAAATATTAAGTACAACGTAAAAAAGGTTCTCTAAAATGTTTAAATGTTTAAAAACAACGTTATATATATTGGAAAAGTTAGAAAAATTCTAAAAGAAACAAAAATATAAAGAAAATTAATTTCTGTGAGTGTTTATTTTTTGTGGATTTCTTAGTGCCCGGTATTATTATTTTCCAGTTTGTTGTTTGTCAACATGATGGATTGGGGCATAAGGCGTAAGTTTTTACTTATTTTTTTATAGTTGTTGTTGTATAAACTTGGTTTTCCTTTCTTTTCATTTTGTTTTCATTACTGTTATAAAAGTCCTGTTTAATTAAAGCAATTAAAAGTATTTGTGTTTTTTTGTATTTTGTTGATACACTCGGCAGTATAAGAAAAAGATTTGATGTAAAACTGGATGAAAGATGTTTTTTATTAAGATTAAACCAAAATATTAAATTAAATTTTGATTTCTTCGACCTTTTTTTATTTTAAACCAAAATATATATAAAATAGCTCCTTAAAAACGATGCAGTTCAATATGAAATGACTAAAATATTAGATGGTATTATTAATTCCGCCCGGAAAGAAAAACTTAGTGAAAAGAAATATCTATCGATATGTAAAATGTAATTATTCGTTCCTGCGGCATGCCGCAATACTGTATGTGCAGAGATGATACCACAAAAAGGAAAAATACCACAATAACGGAAGGAATAATTTCAAATTATGCTTCCGCACAAAAAGTTTCTTTCCGCAATCGCGTAACGGAATGAATAATTCGTTTCATTATATTTTAAAAGTGTCTGCGGAATGTTTTATTCATTTAGTCAGCTAAAAAAAAATGGATTTTTCGTTATTGACTAGTTTTTAATTCTCTCCTGGTGACATTTTACCTAATGTGTTTACAACAATGATATCAGCTGAGACATACAGTTTTGGAAAAGATAATAAAATGGATACTTCTCAATTCATTTTAGATTAGAGAAGTTTTTTTACATTTTTATTTTGCTGCTCATTTTAACAAGTTCTATTTATGCCAAGTGAAAAGTAATAAGACAGAAATGCAAAGATGATTAAATGCTTTTTGCAAAACTTTGCAGGAGAGCTTAAAGACTTTACAAAAAGTGCAAAGTCTTTCCAAAAATATTCTTAGTGCAAAATGAGTTTTAGAAAGAATGTTGTGGATCAGAAACACTTTGCACATAGCTTGGACAAAAATTGTAATTTGATAAGTGCAAAGTGATATGTTGATAAGTTGTTTGTGGATTAGGGATCTGGTCTTGAACTTTGTAATCATTTACATGCATTTGTTCTGTAAGTATAGGCTGTAAAGGGCTTCTTGAAATTATAATATTATAATTTCATTATAATACCACTAAATTTCTTTCCATCTTCACAGTTGATAAAGTTCAATCAATTTTCCGTACTTATTTCGTACGAAATTTGCTTATATTTTTGTTTGTGTTTCAACACATTCCTGCACAAAAATTTGCAAATTCGTGAATTTTGGGACACCATTTATTGTATGAATGTTAGTCAATTAAAAGAAAGTGTAAAGACTAATGTGTTCTTAAAATGTCCTTCCATTTCGATCCTTGTTTGGAACAGCTTTTCAATTTTGTAATTGGTGTATTCCTTAAGGCTAATGAACAACTTAGCATCAGTATGTATTTTTCCTTAATACTATACTGCCATAAGACAAGTCACACGAAGTGTTGTGCATTTTTATGCTTAACTGCACGATGTACAATGTTTTAGTGTAACACTTTTCGCTGTATATTTTTTAAGACCAAACTAAACAAAACGTGTTTGTTTATAAATCGTATTCTTATTGTCCAAAGTGTTACACCGAAATGTTATTTTCTTATGTTCTATTCCATTGTCTGCCGCTTTTTCGTCGCTCTTTCTAAGCACATTTGTGGAATCTCTTTCGTTCTAAATATTTATTTGTACGCCCTTCTTCACAATATATACATATTTAAAAACTTGTAATGTTGTTGGCATCATCCAGCTTAACTCTCAAATTGCTATAGAATTACTTTCAACTTTAATGAGTAAAGAAATAAAACGAAATCAATGTTTACAATTTCATGGCAAATTTATTTATTTTTAATTATCCCTTTGCAATCTCTTCTACAAAAACGATACTCAATGAAGCCTTAAAGTATACATACAAATATTTTGTTATAGCTTCAAATAAAATATATCTAAGTGTGGTTTCTTCTTAGAACTGAATTTATGCTATTATACAAATTTAAGAATTATACAATTAATTTAACATTTTTGTAGGTTTTTTATGAAATTTTAATGTTGATATTTGTTTTATGTTTCATTTTGTTTAACTTAATTATGCAAAAAACAAACATTAACAAAGTTGTTTACTTATGTTTTTTTAAATGCTGCCTGAGTATATGCCACAAAAATCATAATGAACGGAAATAGAAATTGATTATAATATAATCTAATAACAAATGTTTACAATATTTATGTATTAGCTCATGTATGTAATTTAAAATTTTTTTCTTAAATTATACGAGGTCTGATCAAAAAATAACCGTTATTTTCAAATTTCGTGAGTTACGTATGTTAGATTTTCGTATTTTTTTTCTGTTATTGTTGGTACACATGTCTGTTATATATCTTGGTAATATCAGCCGTTTTGGATTGTCAGTTTGTTTTTGATAGATAAAAAGGTTAGTCGTGTTTTGGTGTGCTCTTCCATTTTTTACTATTCGAAAAAATGGATCAAAGAAACTGTATTAAGTTTTGACTGACTTTTTCCTCTTCCCAAAACTGAAGACACCGATGAAAGGAAAGCGTTTTGCTACGATTGAGGAGATAAAAGAAAAATGGAAACAGGAGCTGTTGGCGATACCAAAAAAGCGCGTTTCAGAAGTGTTTCGAGGATTGAAAAAAACGCTGGCATAAGTTTATTATATCTGAGGTGGATTACTTTGTAGGGGACAAGATAGTAATTGATGAATAAATAAATACTTTTTGAAAAAAATTTAAAATAACGGTTATTTTTTGATCAGACCTCGTATATGGTGACTTGGCTTGTTATTAGCAATATGTGAAAAAAGATAATTAAAATACAATGTTATTAAAACATTTTTATGTAACTGACAAAGTATTTTAATATTTATATAATCTAATAATTAATATTGATTTAAACAAAAAAAAAATGTTTAAAGAAATTATGATGGGTGCTTTTTTAAGTTTCGATTGTATTTAAACCAATTTTATAATTATTCCTTACAGTCAACCAATCTTATTCGGCCTAATCATGAATAAAAAATCCGCGGGATTTTTTCTCTGCTTATTTTTTTAACATTGAATTTGAACAGTAAAAATGGCAAAAGGGAAAAAACTCCTGCGGAATTTTTATTCAAGATTGGGCTGATTGTCAGGGTCAGAGCATTCAAATTATATTTTTTAAATAATTTATTTTCTTTCTTAGCCAGTCTTATGCAATGTGTATGTTCTAACAATATTTTTTAAATCTAGTTGACTGTCAAACTTTTTGTGAATTTCGGTTTAGTCTAGTGCGAATGAATTTTGTTTTAAGAAAATTGCTACAAAACTAGGAAATAAATGTTTCACTTTCCTTTTTTTATCCTGACTTTTTTTCTGTAAATTTAAATATTTTTATCTTCGTTTTAAATACGGCTTTTGAATAAACATTTAAATTGTAGTAAGCCATTCCTTTGTTTTAATTAAATTCCCTAAAGTATGCAATTATGGCCACAAAATCTTCAAAATTTATAGCAAAAATAATTAAAATTCGCTTCTCTAGTATAAAATACACAAAAACACTTCATTTATATATAGAAGATATATAGTACAGTAAAATGTTTATCAAAAATACTCTTTCACAAAACGTTACCACAATTTTTTAATACCTTTTTAATATAAATTTGTATAATTTCTTTAACCTTTTGAAAGAAACCAAAAGCAGCAAATAGGAAATTGCCTTAAAGTGTAGCATCATATAGAAAGAAGTAGGCTATGAAATTTATGAAAATCCTTCTTATCATTTTCATAATCAGCCATAAGCAATTCAACAGTATTTACAAATTAATGACTTTGTATTTGTTGTTTGGTTGTTTATTCCTGTCTATCTGCCCTTCTGCTTTAGGTTTTAAGCAAATCAAATTTGCTGTAGCAACATTCCCCAAAAAACCCATTAGATTGATAGCCTAGGCAACGTCTTCTATCCTATCATTAAGGAAATTGGTATATTAGATTTTACTATTAAATTGTATAAAATTTGATAAATTGTGCCTATAGTTATTTATAGTTTAATTTACACCCAATACATACTTTTAAAATATGTTACTAATAGGTTTGCCAAATATGCTAATATTAATTGAATTTTCTTTTATTCTATACTAATCTATAGCTATTGCATATTTCAGGGCTCTTTAATAACTATACAAACAAAAATGATGTGTAATTTATTTAGTATTTTTTAAAATCTAATTTTATAAAATATTTTCCATAAATTATGTTTTAAATGTTGTTATACTTCTAGCAATTTATAGAAATGTGTTTGTAAATTTTAATTTGATTTTTATTTATTAAATTTGTAAATAAATTCTAAATGTTATAAACTACATAGGTTTTATAACAAGTCTATGTTAATCAAATGACGGCATGCATTATGGCTTATCAATTTTAAAAATATGAAAATGTATATAATAATATATGTATCGTCACCTAATATGCAAAAGGGCGTAACAACACTTTTTATTTTTTTTATAGGAGAAGCAAAAACGTTGTGGAATTAAAGATATTTTAGATTTAAAAGACATGTTTTATTGTCTTGCTTAAAACACGACTACAGACTTATTTCTTAAGATTTTTTTTATTTTTTGTTAATATTTTTTATGTTATGGTTGTTACGCCTTTTTGGCATTCGATTTTATGATAAACAAATGTCACACATATCATTTCTTGGCTTGAATATAGAAACATTTTGTTTTTTTAGTTCTGACATAGTAAAAGATATGGGAGCAATTCCGTTTTCTTTATGAGACTCGCAGTCCTTAGAATAAAATTGATATACTTGTGTGTATGTTTTAAAATCCGACTGCAAATACAATTTAGTGGTATATTTACGTCGATAGTGTGACTCCAGCTTTGGAACATCCCCTAACCATTTTTTGAAAAAGTTTAGACGTTCCTCGTATTGTTTTCCTTGTTTTGTTACTCTTTTAGCCACAGATATTAAAGTATGTTTTTCTTCTGGACACATTTGGATACCATGCAAGTCATTGGAATCTACCCAAAGTCTAAGCATTTTTTCGCTTATACCTAGCGTTGACAGAAACATTTGCTGACATACCTGAACACGAACAGCATTATTTATTAAATAATATAATTTAGTAACAGATCGCCGTGAGTTTTCTACGTAAATACGTTTTCTATTGATGCGTTCAATAAGATTACTTGCATACACTTTTTTTGTTCCCATGACATCTTCCAGAACCGATCAAATATTTCCTAGCACATGTCTTCTAAAAAAAGGTTGTAATGCCGAACTTTACTTTTATCACAATAAGTTGATGAACATCCCACTTTTAAATCTCTTGGATTTCTTTCACATACTTTTCCCATGGAAAATCCTTCGTATCCTTTGCCATTTATCCGTTTTCTTTTATTTTCCACTCTTTTATTTGTTTTTTTTTTTTTTTTTGGCACTATGTTCAGTTTCATTATTAATATTTTCCATTTTCCTTTTTTTTTTTTTTACAAATATTTTAATATTTATTTAATTTTCACTCAAAATATTACCGTTAATCATGGTGTAACTATACAAGGTGAGTGCACAGTTGACTGACTTTGTTTACAATTTACTTATGTCAAAAGTAATACTTTTTCAAGTATTTTTGTGATAGCACATTATTTTACACAAACAAAATGCCTGTTGTTTCTGTTTTGTGTTGTACTTGTTGTCGATTTGCACTCACCTTGTATAGTTGCACCATGCTCCTAATGTTATAAAGGATCACTTATTGATTACTCTAGTTCAACACAAGTTTGATTTATTTATTTATTCATTCCATTCCCTGTACAACAAGACTGAGTCTTATACTTATAGCACAGAAACGTATTACGTTACAAAACAAACTTGATGCAAGTAAATATAACAATATTGAGATAAAGTAAAAGTTTAAAAAAAAATAATTATAAATAAAAATTGAAAAACAGTAAAAATTATAAATTATTATTTAAAAAAATTGAATAAAAATTTTTTTAAACTATTAGCATTGCTGTTTAGTTGTTGACTTTGTGGAAGATTGTTCCAAAGACGAGCGGCATGTACATAAAACTGCCATTCAGATACAAGCTAATGTGTCGAGGTATTACAATATTTCGGTTTCGTGGCGATTGAAAAAAAAACGTATTTTATGGACTATATATTTAGGTGTTTGAAAGTAAAAAATTATGTAAAAAAAACAAGAGTGCGAATTTTTAGCAAACTTTCAAAGGATACTCCATAAAGATTATTGGCAATATCTAAATTTGCTGTAAAATTTCGAAAGGAATACGTACCCTTCAATAAGAATATTACGTTTTGATTTCCAAGATATGAAACGAGATTATTCAAATTAATTTAAGCGTTCCCAATGAAATGCATTACCATTTCCTACATAAGCTTTTTAAAGCTTAAAAATATTTAAGCCTTCAACTCAAACCTGCTGGAATCGCGTCTCTCAATTTTACAAATTTAGGATTTATTGGATTGAAATATAATTGTATTTATTTTTTTAGTGGACGTAGTGATAACGTGCTATCATCTAGTTTACCATTGTCTTAACTATATTTTCGGCCGTTATTGTCACACCTAAAAGTATTACTTTTGACATAAGTAAATTGTAAACAAAGGTAGTCAGCTGGGCTACTGCACTCACCTTGTATAGTTGCACCATGATTAGGAGTGTTGGCTTGTAATAAATTTCGAATGGGAAAAACGTTGAAATTTGAACATTGTAATTCGTAAATATTTTCCTTTTTAAAATTAAATAATAATCCCCTAGTATAGAATATTTCTTGTTAAAGCTGTTTGAGAAGGAGAGTTATTTTCAATTGACAACCTTCAACTCTTTAGGGTCTCTTCACAGCAAGCACAAAACAATCTCTTGGCAAAAACTTAACAACTTGCCTGATGAATTACTTAATGTCATAAATTAAATATGGAAAAGTTATCAGGAGTTTAACTCTGAAATGGGGCAACTAATTGATTTTTATTTATGTGAGAAAACGTGATGCTAAAGTCGTTAGATCAAACACAGGTCAAACCAAACAAAATTCCATCTTAAATAGAATTAAATAGAATTATATTTTTACTTTGTATATTATGATTTTTTCTTTTTGGCTTAAAAAGTTAGTTCAGCGATGAGATTATGACTTCGTTCGTCTCACACTTATTTTGTTTAGTTTTATGATTACATTTATAATTTGACAATTTACTAAATTATTGTCAACATCTCTACATAATAACGAAACGCTTTATTTTATTCCTTTCTTTACTTTTACTTTTGTTTTTTTTTTACTTAAAATATCTTAACCATATTTTACTACTACTTTTTCTAGAAACAGACGTGTATAAAATTTAAAAATAATTAACATACTTTTAGGTTGCTCATAAATTGTTTTAATTAACATAGTTTTAAGAGTTTACATTTGAAAATAAAACATTTTATTTTTATATATAAAAATTCGAATGTTCTTATTTACAACTTTATGATTCTATGACACACTACAAAAACATATTTATTTCTTCCATAGCTTTTGCTTTTATGTTAATTTATTAAAAAGTTATCTTAATGTTTTCAAACACTAATCTGTAATACATGAGAATTACATTAGTGTAAACATTTAAATTTCTTTACTGTAAGGCTTTATTATGGTAACAAATATTTATTTAATTAACTATTGCTGTTAAAAGACTGCCTACTTTAAAGAAAAATTAGAGTAATTAAAAAAGGACACACATGTATGTTAGGACTTTTAACTAAATATTTTCTAAAATAATAATCTTTATAGAAAGAACAGAAATCTTGAAAAATTACAAATAAAATAAATCCCCTAAGAATACATACAATAAACAAGCACATCTAACATATTCATACTGATACACGTTTTAAACAAAAGTTCAAGGTTAAAGGAAAAAGTTATCACATTTTAGATTTAAAAGAAAATATTTTCGAATTTTGTGAACTTTTAAATATATCTCCGAAAACTGTAATTTCTTCTTGCTGTATGTTTTATTATACCATAAATGTTTAATCTGTGTCTTAAAATTGTTCTTTTATTTACTCTCATACCTCTTTCCCTCTAAAGTAGGCTATAAAAATGTTGTTCCTTATTTATTACTTTATCCATCATTCAGTCTGCTGTCTAAACTGTTTGATTAAAGTTTTATTATGTAGTCATCAACAGCAATTTTTTGGTCATTACATATTTAGAACCAACTTGTACTGTTCGACTCTTGTACATTCTGACCATTGCCTACATTTAGGCCCAGACATTCTCCTTCACATTGATATCATCATCGTCACCATCATCGACATACATATTTGTAGTTAAAACCAACAACATTGTAGCAGTAGACTTGTATTCCGACCATCTCCATTGTGTGTAACACTAGAGATTTGTTTTTTTTATATAAAATACAGAGTGGTTTTTATGTTTCTTAACGTCAATCACTTTGTATGTTAAAGTGTATAATCTAAACATTTTGACAGAGAAAACGGCAATAATGTTTTGTGTGTGTTTTTGTATAAATACGAGGTTAAGTTGAAAAAGGTTTTATTTGAAGCAAGAAGAAAATAAACTAACTGAACTGGTTTTAGCATGATACATTTTTCCAATTACATTCATATAAAATTTGCTTTTCTAGAAAAAAGATACACTGGATATAAAATCCTGATAACATGCTAACAAGAAAGCAAGAAAGTGAAAAGAGACTTTGGATCAATGAGAAGCAACATTAATCGGCACAGTTCCACGATAACTTGCAACAAAGAAATTTTAATTTCTAAATCGTAATACAATTTTCTTTTTTGTTGACAAGTGACATTTCAACACTTGTAAGTAACATTTTTACCAAATGCTATCGGTTTTTAATAGACTATCCTTGTCCTCTTTAGAAGCAGTCCGCCAAAAGAAGGTTCCTAAAACGATGCAAATACTTTTCTGAGCTTAAAAGCGCAACAAAACTTTTCTTCGATTTTTTGATATAGTTACCATCAGCACCTTGTTAAATGTTTGTTCAGATTGCCTACAAATACATACATTGTATTTCAGCATTGTATAAGTGTCTATATGGCCAAATATTACTACTACTAACCCCTACATGAACATGTTAAACATTTTTCTTTGGTAGATAAAAAAATAGTATTTCTGTTTTATAGACTGCAAATTGTGTTATATTGACACCAACTCTATTACACAAGCCAAAAACATATAAAGTTTATTCTTTATTACATCTGTATTACACACTACAAAGTTTTTGAATAAAATTATGGAGTAGACTGAAAAAATCAAGTGTTTAAATGGCTTTAAGAGTTTATGTTAAACTACGTTAAATAATAAGACAATTTTAACTAAGGTCTTCCAATGATATATGTACATATAATAAGACGTAAGCTATTACATAGAGTGTGTATAATGAGGTATTGACAAAATTATCTTGTTAACATGTTCCTCACAGGAAAAATTGCTCTCAAAATTTATAATCTTCCAATGATATCTTGAAGATGTAAGCAATCTCACAGTCTCTGGTGAAATATTTACAATTTTTTTTCTTCCAAAATACTTAGCTCTACAGAGAATAATAAGTTTCAAACACATTCAAGCAAAAGTTTCAAATGTTTCTCTTCATTTGGTTGAAGTTTTTTTTAGTGACTTCTCCACTTTCTTACAAAACTACCAACCAAACTTTTCTTTCCATTTGTTTAAAGTTTTTTTCAGTTTTACCCAACAGTACGAACTTGAATTGTTCAAAGATTAAGAAGGTTTTTATAACTTATGGCTCTCTATGTTGTCCATTCGTTTACCATGACATATTCAGTTGCCGAATACATACCATAGTGGTGAAAGATTTTAAATATTCTCTTGTTTTTAAAATTTTCCTTCAAGGGAATTTCAATTTGCATTAAATTAACCTGGAGCAGTTGCAAAGTACATGTTCTGAGGTCTCATCTTGCAACTCATAAGATCAATAATTACCCAGAAGCTATTGGTAATACCTAAAACCACAATGTCCAGTATATAATTCCGTTAGCGTCCTAAGGTCGGACTTTTTAAGCAATAACAGCTCCTGGGATTTACCCTTAGGCCGCGTTTTCACTATGTCATTTTTGTTGTCAAATTGTCCAAATTGTTGGCAATTTTTTAAAAACGGGTTGTCATATGGCGTCATCTATGTTTGCAATCATGAAAATCATGATATGACAACCCGATTTCATACAATTGCCAACAATTTGGACAATTTGACAACAAAAATGACATAGTAAAAACCAAGCATTAGACAGCATAAGAAATCTGTTTCCATTGGAATGGCCAGTTAATTACAATTCAATTCTATATTTTTCTAGCATAGCCTAACGAAAGTGTGAAGAGCCAGACAATCTGCCCGTTCTTTTTTAAATTATTCTCATGGCCAACTAATCAGTTACCAATTTATTTAGGAATCTTTAAACCTTCCTGTCTCATTTTATACGACAATAAACCTTTCCAGAATTGTAACTTCCCCCAAACCTTATCCTTAAATAGTCTCCACCGCTAATGAAGATGTTATAAATTTGCGCCTGAAATGTCAATGAAATTGAATAGGCCATTGAAACTTTAAACTATTTTTAACATTTACCAATTTGGAGCATTTAGCAACAATACCTGATCAGCTATTTCATGCCACCAAATTTGACTGGTTTCTGTTCGATAAAATTATTTTAAATTTTTTATAAGATATTAAAACAGATATTTTTAAACTTCTCCTCCACTATAAGTAATTAAGCCCAAAATAAGAACTATTCAGTGGGTTATCCCTCAATTTTGATGCATGTTTGTGCTGACGTATGTGAATTTTCATTGCCGTGTGCGTGAGCTTTAATTCGCCCTATTCTTCTGAAGAAACAGGCGACAAGGTTTTTTGGATTAAGCGAAATTCTTATAAAGGCTGCTGTTTAGCTTTGGATGTTTTAGCCAATGTCACCATCCTATATAAGTATTGTTTGACAGAATATGGTTCTAGTATTTTTATAGTACAACTATACATATATACGTGCCTTTTGGAACAATTGTCAAATTATGCATAACAAGCGGTGTAAGAACAATCATTGACGGCCAATGTTCCTCATTCCACAAAACTGCGAAACACTTAAATTTTCATGAATTAATTCTAATTTCTTGATAAAAACACCTTTTGCTCAAAACATTTCAAATCGAGTGTACTATATATACTATACATGTACTTTTGAATGTATTATTTTGACTAGGTATTTCCTTCCAATCGTTTGATTTAATTTTATACAACCTCTTATATTTATCTCGTTACATGTATTTGTTAAGGGTTATTTTTGTTATTTATTATATTATTTATTTTTCTTCTATAAAAAATTTATTTATTTGGTTTGTTAATGTATGTAAATGTAACTTTCTATGCGCCTGTAAGTATACTAAACGTATACAAATAATCCACTTTTGTTATAAAGAAATGCTTAAAGTAAATATTTTACATTGATGTATAAAATTTAGTAACAAAGGAAACAGTAACATAAGAGCAGGTATTTACTGTAATAATAAAGTTAAACATGAAAGAAGAAGGGAATGTAGTACATAATATAAACTTTAAACCTTAAAGTATGCTAGAGTTTTTTTTCTAAGTTAAAAACAGAATATGTATGTATGTTATGTTTATTTCTATACTTTTTTTTAATTGATTGTTTAAATGAAATTAAAGAAATATTTACGTTGAAATAAGTGTGGAATATTTTATATATGCTAAGTGCTCTGAATATTGATTTTAAATATTTTTCTTTGTTGATTTGAAGTGAATTTTGTTTTATGTAAATATAAACCAATTTCTTAGTGCTGAAAAGTAGTCTATTAGTTATGCTGTGATTTTTATATATTAACTGGGACACATTTTATTGCTAATAAAATAAATGTGCTTAATAAACAATATATTTTCTACTATGTTGAAATAACAAATTAACATAGTTTTTCAGAATTCGAATCCTGTACTAACGTAGTGGTTCACATAAATAGTCGTGATCTGTATCTGAGTTCAGCTCATTTACCTCTATTGTTTGGTTTGAATCGCTTCTACTTCTACTTTTGCAGGTTTTGGCTCATCTTAACTGTTTAATGGACTCGTCCTCAATCAATAATGCACTTTCGAAGTATTCCTAATTACATAATAATATCAAGCTCATCATAAATATATATATATGTTAAATCACATACCCTAAGTCTATACATCTTTGCCAAATTCCTTTAGTTTATAATAAATCTTTCAAGAGTTGTCCTAAATTCTTCTCATCTAATAAATCAATTCTATTTAAATTATATGTACATATATAGTTTTTAAAAGTTTAACATATATTTTTAGCTCCGAAACCTCCCAGCACCATTAAGTTTCAAACGGCATCTAACATATATAATTTCCCTAAAGTATGCTACATAAACATATTGTATTTGCTTTCAACTTGCAGTTGCATGTACAAAGTTTTTTTTTACAACTTTATTTTTATTTATAAATTGTATATGTTAGTAAACATATTTAAACAGTTTGTATATTTATTTAGTAAAAAGTTTTTTTCCCCCTTTTTAACATCTTCTTTTGCTCTGTAGATGTTATTTATGTAATGTTTTGTGAAAATATATACAAACACCTAAATGCATACTAAACAACTTTAGATAGTGCAAACACAGAGAAAAAGTTTTGCTTGTGTAGTTTAACACGTTCAAAATTCATTCATTCATTTGAAATGTATAAAAATGTAACATCAGCTATATTAAAGTAATACCAAATGGTAGATAGAATTTTAAAGTGGAAAAGTGTGGATTATTATTTTTTTTTTTTTGACGCACAAAACAACTAGATTAAAGGATTCAACAAGAAATTTGGTTGTAAAGAGTAAAACTATTATATTTTTTAGTACTTTTCTTTTATATAATTTCATTCATATAAAAAAAAATTATTCAAAATTATAGTTGAAATTTTAAATAGAATTTATTATATCCCTTGGAATTTTTAAGTGTTTTAATTAATTTTAATGATGTAGTTTGTTCAACACATGAATTTTGTTATGAATCACGTAGCTGGCATATGAACAATTAATAAGGATTATGTTGAGGAGTAAAATTTGTGCAATAATTTAGTTGTGAGTATTGAAGGTTGTATTTGATAAACTTTATGAAGGTTCTAGCTTATGTTTTGAAGGAAAAATCTAATGAAAATAAATATTTATCATGAAAAGTGACTTTATTGTATTTAGCAACACTCTTAGTGAAGAACAATTATTTTTTAGATGCGTTTGAAACAATTTGCCGAGTAAGTTTTACATCACATATGATATAAGTCCCAAATATTCCAGCAACAACTTGCTGATGATTTGTAATTACTGAACAACTTACTTTTCAATGGCTACTAATTACTGTACGCATTACTTAGAAGTAATGAACTCTTATATACATAAGTGCTTATTTTTAAACATTTGCATGAGCATATGATTTTACAGCTAGTATAAGAAGTAAATAAAAATCAGTTACTGAAGTCCTTACTTCTAACTAGATTTAGTGATATTAAAGTAATGACATATTTAAATTGTTGTGGTACGAACTTTTCCTCCAACGATATTACTGTGTTGAAATAATGATCTAAAATGCTATTGTGTAAAGGTATGGTCACATGGCAAATATTTACTTAAAAAAATGTAACCACATTTTTAACACAAAATTTTTTGACGTTGTTTACTCTTACAAATGTTTTGTAAGATCAACAGTATCAAATAAAGTAAAATAAACGACATTTAAATATATTTTATTTATTTGCCATGTGTGACCCTAACTTTAGTAGTGAAGTTCCAAGAATCATCGCTTTTTTAGACTTGAAAGTACATTTTCGCTATTGGTTGTTTAATATGAAGAAATTGAATAATGTCATTGGAGCCAAATCAGGTATGTTCGATGGAAGACTTTATCAATTTGAATGTTTCATATAAGTAAATTGTTTAAACCAAACTAAAAGATCGAATACAATCCGATGGTGATTGATATAAATAAATAAATTTTATTTCATTTGACTCGTCTTGATTGTACAGTCTGCTGTCTAGATCAAGGAGGATGGAATTCTTCTCTTTTGCAATTAATTCAACTCTCATGGCTGACTGGACAATCTCCTCATATTAGTTCCCGCATGTCTTTGTGCTACAACTTCCACTTACGAACGAACTTCAATATGACTTTGTAAGGGACTTTCTACAGAGGCTTTGATGAGAATCACATGTTATTGATTTTTTTTCTAAGAACAGACTTGTTGTCCTAGATTAGATCTCATAATGCAAGTTGTATTTTCATTTAGGTCTCCACCCTTTTTTACAATATTCTTATTTTGATAACTTTTTTTTATAACAAAAAGAATTTTTGATCTCAAAATAAACAAAATTCTTGTCACACTATTTGGTTGCCAAATCATATACAGTGTGCTGAAATTATTTTGCAGGATTATCAGTCTGTAATTCTATTGCAGATTCTATTCCCACAAAGGAAACAGAGTGATTCTGACTTTAAAATAATCAGTTTCTACACGCTCTAAATTTTGATTGTCAGTCAGTTAAGAAGTTTTGGTCACAATTATTCAAAGTGTAAAGCTAGATTTACACGATTGAAAATTTCTTCAAAATTGTTCTTCAAAATGCTTCAAACTCGTGGAAATAGTTATTAAATAAATAAATTTTGAAGAAATTTTGAAGAAAATTTCAATCGTGTAAATCTAGCTTAACATTGTAAAATATACATCTGACCGTATGTGTAAAATAATCTCAAATCCAAAATACACAACTAAGTTTTATTAAATTTACACTAAGATGGTTATAATTTCTCTAAGGAATTTGGTCGATGTAATAGGAAAATAAATTTACGTTTTTCCCCAATTTTACACATTATTGCATTTGTTGTTGTAGTTATGATTGTTTTTTGTCTTTACATTGTTTAAGAAACATTTACATCAAAGCCGAATAATTTGTTTTGGATGGCATTAAAATTATGAATTTGGATCACTTTTGGTTTTCGTTATATGACGCATCATCTCAAACAGCCCTCTAAACAATAAAAATTAAGAAATGTTGACTTTGGAAAAATTTATTCCCAAAGTAAAACATTGAAACGCTTTACTTGCCCTGATATCGTTTTACCATGTTTTGAAAGAAATCCAAATACATGTATGTACATGTAATTCAGTTTTAGAGTGATGGTAATACCTCTGCTGGATACCTTCAATCGAGATTTGTTGCAAAATAATTATCCATCCCGTAAATTTGCTGAAAAATTTAATTTAAGTAAATCCACGGTAAATTATATAAAAAACGACGTAACGTAGCTTACAATAATAACCAAGGGGGTTGACAAAAACTGCTTTCTGATGGTGATGCCCGGAAGATTGAACGTTTGCTACATAATTGGTAAGGATGTCAGTTCCTGGACGGTTAGACACGCATTGAATATAATTGGTTTAGTAGCCAGTGTGAAAAAGCAAAAGTCAGCAGTTTCCAATAGAAATGTGAAAAAACGCCTTCATCTCTCTAACACCCACAAAAATTGGACAGTAGATGACTGAAAACCAGTCTGATGAAAAAGAATACTATTCGCATAGGCCGCATGAGCGCATCCGAATGCAAAACATCCGGACAGTTTTGCTTCCCACTGTATATTCGATTATATTCCCAGAAGATTTTATCATCTTCGTGTCGCCTGTGTTAGAAAGCTTTGAGATAGGCTGAAGATTTCTCTGCGGCAAATGGCAAATAGCCAATGCAATATTTAAATAAACTAAAGCTTTCTTTTATTTATTAACACCCTCACTCACCTAATTTTTCTAACCGGTAGCACTCGATTTGCAGCAGTAATAAAACTCTTTTATTCTGACCACAATAGAAATATGTGTGTGTGTATATATATATATATAAAGTTTTCTTATAATCTCACATGTTTATCTGGAGCTATTGATTCTTTACATTAAGGCATTTAAATAGATCAACAATGATTGCCTAACTTAAGGCTACAATACTATGTATAGTTTAGATAAATGTTGCCTACATTTAACGTGTATTAAAGGTCATTAAGGCTATAATTTCTGAAAATAAATCATAACCCACTTGATTTATTATGATTTATTTTAATAAATTATAGTCTACCTTAGGGCTAATAAATATTTATTACAATATATTTATGTTTGTTTATAACTGCTTCCTTACTCATTGTCTTTGCCCATATGGTTTAATGATAACTTTGCAACTAATAAAAAGAGGAAATTCAAATGTAATCTTACTCAGACACGAGTTGTTTATTAATGAAAAAAACTACCCAAATGAAAAAACAAGTAAAAAAGTATAGTCGGTCAAGCCCGACCATATAATACCCGACACCTAGTATATGTATAAAACAGTTTTTTAGAAATGGGCGTTATATGGGAGATATCACCTATTAACTCGATATAAATATTTTTAAAAGATTTATGGAGGTTAAAGTGAATTATAGAGAGGGTATTATATGGGAGCTTCGACTAATTATGGACCGACCATTATAAAATTAGGTGTCATTATTTCTGTATATACGAAACTTATATGTTTCGAATTTTATTTGGTTATCAATATTTTTAAGAAATTTATGCCCGTTAAAGGGATTTTGGGAAGTGGGCGTTATATGGGAGCTGCGACTAATTATAATGAAATTGTACCGTATTATTTGTATACATAGAAAATATATTTGCGTCAAATATTATTTGAATACCAACATTTTTGAGTTAGCTATGCTCTTTAAAGCGATTGGAAGTGGGCCTTATAAGGGAGCTACGACTAATTATGGGCCGATGACAATAAAATTGTACAATTTTTTAAATAATATTTGGATACCAACATTTTTGAGTGAGTTATGCTCTTTAAAGTGATTTTCGGAAGTGAACCTTATATGGGAGCTACGACTAATTATGGATCGATCTTCACAAAATGTTTAGATGTGATTTAGCTCCATTTACTACTTATTTGTGGTGAAATTTGTTTGGATACTTGCATAATTCAAACATTTATGATCGGTAAACCCCAATTTCGGGAGGACATTTGTATGGGGGCCAGGTGAAATAATGGACCGATTTCCACCAGTTTTAATCCCATCCGTCCTTGGGCCGAAAAAATATCACGTACCAAATTTTATCGAAATATCTTCAAAATTGCGACCTGTACTCTGCGCACAAGCTTTACATGGACAGCCAGCCAGCCAGACGGACATTGTTAAATCGACTCAAAAAGTGATTCTGAGCCGATCGGTATACTTTAAAGTGGGTTTTGGACCAATATTTCTAGGCGTTACAAACATCAACACAAATCCATTATACCACTATGGTGGTGTAGGGTATAATTAACTTCTTTCATCATCCTACTTTAGTTGTACATACAATAAAATTTGGTTTGTTAACAGCAACTTGAAACTGCTTATTTTAACAAATTTTGTTTAGTTTTTTTATATATGTACGATTATATTTTTTTACTTTATTTATTTTTTGTGTGCTTTCATTTGCTCGTTACGAATTCAATTTAGTACGTTTTTTCTTATTTTATTTTAGGGGGTTTAAAGCACAAGCCAGAGGTTGAAGTTCAAAAAAATATAGAATATATACCACTCATTCACTCCTTCTTGTTTTTTCTGTTTTATTCCATTTATTTTTTCACATTATCACTGTAGTTTGTTTTTCGAGTAAGTTTTTTTGTGTGTCATTATGCCCTACACCACCATAGTGGAGAGGATCTATTGGATTTGTGCTGATGTTTGTAACGCCCATAAAGATTAGTCCAACACCCTTAAAGTATATCGATCGACTTAGAATCATTGTCTGAGTCGATTTAACGATGTCCGTCTGTCTGCCTGCCTGGCTGTCCATGTATACCTTGTGCGCAGAGTAAAGGTCGTAATTTTATTTCCATACAATTTGGTACATGGCGGTTGGGGTTGAAATCGGTACATTATTTCACCTAGCCCCCATACGAATATCCTCCCAAAATTGGAATTTATCTGTGATAAATTTTTAATTTATACACCTATACACAAATAAATTTTTTTCTCAAATGGGTTGTCCATGAAGTCTAATCACATTTACAAATTTCTTGCAGATCGGTCCACAATTTAACATAGCTCTCATATAAGGCTCACTGCCGAAAATCACGTAAAGGAGCATAACTCTCTTAAAAATGTTGCTATTTAAATAATATTTAACACAAAGATGTTTCATATATACACAAATCATTCGGCACAATTTTATGATGATGAGTCCATTATTAGACATTAGCTACCAAATAAGGTTTGATATCCACATAAAATTCAACACAATTATTTTCACATGTACATGGCCCAAAATTTATAATCGGCTCATAATAGCGCCCATTTCTGAAAAACTGTTTTAAACATATACTAGATGTAGGGCATTATATGGTAGGGCATGACCGACTATATTTTCTTGCTTGTTTTTTTGTTTTCATTTTGTACGTATAATATTATGTTGACTTACTTGCTACTGTTTGTTTTTATTCAAAGTTGTCTGTCCTGTCCTGTGGTGTCTTTTCATGTTTTTGTTCAGTCATATTTTCGCTGTGAAACGGTTAACGACGGTTTCATATCCTGCCGCAGGATATACTGCGTTCATATATATTAAACTACGTCTGCAAGTATGTTTCAGTAATTTCTTTGTGTTGCTATTGTGTTGGTTTTATTAACTTTATCCATGTTTTTGCCTCCAATTGCCAACATTTTGTTTGTCTTCATTCTAGACATTATCTTGCCTTCATCAACATCATCATTCTCATCAGAAACATCAACAGCATTCGGTTTTTAACGTTTTAAATAAATGAATACTATAAAAATCAGATTTTTGCATATTTGTGGTTAATTTCTTTTGTTTAAATGCATAAAAATCTACAACAAGAACTTAATGTTAATTGAATTTCAGTGTTAAACAATAAATGTTTATTATCGTTGTGTTTGTGTGTGTGTCTTTATTAAAAATAATAAATCAGCATAAAGTCTATGGAAAGACAATTAAGGAGTAGCAGCAATTTTTATATTAAACAAAAATCAATAGTTAATTTCATTTGGAAATAATATAATATATAACAAACGTATGTATGTATGTGAAATAAGTGCGGTAAAATTTGTTATACGTTCGTACGTAATTTATTATATTTATTTTCTACGTGTTTTATATTATCATTTTCATAATAGACACCTAAAAGTATGCTATATATATTAACACTAGAAATTGTTGTTCTACAAACAATAATATTTAACTACACCTGTGTTGTGACAATTACTCGGCATACACACATCAATTATTCACTTACTAACTCATACTTATGCACACAATTCTATTCACAAGCACGTAAACCAATTGAGTACAGAAACACACTCACTATTTTCATTTTAACTGGCAGACAGGCACAAGCAACTTTTTCTCTGGTATTTAACATCATCAAATACCTACTTTACAGAGCTGGAAAAGTTGTTACGATCGTTTTTGTTTCAAAACCACTTCATTTCATTATATACTAAATAAAACAATATATTTTATCTACAATTATTTACATTTTTTTTACCAATCTACCTTTATGTCTCACAAAATATTATTATTTAGCTGCACTTGCATTTATTTTTAACACATCTTTGCAGCTATGGGATATATGAATATTCCACAAGTTTTGAACATACTTGGTAGAAATTTAATTTCATTCCTTCTGCCCAAAAGTGTCTAAGTCTAGAGCAGAGGTAGGCACAGCGTAAAATGAGATTGTGTGTGTGAGCGAACTACCCAACAAACATAAACATAATTATAGAAATTATACAAAACAATTTAGATTGGAAACATTAATTCACAATATATTTTCCGTAACATATAAGAAATTAACAACGATATTGATATACAAACGGAACTTCTACTACTTCAAAAGCTGATTACATGCTTGTTACCAAATGCATTATCAATCATAAAATATTTTTCGTAATTCATTATTAATTTGAAATGCTTGTTGGGAAGTATTTCTGAAAAAAATATAAAAGCATCCGCCGCATGTACACACTTTGCTGTCTCAATGACGACTGAATGAAAGATATTAAGTGTATGTGTGAAGTGCTCGCTGCACAATAGTGCTATAGGATGCCGACCTATGGTCTAGAGATTGTGAAGGCCACTCCATAAGATTTCATATTTCATTCCATAACATATTTGTCTTTCTTTGATACTTCCACACATTGAAATTAAACTAATACTAATTTCTAATGTTGAATCATCTGTAAAAAGGAAATTTCAACACATGAAAAAAGAAATAAAGCTTTTCTTTATCAATCGGTTCAGTGTAAAAAAATAATTGATGTCACTAAAACTAAAACACGATTGCACTGCTAGTGTTCCCGCTTCTGAGCAGTTTGAAATACGAGGATATATTGGGAAATTTGTTTAATTGTAGCTTCGAAATCATTTCCAAACTGTTAAGAAACATTCCGAAATTGAACTTTGAAACCGTTTAGTTTTTATTCAAACCGTTCTTTTATAAAAATGTCTCTAATCGCACACGTAGTTTAAAATATAATTATTTATTAGTAGTTTTGAAAGCAGTGGTTAACACAAATAATTCATGTTAAATTAGTAAATTTATTTAATAGTATATAAGAAACATTAGTTAATGTATTGTAATGTTTGTTTCCTTTTTAATAATTTTATCGAGTTTCGCTCGGCAGCGTTCTGTCCCGGTTGGCAATGAATGCCGAAAACGGATTTAGAGTCATTCCTTGGAACTTTGTTCCGATCGTCACAAAATATCGAGGAGTAGTTAAGTATTTACAGTATTGTTAACAAGGATTTTAATGTTAACACAAAATGTGCCAGATTTTTGGCAAAATTTTGTACAAAACTATTTTGGAACTTGTTTCCTTGCGAATGTTAATTTTTTCCTGCCATGGGCATTTTTATTGAAAGACCTTATTAAAAAGTTCTTGTAAGGTATATCTGAAATCTCTATTTATTAATATATACATACGAGTGCATATGTATATATATATATGTATATATTAGACGTGAACAAACTGATACTATAATGTTTATATTTGTGTTGGTTAAGTAGCAGAGAGCTTAGTGTATTGAGAAAGAAAGTCATGAACATTTAAAAAATTGCGTAGCGAGACCTCACTTGCACAAGTGCTAACCAGCAACTGATTTAAGTTTGATATTTTTGCAAGCAACAAATGCTTATTTTAGTAAAACACACAAGTGAACTTATAGTGAACGTGTGTGTCAACGTAGCGTAAGCTGAATTTTGTGGCCAAACACATGTGCTGGAAAATTTCAATTTCGCCCGTGACTGATATATAAAGAAAATATTTCTTCTAAGGTTATTCTATTTCATGATATTATTTTATTTTTATAAGACATTTACTACATAAATTTTATTGTTCAACATACACACATACATATGTATCTACAAGCATGTATCCCAGTAAACAGTAATACAAATTTACAATAATAAAAGTTCTTGTATTAGTATTAATTTCCAGTTGTGGTCTAATTAAAGAAGAGATAAACATTGTTTTATTTTTCATCAAAGATTTGTGTTTGTTGGGTTATTTTTTCACACATGTATGAGGTCTATGTCACAAGGTTTTACTTCTGGGCAAACTGTAATAATTCTTTGTGAAAATGTGTTTGTTTTTATCCCTTAAATATAAACTTAGGAAATATGTGTTTGTATGTACAAGGTGGCGCAAAAGTAAACTTCCGATGTTTTTTGGCTGTAATTAAAAACAAAATGAAAAACTTTGATTCTTCTTGTGGATTATTTTTATTTGGTCTTTTAATTTTTTTTACATCAAGTCGAGAATATGATGTCATGTAAATGGCCGCCGCCACAGTTGATTGTCATTTGAGCCCTTTTTATGGCATTTTACATCACTTTGTCCAAAACTTCCGGCGATAGGTCCTCACATTCTTGACGGATATTGTCTTTAAGAGCTGCAAGAGTCTGAGGCTTGTTGACATAAACCCGCGACTTTAAATAGCCCCACAAAAAGAAGTCTGGAGCAGTCAAATCAGGCAATCTTGCTGGCCAGTGCAAATCGCCAAAATCTTGGTGGTGATTAAGGATGGCTTGAACGTATGTTAGACGCTAACAGCTGATGCACCGTCTGGACTTTCTACGGAAACATTTTCAAATCTTGTACCAAAATTCGCTGTAAAGACCGTCGACTGATACCCATTTGCGTTGCACGTCGTTTGGTCGATGTCGACGGCGCTTCCATGACATCCTCGGCTACAGCAGCAATATTCTCTGCAGAACGGCTCTCTGGGGCCTGCCACGCCTGGCAGCATCTCGTGTTGTGCCAGTCTCTTCGAGACGAGCGGCTAAACGTCGTCAGGAAATCTGCGACGAAATTCACGTTTTGCCAAAGTCACCGACCGATTATTGGTCAAATAAATGGTCAGCAATATTCCGCGTTCTGGAGCAGTGTAGCGTAACATTGTTTATTAACGTGTATTTCGCATGTGTTTACTACACAAATGTCAAAACAGAACTGACATTAGGGGCCAATCGCAAAATTTATAGCATTTTCTGATAGGAGGATTACTTTTGCGCCACCTTGTAGTACATGCCAAAAATGTTTTACCTCAACCTTTTTTATGTTCGTATCATGACTTGTTAATATTTTTTTTATTGTCACTTCAGTTTTTATTCTCTTCCGTCAAGAAATAAAATTATTAGAAAAATGTGTCTTAAATTGGCTTTAGATGATGTTTTATGTGAGTTTTAGTTTGATGTTTAATTTCTTTCATTTATTTATGAAATATAATTACGTAAGAAACAATTATTTTGACAAATTGAAATATAGATGTAGTTTATTAAGTAGAAGTATGCTATTATTATAATATTTTATTATTATTATTATAAAACGCCTTACGGGTATGCAATTATTAGTTGTAATAGTTAATTAATGTGTAATACTGTGTGTATAATTAATATTTTGATAACTAACTATTAAATGATTGAAAATAAATTGTAAGCATTGTTTACATAAAATCCGGCTGCACTTCAGATTTTTTTTTCTTGAAAATTTAATGTTTTTCACATAACATAACTAGCTTTATTCTGCCAAAATATTTAATCAGTCTCAAATAAATAATGAACAAATTCCTGCAGTTCAATGATTACAAAAAGCTACTTTTAGGTAGCAGTAAGTAATGACACGATACAAGAAGAACAAAACAAAAAGAAAGCAAACATTTTATTAAAATAAACCAGGCACAGGGCAAATACTACATTCAATTAAGCAAAATCCGGGTATCTCGGTGGAAGTAACGTAAGAAAAATATGTGCTGATGTTAGTTTGCAAACCTATCCTGCAATTAGTTTAAAAACCAACAAATCGTAGTCAAATGCAAAATTATGTAGCAACAAAGTTTTGGCCTTATCCTGTCATTATCTAAAGCTACAATGGATTGGTATCGAAGAATTCAGTTTAACGTAATAGAAAAATATTTAGACACCCAAATTGTTCCCAGCTTTGGCCAATTGAGCAATATTGAGATATTGTCAAAGGAAAGTTAAGTTAAAGTTATATATAGAAAATGTTCATCGAAACTTCGGTCAGATTTCCTATATAGAAAATTGTCATCGAAAAATCAGGCAGATTTTGTCAGATTTATGTATAGAGAAATTTTCCCTAAAATACAATTAGATTTTCTCCTGAAATTTAGATCATGAAAACTTTCGGTAGATCTTTTAATAGAAAATTTTGCCAAAAATTCATTTTGACCAAAACTTAGGCAAATTTTTGCATAATTTTAACAAACATTCGGGAATTTTTTTTATAAAGAAAATTCTTTAAGATTTTCTATAAAGGTAAAAATGTTTGTATATTTTGATTCCTCTCCTTTTACGCCACATTTTACCCTCTACAAACGGGAACTAATTATTGTATTTGTTAAACTAACTTTGCTTTACTTATCTTGTAAGACTCTAATAAAAAGTCAGTGTCTTTTAGTTTTTTCTTTTTTTGTAAATTCTAGTTTATGGAAACGGAAAACTTTTTTCTTTCTCATTTTCAAAGAAACTTTTCTTTGACACTTGGAGGAAAAGCATGTAGCATTAAATTAATTTTCGAATAAATTAAATTAGCAAGTTTTGTTGAAAATCAAGTCAAGCATATTTTAAAGATTTATATTCATGCCAATATACATACTACACACATACATCTACTGTTACATATATATATATATATACATTATGGATGGAAAGCATCTTTTAAACAAAGATGATGTCCCACCCGACCATATATCCCTTACGACAATCATCAATGCCAATTTGCCAACAGCAACATTATTCACTTTCAAGTTCAATATTTTCTGACGAAGTCTGGTAAATTATTATGTTTTAAAACTAAATAAATAAATGTTAAATAGTTTCAAATACGGCTCATTAGTTTTTGAATGGCTTTTAAAAATAAGCAAAAAAATTGAAAAATGTTAACTAGACTATGAATTTCATGATGAAAATAGAACAGTTTTTATACACATTATACACAGGACAATGATTTATGATTTTTAAGTACATAGTTTATTTTTAAAAGCCTAAATTTAGGCAAATATTAATTCTAGTTTACCTTAAAGTATGTTCCAAAACTTAAAATATTTAGTCATTTATTTTTTACTTACAGCCCTTAACTACATACTCGTATATTAATTAAATTGTCGATTTTTATAATTTTGCACTAAAATCAACAGTAAACAAACATTCACTTTTAAACACACATTTCATCTACAAATACATACACACAAATCTTGTTCATGACATCACCATTTATTTTAACTTCGTGTTTAATATATTAATTTATTCCATTTATTTAGGATTAAAAGCAAATGACAAAAATATACGACTCTCTTTTCTATCTTCTGTGCGGCCTTAGGGACTCTATTATCACATTATTTGCCTAGCATACTGCTAGGTGGTGCAATCTTTTGCCAACATTTTTAACATTTAACACAAAGCCAACAATGTTATTATTTTCAATCGCTGTCACCATTTGCACCACTCAACAATTTCTGCAGAATTAACAGCAAAATTAATTCAATTTCATGCCTTTTACGCCATTGATGCTTATGTTGTTACAGTCATTTTGTCCTTTTACTTCTCTAGTGAATGAGTGATTTTAAAATATTTTTCACTGAATGCTTGACTATTTGCTAGATTGGTTTTTATGCGAATACCTATATACATATACAATACTTAAAAGGATTTTTTTGCTGCTGCAAATGATGTTAAGCGCAAACAAAATTGAACAAATTATTTTACTTGTATAGAATTTATGTTCTTTATTACAGAAAGTTGCAGTAATTGTTTTTTGAGATTTTCCGTAACTATTGAAAATTTTACAAAAGAGATTTTATTTGTTGTTATTTACAAAAAAAAACTAAATTACTATTTTTTTGAATATAAGAAGTATAAGGAAATAAATAAATTTAATTTTTTGTTTTACTGCCTTAGAGTGTGCTACACTTTTATTATAAAAAGTTCTCTAAAAATTCAATAAAATTTTCTATATAACTAAAGTTTGCTTTCCTTTACTATATAGAAAATTTAAACTGAAAATTGTGAAATTTTCTGTATATAAAATTTTTACCGAATATTCGATTAGATTTTCTATATAGAAAATTTTCACCTAAAATTCCGGATGTTTGTACAATTTTCTATAGATTAAACAAATTTCATCGCATACTTGATCGTTTTTTTTTTTTCTTAATTCTAAATTTCTTCAAATTTTGTTGATACTTTCTCTGAAAAGTTTTTTCTATTTCTATATAAAAACTTTTAGTAATTTTTTGGTATTTTTCTAGAAAATTTCCACAACATTTGCTGCAACTTTTTCTACAATTTTTCTTGTTGCTATTTTTCAGTTGAATATATATTATAGATGCTTCAATAGAAAATGTCTTTGAAATTTATTCTATTTTGAATAGAAAATTTCACCGAAATTGATTGATGTTATTGATTGAAAATTTTAACCAAATTGGTTGATGAAATTCCAAAGATATTTCAATAGAAAATTATTCTGATATTCGTTGATAATTTCTATAGAACATTTCTTCGCAGTTCGTTGTTATTTTCTATTTTTTGCTATTATTGATAGAAAATGTTTTTTCTAAATTCTATAGATATTCCAAAGGAAAATATCTCCAGAATTCATTACTATTTGCAACAAATTTCTTATAGAAAATTTTATCAAAATTCGTTGTTATTTTGCTATTTTTAATAGAAAACTTCATCGAAATACCAAAGATCTTTCAATAGAAATTTGTTCAAAATTCATTCTATAAACATCTTATTCGAAATTCTAAAGAGATTTTTATAAAAAAAAACGAGCAAATATAAATTAATAAATAAAAATGATAATTACACAACAATTTCGAACCACCAGGTAACACTGGTTAAAAGATTGATGTTTGTCTGTTGGCTAACAGGCACCGCAAGTGGTGCAGAGGGTTAGAACGCAAAGAATTCTGATGAGAGAAAGTGGTGTTTCTCGAAACATATGTAAATTCAGCAACACAGGTTCGAATCCCAGCCAAGAAAATTATCAATAAAAATTTTAATAATAAAAATTTTTCAAGTTGTAAAACAATTCCTACTTCAGTAAAAATAATTTAATGAAAATTAAATTTAATGAACTCGAGCCTAACTAAATAAATATCAAAAATTATAAAAAAAATCTCTCAAAGTCGTTGCTATTTTGAATTTTTCGAAGTGCTTTGCTAATTTCTCCAATATTTGTTACTATTTTCTGTAGAAAATTTGTTTAATATTTTTGATAGCAAAAGAAAAATAACAAAGTGTGAAAGAAGTTTGCTATTTTCTATAGAGAATATCTGAGCAATTTGTTACTATTTTCTATTTTCTAAAGTAATACGTATAAACTCAAATTGAAGATTTCCATTTTATTGTTTACTTTTTAAAAGAAAATAAGATGTTATGCTTCCAAAAATCGTATATATTTTCGAAAGTTGAAAATGCTTATTGTTCAATCAGCATTTATTACTTACTACTGAGTGAAGATATACTGTGAGCGTCAATATAAAGAAAATACCTAATATTGTTTAAAAAAATGTTTCATTATAAATAAGATGTTATGCTTCCAAAAATCGTATATATTTTCGAAAGTTGAAAATGCTTATTGTTCAATCAGCATTTATTACTTACTACTGAGTGAAGATATACTGTGAGCGTCAATATAAAGAAAATACCTAATATTGTTTAAAAAAATGTTTCATTATACATACTCGTATGTAATACCACAAGTAAAAAAAAACATTAAAAATAATTAAATTTTAACGGAATAGTCAAAATAAAGTAAACAGTTATATTAAAATTATGTGAAATATTGTATTTAATATTTAGTTTGTAGTTCGTTTGCCTGTATCACAGCTGACAATATTCTAGACGTAGAATCAACGAGTTTTTAGTAAAATCGGCCGAAATTTTTTTCCATTTATTCTGTTAACTACCTTTAGGTTTTCCTTGTAAGAAATATTTATTTGCCCATTTGTTTTGTCCAGATATTCCCACTGGTACTTAATTGGATTGAGGTCCTTTGACTACGGAGGATGATCTAAAGTTTGGAAGTATGCTTAGAATCATTGTCCTGTTAGAAAATCCAGTTCAGCGCTAGTTCATTGTTTTATTGTAGATTCTATAAAGGTAAGTTCACCCAACCCTGATGCCGTCATACAACCCAGACCATTATTGAGACGCCGTCATGTTTAACCGTCTTGGTAACATATTTATTACATACTAAAGTAGTCGTTTCTGGTTCGCCATATATTTGGGGGATTTTTGACTGCAAATATCTATATAGAATATTATTCCAAAAAATTGGTTGCTCGTTTATATATTTTTTTCTTTCGAAACTCAAACGTTTGCTTTGATTGATTTTTGTTCTAGTGCTGCGTAGGTTTTCCATAAGTTTTCGTAACATTTTCAGCTATTTTTACAGAACTAGATGTTGGGTTTGCTCTTACTTGTTTTACTATAGCTCTTACTTAAGTTTTTATAAGACGCTTTTGTATACTTGTGAATAATTCTTTTTATTGTACTATGATGCCTTCCAACGATTTTCTTCTATTATTATTTGCCGAGTCTCAATTGATGTCTTGTCTTCCCATTGTAATTTTTTTATACTGAACGTCACAAAATAATCTCTTTTAATGATAAATTATGAAACTTGCCATTGTTTGGAACGGAACTTTCGGTTATAGATACTTTCAAACAAAGAAACGTTTGGGATGACAGGGGTTTTTTGCATAAGGATGATGCCACTGTTTACTTGACTTTGACGCATAAGAATTGGTCTATTTTAAAAATAAGTCAATATAGTTAAGCTCTTCTTTTAGTAATACTCGTATATGGTGTTGACTTTATTTTGACGCTCACAGTATTTGTATAGTTACAGTTCTTTTAATATTAATTATTTTTTTTACTGTGAATAGTAAATATTAAGTTATAGTAATAGTTTTTCCCTTATTGTTGAAATGTTAAATTTTACTTTTCTTACTTTTCCTTTGTAATTGTTAAACTGAAAATACTATAGGGGTTTTCTATTGTTGGTGGCATAAATATATGTATTTCCGTCTGTCCATATATGTCCATCCAAGCAATCTGTGCGTCATACATATGACCGCCTGTTCGTCTGTGTATTGTAAAAACAATTAAAAAGTTTAAAATTGGAATTAATGTGTGAGAGGGAGTATGAATGAGTGGCGGCGATTGCATGAAAGAGTGAGTGTTTATTCTGTCATGGCATAGTTCTATTGCACTTTATCAAAAACACACGTACACCCTGTGAACTTTGTTGGCTATTGTTGTACCTGGTTGCAAAATGTCAACCATCAAGGATTTCATTTATGTTTTTTTTTTTATTTTGTTTCTTTTATAAAGTAACACTGTACAGTAAATGTGTAAAGACAGGTTTTAAAGATTTTAACAAAACCATAATCTTTAAAGTAAACCTTATAGCCGCACAAAAATAGTCCTTTTTGTATAATATTCTTGGTTTAAGAAAATATATTGTGTCTTTATTTAAATAAATCTTGGTGTTTACTATTAATAATTTTATAGTTCTTTTATCAATAGATTTTTTTTTTTTTTTGATTTTTAAAAAATGGCAAATAATACCGCTTCAGTTGTTTTTATACGTGCAAGGCCTACCGACTTTGTGTTTGAAATACCCAAAACTTTCCTAGAATTTTTTTAATATTTTTTATAAGCTAACAAAAAAAGGCGGAATGTTTTATTATTTCAAACATCAAACATCTTTTGTTTAGTATTAAATTTGCTTTTATTTATCCTTGTCGTTTCTTTATTTTATTCAAAGGTCTTTCATTGCAGATATAATTTCCATCGTAATAAAAAACGATTTTTTGTTTTCCTTTAAAACTTACCAACTTGGGAAGTTTGGTAATTACTAATAAACATACCTACTTTACAATGACTGCATCATACCATCTACATTACTTAGGAGTAGTCAAATAATGACTTAGTTAATATCTTTCATATAACAGCTTATTTCATATTTTGTAGTATTAGTATAAGTACGGCTTCAAACCAACAGTTATTAAAGCATTGGTCACATAAAATCCGTTCGCAATAATGTTTAAAACAGTCACGTAACAAAAAAAAAAAATGGCATTCTTTCGAAACACAATTTTAAAATCCATTTATTAATATTTAAGAAAAGCTTTATTTTATAAAAATCCGTTTGGATTCATCTGCACATTTGTAAATCGCTAACTCTGAGAACTACAGTACAACTCTTTTTTAACTTTATTATGACTATATCCCTATATCGCCCAAACTTTTGAATAAAGAGAGAGTACCAAATCGGGACAAACCTTTACTCAAAAGTGGTGACGTCTAATAAGAGGCAACAAATGTTACTGCAAATGTTTTAACATTCAAAGTAATAGTTGAAAAGATGAGAACATGTATTTAAAAAGAGTGATTTTTTAGCCACTTTTTTTTGGCAAAACTGTTTTTGGCAGCTCAACTGTTTTCGTGTAACATGTTATTGTTAAACTTACTTAGTTTGGTCTATAATTTAAACATGAGTCGACAACGTTTGCAGATTATTGAATTTTATTATCAAAATTTATGCTCGGCTAAGAGAGTGAAGATTCGCTTTTTTAACGGAAAATTGTGTTCACAGACGAAGCTCATTTCTGGTTCAATGGATACTTAAACAAGCAAAATTGTAGTCTTTGGTGCGAAAAGCAGCCAATAATATTGCAAGAACTGCCAATGCATCCTTAAATGCATTTGGTGTCGTTTGCGAGTCGGTGGCATCAATGAACCGTACTTTTTTAAAGACGGCGAATGCAGGAACGTGCGATGATTATACCAAAATGAAAGAGCTGGACTCTGCTGACATGTGGTTTCAACAAGATGATGCCACACATCTCGCCTAATTGAGAAACGAGTTCGTGGTACAGTTTATTTCACTTTTGGAGCCGGTCAATTGGCCTCTTAGTTCGTGCGATTTAGCGTCTTTATACTATTTTTTGTAGAGCTATATTATCTACGAGTATAGGAATAAGCCCGACATGGTTGACTTACTGAAAGCCAGTATTAAAGAATTTATTTGTGAGATACCGGCCGATATGTTTAGAGAGCATGCCAAAATTGGACCCATTTGAGGCGTAGCCGCGGTCAACATTTACATGAAATCATCTTTAAACATTGAATAATATAAAACGTTCTATCGACTCGAAAAAAAATATCATACATTTTTCTAAATTAATTTTTTTTTTATCAAATCCGAAAGCTCTCAAAAACTCACTCTTTATTTTGGGCCAGCATAACTTTTTTCGCAAAAATATAACATTTTGGTTGCAGTGCCCATTTGAGATCAATTTTTTTACATTTGTTTCATCATTCATATGCAGCAGTAGTTTAATTCTGTTAAAATGTTGCGGTAAAAAAATAAATAATTAGCATTGCACGACCACGACCCCGTGTTATTCGTGAGGTACTTAAACAGCTTTCGTTTTTTTTTTAACTGTAATTGTCAGAATCACTTTCTGAGTCGATTTAACGATGTCCGTCTGTCTGGCTGTCCATGTGAAGCTTGTGTGCAGAGTACAGTACGCAATTTTGATAAAATTTGGTACGTGATATTTTTTCGGCCCAAGGATAGATGGGATTGAAACTGGTAGAAATCGGTCCATTATTTCACCTGGCCCCCATACAAAGGTACTCCCGAAATTGAGGTTTATCGATCATAAATGTTTGAATTATGCAAGTATCCAAACAAATTTCATTACAAATATGTGTTAAATAAAGCCAAATCACATCTACAAATTTTGTACAGATCGGTCCATAATTACTCGTAGCTCCCATATAAGGCCCACTTCCGAAAATCACTTTAAAGAGCAAAACTCTCTCAAAAATGTTGGTATTTAAATAATATTGAACCCAAATATATTTCATATGTATGCAAGTAATACGGTACAATTATCTTGTGATCGGACCATAATTAGTCGTTGCTCCCATATAAGGCCCACTTTCGAAATTCACTTTAACGATCATAAATTTTTGAAAAATGTTGGTATGCAAATTTGACACAAATAAGTTTCTTTTATACAGAAATAATGACACCTATTTTTATAATGGTCGGTCCATAATTAATCGAAACTCCCATATAAGGCCCTCTCCGTAATTCAATTTAAGCTCCATAAATCTTTTAAAAGTATTTATATCGATATAAAGTGTAGCATACATAATATTTATATTAATATATTTGGATGATCGGTGCATAATAGGTTATATCTCCCATATAACGACAATTTCTGAAAAACTGTTTTATACATATACTGTGTGTAGGGTATTATATGGCCGGGCTTGACCGACTATACTTTCTTACTTGTTTTGTTTACGAATTGCTTGTATTTTTTGACAACATCTTTAGTTTTTTTGCAATCAGTAACATGTTGGATTATTAAGAAGCAATTATTAAGCACACTCTGCACTCATAGAATATTTCCGACTGTTTATTTATTTATTATTATTTTTTTTTTGACAAAGTAACGACAATTATGTAAAAACAACAACTCATTGAAAAAACGAAACTGTTGACACCAGGTTTTTAAAAAAAAACTTGTGTAGTGTGGTCGTATTTTATGTGAACAATGTTTTATTTATCATATAAAATCCTTACTATAATAAACTACGTTTTAGTAATTCAACCATTATTTTAAACCGTCAATTTAATCATTAATACTTTTTCTGACTGTCTGTCACTCTCTTTATAGTAGTCTCAATTGCTTTAATGTCGAAAGTGATGAATGAAACTGTTTAATTTGGTTATACTGGCTCAGTAATTATTAATATTATCTAAGTAAAAAAGTAAACTACAATGTCAATTAATTCTAAATAAAATTCTATATAGGTATGTGTAAAACATATCGCCTTAAACAGTTTAATATTGCTGTTCCTCAAATCATCAACAATAGCTTACTTCTAGACTCTAGAGGCAACTGGGTTGTCTATATATATATATATGTGTATGTAAATAAATATAATAAATAATAAATATAATAAATAATATAAATGTTTTCCTGGAATTATTTTTTCCATCATTTTATTCTTGTAAATTTTACTTGAACTGAATGAGGACTCGTATTTACATTAAAAAAAATCCTTACATTTGTCGTTTTTTACATTATTCTCCAATTTTTCGCTTTTTTACATCTTTATTTGTAAACTTCATTAAAATCAAATCAATAATTTTTTTCCACACTTTTTTAGTTGTTGTACATATGTACATATGTATGTAGCTCTCGCCTAAAAATAACATTGTACAATTTACTGTTTTTCCCATACAATTTTTACGCTTCGTTAAATATTGATGACGTTTTTCTCTCACTCGTTATTTGTGTGTTCGTTAATTTGAAAATTAAACACAAATTGTTATTATTGGTCGGTCTGGTGTTGTGCTGTTTATTCTGTTTTCTGTTTAAATTCCATTGATATATTTTTTGTTTCAAGCTTTAAATAGTGCTTTATTATTTAAACTAAATGAATGGCGGAAAATCTCTTTCCTTGTGATATTATTATGATAAAAGATTTAAAAACATTACACAGATTGATCAATAAATGTCAAGTTTTACGGTGTTAAGGTTAAGTTAAATGGGTAGAATAAGCAGGAAGTTTAAAAACAGGATTAAGCAGTTTTAAATCGATTTGTTTAACAATAAGTTTTAAAACTATTTTATCTAAAAGTGTAAAGGAATTTTTTAGATAAACGCAATTTATGTTTAGTTTATCAAAGTTTTATTACGTAACATTGATTAAACAAAGTTTATTTTTCACAGTTTTTATACATTTCAACTGATTTAAGAAACAATAATTAAACAATATTACCTTAACAATTATATTTGTACATATTTTGTAATATTTGTCAGCTGTCTAATCTGACGATTTTACGGTTCATTGTTCATCGATGGTTTAAACTTTAAACTAATCACCCCTATCGTGAATAAAAATTCCACGTGAAATTTGTTCACTTTTCACATTTGTCCTATTAATATTCAATGTTAAAAAAATAAAAGTGAACAAATTTCACGTGGAATTTTTATTCACCGATAAGGGTGAATGTTTAATAGTTAACTTCATAGTGTAAAACCGTACCTCCACCAATTTTACTCCATACAAATTTTGCATAAACTATTCGCATACGTGTGACTGTCGCTACGTATGTATGTATAAATGTTGTTCATATTGACATTAGTTTTTGTGTAAACTGCAAAAACTAACAGAAATAAAACTAAAAATTGATGATGCTGCATATTGTCATAGTTTTTATGACAGTAAGAAATGTTTTTGGCAAAAAATAAAACTTTATTTTGTTTCAATGTTTCGTACTCTAGTACAGTAAAGGAGAAATGAAAGAAGTGTAGCACTTTATAAAGGCATATGAATTTTTATTTATTAAATTGAAGCCCACATACCCAGCAAAAACTTTACTTACATTCCTAATTTTAATGACTTCCAGAATTTATTATTTCGTAGCTTTGTTCGCCACTTTTTGCATTACTAATTATATATTAAAGAATTGCTTTATTATATGTGACCCGGCCTATGAAAAGGTGGCAATGACTCAAAAAAAATTGTTTCACCTTTTTTTTTTGTTTCGATAGTTCGCTCTTTCACGTGGTGAAAACTAGAAAGTCCTAACTTGCTTAGAAGTGTACTAAGAATGTAGAGAAAGAAGAGCACAAATGAAAGAAAAACAGAATTTTATTGAAAATCCAGAATCAGGATAATAAATGGAATTGAAAAATTTAAGAAACGGTATTATTTTTTGGCATTTATTATTACAGCAATATTGCGAAATAAATTTATTTACCAATTCCTTTTCTTCGTTATCTGTAATAGGCAAGTCCACTGTAAAAATATTTTCATCCACTTCCATTTGATCTTCAGCTTGAAACATTGAAATATGCATGGTTTATCTTTAACAGCTGTGTCTCGCAATTTCTTTTTTGAGTCATAAGCCACCTTTTCATAGGCCGGGTCTTAAAAAGGTCATAATTATAAAATCCAACTAAATGGAGTCCGCTTTCACACGCTTCAATTCTGACTCTTCAAGACAAGTATTTTTGGGTGAGAAGGGAAAAGAGAATAAAAGGGTTACAGTTAATACAGTTGAAGTTAATAGTCTTATTTTCTTTTGTTTTCTTCTTTTATTTTCTCTCTCTTTTCTAAGCGAAGTTGTTTGCATGAAAAAGTAGAAACTTAAAAGTAAAGAGCACGAAAATTGAAGATACGCGTGTGTACGAAATGCAGATTCTAAACAGAATTGAACAAGAACTGGGCAGCTAAAACTGAAATGTGTGAAACAACACTTATTATATGAAAATAAATCTTCATGAATATCATTTTGCTATAAATTTCCTTTATATTTATTAAGTTTGTTTACTTATTTTATAATATTTTGTTCTAGTAAGTCTACAACTATACATTTTTATAAAACTTTTAAGTATAAAAATAAGTTATTAATTTTTTTAGTTAAAATTGCCAAAATTATAAAGGATTACTTTAGGGACATCACGAACAAAAATAATTACTTTTTCTAGTAGATTTCTAAGTAGTCTGGTCAATTTTTTCTATTACTGTTTAAATTAATTTGTAAGTAAAGTTTTTGCTGGTTAGTAAACCAATTGACATCTGTGATTTGTTTGTAAATGTAGTCGAAGCAAAATCGTCACATGTGAAAAATTTCGTAATATTATTAACAATTTAATATTTGTCCTGCTGACATTTTAGCAAATGTTAAAGAAAGTCAAGAAGTGCCATTGAAGCTCCAGCAAGGACGTTCAATTTGAAACTAAAAAGTTCTATGACTATGTATTGTAATACTTCTTAAAGGCCTTTGAAGTAAAGCTCTGTATATATCTTTATTGCCTTTTCTGTACTTTATATCAAAACTTTAAGTAAATTGGATGTGATTCAATTTTGTACACTTTTGATACTACACTGCTAATGCTTGCTGTTGTTTTTGTTTCCATAATATTTTTAAAATTTCCATTTAAATATTAAAAAAAAAAAAAACAAAACGAGCGAACTTCTCATAAAATAAAGTAGCAAAAATTTTGTTTCACAGTTTGTGCATTTTCTTTCCAACAGAAATAATGAAAATGGGAAGAAGAAAAAAAACTCACACAAATTGCACTTAAAATTATTAGTCGTTTTTAAAAGCTCTCGTTAGAAAGACTTTTTTTCTAAGAAATTTATAAAGATATTAAAACAAAAAAAAAAAATTATTAGATTTTCCAGGGAAAATGAATTTAACTCGTAAATTGTTAAAATTTTTATAGATGAAAGTTGATGTTTTATAAATATATTATTTTTTCCTAAATTTAATTTTAGGTTCCATCATGTTTCACGTGAGAAGACGTCCAGCTGATTCACAGCCGCGTAGACGTAAGAAAAAACCTTTGGGTGCTGCTAATGGGACCAATAATATATCACAGGACAGAGAGGGGCCAATGTTAGTTGAAGTAACGCATAGCGGCGATGGCGGTAGACGTATTAAATTGGGAAATGATCCAATTGAGGTAAGATTTTAATATTATAAAGATTTATATTGGATTATATAAGTTGGATTCATCCATTTGTTCCGAACAAAAGTTTTGTACGGAGAAAAATTTTTTAACTGAGAGTTTTTTGCAGCACATTTAACCGATTTCGAACAATTTTTCTGGAAAAACAAAATCTATTAGTTTTACAAGTGCGGCCATTGATTTATTTTTCTTTGGTTTTTAACTGACAAAAAACAAATATTAAATTATTTTAAAATATTGTGTATTCAAAATGAATGAAAAAAGAAAGTTGCTTTTGCTGATGGCCATGGAAATACATAAGGAAGGCATTATTATTTGCATGAAAAAAAAAATGTAACCTATTGGCAACTCAGTTCATTTTTGTCCAGACAAAATATAAAATGAAACCAATTCAAGCTGAAACATGTTCGTAAAAAATATTTTCTCTCTCTCAAACTTCATATGAAAAAAACTTTGTCCGAACAAATATTTTGTTCACAACGAATTAGTGAATCCACCTTTACTTTCAATATTGATTATTAACATTACATTATTATTTCCTACTTTCTCCACAGGTCGGCTCAGCCAATACAAATTGCTTGCAATTATTCGGACCCTCCATACAACCCCGTCATTGTTTAATATCTCTTGTTGAAGGTGTTTGTACCGTAACACCCCTACACACAGATGCCTTGACCTTTGTTAATGGTCATCACATAACGCAGCCAACTATTTTGCATGTGAGTAAATCTCAGCGTAATCATAACAATTTTAACTATTTTCTTTCATACAATTGTGCGAAATTATTGCATGTGAATCTATTTAACATGTACGTATATGTATAAATATGCGTAGAAATATACGTGTGATTGCATGTGTGAATGAAAAATATCTTACATCATTTCCAAAAATTTTACATATTAACAATGCAAGTCCATAAATATGCCAGCATGTAATACGTACAGAACATCGGTTTGAAGTGTTGAAAAGAAAATTTGTGGTCATAAAAAGTGTTAATTATAGCATTCATAAAACATTTTTTTTTCTAGAATTCCCAAAAAAAAAAAAAAATATCTCAACTTTGTGTTTGTACTAAATTATAGAAAATGTATGAAAATTCTCAGGAAAATCAACAACAAATTTATTTATATTGAATTATTAGGAACAGCCATAGATTGTTAGGAACAGCCAACATACATATGGGAATTCATTATGTTTATTATGTTGTAATATGTATGTAAATGATTTCCAAACAAGTTTTTTATTACATTTACATATTTTTCATAGAATTTACTTAAACTTTACAAAATCCCTCAGCCAACAAGATTCAAATGGATGGATTCAGAAGCAGAATACAAATTAGAAATGGAATTTGCTAACTAGGTTATCACAACCCCTCATCCATTCAAAAACTCCCGTAGATTCGAATGACAAGTGTCGAAGGAGATATTATTAATATACAGGGTGGGGCAACATAACCCTCCGATTTTGTAACGCAATAAATAAAAAAGTATTAGAGATATTTGTTTATTTTTTTAAATTATGTGTAGGAAATATCTTAAAGTTTTTTTTCACATAGTTTTGAAAATCATATCGGCCAAGTGACGCCCTCCATTATCGATGCACTGAACGAACCGATTTCGCGTGTTTCGCATCACTCTCTCCAACATGTCGACCGGTATGTTCGCCACTTCCTCGCGGATGTTGGTCTTAAGGTCATCAAGAGTCCGTGGACGGTTATTGAAGACCCGGGACTTGAGGTAACCCCACAAAAAGAAGTCGCACGGGGTTAAATCAGGCGATCGTGGTGGCCACTCCAAATCGCCTCTGAGAGAGATGAGGCGTTCAGGGAAGTGCTCCCTCAACAAAGCCATCGAACTCCTCGCAGTGTGAGCCGTTGCTCCGTCCTGCTGGAACCATACGTCCCCTAAGTCCATTTCATCAAGTCGGGGGACAAAAAACTCCTCAAGCATATTGACGTAACGGTCTGAATTTACCGTGACCACCCGCTCATCTTCTTCAAAAATCAAGGTCCGATAATCCCAACTGAAGAAATTGCACACCAAACTGTGACCTTTGGCGAGTGCAAAGGCCTCTGATGGAGTTGTCGGGGGTTCGTCTCGGCCCAGTAACGCATGTTTTGCTTATTGACACACCCGCTTAAGTGAAAATGCGCTTCGTCACTGAAAAACACAATAAATAGGCCTCTACGGCGAACGCTCGTTGCTCTTTACTCCACCGCATGATCACGACTGGCCTTGGTGGTAACAAAACTTTAAAACCTTATCTATCAATTGAGACCACGCCCACCCATCCACATTATCATTGAGCGGAATGGCGCTCATTTAAAATCGGGGGGTTATGTTGCCCCACCCTGTATAATAGAAATTACAAAAGAGCCAAGTTCACAGGAAAGCAAAAGCAATAATGTCACAACTAATATAATTACCACTGAAATATAGTACTTCACATGACAGTGGCATTGGTGGTATTTTTCCAGCTGTACATTACAAAGGTATCGACCTACTAAAAATCGAACTAGCGGGCAATATTACCACTTGCCTAAAATATGCGTACATACCAATAAACTGAAGGGAAGCAAGCGCGCTTTTTATACCAAAACCTGCAAAAAAGTGCAAATTATATGGACTTATAAGTTAAATGTCATTCTTGTTAAAAACCTCGGATACGATGGTGAATATACTCGTACTCGTACGTAGGATATTTCAAAAACCTTCTGATGTCGACTGATGTTGAGTCGTATTGATTTTATTGAGCACATGTTGGGAAGGAGATTAATAAATGGCAAACCCCACATAGTGGCATTTTATCTCCGCTACTATGTGTAACTGCCATGCATAGCTTACTAATTACTCTATCCGATAAAGGTTTACCTCCAAATATTAATCAAAGGGATGGATCTAAGTATTTTATGAGAAAGGGCAGAGGAAGCTTCTAACATATCTAATAACTGGGCCAAAGGAAATAAAGTCAATTCGGAAAATGCGGAAATTTGTAATGTTCAATTAAAATAAATCATTCTTAATGAAATAGTGATGAAAAGTTTTATGTGAAAACCACGACAATGAAATGAAATGAAATGTTATAGAAACTATGCTACTAAGAATATATTCAGATCCTAAACGACTTTTAGAAGAACTGGGAAACTCGTATAAATATATATATTATTTATGGGTATGCTTCATTTAAACGTCCCTCAACTCAACCTAAGCTTACACACATTTCTAGCTCCTTGTGCTTACAACTGTATATTTTCATTCCAGATTTTAAATTTCACATGTCAAATAATTAGATTTACTTGAAAATTACATGTTAAACTGAATAATGATATACTGGTCTAAAACATCAGCGTAGTTTTTGTAATTCTTATTATATTTAGGTGGAAGGTCTTTAAGATTCGACACAACCGAAAACATCAATCTTTAAATTTTTTAAATTATTTATTGTTTTTTTTAATGATTTCTTAATATTATTTATTTATTCTTTGGTGAAATTTTTGAAAACAATTCTGATTATAACAGTATTTTTTATATTAAACAATTTCGTGTATAACAGTATTTTTATCTAGAACATTTCTTATAAAAACTTTTGTGTATAACAGTAATTCCAAAGAAATTTTTGGGTATTTTCTCAAAAAAAAGTATTAATTTGAAAAAATACTGCTTGATTATTATTTTTATATACACGGTAATTGGTTCCGGGAAACTTCGTGTTGATCATATGCAAAATAGCTGATTGGTGCCTTATCTCTAAAACCTATTGAACTTAGTGAAACACAAGGATATTTTAAAAACAACTATGTATTTTGGTTTGTAATAAGTATTAAATCACATATACAATGTGCTTTAACACAAGCATAGTTATTAAAGAAAAAAGATATGTAATGTCAAAAATGTATGTATGACAAACAAGTTCATTTGATTGTATGCACTAAAAGGGAATTTCCATAAATTTGTGCTATTTTGCTCTGACCAGTAAATTTGCTTGTATCCACAAAAATGGAATTCTCAAAAATTAACTTTAATCAATAAAAATGTAAGCCCAAAAGATTTTGCATCGAGCTAAATGGAATAAAATCGTGTAAAAAAAGACCGTGTAAAAACAGAATTAGGTGTATAACAAATATTATAGATATATTCCATCCCCTAACAAGAAGTACCTTATAATTGTTATCCCCACTGTATGTACATATTTAGTTTAAACACACATACTAACACCATAGCTGCCAGATTTGACGATTTATCGTCATTTTGACTTTTTTTGTTTTAAAATTAGTAAAGTGACGATTTGACGATTTTTTCATTGAAAGTGACGATTTTCTGAGTTATTAAAATTTTCTATCATTTGTTTGTTTTATTAATGTTTTTGTTACAAATTCTCTCTTTTTTTTGAGACAACAACTATTTTTCTCATTTAATATCATAAATATTAAGAAGAACATGACATATTTCAAAAGCAAAACTCAAGGTATGGTGACACTTGGCAAATATTTACTCAAAAAAGCGTAACCACTTGTTTTAGCACAAATTTGTTTGACGTTGTTTACTCTTACAAGAGATTCAAACAGCAACATCAAACAGCATCAATTAAATTAAAACTAAATATTTGTTGTGCTTTGGCCTAAATAAGAAAGGTTTTTTAAATAAATAAACGAGTTTAAATATATTTTATTTAGTTGTGTGACTTTTATTGACAGTTGTTAAGTTTAAGTATGTATAATAATTCCAAATAATAGTAGAAATTACTTACTTATTTATCTGTAAACATAAAAAGCAGTTTTAAATTCTGAATTCCTTGAACTAAAATTTTTAGAGGAAACAATTTCTGAATTTCAACGAGGAAATTCTAAGTACCTGTATATGATGGATAATTTGGATTCTTAACTCAAAATGTTATTTAAAACTTAATAAACTAAATTGTTTTGACATTGTAATTTAACCTGAATTAATAAAATATTCTGAATTCAGATATTTATTTATAAAATTCTGCAAGTCTTCTTTCACACTGTTGAGTTTTAGCTGACCAGTTTATGTTAAATTTTGTTTTTAACTTACCATTTCATTTACACACGTCAATACAATTTTCGTACTTTTTAGTGCAAATCAACATGCATGAAAGAAAAAACAAAAGGAAATAAGAAAATTGACTAGTACGTTAAGATTGTACCCCTTTTATTCTCTTTTCCCTTCTCAACCAAAAATACTTGCCTTGACGAGTCAGAATTGAAAAGTGTGAAAGCGGTCTAAGATATTATAAAAATATTACACAAGTTGTGTTTAACATTTTTTTTGTGATTTCTTATTTAAAAAGTTTAAATTTATGTATTTGATATGTATTGTACAAGAAAAGATATAAACTAAAATTTTAATGTTTTCGTTTAAATAAAAATTTCAAAATACATAGTAAATTTTTTGACGATTTTTAAAATTCGAAATGACGATTTTTTTCTTCTTATCGGGATTTTGACAATTTTTTTCTGAAATTCATCTGGCAGCCCTGACTGTCACTGTGTTTTAGTAAGAGTACATGAAAAGTATGCAATGTTTACTGGTTTGTTGTTAATTCAAGAACTACTGGCTTTCGTATAAGTGTATTCGTAGGTGTGTGAAAAACTTTCCTCTCACATCAATTTCCTTTTGTTTTCTGTTTGTCTTTTGATGATGAATCTAATGGTTTTGACATTTAAATAAAGTTGGGAAGAAACACATGTGTATGTGTGTTTATACTAGTATGTAGGTATACATACATATGATGAAAATTGTGTTATTGTATAATTGCGGTCGGAAAGGCAGAAAAAATCAATTGTTTTGTGTATTTTGAGTTAATTTTTTTCTTTATTATTTAATGAATATTTTATTGTAAAAAACGTAAGTTCCTGTAATTTTTTTTTTTGTTGTTCTCTACGCACATAATAAAACATTTATCATTTATTATCTAAAGAAGGAAATGTTTTTGTTTAGTTTCTTTTATCGGCATTAAATACACCTAATTCTGTTTTTACGCGAATTTGATTTAACGCGTTTCCAAATAAATATTTCATTCTGTTTTTATGCGACTAGATTTGATTTAACGCGATCTAAAAATGTATGTATTTTTACCAGAAAAACGTTATTTGCACTGGTTTTGGAGAATTTTAAATTAAACACATAGTTGGCAGCACTAAAAGTCGTCTGGTATGAAAAACAAAACAATCGAAACAGGGGATTTCCCTTGTTTATTTCAAATAAATTTAGTTGAAAGTAAGAGTGTAAGAATTCAGTCAAATTTAAGTGTTAACGACGAAAAGATATCGCATGTATGTACAGTGGCACAGTAAAGTCTGCATACCCCCTCGAAAAAGGGGGCTTTGGGTTATCTATGAACAATTTAGCAATAAAGTTCATTTCAAACAAATGCAATCGAACAACAAACAATAAATTTTGACAAAAAAAATTTTTCCACAAAATATTTATTAACAAAAATATTTAAAATTCATTTTTCAAACACAGAAAAGTCTGCATGCTTTAAATAAAAAATTTATTTGGACGAGAAGTAAAAAAAACAACAAAATTAATACTTAGTAGAACAGCATTTAATCTATTTTTCATAGAATTTGCCAATACTTGTGTGTAATTATTTGAAATTAAATTCCATTCATTAAGTAGAGCGATATTAGGATCCTGTTTATTTTTAATCGTCATTTTTCTAACTTTGCGGTCTAATTCATCCCATAAATTCTCTATAGGGTTTAAATCCGGTGACTGAGGTGGCGACTGAAGTTGATGAGGCACGTTAAACAGTAGCCATTCTTTAACACCAGCGGTATGCAGACTTTACTGTGCCACTGTATGTACTTTTCTAAATGAATTCTCTTTTCGTTTGTTTAAATAAAATATATTTGTGTATAAAGCAACATGAATTTGAATTATTTATCTTATTTTACCTGATATTTCATACGTGGAACCAATTCCCTCATTTAATATGGATACTCTATCTTTTTTACGCGAGTTTTCGAGGAACGTATCTATTGCGTAAAAACAGAATTAGGTGTATTTCATTATGATTAGTTTAATTGATAAATATTATTTATTATGGTAGTATAATTAAAAGTAAGCAATTGCTATTTCCATTGTATTAAAGTACATTTGTGGTATAGTTTCCTAATTAAGGCAAAATACTTAACTTATAAAATTTACTTAATTACAAGGACATTGAATCAATTAAATTTAATACATACATACATATATTAATATGAAAGAATGTCTTTTATAGTAGCATGCTGCTGCTTCCACAACTCTAGGCATGACTTACACAATAAAAATAATTTAATTCCAGTTTCCAGTTGCTAAATCACCACCTATCTAAATATTTCTGCCGGAAATTAAAATATATATATAAAACTTTTTGCCATTTGTGGCTCCGCCTTTTGTTTGGCCCACAAACCCTAATTGTATGCAAACATATATTTTCCCATAATTTCCGTATCTATTATAACAGATTTTTTTATTCTCCAAAATAAAATAATTTTTTACCAATATGCAATAATAATATTAAATATTTCTTGTTTACATTTTGCCATAAATTGTTGCGGTTCATCGATTTCAAAAGCATTAAAAACACAAGACAATTTAATTTTTATTTTCTCTGTGTAAATAAATCAAATTTGTTCTAATTTCAATAATAATGCGTACAATTTAAATTTATAATAAATATACATACATACCCACAAGAGAAATATGTATAAAAATACAATTAAATAAACTATTTACTAAAACGTTTCAGACAAAAATTCTGCGCTAAAGTACAAGTAAATAGAAATAATTAGAACCGACTAACAATTGTATGAACAAATTAATTAGAGAAAATTAAAACAAAAGTTTGACATTTAGGGGCGTATAGTAGAAAAAAAAAACAAACAAACAAAAACAACGTACAAAAATCAGTAATTTAGTTAAAACGTTTTCATGTTTCTTGCCGCAAACATTAAAATGAATGAATTCTAAACGATGCCACAACTTACTGACGAATGACACATTCCCAAACAATCATCATGTCGAGCAACAAAATAAAATTAAAACTCAAAAAATTTAAATTAAAAACAAAAAAAAATCGACTAACAGATTTATAGAATGTCATCTATGTACATGAGAGTATGTATGACATTTAGGGTGAAGTGTTGGGCATTATTGGTTTTCTATTATATTTGTTACAAAAAGTGGACAAAAAAATATTCCAAGTACCCACTTGTCCCGTTAATTAATCTGTTTGAATTTTCTGAAATTTTTAGTCCTTTATAATTGTCCTTACTAACATTTAACAATTTATAGTTAATTTACAAACTTTGAATTTTTTTCTTGTAATTACATTAAAAGTTACCAATGATTATCTACCACAAGAAAAATTCCAAATAAACTAAGAGTTGTTAAATATTATTTTAACACTTTTTATGTCCAAAAATCACTTTTTGGAATTCAAAACTTGATCTCGACAACACTTCCTCTTTGGGCATGTGAAATTTTACTACAATTGGACTTACCGTTTAGAAATTACACATTTTCCCACTGTGCGACACTCATACCGCATGAATGTCGTATTTGTAGGTCGCCCGCCAGCCATATGACGCAGATACAACTGTGGCCGGTATGGTGCAACAGACTTAATGCTATTCGTTCCTGCATAAATGGTGTCGCTTGTGGCCAGGGTGTCCATGCCAACTGCCCAGCCAAACCTATTTCGCTTTGTCCAATGAATTTATGGACGACTAATCCAATAGAAGTAGCACAATTTCTTGACCTTGTTACAGAACCTCAGATTGGAAAATTATTTAGTTTTGTTGCTAGAACAACAACAACAACAGTATTCCGCATTGATCATTGATATAATACGACGGTAGTAAGTGTTGCGACGTATGCGATCAAATTGGTTTTGTTTCTATTTCGTGATTGTTTTGTAAAAAGACACAGTTTACGCAAAATTTAAAGTAAATAGGAAACACAGTTTCATTTCTTTAGTTTGATATTTTTGAGGCCATCGAGTAAATAGCCTCTACGAATTTGCCTTCACATGCGCAGTCTTTAGTCGTAATTTTGATTGAAAATCGTCTTACGGTTGGTTGTAACTTGTCGGCTTTCTTAAAAAAAAAAAGATTTAAAGATCACCAAAATTAGACTAAACGACTATTAAATATATCTTGGTTTTACGGTCTGTATGACATGTTGTACCGACTTGTAGAAACCACATCCTATCCACATCAATATCAAAGAACTATGAACAGACACTACTTGACCAATTATGCCTCCAGTCCAAAATGGTGTCCACCACAGTCCACTGATGGCCAATTCAAATTTTGCATGAAATTTGGGACTTCCTAATATCTCTAAATGAAGTTAAATTTTTTAAATGTAATTGCTTTGATACCGACAGCAGTTTTCTTCTTAAGACCTTGACTGTTTGTTCAAAAAGTTCGTGAAACTTGCTGTCAGCAGTGAACGATTTAAGGCTGTGATTACCGGATTATTTATTTTTTTTTTATGCAATTGTCTTGGCATTTTCAATTTGCCATCTGGATGCTGACATTTGATCTCGCCCTTGAGAGAAGACTGATGTAATAACCAGACTGAATATTAAATATTGAATTTATAAGCAACTGTACTGCGAAGAGAACCGATGATCTCACCTGGGGTGTAATTGTGTATGCGTGTTTGTTCTTTCATCAAAAGAAATTGATTACATATTGTTAAATTTATTTAATTTTTAAATTATACACATATTTCCGAACACTTTTGTATCGTAATATCTCAAAAAATAAGTAGACCTTTATATTAAAAAAGGAAACTTACTCTCTTTAAAGAAGTTATCTGGTAAGTGACGTGCTATTCTATTAGAATACAGCTGATGATTTGACTGAATAATTTTTGAGTCGACTTTTATTAAAGTATCTGAACTATAGTATTCTGGGTGGGTTTTATTAAAAATTCATAACACTAAAGAAATTAAGCTCATTTACCAGAATATGACAAAAATTTGTTTTTCCCGAAATCCGCCAAATTAAAATCGCGGGTACAGATAAACTATAAAAATTATTGACAGAATATTTTATATTTGCGTTTCCTCATATATCCTTAATACATCAGAGATGAACCAGAAATTCTAAATTTTGTTTAACAAAATTTTTAAAAGAATTGAAAATGAAGTTTTAAAATGACCGTTAAAAAATCAACTAAATTTGACCATACTAGACAACAGTTTAACGTTATGCTACAAAGATAAAAAATCATATACAAGTAAATCTAAATGTACGTGGGCCAACTTGGACTGACTGATTTGAAATGCTTATAACTTTATTTTATAAAATTTCATAATGTCATCATACTCAGTGGAAGAACGTGTAAAAATTGTTGAATTTTATTATGCTTCCGGACGATCAATTGTTACAACACAAAGATTATGAGCGATGAAGCACATTTTCATTTAAATGGATATGTGAATAAACAGAACTGCCGAATTTGGGGTACAGAGAATCCAAGAGCATTGCATCAGCGACAATTACACCCTGTCAGATGCACTGTTTGGTGTGGAATCATGGCTGATAAAGTTATTGCTCCATATTTCTTCGAAAATGAGCTTAATGAACCACAAACCGTCTCTGGGGTGGTATACCGGACCATGTTGGAAAATTTTTTACGTCCGCTAGTTCTCAATAATCGTAACATATGGTTCCAGCAAGATGGAGCTACAGCTCATACCGCAAGAGCCACAATGGCACTTCTGCGAGAACTTTTCGAAAATCAGTCAGTCAAACTTGGCCCACCCTGTATATATTTAAAGAAAAAATATGATTAAATTATAATATTTCTTAAAATTATTTAAATTTTTTTTACATTTCTTATACAAATAGTCTGAAACACGTTAGTGGCCGGGGGAATTCTTAATTTTTTTAACCGAATTTTATGTTTTATATCTTATTAGAATGCTAATTTCGTATACATTTCAATTCTTTCATATCGAAATTCATATTTTCCCCTGGTAAATACAACTCCAAACTTCAGAGCTGATGCTGGCTCCAGTTAACGTTATCCTATCATCCTAATGTTTTTCTGAACATGTTTCTACAAACCATAGAACAATTCTAGGGGTGGGGACGGTGAGGACGTAAAAATTCGCAATTTTTTTTTTTTGGAGCTCTCTAGTATACACATTAGGACTGAAAATTTTCAGCTATGGATTAAACTAATTAAACCCCATTGTAAATAGTGTATGCGGTAATCGCAGTGTACCCATCATAAATGATTTTAATTTTAAATTTAAATATTGCTCTCCCAAAACCAAATAATAACAATAACACAAATATACAACAACAAAAGAACATAAAATGTGAATTAAAATTGTGAAAAGAATGACGAGATGAAGGCGTTCATTAGAACAAACGCCCCTCGTTTTTAGTTGATTTTTAAAATTAGTCAATGTTGGACGTGTGTGTTCCACATTTAATATAAACAAAATTTTTATAAATTGCGGTCGCTTAATACGGTTCTTCTCCCTAACAAATTTTATTTTAATTAAATAATGTAAATATTATACAATTTTTTAAATTAAATTAGATAATTAATTAAAAAATCCATTTATGAGAACATTTTAATTAAGATTTATTTATTGTTTATTTATGTTTTTTTTTTTTTATTATAGAACGGTTCGGTTGTTATGTTTGGTCGTGTGGCATCTTATCGTTTTGTCGATTCACCAACTGATGGCCGTTACAATTTGGCCTTGTCACAGTCACAATTGGATTCAGCGTGCCTCTATGAAAGGTAAGTCATTATTATTTAGTATTTAGTTTATTTGTAAAGTTTTGTTTTAAAAACTAAGTGTATGCTTGTTTTTCATATTAAAAAAAAAAATTAATAAAATTTGTTTGTAATTGTAATCTTTATAATTTTTTTTATAAAATTATATGTTGTAATACATATTTATTAATTGTAAATTGATAAGAAAATATGCTTTTAAAATAGTAGAATTTTTAAAATTAAATTGTTATGAACAAAAAACCCAAATTACATTTATGTTGAAATAGTTGCAAACAATTTAAATTTGTAATACCTATATCAGGCACATTAATCACTGTCCCTTATTCATTAAGCTAGATTTACACGATTGAAATTTTCTTCAAATTGCTCTTCAAAATGCTTCAAACTCGTGTAAATAGGAAAATTTCTTCAAAATTTATTTATTTAATAACTGTTAATAACTATTAAATAAATAAATTTTGAAGAATTTTTGCTGTTTACACGAGTTTAAAGCATTTTGAAGAAAATTTCAATCGTGTAAATCTAGCTTTAGTGACATTAATGAAAAGTAGAACAATATGTTCTTTGTGTGTAATTTAAATATATTTTAACTACAATTTTAAAAGCATTTTTTTACAATTGTTTATGTTTTAAATTCGATTTATGCTTGTGTTTTACTTTTTAATTTATTTACTCATTCATATTTTTTTTAACATTCTTTTCATTTTATGTTTGTTGTATTTTCTGTTGCTTAAAAAAAAAACGAAAATATTTTTATGTTGTTTATTTGTTTTGTTAATAAATTTTTGAAAATATTAAAAAATAATAAAAACTGCACCTCAAACACACAAACCAATCAAAAAAAAAAAAAAAACATAAACACACACAAAAAACCAACCAACTATAAAACACACATCTCCACATAAATCGTCCCCGGATTTGAAATGAAACATTTAAACTTTTTACACAAACCCACAAAAACACACACACATCTAAACAACAAAAAATTTTACGTATGGGTTACAAATAAATATTGGTTCGGAAAACCAAAATCTACAAATAATGGTTTTTAAACAATTGTGCTACAACAACACGCTGAATATTTTTAACACAGTCGTTCACCTACTTCACCTGGTTCGTGGAATGATGAAGACGGAGCCTTAAGTTCGGTAAGTTTTTTTTGTTTAAAATTTTTCTTTTTACATAATAGCTTTTATTTAAAATGGTTTTAAAATAGGAATATCGTGAGTTGTGTTACTTTTGTAAAATTTGCCCATATTTGCTCAAGTTTAGTTTAATTGAAATTTGAAGTTTAAACATAGATAATTGATTGTTGAATTGAAAACTTCTACTGTTAGTTAAATATACATACATAAAACATTTAATATTTTTAAACAGTGCTTGAATTAGTTATAGGTTTATCAATTAAATATTAAATGGTTTAAAATGTTAGATATTTTATTATTTATTTGCTTACATATAACAATTCTTTGGTCAAAGGTCAAAAAACGAATTAATTCAAACATTCATTGGTGCCAAGATCTTAGTTCTAAAGTTCTGGATCTCTAGGGTCTCAGATCCATTGAATTGTCCAGATTTTAGTTTATCAATATTTATATTTATTCGAATACACCTTAGATAATTATTCGAATAAACAAGAACATTGATCATTAGAATGGATTTAATTATAATTCAACCTTTGTTGTAAATTAAAATTGAGTGCCCCGATAGACTAGGCGATAGAGTGCAGAGTGCCGGACTATCAGTCAAAGGGTTGCGGGTTCGATTTCCCGCCAAAGAAAAAAAAGCTGTGTCATAGATTTCTAATCTTTCCAGATTCTTATTAATTGGAATGTTGGAAAAAATTATCACATTTTTTTCGTGTAAAGGTTGGGAAAAATTCAGGTTATGCTGTAAATTGACTTCAGACAACATTTTTTGAAAAATACTTTTTTTTTATTGATACCAATAAAGGAAATTAGGTATATGGGAATTATTATTGGAATATGATGTCCACCTCTGTTGTATCGGCAGATTTAAAATGTGTTTACAAATTTTGTAAAAAGAATAGGTGTCCGTTAACACGCTTATATTGTAAATGCAGTATCGAATTACATTTTTCAAAGCTTCAATTGTTTTAGATTTTTTCACCTAAAACCGGTCAATTGCCATCGGACAATTTCTGATGCAACAACTGACTAAAATTAACTAAAACCAATTGTCTACAAATGTCAAATCATTTATCATGATCTGGTAGAACTTGATGAAGCTATATTATATACATAGTTAGTTCACTATTTTCATAATTTAGAATTCGTGCTTCACAAGTGTCTAACATTTCTCAAGTTTCTTTTAAATAAATGACAGCTCAATTAATGCATTATAGGTACCTATATCATAACCTCAAATTTTCGAACACTACTTTAATCTTATTAATTTATTTATTATAATATTATACTATGTCCCAAAAAGGAATTACCATATTAAGGTTTCAATGTTCGAATTAATTTCGAATATTGATTAAGAATCCAGGATATTATTGCTGATGGTGTTTTGAATATTCAAATACAAACGCCGTCACAATTTGAATTACATTCGAACATAAAAAGCATGATCTTAAATCTTAGACAAACAATTTAATTCATTTGAAGATTCTAACATCATTATTTGAATTAATTTGAATATTGCTACAATCACCAGCAATTACTTACTCTACATTGATCAATGTTCGAATTTGTTTCATTATTCGAATATGTTCAGTCCAGCAAACCATATGCATATCCTGGTATTCTAATTCATTCCAAAAATATAAGCCGTTTTAAACCTTAAGTAATTTAGTATTTATTTTTTAAAATTAAAATCTTAATAACTTGTATGTTCGAATTAATTTGAATTATAGAAAATTAATCAATCAATATTCGAATGAGTTCGATATACTTATACGAGTATAGCTGGAAGTCCACAACTCGCTTTTTAGCGTCAGCGCGTTTATAGCTTTCTAAAGGTTTTTAGCGTCAAGTATTTCAAGATACATGTGAAGATTTTTAGCGGCAATGTACCTTCGGAGGTGATGTCGTAAGTTCAGCTGATTTTTTTTATGAAGTTTTATATCGATTTGTTTGCCAATTTCATATAGAAAATGTTTTTTCAAGTGTCATTTTTCTTAGTGGCATCACCTTTAAAATAAATTTGCTTTTCATTTATCGATGTCAGCTGTTCGACGCTTTCCAAAGTAGAAAGTAAACGAACTTTTCGCTTTTCAAGCATCATCGCTTCCTACGCTTGGTGTGTATAAGTTTACGTTCGAACCATTACAAAATGAAAACCTTATTTTAAGCCTTTAAGAATATTTAAATTTAATAGAATAACAAAAGAACTCTAAATAGTTAACAAGCACACAAGGCACGGTGTAAAAAGTTGTCATCCCATCTCATTTCCCATCCCATTTCCTGAAATGTTTGTCATTTATTTAAGGCCAAAGTGTTGATAATATTGATTATTGGTTATACTTAAAATAATATTATTTAAATTAATTTGCACATCAACCACAAGTATAGGGTGATTTTTTTAAATGTATAGAACTTTAAATTGGCAACACTTTTATAACTGACATTTTGTCAACTGTCTAGTGATTTATGTTTTGTTTGGTTCGGCATTTCAACATAAATAGACTAACGCCTGAACAACGCTTCCAAATTGTACAAATTTATTTTAAAATAAATTTTTTGTGTTTTTTAGATGTATAAAAATTTGAAATGAAATAAAACAAAAATGAGTTTTTAAACTGACATAAAATTTAATTTATTCGAAAGATAATCCTCTGGTATTACATATAATTAAAAAAGGACTTGGATAACTTTTTTCAACATTTGGTTTTCAACATTTGGTTAATCGTTTCGGGCTTATCGTTGTAGACTAGCGACTTTAAACATAAATCATTTGACAGCTGACAAAATGGCCGCCAGTTAAAAAGTGTTGCCAACTTGAAGTTGGCAAAAAATTCATCTTAAACAGAAAATTCAAGCTTTATCAACAATTGTCTCTTAAATTGAATTATCAACTTTTTCATAAATCCTTTCGGACTTTCATAATAATTTGAAGGATTTTGCTGACAAACATATTATAATTTGTTGTTTTGAACTCGTTGCAATACGTTGAAGAAATTGTTTAGACTGTGTTTACACTCTTTTGATTAACCCAATATAGGATCTCCGCCAAAATTTAACTTTAAGAGAGCCGATGATTTAATGAGACGTTCACAAGAATTATGTAAATAATTTTACACTATCTTGTGAAAAATCTTGCATATCAAAAGTCCGATGAATCTAATATTCATAAATCCTTTAAACGTTTATTAGACTGTAACGAATCATGTGCTGTGCTAATATTAAGCTCAAATTAAAGCTAAGGATGCTAAAGAAATTTTAAAATAAATATATATACAATCAAAAATCAGTAATACATATAACTCGAGGAAAGTTGTATTATTTATTTGTTTTGGTTCCTTATAAATAATGTTCTTAAAATTTGTTTTCAACAGACTCATAAAAGTGAATACGATCCCCATAACAGCAACCCGACGGAGCATACAGAAATCGATGGTAAATTACGTTCAAATGGTTCAGAACAATTTTACAATTTTACAAGTGGTACTGGTGGCGCTGCAGGCAATGCGGCAGATACACAAAGTGTAGAAGGTAATCTGGAGAATGAAACAAAATCAATATCCAGTTTAAAATCGACAGGTTCAAATAGTCAAGAAAGGTAAATATAGCAGCTATTAATATTTATAATTAATAATAAATGTAAGGAAATTTTGTGCAAGGTATAAAACTTTAATAAATGTTTTTGCATAAGACTTATAAAATATATTAAAAAATGTTTAATAATTTCTAAATTTCTCTTTTTGTTTCTTAAAATAAATTCTCATTTGCAGCTACCACTACTTTACACACAACACTTTAAAAACTATTCAAGACCCTATCAAAAAAAAAAAAATAAAACAAACTCACTTTTTCGTTTGTAAATTGTTGCTAATTATTTTATTAAATCATCAATTCATTGTGAATTTATTAAAATTTTTCTTAATTTGTTTCATCATTTTGTGTGTTGTCTTGTAAAATTTTAGTCCTTACTGTAAATAAAGTGCTTTAAAATAATATAAGTATGTATGTATTTAGTTTTGAAAATTATTGATCGTTTTTTATTTGTGTTCTTTAGATCTCCCAAAATGCCTTTATCATCGACCTCAGCAGCTGCCCATATCGAACCGCAGGGTCAGGAACCAATTCTACCTGCAGTTTTAGAATTTCCTGAAACACATCAAGAATTATTTCTAAGACATATTATAAGTGAATTGGATGTAAATGCGCCACATTTTAAATTAGCTCCTGTATATTCATTATATTTATGTGCCAGGTAAGGATTTATACTCGTACTATTAACATTTTTGTTGAATACTTTTATAGAGTTGTCTTGAGCATGTTTTATTTTTATTACCATTATTTGCTGTTTTCGTGGCAACAGCTGCATAAAATATAAAAGCTTTTGCTGCTTAAATGTTGTATAAATTAACCAGAATTCAAATGCGATTATTAAATTATAAGTCCCGCTTGTTTTAATGACATTTTCCGAGCTGTTGCACCAAGAGAAAATTGTTTCACTAATAATGTACCAAATATGTACCAAGGTCTATTTAGATTCTTATTACGGACTGATAGAAATCCAAGTGGAGTATAAAATACTATACGAGGTCGGTTCGGAAACTTCTTAGCCTAGAACAGAAAGCGCGTTGTAAACAGAAAAAATTTAAATTAAAGTTAACAGAAAAAGTTAAGTGTTTTGGAAACTTCCATCTGTGCTATGAACACATGTTGAATTTCTTTTCGATCGGGCAACTCCTTCCTATAGAAACAGGTGTTCAAAAAAGACGCATCCGCGATTTTTTTACAATGGAAAAATTAGAAATTCGTGGTGTCATTAAATATTTAAATAAAAAAGTTTTATCTGGGCAAGAAATTCATAATGATATTCAAGAGTAAAAAATTGGGTTGCTGAATTTAAACGTACAAGCATTTAGGATGAACCACGTAGTGTACGTCCAAAAACAGCAACAACATTAATTATGATCGACGAATAAAAGTGCGTGAAATATCTTGGGCATCTCAAATGGTCGAGTCCATTTAATTTTACACGAAGAACTACAGATGAAAAAGCTTTCTGCAAGATGGGTGCCGCATTTGTTAACAGTCGACCAACAACGCATAAGAATGAAAATATATGCTTGTATGAATAGTTTTAAGAAAAATGTAGTAAGGTTATTTATGGCAACGGTTTTTTGAGACTTCAAGTACGATTTAGCTCCCAGTGACTTTTACCTGTTCCCAAATCTAAAAAAATTCCTAGCTGGCAAGCGTTTTACCTCAAATGAAGAGGCAATTACAGTTGTAAACCACTATTTTGAAAGCCTTGAGGAAAACTATTTTAATCAAGGGATAGAATTTCTATATATAAGCGTTGCACTAATTGTATTGAAGTTTCAGGAAATTATATTGAAAAATAGAAATGTTTTAGAAAAACTAACTATTATCTTTCTGTGCTAGGCAAAAAATTTTCCTAACGGTCCTCATAGAAGATTTTTAAATCAATCTAATAAGTACTAAAGCTTAAAACATCGGGACTTCTATTTCAAAAATTATCTAAATTTCAAAAGACTAAGGATTGACGTTACAAATTTTGTCAGTTGCAGCCAATGTTTACAAAAAGTATAAAGATCTAGTACAGATCATTAATGTATACTATAGTTCTACAAATGCATATAGAAATAGTACATATGATAAATATAGACTAAATAAAGTGCCAGGATTGAATCCAAATATGTATTCAATATTTAAAGTCTTATATAAAAAATAAAGTAGGCTTGAAGTGTGCTTTTAGACAACATTTTTATATAAAATAATCTTAAAGTACATTTGAAGTCTACTTTAATACGGCAGTTAGAATTTAATAACAACTATTCAGTCTAAAAATTGTAGACAATTATTATATATTTAAAAACCTCGATTAGATAAGTATTGAATATTTTAAGACCGAAACTTGAAAATAAATTTTTTTTATATACAGTGTATCTCAAAATTATTTTGCCTACTAATTTTTAGGAGAAATTTGTTTTTTCATTCATACATACATAAAATTGTAAAAATCAAGTAAAAAAATTAATTGTTTCGCAATTGATAATAGATAGTTGTTGAATTCGCCACTGAAGTTGTAGTGTCGTAGGAGTTGTACGTCGTCTAAATTTACAATAGTTTTACAAATGTTGTTGTTAATTTCTATATAAATATTTTGTACAACACTTACAACATTTTTATATATTTTTCGAATGTTGTATGAAAGTTTAAATGTTGTCAAAAGTTCAATTATGTAGCTCAATCAAAAAAATACTCATTTTTGTTAAAAAAAAAATAAACTCACAAATCATAAACTGATTGACAAATTGTAACTGAGAAAATAAAGTTAATAAGCAACAAATTTAAATAAAGTAATGTAATTGTACTTGATTTATGAAAAACGATCATTCATTTTTACTTACATGACTCATTTGTTAAAATGTGTGCATTATATTTTTCACGCAATGCAGAAATTATTTTGTTTTTCTCACTTGTAATGTTAATATTTAATATTTTAAATATTAACGACTTTGCTCAAATTTGTGTTCCCAATCAGAAAGTTATATCATACAATGTACAACATACAACATCATTTGTGAGTTGTACAATTATGTAGTATAGGAAATCCCAAAAAAAAACTTAAAAATAATTCATTTTTATGTAGTTATTGTTGCATTTTATTAATTTGCATAATAATTTGAAGATGACAAACATATTACAAGTGTTTTTATTTACTGCCCTAGTTTTGAAGCTGTAAAATAATTTTTCTATTAGGAATGGTTAAATATTTTGCCTTCGGTCTTTTTAACTCAAAGATCTTCATACCTGCGCACAATAAGGACAAAATTATTAATAATAAAAATTCCAATAATAGTTTAGAAAAACACCAAAAAGAAATTTAACAAAATGCAAATTACTTTTATGACCTGCAATTTGTGATACAAATTAATAAAATGCAACAGCAACTAAATAAAAAAGGACATTGTTACATTTTTTTTTTGGGGGATTTTCCCAATTTACACAATCTCTACAATCAACTGTAAAAAAGAAAACATATTTTTAACTGTTTTTTACAATGTTATATGAAAATGAGTAGGTAAAATAGTTGTGTGACACATCATTGTATGACAACGATGAAAGCTAATTCCTGATTAGTTTATATCTAAATCTTCCTTTAGATTAATTAAGCCTATTGTAAACATATGTATTTGTATTAATTTTTGTTTTATTTTCTCCTTTTTCAGATACCGTGCTTCAACACACTACCGTCCAGAGCTGCAGCCCACAGAGCGTGCTCATAAACTAACCATATTCTTACATCATGTTGCTAATTTAATTTACAACGTTGTTCAAGAACAATATTCAGATCCACGTATCTTGGCCTTTTGGATGGCTAATTCATCGGAGTTTTTACATTTCCTCAAATCGGATCGTCACATTAGTGCATTCTCGGTGCAAGCCCAAGAAGTTTTGGCGGAAAGCGTACAGACAGCTTTTCGTAATTTAGTGAATTGTTTTAGAGTTGAACTGTCGCAAACGTTGAATCAGTTCCTGTCAGAAACCATAGATCATGATTCAGCGGCTGGCTTAGTGTTAACAGTGTTGGGTTCGGCCATGGCATTGCTGAGAAGATGTCGCGTTAATGCTGCCTTAACCATACAATTATTTTCGCAATTATTTCATTATATTAATGTGATTTGCTTTAATACGGTGAGCAAGAAAAGTTTGTGATCGATTTTGTGTTTTATTTGTTTATTATTTCTTCGAGTTGCTGTTGTTTTGAAGGATTTAACGATAACTGAAATATCAAAAATATCAAAACTTTTTAAAAGTTGTCGTTAATTCGCTTAATAAAATCAAATTTTAAACTATTTGTTTCCTCTCTAGATTGTGGCCAATTCCCATATGTGCACCGCCGAATGGGGCAAAGTTATGACCGAACGTTTACAGCTCTTAGAACTTTGGGCCGAACGCCAGGGTTTAGAATTAGCAGCCGACTGTCATCTGGCTAAAATAAATCAATGTGCCCAATTTCTACAGGCACCCAAAACGTCAGTTGAGGAAATCCAACAATTGGCATGCTCTTGTTTCCGTTTGAACTCTTTGCAAATGGCTGCTTTACTACAACAAGAGAAAATTCCCCGAAATCTAGTGGACACTGCCATACGTATGGCTGAATCTGTGGCCGACGAACTGACACGAGCCGATGGCCGTGAAGTGCGCTTAGAAGAGTCACCTGAATTACACTTAGCTTTGCTATTACCCGATGATGGTTTCAGTTGCGATGTAGTGCGTGGCATACCCTCTGGTTTGGTTGATTTCATTAATCCTTTGCAGCAACAGGGTATGTGTCGTTTGGCTGCCCAGCCTACTTCGGTTGGTCTATGGACCGTGTACATGCATCAGTTTAATGTGAGTTTGACATTATTTTACAGTGTTATTTATTAAAAATCTAATGCATTTTCCTTTAGGCCCGTTCTTCGAGTGCTATGTCTAATAAACTTCCCCAACCCGAAGTACAAGTTATTAAATTGCATAAAAATTCCAATGGCATGGGCTTATCCATAGTGGCAGCTAAAGGCGCTGGCCAAGAACGTTTGGGTATTTATATTAAAAGTGTAGTACCGGGTGGTGCAGCCGATGCTGATGGCCGTTTACAGGCTGGTGATCAGCTATTGCGTGTTGATGGTCAAAGCTTAATAGGCATAACACAAGAAAGGTTTGTTATATTTATAAATGGGGTAAACCAATGTCAAGCTGCGGAGCTATTACATATACATATTGCAAGAATTCAAAAACTTTTAAACTTTATCAGTATAAAGTTTTTATATCTTAAGGTCTAGAGTTCAAAGCGATTAATTTTTGAATATAATAAATGTAAACCGATTTGGCTGATCTTGAACATTTGATTAGCTAAACTGCGAAAATTCAAAAATTATGGTTTTAATTTAATTTTAATTTATATTTTGAGATGAATGTGATGTTAATTATTTTTTATATTTGTATATTTATAGAGCTGCCGATTATTTGGTACGCACAGGACCTGTTGTTACCTTGGAAGTAGCCAAACAAGGAGCAATCTATCATGGCTTGGCAACTTTATTACAACAACCCAGTCCTGTTATACAACGTGGTATGTAAATTATAACACTGAAACTATTTTACATTTTAGATATTTGAATTTCAAAAAAGGAGTCGAAAGAAAATTTAATATTATTAAATCATTAAAAAAAAACTCAAAATCAAGTGATGGGAAAACGATTACTTAATCATGTTTGTGCCTTGCACCTGAGGAAATGGGCATAAAACCGGAAATTCAAAAATACTTTCTATTGGTGCATTAAGCTCTGGTCACTTTTCTAATCTTTGTATTTAAGGTTAAAAGTCACTAAAAATTTTAACACGTGCATTTTAATAGAAGAGCTATTTATTAGACAGCGTCCGAATAATAAATATTGCAATTCTGTTGAAATGTGAAAATATTCCTTTCTTCTCAATTAAATTTTCTAGTGACTTCTTTTACATTTTTTTAAGTATAAGACACTAGACATCTATTTAATTTACACTTACACTTAGATACAACGTCATTATTAAAACACGTATTTACTTAGATTTAATAGTAAACTTTAATGCTAATTAGTTAAACTAAATATAAATTTATCATACTCCTTCCTACATGCTGCCTTTTATTAAATCTAAAACTAAAATTAATAAATAACAATTATATATGAACTAATATCTAAAAAGAAGACCAAAATAATACGCTACAGTTTCCGCAAAATCATCATCAGCAACAACGAAGACACAGTTCTCACAATACAAATAGTCGTTATTATAATTCTATATCCGATGATAGTTTAAATCGTAGTCGTCGTCAATCTTATGCTGGCTTGTATTTAACATCTTCCTCGCCTCCAATGCGACGTTTATCAGCTTCATCTCTGCTCGAAGAAAGGTGTCTCATGGGCTATCAAATACCTATAGATCCTAGATATCGTGATACCCGACCTATAGCCAGGTCGGCCAGCAGTTTGTATAATATGAGTAAGGAGGTATCACTGAGCACACATAATTTAACAAATCCCCAAGGTGGTGGCATGATGTTTCAAACCGGAATGCCGGAAATCTCTATACAGCAGCAGCTACAGCCGGTCGAACTGTTTAGTCCTATAAGACAACGTGCCAGAAGTGCGAGTAATGCAAATATAACAAATACGCCACCACCCTCGATTTATATAGAGGAGTATATGGAGCCGGGTGAACAATCGAGTGCCAATAAAACAAATTCCCAAGAATCATTTACAAACTTTGTGTACACCGAAGTTCATCAACCGCTCAATGAAGAGGGCATAGCGTCTGTTTCAAATGCCGAAGAAATACCCTTTATCGATGATGGTTCACCCACAGAAGAGGAGCAACCCTATGTACCCTTAGAACAATTTCAGCAACTCAATCGCGGTATTATTGGCAACAAGAAACCATTGAACTTGAATACCCAACGTAAAACCGTTAGTTTTGATCTGGAAGATATTGCCAGCAAAGAATCTGCAGTGGAAATATTAGCAAATCGTAAATTTCATACTCACGATGCTTTAAGTAAATATTGTTCAAACACCTCCTCCTCCTCTAACCAAAATTCGAATGAATCTTTAAAACAGGATTCAAATTCTTCGCTAGATAAACAAGGTAAAATGTCATTAATACAGAAAATAAGACGAGAGTTAAATTCCTATCGTTCCAACTCTGGCAATGGAGCTAACACTGCTGGAGATGCAGATTCCGGGGGTAGTAACTCAAACTCACAGCGTTCCTCCTCGGAGTCCATTGAACGAATGCCTTTATTGACTCAACGTTTTAGGGAAGTCACCATAAAACCCAGACGGGAACTAAATAGTATAAGATCAACTTCAGGTGGTGGAATCTTTGCAGGACAGCCAGCTTTTAAATATCAGCCACAGCAAAACAGGTTTTTCAATCATACACAAATTAAACGTGATTTTAGCAAGCTGCCGCCGCCGTCACCACCGCAAATGCACCATTCTATTGTAAAAACACAAAATGTAAATATTTTTTCAAAACTTAATAACGAGCGTAAACAAAGTTTAAATCCCTTACAACAAACTCAACCTGAATATGTTCCTATTAGCTTACAAAAACCCAAATCATTATCGCAAAACAATCTCTTAAGTTCCGATTCTTCTGACGAAATGCCAGAATTTTCAAAATCTTGGGGCGAAGGAAAAGTCAAGGAAATGGCTGATTTTTTTACCAAAAATAAAGATTTCAAATTACAGCCATTTCAAAATCAAAAAATACTCAGTAAATCCACTTCTGATTTAATGGAAAGCAAAATGGCTGCGCCCAAAAAACCTCTCCTTAGTGAACCAGAACAAACGGACATTTTGAAACAATTAAAAGAATGGAGTATTTTTGGTTTGGAGGGTCGAGATTTTGATATTGAATTAAAAACCTCGCAACAATCATCTAATATTGAAACCCAACAACGAATTAGTTTTAATGCAAATTTAATTAATAATAATAATAATTGTAGCAACATTAACAACAATGATACTGATAATTACCTTAAACAATGTACAAATTCAGTAATTGAAAATTCCTCAACACCTTGTAAATTGTCTTTAAGCACTAAATTAAATGTTAACTGTGATCCCTGTCCATGTTTTGAAACTGAAAACTGTTGTGGCGTGGAAACTTGCACACTGCTTAAACAACAACAGCCAGAACCTCGCCAACATAAAGCAACTTGTATAAAAACCAATAATTGTTGTAAATGTCAAAGCCACAAGTCCTCATCTACCTGCTCCACGTCCTACTCCGCATGTAATCATACGCAACAACAACGACCTTCAGCTCCTACTGCAGCCAAACCCCTACAACGTTGTGGTACTTTAAAATTAAGTTCAAAAACTAAAACTGTACGCAGTATAAAGCGTAAGCAACAGCAGCAGAATCAGCTGCAGCAAAATAAACACCAACGATGCCCGGAAGAAAATAATTATAAACCCTTTAATTCACCCCTACCCAGTTGTAAATTATTATTATCTTTAGCCTCTAATGATTCTCTGACTACAACATCCTCGACTACATCAAATTCAATGAATTTATGTTCCTCAACTTGTCCTCATTGTTGTTTAGAATTCGAAAATCATAATGATTATAATGATGTCATTAAGGATAATGATACAGACGACGACAACATTGATGACGATGGTGATATTAACGACGATGATGATATTGAAAATGATGAGGATAAACATTTGCATCACATTCTTGATACAAATAAATCAAGTTGATATTGCTCGCATAATTAAGAGGTTGTTTTTTTTTTCTTTTTTTTTGAAAAGAAAAAATGCTTGTTGCTTTTTGTATTAAATTGCTTTTAGTGTAATTTTTTTTGATCGATGTTGTATTTTTTAAACAATTTTTTTTGGTTATTATTATGTTTGGTATTAGTAATTGTTATTGTTTCTTTATTTAATATTTAGTAATTCATGCAATGTTTTCGAAAAAAAAAAAAATTTATAATGTTGACAATTTTGAAGTATTTTTACATGTTGTGGTATGAATTTCGAAACTACTTATTTAATTTAATTCTAATTAGGGATGCCAAACGGGAGTGGTTTTGCAAATTTCGGATTTGGGATTTTGTTTATTACTTTTTATTTTTTTGGATCCCGGGATTTTTGTTTCATATTAAAACAAATTTGTTTTTTATTAATAAAAACTATTTATTACAAAAAAGTAACTTATGTTATAAAGCGTGATCACTTTCGAGGTCCCCTACTTTTTTAAAGAAAAAAAAAAAAACAGAAAATTCAAATTTAATGGGAAAAGTTTGTTATCATTTGAAAGAACATTTTTTGGCATTTTTTTTTGTTTTGTAGATTATGTCTATCAAATATTGGCCGTTGATATGTCGCAGATCTATCTATCCGTTGAGTCCAATTTCGATGACTCGTTAGAGCATTTCGACTGGTAACTGGCGAAAGACACGCGTGATGTTTTCCTCAAAGGCCTGAATCGAAGCGGGTTTGTCTGCATAAACTTTAGACTTTATATATCCCCACAGGAAAAGGCTAACGGTGTAATATCACACAATCTTGATGGCCAATCGACCGACCCAAAACCTGAAATTATGTGCTCACCGAAGTGTTCTCTCAATAAATCCATTGATTGATGCGATGTATGGGAAGAGGCGTCGCGTCGTCTTGCTGAAATCACAAGTTTCAATTTCAGGCATCAAATAGTCGGTTATCATTGCACAATAACGGTCGCCACTGACGGTTACTTTCGCACCGGCATCATTTTTAAAGAAATATGGACCGATGTTTCCACGTCTTCACAGCGTGTTTATGGTCAAAATTGTTAGCAAATTGTTGTTAGCTGATTGCATAAACAATCCTTTTTCACCATCCGAAACAAATAATTCATCCCTATCGTGAATAAAAATTTCACATGAAATTTGTTCCCTTTTATTTTTTTTAACATTGAATTTTAATAGGAAAAGTGTGAAAAGGGAACAAATTTCATGTGGAATCTTTATTCACGATAGGGGTGAATATATTTCTTATTCAGTACATGAATGTATATATGATTCTATAACATTACAGATGTTATTAGGTATTGTGTGTATGTGAAATATTTTAATTATATACATTACGTCATTCGTTTCGCAAACGCTTTTTATTCATTTCTAATAACAAACATTTCTATATCAATATTACAAAAACAAAAATTCGAGATTGGCATCCCTAATTCTAATACAAATCGGTATATTAAATTTTTCAGATCGAGTTACAAAATAACCTCCTTTTAATATAATATTTATACAAACATTTTAGGCTTTGAAAACATTGCTTTCAAATAATTTTAATTTCACCTGTAGTATATCAATTTATTAAAATATATTTTATTTAATTATTTTTAGCACTTTATAACGAATTAAAAATTTATTAATTTATATAATAACTGTTAGACAATAATTATAACAAAAATATATTTTTTTTTCATTATCTTCACATGCAATTCACCTTAAAAAATATAACAACACCTTGCGCCTAAACTGTCACCAAACAAATCAATCAATAAAAAAAAAATCTAAAATAAAAAACCAATATCAATATTCCATGCTTTATTCAAACAAATAAAACTGAAACGACAACAAATACCTATAAAACAGGTAATCGTCGCATGTCTGAACGTGATCTAACACGCATGGGAACTGATAGTAACAAAAGTATTAGTGGTGGTCCTCTATTAACAAATAATCATTTACCCAATAGTAAATCTGTACCGGCATTACATCATCATACAGGCAGTGGTACTATTTGTAAGTCTTATATTTAATGGAAATTAATTTCAGTTGATATATTTTTAGTTTGTATAAAACTTAATTCTAAATTTTTTTTTAAATTTACAGCCATGGCCAATTCAAAATCACGCAGTACCCACAGTTTGGCCAATACAAATCCAAATTTAAATAGCAGTAATAACAACGAACAGGGTTTCTATCAAAATTTAAGTATTTATCGCAATCAAAATCAATCACAGCCCATCTTAAGTGAAAGGTAAGGCATGCAATAAAAATATGATAAATTTAAGTTAATAAAAAATATATGTATAATATATTTAACTTTATAAAACATTAATGTATACCAATACTATGGTTGAGATTTCAGTTTAACCGCCTGGCCCACGATGTCGAACGATAACGTTCGCTTAGAAAAGACTTGAGACACAGACACGTTTTACCGTATCTATTTTTTACTCAATCAAGTTTGTTTAGTCCACAATCCAAGCGAACGTTATCGTTCGACATCGTGGGCCAGGCGCTAAAAGTCCCGGTTTACATTATGAAATTTTTGTCGCTGCGATTCTTGCTTTGTAGGCGAGAACGGTGAGTCGTATTAAAAGGGGTACACATATGCATGTACTCGTCAGACACGCTTCCCAGCAAGCCATATGAGTCCGAAAAGAGTCTTTTCTGACACCTTTTTCGGAGCGTTAACGCTCTTTATGAGCCCAAAAAACAATCATAATTGCTCCGAAAACCTTCAGAAAAGAGGGTCATTACGTTCGAAAATGGTCCGTCAGAAAGAGCTCTTAGATAATGTCAGAAAAGAGGCTTTTATGAGGTTTTTGTTGTTCTCTGTGTAATCTTGTTTTTATCATTCTTGTGTGGTACAGCTATGTTTTTTTTTTTTTTTTGTTCAAAGCACAAATAACAGGACAACAACGCTTTGGTACACACATAATTAAGTGGAATTTATAAGTCATACTGCGTGCCGACTCAGGACAGTAACAAGCAAATTTTTCTTTCGCTCCGAAAATGCTCTTTAGTTGGACTCTTTTCTGACTCCTTTTTTCGGAGCGCTTCGAAAATGATCTTTTGTTGGATTCTTTTCTGACTCTTTTTTCGGAGCGCTCCGAAAATGGTATGCTGGGTTTGTTCCCTCATTCGTTGTTTTTGATTTTCATACATATACATATGTATGTATGTGCTAGCTACAATCAAATACATGTGTTTATTTAAAATTTTTTTGTTTATTTTGAAAATTAATTGTCAAAAAATATATAAAAACATGTATACGTCCACAAAAAATGTCTGCAACAGAAATCTCACAATGTAGACGCAAATACAATTTTAAAGAAGATCGCAGCGACAAAAATTTCATAACGTAAACCGGGACAAACTAAACTTAATACTTGGTTTTTAATCGTTTGATTCACTCAATTTCAAATAAAAATTTAAACATTTTAAATCTTAACCTAACAAGTAAGAAAGTATAGTCGGTCAAGCCCGATCATATATATAAGAGATATAACCTATTTTGGTCCGATCATCCAAAAATGTGGTGCCATGATTTCTGTGAATATAAATATTATATGTGTTAAACTTTATCTCGATATAAACACTTTTAAAAGATTTATGGAGGTTAAAGTGAATTACGCTCTTTAAAGTGATTTTCGGAAGTGGACCTTATATGGGAGCTACGACTAATTATGGACCGATCTGCACAAAATTTGTAGATGTGATTTGGCTTCATTTAATACTTATTTGTGTTGAAATTTGTTTGTATAGTTACATAATTCAAACATTTATGATCGGTAAACCCCAATTTCGGGAGGACATTTGTATGGGGTCCAGGTGAAATAATGTACCGATTTCCACCAGTTTCAATCCCATCCGTCCCTGGGCCGAAAAAATTTCATGTACCCAATTTTATCGAAATATCTTCAAAATTGCGAAAATTGCAGAGTACAGCGCACAAGTATGGTATAAAAATCGAATGAGAACAAATTTAAAGTTTGAATTTTTTACTGAAATAAAAATATTGAAAATGTAAAGCATTTTATGATTCGGACATATTCAAAGTTAAAGCTTTGTTTACATGAAATCCGGACACACTTTTTTTTAAACTCTGGTAGCCACACTTTTGTTTATTTAACATAACTACTGTTACTTATTATTGCAATATTTAACAAATTTAACCAGTCGGAATACAATTGTACAAGAACTAAAAAATAAAATGTTCTTTCTCAAATTCCTTGAAAATCCGAATTTTTCGCTTCCAATAATTGCAGAAACGCTTAAATGTTCATTAAGCACTGTAAATAATGGTGAAGGTTTGATAAAAGGAAAACAGAAATGCTATTTAAAGAAACCAATAACTTGCAACAAAAGACTACATTTAATTAAACAAAATCCGGTTCCTACGGACAATGACCGTGCAAAAAAAAAATACACTTGTGTAAATATCGTAGAATGCTGGTTTTCAAATCTATTGTTCAATTAAATATCCAATATGTAATGAAAAGCAGAATAGTTTTATACACATTCAACCAATGTCTTTTTATGGATGATAAAACGTATGTAAAAAAAGTTCTTAAACTGCTTCTAGAACGAACATTTTAGGCTGCACAGGGAATACATAAACGCCTCAATTGTTCCTAGCCACGGCAATTGTACAATATTTAGCTAATGTGAAAGCAATGTTAAAGCGAAGTATCTCTGTAGTTCATGACAAACAAGGAATTGTTAGCGATATGTTGTGGAACAGTTAATGCGATTCATCATAATACAAACACGGATTTCTATAAGAGGAAATTAATTTTAGTTTCATCTGTTAGGTTATCTTAAATATTAATAAATGAGTATCAATTCAATTTGTGGTTTAAAGCTATTCTATCGCTACTTTGTTTGTTACATAAATATTAAAACATTTATGCGACTGGATTTTATGTGAACAATGTTTTAATTAACTAAAGAAATATAATCATATATACCCTAGTGTTGGTCTATTCGCACAACAACTTAATTTTAAAATATCTAAAAACATATTTTAACTTTTAACATCTTGTAGTGTTTACAGTTTCATTTGTTTTTGTATTTTTTAGTCTAAAACCAGAAATATTTCATTTAATTTTCTATTTTTTATTCTATTCCTTTTATTTTTTTTTTTAACTTTTTTCTAAAAAAAATTCTGCTTACATTCGGTTCAGGATTATAATACATTTAAAAAAATTACTTTATGGTTTTATTCCCATTAAAAAAGAAGTACAAGTTTTAGAAATGACTAACGTAAGTGATTTATGTCGTTGTTATTTGTTATTGTATCTAACATCACAAGTTTTACAATGTTTTTTCTTTCATATTACAACAATTGATACTTTAAACACTACAACTTGCACTATTTATACAAATTACACAGTTTAATAGCAAATTAAGTTCTTTAATAATATTTATACATATATGTACATAAATCATGTAAAATATCGGAATAGTTAGAATAAAATAATGTTACATTAAAAACGATAACGTATAACGGGTTTAGAGGTAGAGGCGCCAATAATATACAGGCGTGTGATGGAAATCGAAATCGAAAACGAATCAGTTTTGGAAATACATTTTAATGCATCTATAATCTAGTGTTTAAAATGTTTGTTTTAAGATTCTCTTTAGTAGCCCAATATCTTTATATTTTATGTGATTAAAGTCTTTCAATACAGAAATATTACGAAAAAATTGACTTCTAAAACTCATTTGTTTTCGTTTTTTATTTATGTACATCACATGCCTGATAAACAAACATTATTTGTTTTAAGTATATTCTGTCAGGTTTTCGAGCTTATAGCGCAAACAGCTTTTGTTGGATTCAAGTATGTATGTACTCTTAAAAGACCCATGCAATTTATTACTAATTATTTTCTGACTCAATTTTAGGAGCCAACTAACGAGATATTCTTTAATTATGCTATTGTTTAGATATTTATATTACGAAACAATTAGTTGATGGCCAAATTTGAATGATATACATATGTCACCTAAAATCCAAAAGACCGTAACTACAAAAAATTCAAAATCGATTTTTTGATTGATTAGTATGTAATTAACCAAAATACATATTTCTTTAAAATTTTACTCTCATATGCCGAAAAACGTCGATTTTATTAATACATTTCAAACGACCCCAACTACAATGTTAATAACTGTATAAACCAAAAAGTTGTAACTACACTTTTAATTAAAAAAATGACACTATGGATATTTGTGTCTCACCAAATAATAAAATGGATACTGATGTTGTTCACTATTATTCTTATAAGAAAGTTAAAAAAGTTAATAAACAATTTAACAATTTTCTATAAAACCGATATTAAAGACAAATATGAGGTTTTGCCACAACCCACACAAATAATGTTTAAAAATGTCGCACCAGTTCGGTTACATAAATAAAAAATAAAAATTTCCAAAAATAAATGGAGCCATCTGCAGGAACTTAAATGTTTTTATGATTATTTACCATACTCAGATTTTCATGTACGAGTATGTATACAATAATGAATAATGTATTTCATGTATACCATTATGAAGTTTTGTTCTTAATTTTGTTTTCTGAAATATACTTTAATTTCTATCGAATTCATTTAACTCGTTGTAATGAGTTTTGTATCTTTTATATGCAAAACACAGACAACAAAAAGTAAAATATGTTTAATAAGAGTGTAAAGCAGAATTTTTTCATCCTAATTTTAACTTTTATTAAAAAAATTTTTGTTGTTACGGCTTTTTGGTTTCAGAAAAACGATTCCAAAAGGCCTAAAGTACAATTACTAGAAAACTACCAAATCCTCGATAGTTTTTTAATGTTAATTCTGAAATTTGGCAAATAAGAATGAAATAGTCTTAAATTTATAAAGTTGTTTGCTTCTCCTGTAAAAAAGGAAAATGTGTTGTTACGGCCTTTTGGATTTTCAGTGACGATATGAAACTTAAACTATTGCCGAACCCTGTTTAAAACTTGTTATCCCAATTTGGTAATTCGTCACCAAAAGTGTTAATCGGCACATTTTGTTGAGTTAATACATTTACAAAATTATACAGCAAGTCAGCACAGGGAAATGTTTTAAGTGTTATTTTATTTCTTGATTTTACACACATACATATATGTACATATATTATTGAAGTATTTATTTATAAGCCCAGCATTTTTGTGGTCTGTTTTTAATATTTAGAAATACATAAATTATATCGACACTTAGGCATATATGGATATGTATGTATGTATGTATGTACATGTTAAATACAAAAATAAAATAAACTGTGTAATTAAAACTGGTTATAATTAAATATATAATTAAATAAAATTCCGTTCTTTTTCAGACCACCCATGCCATCACATTCCGCAATGAACGCATACAATGGAAATTCCCAACAAAATTTACAAAATCCAATTCTCTCGCCAATAAATGGTACAAACCAAGCAACAAATCTAAACCAACAACAACAGCCACCTTACCAGCAGCAGCAACAACAACAATCGCAACAACATCCCCAACATTCATTAATGACAGCCCCACATACATCTAATATGCCACCAAGTCGTCCACAATCGGCATACTATCAGCATCAAGCAACACCAGCAACGGCCACAACACAACACCAACACTTGAATTCACATCAACAATCACAACAATTTCCGCAACATGGTCATGCCTTCAGTGCTAGCACAACTAATTTAAGTGGTATGCAACAACAACAACAGCAATTACAGCAACAGCTGCAACACATGACACCGCAACAACAGCAACAGTATCAGCAGCAACAACAAAGTTTAACTTTGGGCAATCGTTCGAAGAGCACCCAAAATTTCCAACGTGACATGCAGACCCAGCAAAGTTTGCGCATACAACAAATGATGGCACCCTCAATGCCCAACATCAGCAACATGTATCAACAACAACACCAACAACAACAGCAGCACAACACATCATTGCAGCAACATAATATGGCAATGCCGTCTAGCATAGCAGCTAGTCAAAGCATGCAAAATGTTTCCTCAATGGCAGATGATAGCAGATATTCACAATCGGCAAACAATTCTTTACTGGAGGCGAATGGTTATCAACAGCAATCGCCTGCTGGAGCTCAGACTTTAAGAAGAAATATGCGTGCTGAATATATACAGCAACAGGCAGCTGGAGCGGGTGGTATGGAAAGTGCTCAGCATTCTCCAAACTTTATGCAACAACAACAGGGTAATTTTATTAACCTGCCACCTAAACCAGGCATGCAGCAACATCAACATCTGCAACAACAACTGACGCCGCCTAAACAACAACAACAGTTGCCACCTACTGCACCCAAGCCTTTGCAACAAAATAGATTATCCTTACAGCAGCAGCAACAGCAACAGCAGGCTTATAACAATTCTAATATGTACCAGCACCAACAACAGCAGCAGCCAACCCAACAACCCGGGGAGGATAAACCTCCTCTGCCACCCACTACTACACATCCTTTATACAAGGCCACCCAACAGATTACACCGGGCATGAATTATGTGGCCAGTACTATAGATCCACCCAAAGGCGGTTATATGCCTGTTACGGCTTCTGCTTTGCAGCAGCATAAAAACATGCATGGCGGTAATCCTTGGGAGAGGGAAGAACGGGAAAAGGACTTGGAAATGCGTAGAGAACACATACGACAGTGGCGTGAACAACAAATCAATGATTTATCTTCTTTGGCTCAAAGATCACCGCAACAAGATGAACAATTAAAAACCCTTATACTCGAAAGAGATTTCGAAAGACGAGCCTTGGAATTGGAAGAGCAAGAAGATGAAAGTGAGCCCACCTATGAGAAGGAGAATTTACAGGAAGTAATTCGTTTAAATCAGCAGCAAAATGTCATACAAACACCAGTGACTAATTTTAGACAAACCGAAATAAAATTGGCCTCTGTCATGGACAGTCAACGTCCTAACACTAATAACAATTCGAATGAAACATCACCCTTAAATTCTAATAGAAATTCAGCCGCGGAGCCAGTACAACCATCCGTACCCTCACAACCACCTCCGCCCACTGCTACCACAACCATTGTAACCACAAATAACAACTCTTCTACCATACAACCGAAATCCATATTGAAAAATAATCGTTATGATGGCTCAAATACCGCCCCTTCATCACCCTCCAAATCACAAAAATCCACTTCATTTGCCGATGATAAACACTTACAAATGGAACATCCCATTTCGTCTTTGGCTCGCGACCTCAGCCATTTATCAATGTCCAACGCTACAACGTCGAATCCACACAACGCTAATTCGTACGAAAGCACTATGAATTCGGAAAATGCACCCTTAGCTGCCACTGGCAACAACTCGGCCGCTGTGCCACCACCTCCACCACCAGAACGCAACAGTTCTTATTTGATTATGTCCCAACAAAAGCTGCGCAATTCTTCCATTGGTCTTCTCAAGACAGCCACCATAAATTCGGCCGATCTACAAAAAAAATCCTCGGCCTCGAGTATTCTAATGAACAACAACAATAATAATATACAAAATAATTTATTAAACATGAATGCCGCGAGTGCTTCTCTACAATCATCACCTTCATCTTCCACCATGGATATGTATAATGCAGCAGCGTCAGCCACACACAGTAACAGTGCCAGTCCATCGTCGTCCATGATGTTGTTGCGTGACAATAAACGTGTCTCATTTCATGATGAGGAAAATAACTATGTTGCTAGTGCCTTCAATAATATGGAATACAATGTAACGATGGAACAGCATATGGCACCCACAGACTTGAATATCATTAGAGAGGATTCAAATGTAAGTAGATATATTTTTATCAGTAATAAAGTTGAATTTGAGGACGAAAACTTAATCCTTTGTAAGATTAGTGTTAATGTAAATTTCCAAGGGATATGATTGTTGTATATATGGACTATCAACATTTGACTCAACCAATGTCCAACGACAATGTCTAAACTACAATATTTAATTGCAATCCCTTGTTGTTGTCAGGTCTTTTTAGGCGATTTATCCAAGATTTTATAACCATTTTTCTATCGCAGTAAAATTTAATATTTACAAAATTAATCTCATATAATTTGTCTCCTCTAGTTCCTTCCTCAAAACATAGATGCCTCTATGTTGCCATCCATGCCTTCAACTCCGGATACTGCAGCTTGGAATACCTCAGTACAATCAACGCCCGGTGTAATAGGAGCTCAAGAAGTTTACAGGTAAATTTATTTTATAAATTGTTAAACAAAAAGTGTTTCAATATAATTTTCATATTTGTTTCGCAGAGATCCTCGTACAAGACGTTTGGCGGAAAAACAACAACAGCAACAACAGCGCAGCACCGAAGCCGTACCCGAAAAATTATCATTTAAAGAGAAAATGAAAATGTTTGCCTTAGAATCCGGCGAAGATAATACTCCTAAAGATAAACTAAAAATATCCAGGGCACAAAGAGACATTGATGCAGTGCATTAAATATAAATCACACACCACATTTTAAACTAAAAAAAAAACAACAAATATAAATAATTTTAAATGAAATTTAATTAACACTTATAAAAAATATCAAAAATAAAAGAAATTAACACATACATAGTTTCCAACTTAAAATTGAACATTTAATACAAGTATAAAAAACATTTAACGAATTTGCTTACACAAGGCAATAATTATTAAATATCTTTTGTTTTTTATTATCGTTTTATAAAATATATAATAATAGTTTTTATCTTATCTTTTAAATATTATTTTAAATAAGTCTTTAAACGAAAGTGTATAGAAAAACTGAGTTATAAACATTAATTTTAATAAAAACAACAAAAAAAAACATTTAACAAATAAGCTTAAAATTATAATTTGAAGTTCTATACTTTATTTGATTTATTTTTTTTATATATTATTATTTTTAGTTCTTTATTCTACATGAATTACAAACTTTTAGCATTTTATTTTTTCTGTTTTTAGTATACATTATTCAAATTAAAAAAACAACAACATAATTTCTAAGTTTATAAATAGTTTTGTAAATCATTGATTTCTTAAATATTTAAATTTAAATACCACATATACAACAAAAACAAAATATTTATGTAAAAATTTAAAAATGAAACAAAAACTTTAAATTAAACAAAACAAAAGAAAACCTTAATATATAATTACATACATACAAATTGTATTCTTTCTTATTACTTTGATAAATACAACAAATTAAGACGAAATCTTAATGAAGCGAAAGTTTAACTAATTATAACAAAATGGTCCAATATTTATTACCTAAAAGTTTACAACAACAAAGCAAAAACAAAATAACACAAAACTTTAATATAAAAAGAAAATTAATTATAAATTTTATATAAATTTATGTGATCTTTTTTCGTTTTTTTATATATTTTTCGTTTGTTTTTTTTTATTATGGCTTTAAATTTCCCTTATCCTTATAAGAAAACATTTTTCAAAAAGTGTTTTAATATATAAAAATATATTATATAAATAAAATTAGCATTCCATTTTTAAATTTATTAGTTTGTTTTTATTTTTAATTTGCCTCTGAGATAAAAGCTACCTACTACTCACTTCACCGTTAAAAAGTTTTTCAAATTGAAAACATTTTTATTTTCTTTACCAAAAATACTAGGGCTGCTATATATGTTTTGAGAAAAAAAAAATAATCGAGAACTTGTTTTATTATTTTCATTGTGACTAAATTTTACTTAAACAGTTTCTTTAGGCATCAAAATCTTTTGAAGTAACAAAAAAGTTTGTTTTGTTTCTGTAGGGTAAGAATAAAGTCACATTGTAACAAATCTTGCCTGTTTGTTAGTGGACGTAAAATGTAAATTTAAGTCTTTAATTTGCAATTCAATATTTTCTCTATTATAAATGTCTCAATTTTATTTTTACTTAACTGTAGCCCTTTCCAATAAACAAACAATTTTCATTGCGAAATCTTTTTCTTTAAGGAAAATTTAAGCAATATTATAAAATAGTTTATTTAATGACCAAAAACGTGAAATAAAGAATTTTACGGCTGTTTGCAATGTTTTAAAAATTGTTGTCAAACTGTAGATGCTGTAGAAGGTAAACATCACGTAACTTTTTTTAAACCTTTATAACTAATTAAGGTTTTTAAAATCACTTTTTTGTAATCAATTGGGCTAGACTAGACCTTGGCTATATGTTATATCAAGGGACAGCCGCCTCTTACCATGCATTGTTATAGAAATTAAAAGATTTCCTTTTTTGAAATTCTATATTTTCTCTCATAACTAAATTATCGAAATTTTAACAGAATTGTAGCCTATTTTTTTCTCTCTAAAGCAACCAATTTTCATAAAAAAAAAAATCATTTTCGTACACGAAAATATAAGAAAAATTCTAAAACGACGACCAAAATGTTAGAGGAAACAGTTTTTCTGATTTTTTCCCAAAAATGTACCTTTATAACTCGAAAACGAAAAACGATTTTTAAAAACGGTTTTCTGCAATCTAAAGGGCTGAACCTGGGCCCTGGATAAAGCTATAATCACCTACTGCCTCGCCTACTTATAGAAATTCGTGAATTAAACATTTAGCCTTATATGTTTTTACATAAGCAATATATAAAACTTTTGTTTGCACAGTAGTATTGTTCTGTCTTTTTCTACTAGTGTAGCAAATTTCATAACAAAATCTCTTACTTCCAATAAAATATGGTTGGTTCAAAATCAAAAATTAACACCACATTATTTTTTTTCATGCCTAACTCTGTTATTTAACATAATCTGTATAAAACGATACAAGTGAGTATAAAAGATCTTAGAACTAGAAAAGCAATTTGCAATTAGTCTTTTAAATGCACTGCAATTTTTTCCTTTTAAAAAATAATAAACAAAAATTGTTAAATTATTACTAACTAAAAACTTTATATATTTTATAAGAATTTAAAGAAAAAATATCAAAACTTCTTATTACATCTTAAGCTTAAACTAACGATAAAACTAATAATATTTACTAATAACTAAAATAAAAATTAAACAAATTCCTATTTTATGAGAATTGATTTTACAGAAGGACCAATAATTATTTCCTAGAAAGATTTTAACACAGAACGGGTTTTTTTAAAAACACTAAACTAAAAATAATAAAATTTTTAATTAATTTAAAAGAATTTATGCAAAGATAACAAAAGGATCAATTATTTTATTCATATAAATGAATATATTTTTGAATTATTGTAATTTTACTAAAAAAAATAACTAATATTTAAAATCGTTGTTAATTAGAAAAAAACTGTTCTTTAAAACAATATGTATAAATGTTAGATGACAAACAAATAATTAACTAGAAAATGTAAATCTTATTCTATTAAAACTATAAAATAAATTAATATAATTCGTTAAATGCGAATAAAATTATGTTTTTTATTACCTCGTGTTTAGTTTTCTGCCTGATTTATTGCAATAATTAATTACAGTAACGAATACTAAAGTTAAAAAAAAATAAATAATTGGTCTGTTCGTGTAGAATTCTAGTTTTTACTATTTTTACTAGATTTAGAATTCTGCAATACAAAAAGTAAACAAACATAAGAAAATAGTTAAATTAGCTGGAAAAGGAGTTTAAAATAGAATTTATTAATTTGGAAATAGTGTAGTAATGTTTTGTCTACAAGTTTAGTTTTACAATGGAATATAAATAGTTGACTAAAGTAAATAAGCTTATTTTAGAAGTTATACGATATCCAAAAACACCAGTAAAGCTGTAATAAAAGATTTAAGAATTCATACAATTTTGATATAAGCTATTTTCACCAACTCATATTACCTTGTTTTTAAGTAATTCTAATTTAAATTTTATTAAATGTCTTTAAATCACCATAACGTTTGAACAATTCCTCAGACAGTACTATCTCATCAGCAATTGCTAAGTACTGGCGCTCCGTAAGGCACGACAATTGTTGTTCTTGTGACAAATCCAGCTTCGAAGGCATTTCATTTTCATTTTGAGACCATTGCAATAAACATTTCTGTAAAATCCATTTGGAGGCTAAATCTTTATAATAGTTTTCTCGTAAAGGATCCACATGTTGTAATTTTTTTAAGTGCTCCAAAGACTTCTGGTGGTAGTGGGAGCTGTTGATGGCTCTCATTAGTAAAGCAGATGTCAAGAGACACCATTTGCTATCGGGTTCATATTCTAAAAGACTTTCACATGATTCCAATTGAGATTTTAATTCAGCCAATACATCTGGCGTGTAGGCAGTAGTATTGGCCAGGGCATGGAAATAGTAGTTATCCTTGTTGTAGGCTTTTAATTCCAATAAAATATTAAAATTAGTTGCTGAAACCTCCAGTTGTTGAAAATCTAAAGGAGCCCTTACTTTTTCACAACTATAGAAAGCCGTATCGGAAATTTTATTATTTAGAGATTTGAAATGTTTTATTTCAAATTCCTTATCACCGCCTTTAAGTATAAGGGACATACCTTCAGCGGTAATGGGTTTTGTAAATGCCACTACAGTTTTATCTTGACTACAGCGGAAAGCTGCTACAGCCAATTCTGGTTGGGAGTAACCCAATAACCATCTTTGATAAAACCAAGCCGAACTATCACTGGGATCGGTAAATGCTGCCGTTAAAACCATTTCTAATTCCTCTTTTAGTTTTTCTTCACTCATGGGTCTCTTAGGCTTAGCTTCTCCCTCATAGGGATATAAAACTGGCAACAGTAGACTTCTATGGTGCCACGAAGAATAATTCGAAAAATTTATTTTAATCTTTTCGGTACAAAAGTCCAACTCTTCTTGTTTCGCCACTTCGGCCTTCTTCACCACATAACGTCTATAGTCCCAAGTATGGAAATTACGTTCATCCATTTTTAAATACTTGTTGCACAATAACACCTCACGCTGCCAATTTGCTTGAGGAGCCTTTTCCAACAGCCACATGCGATGATGCCAAATGTTATAACTCTTGGGATTAACCAATAAACATTGTTCGGTTAAATAAATTTCAGTCTCAAATACTTTTTGAATATCCTCTACATTGCTGTCTTTCACTTCTTCTTCATCCGGCTTGTTCTCTTTATTTTCCTCTTTCAATTTATTAACTTTAGCTAAAATGCATTCTCTTCTGATATTCCACAGCGTGGAAACATCGGGATTTCGTTGCAATATTGGAGTTGTGTACAATAACATTTCATCATCGTATTCTTGATTCTTTCGTTTAGTCATGATTTTTGCCATGGCCGCTTTGTAGGCTTTCACCTTTAAAGCTTGCTCCTTCTTTTTGCGTTCTCTTTCCTCGTCGGTGGTTCGTACTTTTAGACGACCATGCATGTTGTTAGTTTTTATTAAATGGAGTTTTTAAGAAAAAACAAAAATTTCTAAAGTATCAATACGTTTTTTCAGATCGATGACAAATTTAGTTTTTCTTTAACAGCTGTGTGACAGCGGTTGCTTTTGACTTTTGGGACATTTTTACTACAGCTGTTTGTACAGAGGTTGAAATTTTGGGAAATATTACAGCATCTGTTAGCTGCGTGCCAGTGGTTGATTAGAATACCGGTTTGCTCAGCTGTGATTTGTTTACATTTTTCATCGATATCTCTTGCAAAATGCTTAACCCAGCACACAATTTTTTTAAACTAAAATGTTGAGAGAAAAAAAAACTACTTAAGTAAAATATATAATTGAAATATTGAGTTTTAATTGAAAAATAAATTAAATAGGAAATTAAGAGAAAAGTCATAAATTAATTATACAAAAAACTTGAAATTTTGGTTCTTTTTAATGGCATCTGAAATACATGGTCTTAAAATTGAATTTTTGTTAGAAAAAACGAGTTCTTTATAAAACGGAAATTGTATTCCTTTACCAATAATTCATTCACAATTACCAATTAATTTTGATTGAAATGAAAGTAATGCAAAACTCGAGATCGACGTAAAAATAAAAATAATAATTTGAAAAATAAATAACGGTATTGTATTTTAAAAGCTGTTTTGACCTGACTTAAACTATTGACAAAATCCACACAAATAAGTTGACAAATATTGGGATATTAGAACTAAAGAAATAAAAATACTAGCACTTGACATTTTGTTAAAATATGTCTTGAATGGAAATTTATTTATGCTTTAGGCCCCTATTATGAGCAGCATTCGACAATCGATATTCGCTGGCTATCGAAAATCGATCATCGAATGTAAAATTTGTATTCTGAGTTGGCGTCACTGCCTAAAATTTTGTTGTTCAACGAATTTTTTATCGAACACAAATTTGTTGTCGACGCTGTATGAAACTGTGCAATATTTCTTTAAAATGTAAGTATTTGTGTATTTTGGTTTCGGTCAACCAAATACTACTTGTAAATTACATTTGTTAATATCATCCAGGTCTAAGGTCGTAAGTAGAAAACAGCAATTGGAGAAGCTCGTTTCTGTCATAGAAGAAGATCCACTGTTGGCAAAAGGTATTTGCTCTAAAGTTCAGGCAGCCAAAAAATGGGAGGGCATTACACAAGAGCCTAATTCTATTCATCAGACGAATCATTAAACCATAATTCCGTGGTGGTCATTTCAATCTAATTTATTTTTTTTTAAGAATAACCCAAAAAGAGTGATTTTCACATTAGCGTTTTTTCATCGAATGTGCACCATAATACCAAATGAAAATTTGTTCGATAAGCCTTTTCGACCACAGTCGAAAATAGAATTTTGCTCATAATAGGCACCTTAAACTTTAAAAAATGAAATATTTTTCAGCCACATTTTTAAAAATTTCTGGTTTCGTTTAATAAGACTTTTGATTTCTTTTTCTGTACGATCTAGGGTGTTATTGTGTATTTCGATTTGAAGACAAATTATACAAATTCGAACGATTTTCTTTTCGAAACGAGTTATAAAAACCTCCTGTTTACTTGTATTGTTTTATAACATTATTTCCAGTGCTTTTTGAAAGCTTGCAATCTCTGAATCGTAGAGTTATTTTATTTTCAATCTTAGATTATTGTGTAGCTCTTTATTTAGTTAAATTTTAGCTTCAGTCGTAGCGCTTTCTGTAATTCAATTATAGTTCGAATCGTAGCTCTTTATGTGAATGACTTTTTACTTTTACCTTTATATGAAACTATTCTTTTTTTAATTTAAATTTTTTTAAATAAAGACACACCTGTTCTTGCATTTAATAATTTAAACCACAAAAGATAAAAATGAGCCAACGAAAACGAAAGGAAATTCATAGGGGAACATACGAATATCTACAATTTACAAAATAGCTATATCCGTTTCCAGCGGAAATGAAATATGAAATGAAGAAATACAAAATACATACATATGTACTAGTGCAAATATGTAAATTTACATACATCTACATACAACATGTGTATGTATGTATGTATGTAGATAGTTGCCGATGTATTCTATGTCCGCTTTTAATAAATCAATAACAATAAAAACAGGCAATAAAAATTATTTTATGTATTCGTTTTTGTGCTTGTTTACCCGTAAAGGCAATAAATTCTACCTTAAATGAAATTTTAAAAAATAAAACGACGTTAAAAAATAAATGTACATATATGTATGTCCTTTATATTAGGCAAGCACAGGTGCACAGGTGGGTTCATATTTTCAAAGGACTTACAGCTAAAATAAAATAAATATTCTATAAACATTCAACGTTCAAACAAACATACACATCCCTTCTGCTGTCAATGACGCAGTATGGCATGTGTAAATCAAATAAAAACGACAGTTTGCATGTCTTCTTGTTACAAACAAGATTCAAAAACTGAAAAACAAAATAAATACATATGTAATACTGAGAATGTAAAGTACAAAAATCATATCAACTTTTGAAAATAAAAAAGGAATAAGATATGCTGAGCAGAAAAGCATCTTGTTTTTTTTTACATTAAAAATCACTGAAGCAGTTTGTACACAAACTATACACGGTGGGGCCGGTAAATAGAAATGTGGATACTACATGAATTTTTTAATTTTCAATGATATATTTTTTTAAAAATACTTTTAAACTTGATGATAACCTGAAAACATAATCATATAGTGATTTCCATAGAAACTTATTTTAAAACTCAGTTTGAAAAGTTTTATTTTTTTCAATCACTGTTCACAATGTCTAAAAGGATGAACAAATAATAAATTGAAATTAATATGCACGTTGTGTTTCACTTTTTGAATTTATCGTATTGAGAGAACAAAGGACGACGTAAAAAGTGTCCTTATGGCTGTTTTCCACAATGTAATAACAATAACAACGACAGCAACAATTTATACAAATATTGTACATTTATCAAAGTCAATGGTTAATATATTGAACAGCCCATCATACAATATAAAGGAGGATATGTGCCCAACTATTCCCACAACTGTTTTATTGAACAACTTCTTTGACTTTTAAAGTGATGAAAATTGTATTAAAACACACACACATAAAACGAGCAAAACAAATAAACAAATCTCTCATTCAAAGCACATGCACACGTTTGTATACAAATATATTTAGAAGGAGAGTGAAACACCAGGGGTGTGTAATGGAAACTGAATTTTGTAGATTGTACCTTTTTTGCAATATTAATTTGCGATCATCTAAATAAAATAAAAATTTAATAATTTGGACAGGGTTTCTAATAAAAACTGTTTGACAGCTGACAGTTTGATTGAGATTACCCCTAGGTCTTGAAATACAATAATTGGTTCACTCAGCGTAAAATTTCTTGTTCGCACATTACTTTGTCTTTTAACTCTTGTCGATGTTATGTTCTTGTTCGAACAATTATCCCCACACACGTGTAATTCTGCTGATGTTATGTTCATGTAATCAATACAATTGGCGCTGTATTGATTCTTTATTTAACATAGCCTCACAAAAAAAAATAATTTAGTGGTGTTTAACCACATAATTGGGGCGGCCAATTAACAACTGCAATTAGTGAAAATATAGCCCAATCAAGCCTCTAGAACACATAACAGACATCTCTACACTGACAAGTTCAGAATGCATTTTTAACAATTGCTCTTGGATTTTCAGAAGCCCAAATGAGGCAATTTTTTCAACCAACGATTAATTATGTTGATCGAAAATATCAAGAATTTTTCGGAATGTAGTTTATTCGGATTCACCATTTTCATAGAGAATTCTTGAGTGAACTAGTAAAAAGTCAAAACCTTCATATTATTGAAATATGCCCCAAATCAAATCATATAATTCCAGAACAGTAGTTACATCAACATGCAATAACACTTTTCCGTTTAAATCTTACCAAAAACCAAAAGTAACAAATCTTCCATCCCTGATTTACACCCAGCATGTAAACAAATATACATACACATGAACATACTTGTATGTGTGTACATATGAGAACATGCTGTTTTGTATAGCGAATGGGATTAACAGCAACAACAACAACTAAAAAGAATAAGGACTCTTTATCAAAGTCCTTACAAAAAACAAAAACAAAAAAATATGCGTGTCTGCAAGTGGATGTGTATGTTGGTGATAGATCTGGTGTTGGCGATATTGATGATGATGATGACTTTGGTGTTTTTCTTATTGTTATTGTAGTTGCTATTACTTCTAATATTGTTGTTGTTGTTATCGTTTTATGTTATTTTTAGTGGTTTTTTTTCTTTCACAAGAAAGAAATTTATGATGAGTGTTTCAAAAGAGTAAAAGAATTATTTGTATATTATAATAAATGCAAGCGCATGTGTGCTGATGACTGTGGCGGGCGGTGAAGCTTTTCGATATATTCAATTAGAATAATTTGAATAGAAAACAGCAGCGCACTTAAGCTGCTATTATTTAATGTGATTGTAAAAAGTGTTACTATGGAAATACTTGATACGTGACGTTTCTTATTTTTATTTGTTAAAAAGGGGGAATTTATTAAAAAAGAAATTGTTCAAATTTAACTTTAAAGGTAGATGTGGTCTTTTATTAAGGTAGATTTTTTGTTTTTCTTTATTAAAATTTTTATTGAGATTGTATGTATTTATATAAAGTATCCTTTTCATTTCCGCTCCTATACATTTTAGTTTTCTTCTTAATTGATGGTTTTTTGTTCATAAATCTTTATATTATTTTTTGTTTCATTAATTCATAATTTCGCTATTAATTTCAAAACATAATTAAACATGTTTAAACATAATTTATTTGTAGTAAAAATATAATGGTTAGTCTATAAAAGTTAATACGTAACAGTTTGTCCACACATTTTTATAATTATTACACAATATTTTGTTATGTATGACTTTAGTATAAATAAAATATTGCAGGAGAGAAGATAGCTTTTTCCTTTTTGAGCAAAATCATACTTAGCATGAAGCAAATTTTCACTTTAAGATGGCTTTGCTTGAGCAATACTTTAAAATGCGGCTGGTCAAGCAGTGACTATTACTGGCATGATATGCAACATGATAGATGAGTTCTTTTAGACCAAGCTCAAAAAAATTCCGTTTAAGTTATCCTAATAATTTATTAGATCTAAAAGATTATAAAGAAGAAATAATTTTGAAAACAAATTTCAAAACTTATTTTAGAATAACTGGTTCTACATCGTGTGTCACCAAAACCACTTCAGAAACTTTATAATTATTCCAAAATTTTTAATTTTTATTATTTTTAAGACTAGACGGATGGAGATATTGCGAAATACATTTCTAACACTTAGAATTATAATTAAAGTTTATTAGAAATAGTAAAATATTAGAACATTTTTTTCCAACTTATAGCGAAGATATTTGCAAAAAACCAAAATAAATACTATAAATACTATGAACAAATTTAAAGTATTAATAAACATTCAGTGTAATTTAAAGAAAATTATTTTAAATTTTCTCTTGCCACGAACACCACAACAAACCAAACCACAGTTTAAAACAGTGGAATTTCTGTCACCTTTAAGTAATTATCGTTTTTTGTGCATAAAGTGCTAAATAACACAAACTAAACTCAACACAACCTTTTCGCTGTGGAACATGCGGCAGCGCTATGTGTCTAAAACATGCTAAAGAGGCCAAATCTTCTATTTACTATGATTGCCAAGCACAATAAAATAGGGTGATTCAAGTAGAGATACTTTTTTCAATAGCCTTTTTTGACAGATAACAGATTTCGTTTTTAAATTATTAATGGTTTATATTTTTTTTTTTGCAAAATACAAAATTTAGTTTATAGACTTTTAATAAATTTAAAATTTATATTTTTTTTTAAACAATAGCCTTTTTTTGACAGATCACTTGTGAGTCGTGTCATGTTATTTTTATTTAGTATTGTTTGGCATTTCATAATGGAAAGACTTACTTACGCCTGAACAACGTTTACAAATCGTTCAACTTTATTACGAAAATTCACGTTCTGTGAGGAATGTGTTTCGCGCTCTTCGCTCAACTTATGGTCAACATAATGGGCCTACTGAAATTGAAGCTCGTGATCTCGGCGACATTTGTCTAAAGTTTATGAGGACAAACCCGCTTCGATTCAGGCCTTGTAGGAAAACATCTAGCGTGTCATTCGCTAGTTACCAGTCGAAATGCTCGAAACAGTCATTGACAATTGAACTCAACGGATACACCATCTGTGACGTAGCAACGGCCAACATTTGATAGACATCATTTCCAAAAAATAAATGACAAAGAATGTTCTTTCAAATGATAATAAACATTCTCCATTAGATTTGAATTTTCTGTGTTTTTTATTTTTTTTCTTTTAAAAAGGAGGGAACCTCGAAATGGCTCACGCTTTATAAGTAAATCGTTTTGTTCTATATAATTAACCATGTTTTTTAAATTTTTATACATAATACTATTAAATCAAAATTAAAGTCTAGCGAATCGAATATACTTTCATTTAAAATAAGTGACATACACAAATAAATCCCAACCAAATTTAGATGCTATCTAATATTATCTTAAACAATATCTACAGGCAATATCTTATCCATTATCGTTCTGTGGTCTGGCTAGACCAAAAGGTCAAATTATTAGGTTAAAAGTTTAAAAATAAATGATTTTTGGCATCTTTAGATACCAAGTTTCCAAATATGTTGCCCATACGCTGTTCCAAATTTGATATACATATATTATTATATTAAAATTTAGGACATATATTCTATAGTTCAAAAGTTGCGATTACAAAGCAGAATGCAGTTTCTGTTTTTCTTATTTATCCTTAAAGAACTTTATAAGCCCCGATAGAAATGTGGACAGTATGAGCAAAATTTAAAAAAAATCGTCTGGTTTTTTTTTTGAAAATTTTGGATTTCCCTTCATACTTTTGTTAGAAGTCAATTTTTTCGTAATATTTCTGTATTGAAAAACTTTTATCACATAAAATATAAAGATATTGGGCTACTAAAGAGAATTTTAAAACAAAAATTTTAAAAATTAGATTATAAATTTTCTTTGAGCTTAAGGTCTAAATTTCTTTTTATTTATTCCAGCATTTCGCTACAACAATGTGTAGCATCTTCAGGGAAAAAAAATTTATTAACAAATTTATAAAATAATAAAAATATTTTTCAATTTAACAGAACTGTTAGAATAAAAAAATTTTAAATATAACAAAAACAAAAATATGAAAAAAAAAATAAAATAATAATAAGTTTTCTTTTGAGCAACAATATCTGCAACTTAATATTCGTCGTTGTTGAACAGGAAATATGTCTTCCAATGGGATCACCAGATTCTCCATTTGTTGCTTAAAAAAAATAAAAAATAAAATGGCTCCAAAAAAGTATAATACAGTAGGCAGATTATTCAGCAAAACAAAAGATAGAAATGTCAAACGAAGTTTATAAAATACTATGTTAATGAAATTGAAAAATGTAGCAAAGTATATGCAGGTACAACTAAAAATAAATTAAAAACTGGAATAGCTGGACACAAATCTGATTAAAAATATAGAGATATATCATCACAAAAAACAGCATTATCATCAGATTGTGCAAATTTGAATCACAATCCCTACTTGGAGAACATATCAATTTTGAAAACAGAAAATAATTATAAACGTCGTGATATGTTAGAAATATTAGAAATTATAAATGTACCAAAAAATCTAAGAATTCATTTTAAAGCAGATAAAGATAATGTTGCTCAAACTTATAGGCACTTAATAAAAACGGAACAGGAAACTAAATTATTTTTTCATATTTTTGTTTTTCTAATAAATATTTAAAATTTTTCATTTTATAAATTTGTTAAAAAAAATGTGACCTCAAAGAATGTTTTTTTTTATTTAATAATTTGTAAAATTTTTAAAAATATGAAAATGTCAGGAACAAAGTGATTCATATTTTTCCTGGTCTTAATTGTTTTATTTAGATAAAGTAATTTTCGATCTTACTCAAAAATATTCTAATCAATAACTTGATTAGATTCATCAATAAACTACTATAAAGTTTCAAAGCTAAAGCATATTTTTACATTTTTGTACAAAATGTTGTGGTCTGAACCTCTTGTAACCGCTTCAACTATGAATTCGAATTTTTATACAAAAGAATGACTGTAGAAACGTCTACTGTCTCTTGTTCAGTAAAGTTTTGATCCAATTTAGCTACTTGTCACAATTACATTGATCTAATTGTAATTGGGCTATTATCAAATGAAAGTTACAGTGGGCTGGTACTGTAGTTCTTGACAATAAAACATGTTTGCGCTTTGGAATGCGTATGCAGGAAAGTTTTTGTTCTACAGTTAATGTAGCAAAGTGGAAATTAATAAATAATAAAACATTTATGCAACCGGATTTTATGTGAATAAATAAAATTTTAATTTAATTCCAGTTAAATAAGCATTTACAGAATTTAATATATTGTTTAGAAGAAAACAATGTCAAAAAGTTTATTATGTTACAATAGCAATCCTTAGCTAATAGATTTACAAAAGAAAATTTTACAAAGTCTTGGCTTGTTAATATTGTTTACTTCAAGGAACCATTCTACTGCTGACAGTCAGACAGACGGATGGTCACATACAATAAATTCAAAGAAACAAGATTACGACAGTCAGATTGACATTGTTAAATCCTTGCAACCTAGAAGAGGATTTCACAAAAAAGGAACGTTTTTTTTTTGCATTCTAAGCACATTTAAATGCAAATTAAATATGATTTCAATAAAAAAAGTATACAACAATACGATACATCCGTTTTTATTATAATTTTTTAAACTACAACAATACAAGTGCGAAAAGACAACAAGAAACTCAATCAAATGGAAAATATTATTTTCATACCAAACATCTAGAAGGGGATTTCGAGCAAGACATTTTTAAGAAAATGAATTTAAACATGCTTTTATATTCCTATACAATATCATACACAGCCAAGTAAAAAAAGGACGATAAAGGACATTCTACTAATAACACAATGGCCTTTTAAAATCTTGTTTTTCTTTTCTTTTGTTTTTTTTTCGTTCTTGTTTTGTCTTCAAACAGGGAAATACAATTGAAAATTAAAAAAAATATATATATAAAACACTTAATTGGGTATTAAGGGTTGATGTTTTAAGTGCTCACACAGGATGGGAATTGTAATGGGAAATGAGAATGAGCACGCAGAATGGGAACGTGTATAATAAATGGATTTAATTGTGATTACAACAAGGAAACCAAGCAAGCTGTTGCCTGCCTTTTCTATTAAAAAATAAGTTAAATAAAATACACAATATGAACGAATTTAGATAGACAGCCAAACCAGTCAGAATGACAGACAGACAGATAGACAAATGGTGAGATATATTAATTAAACAATTTGTTTGCCTATGGAAAAACTTACACGTTTTCTTTTTAGTCCCTGAAATATACACAATTACGTTTTATTATTTATTTAGGCTTAAGAAAAATATGAATGATTTAACAATTTAACAAAGGGAGCGAACCTATTACGAATCATTTTTTTCTTTTTTAAAACAAATAAAAGATACTTAAACGCTTAAGGCATTCTATAAAATACTATTCAATTTCGAAACTGCATGAATATGCTTCTTAATAAAAAGGGAAAATGAAGGGCAAGTAGAACTTGATTCATAGCTCTAAAGAAGGTGTATCAGCCAAACAGTTGATGTTTAGTTTTAATTAAATTTTATTCTTTATTATTATTGCTGTTTACAACTTCAACTTTCAATTAATATAAACAAAAATATTGCATTATAAAAACTTGCCTTGACCAAAATTCCAGCTCAGAGCAACAGACCCCGCTATGGAAAACTCATCATGATGTTACCCATGATATTAAAAAATCAAACACACTTTTAATACACTCCATACGGACGGAGCGTCAGTTGAATACAATTATAAATCTAATAAAAATCCTTCATAGTATAACATGGACATGTTTTTAGGCAGGGGGTCATCAGAAACAGATTTGAAAATTGTTAAATGACGTTTTTGTGTGTTCGCTTTACGGTTGTAGGCCAAATATGGTGATGTCAGTTGTCGGCTGCATTTAATGACGCACAAAATTGTCATAATCATTTCTTAGTTTTACTTTTTATGTACAAGTATTTTATTTTTATGTGCTGCGTCAAGATAAACAAGACTTAATAAGAATTCTTTAAATGACGTTGTCATGTGATATAATGGAGAAATTAAATTTTCTAAAAGTTTAAAGAACAAATAAAGCAAATAAAGGATAAAAAAGTGACTGAATATTTTTAAAGCATTTGATAGAAATATTAGTTTTAGAAAGTTTTATTAGAAAGGATAAATGTTTCCGTAATTTAAGGAACATTTATTTATATGAATTCTTAGATTAGCTTCGCAATAGATTTACTACTATCCAAGACCTTTCTAACGGTTTATACCTAAATATTCGACATTAAAGATATCTTTAAATTTTAATACTTAATTACTTAAATGAACGTCACAAATGACAACTTTAATACGCCTGAGAACGACTTGTTTAGGAAAGAGATCAGAGACGAGAGATCAGTTAGCCTTTGTTTTGAAAAGCAGAGTAAATTAGCGTTTTAGCGCAACGCTAAAACATGTTTCGACTGAAACATAAATAAATCAAGCTTTCTAATTGGACGTTTAACTTAAAAATGCGACATTTGTTTTCAGCTTTTAATAATGACTTTTTCCCATCTTTATGGCATCTTATGGATTCCTCTGCAAAAGTCAAGTCAATTTCGAATACCCTGTTCAGAAATTAGAGTTTATCCCAGAGAGAGCGTTCTGCATCGATCGAAGTAAATATTAATCGGACTGGTTAAGGTCTGGACTAAAAGGCGGGCGAAAAAAAACTTCCTAGCCACTTTTTTTAAACTACATAGTTTTTAATAGGTTGCAAACACACAATTCGATATTTTCAAAGAAAAAAATCTTTAATGCTCAATAACTAAGTCCCAATTTACACTAAGCTATTTTTATTAAAAAGATTGATAAACAATTTTTCTTGAAATTTCTTCGGTGCACAATATAATTGCTTAAATCACTCGTATTTTTATAATTTGTAAGGAGTTTCCTTCAGGCTAATATGGTCAAATGTTTGTTTCCAAACGTAAATAAAAAACTTGTTCGATTTTTATTTTTTATTTTATTTACCCAACGTTTCGTTAGTTTTATTCTAACTTCTTCAGGGGTCTCGTTATAAATAATAGCTTTGATGTTTTTTATCATTGGATATTAATTTTTATTATTAATTAGTTACTAAAATACTAAAAAACGGGACATCACGAACAGAATTTTGGTATAAATAATCAAATAATTAATAAAAATATAATATACAATTAACGACCATAAAACTTAAGTCAAGTTTAACTTAAAGCTAATATCACAGTATTTTTATTTGAGAGTATATACACATTTGTATACACAAAAGTAATACAAATAAGAGCGTAACAAGAATTGCTAGTACAATCAAGTGTGTATTTGTCTTATTTTTCCCTTACCCCAATGTCTAAAAAGGTAATCAGCTTAGCTTAAGTAATTGCTTCGTGTAAATTAGGAGTAAGTAAGAATAAATGACAGATATGTACACTTCAAAATTACATATGGGTGTTTCCAAAGTAACAGTCGTTACCGATTTTCGATGATTTTTAAAATAAAATTGCAACCTAAGCAAATATGTCACGCGGATTGCTTAATTTTGGACCTACGAAAGCTCAAGCACCGGTAACAATCGAAAGAATTCATAAAAAATGTAATTTCAATACTTTTTTGACCAATAAAAAAGGTAACGGCCGTTACTTTATAAATGTGTTGTTTTAAATGGTCAAAAAAGTATTGAAATTACATTTTTTACTGAATTCTTTCGATTGCGGTGTTTCATTGTTCGGAGATCACAAATGAGAGGTCGCAAAAAGTTATTAACGAATGTGGACGCACGTTACAAATTAAAATAGACGTGTTTACCACCAAAAATGCTTCTATATCAATAGGCAAATACGCTAGTCGATGGACAGCAAGACAAGCCCTTCGCGATATTGGCTACATTTCAGCAGTAAAAAACTTTAAACCTGGTTTGTTGAAAAAAAATGTTAAGGCACGGTTAAAATTTGCCAGAGAGCACATAAATTGGACAGTTCATAACTGGAAACGTGCGAACTGGTCAGACGTATCCAAATTTAATCGTTTTAATTCCGAAGGTCAACAATATTGCAGTCAAAATACAGAGATAGTCTTCTTTCCTCATTATATGGTTGCACCTTGGACCACTGCAAAGGAGACGAAGAAATAATATGGAAAGAAGACTATCTTGCAAACTTATCTCCTAGGTTTTGTAGATGAAGTTACTTTTCAAAAGCACCTAAAGCACACTTCTAAAATCGTAAAAGAATTGCTTAGCGAGCAGCATTTTATATTGTTGCAGTGGCCAGCAAAAAGTCCCGAGATTAATCCGATTAAGAATCTGTGGTCTGGAACAATGCCGATCAACTCCAACCCATTTGGAAAGCTTTAGCAGTGTGTTCAATGCGAATAAAAGAATAATCTCAATGAGTTAATTAAAAAATTGATGGAGAGATGCCTAACTATGTAAATAGAGTTTTACAAAATTACGGACATTGGACTTAATATTAAAGATACATTTATTACCTATATTCCCTAAAGTTGTTTGGTGAAACATTGAGTACATGCGGGTTGTTTTCTTTTTGTTTGTATTTCTTCTTAGAACTTGATGCTTTTAGATGTGATTTCTTAATTATTTTGTAAAAATATTTATTAGCATAACTTTCTTTATTAGTTTTAACAAGTGCACAAAGTACTAACATGTACTCATTTGTACTCCACATTGTTGGTATCTTAAACGAAATTGTATTATTGCAAAGCTTTCAGAATACCGAGCACACCACAGTGAATCAAATATGAAAGATTATTTGGTACTAATTTAAATTTACACTTCAGTTTTTTCTACTATTTTGGAGTAACATGGTTCGAAAAGATAAATTAAATATGAATTCACTCAATACATGAATGCTTTCATAGTAATTTCTATTTCTATGCCTCTCGTAACCTTGTTGAAAAAGATAAATCTTCAAACTGATGTTCTAATCAGTTTTCCATTGGTTGAATTTGATTTATAAATATGCATATAATTTCAATAGACATCAATGAAATTGATTGAAAAAAATATTTTCTGAGTCTCTGCGTGCATGTAAGAGCAGAAGTAATGTAATGTAATAATAAGTGTTTGTAATAGATTTTTTGTCAATGATAATGATGATGATGACTGTGACTATGTATTGCAATGATGGTGTTTTATAAGTAGTATGTTTGTACGAATATCCATAAGTACAAGTATCTACTCGAATGTTCAGAAACATACAAAAACCATAAACGGAATGAATGAATTTGTTTTACGATTTAATACTGGTAGTGATGGTGGTGGTGCTCGCTGGCTGACTGGCTTGTTGGTGGTTTTGCATTCATATCGAATGGGTGGATTTTTTTATGGGCTTTAATGTTTTGTCGTTTTTCAAATAATTCGTAGTATGTAGTCTTTTTGTATTATAAATATATTTATTTTGTTTGGCCTGTGAACACTGTATACATTCATCTACAGCAGTATTTTAGTTGTGTGTTTTTTTTCCATACATTTTTATTGTTTTGTCTGCAAAAAAATGAAAATATAACTGCCGTCGAGCTAAAGTGCATTTATGTCATTGAGAAAAACAATCGTAACGCCTCTTGAACGTTGTGATTATTATTGTTATTTCCACTTATAATGCATGCCACAGCAATTTTTGTGTTGTATTTTTTTTTTCTTTACGTTTTTTGGTTTGGTTTTTAAGTATGTTGGAGTGCTTTTTAAAAGTGAGGAATCCATCCATATTTGTTCATATTATGAGCGTCAATATAAAGTAAACACCTAATATAAGAAACATAAAACATAATTAAATTTTAACGGAAAAGTACCAGATTTTTCGCGTCAAAATAAATTGATAAATTAAATATTAAAATAATGTAAAACGTTATTTTTAAGATCTTTTTGTGTCGCTTTTGCCTTTATCACAGCTGACAACCCTCTAGATAGAGAAACAAACAGGTTTTTAATCAAATCAGGTGAAATTTATGTTCTATTCATACTGTATTACTGCCTTTAGGTTATCCTTGCAAGAAATATTTCATTGGCTAATTTTTTTGTCGAAATATTCCCACAGGTGCTCAATTGGATTAATGTCTGGGGACTGCAGAGGTTGAGGATGATCGAGATATTCTGCCTTTATCATTGTAAGTTCTATAAATGTAAGATTACAGACCTTTGATGCAGCCATACAATCCCAGACCATGCCGGCGCCATGTCTTCCTTTTTGGTTTGCCATATTTTTGCGGGGTTTTTGACTGTAAATATCTCAAACTTTCTTTCATCAGTGATAAGAATATTTTTTTTTGCGAAATTCAAACGTTTGGTTTGGTTGTTCTTTATTCTAGTGCTTCTTACGTGACACTCTACCATGTATGTATGTCATGCAAATATCTTCTAATCGCACTCGCGCTTACAGGTTTTCCAGAAGTAACATTTTCAGCTAGTTTTTACAGCATTAGATTTTGGGTTTGCTCTTACTCCTCTTACTAAAGCTCTTAGTTCTGTTTTTGTAAGACGCTTTGGTCGTTTTGCACCAGGCAAATTTTCTAGGGTAATGTGTTTGGTATACTTGTCTATAAAGTTTTTCATTGTACAGTGATGCCTTTCAACGATTTTACCTATTTCACGCAGGGATTTACATTTTCTATGCCAATATATTATGATTTGCTGAGTCTCAATTGATGTTTGTCTTCCCATTTTCTCACAAATTAATCTCTTCTGAATTATGAAACTTGCAATTATTTTGAATATCAATTTACCGTTATACATTCAAATAAAGAAAAATTAAAAGAATTCCTATTACTTTTGGAATGTAAAAATTGTTCTATTTTAACAATAAATCAGTTAAATTTGTATACACGTTTGTTTTTGTTTCTTTTTTTTTGTGAACTTAATTCTACTTAAAAAACTATTTAAATATTTGCTAATATAATATTATTTATATATACATATATTAATACAAATAAGCTTTTCTTTTAATAGTATGTGGTGTTGCCTTTATTTTGACGCCCACAGTATGTATAAGTAATAATTTTATATTGTAAAATCCATACTGCAAATATAGACTGTGGTGTATTGTGGTTATGTTTAAGTACGAATAATACGGATTTAAAATCATACTGACGAAAGATTTGTTTTTTGGCTATAAAAGTGGAAATGTACTAGCCTATCCAAGGTATTCGAATTTTCTTTTATTCAAATAAAGTGAATAAGAGAACTCTAACTTTTAATGTTGGTTCTTTTAATACTAAACTTTTTTAGGAATTCAGAAAAAAACAATATAATATTTATATATTAATATTTAATATATATTAATATTAATACAAATTTATTATATAATATCAAATTGTAGGCCTCTGCAATTTTTAAATGCCATTATCAAATTAAGTATTAAAATATTGTGAAAAAAATATTTTTATTCGATTACTCCATAAAATATTATTTTTTATACAAAAATTGTCATTTTAAAATTATTCAGTGGTGTCATAGCACACGATCTTATTGGAATTGGATTTTAAACCGACAAAAAAATATTGTTGGAGTCATGAAATAAATGTTATTGATTTTGTGTTCGAACTTATATTTTTTTTTGGTTTTAAGTGTCACAGAAACCTATGTTATCGGTTTTGTTCATGGAAATATTCCCGGTGTGCTTTGCTAAGGGCCACTTCTGATACGGCACTTATCTCTTTCCACGATTTATCGGCTTTTTTGTTTAAATTTCGAACAGTTTTAGCCAAGAATAGTACGGAGATTGTAGAATTTAATTGAGACGTGAACCAAATAGGTCAGAAGATTAGCCGGTGAAGATACAGATAATATTGAGTAATGAAATTCCCGTGAAAAATAGACCGTGAATAGTGCCATACACCGATAAACTTTTAGTGGACGAAGAAGTGAGAAAGTGAATTAATTAAGACAACGCTGCAAAAAACGCGCAACCCAACGACTTTGTTGCAGTTACTGTAGGCTGAATCGGGGAATATAGTATGAAACAATTTTCGAATGGATGTGACTGATGATATTCGCCGCTTAAGAGGTACTAAAGTTTTTATGACGATGGATTTTGGATGCATTGATTCAGTACTTAGAAAATTGATAGATGACGGAAGGGTGACGATTTGTAAGGACGAGAAATTAATTCTCTTAGGGAGTGGATGTTACGAGGAGTGTTAAAAGTCGCGGAGACAAACAGACTGAATATAGAGGGGAGAAAGTGACCGTTTTTGAGAGGAAATATTGATATTCTTCGTTGCATTATAGAGTATTTGATAGTTGGATTTCGGTTGGATGGGATGATGATAGGGAAATTCGAGGTAACAATATAGACAAACACAACCAATATTGAGCAAAGCATTTTTCTTTTATTCCTAAGATGCTGGAAGACATTTAAATAGTTTAATCTCCATCCATTTTTAACTCTTATTTGCACCTACGCTTCAAAAATCTCACAAGTTTTTAACTTATTTTGCGAGATATGGAATTCCATATCTTTAATAGGGTTTAAGTCCGGCTGTTGTGACGCCCACTTCATAACTTTCAATTTATTTTGCATAAACCAAAACTTAACTAGTTTGGATGTGTTTCATTTCTTCACTAGCATAGGTTAGCATTTGATTTTAAAATATTTCTACGTATGTAATTCACAGCATACATTTTTCCATCGAGATTTTTCCTATGGAGATATCATTTACGATAATTATTCAAGTTTCACACGTTGGCATCAGAACCAAACCGAACAAATTTATCTTTGTCTCATCTGACTTAAGCACATTTCTGGTGTAAATGTTTCTTAGCAAAACACAACCTATTTTTAACAGTAAAGGTGGCTATTTCGAATTATATAAATCCACTTTGAGTCCTTCAAATTACTAAAATCGATTTTCTTTGTTTTTGCGTATTAAACACTAAATAAACCGTTATTCGATTCCTACCTCTTGTCTCTGGTTTTAGTTTTTTCTGCAACGCATCATTAAAAATAAAGAAGCCGTTCGTTTTATTTTTTCCAACACTGTATATTCTTGGTCCTTGGACGAACTGACCGTATTTCTATTAAAAAGCCAGATAAATGTTTTTATACAATATGAACAAAAATCGAATATATAAGATTTGGCACAGCCTTGTTTTCTTTTTTTCTTTTTCCACAAATTAACAAATGTTATCATTACAAAAATATAAAAAATTCTTTAAACCCATAAAATGTTATTGTTTGTGTTTAAAACAAACGAATTTATAAAAAGTAAATTAATTTTCATTACACAATAAAAAACAACCTTGATCATTTTATCATACTCGTACATATTGGTATGTTTTTATTAAAATCCAATTAATACGAAAAGAAACCAACATTGAAACCCACAAAAACACACACTTACGTACCCATTCATACAAACACATACGCACGCATGGATTTATTTCCTTCCTTCCGCTAAACAGCAAGAAAGAAAAGTGTAACATTATATTTTTTTGTAACTTTTGCCATGCAGCAATTTAATCTATAGAGATAGAAGAAAATTACGGAGAAGTAAAGTAATAAGAAATGAAAAAAAAATGCTGAAATAAAGATTAATTACAAACTAACCTCACGTAACTTTGGCACTCTTGCTTGAATGAGGACAAAGTCAGCCGCACACGTTCATTACAATCCCTTTTTGTTACAAACTTTTTTGCTTTCCTCGTCATGTTTTCGAAAATGAAACAAACAAAAAATACCCTGAGATATAAAGTGCTGCTTTTGATGGTGGCGAAGGTGGCGGCAGTAAACATTTTCCTACATTGACTCCGTTTACATTACTTTAGTAATTTTTTGTGTTGTCTGTTAGTTACCACGTCTAATCGCCCTCACTCGCTGGCCAAGATAAATTATTAAAGCATGCCAGCCACCAGTATCTTTTTGTTTAAAGTATTTTGTATATTCTGTATATACAGGGCTATACAGTTGGTTAAATAATTGAAGCATCTTTACACTACAAAAATTCTTAAAAAGTTTTTTAAAATTTGTTCTTAAACTATTTATTTTATTTTTTTAAATTCTGTGTCATAGAAGTATTTATGTTTTTTTATGAAAAGCGTCTATTTAATTTTATTAGTCAGCGTTAATGTGCACATATTTCTGGCGAGTCATTAAATTTTCTTTAAATTGTATATGTTTCATTGCAATTTTTTTCTTTTTATTTTACATTTTGTAATGAAAAAAGGGGGAATTATAAAAAATTAAAATAGTGGCAAGCAAAGGAAGTCCTCCCTTTTTTTTAATAAAACATTGTTTGCAGTTAATTGTTGCCTGTTACCAACATTGAAGGTCTTATTTCCGAACGTTATATGATACAGTGGTTTAAAGGAAAACATCACATAAAACAAAATAAAATAACGGCTATAAAAAGTTTCTGCTTTTTATTATTTTACTTCTTGATATTTAATTTTTCTTTATATACGTTACACACTAGGAAAGTTTTAAAATAGACAACGCCTAATATTTTCTTTTGAAATTAATTAACTTTTTTTTTGAAATTTCGGATTTAATCTGAATAATGGGATGCACTAGTTTTAGAAATAAGATTGGAAGCAAAAAATATGGAAATTAACCGTTTTAGGATCTAGGGACTAAAAGAAGCTAAAACCAAATTGTTTATTATTGTTGTTTTTATTAAAATGACAACAATAACATTTATTGCTGAAAGTGATTTAAAATGTGTTTTTGGATTTTGTACCAATTATATAAATAAAATGTAGTTTTTAGACCTCCACGGTACCCTTTTCAATATTTGTTAAATAATAAACCAAAAACTACTTTATCGAAAATTCGATATATCTTATGGCAACATTTTTAACATTACCTTATACATATAACGAATGTTTAAACAATTTTATACTCGACTAGTATTGATTTATTGCAAGTGATAAAAAAGATTACAGTGTAAGACTTCTTCAAAGTGTCATTATCTGACTTTTGCTCATATTATAAATACTACAAAACTGGTATCTATGGAAAAATCCTAACAGATAAAGTGTTTGTTCACGATGTGCAACTATTGTTCCAGGAACAAAGTTACCAAAGGTGTCTCTTACAATTTTATTTAAATACTTCTTAGAAATTTGATTTCGTAAGAAAATGTTTCCTGTAAGTTATCTTCATTTGGGATTTGTCTGTATTTGTTTTAATATATATGTAGTAAGTTGGACACTTATGATTTAAGTGGAGATACTTTTTTCAATAGCCTTATTTTTTGACAAATCACGTGTGAGTCGTTTCATGCTGTCATGTTATTATTGTTTAGTATTGTTTGGCATTTCATAATGAAAAGACTTACGCCTGAACAACGTTTACAAATCGTTGAAAATTCACGTTCTGTAAGAAATGTGTTTCTTGCACTTCGCTCAACGGCCTATTGAGCGTAATATTCGTAACACCATCACCCATTTTGAGATCCAGCATTCATTATTGGATAATATTCGACCGAATAGACCACGTACAGCACGCTGTGAAGACGTGGAATCATCGTTCCATATTTCTTTAAAAATGAAATGTTGCGAACATAACCGTCAATGGCGACCTTTATCGTGCCATGATAATAGACTATTTGATGCCTGAAATTGAAGCTCGTGATCTCGGCGACATTTGGTTTCAGCAAGACGGCGTCACTTCCTACTCATCGCATCAACCAATGGATTTATTGAGAGAACCCTTTGGTGAGCACATAATTTCAGGTTTTGAGTCGGTCGATTGGCCATCAAGATCGTGTGATATCATACCGTTCGACTTTTTCCTGTGGAGATATGTAAAGTCTAAAGTTTATGCAGACAAATCCGCTTCGATTCAGGCCCTGGAGGAAAACGTCACGGGCGCCATTCGCCAGTTACCAGTCGAAATGCTCGAACGAGTCATGGAAAATTGGACTCAACGGATAGACCATCTGTGACGTAGCAACGGCCAATATTTGATAGACATAATCTTCAAATAATAAACGCCAAAGAATGTTCCTTCAAATGATAATAAACTTTCCCCATTAAATTTGAATTTTCTGTTAAAAAAGTAGCGAACCTCGAAATGGATCTCGCTTTACATATATACTCGTATTCGTGTTTCATACGAATGTATTTCCAAAAAATTCAAGAATAGATGAAATAGAAGGATTAACTTCTAACGAGTTTGAAAACCTGACTAACTACATTTTAAGCTTTAGTTTTTGGGTTCAGCCTAAAAATCATTTAATGTGAATTAATATGTAATAATTATATAGATGTATTTTTAAAGGTTAATATGATATCAGCTCCAAAATGTTTTTGGGTTGCACTATCAAACCAACATATTTATATATTTTATCTGAAATACCAAATTTTGATGCAACAGTATTTTGAAATTGTGCCAAATGACTCGTGGTAGTACCACGGTACCAACTGTGTCTAAAATGTAGCAAAAATAGTACAATTGTACCATGTTTGCCAACACTGATTGCTGATATTGTCAACCAATGGTAGACGTAGCAATAAAAACAACAACAAATTTGTAGTAATACAAATTTGCAATAACAATAAGAGGAATACACACACATTGTAAAAAGACATATATGATTAATTCCCGAAATTTATGGCAATTAAGATGTGGATTTTGGCAGGGCAGAAAATGCATTCCAATGTGCCAATTGTCTAAAAAATATTACTTCAAAATGGTATTCCTAGAATTATTAAATTAATAAACTCAAGCAATATAAAATATCTCTTATAATGAATCAACCTGACATGTTGTTGAGAGATTTAAAAAATTGTGCTTATTTTGTCGCGTACTACATCGGAGTATTAATTTTAATTAAAATATAATCTTTAGACTTCATGCAATAAATATATCTAATATGTAACATTAGACTGCTTCAAAATTGCATGGACGAAAAAAATGTCAAGCTCAAGACCGTCCCCACCCCTAGAATTGTTCTATGGATTGTTGAAATACGTTCTGAAAATAATTAAATAATTACTTTGGCATTTTAATGTTAAAGAATCGAAATCTGTACGAAATTAGCATTTTATATAAAAGATAAAAATCGATTAAAATCGATTAAATGTTTAAACAAAATAGAAAAATAATTGTGCAAAATATTCACTTTTGAGGTTATCACACATTTTGGCCCATAACTGTAGTTTAAATGTACTGATTTTGCTGAAATTCAATACCAAACTGCTTAGAAAAATGATAAACATTTTTTTGGAAAACCTTTTAAGTTGGGTTGTATAAATATAAATGTAAGAAAGATGGTTCTAAATCTGTAGAATCTGTTTCTTTTGCGGTCACATCAGCGAAAAAATAATTTTAACTTCGTTACTACCTAGATTCAGTTCTGTTTTTACGGCTGAACTAATATTTATAAGTATAAAGTAATTGAATACTGTCAAAAATTTGGCAATTTCGCTATATGCACCGATTCACTATCAGCAATCCACGCCATTACTAATATTAACAAAAACAATTTTTACGCAGTCTACATCAGAAACTTCCTTATACAATATGTTCCAAAAGTAATCAGGTAACCAGGTAATGAATTCGCCGACAAACCTTCCAAACTGGCTCACAAATCCCCACTTATCATGAAAATTAATAGGAATTTTTCAGACATTAAAAAATTCATAAAAGAGAAAACTAATAATCAAAACTCCAATATATGGTTTTATTCGAACAATTGGTTTAAATCTATTAACACGAATAAAAGTAACATTTACACTTGGTTTCCTTAGACTGGCTCACACTAAGATTACTCACAACCACATCATAGCAGGCAAAGACCCTCCTATTTGTGATTGTGATGATGATAACCCATTAAACATTCCACACATCTTATGTGACTGCACCAAATTTGATCAAGTTAGAAACCAAATATTTTCTGATATAAATCCACTTCTGTCTTTATCTTTTCCCTCTGAGCATTCGATTAACAAAATAATAAATTATTTAAAGATTATTATTACACAATAAATTTAAATTATTTGTAAAACATAACACCATCTTTGCAAATATTTTTTTTAGTTTTTATGTATTACCTAAATCTTAAATAAATTATAATAAATAAAAATATATGTAAAAATAAATTATTTTGGGGACATGGAATGGTAAACATATCATCCTTTACCACTTTTGATGTTGAAGGGTGCAAAAACCGTGTTTTCTAGTTTAATTTAAATCTTTAAATCTTGTAGAAATTATTATCAAACAAATAAATTACTTCTTTACATATGTATGTAATTCAAGCTACTGAGTAGTTATTTAAAACACTGTGCATACATTGGTTTACTTGCCAAAAATAAAGAAAAGAAAAGAAAAGAAAAAAAACATAACAATAAAAAAAGCACAAATTAAACGTTGGCAATTTCCGTTTCTGTTTCTTTTTCTTGGCATAAACAACAATATCGTACATTTAAATGCCGGCCTGTCGGGTTTTGTTAACAGTTTTTTAACTTCTTCATTTTATCCATTACAGGGAATCTTAAAATAATGAGAGTTTTGTTATTGTTATTATTGCTAGCTGTTGTTATTATGTCCATTAGGTATGAACTGAACTGTTTGATTTAGGTTGAATGGTTTCCTTTTTTTTGTATAGAGTTGCTTACTTTTTTTGTTGCTTGTTGGTGTGGCAAATGTGTCATTAGGCATGTTTCACGATTCTCTGTCATGCACAAAATAATTATAATTTAATACACTTGATGTTGCTTATTATTGTTGTTATTTCATAGTATGCCTTCATTTAATTTATACCGCTTTCCAGGGTTTTTAAAATTTTTAACGTAAGTGGTGAGGTAAGGGTTGTTTGATGAGGGTAGTAAAGTAAGTAAGTATTTAGTTTGTTTTTTGTTTAATAATACACTTTAGAAAGGATTAAGTATCTACTTGTTGTTACTTACTGATTTAATAATAGTGTTTTGTATTGTTTTAGTGTATACTGGTATAAAAAATTTTTCGTACTTTAACTAAATATTGCTTTATAAAGTAAAGCTTTCTTTAATTTTGCTGCTCACTGTTTGTGAACAACATGTGCTATGCATGTGAAAGTATATACTTGTATGTCCATATGTATATTACATTTTAAATATGAATAACCCATCATACAATATAACTCGTATTTTAGATATTTTGCGGTTTAGTGTTAAAGTTTCATATTTGAAAATTAATGTTGTGGTTTTTGTGTGTTTTTTTTCCAACCCCGTGAACATACAGTTGATGGTTGTTTTGTGTGTTCTTGATTTTTCTACAATATTTCAGTATTTTGTTGTTTTTGTTTATTGTAATGACTTGTTGTTTGTCAGATTGTTTTGCTTTTTCTTAATTACCAACAGTTATTTGTATGGAGCAGGATATTGTTTTCTTTCTGGATATTTTTCTAATTACATACCATATGTCACTTTGAAAGCATTACTGCTATTTGGTAGGGAGAGGGGTTTGTATGTTTGATAAATAATGAAAAACCTGGCTATTTGAATGTTTAACACAGCTTGGTGTTTATTAATGATTCTGTAATTTAAGTTGTACAAGATTTTTTTGATTTAATTAATGCTGCAAATGCTTCAATTGAATTTTCTTTGTCATAATTAGCAATAACTTTTAGACTGCTTGATAATCGCAGGAAAATACTTAAAGCTAGTGGTGATTACTCCTCCTTTAAGTTTAAAATTTGTGGATATAAAAAGAAAGTAGTATAATCAAAAAATGCGTATCTATTTTTGCTTCCAAAGTATTTAATCACTCTTTTTATTGTATATAAATAAACAGGCCAATCATGAATTAAAATTCCGCGGGAGTTTTTTCCCTTTTCGCATTTTTCCTATTGAAATTCAATATTAAAAAAAAGGGAAAACACTGCCGCGGATTTTTTATTCATGACTGGGACGATTAAAACTTTTTAGCGAACGGATTTTATACAAACAATGCTTTCATTTTAATTTCATTACTTAACTTGAAATAATACTTAATCAATAATTGTAGTACTTTTGAAATGCTGTCTGTTCTAATAATTATGCTTTTTATGTTTTTATGTTTTTTTTATTAATTTAGCATAAAAGCATTCAAGTATAATCTTTTGATTCCGTTTTAAATTCTCTAGTATCTGTTTATTTTCAAAATATTACTTAACAAAGAAAACTGCATAATTTTCAAAGTGAATGAGCTCAATTCCTTCACAAATATTAGTGATTTGAATCACTTTGTAATTACGCAACGTTTCATGAAGCAAGAAGCCAAGAAGCATACAAAACATTTCCATAAAAAGGGAATTTTGGCCGAACTCAACGATTTATTTCAGCATTCAAATAGATAACTTTGTCTTTTGTTGAAAAATTTCATAACGAAAATGGAAATGAATATATTGAATCAAAGATACTACGATTATGATCTTAGGAGAAATCTTGATTTATTCAGACATGTAAATTAGATGTCAGTTCTAATTCCCTCTGTATACGCATTATCTTCACAGTTCTAGAACTTCGTTAAATGAGTAAAGCATAATTAGAGTTTTTCAATTTCGAAATATTTAGAGTATGATAAATTGATAATTGTATTATTATGACTGAATTATCTCTACCCTGACACGTTTGCTATTCAAGATATCCAGCATTAATTACTATGCTCAAGAAGGCTAATTCATTAGTAAGCAATTAAGAAATTATAGTCGGTCACATATGTGAGCCAAAACAGTAAAAACAGGAATGCGCCCATTTCCGACCTATTATGGACCGATCATCTAACATTTTAGTAGCGTGATTACTGTGCATATACAAAATATTTGCTTTTAATAGTATTTTGATATGGACACATACTGCCAAATCATGAATAAAAATTCCGCGGGAGTTTTTTCCTTTTCCCAATTTTCCTATTCAAATTCAATTTTAAAAAAATAAAAATGGAAAAAACTCCCACGGATTTTTTATTCATGATTGGGCTGTTAAGTTTCAATTTACACGAAGCAATTCCTATTGAAAAAATTGATACAATTTTTTCCTTGAATTTCTTCAGTGTTCACACAGCAAAATTATTATTTCTTAAATCGCTCGTATTTTTATTTGAGATTATACCCACAATTCTATACACATATATAATGCGAATAAGAGAGAAAAATGAACTGTTGGTACAATCAAGTGTGTACTCGTCTTATCTTGCCATCACCCCGATGTCTAAAATCTTAGCTTATATAATTGCGTCGTGTAAATTGGGACTAATAAAAGATTTGTGCAGGTTAAAGAGATTTTCAGAAGAGGGTCTTTTATGGGTGCTATGACTAATTATGGATCGAATATTATTTGCTTACCAAAATTTTTAAGAGATTTATGCTCTCTAAAGTGATTTTCGGAAGTTGGCTTACTATGGGAGCTATGCATAATTATGGACCGATCTGCACAACATATTTAGGTGTGATTAGGTTTTATATATAAATTATTGATGGCGTAATTTGTTTGGGTACGTTTGTTAATCAAAAATTGCAAATTTATACAGTCCTTTATCTTGAATTGTTCTGTTTATTGTAGAAACATATTCTAACAAATATCAAGATGATGGGATAACGTTAACTGGTGCCTCAATGGCTCTGAAATTTTGAGTTGCTTTTACAAGAGGAAATACAATTTTAATTAATTATAATTCTGTCCTTAAATAATTATTTTTGCATTTTAATGTAAAATAATCGAAATATGTATTAGGAGTAATAGTAATTACATAGCTAAGCAATTAAAAAATTTAAAGACTACTTGAATAAGAATTTTAGGGAACAAAAATTTTACTAAATATTTAAATGGAAGCTTATTTTTACTTTTATTGTACATATTTTGTATGTACTTGTGAGTTGTTGTCTTTGTAGCAGAAGATTAACCTATTAAGTATAGTAGTATTATTAATCTTTTTTGATTTTTTTAGTGGCTCCATTTTAAATTTCTTTAAAAATCTTGTTTAGCAAAATTTACGATTGTTAAAACATCTATTTACAATCTATTAAGGATATATTAGGTAATAAAACTTAAAAACATTATGTCAATAGCATCCCTAGTTTTTCTGTACCTATTATTTTAATGTTTAGGGTATCGGGAAAAACAAATTTTTTACCATATTTTAGGGAAAAAGCTTAATTTCTTTTGCGTTATGAATTTTAAATAAAACCCATTCATTATACCAGAGTTTAGATAATGTTAAATGCTTTCTGAAAGTTTTTCTAAACACGCGCAATGTTAAACTTTAAATCGTAAAGGTCAAAGGTCGACTTTTATGAACAGCGCAATAATCTAAATTAACACTTAAACGCAATTAACCTCAAAACATGAAACTAAAAAACTTTTAATACGGAATTTTTCCTTCTTGGAAATTTTTATTTTTAATCATCTACAATGTGTCTATTTTTTGGTGTTGTTTTTTTTTTTAAATTTGCTGCTGTCAAATTAAAATACTACAATCAATATCTTACCCTATTTAAAACACCCTGAGTTCCAACGATAACCCTACTACGTAGAAAAAATTAAAGTTGTATGTAAAAGTGCAATGAATACGACAACATCTTCCTGTTTATTTATCATCCTGTAATTTACCGTTCGCTTTGGTCAGAGAACCCTAAAGGTTTTTCATACTTAATTTTTCTCTTTGTGTGAATTCTTTGGTACCAGCCAAATTACACTTGATGGTGGATTTAAGTGCAGAGTGTTTGCATTAATAAAACTGTGTGAAATTTTGTATACAAGTATTTGTTTTCTTTTCACTTAAAAGCAATTCATGCGTTTTGGTAACAAGTGAAAGATAATCACTGAAAGACGCCTTCAGATTTATTCATGTAGAGTTCTCTAACAGGATGTTTGCACCTTTTCCCGTTCTATACTCTCTTTACATATTTCGCAAGATAATATAAAATGTGTGCGTGAGTAAAAGGAAAGAAAGAAGTAAGTAAGAATACGAGATGGAAAAAGAAAAGGTAGTTGAAGTTTACAGTTCTGTTGGCACTGCTCTTGGTATCTGTAGCTTGGTATCTGCTTAAAAACTACTACAAAATATTGTTAAGAGAAAAATGTGTTAACTAAGTATTTTTTGCGTGTTTGTTTAAAATAAATTTTGTATACAATAATAACAAAAACACCACACCAAGTATAAAATTTCAAGGGGGATCTGTTAATGTGAGCACAGGTAGTATTTTCGCTCAAATTATTGGCAAAAGAACGAGGTATGTATGTATATGTATGTAGGTATTTAAAGTGTTTGCAACAATTATGCTAACGGTAAATTTTGTTCACTTTACCCTGCTGTTTATAAATTATCAGGAAAAATGTTTAATATTTCGTTGCTTGGTTGTTATTATTGGGTTTTTCTAACTTTTGTTTGTAATTGTGTTGAGGTGCAAAAACAGCTGTTATAATAACGATGATTAAAATCTCATGTCTGACGGTTTATTTGATGGCCTGTCTAAAGATATACAATATAAAGTGGTAATTACTTTTTTATAATACATTTTTCGTGCTGTATAAAATTTACAATTTACGTTTAATGAGTTTAGTAAGAGTGTTTTTGTATCGTTTAAATGTTTTATGATTAGGAAAGAGAACCCTCAAATATTTGTAATTAGAATTGTTTGAAGAAGTCCCTGCACGAAGAGGTTTTTTACATGATTAGGAAATTTACAAATTTTATTATCTAATAATTTTGTAATAACTCCTGCCACATTAATAAATTTATAGTTTGAAATAAATAATCCAACAAAAATTTATGATTTCACATAAAATCCGTTCGCATAAATATTTTAAAATTTATATAGCAAAATTAAAGGGATTAAATACTGTTTAACCACAAATTTATATTAATTTATACATTTAAACAAAATAAAAAAAGAAACTACAATTCATTTCCCCTTTTAAAAATCTGAGTTTTATTATAATTTTTATGCAATAACTGTAGCACAAAGTAATTTTTTTTCATTTGAATTTTCCGAAATTTGATTATAATAGAAACATTTGTTTTGTTTTTTTTTACTCTGGTTCCGTAGCGAACGAGGCATACATTGGAAATCAAATACAATATTTAGTGTGTTTATTATATTCAATATTTTTATACCCACCACCAAAAAAATGGGGAGTATATTAAATTTGTCATTCCGTTTGTAACATATTGTAATATTGGTCATAGAAACCAAAAGTATATGTATTCTGGGTCTTTATAATATTCTAAGGCGATCTAGCCATGCCCGTCCGTCTGTCCGTTTGTTTAATGTACCATGGAGCCTCAAAAAAAGACTTAAAATAGTAATGTGACCACATTCTTTGTTTTACGGAAATGTTTAGTATTGAAAATGGCCAAAATCGGTACAGTAGGATACGAGTTATAGACCAAAGTTTCAGACAACCTCGTTATTTTTCAGATATTTCTGCTTTTTTCTTCAAATATAATGCTATCTGCATCATATCATGCGATTTTGCAAACTTAATCGTATTATAAAAATATAACTCCTGTTGAAAATGTTAAGAATCGGTTCACGATTTCTCATAGCCTGCATATAAATGTCTTCCCGGAATATGACTCTATGGTACATAAATGCCTTTAAAAAGGCAGTATCCATGAAAAATTCAGCAAATTTTAGATTCACGTAAAGATAAATCACAAAGCAGTATTTTGTTTGAATCGGTCCATATTTGGCCATAGCCCCTATATAAACTCCACTTCGGAAAGTAACTTAAATGCTCATAAATCTCTTATAAAAATCACTATCAAGTTGAAATTCGACAGTGGTAATCCACATATATACATAAATAAGCGTACCGCAGTTTCTGACGATGGGTCCATAATTAACCATCTTTCCGAAAATTACTTGAAAGAGAATAAATCTGTTAGAAAAATCACTATACGAATAAAGTTGAAATGCGACATAAATAATCCACATATATGTATATATAAATCACCGTAGCGAATTTTATGATAATCGTTTGATGTTTGACCAGTCCACTTCCGAAATTTTTTTTCGGAAGTAAAATATCGTCACATAAAATGTAATAGATCCCATGTAAGAGATCCGAAAAATAAAATGACGTGTATAAACATCGATATCGATACAAAATGTTACACAAATTTGTTTCAAGTATGCAGATATCACATTACTGATATATAGGTGGACGGTATATAAGATTCGGCTCAGCCGATTATAAACTTTTACTTGTTTTTTTTTTAGTTTCTGCCACTTGATTAAAATGAACATGGAATACTAAAAGCAAACTATGATTTAGGTTCAAAACGCTACATGAGAACGAATTCAATGATTCAGTACAATTAACAACTAAGATTAGCTTAAAATACATGTTAAAAAACACACTTGTTTAGTAACAGTTTAATTGTTGGTCGCGTTTAATCCCTAAATGGAAATGTTAAATAATAACTGGAAAAACAAAAGGCATTAAAAATATGTTATAAAATAAATTGAAATATTTCCGAGAAAATATATAAATAAACTTAGTTAATCTAAGACTTTTACCAACACCAGATGCAATTACAGCGGCACCTGTTGCCCCTTAAATATATTTATACCACAATCATTAAACATACATATTCATTTGTAAGAACATTCAAATAAATAAATAAATAAAATGTAATAATATATCAATATCTCATTATGATTGATGTTTAAAGACGTAACACATTAAACGGAAGATGAACAACTCAAGCATTGTGATGGATTGATGGCCGCTGTGTAGGTATAAAGTGTTAGAAGACTGGCATTTGAGTGACTGGCGGCCTGTTTGGTTGACTGTCTGACTGACTATACAACAATGTACAATAACAACAATAATTGTACCTACATTAATACAAGTATATGTATATATTTTTTATAAAATCAAACAATAACAGCTGTTTGGCGACGATACCAACTATAGCATCAGCATCATCAGCTAATGACATGGACTTATTGTCAGTTCGCCAGCAAATACAACAACAACAATAACAAACACAAAATCAACAGCAGGTTTTTACATTTACCTTGACTTAAATTATACATGTTGAAAAAGAGCTCATGTTAGAATGAATGTGTAACAAAAGGGTTTTGAATGGAAAGTAGAATCTCGATGTCATAAAAATGTAAGGAATGCGTTTTATGATATTCCTGCAACTCTAGTTGATGTTAGTAAAGTATAATAATGTGTTGAAAAGAGATTGGATGGATGATAAGATTTTCATATACATAGTAAAGTGGCTGTTATTTTTTTAAATTTTCAATTTGCATTATTAGATCAAGTCTTGTGTTTCACATAAGAAAGGGTAGGATTTATTTAAAAATTGGAAAGATTTTTAATTAATATAATTATAAAGTATATTACGTTAATATTTTATAGTGTTTCAAATTAAAAATAAAGGATAATCTGTGATCTCACTTATATGTCCCACCAAAAATCGAGTTTTTATATGGAATTATAAAAGCAGCTCTAGTTTCTTTAATTAAGGGCCAAAATAAAAATAAGACATTATCTGTGATCTCTTAAATGTTCCTTCAAAAATTGATTTATATGGAATTATAAAAGCAGCTAGTTTCTTTAATTAAGGGCCAAATTAAAAATAAGACATTATCTGTGATCTCTTAAATGTTCCTTCAAAAATTGATTCTTTATATGAAATTATAAAAGTAGCTCTAGTTTCTGTAATTAAGGGCCAAATTGAGAATAATGCACAAACTGTGATCAATTATATTTCCCACCAAATTGAATGGAATTATAATAGTGGAATAGTTAATAATGGTCTCAATTGAAAAACGAAGATAGTCTGTGATTTGGTAGGAAATAGTTAAACGCTCAAACTTCAATTTGACATATTTTTTTGAACAATATTCTGAGAGCTTGACTCTTTTATTGGGATTTTTTAAGGTGCTTAAAAATAATGATTAATAATAATTCAAATACATAATTTTAAGCTGGCATCCCCACATATTAACCTCCTTTTTAATTATATCGAAATCGCACTGTTCACATTGTTTTGAAAGAGGAACATTGTGCAGACTCCGTACATCAGTATTAAGTTTTGCGTTCATATTTCACTTTCATTATATGACACATTTGTTGGAAGGATTCTTTATATTCCATAGAAAGCACAATCTTGTAATATGAGATGAATTGGTGAATAAAATATTGTAAAGAATCATGATTATTTTAAAATCTACAACTAGCACGTCATCCTCAAATGTAGGGAGGAAAAAACAGTTGGAAGGATGCATGAATGGTTGAATAAATGCTGAACCGAATTATAAATTATATTTATTTACTTGTTGGATTTAATATGGGTATGCTCGCATGTAGTCTGTCGTACCCCATGGCAATTTCTTTTGTGTTTTTGTATTTATTTTGTTTTATTTCTGTACTTTTTTTTGTAGCACACCCTGTGTCTGTCTTTTGTTCACCTTTTGCTACGGTTCCAGTTTGCTGCGGATCATGGCTGTTGATTATGAGGATGATTATGATGATGATGTTATTGATGCGTGCAAAATGAGCACAGCATGTATGGAATGAATGGCTTATGGATAGAAAAGGCTTTTTGTTGTTGTTTTTAACAAACTCTATATAATTGGTAGGAGGTATCAATTGTTAAGTTTGCTAGGAAATATTAATATTTCTGTTGTTGCTGTTGTTTTATACCCATTCATATTTTATTGGTTTGAATTTGTAGGGGAACAAGAATTGATTGTTTTAGGAAAAATTTAAAATAATCATGCATAACGAAAGGGCCAAAGGAATGCTGTGTAAATAAAAAAAAATGTATAAATTATTATTTTAATTTGAGCTAAAAATATGTAACAATACTTAAGAAGGGTTGATGTTATAATTTATACTGGAACGAATTTGTTTATACTCTTTAAGGCCAGAGATCTATAGAATTGATATTAACACCCTTGACAGAGTTGTGACGGCGCTTAGCACTCTTATGTATGTTTAATTAGGAGTTTGTTTTATTTTTGTTAGGAATTTGGTAAAGAATTGTAAGAATTTTGTATTTAAGAAATATTAAGTTTTTTCTATTATTATTTTTAATCCAGAAAAACCTTTCATTACCAAATTTTGACTCTTCATTACTCAAACAATAGTACTTTAACTCGTTATTTAATTATCATTGGAGACAAGTACTTCTCATAACTTCATTTTATTACTTTAAAATATGTAACTAAATAAAAGTAGTTATGAATAATGACTTATGTAAATAACTTATTAATTGGTGTCAGTAACAAATAATAAATAAGTCATTACGCGACTATTTCCAAGTAATAGTAGCCATATATACATATGTAGGTACGAGTATAGTAGTCACTCCGAAGGAAGTTATTGAGTAATTGTAAGTTATTAAGATACGTTGTTGAGCAACAATTAAAATTTTTGAAAATCAAACAAATAACATTATTTTATTAATTTGCATACTTTTTTACAGAACTCACTTATCAAAGCTGTGTTTACTTAAAAACCAGCCTCACTAGAGTTTGTTTTTGACAACAAGAACTTTATGTTTAAAACAAAATAAAGCTAAGAATGTTACTAATATATACATTTTTATACTGCTTTTCTCAATTATAAATGAAAAATTATATCGAACAGATGCCCCCAACGACCAGGCACACCGATGTCGATACGTTTATGAAAATGTTCAATTACGTGTTGCTAATTGGTTAATCATATCACGGATTTTTAATTTGATTGGCTCTGCATTTACTCTATCTTTAACATAATATTATATAATATACCAAAAATTATTTGAAAATTAATTCATTCTTTCGATGAATCGATGTCTTGTGGATATCAATAGGACGGTGATTTCCATATCATCAATAATAGGTCAGAATTTGTTTGTAACATTTGATTTCCATTTATCCATTAATTTTCTAAAAAAAAATGTACTTATTCGGCTCCAGACTATTGTATCACAAATGAAGAATTGGGATTTTTGTAATCCCAATACTCTGACACCGTCCATGGTTTCAAAAAAAAAGCTAAACTCAACAACCGTTCCTCTCTAGGCATGTGAAATTTTAACGTTGAGAACTTACCGATTTATTTCCTTTTTTTTTTCTAAATTCTATCACTGTGCGCCACTATTGGGATATTGTCAAAGTTACATTAAAGAACACTGCACTGAGCGGTAGCAGTAGTTGGATAGAAATCTTGTGCAATATTTAATGATTAATAAAGTAGATGAATTATTATTTTTTTTTTAGCTTTTCCGAAATATTAACAAATCATAAATAAATTTTGTGATTCAAAAGTATTTAATAACTTTTTCTTGTCACATTAATATTGCAAAAAACTCTAAGCTTAGTTTAGATTGTAAACTCCTACTTTATAGCCCAATCATAAAATCTATATGGTGTTATGGAATACAGCTATGGGAAACGGCCTTTTAAATATAGAAAGAATTTAAAAACGCCAAAACAAATTACTAAGAATATTCACAATTGCCCCCTGATATACAAAAAATTCGAATATTCATAAAATTCCAAAAATATACAGAAAGATATTTAAAAAAGCTTGAAGTACACCCAAATCCATTAGTCTGCAACATATATATTAAGAGTGGATATACTAGAGACCAGGAAGAAGGGTTCTGAGCCAAAGGCAAGAAGTATACCAGCCTAATAGATATAAATAAATAAATAATCTTCGATCGGCACTGACTGGACTAAATAATTAAAATTTATTAAATATGAGATTTGAAATACTTATGGCTGAATTCACAGTCTTTACTTAGCTAATGACAAAGGCTTAACTAATGATTCTTTATTCGCAATGCTAGGTTTGCCATTAGTTAAACCCCAAAACGTCGTTGGTTAAATAACAGCTGTTGCTATGAAAATAAAGTTTACAATTGTTTACGGCAACAAATTGTAAATATGTCTTACGAATTTGAATAATGGCTAAATTCACAGTCCTAATAGTAATAGTTAAACAATAGTTAGTATTTTAGTTTACCAATGGTTAACTAATGACCGAGAATTCAGCCATTAGTGTTAATTCGTTTTTAATGAAGATAAAGTTAATAAATAGAAATAAAAAAATTATTGAAACATGTAACGGTCGCAAAGAGTCGTAGCATTTCAGAGAACTTGCTACCTATCAAAACCAGCCGTGCTCAATGAAAGTCGGGGTGTTCTACTCTACGTATAGGACGACCAAATCAGTCACAAAATGATTTAAATTAAAGGAGCTGAATTAGTAGTGTCGATTAATAATTAAAGAAATCAAATTAGAACTGAAAAGACAACAGGCGAAGAAGGCCACGATGAGTATTTAGATGTAATTAACCCTCTATCTTTTCCCGACCTAACCATGCTATCTACGTTAATTCCACCGCATATACCACTTTATTAACTAAAATGTACCCAAACTTTTCGTGGATTCATAAAATTATATCTAACCAATCATTTTAACAAACATTTATGCTAACGGATTTTTCAGGAATAATGCTAAAAAATCATTACACTTTTGGGATTTTAATTTCATGCTTCAAATTTAATTTAATTCTTCAAATTAAGGTACATTTTTAACGTTTACTTTATTTGCATTAAAACAAATTTTGCAAGAAAACACAACATTTTCAGCTTGTTAAATCGTTTAAACGAAAACTATTTACATAAAATGACAACTCTGCCAACTGATTCTAAAATTCCAATAAACACCCTTCATTTAACTTCTAACTAAATGAACAGTGTATAGAGTATCAAACGGACTGACTAAGTTTTTCACAATTTTATTAAACATTTATTTACCTTCTTTGCTAAAATATACATATTGGCACAAACACATCGATACAATCCAACAAACATATGTATATGTAAAATATAAATATATACACACACACACATTATCTATGATTATAAATTATGGTTTACTATTATATGACCGATAAATTAAAACCGTATCGAAATAAATCAATACAGATTAAATCTCATTTATAATCCTTACGAAACGCACACAGAGACACACATACGTTAAGAAACAACACAAGTACGTAAAACTAGAAAACATAAGGGTTTTAAGCGTTAAGACATTGAATAAACCATAACCATACCTTATCATACCGTTTCATATCGTCGTAGTCATCGTCATTGTCGTCGTCGCAGTCGTCTGTAGGCATGCAGGCATAAAATATACATTAAATCTACATACATACTTAATTCAATATTTAACGATTTATCAAACAAAATCTTACAACTTTTACATGTGTGTTTGTCTGCCTGTTCGTGTGCTTAGGAGTATAATAATTCATACAATTCATACATACATACATATTTATATGTATCTGTATGTATGTAGGTATGTTAAGTGTATATTTTTCTTAAGCTTAATAATGATCGTACATTTCACAGAAAGATAGCAAAAACAACCAGTATGTCTGACACACATTATATAAAATTCTTATAATAAATTAAGAAATAAAGAGATTTGAAAAATAAGTTTTTGCAGACCAAACTAAAGTTTCATTACTGTTTAGTGCAGAGCGACCAAGTGATACACTGCAATAGACTTTAATTATATTATTTTAAAATTGTTGTTTTATTGATATTTAACATATCAGTAGCAGAGGTTCTCTGGAATCATGAAAATCAGGAAATTTTATAAAATCATCTATTCGGCTTGCACTACCACTATTACATCTGGAATAACAAATTTAAATGTAGCAATATTTGAAATTGTACCAAATAACTCTTGGTAGTACCCCGGCACTAACTGAATCCTAAAATATATTCAAAAGAGTACAATTATATCATGTTTGCCAAATCTGTTTGGGAACAATATCCTGCATGAATTCTCATTATTAAAACTTTTAACATTCCGTTTGCTTAATAACAGAACCTTCTTTGGATTAAGGGCTTTTAATTCAGCTTCCTGAAGCCAATTTCTTATTTGTGCCACTAGATACAGATGTACATAAATCAATTTTGAGCTCTTCATACGCCCCAAGTTGGATTTCATTTCATTTTACGTATTAATCATTGTCGTTATTTTTCGCTAATATAAATACAAAATTTCTTATTATTGTTCTCATTATTCTTTCCGACAAAATTAACATTTTCCAAAAAATTTAGGCCGCTATCTTATGACCATAAAAGAGAATAATAGAAAGCTCATATAAAATGTTTGTCCTGGTAAATTTTTCAAGAAGTTTCGTCATCCATAAAAAGGCAGTTATTAAATTTAAATAAAACTTTGTCATAAAAAATGTATGGTCGTTTTAAAACTACAACATTCTGCTTTCACCGCATTCGATATCGAGTAAAAATTATCGTAATTTTCTTATTTGAGATTATGGCATTCGATAACGAGCAATAAATTTAGTACATTTTATCATAATTTCGATATCGAAGTCATTTTTCGATACGATAGCGCATTCGATCACGAATGCGGTGATTTGGCCCCAGCATTCACATGAAATCTTCTAACGTATTTACACTCGAGTTGTATTTTTTTACGGCATCATTGGCGGAGAGGCCTGAATTTTGCTTTATGTAACTTGATATTTTCTTTATAAGTTCCTGGGGGGTTACTCTCTAATGCGATGCGAAAGCAAATTCGATGCGATAAGCGTACAAATTGATACTCTTACGCATTAAATTTGCTTTCGCATCGCAATAGAGAGTAAACCCCTGGTTTATTTTAATAACATTTTTGCTTTTTTTGAAAGCTCTTGAGTTTGATTTTCCCTTACAGCTTTCGTAAAGGGGTTTTCAACAAGAACTTTGTTCTCAAACAGGAGCATATTGGAATAACATTAAAGTTTTGATATTTTTCTTATTGCAATAAATTCAATTTGGCTCTAAAATTTACTGTACAGATTTTACAGGTCCTGTAAAATTTAACTGTAAAAGCTACATTTCATAAAATGTTCGGTCAACATAATCGTCTCTCTGAGGCCGATATTTATATGTGGTGGATTAAATTGAATCATTTGCGCTTCTGAAAATCCAAGGGAAATTATTGACAAGCCTGTGTATGCTGTGCGCTATGTGGTCTGGAGTCGTGATTGGCCCATTTTGTTTGACAATCGGCTGGAAATGCGGCTACAGTGAACGGATGTCGCTATTGAGAGACGTTAACAACTAAATGTTGTTCTTTTATTTATGATATCAATATCACTGACGATATCCACAGAACCCAAACAATTAATTTATTCAAAACAAATTTCCCCATCACATAATTTAAATTCAGCTATTAATTTGCTGCCCCCAATAAAACGATTTAATACCACTGAATTATTTTGTGTGGGAATATGTTAATGATAGAGTCAACACAAAACCAAGCGAATCGATTACAGGCTTAAAACACAAAGTACTTGATGTGATTAAAGTATTTGATAAAATAATCGGTATATGGTCGTGGCGGACAGCTGTACGACATAATTTTTCATATATAATTGCCAAACCTTACACTTTCCAATACAATAAACATTTGAATAATTTTCAAACAATTTTTGTTGTTTTTCTGGTCTGCAGTAATTCTGCATCATTCTGCAGAAAAGCCCCTAGTATAGATAAAATAAGTAATAAGATGATTATTGAATTACCTGTCAGAATGGAAGGTTTCAATAGTTAGCATGATACCTAAGCCTGAAAAATTTCTCACTAAAATTAAGTCATATAGACCTATTAGCTTATTATCTAATGTATCAAAGCTATTTGAGAAACTATAAGTTTCTAAATTATCCCCGATTTTAAACGAGATTGGTTGTATTCCAAATCATCAATTGGGTTTTAGAAAGCAACATGTCACAATCGAACAAACACATAGGCTAGTAAACGTCATAAGAAAAGCCTTTGAAGAAAAAAATATTGTTCTGCACTATTCATTGATGTTTCTCAAGCCTTTGATAAGGTGTGGCATGAGGGCTTAATACATAAACTGCAGAAAAATTTACCCATTAACATTGACAAGTTGCTGGAAAGCTATTTCATTTGGCGAAAGTTTGTTATTAAAGAAGGGGATCTTGTAAGTTCTGCTAAATCAATTAATGCTGGAATTCCCCAGGGAAGCATTTTGGTGCCTTTATTGTTTTCGATATATACTTCAGACATGCCAATTAATAACTACAATGAAACATCAACTTTTGCCGATGATACAACTTTTCTAAGCGTTCACGAAAATCGCCATGAAGCATTTCGACATTTGAAAGTCCATATATTTCAATTGAAAAAATGGCTAAAACAGTGCAAAATAAAGGTCAATGAAAATAAATGTGCACATATAAAATTTACCTTACGTAGAGAATTATGCCCTCCAATTAAAATACATAATCAAATAATTCCTCAACATGCGGATTAATATATCTCGGTATACACATCGACGCTTAAATATGAAAAAGTCATATAGAGGTAAAGTTAACCCAAATGAAACTTAACTTTATTCAAATTAATTGGTTCATTGACAGAAACTCGGTCCTTACTTTAGACTGTAAACTCCTACTCTACAACGCTATTCTATAGCCAATCTGGTGCAATTCAGCTATGGGGCACTGCCTCGGCCTCCAACATAGAGAAAATTCAAAGGCGCTATAACAAAATTCTGCGAACTATCACGGCCGCTACTTGGTATGTCAAAAACTCGAATATTTACAAAAACCTCAACGTACCATCAGTGATTCAAGCATATTCAACAAAATATTCTAGATGATGCTGGTCATATCCGACTAAGGAGAAGAGATACTGCAGCACTTATCCGAATAGAAGAGCGCCAACCTCCAGTATGAGGCAAACCGTGATATTAACATCTTAGTTTCGACGCATTTTAAAGAAACAATGCCTTAATTCTATATCCAGAGTTTATATATTAACAAAATCTAAGAAAACAAAATAGATTATAATTCGATAAATACAGAATTTAGTGCAGAAATATGAAATAGATTTCAGTTATGCTGTCTTGATATTGTACAACTGATGTATGCAAGACAGCATTGCAAATTTCTCCAAATTCGTACAATGCCCAACAAACCTGACAATAAACTAAACGAATGCAACGAAGTATAACCAGCAGGGTTGTCAACTTGGTGCGTTTCGCACCATTTTCGGTGCTTTTTTAAATTTTTGGTGCGAAAAATTTCTTAGTTGGTGCGCGGTGCCTTTTTTTTGTTTTTGTAAATTTCGGTGCGTTTTTAAATTTTTCCGTAAATGTGATGAAATCTTTATTTTTACTAATTTTTAATCTATATAAAGAAGGACCCCATTGAATGCATTTTATATACGAATGTATGATAATCAAACATTCGTCACATGAATGTTATTGCTAAAGCTGAATAGGATGAAAATTTTTGTTTGAAAATAAAAGTAACATGAAAATAAAAAATCTTGTTTAGCCTGATTGGTCTACTAAACTGTAGACAAACACCAGGTTTAGAGTCCCAGTGAAGACCTAACAAAGTACTAGAAGTACTTAAAATAGAAAACAAAAATATTTAGCAAATATCTACTGTAATTAGCCCTTTTTACCAATTAATTCCGAATAGCATATTATGAGTATTTTTACCAGGCATGTGATGGAAATCGAAAACGAAAACGAATGAGTTTTAGATGTCAAATTTTTCGTAATATTTCTGTATTGAAAAACTTTTATCACATAAAATATAAAGATATTGGGCTACTAAAAAGAATCTTAAAACAAAAATTTTAAAAATGAGATTATAAATGCACTAAAATGTATTTCCATGTATTACTTAAGTTAAAAAAGAAGAAATTAATTAAATAGCTATCTAGTACAAAGGAATACAAACAAATTTGTTTAGTTTATTTTTAATTTTTTTTTATAAAAACACTGAACTATTGAAGACTGTTATATTTATAATACAAAAATATTATATTTTTTATGTAAAATTTTTTCAATAAACATTTTAAATAAAAAAGAAAATCTAAATTTGATGCGATTTTTTTCAAATGGCGCGTTTTTTTCTCCATTTTGGTGGTTTTTGAAAATTCAGTTGACAACGCTGATAACCAGAGCACATCCATATAGAATAACATAACAATAGATAATAATACTTCTTATATTTAGCACAAAAAAGTCTAGTAGTCAAAGAGGAACAAAAACTTTGCTGGAAAATAAAGAACTCATTGTTATATTCACAATAGAAAAAAATGTATAAAAATTGTAGCAAACATTTTTAACCATATTTATTGGAAATGTTATTTTTAGATAAGAAAAACACAAAATTGCAAAGAATACAAAAAAAAAACAACAAACTGTAACAATGAAATAAAAATTACATTGGCCATAAATGCCCAGAGGCAAATAAACTTTAAAGTAAATAGTAATTAAAATTTACGTCTAACTAAACTAAATGTTAAAGAACATATTTCGTAATTAAAAAGGAATTTAACAAATGTTTTCTTACATTTCATTTGATATACATTTCATTCCACATTAACATTACTTACACAGTAATACATATAACAATTAATCGATTGTCGTCTAAGTATTGATGTCAACATACTACATATTTCTTTCTTTGAGTGTTGTAAAACTGTCTGATTGGCAGACAGTCCGTCACTGTGTCTTACATCTTATCGCAACAGATTTATTCAATTCCCCCTAGACTAAATTATTTATTCTGTAAGCACAGCGTTTGACACAATCTGGTATGGTCATTCATGAATTAATTCCTTGCCTTATCTGCTGCAAAAATCTATAAATGATGACAGACAGTCAAACAAGCCAGCCAGCCAGCCAGTCAATCCTTTTTTTAAAACGAACGAATGTGAATGAATTGAATTCACAATACGAGTATGTACAATGCCACAGTAAACCAATCCGGACAGTGATGAAGAAGGTATGTATATGTAGTTAGTTGGTTACTGGAATTCAAAACACGTTTCAAAGTTTTTCTTTAGCCATCATTTCCATCATCATCAGCACTTATGGTATGGAAAGGGTTTTTAGAATGCGGCCGAATATGATTAAGTGTGATTACACAGAACCAGTAGCTGAAGCTAAAGAACAGGAACAGAGAATAACACTATCGTTGATGTCAATGCTGCTGATGACGACGACGACGATGATGATGATGACAGTGGTGGCGATGGTGGTGAAATGTTGGAATATAAATACAAATTGTTTAAATAAGTCTAAATGGCATAGTAGGTCTCATTTATATGGACCTGTTATGAACAACGAGTTATACATACATACATACATATGCACATATATTGATAGAGTAATATATACTACTCGTACTTATCGAGAATGCCTGCTTCATTTAATTTGTATTTCATGAATAAACTGCATTATTATTTCTATTGTATGGTTATGAAAGTAAGACAAAGGCAAAGACAAGCACAAAAATTCGAATATTTGAAATATTTATAAGATTGGCTGTGAGTTCAGTAAGGAAGTTTCTTTTTATAAATTTCTGTGTAAATTAATTTCATTATTTAATTTGAAGCCTACAAATAAAGAAGAAAAAAAGAATGAGGGTTGTTTGTTAGTTTAATAATGACATTCTGTTTTGTAAGAAAGAAAATTACTTGCTCCAGGAAGTAAATAAATAATGTATTTCTCAGCTAAACAAAATTATTCTCTTGAGATGACAGACAGATTCGAAGAGGTTGCTAAATACAATTTAATCAATATGAAATTTCACAAGCTCAAGTGTTCAGCTGTACCGATTATTAAATATTCTTCAATATAAATTCACATAGTTTGTACTAAAAAAGTAGGAGCTTGAATTTGAATGTGAATAAAAAACAGAAGAGCTTCTCTAGGAAAATGGGAACTAATACAAAACTTACTGGTTCGGGTTCTAGTCATAATAAATAGTTTAATTTTGATATTTTGATACAATAGGTGGGGGTAAGCTGAAAAACTGTGGTCTGTCCACAGATCACTAAACTAAACCAAAACACCTGTTCTCCTTCTTATATAATAATGCTTGTCATACAATTCTATTAAAAGTAGTTTATATTTATACCCTACACCACCATAGTGGGGAGGGTATATTGGATTTGTGTTGATATTTCTATAGCCCATAAATATTATTCCAACGCCCACTATAAAAAATACCAATCGACTTAGAATCACTTCCTAAGTCCGTCCGTCCGTCTGATTGGCTATCAATGTAAACTTTGTGCGCAGAGTACTGGTCGCAATTTTTAAGATATTTCCATAAAATTTGGTACGTGATATTTTTAGGCCCAAGGATTTAAAACTGGTTAAAATCTATCCATTATTTTACCTAGTCCTCATACAAATGTCCTCCTGAAATAGAGATTTGTCGGTATTATTAATTAAGTATTATTTATGTATGCACCTATCCAAACTAATTTCGCCACAAATAAGATTTACATGAAGCCTAATCGCATATAAAAATTTTGTGCTGATCAGCACATAATTGACCATAGCTCCTGTATAAGACCAGCATCCGAAAATTACTTTAAAGTATAACTTTCTTAAAAATGTCGATATCCAAATAATATTATGACAAGTAATTTTATAAGAACCCCTTCGAAAATCACTTTAACATGCATAAATCATTTAAAAGTGTGTTATATCGAGATAATATTTAACACTTATATTTAACATTTATATGCAGAGAAATCATGCTACAAAATTTTTAGATGATCGATCCATAATAGGGAATAGCGCTCATATGGTGCCCATTTCTGAGAAACTGTTTTTACAGATATACTGGGTGTAAAGTCGGGCTTGACCGACTATACTTTCTTATTGTTTTGTATTTGATTTGTTTAAAAGTCATGTATAATTGGTATATTTTTGCTACATTTGAACGTGTAAAGTAATATATACTCTTTTCATATTTTACGAAAAAATTAAATCAACTTTTCTGTAAATCTATAAATGACTTTCTTGAATCAGCATTGTATTGTGTTGAAACTAGGTTATGTTAAAGAGAGTGGACTTACGAATTTAAATAGTTTAGTCCATATGAATTTTCCTTGTAGTGTAAGTGTGATTATCCGTCAAATCATTAACAGATTGATGTTCTTCTGTTAAAGAATGCGTTTAAGAAAACCATGGTTTGCTTTTTTGCACTTTAAAAATGCATTTAGTGTTATACGAAATACAAAAAGAAGTCTCCAGACTGTGATTTAATAACAACATGCATGATAAAAAACTTACCTAATGTAACAATTGTTATGCTAACAGTATTGGAAAATTTCCCAAATTATGATGATACTAAGGCCATTAAAAAAATTGATGGTACCATCCTCATATAGACCAATTTGCTTACTATCTTGTTTGTCAAAATTATTTGAAAAGTATTTCAAAAGAAAATATGTAATAAAATTCTTGAATGATCAAAGCATATCCCAGTTCACCAATTTGATTTCCGTGGAACTATGGAACAAGTTAATTACTAGAGTCCACCAGTGAAATTTAATTCATTGTAACTTTGTTGTTTAATGGTTAAAAAATTTTCGTCCGGCACTGGCTGGACTGAATAACTAAAATTAATTAGATATACGATTTCAAATACTTATCGTTAGTTCATTTTTAATGAAGATACAATAAATAAGTAGAATTAAAACAAGTTAGAGTGCTATATTCGGCTATACCGAATCTTATATACCCTTCACCTTTGTTGTGGGTGCATAATTATATTATATACATACATACATGCATATATATTATATTGTTACATTTTTACCTCTTAAAAACGGTGGTTTATTTCCTTTAAATATACCGGATTCGTTTTATTTGCAAATGATACAATAAATAAGTAGAATTAAAACAATTTCGAGTGTTATATTCGGCTATGCCGAATCTTATATACCCTTCACCTTTGTTGTGGATGCATAATTATACAGCCATATGTATAAAAACTTACAGTAGGTTTAAAAACCTCTTTTAAGCAAAATTCCTTAAAGTTACATTTATAAACGATTAATAGGCTATTAAACGTTTAATAAAGCATCAATAAAATCTAATATTTTATTGTAGACTTTACCCTTCTTGAAAACAAAAATAAAATGAAATTTTGCCTACTTAACACGTATACACCGATTTAAATACCTTGTTTTCCAATTTATTTTCCGCTTCTTTTTAATTTTTATTAACTTCTTTCATTTTAATATATTTATTTGATTTATTTGAAAAACACAGAAATAAAAACACATAGAAATAAAAACACACAGAAATAAAATTCCCCTAACTATATCTGCTAGTGATGTAAATCAAATGTAAATAAACTCGTTATTCGAAAACGTTTATTACCGAATATTATTAAACTAGGCAAATAGGAACATTTTGTGCAATAGATTTTGCTAAAAACTCTTTATGAACAAATATAATACGATTTTTATTTTTTAACATACATTTTGCGTTATGAATTTATAAAAAATATACATTTATTTGATTACCGGATTAATCGAACAGTGGGATAAAACATCACTAACAATGAAAAGACAACCAAATAAAAATAAAGTTGCCGTACTTAAACACAAAATCGCTACATGTCTTCAATAGCTATAGAGCTGCTATTGTTGGTTTATAAATACACTTTTTACAACTGATGTATAAGACAAAAAGTGTTTCATAACTATTGCACTCTTTAAACCTAAAATAAGAATTTTTTATGCATATGGCTGTTAAAGTTTTCGAACACTTTGATGTTAAACACATCTGTTGATGAATTTGTTAGTAACAATATTAATACACTTTGTGTGATCAACGCCATCTGTTGATGAGTTTATTAGTTTTTTTGATGAAATTTTCAGAGGTTGTCTCGGATTTTTGTCTATAGTTAAAGACAAAGGCTTAATAGACTCCGCTATCTATAAGGATCCATAATATATATACTTTATAGGGTCGGAAAATTATATTGTGGAAATTACAAACGGAATGACAAACTTATATACCTTCTCATGAAGGTATGATGTTAATCTAATATGCCGCTGTTGGTAATCAAATTACTTGTTGAAAACGCCTTTATTATTCAATTATTTTATCAAAAAAATTGTTATAACAAGTAATTAATTAGTTTGCCTTACTTTTCATTCGACATATATGATCAATCTGTAATACTTCTTATTCTAATGCTATTTTTCAAAGTATTTTGGAAGTCGTTACAGGAATTATGTCAAAGTTTTTCGATGTTTTCTAAAATTTTGATCCATAATTTGTTTTCTACTTCATCGATTTTGTTGTTTTTCAATACCAACCTGCTTAGGATAATGATAACTGATATTAAGGTGAATATCATTGATATCAGTTATCTATTTTGGATGTGAACGTGTTTTACACATACTCGTACACTTAGACAGAAGACATATATACAGTTGAGTCGGAAATTCGTCCATAAATTAAGTTTAAAAGTGCATATTTTAGGCTAACATTATTGTACACAAGTGAAGTTGATATTACATTTGGAGCGGTTCTTTAGTAATATTTAAAATTATTCATACAAAAAATTAATAAAAATATTAATTAATTCAAAATCACAACGCATAACTAAAAATAGTTAAATTTTTAACTTCAAAACAAATATTTTAGTATTTTTGAACAAATATTTTAGTGTTTTTGCCCTTGTTCTTAATTATGGCTTCTAGTCTTCTGGGAATAGAATCCACAAAGTTTTGGGTCACCAAGTGTGGCATTTTATTCTAGTCTGACTGTAAAACTCTCAGTCATATTTCTTATTTCTCTCTCTCTCTCCCTAAGTGTTCTGTCTAAATAATCTCATTAGTTTTCAATAGGATTAATATCGGGTGATTGGGGTTGAGTTTCCATTCATTTTGTATGAATGTAGTATTATGTGCCATAATTTTGGGGTCTTTGTCTTGTGTAGATTTGAAGTTTTTTAAAATACCCATTTTTTGCACGCTGGGACGGAGATGAGTTTTTAAAATGTCAATATACTTCCTGTGATCCATTATGCCATCGATTATATGTATTATATGACCTCCCCATGTTTAAAAGTTGGACACAAATTTTTTTCTTTAAACTCCTGATTTAGTTTTCTCTACATTCTCTACCATCATATATATGACCATATCATATATGTTTACGATGAAATCATTTATCATAATTTGTTGCTTTTGATTATGATAGAGAACAACATAATATGGTATAATCTTTCATCATAAACCTGATCACCATAAACATTATATAATATCATATATACGACTGCTATAATCATGTGAATGGTAACTTAACCATATTATGGTTGCAGAAATCATATAAATAATTACAGTGACCATAACATTTTAAAAAACTTTTTAAAACTGTTGAAATAGTTGTGGTAAAAATACACAACTATATTTTTTTTCTGCATGTATATATAATATCACTAACAAGTGATGAATATTTCTTAAGGTACGATCACACTTTGCAAATATTTTCCGAAAAAGACGTATTTATTAAAAAAAAATTAGGAAAAGATGCAAACAACGTCAAACAAATTTTTGCTAAAACAAGTGGTTATGCTTTTTTGAGTCAATATTTGCCAAGTGTGACCGTACCTCTAGTGTTAAACATGGAGTGGCTAACTTGTGTACACACATATACCCTCACTCAACACATTTGGCAGTGCAGAGTGATAAAAAACGGGTTAATTGCATAAAATTAATTAGTTGAAAGTATAATAATTATAACAAGAATTTTCTATTTCTAATTCATTAAATTTCATAGAAAATAACATTGCTCATTTAGTTAACCACAAGAGATTTATTTTTTCTTTCAACATCCCAGCAATAATTCACAATTTTTTGTTTTGTTTTTGACATGTCCTTGTGGAATTCATTACAATTATAATTTGTTTTTATTATAATAAATGTTTTTCACACTTTTTCAAAATAACCAAACATTTTCCATTTTTTTTTTTAATTTCTATTCTCGTTAATTTTTTCAATTGTTTTATTGATATGAACGGTTGTAGAATGAAAAAAATTGGAAATTCTCTTTCCCGCTTGTTGCCACTTAAATATACAGTTGACAATAGACATTGAATATTTATGATTGTGTACAAATGTCGTGTTCCATTGTCGTCTCTACAGCACACCACTCCACTAACTATGCGACGTATTCTACATACAATGCAATACATTGTGATACAAATGGGCGGAGGTATGAAACTAAAACAACCAGCGGCAAAGGAAGCGTTTCCCGTTACAACCCACATTTTTCCAAGTTTTTGTTTTCTTTTGTTAGAACGAACTGCTGTTGCCACATTTTGTAGCACCACACTGCACCATTTAATCGTTTGTAGCATGAAACGTGTAAGAGTGAGTGTGAGTATTATGGATGAGTATTAAAATTGATTTTAAAATAATTCTCATGATATTTATTTTTTCGTGTTTATTTTTTGGCACCCATTTATGCTAGAAAAACATAATGAAAAACAATTAAATATTTTTTTCTAATCCTAAAGGGTGTTTCATAACACTGCACTCCTCACATTGTTCTTTATAATAGTATGTGAGTGCCTGAGGATTTCAGTTCAATAGTCATGATCAATTTGAAATGAACCAGGTCTTAGTTTTTTTATTTTTATTTTATTGTACGTAGAAATAAAATCATTTCAATGAAACTTTTAAGCCTACAGACTTATACGAGCATTTCTGAGTATGTCTGTCTATCCGTCTGTTCCTTCTCTCTGGCTTTCTGTTTAATTTTAGATTCAATGACAATTGATTGTTTGCCAAATACTTAAAAACTTATGTATGTATATACAACACACTCAGACATCTTTTTTTAAGGTACTTTATTCTTTATTGAACAAATAAATGAAACCGGCGTCAGCATTTATTGAAAATATTGAAAAAACAATAACAATAAGTTTTTAAAAAAATAATGCAGACACACTCACTAGAATAAATATCTTTTGAAAGCCACTCTTTGTATTTGAAATTTATGTGTATGTATCGACATGCATGTCATAAAAATATCTGTAATAAGACGTTTTTTGTTTGCATCTAAAAAGCGTTTGAATTTATGTTATGAACTGCCTTTAAAAAAAGTTTCAAAGTTTTTTAGTATTGTGTTAAATAAATATCTAGAGGTTAAGGGGCATCATGTTTTTGTTCAAGTTTCTTCGTGTTTAAATCACTTTATTTATATTAATTATTATTTTGAATTATTAAAGTGATTTTCGAAAGTCAAATACCGATCTTCAAAGAAATTGAAACTAGTCTAAATTAATCAGCTCATTGGCAGAAATTCTAAACTTAGTTTATATTGTAAACTCCTTCTTTATAACTCAATCATAAAAACTATATGGTGTTATTGAAATAAGCTATAGGGAACTGTCTCAGCTCCAATTGTAGATGGAATACAAAGAAGCTAAAACAAATCTCTACAAATTGCATCCTGGGGCCAAATTACCGCATTCGTGATCGAATGAGCTATCGTATCGAAAAATGATTTCGATATCGAAATTATGATAAAATGTACTAAATTTCTTGCTCGATATCGAATGCCATAATCTCAAATAAGAAAATTACGATCAATTTTACACGATATCGAATGCGGTAATTTGGCCCCTGCTATATCAAAAAAATCGAATATTCATAAAGATCAAACGTGACTTTGGTAAAAACTGAGGTCCAAAAGTATGGAGACAAATATTTAAAAAAGTTTGAACATATTAAATAATAGTGACTATATTCGACTAAGAAGAAGGGATACATCAACTACTTTCAATGAGATTAGTGAAAAAAATTCTCGTATAATTCTGTAAAAAGAGCAGAGCTTCAAATTAAATGTGTGAAGATGAGACTGTCATCTTTGTTACCCAAACGATGAGCCGAAACTCATGCTTATCCTGATACATAGAACCATTCGTTTTGTTGAAATTAATGAATTTCATAGACAAAACTAAAAAAAGGTATATCACCTAGAAATTTTTACATTGAAAATCATTTAAAAGAATAATATAAAGTTATGAGTCGATTATGTATAGGAACCAAACTGGAGTTGGGTTGCCAATAGGCAACGCAACTGACACGCAAGTTGTTATTATGTAAGGCAACTTTCGTGTTCAATCTGTTTTTCGAATTATCGAGTAGAAAACAAACATTTACATATATGTTAAAAATATAAATAGTTTAACAACAAAATAACTAACATTTAAAATTCTGGGTTGTCATGTTCGGCAATTGAAGTTAACAGCTTACAGTTGTCAGTTGCCATCTGTAATATGTTTTTTGCAACTGTTAACTCCACTGAGGTTCGGTTGCCATCCGTAATCGACCCATTAGTTACGTGACGGGTTGAAAATAGCATTATAAGAATAAATCATAAGTATAAAATAAAAAACAGTTCTACTTTTGCTTTTATAGTATTCTTCTTTGTTAATCATAAAATGGAATTATAATTATGAAACACTAACAAAATATTAATACACGATTTATCTCTTAAATTAATTTTGGATAAAAATATATCATTAACTATACTCTTAAAAAAGTGTACACATTTTAAAAGACTGTTTGTAAATTTACAACAAATAATAAACATTAAGTGTAATTATAGTAATGCAACACAGTGTATATAAGAATGTTATTAAATACACCCGCACTTGAATATTTGTGTATGTTGTATTTCGCAATTAGAGTAGAAACATCTCCGGACAGATTTTGCATACTTTGTATCATGTCCTGAAGCACGAATGTCTCTATGCGACACTAATATCATTAAGAATGCTTGCCGATTATATAAACAACTTACGAAGTATTGTAATGTTTTCCAAGCAGATATTTCGGAAATTAACAGAAACAGATTTACGGCCTGGCTAGCATCAAGTGTCGTCTTTACAACTATTGCCAGTGTCTTTTTCTATCATCAAAACGTTTTTCTCTGTTCCTGAGAATACTTGTCGTCTGTTGCTTATATCTTAGCGAGCTCGCTGAGCATATTTATATAAGAATCATTTGGGTCTTGGGTTAAATGGTCAGGGTGAATAAGCTACCAGTATGATACATGCACTTGCTATCTGACTGGTATGAGGCAATCAAAACGTCAGCACTTCTATTTATGCAGATCAAAGTAAATATCATGTGGATCCAGGAGCTAAATATAAGTGTTTCTCCTGTTAGATAGCGTCAGCTATTATGCTCCATTATTCTTAATATCAAGAAAACTCCACAATCACTGTAGTCTATTTTTAGGTACAGATTATGTCAATTTACAATGTTGTGGTCTTAATATAATCGTCTGACTTCTCCACAACTGATGTAAGTGTCTATTCAAACAATCAAAACACCGTTGGCGTAAGTTCTCGAACCTGAAAATGAAATCATCACTTACTTGTAGTATTTTTTGCTGAATCTGTCATACAATCGATGAGTAATATTCTCGGGTGATCCTTTTATGCATTTCAAGGTGCATAATCAAAGAAAAACCTTCGACAAACCTACCTTGGTATATAAATTTCCACTGATATAATTATTAATTAGTCTCTGGTGTGTCGTGATGTAACCATCCATTTAGCGAATATCTTTTTCATGACTTAATATCTCACTCACTTCCATATACATATACATATACATATAATTCCATGCATTTTATAAAAGATTTCAGACTTCAGACTTATTACGCTTCTTTTTTATATAAAATATGACCAGTTTTCTTTATAATTTTTATTAAATTCTATACAAAGATATTTTTACCATATAGAAGATTTTTACATTTCTACGCATAATAAATTCATTTTCTAAAACCGCGTCACAACAATTATTTGCAATGACAAAATATGTCACTGCCATAGTTGTATGTTTGACGACAATTGTGGCTGATTATGGGAAACTTGCCTGCTGGGCTTTCATTCCAAGAAGAAAAAATACGACAAAAAACACAAATGCTTCCAAATAATTTGCAATTAAGTTTATTTTTCTCACACGTTTTAGAAACAATTTAGTCAACTGTTTTGAAAATGCTATTGCAGTTTTTGCCATTTTTACTTTAATTACATATTTACATTCCTAAAAAAAAATACTACACCAACTACATAAGTACATACATACACAAGTATCAAACAAAAAATGTTTCGCTTTCCCAAGCGCAAAATAATATCAACAACAGCAATGGCAAATATGTTACAAAAGTTTTGCAACATTTTATGTTCAAATAACTCAAAGTCACACTTGAAATATAATTGAAACTTAAAACACTGCTATACAAAGCCATAGAAGAGGGAGAGTGTGAAGTATGGGGGCATAAACATAACAATAAAAACAACAACAACAAACACAAATAGCAACAACAACAAATAGTGAACAAATAAAATACATCACACTTTGAGTTGAGTTTTCAACATCATCCTCATCATCATCACTACCTACACACATGCTTGTTTTACACTTCACATACAATTTGTATGTCCTACACTTTCATGTGTGTGATGCTACACTTAGTGGAAGTTATGTTTAGTTTTGAAGGGTGGAATACAAAAAAAAAAAATACAATAAATATACGTAAACTAAACACTGTAAACAGTGCAATATGGTAGAACAAATGATAAAAAAAATATATATTTATTTATAATTTATTTATTTATATAGCTATATGCTCATTTGATTTTAACAATAAAAACCAGTTATTGATGATATGGGCAACACTGACATTTACACAGAAAAAAATAAAAATGAGTTTCAATTAAAATATTTGTGGAATCATTCAAAAATTTAATTGAAATTGGACCTGTAAACAAAGTGATAGTATCAATTAAAAAAAATTTGAGATTTAATTGAAAATAAAAGCATTTAGCATAATTTTTAAAAATGTCAATGCATTTTCGAGAAACGGAATGCTAAATCTAGCACTGATAGTGCTAAAATGGCAGCACTGCTACCAGCTGCTGTAGTTATTCGCGAATATAATGCTCGTAATACATATTTCAAAATCGTGACAGTGCTGGCTTAGAGCCTGAATTTTGGTGAGAACTAGTCTACATTTAATACGCCCATTTGCATTTGAGTAGTGCGAAAGCCTCTATAACCAAACTCCACAATATACGTATATGATAATAGGAAGCCTTGTGGACAGCTCTGGTCTTTAAGTTCATCTTAACAACTTTAGATAATATTATCTCCAGTATCCAGTTCATCTAATGTCCCCAACACTATTACTATACGATGCTCGTAAAATAATTCAGTATGACATATTGTCGAAAGCCCCTGACTAACGATAAACCCGCATAAACCTTTATGTTTAACGCTTAGAGCCTTCTCAATCCAATCAACAGTTTCTTATAATATCTGAAACATAATCTTTACACAATGCACGTGTTTTGAAGGCCTATGCATATTGATATATCCATAAGTTTAGACTCAAGAGCCTTCTCAATCTAGTTCCTTATAATAACCGGAACTTAATGCTGATTCAGTAGATCCTTATTACATATTGTATATAGATAAACCCATATATAATGAATAATAGTCATCATTAATTTTCGGGTTTCATAAATAAACTGAAAATAATGTATAGAAAGAAAGGTTTTCCTAATACACTTAATATAAAATTGGATGTCGAAAACTTTATTATGACCCGAAAGAACAATCTCTGATATTTACTTTTTAAACACAAATTTCCTTCAAATATTGAACACATCTATAGTGTAGGTGGTCTATTCGAAAAGTCCAACTTTAGACCACTTTATCTTACATTACTAACTAACATCTCGTCGAGTTTCCTAGCATTGCTATATATGTATATAGTTTCTATATCGTTTGCAGGAAATACTAGCTGAGACAGCTACCAACCTTTTTATAAAGACCACTAACGCTACAAGGAAGCGTTTTGTTTTGCAGTTTTTAATTAGAGAGTTCTTTCATTATATTGATATGAAATAAATATTTGTAGGACCTCTACACAGTCTACCTTTGACAAACTTTCAAAAACTCTCACATGTATTTTCAGTTAAAATTATTAGTTTGTTCTTTGTTTGTTCTTCTCTACCATCCAACATGAGAAAGTTATGAAAGTTCTTCGCAAAACAAGCTTAGGGATATGAAAAAAAAAACAATACAGTGTTTTTACAACTAAAGACTGGCAGAAAAAAACAAGCAAAGGAGAAAAATAAGAAAGAACCCTACGGCTTCGATTAAAAGTACACATGAGCACGTTTGAACACACATAAGAAAAAAATGAAGATGAAAAAAAAAACAAAATTAAAATAAGAACAATAAAACCAGAATGCTCAGTGATTTTTATCGGCCTTTAGGACATCAAAGTGGATGCTGTTCATCATGAAATACAATGTAACTGGGAACAAAAAATTGCAAAAGTTTTATTTCTGCTTTAATTTAAATGTAACTGAGGGAAGATTTTTTTCCCTATTCAATATGATGAATTTGAAAAATTGGTTGTGATTCCTTTTGTTGTTAGAGAGGCTTTATTATTTTTTTTTATGAAATCTTATACGGAACAACAGATCATGATGTGCTTCGTTTTTTATTGTGTTTTTAGTTTTTAACGCTTGAATTGTCACAAGTATTTGTTATTTTATTATAATATTTTGTGTTTCAGATTTCCTCAAGGGGTGTCACAGATTTTAAAAATTAATAAAAATGTGTGCTAATGCCAAGGAAATGATTAGTGTTAGAGTTTTTCAGTTATTTGTAAAAGAAGAGTATTTTTTATTTCTTTTAAACATTTTAAAATAAAACGAGAGAAAAACAAAGACTAAAAGAGTTACAATTGCAAAAGCTGAAAAAAGCTACCCTTCTGCTAAAACTAGACTACTTACAAGAGCTACAATTGCTGCTACAACTAGATTACTAAAAAGAACTAAAATTAGGCTTTTAAATGACCAGTGATTGCAGTGATGCAGTCAGAACTTCGGATGCAGTTAAAATTAGTTTAATTTAAAAAGCGTATGATTACTGCTTGCATCAGAACACCAAAAAACCTACGAATACTGCCAAAACTAGATTTCTAAGACACCTGTGATTGCTACTAAATGACAATAACTAAATAAATCAACTCAAAGTTAGTAACTATGGCCACATTAGCTTTTCCCTATTTTTCTATCAATAAAACTTAATAATAAATAACTTAATTTTCAATATAATGAAACAAGCTATTCCCAGCTTTATTGAATCAACCCATATGTATAAAAGTTATTAATAACTAACAATTTACTTATATTCTACTCTGTTAAACTTATACCTTAAGCACTAATTAATAAAAGTCTTTATCACAACATCATCAGCATTCTCATAACAAAAGCAAAATTGAGAAACCTCAGTTACAGAGTCCACCATGAAACTCTTAAAATATTACATTGGCATATGCCAACGTCACAGTGGTTGCTGTCCTTGTATGGCATTAACAGCAAAAAAAAGAATAAAGATAATTATAATCCTATCAAATGAAATTTTATCTTGTTGCTGTATTTAAAATTCTCATTAGAATTGCAAAACAGACAAATACGCCAACCAAGCAAAAAAGTAGAAAAATTAAATCTAAAATAAAAATTGATTACATATCAAAATCCTTGATGATATCAGCAATAACTTAAGGCATCATATTCCCAAACACGCACAACAATACACAACTACAGCAATGGCAACAGCGTTAACATTGAAGTTATAGTGATGCCAATTAATTGTGTAGAAATTGCTTGGTAGCGTGTTATTCAATGTGTTAATGTTTTATAGGAAATAAGATCTTTTTATTGCTTTTTGTCATTTTATCAAATTGACCACAGACTAATTTTATCTCAGTTCGTTCCACAGACCTTTGCATACTTTGATTTTGGCATCCTTTAGAAAACAAGTTTTTATGAAATACGATTTATGAATATAAACTAGGCTTTTATGAAAATTCCGAAATCACTGTCATTAAATTAAATTATTTAAGCGAACACTGTAAAAGACTTTCTTAGAGGAAAAATTAGATTGTAAATTCAATATCCATAAAAAGACCTTCAATTGTTACTTCTATAATTTCGCTTAACTCGTCCTACAAAATTATACATGCAAGTTGCAATGGATGTTCAAATTTCTGATCCCTCAAAATATGTAATATTTTGTCAAAATATTGTAAATATTAATTTAGACAGAGCAATGAATCGTTTGTCGACGGTAACTTATTCCCGCGAGATATTACTGAACAGTTCTGGTTCTATAAAAGAGCGATCTATTAGCCAAATAATCGGCTGACTCTTACCGAGCCTATAATCACCTCCTATGTTGTCATGACATCAAATATTTTCCAACTTTCCATGATCCCTTTATCTCAAATATAAGAAATATTTTCTCGTCGTTTTTCGATGATCCACTAACTTAATAACTGTAAACATGATATTCTCCAGTATACATGGACCGCTTTTCCTGTACAATGCTTGTCCTATTTAACGTATTGTCACGTTGTTAAAATTCTCAAGAATGTCAATAAACACACATGTTTAGCTCCTAGAGCATCCTCAATCAATATATATATCAATATATGATGAGTGACAGAATGGTGTCAATGGTATCAATCGAAAAAAATATTAGCCTAAAGTATTTGTATATTCAATAGTTTCTCCGTTGTTTTCTAGAAAAAACAAACTAATACAGATTAATTTGAAGGTCTTTGGCAATTGTTTAGATTTGAAACCAGTTTTGCCAAGTATCTGGTACACCATAGACCAGAAACCTAAATGTAAATGGCCCCGTTAAATATACGATTTGCTTCTGTTTAGCGTTTAATAAGACCATTTTTCAATTAGTAATTATTACACTTAAGTCTTTTAAACTTTAAGCACAATTTTAATAGGCATAATACAACGAAGACGCTTTCCGGACCCAACCCTTAGGAAAAACTCTAACATAGTCAGTTATTTCACCGAAAAGGTATAGATAATACCCACCGTCCGATCTCGGGTTTGAATATCCAGGGTCTGCTCTAAATAAAACAATAATAATTTTGATTTTAGGAAACATAGTCCTCTATCGGCGGTAATGGTTTTAAGAGCAACAAAAAGGTATCCTAATATAAGTGCAACGACTTATTGAAAGAAATCTAAAATGTTTTTAATAATATCGCTCCTTAAATACAAAAGTCACACATTTAAAAAAATATAAAAAATTATTATTTTGCATAAAATACTTCTTAAACGATGAAACTTTCATGTTTCGCTGAAACAGCCGTCATTTTATGATCGAAAACACCCGTAAACGCAAAACCGTTAGTTTTGTTTTGTAGTAAAAATCATAAAATAATTAAAATTATTTTTAAAAAATGACGCTCCTGCATAATTTACTTATTTTGACTTGTGGTGCTTTTGTATTTAAGGAGCGATATTATAATAATTTATTAAATCGTCCAATAGCAACAATGGAGTATAGGGTAATTTAAGTAAGTAAATTTTCCCGCTTAATTGTCAACACTGCTGTTGCATGAATGCGAATATGGTAGGAAATAAGTATTTCAAACTTCTATGGTATGAAAAAGTTATAAAGGCCGACAGAAAGACAGACAGAAACTCTTATAGTAAACATATTGAGCACAACAACGACAATAACATCATCCACAACAACAACAAAAAAAATGTAACTTATGTTGAACCATATTTAGGATCAAATTACTTGTGTGACTTAAATATGAAACACAATCCCGACAGACGCAATGACGCATTCATACGTACAAGAATAGCAACACAACACAACAACAACAGCGACAAGGCAACATTGTATAAAATGTCGATTGATGGACGGAGCGATGGACAGACATGGAAACGGATAAACTGTGATTGAGTAAAGAAGAAAGAGCTAAACAAAAATAATACATATAGTACATGCATGTACAAAAAGTATGGCCAGTTAGTCAGATGAATGGACAGACATAATAAAATCGTATGGTATGATTGGGCTGTAGGTATGGGCAGACAGACAGACGAACGAATGGACAAACCGGCAATTCTGTATGTTGTAAACTTGTTCATCATGAGATTTTGCGGTTTAGTTTATTTTGTTGGAGGCCGTTTCAGTTTCAGCAACATTTACAGTCATTGTGAATAACAACAGTAGTGGCAGGCAGCAACAGCCGCAGCAGCAACATGAGCAATTTGTGATGAATGTTATTTAATACACCAATATACAATTTATTTGTAGAAAAGCAAAAAAATTAACAAAAAAAATAATATAAAAATATCTAAACAAATGCATTAAAGAGAAAAAAATACACATAAAAAAATGTGTTGCCATAGCAACTGCTTCTGTATCAGTTACTCTTACGTTTTATTTTTCTTCTTTTCATCTCTTTATTTAGTCATTAAGATTAAGATGAACATTGTTGGTTGGCAGTTTCCTTCAAGAGAAATATAAACTTCATTTATATTTTTAACAAGGTCCATCCATCCATCAGACCATCTATACTCGTATGAGTTGTATGTGGCATTTGTATGGTCATGAATAAATACTATACTATCGAAATTAGTTTAGATTACATAGCAACATATTTGTAAAACGGTAGGAATCAACAATCAGCAACAGCAACAAATAGAAACTCGTATATTTTAAAAAATACAATGCATTCATATATTCCATTTGGACATTAAGCGGAATTCTGTGATTTTTACGAAAAATTATACGAAACCATTTCTAGTTAATTGCGGATATTTTTACAGGATGTTTATGGAAAAAGAGCTCAGCTATTTAATAGCAGTTGTCGAGGTATTTGATATTTTGTATGTTTAGTTGTCAAATATGTATTTAGTTTTTCATTTGTTTAACTATTTTTTGGCAGCCAAATTTGTAGCAAGTCAAAGAGATCTAAATTTAAAAAGAAAGAGTTTTTACCGTGATAAACAGTACAAATCACAATGAAAAAGAATTCTTTGAATGACTTTCAGCAAGTCGCCGACTTTACGAAACATTTGGAAATGTACAAAATATATTAAGGCTCGAATATAAGCAACGATGAAACTTCGAGTTACAGCTCGATAAAATCTAATTGAAAATATCAAAATATGTTGATCAGGTTAACTTTGCACAGCGGAGGAATGCAAGCAATTACAACAGCTAGAACGGAATTTGATATCAAGTACCACGGCAAATGTTAAGAGCAAAAAACTAACTAAGCATTCAACTGAACCTTGGACACCAGCTAGAAATTTATTGGAAAGCAAGTTTAAAAGCTCATGTGGATGGTGTAATTAAAAGAAAATCTAAAATTCCATGGAATTGAAACTGATAGTACAATTTGTCAGTCTTAAATTTACTTTTCCAATACGGCATATTCGAGTTATTAAAACGTATTCCTAGGAAATACTTAAACAAGTGATGATAGTTGGAAGCCAGTTTGAAATTAATGGAGCCTTATCTCTTTAATATTTGTTGATCAAACATCTAGATCAAAACCCTCAGATGACATTTAGTAAATTAGATCTGAAGAGATGGTTATACAACTTTGGAATACGCCTAAAAAGGAAACAGGCTAGATTCACACTAAGAAGTGTAAGTTGCTCACCTTGTAACACCCATGAATATTAATATACTATGACTATAGTCGCCGATTGTATAGAGTGATCCATTTCGAGGTTCTCTACTTAAAAAAAAAAAAAAAACACAGAAAATTCAAATTTAATGGGGAATGCTTATTATCACTTGAAAGAACATTCTTTGGCATTTATTTTTAAAGATTATATCTATCAAATGGTGGCCGTTGCTACGTCGCAGATGGTCTATCCGTTGAGTCCAATTTTCGATGACTCGTTCGTGCATTGCGACTGGCAACTGGCGAATTACACGCGTGATGATTTCCTCCAAGGCCTGAATCGAAGAGAGTTTGTCCGCATAAACATTCCCCACAGGAAAAAGTCTAACAGTGTCATATCACACGATCTTAATGCCAATCAACCGGCCCAAAACATGAAATTATGTGCTCACCGAAGTGTTCTCTCAATAAATCCATTGATTGATGCGATGTGTGGGAAGTGGTGCCGTCTTGCTGAAACCAAATGTCGCCGAGATCACGAGCTACAATTTAAGGCAAATAGTCGGTTATCATGGCACGATAACGGTCGTCATTGACAGTTACGTTCGCACCGGCATCATGTTTAAAGAAATATGGACGGCCGCTATATTTTTTACACATCGTACTGGACGTGGTATATTCGGTCGAATATTATCCAATAATGAATGCTGGGTCTCAAAATGGGTGATGATGTTGCGAATAGTACGCTCAGTAGGCCGATTATGCTGACCATAAGTTGAGCGAAGTGCACGAAACACATTCCTCACAGAACGTGAATTTTCGTAATAAAGTTGAACGATTTTTAAACGTTGTTCAGGCGTAAGTCTTTTCATTATGAAATGCCAAACAATATTAAACAAAAATAACATGACAGCATGACACGACTCACACGTGATCTGTCAAAAAAAGGCTATTGAAAAAAGTATCTATACTTGAATCACCCATTATATTAACCATCATATAGAAACCAAACGACTCAACATAAAACAGAAAACCTGGTTTACTCAGCGGCCAATCACAATTTAGACTATACCTAAGTATAAAAAATTGATTTGAAAATAACTACAAACGTCGTTATATGTTAGAGATGTTACAGATAATTAATGTACCTACAACTAAAAGGATCAACTACAAAGCAGATACTGAAAATGTAGCACTTTCAAATATTGTATAACTAGTTGTACGCTGCGCGCATTGCTACGCTACCAATTAAAATAAATTTGAAAGAAAGACATTACACAAATATTCAATTTATTTTAAATAATTTTATTGATTTTGTGATATTGCTCATTTTGATAAATTGCGAAATTGCAGTGTTTCATTTTAATTCGTCTTTTATTGAAGTGCTGTTGGATATACAATATTTTTTGTTTTTCCTTTCGGTGCGTAAACGAATAAATCAGAAGGTTTTCTGACGCATGAACAGGCCACATAAAGCTGCCCATGTGCAACGATTGTCCTTGCGCTTTGTTGATAGTAATTGCGAAAGCAAGTCTCACTGGGAACTGCAAAGGTTTGAATTCGAATGGCAAGAATTTGCAAAATTAGATAGATATTAATTTTGGTTTTTAGAAAGTGGTGAGCAAAAAAGTTCTTAAATTTTCATAATAATTTTGAGTTCAAAATGTATAATATTGTTTGAAAGCAATTAGCGTATGTATGTACCATGCGCGCGTTGCTACGCCAATTAAAATAAATTTTAAATAAAGACATTACACAAATATTCAATTCATTTTGAGTAATTTTATTGATTTTTCTCATCGGTCGAAAGAAGTATTCTTAGTCATGCCGGAGTTTAAGTTATATTCCGTCAAATTTTTAGTAAGATCGGTCCAGCGGTCCAGAAAAAAATGTTATTTAGGAAACTCACCAAAAGGGTACAAAGCTAACAAAAATAGCTGAAATAAATGGATGTTTTGGAAAGATGGCTTATAATGTCATTAAATATGTTAAATCAGATACAAATTTGCTTAAAAAAGGTAGGAAACAGCAAACACGAAAGATAATACTTCGTGAGGATATGGCAATAGTTAAAAGTAAAAGTATGTTAGATCCTTTTTAGTATTGAGAACAATAATGACTGAAATATATTGGGTTAAATGTTTCCAGTAGACTTGTACGAAGACGCCTCAATAAAAATCAGCTTTATGGTCGTGTAAGTAGAAAAAGAACCACGTCTGTTAAAAAAAAATATAAAGGCAAGAATATTAAATTGTGGAAAAGAGTGCTTTTCACAGATGAAACCAAAATTAATCTGATTGGTTCTGAAGGGTGCTGGACATTTTTTTCAGCAAAAGTTTTTCATACATCATCCACAAGTGTGTTAGTTTGTCGATAGTATTTTGAATAACTAAATACATTTTAATGATACATGATAAATATATATTTATTTAATAATGAGTTCAACTTGTTTATTATAGCTTCCTAAATAGCTTTGGTATATTAAACGCTTAAAGAAAACGTCTGTATTAGAAATAAGTTCCATGTGCAGTGACTTTTTTATCTCCATCATTAGAGGTTCAGGACACTTAAAAATCTAATTATCGAGCTAAAAAAATGTCATTCATTCATTCGATAGACTAGGCGATAGTGTGCCGGACTATCAGTTAGACGGTTGCGGGTTCGATTCCCGCCAAAGACTGGGTGTTTTCTGCAGATAAGCCAAAAAGCTTCGCAGTTTGTGTTTGTTAATAAAATTAAAAAAAATAATCAAAAATATCTATATTAGCCAACACTACGCTGTAGATGCTCTTTAAAATATTGCTAATGGTATGTCGAGAATTATGCGAGTAATTTTGACTTCCAAGTTTTGAAAGTCGCTGTAGACTGAATGTGATATATTCGGTCGCGTATCGTCCATTGTAACTCAACTTTGCGAATGGTATTGGCAATAGTTGGTTCGAATGGTAAATGACGCAAATCTTATGTATGTTACTCAAAGTAACAGTACACATTAGTAATGCTGATTTTCGTAATACAACTGAATAAATAAAACAGCCAATTAGCTCAATGTCAACTCTTGGAGTACATAAAGTTCGTACATAGATGTAGCACAGTTCGAAAAGTCCCACGAACTTACTTAATAAGATTAAATGTATGGTCTTCATTAAAGCCTGGCTATTTGAAATAACAAAATATGGTGTTGGAAAATTAATATAGCGGAAATTACAAGATTAATTTCTAAACAGTAAATACGTTTGCCAACAAAGTATAGTTTTCGATTTTGAACACTCCTTCAATAATTAAGTAGTTTTACTTTCCAATAAATATACCCTTTAAAAGTACATGGTTGTTTATTTTTTTTTTGGTAGGCTCATTATACTTTATATTAAATTTAGTAACGCTTACAAACTCCTAAAATTAAAACTTTATGCCAGATCTATATTTGTCTGATTGCCGTTTAAAGTATCAGTTGCCATTTTAGGTGGCCACTAATCATACGTTTGCAATGCCATTGGAAAATTAAAAAAAAATAAAATCTGAAAATCATGAATTATTTAGTTAAAACCAAATAAAATTGAGGAACAAGTTAGTAATGCTTAATTCGAAATGGCTAAGGGTGGCCAGCAGTATTTTCATTACAATCAATCTGATGCTTAGATTTACCCGGCATTTACACATGCTAGTGCAAGTTCGACAAACTCAATACACTGACATTTTTTTACCAATACCAATACACTCACACTCACTCACATTTTCACTTGCAGAGCTACTCGAGTTTTTCGAATAAGTTTTCGTATATAATACATACACAGCACTCGCATGCAAGTACTGGCATGTGTAAAGGCAGGGTTATTACGATAAATTAATTGTTGTACGATACATGAAGCATTAGTAGATTTTGTTTAAATATTTTATCTACACTAAGATTTCGATTAAATTTTTTTTACATATTTCCATTTTCCTGCCTATGGCAACTCTTGCAACATATTCTTTCCTTTTTATTAACACTCACACTTTGGCGCACAATAATAACAGACAGACAGTCCGTCTGCTGCAGTATTTCAGTTTGCCTGTCTATTGATCGTTCATATTCGTTTGGGCGTGCATACAGGAACGTGAGATTTGTAGATTTCTTCAGTTTCGCTTCTTCAAAGTAATCACAGCTTTACATTGTTGCCTCCATAGAAAATCAGCAGCATAAACAACAACATCAGCCATTCACCAACTACTACTAAAAGAGCTTCAATGTTTTGAATGGGTATATTCAGTTTCATAGACTTGTATACGTATAATATAGGTACATATATTTACAAGAGTATATTCATTTGAAGTATTACGAGTATTATTATTAAATTCAACACAAAATACCATAATTGTTCATGGGTTAGAGTTTTCAATTTGTAAGTATGTACCGTGTAAAGGCATTTAGGTGTAGAATTTATTTTTGGGGTCTTAATTGCAGGAATTTTTAATAAACTATATAATAATTTATAAGCGACCTGGATCTCATAAATTCATATTCCAACACAAAAATCTTGCCTTAGGAACCGGAGGCTCATCACAACAATTTCGAATTAATTAACATATCTAATTTTCTGAGGACAATTGAAATCTAATGATCAAATATGTGTTGTTATATTTTTAATGAATAATAAAGTAAAATTTATTAGATAAACACTACACAGAAAAAAATAAAAATGAGTTTCAATTAAAATATTTGTGGAATCAATTAAAAATTTAATTGAAATCGGAACTGTAAACAAAATGATAGTATCAATTAAAAAAAAATTTGAGATTTAATTGAAAATATCAGAAAAATCAGAAAAAGTAATTGTATCAATTAAAATTTTAATTGAAAATTATTTTAAAATTTTTCTGTGTATGTTGTCATGTACCAATATAGACAAGAAGTAACAGACACTGCGTGACCCATGTACTTTTAAAGAAGTATGGTTCAATACGCACTAAATACTCAAATACTGCGAATGAATTTGGTTTTCGACAATCAGAAGCGAATAAGCCATCAAAGTCAATATGTACTTCATTATGCTAAGGATGATATTGCTCGAACTGTGATTGCCAAACTTTCATTATTTTTAAAATATTGTTCAACAATAGAAACGCTTTGTTTTGTTTTATGGTTGGCAAAACATTACAGCTGCAACTTGAAATCTTGTGTACATTTTAGGATGCCCTTTATGTTTTATAGTACCAATGAAGCTATTAGAGCACCAACGACCTTTTAGTAGTACATGACGAGATTATCACTGATCTATATATATCTGCTAAGATCATTACATACAATCCTTACGTGCCATCCTCCAGTACCCATGTTCTGTAACTTTAATGAACACTTCTCGCGTCGACAAAATGTGAAACAAATTATTCCATCGTTTCTCGAAAAGTGAGAAAAAAATGTGTCTGTAACTCATATCGATAACTATCAAAAGGGATTACGTCGTTACGCTAATATACAACTCGAAACCTATGTAAAATTTCAGTGTTTGAAATCGCTAATCACAAATATCATTGACGGCGAACAAAACTTACTAGAATTGAAAATTTTTCAACGACTTCGGCAATAATATAAAATAATGTATAGTACGACTTTAATGTTTCTTGTTTTCAAAATAATTTTCATTAAAATAAAAATAGTTTTGTGGTGTAAAAAGAAAACTTTGTTTTGCTAAAACAAAATTGTTAAAGTGGTACATTAAGTATAATGTATAGTCAAGTCACTAAGGGAATTTAACGAGTTTTTGAGCATTTCCTATTGCTCTTTAGAGTGTTCTCTTTGCCGCTTAGATTTTCGCATATATTTCTAAAATATTAAAAACAATTTAATTTACCAATAAAAAATTACTTGAGAACAAGCTACTTAGTCCAGTTCCACTTTTGCTGCTCAACTTTTGAGTTTGTTGGTGATTTTAAAAATTATATCTCGCACCTAATATTCTTAAGTGACAGCGATTACTCGCAAAAATGTTACAGACACAGTTTTGTAAGAAAAAAACAGCTGTTTGTTTCAATTTATAACATTTCTGTTTCATTCCACACATTTTAATCGAAAAGTTTCTCGACGCTGCGTTTTTATTTTTGAGTATATTTGACAGTCCAAAGAGAGAACCTTTCTCACAAAAAATTTACAGAAACACTTTTTCTGCAAACTGGCGAGTAATATTCTTAAGTGACAGCGATGACTCGCAAAAATGTTACAGCACAGTTTTGTAAGAAAAAACAGCTGTTTGTTTCATTTTATAACATTTTTGTTTCATTCCACACATTTTAATCGAAAAATTTCTCCACGCGGAAGTTACAGAACATGGGTACAGATCTCTTCATTGTATATGTAATTTGATTTTTTTTACGCTGATCAAGAGTGACTTTTTTCATCCTCTCATCCTATATTTACCCGAATACATATGTATGTCATCTGGGGTGCAATCAATTACCAGACAGCACCATACTATTTAATTATCGATCCGTTCACAAAGAAATTAAGCTCTTACCCTACACTCGAATCTTTGGATACCTGACTGGCAGGTTTGGTACTTGCGTATATCAGATAGAGATCAGGGAGTGGATAAAGCCTGGTGGACTGAGAATAAATGCTGTGGTCATAATATATTTGAATAACTTGTAATTATGTTAAGATAAATGCTCCTAATGATTTTCATACAACAAAAAATGTTGGTGGCATCTTGCTTTGTCTTGTTTTGGAAACTGTTGGTACCAAACAGTATAAGTTCTGCGTTACGTATGATTAGATCAAGAAATATCTTGGATCTTAAAGAGGCTTATTCACCAGATTTTAATCAAGTTTTTTAAGGATATGGACCAGTTTGAGTTCTTACAGTTTATATTAAAGAAAACTATTACTTTAAAATAGAGTTTGTTATAGAAGGAAATACCTGCAACATATATTGTTAAGAATTGTCTGCATTTATTCACATTTAGCCCAGTTAAGCGTCCTTTTATCATATAATGTTTGTCCATTATCTTGAAATAAATTATAAAAAATCAAATCCAAAAAATCAATTGTTTATTGTTAGGCCGATGACTTTATTTCAATAAGATTAATTCAATTGAAAATATTTATTTCCCAGTATTCTGCCAACGAAAACCCCTACAGCTTACGAGTATATCTTGAGTTCCAACATACGACTAACACAAATTGCAAATAAATAAATATAGTATTTATTTATGTACGAGTATTTCATATTCATATGCATATGATAATGGCAGTAATTGTCATTAATATTGCATTTGTATCATGAATAAATATGTTTGTATTTGTTAAGTAATTTCACTTTGAATAACTTTCATTAAGGCGTGATAATTCTCAATGCATAAATTGTGTATCGGATATTTACATACGTGTAGTAGATACATCTATAAAATACAGTAGTGTTTTTTTGAATAACTTTGTAATGTTTAATGTATGTTTTTGATATTTGAGCATGAATATTAATAAATTCATTGCATGTATGTATTATATTTGTACATAGTCTTTGTATTATCTATATATAAATATATTTATTTATGAATGAATAAATATAAACTACATACATATACTATAAATTTATATTCATGTCAAGGGTTTAAAAACATCAGCATACATCCTGTGGATATGTTAACAGCGGCAGTTTAATAATATGTATGTGTATCTTTACACCCTTTGTTTGGAGGCCGAACAAATTCTTGGAAAGTAAAATAAATAAAATCAGCTTCTACATTATTTGTACATTTCGCAAGCGTTTTTACAAAAATTTCTGTTTACATGGAAGTTACTTGATATGTAATTTTACAATTACAAAATTTCTTACAAAATTTTATATATTTTGAATGAGTTTGATTTGAATGTTAAAAATTCAAGTTATAACCCTAAGGAAATGTTAAGAGGAAATCAACATATATGACAAGTAATTTAACTGTTTAATAATTTAGAAGCAGATCAGTCACTGATTTCATTTATTTACCTCATGCTTAAACCCAATTTACCCAACGTATTTTACGGACTTTGCAGGTTTATTCAAAGTTTTTATTATTTTTAAAGGTGGATAAAGTGTCGGTTATAGATAGGTCTGTGGTGAAGGTTTTGGGGTATTTTAGCTTAATGTTTTTACGATAAGGAAAATATAAAAAATATGAAATTCGTGAAAACCTTTCAGCACTTCTGTCACTAATATCGGGCATAATCGCTGATCCATCCGATCCATTCTAGTTAGCCAGTGTTTTTTTTTAGGCATTTTGTTCACTCGAGTAGAGACTAATAGGGTAATGAGCAGTCTGAGTAAGAAGCTAAAGCGGGATCTATTTTAAATATTTTAGATCTACTTACAGACCCTATAGAGACATAAAATAGAGATATAAAAAACGAACGTTATAATGGTTCAGTAGAAATCGATAAGGGATTTTAATATTGATGATAATGTTATCAGATCAATGGATGATCGGTGAACATGCTAAGAGAATTTAACTTTCTTTCAACAATCAACTTTTAACAGTCAACTTAATTGGCTTTCATCGCCTCTACTATGCCATATGCCAGAAATATTGCTGAAAACATTCCGGCACTTCTGTCACTCAAATCGTGCATAATTGATTTATATTCTATCCTAGTTAGCCAGTGTAAATATTAGCTGTTCGAATTAGGTCTCTTCGGGAATTATCCTAGTTTTGATAAAATACAGATTAATATGGTAATGAAAAGTCTGGGGAAGAAGTCGAAAATGCTTCTATTTAAATATTTCAGATGCGGTTTCTTTCAATTGGAATACATATTTTGTGTAGAAATCGGAAAGACATTTCAAGCTTGATGATAGTATTAATAGATTACTGTATGATCGGAAAATATGCAAGCAGATTTTGAATTTCATTCAACAGTTATTGTCACATCTTACGTGACAGTGAAATCGACTAAATTGTTTTTGATAGTATCTATGTCAAAGGCTGTAAACATTTCAATAATCAGCCTAAGCTGTATCTAGTTAAATATTTCGATTGTAGTAGCTGTCAATTAAAACAGAAATCTGTAATACTAATTACGCACTAAACCATTATTGAGTAGAAATCGGAAAGAAATTTCAATGTTGATGGCAGTGTAAACATACAAGCAGACTTTGACTTCCGTACATCAATTATTGTAGCATCTTCCGCGGCAGTGGAATAAACTAAATAGGCTTTAATCGTCTGTTTCACCGAATGTCCAACTATTCGTTCGATATTCCAGGTATTATTTATTTCAGTTTATTTAGCCAAATTATCGGAAGCTAGACTGAATTTTACTCTGTTGCCTCAATGAATCCAGATAAAACCGCGAAAGAATTTAGTTTCTTTACATAGCTGCTTTCAATTCACTTTGGAAATATTCAAATACTAACATTTATTGTAGCATCTTCCAGGAGCGTGGAATAAAATAAATAATCACCCCTATCGTGAATAAAATTAGTTTCCTTTTCACACGTTTCCTATTAAAATTCAATGTAAAAAAAAAGTAAAAGGGAACAGTTTCCTTTTCACACGTTTCCTATTAAAATTCAATGTAAAAAAAAAGTAAAAGGGAACAAATTTCATGTGGAATTTTTATTCACGATAGCGGTGAATATTTCATCGTCTCTATGAATGTCCAAATCTTCATTCAATTGGATTCGGCTAAATCAACCGGATAATTTTTGCTCAATGTAAAGTCCATCTATAGGGTAGCATTGTAACCCACTTCGTCTATTTGAAAACTCTTACACACATTAACTGTTTTTATATAAGATTTTTATATTCTTTTAATATTCCGACCTTGTCCTTACACTTTTGATGAGCATATTTAAACACATTTCGTTTTATATGAATACAAAGAACATACTTTACTGATAATAAAACTTTATTATAATTTTATTTGTTTCCCTCTTCTGGTCTTTTGCTTCTCTTTCACACATTGATTGACAATTTGCTTCTGTTCAAACAAGAACTCAATTTAAAACATCATCTTCCCACATGATGCCATATTCATGCAGCCAATAAAATGTATTTTTTTTTAACAACAACTCATACATGTTTAAATAACAAAATAAAAACAATAAAGAAATATTATATTTTTTAAGAACAATTTGTATATACTTACATACATATGTAAATTTATATATTGTATTCATATGCTGTTTGCATATGGCTGTATAAATGTTGCCATTATACATATTTTTCATATTTTTATGATAAATCGATTAATGTCATTTACTCTCATGTAGTCAGTTGTATTAATTTTACTATATTCATATATTTTTATTTATTTTTTACGTACATTAATATTTCTTTATGATTTTTATGGGTATATGTATGTATATGTAGTATTAATCTTGACAAAATTTATAGCTTTACCGGAAGGCTACGGGTTTAATTTGTTAAATGTAAGCCATACACTTAAAGGTTTGGTGTTATTTTTTCCTGGGATAGTCTTTCTAGTTATTAAAAGTTATGAAAGAAATAGCATATTAGTGGTTTTTCTACACTATGGATGATTTTTATAGAGTAATAAAACTGACAAAACAAACGATTAATTTTAAGTTTAAAAAAACACAAATGTTTGTTAAACATTTGTATGGACTGACTTCGATATACTTGAGAAACACATAAACTGAATAAAGCTCAAGTAAAGTAAGTTTTCTGGCATTAGTGTTGGAAATTACAACCACAAAACTGTCTGGATCTTGGGTTAAAGATGTCTTCTACAGTCTGGTAGACAGCACTATGACATCGGCCCACCATGATGATATTGTAATTCTGACATATGATTTCAATGCTCTACAAATACCAAGCCCGAAAATTTAATGAGCAGACACGGTTTAGGTTCCATGAACTATATATTGAGATGTGCGCAATTGGTGCATAATGTTCCTACACAAGATCGTAAGGTCACATTACTGTTCCTGATTTGTGTGAAATAAAATCAAACAACCCATTTTACTGGCTGTTGATTTTAAACGACAGGTAGACATCAGTCTGGTTAACCGCAAGCAATTTCGATGTTACTATACTATCGCTTAATCACAAAATTTAAAAATAAATCTAGCGTTTCAATTCGGCCAGTGAAGAATAGAAATGGTGAATTTGTTACCTCGAAATCCAAACACATTGAGATATGGGCAAATAACTTTAAGCAACTACTTGAAATACTAACCTAGACCTCCAGGAATCTTTTTAATTGTACCTTCTCACAATTAAACTAACCAATAGCCAATCAGCAATTGAAATCAGGTCTCTAAAAAAAACTACAAAGCACCAATGAGGCGATAACAATGAGCCAGCAATGCTGAAAACAAGACCCATGAATAAAAGGTAAATTGTCAGACTCACTAGAGAAGTAATTACACTTTTGAGTAAGAAGAATATCTCACATAATAAAACTCTCATTATCACAAGACTACACGCATCCGCCTCTGAGCTAAAACTTCGCCCTATGTAAGCAGGCTTTCGATCAAGGCATTTCCATATTGATCAAGTAAACACCCTGATTGTCATTTGACATTTATAGAGCGAACTACATCCACTGGAGAACGCACAAATAGTGTGCTCGACTTATAGAGATTTCCAGAAGAACAAGCTCAACAATAGCACCAAGGTCAAAACTGAAGAAAGGCAGAAAGTGGAAGTGAAGAATGCTACTCAAAACTCCAGCATTTAATGGAGCCCTATAGGCGACTAGAACAGACTATGCTGAAAAAATCTGCCTCCTGGCATACACGTTTAAATATACTTGTATGTATGTCTCATAAACTACGACTCTTATACAAAGCGACAATAAGAATAGATAGAAGTTAAACTTGGAGAAAACTAAGTCCTGTTTGTGAACATTGAGATGGTGGAACGATATGGTTCATGAATATGTTGAAGATGTCAGGAAAACAAAAAGTCCTTTTAGGCAAACGCATAGAAAAATATCGTTCGTCTGAAGGGCTATACTGTTCCCAGTCTCAACCCTTTACAAATACAACACATGTATTTATGGGTAATTTAAATCGGAATAATTTCAGAAAACTTTCATATTCTGAGGAATGGAATGATTGTGCTACAGTTTTTTGAAACCATTTAAAAGTATTTTCTATAATTTATATTGCTCCTTTTGTTTCTTTTGTTTCTGATCAATGTTTTTATTTCATATTATTATTGCGGTTCTTGTTTTTCGTCACGGGCTATTTGATCAATAATTCTTCCTTTTCCTTCTAACAAATGTAAATAAAAAACATTTATGGTTTTTTATATATTTGTTTTACCTAACGTTTCGTTCGTTTTTTTCGAACTTCATCAGGGGTACTTTTATTTCCGTAATAATGAATTAAGGTTTACATTTGTATTGCACTTAAATAATTGAAAAGTGCATTATTGATCAAATAGCCCTTGAGGAAAAACAAAAACCTCAATAATAATATAAAAAGTATTTTCACTCTGTCTGATCATCTTGTTACTTGCATCACTTTCAGTCCAGTCTTGCCCTATTTGATTAAAATTATAATTCCAAATATTACCTTATTCATTTGTTAAACAGTATATTTAAATAGTTCTTCTGTGAACCAAACAAATATACATTTTAAAAAAAGGCGTGTTTTTTAAAGCATTATTTTTTTTTAATTATCTAAAGGTTTTTAAATACAATATCATAAACAACATATGCATTTTAAATTAAAAACTAAATACATTTGCTAAATATTATACATTGCGGCGTCCGTTCGATTTAGACAATTTAAAATAACTCTAAAATTAATTAAAATTGTTTAATGGAAACGAAAAAAAATCTCATTTCAACAATATAATATTGTATGTATCAAAACAACTTTACCCTTTTATAACATTTAAGCAAAAAATATTTATTTCCTGATACCCACGGGGCAAACTTAATTGAGGAAATTTCGATTTATATTGTGTTTTTTTATGTGTGGTGGATAGTTTTTGAGCCTTATGCCAATGCGTACATAATGTAATATTTTGTTTAGTCAAAAAGGAAGAGCTGGGTGGATCATTGGGTAAGGAGGGCCATTGTAGTATTAAATTAATTTCTATTCAAAATGTTCTAAATCAAGTCATAGTAAAGTAAATAAAGTAAGTGAAGTAAAAAAGTAATACAGTAAGTAAAGTAAGTAAAGATAGTAAACAAAGTAAAGTAAGTAAAGTAAGTAAAGTAAGTAAAGTAAGTAAAGTAAGTAAAGTAAGCAAAGTAAGTAAAGTAAGTAAAGTAAGTAAAGTAAGTAAAGTAAGTAAAGTAAGTAAAGTAAGTAAAGTAAGTAAAGTAAGTAAAGTAAGTAAAGTAAGTAAAGTAAGTAAAGTAAGCAAATTAAGTAAAGTAAGTAAAGTAAGTAAAGTAAGTAAAGTAAGTAAAGTAAGTAAAGTAAGTAAAGTAAGTAAAGTAAGTAAAGTAAGTAAAGTAAGTAAAGTAAGTAAAGTAAGTAAAGTAAGTAAAGTAAGTAAAGTAAGTAAATTAAGTAAAGTAAGTAAAGTAAGTAAAGTAAGTAAAGTAAGTAAAGTAAGTAAAGTAAGTAAAGTAAGTAAAGTAAGTAAAGTAAGTAAAGTAAGTAAAGTAAGTAAAGTAAGTAAAGTAAGTAAAGTAAGTAAAGTAAGTAAAGTAAGTAAAGTAAGTAAAGTAAGTAAAGTAAGTAAAGTAAGTAAAGTAAGTAAAGTAAGTAAAGTAAGTAAAGTAAGTAAAGTAAGTAAAGTAAGTAAAGTAAGTAAAGTAAGTAAAGTAAGTAAAGTAAGTAAAGTAAGTAAAGTAAGTAAAGTAAGTAAAGTAAGTAAAGTAAGTAAAGTAAGTAAAGTAAGTAAAGTAAGTAAAGTAAGTAAAGTAAGTAAAGTAAGTAAAGTAAGTAAAGTAAGTAAAGTAAGTAAAGTAAGTAAAGTAAGTAAAGTAAGTAAAGTAAGTAAAGTAAGTAAAGTAAGTAAAGTAAGTAAAGTAAGTAAAGTAAGTAAAGTAAGTATATTAGGTGAAATAAGTATTATTAAAGTTTGAGAATCTTATTTTTATCGCTTTTTAATTTTTATTAATTTACAAACAATTCTAATTGGTCACAAAAAATCCGTTAGCATAAGCGATTTGAAAGATACATACATATGTAGCGAAAAAAAAAACGATTTTTGAACCACAAATCGATACTCATTTATTAATATTTAAGAATATTGTAACTTGGTGGATTCGTGAATCTATTGCGTCAACAACGCTCCTCTCTGGTATATTCCAAGTATTGAGTGCAAGAACTGATGAGAAGCGTTACAGGGCCAAACAGGTATTACCATCCACAAATGTCCTTATATCGGGACGGTAAGCAGTAGGAGATCTACTGGCTGAATCTAGATATTATAGAGCTCCAACTCCTTATCCCCCAATCTAATCAAAATACACAACATCGAGCTTCTCGTGCAGTATTTTCGGTAACGATGTTGTGTTTACGCATGAATCGTGTTAATTCTGAAATATTTCCTTGAGGCCATTGGACTGAAACCGTTGGTGTGAGCGGCGATGGTTGTTGTTGCTGCTGTTTGTTGTTGTGATTGCAGCTGGGAAGATGTTGTAAGACGATGATGCTGGCGGCTACGTAGCTGAGGTGACACCAGTTGTCGACCAGTATAATGTGGATACGCAAGGCTTCGAAATTAAAAATTGTGTGATTGTTATTGCTGGATTGACAGCTCGTAACCGAAGAACGAGTTCATTCCGGTATGTAGAACTGGTTGTCGTGAGAGTGTTTTTTGCTGGCATGTGCTTGGAATTGGTTAGCAACACTTAAATGAAAATTGTAGACTCATTAACAAGTGTTACTAAAACCAGCTCCTGATCATCAAATTACACTTTCTTCGCATGTACTTGTCTTTGAAGTCGAATCAAAGTATTTTGCTCAGAATATATATCTGATTTTTAGATGGTTACGGATTTATATTATTTTGTTGAAATTAAAAACAACTTCAAAAGAAACATTAAATAAGCATTTGATATAAGATCTGAAGTGATGGATTGGTTAATAGCTATGAAGTACCTCAATTTCTATCGTAGTCCCGGATAAATGTGCTAATGTGATTCTTCAGGCAATCAACTCACACTTCCTTTACTTGCCCAGCAGTTTGACCTGCCCTGCCTTATAAAATACTGGTACAAACAAAGTTATTGTCTATTCACCAGAGAATTTTCTTTAAGCTTTTTTGTCTTCATAATTTTTTACTGTTTCTTCTGCTGTAGCATTTCAATATATTGATGATACATCACAAATACGAGTAAAATATAATTTAGTTTTTTTTCAACTTTTTTTTTGCTTTATGATCTTGATGACCCATCACGACTCCTTTTTTGTGCTGCATCTCTTCTGCTGCTGAAGATTCATTCACTTGAAAAAGAAATGAAACAAGAAACTCTATAGGGTATGTATTTTTTTCCATTTAAGTTTTTACTTAACAAGTCGGTATTTTCTTTTTTGTTGTTTCTTTCCTTTTTTTTGCATTATATTGTATCGTCCTCAAGAGGGCAGTTTTCTTCTGTTTTGAGTTTCTGTTTTCGTTATTTTTTTTTTTTTGCTGTTGGTTGTGTCTTCGTTTGTGGTTTTTAAATTATTTATAGAATAGTTTGGCTTCTTTCCTAACTATTTATTGCAATTTCATGTTTATCTTTAAGTTTAATGTTTGAGGGTTTTTATGTTGTTTTTTCTGCATTCTTATTTTACTCTGACTGCCCTACAAAATTAGGTGTGGTTTGAAGTGTGGTAAGTGCGAGATGGTGTTTGTAACAAGCAGGATGTGTGAGAAATTAAATTAAAGAGCTTTTAAAGAATTTTAAGAAACTTAGAAAAAGGTTAACAGAAAAAGAAATTGACAGGAATAAGTTATTTAATGTGCTTACAAAGAGGAGGCAAATTTGTCAATGTTTTTGATAGAAGGAATAGCAGAACTAATTTCTTATGAAAAGGATGAGGCCTAACGGGCACAAGTTATTCGACATAATTATTATGATGATGCAGGTGATTTGTAAGTATTTTTAATCCAAGCAATAGGAAGAACTTCTAAAGAAGCGACAATTCCAACAACAATTGAATCATTGCTTCGTAATGACTAGAGCGAAGAAAACTTGCCGGTTTCCGGAACTAAAGATTATCAACTCAGCAAGTTTGATACCTAGGAAACAACTTTCGACAATAGCAAACCTTTTACAAATCAACTCCAAAAAAGCGAAAAAAAGTAGAAAGAATTTTAGGGATATTTTTGTAGAGTCCTGTTCTTAAACTCGAATATGTATTCTGAATATAATTAAGAGTTGTTTCGTTTTAGTTCCAACTTAAGTAAGTCTTGTTTATTTACAAATTTACTTTATTCCAACAGAGTTGTGTAAAGTACAGTCCTCAAATTTCGTTTAAACGCATTTTTTCTCACATTTCTACTACGCCTTAGAATAGTTGCCGCCACAAAAAAAAAACAAAAACTTCAATATATCTTTAATGATAATTTTGCTATTGGCAATAACAATTATTACCACAACTGTCTTCGTAGGGAGTGTTGTGCAGTTTGTACGATAGTGTAATTCCAGCAATTCTCTTCTAGTTCTTTTTCATAATTTCATTTCCAGCAGATGGTTTTATTTTATTGATGATTCGACCACAAACGAATTATTATCATCATCATTATGATGATTATTCATTGTGAAGAAAGAATTAAATTATATAGGAAAAAAACCATAACTAAACATATTGTTTAAAAAGTAGTTTTTTTTAGTTTAAAAACCTTCTCACAATTAAATTATTACTAAAAGCAGATTTGTGCACAAAAAGGGAAAATATGCAATTTTCTCATAATTACTGGTTTAATGGTTTTGTGTGCAACAAATTATATTCAACATGAAATGTGAAATTGACTACAGATATTTAAATGCAACATAAACAACTATTAAATATTAGACTTTTAGAAAGTCTTGTATATGCAGTAGATATTATTAAGTATTTTTTAACAAAAAACCTTAACAAATTTAGCTGGATCTTCTAGTCTAAGATGTAATTGTAATTTACATATTTAACATACTCTTTCTTTTACTTTTTGTTAATAAAAATAGTTATCAAACTAATTATCAAGATTAATTTCAATAATAACCATGTTTACCATTCCAGGTCATTATCTATTACCAAAATTAAAATTCCGTTTAACTATTTTCAGCTGAACTTGAAGTGCATTTTTTCAGTGCAAAATAATACAAAAATATGTAGAAATTCTACAACGAGTTGTTGATTCTAAAATTGTTACTCGATTTTATATGAGAAAGAATCAGATATTTTTTTAAATCTGGTCTTTGATTTCTAAGAAGAAACTGTTATACAGACAAATTTATATCAAAAAAACGGTTATACACAATTTTTCCACAGAAAAAACTATTATAAAAACAATTGTCTATAGAAAATATTTCGTCCGAAAAATGTGTATTAAAAATAACTAATACATATACAAAAAGCTTTTTTTAGAAAAATTATATACTTATGCAATGATGTATGCAATTTTGCCTATATATACAAATATTGTCTATATAAAGACTTTTGTACATATAATTGTTATACACATAGTTTTACATACAACTTTCTATAGACAAAACTTTTGTTAGATTGAAAACCGAATACATAATTTATCTCATCTCATTGGGGATTTTTAAAATGTTTGGGGGAGTGAATTTTTCGTTTGAATATCTATGAAGAATTTTTCTGCAGAAAATATGGGTATATTTATCTTCAAATTAACAAAAGTTGCTTGTCCACTAGTCTACTTACAATTCGGGTTAGAAGAGAAAGGCAGATTGCTTCATATGAAAGTTCTAAAAAAGTTGACGCAGAAATTGGCAATAGATGTCATACCATGTCTGCAGTCTAAAATTCGTAATAGAGATGTTCTTAAGATAAAGGTTTTGTAATCGATGAAAATATGAGTAATCTCAAATTCTTCTACTTTTCTACTTTCTACAGTTCTAATCTTGTAATCTCCAGTCAGACAATCATTGCACTTAAATAAAAAATAATCGGTTCCATAGTTAAGACTCTAGTACTTCATAAGTACAGCAAAACAATCTTCAATTCAAAAGATTTCCAAATATCTCCAGTAAAACTATTGAAGTCTTCATTAGTGTTCGAAATTGTTTAAAATGAAATGTTTTACTTGATCAACGTTGAGTATAATGCTCAATCTTATCATCATTAAAATCAGAGAGCAACATATTTTAATATAATAATTAATCGTAAACGATTATCACAAACATATGCCTTATAATTACAACAATATACATTAATCCCAGCAGGCAAGAGTTTGAGTTTCATGGAAACAAATTTAATGATTCAAAAACCACTAAAAATTATGTTATAAAACGTACAAGCAAAGATTTTATTAAAAGAAACCAGAAACTAACAAACAAAATACTACGTTCAATAACGCCAAATCCAGATCTTTGAGACAATGACTGCGCCAAGTGTAAGTGCCTCAAGTAGAATACGTGTGGACACTGATTTTCAAACCTATCGTGCAATTAAATATCAAAATCAAAAAAAGGAATGGTATAAAACAGATTCGAATTCTTTGCGGCAAAGTGTTAACAAAATTATGCACAACAATTCATTTGTCCCCTATTTAACTACGACTGGGGATATACATACGAGAAACGAGATCAGACCTCGTATAAGAGGAAATTAATTTAAGTTTCTCCTTTTAGTTTTTTTTTTTTGAAATCTTAACAAATGAATATCAATTTGAGCTTCAAAAGTATTCAATCGCTCTGTTTGTTACATAATTATTAAAACATTGAGGAAATTAGATTTTATGTGAACAATGCATTATTTAGTTAAGATAAATTAAAAAAATGCACTCCTTTTAAATTGAGTTTAATAGAAGCAATAGCCAATAATCAATATTTTACACTCATTGTGGAAAAATTTGTCAAGTATATGCCAATTTTATGAAAACTCGAACCAAACCCATTATTATACTAAACGGATATGGAAACAAGTTTTTATACCCTACACCACAATAGTGGGGATTGGATTTGTGCTGATGTTTGTAACGCCCAGAAATATTGGTCCAACACCCACCTTGAAGTATACCGATCGGCTTAGAATCACTTTCTGAGTTATTTAACGATGTCCGTCCGTCTGGCTGGCTGGCTGTCCATGTAAAGCTTGTGCGCAGAGTACAGGTCGCAATTTTGAAGATATTTCGATAAAATTTGGTATGTGATATTTTTTCGGCCCAAGGATGGACGGGATTGAAACTGGTAGAAATCGGTCCATTATTTCACCTAGCCCCCATACAAATGTCCCCCCGAAATTGGGGTTTACCGGCCATAAATCTTTGAATTGTGCAAGTATACAAACAACATTTACCACAGATCAGTAGTAAATAAAGCTAACGAACATCTACAAATTTCGTGAAGATCGGTCAATAATTAGTCGTAGCTCCCATATAAGGCCCACTTCCGAAAATCACTTAAAAGAACATAACTCTATTAAAAATGTTGGTATCCAAATAATATTTAACACAAATATATTTCATATATATACAAATAATACGGTAAAATTTTATTGTGATGGGTCCATAATTAGTCGTAGCTCCCATATAAGACCCACTTCCAAAAATCATTTTAAAGAGCATAAATTTCTTAAAAATATTGGTAATCAAATAAAATTCGACGCAAATAAGTTTCTTATATATAGAAATAATGACACCTAATTTTGTAATGGTCGGTCCATAATTAGTCGAAACTCCTATATAAGACCCTCTCCGTAATTCAATTTAAGCTCTATAAATCTTTTAAAAGTATTTATATCGAGATAAAGTTTAACACATATAATATTTATATTCACAGAGTTTTGGTCCAAAATAGGTGATATCTCGCAAATAATGCCCATTTCTGAAAAACTTTTTTATATTTACATATACTAGGTGTAGGGTATTATATGGTCGGGCTTGACCGACTATACTTTCTTACTTGTTTTTTATTGATACAGACACGTTTAAAAGATTCATACATGTTAAAGTGATTTTCAGAAGAGGGTCTTATATGGGAGCTTTAACTAATAAAATTTAATAGACAGATCGTTATAAAATTAAACGTCATGATATCTTCCTATGTGAAAATTATTTGTGTTGAATTTTATTTGGATACCAACATTTTTAACCGATTTATGGTCGTTAAAGAGATTTTCGGAAGTGGACCTTATATGGGAGCTATGACTAATAATGAACCGATCATCATAAAATTATGCCGACAGATTTGTGTATATATGAAACATAGTTGTGTTGAATACTATTTAAATGCCAAAATTTTTATGAGGTTTATGCTCTATAAACTGATTTTAGGCAGTGGACCTTATATAAGCTATGGTCAATTATGGACTGATCTGCATAAAATTTTCAGATGTTTTTAGGCTTCATGTAAAACTTATTTGTGGCTAAATTTGTTTGGATACGTGCATAAATCAAACGTTTATAACCGAATAACCCTTATTTCGGGAGGACATTTGTTTGGGGCCTAGGTGAAATAATGGATCGATTTGAACCAGTTTTAATCATAACCGTCCTTGCGCGGAAAAAATATTAAGTATTAAATTTTATGAAAATATCTTCAAAATTCGACCTGTACTCTGCGCACAACAGATGAGCATTAAATTCAACTTTAAGGTCGGTGTGAGACTAATATTTTTGGGCGTTACAAACATCAGCACAAATCTAGGGTGGTGTAGGGTATAAAAAATCATGCCACTTATCGTAAACAATACATTTTTTGGTACCATTTCCCTTTTATTTATTAAGCTATAAAATATTACAGTTTTAAAGGAAATACAAGTTTAACACATGTTAATAAAAAAAAACATAAAATAAATAACTTTCAGCCAAGAAAAAGGTAGAGATTTACTCTGTTCTTCTACTAAAAATAATCTAAAAAGCCGCGAGTTTTTTTTTCAAAAGACAGCTGATGCTGCATAAAAATAAAAACAACCATTTATGGGCAAATGTTACGTTAAAGGTAAAAAATAACTTGTACAAGAAGACAAAGACATAACAACTAAAAATACAACACACATCATATTTTGTTGCTGTTAATGTTTAAAAAGGGCTTTTCGAGAAACACAATTAACCATAAAACAATTCTAAAACCATTAAAACGAAACTAAATAAGAATTAAAAACACAAAGAATATTAAAATCTAACAATTTTATGAGCAAAGTCTGCTTTTGGCTGGCCGGAGTAAAGAATCATAAATAAGTATTTTTATGTTTAGTAGGATATATTAAATATTAGTTTAGTTACCAACAACTATTTAACTGCCAGCAACAAATTTAAATTCAATTTCTAATAGACACTTTTATGACGATGATGGTGGTATAAATGGCTTTAACTGCCACATACCTACATGTTTTTATTTTATTTTTTTCTAGTCTACAGAAAAAAAAAAATAAACAGCACCACAGGTATTGTTTGTTATAAATGTTGAAATGTGCAAAATATTAACTAGAGAATAAGTGAACACATATTTATTTAACATTTGCATTTACCTTTATAGAAAATTGCAAGTTCTTACCAAAGGCATTTTTAAGGAAACAACTTGTTTAAAGGTTGAAACCTTTAAGCTTAAAACATGAATAATGAGCATAACATGCACTCAACATGTCCATGCTATTTAATCCTGAAATTTAAAACTAAACCTTGGTTTTGGTAGCACACAGTTGGTTTCTTTTTATTTTTTTCATTTTGTGCTTAAAAACAAATCATGTTAAACAAGCATTGTGAAGGACTCAAGTACATATAATACTTTTGTTGTTGGTTAAAAAACAAAAATCCTTTAGTGGATTTTAGTTTATTTACAAGAGCAATAAGTATGAGTGACATGAATAAATTAAAAATAATACTGAACATTGGGATAGAAATAAAATAATCTTACTGTATAGTCTGCATAACCTAAAATCCGTAACAGAAACGCTTCGGAGCATTATTTACTAATAAACAATTTATCTTTGATCAAAAAAATAGGTATCGTGCCTCTTTACTAAATATAATGCTTATTTAAAATGTTCTAGATGAATTCGAATTTTTTTGACATTTTCATACGAGTAGAAAATAACTATTTTGAACTAAATTTAAATTTGATAGTTTCTAGATCTCTTTAAATCAGCCCACTTGGCTGCATACAAAATTGATTCCATACATAAAATAAATAAAAGAAAATATTTAAAGAATGGACAAGTTAAAGTAAAATAAAGTAAAGTACAAATATGGGCATATATAATGGAATATGTCAGGCAAATCTCTACCTCTAACACATCAACAGATGTCCAAAAACGCTTCGTATCGCCAATGAAGCGCTGAATTTCAAATTTCAGAGCCGTCAGTTGTTTATGGATTTTTCACGTAAGCTTGCTCATTAGAAAGGTCCCAGTGCCGTTATATCACAACAGCAAATGACAAAAATTATCAAAGTAAACACATTAACACGACCGAGAAGTTTCTCAGGTAACAACTCATTTGTTTGGAAGGCTGTGTGACCCCTTAATTAATTTTCATATAGTTAATTTCAAACTTACTTCATAAGCCCTAATACTGCCACCCTTCATCTAAGATTAATCCTCGACAGCCCCTCCGAGAAGTATGGGATTGTATACGTAGTAAGTGCGACACCTTCCTTATTATGACAGATTCTACAGTAGACGTTAATGAAGTTTCCAGTAATAGTTGTACCATTAACCATATCTACTCGAGAAGAAATCCACATTGAATCGTAATAGCAGTAGAGGTGTCATTGCATATTTTACAGACTGCAAAGAAGCTATCATCTCAAGGGGCCTCATATTTCATCATAGCATCATATCATAATCCTAGTGTGCCATGTTATCCTAGAATGTTATTATCTGAATGAGATGTGTAGATGACGTGAAGACACTAGCCATTAAATTAAGGGCAGCCTTTGTTTAGAATCTATATCACACGCTTTGCAGATTATATTGTGGTATAAACTGATGCGAGAAAGTTAAGCTTACAGCTCTTAGTTTTTTGAGTGTTGGCCTATTCAGTTTGGAATCTTCTTGGGATTCCCCAACAGATATTAGTCGTTCTGCCAGTCTCCGAAATGCGTTTATTGTCCAATTTCCCAGTTTGACAATATTCATACGTGATCCTATCCTGGATAGCTTTTCCACCTTTATTATAATATTAGCTCAAAATATTCGTAATTATAATATAACCCCCTTATTCAAAAACGATTATTAAATTTAACAAACGTTTATTGAGACAGATGTGCATATAAAAATTTGCTTAATAAACGTTTGTTAAATTTAATAATCGTTTTTGAATAAGGGGGTAAGTGTATTTTGTAAAACGTTCCGATATGTAACATTGTCGTTTTTAAGAGTTTTAACAACCGCTTGACTATTCGTAAAAACACAAGTACGATTTTTATTATTAAGTGTCTTGAACCATTAAAACCTTGCTATCATTATATATGTACATAAATATCCTGTAGTACATTTAATATCATAAACTCAGCATGTTGGGCGCTACATAAAGAATTAAGCACCGACCAAACCTTATTGCAATGTCAGCAGTCCTTAGAACACGTTTAACGACATTCTGGTGGAAAATATTAACCATGCAAGATAAGTTTCACTACATTCTTTAAGATTCAGTTGATATCCTTCAGAAATATACCCAATTAGAATTGGTCTTTTGCTAGAATATACACGTAGGCTTTATTTATTACATTATGGATATTGAGACTCCAATATTGCAGTTATGAATTAAATTTTTTTTTTAACTTTCCTATAAAGGATCGATTTTTTTCAGAAATATCAGAAATCATAAAAACGTCTTATAAAAGTATCTTTGTGTCCTTAGACTATGTAACAACCTTGAAGATATGAGAGAGCTTAAGTGGGTTCAATCATATTCCGGAAGCCTGAACTAAAAAAGAGGCCATTGAATAGAGTTAGCTGAAGATTCTAGTGGGGCCAGAATAAGTATCATTAATCAGAATCAGTATGGGACATGTTTTTGTAGGATGTGCAAGGATGTCGAGGAGTGAGAAATATTGTCCTATGTTGCACTGACTTATTTTATCATGAGACATGGGAATTTAATTTATATTGCTTGTCCCAATTGTATGATTTGCTTAGAATTGATGACGTGGAAGAGGATCCTAATAATGGTTGTACTGGGTTCTAGGATACTGTGACATTCTGGCTAATAAAATTATCATTTCTATATGGATCTAGATTGAACCAACTGATTCTGGCGTAACAGGGTCATATGATCCAAGTTGTAGTAAGCGTTTACCCAGTTACTGTTAGATTTGAGTAGGGTTTGGATAAGACTGTCTGTGCGAAGATAGCGGGGAGTGAAATATGTTTACTTGTCTGGTAGTCGTTTGTCGTTTCCTTGGCGGACATGATGACTTAATCGTTTGTTAAATAGGTGATGTCATCAAATTCACAAGGAGAATTAGGTAGATAAACTACAGGAGAGTGTATTAAGTATGAAGTTGTTTTTTTTTTTTTTTTTTTGTTAAGAGTCTTTTTTCTGTACTTCTCAACTATTTATTTTTTAATAGACATCTCTCTTTTTATATATTTATAATTTTTCCCCACTTTGTTCTAAAAGCGATAAGAGGTCACCGAGTGCGTACAACCTGCAGATAGACTTTTGGTCACAGCTAAATTTATATTAATATTTCAAAGGCTTATTTCGGAAGATATTTATGATTTAAAACATTTAAAATGTATTTAATTTGAAATATTAGTTAATTAGAAATATTTATGATCATAAATCGAGTTCCTTTTTTCTAGTAAGGTATCTTACAAAGTTATTGACGATCGGAGATAGTAGTTCGTGTTTTAGCGTTTATTTATAGAGTTGTTGATGATCGGTCAGATCTGTTTATCAGCTGAAAGTTTAATTAAAAGATCGGTTTTTGGCCAGATAAGTGATCGATCATAAATCAAGCTCCTCGATTTTAAAAGTTTTCAATGATTTGACTTTTATTGAGTTAAACAATTTATTTTTAGTCAAATCACAAATCGATCTACAACCATGCTTAGTTATTGAACAGTTTTTTTCTTTATATAAAAGATCAATCAGATCATAACTAGATCGAGATTGTTTTGATATAAAATATATATTTTTGGCCAAATCGATCTCCCTCATTATTATTATTGATTTTTCGTTGAAAAGCTTACTTGCAATACTGATTTTAGTTGTTTACAATTTTCTAAACATGTTAGCTCAATACAACATATCTTCCTATTTGGCGTAGCGTGTCTTTTACGGTTTAAACCAGACAGATTCTTGATTTAAATTTTAAAAGCAAACATTTTAACACCATTTTCAACATGCTCGTACTCGTATACTTTGTAAATGTGTTACTTTTTTATTGCGGGATTTCTGAACATGCATTTTTCTTTCCTAAATATGTAATTCATGCTTTAGATCCGGTGAAAAATAAAAGTAATTCCAATAACTAGAATTTAGATCTTAAACATCAAGGCAGACACGCAATCTTGTTTCTTTTTTCAAACCATTTGATTTAGCTTTAAGTTTATTTGTTGTATTTTTACAACTACATATGCACATGGTATGCACGGAACTGAGTGACTTTGCTAGTTTAAAAGCTGTAAAGTATAGTGAGCGCTAAAAGTATATGTAACATAGATGCTTTTTAAATATTGTTTAGGCGTGCTGTAGGCCTATGAAGCTGCATGGTATAATTAAGTCTCTAGGGTTTTCTGTTAAATTGAACTTTTTAAGCCCTTTGGCATTAACTTTTTGAGCACACTGTACCGTCTGCCGTATCAAACATCCAGCCAGTCAGCAACAAACGCACCAACCACTTGTGTGTTACAAGTATTTTTAAGATCCCCTTAAGTATTTAGTCGTGCTCGTATGTTTTATAAAAGTACGTGTACATTTTATTTTATTCTATTTTTTTTTGTTGTAAACGTTGTAGTTTTTGTGTAAATTTTCTTGCTGTACTCGTTCGTATATTCTAGTTATGTTTACCATTTATGTTAAACTATATGTATGTATGTCTCTTAGTTTTCCATCTAACTAATATTTATCTCCTACAGAATGTCCGTCCGTTTGTCAGTTTGTCTGTCCCTGCGTATATGTCTTTCAGCTGTTTAAGGCTAAAGCCAAAAAAAAAAAAATAGAAACGAAAATAATAGAAGAAAAACATTATAGAAATATTTAATGGCTTTAATACTTATGAGTACTTTATGGTTTAGTTGCGTATTTATGCAGACTTATCATGTTAAATTTTACAGAGAAAAACTACACAATAAACGGAACTACTTTTATATTTTTACTTGTACACTACATGTATTTAGTGTATTTAAATATCTATGTCGAGTAGATGTTTCATGTACATACATACATACATTTTGCACTCATGGACGGGGAGCTAGATGATAGATATACTCTTATATTATATGTATATTTTTGAATTTCTCATGGGGGAAATAGTAGGAATAAAATAGCATTTGCCTTATATGAATACGAGTAGGTCAGCTGCTATTTGCTGTATGTACGAGTATGTTGGTGGATACGTGGAGTATGTTGCAACCAATGCGGATTATAAAAACAAACATTGCAATATGAAAATACTTATAGGTATACTTATTTTCTACATGTGTTACGAATAGTGGGGTGGGGGGGTAACATAATCTTTTCTAACGAATGTTAAAATGTAAATCATACTCTGAGCTGTATTATAAACTTATTTTGTTACACTTTTTTTTTTAATTTCGAAAAGTTGTGTTTGGCTATAATAATCTTTTGTTAGTGATTCATGCGCAATGTATTTTTTATGCTGCAGGGGTCTTAGGTCCCAAAAGTGACCAAAATTATTATTTTAAATGGAACAGCGTTTTTAGTTTAATGTGCAGATATAAATTGTTTAAGCTTAGATGACTTTTATTGTAAAATACTTAATAAAATAACTATATTTAGTGGTAACCTTAAAGGAAACTGTTGACGTGATATGAATGGAGTCTTTTGTGAACGTTATGTAACCAAGAAATTGTAAGCACAATGTAGGGGAAATGGACAATTTTAAACACTCAATTAACCGTTGTTATATTTGGAAGATCTAGTAAAAAACTAGATTCAAATAAAATAAATTAAAAATTTCTATTCGGCTATTGTGGCTCTTCAATACATTCCATCTATATAAGATGAGGGTGCTGTCGCTTAATTGGTTAGCGCATTTGATTATTAAGCATGAGTTGGTATTTGTAGCCCTGTGGGTCACAGCTTATTTTATGCAGTGCATTTTGTTGTTTTCATGCTGCAAAAAAGAGCAGGAACTAAAAAAAAGAAATTGGTGTCATTTAAAAGAAAAAATATTATAGTCTAACAAACAGAAATAACTTATTGCAAAAATGTACATTTTAATACATTAAAACTAAAAAACAAATAAAGTTCTCGTTTTTTACGTCACAGCTTATTTTACTGAGGTACGTATAGACTTCGAAAATTTGAAATTAAGACTAGCAAATACGGGATTTAATACTTGGTGTAATAGCCTTAAGGCGATTTGGCATAGATACGACCAGTTTTTTATTCAGTTTTGCTAGAAATTTTGTATTTCCATTGTGTTTCCTTCTGGTATAAATGGATCGTTATCTTGGTAAAATCGAAAATGTGATACCCAGTTCTCTGCGTTTTCCAACAAGTTAGCCTTCAGAATCTAAAAGTACTTCAACTTGTCCATGGTTGTTTCAACAACAGCTTCAGCTGATTTATAGGCCCAAACCATGACACTGCCACCATCCTGTTTCACTGTTGCCTTTAGGTTTTCTTTGTTAAGTTCTGTATTTGGTTTCCGCCAAACATACGACATGCCTTCTGAACCGAATATGTTAAACTTAGATTCATCAGCAAAGACGACCGAAGTCCAAAATGCAGAATCCTTGCAAACATGTTCTTTGACGAAATTTAGCCTGCATAGTCTGTTTTTAGGGTTTATAAACGCTTTCTTACGTGCAACTCGGCCATTAAAATCATGTTGGCTCAAGGTATGACAAATAATTTTAAAGCAATATTGTTTGCCCAGGTCAGCATCTACGTAAAAGGCTAGTTGAGAAGCTGATGGACTTGGATTTGTCCTTATTTTTCTAATATTGTGTCGCACATCATGCTAATTTAGTGCCTTTTTGCTTTTGATATTCATTAGTAAATCACTCAATGATTTTTTGGACTGTGGAAGCTAATGTGGACTGTGGAAGAAATGTTAACCATTTCGTTCTATCGTTGTACGCTGACTCATTTGAACTATTTTAAATTGTAACTACAAATGACACCAATTTCTTTTGTAAGTTCATGTTAATTTTCTTTATGGAGCTTTGAAAACAAAAAAAATGTACTGCATAAAATAAGCTGTGAGCCGGTGTATATAACCAGCCGCAATTTTTCTGGAATAATATTTTTTCACCGATGAAAGTAAGTTTGAGATATTTGGAATCAAAAACCGCCCAAAAATATGGCAAACCAAGAACGAAGCCTTTAGTAATAAATTTATATTGATGCGAAAAATCTGGTACTTTTCCATTAAATTGAATTTTTTTATGTTCCTTATTTTTCTAATTTCTGTTAATGAGTTAAAGTTTGCTTAAGTTTACTTATGAATTATGCAGTATATCTTGTTTTAAATTTCTACTTGTAGTATATATGTATAACAAAACATTATTTTAATCAATATTAGGTGTTTACTTTATATTGACGCTCACAGTATATGCAAAAGCTAAACTACTTTGATATAAACAATTCACTTTCGAAAATCATTTAACTACGCATAAAACATGATGTAACTATTGTTATCCGTTTAATATTAGACATAAATATTTTGACGTTTGACCAATCTGATCACCAAAATGAGAGATCAATTGTGACTGTCTTGTTGTATCATACATCAATGGCACTAATTTAAACAGAAAAAATGTCTGTTCATTATGGTGACAATGTGCTTCATTGTTTACGATGATTTTTAGATTTTAAGCAAAACCAGTTTTTTTTTAAGCCAAAAATGAACATAATATTCGGCCAAAAAATTATTATTCCGCAAATACTTAAGCTTAAATAAACTCAATCTATGATCACTTATACTGTGAATCCTCCCACAAATTCCACTAAAGTCGTTTTAAAACTTTTTATAATAAGCATATTACAAAAGTGCCTCTAAATTGCTAACAACTCTTATATTTAATCCATTTAGAACAAAATTTATTACTTTATCTTTAGTGAACACAAAGTACTAAAGTATTTTATAACTTTAAAATGATGTCATGACAGTATCTTATGGATGGACAATAGAAAACAAAAAAAAAAAACATAATTAAAAGGAAATATTTAAAATGTCATAAAATATAAGTCTTCCTGGAATTGACAGAATGTAAAACACTGTACACATGGTCATTGCAAGAGTAATAAATTTTGTTCGCAATTGTACATGTAATGAAACTGAAGTAGCATAAATACATATATAAAATAAATGCGAGGTTTGTTCAGAGGAGTTAATAATAAAAAAGTTATTTTTCCTAGAAATCAAAGCTTTTTCATCTAACAACCCTCGCATATTTTGCTTTAACAACATTATAAACATCAACTAAATACTTGAATGAACAACACAATAAACACATTTCATTTGAATTTGTGGCTGTCATGGGAATTTCGGTCTAAAAAAAATAAACGAAATAAAACAACAAAATCATCATCAACAACAGAAAGGAAATAACCAAGTTGAGCATTTTATTTATTATATTATGGATGGCGATACAAATTTAAACCAACAACATGAAAAAATCTAAAACATCTAACATCAATAGAGAGACAAAGATACAAAGGAAAACAAATATAGCAAACACACCAAATACGTGTATGTTTTTATAATCTTAAGAGTTTTTATAACAAACTGCAAAAAAAAACTCTACAACATTTTTAATGACGTCGAAACTGCTGCTGATGATGATCAAAAACAACAACCTCGTCATCAACATGGTCTTCGTTATTATCATCATCTACTCTAGAGTGTGTAAGTATCGTTGGTACTAAGTATACACTTGTACCATTATGCTACAAAAACAGTTTATTTAGTACGAGTATGTTATTTGTTTCCTTTTGTTGTTATTATTGTTGTTGTTGTTAGTGATTTTCATTGTATTTAGTATCTCTAAATTTGTATCAACACGAAATAAGTCATGTTCAAATGCTATAAACAGAAAAATAAATGATATGAATCTTTCTTTCTAACATACCAAAATATACAACATTGGTTGTTCATACCGCAATACATTCTCATCAAGAGATGTTACACGAAACTGTTTTTTCATTTAATTAAATCATAAAAGCTTTAAAAGTTTCAATAATTCGTAATATAGATTAGCCAAGACATACAACGTTGATGAACTAAAAATATGTGATCTAGTTTTGCCAATTACATACTTTATTTCGTTAACGAGATATGTTGGCTCAGTAAATGCATGGGAGCATTACTGGTCCACCACAATCCGTGATGAGTGTTCTCGAGACAATATCTTGTAACACCGATCTTCCACTTGGTTTACTAGGTCGACTCTATAAATCGACGTCTGATTAAAAAATGCTAAGAATACATCCAAGACATCATAATGTTTCATGCTCTGTGAATTTACAAATATTATTAAATAGTTGCTTTGTTTAGTACCCATGATGGATCATCTCTCCGGAGAGACCCGTATCCAACTCGAAAAAATTTAACTAGTGATATTTAGATAACAAAACACAAGTCATGCCACCTAACGAACAATAATGAACCTACTACAATATAATTGATAAATTCAGACCCAAAAGTCCGCTATTCGTCCACATTCCTGTCAAATGGCGACAAACTGAATCAAGATCAATCATGACCCGTTAGACATATGTTCGTCTAAGATCAATTTGGAAATCATTCACATTATTCTTACGTAGACAAATTTACACCATACAAAATATTTCAAGTGTTCAAAAGCTGCTGCCTTCGTAGGATCCTACACATATTTTCGCCAAGAGCTGTGTAGACTGAAATAAAGAGGCGCAAGTGGCGGCGGATTGGCCATGTCCTTAAAGGACAGAATTTCACATGAAATTAACTTTTTGGGGAGATTTTTGCTTCAGCAGAAGCTTTTATTTAATAGCTTAAGTAACATCACTTCAAAAACTAAAGAACGAATATCCCATATAAAGTATTGTGCGATAAACTGTCTAGTCCACTAGGAATGGATGAACAAAGAACAAGTTCTCTGATTTCAACAGAATACATTTCGCTGTAGTACCGATAGAACTGCGAAACACAACCTACACTGCGGCGATGTTCCAGTGAATCAATAGAGTTAAATACCCTACTCTTACCGATAGGCACCCTTCTATACACAGACGTGTAACTTCAAAATAGACTTTGAAGCTCATGATCATACACAAGAGCTATATTCCATTTTCGGTCGAATAAAGGTGTTGCAATGGTAAGGAGATCAGATGAAGTCAAGTAGTTCCTAAAACGTTTGAAAAATTGTGTTTAGTACAGAGACAATCACACTGAATTCTCATCCCTCAAATATTAAGAAAGCCAAAAAGTTCACTTATTATTTAAACCAACATTTTACTTAATATTGTCGCTTCGACAAACATGAACTGCATTACAATCTTTAAATTGTATGTGGTCATTCAATGAGAATGCGTACATGTTCTTATAAAGAAGAAACTCGAAATAATGATCATAATAAAGTCTAGTACAGCCGTTGGTCGTTATTTGTCCGCCGCCCTCAAGTTATATTACCTAAATTAGAGCCCACACACATATGTATATATCGCTTCCTTTATTTCTTGGCTACGAATTACAGGTTTATAGCCATTAGCAAACAGGGCCCTAAGAATTTGTATATACAACCTTCCCTAAATTTGAAACGGTTTCTTTCTTCTAATCTTCAAACAAATGTTAAAACGAATGCAACAATATGAGGAATAACGTTCTTTAATAGTTAATAGTATAATTCTTAAATTAGCAAAATAAATGTAAAAACTACTTCAATATCAGTCAGTTCTTAAGAAAAAATGCGTATCATGTGACAACATCTTTTATTTTATGTTTTACTTCAGTTTCGTTTTTTGTATTCCTAAATTTTTCCTATTCATATTTGGCGAAAAATGTAGAACTAAAAAGAACTAAAACTCCCCATGACAGCCATTCAATGTTTATAAATAAATGTAACACAGCACTTTTGTAATGAATGTTGTTTATTCTATCGCCTGTTTGTTTATTTATTTGTCTGACTGATTATCAGTCAGTCAGTCAGACTGTCCCAATATAAATGTATTTGGTTGCTCTTTTTTAGTACCTTTTATAGTTTTAAATGTGAATGTGGAGTATATCATCTATTTATTCTCGCATTCACATTCATTTGAATCAATATTAATTACATTTTATTGATGGGTTTCCTTTTAAATTAGTTTTAGGTCTTTAGTTTATGTACGCTTGAGAAGTCATTTCTATGAGGAGTTTATTATGGCTGTGTAGACACATCTAATGGCACCAAATATTTTTTTGTATCATGTTGATTTGTTTGTTTTTAAGTCTCGCATTCTTCTCTTCTAGAGTTATGGTGTTAAATAATTGGGTCGTTTGTTTTTATAGACACTTAAATTGATTCTAAGAGGCCAAAGTAATAGGTACAAAAATTTCGAAAAGAAGGAAATTGAAATTAAACCTGTTAGAAATATTTTTCTAAAAATGTATCGAATTCTGTTTCTGTACATTAATTCTAGAGGCAGTATCGCTCGAAGGGACAATTTTGCGTTGGTATAATAAATATAATATATAGGAGAATGTTATTGCTAAGGATATTAGAGCTGTTGAAATATAAAATAAACATACGGTTGTCAAAATTCAAGTTAATCAATGTGATATTATTCAAGTAGTTTCACTCTCCCATCATATCTGAGCGAGACTATAGTAAGCATCGGCAGTATGCTGTTTACAAGTTGGCAACGAAATACTATATAGGAAGTATATAACCTCTTTGGACAGAATATCAACACTTTTCACGAAGTTATCAGCAACACATCGTCAGTTATGTGCCAATGATCTGACGCTCTTGTCAATGACCATTGTCTTCCCTATCATTGGATTAGACTTGATTGTGTGAAGACCTTTATATCCGTGATATTCTATTATATCTATGTCAGCTAACCGCCCTTTTTGAAGGAGATGTCTCAGCCTGAACAATAATACAACTATTTGGTATCATACACACTTTTAAAGCCATAGTATGAGAGCTCATTGTATGAGAGCACAAATCACCGCTAATGTCCTATGACTAGGGATTGAGAAACTGTCTTCACGCATTCATCTGAGTATGACTGTCGCATATCTTGCCATCCGATTTAAGAATACCGGGCTTTCAGTATATTCTATTCAGAATATTCTTACCTCATAATCTGTTATATCTAAGCCAATTAGATGGACATTTTATAGCCGTTATAGCAACCTGAAGAATATTACAACTATTTTTTAACCAAATTCTTGAATATAGACACCTCGGATTGAGAAACTGAAATTTTAACAATTTCAAATTAAATAACCATCCTTTTTGTAGCAGATATCGCAGCCAAAATAACAATATAACCAATTGGCATCCTTAACGACATACTTAACCCAAATTGCTGGATGTAGACACCTCTGCCAGCTTGATTCTCCTTTTTAGATGCACTTTTTATAGCCCGGTATCTTAAAATGAAAAATATTACAAATATTTTGGGATGTTTTATCAAATTCTTGGATGGATAATATATGTATATTAAGAAACTGAAATTTCAGGAGTAGAAGAGGCAACAGACAATGCGATCTCTCCGTTATATTTAGCAGATATCGTTACCTGAATAACAATATAACCTTTTAGTATCCTCAACGACATCCTTCACTTCAAAATTTCTGGATGTAGACACCTCTGCTAACTCCACCTTGTATAAACGGAGGTGTTCATTATATCATATAATATACTTGGAATAAAGAAAATTAAGTTTCTCCATAAGAAGGAGTGGAGTTTAATAATATAGGAGATAACGAAGACTATGTATGCAATTATTGTAAGATTATGTAATAATATTTGACCATGCAATCATTCCGCCGATTCTAACCGATCGGCATTCTTTGTAAATATATACTCCTAAATTCTTCCTCAAATATCCATATCTACACAGAAAAAAATAATAATGAGTTTCAATTAAAATATTTGTGGAATCAATTAAAAATTTAATTGAAATCGGACCTGTAAACAAAATGATAGTATCAATTAAAAAAAATCTGAGATTTAATTGAAAATATTAGAAAAAGTAATTGAATCAATTAAAATTTTAATTGAAAATTATTTTAAAATCAATTAAAGGTTTAATTGAAAAAAAACATGATTTTTTTCTGTGTATTGCTTTATACCAGAGAGAGAGCGTTCATAGAATAGTATCGGTTTAGTAGCCGCATGAAATAGCCACATTTCTCATTTCACATTTCTGAGTTTGATTTCCCATTTTTGTTATAAATAAAACCAAGGTTTTTTTTGATAAGATTTACACTCAGTTCTCGCTCGATTCTTCAACAGCTCAGTGTTCGAAGTAAAAATTTAAAATGGCCATCGTAACATCGTTTATATCAGCAACAGTTTTGTAATTCATTGAATTTAAATATCTGAGCAAACAGTGGATATAAGCAGCACACAATATTGCCTTTAAACCGTTTAGAATCGGAAACCAACCATAAACAACTTTTTTAAAACCAACAAGCATTACAAAATCCCTTCAACAATATACATACATATATTTTTCTAAACTTCCTACCAGTACCCTGTATGTTATTGTAGTTACATTAAAGTACCTGTATCTCTTATGTTAATATTAGAATTTAATATTAGTTTATTTGTTTTTGTCATTGTTTTGTACTCGTTATATTGTCAAGTATTTTCTCTCAATTGTCATTATTATAGTTCATTGCAAATATTGACATTTCATATTATTTGTTTAATAAATTGTCAATATTACACAGTATTAAAATGTCTGTCATTGTTGTTTGTAATATAGTTCATGTATTTATTTTTATTATTATTGGCAAATTTTATTTTTTATTTTCAACTATTCTCGTCATGTTGATGAATATTATAAAAATGAGTATTAGAATGGAGTAGTGGAAAGAGTGAGAACGTTGGGTGTCCCTAGCAGGGTAGGGAAATTCAATATGTTAAATTTGTTTTTAACTAGAAGCTAGTCAAGTAATCTAAAGTATTAAACAGAGCACAAACGGAACAAAATTTCTGACCGCTGATAAAATATTGATCCTTGTAAGTTCCTTATGCAGCTGTAAACCATTTAAAGTCCATTGTATAAAACACTTAAAATATTTATTATTGCATTATAGAGCAATCTTTGGCATTTACATTTTAAAAATAATTTCATTGAAATATAGGCCGCGACTAGGTTGTAGGATGCGAAAGGTCTAAATTTACATTACAAACAGTAAAACTCTAAGATTGTAAACTATAAAATCACACAAAACTACGGACTTTTGAATTAAAACTAAAGTGTCTTCATATTATCGCATTGCAAATCTAAACGACTAACAATATAAAGACAAAAAATCCTTTCCTGGTCCCTAGTATTTCCATGGCTCTTACACACCAACTATCAACCTTTAATATAATACATTCATATCGACTACATTCAGTTACATTTGTTACTGTATGTATAATAGACCTAAATTTAAAGTCAATGCTATTTATTCCAGTTGGAATGTTTGTTTGTTTGTTTATTGGTCGTTCCGACTATCTGTCTGTGTCTGTAACTGTGTGTGCGTGTGTCTCTGTGTTTGCATCTGTGTCTGTCAATAATGCATTTATTTAATTGTATTTTGTACATTTCAAACTAATTGTATACTCAATTGTTTAATTCAACATATTTTGTAGGCCATTTATCATTAATGAAATTTGTAACAATTTAACTCGCATAAATTGTCGACAGTTAAGTTAATAAATATAGCAGTTAAACATTTACTTGCCTTATTTTGATTATTGTATAATGTTTATTTTATTGCAAGCCAACAATTATTTATATTTATGTATTTTTGTTATGGTTACGTGCTCTCTTTATGGATACATTGAATTTGTAATGTATTTTATGATTTTCATTTCGATTGTTGTTTTCACGGACATACATTTTATTTTATTAATTTATATTAAATTGTCAATAAGACATTTTAAGGCAGTGATTTCCTAACGTTGTTTTCAAGGCCGCACTGTTGAAAAGGACGTAGGTAAATGAAATTTCCCCTAAGTAGGATTCATCCAAAGGCAGGGATTAAAGCTGAGAGAACTTGAAAAGCGATTTTGAATGTCCGGAAGTGTAAGAGATCGTATGTGAAGGCCAGTCAGCCAACCGAATCGAAGCCAAAGAAAAATATTCATGGCGCTAAAGTAATGCTCTGTATAAAGTGGGAACAAATTGATATAATATATTATGAGCTGCTGAAACCTGGCCGGCCCATCACTGGCAATCTGTACCGAATGCAACTGATTCGTTTGAAGCGAGCAATGACCAAAAAACTCCCTGAATATGACGCCAGACATGAAAACTCACTACTCCACATGTTGTAATAATAGTGGTAGGAAAGTTTTGCCCTCACCGCCTTATAGTCGACACCTTGCCCCTTCCGACTACTATTTTTTTCAGTTCAGAACAGGGTAACCAAAATTTTATTGATTCGTTTTTGGCCTCAAAAGCAGTTCTTTTGGCGCTGAATTCATTTATATATTGCCAAAAAGAAAAGGTCATAGTTAACAAAGGCAATTTTTTGAATAAATTTATATTTTACAATTTTTTAAAATAAAATATTATTATTAGGATACAGTGGTATAAATTAGTTTATGATTTAACTTTGCATATTGGCAGCTTGCATATTGGAACAGCATGAACATTTTGACATTATAATTTTTGACATTTCTTTAGAAGAAGCTTTCATAATTGTTTACTATAAAAAAGGGTGGATCTGTTAAAGCGATATTTAATAAAATTTATGATATTTTTAGCCAACATAATAGTCTCTCGAAGACAGTTTTTAGGAATATGATAGACAAAAATAGCAGCATTTGCAATTCTAAAAATCCAAAAGCAATTTTTGAAAAGTCTTTGCATAATTAACGTGTCACACACAGTGGGACAGAATCAAAATATGGCAGTTCCAAACGTCTACTACAATCGAGATACAATTTTACATGAGTGTAGCCAAGAAATATTCACATTTAAGGCTTGAAGATGGACCTCTCCATACCTCCAAAGGCGGAGCATTTGGGGCTCAAAGTAGGACACTTTTGATATGTAAATTGTTTAAACACATGCAGTTTGTGAAAATGTATTTTTAACTTAAATATTCAACGGAATTTTCCACGATGATATTTATTTACGTTTCGTTCAACATCATTCAATAATTCATAGAATTTAATTCATAGAATTGTTGTTAATAAAACACAAAACCAGAATTAATAGCTTAGAATCAAACGAAAGCATTATTTCGCTATCGAGTTATAAGCTGTAAGTCTAAACAAATTGATTTGGTTTGTTTTTACTATGAAGTAAAAGAAAAATTTTTCCAATAAAATGTTTAAAGTTATTACATGCTGCAACTATACAAGGTGAGTGCAAATCGACAACAAATACAACACAAAACGTTAACAACAGGCATTTTGTTTGTGTAAAATAATGTACTACTGTCAAAAATACTTGAAAAAGTATTACTTTTGACATAAGTAAATTGTAAACAAAGTCAGTCAGCTTGTATATTTGCACCATGGTTATTATTTACAAAATTATTTTATTTTTTCAGCAATTTCCAAACTGTAGCTGCAGTTGAAATATTTGTTTATTTGTTATTATAGTTTTCTTAATTATTTATGGTACGAAGAATTTAAAAAAAAATTTAGTTGTCGTATTTGCTTTCAATTTAATAATTTAAATATCATTTTCTTGCAATTTCTTAGATTGTTAAATGTTGTTTTAAACAATTATTGTTAAATAATGTATTTAATAATTTCTTAAAACTTAAATTATGTTGAATAGAAAATCTAAATTCATGTTGCAAATATTTAAAATGATATTTTACTACACATATCAAAATTTTTACTCACCATCATACTTCCAGATTTAAATTTTTAATAAAAATATTCAGTAAATCCTAAAAATAAAAGATAAATACTTTTAAATATAATTAATAAGTGCCTGTTTGATATCATAAACAGTTTTTTCTTTAAGAAAATATTTTACACAAACGTCTGTCGCTGCAATTATGGCACCATGAAACCGACACTATATCTAAATAAACTTCCATTTATTAATTTTAATTTGAAAGCCGTACAACAGCCGCTACAAAAATTGTTTTGATTTATATGCAAAAAAAAAATGTCATATTATTCACTACGGATTTATATTTTATTTCCTTTTCGTTAAAAAGATTTCAAAGGGTCACGTTTTGTATAAATTACAAAAGTTTTTTTCTTTTGATTTTCACATTTTTTTACGTTTCCGCAGAAACGAAATACCCAGAAGAGGAGAAGAGAAGAGAGAAGAAAATAAAAGTCAAAATAAATTGTATGCCAAATTTATTTATTTATTTTTTGAATAAATATTGACTTGTGGGACTTGATTTCATTTGTAACTCATGCATGCATTTCATTTGAACGTAACGAAATGTCAAAAGAGATCGAGTAGAGTTTCTTTGCAACTCCATACCCTCTTTTGATTTTTTAAAATTTATCTAATAAATTTCATTTAGGAAATGAATTTGAAGTTATAACATGTTGACGATGATAAATACGAATATTTGCCTTCAATTGCTACGAATACGAAATAAAACAAATAAAGTGAAATGAAATACATATGTATGTACATATTTAAAAGATGTTGTTTTAGTTTAATTTTCGCAACACAAATTCCATGGATTTATAGAGGAGAAGTTTAAAGGGACAGAACAAAATAAATGACCCTGTCGACTAAAACTATGCGTTGCCATCCATGTCTTTGTGAGTTTGTGATTTTTCGAAAGGAACCAACAAAACCACCAACCCAAACCGTCAAAGTTATAAAACATTTTGATAAAATACTAAAATATATGTATATGTATGTATGTATATTTATTTGTAAGAATGTATGTATGTATGTATAAATTCATACTTCTAAACACCCACTTATTACTCTTTCCAAAGTTATACCCGTACGTTTCGCAGCATTTGAACATCCTGCCGTAAATCATGATAAATTTGTAAAATAAAACACTATTTTTACACTGTTTGCCACAATATTAGATTCTGTTTTGAAATTTTTTGTTTTCATAAATAATGTTTATGATTTTTCACGCTTTCTGTTGAAAGAATATAATAAATTCAAAGTAATGCCATCCATTATATGTTCTGTCACAATGGCTTGATTTATGTTCGTATAATTTTAATAATTTTGTAAAATGTAGCTATATGATTTATTTGAACTTAATTAAGGGAATTTAATGCCAGTTATTATTGGAAACTCTTTGCCTGCGAGTAGAATTTATACTCTGATAAAATCTTAAAATTACTGTAATATTGTACATGCACCACTGGGCTACATGACCAATTCCATTATTTCAATATCGTCTGTTAGGAAGAAGATGTTGCAATCGGAAATATCAGCGTTTATGTTATTATATTAACATTGTTGGTTTAATTATTTGGTCAATCTGTTAAAATAAACGTTTTAAACATGTTAGAACACGATTAGAAACAATTTTCATTAGGAAATGTTCCTGACTGGACTTAAACATAAGAGATCCTGTTAATTGTACTAATAATGTCCTCACTTGACCTACTGAATTGTGTCACACGCCTGCTAATCTACGAATTCTTGAGGAGAAGACAACACATTTTATCACAAGCCTAATATCTTCTGCGAATAGTTAGGATTTATAAAGGGGTTATGAACAAGAACTTTGCTTTCCAATTGAAATTATACTTGTTAACATGTAGAAGCTATGAAAATTATTATACAATAAATTCAATTTCGCTCGAAAATTCACTATGAAACTGGTGGAGCTTTAAAAGCGACATTTCATAAAACTCTTGATATTTTCGGTAGTCGTAATCGTCCTTCTGATGCCGCTATTATGAATTTGGTGGACAAAATTTCCGTATTTGTGCTTCTGAAAATTTGTTAAAAGGCCATTGCAAGCTGAACATGTATACATAGTTTTAAAAAATTCGCCTGAAGATATGGTTACGGTGAATGGATCACGCTATGGAGAGATGTTAACAACTAACATAGATTCTTTATTCAATATGCCCCTGATCTAAGTTTTAGATCAGAATAAGACTTAGATCAGACTACCCACACGAGATGACTGAGAGTTTTGAGAAGAAAACAGACACTGGCTCCGTAATTTTTTCAAATAAATTTGACATTCAGTTTCTCAGATTGCAGTATCGATGTAACCGTGAGAAGATTATGAAAATCATGAGTAACACCAATCATTAGTATTTGGTCAATCAAGCATTTTAACTCCAATGTAATCACATCGATATGTTTTTTTTGACGACAAACACTTGTCGATTTGGTATGACGCAGGAGGGGATAAGTGGCATAAAGGAATCCTGCAAAATTAAATTCCTATTGAGTCGCCCTTGGTCAAAACTAAGAAGCAAAATTACATTCATAAGCCTTTGGTTGCGATACCCAGGTGATCTCCGATTATCACTTGTAGTATACCAAAATTATCTGCGACTTTCTGACATGGGAAAGAATTAGAACACTATTGTCTTTTGGTAAGAAAGCGATTAGGATTTTTATAGGTAGACTTACTGGAAACAGCATAATTGAATATATGTTAGAACTTAGAGAAAATTTATTATTTCGGCTTGAGTTCATTACTTTAATGAACAAATTTTGTATTAGTATTACTTACTATCTTATTATTATTACAGCCACATTATAAACGTATGTAGATTTCGTTCTAACTCACAACATGTAATAAAAAATCAAATCCGTGATATTATTATCCTTTGAGGTGTGAAGATCACTTATAACACATATGCAATTAATTCTTTATATCTTGTGTAGTATTGTCAGATACATATCCCCTTTTCTTCAGAGCAAATGCTGTTTTTTCAAAACCCCTGTACTTATTAGTTTACTTAGTATAAGAGAGTCAATACCTATCACTATACGTAGCATAAGATAATTGTAATCTTCACTAACTATATTTCCAAAGCTATTGATTTCACTACATTGCACACTCAAAGCAAGCTCATAAAAAAACTCTGGTAAATAAGCTTATCTTCAACAAAAACTACAAAAAAAATCAATGGGAAAGCATTAAACAAAACCACTAACATTTGCCAAATATGTATACAAATGCAATCTAATGATAGTTTAAATAAAACAGAGGCTACATTGTTTCAAAGAAACTATTTATCCAAAAGAAAACTATTTAAAATAACAAATTTTAATCCTAAAGATTATCCACGCCCCCATATTTTTCTTAACAGTTGCTTTCACAAACAACTAAAATTAATACAAGATACTTTTTGGCTTGACATTAAATCTATAAGATATGTCCTACAAAAAAAAAAAAAGAAAAACCAAACACACTTAAACAAAAACATGCTTGCAAATAAGTGGAAATGATGAAGAACACAAGAGTAGGAAAAAAAACTTTTTTATCTTTGCCGTGGTTTAAACGATGAGAAGATGTTGTTTTGCAGGAAGCCGCAACAGAATAAAAACAGCTGCCATTGTGTGGCAACAACAGAGGCGGCGGCATTAGCAATAGCAACGGCAACAGCAAAGACGGACAGTTGTTGGCAATTTATTTAATGTATTTGATCAAAATTGTATCTTAAAAAAATTAAATAAAATACAAATAAAAATAAAAAGATTTGCTTGCTAACCATAATACCAAGCCAAATAAATTTGTATTTGTAGTAGCAAATATATTCATGCAAACATATGTACTATGAATAGCTGGGAATACCCGGTAGTTCTAGGGACTCAGTCATCTGGTTAATTGGGTCACTACGGGTGACCACTATAACAAGTTGCTGTCTCAAAATTTATAAATCGTTGTTTTCTTTCGAAAACAAGGAACTAGCCATTTAATTAGTTCTAAGTAATGAGTGTGAGATAACACTCAAATACTTAGGAAAGGTAAAGTATTAATTTTCCTAATTGTTTTAAGAACTGCCACAGTTGGTATTACCTGGTATTTAAGCCAGTACAAAAACATTGTTTTTTTTTTGTTGCTGTTGCTTAAGGTTGTGAATTATGTTCTGCTCTGTTAAATTTGCAATTTTCAATAAATAAATGAATAAATGAGTGTATTTTTCGTTGTTATATTTGTTGTTTTTTCGGTACCACAATTATTGCCTGTATGTTTTCTTATTATTGTTGTATACTGATTTCTTACATATTCTATTATACCCTACACCTTAAAATATACAAAATTTCTACGTAAAGTCAAAGATTACATATGTATTAAGTTTATCGCATCATAAAATAACGAAACGTCTAAGCGAAATCTCTAAAACGAAGTTCCTTGTAAAGACGGACTTTTGAACTGTGGTAATCAAGCTTTATTAATAATGCTTTGAACTTATCGGTCCAACTCTTTTATTTTTATCATTTTGTTTTTTGTTGTAACAACCAATACTTTAATCAGGTACTGATGCATTTAACGTTAAAGCAAAGAAGTTGTGTTATTAATAGGTTACTTCATATATCCATTAGATGATGTAAGGAAGAATTGTTAGTTAAATTTTTGAGGATATTATGGCGACTCTCACCACAATTAGGCCTGATGCTCAAAAGTGTTAGCACTACAATTGTTTTCCACAGCGATTTCTTTTAGATGTCTGACGGCGGTACTCGATCTTTTCTGCATTCATATGGTGTCCTGCGACCATGAAGTTGAGAATATCTATATGAATATAATATAAAACTGTTAAGAATGAGTTACGATCCAATGAATCTTGGGCATATATACTTTTATATATTCTCGTAAATAATGTTTGAGTTGAGAATGATGTTGATGTTGACAATGCCACCTTCGTGGAGTTGATGATGTCTCTATGAATATAATTTAAAACTTCATGTTAGTAGTGAGATTTAAACTTTAAACTGCTGGAGTTTGAATGGCTCTTGCGGTGGCTTAACCTGATAATCTGATGCGTCAACATGTTACTATGTCCCCTTAATGGTTGATATTCGAGGCTGCATTTTGATAGCTTAGTATATTTCTCCACTAGGTATCATTCCATTCTAGCAGCGTAATTTAAAAATAAGCAACAATTTATGTCAGGTTGCCTTGACTATGTCTTTAGTTAAACCTTGTTTCTTACTTCGTGTGTAAATCCACTTAAAACATTTGAAGGACTTTGGAGACTTTTAGTGATGATTTGTCAATTTGTTGATGATACGCAGTAGCCAATATGGAAGTTCATCCCTTTCTTCTTTTCCACTTAAATAATCCAAAGGAGTTAAGAGACTGTCAGAGATGAGTCTGCATTTTTCGGATGATACACAGTAGGAATTTTGACAACATTGTCTACAACACCCACATTGAATTCCACCTTCTTCCTGCCGACATCTTCTTTGGTGATGATGTTATGGAGGAGTGTAACGTGGCAGACATTGCTGACGGATTTATAAAAATCTTCATTCAAAAGACCTCGGCTAGTTAATAGTTTGTGAGCTCTGAATGAAAATCAATGCTGATGATCTGCTGGCAGGTAACGTATCAATTAGGAAAAGTGAAGAGTGGTTGCAACAGATTACAAGAGGATTATCCACTGCCTTTCAATTACACCTTTTCCAGGATTCAAAATCGAAATAACTCTATGCTTCACCTTTTCTGACTTTCGTATTTAGTTGTTTCATGGAATGCTAGATAATGTTTAAGTCTGAAACATTTACATACATATTTACTTTGATGTATCAATGTCTTGCGAAGTGACAATTACTATTTTAGAAGGCTTCCGGTTGGTTCTGTATGTCTATGGACGTTGATATTGTGTGCTTTTGATCTGTAGGAAGACAAAGGACAGACAGATGACAAAAGGCATAACTTCTGACCCTTACACGCACCTTTTCTACTGTCGTATATAATCGTTTCAATAAAATTAAAGGTAATGTTTATGTATAAGAAATGGATCTAGTTTGATTACAAATGAAATTATATACCGTAACCGTTAATGAAATATTTATAATATTATAACTGACAATAAACTAATATAAATTTTGAGGAATGTAAATAATTTATTCTACTGCTCACAAAGAATCTTTATAGAAAATGATTTTACTTCCATTGCATACACTACAGAATATATATTTTTAAGAGTTTGTTAAATCCTACTTTTTTAAGGATATTACAATAAGTATAGCAAGGTCATTAGAAAAATTGCAGAAACTTTTTTCGTTATTTAGTAGAGTATATTAAGGTCTGCTTTTAGCAAATATAGTCCCACTCCACATATTATTTCTCTGATATTTGCTAAAGTTTTTTGTTGCTATTATTACCGCTTGCTGTCGGTATCAGTTTGGTTGGGACTTCCGTTGTGAAGTGTGCCAATTACCTTATATTGCTCACAAACAACAGCAGCAAATAGTTCGTTCTCCCTTTTACTTTGTTGCTGCTAAAATTAAATAGTCCGTAAACGAGGGCAAATAGAAAAGATTTTAAAATATGAGTAATAACCAAAAAAGGTTTGTTATATGATTGACAGTCGACAATATTTTTTTTTATAGAGATTAGCTTCCATTTCAGTGGGGCAGTAGAGCAAAACGTGTCTTCGTTTCGAGAATAAAAACATTTATTTGCCATCAAAACTAATAAAACTACGTATTGTATAAAAAAGCTGAAAGCTGCCTCAAATATTTAATTAAGGTATTTTTTTAATAAGGTTTTAGATTATTTAAAAGTATTTATTTAGTACCCAGCAAAAACTTATGCTTCACTTATATTCACAATTGCAATGACTTTTGTATTACCAATTATATGTATATTAAAGAATTACTTTATATATATACTATATACTATATATATCTTAATAAGGTCATAATTATAAAATCCCAGAAATTTACTTAAAATAAATAAGTTTTCTTAAAATTTATTAAGTTTGTTTATTTTATAACATTTTGTTGTAATCAGTCTACAACTACATATTTTTATAAAGCTTTTAAGTATAAAAATAAGTTATTACTTTTTTGGTTAAAACTGGCAAAATTATAACGGATTACTCTTGGGACATTGCGAACAAAAATAAGTATTTTTTCTAGTAAATTTGTAAGTAATCTGATCGCAAATTTCCTATAAATACTGGGTATTTATAATTATAATTTGAAAACTTTTAAACATAGTTTTTATTTAGTTCTAATTTTTTTACCCTCCACCACCACAGTGGCGAATGAGGGTATATTACATTTGTCATTCCGTGTGAAACTTTGTTAGTATTTATCTGAGACCCAACAAAGTATATATATACATGATCCTTATGAAATTCTAAGTCGATTGAGCCATGCTCGTCTGTCCGTCAATCTGTCCGTCTGTGTAAAACATTCTCACGTTTAAAATATATAACTTAACTTCACAGAATGTCCAGAAAACTATTATGTACTTTCTTAGGCAGTTCGGTATTGAAAATCAGCAAAATTGGTAAAATAGAACCAGAGCTACGGACCAAAATGTCAGACAACCTTCATAAAAATTTGAAATTTGTTATTCATTTTATTGCAATATTTTTAAATACAGATATTGCAGATAATACCATAAAATTTTGTATACGTTATTTTTATGACAGTCAAAAGAAGAAAGTGTGAGGAAAATTGTAAGAATCGGTTCATGGTTTCTTATAGTCCCCATACAAAAATCTTCCCGAAGTTCTCGGCACATAATTGGTCATCCGACCAATTTTTTTACAGATCATATACATATACACAAAAATCATTCTGCAGTGTTTTGTGAATTTCGAACCATATTTGACCGTATCCCCCATATAAAGCCCTCTTCCGAAAATAACTTTAATACTCATAAATCTCTTATAAATAACAGTACCGATTCAAATTTTTACACGGATCATTTACATACATGCCAAAATCAAACTGCTGGATTTTGAGAATATCGGTCCATATTTGGCAATATCCCCCATATAAGGTCCACTTCCGAAATTCACTTAAATACTAATAAATATCTTAAATATACCGTTATTACTTTGAAACTGGACGCGAGATATCCTCATATGCATAAAATTTACTGTTTCAAAATTTAAGAAGATCGGCGCGTAATTTGTCATAAGAACCATTTCCAAAAAACAAATAAACCCACAAAACTGTCTAATAAATATCGATATCGAACCAACTTTTATACAGATCAGAAATTTTAATCCAGAATCGGTTGTACCGTAATTATGATACTGGAGTTTGTAGCTGTAAGTCCATAATTGGCAATAGCTCTCAAATTAATTCTACTTCTGAACACACCAACCAATCATACAACTCTTGTAAATAACGTTATTGAGATGAATTTCAACCAAATTACATTACTGGATACTGGATTTAGAAGCTATTAGTCCATAATTGGTCCACTTCTAATATGCCACCCATAAATCTCTTGTAAATAATGTTATTGAGACCAAATTCAAACAAAAAACCCTCAAATTATTTCGTACCTTTTTTATACTCTGTTTGTTAAATTACACTCAAGATTATTATAAATATCAGACAAACTCTGTAAATTATAGTAAGAATCGATAATTACTTCAATTATAAATGGTCAAAATTAGAAAAAATTTCTAAATATTTAAAATAAATTTTGTTGGTCGTAAAATTGTCTTTCAAACAATATATCAAATACTAATAAAATTTGCACAAAGACTTAATAAAAAAACACGGAATAATGATATTCTAGTCCTCTAACCAGTGTAGTTTTTGTATTTCAAATTACGTGTAGGTGGAGGGTATTAAAGATTCGGCACAGCCGAATATTGCACTGTAACTTGTTGTATTTTCATATTTTGTATTCTTTTAAACCATTTAAGTAAATGTTCAGTTCATCCTCGTTTCCAATTTAAATGTTCGTGTTCCCCTTGTTTATTTAACCACATTCGAGGTAAAGTTTTTTTGTCAGTTCTTATCACACGTTTTATATCTTTGCATACATGATGTTGCCTTTTTTTTTTTGGTCTTCCTCTTCATTGTCGTCATCTACATCCTTTCATTCTACTACATTTTTTGGTTACTAGTTTATTTAATAATACTATAGATTTTATTTTAAAAGCAAATAACATTTGTATCTTAAAACGTATGCCATGCCAAATATAATGAATACAATAGATTAAAAATATGGAAATTTGTTTGAAAGGTTTATGTGGGGAATCTTGCAAAGAGGTGATTAGAAGGCTATATTTCTTAAAACATTTACCTTTTCCTGAATATGTTAGTATATGCTTTTATTTTAATATAAATATTATAATAATAATAATAATAATAATAATAATAATAATAATAATAGATATGTATGTATACTTCAATTCCCAAATGAACCAATCTAAACTATTTTAAATCTTTAGATGTTTTCAAATGCTTATTTATTTTATACAAATACAGATCCTACTATGCATATCAATTGACAGAATTTAGAAAGTTTAATTGAAAGTCTAAACTATTTTAACATAATAATAATATTTTTAACAAATAACTTTTCTATGCCTGTTGCTAAAAGACAATTTTCATAATAAAACAAGTCAAAATTTAAATTCTGATGTACCGAATATATACCCACCACCAATACACCAGAGTAAGTAGTGTGATCTATGCATACTTAAACATATTTATGTTACATTTTGCATTAATAACGATGTTTATACGAGTTGTTTTATTTTGCGGAACCTCTATGGGATTATTACATATTATGGGACGATCGTCAGAAAATAGTTAACTGCATTTGAGTCTTATGGTGATTTTCATCTCAATAACGATATATTCGAGAGTTTTTTGGGTATTCCAGTTATTTTACTTCGGTGGCATTTGACTACCGAAGTAGGGCGCTGTGATAAATATTAGTTATGATAGATAGAAGAAAACTAATAATTATCAGAAACTGATGTTGTTTGAGTGGCAGCGGCTGGTAATCGAACCCAGGCTACACAGAAAAAAAAATAATGTTTTTTTTCAATTAAACCTTTAATTGATTTTAAAATAATTTTCAATTAAAATTTTAATTGATTCAATTACTTTTTCTGATATTTTCAATTAAATCTCACTTTTTTTTTAATTGATACTATCATTTTGTTTACAAGTGCGATTTCAATTAAATTTTTAATTGATTCCACAAATATTTTAATTGAAACTCATTTTTATTTTTTTCTGTGTACAAATACCAATGCATGCTTAATGATCAAATGCGATAACTAATTAAGCTGCAGCACCCTCAATTGCACCTGCGATTGGCATCAAGTTTAAGTTGAAATCAAAAGAACCACATCGTCTTTATTTTCTTGGTTTGAAACACGGTCGCAAATTGGCCAAAATGTTCGATGGGGAGCGTTTTCCTCACAAAATACTTAATTGGCGGAGAAAAGTAACGAACACAATTGACCGATAAGCTGTCAATTACGCTGCTCCAGTGAGGTCATCTACATTGAAAGATAACCAGTAGAGAAATATTCAAACTTTTCGAAAAATGTCACAGATTATATGAAATTTACCTGCATCGTTTTTCTACAATGAAGTTTATCTTAGTCATGAAAAATAATGTCATGTTGACATAGCGCTTCTTTTTAGGGAGCGTTCCTCGAGGCAAGTCAGAAAAGATCTTTTGTATTTTGGAATATATCAACAGATGCAAGACGGTAGCGTTAAACGACATACATAGTGACGCTATCAATCCCATAGTCCCAACATAGCGTCTTAATTGGAAATTGAGCATCACAAATATCAAACAGAAAAACTTAATTCTAGTAAAACTGAGGTTGAAGCCGTATACTACTTAATGCCTATTGGCATCGCATAGTTCCTGTTATCACCAATATATGCAATGTTTATGGTCCTCATCCTCTGCCAGTTTAACCTGGCAGAAATAGCACAATAGCCTACAGGGATACAAACTGAGCTATGTATTTAATTGTATGTCTGATTTTCAGAAATGTAAATAATTTCAGATCCTGTTTTTTATTATAGTTTATTTTTAGTAATATTTTAATAATTGTTCCACTTTAAGGTTTTTTCTAATAAAACCACAAGTACCGAAATAATGAAAATAAAACCATAAAGGTTTTATTGAAAAAAAACTTTAACCTTGAAGAATTATTAAAATACAATTTCAGAACCTTTTATAAAATTAATTAATGCAGTACGAAAATACTAAAGTATTCAAGCAACAGATTTGCATGCGTCTAGATTATTGGTTGACACCCGTAGGCCGCACATGGTCTATAATTTATTTGTAAGCACTACGAATGTCAACGAAATTAATAAAAAAAAAAATTAAATAACTAACAATACAATACAATACAATACAAAAACAAACTGTCTGTATTACTTGCAAGTAGTCGTATAATGACTTGTTTATAATTTGTTGTATAACTTCCTTCCATTGCAAGTAGTCGTTTAATGTCTTATTTATATTTTGTTTTATAACTGCTTTCATTCTAGTCACTGAGTAAATTATTTTTTTATTGAAGACGGCTTCTGAGATACTTAACTGAAGTAGTATTGATTTTCTTGAGATATTAAATAAAAAACATTCGTAAATTTCGTTTAAAAAAATTAACATGGGCGAACTCAATGAAATAAAATTAAAAAGATGGGGAAACTCCGCTTTAAAGGATACTTATAGCGTGACAAATTTACATACAGAAAAGAATAAAACAATTGTTAGCAAATGCTTCCTAATAAATTAATTTTAAGAATTTACGACATAAATTATTCAATTATTTCCTTTTTTATTATGTTTGAAGTAATTCCCATCTAACAGTGATTAAACATATTTCTTTTGTACTTCAAACTTTTATTGTACAATATTTTTTCCAAAACTTTTTAATACTTGTTTCCTTAACGAAACTAATATAAAGCTTTATACTTATCACTAATTTTGTCTTTATCCCTAAAGCATACAAACACAGTCAATTGTAGCCATTAAGTGGATAAAAACTACCGCCGGCTCTGCATGGACTGCAGTACAGTGGAGTGTCCTTAAAGTAGGTTACTACAAAACAACTAGAAAACAATTGCTACAATACTACTGAGCATAAAAGTAAGACTGGTAAACAAAACATGTTTTCAAAGATTCATTCAATATGTATGTACAAGTCCTCGTATTCATACTTGCATAGATGAAATTCTAGGAAAAAGCACAGATATTTTGTATTGTAAAATGCTTAAATAGAAAGAGGAAGGACAATGAAAAAAACCATGCTTTAGAAAATATTTCGCACATGATGCAACACAAAAATAAAGAAAAGAAACTGACTTGTACAGAGACAAACGGACATAAGGACGTGTTGGCCGAAGGCTGGCTTGCACATAAAACTTAAGCAGAATTTTTTTTTTAGAAAGACACGTAAATCGAAATAAAATTCAATGACATGTAAACCGTAATAAATGTACGAAGAAATAAGGGGAGGGAAAAACTTCAAACATTAACAATAACATAAAAATAAAAACAGAAACTCTAAACGGAAGGAAGTTCAACATTAGTAGAATAGAACATGTTTAACAAGATTATCGATAACGAAAACTGAAATAAAAAAAAAAAATATATAATAAAAGGAAAAAAACTGTAAAGCAATACTTAAGAGACATGAAAATATTACCGCCAAAAGCGTTACAATTTCCGTAAATCCACATGCCAGGCAGCCGGCCATTTGACAACAGGGGGGAAAAAAAGAAAAGGTTGCCTGCCTACCAGTCAACCCGACGTTCAGTTCGTCCGTGGTATGCATTTCTCAACAAATTATTGCGTGTACAATGAGCATTTGGGGAATAATATTTGAAAACTAGATGATGATAAAAAATAACAAAAACAAAAATTAAAACGAAATAAAACGCAAAAACGAAACAAGATTAAAGAAGTTATGAAAAGAAAATAATACTTTTGCCATAAAATAAATGAGGCAGTGTTTTTTGTTTCAAATACACATAAATACTACATAGGTTGCACCTCAGGCGGTATGATGAGGAGTAATTAGTTTATCAGACAGTTGGTAACAGCCAGGATAGGTTACTCCAGTATATAATCCTAATGTATTATGTTTTTTGCACTTTTTCTGTCCTCTGTTTCGAAAACAGCTACGGAGGGAAGAAAAGAGCAACATTTTCTGCCATTTTCTTTATCAAAAAAATTTTTAGTTATTTATATAAGCATTTTTAAAAGAAGTAGACATAAAGTTCTTGGCAGTTGTTTTCGATCGTTGTCCAACGATCTGACTAACTCCATACACGGATTTTGATAGGGTATTCAAAGTCTTAATTCCCTCCAGGAGTGAGTGGAATATGGGTAATCTCGTGCACAAATATGACACTAGGATATACACAGACGGCTCTAAATTGAGCTGCGGTGTTGGTTCTGGGGTCTTCTGTGACGAACCTGGGGTAGGCATCTCGTCTCGTCTTCCGAATCAGGGTAGTGTTTTCCAGACGGAAATTTTTGCAATCATGGCAGCTTGTGTTACACTACATGATTATAACATTCACGACAATATAGGTATTTTTGTCGATAGTCAGGCGGCGCTCCTCTCACTTAATGCCTACACAATTTCATCTTCACTAGTTAGGCAATGTATAAATTCTCTGTCAAGGCTAAGTCGTCTATCTGACAGGTCTGGGTGCCTGCGCATAGGAACCACTACGGCAATGAACGGGCAGACGAACTAGCCAGAACGGGATCTGCCTTAAATATCTCCGACGTGTTCTCAGTAGCAATTCCACTGGGGACTATCAAAGGTATCATCTTTAGACATTTTCTTACAAAGGCTGAGTATAGATGGCGTAATTTAGACACATGTAGGATAGCCAAGTTGATGTGGCTATCTTTTAACGAGAAACGTACTATGCAACTGATAACCCGGAATAGGAAGGATATATCAAGGTTGCTGGCAGTATTAACGGGACACTGGACGTTAGGCAAGCACGCAAATCGCCTGGGACTCCCTTTTAATGACCATTGTCGTAGTTGTAAGAATAGGGGAAAAGAGGAATCGATTTTCCACCTCCTCTGCGAATGCCCAGCCCTGAGTGTCAAGAGACATAGATTCATGGGAAACTATACATTAAACAACCTTGGTGAGGTGGCCGGGTCAAAACTCAATGACCTACTGAGATATCTCACAGCTACAGGTTGGGTCTAACAAGCACGACTTTTTTTTGTACACATTGTAGTTACATTATGACTCGACATTAAATCTGACGAGTGGTGTGGTCTAATTCAAACGCTGTCCCTACGACTCTACTTAAGTGTTCGCACGTAGTGAACTACCACGTAAACCAACCAACCAACATAAAGTTTTGCCATTTCCTTGCCCTCATTCCAAAAAAAAAAAAACTAATATATTGATTTGTATAAATAAACTTCTTTGATAAATAAGGCAAGGAAAGGGCAACATTTTCATTCTGTAAATGAGCATTTTTTTCTTTAGAAAAAGCACTTATATGTAGGTATAAATAAAATCATTTCTACTTTCATACTCGTACTGTTTGACAAATATAAGCTTTTTTCAAAAAAGAGGCAGACAATGTTGCGATTTCTTTGTTATTTTTATAAAAACTATTTTTAAATTGATTTGTATAAGAGAAACGGCAACATTTTTTATCAACAGAAGGAGCATTGAAAGTAAAATGGTGCCTTTTTCTGCTCTTTTTTCGAAAAAAGTTTCAGAATGATTATTTACATACAAAAGTTGAATTTTTTATGCATCTGTTTTAAAAATAATGAACAGAAAAAGGGCAAAATTGTTTGTCACAAATGAAAAAGTCAATTTAATTTTTGCAACCTTAAAGCAAAAAAACTAAACAGAACATGACAGCTTTTTTGAAAAAGTTCGAAAGAAATACTTTCAGTAGCATATCTTAAACAATCGACCAACATTAATTTTACACTTTTATTTCCAAGCATTTCAATTTATATAAATTTTCAACAACAATAATCAAAAGGAGCCATAAAAATACTAAAAAAATAAACATATAAAACATACTAATGAAACGGCGATTTCCTTTTGTAGCAAAAAACAAAAAAAAAAATAAACGACTAAATGGATGAAAAACAACACCATAAAATACTAATAAAATTTTGTTACTTTTGAAAAAAAAATTAAACGAATAAAACTTTTCCGTTAGTGTTCTGCTTCTTCTTCCCCTTTACTTTTAAGGACTTTAATATTATTTTTGTATCATAAATTTAGTAACTTTTTGTTGTTTGGTAGCTTCCTCAAATTGTTGTTGAACTTCAAAGGCACGTAGAAACCATAAAACAAGAAATGAAACAAATTTTTATCAAATAAAATATTTTCTTATAAAAGAGACCAATAAAATGCAGCGTAGAGTTGGTAGCAAAAATATAACAACGTGCAGGGGGTATTTGAAAATGTTGCGCCATCCAATCTTTTGGTATGGTTAGAGTAACATAAAGGTATATTAGGTTTGTTGTTGGCAAACTAAAAATACATATTATACATACATACATATGTACGTACAGTGTATTACAAAACTATTTTGCTTACCAATTTTTAGGAGAAATCTGTGTTTCATTTATATATAAAATTAAAAATTATTTTTTTACTTTTTTCTAGAATAGAAAAACCCAAATACACTCCAAAATTTAACAGCTGTCATTATAGCGTTAAAAATAACAATATTTCTTTGTAGGTCCATTTTTTGGCACTGGTGTTACGATTAGCTTTCGGAATGGGCCAATATCCATGATGGTTTATAATAGCATCAGTATATACAAGATTACCAAGTCCATTGGCAGAAATGCAGCCCCATATCACTATATAACAGACAGACGTAAATGGCTCAATCGATTTTCGTAAGGATCAAGAATATATATACTTTGTTGGGCCTCAGATAATTATTAACAAGGTTTCACACGAAATGACAATCGTAATATATAAAAACAAAAAAACTGTAATTTCCTAAAAAGCAACTTACTTTTATGACTTGCAATTTGCGATGCAAATTAATAAAATATAAAACCAACTAAACAAAAACAACATTGTTACAATTTTTTGGGATTTTCCCACTCCACACACTGTTACCTATTAACTGCAAAAAAGAAAAAGTGTTTTTATCTGTTTTATACAATTTTATGTATATAGTTATGTGATACACTGTACGAGTATGTATGTACGTAAAGGCAGACATAAATTGTGTTTTATTTGAATTCAATTTCTTTGTTGGAGGTTACGTATGCAATGGAATGCTGTTTTCTATTGTATTTTATACAAAAAAACATTAAAGCCTTAGTATAGGCTAAACAATAATGTTCATCGTTCATTGAAACGCAGAAGAATGCTTTAAATTCTACAAAATGAACATATTCATATATACATATATATATTTTAGAATATTAGTCTAACGTTCACTTTAGTATAAGTATAACGATCAACTGTGAATCACTTTCTGAGACTATTAAACGATGTCCGTCCGACCGTCTGGCTGGTTGTCCATGAAAACCTTGTGCTCAGAGTATAAATTGCAATTTTAAAGATATTTCGATACAATTTTTACGAAAGTTTTGCTCGGCCCAAGGATGAATAGTATTGAATTTAGTTGAAATATTTCACATAGCCCCCTACAAACGTTCCTCCGAAATAGGGCTTTAATGGTCATAAAGTTTTGATTTATACACGTATCGCCACAAATTAGTTGTATATAAAACCTAATCACTCCTACAAATTTTGTGCAGATTGGTCCATAATTGACCATAGCTCCCATATAAGGCTGACTTCCTAAAACAATTTAACGAGCATTCTTTTAAAAAATGTTGATATCCAAATAAAATGCAACATATGTATGTAAATATATATTATATATTATTATAAATAATTGTATAGCAATTGGTCCATAATTAGTTAAAGCTTTTATGAATGACACAATTCCGAAAATCTCGTTAACAAGCTTAAATCGGTGTATAAAATGTCATAGATCTTATATAGCTCCCATTTCTGAATAACTCTCTTTGCACATAAATATACATACTGGGTGTAGGGTATTATTTGGTCGGGTTTGACCACTTTCTTACTTATTTTCTCTGTATATACAAAATTGTTTTTAAAATTTTCCAGTTTGTTTGACATTATAATAATTTAACAGTAATGGCATTTCCAAATATTCAAAACCTTCAACCATTTTCAAGCAACAAAAGAAACCTTAAAATGAAAAGTTCTCATTTTACTTCTGCATATATTGTAAAAATATTTTGTAAATATCGCTATTAGTTCTAGTTAATTCTGATTATATTTGATACTATCTCACTTGATTTTTGATTTATTGGATCTTGAAGCTTTATCGACTAATGACGTTTTTTTGTAGTTGCTCAAAAGTATATCAGAGTTTATGCATCTTCCATAGGTTAATAATATAACAAGGTCAAAATTTAAAAGGATCAATAAAGAATTTTTAAAGATATCGCATTAAAAAAAACGAGGAATAACTAAATAAACAGGATATCTCTAAATAAATAATCATTTTTATTTTACTAAAACGAAAAGTATCTCGTTTTGAATTATTTAACTGCCAAAAAAAATTATGCTGCCCCAATGAATACGATTTTTATGCGTAACTCCCCAAAACAGAAACATTTCACAAACTTTTTTAAGTTTTTGCTGTTCTAGAAATCATCTTCTTTCCTGCAAAGTTACATACCTTTCCTAAAATAATTTCTATAAGAATTTCACAAAAAAAAAAAAAAACTTAAGTTTGTTTTGCCAACTCTACTTGTTTGCCAACAAACAAAAAAAAATTAACAATCTTAAAGTTTGACAAGAAAATTGTTTAAACTTGAGGCATCAAGAAATGACTGTGTGTGTAGGAATATATCAGCTACACGCACACAAAAACAGACAACATATACGTGCAACATTTCTAAAGTGGAAACTAACAAACATGAGTCATTTCTCTTATCTCGTTCCTAAAACAACACATCTTGAACGTTACAACAACTAAAGCAACTTCAACATCAACATAAGTAAAAAGTTACTTGTTGTTGTTATTTTAACTAAAGATTTAATTTTGAACAAGAAAAGAATTAAGTTTTTGTCCCTGCTCAGCTTTTCCCAAAACTGCCTGTGTCGCCTCCTTCGTTTGTAATAAACTGTTTCAGTATAAACCAGGAGTGGTATGTTAATTTTATGCTTTCATTTGTGAAATATTGAAAAATTACCTCTACTACATGAGAATTGACATCCACTTTTGTGTAAACTATAAGGACTTCCAGATTCGTTTTAGCAGACTTGTTTAAACTTAAATTCTCAGCTAAACTGCGAGCAGATAGTTGCATGAAGTGTATTCCGGAGCTTAGCTGTTGTTGTTTTAGGTCTTGCGTTTTGTTTTCTTATTTCAAAGGTAAACAATTTCTCCATTTAGCTCCTACAAAAATAATATTTTCACAAACTAGAAATACAAAAAGATAATAAGTACTAAAAATAAAATGAAACTATAAGACACACATTTTATTTAAGTCTCTTCTACTGTTTTCTATAAGTCCTGTGGTGTTCTTAAGAATTTACTTAAATATTTTGTTTGCTTTGTACTAAATAAATTCACACAGACACAAACCCTGCTAAGAAAGAAAATCTTAATCCATCTTTAGGCAACTTTTCCTTCTTATTATTTCCCATTTGTCTTGTTTATTTTGTGTAGTGTCATTATTTGTAGCACACAATCCAAGCGACTGAATAAAAAGCATGCTTAAGAGAAAATTATGTCTAAGGAGTGGGCTAAGTCAATAGCCAGCCAGCCCACTATTGTCAACAATATAAGTTTTGTTGTTAGACATTCACTACCAACCATATATGTACATATACTCGTAGACACATACATTTCTGTACTTACTTACTTGAAATTGTGTATCATTATTGCTAAGAACGGATGTTTAGCTAGACGGAAATACTGACATGTCATTTTTAATTGTTTAACTTTATATACGTTTTAGAAGCAACATTGGCAAATAGTGTTCTGTGAGTAACAGCTAATTTATCAAGATTCCTTTACTAACACCATGGCAAAATGTTTACGGATAATATATTAAAACGTACTTAAATTTATTACACTTTGAAGCAGGGTAGGTAAAATTACTACTTATGAATTAAATTTAATCTGTGTCAGATACATACACACATACTTCATGTAGAAAAATTAAATTTGAAAATAGCTGGTATTAATTCAATTCAAAAACGTAATTTATTTTTACTTTTCCAAATCTAATTTCTTTTACGAACATTATTTTTTAAATTCGTGAATTGAAAAGAAAAACATGAATAATATTGGTAAATTAAATTCGCTTAGAAATCAATTCCAACAATCGTGGTACAGAGATTTGAGGACATCTTATTAATAAGGTTACAAATAAGGTTGAAATTGTCGTTGGTGGTTATCAGTTCGAAACAGAAAACATATATTTTCATGTCACTTTGTTACACTTATTTAGAAAAATCAAAACGTACCATGAGAAGAAATTAAAAGTAACATTATAAAATTACAAAAGCGGCATATTAAGAAAGAAAAACACATTTGTAGACTCTTACACCTCGCATACTGTGAGCGTCAGTGTAAAGTGAACTCCTAATATTGTTTAAAAACATGAAAAGATTAAAAGACAAATTTAAAACAAAATGTATAGCATAATTCGTAAGTAACTTAAACAAAGTATAACTCATTAACAAAAATTAGAAGTAAGGAGCTATGGTGTAACTATATAAAGTGAGTGCAGTAAGTAGCACAGCTGACTGACTTCGTTTACAATTTACTAATGTCAAAAGTAATACTTTTTCAAGAGTTTTTGACAGTGGTACATTATTTTACAGAAACAAAATGGCTGTTGTTTCTGTATTGTGTTGTATTTGTTGCCGATAGCACTCACCTTGTATAATTACACCATGATAAAGATCATAGAAAAATAATTCAATTTTAATGGAAACAGGTATATTAAAAATATGTAAAATATTGTATTTAATATTTTGTTTTGCTGGCAATCTCCTAAACCAAGAATCAACGAGTTTTTTTTTTAGTTAAATCAGACAAAATTTTGTTCCATTTATCTTTGAATACTGCCTTTAGATTGCCCTAGATCGACAGTTGCTCTATTAGATTGAGGTCTAGGGACTGGGAAGGATGATCTAAAGTTTTTGGACAGTAATTAAGCAGACACTCTTTCACAAATTTTGAGGTTTTGAGGATTATAATCATTGTCCGGTTACAAAATCAAGTTCTTCCTTTTTAATTGTAGATTCTATAAATTTAAGATTGCCGATCCTAGATGCCGCCATACAACTCTAGACCATTACTGAGCCGCCGCCATGTTTCTTGGTTTCTTGTGGGGGGTTTTCACCCAAATATTTCAAACTTACTTTCATCGGTAAAAAGAATATTAAAAAATTGAGGGTCGTTTATATAATTTGTTTGCAAAGTTAAAACGTTTGATTTGGTTATTCTTTAATATAAAGGGTTTCCTACGTGGCACTTTACCATGTAGGCCATTTTGATGCAAAGATCTTCCAATCGTTTTAAAAGTTTTTCAGAAATTTCAGCTATTTTTACAGCACCAGATGTTGGATTTGCCTACTATAGGTCTTACTTCAGTTTTTGTTAGAAGTCGTTTTGCACCAGGCAAATTTTCTTTTGTGTTTGGTATACTTGTCTATAATTTTTTTTATTGTACAGTGATGTCTTTCAAGGATTTTACCTATTTCATGCAGGGATTTACCTTTTCTATGTAAGTCTATTATGATGTGCTGAGACTCAATTGATATTTGTCTTCCCGTTGTAAATTCTATACTACTTATGGCTAAATTCACAGTCTTAAGTTAGCTAATGGCTAAGGCTTAACTAATGATTCTTTATTCACAATGCTTAGTTTGCATTAAGAATACCAAGTAATAGTTAAACAATAGTTAGTGTTTTAGTTTACCAAAGGTTAACTAATGGCCGAGAATTCGGTCATTAATGTCACAACTTAATCTCTTTTAATGATAAATTACAAAACTTGCAACTATTTTGAACGGTGCTTTACCATTATACTTTGAAACAATGAAAAATTAAAAGAATTGCTAACACTTTTGGAATGGCAGGGGTTTTTGCATAAGGATAAGGATACCTTATTTTGAAGCGTAAAAATTGGTCTATTTTAACAATAAATCAATTAAATTTGTATACGCTCTTGTTTTTGTTTTTTTTTTTTTTTTTTTTTGTGAATTATACTTAAGTAACCATATAAAATGCAATATAAATTTCTAATATAATATTTATTATATTAATATAATTAAGCTTTTCTTTTAGTAATATGTGTTGCTGACTTTATTTTGACGCTCACAGTATGTGTCCAATTGTTTTTAAAATCATTTATTAATAAAGATAAAACAGTAACATTTGACGAAGAGGATTAGGAAGTGTTTTTTTCTAAGAATGTATTGGTCATCGCTTGCTCGCCCAATAAATTTTGTTTTCTACCTTTCATATTATTCTAATATTTATCAGCATTATCCAACGAGTTTGCAGAAAAGGCAATCCCTCTAATCCGGACAACTACCGTCTAGTCGTAATTTGTGCTGCAAGCTGTACCTATATATCACAACAATAGAAAATACGAATTCCACAGCTGATGTTTATTGTACATTTTGCGGCTTATCTTTCAGAATTTGTGGATCGATTAATAAATCGCAAGGGGGAGTAAGTTAGTCACGTTGGGCATTTCTAAAGCATTTGAGTATCTTTATATATGGGTATCTTGTGGTTTACCTAGGACTTACCGAAAATCTTTTCTTAAAAACTCTCTACAGATTTTGGCATATTTAAAGACTCTCTTTTATACTTGAACTAAATATACCTAGAAATCTATGGAAATTCTACTAATACAAATGTATAATGGATTATTGGTAGCCAGCTATTAAAGTTTAATAATATCTCTGAATATACATACTTAGCATTAGATAACGATGGATTTCAATAATACTACTCCAGACTAAACAATTATCTCGAATTTGTATTCTTATAACAAATATTTGAATCATTTTACTCGTCCAGCTAAATTTTAGAGACATTGATATTCAAACGGAATATCTATGCAGAGGTGAAAGAGCCAACGAATAGTTTTAAAGTTAAATACAAACCCAGACTAAAGGCATAACTCAAATATTGCTCATTGGATCCACAGGGCATCAATTCATGCAATAATTAAGTAGTCTTTGTATTTTACCAACAGATACGTTAATTTTCTCCATCATTTGGATGATCTCCCTCTAGTGGGAACGAAACTGATATAGAACTATTTATGTGACTGATTTTTCGGCGGTAGTAAATAGTCATTTTCATGGCATTGGGGTAAATCTGTGACTAGCCCAAATGAACTAGTTCTGTTTATTTTAATACTGTTCACAAAATCAGTTTAATTTCCTAAATTAAATAATAAATTCCTCTTTTGCCAGCCATGCCACTAGTACGTTTAAAGCAATGAACACACATATTTTTCGGAGTTATGTATAACTATTTTCAAAATTTAAATTGATATTGTTTGAAGCATTGTGTTAAGAAATAATATTAATTGAAGCGACATCATTATGATTTGAAGGATATTAAACAATTGCGGAAATTAATTGTTTGAAGTTATAAAAGTTCTCTGAATTCGTTGGAATATAAATTAGTATTCCCCTTGCATTAATGTTTCTTCTAAAAGCAAAAATGTGTAACATAGCGCCAAAAAAAAAGTATTGAAATGAAAACTATGACTTTATTACATATTCGTTTTTGTATATTCTGTGTCTTTTCCTGTCAGGCCTGTTTCCTGTTTTATTACCGTGAATCCAGAAAAGAAACTTGTCATGCCTTATTTTATTATTAAAAACAATTCTTACTTTTTCTGCTCTTCTGCACAATTTAGTTTGACATTTTTTTTCTTAAGAATGGAGAAAAATTTTAACAACTAACAATAAAGAAAAAAAAAATCAACATAATCACAACAATAAGAGGCGAATGAACAAAGCAATGAACAACAATGTGCCACATAGCAGCAAGTAAAGCATACATGAATAGAATAGAATATGCAGAATATGACACAGCTGACGCACGTAATCTTACAAGTTTTTGAGTTCTGTGTCCTTATTTTTCTTCCTTGAATAACTACAAAGGAAACCCAAAAAAAAAACAAAGAAACATAAACTGGCATCAACTTGTTGTTTTTGTTTTTTTCCTGTTGTTTTGCTACTGTTGATGAAGTATGACGACGACTACATTTAGCAACACAGTAAATTTTGTATATTTTTATGTCGCTTACAACTGGGTGTTTTTGTCTGTGTGTCTTTATCCTAAATATGCTAATTTTATGTTTATTTCATAATAAACTTTTAGCATTTGAAATATGTGAATTTGAATAATTATACATTTTTGTTTTTTTTTGAAGTACAATACTTACATGTATGCACATGCAAGAGATGGGTAAGTGATTATTTTTTAACAATTCAAAACAATTCTTACGAACGAAAGAAATTTTAACATGTTTAAATTCTTATCTTATATGCTTACGAAAAATTTAGCAAATTAATACTGTCACGTATATTTTAGGATACAACCAAAATTAAGTCATGACAGCTTTCAATGTCTACATCATTTCCAAATTTAAAGTGATCACTTTTTCATCATCCACAAGCGTTCACTATCTTCTCACTTTCATATATCCATACGTATGTTTCTACCTACATATATACATACATACATACATACATATGTAACACTTTGAATATTTTTAATTTTTTCTTAAGTTTATTTTTTAATTGCAAATTTCTATTAGCAAACTTATGAAACGGGGTTAGAGCAAGCGTTGCTTTTGTGTATCCTGCCACAAACAATTCGTGCATTTGGCATAGAAGTGCCAATATAAATTTATGACATAATAGGCAGACATAAGGATAGACAAATAGTTAAAGCCGGCATATGAACAGTTAACATTTTGTTTTGTAACAAAAAAATAAACACATTTAGTGACAGTTGTCGCCTTACAAAATTCTCTTGTGTAGCAATAATTATTTCCAGTCATGTGGTCTTTGAAACTGTCCAAGTAAATTATTTTTATTTTATTTTTGGAAACGATAACGAATATGGTGTGTGAGATATTTTCTAATTAAGAAATACTTAAGGGATTGTTTTATTTCTACTTGAAAGGTACTAAAGTGTTGCAATTAACGCTAAAATGTCTATAGAGTGTTCATACATTTGTGTATGTAATTAAAATAGCATAATTATTATACAGCAGATGTGGAGTCTGGAGTAAGGGAAAAGTAATTTAAATAAGGCTATGTCCCAATGAGAACGAGTCCGATTTTTAAATTATTTTGAATTCATACTAATTTAAGCTAAATTTTTAATAAACGGAAATTGGGGGAGATAATAAACTAACAATTTTAGTACCGGGACAACAAATTAATACTCTCTTCCCTGTAGAATAGTAAGACACTTAATATATCAGTATCAGTTCTAGGTATCTTGACCCTCTATTTAGTATTGGAACTTAAACGACTAAGGTACCCCTTACGTGTTTTTTAGGCTAAATAGAGTGAATTATATTTGAAGGTGTTCACTTTATACATAAAATACTTTGTTAAACAATTATATTTTATTTAATTAAATAAAAAAGGTCGAACAATCAGTTAAATAATCTAAAATACTTTGTAATATATCAGAAAAATATTTGATTTTCATGAATGTAATTAAATTTATTAATCGTATTAGTTTTTACTTTTTGGTTCAAAATAATTTTAATTTCAATACAACTTGATATTTAATAGAAAATAATAAAAATAGAATATTATTTTAATCGAAATCAATATCTACATTTGACACTTATTTTCCAGGTTGTTTTCTATTTAGGATTTGATTATTTTACATGCTAGCTAGGAAATTGCGACTAAAAGCTTTACGATCAATAGGTCGTTTAGGGATAATAATATTTTTTAAGTGGTAATACACTTTACTTGTGAAATATTATGTAATATATATACATACGTATATAGGGTGATCTATTGCAATATTTGATTCATTTGTATTTTTTCCGCAGATCTGGCGTACTATTTAAAATTCATCATGCAAAGGGCTTAAGGTAGACTTAGCCGAACGTCCACATCCGTACTGTACCGTAACGAAACACTTGATCCCGTTCTGGTATTTGAAATCAATGCAAGTGCTTACCAAATATTAATATCACGTTGACGGAACGTCTTAACCTGAATACAAAAGAATGTCCTAACGTTCATGGTGTAACTATACAAGGTGAGGGCAGTAGCACAGCTGACTGACTTTGTTTACAATTTACTTATGTCAAAAGTAATACTTTTTCAAGTGTTTTTGACAGTAGTACATTATTTTATACATCTGTATTGTGTTGTATTTGTTGCCAATTTGCACTCACCTTGCATAGTTACAACATGCTAACGTTCTTCGTGATATTTGTACAGCAGTGATGGCCTGTTTGTATGATAAATTGTATTGGGGTAAATTGGCCCAATATTTTGGTACTTATGTTTAATAATTATGTTTGTGGAAATTGAGCAACACGATTTAATATAATACACATCTGCATTAATGAATATGTTTATATGTATATAATAAAAAAATATATATACAATGTAAATATAACAAAATAATGACATACATAAGCATAACTGTGTATTATAAATATTGCAAATTGAATATATATTGAATTAAATTATAATAAAATATGTATATTAAATTGATAATATAAATAACTATCAAAGTGTTAGATTATGTATGTAAATGCACGCACACACAAATTTACTCCCATTAAAACCATATTGGTAGTTTTTCAAGTCAGCATGTACGAAAAGAAACTTTACAATGACCGTCACTGTTTCGAACAGCTGACTGTTTATTTATTATATGTACTCGTATACCAATAGTGCAAATAAAGTGGAATTTGACGTACCGCACGCTTTTATATGTTCTATAAGCACACAAACGTGCTTACAGTACGGTATGGTAGGGGGACGTGGATGTTCGACTAATTCTACCTTTACACAGCAGCAATGCCTCCAAATTATTCAGCTTTATTATTACGAAAATCAGCTTTCTGTGAGAAATATTTTTTATGCACAATGGCTTTATTGAGAAATCATATTGGTGAGCAGATAATTTTGAGTTCCGGTCCTTTGATCTGTTCGCCCTGATCGTTTAAAATTACTCCACCACGTTTTTTCTTTGGGGGGCAAATACTATAAAGAGATTTAATTGGCAAAATATATATATACTCGTCTTTCATAGTGCCTTTTTAAATAAATATGGCTTTACATTTTCGACTCAAATCTCTCCTTATATAAGAAGTTGGTTCCTAACCGCTTTGCCAATAAAGTAACACTGAGTCATGCTAATGATGTCGCGATTGCAATCAAGGTAGAGGAATCAAAATATTTCATTTGAATGCTTGCAGGCAGCAGGCAATCACGTAAACCAATTATCTGCAGAGTGGTCTGACATCCTTGTTATTATCATAAATCCTAGCATGATTGAAATATTTCTTTTTATGAGCAAGGCGAAATATTTTATCATTGTACAATTAAAGAGGACAACGATAAATATGTACATACACACATATATACATGCTACAGTAACTAAAGCAAATTGGTTAGCTTGGAATTGGCTGGATCTACTCCTCTATTATTCTACGTTTACCTACTACCAGTTCATTTACAAAAAGTGATCAGTACAATGAATTGGGCAATTCATCTGTACTTCGCAATATATTGGATGCAACTGATAATTCTTCGATTCTAAAATTTTCGGATTCTATACACGCTATATGTGAATTTATGCTGTAAAGTATGCCAATAAAAAATACAGGTTAACATATGGAATTATTTGGAGTTAACTCTCCAGTTTTTAGGCATTTTTTCTTAAGTAATTTAATAAGTTTAGTTTTATTTTAATTATTTTAATGAAAAATCGAAGACAAACAAATGAAAAGCAATCATTTTAATATATTACAAATTAAAAAAAACTGATAGGACAATCACAGTTTCGAGTAAAACCATACTGAACAATAATTCAGATTTTCTTGTGGTTTAAAGAACCCAGATGAGATTATGAAAAATACAAATACATACGGGACTTATAACTGTTTGGTATGGTGCTTAGGCTGGAAGCTTTATTGATTATTTATTTTCAAGTTTGTACTTATATTGGCTTATACCACACTGGAATTGTTGCAGACAGCGGTATAATTGGTAGCAGGCGATATGTTTCTCAAAATATAAAGTACATTTTTGTCTTCTTAATCATTGTATATCATATCTATAGACTTCAAATCACAGACAATTAATAAAAGTTTCGGAACATTTACTGCCATCAATATTAATTTCGACACTCTAACTTCCTTCGTAGCAATATTATTTACTTTTCTGAGAACTAACTAGTAAACAAGCCAAATTTAACTAATTCTAAAATTTATATTTGTGTAGCTAGAAACGAAAGGAAATCTTTGCCAGATAATGAGACAATTTTGGTCTTATATTGTCTTAATTTCCACAAACTCTTACCAGTTCTGATGACCAGGTTAGTTTCTGTTTTAACTAAATAATATCTGTTTTGATAACCTGCCCATCTACATACTAGGCGCTAAACTCAATAACTTCTTCATTAATTAGGAGTGAGTAAGGATGAGGTATAAAATGTGTTTTAAAGCGCAATATCTATTGTATCTACACTCGTTTTCCGAAATTATTGATAATTTTTGCCAATTACACTTGTAAGTGTCCAAGACTGTACATATCTCTCTAACAAAATACCGACTGGTATTTGTGCACGAAACAAGTGCACAATAGTCATATATTGACATTCCCTTAATCTTCTATGCTGTGGTTTACACAGACTCTACGCCTGTTGCCTTAAGCTCAAACTGACTGTTATACCAGATATACCAGATCAGACTGAATTTGAGCGATGGCCTGGTAACAGCGTTGCCATTTTAGCACTTTCAGTGCTAGATTTAGCATTTTGTTTCTCGAAAATACATTGAAATTTTTAAAAATTATGCTAAATGCTTTTTGGCATAATTTGTTTGATAAAAAACATTATTTTCTCGAACAAATTTTTACTCCAAAAAACACTTTTGGCGAAATAAAAAATAACTTTTATTAATATTTCAACTAAATTTCTTTCGGAAATCTTTCAATTAATATATGAAATGTAATCTATTAAATCAAGTCAACAATTGCTATGAACAAAATTAGAAAAAAATATAATTTATATTTGTAACATTTGAAATAAAAATTGTATTGTTACATTGAAAAAATTTAGCACTTATTTTTTCTTCTGTAGAACATTTTAGCACTTAGTTTTTTAAGTTTTAGCATATTTTCAAATTCATTTTCTGGCAACACTGCCTGGTAATATTCACATTAAGAGAAGCGCTTGATTGTGGATTATTGGTACTGAAACAAGTCTAGCAAGAGCAAATGATTTTCAAAATCATTTTCGACAAAGTACGTATTCCAAAAAAAATCCTTACTAAACAGTATACTTTTATTGTTATATTACCGCCTGGTTGAACTCGTGTGGATTGACGCTATACACGTCACTTTGATAACAAAATTTTTTTATTTAGAAGTCCTGCTAAATGAAGGAATAAGTCATTGCTTAGCAAACAACATATTTTTTATCTAGCCGGTTACACAATATGCCTGCCACAAACTATCAACATCGACCACCCTAATGTGATAAAAACCTAATTTGCTAGAATCCATTTATAATTTGTTTAGCAGGAGTAGACAAAATAAGTTTTTATGATGATTACTGTTGAAGCAAGTACATTAAAAATAATTAACTAACTCACAATGAATATTACGGCAAACAACAACATTAACTTGTAATTATGTTTCAGTGGTCAGTTGTCTTTACATTAATATATACGGGTATATATGAATATTCAATTAAAAATTGATTAACTAAATTGTAAATTGTGTAAGTAGTAGAGAAAAAAAGTAATTTCTTTAAGACACTAAAATTGATTAGTTATAAACTTTTAAAAATTAGAGCAAAAGAGTTATAGCATACTTTATTCATGATAAACAGCAATTATTTTAAGACTACTTTTCTTAAGCGATTGATTGTTACAATGCCCATGGAATTCATGTACATTTCATATAAGAAAATATTGAGAAAATGATTAGTTCCTAACTTTCGCGTACAGTTCAAAATTTTCTGCACAGTATCACTAATTGCGATCCATGGAGTTTGTGTCACTATACTCGTGAACATTAAAACACATTTTGTTATGTCAATATGTCCATGGCCTCTATGATACTTTTTGGAGTGTCATAATTTCTAAGGATCTTATGACATGTCACCCATTACTTTATTAACCATATGGTTTACTTTGAAACTATTTTTAAACGAAATTACTTTTCTTTTTATCTAATATCAAAAAGTTGTAATATAAACAAGTTTTTCAAAACTCATAACATAACAAATACGAGTCGGCTGTACCGAATCCAATATAGCAGTATTGTGATTTCTTAATATTTTAATTTGTGATATATTTTAAATCGATGACGATATTTATTCGAGTTATTTTATTTTTCTGATTCTCACATAATCCTCAACTGATAGCTTAACCTATTATGAGGCGATCGTCAGAAAATTTCTATATATTTGAGGCTTATTTTAGATGAACTTCATATCAATAGCGACATTTACAAGAATTTTATGGGTATTCCAAATATTTGGATTGTAAATGGGAGCAATGGAGAATTATGGATTTACCTGCAAAAAATCCAGTAGTATGACAGATGAACGGACATGCTAGATCGTCTTAGAATATTATAAGGACCTAAAATATATATGTATACTTTTTGGTTCTATAACCAGTATATCGATGTGTTACAAACGAAATGACAAATTTAATAAAAATCTTTTTGGTGGTGGGTGTAAAAATATCGCAACAGCCAGACACCAGCCTTTAAAATGAAACAACTTTTATGCATATTTTTTGCATAAAACCCCAAATCAATAACAAAGTCATAAATTGAAATATTTAATGACTAATTGGCATAATAAACAAATAAAAAATAAACTGATTAAATTTTTATGAAAATGTAAAATTAAGATTAACACAAAATGTAATTAAACAAAAACGTAGTTTCAAAAAAAAAATAAAATAAATTGATAATAAAATATATTTTTAATGATGAGTTGTTTTTGACTGAATGGAATGTTGTTTAATATTTTCAAAGATACAGGTTTGAATTAATAAGAAGAGTGGGCTCGTATCTATAAGATATTTTTGTGATTTCTATGTGATTCATCGCTAGTTCAATGTACTGCTAAATTCTGTTGTTTTATTTTTCCTAGTAAACCTATTTTAAACTAAATTTGCACTTTAATTATTTTTATTTGAAATGCCTTGATAAAGTTTTAAAGAAATTGTATCCGGTATAAAACACTACAATGTAAAATCTTTATAAAAAAAAATATACAAATGCAACAAATGCCTACAAAAAGATATAAAATAAAACAAAACCAAAATCTGATAACTGGGTTACTTTGCATAAAAGTAAAGCGGTAAAGACAACAACCCTTATGGGTCGGTTACTATTGTTTTTCTTGTTGGCCAAACGACCCAACAAACCAAACAACTCACACATACAAATACATACAATTTGGTTTCTTTTCTTTCTTTGTAAAAAATTTCCTTGGATAAACATCTAAACGTGCTGAAAGGCATAATTAATGAGCCAAGAAGGGCAAAATAATCGCATGTGTAAATGTATAAGTTTTGTATAGACCAACAGCAACAACACCAACCACCACTCGTCGTCGTACCACTACTAGTAAAAAAAAAGAAAACCTGGGGTTTTTTATAAATACATATTTGTTTTTTGTCTAAGTGTAAAATGTTTTGTTTGAAGGAAACCTTATCTTTAAGAACAGTTTTTTGTTGTTTTGCAAAAATATATTCAACAAAACAGAGAAGAATAAACTAAATACATACATTCATACTTTGTTAACAATACGCAATATATTATCATTATTTTTTGCCTTGTTTGTCTTCCGTTTTTTATTTTTTTTCTGCTCGAAATTTCTTTACATTTAGAATCAAAGCATTGCAAAAAAAACTTGTATAAATAAAATTGTTGTTGTTTAAATTCAAAACCCCAGCTGCCAAACCAGGATCTGTTTTTATATGGTTTACATACCCATAGATACTCCATAAATTCAGTGAGTGAAGGTATGTATTCGTTGCGTGTTGAATCCCCAATATTTTAAGATTTCATAGGGGTTTTATATATTGGGTGTATATGTTACTAATTCACTACCTTCTGTAACATTTTGAAGCAGATATTATATACATAAGACATTTATACAAAATCAGGAAAATTGAATATCATATGAATTAAAGCCGAGAGATCTTGAAAGATGATTTTTCAAGTCCGAAATGCTGCTTAAACGCTATAAAAAAAAATCATTTTTGCACCGAATCATTGCTTGCAATTATATAAAAAAAGATCTTCATCGCCGATCCAGTAGCAGGACGCGGGTTACAGCAGATGAGTAGCTAGTGGATATATTTCCAACATTTGTAGCCTTCAATTGTAGCTCTAAATTCACTTCAATTTTGCATTCAATCGTGGCTCTTAATACAGACCAACTTCCAACTTTCTTTTCAGTGTTACATTTAATCATATTTCTGAAAGTATTCAAACATTGTATGCAATCATAGCTTGGACCTGAAAAGGAGTAGCTAATGGTATAATTAAACTGGCTTTCGTTCAAACGTTTAAAAAAATGTAGCTTTTTTTATTTGATATCAAGTACAATTCTGGAGTCAGACGTATGAAATATCGGGGTGCCGGAAATTATATCTTGTGTAGGAAGTCACATTATGTCTCGTTAAACGAAGTTTAGGAAGATGCCTTTATATTTCACAAAACGAATTTAGTCTTTCCCATCTCTGTCCCACACTCACACGTAAACAGAAAACAAAACAGAGCACACCATAAAAAACATTATTTCCTTTCTATATTCATTTATTACTGTTTGTTCTCTATTGAATTTTGCTTAAAGCACATTCAGAAAAAAGTAGAACAACCCAAAAAAAAAACTGAACAAAAATACATAAATAAAATTGTTGTTTATTTTTCAAAGAAGTTTTAATAGAACTTAAGCTTTTTATGTTTTTTTTTCTTATTGTTGCTCTTTAAAGGAAACCCTCTCCTCTAAAGAAGATAAATGATTTCTCTTTCTTCAGATACCAACGTAAAAAAATAGATTTTAATAAATAATTCTTTGAAATTATGCTTATTGTTTGTGGAGTGGTTGGTTCGTTTGGAATTCAATCATTAAGCAAAAGGAAAACTTTATATTCTAATCAGGGACTTAAGTTGAAGCAGCGTTTAACCTAACTTTGAAATATACAAAAATGGAGTACATCGTAACTTTGTATAAATCTAAGTTATTATGGAAGAAGGTAGGCAAGTAATTTGCATATACAAAAAATATTGATAATTTAGCTGTTTGTTTAAAATATTTATATAAAATTATTTGATCATAAATTGATTTAGGCATAAAAATCTTAAAAACCCTACTCACATACATACATATTTTCCAAATGAATTGGCCGCACAGTTGAAATATCAAATGTAATGCAATTTAAAAAAAAGTTTTACACACAGCTTTCGTTCAGTAAACATCTGGTCCTGGTTTAATACGACAGTGTTTTCAATGTTATTTCTATTGTTATTATTTTAAGTCCTAGTGTGATAATGATTTCTCATGCAATTTTGAGTGAAACATAAATGTCAAAAAGTATTTTAAAGCTATTGTCAAAATTAAATTAAAGGCAACTACTATTCTCTGAAATATTTGAACTCAAACTAGCAGAAAACAGTGGTAATAAATTAACTGCCAAACTTAAAATAATTTTTGTATTCAATGAACTATCATTAAACAATTTAAAAAACAAAAAAGTGGCGGCTTTATCACGCAATTTATAGCACGCAGTGTTCAAAGTTTCCTTTTATTCCACTTAATTTAATTTCTTCTTACTTTTATAACAAGGGTATTCTTTAGAATTATTTAACAATTTCTAACAAAAAAAAAAGCTATAATTACTACTTTTGAAATATTTAAGTATTATGACCATCTGTCTCGAATCTCAGAAATTTATTATTTCTAGTAATTAAAAATTCATTTGTGATTAAGTAAGAAAAATTGTTATTTCATAAAAAACAAAAAGAATCTATAATTATGACAGCATAAACTTTAAAAAATAATACCAAAATCAAAAAAATTTGAAGAGAACAAAAAAAAACACACTAATCAGTGACAGTCCCAGGCTCAGTAGAAGAGCGAGTGGAATGAATGTCCATAGTAGCTTCAATTCAACGAACTATAAAAATGAAAAAAAAAAAACAATACAATACAATACAAGTACATTACAATACAATTCAAAAATGTACATTATGACACTCAAGGGATTTGTGAAATAAAAATCTACAATAATTACGTTAACAGGAAAATAAACGCACACACAAACTCATTGACTCACTAAAAGGTAGGAAAAATTATCGTATGAAACATAAGGGACCATCATTATGAATACGAAAAACAATTGTGTTGTATAATTGTTACAATAACAAGAAAAACTTTAAAATTGAACACACTGACAAAATGTCAGGCCGGCAAGCAGTCAGTCAGTCTGTTTGTCTGCCGAAACGTACGTTTGTTGTACACCGGTAAAAATGTAGAAATTTTAAGAAATTAAGAAAAACAGAAAAAAAATTTGTCACACATAATGATTAAAATACTGTAACCTTGGGCGATCCTTTGTTCATTTTAACTCAACCGTAAAAAGCAGTAGAAAATATTTTCATTTTGCTTTTAAACTCATAAAAGTTTTTTTTAAGATATTTTTGTTTAAATACCAGAACAGCAATATATTTACATATCCTGCTAAATCTTGGGTAGTGACATGCCATTACTAACCAACAATACTGACTGGCTTCTAATATGGAATATATTTACGTTCTGTTTTTATTTTATGGAATGATGCCCTTCTAGCCATAAGCAGAATTGCGAAGCAGCTGATCGAAAAGCAGATTAAAAGAGGGCTGTAACTAATATTCTGCTTTTGATAAGTATCGACAAATAGTCACGCAATAATCCGCTATAATTTAAACGTTAAACTTGTCTCATATCGTTTTTCCATGTTTGGAATACTTTTAATCTTTCTTTTTAAAAATCCGTAATGTCGTCATCATTTGGTTTCAGCAATAGAAATAATACTAAAAACAAATTTAGGTGAATAGCTAATTCCAAGTTTCGAACCTGTCAACTGATCGTGCAATAGAATGAAATACTACTCAACAATATTTCAAAATTAACGAAAGTTTAGCGGTCACAATTCGAACAAAATCATTGTAAGCGATAAAGCGCATTTTTACCTTAATGGACAAAATGTAACCTAGATTTTAATATATTAAGACAAATGAATCCACAACGTGTCACAGTGTGTTGCGGATTTTGGAGTGGAGGCTTCATTGGACCACATTTCTTCCAATATACAAAAATACATAACACTTCCAAGTTTTCTAAAAAAGCTAAAGCTAAAGCTTTTCTTTTGAAGTACTTCAAATTCTAGGATAGTATGTAGAAATTTTTGAATGTATCACTTCTAGTTGCAAATAGATAGCCAAGTAATTGATAATATTGGGAGCAACTGAAACAAATGTGGATTTTTTTTCAATGTTAAGCTTTTACTTTGACAATACAGATTTTTTCAGAGTATTGACCATTTTTAGCCATGACCTTTTTCCATCTTTCTGGCAACAAATGGATTCTGCTCTAAGAGAACCGCTCATCTTTTGAAGCCAAGAACGAATCAAGCCAGTGTCGGATTAACTGTTCTGAAATCACGTGGATCCCATCATGATTGATGGAAACAAATAGTAGTCGGAAAGGAAAAACTCCCAAACCACTTTTTTTTTAAAGAGATTTTAATAGTTTTGAAACAGGTGGCCGATGTCATGTCTGTTCTCATATTCTGGGCGTTTTTCGGTCAATACTCACTTCAAATGAATCAGTTGCATTCAGTACAGGTCGCCTGTGATAGTCTGGCTGGATTTCCTTTTAATTGCACCAACTACAGATCATTACTTTAGTGCCATGAATATTTGGCTTCGGTGTCAGTTCGGCTGGTTGCCCGGGCTTCACATGCGATATCTTACGCTTCCGATTATCGTTTTTCTCTTCCAAGTAATAATTCAGTGCAAAAATGATTTCCTCTTATAGCGTTTAAACAGAATTTCGAATATTTTGTATACCCAATAGAATAGTTAATTCTCAAATATGTACTAAGATAAAATATAGGTATATGCATATACTATAAGACTTGATTGTTTGCTGGAAACTAAATTTTTTATGTCCATATTAAAAGTTTGTTATTATTAGCGGAACCTGACTCAGGACCTTATGAAAATTGTCACAATGTCCCTTATTAAGTACCATCAACGATTAATTGCGCTTCAGACCCTTTAATAAGCGATTCCGGAGAAATATCCTGCAAAGAAATGTTATTACCGAAACTAAAACAAATACACTTTGAAACGTGTGTTCTAGTTATTCTTAAAAAAACAACAAACTCGGAAAAAATTCCTACATACTTTGTAATAAAAACAAACCGTTTTGCTTGAGTGTAGCTAATAACCCAAAAAAAACTTAAAACTGAAAGGGGGAAAAATACAAAACATTTGACATCCCAAGTGGACATATGAGGAAAAGGAGGACGTGGTAAAAAGTCAAATATCTAATGAAGGGTAAGAAAAAAGTGGTCATATGCCAATCAGTATTGTACAGAAGAATATGTGGATTTTTTTATGAAAACTATAAATGTTTTTAATATATCATTTAATGTTTTGTTATAATCAAGGGGTTTACGAACTTGTACTCTGTACTTAAACAGGCAATGAAACATTTATTTTGTACGTACTTGGAGGGTTATTATTATTATTAAACTATGTACGAGTATGAATACTGTGTATGCTGTTAAAAATAGTTGTAATAAATAGTGGTGACTTGCTTACTTACTTGACTAAGTTAGTGGACAATGTATAATTATAAAGAGTAGTTTGATTTTTTTCTGTTTGAAATGGTTTATGTAAATAGTGTATTTAAGTACAAGTATCAATCACATGTACGAAATAATGATTAGTTAAGCTTCTTGATAAGGGTCACTGATGCATAATAAATGTGGGACAGGTGGTTTTTTCTTTTCGAAAGGAACAAATATGTATGGTTTTTGCCGGTACACTTTGGACATCTTTGTAATTTGTATTACACCTTCTTTGATGATTACAAAGAGTATTTAATGTAAGCATGTACGATCAATGAGGTAATATAGTCTTATTGGATAATTAGTTTTTTAGTGATTTCAGAGTAAAATGTTGACTCTAATATCATCTTCGACTTAGAATAAAAAATTCAAATCATAATATTTAAGTCGTACAAATTTAAAAACCTATTTTATAATTTTCATAATTAAATATTCTCAGCGGTTTTATTTAATTATACCATGAAAAAATAATTACAAAGTATGTACATACTTTTAATATTTAAAATATTTCTGCATGACTAAATTTCAAATTGCCGTTAAAGTTAGTGACTTTAACAAAAACCTATGAATTAATAAAAAAATTACAAGAACTAAATAAATAATAAGCTAAAAAAGAAGGAGGTAATGCTACATACAACTGTTATAGAATATTTTGAAAAGTGACCCCTTGTGCTAAGTTATTTAACTTACAAATGGATTGAACGTTTGCATGATTGACGTTTAAATTTTAAATTCAATTACATGTTCAACACATTTAATTATTTCTATACTGACATTTTTTTCTCTTTTTAAATTTACGTGTATTTTAACAACTTTTTATGGCTGTGCATTAATGTATATATTAAAAATTGTAAATTTTATGTGTAACGAATTTGTAACTCAAAAATACAAATATAAGCAATAAAAACTTTATAGCAAATATTGTATACATACGACTGTCATTATCTCAAAAACAAAAAAAAACTAATTTTTTTGATTTTTTTATTTCTACCCGAAATTTATAAAAAAAAAACAACAAAAGGGTCGTTTAAAAAACATGTTACACATTGATGGTTTTTGGTTGCAGCCTACTAAAACGTACATAATTTATGTTGTTTTTTATTTCTTATTAACGACTCTTCTTTTTTTGATTATTATTCTGTGTAACATATACAGACATATAAAATGATAAACCTTGTTACTAAAAAAAAAATGCTAATTACTTGCGTTTTCCCTCTGCTATAAAAAAGGGAGAGATTTTTGGTTTTATTTTCTGTATTGGGTTTGAATAATACGACATAAAAGGGAGTTTCTCAAACTTGTTTGCGAAATTAACACTGTTTCCGCTAGACTCTAAAAATATAAGAAAAAAAGAAAAATCTTTTCTCTATCCTGTTTGAACCGGCCAGTTTGAAATTGATAATTTCATACTAGCCAAAAATATCAAATAACACAACCCCTATCAAAGTAAAATAAATTAATGAATTGAGATTGGACACTGAGATTTTTAAAGCCATGACAACTGCTGTATTTGACGTTGAGTTAGTTGCCTTGTGTGTTGTTGTTTTAAAGACCCTTAAACATATTTAGAAGTACAGATTTTTTTTATTTTGCTATTGACAACTCATTACTAGTTTTTGCATTCATCTCCAAATACCCTAAAACATTTAAGTTAAATTTTGAACCTCAGATGTTTTTGACATTTGGCACACAAAATAAATGTGATTTTGTTTTTTAATTTCGAAAACCAAAATAACAACAAATTATTTTTTGTAATTTACATTTGTATAAACCAGTTTTGCAAGAGATTAGACAAAAAAATATATTCTGTGTATAAATTAAAAATGCATTTTGAAACATTTGTGCAATAAAAATTTATGCAATTGTTAGCTAAGACCTTTTCCAATCTTTCTGGCAACATATGGATTAGGTCAATAACGAATCAAGCCAAGCGTATCGAGCGAATCGTATCCCAGAGCGTTTCGTATCGATCAAAACATATGGCACTCGGACATGGCAAGGTCTCGATTAAAAGATGATTGAGGCAAAACTTCCCAACTACTTATTTCTAAATAGTTTTTAACAGGTATTGCAACATGTGGCCAAACGTTGTCCTGATGGAATATTAATCTTTCATGTCTGGACACATGTTTTAAGTGTTTTTCAAAAACTTGCTCTCTTCAAACGAATCAGTTGCATTCGGTAGCAGTTTCCTGTGATCGTCTGGCCAGATTTCAACAGGTTCTAATGGATAGAACCTTTTTGGTCCTACCAAATACAGAGCACTACCTTAGTTCCATGGATATTTGGTTTTGTCGGTTACTTGGCCGGGCTTTACATATAATCTCTTACGCTTTGGAATATTGAAATGGATCGATTTTTCATTACAAGTAATGATACGCTAAATAGCTTTCGAACCAATAGAATGCTTCAGCGTCATAGTTTTTAAAGAAGTAAAGCAAAACTCCAGGCATATTCAAATTAAATCAACAATTTAAAAAATATCATAGAATTTTTACATATCAAATTAATTAGTTTTATTAGCCACGTAAAATACATTACTTTGAGACTTGTGTCATATTCATTTATTAATGTCTTATAGCGTAGCCAGACGACAGCGTTAATTTGCATTAACAGTCTTAATTCAAATTAACTCGTGAATTATCCCCATCTTAATGCGCATTAGGTTAATCGTAAATGCACAAAATCAAAGTGAATTTAAACTGCATTTAGCTATTTCAATATGGCAACATCGCCGAAAATCAATCATATGTTATCAAATGGTTTACTTTTGTAAAAGAAGAAGAAGACAATTGTAAAATTAAAATAATAAAAACAAATTTCAACAATTGCCTTTCTCTTTTTTCAGAGTGTCCCACTGCGTTCCCCCTTGTAGCAACACGTCCAGGTTATTGGTTTCTTGTGGATGAACAATTTTTGCATTATGGAGCAGTTTCAGCAAAAGTAATTATAGCTTTTTTTTCAAATAAATACTGATTTTTCACCAAATGCCAAACAAATTTTTCACAATTAAATAGTTGTTTACAAACTGTCGTCTGTCACGGTAAAATTTTAATTCACATTAGTGAGATTTTAATGCAAATTAACGCTGCCGTCTGTCTACGCTATTAGTCAATAGGAAAGATGTTAATGTAATCGTTCAAGTAATCGTCAAAAGTCATGTTATTTTTAAATTTTTTTTATTTTTAAATATTTTTTATTTATTTATTATTTATTTATTTCCTTAGTGCTCTAAGTATAATTTCATCGGAAGTAGTTTATTTATTTTGAAAACATTTTGAATCTGCCCCACTATGTACTGTATAAAAAATTAAAGTGAGAAGGTTGGAAAAATACCTATGAAACGTAGGATAGGAGAAAAAGAAATGAACTAGTCTTTTATTTATTTTTTAAAAAATACCTTACCTTGAAATCCCAATTTAGAAAATTCTAAGAAAAAAATTTTAACAAAATCAAGATATAAAAAGGTCGATAAAAATTAAACATTTCAGAGTAAAGTCGAAAAAGTTATATATTTTTTATCGCGTCTTGATACCAAGTAATTGTTAATATATATGTACATATGTATATTAAAATTACTGTCTAAAAAATTATACCAAAATGCTATTGAAATGTGGAATCAAGACATTTAATATTGCGATTTCTTTATTTTCTTACCGTGGATAAGCGTTACTTTAACTTAAGCATAGAAGTCTAACCCCCTTATTCATAAAACTTGTCAAAGGTTTATAACAGGCTTAAAAAGCAAATTTTGTATGGATATTTGCTTTATAAGCCTGTTATAAACCCTTGATAAGTTTTTATGAATTAGGCCCTAACTTATTACAAATACACAACAAGATTGACAGTCGTTACCGAAATAACTGCAATTGCTTTTACCGATATAATTACCGCTATAAAGTTCTATAAATAATTTTAAATTAAAAAAGAAAAAAAAAATTTTGATTTTTTAATTGAGTTTACTGAAATTTGTTTAATTTAAAATGTAATGTAATACCAGCTTTGTTAATCATTTAAATTAGAACGAATAATTTCTGTTACCGCTAAATACAGCAAATAGAATTACTGCAAAAATAAAGTTATTGAAATAATCGAAATTATCGTTACTTTTTAACAGTTTCGAATCGGTAGCCGATCTTGTTATAAAGTTAAACTACGATTGTGATAAAAGTAGATCAATTGCTTTTATATAAAATCATACATTTTTATGCATCAAGTATGTTCAGGTATATATGTAGCTACCTGAATGTCAATTTATAATAAGAAATATACAATTTACGAAAATACATAAATATGTATGTATGTAATAACAGATTATTTACTTACATATTACGCGAAATTGCTGCAAGATCAACATTTTGCTTACTTAACTTCTACCGGAATTTATTAAAATATTATTTTACTTTTTTGTGTGATATACATATATACATATGTATATTAAACAACTTTAATTTAACAATATTTTTTTTTTATTTTACTATTATTTTAAGATTTTTCACAATAAATATCAAAAATTTTTCACAATTTTTTTTTTAAATTTAGTTTTATAACTTTAAGGACCCTTAATCATAATCAATATTTATATTTATCTAAAATTTTAATAAATTTAAAAATGTATTATGATATGTGATTTAGAGAAATTTCACATTACATATATTCCACCCTACTTCGTAAATAATATTTACTGAATTGGCAACTCTTTTGATTTCTGACTGCTTTTACTTTTTTTCATGGAGCACTTCTTTTCTAACAACTACAATAACAACACTGCTGCTAATATGACAAAACTGCGGCATTACTTGCAATTTTCATTGTTGTTGTCGTCAAAATTTTACAAACAAATAACATTTCTTTAACACTATTATTACACTTAACTATTATTACATTTTTATTGAATATTATTTTATCTTTAATTTAACACTAATTTTATTTAAATCGATGCATTATAAATACTAAAATTGTTTAATTAAAGTTTATATAAATTCACTAATAAACCGTTTGCCACAAAATAAGAAAGACTAATAACTGAAAAGGAGAGGGAATAAAAAGAGAGCCTTAAGTATGTATGCATGTTTTGAGTGTGGGGAAAATTAGCATAAATAAATAATGTTGAAGAGTGGTAATGGGGGGTTTGTTGAAATGAGACTAAGCAGAGAAGAACATAACAATGCAATTATTATTTACATTGTTTTTGTTGTTGCTATTTGTTTGGTTGTTTTTTTCTCAGCGTGATGTGTTATCAGCGTTGCCATTTGTCAAGTTTTTCCTTTTTTTGCAAGTTTTATGAGATACAAAAAAGTTTTATTCTAAAAAAAAAGTTTTTTGGAAATTTATAATTTATTTATAAGTTTAATTAAGTTTATAAAACAAATTATTTTCACCATTAACAAAACAATGTTTTTCTACTGCACTGCATTAGTAATTTAACAATATTATACCTTTTTAATCCATTTTTACTGCAACAATGTTTAATTTAGTATTACTCCGTCTTAAGTACAATAAATGTCATAGGTATAAATATTAATAAAATGTTAACAGTTTACAACACAAATAAAATCTTTATTTTGTAGGTACATACGAGTACATATACATATATGAAGTTGGACAGTTAGGCGTACTCAAGTAAATATGTAAAAATAAAAGTTGTTTTGTTTTCAATAAAATTGGGTTTTGAAATTTTACTACTTAAAAAACTTTTTTTCTAAAAAAAGAAATACAAAGTTTTCTTAAAAAATTAAATGGCAACGCTGTGTGTTATATGTGTACTTATCTAATCTAATGTAAATGACGGGGTTGTCAGGTTTGCTTTTCTAAGGCTACAGGTGGAAGCTGCGACATAAAATTACTTGAATTTCAAATGGCTATGGTGTAACTGCAATTTTATTTATTTTAACGAATCAAACTAAACTAAAACCTATTCAAACGAAACTAAACTGTTTAAATCGAAAAAAAAACGGCATTTTAAACATTGTTTCCTTTAATTTATTTACTTATTTCCGTTTTAGAAACTATTTGTATTGGCATCTGGTTTTTTAAGGTCTGTCATTTCAACTTTAATTTAAAAACACCAATTTACACACCCTTTTGGTATATTTGACACACGTAATAGAAGTGGCCACTACAGACAGCATATGCATTCATCTGATTGGAAATAGTCAGGAGTATAATATAAATAAAAAGCTATTAACATATTTGTATTAAAAAATAGTGTCAAAATAAAGGCAACTTTCTTTTTGGAAAGACTGTTTTTAGCATGTTCAGTTTGGTGTATAATTTAACCATGATTCAACTTACAAACACACAATGCTTCCAGATTATTGAATTTTATTATTAAAATTTATGCGTCACTGATACTCATTTTGATTGGAATATTATGTTTAGCGATGAAGTTCGTTTCTGTTTGAATGAATACGTAAACAAGCAAAATTGTCGTATTTGGCGTGAAGAGCAGCAAGAAGCATTGCAATAACTGTGGGCCGGTGACATCACTGGACCGTACTTATACAAAGACGAAGAAGGCAGAGGAACGTTACTGTAAATGGCGAGAGCTACAAAATGAAAGACTTGGACTTGGCTGATATGTGGTTTCACCAAGATAGTGCCACATGCCGCACAGCACGAGAAACAATGGCCAAATTAAGAGACGAGCTCGGTGAACAGTTTATTTCACGTTTGAGGCCGCCTAGAAACTGTGATTTAATGCCTTTAGACTACATATTTTTTGTGGGGCTCATATCTATAGAAATAAGCCCGCCACGCTTGATGCACTGGAAGCAAGTACTTAAGAATGTATTCGTAAGTTACCGACCGATATGTTGGAGTGAGTATGCCAAAATTGGACCAAACGTATGAGCCATTTGTGCATAGCTCAGGTAAACATTTACATGAAATCACCTTTAAACATTGAATTACGAGTATATAGATCGTTCTATCGACTCGAATAAAAATTTCATACATTTCATTAAATGTTTGTGCATTTTTTAATCCAATTCGAAAGCTCTCAAAAACTTATACTTTTTCAAGCAAAAAATATTCTATATATTTATATATTTTAATATCCACTATTTCGCTATCACAATGGATAGCTTCTTCAGGGATAGTTAATACAAATTGTGATAGCGAAATATTGGATATTAAAATAGTTATATAAATATATAGAACATTTTTATATACATATATATTAAAAGTGACCTAATTGCTTGAAAAAATAAATTATAGAATATTGAAAAAAGGTCGAATAAAAGAACTAAGTAATATGGAGATTTCTTTTTTGAATAAGTTTTAAGCATAATTATATATTAGAGGTAGAGCTTTAATCTGTGACTGCTACTTTCTCATATCTTCTAATCGAGTTTTGTGTTTTTTCTGTACTACAATATTTTATATACTGAATAACTCTACTCAATACAAAAATATACTATTGTCGCTTCCCTTCAATTGCCTTTCCTGTTCAATGTATAAAAATTTCTCTCCTTCTGTTACTTTTCTTTGCTGGTGTTACAAAGGGTCCCAAATATGCTGCGTCGATGTCGTGACAACTTAACGAAACGGACGGGTAATTTAGGATATTAATCAAGGACTAATAAAGCCTTCATTGTTGGGAAATTTCCGTGTTCAAACTATTATTCTACCATTAGAAACTATACACTACTATGAAACTATGAATTAAAATAATTTACACGCAACACTTTGTCACCCAACGATAAGGGTTTATTTGCCTATCCAAAAAGAAAAGGTTTAATTTGCTTTGCTAGATGCATTAGCCCAAAGTATTATTACCCCAACCTTCAATAACTTGCTTCCTGAGCACTATTTTATCTGGCGCGAAAAAACGTTTTATCTAGTAACATTTTGCAATAGAGAATTGGGAATAACATTAATGGTTAAATTCATATGCCCTTATTCATAAAACTTACAAGAGCTTTATAAGAGGTTTATAAAACAAAATTTGTATGGAAATTTGCTTTATAAACCTGTTATACACCCGTTGTAAGTTTTTATGAATAAGGGGGATAGTCTTTAGTTAGCTAATGGCAAAGGCTTCACTAATGATTCTTTATTCGCAATGCTTAGTTTGCCATTAGTTAAACCGCCAAATGTCGTTGGTTAACTATTAGTCAAATAACAGCTGTTGTTATGAAAATAAAGTTTACAATTATTTTTGGCGACAAATTGTAAATATGTCTTACGAATTGGAATAATGGCTAAATTCACAGTCTTAATAGTAATAGTTAAACAATAGTTTTTAGTTTACCAATGGTTAACTAATGACTGAGAATTCGGCCATAAGAGTTTTTTCTGAACTAATTTTGTTTTAACTAGCCTTTTTGTAGTATTATGGGTTTTAAAACAATTTTATTAACTAGTTTTATTTAAAGATTTAACATTTTTTAAGACATTCTTGACAGTTTGATATTTTTAATATTAAACACATGGTATAATTATACAAGGTGAATGCAAATCGGTAACAAATACAACACAATACAGAAACAACAGGCATTTTGTTTGTGTAAAATAATGTACTGTCAAAAACTCTTGAAAAAGTATTACTTTTGACATTAGTAAATTGTAAACAAACATTTACATTTACAAATTCTTATTTGAGGATTGAAGTTCACGTTAGTTAACAACAGACACTTTAAGGCTAACACATCTATGTTAACCTTTATGTGCTCGGAAGTCTACATTTGTAGTAATTTTGATTGGATTAGCGAATAAAAATTAAAAACGTTAGTAAAACAATTTGAGGTTTTTAGTAGCTTCCTAAAATCTTGTTTTAAGCTGATTTAAACGTTAGTGATGTAAAAATAATTATTTCGTAGGTGCTCAAGGGACGTTTTTTAAAATGATCATCTCGTGGCCGGTAGTCTACATTTGTAGTCACTATGTGGTTTGTATGCAAAGAAGCTTTATTTATTGCTTATTACATTTGCACACATTGTTTTGCTTTTATTTTTGCTAAAAAAAAAAGAATTCTTTGCATCACGTGTATGCTGATAGCATTTAATTTTCATCAAAAACAATTTTTTTATGCTTGCGATGCAAAATCATTTTATCCGCTCAGAAGTGAAATCTACGTAGGAAAGAACCCGAATATAAGTTGATCTGCAAATGTTGGAGAGAATGTAGTAAAAAAACTGATTTCTAACTGGGAAAATACCGTTATTTATTGTCCAAAGGACTTGCAATTCTTGGTACAGTTCGTCAAAATAAAACCTTTGTACCCAACGAAATGAAAGCTGACCGTAAACGTGCTGAATATTCATCAGTTTTTGGTTTTTTTGGACTCAAAGTTTGCACTATCATCTTATGTGCCAAAAAAGGGAAAGACAGTTGTTATATTATCAAGTACAACCTTGAATAATGATATTGTGGCAGAGAAAAAAATAAGCCGCGTCAGCTTATTTTTTTCAGCAAAGGAGGCGTCGATGCAATGGACAAAATGCTGTCAGCATATTCCACAAAACGCAAAACATTGCGATGGCCATTGGCTTTGGAGCCCCGTCCACTCATTTTTTATTTTACTCAGAATTTAAAACTCACTAAAACCGACTTAAGCCTTTTTATGTAAAAAATTCATACAATTTCAATTATTATTCATTGAATGCTTTCAAAAAACTTTATTTTTACATTAAAAAATATATGTATACATTTAAAAAATATATCCATGTATTCATTTTTTATGTAAAAATCTAAACAAAAATTCACAAAACTTTATTTGTTAAAACAATAAAATATTTTAACTACACTTTAAAGTAGGTACACAGAAAAAAAAATCATGTTTCTTTTTCAATTAAACCTTTAATTGATTTTAAAATAATTTTCAATTAAAATTTTAATTGATTCAATTACTTTTTCTGATATTTTCAATTAAATCTAACATTTTTTTTAATTGATACTATCATTTTGTTTACAGGACCGATTTCAATTAAATTTTTAATTGATTCCACAAATATTTTAATTGAAACTCATTTTTATTTTTTTCTGTGTATGTAGCTGCTTTAAATTATTTGATGTTATCATTGCTCTACCAGACGTACATATGTACATATGTATGTTAAGCTAAAAGTTATTTTTGCAAGATACTTTAAGGAATTTTTCTTAACAGAGGTTTATCAGCCTGCTTTAAGTTTTTTCGCACAAGGCTGTTAAACAATAATGTGCAAAAAAATTAATTTTTTTTTTTTATTTTGTGTTGAATATTTTACAAATTGCATGTAGATTTGTTGCTGATATATGTATTTTTTGTGAAATTTAATTTAAAATATTAATTCATATTTTAATAAACAGGAAAAATTGATTTCTAACATATTGAAACATTTTCTTATTTATTAAACAGCAGAGTCCCTACAATTCGTTTTGGCCCAGGATGTCACCTTTACATTTTATTTAGTTTTTTTTTTTTTTTGAACAGCCAATAATATTTCATGTAAAATGTCATTATAAACTTTGTTAAAAAAAAGCAAAACGATAAAAAAATACTTGCATGTTTAATTACAGTATTTCTTCCAAACATTTTTATTTTCACATTCGCTCTCGCCTTCATATTTAAAGCATTCTTCATATAAAATCCGGTCGAATAAATGTATTAATATTTATGTAACAAACGAAACCGATTGAATACTTTTGAATCACAAATTGTAACTCATTTATTAATACCTAAGAGAATCTAAAAGAAGAAATAAAAAATAATTTTTTCTTATAAAAATCCGTGTTTTTGTTCTATGGATCGCATTAAGCGTTTCGAGTACTACAGTATCACTTCTCTTTTGACTTTCCAAAGTCGAATTTTCGAATTACAAATATATTCCGACTGATTAAAGAATAAAAACACAATTGTTTACAAATGAAATCAATGTGAAAACGGAAGCGTTCTATAGTCTGGCCAAATTTTAGGTGAACATTATCTGAAGTAATTTTTTTTTCATTATTGGCCAAAAAACGTTAACTAAAGTACTCGTATATCAATTTAAATTTTATTTTCCTTTTAATATCAGGTATTACACACATTTTTATTTTCTTACGGAATGCCACAAAAAAATACAAATTAAACAAAATAATTTTATTTTAACGAGTTTGTCAACTTTATCGTTTTTCATGTTAAAACAAGTGAAAACCTGCCATTAATAAAAAAAAAGGCATTGTACATATAGAGTTAAATTAAGTATGAACGTATAAAGAGACAGACAGACCCACAAAGTAAAGGACAGTCAGACAGACTAACAGCCATGGCAGGTTGTCTTTCCTGCGATATATTTATATTTGCTATATGTAGGTACTTGTAGGCATATTAGACCTGTGGGTAGAAAAGAAACCTTTTCGTGTTTGGGGTTTTTTTTTGTCGTTTTTGTTAAATTTTCATGTTGTTGCCATTAAATATTCATGGTAGATTTGGTAATTAATTTTGTGGCATGTTATTTTATATTTGAAAGAGGCGGTTAAAGTCAAATGTTTTTTTTTGTGTCTCATGCTTGTTTTAAATTTGATATTTTTTGTTTAAAATGAATACAAGTTAAACATTTAAAAAACTCTTCTTTCAATATTAATATCCCTATAGTTACAAGGGTTCGGTGCCACCATTGGTTGTAGAGCTAGGGAATTGCAGTTGAAGTTTTAATTACAGTTTTAAAAAAGTATGTAAGATTTTTTTTAGATAGTTGCTTATATATCAAACCCTTTAAGTTTTTTTTTTTTAAATTTTTAAATGCTAAGTACTACCCAACTATAATATAATGATAATTTCGTAATCAAGGTTCCACCCTTTCACTATGTAGTATTTGTTTGCTGTCGTGAACATCGGTGAATTCATGTATCATGTATTTTCATTAAAGTTTGTCCTTTTTTTAAATGTATTGCAGTTAATACCTGCAGTATCTTTAAGCAAAATAAATAGCAAATCAATTTTGAAATATTGGGTGTATAACGGGATTTTTTTTTTACATTTTGAGCTTTTGTTTTTTGCAACATTTGTACAATTTAATTCTATTCAAAGTATTGGCCATTGTTAGTTTTCGGCAACATATGGATTCCTCGCCAAAAGAACTGCACATTTTTTGGATTCAAAAACTACTCAAGTCAATTCGGATATCCTGTATGGAAGTGAAGCGTATGAAAGAGAGAGCGTTCTGCATCGATCGGAAAAAATATTGACCAGACGGGGCAAGTTCTGGATTCTAACTACCCAACTACTTCGTTCTAAATACTGTGAGCGTCAATATAAATTAAACACCTGATATTATTTAAAAAAAAAATGTTTTATTACCTATACTACAAGTACAAATTTAAAACAAAAAATATTCCAATTAATAAGTAACTTCAGCAAAATATATGTAACTCATTAACAAAAATTAGTAAAATAAGGGGCATACAAAATAGTAACTGAGCAACTACACAGTAAAAAATGTGCTCCAAAAGGAGCAGTTTTTATATATAAATTCATACCTCAAATCGCTTCAAACCTGCTGATGGGATGCATGATTTTTGCATGAGGTATTCCCGGTTTGGAGGACTACTTGCTGCTGACAATAAGCGCTTCTTTTAACCTAATCAAACATGCAAATAAAGCACTTTCCTAAAGTGTTTTACGTCACTTCACGCACACCAATCAAAGAACAAATTCTATCTGAATGTTTTTGCTTAAGAAAAATTCATAGTAACTGAGAAGTGCGATATTCGTTCTGTAATTGACTTTCGTTGTCATACGTAAGTCTGTAGACTATAATTTCATTTTTGTTTTTTCGCTTTCAAACCTTCTTCGTTGACAAAAAAGTCTCTTTTTTGTATATTTTATTCGTCAGCATTTACTGCTTCAAAAGAGCGCTTTTATTGTAGCGCTCGATTATGCGCTTTTTCTCTGAAGTGCTTCAAAAAATAAGATTTTTTTTTACTGGGTACTCTTCACCATTTTTGAGGTATGCATGCTTAGGATCCTTGGAATCCTGTTGGAAAATTAGAAAGGAGATGATCTTCTCTGATGCCGCCATAAAACCTCAGACCATTACTAAGCCGTCTTGTTAAGAAATTTATTTTTGGGAATTTTTTCACTCCAAATATCTTAAAATTACTTTCATCGGTGAAAAGAAAATTATGTATTTCAAAATAATTGAGGCTGGTTTATGTATTTTTTTTTCCAAATTCAAACGTTTGGTTTGGTTGTTCTGTGATATAAAGGGCTTCTTACGTGTCACTCTACCACGTAGGCCATTTTGATGCAAAGATTTTCGAATCGTTCACGCTTTTCTAGTTTTCCAGAAGATTATCAGCTATTTTTACAGCAGCAGATGTTTGCTGTAATGGTCTTAATTCTCTTACTATAGATCTTAATTCAGTGTTTATAAGATGCTTTGGTCGTTTTGCACCAGGCCAATTTTCTACGATATTGTGTTTGGTATACATGTCTAAAATTTTTGTATTGCACAGTGATGCCTTTTAATGGTTTCAACTATTTCACGCAGGGATTTACCTTTTTACCTTGCCGAGACTTAATTAATGTTTGTCTTTTCATTGGAAATTTTTCACTACTCTTTTAATGATAAATTACAAAACTTGCAACTATTTTGAACCATTATACTTTCCAACATAGAAAAATTAAAAGAATTGCCAACAATTTTGTAATGACAGGAGTTTTTTCGCATAAGGATGATGTCACTGTTTAATATATTTTGACGCGTAAAAATTGGTTTATTTTAACATTAATTCAATTAAATTTGTGTACACTTCTGTTTTTGTTTATTTTTATATGAATTCAATTATACTTAAATAACTTTAAAAATATACAATATAATTTTCTAATATAACATTATTTGAATTAATATATAATTTTTTGCTGTTGACTTTAATGACCATCAATACAGTAGTTTGCAACATATGATCTGGCCAGATTTCAGCAGCTCATTAGAGATAGGCCGTTATAATGCTGGGTCGCCAAACGTTTTGAAATTGCTTCTTAAATAGCTTCTATTGATTTTGCAATCTCTTGTTCAGTTTGACAACAATTTTCGTAGAATAATACCTCCAATTCTTGGTCTTCAAATTTGATCTTTGTTTTACACATCACAATCACTATATTTGAACCGCAACAAATATCTTTCACGTATTTAAATGGGTAGAACACAAAAAACTTTTGTTATTTACACTACAATGTTCAATAACTAAGTGCGAATTAATTATAGATATGTACCTTTCAAAGTGACATATAAGTTTCTAAAGACAAATGCCATCTGTTATGAATTCTACATTTTTAAGTTTTGTTTCAACATTTTTGGAGATTTTGTAATTTTTAGGGTCTCAGATGAATATTTCTCAAGAACTAGTTCTGTTCATCTTGTATTATGTGCTGTGACCACTTTATGTGGCCCATTTGCTAATTAATTCCAGGGTATTGGTTAAAATATAATTAATCACATCCAACAAATGGCACTAACAAATATCACATAGTCATTTACTTTTAAATTCGATAAAAAACGTTGCTACAGCCCGTTGAATTGCAGAGCTTGCTCTTTGTTGACAGCTTGAAAGTCGTAAAGAGTCCTCCAAGTTTTGCATTACATATGAGTCGATAAGTCTTTCAAATGTTTTCAGAAGGAAGGATGAGGAAGTCTTTTGCATTCTGGTGTTTTCTTTTATCATTTTTTTTTTTTGTTAAATAAAAATAACATTTATCTTTCTCCAATCAAGCGTAACGTTATTGAGAGAGAGAGAGAGAGAGCCATGGTCCGTATATTCTCTAAAGTCAAGGAATTATGAAACACTTTGCAATATTTGCGCCAGGATTCTATATACTGCTGGTGAATTATATACCGTAAAACTAACAATCGCCCATAAAATTCTATCCAGCGACCTTCTGTTTTTATTGATTTCAGGAGGTCACTCTTTGTGGAGTGTTTCACCATTAGCCACATCCTTACTGCCTAAAAATGGATGTCGGGCAATATATCAAGAGACTACATGACCACTATGCAGCAATCCTTTTAGTATAGAACGAATTGGGGTGCCTTATAAACAAAACATTGCTCAATCTGGAGGAGCCTTTGTTATTATCTATGGATTTGTAAAAATTTTCCAGAAATTTCTATTTTTGTATTTAATAATTGTACTTTAGAAAATTAGTATCGTTTAGGACATCATAAGATTCCATTTAATCATTTCAATAAATTTTGGAATTCCAATCCATCAATTCTTTTAACATAGATCGCCTGTATTGGAGAGACTCCTTACTGGAACCTTGCTTAGTCTTACTGAGTTCTTGTTATTATCCATAGTAAAGCAGGCAGCTGAATAGCTCACTTAGGTCCATGTGTTTGGTCCCTTTGTGTTGCTCTGTTGTGTTCTCTAAGGATTGACTGAAATTCCTCCAGCAATTTCTTTTAATGGTGTATAGCAAATTGTTATCATTTGGATATCCAGAGATTCTAATGAAGATTCTACCATGAGTCCTCAATTCAAAGAATTTCTTTAATCGATTTGAAGGTTTTACGTGCTTTCTTATGTAATGCGGAGCGTTTCGAATTCACCACGTTGGATAACTTAATCTTTTTTTATGGGGATACAAGCTTCTTTAGTGTCCCCACTTAAGATTTCCTGTAACATATAAAGCCTCACACAGCATGCTGCGTAAAGACTAACAATTTACGAAGATCCATACAATTTACTCATGACCGGAATTAAATTATCCTTCATCAGTGCAGTAGACACATGTCAATCGTAGTAAAATAGTTTGACAACTGACAATAAATGAAGAGTAAAATGCGTTTTAATTGCTGAACAATATTTCAAAAATAATAAAAATATGGAAACTAACTCAAAGACTATGCGACAATCTTGCGGTAATGAATCACCGGTATTATATTGAAAAATAAATGGAAAAAACTTGTGTGAGAAAATGTACAACTTTATTAATAATATCCAATTTTGTCATATCATTGTATCTCAAAACATATTTAGTAACCGAAAATTTTATAAACAATTCAAACACCTGCTTTAACTATTTCTAAAATATTTTAAATCTTTTTTTAATCTAAACAGCGACAATGTGCAAAAAAACATTATTTTTGGTTTTATATTATTTTTGCAGAAAATCATAAATATATATTCGTATGTATAATTTATTTATAATCTCCCTTTGTTAAGTTTCTACTGTCAAATGACAATTTAATCTTTAAATTTAAACAAACGCTTATTAATGACATCATAATAATTTAAACAAATGTATGTATGTAATTTGTATGACATTTCTCAAAGGATTTAAGAATAATAATAATAATAATAATAAAATAAAAAAAAAGGATTTACAATAAAAACAGCTAAACCCACAAGTAACAACAACAAACATTGTCACATTGAATGAATAACAATAATAACAATATTGAAAGTATTAATTTGAAATTTAAAATTGTTTTATAGCCAGCCAGCATATGCTCCTGATTTTTAAAGGATTTGCTTTATTTGAGGATTTTAAATATTTTATATTGTTTTCAACAGATTTCCCAACACTATGAACCTATAAACATGCACAGCCATTAAACAGGCATATATACATACATATAAATACATATATATATATGTATGTAAATAAATACAGTCAAAGACAGACAGTCAGTCACACAAACTGAGTGAGTAGCTGGCTGACTGTCTGTCTGACAGAAGGAAGAATCTATGGATGGTTGATTGTAAAGTAAATAGCACAAAATATAATCTGCAAAATTTTAATCTTAAACAAAAGAGAAAAATGAGATGCAATGTATTAAAAACAATAAAGCAAAGGAAAAGGTAGTCAGTCTTATGTTAGTGTTCAAATTCATGCTGAACAGTGAAGGATAATTAATTGGCACAATTTTTGTGTCAATAAAATGTGTAATAAAAAATGACAGCAAAAATAATAATGAAATGTGTAAATGTGAAAATATAAGTACAAATTAGACAAAAATCAAATTATTACAAGTTTGTTAAAATTGTCTTGAAATACAACCCCTAAAATTTTGATTCCCTATACCGAGTGTTTTTCAACAACAACTTTGTTTTACTTTCTTTTGCCCTCAACTGTTTTTTACACTTTCAACTAATAGGGCCTGACAGTATCAAATAAATTCACAAAATAAGCAGCAGCAACGACAACCTTGCAAAATAAGTTCTACTCGTACATTCAACAGCGATTTATTATAATACACCTCTAACAGGTCACACCTGCCATTGTAACCAACTACAAAAAAAAACACACACACTGAATATAAATGTAAAACAAAGGAAGAAAAATTATACTCTCAAGTATAGAAGAACAAAAAAATAACGACAAATTTACTAAAATTTCTGTCGTTACACTTTACTGACTGGCTTACATATTATACACAGATAGTTACACTCTAACACCAACACATCACCCTACATAACACTCTAAATTGGTATTTGTAACAATTTTTTAAAACCATCTAATGAAGCGCAACATTTGCTGCCTGTCTGCCCTACCAACATCAAAGTCTTTGCTTTTACAGGTTAATCCTATAGGAGGTGTATTTTTTAATATTTCGCGCCATATTGAAAACAAATAAGTAACAGCTGTTATTACAGGAAAAGAACTACATACATGAAGTAAGCGCCATGGGTATGAAAGAATTCTGATATTAACTGAAACATTTGGCTCATAAGCTCTTTAACATCACGCTCTACCTAAATCAACACAAGAATTTCAAATTGAGTTTACGTTTGGTCTGAGTTAACTAAAATTCAAAAAAAAAAAAAAAAAAGTTCAGAACTCAAAAAAATAAAGCGGTATTCCTACCCGATGATGAGGTCTTGTGCCTCGGCTCAAATAAACTAAATAGTGACCAAAATTTTGGGAATTATTGAAATTAAATGAAGTAAATAAGAAGAAGCTTATGGAAAATTCGAATAACAAATTCACGGTTACATCAATGAAAATAAAAACTTTATTGGCTCTCTAAAGTTTCTGCAGAACTAATGTATCCAATAACATTTGAAATATACTGAACATTGAAATAAAGAATTTCATGAAAGTGCTGCCAAACAGTTTTTTTTTTAATAATTAACAAACACAAACTGCGAAGCTTTCGGCTTATCTGCAGAAAACACCCAGAGTCTTTGGCGGGAATCGAACCCGCAACCCTTTGACTAATAGTCCGGCACTCTATCGCCTAGTCTATCGGGGCACTACTATCACAAATTCGGAGCACTATGAAGCTACTATCACAAATTCCTCTTAAAAACTCCACCAAGCCATTAGAGTCTCTCCTTTGCTAATATGCACCACTAATTCACCATGATGAGTTCAAACCACTTCCTTGCGACATTGAGGAAAGTCGAAGTGATAGGATAGAATAAATCTCTTATGGCCGAATTCACAGTCTTTAGTTAGCTAATGACAAAGGCTTAACTAATGATTCTTTATTCGCAATGCTTAGTTTGCCATAAGAATAACAAGTATTAGTTAAACAATAGTCAGTATTTTAGGTTACCAATGGTTATCTAATGACCTAGAATTCGGCCATTAGAAAATATTGGAAAAATGTTTTGTGATTTGTTAAATCTCAAGAAATAAACATTCAATCTTCAAAAGAAAAATCATTATTTAATTCAAAAATATCAAAATAGATATACGAAATATATTCAAGTAGTTTAACCCTGATGTGATTGACAAAAACGAAACTCCATGTTTTTTAAGCTAATGTTACCCGGGTACCTCCTTCATGCCAATCTTATAAAAAGTAATCCATTTTGCAGCAAATTTTTGAAATGTTACAAACATTAAAATACAATAAAATTTCAAAAGTTGGAAGCTCTCAAGAAGTTTCAAGTACGATGGTTGCAAATTTCTATAAAAAAAAATAATTTCAAAACCTAAAAGGTACCTTGTCAGTCACATAAGGGTTAATGCTAGAAGTAAAATAGTAAAGAATATATTCTATCAAAAAATCAAAGAGTTTTTGAGGAGCACATACAAGTGCGTTTGACATGTGTCACCGTCTTTCTAAAACCACTTCTCGTCCACATCAATATCGTTCAATTGAACTGCTATAATCATTGTTAGTATATCTTAAATATCGAACACAAAGTCTCGCTTTCATAGAATTAGGTCTAATTAGGCCTCCAGCCCAATATCTGCTCCAAAAGGTGACAAGTTAAGCAGTTAAGCCTGCATTTGTTTTTCATAAATATACTCTCTGGAAATTTTGAAGACTATGATTGTTGACATTGACAATCGTCAAGATTGCCGGCTTTCTGTTTTCAAATGTTTTTTTTTATAACATTCGCAGTACTAGACTTTTAGCAGAGACTTGTACCGCGGTGGCGATTAAATTAATGATCTTAATGGTTTGATTTTACCTGGTGTTTATAGATTTTATGAAAATGTAACTGCCAAGGAATCCCATACAAAATCATAAGCCTTACTTTCTTATGTTATGGTGTTCTGCCTCCATTGCTAATTAATATCGATTGCTGCTCATAAAGCTACAGAATCTAATAGAGGCATCAAATGGGATCTAAGCCACCAACTTTAGAGCTTCATTCATATGCAAGATTAAAAGTATGCATAGCATTGTTCATTGTTCACTGGCAAATATTGCTTAGAAAATACTGAACTGTGAAGTATCGAAACTCCAGAGTCAATCAAGCGTTCGGGACCAGATATAGATGGCAAATATTTACTCAAAAGAGCATAACCATTATTTTTAGCATAAATTTGTTTGACGATAAGCTTACAAATGTTTTGTAACAGCAAACATCTTCAAATAAAACAAAACTAAACTTCTATTGCAAAACATTCCGCAGATGAAGCTTTGTTGGCACAAAATTCGACATTTTCGAAGCAATACAAAAAAACTCTGTTGTTTACACTATAATGTTCAAAAATTACATAAAAGTTTCAAGATTTTGGTAATTATTATATTATATTATATAAATTTCAAAAATTATTTCTCATAGGAAAAAAAAGGATATGAAAACTTTAACATAACAAAATATTAAAACAATTTATAACAAGTAGAAAATATATAACGACGTTTGTAGTTATTAAAAATTTTTTCACTAAATAAAATACCTTGTGACGGAAATGATAAGGAATATTGTAATAAAGGTACCACGAAAAATAAACTAAAAACTACACCATAATTGCTAGACGTAAATCAGACCAAAGATATCGGCCCAATCATGAATAAAAAATCCGCGGGAGTTTTTTCCCTTTTTATACCCTACACCGCCATAGTTGGGGAGGGTATATTGGATTTGTGCTGATGTTTGTAACGCCCAGAAATATTGGTCAAAGTATACCGATCGACTCAGAATCATTTTCTGAGTCGATTTAACGATGTCCGTCTGGCTGGCTGTCCATGTAAATCTTGTGCGCAGAGTACAGGTCGCAATTTTGAAGATATTTCGATAAAATTTGGTACATAATATTTTTCCGGCCCAACGATGGACGGAATTGAAACTGGTAAAAATCGATCAATTATTTCACCTGGCCCCCATACAAATGTTCTCCCGAAATTGGGGTTTACCGATCATAAATGCTTAAATTATGCAAGTATCCAAACAAATTTCATCACCAATGAGTGGTAAATGAAGCCAAATCACATCTACGAATTTTGTGCAGATCGGTCCATAATTAGTTGTAGCTACCATATAAGGCCCACTTCCGAAAATCACTTTAAAGAGCATAACTCTCTCTAAAATGTTGGTATCCAAATAATATTAAATACAAATATATGTCATGTGTATACAAACAATACGATAGAATTTTAGTGTGATCGGTCCATCATTAGTCGTAGCTCCCATATAAAGCCCACTTTCGAAATTCACTTTAACGATCATAAATTTCTTAGAATTGTTGGTATTCAAATTTGACACAAATAAGTTTCTTTTATACAGACATAATGACACTTAATTTTATAATGGTCGGTCCATAATTAGTCAAACTTCCCATTTCAGACCCTCTCCGTAATTCACTTTAACCTTTATAAATCTTTTATAGGTAGTTATATCGAGATAAAGTTTAACATACCTAATATTTATATTCAGAGAAATCATGGCACTAAATTTTTGGATGATCGGTCCACAATAGGTTATATATCCCACATAACGCCTATTGCTAAAAAAAAAAACCGTTTTATACATATACTGGGTGTAGGGTATTATATGGTCGGGCTTGACCGACTATACTTTCTTACTTATGATTTTTTTAACATTGAATTTGAATACGAAAAATAGGAAAAGGGAAAAAAAATCCCGCGGATGTTTTTTATTCATGATTGGGCTGATAGAGACAATATTACTTCTCATTGTAGTAAATTAAATCACTATCCAAACTTTGAAAATGTATCGGTATTAAACACTGAAAATAACTACAAACGTCGTTATATGTTAGAGATGTTACAGATAGCGAAATATTGAAATAAAAATTTAAATATTTTATAAAAAAGACCTAAAGCTTTACAGTCTTATTCAGAAAAAATTAAAGTAGACTTCAAATGTACTTTAAGAAAATTTTGTATGAAAATTTTTTCTAAAAGCACACTTCAAACCTACTTTATTTTTTATGAATACGGCAGTTAATAATTACCAAAATCTTAATAAAAAAAAGGTCAAATAAATAATAATAAGAAATATTACATAAAAGTTATAAAAAATATACCGCACAGAAGTGAAGTTCATAAAACCCAAATCTTCCAAAAAATATTTTTAAACTTTATAAAAAAAAAAAAAAAATTGGCAACCGGATTTTGCCTGAAACTGTCCATCAACCATTTACTGTAATACCCTGTCTCTAAAATAAATGTTAAAAGTAGCATATCTATTTTTAAATTTGCCTCTTTTGTTTATTTTGTTGCTACATATTGTATTCTACACAGCAGGGTTAAAAGATTAGAACTTTGACTGAGTGGCACCTTTCTGTCACCCTGCTGCACCATACAATACACAAATAATAGTATCACACTTCTCGTATGTATGTATGTAAGTACATATATATTTATATAGATATGAAGCAAGAAGTAATTTGAGTCAAAATTACAGCTAAAGCGTTAAGCGGCTGTAGTTACAACAACTATAAACAGCGGTCGATAGTGGTCGTTCGTTTTCTACATTCGAGTATTAAGTGGGATTTTATGAAATTTTTATGATGTTTTCTGTTCTTACTTTTAAGGGTATAAAATGTGATTTTGTTGTTTTTTATGTTTTGGGAACAGACGACATTAGTGAAATACAGTGAGTGTATGTTTGCTAATGACCTGGTTTCAAAGCATGTAATTTAATATTTTTGTTCAGGTTTATTTATTGTTGTTTTTCGCTTGTATATGTATATTGAAAAATTAAAGTGTGAAAGCAGGAAAGGAAGATTAACAAAAATAAAAAAAACAGCTAGTCAAAGGTTAGGATGATTTTAGGAATAGTATGTCTCTGTTTTATCTTTAATATGTGTATGTACTTTAAATCTTATAGCTATAAAACATTTTAAGTAGTTTATCAGTAAAATGATAGTTTAAGCTTGGTTGTAGAATTTCAAATATTGCATATGTTTCTAAATTCTTTACTGGGATTGATTGGTAAGAGCCAGACCCAAGAAGAATGTGACGTTTATTGGTTTTGAAATGTAACCTAGAATCTTCTTGACGAATAATGCAATTGCTTCAATGTTACGTTAACATTTCGATACCCTCCAGCAAGTGCAATGGGCTTTAACAGAAGTTTCAAGAAGAACTTTGTTTTTCAAAACAATATAAAACAAATAATTTATATGAAAATCTTTCAAATGTTTACCGTTTTGATAAGAGTTTTGTTTGACACTTATCAATTAAGAGCAAATAAGAAAGTATAGTCAGTCTTGGTGTTGACATATAATACCCTACCCTATCAAAAGATCAAATATATTTGAGAAGCACATACATACATACATATATAATATTTTAACAGTAGACAATCAATTCACGAGAAAGTTTCAAGTGCGTTTGACAAGTGTCACCATCTTACTAAAACCACTTGTCCTCCACATCAATATTGTTCAATTGAACTACAATTATCATTGCTATTGTATCTTAAATATCGAACACCAAGACTGGCTTTCGCAGAATTATGGTGCAATTATGCCTCCAGCCCAATATCTGCCCTAAAAAGTGACAAGTTAAGCCTGCAATATGTTTTTCGTAAAGGTACTCTCTGGTGATTTCTGTGTTTTTTTTTTAAATAACATTCGCAGTACAAGACTTTTGCCCGAGTTGCCGAATTGAGAACCAGGTCGAGGACTCTGAACACTATACCGCGGTGGCGATTAAATTAATGATCTTAATGGTTTGATCTTACCTGGTTTTTATAGATTTTGAGAAATGTATCTGCAAAGATGTTCTGTCTCCATTGGTCCTTAACATCGACTTGAGTATTGTTGTTCATAAACCTACAGAAACTAATAGAGGCATCAACCAACTTCTTTAGAGTTCCATTCATATGCAAGTTTAAAATATGATACCCTACACCCAGTATATTTGTTTATATTTACAGCGTCTTTTATGGAAGCTTTAACTAATTATGGACTGACCCTTATAAAATAAGGTGTTATGATTTCTGTAAATATAAATCTTATTTATGCAGAATATTATTTGGATATCAATTTTTTTAAGAGAGTTATGCTCCTGAAAGGGATTTTCGGAAGTTGGTCAATTAAGAAGCGATCTGCACAAAATTTATAAATGTGATTAGGCTTCATGTACAACTTATTTGTGGCGCAATTTGTTTGGATTTGTACATAAATCAAACATTTTTGACCGCTAAATCTCTATTTCGGGAGGACATTTGTTTGGGGCTAAGTCAAATAATCGACTTATTTCAACCAATTTCAATTGTCCTTGGATCAAATTTGATCGCTTTATCGGACATCATTAAGTCGACTTAGGAAGTGAGTCAATTGGTATACTTTAAAGTGGGTGTTGAACTAATATTTATGGGCGTTACAAACAATCAGCACAAATACAATTTACCCACCTTAAGCTTTGTATAGACGGTTGTCAGATCTTACAACGTTGTCCGAAAAATGTTCAGAAAATGTCTAACAACTGTGTGAACTTAAAATTTTTGTCTTCCAAAGTTGTAAGAAAAAGCATTGACAATTTACCTTTTGCTAACAATTTTTCAATGTCAGTACATTGCTAGCAGATTGCTAGATCTGACAACATTGTATGATCTGCCAACCGTATATACATAGCTTTACTATGGTGGGTATAACAATAACTGACAAATGTCCAACACGGTTCAATTTGTTACTCAGTCATAATTAATCATTACTACCATATAGAGATAACTAATTTAAGCATAAATTAATTATGACTTTAAACATTAGATCCCTTAAAATCTAAAGTCCCAAAACTTATACAAACATATTGCACACAATTCACTAAACAAATAATTCATAATATTTGAACACTAATTAAATTTTTAATTTTTGATTTTCTGCTTCAATGTTGCATGTTGTTGCAACATCTGCTGATGTTGCTTGAAAACCAGAATAATAACAGAAACTTATATTATACCCCGAAACTTAATTAGAATTGCAATAAAAACCCACATAAATGAATTCTTTGCAAAAAAAAATCAAACGAGAAAAAGATTTAAATAAAAAGAAACCTCACGCCATAAAACTGGTCAAACAATTTTTAACTTCTGCTCGAGATAAAGAAAGCAATGCTAAAAAATAAAAACAAAAATTTAAACCCCAACAAAGATAAAACACAATAAAGAGGAAGCCAGCAGCAGCAGCAGCAGCAGCTACAATAAAATCACACACATACACAAAAGAATGGGAAAAAATTAAAATAAAATAAACGAATAAATTTTAATATGCAAATAAAATACAATGGCTCTCATAAAGTTATAAAAACGAAATAATAAATTATGCACAAAAAAATTGTATGAAATGTAAAAAAGAAATATGCACAAGGAATGAAGCCAACCACCAACAACAACAAAAGCAACATGAATGGAAAAAATGAAATAAATTTGAATTTTTAATATTTGCCTACATTAAACACAGGAAGATGCACACAAAAACCTATACTTATTTGCATATGCACACAAATATACAATATTACATATGTATTTACACATGTACATATGTATGTATATGTATGTGTTTTCTCTTTCTTAATACATATATTGTTTTTATTGCTGATGTTTTGTTCAAGGAATACAAGAACTTTCTTTTGTTGGCTTTAACTCTTACTCCTGATAATCTGCATAGTCTTTAAACACACACACACACACTATAATGTTGTGCTTAGTCCTTGTGCACAAAAAGTATGCGATTTTGTTTAATTTATAGCAAATGGTACTTTTGGAGTAAATACACAGCCATTGCCACTTTACGACATATTAACCAGAAGATCTTATGTCTGAAAATAGTAGAGAAGTTTGGAAATCTTGCTGTTAAGACACTAAGAAGGTAGGGAGGGAATCCCTTAAAAACATCTTAAAAAACTGGTATGCAAAATGCTTGCTATTGAAATGACAAACCATTACCATCACCCAACGAAGTTATTAAATACCCCTTAATAGCAATCCTTAGTAGGATTCAAGGTTCTATACCCAATATCAAAAGGATTTAGCAAAGACTATGCAAATGATTTAATGTTTGAATTATACACATATTCAAACAAATTTCGCTAAACACAAGCTCTATATGAAGCTTAATCACATCTACAAATTTTGTACAGACCTGGCCATAATTGACTATAGCTCCTATATAAGGCCCACTGCCGAAAATCACTTCAAGGAGCATAGCTCTCTTAAAAATGTTGCCAATCGTGTGATCTTAGCTTAAGCATATGAGTTAGAAACAGTAGTAAACTACATGGGATAAATTATAAAATAGACTTACTAGTTCAAATTTCAAAAAGAATAAAAGTTAGGCGGCTACAGTTCATGCTAATGGCTTTGTTAATACTCAAACTTGTGGTTTGGGTTTCAGGGAACCCACATGAGGTTGTCGAAAAACTAATTTTGGGCTGTAGTCATCATTGGACCAAAGTTTTTCGATATCTATATTTTATGTGGTCGTAATGTCACTAAGACAAAAAAAAAGTACATTTTGCCACAAATAAGTTACAAAATTCTGAACATTTTTATTGTCGGTCTCTTATCATATTCTATCAACCCCTCTTTCTTTCTAAATTCAACGAATATTTAAGATGAATTTGCAAACAATATTGTTAAAGTATAACATAAAACACGAAATACTTTATTTATACATATTTGTAGAAAAGGAGTGCACAAAATTTTTTTATCGTTTGTTGGCTTCAACTTACGAGCAAATGCACTTCAATGAAGATGAGGAAAAAAATGAAAAAAAAAGTTTCAGCAGCCAAAGCAGCAAAAATTTTACAACACTCTTTTTACTGAAACTCAAACAGAAAGTCTCTTTTATACTTTTGAAACAATATATTCAGTAAAACAAATAAAAAGCCAACATTTGAAGAAAAAAGAAATTACACGAAATGAAATAAAATAAAAGAATTTGTAATTATTAGACAGGAAATGGCAGAAAAATACTTTGCAATTTCCTTTCAACAATGTTTAAAAAGCAATACCAACAATAATGACAACAAAAATAACTGCATAAAACTTGTAAAAAGGAAAAGGAGAGAAAACGCCTTAGGGGGTTTTTTGTTTTTGTTTCCTCTAATATCCTTGAATGTCGTTTTACTACTATACATGCGAGTAACTTGGTGATAATGTTTGTAATCAAATGCTATGACAAATACAACAACAACAGCAACAACAACAACAAAAATGAATAAATGAAGTAAAACAAAAATAAAAAAAAAATAACAAAAGGATGTTTTATTACAAATAACGCCCATTTTATGTGTGACTGTGTGAGCGCGTATTTATTGAATTTGGTTTTCGTTTAAGGACTCCTTCAAAAGCCAACGACTACGCATTGTCGCTTAAGCCCACAGCTAGACAGTGTTTTCAAGGCATTTATGTAAATGACACAGCGTTTGTGTTATGAGTTGGTATGGAAGGAAACTAAAACTCAAGAATCAACAATGATGGCGCATATAATTATATTTCTTTACGAACTTTGCTACAAATACGTAGTAGTTTGGCAGTTGAGTTGCTACAAGTTGTTATGCTGAACTTAGTCTCGACATGATATTTTGTGGTTTTCATAGGAATAAATATAGTTTTCAAGTTTCCGCTGAATCTTAGAAATTACTTCTTATAAAACAGATTGCTGTTGTTAAAAGTCCTGTGTAAAACTATGTAAGAGAAATCATACATAAACTCAGTAATTTTAAAACTGATATGTATTTGTTTGCGCTTTATAGGAGGCCAAACCCTTAGACCAATCTTCCTGATATTTACAGAACATGTTACAGCATGTGACACTGGAAAAATTAATAGGCTATATGAAGTTTTGATTGGACAAAGGGGCATGACACCGCCCATATAACAAAAAAATTAAATCGCCATATTTTGGGCATTTTTTGACCTACCTCCATGATATTTGGTACATATGATATTGGCATAATTATGAATACGTATCAGGAGAAAAGTGGGTGTCTTAACTACTGGACCGATCGTCATTATATTTTCACAATAGGATAGTCTTACGAAATAATAAATTCTTGACTTTATGAAGTTGTGAGTGGACAAAGGGGCATGGCCTCGCCCATATAACCCAAAATTTAAAATCGTCATATCTTGGGCATTTTTTTGACCAACGGTGACAGTATTTTCTATACGACTATATGGTATTGGCATGAATAGAAATGAAAAAGAAAAGTGGGCGGAGGGCGCTGGATCTGTTATTTTCGCATGGACAGCTTTATGTTTTAAGCTTCATGAGCAAATTAAAAATATTGTCTATCCTAAAGCATTACAATAATTAAATTAAAATTAAATAAATGAATTTTTGTAAATATATAAATATTTTTCATTTTATTTAGGAAGAGGATGTAGCCAAGCACACTTGGTTCAGCTAGTGTCATATACAAAAGCTATTCAAAAATAAATTATCTATGTATATTTTCTTGGTCATATTTACAAAAATAACAATCTAAATATATTATAAATATGTAGTCGAATTTAAACTTGCAAAAATAGTGGAAGTAGTAAATTCTTCAATATATTATTAAACTTATATACTCAACTTGTAGGCCAATACTTACAGAGATTATTGATAATCTTAATCCAGATCTTGTGACTTTATTAGAATATAGTAGACTCTTATGAATAATGACGATTTTTAAGCAAGTTGAAAGCATATATGTAAGTGTCTCCATTGTCTAAAACTTTATAACAAATATTTCACTCCATTGGATCTACTATTTATATTCGACTGTAAATAGAATACAGGTCTCCTTAATAAGCCCGCAATTCAAAATCTATTTTGGAGTTAATTATAATATAGGAGAGTGCAAATGTACTTACCGGTTACAGAGTATCCAACATTATTGTTTCACTTGAGCTTCGTTGGAATATGTGTTGTATTTTCGGCTTTTAGATCCCATCGACTTTTACGCCACTCCCCATGAATATGTGAAGAGTTAATGGATTATCTGAAAGCGTCTTGAGCATTTGTCTATAATCTCATTCATATTTTACGTTCCATTTCTTTATGTTATTATTAGCAGATTGTTACTTCTCTGATTTTCGACAGTTTCAGCACAGGTTTAAGACCTGTGAGATCTAAGTGGCATGGCGAATAGTACTTTTGTGCAATGCATTTTACTGAAACTTTACTGGCAACGAGCTACTGAAAGAAAATGGGACAGCTGGTGGAGCAAAAGAGACCACACAACAAGTGACAAGACAAATGCCCCTCAGTAGCTTCTTTTAAATAGATTTAAGTGTTCGATTCCTCCTACCCTTTTGCCAAAAACTTTACTCTTGGCAAATATTTGCCGAAAAAAATGTAACCGTTTATTTATTTAAAAAAACAACATCGTTTATTTATGACAAGACACAACAAATATTTAGTGTTAATTTATTTGAGGCTGTTTGATCTTGCAAAACTCTTGTAAGAGTAAACAATGTCAAACAAATTTATAACCACTAAAATAAGTGGTTACGCTTTTTTGAGTAAATATTTGTCATGTGTGGTCTTACCTTTAGTCAATCAAAAAGGTATTTTAAATCAGCATAGATATACTAGCCAAATGTGATTTTGACTAAAGAATAGGGCAAGGGGAGTCCTAAACATTAAAAAGCAGGATATAAACCTAAAAACAAAAACACTTATGGGAACAAATCAAGAAGGATTATGACGACCACTCCATAAATGCATCTTGGCTGATTTAAAGTTTGTCGGTTTTGATGTTCCGTAGTAAAACATACCCTTCCTATTTTTTGAACATTCTGTTTTAATCCAGCTTACTGAAGCTTATTTATAATTGTGCAACTAGTAACAGAAGCATATAAATGAATTTTGGGCTCTTCAGATGACCAAAATGGGTTTATTTTGTTTTAAGATTGATTGATCAAACCGTGTCACACAATTTATTTACAATTTTTATTAATTTTTCTTTTCCAGACTCCTAAATAATTTTATTTTTCCTTACTTCGTTATTTATTATACCCTACACCACCATAGTGGGGAAGGTATATTGTATTTGTGTTGATGTTTGTAACGCCCAGAAATATTGGTCCAACACCCACTTTTAAGTATACCGATCGACTCAGAATCACTTCCTGAGTCGACTTAACGATATCCGTCAGCCCGTCCGTCTGGCTGGCTGGCTGTCCATGTAAAGCTGGTGCGCAGAGTACAGGTCGCAATTTTGAAGATATTTCGATAAAATTTGGTAGATGATATTTTTTTCGGCCCGCCCAAGGATAGATGGGCTTGAATCTGGTGGAAATCGGTTAATTATTTTACCTAGCCCCCATACAAATGTCCTTCCGAAGTATCCAAACAAATTTCACCACAAATGATTGCTAAATGAAGCCAAATCATATCAACAAATTTTGTGCAGATCGGTACATAATTGATTATAGCTCCCATATACGGACCACTTCCGAAAATCAATTTAAAGAGCATAACTCACTTAAAAATGTTGGTAGCCAAATAATATTGGACACAAATATGTTTCATATATATAAAAATAATGTGGTACAATTTTATGAAGGCTCACTTCCGAAAATCACTTTAACAACCATTTGGTATCCAAATAAAATTCAAACAAATTAGTTTCATATATATAGAAATGATGACACCTAATTTTATAATGGTCAGTTCATAATTAGTCGAAACTCCCATATAAAACCCTCTCTGTAATTCACTTTATAATGTGCATAAATCTTTTAAAAGTATTAATATCGAGAAAAAGTATAACATACATATTATTTATATTCACAGAAATCATGGCACTACGTTTTTGGATGATCGCTCCATAATAGGTCATATCTCCCATAGAGCGACCATTTCTGAAAATTATTTTATACATATACTGGGTGTCTATATTATGGTCCTTAATTGTTTTAAATAACAAATGTTAACAAAACAAAGTTTGACAGATGGATGCATTATTTCACAGCGAATTAATAATCAGCTGATATGCTGCATACACCTTATTAATTCGCCTTGGTTTCTACTACTGATGTGTCAACCAATAATATATCTAAACTTTCATGCCACTCCAATATGACCCTATTCGAAATGAAAGTTCTTGCTATGAATTTTAGTTCCTGAAATTGATTTTAGAAGCAGCAGTCTTTAAATCTATACTTGCTTAAAGCCATTAATTGTCTTTTGATGTCATTTTAAATACACATGCAAGTACATTTTGTATTTTAATTACACTTTGTAACAACTAATCATGGTTTTATTACATAGAAACGTGTGTGTGCATGGATATCTGTTTATGGCCAGCAAAGTAGTAATTCTACCCTCATGTTTTCGAAAGACAATTTTAAATGTTTCACTTGTTAAAACTGTCTCACACTGATTTAGTCAGAGTCATATTCGGTTGTGTATGACGGCGTTTGTGTTTGTCTAAAGTTGAATATTTCTTACATGTGGTACGTAACATTTTATGCTTCGTCCATCCTTGATTTTGTAATTTATAAGTTTTCCACATTCTATACAATTAAGGGGTCGTCTGTTTGTCTGTCTGTCCGCACAGTCAAACTATTCATCCATAGATTTCACTATCTACTTAAATGTCTTCTTCTGCATCTGATGGTTTTTCTTTAGATTTGTGTTTTTTTTTTTTTTTTTTTTGTAGTTGTTTGTGACGCCTCATGTCACATTTCCATTTATTTAACATGTTTAGCATCTATGTATGGGTTTGTTTCCTCTAGTGCTGGCTTACTAGCTGTACGCCTATTATTATGGGTTCTTCTGTTCTGTTAAGTTCAGTTTTAGTAATTTTTTGTTTTCCAATTTTATTACAATTCTTTTGTGGTTTTAATAGATGTTTGAATGTATTTGATTGCATCCTCGTTGGGCTTTGGGAATTTCATCTCTATGTTTGCCTGCTTGAGTCGTGTATATGGTCTTGAATGACGTCTAGGTTTTATTTTGAGTGTCTGTCTCTTAATTTTATTTCTTGTTCGGCTTTTTAGTTGTAATTTATATACTTTTTATTTCTACATTTCGCAGCATATGTGAATCATTAATGGTTGCTTGTCTTTTATATTTATCAGTAGAAAAATTGATTATCACAATGATCACAAAATTTCATTGTTTTTGGTATTTTCTGTATTTTTATCATTTGTAGTGTTTTTTTTCCTTTGTTGTTAGTTTATTTTATATGTTAATGATTTTTCTTGATGACAATATTAGTTTTGCCCATTAAACTGTTCAATTTAGGGTTTATTTTTGCTTTTATGGAACGATCGCTTGTATGAGATTGCATATGCCGTAAATGATTTGGGGATTTTCTGTTTGTTTCATTGATGAGTTTGGTGTCTTTTTTATCTTGAAAAATTGTGGTCAGATTTAATTATAATTTATAGAGAATCGTTGCTTTTTTCCAGAGAAATTACATCAGGTTCAAGTTTGTAAGAATGATAGTGGTTATGGGTTTTAATTTAAACAGAAACTAATTTGAATTGTTTTATGTTGCAAAAATATATTTCAGTGTTATAAATAAAGCAAAGAAAGCTCTTAAATTAAAGTTGCCATAGCATTAATCATATGCTTGTTTACAAAATAAATGTGTTTGAAAATTATATAGGAGGATCTTAGTACACAGAAAACTAAATTTTTGAAACAGCTTGAATGAAGAACATACCTCTAGAGCAGTGGTAGGCATTCACAGACATCAGTAGATACAAACTCATTGCTTAGAGTGAATGGGCGGTTATCGTTGTCATCTCTTTCCTATAATGAGCGATACCCCATATTATTACCAGGTAACTCTCGATTTTGCCACCTTTACCTAAAAAAATTTACATCAGATTCTATTTCACGCTGAAAGCTCATTGATGTGTAGAATGTTTCAAACTCAATTTTATATTTCTCGACTCAAACCAAGATTAAAAAGTATAGTCATCGTTGCAAACAATGTATTATTTACAAACAAAAATCATGCTCTCAGATAATGGCTCCTTTACCACCAGAAAGATGTAATTTATCTCTCCCATTTCAGATCACAGGTATTGATTTCGCTGGCCCATTCGATCTCAAAGCGTCATCTTTACGAAAATCTTCGACCATAAAATCATATGTTAGCGTCTTTGCTTGTTTCAGCATAAAAGCTGTTCATTTTGGAACACTGTTCCGATTTGACCTCATCCGCATTCCAAGTCGCATTCGCTCATTTCGTTGGAAGGCGGGGCTTCCGCCAAAGGGTAGTAACCGACAATGGTAGAAATTTTCTAGGCGCAAGTTGAATACTTGAACGCTGAACATTCAGCTGTACAGAACAAGAATTTGTGCAAAACTCGTTAAATGTATCAAATGGGAAACAAATTAAAAATTGCATTTCAACAATATAATCAGACAATTCGTTTTATATGTATAACATTACATTACATGTTTCTAAAGTTGGTAAGTTTTACAATCCATATATTTTTTCTCAAGTGAGATTTAAACAAATATCATTCAATTTTATTTTATTTAATTTATGTATATTCCATTCAAAATATTTTTGTAATTAAATTTCTTTGAAAATATAAAATATGTAGATTTCTAATCTTACACTCAATATAAAATGGATTCCATAACCATCAAACATCATGTCATCGTATAATAGTAGAAATGTCATAAAAAAAATCACAAGACTTAAAAATTTTTCTCATTAAAAATTGTGAATTCTTTTCCACTTGAGAACATAGCAATAAAAAGGAAAGTTGTTAAATAATCTTTTAAAAAATCATTATGAATGAAGCTTGTAATTAAATTTTTATTACATTATAATACAAAAGAAAAAAGAAACACAGGGAAACGTTAAAGCAAACAAACAAAAACTACAGTATGAATCCTTGTAAAAAGTAATCCTTGGCAGCACACAAAAAGGGAGCACAAACAGTTAATGTAAAGTAGTGGCAGGCAGACCATCCTAACCAGCCTTACCCTTACCATGCACAAATGTTGGAAAAAAGTAAATAAATTTCTTTACAGTTGAGCAGGGCTCTAAAGAGAGAAATGATAAATTTCACTATTAATTGAAGGAAATTTTATACTGCTGAAGTCAGCAAAGAAGAACGTTAAAGTAAAAAAAATACATACATACGAGTACATATTTACATTTGTTTGTTTGAGTGTAGCCTGAATTCATTTGTGAAAAACGTTCCACAACATGCCTACACTTTAATTGGCCCCAAAGGGCATGATGCCAGCAACATTTTCACAACCCACTCCAAATGGCAATGACAACGATAACAACAACAACAATAACAACAACAACACAGCAGCAACAACGGCAATTACTTTACACCATTACTGTCAGCACAGTGTGTAACACAAGTACACACACTCTAAGTAAGACCAGAATAAAATTAAAGCAAAAACAACAATCACAAAACGTATATAAAACATTTTAAAAATATATTTTTTTTTTACTAAAAAGGGGAAACAATACTTCTGCAAAGAATTCATACAATTCAACATCAAAATACGAAATTTATAGATTTTCCAATTTAAGCACTGCAAATATGTAAATACTTTCAAAACCGCAACAAACACGTACGAATATTCTGTCAGGGTTTTTAAATAAAATTAAAGCAACTAAGACACAATTTGATATAGACTTTAACCCGCTCCCAACCAGGAAACATTGCTGATATGTTAGGTAGCTTTAGCTAATAAATGTGTGCAGAGAATATTATACCTTTCATATTGTTGCATGTGTAAATAATTTGTATTTGCGCAAATATGTACATATGTACGAGTATGTATGTAGTTTAAGCAAACTTACTGCTCGTATTTCATGAGTTTATGATTTTTACAAAACGTACTACGTACACACACACACACACACACACACATTGGGTTCTCTTGGCGGATTAGAAATAGAAATTAAGTTGTTTATTCTGCTATGGCGACATTTTGTATTCAGTCATGTGTTAATAATTTACAAATTTAACACAAAACTTACAGGCATAACGAAATTTCGTTATAGGATATTTGCAAGAAATTGAAAAATGTTTTATGTTTAAACGAGGCAGAGTTGCACAGTGGAGTTATTGATTGTTAAATGGCAAAATGTATTTGATACATTTACCATCAGCACTCTATAACGATATTAACACGTTAACCACTCAGCGTCACATATGTGTGACATGGAAGTTTTCACAGAAACTCATGTCACATATATGTGTCACATTTTTGTTGAAATTTTTTTACTTATAATTTCGGGCCAGTTTGTTGAAAGTAATTTTCTTGTACGTTTGAGTTTTTGTTAATGTTTAAAATATATAGAAAGCCCTGTGGTTTCTGAATAGACTAAGCAGTTATCTAAAAATTCAGCTTTTAATTCTGGTATTCCCCGAAATGTTACAAGTTAATTTTTATATGAGAACTAAGTTTAAAAAGTGTTTGCAAATGCATTCGTGTCCTAGAAGGATTGTATTTCATAGAGTAAAGCTCAATAATGTTGATGCTAGCTCATCTCAAAGAGCTCACTTTCCAGATGTGAGCAATACAATAAAGCGTTGCCGACAGTGCAATAAAAATGAAATTGGATTATGTCCAGAATCTTGTTTTAAAATGTGGCACAATCTATAAAAAATACTATTATCTTCTTATGTATGTATCCATGTATGAACATTTGTCATTTTTTTCAGTTTTTTTGTTTTATTTATTAAAATCAGACGATTTAGTGACTCATATATGTGACATCAATTCTATCCAAAACTCATGTCACTTATAAGTGGCTTTGATGGATGTCACAAATATGTGACACATAGTTTTTACTAGGAAAACTATTTGAAAAACTCGCGTCACATATATGTGACATATGGATATTATTTTGTTCTTAAGTTTATACAGAAAACGCAAAAAATTGCTGAGTGGCGAACGTGTTAACTCAGTTTGCTCTATGTAACCCCTCAAAGTACTTCAGTCCGAAGCCCTGAGTTGCTCTTAACAAATATCTCTCTCTAATATGAGAGAGTTTTTCTTTAACAAAACAACTTTAGAAGCCTTTTTGTCTTATCTGCAGATACACCAAGAGTCTTTGAAGGAAATCGAACCTGCAATATTCTTATTGCTAGTCTAGTCTATCGGACACCCAATTTACAGTAACATGAACCCCCTACAAATCACTTCCGGTTCCACTAGGCTTTAAAACCCCTTCTTTTTTCCACATAACTATAATTATTACTTTAAAGAAATGTAATCAGTAATATAAAATCAAAATATTGAGGAAATTTCTTGAAATTTCGACATTGTTGAAATCAATGACTGCAAAAAGCTAAAGCTGCCAAAAAGTACTGTAATGACGTTATAAATAAAATAAATAAAACACACACTGTAATCATGTTCAAAGAAACCAGGAACTTACAAAGTACTCTCCGACAATGACCACTCCAATAAAAAAAGTACAAAGAATTCATGTGTATGCTGGTTATCAAACCTGTCGTTTTAGTTTAATTTAAATTGCAGTGAAAACAAGATTCGTGTTGCTATAAAACGAACTTGAATGCGTGGCGACAAAGTTTTAACAAAATTCGGAATTATCTTATTAAAGAAACGTGCTTATATAAAAATGAATCTCAAATACACACAGGGGTCCAACATTTTATATATCCAGAATGCAGAAACGTTTGCTGCCTCTTATTAGAGATCACTGCACTTCAGTAAAGTTTTGGCTCCCAAAGTTGCAATGGAATGGTAGTCGAGCCAAGATATAAATATTCAAGAATTGATAAATTTGTTAAAAAGGCAATAATGGTTTGGCCAGCTATATACAGTTGTAGTGTGAAGAGCACCCCTTTTTCCAACTCCTACAGAAACGCCAGGAACGCGTGCTGCCTCTTATTAGAGGGGAACCACTCTAATGTTTAAAGTTTAGGTGCCTTTTATTATTCAAAAGCTGCAATGCACTGGTATCAAAGAAATCAGATCTGCGTAATAAATGATTATATGAATGTCATATTCAGTCAATTGATTGATATTGGGCTGTTGACAAATTAATGTCAAAGCTGATTTATAACGATGTTAGTAAGACAATAATGTTATTAGCCACTTTAAAAATTGACCTCTTTAGACCTTTACACAATTGCCACTGAGCTTCTTTTTTTTGAAGATGTTTGACAACAATGAACCTCAGACTATTAAAGTATATGTTAGGTTGGACAAATAGGTCCCATATATAATATTTCTCGTGATTTTTATTAGTAATTTAATAGGATAAAATGTTCAGATTTTATCCGAAAGAGATATACGAGTATTTCTTGTTCTTAGTCTCTGTCGTGGGATATATGTACTTACAATCATCAATAATATATATCTACTTTCTTATAAGATCCCTCGACATATTTTGTCCCAGTTTTTGTGACATTCGCCTCATATGTAAACGATCTCTTTCTCAAAATTTAACCGATCTGGACTATTTATAGTGCAGGTCTTGGGTGCCCCGATAGCTAGACTTTAGTGTACCGGACTATCAGTCAAAGGGTTGCGTGTTCGATTCCCGCCAAACACTCTGGGTGTTTTCTGCAGATAAGCCAAAAGCTTCGTAGTTTGTGTTTGTTAATTATTATATTAAAACAACAAAAAAAACTTGAGTTGTGTTTGAAAGCTGCTTTCTTATCATTGAGGACAACGAGGGGATATAAACTAGATCTAGATGTAGAGCGGTATATATATACCTTATTAACATGGTGAAGATATTGTTAGCTATTTGTCTCCTAATCACGGCTTGAAATATTCGCTCTAGAGTTTTCCATTTAAAAGCAGTTAGTATATTTTGGTGATTATTTTCTACTATTTGTTTCTTAATCACGGCATATGTAGTCTAGGATTTGTTATTCAAGGTTTTCAATTAATTAACTTTCAGTAGTTTATTGTATGCTTTAGTATCAAGAGATTATCCTACAATATTTATATATCATATTGTCTCTATTAAAGGGTCTATTGGGTATCTTGCTTATATTTATCAATTCCTCTTTTTATTCTTCAAAAGTTTCGGTAGTTTTCATACTTGCATGTGTGACTCGCACATGTTTGTTGAATCAAAATTTTGAGTTTATGTTCTCCAACGTTAGGAAAATATACCGATGGGCCCTAAAGTTGTGGAAGTTTAACACATAACAATAATTGACTATTTGTTTAATTTGTAAAAAAACATATATTTGTCAGGAGAATATATTGAATATATACAAGTGCCATATGGCCCAAGTAATACTGCCATCGATCTGCAACACTAATTAATATTCCGCGTGATCGACTACGGAATTTTGTGGCAGGAATGAACTTAAATGGAGAATGAGTCTCCTATATAACGACTTCCGTATAATATTTACTCAAAATAGCGTAACCACTTGTTTTAGTACAAATCTGTTTGACGTTGTTTACTCTTACAAGCGTTTTGCAAGATCAAACAGCATCAAATAAAATAAAACTAAATATTTGTTGTGTTCTGTCCTAAATAAAAGAAGCTTTTTTTTTTAATAAATAAACGAGTTCAAATATATTTTATTTAGTTCAGTTTTATATTATTCAAATATTTGTCTAGTGTGATCGGGTACCTTAAGGATCATTTTTTGTTACTTTTTCTGACATGGAGGAACGTTAAAAGTTTGAATTCCTTTATGAGTGCTATTAACTGAATGATTTGTTGATAACTCGGATAGACCGGTTAAGGGAATTGCTTTCCTATACTCGAAATTGACTACTGATTTAACCTAACCCATTCTTATATATACTCGTATTAAGTTTCTGTTTGAATTAATTAAACTCCAAACCTCAAAACTTAAAAACTTCTCAGATTTTGTAAAAACATTTTGCATCTCAATGAAGATGTTTCTTCAATAAATTCCAATGTATTGTAAATATTAAACCAACACCACTGTCACTTACTACTACATTTTGCAAAAGGGGATGTAACATCATCATTTACATTTCTTCTTAAAGGAAACGTTTTTAACTTCCGCAAAAGGGGAGTTCAAGGAAAGGGTGTGTATGTTCGAATAAAAATGGAATGCTCCAAAGGAAGTGAAAAGAAAATCCATTTAATATTTAAGAAACAAAATTTTATTTGCCAGTTTACGATTGTCAAATACTTAATGTACATTTTAATGGGAAAATATGCATCAGAAGCAGCATATAAAATTATATAGACAAACATGCTATCACTCACTACTACTTGTTGTACTTGTGCACAAAGAAATTTTGGAGCACAGAATGAAAGGTTGCAAGTGTTGTAAAGTATGTAAGAAAGTTGAACTGTGTGTGCCTGATAATTTGTGAATGAATATGTACTCGTATGTATGTATGTTTTATAAATTAAAATACATATAACCATTATATGGCTGTATGTCTTATTATACGCTACACCACCATACTGGGGAGGGTATATTGGATTTGTGCTAAAGTTTGTAACGCCCAGAAATATTGGTCCAACGCCCACCTTAAAGTATACCGATCGACTCAGAATCTAAGTCTAAGTCGATTTAAATTTCCGTCTGGCTGGCTGTCCATGGGCTGGCTGGCTGTGCGCAGAGCTGTACTCGCAATTTTGAAGATATTTCGATAAAATTTGGAACGTGATATTTTTTCGGACCAAGAATAGCTGAGATTGAAACTGATGGGTATCGGTCAATTATTTCACCTGGCTCCCATACAAATATCCTCCCGAAATTGGGGTTTACTGATCATAAATGTTTGAATTATGCAAGTATCCAAACAAATTTCATCACAAATGAGTGGTATATAAAGCCAAATCACAGCTATGAATTTTGTGCAGATGGGTCTATAATTAGTCGTAGCTCTCATATAAGGCCCACTTCCGAAAATCACTTTAAAGAGCATAACTGTCTCAAATAATATTGAACGAAAATATATTTCATATGTATGCAAATAATACGGTACAATTTTTTTATGATCGGTCCATAATTAGTCGTAGCTCCCATATAAGGCCCTCTCCGTAATTTTTTTTAAGCTCCATAAATCGTTTAAAAGTATTTATATCGAGATAAAATTTAACACATATAATATTTATATTTACAGACATCATGACACAAAATTTTTGAATGATCGGTCCACAACGCTCACATCTTAAAAACTGTTTTATACATACATATACTGGGTGTAGGGTATTATATATAGTCGGGCTTGACCGACTATACTTTCTTACTTGTGTTTTTTGTTATTTGTCTTTTATAGAAACTTTAAATTTTCAAAAATCAATCATGAGTTTTAAAATGTTTATCATCACAGTCATTGTCAGCATCTTCAGTTTTATCTTGTCTGCTCATGTAGGTATCAAGCAGTAGCATGTTTCTACTCATATGTCTATCCCTGTGTACTGAATCAGCAATAACATTTGCCAGCTCGTACTTAAAACGGAAATGAAACTTTTATGTTGTTTTAGCTGGCTGCAGTTGTAGATATTTGAAATGTAATGAAATAAAAATTTTTTGTGTCGGTTACACACGTACATACATACGTGCAGATAACAGATAAGCAAAAATTTGTATAGAAAAAGTTAAATCAGAGTCAGTATTAAGGTTATTTATAGAATAATAAAAGTCATGATGCTGCCTGCTGTTGCTTGCTTTTTCTTGTTGCTGATGATGTTTTCGATAATGTTGAGAATAAAATCTTGGAGATTTTTATTATTAAACTTAAATATTAAAAGCTGGATTAAAATATAGCAATCACAATAATCAGTGACTTGTATGTAGTAAACAACCTGTAATGATTTGATTCATAATAATAAATTTCTGTGACGATCCACAAATAATAGCAAGCTTTAGGATAAATGAAGTAATAAAGTTTTAAACAATATCATGACATTTAATTAGTGCAAATAGAACAATAATTTTAAAGGAAAAAATTAAATTTAAATGTGAGTCCCTTTAGGAATGTGTACGGAGGTGTTTCATTGGCAAATCCAAAACTAAAATAATTTCCAGTGGCAAGTTGAAAATCTACCCTTTAATGCTGCTTTTATTGAATTTTGATGATATTCTTGTACACTTTATAACCAAATATCCAAACATCACATCTCCATCTCTACACATAATTTTGAAAAAGTTCTGAATAAGAAATTTGTCATGTGTAAATTACCTGAAAAGAAATGTCAGGTAAAACTTCTAAAGACACCTCAAAAAGTGTCAAATCTCCAAATGTAAATAGATGGAGTTGTGAAAATGATTTTCCACAACTAAACGAATTCCTTGATACATTTTAAAACTCACATTTTAGACTTGATTTTTCGAAATTCGAAAATACTTAGAAAATACTGTCCTTTACAAACTTCTTTATATAAACTAATAATGTTTAGTCTTAAGACTTTTATCTCCTACTTAGATGTTGGACACTGTCCAAAGGAAGTGTTTTACAGCAACTTAACAAGGACTATGTCTTCTAACAACTGTGTAGACATGAGTATGGTAATGGAAAATTTCAATGGGCAACTAAGACATCTGGTCTGATATAGAGAGTACAATGAAAAAAAAAAAAAAAACGTTGAATGATGCACAATTCTCGGAAATATGCATAACGTATAAATTTATCATTTTTTCGCATAAAGGATACACAAATAGATGTCTTTGGTTAAGGCAACCGTAAACCAGATTGACCACATTGCTATAAGCAAACTCTGGAACATCTGTCAGCTGAACCTATAAAATTAAAGGACAGCAGACATTCGAAATGATCATCAGTTACTTATCGAAGATTGCCGTACTACGGAAAAAAGGTACAACACAGAAAGGTTTTAATATGGGAAAACTGCAAAGTCCAGCTCTTTTGACGAACTACATCATAGTTCTCAAATCAAAACTGGAAACTTGTCGAACTTTGAACGTAACTCAATGAATTTAAAATATATGTAAAAATTGTTTCAGAGATGCGGCCAAAGAACACATAGGAAGACTTTTACTTTGACAGGTAGAAATAATTTGATATTCGATGACGCCTGGGAAAACTCAGACAAAACAAGGCAAGAAAAATAATATCAGCGAAATCGCATTTAAGTATGAACAAGACAAGAGCTCGTAGGTATAAAATACGATGGACAGAAATTTTTACCAAAGAGTATATAAATCATACAGATATCGGGATTTGAGCTATGAAAATTAATAACAAGAGACTATCTACCAGAAAATCCATTGATAAATACATAAGGAAAGTTGAAAATCCTGAACAGACCCACCGAAAACTAACTGCTCATGTCCCAATCACATTGAATGAAGGGATACACTAACTAGGGAATAAAAATTGTTCGACTTTTTCTGAGTTCGAATAAAATTAATCGAATTATTCTAATAAGTTAAATATTCTAAATAAAGTGAAAATAAAGGTTTTTCTTTTCATCAAGTCAGATGTGAAGTAAGTAGTATCGTCTTAGTCCACCTTTAATAACATCACTTATATTAATTTTAAGGCAATTTTCTTTTCTTTGTTCAATTAAAAGGAAAGGGGATAGATTGAAGAAGTAAAGGTGGTGAAAGTAGAAGAAAGCTTTATATCACAACTCTGCAATTGCGCATTACATATGCTTGTTTTAATGCAGCATTGCAGCGCCTCTGGTGGTGAGTAGGCGCATTATTTTATAGCCTTTATTTAATTATTTTACTTCGGTGGCGTTTGACTCCTATACTACCGAAGTATGGCGCTGTGATAAATATTAGTTATGATGGATAGAAAGAAAACTAATAATTATCAGAAACTGATGTTGTTTGAGTGACAGCGGCTGGGAATCGAACCCGGGCTACAAATATCAACTCAGGCGTAATGATCAAATACGCTAACCAATTAAGCTACAGCACCTTTTTTCAAGGTAATCATCATCATCAACGTTCTTTATTCAACATTACTTTAGGTTAGTTTATAAGGATGGCACTGGTTCAATTAAGAAGCAATCCATTATTTTTTATGTTTTAAGCTTTTTCTAACTTAACATTTTGATTAATATTATTTATTTTAACAAAAAGCGTATTAATAACAGCAAATTATAGAGATGTTAATACATAATTGCGATTTTGGCAATATTTTTCCAACATATTTTAAGATTATTGCCGCCAGTCATATGTGGTCTTTTAGTTTTTTACTAAATTACTAACATTTCGCAACTGTTCAACAAAAGGGTATTAACTCAAAATTTTTAAATTTTCACTTTTTATTAAAAAACGATACATAATGATCTACTCTATCCACTGTGAAAATCTCCCATTATTTTGTCTACTCTTTCGTCAAAAAATACCGTTATGTTACTCTTCATATCTTCAGAGTTACTATTTAACATAAACAGTTTTATGTCTCCACTGAAAAATAGAAAATTTTGAGTTACTACCCTTTTGTTGAACAGGTGCAATTTCTGTTTAGAATACTAAGTTATTGTAGAAAGAGCTATCGGAGCACTCATCTATAAAGATATAACGACTTTCTTTAACTTTCATATTATAGTTTCACTACATGAAAGTTTCAGACTTCCAAAAATTTTACAATCTCATATAAAATATATAAGCGAAAAAACGACAAATTAAATCCAATATATTTATTCGTTTTATTCGATAATTCTTCAAATAATTATTCGTAAGAAATTGTTCAAATAATCGAGCGATCATTATTCTAATGGATACCCTAATATTTACACATGGTCGGATTATCAATAAGATAGCGAATGCTAATAATGGGTTTAAGAGCAACAAGGCAACTGGACTGGTATATATCTTCACTTAACCTTTCTCTGGAACATTGCTCTAAACTTCAACCGTATTATTAATGACAACGAACACCACCTGTTCATATCCCAATCAACCTGAACTGAGGGATATGCCAACAGATAGCGAATGCTAAAAACGAGCTAAGAGCGCGGACTGAACAATATCTCCCCCAGAACATCTCAGAAAAGCCCAACTTATAATGCCTATAAGACCACGTATCCTGTCAACTGATACCCAGGAAATCTAATAAACACGATCATAAAATACCAAGGCAATTTGACTGAAGAAATATAGCACTCCATGGTGCTATATTTGGTGGTCGCGACTATCGGATGCCCTGCAATCTAATATTTATAAGGACTTTAATAGTCTATGAATAATAACAGAGCAATCTTGCGAGTGAAGATCTGCTGTATATCTAACTTTTGACGATTACATCATCCTAATAACGATATGGAAATTCCTTAAATACAGGAAAATGCTAAAGGAAGCTAATATTAGTCATTTAATTTCTCTACGTAAATGAAAACTTCCATATTGCTTGCGAGGATACAGTAAATGAACCTATAAATATAAGCATGGGAGTTAGATAAGGATGCTCACAATAGCCTCATCTATACAACTTGGCTCTCAAAAAACCGAATGAAAATGTATGAACTGAACTTGAATAGACGCTTGAAGGATTCAGACTACATATGCTTAAAGGTTAATGACAGTTACTCAGGCATTCAGATGAGGGCTAGACAGTCGTATGGTAAATTTGACTCAGGATGAAGATCACATTAAAGGTGTTTATAAGCCAAAAGAGTTTTGGAGCCAAATATCATGAGCAATTTTTGAAGAAACGATATCAAAAAACGGAAAATGGCCATTAACTGGGACCATATTACCGCATTCGTGATCGAATGAGGTATCGTATTTAAAAATGATATCGAAATTTAGTAAAATCTACTAAATTTCTTGCTCGATATCGAATACCATAATCTCAAATAAGAAAATTACGATCAATTTTACTCGATATCGAATGCGGTAATTTGGCCCCTGGTCAGCACCGCATATATCCCTAATAGGGCTTCCCTAGCCCTACGTAGTGACGACAACGTGATAACGACACTGGCTAATCCATGTAGTTGTAGAACGCACTAAAGAATTAAACATATTCTGCTCAAATAATATAGAATTATACACATCTTAACGACTTTGGAATAATTTTTCACATATTCCAGTTCCTTTTTGTAGCATGGGAAAAGTAAATTGTCTTTTTCTTATCAAAAATAAATGACAGATGGATGGATGCTGGGATAAGTGAATGGATAGATGGATGTATAAATAATATTAATAAATGACTGATTGAATGCATGACTATGGTTGGTTAAATCACAACAAAAATATTTTTTGTTGCCAGAAAAAACAAGCAGCAACTAAATGAATTATAAGACCCGTAGGTGAACATGTGTGTGAACTTCCGCAACCACAATTGGCAACTGAGAACAATAACAACAAACAAGTTAAAAATACAGACAGATAAATGAAAAGAAAACAAAACAAAAATAACAAAAAAAAACCTTGTTCTTTGGAAACCCCTTTAGCCTGATGATCCCTGTACATTAGGGTGGCCCCAAAATAAAGTTGCGGAAGTTCCCGACTAATATGAAAATTTGATTCATTTTAAGACTACGTTTCTCAATTTTTTTTGTGCTGGGATCAATATTTGGTGAGCTGGATCAAAGGATAAAAAGGTCCTTTTTAGAGGTTTTTTGATTTTTTTCACATTTCTTCTAAAGGATCTATATGTAAATTTAGTATCATATGAAAGGTCTTTGAAAGGCGCATTCAATGGGTTATCAAATTTTCATATTAGTCGAGACCTTATTTTTTCTCCATACAAACGGGGCCACCCTACTGTACATACTTACATGTAAACTGCCACTGGTGGTTCAGCGGAATGACAGACTAGCAGACAGACGAACAGACTCTGTATTTATCTTGCCGTTTTTCCCAAAAAAGAGCTATGAAATTATATTTGAACAAAAATAACTGTAACATCACTTAAATACAATTGCTTGATTTACGTGAATGTTTAAACAATTGAACAATTGTGTTTAAGGTAAGTAACAAACCGTCATGACTGCCAGCTTATAATTTCTTTGAAATTGTAGCTGCAGTTAAGTAAGTAAGTATTACAGAAGGGAGCACTGAATACGATTTGAGTGAAAAAAGACAAGGCAATAATAAATAAGCAAACGCAAAGGATAATTACTTAAAAAAACATAATTACAAAATCATGAGATTTATACTTGAGAGCAATTGAATAGGGATAATTTAATTATTATTGCTGTCATTAAAGTAAAGTTGTTGTTTCTCCGAATTCACTTGCGGTCATTATTCGTTGCAGAAGCAACAGCAACAATCGTAATATTTTCACTAGCGGATTAGCAACATTCGTGATTGTTGCTTTGCATACCATTGGTCTATGCTGGAGTTGAAAAAAAATCACGGAGCGTGGTTCCGCACAGATTCTCTAAACCGTTTGCATCACTGGTCTATCTAATTAAGCTGCTACTCTTGTTTGTGCTAGTGTAATTCAAAAAATACTCCAGACTGGGAGTGAAGGATTTTATCGCCTCTGTCTGATCCTAAGAATCATCGTGACCATAAAAGGGAGTGATTGTGATTTTATCATGTTAGGCTCGCTTCATTCCTGCTGGTCGATTATTTGTACTGTTCTCGCTCTTCTCAGCAGAATCACCATGATTTGCAGATGATCATGATGACATGCAAAGCACCAACGGCCAGATTACCTAGCTGAATTAAGTACTGCGTTTCCACTTCCTAGATGAGTGTAATGACAATCGAAGTACCAACACAGATGATCCAATTTTCGTCCAGCTGAATCGCGATATCAACAGATTGTTAATTAAGGAAAAGCCGAAGTAATGGTTAAATTAATCGTATAACTATAACCTGAGTTCAGTAGTTAGTAAGTTGTGGCCTACAGTTCGTTATCTCGGTAACTAAGCCAACGCAGAATGATGACGATATACGACCCTGAACAATACCACCAGCGTTTCAAGACAAGACGCAAAGTATTTCACAAAGTTCACAAGCTTTTAAGCTTAAGCATATCATAGGTTTCAACTCCAACTGTAATTGTAGTGTAAACCATCAATCCAGCCAAACCATCCAAGGCGATTGTCCAAGAAGGTATATCAAATGTTGAAATACCTTTGCGTGCGGAGGTTTTGGTACCTAACAATGATTTTTAACCTGTTATTGAGAAGCCTTGTAATGAACAGTACCAGTGGGTAGATTTATCCATAAACGTTGCAAATTAGACATATTCCTACAGACCGATATTTTTCTTGCCATCTATAGCGAAGACTATTGAGACACTTTTCCTTCCGCAGCTGATTTCTCACCAGCATGGATACCGCAATCAACAAGGTCTGCTAATAGGAGGATAAGAGTCTCAATGATCTTCGCTTTAGGTGACATGAACGATATCGGTGAGATTTATGGAAGCACCTATTTAGGATGTTAATTTATGCTTTTTATAATTTAATCCAAAGATTGTTATAAAATGCAATGAAAACTAATGAAAGATAAAACTGTATATAAACTATATATAAAGTAAGAACGTATAGTCGGTCAAGCCGGAATATATAATATCCTACACCTAGTATATGTATGTGTAAAAACAGATTTCCAGAAATGGGCTCTATATAGGAGCTATGACCTAATATGGACCGATCATCCAAAAATATAAATTTTATCTCGATAAAAAATTTTTATATATTAAAGTGCTTTTCGAAGGAATTCTTATATGGGAGCTATCTAATTATGAACCGACCGTTGAAAAATTAGTTGTCATGATTGCTGTATATATTAAACTTATTTTTGTGCAATTTTATTTGGATACTAACATTATTAAGAGATTTATGATTGTTAAAGTAAGTTGAAAAGTGGGTCTTTTATTGGAGCTATGACTAATTATGGACCGAACATCATAAAATTGTAAAATTGTTGTATATATATTAATATGAAACATATTTGTGTTCCATATTATTTGGATACCGATATTTTTTAGAGAGTTATGCTCCTTAAAGTGATTTTCGGAAGTGGCCCTTATATGAGAGCCATCATTAATTATGGGCCGATCTGCACAAAATTTGTAGATGTTATTTGGCTTCCTTTACCACTCATTTGTGGTTAAATTGGTTTGGATACTTGCATAATTCAAACATTTATGAGCACTAAACTCCTATTTCGGGAGGACATTTGTATGGGGGCTAGGTTAAATAATGGAACGATTTCCAGCAGTTTCAATCCCAAGCTTCCTTCGGCCAAAATGTATCATGTACCAAATTTTATCGAAATTTTATGAAATTTTGTATCAAATTTCATCTGTGAACAAGTTTTACATAGACAGCCAGTCAGACGAATGGACGAACATCGTTAAATCAACTAAGAAACTGATTCTGATACTTTAAGATGTTGGTTGGATTAATATTTTTGTGTGTTAAAAACATCAGCAGAAATTCAATATACTCTCCCCACTATGATGATGTAGGGTATAAATGGTAATCAATTACATTTTATAGCATTTGACCATCATTGTATGAAAACTCTGAAATGTCAACATAATTTATTATATAGTTTAGCAGTAACCCTTTAGAACTACAGCATTAAAATAAAATTTCACTATTAAATCTAAACACAATTATATGAAGAAACACATGCATTCATATACATAAACCTTTCGCATTTTATTGACACACAGTGTAAGTTTACATTAATAAAAGACAGCATAATGATTTTTTTATTACATTTAAACTCATTAAACAACAAAACTGACATTCAGGGGAAAATACCCGAAACGAGTGGTATGAATGAATGAAATGAATAAATGTGGAAAAAAAAATGGTTTGGTAGGAATGAATTAATGACTGGCTCACAAAGCCACTAACAGAGTGAGTGAGTGAGTGAGTGGATGAATGAATGAATGAATGTTTTAATGTACATTAAAATAAATGAATGAATAAAGAATGTACGATTGTAAAGTGAACAACAAAAGACTAACAGAAAATATATACATTAATGTATAAACGTGTTCATATAATTTATCTAACTAAAGCAATAAGCTACAAAATATACAACCATGCATAAAAATACAACATTAACAATGACAACAACAAAACCAGCAAATGCATTCAAATATTTGAATAAAAAAAAACAAATTTTGTTGTTTGTGCCAAACACTCGTACCTACAGCATATTCAACATGCAGATAGATAGATACTCGTACTTGAATTAACATTGTATTCAATCATTTTTTTTTTTTTTTAAGTGTCTGCTGCATGAAACCTTCTCCTTTTTCTTTAAATTTATTTTTATCAAATAATAATGTTGCTGTGACTCTTTGTCTGTCTGTCGGTCTGTTTTGTTGGTCCTCCTCTTTCTTTAACTGTTGTTTATCTTTCCCATTTGTATTTTTCCAAATACTCGTACTCGTACATTTGCCCCGCATCTATCTTTCACACTTCATGCATTTGGCAACAACAATTTACTCGTATCATCATGCCAAAGAAAAAAATATGCAAGAAAAATGTTGCTGTTAGTATTATGACATTAATAAACGATTACATATGATTTTAAAAACGAAAGAGCAACAACAAAAATGTATAACTGAGCTGTGTATATCCATCCATTCATTTATCCTCGGTAAAATAAAAGCTATAGAAATTCAGTAACAATGCCTTTTGGATGCGCTATAATTAATCTTAAGAGACGTATGTCTCTTCCTATTTGGATTACGTGGTAGTCCACTACATGCGAACACTTAAGTAGAGTCGAAGGGACCCCGTTTTAAAAAACTTCCGTTTTAAAAAACTTCCTATTTCTAACAAATTGGTTGATTGGAGTACAAGAAGACATGTGTACTACGAAATTCTTCGGATTTCCACTACATCTAACCTTCTATTCTCAGAGCGAAACCTTTTGCCATTGTGAACTTAGTAGTCTATTTTTCACTATGGCAGAACTTTACTGCTTTCCATTTCATCATCCAGACCATGTATTTACATATTTGATATAGTAAGAGCCGAACATTTTGATGTTATTCTCAAAATACTTTAATTTTAATAATTCTTACATATTTCCAAGTGCTTCCTGAATCAGTATGATATTCTCTGCCTTGTAGAATACATTCATGCTTTCCATTTCGAAGGCCTAATATTATTCAATAAATATATTTACATCTACTAATTCGATTAGATAGATCTTGCAAATAGTAAGACAGCTAGCTATCTTTATTGTATTTATCATTGTATGCCAATTCTAAGCACTGGGTAATCTAAATATTAGGGCCGGAATGTTTTACCCCCTGGCCCACGATGTCGAACAATAACGTTCGCTTAGATAAAACTTAAGACACAAACTTGATTGTGGAATAAACAAACTTGATTGAGTAAAAAAAAATAGATACGATAAAAAGTTTGTGTCTTAAGTCTTATCTAAGCGAACGTTATCGTTCGACATCGTGGGCCAGACGGTTAATTATTTCTACATCTTCGCCACCAATGATACCAAATGCTATCTGAACCAGTATTTCTCGGCTTCCATCTATTTTATAAGTTTCGAATGTACCAGCCCCTTACAGTTTCAAAAGTTTTATATTACAGACGTCCAGAAAAAAAAACATTTATCTGGCTCGTTTAAATGCCACCCAAATGGTTTGTTTGAAAGATAAGTCTAAGAGTATTTTTAACGGTTTAAGTCATAGTTCTACCCCTTGAACAAACATCTAAATGCTTCACACTTTTCTCATTGCATGTCCTTATCTTCCTTTTCTAAGTTCAAATCAGTTCATATCAAGTTAAATCAGCTCTTTTACTGTCCCTATTCCTTTGACTAATACAAGAAAAATGTTTATTTGAACGAATAGCCTAAGCATTTTAAGAGTTTCAACTAATGTACGAAAATTACAGATGTTCGGAAAGAACTTTTCGTAGTTTAAAAGTATGTTTCAAAATTTTTCTTTTGTGATCTCCTAACCTCCCTTTTCTAAGTTTAAAACTAACACCTGAAATCACCTTAGTTTCACTAAGTTTCTTCGTCCTATGTTACCCAAATCGTAGTTTTCTTTGGCAGCAGCAATTATTTCAGCATCACACATTTTTTACTCATGTAACTACATTTATTAGATCTCCTAACCACCCTTTCCCAAGTTCTGAACCAACACTTGAAATTAACTTACAGTTCAACTGAGCTTGTTTTGCTGTCCTTAGAAAAAATTTCTTTGCCAGTTTTCTTAGAGTTTTCAAGCAGTTTTCACCGAAATTGACTATTCCTCTCGCTAGTTCAAAATATGTTAAATTAAATAACGTTTATTAGCACTTGAAGATGATTGCAATGTTGTCAATATCCATAGATTCTCTACCAAACATTGTAGGAGAGGCTCAAATAAAAGCTCCAATGAATGGAATTTGAAAAGATGTTCGACAATAGTTTTCTTTTAAAAGCTCACTTGGTCCATGTTAAGTAGGGTTCATATCGTTATCCAGGGTTATCTGTATTTCAATCAATCATTACATACCGTTGTCATGCCAAGCAATAAAGATCCTCTGATGAAAATATGGATAGTTCTGATATTCTTCTTTGTTAGGTTTAATAGATAATTGCTCTCTTCAAATCAGCAATAAAAGATGTCGTTTTCAACTATTGCAATTAGGACGATAGTACGTTACTGGAAAAATGAAATTTGCTACTTTTCCAGTCTGGCAAATTTATCCGAATTTATAGAGTTTTCACGACAGGAATCCTAGACAGTCTTACCCTAAAATTGTTCTCTATTCAATTTAGAGACAACAGCATTCGTCCATTAATCTTGATCAACCCGCAAACTTTTACCCCCTCAATTATCTGAAACAGCATATAGAGCATTGTAGTTGTCAGGTAACTTAAAAAATTATTTACTTCCCTAAAGAAGCTTTCATAAAAAGAGTGATTTTTAAGAGCTTTCATATGTGATTCAAAAAAAAAACATATAAAATTTAGAGAAATGTATGAAATCTTCATTTGAGTCGATCTAGATAATTCAATCTTTAATGATTATTTCATGTAAATATTGATCGCGGCTACGCCTCAAATGGTGCATATGCTGCGCCCAATTTTGGCATACTCTCTTTAACATATCGCCCGGTATCTCACGTATAAATTCTTCAATATTAGCTTTCAGTGCATCAACCTATAGTGAAGTAAAATCTGGATTAAAAGTACTCCTTTATGAGGAACAATCTTAGGAAGTCTAAAGACTTGACTAGCTCATGATATGTAATGATAAAAACAGAATACGTTACAACTTTTTTCTTGTTGTTGCCAAGGTCAACTTTTTGGTCAACTTTTTTCGAATTCTCACGGAGTTTACAGATGTTGGACCAGTGATCAGCGTTCCGTTCTCAAAACAATAATCCAGATTTCTTTTTTGGAAACGATTTAGAGATCTCGAATTGTATATGAATTAGATAGCTATGGTGTTTTTCTTATGTGCTTTAAAATAATTGTCTAGCAGGAACTGTGTGGACTTGCATAGTGGTCTAACGAATGGTAGTTTAACGAAAGCACTTGTGATAATGCGTTATCAATATCAGGCAGGGAGAATATGCTCATCAGAGGACATTGTGCTTGTTGAACTTACGCCATGAGAATGGGTCTACAATTCAACAATTACTGTAGAAGCTGTTAGAACGAGTAGAATGAGTAGACAGAGTCTTGTATACTCTGCATCTCTGCATTTTGAAATGCTTGGAAGAGTTGCCGAGGATGAATCTACGCCATATCTATTCATTCGTCAAAGAATCAGAGTGGATCGATACTGTATTAGCTCTCTGGTTACACAATGGAATCAGTCTTATGAGTTCAAATAAGCTGTTTTTCTCTGAACAGATGCCAATTGAACCTAAACCTAACATAAAAGACCTCGAAACATTTTATCAATGATCAGCTTTAAGGACAGATAATTAAATGCCTTAGGGCTCCGAAACTATGACTTTCTAAACAAAATTTCAGCTATTCCGGCAGATGACGATAAAGAAGTATTATCATTGCCCTTTCATACAGTTGAACTATTTGAGATTATTGCTTAATTTGTTTAGTTCGAAAGTTTGATTGAATGGGAAAGGTGTTGGTTGCATCTCTGTAGAGTGCATGAACATTCGAACACTCATGCTTTTTATGATGTTTTTATTGTACGAACACAAGCAAACTTCAAATGATTTTAAATTTGTTAAAATGTTTTTTTTTTGCACTTTTGACGTAATTAAGATGCGAGTACGAGCAACAACTAAAAAAACGTATTATGTGTGATTGATGAATTTTGATATACAAAGTTGCAATTTTTTTGTTCAATTCCCTTATGTTGTTTGTAAATGTGTGGCATTTAATTTGAATTAAATATTTAAAATTACTGTAATTTTTTGTTTTTGAAATTAAATGCAATTAAATGTTTGTAGGTAAAACATTCTGAGTGTAAGTGAAGATACCAACAGAAGAGGGTTGTTTGATAAGTTTATACAAATGAAGAACATTCATAACAACAAGGTACACTAAAATATTTGTAAAACGATAATTTCAAGACACATTTTTAATATATTTTACAATCAAGAAAATTGAGATTTGGTTTAAAATTTAAATTTTTTATAAATTCCAAACAATTAAAAAAAATTGCAAATAAATTTGAAAATTTTGGAAAATTAAAAAAAAAATTAAAAACCGTGCTATTGATTTCAAAAGTATGCTTAAGTTGAATAGGAAACTAGTGTTCCAGTAATATTCTAATAATTTACATGTTTTCAGCCCAAATGCCTATATGCAACATAATCCCTTTTCATGTCGCCATTAAACTCCATTACAGACTCATAAATAAATTTTATCACTTTTGCAACTTTGTCTCCAACAAACATTTATATTGCACTGTCACACCTTAATTTCTTTTTAATAAAATTTCTTCAAATTATCCATTATGTACAAGATTTCTTAACGACTAACAAAAACTGGTAACACGAACTTACAAGAAACAGATACAGACGACAAAGTAACAATTTACAGATACAGCTTTTTTTGGATACAGTTGTCAATTTCGACTATTTAGCTTTTAAAGTGTCATTTCATAGTAATGTCATAAATAAAACTACAGATACTTAAAAAAAAATACATTTTACACGGATACACGCACACACAAAATTACCAATAATTTTCCCCATTTATAACGTGTTTATGTCACATTAAAAAATAATAAAATTTTACAACCCTCCCAGCTACAAAAAAAAAAAACAAACAAGAAAGCATAGTCGGTAAAGCCCGACCATATAATATCCTACACCCAGTATATAAATAAAACAGTTTTTCAGAAATGGGCTCTATATGGTAGATATTACCTATTATACCCCGATCATCCAAAAAATTTAGTGCCATGACTTCCGTGAATATAAATATTAGATATGTTAAACTTTATATCGATACAAATACGTTTAAAAGATTTATGGAGGTTAAAGTGAATTACAAAGAGGGTTTTATATGAGAGTTTTGACTAGTTATGGACCTACCATTATAAAATTAGGTGTCATTATTTCTGTATATAAGAAACTTATTTGTGTCAAATTTTATTTGAATACCAATATTTTTAAGAAATTTATGGTCGTTAAAGTGATTTTCGAAAGTGGGCCTCATATGGGACCTATGACTAATTATCATAAAATCATAAAATTGTATCGTATTGTTTGTATACATATGAAATATATTTGCGTTCAATATTACATATTTGGATACCAACATTTTCAAAAGAATTATGCTGTGATTTTCGGAAATGGGCCTTATATAGGAGTTATGAGCATTTATGGACAGATCTTCACAGAATTTGTAGATTTGATTTAGCTTCATTGATTTATTACTCACTTGTGAAGAAATTTGTTTTGATACTTTTATAATTTAAACATTTATGATCGTTAAACTCCGATTTCGGGAGAACATTTGTATGGGGGCCAAGTGAAATAATAGACCGATTTCCACTAGTTTCAATCCCATCCGTCCTTTAGCCGAAAAAATATCACGTACCAAATTTTATCTAAATACCTTCAAAATTGCGACCTGTACTCTGCGCACAAGCTTTACATGGACAGCCAGTCAGACGGACGGACATCGTTAAATCGACTCAGATGGTGGCTGTTGGACCAATATTTATGGGCGTTACAAACAGCAGCACAAATCCAATATACCCTCCCCACTATTGTGGTGTAGAGTATAAATACAAATCTCATATTGCAATTGACAGCTTTTGATAATAATGAAAAAATTATACAAAAATTATAAAAATTTTCATTTGAAAATCAAACCCACAAAAAAACTAAATTTTACAATTTAAACATAAAAACGTATTCATTGTTATTTTAATGTTAAATGGAAAATTGTTGGCGATTTATAAATACATTTGTATATATGTATGTACGTATGTATGTATATACCCCAGTAAAATTGCTTTATGTAAGTATATGAAGAAGGAGTTACACCAAACCCGTTTTTGATCCATTATAATAGTACTAAGTCCCATGAACAAGCAAACAAAAAATTGGTCATGAAAAAAATGTTTGTAAAAGTAATAGAAATATGTAAGTATGTATGTATATGCATGTATGTATGTATATGAAAAAAAAACAGTGCAACAGCAAAAGTATCGAAAGGGTTTCCTGATCAGAAAATTTAAATCTAAACTTGGATTATTTATAAAAAGTTTTATATTTTTAATACATATATCTTTATACATATACAGTGGGGAGCACAAATGCTTGTGCCTTGTGAAATTTGTTTTGCATAAAAGTAAAAATAAAGAAAATTTAAACATTAATTATTTCTGAAATACATGTATTTGCACCAAAATATGCAAAATGTTTAATGTTATATTTGTATGAGAAAAGTTTATTTTGTTTATGACTTAAAAGAAAAACAAATAAGAAAGTATAGTCGGTGAAGCCCGACCATATAATACCTTCCACCCAGTATATAAATAAAACAGTTTTTCAGAAATGGGCACTATATGGAAGATATTACCTATTATGGACCGATCATCCAAAAATTTAGTGCCATGATTTCGTGTGTTCTAAATGATGTCATTTGAAAGCACCAATAAATTTCAAGAAATGTTTTGACTGATTTGTTCTGCCACCAACCAAAGAGAATAATGGCTCAGGTGGTGGACTTAATGGTGTTAATCGGTTTCATTTTTAAATTTAAATGCATTGCATTTATTACAAACTTTATCCATTTTGCCAATTTGAATAGGCGGTTGCGAAGCGTAATCAATGTTATGATCATAATTAAAACCTGCACGATGAAAATTTATAATTGAATGGCCACGTCTCCGTTGTCGCCTGCTTTAATTGCAGTGTTGCCATTTTAGCACTTTCAGTGCTAGATTTAGCATTTTGTTTCTCGAAAATGCATTGAAATTTTTTTCTCGAACAAATTTTTACTATTTTACTCCAAAAAATACTTTCGGAGAAATAAAAAAATTACTTTTACTAATATTTCAACTAAATTTCTTTCGGTGTCGTAACTAAATGAACACGGAAATTTTTGATTTAATATACGAAATGTAATTTATTACAAAAAGTCAACAATTGTTATGAACAAAATTAGAAAAAACTATAATTTATATTTGTAACATTTGAAATAAAAATTGTATTGTTACATTGAAAAAATTTAGCACTTATTTTTTCTTCTGTAGAACATTTTAGCATTTAGTTTTTCAAGTTTTAGCATATTTTGAAATTCATTTTCTGGCAACACTGTTTGATTGTCACGTTCAGTGTTACGTTCACGATCTCTTCTGTTTCTAACTCTCACACTTTTAATACGTTCTTCTCTTTTTTCTTGATTTGAATTTGATATTGATCGTACCATTCGTTGCCTTGCTAATTAATTACTTTCTAATCAATCCTGTTCATCCTGATTAAATCTATTTAAACGTATTTTACTGCTATGGCGTGTTCGTCGGCCACATTTTTTGGACGTCTTCATCGCGGCATTGTTGAATAATTATTTTAATTTTTTTTATGCAAAAGAAAGATTAAAAATCAATAATTAAAAAATGTCAATGCTCACACTGTAAACTTAAATGACATTCAATAAACGCACAGAAATTTAATAAGTCAAATAAATAACGCGAGCAAGCAGAGCCTTATGCCGACAAAATGTAATTCTCAGAAGGAAAAAAATACATTTATGGAAAATACATCATCAAAAAAGTTCCCTATATTTCATATTCGTAGAAATTATTCAATTATTTTATTATTCATTCAATTATTCATTTTTTTTAAACCGTCAGTGAAAGTGGACCTTTCCAACGCATGTACTCGTTTGAAAATCTGTTGAGTGGTTCTCGAACATAGCAAAACTTATTTTTCTATATACTATACATATGTATATAGAATTTGTTAAATATTATATATAAAATAAATAACAAAAAACATTTTCGAATTTTCTTCATTAGTTTTATTTTTATGCAATAACAAGTGCACAAAGTACTTATTTGTGCTCCCTACTGTATACTGAAAATTCATTTATTAGTTTTTAACAAAAGTGATTATTTGAAATTGAAATTTATTTTTAATTTTTTCACAAATATATTTATTCCCTACACCACAATAGTGGGGAGGGTATATTGGACTTGTGCTAATGTTTGTAACGCCTATAAATATTGAGAATCACTCCCTGAGTCGATTTAACGATGTCCGTCTGTCTGACTGGCAGGCTGGCTGTCCATGTAAAGCTTGTGCGCAGAGTACAGGACGAAATTTTGAAGATATTTCAACAAAATTTGGTACGTGATATTTTTCGACCCAACGACGGATGGGATTGAAACTGGTGGAAATCGGTCCATTATTTCACCTGGCCCCCATACAAATGTCCTCCCGAAATAGGGGTTTAACGATCATAAATGTTTGAATTATGCAAGTATGTAAACAAATTTCACCACAAATGAGTGGTACATAAAGCCAAATCACATCTACAAATTTCGTGAAGATCGGTCCATAATTGATAACTCCTATATAAGCCCCACTTCCGAAAATCACTTTAAAGTGCATAACTCTCTGAAAAATGTCGGTAGCCAAACAATATTGAACACAAATATGTTGTGTATATATAAAAATAATATGATAGAATTTTATGATGATCGGTCCATAATTGGTCGTAGCTCCCATATAAGGCTCACTTCTGAAAATCACTTTAACGACCATAAATCTCTTAAAATTTTTTAAAAAACTGTTTTATACATATACTGGGTATAGGGTATAATATGGTCGGGCTTGACCGACTATACTTTCTTACTTTATATGTTTCGGTAAAGTCAAATTGAGAATATAGTTACTAGTGATCCTTATTTATATAACAAAGTTTGTGTTGAGAAAACTATTGAAACTATAGAAAATAAACTTGTAATCTAAGCCTAGTGCTGACTGAGAAAGCCGGAACATTTCAGTGGAGCTCACTTTGGATTTCATATGGTGGATGACCGTTAGACGGCCAGTTATCCAGCTACCCTAACTGGTTTTTTTCTGGTAGCATGATATTATTAATCTGCATTTAAGGTATTTCTTATTGTGAAGCCATTGATGTGCACTGTGGTTGGTCAGACGTTATAGAGGACAAATTGAATATGATAGTTTTTCAATTTGTTTGAGGATGCTGTAGCTATATTGATGAGCGTGTTTGATCATTAGGCATGTGTTGGTACTCGTGGCCTGGGTTCAATTTCCAGCCACTGCAACTCAAATAACATCAGTTTCTGATAATTACTAGTTTTCTCTACTATCATTATTAATACTTAGCACTGCGCCCCCCTTCGGTGGTAAAGCATTGAAACTCCACCGAAGTAAAATAATTTAATAATGGCTATAAATCAAGCTTTGATCGATGCGCCTACTCACCACCAGAGGTGCTGCAATACTGTACGAATAATAAACATAAGGCGCAATTACAGTGTTGTCATATGAAAAGCTTTTCTCTCCTTTCACCACCTCTTCTTCTCCTACCTATCTAATTTCCAAAGAAAGTAACACAATTATTAATTAATTGCATATTACCTGCTTGAGTGTTACTTCTCTTTCAAAAAAAAAAAAATAATAATAAGGAACACATGTTGATGATTTGAAGAGCTTAAAATCGATTTATATGCATCTGTTACTAGTCACACAATTAGAAAAAGGCTTTAGAAGGAAGCCCGAGGAAGGTACTTTTATTGATTATTATCAGAATGCCAAGAAAATTGGAAAAATATGCGTTGGTCACATAAATTGCAGATAAATTTGTTTGGTTCTTATGTCAAAACCTTCTTTCAATTTAGCCCAGGTGTATTCAAAACACTTTCCAAATTAAGCATCTGGTCCAATTTTTTTTTGGATAGATGAAAAAATTTATGTTGTGGATTATGCAGAAATGTTGAAAAATCGTATGCTATTCTATGCCAGAGAAGAAATACCGCTCTTATGGCAGTTCATGCAGAACAATGATACCAAGCACTCATACAGCGGCACAAGAATACTTTCCCAAGGAAATTTGTAGATATGAATCTTATTTGAAAAGTTTAAATTAAATGAAAAGATAAAGAACATTTGCTTGGTTATACGGAACAAAACTTCTTTTTGATAAAGCCAGCAATGAAAAGCGCAGGGGAACCCTAATCACAAACATAAAATCCAACTTCAAACAACAACGTGTTTGTTGTTGCTGGTTGCTTTTTATAGACTGTCTAGTGTCTGCTACAGTCGTTTATAGGTTTTTTTATGGTTGCCGTTGTAAAGGATTTAGTTGTCTTTGATGCTTTTGTAACTTTGGCTTTAGCTTCTGGTTTTTATTTTTCAACTCGGCTTTTTTTTTATTCATATTAAGCAGTAGTATTAATAAAAGAACGAATGTATGGACAAAAGAAACCACCGGCAAATGTATAGATTGGTGGACGGATGGATGAATGGAGAGGTCTGTATATATGACGTGGACACACGTACATTTGAATGGCGGGCTGGCTGGCTCTTTTTTTTTTTTTTTGCTGACTGGCGTTTTTTATGACCCTCTTATGTTTTTTGTTTGTGTGTGTCTTAAGCAAATTTCTGCTTTATGGGCCTGTCCATCTTCTAAAGAATTAAGTAACTTTTTTAGCTGGTGTCAAACATAAACTGGATTTCTGTATATTTAACACAATACACTACTCAAAATGTTTGCGGCAGAACAACAACAAAAAACTATGAAAATCAAGCAGAAAAATCTGAAAACTTTTGCTTTTTAGTGAAGGGGGAAAAATGAAAGAAAACAGAAAAACTACTACTGGTTTTTTAATGTTTTCCACTTAAAACCGTGGAAGAAGAGGCGAGGTGATACAAATATGTTGGAATAGTTTTGTATTTTGGATTTGCTGTATGTATTGGTATTTGTTGTTGGTTTTTGTGCTGTAACCTATTTAAAAAGGAAGTTTACTAGACAGTTTTATAGACTCCAACAGACAAACACTTCCTTGGCCAATGTTGTTTGGGAAAATATATAATCTATAAAGTTTTGTGTAAAGTGCTTTACTTTGCACATAATTGCAATGGCTTTCGAGCAGTTTAAAATGAAAATTTATTTAATCAAACAAATAGCAAAGCAAACATATTATTACACTTTTAATGGTGAACCTAAAACTTTTTGCATTTAGTGTATGTAGCACATTTTAAACACGTTTATATGTATTGGAAAAGTTTCTTAGAATCCTAACATTTTACACTCTTCCCTTGCCAGATGACAAAAAATAAACAAAAACTTAAGAAATGTCAGGTACATATATTATTTTGTAGCATCAAAAATCACGAGTCTAATCAAAATTACCATAAAGTCAATATTAATGTTAAAGTAACCAGCCAAGTTCAAGGTTAATTTCAATGAACCAGACAATAAACCAATGTCAACTAACGTACCCTGTGAACACTTACATAAAATTTTATTTGGTTAGAATTACGGATAAATACCTACGTGATATTATTTCTAAACAAGTTACTTTTAAATATGTTTATATTACACTGTACAGGTAACTTAATATTTAAGAATTTAAGATTTTGATTATGGAAATTTAAAGGCTGGCTTTAATCTTTTGTATTTAAATCAAATATGTTATTCTCAGCACATGACTGTTGTGAGTTGCCAGAAGGCCAGGCTACCTGTAGTTGCTGGATCAAGGAAACTGGCAAAAAAAGTTCAAGGTTAGATTTTGAGAATCTGCCTTTGTGGAAAGTACCTATAGATAGTTGCTCCTGAGTTACAGTGGGCAATTTTGTAAAGGTGTTTTTCACAGGAACATTACATTTACTACATTTTTTCACACTCTTTTTGTGGAAGGAAGCAAAATAAATGCAACTGCTTTCAAATTCATAATTCACGGTCATAAAATCGGTACAGGAACTCTTTTTTTTAGCATTTGAAATCCTTTGCAAATTATTGGAAGAGTTACCCAAATCATCAGCATAAGATTTGACACTATCATTCATATCTCACATGAATATGAATAATATTTAAAACTATTCCAAAGGAACATTATAACATTTGTAAATGGTCAAAATCATATCTCAGTTCACTAATTCTATTTTCGAGACCATCATGGAACTATCAGGCAGGAAGACTGTTTAATTGGAAAAAAATAATCAATCTTTAGAACGGAAAAAATATTGTTCGTTCGTCCGTTCTGAATAAAATATTTGTTCGGACAAAGTTTTTTTTCATATTTAGTTTGACGTCTCTCTTTTTGAGAAGGAAAAAAATATTTTTTACGAACAACTCTCAGCTGAAATTGGTTATATTTTGTCGGGACAGAAATCAACTGAGTTGCCCACAGGTTACATTTCTATCGGTGATGTTCGTTAAATTAAATTATCCATTTAATTTATTCATTAAACAATTGTTTTTGAAAAATGTACACAATATTTGAAATTAATTTAATATTTTTTTTTTCTACACTTAAAAACCAAGGCAAAATAAATCAATGGCCGCAGTTTTACAACTTGTAAAACTAATTGATTTTGTTTATATATATATCGTTTGAAATGGGTGAATCGTGCTGCAAGAAACTCTCATTAAACATTTTTTTCTCCGGACACCACCTTTATTTTTCATGCTTCAGTCTAATCATGTCACGTATATTCATATTCACTCAAATAGACGTCTTACATGGCTCCATCTGAAACTAAAATCTAAACCAATCAGCGGTCAATCGATACTGTAAAGTCAGTCTGTTTAAGGTTATTTTTGAATGGAACCTAATTATCACGGTTGGTAAATAATACCAGTAGTTATCTTATATAGAAGGACCAATCCAAAGTTATCACAAGAATTAAGAAATTCATAAAAACTTAAAAACACCACTGCTCAAGAAGGAATTTGAAAACTTCCTAAGAGATGCATTTCGAAATTTGCACCATACAAAATCACTTAGATGAATACTTTCTGGAACTCAAACCCGAACAAACCTCCAGAGAGCTGATATATTATTCTACTAAACAGAGGCTTATTTCTCTAACATGGATCTCAATAGATTTGGCACATAACGATTCTCCTCTGTTAAATGGTCGTCAAAGCTCTAGTGGTCGCTGTTTTGTGAACTCATTGGTGGAACTCTGCTCTTGGTATATGATATTGATTACGTATCCGGTGCTTACTAGTTAATTATGTTCACAAGTTATGTGCTCAAGGTATTGATAATTCGCTTTCTCGTTCGTAATTCACTCTGCAATTACGAACCGAACTAAGGCAGTATATACAAATATTTTAGGTATATTGAGAGCAAACGAAATTGTAAGACTTGGAGAAAACTTATTCTCGAAAGTTTTAGTTTTGGATAGATTTATCCAATGTGTAAAAAAACACACAACATATTTAAAGAATGAAACTAAAATAAAGAATATTAAGATGCTTATAGAAACGAATTATGAATTTATGGTGCGGGAAAGCTGTCGTAAATTGTTATTACGTCATATGATCATTATTCCTATAGAGCCTTACTGATATTAGAGACTCAAACCCATGGAAATTACCTAAATTAAATAAATATATGTGATAGAAAGTATGTGATAAAATCAGGAAATATGTATTACTTTAGAGTAGTCATGGGCGAACTTGAAATTTCCTCTTACTATAAGTAAGCACTATAAACTTCCTTGGGTGTTTTATTAAAATGAACATATGTTTCTACCTTTGTTGTGATCTTACAGATCAAACTTAAATCAGTTCCTGGTTAGCACTAGCACAAGTAAGGTTTCGCTATGAAATTTTTTTATTACACAAAACTCTCTGCCGCTTAACTAACGCATATATAAACATGATAGTGTGTGTTTGCCCATCACTGCTTTAAAGATGAAAAATGATGACGCAAACTAAACTAAACTAGTGGTGATGTAGAATCACTGTGTTTTTGGAATGTATGCTATAGAATTGATTGTCAAAAGGAAGTTTTTCCACTGAATATATCAAGGATAGCTTAAGCCTATTATACCTAACACAAATTGATTTGGTTTAAGCATTTAGAAGGTCTCCGTTCATAACTTAAGTGCTACGTATCAGTGAATTTGAAACACATGCAGGTACTCGTTAAATAAATCAAATAATAAAAACAACAACAGTTTTCCTCAAAATCATAATGAAACACACATTTTCTAGAAGTCCTATGGAAACAAATTTAAATCCATCATTCAATACAAAACAATTTAAATCTATGTACGTGTGTGTAAACGTTTTATTTTTCAGCATAAATCTGCAAGATATTTTATTTAATAGCAACTCATTTAAACTCATCCAACACTTTAGCAGTTCAGGGAATTCACTGCATAAATATTAAGTAATTATATATTACAAGCTGCTAAACACAGCAAACATCTTCTACATCATCTTCTCAAGAAAGCCTCCGAAAAACACACACATACTTAAAAAAAAAAAAAGATGAAGAGTTAATTACAATCTTTTAAATCTCATGCAGACAGACACGACAACAGCACACAAACCTCTTAAAAAGACAAACAACGTCAGGGGTAAGATATTTAACAAACGAAAAGTAAAAGACGAATGATGAGGAACATAATTATAATGTAATCCATATTTACAGATTATACTCATACTTGTACATTTTTTGAATATGTATATAGGATACATACATAAGTATGGATGTTATATGTTTAAATGTAGATAGTGAAAATATGTTTCTTAAGAATTCCAGCATACTACATGTCAAATACTTAAGATTTACTTCAAAATACAAGTAATATGCAAATGACCCTGTCTTATTTTCTTGTGGAAAAACAACAAAGAAAAAAAATACATCTCCGATTACATAAAATATCCATAAAATATCTAACTCAGCATGATTAGACAGACACACGGCCTGAAAATAAAGTTAAGAACTGCATTTGAGCTGTTGCAAGAAAAGTCTGCAAAAATATTAATTTACACCACTGGATTAATATTTTTTGTGGGGCTAAATATGTTAAAGACAGGATTGAGTTAATCGAAATTATTACAGCTTTAAAACGCAAAATCCCTGACGTAATTAACAAAACCACGATATTTGTTAATATGTAAATAAAATGGTTGTTCAAAGAATCAATATCTGTATACGTAATCGTGGTGGACTTGTAACCGATATAATTATACCCTACACCACCATAGTGAGGAGGGTATATTGGATTTGTGCTGATGTTTGTAACGCTCATAAATATTGGTCAAACACCCACCTTAAAGTATACCGATCGACACAGAATCTCTTCCTGAGTCGATTTAACGATGTTCCTCCGTCTGTCTGGCTGGCTGGCTGTCCATGTCGCAATTTTGAAGATATTGCAATAAAATATTGTACGTGATATTTTTTCGATCCAAGGATTGCAACTGGTGAAAATCGGTCCATTATTTCACCTTAACCCATACAAATGGCCTCCCTAAATTGGAGTTTAACGATCATAAATGTTTGAATTATGCAAGTATGCAAACAAATTTTACCACATATGCCAAATCACATCTATAAATATTGTGAAGATCGGTTCACAATTGATCGAAAATCACTTTAAAGAGCATAACTCATTTAAAAAAGTCGGTATCCAAATAATATTGAATACAAATATGTTTCGTATATATACAAATAATATGGTGGAATTTTGATGATCGGTCTATAATTAGTCGTAGCTTAGATATAAGCCCCACTTCTGAAGATAACTTTAACGACCATAAAAATTTATGAAATTAAAAGAACATTTTTCCATATCCACAACAAGTTAAAAAACAGGGTAAGATTATAAGGTGAAGTTTTTTTGTTTGAATTTGATCTCAATAATATTATTTACAAGAGATTTATGGGTGGCATGGTAGAAGTGGACCAGTTATGGACTGATAGCTTCTAAATCCAGTATCAACTAATGTGATTTTTACGTATTTTAGGCTTATTTTGGTTGAATTTCATCTCAAAAACGTTATTTAAACGAGTTGGTTGTTATACTCGAAAGCGGACTTAATTTAGCAGCTATTGCCAATTATTGACTGACAGCTACAAAATCCAGTAGTATAATTGCTGTATAACCGATACTAATATGATTTCTGTATTAAAATTTCTGATCTGTATAAAAGTTGGTTCGATATCGATATTTATTAGAATTTTTTGCGGGTTTATTTGTTTTTCGGAAATGTTTCTTAAATGGCAGCTATGACAAATTCCGGACCGATTTTCTTAAATTTTAGAAAAGTGATTTTTATGCAGATGAGAATATCTCACGTTGAATTTCAACATATAACAGTATAAATTTATATTAGTATTATAGAGAATTTAGGAAGTAGACCTAGTCAAACATAAACCGATATTCTTCAAATCCAGCAGTTTGATTTTGGCATGTATGTAAATGATCCGTGTAAAATTTTGGATTGGTATCGTTATTTATAAGAGAAGTAAGAGTATTAAAGTTATTTTCGGAAGAGGACTTTATATGGGGGATACGGTAAAAAATGGACCGAAATTCACAAAATTTTATAGAATGATTTTTGTATATATGTTAATGATCTGTAAAAAATTTTGATTCTGTACCAATATTTATAAGATATATATACAGATAAATGGCTTATGGACCGACCATCATAAGATTTAGTACAACAATTTATTTACCTATAAGGATTATTTATGTTAAATTTTTAACCTTTTAACATTATTTACGAGTATATCAATTTTATACGTAGGTACCTAAGAGAACTGGACTTTATATGGGGTCTATGGTCAAACATGGACCGAACTAAAAAAAATCGTTTTGCGATTAATTTTTGCATGAAACTTATTCTTGCTGAATTTTGTATTGATATTCCAATTTTATAGGCATTTACGTATAATTGAGCAATATTTCGGGAAGATTTTTGTATGGGGGCTATGAAAAATCATGGACCTATTCTTCCTATTTTCCTCACACTTTATTCTTTTATCATAAAAATAACGCGTACAAAATTTCATGGCAATATCTGCAATATATGTATTTAAAAAAAATTGCAAGAAACATATTTAAAAATATCAAATTTTGATGGAGGTTGCCTTAGATTTTGGTCCATAACTCTGGTTTTACCATACCGATTTTGCTGATTTTCAATAACAAAGCTACCAGCAAAATAAGAAATATTTGCATTGAAATTTCGTTTAGTTGAGTTGTGTTGTTTGGACGTGAGAGTGTTTTACACAGACGGACAGATAGACGGACATGACTCAATCGACATAGACTGAAACGAATATTAACAAAGTTTCACACGAAGTGACAAGTGTAATATGCCCTCATTCAGGGTATAAAAAGAAATTCAGTTCTTTAAAAAGGTGGTTGAATTTTAAACATAAATGATTATAGAACAATTGTTTTAGCTCATGAAAATTTAGTTATTCTTAAAAACAAATTTTCAGGATCAACCTAAGAGCAATAACGTTTAATTTTCCTATCAATTTCGCAAGAAAATTAAAAAAAATTCAAATATTTAAGTGGCAAGTCTTAACGTTCCTTATGATAAATAATGCTAACATTATATTACAATATCAAAAATGTTTTCATTAGAACCCCGCCATGAAGATATCTGAACTAGGATAAATGCAACACTTTTGAAATCAAGTCTTTAGTAAATTGAAGCTTTTCGGGATATCATGACATATATGTAAAAACTTTAGCTAAAATCAGTTAAAATTTAAAAGTTACCATAACAAATAAAACGATTACAAAGTCTTAAATTCTCTCTTATTACGACTACTTAACAAACGATTAATAAAATTCATTTAGTCCCCCTTGTACACAAAGTACCGGAATATTTCAACATCAACTACATCAGCTCATCAGCTTTAATGTCAAAAAAACACATATGTACGTATATGTAGATATGCATCAATAAATTTTAATCAAAACTTTTAAGTCAACTCCAGCCATCCCTATTCGTCCTGGCTAGACATTTGCCATGTGGGTATCAATTTTATGACATTAAAATAACAATGACATGTGCGTTTGATTTTCATTTGGAAATTTCAAGAACAAGTTGAAACAAAAGCAAGCGAGTACCTGCAACTGAACAAAAAAATATGTCACGTTTTATAATTGATGCTTCACAATGCGTTGCTAAGGTTGCATGCAGGCAACAAGGCAGTAGTCAGTCAGACAGTCAGGCAAGCATGACTACAGCAACAGCAGCAATCAAATCTTCTTATGAGTATTTAACGTAGCAACGTTAAAGTTAAGGTTGCAACAATTTGGTGCACAGAAACACGAGTATTTATACATACATATATGTATATGGATGTAGAATATTAGAGACATACAACAAGGCAGCACGACAGGATTAAAATAAACAAAAACTAATATAAAAAAAAAACACAGCATGTTGTTAATATTCCCTTTTTTCTTGTTAAGGCTACATATTGTATAGCCTTGAATTGTTGTTTTGTTTGTAGTATTTAGAATGATGCACAAGTTGTTAGTCGAAATATGTAATTGTTGTTGTGTATAAGAGAGAAATATCTAGATACGTACCACATACATACGTCCGAGTATAATTTACGTTTAAATAAGTATAAAATGCAGGGGGTTTTATGATCTTCCTTTTTATTATTATTATTATTATTATTTTGTATTTCATTTTACGACCTTTTTGTTATTGTAGGATTTTTATAGAACATTCTTTAGATTTTTACGAACTGGCAGCTACAGCAGCAGCAGCATTCAGTGTCATAGAAACAAGAACAACTTTAAAAAAGTATCCATACACAATAAAAGTTTTACTGACTAAAAAGATATTTTTGGAAAGATTAGATGGACAGACGCGTACTTCAAATAACCAACCAACAATCCATCTATGCTTTTTAATACGGTGATGGTGTATTTCAAAACAAAAACACTGATATATTGTTAAAGAACACACAAAAATGTTTTGGCTGCAGCAGGGGAAAAAAACAGCGGGATTTTAAATAGGATTATCTAGAAAATTTTTTTTTGAATTTAGATGAAAAGTAATTTTTAATAATAATAAATTAGAATTTAAAGTGTCGGTTGTATATAATATTATATGAATCTTCAATATCTATTAAAATTTATAGTAAAACCACAAATATTCTCAATACAGTCTTCCTGAATCTAAAATATGTGCTATGCATATTCCCAATGTGTCGCGTATTTTTAAATAAATTTCGTTCTATAGGTCGAAATGCTTCTTTAAAAGCTTAAAATGCTTTTTCCAGCTGATTATTTACAACGTACCATCTGTTATCCAAGTTAAAAACTAAACCAGCCTACATCAAGATAAGTTCTTTTCCACTAATTCTCCACTAAAAGCTTTAAATCGCTGTATTCAGAATGGTTTGCTTAGGTACCATAAGCAGCGATTTTTGCAACAGCTCACTTAGGTTCATTAGGTTGGTCCCATTGTGTTACCCGTTAGGTAAACAACTGGACGATCAGGCAACATTGATTGTTTCCATTTCAAAGCACCCTGATCATCCTTCATCATCCTATGATTCTTGATAGCTCTTCCTGGCATAATAGGTGAGAGACACCAAGTATACGCTCCCTCATTACTGATAAGGCTGTACATTGGCAGAGTAGAGTAGAGTGATTGTATCTTACTTCTTCTTGTTTTGACAGGTCCTTTAGTAATTATTATACCGTAGGATCAAATTTCCTGGCGTGTGTTCCGAAGTACACTGCCCTGTAGATACAGAAACAATTAACCTTATTTGGTCACGACGAAAGCGTCCTTTCATATTATAAAATACGAGCCAAATTGACCTCACAGTAGAATAAGTGATTTTATTCGACCACTTTGGCCTGAGCAAGTCAGCACAGTTCTTGCTGAAAGTTAATTTTAAGACTCGTGATAGAAACATCAGTAAATGGGTCAATCGCCTCCTCGGTCATCATTGTATCGCTATACAGTTGATCTGTATTGTACTACAACCAGGGACCCATCTAAGCATTATGCTAGAATGTTTCGCTATCTCGTACAGAGACACCCACCTTTCTGTGGTTAACCTAAATGTCGACTAGACACCTGCTATAGTAGATATATGGAGGCCTAGAGTAGGAACTAGACTTTTTTTTAGGATTAGAGTATCTTATTCTGTGTTTTCTATTCAGTCTTAGTGCAAATTTTATTATTATTTTATATATTGTTTAAAAGAAAATATTAACATTATTTACAAGAGATTTATGGTTGGCATAGTAGAAGTGGACCAATTATGGACTGACATCTTCTAAAGCCAGTTTCCACTAATGTGATTTCTACGTATTTTAGGCTTATTTTGGTTAAATTTCATCTCAATAACGTTATTTACAAGAGTTGTGTGGTTGTTTAGTATGCTCGGATGTGGACTTTATTCAGGAGCTATTGCCAATTATTGACTCACAGCTACAAAATCCAGTGGTATAATTGCTGTATAACCGATACTAATATGATTTCTGTATTAAAATTTCTGATCTGTATAAAAGTTGGTTATCGATATTTATTAGAATTTTTTGCGGGTTTAGTTGTTTTTCGGAAATGTTTCTTAAATGGCAGCTATGACAAATTGTGGACCGATTTTCTTAAATTTTAGAAAATTGATTTTTATGCAGATGAGGATATCTCACGTTGAAATTCAACATATAACAGTATAAATTTATATTAGTATTATAGGGAATTTCGGAAGTGGACCTTAAATGGGGTAATAGTCAAATATGAACTGATATTCTCCAGCAGTTTGATTTTGTCATGTATGTAAATGGTCCGTGTAAAATTTTGGATTGGTATCGTTATTTATAAGAGAATTTATGAGTATTGAAGTGATTTTCGGAAGAGGGTTTTATATGGGCGATACGGTCAAATATGAACCGAAATTCACAAAATTTTGTGGAATGGTTTTTGTGTATATTTAAATGATATATATAAAGTTTTAAAGCGGTTCCGAAATTTAAAAGATATATATAGAGATTAATGACTTTTTCGGATGTGGTCCTTATATGGGAGCTATGACCAATGATGGACCGACCATCATCAAATTTAGTACAACAATTTATTTACCTATAAGGATTATTTATGTCAAATTTTAACCTTTCAACATTATTTACGAGTATGTCAGTTTTAAACGTATTTAATAAGTAAATTTTGAAAGTGAACTGTATATGGGGTCTATGGTCAAACATGGACCGAACTGAAAAAAATTTCGTTTTGCGATTTCCTTTTACATGAGACTTATTTTTGCTAAATTTTTTAAAAATATGCCAATTTTACAGGTATTTATTTATCATTAAGCCATATTTCTGGAAGATATTTGTATGGGGGCTATGAGAAATCATGGACCGATTTATACTATTTTCCTCAAACTTTCTGCTTTTGTCATAAAAATAACGTGTACAAAAATTCATGGCAATATCTGCAATATATTTCAAAAAATTGGAAGAATTTTTATGGAGGTTCTCTCACATTTTGGTTCAGAACTCTGGTTCTACCGATTTTGCTGATTTTCAATACCAAACTGCTTAGGAGAATTAAAAACGGGTTTTTATAAACTCTGTTGATTTTGGTTGTGTCTTTTGGACGTGAGAGTGTTTTACACAGACAGACAGACAGACGGATAGACAGACATAGCTCAATCGACTTAGAATTTCATAAGGAACTAATTAGTCATTATTGAACATTTTCCTTTAACTCTTTTACTGCCATATATCCCTTTAATAGTCATAAATACTCTAAACCCAAACATCAAGAACAACAACTTTTTAATCAGGCAATCAATCTGCCACCAAAAGCCGTCTAACTGCCTGACAGTTAGTCAACCCAACAGCCTGAATGCTTTAGAAAAAAAAATCATCATTATCAGCTCCATGAAATAAATCTTAGGCATTTATTTTAGTTAAACTATCAACCCAAACCAACCATAAGCCTTAAACTTAAAATTGCCCAACCAACCAAACGACCAGCCAGCCATCATCATCATCTGCCTGCCCATGAAGAATTTAAAGAAAATTGCTAAAAAAAAAAAAATCCTAAAACAACAGATTTTTATTGTCGACATTTTAGTTTTTTTTCAGTTTTCCTTTTTTCTGCTTGTTTTTTTAAGGAATAATTTAAAAGTTGTTTCGTTATTTCGCTTTTGGGCAGGGAGGATAGGCAAGGATACGAGCTCACATACTCACTCTAAAACCTTTTTTTTTGATACAAAACAACAATAGCAAACATACTGGTTCTTTATTTTGAGTTTTTGCTGTCGCTGTTTAAATGGAAACATGATTTTCAATAGAATAAATCTATCAGGCCGTATGATAAACAACAATAAAGATTCCTTTATCATAAAGAAGAAAAAAATATGCAGTGAATGTTAGAAATTTGTGGAAAAATGTTGCAAGTTTAATTTTAATTAGGGGGAAGGGGGGTAACACATTTTTGTTTTGGTTAAATTTTACTTGTTTTTTTTTAAGAAAAATATTGTTGTTTAGGAATTGAAACAAACTGGGTATAATTAGAATTAAGAAAGCATAGTCAGTCAAGCCCGACCATATAATAGCCTACACCCAGTATAAGTGGAAAAACTCTTTTTCAGAAATGGGCGCAATATGGTAGCAATGGCCGATCTTCCAAAAATTTAGTGGCATATAAACTTTTGTGTTATATTTTATCACGATATAAACACTTTTAAAGAATTTATGAATTAGAAATTGCTTTTCGAAGGCGATCTTATATGGCTAATTATGGACCGACCGTTATCAAAATATTTCCAAAAATGTGATATGTACTCTACGCACAAAGTTTACATGGACAGCCAGCTAGCCGGTTTTAAAAATGCTTCTACCATTTAAAAATATCCAGCTTTATTTGAATAAAGATAATTTAAAGGCAACACGTTTCTTAAGAGCGGATTTTCTTTGCCTTTGTAAGATAAAAAATTGTAAAATTTCAAACTATGATTGTTACTGTATCCTTCGGTAACTTTGTTCCTGGAGCACTAGATTGTCTAACATGAACGTTTTGTGAAATTCCACATGACAAATTCGTTGCCAAATTAATAATTTTCCAGCTTTAATTATAACTAAATAATGTAAAAAGGGTGATTTTTTTAGCAAGACTCTTTTTGCAAACTCAACTGTTTTCGTGTAACATATTACTCTTAAACATATTTAGTTTGGCTAATAATTTCACCATGAATCGACTTACAAATGAACAACTAAACTCATTTCTGTTTGAATTAATACGTAAATAAGCAAAATTGTCGTATTTGGTATAAAGAGCAGCCAGAAGCATTGCAAGAAATGCCAATGCATCCCAAAAATTACACTGTTTGGTGTGGATTACAAGCCGGTGGCATCATTGAACCATATTTTTTCAATTAAAAAAAAGCCAGGAACGTTACTTTGAATGGCGAGCGCTACCTTGAGATGATTGCGAATATTGTTTTTGGACTTGGCTGACATGTGGTTTCAAGAAGATGGTGCCACATGCCACACCTTATGTGAAACAATGCCCCAATTGAGAGGCGAGTCCGGTTTATTTCACGTTTGGTGCCGGTTAATTGGATCGTTTGAATTAACGCTTTTTGACTATTTTATGTTATGACTCATATCTATAGGAACAAAGACTGATGCACTGGAAGCTAATATTAGGAATTTATTCATGATATACCGGCCGATATGTTGAAGAGAGTATGCTAAAAATGGACCCAGCCGTGGTCAACATTTACATGAAATCATCTTTAAATATTGAATTATATAGATCGATTTATCAACTCAAATAAACATTTCATACATTTTTCAAAATGTTGTGTGTTTTTTTTTAATCACATCCAAAAGCTCTTAAAAAATAATTCATTCATGGAGGACATATAATTAGAAACTATGCTTTGATATAATAAGATCGCTATGTAGCGGTTGCGGTTTGCATGAGAAATGCTCAGAAAAGATCCACGTTACTAGAATAGAGTTCTCTGGAGCGACGAATCTAAGTTTAACTTGTTAAAATCTGTTAGAAAATCGTATGTTAGACGTCCAGCAAATGAAGCCTTAGACTACAGGTACACTGTTAAAACAGTGAAACGAGTTTTTCAATTGCACGAGTTCAGGAAATAATGGATCAACATAAATATAAAAATATTTTGGAAAATGTAATGAAACCGTATTGCTTTGCGAATATGCCCGTCCAATACATTTTCCAGCATGATAATAACCCAAAGCACACATCACGGTTAGTGAAGTGTTGGCTTTTAGATCAAAATATTGATGTTCTTGACTGGTTAACCCCAAATTCCTGATCTTAACCCAATTGACAACTTATGGGCAATTGTAAAAAGAGACCTAAAGGACAAAAAGCCACGAGATAATGACGAATTGTTTTAGTTGGTGCAACAAAGCTGGAAAAACATATCTCTGCAAACATGCCAGCGTTTAATTAAGAGTTTACCAAAAAGACTGGTGAATGTTGTCAAAAACAAGGGTTATACACCATAATATTTAAGGATAAGTCTATTTTGTTAAACCTCACTAAGGTTTTTTGCATATATTATTTTAGTTTCTAATTATGTGACCAATCTGATATTGCATTTTTTGTTGTTTAAGTTAATTTTACTTAAAATAATATTGATGCTGTGATTTTTTTTTTTTTTAAACTTAATAATATTGCTTATATTACTTTACCATTTCTAGTTATTAGTTTTAATATGTTAAACTAAATTTTTAAAATATATATGTAGGTACATATGCTGAAAAGTCGTTTCTAATTACAAGTCCGCCACTGTATGTATATATAGAATTACTAACAAAACTTTAAGGGAAAATTTAACAAACTCAAATCTCATTTCATATCTTATAGTTTTATTTAAAAAAATATTTTACTTTTTTCTTTACGAAAAACTTCCTAACTTCAAATACCTAAAAATTCAAATTTGGTTTTTTTGCAAAAAGTTTTTCATCTTTCTTCACCGACGGCAAATACATACATATATACAAACGCCTTCAAAGCAAATACTGCAGGTATACACCCCCAACAAAATCTAATTCTGTTATCAAAAGTCTTGCTTTCATACAAAAGAAAAAACCCACAAACTTTTTCTGAAAACAACTTATTTTTCTTCTCAAGGAAAATCTTTTATACAAAAAACTAAATTCTAATAACTGCCGTATTTATATAAAAAATTAAAGTAGACTTCAAGTGTACTTTAAGGAAATTTTGTATGAAAATTTTGTCTTAAAGCACACTTCAGGCCTATATTATTTTTTATAAATACGGCAGTAAGAAACTAATTCCTAAAAAATAATGTTTAATATTAAAGAAAGAAATAACACTTTCACAACACATTTAAAAGTGAAAAGGGGAAGAGGATAAAAGCAGTGTCGTCAACTTGGTGCGTTTCGCACCATTTTTGGTGCTTTTTTAAATTTTTGGTGCGAACAATTCTTTAGTTGGTGCGCTTTTTTTAAATTTTGGTGCGCTTTTTAGTTTTTGGTGGTACCAAAACAAATTCAACACAACTTTTTGTTTCAGTGTGAGAAAAAACCTTTGTACAAAATATGCACCTGTTTTTCATTCAGTAAGTACCATTTCATTCAATACTGCAAAATTTTTTTTACAATCAATTTTACAGGTCACAAAAAATGACTGACGTTCATATGAAAAGTATGAAGAAACATTTTCCATATATAAAAACTGTAAAGCTTTAAAACTGAAAGTATAGAACTTATGTTTATTAAAGAAATATTTAAAGTTCTCTTACGCTCGGCGCATATGTTGCTGCGCTGATAATCTTTAAATTTAGACGGTTCTATTACCCAATGCCTTAAGAAGCATTCGTTAGCTTTAGTGAAGTTTTTTTAAGATTTACTTAACACTTCAAAATCATTCTCTTTGAAGCAATGACCACCAAACCAAATTTCAAACCAGGAAGCACAAACAAATAGAACCAACCGTAAGAACGCGCATGGTTCTTATATTTAGCTTGGTCCACAAATTATGTAACTCCTTAGACATTTTAATATACCATTCCTCTTTATATTTATTTGTATTGCATAAAGCGATAAATCTTCCGATAATAATTTCTTCCTTTGGGATCTTGTTCAACTCACTTAAAGGTATTTCGACTTTTTGTATTTTTTTACATTTTTCAATACCAGCCTTATTTTTTGTTAAATTCTTGACCAGATTTTTGAGGTTTTTATAACAGATATTTTACTTTTTTTATACATACATACTTTAATTTAAGAACCAACAGAAATAATTTGGGAAATTCCACATTTGTAATAACAAAGACTTCACTATTTAAGACAAAAGCAAGAGTAACTGTTTTAAAAAATAAATATGTAAATAAGAACATAACTTTAACCCGTTCGGTGCGGAAACTTTTTTCACGATGGAGGAAAAGTGACAGCATAATTTTTAAGATTTTTTCATGCCCCACACGGCTATGCGTTGGTATTTTTTATATTTGCAAAAATTGCAAAAAGTTATCACCCTAATGTACATATGAACATTGTATGTGCACACAAAAAATATAGTTTTTATGTAAAATTCAATACATATAAACATTTTAAATAAAAAAAATCTATATTTGGTGCGTTTTTTTCCTATTGGTGTGTTTTTTCACTATTTTGGTGCGTTTTGAAATTTCAAATTTGACAACGCTGGATAAAAGGTAACAACATACATTTATCTTGCTTCTCTTTTTTCCCCACCTCTGGAAAAGAGAAACTCTAAAACATACTCTCTTTTATACATTAATAACGGTAATATGAAATTTTATATCATGGAGATTTACACAGCACTGATGGGATTTGTGGTACAATTGTAACAAATTTGGTACGCTGGTACAGTTCATCCATTTTTGGTACAATTTCTTTAAGGCGAATTCACTTTTCAGGTGTCGTTGAGAGCACAGCTGCTTTTCTTTTTTTGCTTACTTAGAGAGAGAAATGTCAAAAGTTGCTTGTATTTTTGACATATTACGTTTTTAAGTTTTCTTTCTGTTATTATGTTTTTATTGAATAAAAAGTGTTATGAATTCTTACTATATGCTTTTTTATTTAATAGCGAAATTTAGGTACAATTTATGGCAATTTGGTACAATTTTGCCATTGAGACGATACAATTTAAGAATTGTAAGATCCCAACAGTGTTACACAGTGATGTGTTTAATATGATTTGACATTTTTCTATTTAATTAGTATTAAAATGGGTACTTTTTCTTAAGACATCGGTGGCAATAAACAATGTAAGAATGTGTTTGTAAGTTGTTTAAAAGTAGTAAAGTTATTCTTTATTATTAATTCTTTTGGGTATTTGTAACAATAATCAGCTAAATAAGATTTTAATTGTTTTAAGTTCAAATGTTAAAGGCTTCAAATTAAAACAAATTTTAAAGGGCACTTTTAAACTCGATTTAATGTTTAGAAATACTGTAAAGGCCAAAGGGGCCAAATTACCGCATTCGATATCGAATAAAATTGATCGTAATTTTCTTATTTGAGATTATTGCATTCGATATCAAGCAAGAAATTTAGTACATTTTATCATAATAGCTCATTAGATCATGAATGCGGTAATTTGGTCTCTGTATTTTTTCTTAATGTCTACAACTCTAACTGAACAAATCTTTTAAAAATTTATGTAAATACATAGGTACCTACTTAATTGCTTTGTTGAAAACAGTGTTAAATAAATATACCAGTTTGTATTGATTTTAAACGGCCAAAGCCCCTTAAAAAACTTGCTAATGAAAATTAGCACCTCTTTAATAAACAAATTAACAGGTTCTTCTTTTTTTTCGATACTTTAAAAATTAAAATAAAATTAATAATAAAAATATACCTACATAGACTTAACACTAAATAAGAAATAAGTTGTTTGTTTAGTAATTTGTTTAAAAGAAATATAATAACAATAATAAAGTAAAACATTGTCAAATTTTAAAGTTTAGAAAATTATGAAAATAGAGGCCAAATTAGAAGACCCGTATCGCTGCGTTTGTTTATGTTAGTTCGATTTTTTTTTTTTTAATTGACCTTCAAACTTTGCAGTCAAATGTCGATTTTCAGCATATTGTTTATATTTGGCTATAACTCGCCGACTAATTGATATTTTTTAAATCTGTAAAAGCCAAATTATTGCTAGAGAGAGATCTGTGAAAAAATTGATATAGAAAATTTTTGTGTTGCTTATGAAGCAAAATGTTGGAAAAATTATTTGTTTCTCATGCTTTTTGAAAATATTTTCCACAAAGCTATAATAACAAAAAATATAATTTTGAAATGTTAGTTAGGAAAAGTTTTAAGTAAAAAAATTAAAATAATGATTTGGCCAGTTGCCGTTTAGATCGTCATCATAATCAGAAAAGTCGATAATTTCGTCCAACAGATATTCTGGAATTTCATCTTTGTCTTCTTTCTCTTCCTCCAAGGTTTGTTTATACCACCAATAAATTTCAGCGAGTATTGCATTTGGGGATTTCAATCGTTAACATGTTTAACTTGTGCACTCTGACAAAGATATTTTAAAAATCTAGGAATTCAAAATATGCACACTCTATAGTTACCTTATTTCAAATGGAAGCGCAGTTTGATGATAACGTTCGCCTGGCTCATCAGATTCAACTGTTGAGCGAGTTGATCAAGATGCTGCTGCAAGAGATGAATTTTGTACGACATATTAACCCCAGATTGCCTGTAGTTGTCTTTGCGTTCTTATGACTGCTTTCAATTTGAGCCATGCATTTCTTGACGGCTCATTGGTTTCCGTATGTCGGGACCATTAACAACCCCTTTCTGAGTTTTAGCGTTACTTAGTCTTGGGAAAATGTCTTTTAAGCGGTTGAATACTGCTGGTCTTTTTGCGATACATTTTAAACAATTTTAGCAATGCCAACTTTAATGTGGATTAATGGCAACAAAATTTTCATTTCAGGAAAAAGACTTTCGTATAGCCTATTGTCTTCAGGCCATTTCCGTCCAATGCGACTATTCCAGTTATGCTGTTTGTACTGGTTTCTTCCTTTAATACCTTATCCGTATCGTGAATCCCAATCGCATAAAAAACACGGATATTTTGGACGCCTAGATGTTGTTAAGCTTGTAAACAATGAAACTATTTTGAGGTCGCAGCAAATGCGTTATATTTGACTACTTCCAGAATGTGTTTTAAATTATCGAAATTTTCACTAGTGTAAGTGCTATACGCAATCGGAAGGCATTCTATTCGTCTAGTGCAAAAGCACAACTTTTAAGCTGATTAGTGAACTATCGATGAATAAACGCCAATCATCTTTTTTATATGTTAACCCTATCGTCTCCATTAACTTTTCAATATCGTTGCAATAAGCGAAATTTTTTGCATCATTCATATTGAAGAACTTTTTTAACGCTTTTTGGGCATTTCAATATGCTGTTACTTTCGTACCTTTCGCCAGCAAATTATTTCCTTTCAAAAATGAAGCCAGTAGTTCTGATTTTTTCTGAGTCAAACACAAATTTGCAATAATTCCATCCAATTGGTTTTGTGTCACTAGCATTGGGTCCTTTGATATTTCATAGGATGTACCTTCAATAGGGTCGTATTCTGAGAAGAAATCCATGGATGTAGCAGCAGCGGTTGTAGTACTGATATCTGTTTTAAGATCAATACTTCGGTATGTTGGTACTGAAACGAATTCTGAGTGTGCTAATGGTAATTGGACACTTTACACTGCTACATAAGTTTTTCTTCTTTCCACTTTTCCATTGCATAAGAGTTGAATAGCAATTAAAGCAAACTTTTTTAGGGGCATAGTTTACGTTAGTGATAAACTCTTGCGAGAAATATTGTTTATAGGCTTCCAAAAAAAAAAAATCACTCGTATTGCCACATTTTTCATCGCTTGCTATGAAACGTCCACAAACATTACATTTTTTTTTGTTATTTTTATGAAACCGATGCTCTTAACTTAAATCACTTACAAAATTAAATAAGTTCCAAAAGAATTAAAAGCGAATTTTATCACGACTGAGCAAAACTAAGCTTCGGCTGAGTTCCGTGTCTTAACTGAATCTTTATTTTTGAAATCAATTGTACGAAATAAAAAAAAATTGCTGTTTTGTTGGTATAAAAACAGCTTTAAAGAAGAGGAAGATGAATGAGAAGTAAATTAATATTAAGCTGGAAAACACAAGTTTTGTATCATAATTGTTTTCTTTTCAAATGAAATCTATTGAAGAAACTGAGAAGCATATTATACCTAGATCAAACAGAAAGCAAAAGAGACTTAGTTAGCTATGTGGAAAATATTTTCAAAAAGCATGAAAAACAAATATTTCTTCCAAGATTTTGCTTCATAAGCACCACAAAAATTTTCTAAATAAATTTTTTAAACTAATTTAATTGTTGCACAGGTCTCTAGCAATAATTTGGCTTTTATAGACCTAAAAAAAATCAATCAGTCGACGAGTTATATCCAAAAAATCATATACTGCAAAGTTCGAAGGTCGATTAAAAAAAAATTCGAACTAACATAAACAAACGCCGCGATTCGGGTCTTCTAATTTAGCCTCTATTTTCACCCCTCACTTTCAGAATCGACCTAACTTTTGCTAACCTGAATTTGTTCCACAGTGCTATCGAAATGACTAGTAATTTCTATGCTCAATAACATTGCTTTCAAAAAAATTTTAAATAATATTTCTCCCCATAAAAAGAATAATCCGTAAAAAAAAAATAATAAAACCACTAGTTTTTCTTTACAGCAAAAGTAATATTATAAAATTTTGTTGTTGTTTTTATTGTCGCTATGACAGAGATAAATGATTATCATTGTAAGAAGAAGAAATTGCAATACAAGCAAACACACACACACAAACAGCAGTTTATTGCAAAAATTTTAGACGGGCATCTCAAATTCACTTACTGCTCTTTATGTGCCACTCTATTCAGTTGAGTTGAGTTTTCAATTCCCTTCCACTCATTACTTTATTTTACTTGTTACGGTATCTCTCTTTTATTTGAGTTTTATTTATATATGTAGGTCTCTAGTTTCTACTGGGCAAACTCCAGAGAAACACACCTCCTGTGTACGTGTGCTGTTCTTTTTTGAATTCATGCGTTAGTGTTAGTGTATTGTTTTTTCCATTAAAACAGCTGTTTTGTGGGGCCAGCGAAAAAAAAACACAACAAAAACTTGTTTTGTTTTTGTTTACACTGCTAATAGCGGCAGCAGTAACAACAACAACGGTATTATTTGTTTCTTTTAGACAGAAGAAGAAAACAAAAAACAGCTGAGTTTAAAGTAAATGAGAAAATGAGAGTAAATATGTTGTTATTGTTGTTACAAATACAAGTGCTGCCATTTATGTATAAATTGAATATTGTAAACGTTTCCTAACATAATACATAATACATTTTTTTTAGTATAATTATTTTATTAATTTCAATTGTTTTAATATATTTAAATCAATTTATTTAGTTCTTTTATTCGACCTTTTTTTTATATTCTATAAATTGTTTTTTCAAGCAATTAGGTCACTTTTAATATTTATATAAAAATGTTTTATATATTTTAATATCCAATATTTCGCTATCACAATGGATAGCGTCCTCAGGGATAATACAATTTTTTGTATTACAATACAATTTTTTTGTATTTTGTATTATCCCTGAGGAAGCTATCCATTGTGATAGCGAAATATTGGATATTAAAATATATAAAACATTTTTATATAAATATTAAAAGTGACCTAATTGCTTGAAAAAACAATTTATAGAATATTTAAATAAATTTTAAGAACAAAATCTCTACGAATAAATAATTTTTATTTATAAATTGTTGAAATAGTTTACATACATATTTCAATTGCTGGCAACTCCTTTAAAGAGGAAGTCCGGTGTTTGTTGTATATTTTCTTGGGTATTTTTTCAAAGAGTACCTATATAAAACGAGTGTTGTTTCTACTTAAGCTCAGTGCAAAGCGACAATAAAATGTGCAGACGTTCTCAATTAGTTTACATTTTATGATTTTATTATTTTTTTTATGTTTTAACTCAATATTGTTTTTGTAGTATTTATAATGGCTGTTATGCCAACGACCTTCATGATTTTTGAAAAGAACTGTTGTTGTTGTTTTTATTATTGTATGTAGCTGTTTTTGAGTGTTTAGCATTTATGTATGCATGTATTAGGGGCTTCTCTATGGGGCGAATGTTTAAATAATATACCTATAATAGTAAATAAATGTATTTGCTGCATTTCAGCAAAATTTATGTAAACGTAAATAAATTTACATGGAAACTTTAACAAAAAAATTGTTAATTCAGTTTAAAATTATAACAAAAACAATAACCTAGTAATCCATATTTTAGGCTTTTTATATTTTTTCAATTATAACAAATAAATGATCTTGAGATAGAATAATAAATGTAAATCATATTTTAAAAGTGCAAATAAACTCAAAATTTTCATAATAAATAAAAATATTGTCTATTTTAAAAGCAGCATTGCTATAACAACGCACACTTATACCTATCTTCAATACTTAATTTATTTTAAAAATTATTTGCATGTAGGTATGCATATGAATGTACATATGTATGTAATTTAACACTTTTATCTCTAAAATTAAATTTTAAAATTTTTTTCTCAATATTTGTTAAATTTGTCTCCCACATTTTATCCTTTCTTTTAGGGATTCCTCATAAAAAAACACAAAATACCTACATACATACATATATTACAAATATGTACTAAAAAGAGATGACTATTGGCTTGTTGGCAGCCATTTATGAACTTCCTCAGCAATAATAACAACAAAAATAGCTCATAAAACAACACAAACTACTAGTGACACTAATTTGAAAAAAAACAACAGCAAAAACATTTACAGTTTCCTATAAAAATAAACATATTCCTGCTAAATAAAACACTTAACACACACATACTAGGCTCTTTGCCTTTAAAAGCCCTTTAGGCAGCCTTTCTACCCCTACACTAACACTAACTAGCAACAATAGCAACACAAAGATTAAAAAATATGTGTATGGCTTTTCATAAAATAAAATAACAGAAACAACAAAAAACAAAACAATGCAAAAACAAAAATTAGAGCTGAAAATGTTAGAAAGAGAACACACTCTAACTAAACATATGATTTTTCTACTGTTTCAACTCTTTAAACAAAAACAAAAATTTCAAAACACCAACAACAATAAACAGAAAGTGGGTACAAAAAAGCCTAAAATCTATACATTTAAAGAAAATAAATTAAACTCAAATATAAAGATGGCCGCCGTACAATGGCTGAATGTATTTGAAACAAAAACAACAACTTAAACGACGACATCAAAATAAAATATGGCATACAAAACAAATCAGCAGCACATTGTCGGCAACTATGAGTAGAAATTGCTGTTTTTTCTGTCTTATTACATGTAACAAAAAACACTCTTGGATAGAGAGAACAGGTAAAGGAGAATACTCTAGCCAGAGTGTAGGGTTGAAAATTGGCTAAAAACGTACTTTTTAAAGGTCCTTTGATGTTATATGATGTTCCAAGTGATTTAGTTAATTCAGCGTTTAGAGTGTTTGGTTTTTTTTAAAGTAAACTATTTTTCGGCTACATACCTACATAAGTTTTGAGTTTACCGAATTAGTTCCTGTTTGACTTTTATTTAGGAAGAATTACTTGAAACTCGTCTGAATTTGTTTGTTTTTCGGTAGAATATGGATACATTGGAAATGTAAATTGTCGTTAAATTAAGGCTTGATTGAAAATTAGATAGAATGTATTTCCTAATAGGTAGCAGTTGGACTTGTTATCAATGAAATTAGAAATCATACAATTTTAAGCTAGGCTAAATTTTGTTTTGTAAAGATCTATCTTTGAAGTTTACAACTTCAACCTTTTGAAAATCTAAAACTATAAGATGATAAAAAATAATTACTCTACTATCGCCAAATGAGTTGATTTTCTTTAAAAATGGTACCACAAATTTTATTAATTGTACGAGTACTCAAAATTTTGGTATTTTGACTTATGAGTCTTGTCATTCGAATTGGTCAACAATTTCATAACTTTTGTAAACTAATTAGTAATATCGTTAATAACAAAACATTTAGCATAAACAAGATATTTGATGGAATTTAATTGAAAACACAATTCGATATTATTGAAGTACACTTGACATAAAATCCTTTTAATGGAAACGTTCTAGCAATTACTGGATTTGGATTTAAAAATTTAATGAAAAGTACTTTCAAGAGACCATAATCTTAGTTTCAATTATTAGTCAATTATCAATTACAGTCCCCTAAATCCTAAAAAAAACACACACAATTGAGGCTACTAAAGGAAATTAGGAACGTATAGTCGCACACAATTAACAAAACACATTTGAATTATAATTTTCTGAAAAAAATATTTTATAACAAATTTCTGTCAATCTTTCATTTTACATATTTATCAGAAATACAAGCTACAAATATTTGGTACCTTTTTTCAAAAGTTCAGATTCCTAGCTCTTTGTGGTACTATTTATTGACCAGCTCTTTAAACTAAACTGTTTAGTGGTGTAAAAGTAATAACAGAGCGTGTTTAAATAACAACAAATTTATACAAATGAGCACACTACTAAACACACTCTGAGTAGAAGAGAGTATGTCAATTAGGTGAAAGATAAAAGGAGCATATAAACAGAACTAACTCAGTTTAGCGATTGACTTAGTAGGAGAGTGCATTTAGTGGGAAGAGAGAGAAAATTTTAATTTGTAATACTTTGTAATTGGTTGTTGAAAATCTAAATGAGAACATTGGGCAAAATGTTGTTGTTGTATTTGTTTGCTACAACAAGTTATATGCCAGCAAGAGAGCATTGTTCGGCAAGGTTATTCGTATGTAGTGCAAGCAACAACAGCTGTTTCCATAATTTAACTCAAAATTCTAGCTAAGGAAAAACATATGTTGCGTTTTTATGCTGACCAGAGAGAGAGAGAGCGAGAATGATTGTTAGCAAGTGTGAAAACATAAGAGAATGATTAAGAAAAACAAGATGATGATAATTATAAAATACATAGTATAAGCAAAAAACAGGTAAAGAAGAATAATATTAAGGAAAAAAAATATACAAAAATTCATATGCGGCATATTGAAAGACTAAACAGTTCAGTCGGTTGAGAGAGCTCGTATGGTAAAGACGCTTTACGTTTGCTGAAACGCGTAATAACAATTTGAAAACAAAACAAACTTTTAAATAAATTTAACTAATTAATGAAACAAACGTGTTAAGAAAAGAGCTCAGCTTAATTATCATTACAAATTCAAGAAAACATAAACAAATATTATTTTTTACTTTTAAATTAAAAAGAACATTACAGAAATTTTATTGTGATATTTAATAATTGAAACCACTAAGAATGATATTGGAAATACAAGACCTTAAAAAGAGTCTTAAAAAGAAGTAAATAAAAGTGAAAAATCAACCAAAAAGGAATTTAATTTAAACGAAAAAAATAATAATAACATGTAACAATTTAAAGAATTGCAAAAGAGAAAAGAAAAACACTCGTTTAAGAAAATCAAATGAAACAGAGAGTGTTGCAAAAAATAAAAAGTAACACTCATTCTCAAAATAAATGAGAAGAGCGCAAGAGAAGAGAAAAATTAAAAACAACTCATTTAAAACACAAATTGAGTGCTACTTAGTGATTTGTTACGAGAAGAAAAAAAAAGACATAAACGTAATCATAACGCAATTTTATGTTAAACGTTTACAACGTAACGCATTCATTTCAAGAATTTGTTACTTCTCACATTCGCATAACGTTTAAGCTGCTCGTGCTATGCGGACGGACAATAAAAACAAAAATAATTACCGTAATTTGAAATAACGTATCAAGAACGCCAAAAATTATACAAAACAACCGTCGTCGTCGTTTTAAAGCAGCTTTAAGAAAAAATATAAATTTTCATTAAAAACAAGACTGAAAACCACAACAAAAAAATTAATTGAAAATTTAAAAGAGAAAATTAAAATTTTTTATAACTAATGTAAATTTAGAACCTAATAAAGACTGATTAAAACTATTTAAATTCAAATTAAAAGAATTAAAAATAAAAACGCTAAAATAGTAATTTACGGGTCTTTAAAAAAATAAAATTATTTATAAAAATTACAAAAAAATAATTAAAATAACTTAAATACCTGCTAAAAATTAAAGTAATAAAAGAAATAACAAGAAGAATACCATATAATTAAAATAAAAATACAAAGAAATATTTTACACTCAATACATGGATTAACGTTCCTGCTACAAAGTTAAAACAAATCAAATAATTCAAAATTTCATAACAAAAATAGGAAAAAATATATATAATAGCCCTGTGGATTACCTATATTATATATATTTTTAATTTAATTCAAACTAAACAAACTTAAAAAAAATAAAGCTTGGATTACCAGTGCCAATTATTATAAACAAATAAATATTTAAATTATAATTATAATCTCAACAACATAAAATAATACAAATATTAAAACTAACCTCAAACAAACAAAAAAAAATTGAAAATTTGCTTAAAAAATGTGTTTATTTTGCCAAAATATTTAAAAACAAAAAGTGCTAGTGCTTATACTTCACACATACACACACACACACACACACACCAATACATACACATCTAAATTTGTGTAACGTTGAAGGAAAAAGGATTTCCCATCCTTTTTTTCTAGCAAAACGTCAAAAGTTTAAAAAATATCGAACAACATGACTATGGCCGCTTGTTATGCCAACTATGATATGGCCTCCTTGGCCTCTCATACCATGGCTCAAACACAATCTGCAGCCCTCATGCAACATCACCATCAACAGCAGCAACAACAACTTTATCAGCAGCAACACACACATCATCATCAGCAGCAGCAACAACAGCAACATACATACCACAGCAGCCATCAACAGCAACAGTCTAGCAATAGAATGTCAACGTTGGCGGCGTCGGCTTCCCAAAATGCCATGAGCTCCAATAGCTCAGCTGTTGCCGCCGCCGCCGCTTTGCTAAACTCTACATCATCTTCATCAACAAACTCCAATAATGCAGCCACAAACACCTCTTCAAATACAGGAGCCGTAACAACGGCCAGCCAACAACAACAACGTAACCAAAATGCCTCTGTAACAGCTTTAACACCCGCCTCACAACAACAACTCAACACAGCCGTTTCTCAATCGACGACGGCCAAAGACTACTCAATACCCCTACACGTAGACTGCAGTGTGGAATACGAATTGCCCAACCAGCCCAAGCCCCCAGCAGGCCAACGGGTCGAGCCCTTGTTGATGATACACCCTTGCTATTTCCGCAAAATGGAGTCACAACGGCGCAGTCCCTTTGTCAATAACATGCCTACGGCAGCGGCTGCCCGCAACACGGCGGCTTTAGCTGGCACACAGACACACAGTAATACACAACAAAATGTGGCCTCTTCCTCCAGAAGAGCCCGGCAAACTCAGGTTATACAACAGCAACAACAGCAACAACAACAACAGCAGCAACAACAGCAGCAGCAACATCATCAGCAGCAGCAAAGACAGGCTGCTGTGGCTGCCCAACAATATCAGCAGCACTTGCAGCAGCAACAACTCAGGCATAATCATCAACAGCAGCAACAGTCGCAGCAAATGTCACAAATGTCGCAGCAGGCCCATTATCCGGTGCAACATCATATCCAGCAGCAGCAACAAATAGCCTCCTCAAACACCAGCAACTCCAACTCCTCCAACTCGAATAACGCCAATCAAACCACTAACAGCTATTTACGGTCTAACCAAAGATCCTCACAACAAACGGCCGGACAGAACCCACAAAGATCAAGCCAAAGTCACCTATTAGTACAACAACAGCAGCAGCAACAACAACAATCCCAGCAATGGGATCATCTAGCCGCTGCCGCAGCTATAGCTGCCCGTACTTCCATGACACCAGCCTACAGCAACACAAACACGAACAGCAACAATGTCGCCGCCACCAACAAGGCTCAAAATGGCAATGTGGGCAAAAGGGATGCCATGATCTCCGGCAGTGGCATCTACGGTAGTAAGTCGCAACAGCAGCAACAACTATTGTGGAATTCGGCCAATCAAGTGGAAAACATTGCATCCGCCGCCACAGCAGCCACTTCGGTGGCCAACGCTCTAAGCAATTCCCAAGCCAATATTACAAGTCTTATGATGGATCGCAGTCCTATGGCTACAGTTCCTAGTAATTATCAGGCTGGTCCTGAGGCCACGCCCCTACTCAACCAAAGTTCAAATGCCAATAGCCACAACCAACAACAGCAGACACGTACCACTACCAGCCATTACTCAACAGCCACTACAAATACCGCTACGGCCGCCGCAGCAGCAGCTGCTGCAGCAGCGGCGGCGTCTTTAAGCTCCCACCATCATCATCACCATCATGCGGCCGCCATAGCCGCCGCCGCCCATCACTCCCAACACTATCCCGACAAAATAAGCGGCAAATATCGCCAATATTTAAGATCTCAGCGTATGCATCCCTATTTGGCGGCGGCCACTTCAAGTGCAGCTGCCGTGGCCGCTGCGGCCAATTTACAACAAAGTTTTCCACAATTCACCGCCGCCACAGCTGCGGCGGCTGCTGTAGCAGCCACACCATCATTCCAACATTTGCAACAAATTTCCTGTTATAATGTGTGATAAAACTAAAAAAATTAATTAAAAATACATACACCTATGTATCTATTTAAATAAAAAATCCAAAGAAATTTTGAAATTTAAAACGGCAGCATAGAAGTGATAAAAATTAAATGTAAAAAAAATTCAAAAACTAAAAATAATAGCGGTAAATACAGTGGCGCAAGGAGCAAAGAGTGAAAAAGGAGAAGGGAGTTTGTAAGAAGTTTGTTTTGGTTTTAAGGTTAAAAAAGTATACGTATTCAAAAAAAAAAAAAAAAACAGCAACAAATAAAGAAAAATAACTTTATTCTAAAAAGCTTTACTTATTTAGTAAAACAAAATAAATAAAAAATATAAACGAATAAAAATTACTAGCCATAGTCATATCTAGAATAAAAAAAAACCTAAAACCTCAAGCCAACAAAATAAAAAGCAAAACAAACAAACTAAACTCAACTACTTACGACTTCGAGGAGTGCTGAAGAATAAGACCACAAAAGCAACTTAAGCAACAAAAGCACCAAAGGAGTCGTCACTTCAGTCTAACACAGAGAAGTAGGGGCTTTATGAAAGAAGATAGATGTTTTTCGACATAATTTTTATTATTTTTTGATGTTTGAGTTGTTGTAATGCTTGGATATGCCTGATTAACTGCTAAAAAAAAAACTAAAAATATATAGTACATACTTATATATAAAAATAAACTACTATTACTACACCTACACTACTCTCACTCTTTTACCTACATACATATGTATGTGTGTATGTAATATAATGTATGTATGTACGAATGATGCATGCATGCCATTGATAGACAAATGTGATTAAAAACAAAAACAAAAGAGATCATCTTTTAAAACAACAAACACAACAACTAGAAGAGTATGAACAAGAATATGTAACGGTTTTATTTTATAATTTGTTTTCTTTTTTGTTTGTTTATGTTTTTCTATTTTAAATGTGTTGTTACATTATTAATCCCAGCAAACAATTTGGTGAGAGATTCTTATTTTTACTATCTATTATTGTATTATAATATAAAAAAGCTTACAAAACATATTTAAAATTATACAAGGGAATCTATATATACATATATAAATAAAATTAACATAATTTATAACGAATTATTATTATTATTATAATATGTAACTAAACTAGAAAAAACAAAGAATTGTTGTAAAAAACGCTAAAAAACAAAATTATACCTACCTACTTTTATTAGTCAGTTTAAGAAAAAAATTAAATTAAAAATACAGATGTTTATATATTGTTTAAGTTAAAATTGAAGGAAACTGCATTTTATTTATTTTATCTTTCATTAATTAAATAGGAATTTTTATTTTTATTATTGTTTTTTTTCTATATACTTTATTTTTCCTTGTACAAAAAACAACATGTATTGACTAAATGCAGTTTTATCTATATTTTGGCTTATAAATACATGTGTATGTATGTATGTATGTAAAATTATTAACTGGGAAAATATAAAACAAAATGATTCGAAAAAAATGACAAAACTTTAATTGGATTTATTTTTAAAGAAGATTGTTTTAGGAAATTAATTGCATTGAACGTTTTGAAAAAGGTTTAGATTTTGTTTTAATTATATTAGCGCAATTCACAATCTTGTGCAAATGGTATTGCATCATGCCATTTGCAAAAAGGTTTAGCATACTTTTGCTCTACACAAGCAAGAGAAAAGTATGTTAAACCTTTTTGCAAATGCCATAATGCAATACAAGATTGTGAATTGCGCTATTGATAAATATTAAATTATTAAATTCATATTGAACGATATAAACATAATTAAATAATTGAAGTTGAAAGCATTCAGCATTTGGACTCAAAATTTTAAGGGATTATTATGCAAAAAACTTAATTTTCATAAAGTATTTTAAAATTGTCTTGGTTTTTATGACTAACACAATTTTATAGAAAGTTCTTAAAACAGCATTTTAAAGTTATCAACTTTTCAAAGGATTTTATAGGAAATTCTTAAAGTTTTACTTCAATAAGTTAAATAAAAAATTTTGAAATATTGTTGAAACTAAATAGTAATTCAATATGTTGTTTAAGAATTTTAAAGGCAATTCATAAATTTAGAACTGTCATTTCTATTTTATGGGATATTTTATAAATTTTTAAACTGTTATCTGGCTTAATATCATGAAATATTAAGCTACAAAGTTCTTAAGAAATTATTACATTCCCAAAGAATAATGTTTAAGGAATTTTATAAATAATTCGTAAACCTTTTATAAATTTCAAAACAAATATGTATTTGTTATGTTGCAGTATTAGTTAGATTTACAGGTTTTAGTTAGAAATAATTAAAATTAATCTGTAAAACATCAAAATATATTGTAAAGCTTGCGGGCAATAAAACAAAGTATTTTAAAATTATCAAAGTTTTAAATTATTTAAACATATATATGTAAATCCGAAGAAACATTATTAGAGAATTTCTTAAATAATTCTCAAACTTTTCATAAATTTCAATACAAAACTTGTGTTATAATACTTTATAGGTTTTATTGAGAAATAGCTGAAATAAATATTAAAAACCATAGAATATATTGAAATTTTGATTTAAATTTATGAAAGTTTTGGAAAATTTTTAAAGATCTTAACTTAAATGAAGTAAACTTCGCAAGATTTTTTATGTAAATTTTAAAAGTTTGTAGGAATTATACGATTTTGTTTCTAATCTAGAAATTTTTAAAAGAATGTCTAAAAACTTGCCTTAAGTTCAAGAAATAGTAATACAAAATTCAGGTAGTTTTATATTGCTAATGAAAATTATTAGAGTTTTTATGGAATTTTATTTTTAATTCTTAATTTGTTTTATACATTTGAAATGCAATTACTCGTTGTATTCCAATATTAAACATATTTACAGGTTTTAGTCAGAAATTTGCTAAAATTAATGAGAAAAAACACAAAATATATAGAAAATTTTGAATACGGCAATGATTAGCTGCAAAACCTATAAATCTTACAAAAACTGGAACAAAGTATTGTAAAGTTTTAGAATATTATAAAAGCTATGAGTTTTCTATACTCTCGTTATAATGATAGCAAAGTTTTTTTTTATATAATTCTTTAAAAATTTTGAATTGTTGAAAAATTCTTAAACTTTATTCTAAATTTTTAATGATTTTTACCTTAAAAAAATAAGTGAATGCCGTAAATCGAAACTTTAGTTTAACACAAATAAAAATTTGGATTTGTATGTCCCTTAAAAATGTATAAAATTTTCAAAATTCAATATTACATTTTTTAAAAAACATTAAAAAAAAATTTATATAATAATTCTTTATACTTGGTTTTCAATTTGATTTTAAATAAGTTTTAAAACAATTAAATAAATTTCAATGTAATTCTTTATTGTTTTTGACTTTCAATATGATTTTAAACAAATTAAAAAAAAAACATTAATTCAATGCTTTCAAATCAAACTTTTGAAACCCGAACTTTACATTTAGTATGTTTAACTCTTAAAAATTATAAATTTTCAGGAAAATTTGATAAGTTTAATGCAAATTATAAATTTATACTTTAGTCAATTAGTTTAACAAACCCAAACAAATTTGGCATTTTTTTTAACACATTTATTTATATTTTCCCAGCTTATTTTAAAAAAATGTTTATCTCCAACCAAATTGTTTAGCTTGTAGCTGGGATTTCTATAATTTTATTTTGTGCTTATATTTGTTAAATAATCATATTAAATATAAATTATTAATAAAATACAAATACATTCTGTATCATTTCTTAATATTTTCTATGTAAATTCAACCCGCTGCCCCCACAAAAAACAAAAGTTATAACTAAGGCCGTTAATAAACAAAATTATATGCTTAAAAATATTATTATGAAAAAAAAAGAAATTCAAAAACCAGAAAAAAACTTATAAAATAAATAAACTACACTATATAAAAAGTAATTATTTGTAAATCTATAACTACATTACATTAATCATAATTGTAGATATTATGACAAAAGAAATAATAATAATAATAATAATAATAATATTTAAGCATTAATTTAAAACAAACAAGAAAACAGCAAAATAACAACAGCAACAACAACAAAATATTAGACAAACAAAACATTTAAAAATAAAACATTTATAAAAACTAAAATTAAAGCATATTTATGCATGCAACAACAAAATAGTCGAAGAAATACAAGATAAAAATTAATAAAAAAATTATTAAAAAAAAAAACGTATGGTAGTGATATTTGTTATAAAATAATTCATTTTTAGTAATTAATTTAACTTCAACAATAATAATAATTATAAAAAAAACTATATATTATTAATATAAATAATATTAAATACATAATAAATATTATAATAATATTTAAACAAAAAACCAAACTCTTATAAACTTAATAATAATAAAAGAAAACTCATACTCCTCCTCACCCCTGCCACCGCCCAATTTCCAGAAAAATAAATAATGTAAAAAATATAGAAAACAAGTAAATTGCCTCATTATTCCATAGAAATTTTTTTTAAACACTGTTTTTATCTTCTAAACTAAATTTAAATATGTATGTATGTATGTATTTCTTTAAATTTATACATACTTTAAACTATTTCTTATTTCCATAATAATTTCTCAAACAAAAATTTCATACATAAAAAAGTATTGTATAGTAAATATTTATATATTACATATAATTATTATTATTATAAAAAACACTACAAGAAAAACCACAAATTGTTTGGCATATGTATCTCTAAAACATTATAAATCATAACAAACAATATTATAATGCAAAAAATACAACAACAACAACAACAACAAAAACAACTACAAAAGGAAATTAAATATGAAAACAATACAAAAATAATACTAAAAATAATAAATGAATAAATAAAATGAAAATCATGTTAAATGCCATAAATTTCGATTTATGTGCAACAAAAAATGTTACCAAAAATTAAAACAAAAACTGTGTTTTTATTTATCTACATATTTCCACTATTAAATCTTTACAACTAAATTAATTCTCTCAGTGTTCAAAGTCCTTGCAAATCATCTCTGGTTTGTTTTGCTTTAAATGCAGAGTTGCCTTAAAAATGCGCTTGTTCAATTGCCGTCGGTATTTCTTGGAATTTCACTCGCACTCGTCTTAAAATGCCGTCGGTAAATGTGTGTCGTACACACACCTGTATGTGGGTGGTGGGTTTTTTGCTTGTCATTTATTGTTTTTGTTTTTTTCCCTCTTCTTTAAATGTCTTTAATTACAAATTTTCAAGAATTTCTTTAAATATCCTAAAAATTGCATTTCATCAAAGGCACATTTCTAATTTAATTAGATTTGCACCTAAACAAATGCAAATATGTATTTAACATTTAACAAGTAAGAAAGTATAGTCGATCAAGCCCGACCATATAATACCCTACACCCAGTATATGTATAAACAGTTTTTCAGAAATGGGCATTATATGAGAGATATCACCTATTGTGGACCGATCATCCAAAACTTTAGTGTCATGATGTCTGTGAATATAAATATTATATGTGTTAAACTTTATCTCGATATAAATACTTTTAAAAGACTTGTGCAGGTTAATGTGAATTACGGAGAGGGTCTTATGTAGGAGTTTCGACTAATTATGGACCGACCATTATAAAATTAGGTGTCATTATTTCTGTATATAAGAAAATTATTTGTGTCAAGTTTTATTTGAATACCAACATTTTAAAGAAATTTATGATCGTTAAAGTGAATTTAGAAAGTGGGCCTTATATGGGAGCTACGACTAATTATGAAACGATCATAATAAAATTGTACCGTATTATTTGCATACATAAATATTATTTGGATACCAACATTTTTGATAGAGTTATGCTCTTTAAAGTGATTTTCGGAAATGGACCTTACTTATATGGGAGCTACGAGTAATTATGGATCGATCTGCACAAAATTTGAAGATGTGATTTGGCTTCATTTACCACTCATTTGTGATGAAATTTGTTTGAATATTTGCATAATTCACACATTTATGATCATTATACCCCAATTTCGGGATGACATTTGTATTGGGGCCGGGGGAAATAATGGACCGATTTCTACCAGTTTCAATCACATCCATCCTTGGGCCGAAAAATATCACGTACCAAATTTTATCAAAATATCTTTAAAATTGCGACCTGTACTTTGCGCACAAGCTTTACATGGACAGCCAGACGGACGGACGGACATCGTTAAATCGACTCAGAAAGTGATTTTGAGTCGATCGGTATACCTTAAGGTTGGACCAATATTTCTAGGCATTACAAACATCAGCACAAATCCAATATACCAACCCCACTATAGTGGTGTAGGGTATAAAAACGAAATCAATTTTGTTGGCGTTTTAGACAGACATTTCGAGAGAAAAATTCTGCAAATAATTTAAAAAATGTTTGGTAATTTATTAACCAAACGTATAAAGTTTTTAATAAATTATTTTTATTTCTATGACCAGTTATTGCCCCTGAACCCCTATAATATTAGAAATACAATAGTTTGCAACCTTTCTAGCCTAACAAATTGCATAAAAGATTAACGTATTAATTTATGCCCAATGTCAAAAATTATAAGGGTTGTATGAGAATTACCTGGATTTTAATACGCTAAAATCTAAAACAAAACAGATAATAAACAATAAATAAAGAAAAAAGCAAGTAAGAAAGTATAGTCGGTCAATCCCGATCATATAATACCCTACACCCAGTATATGTATAAAACAGTTTTTCATTATGGACGGATCATCGAAATATTTAGTGCCATGATTTCTTTAAATATAAATATTATGTATGTTATACTTTTTCTCGATATTAATACTTTTAAAAGATTTATGGAGGTTAAAATGAATTACGGAGAGGGTCTTATATGGAAGTTTTGACTAATTATGAACCGACCATTATAAAATTAGGTGTCAACATTTCTGTATATTTGGAATTTTATTTGAATATCAACATTTTTAAGAGATTTATGGTCGTTAAAGTGATTTTCGGGTCTCATATGGGAGCTACGACTAATTATGGACCGATCATCATAAAATTCTACCATATTATTTGTAAGTATACCAAACATATTTGTGTTCAATATTATTTGGATACCGACATTTTTAAGAGAGTTAGGCACTTTAAAGTGATTTTCGGAAGTGGGCCTGATATGGGAGCTACGAGTAATTATGGACCGATCTGCACGAAATTTGTAGATGTGATTTGGCTTCATTTAATACTCTATTGTTGTGAAATTTGTTTAGATACGTGCATAATTCAAGCATTTATGATCGGATTCGGGAGGACATTTGTATGGAGGCCAGGTGAAATAATGGTCAGTTTTGCACCAGTTTCAATTCCATCCGTCCTTGGGCCAAAAAAAATATTATCTACCAAATTTTATCGAAATATTTACAAAATTGCTACCTGTAGTCTGCGCACAAGCTTTACGTGGACAGACAGCCAGCCAGTCAGATGGACGGACTGACGGACATCGTTACATCGACTCAGGAAATTATTCTAAGTCAATCAGCCAATATGGTGGTGTAGGGTATAAGGATGCTTGTGCGCAGAATATTTGGAAATGAAAAATGATGTTTTCAGGATACTGTAAGAAACTAAAACATTTAAACATTTTTAGCTAAATTTCAATATCGATGGTCATTTCTTTAAATGTATGGAACAGTTTTATTTGAGTTTTAGAAGACTTGACGAATCTTACACTACGAAGCACTGCGTTTAGTGATGACATAGCGTGACTAACTATTTTTAACCTTAATCCAAAATAAGAAAATAAGGTAACATAATTGCTTGCAATAGACGCATCATGTTCAACAATGTGAACTAACAATGGCAGACCTTAACAAGTGCTTTGAAGATTAAAATCGGCAATTTATGACTTACGGCCACATTCGTTTGATAAATTGTCTATGGCGTTCGGCGGCATCTGTTGTCTATGAGCGCCTTACACTGATTTAAAAAGTTAGATTGTCAGTCGACGTTCAAGATTCAAAATAATATCGATGCCTATTGATGCTAATGGAATATTTAGTGAAAACAACAAAAAAATCAGTTCGTCAGCATCTCAGGAATATTCTCTAATTATCTTCATGCGATCTTTTGTAACAAACAGTATGCCACAGTCTTGCATCCTTTTAATAAGCAATAGGTTTCAAAGTATTAGTCTTAAATTGAATATTTGTTCATTGTATTAGAATAATTTAGTAATAGAATATCCCGTACCTCTATTAATCATATGTATACATTTTTCTAGCTACTTAATAATCCTCCTCTACAAACCAATATTATCAATCAAAACTTAATCTTGATGTTAAATTTCATTGTAAAAATTTTTTTTTTCAATATTAGTCATATTTTTAAATTTGCCATTCCTCGTGCTCAAACGTAGTATCTTAAACTTTTTGTATGACCAACATAAATTATATTTCCTTTTCTAGGAATTTATTTATTAATTATTGTTTAGATTTCTCTACATTTGAAACAAACGAACGCACAACTAACAAATGAATTATAGGAAATCTTAATTCACGTTTCTAATTCAATGAACCTTTTCATATCTAATCATTTTAATTTGAATGCAAAGATAGAAAAAGGGAAAATAAAAGGGATCATGAAATAAAATATGTTTAATCACATTTTTTTATTTTTACCCACTATTACAATTCTCAGCATGCTTATATATTTCCAGCTACATCGCCAGGAAAAAGAGGAGGGACACGAAATACAAAAAAAAAAAAAAGATATTCTTACATGTGAACCTAAAGCGATTGACCCAGAAATAAATTTACATTTAGCTAACAGTACAGGAGACACAAAAGTACCTAAGGATTTCAGTAGTTTTATACATGATTAGTTGAGAAGTTGGGTAAAGCTGCTGCTGCTGGCCATTGTTGTAACTATTCGTATGTAGGTAGTATAAAGGAAATGTTAAGCAGTTTTCAAAAATTTTGGGAACATTTTCTAGGATTTACTTTTGATATGTTGCTGTTTGTTTTTAATCCTGCTATTTGAGAAATACTGACAGGTTTACTATTTATTCATTACTATGGCTTATTATATTATGGTCATTTGCTACAGTCTCTGATAGATTCGTAAAAAGGACTTTTGTAGCTGAATGAGTTTCTTAGCAGCTGTTATATTCCTGGTAGTACTTTATATGCTAAAGTTGCTTAATTACTATTAAATTCATATTATTAAGTATGAGTAACCTTAGATTCTTAGATATAGAAAACGAATACGATCTTGATATTGATTTCGATTAGTTCTTATTCAAAGTATTGGACATTTTCCCATCTTTTTGACAACATATGAATTTCGCGTTAAAAGAACTGCGTATTATTGGAGGCCTTTTCTGAAGTGAAGTGTGTCCAGAGAATGGGTTCTGCATCGATCTAAACAAATAGTAGTCCAACGAGCCAAAGTGTGGATTATAAGGCGGTTGTGGCAAAACTTTCCAACCACTTCTTTTTTAATAGTTTTTTTTTTACTAGTATTGCAACATGTGTTCGAGTAGTACGCTTTTATGTCTGTTCGTATTGTGCTGCCAACGAATAAGTTGCATTCGAAAGTGGTTCCCTGTGATGGTCTGGCCAGAGTACAACAGCTTATTTGATCCCACCAAATACAGAGCATTACCAATGCCATGCCATGGAATTTTTGACTTTGCTGTGTATTCGACAGGTTGGCCGGCCTTCACACACGAACTCTTACGCTTCGGGGTATTGTAATGAATTCATTTTTTATAAAAATCAATAATGTAATCATTTATTAATGGTGTTTAAGCACCATTTAAGGTCTCTTGGCTTCAATTCATATAATACCCAAATTCGTTTGAAAAGTCTTTAAAGAATTGCAGTTTTCAAGATATACGTAAAAATATTGCAAACTATGGAGCTCCGCCTCAGCTAGTGTTAAAATTTTTGAACTGATTTGAAAAATGTCACTAAAACCGACTTAATTCCAAACGTTTTTAACGGCTTCTATGGTCGGTAATATGGATGATCCTTTAATTTGTTTATTTTAAGAAATTGTTTGAATTGGCGTATCATAGCATTTTTTTTATCATGATGTAACATGATGCGTGTTTGGCGGTTGTTCTTCCTCAAGACAATAAATTGTGCTGTATCATTCCAAACTTAATATATTAAAATGTTAAAACTTATGTTATGCTCTGTTTATTAATTTAATTGTATATGGTAAACACTTTTTGCAAATTATCCAACACAAATAAAAATAAAATAAATTATGAGGAAATTATTCTAGCAATGACCAAAAGTAGCTGTTCCATGCGATTAATTGCCAAACGGCAAAAAGTAATTCAATCAGTAATCATAAGAGTCAAAAAAAACCGTTCTATTTTTTCCAAACCACAAATAAGAGATCGCGAAAAGCGTGAGCGAATTCATCTCTCAATATAACACAAATAAAATGTGACACTTGTTACCAAAATATGCTTCAATAGACAAACTCGCTCTTCGAGCCATTCGCGATATAGTTTACATCTCAGCAGTCAAAGAAAAATAAAACCTAAATTGTCGATATACATAAAATTCTAAGAGAAGGTAGAATTTACCAGCGAGCACAGGAAATGATTGTTAGATGACTGGAAACATGTAATCTGCACAGACGAATCCAAATTTAATCGTTTTCAATCCGACGTTAAACAATATTGCTGGCGTCGGACAGCGCAGATAATTCAAAGACACCATGCTAAGGAAACAATAAAGCACCATGGGAGGAACGGCATAATATGCAGTTGCTTTACATGATGCCACCTTGGACCACTACAAAGAATCAAATGAATAATGAGGAAAAGAATATGTTGCAAACTCATGTTCCCGATTTTGTAAATAAGAGGGTATATTTTGTGGATGAAGTAATTTTTCAGCTGAATGGTGACTCAAAGCACACTCCGAAAATCGTGAAGAAATTGCTTAGCGTAAAGAATTTTCTTTTGATGCAGTGGCCAGCAAAAAGTCTCGACCTCAATCTGATTAAGAATTTGTGGTCAATAGACAGTTGGGACAATACCGATTAATTCAAACCCATTTTTGACGAACTTTGACAGCGGTTTGAACGAAAATGGGAAAGTATTCCAAATTAATTAATTAGAATATTGGAGAAGAATATGCCAAAATTTGTTAAAAGGGGTTTTTTTTCGAAATAACGAGCTTTGGTCTATACTATCATTCCCTAAAGTTTTTGTAGTGTGCAAAATTTAATGGATTGATTGCGTTTCAGTTGTATTTTTTCTTAGAATTTAATACTTTTAGTTTTAATTTATTAATTATTTTGTTAAATATTAATCAAAAAATAAAAAATTACAAAAAATATTTCTAAGTTAGTTTTAATTTTATACAATACTTTGTGCACTTGACACTCATTTGTGCTCCCTACTGTATTTTGTATTCCCTAGCTAGCCTTGGTAACGTCATAAGTAGCCGACGAGGGCATCCGTAGCAATAGTTATTCCCGAAAATAGTCGAAGTATTTATCCCTTCGGTATATTTGCAGTGTTCAGTAAAGAACAAAGCATATTAATCACAGCATAATACTTTTAAGAACCAAGATATAAGACAGTTCTGTGTTAAGAATCTTAGATATATAGATTTCAGAGGAACAGAACCTTGACAGACTAGGCAGTCCACGGTTAGACACAAAAACTGCATCATAGACCTGACAACTTATCTTTTGTTATTTGGGGATTAATTTGTAGTACACAAATCCCGATCGATATTGCGAATGATTCATTACTGCTATCGTTCTCGAACCTTGGACAAGTGAGGTTTTCCTTCTACAAACTAAGAAACATTTGAACTGTTTCCAATTCGTTTTCAAACTTAGTCAAAGCAACGTTATCATAGCGTTCTATACAGATACAAATTTTCATATTAAATGGTGTGATTTGTAATAATTTCAAAATGAATAAATATGATGAGCATTTAATATTTATGAAATAATTCAAACCAAAAATAATTTTAAGATATTAGTTTCATCAGTTATTTTTACAAAGTTATGACCAAATTCTAAAATTAGTATATGAATTCACACATGTGTCATAAAAATGCTTGTGAATACAAACAAAACATTTGAATTAAATACAAATAAAATATTTAAATTAATCAAATAAATAATGTACAGCTGCGTGCACGTAATTAAGGACACGATAATATTCTCATTAATATGTCGTAATTTAGTCAATTTAACTCGTACTCTTAGAAAATAACTGCGTATTATTTTAAATTAATTAATATTTATGAATCCATGAGTCATATTTTCAAATAAGATTGCTGTCAGTCGTACCACAAAGTATTTATTTAAAAAAAAATCAATTTTTTTTTTTTTGCAAATCCATTGTTATCGACAATGACATCTGTGAGGCATTGAGGTCACCAAATTTTTACATACACTACTACTAGGAATGGCTTGCCAAGCTTTCTTTGTTTCATTAAAATTGTTTATTTTTACATCGCTTACTTTGGTTTTTAAAACTTGCCATTAGTTCTCAATCGGATTGAGATCAGAACTGCATAAAGGCCAGTCAAGAACAGTAATCGAATTATTAAAAAACCATTGCTTGATGTGATGAGCCGTATGCTTCGCTTAGAATTCTTGCATACTGAAACTTATTCATATTTTCCTCAATTCTGTACAGCGGCTCAACACGATGGGGCGACATAGCACCCCAAAGCATTATAGAAACTCCTCTATGCTTCAAAGTGGCGTGACTGTTATTTCGATCAAATTCTTTCAACTTTGGCTGGCGAACATACATTTTTTTTTCAATTTGCAGAGACCCTCTTAATTTTTGTTTCGTCCGAAAATAATACTCTTTTCCATTCTACATACGCCCAATGGATGTGCTTCTTTGCAAATTCGAGTCTTTGCTTTCAGTTACGTTCACACAATAATGGCTTCTTTCGTGAAATTCTTCCAAACATTCATACTTCTTGCAATCAACGTTAGACTGTATCTACAGACGGTTTTGCCTCGTTTTGTATAAAGATTGTAATTCAAATCTCATTTGCTGATTTATGCGGAATTTTTTTCGACTCTCGCACAATCAGTGCATCTTCACGAACTGACGTAATAGATTTTCTTTTTCTACGGGCCACCATTTCTGTACTATAATGCTTTCTGAAATATTTAACCATTTGAAAAACCATTGTTTTCGAAACATTCAAGGCCATTGCGATTTCCGGATAAGTGTTTTCACCCTGTTGCTTTTCTACAATAATCTTTTGAGTAATGTAATCATAGGATTTGCTTTTACCCATGTTAAGAAAGTATTTAAGAACTTTTCATGTAATGAAAAACACTCTGTGTAGTGTTTTGGATATATAGAACTTTAAGTTGACAACACTTATTGAACTGGCAGAAATTTTGTTAGATGTCAAGTGATTTATATTTTAAGTCGCTAGTTTACGCCAATAAGCCTGAAATGATTGACCACTTGGAGGACAATATGTGCCGCGTTATTGCCGATATACGGCCACAAATGTTGGAAAAATTGGGCCTCCAGATTAGACTATGTGCGAATCATTAGAATAAATCTTTAGAATAAAGTCAATTTAAACAAAAAAAACATTTTTGTTTTATTTTTTTTAGATGTATAATAACCAGCGTCAGTCTATTTATGTTGAAATGCCAGTTCTATACATATAAACAAGTAAGAAAGTATAGTCGGTCATACCCGGCATCTAGTATATGTATAAAACTGTTTTTTATGAAATGGGCGCCATATATCCAAAAATTTATTGCCATGATTTCCGTGAATGTAAATGTAATGTATGTTATACTTTATCTCGATATAAATACTTTTAAAATATTTATGGAGGTTAAAGTGAATTAAGGATTATATCAGGCAGTTTCGAATAATTATGGACCGACCATTATTAAATTAGTTGTCATCATTTCTGTATATATGAAATTTATTTGTGTTGACTTTTATTTGGATACCAAAATTTTTAAGAGATTAAAGAAGTGATTTTCGGAAGTGGGCCTTTTATGGCAGCTACGACTAATTATGGACCGATCATTATAAAATTGTACCATATTATTTGTATATATACGAAACATATTTGTGTTCAATAATATTTGGATACTGGCATTTTTAAGAGAGTTATGCTCTTTAAAGGGATTTTCGGAAGTAGGCCTTATATGGGAGCTACGACTAATTATGGAGCGATTTTTACAAAATTTGTACATATGATTTGGCTTCATTTAATACTCATTTGTGGTGAAATTTGTTTGGATGCTTGCATAATTCAAACATTTTTGATCGGTAAACCCCAATTTCGGAAGGACATTTGTATGGGGGCCAGGTGAAATAATGGACCGATTTCCACCAGTTTCAATCCCATCTGTCCTTGGGCCGAAAAAATGTCACGTACCAAATTTTATCGAAATATCTTCAAAATTGCGAACTGTTTAATCGACTCAGAATCACTTTCTCGGTATACTTGAGGGTTGGACGAATATTTCTGGGCATTACAAACACCAGCACAAATCCAATATACCCTCCCCACTATGGTGGTGTATATTAAATTTAACATAACGATTTAATATTGAATGCTACTTTATCTTTTTTTTTTTTTTTGAATCTGTCTTTACTTCATAAGCCTTACAAACTATTTACTCTTAGTTGAGAGAGCCATAATGAACAATTGAGGCCTAGATTAGTATGGTGGTAAATCAGCTGTACGAAGGCTTGTATCTGCTTGAGTTTGTAGTAAGCCATCTCGCAAGCTGGTACGGATGGTTGTGCAACTTCAAGATACATATATCTCTGACGAATTTTTCTGAAGTCATCTTTAACCAAGTACCATCTCTATGGATGTTTTCATTACTTATATACCATAGTGCTCATGGCCATGGTCCTAAGAATTTTCGATTGAGCCCTCTGTATAATATATATGTATCTGTATATCAATACTGGTATTGAATTTCATGTGTCTAAATTGGTTTTTAAACAGTCTTATACAGGATGACTTTACAATCAAGGCTTAATTTAGATTGGTCGTTAATTAGCCAGTGCAGATTAGATGATTTCAGTCTCATCTGGAATCTCTCGGCTTCTATATGACGACGACAGGTAAAGACGTCTATCCAGATGTATTGCAAGGTATGTGACATGATCAGCAGATGAACAATTTCTTCTCCTAAGCGTAAACTTAACATTGAATGCTACTGTCCTTAATTAGTTGCACGCAGCTGTCTATATATATAAAATTATGTTTTTTTATGATTACATTTTAGTATAAACTAATGTAAATTATAATTAAATAGGAATAATAAATTAAATTCTGTTTCTTTTTCAACAGACATTATAATTATAAATTATCTATATACTAATGCCAAAAAAAAAATAAAATAAAAATTATGTAAAAGTATTTAAATATATATTAAATATGCAGTTTTTTCATTTCCAGTTTTAGTTTATATTGAAAAATTTTATTTCGTGAGTGTGAATATATTTGTGTCATATAATTATTTTTTACTTAACCAGCCAGTAATTATAAATATTTCTGTGTGTTTGTTTCTTTTTTCATTATTTTTCATATGCTCATCCATTTTACTGTTGTAGTAAATTTCTTGTTGTTTTTTTTTTTTTTTTATTTTATTTTTGTTGAAAATATACATTTTGTTTATTGTTTATAAGGCGTCTCTGACCCAAATGCCTTCATTTAGAAACAATAAAATAAAAAAATAAGACATTTTTACACATACTCATTGTTTATTTATAAAAAAATATATTTACTATACTCGTCCAAATAGTCTTTTTTTTTTACATACTTTTATTACTTTTTTACGAGTTTTGTAGAAAATTTAAATGTTGTTTTAAACAAAAGTTGTGCTTTTTTTTTTTTTTTTGGTATTATAAAAAATGATTACTTAAAACTCATAAATAATAAGCTAAATTAGCAAAAAAAACTAAAATAATATGGTAGAGTTGTATAAATTAAATATAATAGTATTAATACGAGTAACTAAAACTAGCCTCAAAAAATATTTAATGGTTTAGCTTTTAAACTTTATAAATTATGGTTGAGATTTTTGTTATTAATTGTATGTTTTAAAATAAATTGTTTATTTTTTTAAGTGAAATAATAGAATTTAATAAATTTACTTGGAAATATTGGCAACTGCCGAAAGGGATTGTGGGTTTAAGCAAAACAAAAAAGGGAACTTATTGTTCCCGAAATTTTGTGGAAATAAATTTGGCATTTCTAACTGTTTGAATCGCTCGGCATAAAATTTTACATAAGTATAGGTATAACCAAAGAGAATTCAAATTTTTATTTGGAAACAAGATCTTTTAAGACTTCCGAAGGCGGAGTTCTGGGTTTACAAAGTGTTGTGTTGTGATCTTTTTTCCATCTTTCCGGTATGGATGCTGTTCATCTTTTGAAGCCAAGAATGTATCAAAAAAAAATTTTGGATACCTTGTTAGAAAGTGAAGCGTATCCTAGAGCATTATTATTACATATTTTTGCTGGTCACATATTAAATATGTACTACAATACCCAGCATACCATTCTAGGAGCGCTCCGAAAAAGGAGTCAGAAAAGAGTCCAACAAAAGAGTATTTTCGGAGCGCTCCGAAAAAGGAGTCAGAAAAGAGTCCAACAAAAGAGCATTTTCGGAGCGAAATTGTTACTGTCTTGAGTCATCACGCAGTATGACTCAGAAATTCTACTTAATTATGTGTGTTGTCCTGTTATTTGTGCTTTGAACAAAAAAAAAAAAAACATAGCTGTAACACACAAGTATGATAAAAACAAGATTACACAGCGCCCAAAAAACCCCTCATAAAAGACTCTTTTCTGACATTATCTAAGAGCTCTTTCTGACGGACCATTTTCGAACGTAATGACCCTCTTTTCTGAGGGTTTTCGGAGCAATTATGATTGTTTTTTGGGCTCATAAAGAGCGTTAACGCTCCTAAAAAGGTGTCAGAAAAGACTCTTTTCGGACTCATATGGCTTGCTGGGTATTATGATCAAGTTTTTCTGTCTATTAGAAATTACTTTACAAGATTACAACAATAAAAAAAAAACAACAGAAACAACAGGGTATTTTTGTTTTTGCCTTCATGTTTGTAATGTCAAAAACAACTAACTATTGTTTACAAACATGCTTGCAGAAAAAACAAAAACAAATACATAGTACAATTTTTTTAATTTTAAGATAAAAATAAAAATAATTAAATAAAATTTTGATTTCTTCGACCTTTTTTGATAACATAAAAAAACTTAAAACAAAATGATTGCCGCGAAAAATCTTCACATGCAACTTGAAATACTTGACGCTAAAATCGTTAATGCGAATTGTGGACCTCCAGTTAAAAACCTTTAAAAAACAAGTACGAAAGTATAGTCGGTCAAGCCCGACCATATAATACCCTATACCCAGTATCTGTATAAAAAAGTTTTTTAGAAATGGGGATTATATGGGAGATATCACCTATTGTGAATCGATCATCCAAAAATTTAGTGTCATGATGTCTAAGAATATAAATATTATATGTGTTAAACTTTATCTCGATATAAATACTTTTAAAAGATTTATGGAGCTTAAAGGGAATTACGGAGAGGGTCTTATATGGGACTTTCGACTAATAATGGACCGATCATAATAAAATTGGACCGTATTATGTTTAGACATATGAAATATATTTTCGTTCAATATTATTTTGATACCAACATTTTTGAGAGATTTATGCTCCCTAAAGTGATATTCGGAAGTGGGCCTTATAAGGGAGCTACGACTAATTATGGACCGATCATAATAAAATTGGACCGTATTATTTGTAGGCATATGAAATTTGTTCGGATACTTGTAGAATTCAAACATTTATGATCAGTAAACCCCAATTTCGGGAGGACATTTGTATGGAGGCTAAGTATAATAATAGACCGATTTTCACTAGTTTCAATCCCATCCATCCTTGGACCGAAAAATATCACGTACCAAATTTTATCGAAATATCTTCAAAATTACGACCTGTACTCTGCTCACAAGCTTTACATGGACAGCCAGCCAGACGTACAGACGGACGGACGGACAGACGGACATCGTTAAATCGACTCTGAGTCGATCGGCATACTTTAGGTGGGGTCTGGGCGTTACAAACATTAGCAGAAATCCAATATACCCTCCCCACTATGGTGGTGTAGGTTATAACAAACGAAAAATTATTGACAATTTGACCAACCAACAAATTTATGCAAACGAAATCTTTATCAACCAGCAGCTACAAATACAATTTTCGTTAATTGCATGTCAATGTTAATTTTTTTTTAATTATTTTTTCCTTCTTTTTCTTTAATATTTAACAAATGAAAACAACAAACAAAAAATAACATTATCATTATTATTAATTTTTTTTAACAAAGACAGACACAAAAAATGAGCAAAAAATCGCCATCATATGTTTGGTGTCAATGTCAAAAAAATATAAAGATTTTGTTAAATGGCGTTTTTTCGCAAACAACTTAAAGTAACTTAATTTTAAGTTGAAGTCATAAAGTCATGACTGAATATTTAAAATAAACAATTTGTGTTTCTATAGACTTTGTAAATGTTTAACAAACAAATCATATTAACAAAAAAAAAAAAAAAAAAAAACAGCCATCAAAATAAAAACTCATTGACAATTAACTCTATAATTGAAACATAAAAAACGTAAATTAAATAAGACCACAAAAAGGCCTCATGAAATGGCAGTAAAATGGTAACAGTAAGTTTGAGATTGAATAACAACTATTACCAACAACGACAAACACCGGCAGCAATAGCATTAACAATATTCATATTTTTGCTACTTAATAAAATTATAAAAATATAAAAAAATAAGCCAGCTTTTTATGAAATTTAATAACACAGCAACAAACTAGACGCCTCGTTTTGTATGGAGCCATAAAACAAACCAACACCATTCATCTAAATATCTCTATAACCATCCAACCAACTGAAACCAGTTGGTAGTGGCAGTAAATGTTTGTGCAAAGTTGCCCCTTTCTGCAACCTAAATTGTATGTATGTATGTGTTTTTTTTTTTTGGTCATTTATATAGTTTTGTAAATTTTTTATATAAAGTTCAAGCCGCCTAGGGATTTCCATAGTTGGTAGCCTGTTTTTTTGTAAGTTTTAAATGAATTAAAATAATTGTTATTTTTTTTTTTGAACATAAAAAATTGTTTTTTTAAAAAAGCTTTTTTTCAGTGATTTTAAGAATTTATATGAAAAAATTTCAAATTTTTATTGTATTGGAAAGGCTAAGATTTGACAATTATAAATGAAAAGTTGTATAGGTCTGATAACCAGCAACTACGTATTTTGTCTAACTTTTTAAGCATATTTTGCAAAATGTCAGATCTATTTCATTAATCACGTCACGGATTTTGAGATTTAATGCTGGCTTTGTAGACACTTTATCTTCAAAACATAATTCAGTGGTGTTAAATCACATGACCGCCCCCCCGGTCAATTAACAGCTGTATTTTGTGAAATTACGTGTTCATGAAATTTGATGTCCAATAAATTCATTGTTTCTGTGGCTGTGTAATAGCCCTATTGAAATCACATGCCATTGTGTGGACAACTGTTGTCGATGTTATGTGCTTGTTAAAACAACATTGTCTGAACATTATTTGTTCATACATACAACTATGCCGTCCATCAAATGAATGTTCACAATTATAAAGAAAACTATCAACATCTACACGTCTTCCCCACATAGAAGAATATGAACAAAATTATGTCCATAATTCTGAAAATGTTTTATTCCTGCAGGCACAAAAGACACAAATTGTATTACAAAAAAAGAAAGGAAAAATGTTATTAAAAGAAATCAGGAACTTTCAAAGAAAATAATACGTTCAATAAAGCAAAATACAGGCCTCTTAAATTTGGACAACATTATCAAAATAAAGTTGCTGGGGCCAAATCGAGGCTTTCGAATAATATTACGATACAAGTCGTATCAGCTCATTTTGGGCAGACAAAAATAAGATTTAATAAACAAACAAGCAATAGCGCTTTATTCGGCTATGCCGAATCTTATATACCCTTCACCTTTATTGTGGATGCATAATTATACTATATACATACATAGATATGTATGTATATTATTTTAATACACTTTGTTTGATAGTTTTTTTGATGAAATTTTCAGAGGTTGTCTTGGATTTTTGCTCATATCTCCGTTATTTATGGACGGATTTTGCTGATTTTAAATAGCAAACTTCTCAAAAGCATGTATGACAGAATTATTGAAGATTTCGATCCTGAACATATCTGGGGACTTCAGAAAATTGATTTCAACAGACAGACAGACAGACAGTCGGATATGGCTTAATAGACTCCGCTATCTATAAGGATCCAGAATATATTTATATACTTTATAGGGGCGCAAAATTATATTGTGGAAATTGCAAACGGAATGACAAATTTATATATACCCTTCTCATGAAGGTGAAGGGTATAAAAACGAAGTGTATTAAATGTGAACCATTCATTGCTATTGTGTTTATTCTCATCTATATGATCACGAATATCAATTTTTAAGCATTATTTTGAAATATGGTGGAGTAGCTCATGACTCATTTGTGTGGAGGCATTCCGCTGACAAAAGATTGCTAGAAGAGCTTTACGATCAAAAGAATTTGTAAAATGCTTGGCTGTTAGGTAGGGCAAAATTAAATATTTTGTCGTACTTATTTACATAAGCTAAATAAATCTAACACTAAATGAGATTCAGTATACCCGCTTGAAGCATCCCAGTGACCCTCTGGTGAGGGTAACAGTAAAGTGTGCCTATGGAAAAACAAATAAAAATAAAACGAAGAAACGAAATTACAAAGTAAAACTTGTGTTTTTTTTTTGTCGGTAGAAAAACTAAATTAATTGACGTATCGAATAACATCTTGAGTGATGTAACTTAGTTGAGTATTAGATTTCGAATACCATCATCTCAAATTACGATACATTTATTTGATATCGAATGTCATAATGCCAATATACACAATTTCGACACATTTTGCTCGATATCGTATGCAGCGTTTAGACCCCTGGTTTTCAAACCAATCGCGAAAAGTTGAATGGAAGCAACATCATTCTAAGTGGGCGACGTATTCTTTAACACAAAGTTTTCAAAACACTCAATACCTGATTTATTAAGGATGATGAAACATACGTAATTATGAACTTTAAACAGCTACCGGAATCATAATTGTATGTTGCAGCGAAACGAGGGGATGACAATTCAAAATATAAATATATTGGGGGTATAACTTAAAAACGCGGCATTTTTTTTTAATTTTAGCTCTTATTTTAAAATATTTATACAATATAAATTTCTTCAAAATATTGTCTATGTCAGCTATGATTTTTTTCCCATCTTTTTCGCAACATATGGATACTGTACCAAAAGAACTGTTCATCTTTTAAGGTCAAGAACGAATCAAGCCAATTTCGGATATCCTGTTTTGAAGTGAAACATATCCCAGAGAGAGCGTTCTGCAACGATCGAAATTAAATAGTAGTCGGACAGAGCAAGGTTTGGGCTATAGGGCGAGCGAGGCTAAACTTTCCAACCATTTCTTTCTAAATAACTTTTAGCAGGTATTTCAACATGAGGTTGAGTGTTATCATGGTGGAATATTACGCTTTCATGTTATGTGTGTCAATGCTCTGTTCAAGCGAATCAGGCTCATAATGGATAGCACCCTTTTGGTCACATCAAATACACTTCATGGATATTTGACTTTGATGTCGATTCGGCTAGTTATTCGGGCTTCACATACGATCTCTTATGTTTCGGGTTATCGTTATGGTTTTGAAGAAATTTTGCTGTTTACACGAGTTTGAAGTATTTTAAACAGCAATTTTGAAGGATATTTCAATCGTGTAAATCTAGCTTAAGATTTGTTTGTAGTAATAATTTCATGAAACCAACATGCTTTCATACCACTTTGAATTAGTTTATATAAATGCAGTTAAATTCTCTATAAATTATTGATTTAATGATGGTTTAATGTTGATTTTCACAAAAGCCATTGTAGCAATATTTCATAATTAAATTTTCGTAAAAGTAATTTACCTTGATCATGAGTTCACGAGAACGTGATTACTTTACTTTTGCTTCCCATGCTTGATAGACTCTGATACAAACGCCCAATACACTGAGTCACACAGTCAATTATTACCAAGATATTTTATGAAATAAACTCTTTTTGTGTTTAAATTAGCATTAATTTTCAATTAGTTTAAAGTAAAACTAAAACGAAATATGCTAATTTTTGTTAAACAAATATTAAAAGAAAAAAAAACCCACTAAAGGTGTTAATTATACTAATGAATATAAAAATTTTAAATTAAACATAAACAAATTTCTTTTTTAATACTTAAACAAAACAACTTAATATTTGATAATGAAATTAATATAAAAGTCATACATAAATTTTCATTAAATAAAGTTAAAAAAAGCTATTTATATTTTAAAATTCTTTATAAAACTCTTTCATTAAATTAAAGTTTTTAATCCAAAAAAAAAAACACAATTAAGAAAGTATAGTCGGTCAAACACGACCCTATAATATTCTACACCCAGTATATGTGTAAAGACAGATTTTTTAGAAATGGGCTCTATATGGGAGCTATAAAGTAATATGGACCGATCATCATACAATTTCGTGGCAAGTTAAATTTTATTTCGATGTAAACCCTTTCAAAAGGTTTATAAATGCTAAAGTGATTTTCAAAGGAGTTATATATGGTAGTTTTGACCAATTATGGACCGACCGTTTTAAAATTAGATGTCATGATATCTGTATATGTGAAATTTATTTGTATGGCAGTTTATTGGGATATCAAAATTTATAAGAGATTTATGGTCATTAAAGTGAATTTCGAAAGTGGAACTTATATGGGAGCTATATCGTCAATTACGAGGGTGGTTTGGAAACTTCTTAGCCTAGAACAAAAAGCGTGGTATAAACAGAAAAAAGTGAAGTGTTTTGGAAACTTCAATATCTGCTATTAACACATGTTAAATTTCTTTTCGAAATTTCAACTCAACAGCTGCTGAAAAAAGACGCATCCGCCATTTTTTTTACAATGGAAAAATTAGAAATTCGTAGTGTCAGTAAATATTTAAATAAAAAGGGTTTATCGGGAGAAGAATTTTATAATGATATAATGAATGTATTAGGTGAAAGTGCTCCTTCTTGTGCAACAGTAAAAAATTGGGTTGCTGAATTTAAACGTGGTCGTACAAGCATTGAGGATGAACCACGTAGTGGACGTCCAAAAACAGCAACAACAACAGAAATTGTAGCCAAAGTGCATGATATGGTATTAAATGATTGACGAGTAAAAGTGATTGAAATAGCATCTCAAATGATCGAGTCCATTTAATTTTGCATGAAGAACTACAGATGAAAAAGCTTTCTGCAAGTTGGGTGCCGCATTTGTTAACAGTCGACCAAAAACGCTTAAAAATGAAAATTTCTCAAGCTTATTTGGCTCGTTTTAAGAAAAATAAAATTAATTTTAAGCGTCGTTTTATAACTTTTGATTCGACATTGATCCACCACTAACTTCAGAGGCAAAATAACAATCCAAGCAATGGACTGAAGCTGGAGGAAGTGCCCCAAAGAAGGCAAAAACAGTTTAGTCGGCTGGTAAGGTTATGGCAATGGTTTTCTTGGGACTTTAAAGGCATTTTATTGATTGACTATCTGCAAAAGGGTAAAACAATAAATTCAGACATTTGGGATCAATTAAATGTAAAAATTCGACAAATACGTCTTGGCTGACAACACAAAAAAAATAAAATAATTTTTCATCAAGACAACGCACCAGCGCACAAGAGTGTTTTTAACGAATTAAAGAACTATTCTTCTGATTTAGCTCCCAGTGACTTTTAACTGTTCCCAAATCTAAAAAAAATCCTAACTGGCAAGAGTTTTAGCTCAAATGAAAATGCAATTACAGTTGTAAACCACTATTTTGAAGGTCTAGAGGAAAACTATTTTAATAAAGGGTTAGAATTGCTAGATAAGCGTTGGACTAAGTGTATTGAAGTTTCAGGAGATTATATTGAAAAATAAAAATGTTTTCGGAAAACTAACTATTCTCTTTCTGTGCTAGGGTAAGAAGTTGCCGAACCACCCTTTTAGAGAAATTTGTTTGAATATGTGCAAAAGTCAAACATTAATGATCGATAAATTCCTATTTCGGGAGCACATTTGTATGGGGGCTAGGTAAAAGAATGGACCGATTTCAACCAATTTCAATCCCAGCCACCCTTTTTGAAAAAATGTTCAAAATTGAGACCTGTACTCGGTGTACAAGGTTTACAGCCAGCTGGCTGTTCACATCGACTCTGGAAGTTATTCTGAGTTGATTGGTATAATTTTAAGTTGAACTAATATTTTTATGGGTGTTACAAACATCAGCACAAATCCAGTATACCCTAGCCAGGGTATAAATATATAAATTAGTTATTAATTTAACGATTCATTGATCTGCATAATTTTAAACAGAAATTTGGTTATTCTAATGATAATTTGTTTTTTAATTTAAATGATCTTTTTGGTTTTTTAAAAGGGAGTTTCCAACACTAAAACTTGTTATGAATTTAGTTTATTTAAATTTGTTCATTGTTGTGAAAATCTGTTGTATTTATTGTAGTTTGTTAAATATAAAATAAAGTTAATTTTTGCATAAATTCTTCATCAATTATTGTGTTTATATTTGGCTCTAATATTGGTGTTAGTCATTTTTTATACAGCCCAGATATTATTTTTTTTTTTTGTTGAACTTTTTAGTTAGATAATGATTTTGTAGTTTATTTTTATTCATTTGTTATAATTTTATTTAATATGCAAATAAATACATATATTTTAATTATAAGATAAAAAAATTAAGCTGATTTTTTGAGTCTAGTGTTGAGACAAAGCAATGGGGAGTTATGGAATTGTACCCTACATTTCACAATGGGTCAATGTGAACACTAATCACATTGACGAGTATTAGATTTTGTATCAATTTAATTTTGGAATGTGTTTTGAAGGAATTTTAATCTCAAACTTATACTGAAATTAATTAGCAGTTTAATCTCTGCTAAAGCCAACTTTCTAATATTCATGATAGAGTGTCACTCTAGTCATCTTTCATCGCTTACGGTTTTATGATTTTCTATTTAATTTTGCTTTTTTGTTAGGTTTGTTTTCTAACAAATTTTTTTTTTTGCTGTCGTGTTTAATAAATTCACCGAATATTAATTTAAATTTTTTTATTTGAATATGAATTAATCTAATTTTGTTTATATATGTACATAAATATTAATTATAGCGGCATGTGTGTGTGTTTTCTTATTGAGAAATTTTCTATTTTCAAGGGAATTTGTAATTGAATTATTTATGTAGTTTTTATTTTCATTACAAATGCCAAAGTTTTATATAATATAATTATAGAAAACAAAAATGTACAACATGTGAGAAATTAATAATGTGATTTGAAAATAAAGTAAGTAAAAATGTACATGAATACAATTACTTTAACAATATAATTATATGTATTGTAACATATAAGGAAACTGTTTTCTAAATTTATTAATTTTCCAAATTGTTTTTATTTATTGACTCTGTCTTAATTTATGTCAAAATGGAAATAAATTTTGTGACTCACTGTTTAGCTTCATAGTTGCCATGAGCGCAAATAAATTAAGAAATCACGGTCTATAAACAAATATTGTCCTAGGTCACGTTTTATGAACATAACGCCAGAAATAATAAATACAGACAGCAGACAACAACAATTCAAATATTTTGTGTTATTTTGATTTTATTTTGAAAATCATTCATTTCAGTCATTTTATATCTGGATAATAATAATGATAATGATTTTGAACTCAGTTTCAATTTACGTAAATTTCGGTAGCATAAATATTTAAAATGGTAAAAAAAAGTAATGGAATACTTTCGTGTTACAAGTTTTATAAACGATTATTATTAATATGTATCAAAAGTTAAAAAAAGAAACTACAATTTATTTCTTCTTGTAAAAATCCATGTTTTTGTTTTCACAAAACCTTAGCATTAACATCCACTTGTGCTGCATATTCCCAATCGCCTGGTCACGACGAGCCCTCGTTTTGTGCGCACAAACATCGGCAGAATTACAGACAATTATTTGTTCATGTTCTTGTGTGTGGGGAAAACTTGGCGATGTTCATGTTCATAGTTTTCTTTGTAATGTCTAACTTATATATCGGGGTTTTCAATAAGAGCCCTACAAAATTTTTTTTTTAATAAAACAAAAACGGTTTTGGATATCAATGAAATTCTTTATTCCTGTGAAAGTACGTTCGATTATGTGTTCCCTTATGTATGGAACTCGATTTCTTTTGCATGACCACCACGGGAACGCTTGCAGAAGTCCAGACGCTGAACACAATTTTCGACGGTTTTCAAGCATAAATCGGCCGATACTGCTGCAATTTCACGTTCGATTTTCGTTCGAAGTTCAGCAATCGTCGCTGGCTTGTTGGCATAGACCATAGACTTGACGTAGCCCCACAGGAAATAGTCTAACGGCGTCAAATCGCACTACCGAGGCGGCCAATCGACTGGACCATTTCGTGAGATAACACGTTCTCCAAACTTGGTTTCCAATAAATTGATTGTGACATTCGCTGTGGCGCCGTACTGTTGGAACCACATGTCCTCCAAGTCCATATCATCCAATTGGGGCCAAAACTATTCTGTTATCATTCCCATTCACAGTAACTAGCCGGTCTTGATCATTACGGAAGAAGTACGACCCAATGACGCCGGCGGCCCATAAACCGCACCAAACTGGGATGCAATGATGACTCATGGAGTACGTGTAGACTGACGAATCCAATCAGCCAGAAATGAGCCTCATCGCTGAAGATGATTTTTCGATGAAAATCCGAATCATTTTCAAGTTGTTGCTCAGCCCAATTCATGTACATACGACGCTTCTGGTGGTCAAGCGTCTTCAGTTCTTGTGTCAACTTGATCTTGTAAGGATGTAGGCCATGATCTTTTCGCAAAATTCGCCACAACGACGTTACAGAGATGGACTTTCTTTAACTGAAGCCTCAGCGGCAGCAATATTCTCGACACTACGGGCACTTTTTTGTCTCACTGGCACGGGAATTTTGTACTTTTACTGTGGATTCAAATTTTTTCACTATTGTTGATTTGGTAGGACGATTATGACGTACATAAATTGGACGTAGCGCTCTTAATGTTGAGACCACTGACTCCGAATTTCGGTAGTAAATTTTAATATTTTCAACTCGTTGTTGGCTCCATCATGAATTGGCAAACCTTACTGAAGATAAATGTCAAAAGAGCGGCAAAAAATATGGCGTCTTTTGCCGTCCCAATCGGTCTATAATCTTATATAACCACCACCTATATATCAGTCATGTGATCTATGTTGAATGCATATGCATACTTGAAAGAAATTTGTGTAACATTTTTTTTTATCGATAACATATTATGTGACGATCGTTTACTGTATTTGAGTCTTATGGTGAATTTCATATATTTTATAGCTTTTTTTAGATATGACAGTTATTCTGGGAAACGGACCTTATATGGGAATTATATAGCAATTATGGTCTGACCTTCACAAAATCCAATACTAAAATTTTTACTTACATATAACAGATCGGTAAATAATTTCAGTTCCATATTGATATGTGTTTTTCGGAAGTGGTCCTTGCATGGAAGCTATGACCTATTAGGGGCCAGTCACCATAAAGTTGGTTGCTATGTGGATTACTTATATAGGGGCTATGATCAAATATGGACCGATTCAAACAAAATACAGTTTTGTAATCTATCTTTACATGAAACTAATATTTACTAAATTTTGTCTGGATACTGCTTTTCTCAAGGCATTTATGTACCATAGATCCAATTTCTGGAAAGACATTGATATGGGGGCTGTGATAAATCGCGGACCGATTCTTTCAGGGTTTGTCAGTCTATAGGAAAAATTAAGTGTGCAAAATTTCATGATATTATTTGCAGAAAATACCACTGAACCGAATTTACCCATTTTTAATACCCAATATTACAGTGAAACAAAGAATGTTTGAGAAAATTTTCATTGTTCAAAGTCTCTTTTTCGAAGCTTTTTCATGCCATCAACAGTAGAACAGACATGACCATAAGGACACATAATATTTGTACTTTTTATTTTCACGGCCATTATTTTGATGTGTTACAAACGAAATGACAAACTTCATATACCTTTATATATGGTGGTGGGTATAAAAATAAAGATGACCTTGGCAGGGCAGAATATGCATTCCAATGTGCCAGTTGCCTAAAAATATTACTTTACAATGGTATTTATTTATCTTTGAATTATTATTTAAATGAACTAAAGTCAAATAAAATTTATCTAATAATAAATATCAGAAGTTCAACAATTTTTAATCAAGTGAAAACAGAAAAATCAAAAAAAAAAAATAATAATAGAGAAAGATTATCACGACATTTCAAAAAACAATGCAGCTCCTAGTATAGACAAATTAAAACTAGTGCCGAACTGGATTTTCTAACAGGAAACTTATTCTAAGAATACCACCAAAATTGTAAAGGAGAGATTGCTGAATAATTGTCCAAAAACTATAGATCATCCTCCGCAGTCCCCAAACCTCAATCCCCAATTAAGCATCTGTGAGAATACCTGGACAAAAAAATAGGCAAAGAAATATTTATTGCAAGGATAACCTAGAGGCAGTCACTCGGGATAAACGGAACAAAATTTCGCCTGCGATAGAGTGCCGGACTATCAGTCAGAGGGTTGCGGGTTCGATTCCCGCCAAAGACTCTGGGTGTTTTCTGCAGACAAGCCAAAATGCTTCGCAGTTTGTGTTTGTTTAAAAAAAGAAAAAAAATATATATACCTGTTGACTTTATATTGACGCGAAAAATCTGGCATTAAAATTTTAATTATTATGTTTCTTATTTTTCTAGTTTTTGTTAGTGAGTTATATTTTAATAAAGCATTTTTTATAAACAATATTAGGTGATTACTTTATATTGACGCTCACAGTATATATTATATCACTAAGTGTTTGTTAGCAAGAGAGTTTCAAACTTAAGTTGCCAAAGATGAGGATCTTCCGCTCGTTATTAAGGCTTCTTAATGAGTTGTTTGATGTACGTGTTACTTAATACTAGTATTAAGTTGCGTAAATATAGTTGTAAACAAATTGATGTCCACACTACAGTACTTTTTATCAGCTTTAGCTTTTTTCAATCTTAACCCCAGCCATGTCGGATTTTCAAGGAATTTGTGCATTATGTTATTAAATGTTTGACAAAATAACACTATACTTTGTTTAAAACAAAACTTGCCGTAAAAACTGAATTATTGTCACCAGGTTTTTTTAAAAACTTGTCTGTACTATCGCCGCATTTTATGTGAACATTGCTTTTTTACTTTAATTATAAACTAATTAATAAAAAATTTAATTTGTAGCAGCATTGCAGTGTTAGCAACGATTTCCATGGCTGATATATACTATGGTAGCCGATGGTCAATAACAAGGGCATCTTTGGGGTACCCTGCATCATTCTTATGATACTGAAGATTTGATTTAATAAGAGAATAAATGTTGTTCGTTTTAATTCAGTTCATTTTGCTGCAATATGAGGTAGTTTCAGCTCAAAGCGAATGGGATTACGCCCTGGATATTTGGATTAGTAAAATCTTGGATCCTATATATTGGCTTGGGAATAATACCAGTTTCGTTTTACATGGGCTTGTAATCAGCCACCTGCTTTAACACCATTTAGATAGTAGATTTCGTACTACACCCAAAACATCTGTACTATTGCCGGATCTTATGTGAACATTGCTTTTTAACTTTAATTAAAAAGTTCAATTTGTAGGAATTTTTTATATCTCTCAAACTATTTGCTTTAAAATTTTTTGAAATAAATTTACGTAAATATTTTTTTTTTTTTTTTAAATGAGGTTTTAATATGCAGGTACAATAAAATGTTTGTTAATTTTATTATTAGACACGATTAGTATTCTCTCTAAGTTAAATTTTTGTTAATATAATTTTTAAATTTAATTTATGTTTTTAGGTGTAATAAAATACAACAACATTTCAAATAATTTCATAATGTGCTCGTTCTAAATTCAAAATGTTGCTAAAATATGCAAAGTGTTCTGTGTGCATTGTTAATTCTTTACAAAAAATTAAATTTTTGTTTATAATTTTGTTTAAATTTTATACTGGTTGTGTTTAGCTTTAACTATTATTTTAGTTGATTTTACTTTGTTTTAAGTTATTTGTATGCCCTACACCCAGCATAGTGGGGAGGGTTTATTGTATTGGTGCTAATATTTGTAAAGATAATTAGTCTTGGTCCAACACCCAACCCAGAATCATTTCCTGAGTCGATTTAATGATGTCTATCGGTCCGTCTGGCTGCCTGGCTGGCTGGCTGTCCATGTAAAGCTTGTGCGCGGAGTACAGGTGGCAATTTTGAAGATATTTCAATTAAATTTGGTACATAATATTTTTTCGACCCAGGGATGGATGGAATTGAAACTGGTGAAAATCGGTCCGATCATAAATGTTTGAATTATGCAAGTATCCACACAAATTTCATAAAAAATGAGTGATAAACGAAGCCAAATCACATCAGTAAATTTTGTGCAGATTGGTCCATAATTACTCGTAGCTCCCATATAAGGCCCACTTCCAAAAATCACTTTAAAGAGAATAACTCTCTCAAAAATGTTGTTATCCAAATAATATTGAACGAAAATATATTGCATATGTATACGGTACAATTTTATAATGGTCGGTCCATAATTAGTCGAAACTTCCATATAATACCCTCTGCGTAATTCACTTTAAGCTTTATAAATCTTTTTAAAATATTTATATCGAGATAAAGTTTAATACATATAATACTTATATTCATAGACATCATGACACTAAATTTTTGGATGATCGGTCCACAATAGGCCATATCTCCCATTGACGCCCATTTCTGGTAAATTGTTTTATACATATACTGGTTGTAGGGTCAGGCTTGACCGACTATTCTTTCTTACTTGTTTTTCTCTGGTTTTTTCCAGTCTTCAGCAGAAATGCTGATTTATCTAAATTCTTATGCAATAGGGTGATATGTTTTCCAAATCTTTTGAATAAAAACTTCCTTACTTGTATAAGCAGTCCATCTTTATATGTTCATAAGGTAAGGGAATTTCAAGAACAAGATGATCATAAAATTCATCTTCAATACAAATGAAATATTGCTACCACTAGGTTCTTTTTTAAATAAGTATTTCAAATAGTTTTAGTCAAAAGGTTATTTAACAATCCTGTGCATCATGGTGTAACTATACAAGGTGAGTGCAGTGGCACAGCAGACTGACTTGGTTTATAATTTACTTATGTCAAAAGTAATATTTTTTCGAACGTTTTTGACAGTAGTACGTTATTTTAAACAAACAAAATGCCTGTTGTTTGTGTATTGTGTTGTATTTGTTGCCGATTTGCACTCATCTCGTATAATTACACCATGGTTGAAATATTTAAATAAATTTATGCATTTTTCCATCTCGTTAACTAGGTTATAAAAATGAAGTCACAAATATGACACATTTTAATATCATACAGAAAAACATCATTATTTATTTTAAACTAAGAGGAGTCATTCATCATAAATGGCTGATCATAGCAAGTCTTACTAATACACTCATTATCAGCGTCATCATCTGCTTATATATTTTTTTGTAGGCGTACTTTCTTTGCATATTATAAGCGACATCAATTTATTAAAATAAAAACAACAAATAAATTAATAACAATAAAAAAAACTACAATACTTAAATTTATAGTCTATTTTATAATCTTATTAAACAATGACTAATAATAACTCAACGAGTGTGTCCGTATGATAAGCCATGTTAGGCATTTCTTTCTATCTTGCAGCACACACTATCTTAAACGCTATAAAAAGATACGATTAATTTTTTTGTTTTTAATTAATAACACCCTGGCTTAGTGGCTCCAAACGCAAAACTTTCCATTAGAAATTCAATAAAGTGAAAAATCAACAATAAATAATCATGATGATGATGTAGTAAAATTTGCTTCAATAAATATCTCCGATTACAGGGCAATGTTGTATAATTGGGGGATTTAAGGAGCAAATACTAAAATTTTTATATACACTCTATATGATGATTGTTTTACTCAATAGGGCTGAATTGATTTTTATTTAATTCCCTACATAATCTATAAATTCCAGCAACAACTACAATTAAGCTGTTGTTATGGGAAAAAGCAATTACAAATTCTCTCTATAAATTCCTAATAATTAATGAATATAAATTTACCAACTAATTGCCAACACATATTCTAAGATCTATTAGTTTCTTCATCATATACGAGGTCTGATCAAAAACTAACCGTTATTTTAAAATTTCGTGAGTTACGTATGTTCGATTTTCGCATTTTTTATACCCTACACCATTTGTGTTGATGTTTGTAACGCCCAGAAATATTGGTCCAACACCTTAAAGTATACCGATCGACTCAGAATCACTTTCTGAGTCGATTTAACGATGACCGTCCGTTCGTCCGTCTGGCTGGCTGTGCATGTAAAGCTTGTGCACAGAGTACAGGTCGCAATTTTGAAGATATTTCGATAAAATTTTGCACGTGATATTTTTTCGGCCCAAGGACGGATGGGCTTGAAACTGGTGAAAATCGGTCCATTATTTCACCTGGCCCCCATACAATGTCCTCCCGAAATTGGGGTTTACTGATCATAAATGTTTGAATTATGCAAGTATCCAAACAAATTTCACCACAAGTGAGTAGTAAATGGAGCTAAATCACAACTAAAAATTTTGTGAATATCGGTCTATACTTATAGATATACTTACGAAAATCACTTTAAAGAGCATAACACTCTCAAAAATGTTGGTATCCAAATAATATTGAACCGAAATATATTTAATATGTATAAAAATAATACGGCATAATTTTATTATGATCGGTCCATAATTAGTCGAAACTCCCATAAAAGACCCTCTCCGTAATTCAATTTAAGCTCCATAAATCTTTTAAAAGTATTTATATCGAGATAAATTTTAACACATATAATACTTATATTCACAGAAATCATGACACTAAAATTTTGGATGATAGGTCCACAATAGGTTATATTTTCCATATAAAGCCCATTTCTGAAAAACTGTTTTATACATATACTGGTTGTAGGGTATTATATGGTCGGGCTTGACCGACTATACTTTCTTACTTGTTTTTCTGTTATGTTGGTACACATGTCTGTTATATATGCTGGTAATATCATATCGGTTTAAGGAAGGCCTAGTAGATGTCAATGACGATGCTCAACAACCGATGAAAACATTGAAGCAGTGAAGAAAATGATTTTGGATAATCGTCGAATCACTATCAGAGAAGTTGCTGATGATGTGGACATATCGTTTAGCTCATGCCAAGCAATTTTTACGGATGTTTTAGGCATGAAACGTGCGGCAGCGAAGATTGTTCCAAAATTGCTAAATTTTGAGCAGAAACAGCGTCGCATGGACATCCCTCAGGAGCTGTTGAACATCGTCAACGACGATTCAGAGTGCCTCAAAATGGCCATAACTGGTGATGAATCACGGCTATAACATTGAAACCAAAGCCCAAACATCACAATGGAAACGTCCAGAAGAGCCAAAACCGAAAAAAGCACGTCAAGTTCGGTCAAATGTGAAGGTTTTGCTCACTGTCTTTTTCGACTGCAATGGCAATGGTCGTACGATCAATAAGGAATACTACCTTGAAGTTATGCGCCGTTTGCGCGAAGCACTTCGTCAGAAACACACAGAATTGTGGAAAACCCAATCATGGATTTTGCACCATGATAACGCACCAGCTCACACATCGATGCTTGTGCGTGAGTTTTTGGCCAAAAACAAAACCGTTATCATGCCTCAACCATCGTATTCACCGGACTTGGTTCCCGCTGACTTTTTCCTCTTCCCAAAACTGAAAACACCGATGAAAGGAAAGCGTTTTGCTACGATTGAGGAGATGAACAGGAGCTGTTGGCGATACCAAAAAGCGCGTTTCAAAAGTGTTTCTAGGATTGCAGAAAACGCTGGCATAAGTGTATTATATCCGAGTGGGATTACTTTGAAGTGGACAAGATAGTTATTGATGAATAAAAAAATACTTTTTGAAAAAATGTAAAATAACGGTTATATTTTGATCAATCCTCGTATACATATGTATAAAACAAAAACTACACCAGTTTTACGAGTTCGATTGGGGAAATAAGAAAATCAAACATTTTATAGCAAAGGCTAGAATGAACGAATGAATGAATGTTGAATGTTCAATAACAATAAATTATAATTGAATAATAAACATTTTTATATTCATTTAATGCAAGTTGGCAATTAAAACAAATTGTGTTCGAGCATGTGAAATCATTGAAATAGTTGGTTTTCGTCGTGTCCGTCCAGCCGTCTGTCCCCATGCCATGCCATGTCTGTCTGTTCATTATGCATGACATTTAGAAAAATGATTCCATTGTATGGTAAGACATGCGACATTTTCAATAATAATAATTATAATATGTAATAAAAATATATATTAGTTTTATTATTCATTTTTCAATCAATTTAAATAAAGATCACCTTGTGGCCATTATGAACAAGTATGTTAAAATATGAGAAAGTCATATAATTAAGATATAAATGAAAATAATGGAAATACTTTCAAGAAAATTTTACTTAAGTTGAGTTATGAAAAATATATTTAAATTTAGTGAATTAATGTGAACTAAATAACTGGTTACGAAATTACGTGGCACTGGCTGGTATGTTAGAAGACAGTCCGTTGACTCCCAAATAGATTACAAATGGACGCTGTGGTAACTAGTTCCAAATTGGCAATATTCAATAAATTTGGCTAAACTTACTGGTTACAATTAGTCAGTTGTTAGAAAAAATTTCTAAGATGTGAAAAAATTTAATTATAAATTGATTGATATGATATTGGAGTAGTGCTGATGTTTGTAACGACTAAAAATATTATTCTAACACCCACCTTAAAGTTTACCAATCGACTCAGAATCACGTTCGAAGTCGATTTAACTATGAGCGTCCGTCTGTACGTCTGGTTGTCTGTCCGTTTCTCAGAATCACGTTCGAAGTCGATTTAACGATGAGCGTCCGTCTGTACGTCTGGTTGTCTGTCCGTTTCTCAGAATCACGTTCGAAGTCGATTTAACGATGACCGTCTGGTTGGCTGTCCATGTAAACTTGTGCTTAAAGTACAGGTGGCAAAATTAAATTTATTTTAATAAAATTTACTGTGTAAACGTTTTTCTTTCCAAGGACGTTTGAGATTAAAATTGAATAAAATCGGTTCATTATTTTTCCTAGTTCCCACACAAAGGTCCTTTTAAACTAGTACTTTATCGGTAAGAAATATTTGATTTATACACATATCCAAACAAATTTCATCACAAATCTAATCGCTCGTATAAATTTTATGTGCTTCGGTTTATAATTGACCACAGATAGCTCTTTCATATAAGGCTCACTTCCTAAATGTCTGTAACAACAATAAATCTTTTAAAATTGTTAAATTCCAAATAAAATTCAACACAATTAAGTTTAATAAAAATACAAAAGTCATTTCATCTAATTTGATAACGATCAGACCATAATTAGTCATAGCTCCCATACAAGATACTCTTCTGAAAATCACTTTAACGTGTATAAATATTTTATAAAGTTTTGATATTAAAATAATATTTAATGCAAATAATTTGTATATGCAGAGAAGTCATGCTACTAAATTGTATGATGATCGGTACATTTCTGAAAAACTGTTTTACTGTATGTAGGGTATTATTTGATGGCGTTTGACCAACTACACTTTCTTTCTTGGCTTTTACAAGTTTTGTTTAAAATTCATTGATATATGTTCAACTTTTTTCCTATTGAAGCAACATATCAGTGATAATTATATCATTATATCAATATACCTAAATTAAGTTGTAAACATGTCTCGATTAAATGATCCATTCAACGATCTTGTAAAGATCCACCATTTTCTTAAGGTACGGTCATGCAAAACTTTTGTAACAGTAAACAACGTCAAACAAATTTGTGCTAAAACAAGTGGTTACGATTTTTTAATTAAATATTTGCCAAGTGTGACCGTACCTTTATTGAATTTTCCAGTTGTAACAGTCTGCAATAATTTCATGTCATTCCAATATGCCTCTGTTGCAAAAAACAAAGTTCTTGTTGCAAACCTAAAACTGAACATACTCGTATGTTGTTTGAGGAATCACTTTAAAATAAATTCTGTTCTGTTGTTATTTATAACTTGGCAATTATTTAAATTTCTAATATGTCTTTCAAAGTCACTCAAACTGCATACAATACATATTGAAACATTATTTGAATGTATAGTCGTATATTTACTTTAAATTGTATTTAAAACCTGAATTCCTATAAAAATTTCTATTTATTTATAAATTTATGTTATTTGCATTTATTTTACTTTATAGAGTTTAAATAGAAACATTTATTTTATTTCATATAAAAGCGTTTAGTAGATTTATTTGCAATTGTTATTTGAATCCCAATATTTATGCAATTTTAGTTTCCGATTTTATTTCTGAATTATTTTTATTTGTTTTATTTTCGTTGGCTTTTGTGTTTTATGAACCCTACAAATATAAAAACAATTGAAATTTGCACATGACTCGTTGTACTCGAAAATTCATACTGGGCGGCAGACAGACAGACAGACAGACAGACTGACAGACAGACTGACAGACAGACTGACAGACATACATACATACAACCATAGAAAGCCACTCGATGTCGAATTCGTCGTTTGTTCTTTGATCAGACTAATAGTTTATTTGAATTGTTCTATTTTACAATAAACATTTTTTAAATTCTTTTGTGCTTTTATATTATTTGTTTATTTAACATTAAACGGATGGACGGACGTACAGACAGACATGTTGAAAAAAAAAAAAAATATATATACGAGGTCTGATCAAAAAATAACCGTTATTTTAAAATTCCGTGAGTTACGTATGTTCGATTTTCGCATTTTTTTTCTGTTATGTTGGTACACATGTCTGTTATATATGCTTGGTAATATCAGCCATTTTGGATTGTCAGTTTGTTTTTGACAGATAAAAAGGTTAGTCGTGTTTTGGTGACGAATCGGTTGTGTATGGCTATGACATTGAAACCAAATCCCAATCATCCCAATGGAAACATCCAGAAGAGTCAAGACCGAAAAAAACATGTCAAGTTCGGTCAAATGTGAAGGTTTTCTTCGACTGCAATGGCGTGGTGCATCATGAATTCTCGCCACAAGGTATAACTGCCTTGAAGTTATGCGCCGTTTGAGCGAAGCAATTCGTGAGAAACACACAGAATTGTGGAAAAACCAATCATGGATTTTGCACCATGATAACGCACCAGCTCACACATCGATGCTTGTGCGTGAGTTTTTGGGCAAAAACAAAACCGTTATCATGCCTCAACCAGCGTATTCGTCGGACTTGGTCCCCGCTGACTTTTTCCTCTTCCCAAAACTGAAGACACCGATGAAAGGAAAGCGTTTTGCTACGATTGAGGAGATAAAAGAAAAATCGAAACAGGCGCTGTTTCAGAAGTGTTTCGAGGATTGGAAAAAACGCTGGCATAAGTGTATTATATCTGAGGGGGATTACTTTGAAGGGGACAAGATAGTTATTGATGAATAAATAAATATTTTTTGAAAAAATTAAAAATAACGGTTATTTTTTTTATCAGACCTCGTATGTACAATACGAGTATAAATAAAATAGGATTATAATTAAATATCTCTATTGTTATTTTTATCTTCTTTTTTGTAGACATTTTCAAACAAAATGCAGTAAAATAATTAAATAGCATTTTGTGCTTTGTGGTGGTTTTTATTTAAAATTTCGATGAAAAAAAAACCCAGATTATTTTGTTACTTTTTTTATTTATTTTTTTTTTTGTAGTTTTGTGTAATTAAATTGCAGTTTAATATAAAATTCTATAAATACTATTAATTTAATTAATTTCATTTCATGTTGCGTTGCTCTAAAGTTTATTTAATCATTTTATATTTATAATAAATGTAAGGTTATGAAATAAACATTAACATTAACATTAACATTAACAATTTCTAAGGAAGCTAAATAAAGCTGATTTAAATATAAACATAATCTACATAATCTAACACATCAGGAAACAAACATTATTTTGAGAATTGTGGTCTAGGCCAAACGGTTTCCATTTAATTGCAGCATTATAAAACATTTAGCCAACGGAGTCCAGTTCCACGTAACCCTAACGGCTACAAACTATCTTCTCACCATAAACATTTTAAATACATACTTTAGGTGAATATTTTTAATTTCATGGTTTTTAATTCATTTAGAAACTAAACACAATAAAGAAATATGAAAAACTTTAAAAACTAATATAAATTTTAATGCAAAATAGCTACTTGAATTTCGGAATACATTAATAAAACTTTATTGAAAAGAAAAAAAAATTTAAAACAGAAAATGTTAGAAACCCCTTCAAAAAGAAAAGAAGACAAAAGCCATATTAAAAATAAAGACAACAAAAAAATCTACTGATGAGTTCCACTCATTAAAATTTAATTTTTAAAAAGCAGAAAAGAAAATATTGAAATGATAGCAAAGACAACAAAACGTTATAAATTTCCAGCTGTGTGCCATTAGACACACATAGATTTAAATTTAAATATCAATGGCAGTACGAGTATATGTGTGAAATGAGATGATGATGATGATGACGACGGTATTCATGTTGTAAAAGGGGAATTTGCTGTTTCTCTAATGGTAATAATATTAAAATCGGAAATACATAGAAAATAATTGGTTTAAGGTTAAGTGGAATTGTGGGTTACAGTACAGAAATATAATTGTAAGAGTACTTCCAAAGAAGCGAACAAATAAGTAGAATTTTCAATTCGAAAGTAGTGGGAAATAGCTTCATACCTAAACAATTTAAGGCACGGCTTTTGTTGCATGACTCTTGCTATTTTTTGCATCGTATTCATTGAATTGTAAGTTTTTAGCAAATTTGCCAATTGTTCCAGTACTTTACAATAGTATTCTTGATTATTCGAACTATTAGCCTGAATAAAAAACTTTTCTCTTAAAAAGATAAATATTAGTTGAATTTCTTCTCTAATTAATACTTGTTACTTATTTCAATATCTGCTTAGCCTAGAAAGCAGTTAATTGAGCCTCACATAGATTACAAAATGGCGGTTGGGTAGCTAGTCGAAATTTGCCAATAAAGGTTTTTCATTAAGCACTTTATTTTCAAAAAAAGAACTTTTGTTTTCCAACAAGGACATATTGGAATAACATGCAATTTTTGACATTTAACGAGGGCTGTTCAGAAACTTCTTAGCCTAGAACAGAAAGCGTGGTATAAACAGAAAAAAATGAAGTGTTTTGAAAACTTCCATCTCTGCTATGAACACATATTAAATTTCTTTTCGATCTTTCAACTCCGCCATATAGAAACAGCTGTTCGCATCCGTCAGTTTTTTACAATGGAAAAATTAGAAAATCGTGTTGTCATTAAATATTTAAATTAAAAGGGTTTACCGGGACAAGAAATTCATAATGATAAGGTGAATGTGTTAGGTGAAAGTGCTCCTTCTTGTGCAACAGTAAAAAATTGGGTTGCTGCATTTAAACGTGGTCGTACAGCATTGAGGATGAACCACGTAGTGGACATCCAAAAACAGCAACAACAACATAAATTGTAGCCAAACTTCATGCGATGGTATTAAATGTTCGACGACTAAAAGTGCGTGAAATAGCTAAATAATATCATGGGCATCTCAAGTGATCGAGTCCATTTAATTTTGCATGAAGAACTACAGATGAAAAAGCTTTCTGCAAGTTGGGTGCCGCATTTGTTAACAGTCGACCAAAAACGCTTAAAAATGAAAATTTCTCAAGCTTGTTTGGATCGTTTTATAAAAATAAAATGGATTTTAAGCGTCGTTTTATAACTTTTGATTCGACGTTGATCCACCACTAAATTCCAGAGACAAAAGAACAATCCAAGCAATGGAAGCTGGAGAAAGTGCCCCAAAGAAGGCAAACACAATTCAATCGGCGGGTAAGATTATGGAAACGGTTTTTTGGGACTTCAAAGGTATTTTATTGATTGACTATCTGCAAAAGGGCAAAATAATAAATTCAGACGTTTGGGATCAATTAAATATAAAAATTCGGCAAATAAGTCTTGGCTTACAACACAAAAAAATTATTTTTCATCAAGACAATGCACCAGTCTCTTGTGCGCTGTTTTCAACGAATTAAAGAATTATTCTCCTGATTTAGCTCCCAGTGACTTTTACCTGTGCCCAAATCTAAAAAAAAAAAATCCTAGCTGGCAATGAAAATGCAATTGCAATCAAATGAAAATGCAATTACAGTTGTAAATCACTATTTTGAAGGCCTAGAGGAAAACTATTTTAATCAAGGGATAGAATTGCTAGATAAACGTTGAACCAAGTGTATTGAAATTTCAGGAGATTATATTGAAAAATAAAAATGCTTTTGAAAAACTAAAGCTAGATTTACACGATTAAAATTTTCTTCAAAATTGCTCTTTAAAATGCTTCAAACTCGTGTAAACAGCAAAATTTCTTCAAAATTTATTTATTTATTAACTATTAATAGTTATTGATTGCAATTTTGAAGAACATTTCAATCGTGTAAATCTAGCTTAACTATTCTCTTTTTGTGCTAGGCTAAAAAGTTTTCGAACCGCCCTCGTACTTGCTGACATATCAATAGTCAAAAAATGATGGATCTGTAAAAGCAACATTTCATAAAATTCGTGATATTTTCAATTAGGAACATGAACGTCCTTTTGTGGCCGCTATTAAAAAGTTTGTGGATACAAATTGCGCAATTGATTTTTTTTTTGTTTTTTAAATGTCGAAATGATATTCCTTTGTCATTGTAAATTCTATAAATGTAAGATTACCGAACCCTGATGCCGTCATACTACCCCAGACCAAAACTGAGCCTTTTTTAAAATCAACATCTCTTCTGATGATAAATTACGAAACTTGCAATTATTTGGAATGGCACGTTACCGTTATTCTTTCAAACAAAGAAAAATTAAAAGAATTGCCACTAGTTGTGGAATGACATTTTTTTTGAACTTGTTCTAAAATAACTTCTAAAGAACAGCAAAGTAAGCAGTTGCCACAATTTTGGAATGATGAAATGGTTGCAACTAATATTTGCTTTCAGTTTTTATAGCAATTTTTTGGTGGGAAATCAATTTTTATGAACTTTGTAACAATTTGCTCTAAAATAACTTTTAAAGAACAGCAAAATAAGCAGTTGGCACTATTTTTCATATGATCAAATCACTAATCACTAAAAAGTACTTAAATATTTTGCTTAATATTAACAAGACAAATGCTGGGATATAGCTAGTTCAGCCACCACAGCTTGTAGGGTATTTCTGAATATTGAATACTTTTCTTCTTACAAACTCTATGCGTTGTTTGTTTGTTGCCTACTTAAAAATCTTGCTTTGAAATTGTTAAACAAAACTGCTGTAATAAATTTAAATATTTCTTGTTTTTTTTTTTTTTTGTTGTTAACTATTGGAGGTGCAAGCAACACTTTTAAATGTTCAATTAAATTAAATATGAAGTTTAAAGATTCAAACAAAATCGATTTGTAAAGCAGACTACAAGAGCGTGGGTTATCAAAACATTAACATGAATGAATTATGATAGACATTAAAGGTTTTTGTATGTATGTGCATCAACAATTTATGGAGGGACAGAGAATGAAAGGAATTTTAACACTATATGGCCTTTAAAAAGAGTTTTAATGGCAAGACAACAAAATTGTAGTTTCTGATAAATGTAGATAATTTTGAATCTGTTCGCGCAAAGCTTTTAAAATTCGAAAGTGTTCTAAAAGACTAAATTGTTTACCATAAACCTCTGGTATTAACAAACACAGAATTCTGAATATGTTGTATTTTGAAACAAATATTAAGTTTTCATTGCCAGTTGCTGGATATAGTAGAATTGGAACTCTTGAGTTCAGTTCAGTTCCACTTTTCAGATGTTTGAAACTATTCACATTCTCTGAAGATAAACTTATGCATCTGAAATCAATTAAATTTTAAGAAATTCCTTTATTTTAAAACAAATATTGGCCAGTTGCTGAATGTGGTAGAGCTTCTGTTCATGCATTCAGTCAATTTCCAATTCTCAAATGTTTAAAACTATTCAGATTCCCCGAAGATAAACCTATCCAGGTGACATCAATTCTATTTGAAGAAAATCCTTTATTTTTAAATAAATATTAAGATTTCATGGCCAGTTGCTGGATCCGTTCAATTCATTCATTCAGTTCATTTCCAATTCTCAGATGTTTGAAACTATTCAGATTTCGTGATGAATTGACTTATAAATCTTAAGTCAATTCTACTTTAAGAAAGACTATTATATTATTTAAATATAGTCCGTTTTATAAATGTAACTCTTAATCTTTTGTACTTTTTTATTAAACGAGCGAAGCTATTGAAAGCTTTTGTGGCATATTTTAAGCTCAAAGCAGTATATTTTATTTGCAACTGTATTCTTATTTGTGAACCATCAAACAAATAATTATCAAACGACCCTTTTATTTTTCCAGTATATCTAAGTTCTTTGTTAAAATAAAAAAAACCCGCGCTTCTTGCTGTTCAAAATTAAACAACAAAATCACTTAATATCAATTTGTAGAGATTTAATAGAAATTGACAGTTTTAAAAATAAAATCAAATGACATTTTTTTTTTCATGTCAAAAGACACCCAACATATTTTTATACCCACAGCCAAAAAGATGGGTGGTATATTACGTTTGCCATGCCGTTTGTAACACAACGAAATAATGGTAGTAGAAACAAAAAGAGTATATGGGCAACTTCAAAAATTTACGGCACTTAGAATTTTTTCTTTAATTTTTTTTTTGTCTGACATCAATGTCAATTTGCGTGTGTATAAACCGATATTTGAGCATGTGAAATTCGTTCGCGTTAATCATTTTTAATGCGGTTTTAAGTTAAAAAAAATATAAAAATTACAGCACGCTATACACTACCCAACTTAAAAGACAATTCAGATTGTCAGACGCAAAAAGATACATTTTTACAAAATTTACGCTAATTTCTTTTAAGTTTGTGATCTCCGTGATACGTTATTGGTGCGCTGACACCAACTTGAAATACCTTTTTTAATTCGGAGCTTAAAACTCATTTTTAGTAAACGGCGCAAAAACCCTATGTAAAATCTTCAAAAAGTTCAAAATTCGGCAAATTTTCGTTTCACTTGTAAAACACATGCAACTTTTCACCCAGCTCCAAGTCTAGTGACTACATATATTTTGTATTGGTTTGGATTTGAAAGCTAAAAACTATTACAAAGAAAACGGAATGGATGAAAAAACTCTTGGAAGTTTCTAGTCGTTTTATTAATTTTTCGAATTGTAGATGACCACCATTTCTTAAAGTGAAGACTTTTCAACGTAAAACTTTGCACGTCATATCCTTCAAGTATAGTCATCCAAACCCTGTACAATGTTTTTTCAATTCATAAAACTTAAGGTGCTCAAAAAATTTGAAATACCCCATATATTATGGGTCCTTATAAGATTCTAAGACGATCTAGTCATGTCCGTCCGTCTGTCAAAAAAAAAAAAATACATAGAACCAAACATGCTTTGATCCACCGAAATTGGTGCTAAAAATGGACAAAATCGGTTTAGTACGATTCGAGTTATAATATAAAATTTCAGACTCCCTCGATATTTTTGAAATACTTTTTTTGTTATTTTTTCAAATATAACGCAAATTGCAAAATTTATTTTTATTATAGAAGGAAAAGTTCTGTTGAAAATGGTAGGAATCGGTTCACGATTTCTCTTGGCCCCCATGCAAATGTCTTTCCGGAATATGGCTTTATGGTACATAAATGTCTATTGAAAAGCCGTATCCATACAAAATTCTGCAATAATACGGAATGGCTTCTCTGACGAAAAAAATTTTAACTTTTATAACCATGACCTGAGAAAAGAGGAAGTTATATTAAGCCGTCGGCACAGTCGCATTGGTGGAATTATGGTATGGGGTGCCATTTCATACTATGGCGGCATTAAACTACAATTTAAAACGACAAAGCTGAACGGAGAACAGTACAAAAACGAGCTTTTCCGGAATGCTGTAACATTTTTGCACCTTTGCGTTGGATTTTCTAACAAGATAATGCTCCGATACACAATGCCAAAGCTATAAAGACCTGGATAAGTGACCAAAATGTGACGCTGATAGAATGGCCAACTTACTCACCAGACGTGAGGAAAACGTCTGGGCATGGCTTTATCGGAAAGTTTATGAAGGAGGTAAACAATATTAACCCTGCTACTATGTTAGAAAAAAAATTCACATGTTATGTTCGGATCATATTTTGACCCCACATTTTTTATTGAGAATATTCAAATTTGTACATTTCAAAAATATTTTTAAGGCTTGTGATCAATGCAATATATCGTCGTTATGCAATGTTAAATTTGATTTGGTTCATCAAAAGACCCTAAACGTAGTAGCAGAGTTAAGACATTCCATCGTTAGTCAATGCAATCGAGACCGCTTGGGACGAGATTTCACTAGATTACCTTAAAACTCTCTACGATTCCATTCCGAGTCGCATATTTGAGGTTATAAAGTATAATGGAGGCAACACTCATTACTAAATGCTGGAGAACACGTGAAACCAAATAGCGTCGATTAAAATCTCTTATAAAAATCAGTAAAAAGTTGAAATTTAACAAAAAATAATCCGAATACACATTTAAATTGTTGTACTAAATTTTTTCATGATACGCCCATATTTGACTGTAGCTTCCAAATAAAGTCCAATTCCGAAAATCACTTAAATGTGAATAAATCCACTATTAAGTTGGAATTTAACACAAATAGAACATATGTATATACATATAAAACATTCGTCAATCTCAATATAATAATGATTGGTCCATATTTGACCGTAGCCCCCATATAAAATTCACTACCGGAAATCTTCTAAACAAAAAAAGTTTAAATTCTTGATTATAACTGGAATATGTATAAAATTCTTATAAATGTCATTATTGAAATGAAATTCTACTAAAATGAACCTAAAATAACTAGAAACTACGGTACAATATTGTATGACGATCGCCCCATAAGAGGTGATTTGGTGGTGAGTATATAAGATTCGGCACAGCCGAATATAAACTTTTACTTGTTTTAAATTAATGTATGAGTGAGACAGTAACTGTGGGTGCTGTATATGAATGGAAGTATTAGTAACACTTCATGTAACTATTAAAATATTAATTTTATTTTCAGTTTCCTTTCAAGCAGTTAAAGTAGGTAACATTGTTTTTCAATTATCAATTGATAGAAAAATACTAAGAATTTTAATGTAAATTACCATAAAGAGTGTTTGTAAGACATCAAACATTGATAGACGATGTCATGATACACACTAATAGAAAACAATAAAATATACTGATACATATTTATATCAATTTTAAGAGTAAACTGACTACACTGGAAAAAATTATGTTTTGAAAGTGTTTTTACGCCGCGGCAGAAACAATACAGAATTCAATATGGAACATTTGCAGGTAATTTTCCAACCAAATGAATAATAATAAGTAAAAAATAAATTTTTTTTGTTCTTATTGTTATTTAAATAAAAAAAAGAAAATAAACAATAAAAAGTCGATTTTATTGGAGCCGGTTCTAATGGAACCTATTGCAGAATTGATAAAAAAAAAATTGATAAGTTCACAAAATTATCCTGAGTATTATTAAAATGTTGTTTTTTTTATCTGCATGTGCCTTTTTTATAATAAAATCAGATTCAACAAAACAAAAATCGCGCACTTTCATACAAAATGCTACAAAAAATCCAAAGTTCAACTTTGTCATTAAATATCAATTGCTCATCAACTACTGAACCGATTTTAATGAAGTTAAAACTGGAGAAAAGTTGTGTTGTTGTTGTGTTCTCTTCACAAGAAAAAAAAAATTACTAAAATATCTCCATCAGTTCAAAAGTTACAGGTTTTTGGCCGTTGAAAAACGATTCTGAGCCACTGTGCGCCGGTTATATTGTTGTTGCAGTATATGTTATTCATATATATCATAAGACTATGTTCTACTTTAAGAATCATTTGCAAATGTAGCGTAAATGGTTGTCGCGGAAAAGAGATTCTTCTGGATCTTGAGAAGAAATTATCCTGGAACTTGAACATATTGTCAAAGTCTAGTGTATGTTAGTGTGTATGTTTGTAAATTGGCTATTTATGGTGATAGCTAAATGTATAGCTTGTAACGGGTCATTAACTGGTGATATCTACTGGATAGAATCATAAATAACTCAAAAGGGGTTTGCAGTCATCAACATCATTCTATAACGAGAACGGGATATTCTGGCAGTTGGCAGCATTCCTTACGATTAGATGCAATTAACAGACGAAGGGACATGCTGATAATGTTGAATATTATAATCCTAATCCCATCTTCTCGACTGTTTGAATTAATTTTTCGCGACAAATTTTTGGAGCTCTCTTTTTCTGATAACATCAATTTGTTTATTAACTGGTGTTTCCAAAATGGGATAGAGAATTATCAAAATCTTTATTTTTCAAATCCAAATTCCCTCTGCACTTAATAATGAATGTTGTTAGGCTGGGGTATCAGCAATTAAACGACCGGCAAATAGTCAAGCTGCTATTGAATTCTTTAGTTCTCTGGGATTCTCTGAATAAAATGGCTAATATTGGTGATGGTACATAGTGATAAGAATGACAATCATAAGAGATAGCAGGGGAGCGTGTCATGCTATCACTTAGAAAAGAATCAACATGAGCTGTTACGAGGGCCCTACAGCCTCAATTGGACTCTATACGAATAGCACATTTTTTGCGAATACAATTATAACTGTATATTGTAGGCTTGGTATATATGACAGACAATTTGGAATCCTGTATAAGGACTACTATAAAAAGCTGTCCAAATGAGTAGGATGGTGAGGTTAAGCGTGTTAAGAATGTTCCTTCTTTAATCATCTTTCTTATCACTCCATGATGAGTCTTGATTAGTTGAACGCGTTAAGAAATCTGCTATATTTCTCTTCTCTTATAACTGAATTTTTAGAACTTCCTAAGATTATGTCGTTGGTAATAGCAACATTAACTACTCTAACCACAATCCTTGAAAAGAGTCAATTTATTACATACAGTATTAAATCACTGATTTTCAGAAGATAGAGAAGTACTTTTCAAACACTTATTATTAGAAACGCTTCAATTGCTTATTTAAATTGTTTAATTATTTATACCTTTCGCAGACATATTTCCAACAGGGTTTTAATGTCCTTGAAGATTTTTCCAACACTTATTTGTTTGTTTAATTTAACTTGTGTCTTTAGAAAATACATATTAAATAAGAAACTGTAAACTGTGAACACATCATCTTGACTGAGCAAACAGACTTTTGACTGGACACTAAAAACGGACTTTGACTGAAAGGAGACATAAATGTGACCTGCTCAACACGAGTATCCTAGACAGGTATCAAAGGTATAGGTAGAAAGAAGGTATCGGAGGAGAAGTATCTGAAACCATTGATAAATTTGACATCAGAAATTGAACTATAAGTGGCCATCGTGGAAAGTAGACAATCTAAAGACAAAGTGATTAATTTGGAAAAGAAAAAACTTTTGCTAGTTATCGAACTCACAAATAGTGAGGATGACTGCTTTACTGCGTTTGGTAACTGGAAATACCTGGACTGTAAAAAAAATATTTTCTATAGAAAAAATGTTGTACCAAAATATTTTCTATAGAAAAATTTTATACTAAATAATTTTCTATGGAAAAAATCTTATTCCAAATTATTTTCTATAGAAAAAATATTGTTCCAAAATATTGTACATGAAATAAGTGAATAAATACAATACAAATTTGTATAATTTAAGGAAATTTTTTTTGTAAAAATTTTTTGAAAAATGAATTAAAAACTATTTTCAGGTATTGGTATTAGTTCATATTGTACGAAATAGGTAAAACAATTTATCAAAATCGAAATTTTTTTTTATAATTTAAGGAAATAGAAATTTAAATTTAAAAAAAAATCTACAATTTTTGAAAAATTAAAAAAATTGTTTATTTAAAATATAGTAATAATTCGTAGTATTCATAATCAGAAAGAAAATTTAAAAAAGTGTTTAGAAGTGAAGTTATGAATTTTTAAAGTTTAGAAAAACAAAACTGACGGGGAAGTTGTACTTAAACATCTCTTCTATATCATAGACATAAAATGATTAAATTTGATATATAATTGATATAATCCAAGTAATTGGCGAATTCTGAAACATTGAACAGAATGCAAGACAAGTCTAGGGTAAGTGACTCACAGCATCAAACGATTATATTTCAACATCTGAGCTACTAGCCGCAATCATACATCATAGTTAATTTGAGGTTATATAGATAGATAACTGCTTTTGAAGAACAATATCTTGAGCAGTAATAAACAGTGGAAATTATTTTTTTACTATATTTGAGGACGCAAAATGTTTAAAGGACTTTCAGATAATTTGCAGTGGACCTATTCTTTCTTAAAAGCTAAGTACGAGGAGTGCTCGGATATAATTTTGACAATAAATTTATTAGCTGGTATTCAGTTATGTTAATTTGATTTCAAAATATTTTAATATATTAATTATAATACCCCTTTTTTTGCTTTCATTCCCTGAAATACATTTTTAAGTTCAGTTGTCCTTCCGGAAAGAATTCGATTACACAGCAAATGATTTTATAAGCTTTCTTAAAAAGTCCATATGAAGAGTTAAACAAATTTTATAACGTTTTCTATAGATATTCTTGTTTTATAACGTAAAAATAGGCTTCAGCTGCAAGAAATTTAACAAGAATACGAAATAAAGAACCATTTTCAAGACTTTATCACATCGTTATTCAAATGCTAGAGGATCATGTAATTAAGGATGCAATTTTAATGAATAAATATTATTTCTATTTCAAAAAACCCTAAATTTTATTAATTCTAGTTCTCTATTTAGTAGTTCCAGCTGATTTCAAAAAAGTTTCTCTCTTGTAACTAAGGAGTGTAATAATAGAAAATAAACAAGAAAAAATACTCATAAAGATATAAAATCTTAAATCTGCTGGAGATGATTTTGTTTCAAAAAAATTAAAACAAAACCAAAATGAAATGCAAACAGACAGGCCGACGTATGGACAGACAAACAAATTCAAACATTCACAAACAAAGGCAGACGGACAAATTAAAGATGAATATTGAAAATCTGTGTTTCCATATACAAATTGAATAATGAGTAATTTACTCGTATGTTCATATTCGCTTAAACAAAATGCTTTAAAGGAATTAAAACTATTAGAGGCGTCAGTTTTGTATTTAATGTTGCTGAGTATATTTTATCTATGTTCTGTATTGCTGGGTATCTGAAACGTAGAGAAAAAAAGGTCATTAATGTGACTGTCCGTCTGTCCGTCTGTCTGCCAGCCTGTTTGTATTTCTAAGCTTTGTTATTGTAATCCATAGAGATTTAATTTTTCCCTAGTTTTAAATACATACATACATTTTTTTTTATTTTGTTTTCTGGATTTTATTTGTCTGTTTAATTTCAAAAGTGTGTGCTTAACAGCGAACGAGTATTTAATGTGCAAACAAAATTGTATCTTGTGTGTGTTTTTGAGCATACGAGAGTTTAAGCCTAAAATCCCATCAAATCAAATCCATAGATGAACTTTATCTCTGCATGTGAGGCCGTTGTTTTTCTTTGTTGTCATTCTAAATCTTCTGCATACGTTTCAGATGAAATTACAATGTATATACTTTTGTTATGGTTTATCTGCACAAACGATTTTCAGTCATATATTTATTTGCTTATGGGCTTCATTCAGCTAACAAAGAAAATATTTGCCACAGCCTTGAGTATATAAATTCATAATGAATTTTTTTTTTTTTTACTTTGATATTGCTGACAAATTTGTGTTTTCTTTCGTTTTGGGCTATTGTTTGCTAAATGCGTTTGAAAAGCTACAAAATATTTCAAACAGCTTTAAGTAACATACAATATTTCACATACTCGTATCTGTTTATAGAAACGTTAGTCTGTCGGTTTGTCAGTATTTCCTAGTTAATTTGAATTGTTAAACTAGATTTACACGATTGAAATTTTCTTCAAAATTGCTCTTCAAAATGCTTTAAACTCGTCAAAACAGCAAAAATTCTTCAAAATTTATTTATTCAATAGTTATTAATAATTATTACTTTTATTAAAAAATATTTTCTGGAAATAAATTTCACATTTTTTAAATTGAAAAATTCGTTATAACGAGATACTGCTGGGAATTTTATGTGATTGTTAATTTTATATTTTTTAAAGGGCTTCTTAGTTACACTCATGGTTCTTTTAAAACTTCTCCACCATGTCTGGTATTTTGGAATATAGATAGACATCACTTGCAAGAAATGCAAATTTAAACTAATAATAAAATTAGCAATTTATTGTAAAGGGTGATTTTTTTGCAATTTTATTTTTGGCAAGACTGTTTTTGACAGCTCAGCTGTTTTCGAGCAATACTTAAATACTTAAATACGTCATTAGAAGGAATCTAATGATTCTAATAATACAATTGAGAGAGTACAGAACCTCGAAATGATTTAGTAATTGAATTTTTCCATAGGCTGTATGTCAACATAACGATCATAAATGTTTGAATTACGCAAGTATGCAAACAAATTTCACCACAAATAAGTATTAGATGAAGGAAAATCAGATCTACAAAGTTTGTGCAGATCGGTCCATAATTTATCATAGCTTCCATATAAGGCCTACTCCCGAAAATCACTTTAAAGAGCATAACTCCCTCAAAAATATTCGTATAATCCATACATATACGAATAATATGGTACATATTTATGATGATCGGTCCATAATTTATCATAGCTCCTATATAAGGTCCACTTTCAAAATTTACTTTAACGATCATAAATTTCTTAAAAATGTTGGTATTCAAATAAAATTTGACACAAATAAGTTTCTTATATACAGAAATATTGACACTTAATTTTATAATGCTATGTCCATAATTAGTCGAAACTCCCATATAAGACCCTCTCCGTAAATTACTTTAACCTCCATTAATCGTTTAAAAGTATTTATATCGAAATAAAGTTTAACACGTATAATATTTATATTCACAGAAATCATGACACAAAATTTTGTGGATGATCGGTTCACAATAATTTCCCATATAGCGCAAATTTCTGAAAAACTGTTTTATACAGATACTGGGTGTAGAGTATTATATGGTCGGGCTTGACCGACTATACTATCTTACTTGTTTTTTGTTGACTTTAGATGTGGTAATTAATATGATGCCAGATATATGCTATATTTGTAAGGGAAATTAGTCAAAAAAAAAATCGCCATTCTTATGACGCCATAAGACATTGGTTAAGCTTTCAAACATTAACCAAAGCTCACAATATGCTGATTCAGTGATGAGCTTTTATGGATCCACAGAATCTCTCCTCTATACAATCTAACCTACATATATGTAAACAAATTTCATGTGAACAATGCACTATAAATATAGTTTATGGCATTTTTAAAAGCTTTAAAAAAAAAACTTTGTATTTAATGGTAAATTGTAAGATTTATTAGACAAGGCAAATGAATTTTTCACAGTAATTACTTACATATATATTTGCTGCAAAACAACTACATATTGCTAAACACTCATACAAACTTAAAATTGTAGCTTCACTGTTTTAGCCAAAGAAAAATAACCATAAGATACTCTTGTTTACACAGGCAAACAAGAGCTGCATTTTAATACTAAGAGGACTTATTACAAACATAATTTATTCTGTTATTTATTATTTATTATTAAAACTTTAATATCTTTTTTTTTTTTGTTCTGCTTCTTTTTAGCCTAAAATATTGTGTCAGACAAAGTTCATACAATATGTATTTGTTTGGTTTATTTATTATCTCTTTTTTACGATTATAAGTTTTATTTTGTTTTTTATTGTGTTTTGTGTTTTATTTTTCATTTTATTATACCTTTGACCTTAAATTTGCTTGTGTCAAAGTCAGTTTAATGTGTGTTTGAATGGCTGTTAAAAAAGATTATGTCTAAATACATATGTACATGTTTGTTTTGGTTTAACCTAATACGTAAGCAAATATTGGTGGTCCCTTTAAGAATGGATTTGAAGAAGGTTTGTTTTTTTTTATAACTTTATTATATGTTTAAAACCCATTTGTTTTAGATTAAGTTGGGTATTTGGGTTAAGCATTCATCAAATTGTTTTCTAACAAAGACATGGAAACATATAGAATTTCATTTCATTTTTGTCTGTGTTTAATTTCCCTAGAAAGGAAACGAATACAAACGTAAAACGGAAATAATAAATGAGTTTCTTTTGTAATTAGTATATTTTATAAACAAATATAACGTCACCTAAAATGCGCAAAGACGTAACCCTCATTATCATAATTTTACAGGTGAAGCAAAAAACATTATAAAATGAAAACGGTTTAATTGTTAATATATTATATATGTATATAGACGACAAACTTATTTCTGTAAAAAAATGTGGGTTAAGTCGTTTGTGTTTTATGAAAACGTTTAAATGATGTTACGTCTTTTTCCATTTCTTGAATAAAATCGTTAGTTTGGAACGTAGAAGCTTACAATTTTTAGGAGCATTTTATTTTAGTCTTGTTTTCCAGATTCAATCGAAAAACGAATTTTGATTTTTTGATTTTTACGTGTTTGGGCATTTCAGTTGACGATATGTTAAAGATACAATAAATAATAAGAACTAAAAAATATACAGAAGGAGTTGAACTTTTAGAATATTGTCGGGAAATTTTTGATATTTAAGTACAGATCAAACCAGCCTTTCAACTTTAGCTTTAGTCAAACTAAGTTTCAAAGAAATTCTGCAAACCTTCCAACAGCCCACTGTGCAGTGTAGAATTGTTAATATTATTTATATATAATTCTATTTGTTAAGTCTTCACATAAGAGACCTTTCTTTGAAATTAAATTTTTGTATAATTTTTTGTTTTTTTTTTCATAAACAAAAAATAAATACAACAATCATCATTCTTCATACATGCATATTTAGTTTTGTTGCTGTTGCTGTTGCCGTTGCCGTTGCTTTAAAAATACTAAAACACTTATTCCATGTCCATTTAAAGAGCTTTAGGGGTCTATTGTGTATGTCTGATAAAGAATATTTCTTTGTATATTAAAACGATTTTCATTGATGTTGTTTTGATTATTTTTGTATTATTTATGATAAATAGAATCTAAGAAATACTAAAGGTTCTTCTCATGTCATGGACATAAATATATTTACAACAATAACAACAACTTTTAAACATACAACAAACTGTATCCGGTTCTTTGGTTACAAGAAGACCAAGAAATCGCATTAATTTTAATATGATCAGATAATTATAAAATTTGTTTCTTTTTTATAATTTTATTGATATTGGAATTTTCTGAATACAAATAATATTTATAAAAGAAAATAAAATTAAATATTTATTGTTGTTATGGACAAAACAGAAAATTAAGCAAATATTTAAAGTTTCAACATTTAATGCCGTTTTTGCTTGCAACTAATTCTCTTAATTAAAAAATGAATTTTTTAATTTTAATAATGACTTTTATGGCCGAATTCACAGTCTTTAGTTAGCTAATGACAAAGGCTTAACTAATGATTCTTTATTCGCAATGCTTAGTTTGTCATAAGAATAACAAGTAATAGTTAAACAATAGTTAGTATTTTAGTTTACCAATGGTTAACTAATGACTGAGAATTCGGCCATTAATAACATACATAATTTTATTCATTTTATTTAATATGTAAATGTTTTAAATATCTCTATGTTTAAATATCATCATCAAAATAAATATGGCGTATGGCGTCAGCCGGTCACGTTAATCTAATTTCCAATAGTCTTTACAAATAAATAATACTGCGCTTAAATCGGGGATTTTTATTATAACAATGGCAGCATTGCTAAATTTTAAGCAGCTAACGGATATTCCAGACGAGCTGTATTGCTACTCTTCAAGTTTGCTATTCCATTTGTAATTTCAATAAGATTTATTTACAATACTTAAGGAAATTCGTTTTAACAATGTTGAACTATCCGTGTATTGGTTGAAATAAGATTTCCGCAGGTTATATCCAGATATTTTTGGTATTCAGCTTTTATAGCTTGATTGCAAACTTCATTTATGGCATCCACTGTACTTTTCCCTTTGCGAAAACCATGTGGCATAGGATATAAAACTCAAAGGCTAACTATACATTCTTCTAGTCGCTTTAATATTACTCAATCGAAAAGTTTTCTTAATATATCCAACATTTACAGTGGTCTATATGTACTAGATTCGTTTAATGGTTAATTTCCCTTTCGTAATAAAACGAATTTCTAAATCTTCCATTTAGCTGGAAAGATACCGGTCTCTAAGCACTACAGATGAATTAAGCTAAAAATCCGCTGTGCTGGGAGATTAACAACATCAATTAGACCTACAACTTTTTTTTTACAACGAAAGTACACAGACCGGTGTGTAAATTATAACAGATCACCGTTGTGAATCGGCCATAAGAGATTTGTTATCCGTGCGATCGCGGTATCAATTAATGTGGTTTAAAGTTTTCGCATACGAATTTCGATTCAATGAATTAGACTACAGGGGACAAATTACCGCATTCGTGATCGAATGAGCTATCGTATCGAAAAATGATTTCGATATCGAAATTATGATAAAATGTACTAAATTTCTTGCTCGATATCGAATGCCATAATCTCAAATATGAAAATTACGATCAATTTTACTCGATATCGAATGCGGTAATTTGGCCCCAGCTGATCGATGGCGTAGGTAAAATAACTCCTCCACTGATATTCCAAGAGAAACTGTTATATCGGCATTAAATTGTTTTCCATAACTGAGAGCAACTTGTTGTATATTTCTCCACTGGATATTACTCAGCGAAGCCTATCTCACTGGTGCAGCGTGATTTATTACTGAACGAACGAACGAACAATCATCTTCTAGGTTTTATTGTTCATGCTCTAATTGGTGCCGTCTAACGATTTGAGACACTTGTGTCTACTTCATAATTTGTCAGTGAATGCAATGACATATATACATAAAGAGTTGGTAAAGAAGCTATTAATTAAGTTGTTCACAGTGGGAATTTGGACTCTACTGACTAGGATATCAAGCTTAAGCTAAGTGGTGGTAGATGTAGTTTATGAGCAGTGAAGAAGTCTCACATTTTCCGAGATAATAAAATTTGCACTAAGACTGAATAGAAAACACAGACTAAGAATATTCTAGTCATAGAACCAGTGAAGTTTCCGTATTTCTTATTATGTTTAGATGGAGGGTATTAAAGATTCGGCACAGCCGAATATAGCCCTCTAACTTGTTTTTTTTTTATTTATTTATTAAGCTCATTTTTGTCATTTAATTCCGCTTTTCTGCGTTGGCAAAAATATATGTATGTATGTATGTATGTATGTATGTATGTATGTATGTATGTATGTATGTATGTATGTATGTATGTATGTATAGAGCATTTATTCTGCTTATTTTTAATATTGTATTACGTTTTATATCGCACTTAAATAATATTGTTGTTGTACATATTGAATATTAAATTCAATAATTAAAATATAATAAATTTTAATTATTTCACATTAACATTTTTATTACAAGAATTTATGGGCACCGTCAGTTATAACGTGCTGACTGACTGACTGACTGACTGACTGACTGACTGCCACTACGTTCGTTCATCAATCCCTCAGTCCGTTGAGACATTCATTAATTTATTATTAATAATCAGAAAGACCTCCAACATTTAATGTTGGAGGGAAACAAATTTAAAAGAATTAATCTGTATTGCAAATTAAACAAACTCTTATTAATTATTCCGCTGGATTTTTTTTAAATAAAAAAATTTCTGTTGTTTTCTGTATTCGTTTGTATCATTCAAATTGAAAATGTTTTTACATGTGGTTATTAATTAATTAATCAATTATTGTAAGTTTTGTAATTATTTCTCTGTATGATTTTCCCATTTTTTGTATTTTTTTTTTTGTGGAATTCGCGTCATTGGGAATTTCATTTGTATTTTGTAATATTAATAATATGGTTTGTTACAATATGATTTTTATTAAATACTTGCATTTAACAATAAAATTGTTATAAAGAAAAAACCCATTTAACCGAATACTGTGGTTTTATAGAGATGGAGCAAAAAAAAAAAATGGAAAAAAATGTGGGCAGCTCTGGGAATATTGTTGCTATTTGTAGGTTTGATAAGCTTTTGTTGTGGTTTCTATTAGATAAAATTCATTTGAAATTTGTTATTTCTTCTATTTAGTTTTTTTTGGTGGGTTTGTTCAAATTTGAATGGCTTCATATTTCTTTGTGGTCTACTGTGTGTGTGGGGTGTGGGCATAAAACAAGCCCAGTTTTTAGACGTACTGCAATTATTTTAAAGGAACAGGAGGGAGGTTTTTAATGCAGAGTGGGAGCAAATAGGGCATAGAAGTTGAACATGAAATTTTAAGCTTATTTAATAAGAAACAGTTGTAATACTTACAATCCAATAATATTTAAAAATCCAGTAAGACTGTTGAATGAACGATGTCCTAATATAGGACAGTGAAAGAAAATATTATGGTCCCATGCTATAATCTGACAAATTCTAAAATAGTCCTTAGTATTCTATCTTGAATGCTGAATCTGTCGTGCCCTATAATGTTCCAATTATTTGATCCATTCTGGTTTATATTATCCTTGTTATCATTTCCATGCATAATTATCTATTATTTTATTGTACTATTATAATTATTAAAAAAATGCCTTTAGAGTTTATGTGTATTCTTGTTCAGAAAATTTATCTTGACTTAACTGCCAGTTTATATCAGCCCAATCATGAATAAAAATTCCGTGGGAGTTTTTTTTTACCCTTTTCTCATTTTTCCTATTCAAATTCAATGTTAAAAAAATATAAAAGGGAAAAAACTCTCGCGGAATTTTTATTCGTGAATGGGCTGTATATGTACGAAATTTTTATTATGTATATCTAAACTGCAGGTTACTTCTGCCAAGTAACTCTCCCCTTTTGGAGACGTTCATATTAATTTAAAGGATGACTGTATCAGAAAACAACAGTCCCTTCTTATCCCTATCATCTTTTATACAAAATTAATATATTAAAGTACAAGGTATGAAAATAATCGTTATTTTAAATTTTTTCAAAGAGTATTTATTTATTCATCAATAACTATCTTGTCCACTTCAAAGTAATCCCCCTCGGATATAATACACTTATGCCTCCGTTTTTTCCACTCCTCGAAACACTTCTGAAACGCGCTTTTTGGTATCGCCAACAGCTCCTGTTCATCTCCTCAATCGTAGCAAAATGCTTTCCTTTCATCGGTGTTTTCAGTTTTGGGAAGAGGAAAAAGTCAGCGGGGGCCAAGTCCGGTGAATACGGTGGTTGAGGTACCGTGCGTGAGTTTGGCCAAAAACTCACGCACAAGTGTCGATGTGTAAGCTGGTGCGTTATCATGGTGCAAAATCCAAATTTCCACAATTCTGTGCGTTTCTGACGAATTGCTTTGCGCAAACGGAGAATAACTTCAAGGCAGTATTTCTTATTGACCGTACGACCTTGTGGCAAGAATTCATGATGCACCACGCCATTGCAGTCGAAGAAAACAGTGAGCAAAACCTTCACATATGACCGAACTTGACGTGCTTTCTTCGGTCTTGGCTCTTCTGGACGTTTCCATTGAGATTATTGGACCTTGGTTTCAATATCATAGCCATACACCCATGATTCGTCACCAATTATGATCTTTTTGAGGTAATCGGGATAGTCGTTGACGATGTTCAACAGCTCCTGAGCGATGTCCATGCGACGTAATTTCTGCTCAAAATTTAGAAATTTTGGAACAATCTTCGGTGCCGCACGTTTCATGCCTAAAATATCCGTAAAAATGGCTTGGCATGAGCCGAACGATATGCCAACATCATCAGCCATCTCTATGATAGTGATTCGACGATTATCCAAAATCATTTTCTTTACTGCTTCAATATTTTCATTGGTTGTTGACGTGCTCGGGCGACCAGGACGAGTATCGTCATTGACATCTTCTCGGCTTTCCTTAAACCGGTTATACCACAATTGAACTTGTGTTCTGCTTATAGTAGACTCGTCAAACGCCACAGTCAACTTTTTAAATGTCCTTGCGCCTTTAATTTCATTTTTTACACAAAACTTAATACAGTTTCTTTGATCCGTTTTTTCGAATAGTAAAAAATCGAAGAGCACACCAAAACAGGACTAACCTTTTTATCTGTCAAAAACAAACTGACAATCCAAAATGGCTGACATTACCAACATATATAACAGACATGCGTACCAACATAACAGAAAAAAAATGCGAAAATCGAACATACGTAACTCACGAAATTTGAAAAGAACGGTTATTTTTCTGATCAGACCTCGTATATGTATATTACAATGCAAATTGAGCTGCCGTTGTGGCTTCTTTTTTTGCTCTAAGAAAAATTTTATTAGTATTTTATACTAAATGAAAATGTTTGTATATATTTACTTACATCGTATTGATAAAGTTCCTATAAAAAGTTCCTATATAAAGTTCCTATAATTTAATTGAATAATTTAGCTTTTCAATAATAATTGAATTCAACTTTTAAAACTAACGCCAAGAAAATGGGGGCACGAAAATGGAATGACAACGCAAATGATAGAAAATTCAGCGTTGCGTTTTACAAAATACAAAATTTCAAACAGTTGTATTAACAAAAGCGTAAGAATCAGCTGTTACAACGCAAACAATCACTTGCTTGAACGCCGTGATTTGCAAAATGTAATTTGATGAAATGCTTAGAAAATTGTGGCGTTTCGTTTTACAAAATTAGGGCCTAAAATGCCGCTACAGCGAAGATATTAGCAATCACTGAAGAATTTTGCAAAGTTTTCTGTTTTCAGTTAAGTTATGCCCTTTGTCCTTTAGTTTTAATTTGAATATACATATGTATTTTTCTCGGCATTTCTGAGATTCTCTACTTTAAAACAACATTTTCCACTTTTTCCCAAATAGAAAACAATTAAACGTGGTTACAGCTGTTAGTAATCTATGGAATGTAGCCATTTAAGATATTAATATTGAGATTAAGACGTGTTCTAAATTTACCTAATTCTACGATCCCTTCAACATTTGTAATTTTCTTACCAAATAATCGTGATTTCTAGTGAATTATACAATATTTGTATATAATGGGTTTCTCAATAAGAGCGATACAAAAGTTTTTTTTTTAAATAGAACAAAAACGGTTTTGGATATTAATGACATTCTTTATTCCTGTGAAAGTACGTTCGATGCCATTATGAAAGGAACTAAATTTCTTTTGCATGGCCACCACGGGCACGCTTGCAGAAGTCCAGACGCTGAACCCAATTTTCGATAGTTTTCAGGCATAAATCGGCCGATACTGCTGCAATTTCACGTTCGATATTCGTACGAAGTTCATCAATCTTCGCTGGCTTGTTGGCATAGACCATAGACTTGACGTAGCCCCACAGGAAATAGTCTAACGGCGTCAAATCGCACTACCGAGGCGACCAATCGACTGGACCATTTCGTGAGATAACACATCCTCAAAACTTGGTTTCCAATAAATTTATTGTGACATTCGCTGTGGCGCCGTCCTGTTGGAACCACATGTCCTTCAAGTCAAAATCATCCAATTGGGGCCAAAAATATGTTGTTATTATTGAATGGTAGCGATTCCCATTCACAGTAGCGTGCCGGTCTTGATAATCACAGAAGAAGTACGGCCCAATGACACCGCCGGCCCATAAACCGCACCAAACCGTAATTTTTTCGGGATGCAATGATGACTAATGGAGTACGTGTAGATTGCTGTCTGACCAATAGCGCATATTATGCTTATTGATGAAGCCATTTAGTCAGAAATGAGCCTCATCGCTGAAGATGATTTTTCGATGAAAATCAAAATCATTTTCAATTTGTTGCTCAGCCCAATTGACATACATACGACGCTTCTGGTGGTCAAGCGGCTTCAGTTCTTGTGTCAATTTGATCTTGTAAGGATGTAGGCCAAGATCTTTTCGCAAAATTCGCCACAACGACGTTACATAGATGGACTTTCTTTAACTGAATCCTCAACGGTAGCAATATTCTCGACACTACGGGCACTTTTTTGTCTCACTGGCACGGGAACATTTTGTACTTTTACTGTGGATTCAAATGTTTCCACTACGCGGTCAATTGTTGATCTGGTAGGACGATTATGACGAACATAAATTGGACGTAGCGCTCCTAACGTTGAGGCCACTGACTCCGAATTTCGGTAATAAATTTTAATAATTTCGACTCGTTGTTGGCTCGTATATCTTTCCAACATGAAATGTCAAACCATACTGAAAAGAAATGTCAAAAGAGCGGCAAAAAATATGTCGTCGTTTGCTGTCCCTTTTGGTCTACTTTTGTAGCATCCCTGTTGAAAAACGCTTTATTTCCGTGATGTTATTTAACAATAAATTTAGCTTTAATAATGCAAAAATAAATAAATACATTTTATTGTGAGAAACTATTTTAAAATACTTAGTATCATTATCATCATCATTATTGTCATTATTATTATTATTATTATTATTAAATATGTAGCTGATTCTTAATTAAAAAAATCGACAAAATAAACATAAAAATAAAATAACTAAAGAATCGCATAAAGATTGTGAGCTTTTCAAATGGCAAATGTGTCAAAGAGCACGTAGTCGGAAAAAGTATTTTAAGCAGAAATAAAAACAAAATTTACAACAACTATTTAATTTAATAGTGGAATATTTAAGATTAAACTGATAAAAACTATACACGTACATATATACATATGTATGTATGTATGTAAATAGCGACATTACCCTCCAACTGACTTAAATATCTGGAATATTTTCAACAAAGTTCTAATTAAAAATTTCACATAACTAACAATGTAAAGCCTGCTTTTTATGCAGCTGCTATTTTTCCTTAGATCTTTAATTGAAATTGTTTGTGTTTTAATTAGCAGTTTAAACAATTAAACACATGTTAACAATTAACTTGTTTTTTTTTTAAATAATACGCATAAAATACTCAACAAATTAATGACACTTTGTATTTTTTTTTTGGCTGTGTGCTGCCTTTGCCCTTGATTTAGAAATTCAGTTTTAAGCATAAACCATGAAACTTGTCTAGTTTCAATTACTGTTACTGAAAAGGTGTCAAATTAATAAATTTTTAACAATATCTAATGTTAAATTAACAATTAATTACAACAAAGAAAAGGTCGACTATTTCCAACTTTTAATTAATTACAATAATATTAATAAGCCATTAATTTTTAATAATATTTAAATTGTGGTAATTAAAAAACAATTTTGAAGAAATTATTAACAACAATTAAAAATTTAAACAACATTTTATTCAAGTAATAAACAAAATAATAAAGTCTTTTATAATGTAAAATAATAATTTAACCTGTGGAGAGGCGAATCCTATAAAATCCTGCAGAAGCTAATTGAGATTTTAAAAGCAAATAAAAAAGTTTCTTAAACATTAGGTTACTTTACTAACCCTTAGTGCTGAGTCTAGTGACTGCCTTTAGTTTTAAAGCTTAAAATGTAAATTAGTTAAAAACACCCCAAGGGTTAATTTATTACGTTTTTCAAAATTCTTATGAATTTTGAAACATACTTTGTGAAACCAAACGTCGCACGTGTTTTTAATTAAATAAAAGTAACAAAAATATCCTATAACCACAAACTGGCAATGAACCTTTAAATTATTTATTTAAAAAAAAAACCCAAAAACAGAAATATAAAAAAGTTATTTCTAATTGTAATCAGTAACACTTACATATTTTGTATTATACAATTACACAGAAAACAAATTCGAGTGCTATAGTCGGCTATGCTGAATCTTAAATACCCTCCAACTAAATATAATGCAAATTACAAAACCTACACGGTTGTTAGAACTAGAATAGCATTATCCAGTGTTTCTTATTAAAACTTAGCGCAAATTATATTACTATTTTATAGAGTGTTTTTTTTTTTTAGATATTTAGAACTTTAAGTTGGCAACACTTTTTTTAACTGGCGACCATTTTGTCAACTGTGTTCTATTATACCGATTTTGTTGATTTTCAATACCAAACTTTCCTACAAAATAAAAATTTTATTTTTTTTTTAATAATTTTTTTAAGTTTAGTTGTTTACTTTGGATGTGAGACTGTTTTAGACAGACGGACAGAATGACAAACCGGCCGACATCATGAATATGAAATTACATAAGGATCAATAATATACTCAGATGAATAGTGCCAATGTTTCACATGGAATGACAAACTTATGGTGGTGGAGGGTATAAAAATATCATACATATTTTTAATTTCAACTTAAAAACTTTTTAACTAAATCTCAGTTACAAGTTTAAGTAAAGGCAGGGTCACACTCGACATATATATACTGCAAAAAGCGTAACCACTTATTTTAGCACACATGTTATTTAATAAACAAAGTCTTTTTCTTTTAATGAATAAACGAGTTCAAATATATTTTTTAGTGGTTACATGTTTTTCGGCAAATATTTGAGAAGTGTGACCCGTACCTTAAGACACTCAGTTATATCTATAATAGGTAGAAAACAATGTAGAAAATCTCTTTGACATTTCATGACATTTTGTTTTTGTATTTAAAGCAAGTTCAGAATTCTAAGATTAATTCAATCTCAGTCATTCTTGAATTAATCTTATACTAAATTCCAGTCAATGGGGTCACACCATTTTGATTTCCAACAAAGTTTAACAGAAACTAAAATTAAGAATTTTCAGCTAGATGATATGATGCATGTATGAAATATAAAATTTTGTTGAGTGTTTTTTTAAAGTTATTTAGGGTGTTTTTTGGACTTGTCATGTCATGTCATGATATTTTGATAATTCTAACTGGCCCAATTAAACTGGTATTGAAAATATATGTAGATAATTATAGCCAGAGGAAATGAAAACAAATTTAATCGGATTAATAGAACGAATATTTAATAGAAATGTTCGTATTGGTGTAATTCGATTGTAACATCTTACAAGTCCAGTAAAAAGACACTGTTAGTATATTATGTATTAATGGCGGCTTTCAACAAAGATTGTAAATGTTTAATTTGTGGAATATTTAACAATAAAGTTTTTCGTGGAAATAGGAATTTAACCACTTAAACTCGCAACATAAGATCTCGAAAAAAAAACTGTTCTTAAACGTTACATTTGTTCCAAGAATCCAGAATATATTTCTTTTGATTTCAAGTTGTGTTCTTAAAAATGTTGATTTTCTAAAAATTACAGCAACACATATTGATGTATTTAACTAATTATCGGTCATATCCTCAGACTTATAAGAGCCGATATGGCTAAACTATGAATGACTTTCAGTTGATTATTTTTTGCTCTTTTGCTCTTGTGTATCCGTCCTTGGATTACAAAGAGCAACAATTCTTAAAATGTTAAAGTTTTTCAAAACAGACAACATTATTGTTCTCAATTGAAAATTGTTAAATGTTGAGCTATTTAAATAAAACAAGCTTAGCAGAGCATTAATGAATTTTTAATTTATAATAATCATTTAAAGTTAAGAAATTTCTTTAAATAAGTAAAATTTTTCCCATTTTTTCTCATTAAGTTATTTGATCTTTTATATTTATTGTAAAAATTTAGTGTAAATTATGATATTGTTTTAATCCTTAAATGAGAATATTTAATATATGCAAGAACATTTTCAAAATAAATGTATCATCATTAGTGGACATTTTCAAACTTTAACCGATACAGCTCTAAGTATTAATGCCAAGTCTCAGAGTAGTCATCTACTAGCAGTACACGAGACATGAGCTATATTTTAAATATCTGATGTCAGTCAAGAAGGTGCGGACATGGTTCATTTGGGATATTCATACCGCAATTGCAATTGTTTTAATGGGTATTAATTTTCTTTTGCTCGTTTACATAGACTTATTGACTTGACTTGCAAACCACTGCTATTTCACTACATTAGGCAATCCGAAAATATATCTACCAAAATTCCTATTATTGTAAAAATATAGTTGTACATGTTTGCCACAACTATTTAAACATTTTTCAAAACGTTTTAACATATTATTAATACTGTAATTATTTATATAAGTGCACCATATGTTAAATTCATGATTCACATGATTATAACAATCATATATATGATTGTGTAATATATATATATAAACATTTTGAAGTTGCTGCTGAAGTAGCTTTCAATGCTTCCAAGCTTTTGTTTAGCTCAACAACAATTTTCCGGTTGTAATGCCTACAATTCTAGACTCTTTAAACGTTTTTGACTGGCGTGGTCGGTCTTTGTATTCCATGTCAAAATCACCACTTCTTAACTGCACAAAGTATCTCTCGTGCATTAAAGCCGATGGAACACATTCACCATAAACTTCGGTGAACAATTGGTGTGCTTCTGAGACACTTTTTCAAATTAGAAAAGTAAAGCAAAATTTCCCGCATATGGAATTTTGTGATACAAAAATTTACATTTTTGAAGGAAAAAAAAAGAAAAAAACTTCGGCCCAATTTACACGAAGCAATTTTTATTAAAAAGATTGATACAATTTTTTCCTTGGAATTTCTTTGCTGTTCACACAGCAAAATTCTTATTGCTTAAATCGCTCGTATTTTTATTTGAGAATATAAACACATTTGTACATGTAATACGAATAAGAGAGTAACACGAATTGCTAGCACAATCAAGTGTGCATTCGTCTTATCTTCCCCTCATCCTGATGTCTAAAAGGTAATCAACTTAGCTTAAAGAATTGCTTGGTGTTAATCGGGACTTAGTTATTAAACATTATAGGACAAACAACAAAGTGAGAATAAATTACAGATATGTACCATTTAAAATGACATTAAAGCTACTAAAGAATCTCGCATTTTTATGTTATACACCCAATAGTTGGCATACCTCTTTCCAATACAATAAACATTTGATTGATTTTCATATAAATTCTTTGTATTATTTTGTTTTCAAAAACAAAGTTCTTACTGAAAGACAATTTACACACCATCTGAATTAATTAGAAGTTTCCATATAAAGACATGTTCTGTTTTTACTGACAACGGCTTCAATGCGACCTCTCAATTAGTTATTTAAGTCATTACATGTAACGGGTTACAATGCTATTGTAGTAATGATATATCTACAAGTAATTGTGGTAAGTACTTGCAATAATATTATTAAAATGCTATTGTAAAAGTAGTAAAGTGCCAGAATTAAGCATTTTAACTTATTACTGGGTAAAGAAAATTTTTTGCTGGGATATTTCGGTTAAGTGACAACTAATGTTAGATACAAACATTTTCTAAAAAAAACCCTCATAAAATTACAACCCACAATAAATTCACTGTATGATAAAATTTCAAAACTATTATTATTTGTTATTATTATTTAGTTTTTCTAAACATTGTTGTGCTAATTATAATTAGTGTTATTTACCAACAGAAAAGCCATACAAATAACAAATACCTACTGAAATTAAAAATAAAAATAACACTTCAAAATTAGATAAAATAAAATACTATAAACAAAGTAAAGAAAATCTGTAAAGAAACAGACATTAAATATAAATAATAAATTTGAAATAAACTAAAATTCCAAGCTCTAGCCATGTATCTACTATGAATATGTATGTATGTAGTATTTCGATACTTGAACTGAAACAGCTCAAACAATGGTTGATTGCTTAAAAATTAAATGGTCGACTAAATTGTGTAGCTAATCATTTAGACGGCAAATAAACACCCCCACAGATAGACAGACAGACAGCTAGATGTTCATACAAATGAATAGATCGATGGATGGCTGGATGGACTAACACAGGTAGTTTGTATTTCTTGGTAGACCTTTAGCCAATGAATGCATGAGTTTAACTAATCCGATCAGAGTGTTAATGGTTTACAAGTCTAACACATTTACTTGTTGTTTGTTTAATTGTCTATCATAAATATATGTACTAGTATACCAATAACAACAATAACAACAGAAAAATATGTTTTTCAAAATACATTTATGCTAGAAACACAACTGGGACGTACCACGAATTTTTGGTCGCGAATAATTGTTTCTAAAAATACAACATATTTATATATGTATGTATGTATATGAAAGAAGTAAGAAAGTATAGTCGGTCAAGCCCGACCATATAATACCCTACAGCCAATATATGCATCAAACAGTTTTTCAGAAATGAGCGTTCTATGGGAGATATAAGCTATTGTGGACCGATCATTCAAAAATTTAGTGTCATGATGTTTATGAATATAAATATTATGTATGTTAAACTTTATCTCGATCTAAATACTTTTAAAAGAATTATGGACTAATTATGGACCGACCATTATAAAATTAGGTGTGATTATATATAAGAAACTTATTTGTGTTGAATTTTATTTGAATACCAAAATTTTTAAGAAATTTATGATCGTTAAAGTGAATTTCGAAAGTGGGCCTTATATGGGAGCTACGACTAATTATGTACCGATCAGCCAGCCAGCCAGCCAGCCAGACGGACGGACGGACGGACGGACATCGTTAAATGGACTCAGAAAGTGATTCTGAGTCGATCGGTATACTTAATGGTCATATTCGTCATAGGCTACGAACTTTGAAATATACAGCCATGTCACAGAATTTAATTACGTTCGCAAGTGGAATTAATTCTGTAGTTTGCTTCTATAGAAAAAGCACAAAGAAAATGTTTTTTTCGGAAAGAAACCACTTTTTATTTGCTATGTGGATTGTAATTTTAAGTATTTCTAGGTTTCATTCCAAAAAAAAAATTTTGCGTTTTACTTATTCTATAGAAGCAACATATGGATTAATTCCACTTCCGAACGGAATTGAATTTTGTGATGATGGCTGATAGTACATATATGTCTATTTCTTATGCCGATGACGAACAAACCATACGGGGACCGTGTTCACACACTACATTTTCTTCTGCTTTATTTATAATTTAAAAAGCGTTACAGTTCAAATACCTGAACTACTTTTTAGCAGAGTGTCAGTCAAATAAGTTGTTACAAATTAACAAGATGAGCACGCGTAAATAAGTTAGAGTGTCGATGTAAAAAATCTTGCTTTTCAAGAACACAAAAAAGGAAAATCTTACCGCGCAACAGTAAACTATTTAAAAAACCTTTTCCTGCAGTTCAAAGCATTATAAAAAAGTTCCAAAAAAAACTGGCTTTATAGAAAATAAGACAAGATCAGTACCCCCAAAGAAACTCTCCAGGCAAGATGTCAGTCTTATTTTAAAAGACGTTGCGAAAAATCCTAGAATTTCAGCGCCAAAAAGAAATAAAAATTCTACGGATAAAAAATTTATTTAAGAATCTGTTAAAGGGCATTACGGGGTCAAGGGTATGCAAGCCGAACCCCCGCAGAAACCCGTGATATCTGCAAATAATTGAAAACTTCGGTTCAAATTTGCAAAAACACATTTAAGAAAAGGTATTGATTTTTGGAAACGAGTTTTAGTTACTGATTATTCGTTAAGTAATTAAAATAGAATTGAATTTTTTGATTTACATTTTTTTTTCTCGTACTCTTTTATTAAAGAAAATATGAAATTTTGAGTATGTACGAAAACTTAAGTCCCTAACTGTAATTGAAATTATAATTTAAATGGTTTAAAAATTGACTGCTTATATAATATGACATCAAACAAAAAAATCTGACATTTACAAAAAAAAAAAAAAAAAAAACAGAAATATGGAATATAATGGCGGGATTGTAAATTTATCGGGTAAAAATAAATTGAAAAAGTTTTGCAGCCTTACATACATACATAACTGTCAATTATTACAGCTGTATTTGTTTCATCGTTATTGTGTTTCATACCAGCAATTTACACAGCAAATTGTCACCAACTAATTCGTCATGTTGGCCAAAATTCGTCGTTCATCTCTGTTGTGTTTCTAGCATAAAATGAATTTTATTTGAAACAAAATCTCAAACATAAAAACAACAAGTTGTTTCACATGCTGTCTTTTGGTGGCCATAAAACAATAAAAAGTGTTTAAAGTGTTTAATTTTTTATTGTTAGATTTTATGTAGTTGCTGCCATAAAATTAAGTTCGAATTGTGTTTAAAACAAATTTAATGGTTTATGTAATTTTGTCCGTCCGTCAGCTTATCTTTCGTCAGCAAATTAACAAAAATAAATAAAAGTGTTGGTTTTGAAAACAATTTCCAACAATTATTCCCTGGGCCTGGGTCGACCAAGACTGCCTTCTGATGGTGATGCCCGACAGACAGAACGTTTGCTACATAATGAGGACAACAAGACCCCGCAAAAAGTATTGGTATGGATGTCACTTCCTGGACGGTTAGACGCGCATTAAATAGAATTGGTTTAGTAGCCACTGTGAAAAAGAAAAAACCAGCACTTTTCGATAGAAATGTAAAAAAACGCTTCATTTCTGTAAAACACACAAAAATTGGACAGTAGATGACTGGAAACGGGTTATGTGGAACGACGAAACGAAAGTTAGCCGATACCAGTCTGATGGAAAAGAATACTACCGCCTGAGCGCCTTACTTACTTACTTCCTTAATGCAAAACATCTGGACAGTTTTGCTTCCCACTGTACCTATGTAAGTTTTTTAGTGAAATCAGGTGAAATTTTGTTCTTTTCATCCTGTATTACTGCCTTAAGGTTATCCTTGCAAGAAATATTTTATTTTTTTGCCTAATTTTTTTGTTTTTTTTTGTTCACAACAAAAAAATTGGCGCCTGCTGGTCCAAAAATGCCCACTGCAATTTGTCTTGCATAAACATTTTATCCTAACGTAGGAGTGTGACTACATAGTATTGTTTAGAACTGTGATTTGTAGTCCAAATATGACACATCTCTTCTCTTAATTGCCAGAAACTTAAAATTTAATTTAGAATCTAAAAGAAAAAGTACATAAAAATTTCAGAGTTTCTTTACAATATTGAACATTTATTTAAATGAATATAAATTAAAAATAAATCGAAGGTCATTTTCATAAATTCTATTGAAATTCCAAACATGTTTTGTGCAAGAATATAAATCTAAAGCGAAATATTTTTAAATAATCAATCAATTTCTCATGAATGTTAGTGGGCATTTTTTGTACATTCCAGAGAAGTGTGTTCGGTACGACATACAGGCTGTGGTAGAAAAAAATGTACAATAATAATAGAAGATATTTAACAGAATTAAATGCTAAATGTCTTAATGCCTTGTAGTTTTTTGTTTCATTTGATTCTTTTTTTTTTTTTTTTTTTTTTTTTGACTAAAACTGAAAATTGTAAACAATTTTACAAATTACTTTACCTTGATTACTAAGGGATAGTAAAAAGAATAGTGTGGTGAATAAGTTTTCAAAGTTCGTTACTACATTGGACAAAGTGCAATTAAAAGTAAAAGAAAAACCTTATGACACGACTTTTGATTAGATAATTTACAGTGCGAAAACTTATTACTTCTTTGATTACCAGGGGATAGTAGAAATATACTGAATTAAATATGTATGTATGCATGTGCATCATTTGTTAACATGTTGAGCAAATTTTGATTACAAAGGGAACAGCCTTGTCAACTTGGTGCGTTTTGCACTATTTTTGGTGCTTTTGTTATTTTTTTTTGTGCGAAAACTTCCTTAGTCGGTGCATTTTTTTTAATTTCGGTGCGATTTTTAATTTTTCAGAAAATGTCATGAAATCTTTTTTACTAATTTTTAATTATAAAAAACTGCATATAATTCATTATCATCAAATCTATACGATGAAAAAGGATATATATACTTTTATATATTCGTCACATGAAGGTGAATAGGGTGAACATTTTTGTTTGAAAACAAAATTAACATTTTATACATGGAAATAAAAATTCTTGTGTAACTTGATGCTTTGGTCTACAGAACTGTCGACGACCAACCAGGACTTGAAGTTCCAGTGTAGCCGTAACAAATTTTATTGAGAATATTCAAATAGAAGTACTTAAAATAGGAAACAAAAATAATTAAAAAAAGTACCAAATATGTACTGAAATTAGTCCTTGTTTACCAATTAGTACTTCAGTTCAGAATATCATATTGTGAGTTAAATTTTGAGTGGTTATATGCTTATATACATACATCTAAAAAACACTTCTTATACAATGTTTTACATAATTTTTCTATACCTATTTACTTTATTTTGAAGCGAAAAATCTGCTTATTTGCGTTAAATTTGAATAATTTTTTATGTTTTTTAGTTTTTGTTAATAAGTTATATTTTTCTTAAGTTATTTACGAATTATGCAATATATTTTGTTTTAAATTTTTAATTGTAGTTTATAAAATAAAACATTAAAAAAATAGCTGTTTACTTCATTTTGACACTCAGGGTACTAACTTTGTTTTACAAAATAATCAATAAGTGTTAAGTGAACAAACAATAGATTACTTGGGGTAAGTCAGGTAAACAGTCAACATTCATTATCAAAATGTTGTAAATTTAGCTCTTATGTAAGTAAGTGTTAATTGATGAACATACTAACTGTGGACTCTCAACGACCTAGATAACTATCGATCACTGGTCAAAATAAGCTTTGTTCAACTTTATTACGAAAATTCACATTCTGTAAGGAATATTTTTCGTGCAATTGGCTCCACTTATGGTCAACATAATCGGCTCACTGAGCGTACTATTCGCAACATCATCACCCATTTTGAGACCCAGCATTCATTATTGGATAGTATTCGACCGATGTGGTTTGTGGGCCGGTGGAATTATCAGACCAAATTTCTCTAAAAATGATGACGGTACGAACGTAACCGTTATCGTGCCATGATAACCGACTATTTGATGCATTTGGTTTCAGCAAGACGGCGCTACTTCCATTAATCAATGGATTTATTGAGAGAACACTTCTGTGGGCACATAATTTCACGTTTTGACACGGTCGATTTACCACCAAGATCTCGTGATATCACACCGTTAGACTTTTACCTGCGGGGATATGTAAAGTCTAAAGTTTATGCGGACAAAACCGCTTCGATTCCGGCCTTTGAAGAAAACATCACGCGTGTCATTCGCCAGTTGCCAGTCGAAATGCTCGAACGAGTCATTGAAAATTGGACTCAACGGATAAACCATCTGCGACGTAGCAGCGGCCAAAATTTGATAGACATAGTCTTCAAAAAATAAATGCCAAAGAATGTTCTTTCAAATGATAATAAACATTCCCCATTAAATTTGAATTTTCTGCGTTATTTTCTTCCTTTAAAAAAGTAGGAAACCTCTAAAAGAATCACGCTTTATGATAAACATTAACGGAATGATGCTGTAAATTAAGCTCTTATATACATACATGCATGTGTGTGAAGTGTTGAACTAACAAACTGTTGAATCTCAACAAACTAAAGAACTAACGAACTAGTTCGTCTTCCATCTCTGAACGTACAGCAATCGGTAGTCGAAAGTAGATAAATAAATTGACTTTGAACCTTTACAAAAGGTTTAATAAGTGTCTAATTATGCCGTAACCGATCACTTTGGACAAGTTAAGTAACCAGTCAATACCAGATTATATTGTCAATTAAATTCTTATATTAAAATAAAATGTTGATCTAGTACGTCCAATGACTGCGATTTATTTACAGAACTAGAATGGTAAGAACTAAGAATGCTACACAACTGAATATTATTCAATAATTTCATTCGATTAAAAATTGTAATTTGAATTATAGATTCAATTCCAGTAAAATATTGATTAATTGTGAATATAAACCAAGCAACTCTTTAGTCAATTGTATTATTGATTTTTAAAACACATGTAATATTATTACATTGGACTACAAATTGTGGTAGGAAATTTTGATACTCTTGCCCCAATATAATAATTAAAATCTTCTATTTAATCTGCATGAGAGCTACATATAATTAGGAATCCCAAACAAATTCGTTTTAGGCGCCTTAAGCTGTCAGACATGCTGATTTGTTTGATCAATATCTAGCTGTTCTGTACAATTTTGTAAATTAATTATTAGGCGTATTCGAACATAACGTGACCAAACACTGAACTAATGAGTTTTTCTAAAATTTAACAAAAAACAACAGCAACAAAGAAAGTATTATGAAGAAAATAAATTAAAACGCGTACAAAACATATTCATTAGAATTCCATTGAAATCTTTAGTATAGACAGACAGACACACAGACAGACACCAAAAAAATGTTGCAAGGTCTGCGAGCATTAGTTTCTTTCTGCCTTAAAATTTGTATGGTTTAAAATTTGTATACAACTAATCAATTTTGAATTATCATGAATGCCAAAATTAAAATAAAATAAAAACGAAACGAAACGAATTACTACGCCCAGTTTTAGATTGAATTTATCTGTGGTTGGGTCTTTTTTTTCATTGCATTTTAACGTGTTAAAAAAACCATCGATTAAAATTTAATGAAATAAAATAAAATAAATTAAAAATAATAATACGTTTTTCTTTAGACCACAAACGTCTATGTAAAAACCCAGACTGTTACAGAAAAAAAATTGCTACTAAAACACAAAGGTATTTGGCGTTTTGAAGGCTTTTTTGTTTGTTTATTTTTTCTTTTAGGAAATACGATTACGTTAGATATCAAAAATAAGCCTGAAATTGTTTTTAACCCATTTACAGGCCACAACTAAATTACAAAAAAAAAAAAAAAAAAAAAAAACAACAGGAAAATAAACTTTATTCCATTAGACTTATGTACAGTTGATTCGGAAAGTAAGTGCTCAACCATAAATTAAATTTAAAAGTATCAGGCATGTGATGGAAATCGAAATTTTATTTCATTCTTTTTGTAAAGCTATTGTTAGATTAGTACAATTCTTTATTTTCATTTAGTGGTTTTAATAAGAGCACCACAGGCATTGAGAATATACGAGGTCTGATCAAAAAATAACTTTCCAATTTTTTCAAAAAGTATTTATTTATTCATCAATTACTATCTTGTCCACTTCAAAGTAATTCCCCTCAGCTATAATACACTTATGCCAGCGTTTTTTTCCAATCCTTGAAACACTTCTGAAACGCGCTTTTTGGTATCGCCAACAGCTCCTGTTTCGATTTTCTTTTATCTCCTCAATCGTAGCAAAACGCTTTCCTTTCATCGGTGTCTTTAGTTTTGGGAAGAGGAAAAACTCAGCTGGGGCTAACTGAAATAACGGTTATTTGTTGATCAGACTTCGTACATATCTTTTTTGTACTTTTAGTAATTTATTGTATCTTTATTAAAAACAAACTAACAATAAGTTTGTCAAATTTTATATCTAAAAAATTTCGATTATTAGTCCAGCCGTGACGGACGAAAATTACTTGAAAATTGTTTATTTTATTTATTAAGTTGTCATTCTTCCTTCTTGTCTTCATTTCAGATCCGCTGTATCCCTTTTTCTTAGTCGAATATGGCCACTATTATTTAATATATTGCGGGCTAATGGGTTTGGTTGAACTTCAAGCTTTTTTAAATATTTTTCTGCATTTTCTTGGCTCTCAGTTTTTATCAAAGGCAGTTTAAGGTCACATTCGAATTTTTTATATACCAGGGGGTAATTGTGATAATTTGTAGCAATTTGTTTTGGCGTCTTTGAATTCTGTCTACATTTGAAGCTGAGGCTGTTCCCCATAGCTGTACTCCAACACCATATAGATTTTATTATTGAGCTATAAAGTAAGAGTTTGCAATCTAAACTAATCTTAGAGTTTCTTTAATTGATTTTAATTTTATTTGAGTGAATTCTGCATTGATATAAGATATCCATGTAAGGTGCTGTATAATGAGGTATTTAACATCGGATTGTTGTGTTATTGCTGGATTATTGATATAAATAGGAGAGCATGTGTGTGTATTTCTGCTCATTAACTTTTACCCTCCTTTGGTTTAACCAGTTTTCTATTTCAGATATATGATTTTGTAGGTAGCGAGATGCTTCTTGAGGGTTTTTATGAGTCCTTAGAATAGCAGTATCATCAGCAAATGTAGATGTGTATATCATGTCTAAGAAGGGTCCCAGGATACTTCCTTGAGATACTCCTGCTTCAATAGGTTGTGCGGAACTTAATTGGTTAGCGCATTTGATCATCAAGCATGGGTTGGTATTTGTCGCCCGGGTTCGATTCCCAGCCGCTGCCACTCAAACAACATCAGTTTCTGATAATTATTAGTTTTCTTTCTATCCAGCATAACTATCACAGCGCCCTTCTTCGGTGGTATAGCATTTAAAAACGCCACCGAAGTAAAATATTTAAATAAAGGATATAAAATCAAGCTTTCAAAATAATGCACCTACTCACCACCAGAGGCGCTGCAATGCTGCACTAAAACAAACATAATGCACAATTGCAGAGTTGTGATATAAAGCTTTCTTCTACTTTCTACTTTCACCACCTTTACATCTTCAATCTATTCTCTTTCCAAAGAAAGTAACGCAATTATATATAGGCACATTAATTGCCTGAGTGTTAGTTACTTCTCTGAAAAAAATGTTCAACCAGTTTACGGCTAAATTTAGTTTAATTTCAACTTGTATATTAGATTATATGTATTTTGAATTAAAATCACAAATGATTTTAATTACCAGAAAGAGCATCCTAAAAACTGTAAGGTGAGCACTCACTTTCTCAATCAACTGTATGTATGTTTGTATGTACATATGTATATACAAAATTGAAATTGAAATTTTTCGTACAAAATTTATCTTAATCACTTTATAAAAAGTCTATTTATTATTTTATGGCTTAAGTAATTTAGATTAACTGCATGTGGCCAAGGTAATCTTAAGAAGTTAGTGCGTAGTTAAAGTATGTATAACGAAATTTATAATCTATATTCAAAGTTTTCCCAAAAATGTGAGCGTTGGCAGAGAATTTGCCAAAATAACCAAAAAGTTTAGCACATAATTGTTTGGACAGGACACATTCCGATAACTATTATATTATCACTTGTGAATCATCGATTAACAAGCAATTAATTTGCCACAATGAACCTGTTTTCTCAGTGTAGAATTTTATTTCAACAGGGATATAAGATTTTTGAACTAAGTCCCAATTTATATGAAGCAATTCTTTAAGCTAAGCTGATTACCTTTTAGACATCGTGTTACACACTTGATTGTACTAGCAATTCGTGTTACTCTCTTATTCGTATTACATGTGTGTGAACATCGAAGAAATTTCAAGAAAGACAAAGAACAATGAAATTTTTACCAATCATTCTTTGATTCACCAAAATTTTTGGTATTGCAAATGGGCAAAATCAGTCCAGTAGGATCTAAGTTGCAGTTTAAAGTTTCAGACTAACTCGATATTTTTCAGATATTTTTGCTGTTTTCTTCAAATTTTACACACTTCCTTTATATTATACAAGAACAAGTCCTGTTGAAAATGGTAACAATCGGTCCAACATTTTTCATAGTCTCCATACAAGTGTCTTCCCGGAATATGACTTTATGGTGCATACATGTCTATAGAAAGGCCGTATCCATACAAAATTCTGCAATAATAAGTTTCATGCAAAGTGAAATCTCAAAACGATATTTTGTTCGCAACGGTCCATATTTTGATCGTAGCCCCATACAAAGACCACTTCCAAAATTCACTTAAATGCACATAAATCTTTTGTAAAAATGACTATCAAGTTTAAATTCGACAAGCAAACTCAAAATATACATTCAAATCGTCGTACCAAATTTCATGATGATCGGTCCATATTTTTACCGCTGTCCCCAGTTCCAAAAATCACTTAAATGGACATAATCAAGTTTTAATTTATTTGATATTGATATTTTCATTAAAAATTTTTGAGAAATAAAGACGATCATAGACTTTTATCCTTTTGGCTCTATTGCCTCTATTTACGGAGACAAAGGGACTTTTATATTTTCATTAAAAATGAAGAGATATTGGGAAATCAAAGTGAACACAGATTTTTGTTTTATTGGCTCTAAATCAACTTTTATATTGTCATAAAAAATTTAGAAATTTGCAGAAATAAACGTGAAATTTAACACAAACAGTCCATATATATATAAAAATCGTACATCTCAATATGATGATGATCGGTCCATATTTGACTGTAGCCCTCATATAAATCCGGAAATCACTTAAATGCGCATCAATCTCTTATAAATCTCCATAATAGGTGATTTGATGGTGGGTATATACGATTCGGCACAGGCGAATATAAGCTCTTAATTGTTACAATAAAAATGGCTTCATGTAAATTGGGACTATCTTCAACTAGCAGTTTTATTATTAGCTCTGGAGATCAAGAGCCAGACTTTAAATATTTTTGCAGCTAAAATTACAAAAATGCACACTGTGGTAATCGTTAAAATCCCGGATTATTATGATAAAATGAAACGAAATTTGTTACTACTAAGAAGTTATTGCTGCTTTATATCTTAACATGGCAATAACCATTTTCCTAAATCATCTTCATTTAACATTTATTCTCGATTACTCCCGGTCATAAACACATGCTGGCTTAAATGTATGAAAAACGACTACAAAAGCAAACAAATATGTTGATGTCATTAATCAGTGTTAATAAATTTTTTCCCAACACCAAACCACACAACTTTCAACTCTCCTTTTCGTTAAAGTAAAATTTATATGGGGTGTCCTTTTACAAAGAAAAAGAAAAATGAAATAAATTTTATTATTTAATTTAGAAACAGCTCTACACCACCAGCACAAAGCCGTCAACCTCAAGGAAATGAATGGCAAGTAAAATAAAGTAACATATACATACTTAATGGTAAATGAACCTTAACTTTTCAAGTTGTTTTGCACTACAGCGAAACATAAAGAGATGAGGACAATGAAGAAGACGACAGAGAAATGGGAAAAAGCAGAGCGTTAGATTAGTAGGAAATCACTATGGAATAGAAAATGGAAACAACATAACACTCCTCAGGGTATTTAGAGCAGAAACAAAAACAACCACAACAACAATAAGAAATAGCAGCTAGTAGAAAGTAAAGTAGAAGTTGTACGAGTACAAATAGGTTCGGTTTGGTTTTCCAAATGTGGTTTATGAAAACAATCTTTAAGATTGTTTACCACTGGTATATAAATATGGTGCTATTACAATATGGTATATGTACATACATACATACATACTTACATAGCTACTAAATATAAATGTATCTTTGTATAAATAAATTCAAACCCGCATAAAATGCAATTTTCTATGAAAAAAAAATATAAATAAATAAAAATAAAAACACCAACTGAAAACAGTAAAGTGTTTGTTGATGAAAAACACACGGTGGTGCTTTCCTCCAACTAATTCGTAAGAGCAAGAGTGTTGAGTTTGAAATGTTTTGTACAACAAATAAACTACTTTGTTTAAGTACATGACGTATTTCCTACTTTTATATGTACATATGTATGTAGATATATTTTTTCTAAGTACCATCAGGTTCTAAATGAATAAAACAGAAAAAAAAACAAAAAAAAAAAAAATACAAAGTACTTGATCTGGTTGTTTGGTGGTACCCATATGTTTGTTAAAGTATGACCACTTAAATATTTAAGCACCTCAGTAGTGTCAAACAACAATGAATGTTTGCATTACTTGTTGTTTTTCAACATGTTTCGTATTTCTTCTATTTCATTTCTCTATACAACCAACTTGAAAAGTTCATTGTAAAAGTATAATTCATATGAAAAAAAAACTTATTTCGTCTAGATATTACTAATAAGATAATTATAGTTGGTCAAGAACGACACTAGAGTGACCTAAACATGTCTGTCTGCCTTTAAGTGCAACTTGGTTTAATTTTTTAAGTACATTTCAGGCTGAAACTTATGTACAAAAAAATTTGGTTACAATCTTTTAATGTACAAGTGGCCATTCAACTGACAGCTTTAGTTTAAGAAAATTTGTATTTCATTGAAAATCTCTTTAAACATTTAAAATCTTCATGATAACTCCACTTATCAACAGATAACATAACGATGATTTAACTTTTCTGCGGAAAACTTGACATTTATTTAATTTTACTTAAATAAAACTTAACGATGACTTCGTTTCTCTATAAAAATTTAATGAAGACTTGATTTTTTAATAGAAAACTAAACGATGAAACGTTAACTTTGCTTTAGAGACAACATTAACTTATATTAATTAATTAACTTATATTCTAAAGAAAAGTTATCGCTATATTTACTTTTCTATAGAAAAGTTATTGCTAACTTTACCTTTCTATAGAAAAGTTATCGCTATTTAAACTTCTCTATAGAAAAGTTATCGCTAACTTTACTTTACTCATTTACCAGATAAGGAGTTCCATCTCAGACAAGTTTCTATAGAAAAGTAAAGTTAGCAATAACTTTTCTATAGAAACTTGTTTGTTATCGCTAACTTTACTTTTCTATAGAAACTTATCTGAGGTTGATCTCTTCAAATGAGACATGAATTAGACATTACAATTATTTTGTATAGGCACCACCAAAAAATTGGGGGTATATTACGATTACGTTTGTCATGCCGTTTGTAACACATCGAAGTACTGGTCGTAGAGCTAAAAAGTTTATATATTCTGGGTCCTTGCAACATTTTAAGACCATCTAACCATGTCTGTCCGTCTGTTCAAGCCACGATAGAGCTTCGAAAAAAGACATACATAGAACAATGAACTTTTTACCAAACATTCTTTGACCCACCGTAATGTTTGCAAAAAGGCAAATTCGGTCCGTTAGGATCCGAGTGATAGATTAAAGTTTCAGATTACCTCGATATTTTTTAGATACATATATATTTTTGCTGTTTTCGTCAAATATAATGCAGTTAATATCATGAAATTTTGTACACTTTATTTATATGATAGAAGGACAAGTCCTGTTGAAAATGGTAGGAATCGGTGCACGATATTTCATAGCCCTCACGAAAATATTTTCCCGGAATATGGCTGTATGGTACATAAATATTTATAGAACAGCCGTATCCATACAAAATTCTTTAATAATAAGTTTCATTGAAAGTGAAATTTTAAAACGATATTTTGTTTTGCAACGGTCCATATTTTGACCGTAGCCCCATAGAAAGACCTTTTCCGAAAATTACTTAAATGAGCATAAATCTTTTATAAAAATTAAGTTTAAATTCAACAATAATAATCCAAAGGCAGATTTAAATCGTCGTACCAAATTCCTGATGATCGGTCCATATTTTGACCGTAGCCCCATAGAAAGACCTCTTCTGAAAATTACTTAAATGAGCATAAATCTTTTATAAAAATTAAGTTTAAATTCAACAATAATAATCCAAAGGCAGATTTAAATCGTCGTACCAAATTCCTGATGATCGGTCCATATTTGACCGTAGCCCCCCCTATAAAGTCCACTTCCGAAAATCTCTTAAATGGTCATAAATTTCTTAAAAAACAATAGCAAGTTTAAATTTAACAAAAATAAGCCAAAGGCACATTTAAATCGTCGTACCAAATTTCATGATGATGGGTCCATATTTGATCGTAGGATCCATATAAAGTCCACTTCGGGAAATCACTTAAATGCGCATAAATCTCATATAAGCATCAGCAGCAACTATAAATTCGACACAAATAGGCCATATATATATATATATTCACACCCAATTTAATGACGGTCGGTCGGTCCATATTTGACCCTAGTCCTTATATAAAGTTCAATTTGAAAAATCACTTAAATGCGCATAAATGTCTTATAAAATTACTGTCAAGTTGAAATAATGCAAATAGACGTCTAAATCGGCACACCAAATTTCATGATTATCGGTTCATATTTGACCGATTTGACCAGAAGTCAACTTCTGGAAATCACTTAAATGTGCACAAATCTCTTATAAAAATCATTATTATGTTAAAATTCAACACAAATTATTGGCATATAAATAATAATCGTCGTACAGAATTTCATGATGATTGGCCCGTAACAGGTCATAGTTCCCTTATGAGTACTACACTCGAAAACTCATTAAACTACATAAATATCCATATCGCACCGCAATTTTTCACAGATCAGTTATAAGTATAAGTAAAAATTATACTATTGACTTTTGTAAAAGTTGGTCCATAATTGGCAGAGTATACAGAGGTGACAATTTTGACGTTTCAAAAATCCAAATTCAGTTTTCCTAGGGCTTTTTCGTACTTAAAGTAAATCGTTTTATGTTACACACTGCAAAAATATAAACAAAGTGTAAATTATTAATTATAACTGGAGTATGCATAAAATTCTTATAAATATCGTTATTGGGATGAAATTCTACTAAAATAAACCTAAAATAAATAGAAATTACGGTGCAATATTTTATGAAGTTCGCCCCCCCCCCCCCCATAAGAGGTGATTCGGTGGTGAAGAGTAGGCACGGCCGTAATATACTTTTACTTGGTGTTTAGTTGATAAACACATGTGTGACAATCAGTTTTTAAAACATTTTTTCAGTTCAATAACCAAATTCTTAATTACACATTTTCCACTTTTGACACTAAATTTTTATATTATTTATGAGCAATTAAGATGCTTTTGTAATCTGCAGCAATCTTAAGTAATTCAGTTTCAGTTTTAAATTAAAATTTATATGCAAACAAAATGTATTTAATAATACAAGTATTAAGCAAAAAATTAAAAAATAAAATTTAACAAACAAAAAAAAAAACACACACACACACACAATTTAATGTGCTTAAACATTTTTTATTCATATTTTTTTAATTTATTTAAATCTTAATGACCCTTGGCAGTGTTATTTTTTATTTTTATTTTCATTTTGTTTTTCATTCAACAATTTTTGTTTTTGGTTTGTTTGTGGAGCGTGCGTGTGTTTGTAAAGATTTTAAAGGTTGTTGAGCATTTTAGCCGGCACAGTGGACCACTGATTGTCTGGCAAGAGCTGCTATAAGTTTGTGTGTTTTTTTGTGTGATCTAATGAATATTTTAATTAAAATGTGGAAGTATAATACAATGTAATATTTTTTTATAAATCAGCATTTTGCTATTGTTGTTTTTTTGTATTAGTTAAGATTATAATCATAATGCCTTCTTGCACTGTCCGTCTTTCAGCCCGACTGTCTTCATTCTTCAGCGTTTAAGTCTATTAAACCCACATTAAATTTATTCAAAAGAAATTATTTATTCATATAATACTCTGATGCCTTGCTGCTGCTTTAAATTTTTTTATTTATTTGTTTTTTTTTTTAATCTTACTTTCTTGTTATAATTTGATATAAATACAACAAAAAAAACGAAATATTAATGAAGGAAATTAAAAAGTTTTTATTTTATGTTTTGTGCGTAACACTTAAAATTTTTCACAGTATGAGTTTTTTTTTTCTTTTGGATTTTTATTTTTGTGTTATGGATTTTTATCTTCTTAAATTTAATTTATGTTCGAAATTCTACAAAAGTTATTAATAAATTTTTTTATGTTTATTTTTTTATAATTTAAGTAAATGATTTATTTGATGAGTGCAGCACTGCTGATGATGAGTGTGATTATAATGAAGGTTATTAGAAATAAGACAAACAGAAGAAAAAAAAATTTTAAAATTCTTTCTTGAATATTTAAAAAGACACTCTAGAGAATTGCCATGGCTACACAAAATATCTAAAAAGAATTGTTTTAGAATCATGTATTTTTAAAACATCATTAATTTCGAGAAAATATTAGTGTGTTCTAAACGGTTTCACTATTTCGCTAGCATTATTCAATAAATATTTTCCTAGAAAAGTTATCGCTTTAGTTTGCTTTTCTATAGAAAAGTTAACACTAACTTTATATTTCTATAGAAATATAAACGCTTACTTTACTTTTCGATAGAAAAGTTAACACTAAATATACTTTTCTATAAAAAAGTTATCGCTAACTTTACTTTTATATGGAAATGTTATCGCTAATTTTACTCTTCTATACAAATATAAACGCCAACTTTACTTTTCTATAGTAAAGTTAACACTAACTATACTTTTCTATAGAAAAGTTAACACTAACTTTACTTTTCTATAAAAAAGTTGTCGCTAACTTTACTTTTATATGGAAATACTATCGCTAACTTTACTGTTCTATAGAAATATTATCGCTAACTTTACTTTTCTATAGAAATATTATCGCTAATTTTACTCTTCTATAGAAATATAAACGCTAACTTAACTTTTCTTTAGAAAAGTTAACACTAACTTTACTTTTCTATAGAAAAGTTAACACTAACTTTGCTTTTCTATAAGAAAGTTGTCGCTAACTTTACTTTTATACGGAAATATTATCGCTAACTTTACTTCTCTATAGAAATATTTTCGCTAACTTTACTCGTCTATAGAAATATAAACGCTAACTTTACTTTTCTATAGAAAAGTTAACACTAGCTAAAACTTTTATTTAGAAAAGTTAACACTTACTTTACTTTTCTATAAGAGTTATCGCTAACTTTACTTTTCTTTAGAAAAGTTAACACTATCTAAAACTTTTCTTTAGAAAAGTTAACACTTACTTTACTTTTCTATAAGAGTTATCGCTAACTTTACTTTTATATGGAAATATTATCGCTAACTTTACTTCTCTATAGAAATATTTTCGCTAACTTTACTCGTCTATAGAAATATAAACGCTAACTTTACTTTTCTTTAGAAAAGTTAACACTATCTAAAACTTTTCTTTAGAAAAGTTAACACTTACTTTACTTTTCTATAAGAGTTATCGCTAACTTTACTTTTATATGGAAATATTATCGCTAACTTTACTTCTCTATAGAAATATTATCGCTAACTTTACTCGTCTATAGAAATATAAACGCTAACTTTACTTTTCTATAGAAAAGTTAACACTAGCTATATTTTTCTTTAGAAAAGTTAACACTAACTTTACTTTTCTATAAAAAAGTTGTCGCTAACTTTACTTTTATATGGAAATATTATCGCTAACTTTACTTTTCTATAGAAATATTATCGCTAATTTTACTCTTCTATAGAAATATAAACGCTAACTTTACTTTTCTTTAGAAAAGTTAACACTAACTTTACTTTTCTATAAAAAAGTTATCGCTAACATTACTTTTATATGGAAATATTATCGCTAACTTTACTTTTCTATAGAAATATTATCGCTAATTTTACTCTTCTATAGAAATATAAACGCTAACTTTACTTTTCTTTAGAAAAGTTAACACTAACTTTACTTTTCTATAAAAAAGTTATCGCTAACTTTACTTTTCTATAGAAAAGTTAACACTATCTTTACTATAGCAAAGTTATCGCAAAGTTTTCTTTTTTCCAATATTGAAAATTGTAAGCTGTTTATAAATAAATACCATTTAAATATATTTTTTTAAAACAAAATAATTTCATTTTTCACACACAGACTGTAATAAAAATTCAATTTAAACTCTTTGGGGCTATAAAACGTCCATTAGAATTTCTAAATAATAAAAAGAAATATTTAAAAATTCTACGTATCCGTTGATCATAAACATTAAAAGTTTATTAAAAATGTCATCAATATTTTTTTTATTGCCGCGAACACAGACATTTTTCAAACATTTTGTTTTTGAACAAATTTATGACAAGTAAACAAAGGAAATATTAATTATTGTGATGGCATCTATTATTTTGTTAACAAAAAAAAGCGAACAACAGAAATAAAACTTAAAAATTATGTTTGTTAGACATTATTTTATGTTATCATTTAATTTATGAAGGTTTGTTTTAAATAACAAACAAAAATGTTAACGAATGTTAATTTTAAAGGAAAATTGTTGTAGTTGGCATTATAATTAAAATACTCATATATACAATGCAATAGATTAGACATCGAAGGTGATCTTTTTTAAAGAGTATCTAAAACATGTAAGAAAGTATAGTCATAGTCGGTCAAGCACGACTATATAATACCCAACACCCAGTATAAGTATTAAAATACTTTTTCAGAATTATTATCTATTATGGGTCATCCAAAAATTAAGTGGCATGACTTCTCTGCATACAAATAAAATTTGTGTTAAATTGTATCTCGATAAAAACACTTTTAAAAGAGGTATACATGTTAAAATGATTTTCGAAGAAGGTATTATATGGAAGTTTTGACTAATTATGAACCGACTGCTATAAAAATAGGTGTCATGATTTCTGTATATATGAAACTTGTTTGTGTTGAATTTTATGTGCACACCAAAATGTTTAGGAGATTTATGATCGTTTAAGTGCTTTTCGGGAATGGGGCCTTCTATGGGACCTAACATAAAATTATGCACCGATCTGCACAAAATTTGTAGATGTGATTGGGCTTTGTATACAACTTATTTGAGGAGAAATATGTTTGGGCACGTGCATAAATCAAACATGTATGAAGGACATTTGTATGGAGGCTAGGTAAAATAATGGACCGATTTCAATCTCAATAAAAAAATATCATCTACCAGATTTTTTCAAAATAACTTTAAAACTGCGAACTTTACTTTGCGCACAAGCTTAACATGAACAGCCAGCCAGACATACTGCCGTAAGGATACTTTAAGGTGGGTGTTGGACCAATATTTATGGGCGTAACAAACATCAGCACAAATCCAATATAGCCTCCCCACTATCGTTCTGCAGGCTATAAAAATATTACGGATTTAAAAAGTCAACAGTTCAAAAGTATGCAACTTATAAAAGAGTTATCTTTCTTCAAATTCCATATATTTGTTTTTTTTTTGGACCCCTTTACTAATTATCCTTGCTCAACAGCCTTGACAGAGTTTTTAAATGTGCAACAACTTAAAATCAATCAATATCATTTATGTAACCTTCACCACAGCCCTCGCTTTTAAATATAAATGCTAGTAGGTAGATTATGTTTGTTAAACAATATTTTATTGTTAAATTTAAAGTGTGATATTTCTGTTGTTTTCCCACTGCTTATTGCTAATTTTGCCTTTGTGTCTGTAATGTTCTGCGAACGTTTTAATTTACAACGTATTACGTATTTGCACATTTTTCTATTATTTAGTTCGGTCATGGCTATTTTTGGACCTCTGTGGCACTTAAATTCTTGTTAATATAACTGAATGTACAAAATACAAAATTACACTCATAATAGAAATTCGACGTACACAAAACTTTTTAATATTGAAATATAAATAATAAATATGGTTACGAAATTTAATTTCAATTTAACGGCTGGTATCAACATACAGCATCTTTATCAACATGTTTAACACATGGTGCATTAAGCTATGTATAGTGGGTCGTTACGTTGTCCAGAAAATCTCTAATAACTGTGTGAACTTAAAATTTTTGTCTTCCAACGTTGTAAGAAAAAGCATTTTCAGTACATTGCAAGATAAAAATATTGTCAGACATCTAACAATCGTGTAAACACAAATTTTTGTAATTGTCATTGTCATCATAAGACAAATGTCAAACACTTTGCATTGTCATATGTGCAAAGTTTATGCATCTGCCAATGGCAACATTGTCATTCTAAATGCAACTCTGTATATACATAAATAAACAAACAAGTGTGCAATAATAACATTTTAGAAAAACAATTTCGCTTGACAGATAAATTCATTGTGTGACAATTGTGTGTCAATGAAATTGTTAGTTTTCTTACAGTCCTCTGAACAGACAATTTATCTTTTGCTAAAAATTTTTCAATGTCAGTACATTACTAGATCTGACGATGTTGTAATATCTGACGACCGTCTATACATAGCTTTAGTAGAATTTTCTATTTACAAACATTGTTGATTACATGCCGTTATTAACGCTCAGTATGGCAACATTAAGTTTTAACGGCCATAGAAATGAACTTGCGATCTCTAGATTCTCTAGATGCCTCCAGAAATTACTAGAACATGGCGCTGTTGTATAAATAGAACAAACAGAACCACTCAAAGTTAAGTTTATTGACAGTCATCATTGAGTGAATGTCAAGGCATTCTCAAACTGTAATTTAAGCGTGTATTGAAGTAAACTGTAAAAGAGTATTAAAAAAAGAGTATTGTACATTTGAATACATAAAGAATCGTTATATTTTCTTTAAAGTTGGCGCTTTAAGTTGGCAATTGAATGGAATCCGGAAATAAATCACAGTTTTTAAAAATACCTAATCTTTAATATTTAAACGTAAAAAGAAATAAAAAAATCACACTGTTTATAGGACTAGTATATGCTTATTCTGTATTTCTATTCAGTCTTAGTGCAAACTTTATTATTATTTATAGTGTATATGTATGTAGTTGTATTAACATCAATTTCGGAAGTGTATCTTATATGGGGGATATAGTCAAATATAGACCGATATTCTCAAAATCCAGCACTTTGATTTTGGCATGTATGTAAATGATCCGTGTAAAATTTTGAATCGGTACCATTATTTATAAAAGATTTGTGAGTATTAAAGTGATTTTCGGAAAAGGGCTTTATATGAGGGAAACGGTCAAATATGGACCGAAATTCACAAAATTCTGCCGAATGATTTTTGTGTATATGTAAATGATCTATACAAAGTTTTGAGTCAGTACCGATATTTATATGATACATATAAAAATAAATGGCTTTTTCGGATGTAGTCCTTATATGAGTGTTATGACCAATTATGGGCCAACCACCATAAAACTTAGAACAACATTTTATTTGCCTATAAGGATTATTTGTGTCAAATTTTAACCTTTTAAAATTTTTTAAACCAGTTTTTACGCATTTAAGTAAATTTTTAAAGTGGACTTTTAATGGGGTCTATGATCAATTATTAACCGAACAAAAAAAATTTCGTTTTGCGATTTCTTTTTGCATGAAACTTATTCCTGCTGAATTTTGTATTGATATTCTAATTTTATAGGCATTTATGTATAATCGAGCGATATTTCGGGAAGATTTTTGTATGGGGGCTATGAGAAATCATGGACCTATTCTTACCATTTTCCTCACACTTTCTTCTTATATCATAAAAATAACGTGTACAAAAGCAATATCTGCAATATATTTAAAAAAATTGTAAGAAAAAATTTTTAAAAATATCAATTTTTTATGGAGGTTGTTGGTTACATTTTGATCCATAACTCCTGTTCTACTATACCGTTTTTGCTGATTTTCAATATGAAACTGCTTAGGAGAACTATAAGCGTTTTTTTGTAAACTTTGTTGATTTCGGTTGTGTTCTTTGGACGTGAGAGTGTTTTACAGAGACAGACAGACAGACGGACATGGCTCAATCGACTTAGATTTTCTTAAGGACCAATAATATAAATACTTTGTTGGGTCTCATATGAGTATTTCTCTGTTATATACGGAATGACCGAACTGAAAAAAAAATTCCTGTTGAATTTTGTATTGATATTTCAATTTTATAGGTATTTATGTATAATTGAGCGATATTTCGGGAAGATTTTTATATGAGGGCTATGAGAAATCATGGACCTATTCTTACTATTTTCCTCACACTTTCTTCTTTTATCATTAAAACAACAAAATTTCATGGGAAGATCTGCAATATATTTAAAAAAATTGTAAGAAAAATGTTTAAAAATATCAATTTTTTATTGAGTTTGTTTTACATTTTGATCCGTAACTCTGATTTTACTGAACCGATTTTGCTGATTTTCAATACCAAAGTTAACTACAAAATAAGAAATATTTTTGGGGAAATTTCGTTTAGGTAAGTTGTGTAGTTTGGAAGTGAGAGTATTTTACACAGATGGACGGACATGGCTCAATCGACTTAGAATTTCATAAGGATCAAGAAAATATACTTTGTTGGGTCTCAGATGAATATTAACAAAGTTTTGCACGGAAAGATAAACGTAATATACCCTCATTCACCACTGGAGGGTATAAAAGCGCAACAATATGAGGAATAAATAAGTTACAACTGAGCAGTAGCCATTCACAAGTTCTAACGGTTTAAGATCGATCAGAGAAGCAGTGGTCTGCGGCTATTTTTCTCATCACTAATGTTTATGTCTATATATTAGTTAATACACATAGATAGTCTTTATTTATACTCGTATGTTTTAGAGTATTTTTCAGTGTTGTCTAATGTATGTATAACTTATACATACAAAGAGTGTTGTACTAATTAGATTGGTTTAGGTTTTTTTCATTTTTTTTTAACAGAGGAAGTGAACATATTAACAAGTATGTTCTTTACATTGTTATTAAGAATATTGTTGGTGTTACTAGCTGGTACCACTAAATAGCCATAATTAAAATTCATTGTTGCTTGTTACGAATACACAACATACATCACATCATATTTAAAATGTTATTAGTTGCAATACAAAGGCTTTTCGTTTTTAAGCTTGTTTTTTTTTAAACAATTTTTTTAAGCTTAAAAACATGTTAGACCGTAATGTACTACATACAAGTGATTATATTAACAGCACTTACGTACTTTATGCAGTAAAATATACAGGCATACATTAAGACATCTGAATACCCTCCTTTTAAACCTACATATTTTGAATTTGCTATTTCTATGCTGGTCTAATGACCCACCATAAGAAACATTGTATGAGTCCTACATGTAGCTTTTCAAGTTTTTTTAATGACATACGAGGTCTGATCGAAAAATTCCAATTCCAATTTTTTCAAAAAGTATTTATTTATTCATCAATAACTATCTTGTCCCCTTCAAAGTAATCCCCCTCAGCTATAATACACTTATGCCAGCGTTTTTTTTCCAATCCTTGCAACACTTCTGAAACGTGCTTTTTGGTATCACCAACAGCTCCTGTTTCGATTTTTCTTTTATCTCCTCAATTGTAGCAAAGCGCTTTCCTTTTATCGATGTCTCCTGTTTCGATTTTTCTTTTATCTCCTCAATCGTAGCAAAACGCTTTCCTTTCATCGGTGTCTTCAGTTTTGGGAAGAGAAAAAAGTCAGGGGGGGGCCAAGTCCGGTGAAAACGGTCGTTAAGGCATGGCCAAAAACTCACTCCCAAGCATCGATGTGTGAGCTGCAGCGTTATCATGGTGCAAAATACATGATTGATTTTTCCACAATTCTGTGCGTTTCTGACGAATTGCTTCGTGCAAACGGCGCATAGCCATTGCAGTCGAAGAAAACAGTGAGAAAAACCTTCACATTTGACCAAACTTGACGTACTTTTTTTGGTCTTGACTCTTCTGGATGTTTTCATTGGGATGATTGGGATTTGGTTTCAATGTCATAGCCATACACCCATTATTCGTGACCAAAACACGACTAACCTTTTTATCTGTCAAAAACAAACTGACAATCCAAAATGGCTGATATTACCAACATATATAACAGACATGCGTACCAACATAACAGAAAAAAATGCGAAAATCGAACAAACGTAACTCATGAAATTTGAAAATAACGGTTATTTTTCTGATCAGACCTCGTACTTATATTTATAGAAATAAAAACTTTGGCTGGGGATAATATATAGTATAATTTATTGCTGTTATTTTGCCAAAAAGTTATAAATGATTTTTCTACAAAAATTTTAAGTTATCGGTGACTTTTTTTGGAAAAATAAAGTTATCTATAACTTTTCTATATAAAAGTAAAGTTAGCGTTAACTTTTTTATAAGACAGTAAAGCTATCGGTAACTTTTCTGTAAGAAAGTAAAGCTATATTTAACTCTTCTATGCGAAAGTTAGCGATAACTTTTCTATAAAAAATTAAAGTTATCGATAACTTTTAAAATTAACTTTTAAAGTTAGCGATAACTTTTTTTATGAAAACATAAAGTTAGTTTTGACTTAGCTATAGAAAAGTAAAGTTAGAGTTGATTTTTCTATAGAAAAGTCAAGTTTGCGATAACTTACTTATAAAAAATTAGAGTCATCGATAACTTTTCTATAGAAAAGTCAAATTAGCTTTAAATTTTACATGGAAAAGTAAATTTAGCGTTAAATTTGCTATAGAAAAGTAAAGTTAGGGTTAACTTTTCTTAAGAATGAGTTGATAGGGAAATGCTCTAAATTCAATATCTTATATAGATTTCAGGCTACATAACTATTTGTATAATATTCTCCTAAAAATTATAGAATCAAGTAGATCAAAAGATCAATGGACTGGTCAAACATCTGATGATAGGTGCAGTCTGTTACATATGTGATCGGCAATTTTATACTTCATTTACAAATAATTCAGCAGATAAATCATATGCCTACCACTTATTTCTAGACATCTTGAAATTTTTAAAAAATTCCATTGATGATATCAATAATTATTTATTTTTTTTTGTATTCAACTGTTATATTACCTTTATTGAAAACACTCAAATTATTTCCCATATAAATGACCTAAGACACTCGGGAACATAGATTGCGAGCAGGTGTTTTGTCATAAAAACATTAAGATTAGAAATCTAATGAAATGGCTGAAACAAAAAATATCATATTAAGACCTGTTCGATTACAAAAAAAAAATCAATATAAATAAAATTTAATATAAAACTTTCAAGTGGTCATGTCGAAATGACTTTTAAATAAAAAACTTGTATTTATCAACTACTTGAATGATTAACAATCACATCAATGGGGTGCTGATGAGATAAACAAATTTAATGAATTTTTATTTCCCAAATCTAAATATATAAATAAATATAGTATGAGTACAAGAATAAATAATAAAAGTAACAAAGTACTTAAGATAGAAAAACGTAAAATAAAATTTACGCGCTTACTAATCAGCCACACAAAACTGAACAAAAATACACTTAAAAAAAAGAATCAATCGGCCAATCAATCAAAAAAGAAAAAATACCACTTCACATGCAAGTATGTACGATGAATGTTCATTAAATCACAAAAAAAAAGATACACACAGATAATTTTCAATTTATTAAGTTCATTTTTGTTGTTGTTAATTTTTACGTTAAATTAATAAACAACAAGTAAGAAAGTATAGTCGGCCAAGCCCGACCATATTATACCCTACACCCAGTATACATGTAACTAATACAATTTTTAGAAATGGGAGATATTACCCATTCCGGAGAGGGTCTTGTCTTATATGAGAGTTTTTACTAATCGTGGACCGACCATTATAAAATTAGGTGTCATCATTTCTGTATATATGAAACTTATTTGTGTTGAATTTTATTTGGATACCAACATTTTTAAGAAATTGATGGTCGTTAAAGTGATTTTCGGAAGTAGGCCTTATATGGGAACTACGACTAATTATGGACCGATCATAATAAAATTGTATAAAATATATTCATGTTCAATATTATTTGGATACCAACATTTTTGAGAGAGCTATGATCTTTAAAGTGATTTTCGAAAGTGGGAGCTACGAGTAATTATGGATCGATCTTGGCAAAATTTCTAGATGCAATTTAGCTTCATTTGTGGAGAAATTTGTTTGCATATTTGCATAATTCAAAGATTTATGACCTGTAAACCCCAATTTCGGGAGGACATTTGTATGGGGGCCAGGTGAAATAATCCGTCCTTGGACCTAAGATATATCACGTACCAAATTTTATTGCAATATAAAATAAAACTTTTGTTTAACAATAAAAACAAAATAATAATTTGCACTTCAAGAAATTGCAGGCCTCTTCAAAAACACCATACCCTTAAACCCTCCGTATGAACCATGGCTGAATTTCGTATGAACCATCAACCAGACGACGTCTTTATCAACAAACCAAAGCAAACAACACCATCGCTAATCAATGTCATAAATAATACAATTTATAAATAAAATAAAATATTAAAAAAACACATTCATACACTCACACAAAAAAGAAAATAAACAAAAAAAAAAAAACTAATAACACTTGACCACTTATCAAATTAATACAAAACGACGTCTGGCTATAAAAATTTTAAAATAACAACAAACACACTCAGCCACACTGGGTTGGAGGGTATAAAAATAAATATATACTATCCGTCTGTCAGCCAGTCAGTCAGTCGTTTATTCCACTTGAGGTAGGAAAATACAATATTATTTCGCTTTATGTTGCCCCATTTCAAAACAAAAACCCAGCAGGAAATTAAAATTTTCAATTTCGTTCTCATATTTCATACAAACATACATACATATGTTCCTTGTTTAATTTGATGATACATTTATAGAACTTCTAAAGCAACATTTATATTCTTGCAGTTAAATATTTAAAAAAAACAGTTGCAAGTTACGTGAGCTTCCAACAGCCACCTAATCTGTCGGAATCAGCTTTATTTTATATTTTTACTAAAGCTTTGATCACATTAAATCTGATCGACTTATTTTTAACAAAAAAGCTTTTGCATTTTTTGGAACCAAAACATGACAACCATTTATTCATATATAAGAAAAGCAAACAGAAGAAACCAAAATAATGTCCACTTATAAAAATCACTAATTTTTATCGCATTAATTGTTCGATCCTCCTGCGCTGTCCTGTTTAAAGCACATGTCTATGATATCCATATATCAACAATTATAGGTGAAAAATTTATTTTTAATATCTCTTTATAGCGTGATCCATTCACTATTTAATAACTGGACTCCAACAATTTACTTAGCGACCGGCAGTATGACTTTGGAAAATAGTGTCGTTCTATTCACCGTTTAGGTTTGGTAAAGTGCTGGCTTCAGATATTTCCAAGGCGTTCGACAGCCATTGGAATGCTACTCTTTTATCGAAACTTATTGCTTTTGATATCGGTGATAACTCTTGATTTATATCGAGCTTTCTCAAGAAATCGCATTATATGAGTTGTTATAGATGGGATCCCATCAGGCGTGTCAAGGTTGTATCAGAGTTAATGCAAGGCTCTTTTTTATTTCGTACTTTATTTCTTATTTTTATACCCTATACCACCATAGTGTTTGAATTATGCAAGAACCAAACAACTGTCATCACAAATGAGTGGCAAATGAATCCAAATCACATATACAAATTTTGTGCAGATCGGTCCATAATTACTCGTAGCTCCCATTTAAGTAAGTTCCACTTCCGAAAATCACTTCAATCACAAAATCACTCAAAAATGTTGGTATCCAAATAATATTTAACACAAATATATCTCATATGTATACAAACATTAAGGTACAATTTTATTGTGATCGGTTCATAATTAGTCGTAGCTCCCATATAAGGCCCACTTCCGAAAATCACTTTAAAGAGCATAACTCTCTCAAAAATATTGCTATCCAAAAAATATCGAACGGAAATATATTTCATATATATACAAGCAATACGGTACAATTTTATTATGATCGGTTCATAATTAGTCGTAGCTCCCATAAATGGCCCACTTCCGAAAATCACTTTAACGATCATAAATTTCTTAAGAATGTTGGTAATCAAATAAAATTCGACACAAATAATATACAGAAATGATGACACCTAATTTTATAATGGTCGGTCCGTAATTAGTCGAAACTCCCATATAAGACCCTCCCCGTAATTCACTTTAACTTCCATAAATCTTTTAAAAGTATTTATATCGAGATAAAGTTTAACACATATAATATTTATATTCACAGAAATCATGACACTTTCGAGCACACCAACCATCCACATAACTCTTGTAAATAATGCTATTGAGATGGATTTCAACCAAATCACATTAGTGGATATTGGATTTAAAAGCTACAAGTCCATAAATGGTCCACTTCTATTATGTCACCCATTAATCTCTTATAAATAATGTTATTGAGACCAAAAACAGCCGCACCCTATACCTATCTTACCATTTTTTATACTCTGTTTTATACTGTGTTTGTTAGATTACACTCAAGATTATTATGCATATCAGACAAACTCTGTAAATTATATTAAGAATCGGTAATTACATCAATTATAATGGTCAAAATTAGATACAATTTCAAAACATTTAAAAATAAATTATGTTGTGCGTGACTAATAGAATTTACACTAAGACTGAATAAAAAACACGGAATAAGGATATTCTAGTCCTATAACCAGTGCAGTTTTTATATTTGTTATTACGTGTAGGTAGAGGGTCTTAAAGAATCGGCACAGTCGAATATTGCACTCTAACATGTTTTTTATTGTTTCTCTCAGGTACTTATGTATTTCTTTTTTCCACAAAATAACCATAAAATTAATTTTAATATGTATTAAAATTTATTTAAATTAAAAACATTAAACATTAAATAAAATTTTAAATTCTTATTATTATAATAAACATTTTTGCTGCATAGATAAAAAAGCGAGTTATATACCTACATACATACTAAATTTTGAGTCTGATTGTAAATACATATGTACATTGTACATATGTACCTACGAGTGTTTTGATATACATACAACATATTATCTTTATTAAATCTATTTTATTAAGAACGTTTAAATACGCTTTAAGGTCACTGAAGTCTTAATTGTGGAACTTTTGACACATTTTACTGATATGTTATAGATATAATGAGCTTTTAAGAATAGCTTAGCTGTTAACTAAATAATAACTTTGACACATTTTCTCATTACGTCACTAAATAAACAATAACATGTCTTCTCTAACAGAATTCTTAAGCTGGAGGTTTACACCAAGCGTCTAAGCGTTTCATGCGTTCTAAGCAACTGTCAAAAAAGTAGAATCAATGTAGTTGTATGAGTTAAGTTGCACACTCAAAAGCGTAGGACGCGCTGACGCTTGAAACGCGAAAAGTTCGTTTACTTTCTACTTTTGAACGCGGTGCACGCGTCACAGCTGACTTTAGCTGGAGGTCCACACCAAGCGTCTACCCATTTCACGCGTTTTAAGCAACTGTCGAAAAAGAAGAATCAATGTAGTTGTATAAGTTAAGTTGCACACTCAAAAGCGTAGGACGCGCTGACGCTTGAAACGCGAAAAGTTCGTTTACTTTCTACTTTTGAACGCGGTGCACGCGTCACAGCTGACTTTGACAAATGCAAAGCAAATTTATTTTAAAGATGATGTCACCAGAAAAAATGACAATTAAAATAACATTTTTTATATGAGCTTGACAAACAAACCGAGAAAAAACTTCATATAAAAAAAAGTCAGCTGGGCACACGGCATCACCTCCAAAAGTACATACATTTAAAAAGAAAAAATATTGACGCGAAAAATCTTCGTATGTAACTTGAAATGCCTGACGCTTAAAATGTTTAGAAAGCTTAAAACGCGTTGACGCCAAAACGCGAGTTGTGGACTTCCAGCTTTACTCACTAAACAGTGCCACAAGAAAACTACCTAACCAGTTTTCATACGAAAATCACAACAACAAATTGCACCCATAAACAGTGCACACAAACACGCATACATACTAAATATTACGAAAAATAAACGGAGCATTAAAAACACAAAAACAACTACATAACATTATGAGAATTGTCTTGGTTACATTTTCCCCACTCTCCCACACACAAAAACAAAACAGTGTTAACTCGTGAGTAACTTTTTTTATTATCACTGAATCTCTTTAGTTTGTCATCCTTTAATATTCAGTGTAGATTAACCATAAAGTAGTGCAGGTTTATTTAAATAATTTTAATATTAATAATTTAACAAATTCATTAAAAATTGTGTTAAATTAAAGAAAAAGTAACCGGCTTTACGGGTGTTATAAACTAAAAGTAAAAATCTAGTTTTTAATAAAGTTTTTATCGATGCAAATATAGTTGGCATTAAAAGTTAAAGCAAAAGTTGTGTTGCATTTGTTTGTGGCAATTTACATAAGTTTTTGTTGTTTTTAGTAAACGGCATAAATGTGATTTAAAGCAAAGTGAAAAAAGAGTTCCCATATTTTAAAATATAAAGAAATAGATGGGCAAGTTAAATTTTAAGTTGTTTAAATAGCAGAAATAAGAAAAGTTCTGATAAAAGTGTGTAAAAAGTAGTGAAATTTTAAAATATCCTTAGAAATTGTATATTTTATAAAGAAATATGAAAAATACATAATAATATGGTAATGTCAAAATTATATTTATGCTTAATTGACAATAACAACAACAATGTCTTCAAGAAAAGTTCAAAAAACAGTAAACACTTTGAACGGCAATGTAAGTATTAAAAAAAAAATAATTTTAAACAACCCAACAAACATTTTGCACAGTTATTATGTATGTATTAGTTAAAATGTTAATATAATTACTCCTTATTAATTATAAAAGGGGTTGCAACAAGAACTTTGATTTCTACCGGGGGCATATTGTATTACATTAATGTTTTGAGATTTTATTTGTTGATATAGGTATCAGTAGTAGAAGCTTTGACAATTTTTACTGTAAATTCAATTTTAGCTGGAAAATTCATTATGACAATGATGGATTTGTAGAAGCTACGGACAACAAAATCGTCCTTTTGAGACCGCTATTAGAAATTGCCGTAATTAGACTTCTGAAAATCCAGAAGCAATTGTTGAAAAGCCTTTGCAAGCTTAAAGTGTTACTTTGTAGAGCGCTAAGTGATCTGAAGGCGTGATTGCGCCATTTTTTTTGCAAACATTTTTTCAAAATTCATTACGTGATTAACGAAATAGAAGCCCCATTTTTTTAAATGTGATTGAAAATGTTGAAAAAATAATCGTCATACAGATGATGTGATCGTGATGGACAACTGTCTGTTATAATTTTTATTTTATAATTGTTAAACCTTATTCTTTGCAATACCATAATCATTTCATATAAATTCATTGTGAAAAATAAAATTTTCGTTGAAAATTTTTAGGCAACTACTTACAACGAACCCTTACAAATAGTGAGTTAAATAACTTATTACTACATCCGCTTCTAAATAGAGATTTTAAGATGTGTTTTCCTTTAATTTTCTAATGGCCGAATTCACAGTCTTTAGTTAGCTAATGACAAAGGTTTAACTAAAGATTATTTATTCGCAATGCTTAGTTTGCCATAAGAATAACAAGTAATAATAGTTAGTTAGTATTAGTATTAGTATTTTAGTTTACCAATGGTTAACTAATGACTGAGAATTCGGCCATAAGAGATCAAACCAAATATTTTAAATTAATTTGAATTAACTGAAATATATTTAATTATAAATTTTATTATGAACTAATTCTAAATTTCATGACATAAACTAGACATAAAGTAGTAATTGACAGTTAAATTGTTTAGTAATTGAAAGTTAATACCAAGTTTTTGTTGGTTATCTTAACATATGTACATATTTCCTACTGGGTCTATTAGTATTAAATATGAGTGTTTATAAATTATTTTCAATTAATAAACACACACGTTTGTGGTGTACTTAACAATTCATTTGTGGCAATTGCCTCCAAATGACCGATATGATATGAGTAACTAAATAATCTTAAGTAGTTCTGTTTTTTTTTACAGCTAGCGTATTATTTATAAATAATTCTTGTTGGTTTTAATTTATTTTTGAAGTTTCCAGTTGTTATTTCATTGGTATATTTAATGATTTCAGGTTATCGATAGTGGTTGTTTGCTATTTTAAAACTTTTTTATTTATTTTATGACTGACGTAGAAAAATATGTTGTTGATTAAATATAGAGTCGTGTCAACTCAAGTCGAGTCAAAAAGGTAATCAGTCTTTATGAGTAATTAAGATACTTGGACTTTTGTTTTTATTTTACAGTTTATAATTCATTCGTTATGATAACAAAATTATTCGTATCGTTAGCATTTAATTTGAAATGCTGTTTTTTTTTTCTTTCTTGCTTACGAGCTGTGAACCTTGTCTTAGTTTAGTATTTGTTTTCTTTTTTATTGTTTTTATTAGATTATTGGTTAGAAAATATAAACAAACTAACTAAACAAACAACGCAAATAACATTTAAGCTGGTTGCTGATATAATAAAAATATTAGTACGATTACTCGTTTATAGACTACTTGAGATAACCCTCAAGTGTATGTAGTTTATAAGTAGTAATAAATAGTAGCTGTAGCACTAAATATTTAATTCATTTGAAATGTTTATTTCATTATTATTGTATATTTTTTGTTGTAACAAAAGTTGCCAAATCACACTTAGTACTTACGTGATGTTACTAATGGGCGAATTCTCGGTCATTAGTTAACCATTGGTAAACTAAAATACTAACTATTGTTTAACTATTACTTGTTATTCTTATGGCAAACTAATGGCCAGTTTTTAACTTAAAAATTAAAGTGTGTTTAAACTTAAGTTCTGTTTAAATACAAAATTCATTTTTACAGATCATATTTAAATAGAACTTAAATCACTGACTACGTCCATTTAAATACAATTTAAATACAACTTAAGTTTTTCATACTACCATATGATTTTGACAGTTCTGCAAGTTGTGAAAATTGCGCATTGAATTTTTTTTTTATTCCCCCTATTGTGAATAAAAATTCCACATGAAATTTGTTCCCTTTTCACATTTTTTCCTATTAAAATTCAATGTTAAAAAAATTTCATGTGGAATTTTTATTCACGATAGGGGTGAATATTTGATAAAAATATTTAATAAACTTGCCGCGAATAAAAACATTGTGCTTATTATTATCAATATAAACTAAAACAATGAATTTAGATGAAGAGGACATGAATGATGCAGCTTTTGTCCATTTAGATTACAACAATTTGTAAACTAAATATGAAGTCAGCTGTTAAATGAAAAAGTTGTTTATACTTTTATCATAATTAAATATCAAACTTAATTTTAGACTGAAAAAATGAAACCGTATTTAATTACAACTTAAGTTTAAGTAAAAATTAACTAATTTCGTATTTAAATATGAAGTTAAAAACTGGCCATAAGCATTGCGGAAAAAAGCCTTTGTCATTAGCTAACTGAAGACTGTGAATTCGGCCATAAGTAGCACAAAACTGTGCCCGTGACTATGCGAGTATGCTTATATTTATAATTAACTGATCATTCATTCAGAGGAAATGATGACGATCGCTATCTTATGTTAAACTGTTTGAGTTAGAAATTGTAAAATCATTTGAATTATCACTAAATTGCGTAAATTTAATTGTATATTTAAGGCGATTACTAACAGCAGACTGATCCCTAGGTCATCATTAATACGTTCAATGCCACAGACATTGATGCGCTATAATTAAATTATTTTCAATTTCAATATTTCCTACAAATACTGTAAATTAGAATTATTAATCAACTGATTTGTTGTATACAGATTTAACTTAGTATCAATTTAAATATAAACTATATATAAATGTATTAATCAGCTAAAGAAAATTTGTAATTAGTTGGGGTTATTTTTATAAGTCTATTTTTTTTAAGCTAAAGTTCACAATTGCTTAGTCAACAAAATCAGAAGTATTAGTTATCAAATTTCTAAAAGGGGAATAACAAATCTAAACTAAAGTTCACAACTGATTTGTCAACAAAATCAAAAGTATTAGTTATCAAATTTCCAAAAGGGGAACAACAAATCTGTTTTGCTGTAATTTTTTATATAATGACAATTACTTTATACATTATAATAATTTTAAACAATAAATCGAAATGACATCAACTTGTTACGTCAATAATTAACAAAAATAATTAAATAAATGAATTGTGTAATAAACGTGCTATGTTTTTTATATCGTCTAAAAAGTGCCTCAAAGTTTTCGAGTTATAAGCATAAGTTTATGATTAGTCTCTATCTTAATCGTATACGAGTATGTACTTGAGTAGAACTAATATATCAATTTATATCTTAAATTCATTTTTAATTTATACAAAGTATTAGCCATTGACCATTGCTTTTTTTCGGGCAACAAATAGATTTCGCTTCAAAAGAACTGCTCACCTTTTGAGACCGTAAACGAATTAAGCCAATTTAGGATAACCTGTTCTAAAGTCAAGTGTATCCCAGAGATATAGTTCCGCATCGATCGAAATAAAGGCTTGTGAGACAAAACTTTCTGACCACTTCCTTCTAAATAGTTTATAACAGGTATTGCAAAATATATTGATGGAATGTTGCGCTTTCAAGACTGGCTGCACATGCTGGTCCTTTATCGACCTATGCTCCCTTCAAAGGAATCAATTGCATTCGGTACAGATCTGATGATTTGGCCAAATGTCAGCAGCTCATAATAGATAGGGCGCTTTTGGTCCCTGGTGAAGGTGGTGAAGCTATTTGGCTTCACATACAATTTTTTAATCTTCAGGTAAGCAGGTATCGAATTTCGTACATGCGAAACGATCTTTGAAGGTTTATCGGCTTCAATTCATATGATACCAAACTTCCCTCTTTCTAAATGAAATCTGTTGCTGGCAAAGGTTTTGTGATAGGTGCTCGATTAGCATCCATTGATTTTGCAAGCTCTTGTCAGGTCTTCAAAATTTTTTGGCTGGTCTAAGCGTTCTTTGTCTTCCGTGTTAAAATGACCACTTCTAAACTTCACACACCATCTCTCGCACGTTGAAATCTATGCAACACTTTTACTATCAGCTTCGGTAAGCAATCGGTGTCTTCAGAGCTACATCTTTTCGAATTAAAGCGTCCGTATATGACGCTTTGTTGGCAAAACTTCGACATTTTGGAAGCAAAAAAAATTTTTCTCACAAATTATTTTAGTTCGAAATGATCATGGTGTAACTATACAAGGTGAGTGCAGTACCACAGCTGGCTGACTTTGTACACAATTTACTTATGTCAAAAGTAATACTTTTTCAAGTCTTTTTGACAGTATGTAGTACATTATTTTACACAAACAAAATGCCTGTTGTTTCTGTTTTGTGTTGTATTTGTTGTCGATTTGCACTTACCTTGTATAGTTGCACCATGATCACTATATAGACTTTTGTGCAGTACAAGTAATTTGAAAGTGTTATTTATTTCATTTAGTTTCAAATGTGACTTATGTCACAATTTAAAAATAAACGGCTTGTTTGTAATACCAAACAAAAGAGTTTCTTTTAAATCATTTGTTTGCATCAACGCTAATTGACATAACAATTAAGGGATTATCGGTTACACTCATAGAATGCGGAAATCTAAATCGTTCAAAGAGCATACAAAACTAAAGTCAAACTACTTTAAAAAATATATGTATGTCTTTATCTCGAAAGTGAAATAGAGTCGAAGAGTTTTTGTTAACGGAATGAATGTGAATGATGAAAACGACTTCAATTTTCTGTATCAACAGGCGGCTGCAAGGTTGTGTATGGGATAATTGAATAGTTCTTGTAAATGGGAAATCATTTGTTGGTTAATATTACTCCCAAATTCTGTTAAATTTTTCTTATTTATCAAATAACTAACTACATTATTTAACTACTATAGTAAATCGTAAATCATTTAGGGGGTCTTTGGATGGTATTATGACACCCCTTATTTTCATTCTGTATTAAGGCTATGAATGGGATTTTTTTTAATGAATAAATGAATGTAATTGTTTCATGTCTCATGAGCTAGTTCCACGTTTAAAAATATTTCCTTACAATGAATTGAAAACGATTTTGAAAAATTTAAATGCGAGTTATTTTGTACATCTTCGCTTCACCTTCACATTTTTTAACCTAGATATAATTTATATTTAAGGCATCAGTTTTTTCCTTGAGTGTAAATATAATTTCTGCTTTATTTATCATTCAGAATGCGGTTGATCGTTTATTAAAAAAAATTTTTCCACTTCTACATATTTCTGCTCTATTGTCATTCATATTTTTGTTCTTGTTGTTGCTGTTATTTATTTAATTAATTATAAATTCATTTGTAAAAACAGACAAACCAACCAACCAACAATACATTGCCACAGCCGCACACGAAAAAAAAGAATTCTTTCGAAATACGAGTTTTTGTAGTAAATAAATGAATAAATACATAATAATATTTAGTAGTACGACAACAAGTATTATTTATTAAAGTGAGTTGTTTTGTTTAATTAATGACTTGTCATGCAAATATTGTTCTATGAATCATCTAAAATACATGTGACTAAAAACTAGATAGATGGGGATTAGAACAATATACATAATTATGAACGAACGACCGGGCCGGGCCGGACCAAACCAAAACTAGAACCAGAATCTGTTCATACCAAAAACAAGTAATATTTAATTGTTGGATGGTTGTAGTATAAATGATTTTATTGTTTTTGTTGTTGTGTACGAGTACAATGTTTTTTCTCACGTTAATTTTTATTTAAATATTTATAATCATTTAAAGCTTAAAATGGGGAAAAAATAAACAAAACGCCAGTGAGAAAATTATTGTATGTGTAATAGTGGTCGAATGTTAAATACCCTTGACCTACTTTGTCTGAGGTGGGCTAACTAATTTGTTTGCTGTATAAGTGTTGGTAAACTGTTTGCAATAAAAGTAGTTATACATGAATAATGATTTTTTTTTTAATTGAATCTTCAGCTAAATATGTACATTAGTTTTTTTATTCTGAACGCTGAAAAATGCTTGAACTAGTAAATCCTTCTTCATTGTGTCATATGTTCATCAAGTATTATTAATAGATAATAGAAAGATTATACCCTATAGGTATGGTCACAGTTGGCAAATATTTGCCGAAAAAGACGTATCTACCGAATAAAATATATTTGAACTCGTTCATTTATTAAAAAAAATCTTCGTTTATTTAGGGCAAGACACAATAAATATTTACTGCCGTATTCATAAAAAATAAAGTAGGTTTGAAATGTGTTTTTAGACAAAAGTTTCATACAAAGTTATCTTAAAGTACATTTGAAGTCTACTTTAATTTTTTCTGAAAAAGACTGTTAAACAACCTCAAACAAATTTGTTTGTAAAAAAAGTAGTTACACTTTTTTGAGTAAATATTTGCCAAGTGTGACCGTACCTTAAGTATTATTTTAAGTATTAATGTTGAAAGGGGATTTCGGTGTCCTGATGTCTAGATTACAAAGAAATCCACTAGTTAGATTTTAAGTTATTGTATTTTCTTAAAGACCTTTTAATGTTTCTGCAATAACTGGATATTCCTTGCTATAATATTATCACTTATATTATTTTGAATATTAACCAGGAAATCCTCCAACACAATATTAATTGACTCCCTGTTTAAAGGGATTTCGGTTTATCAAGTATTATTAACTGGGAAATCCTCCACTTTCTAAGGAACTTATAAACTTAACCGGAAATTCTTAGCTGTGACGTTATCACTTACGACATTGTCACTCAAGATGGACATCCAGTTTTCATATGAATCATGGTGCATAACATTAATCTATCGTATAGTGTTGTAGTTTGCAGGTCTGCTGTGATGAGAAGAACATATTTAAGAATATCGCATATCTGATAAAAATGCTCAAGTAACTTTTTCCGTTATATTTGGCAGTGATTGACGGCAATGTAATTAGCATTTAGACTGTGCTTTGGTTGACAATGATACCGTTTGTTTGGTGAGGATAATGCCTCCCTTGCATTCATGAATATACGACTATTATAGCATTTTGGCGAAGATCTGCTGCTTAAGAGTACATTTGGTAATATATATGTTGTTCTGAGCTTAATAGTATTTTCTATCAAGCTATCTCTTCATACACAAAAGAGTACGATCACTGCAGACATACTAACAAGAAATATGGCCTAGTAGTTCAAATCCCGAGTACTTTTGGTTTCCAGAGCAGGGGTATTAGCTAACGGAGAGGTTCCTTAAATTTTAAAGAATATAAATTGAATCTAGATGAAAGTTTTAGCATAAGAATTGCTTTAAGAATTAAGCGTAATGTTGTTTTAAAGATAAGTGCTAGATAGCTGCTAGCAATTAAGTGATACTATTATACTGTCCTCTTATTATATGCAATCTATTTGCCAAATAGTTCAATATTTCTTAAATCAATTAGACCAAGAAAATTAACTTCTAAAAAGCACTAGAGGCAGCAAACTTAGCAACTGTTTTAAAAGAATTTCTGGTCTTTAACATTTCCAACTAAAAACTGGCTAAGCAAATATTTTTCTTCAGGATTATGTGAAGTTAAGAGACTTTGTCAATAAGCAAACTACGATTGAATACAAGGAATCCAACATTATATGTATAATTTTGCAAAGAGTTAACAAGAATTGTACCTTTTCAATTTACCACCTGAAGCGTAGTTGCGGTCAATATTTGAATAAAATTATCTTTAAAAAGTAAATGTCAGATATTGTGCTTTAGGGTCATAGTAAATATTCCGCCATCCAACTATATTATAGGTATATTTATTTAAATCACCTTTTATATATTTAGCAGTTTTGGGTGACTGTCCTGGTAATTTTACCAATCATTTATAGTCACTACTAAGGTTGCTAAAATATATATGTAACTAGTTGTTTAAATATATACATACATGTCCTAGATGGAAGTCCTAGATTAGAAACACTATTCTTTGAATCACAATCGACATTTAATGCACTTCCAAAGTGCAGAAGAAACACATTATATACATTACTAGATTAGTCACTAGAGTGACAATTGACCTTTATAATACTGTTTACATTATAAATAACTGATACTTGTATTTATAATATATATATTGGCTACAGCTAAGTAGAAATCAGTGAACAATTACGGTCCAAAGGGGATTCTTGTTTGGGTGTCTTCCAAGATATTTGGTAGGACTAGCTGAGTGACATCGTGAACATATAAGAAATATATGTATGTACCTGAATGTCATTACAATTGACTCTAAATACAAGGTGGCGCAAAAGTAAACTTCCAATGAGGCGATCTTGCTGGCCAGTGCAAATCGCCAAAACGGGAGATTAGGCGCCCGGGAAATGCATCCTTGTGGCACGTGCAGTATGTGCCGTTGCACCATCCTGTTGGAACCACATGTTTTCCAATCCCAATTCATCAAGTTGCGCAAAATTTATAGCATTTTCTGATAGGAGGATTACTTTTGCGCCACCTCGTAATATATAGACTAATGTTTGAGATAATTAGATAACTTGGGTGCACTAAATTGACAACTGACTTCACACTAGATTACCGCAGATGTATAAAGTAAACAGCTTCTCTTCGTATTACGAACAGCAAATATGTTAAAATGACTACAAAAATATAAACTAGTGAAAATTACTGTTTAATTTTGGCAGAACTACGAGAGCCAACGGGTTATGCATGAATGAATGTGTATCAATAGTTAACCTATCTTCGAAAAGATACCTGATATATCATCGCAAGAAGTGTGCTTGAAATTCGATATATAATACATACATAACTACATGATCAAGCAAGTATTTGCTATATAAATTATACACTGGCGATTTCAATACTCTGCCTCACCATTACATTCTAATTCTAATGAGTTACTTTGTTTACAAAAAACTGATCAAATTTCATCATTGTGAGGAATTAACTACGTATTTCATATAATTAAAAAAAAAAACAAACATGCTGCTTACTATGTAAATTTTTATTGAACTTTGTTGTCCCCATCACTATCTACTCGTATCTCATTATCACTTACACACGACAACGGCGATACAATTGAACTTTTTGAACTGCTTGTTTTACATTTCGTTCTAAATGATTTTTCTTGTTTAAGTATGTATGCATATATGTATGTATTTATGTTTCTTTTAACTTGTTCTTATCAAATTTCATTTGTTGTAAAGTTAACATGTTCTAACAATCAGTTGGTCTGTCTGGCAGGCTATCTGACTATGGGTACGGCTGAGTGCTTGAAAAACACTAATGTGAATTGCGACATTTTTCTGTATTTCTCACACTTTACTTTTACTAGTTCTTCTTGTATATATTAAACATTTGGTGCTAAGGCAGCAAGAGCCTCTTTAGCTCAGTGGCAGAGCACTGGTCTTGTAAACCAGGGGTCGTGAGTTCAATCCTCACAGGAGGCAACTTAAAATTTATTTTGGAAATTTTTATTTTTAATTGAATTTAATTAATAAGAAGTTAATTGGCATACCGCTTGAAAGAAATTCTTGCTTATTACTCTTACTTAGTGATTGGTTGAAAACTATATAAAGTTTAAAATCAAGTTTGAAGAAGTTTAAGAGAATTATAAATTCTTCACTATAATCAAAACTTTAAAACTTTTAAACAAATTTTTAAATAATCCCATTGTCCCATTATATAGAAACTATATGGAGTATTTAAATATTTCTAAATTATAAAGAATTTGCATTACACTCATAACCATTGCTCGTAATGTACTGAAACGATGTCTCATATTTATTTTAATTAAAAAAAAAACTGAATTTATTTATTTTTCTTTATTTTCTTAAAGTAAATAAAATATTTTAAACATTAGTTGCTTGTATTTAATGTTCCCTCTCAAGTTGTCAACACAATTCAACAGCAGTAGAAACGGTAACAGCATGACACCCCACAGACAATCAGCCAACTAGCCAGAAACAACAACGATAATTTGAGGAAGAAAAGTAGAAATTTTTTGACAACAACTGCAATGACAATAAAAATTCTAATTCAGAACGGAAGCGTCTCTAACAAAATTTATAAAGTAAAACAAGACAGAAAAAAATGTATATAAATGCCGCACCATGGTAAATATTTGTACAAAGACTAGTGGTTGGTTAAAAACGGCTGCCAGACACTCTACTTTACAAAAATTTATAGCAAGTTATTTTTTTTACAACAGGAAGGTGATTTTTGCTGCAAAACTTTTTTGGTTAAACTAATTTTATTAATTTGTGGAAGTATATTTCAATAGCTTAGAAAAATATCTGAAAAGAAGCTGATCAGAAAAGAAATACAAAGTAGGGTAGGAAAAAGGGAAGGAAAGGACAGGGAAATGATAAACAAAGATGCAAAACAAACAAAGAAGGACAAGGAAAGAGAAGAAAAGATGAAGGAAAACGATATAAAGACGCAAGGTAAGATTATGAAAGACATGGAAAGATATAGAAAGGTCAAGAAAGACGAGCAAAATATAATAAGGAAAGATATATAAATACCTAAGAAAGTCAAACAATAAGACGATGGAAGGACATGGAAAGAAAGATGAGAAAGAAGAATTATAAAGACAATGCAAGTTAAGGGAAATCATGAAAATAAAAGGAATGGCAAAGAATAACTACGAAAGCCAATGGATGAAAAAGAATATATGTAATTAAATATAAGGAAAGATAATGAATGGAGAGGAAAGACAAGTAGTAATATGAAATTACATGTAAAGACAAGGGAAACAAAAAAGGACAAATAAGATCAAGGAAAGAAAACTAAATATTAGGAAGATACGAAAAGACAATGAAAGATAAGGAATAATATCGAAAGACAGGGCAATACAGGTATGGACAAGGAAAGGCGAGAAGCAAAACAAGGTAATATATTGAAATGTAACGGACACTAAAAGAGAAAAGGCAAGGAGAGGTTTGCAAGTAAATGAAACTTTGCACACTTTTCACCATATATGATAAACAAAGACAAGGAAAGGCAATGACATTCAAGGTATAGATATACATACATATACATAGACAAACAAACTTATGAAACTCAAAAATTATGATGGCTCTATACATATATAGTTCCATCTAACAAATTCTATGACAAACTAAACACAGTTCATTAAACACTCGTTCATAAATTTTAATAAATTTTCATACAAAATATGTGCTGTCAAGCTTACGCCCGTTTAAGTATTAGCGCAGAACGATGTCCGCATGCATGTTTCTATGGGAGTTTGCTTTTGAACATTTTATTTGTTTTTTTTTTTTTTTGTTATAATTTATGTACATATGTATGTATGTATGTTTGTTTTTCTCCTTTTTTTTACAAATATTTGAGTCAAACAAACAAATATTTTATCTGCAAAAACAACACGAACACACTAAAAAGCTGCTCCAAAAAATATTCCAAGCAAAATATGTGTGATGGCGGGGTTATAAAAATGTATGTAACCAAAATATCGTAAAACTCTACCCCCGAAAAAAAAGTTCTGTAGAAATATTTTAATATTGCAACGACGTTATGATTTGTGGCAATTTTAGATTCTTTTTGTTTAGTTTGTTTTTTATATGTTTCTGCCTGAAATGCTGAGGAAATGAGACACAGTATCGCCCACTCGCCAATAAAAACATCAGCTAAGCAGAAAAAACTGAAAGTAAAATCCTCCAAAAACACAATTTATAAGTCTTTGCAATAAAACTTTATGAGATAAAGATAATCTGTATTTTATTTATTTTACAGTGTGTGAAATTTTGTTATTTTTATGCCCACCACAAAAAAGATGGTAGTATATTAAGTTTGTTAATTCGTTTGTAACACATCGAAATAATGGTCGTAGAACCAAAAAAGTATAAATATTATGGGTCCTTAGAAGATTCTAAGACAATCCAGGCATGTCCATACGTTAGTCCGTCTGTTAATGGCACGATAGAGCTTCGAAAAAAGACTTAGAATAATGATATTTTTACCGAGCATTCCTTGTTTCACCGTATGATTCGAGTTATAGACGAAAGTTTCAGACAACCTCGCTATTTATCAGATATTTTTTATTTTTATATTATTCAAATATAATGAGGATAATATGATGAAATTTTTCACACTTTATTTTTTGTATAAAAGGACAAGAAGGCTTGTTGAAAATCGTAAAAATTGGTCCACCATTTCTCATAGCCCAAATACAAATGTCTTCCCGGAATATGGCTTTGTGATACATAAATATCTATAGAAAAGCCGTATCCATACAAAATTCAGCAACAATAAATTTCATGTGAATATATGGCTACCATATAAAGTCCAGTTATGAATACCACTTAAATGCGCAAAAATCTATTATAAACATGACTATCAAGTTGAAATTCAATTAAAAGAATCCAAATATGTATGTAAATCATCGTACCGAATTTAAAGATGATCCGTTCATATTTGACCATAACACCCATATAAGGTCCACTTCTGAAAATAACTTTAAAGTTGTTATATCTCTCATTAACATCACTATTAAGTTCAAATTCGACAGTAATAATCGAAATATGTATGTTACTTTCGTAACGACTTTTCGGATGATCGGTTCATATTTGACCGCATAAAGTCTGCTATCAAAAATAACTTAAGAGCTCATAAATCTCTTAACATTACTATCAAGTTGAAATTCGACACTTGCATCTAAATTTGTATGTAAATAATCCTACCCAATTTGATAGTAGTCGGCCAGTAATTCGTCATAGCTCCGATATGGACATCACTTTCGAAAAACACATTAACCTACTTTAATAACGAACTTTATGGTGATTGGTCTTATATTGGTCATACCTCCCATATAGAGATTCGGCACTGCCGAATATAAACTCTTACTTGTAATAGCCTACACCACCATAGTGGGTAGGGTATATTGGATTTGTGCTGATGTTTGTAACGTCCATTAATATTGGCCCAACACCTTAAAGTATAGTGATCAACTCAGAATCACTATCTGAGTCGATTTAACGATGTCCGTCCGTCTGGCTGTCCATGTAAAGCTTGTGCGCAGAGTACAGGTTGCAATTTGAAAGATATTTCAATAAAATTTTGTACTTGATATTTTTTCGGCACAGGGACTGATGGGATTGAAACTGGTGGAAATCGGTTCATTATTTCACCTGGCCCCCATACAAATGCCCTTCCGAAATAGGAGTTTAACGATCATAAATGCTTGAATTATGAAAGTATCCAAACAAATTTCTCCACAAATGAGTAATAAATTCAAGCTTAATCACATCTACAAATTTTGTGAAGATCAGTTCATAATTAGTTGTAGCTTCCATATAAGGCCCACTTCCGAAATCACTTTAAAGAGTAAAACTCTTTTAAAAATGTTGTTATCCAAATAATATTAAACACAAATATGTTTCGTGCATATATATATGTATATAATATGGTAGAGTTTTATGATGATCGGCCCAAAATTAATCGTAGCTCCCATAGAAGGCCCACTTCCGAAAATCACTTTAACAAAAATAAGTTGCATATGTACATAAATAATGACACCTAATTTTATGACGGTCGGTCCATAATTAGTCAAAACTTCCATATAAAACCCTCTTCGTAGTTCACTTTAACCTCCATAAATCTTTTAAACGTATTTATATCGAGATAAAGGTTAACATACATAATATTTATATTCACGGAAGTCATGGCACTAAATTTTTGGATGATCGGTCCATAATAGGTAATATCTTCCATATAACGGCCATTTCTGAAAAACTGTTTTATTTATATACTAGGTGTAGGGTATTAGGGTATTAGGTCTTGACCAACTATACTTTGTTATTTATTAGATTTTCTATTGCAGCCAGCAATCATGTGGGTTAAACACGAGTATCTTTCATAAATAAATTATTATATGGGTTTTAAGTAAAATCATTTGTAATCAAGCTAAACGACTGTCACCCTAGTTGTCCTGCCTCATATGATTTCATTATTTAAAATTTATTTTAATTGTTCCATGAAAAAATTTTTTTAAATCATACTTATAAATGCAAAAACGTTGCTAATATTTTATCATCATTAAACATTTTAGCTACATTTCCTTTTCCTATGTGTCCTTAGCGACACAAAATACACTCGTTAGTTGGTACACTTGTAACGTTCTACAACAGAATGATTTGTGTGCTTTATCCTGAAGCAAGTAAACATTCTTTACACTTCGTTCAAATATTTTGTTTTTTTCTAACGTTACATTACAACGAAAAGTACCGTCTACAAATAGCCAAAGAGAATTTGGCAAAATAACTGAGCTCAGCAAATCTTCTTAAAAAATGTGAACTAAGGAATAAAAAAAGGAACTTAAATCTGTTGGCTTCTTATTGAGCTGCGTGATGCAACGCTATCTTTTACACGTACAATAACAAACGTTTTCGAAAATTTCGATATGAACGGATGTTAAAAAAGATAAATTAAGACAATATAAGAAAAAGAAACTGAAATATATAGGAAACTACAATACACACATATGTATGTATGTATGTATACAACTTTAAGTTTTTTTGATGTCAATGACTAAAAGCGCCCCTTGTATTTTTATCGTTATTTATATCATAAACTTGAAAAAAAATCGACTAATATGTATAGAAAAATATTGATGGCTCATGTTACATTACGAGCATTACAACAGTCATATTGGCTATTGACTGAAAGTCATTTGCAACAGTAGTTGAGTGTTTTTCATTTTCTTTTTGTTTGTGTTTGTGAAATTTAAGTCTTGTAAATAGTTGCTGAAGTAATAGAAACAACTGCACGATAAATCTTTTTAAATGTTACTTGTTTTTTTTTTTTTGGTTGAAACTCAATATTTTTGTATTATAACTTTGACCATGTAAGCAAAAGAAATCTGTATGTTTTTGTTAGCTTATTTTCATGTAAAATATTATAGTAGACTGTTTTGTCTCATTGGAAAATATATTATGGGGTCATTTCAATATATTACCATGTGTGTTGATCTTTCCTGACATAAATTCTTTAAATGATCTCCTAGAATCAATGAAGGGAAGAGCGTAGGAAAGGCAAAGGAAAGACCAGGGAAAGGGAATGAAAGGCAAAGGAAATAGTAAATAAAGGTAAAGGATAGGCAAATAAAAACCAAAGGAAATAAAAGATTAGACAAATTTAAATGCATGGAACCAAAGGAAAACTATTTTTAGGAAAACCATTTAAACGAAATGAAATTCGATGTAACGATATTCGTCCCCAATCATTATGGCTTTACAACACACTAGATGTTGCTGTGTATTTATATATAGCAGAATAAATCTGTAAGACATAATGTATTTCCAACTAATAATGAATTTATAACGGGTTCGCCATCTAACGTTTTTCTCAACTAGTGGTAACACTTAGCTCATGTCTGATTTGACAGATAATTAGTATTATCCTTCCGCTGAACGAATATAGTTGTGTATACGCTTGAACAACGCTGGGAAATATTGCGACATTACTTTGAAAATCATGGTAATGTTGCAGAATGTGTGCGAAAATTGCGTACGGATTTTGGAAGAAGAGAAGCACCGTATGTTCGTTATCTTGTGAAAAAAGTGAAAGAAAAAACAGTGCGTACACCCGAGAATATTGCTGCTGTGGCATAAAAGGTGCGTGAAGCGCCATCAACATCAATTCAACATCGTTCTCAACAATTGAACATTCGCCATACAAAGTCCAATCGGTTCAGGAGTTGAAGCCAACTGACCATCCAATGCGTTTTCGCTTCGCTTAGTGGGCCTGTGATCGACTAACAGAAGATGCCGATTTTGCCAAAAAAAAAAAAAATCATCTTTTCAGATGAAGCTCATTTTGATCTTGGCGGGTATGTAAACAAGCAAAATTGTCGCATTTGGAGCACAGAAAACCCGCACGCATACATTGAAAAGCCGATGCACCCAAAACGAGTCACTGTTTGGTACAGATTTTGGTCCACAGGCATAATTGGGCCATTTTTCTACAAAAATGAGCAAGGAGTGGCCGTTACAATCAATGGCGATCGTTATCGGGCCATGTTGAACGAATTTTTGTTCACAAACATTGAAGAGAAGGACATTGGCAACATTTGGTTTCAACAGAACGGCGCTACGTGCCACGCAGCCGAAGCTACACTCGATGTTTTGGACTATTATTTATGGGGTGCCGTCAAAGATAAGTGTTACGCCAATTGTGTAGGCTACTGCATGGCCAGCCGTGGCAGCCATTTGAATGAAATTATTTTCTATTATTAACCGGAAGGATTGTACTTTTAAATAAACAAAGAAATTTGAGAAAATATTCAGTAGTTTTTTTTATAGCATTTTCAAAAAAAAAAAGGTTATTTGGCGGACCCTTTACAAGACTTCAAAATCATTGAACTCTGAACTATTAATTAAAACAATGTTAAAATAACGTATCCTACCACAAAACTTTCAACTTACTTTCCGTACATCGCTTGGCATTTTTGTAAAGAAAATTTATTACGTTTTTGGTAAATTGCAATAAGTTTTTTGTTTCAGGTTACTTTTGCTCGTTTTGTCTTTCATGTGCAATTAGTTACGGAAAGTAAATAATTTTTCTTATTTTTGTTTCTCCTAGAGCAACTTAATTTACAGATATTTTTCACAAAATACAATCGATTGGTTTTGGCTTTATCAGTTTCGTTTACGAGATGGATAAAAGGAAAGAAACAACCAAAGAGAAAAGTAAAACTTTTTTTTTTTTTTTTTGTTAGCTGCTTGGTAAAATTTATTTCTTAAACATTTGTTAGTATCATTGTGTTTAAATTTCTTCTCTTCCTTAGATTCGTTATGCTTTTTTTTATTTTTTTTTATTTTAATTTTCATTGTCGTACACCATGGTTACTGGCTGAATTTTCACGAATAAAAAAAAAAATACAAGATAAATCGAAAAGTACTTTTTTATGTTATTTTATTTTATTTTAGTTTTTATTGTACTTTGTAGTGTGTGCAGTTTTGTAAATGGCCTCATAGTAGATACCATCCATGACTGCTTGTTATTAATTTTGATGGTATCGTTATGGTTTAAGCTGGTTTTCCTCCATTTTCTTTGTTGTAGTTGTACTTTATATTTTTTCTTTTTAATTTTCTAAATAGTATTTTAGTACGTGCTTATAATAAACTACAATGATCTTAACTATGTTATAAATGTGCCACCAGGCATGTTTTATATTTAAGATATTTTAATACTTTTAAAACTGGAAACGCCAAGCTTTGCTGAAATTGCCGGGAATAATTTTGTAGTTATTTTATTTTTTTTTTTAATATTTAAATTTAATAGACAAGCTTTTATGTTATCTGGTGAAATTGTCATAAAATATTTTTTTAAAACGTAAATTATTTATTCATAATCGGCTAAATAACACATTCAATATATGCAGGTATTTCTAAATATGTATGGGCTGTGCTCCACCTATATGTGATACACCATCTTTGCTCCATCAACAATAAATTAGTCAGTCCATTTTTGTTAACGTTGCTTGGTACTGCTCTCCTCATTGAATTTCAAATATTTGATTAAAATAAAATTATTATCTCAGATATTTTTGTATAGTTTATGGTTTTAAAGTATCTCAACTAATTTCTATACATGATATCACATAAATTAAAAACAAACGTAAAAACAATTAACTTAAGTCAAAGATATTCATACTGATTTCTCTTCAAATTTAATAGTGAGTCTTTGTTGCAACACAAACATTCGATAACAACGAAAAAAAATATAAAAAAATTAAAATAACAAAGAATTAGATAAAGTCTGTGTAGAAGAAAATGATCAGTGGAAATTCAAAATAAAACAAGTTATTTGGCTGTGCCGAATCTTAAATATCCTCCACCATAATAATGATATATTATGTATTTCCAATTCAGTTTTAGCGCAAAATTTATTACTATTCTATATATTATTTCATAGGCAAGTTTGATCACATTGTAATTTATTTCAAATGTTTTTAATTTTTATTTAATTCTAACCATTTATAATTGATGTAATTACCAACTCTTATCATTATTTACAGAGTTGGTGCATTTATCATTATTATCTTATATGTAATGTATCAATTTATAAAACTAAAACAAGTAAGAAAGTATAGTCGGTCAAGCCCGACCATATAATACCCTACACCCAGTATATGTATAAAACAGTTTTTCAGAAATGGACGTTATATGGGAGATATAACCTATTGTGGACCGATCATCCAAAAATTTCGTGTCATGATGTCTGTGAATATAAGTATTATATGTGTTAAACTTTATGTCGATATAAATACTTTCAAAAGATTTATGGAGCTTAAAGTGAATTACGGAGAGGGTCTTATATGGAATTTCGACTAATTATGGACCAGTCATAATAAAATTTGACCATATTATTTGTATACATATGAAATATATTTGCGTTAAATATTATTCGGATACCAACATTTTTGAGAGACTTATGCTCTTTAAAGTGATTTTAGGAAGTGCGTCTTATTTGGGAGTTTCGACTAATTATGGACCGATCATAATAAAATTGTACCGTATTATTTTTAGACATATGAAATATATTTTCTTTCAATATTATTTAGATATCAAAATTTTTGTGAGACTTATGCTCTTTAAAAGGATTTTCGGAGCTAAATGAGGTATATATGGGAGCTACGACTAATTATGGACCAATCATAATAAAATTAAACCATATTATTTGTATACATATAAAATATATGTGTGTTCAATATTATTTGGATACCAACATTTTTGAGAGACTTATGGTCTTTAAAGTGATTTTCGGAAATGGGCCTTATATGGGAGCTACGACTAATTATAGACCGATCTTCACGAAATTTGAAGATGTGCTTTAGCTTCATTTACTACTTATCTGCGGTAAATTCTGTTTGCATACTTGCGTAATTCAAAGATTTATGACCGGTAAACCCCAATATCGGGAGGACATTTGTATGGGGGCTAGGTGAAATAATGGACCGATTTCCACCAGTTTCAAGCCCATATATCATTGGGCCGAAAAAATATCACGTACCAAATTTTATCGCAATATCTTCAAAATTGCGACCTGTACTCTGCGCACAAGCTTTACATGGACAGTCAGCCAGCCAGGGGGACGGACGGACCGACGAACATTGTTAGATCGACTCAAAAAGTGATTATAAGCCGATTCGTATACTTTAAGGTAGGTGTTGGACCAGTATTTTTAGGCGTTACAAACATCAGCACAAATCCAATATACCCTCCCCACTACTGTGGTGTAGGGTATAAATAGGTTCAACATTTTTCCATATTCACCAGGTTATAAAAAACCGTAAGGTTATAAGATGGGGCTTATTTTAGGCGAATTTCAACTCAATAACGTTACTTACAATAATTTATAAGTGTTATAGTGGAAGTGGAATAATTATGGACTGATATCTTCAAAATCCACTATCCAGTAATGTGATTTCTATTTATTTGAGACTTACTTAGTCAGAATTTATATCTCAATTAACTATGTACTTTACAAAAGTTTAATGGTTGTTCTAATGATACTAGTAAGTTTATTTTATTTGGGAGTTAATGCAAAATATGGACTACAAAATCCAGTAGTATAATTGCCGTATGACCGATATTAGTATGATTTCGGGAATAAAATTTTGGTTTGATATCGATATCTATTAGACATTTTTTTGGGTTTACTTCTTTTTCGGAGTTGGTGCTTATATGCTTGCTATGAATAATTATAAACCGAACTTCATAATTTCGCACAGAGTGGTATATTTAAGACAGATATGAGTATTTTAGTTTTTCGGAAGTAGGCCTTATATGGAGGTTATGGTCAAATATGAACCTATATTCACAAAATGCAACACTTTGATTTTGGCATATAGGTATATATACATGATCTGTAAAAAATTTTAAATTGAGTTTCGGAAATAGACTTTGTATGAAGGCTATGGTCAAATATGGACCGAAATGAAGGAAATATTGTTTTGCGACTTAATTTTTCATATAATTTATTTTTGCTAAATTTTGTATTGATACAGGCATTTTAAAGGCACTTTTTTTTTTTAGCGTTTAGCCATATTTCGAAAATAAATTTGTATGGAGACTATGAGAAATCGTGGACCGATTCTTACTATTGTCTTTATAGTTTGTCCTATTATAATAAAAATTACTTGTTTCAAATTGCATGGCTTTATCTGCAAAATATTTCAAACAAATTAGCAAAAAATTTAATTTTTCTACTGGACCGATTTTACTGATTTTCAATATCAAACTGCTTAGGAGAATTATAAATGTTTTTTGTAAACTTTGCTGATTTTGATTACGTATTTTAGATGCCACTCTCGCATTTTACACAGTCAGACAGACTAAATGTTACTCCAGAAATGACAAACTTATATATACCTCATTCACCACTGGTGGAGGGTATAAAATTCTTACCAAATATCTAAAATTTGCCAAAAGTACAGTTCGTAAACAAAACTAAAGCTAACAAAGAAACCAATAGCTACATTTTTCTGCCTTTACTTCCTTTTGCCATATACGAATATTGTTCAATTGGCCGAAGTTAAGGATAGTTAGAGTTAGTTTTTTATTAAGTTGTACAGATTTTGTTGATACCAATCCATTAAAGTTTTTGAGTTTTTTGTAGACATTATTTTAAAAAATTTCGATCTTCAGCGATTCTTTTCCAGCGTTGCACACCAAGTTCGTATAGATGCTTCTTTGCTTAAATTTTCCATCGGGATTTTGGTTGCCCTCATCTGCTTGTTTCCTTTGGAACATATTCGAAGGATTTGTTCGCTGGATTATTGTTATCTATTCGCAAAACCATACCTAGACTCGTAATCGCTGTAATCTAATGCGTTTCACAATGTTTACATCACTTTATATTTAATACTGCACATAACTCATATGATGTCGGAGAATTTTATCTCATAAACCCGAAGAACAGCTTCATCTGTCTGTTTGTTGAGAGCGATTTCTGTTCCTTATTTGCTAATATTCCTAATTAGCCAGTAATATTCTTCACATGTATCATTTGTTTTAGTTATGGTGGTGCCGAGGTATATAAACTCTTCTACTACATGGAAGTTTCAGTTATCAACATTCACATATTGAGCCAGTCCCATGTAATCTCTGTTTGTGGAAACTATCAATTTTATCTTAACCTCATTCACTGCCGCAACCACTTTCACCGATGCAATGTTCGAACAATGACATTAATTACGTCTGCATATGCAAGCATCATATAATTTTTAGGGTGGATTATATCCAGCAGTATGTTATAAAACTCGCACGATAAACTTTTTTTTGTCTGATTCCTCATTTGGAATTAAATGGTTTTGTTGCAACTAAGACCATTTTGCATAATCGTGTCATGAACAGACATGGTTTCAAAGACTTTTGCACTAATCGGACTGTCGAAAGCAGCAAAATATCATCGCTCGATTTTTCAGGCCTAAAGCCATATTTTAGTGGCTTTAGTTAAAGCATATGATTTTGTGCCACTTTTTATTCACAGGACACAGCACGCTGATATTCCAATTAACGGACACGCGTTCGTTCAGCCATTTATTACTAAAGAGTTAATGATTGTTCCCTAATAATACATTTCCTCCAGCCTTAAATAGTTCCTTTGACAAACCATCTTCAACAGCAGCTTTGTTGTTCTTAGGTTTGGATATTACCAATATGATTCCATTATAGGCATTGTACACTCTACATTGTAGTCCATGTTTGTTTCGAAGCTATCAACGCCAGTATCATCAAATATCAACCGATTTGAAAAATTATTTTTCCATTCTACTGAGCTTATGTAAATACCTGATGTGTTTGTTACGACATTCCCATTTCCATCCCTACAGGAAGTGATACCCGAACTGAAACCTTCTGTTTGATGTTTGAACTTTTGGTAAAATATCACAACTTTATTTCTACCCATAATTATTTTGATTTCTTTTACTTATTGCGCCAAAGTAAAGTTTTTTTCGCTGTCCTTTTCCACTGATGTCTGCAATGCCGCGTAGGCTGCAGTTGTATCTGCAGTGGCATTATGGCACCTTTGGTCTTAGATACCATTGTTTTTTAGAGAATAGTGTTTGGTCGGCTTTTTTTTTCTATCACATTTTCAAAAACAAACTTTGTACCTACAATGAACAACTCAACCCAGCTGGAAATTTTATTACAAGAACTCCGCCAAGTCGGATGAAACAAAGAAATTATGATTTGTTTTAAAGTGTAGTGTAGGGTAGAAGTATAAATTAAACGAACAACACTTTTGAAAAGCTGAACCAATAGAACTGAGCCATTTCAACCAATAGTCATGGTAATGTTACAAAATAAAACAATGCAGATGGATTTTCTTTAACACAAAACTTATCTTCTAAACTATAAATTATAATAAGAAAACTATTCCTAGCTGATAACATTGTGAGATAGAGAATGAAAATTACTAAAAACAAAATTTAAATAAACTATGAAAAGTAAATTAGTTTGAAAAAGGAATATTATGTTAGAGTATGAATAAAATAAACTGAGATGTAAAAACTTAGGCACAAGTAGAGTGTTACTGCTAACAAACAAATCACAAGCTAAAATTAAAAGTAGTTTTAATTAAAAAAAAATATTATAATATTTAATTGAAAATTGTTTTTCAATTTAAAATTTAATTGATATGATTCAAAGTTTAATTAAAAATCAATTAAGACACAATTAAAAGTTTAATTAAAATTTGTCGGGCAATAATTTTCTCTGTGAATATTAGCAGGAGATGTAAAAATTGTTCCTATTTGTTTACAATCTATGAAAATGTTGTTCATAATCTATGCCCAGTTGTTCATAAAACATGCCCATAGTGCTGAACTTAAGTTATGAACAAGTGGTTATTTTTCGTGAACAATTTGTACATAAGTTGTGCCCATAGCGCATAATTTCTGCACAAAATTCTCTCCGTGTATATGATATTTGTAATGTCATTGCTTTTAAGTTTGATTGACTACATACTTCAAATGAAATAATTATATAGGGTGTGTTTGGATATACACGTGCACACCTTAAAATTCACACAAGTCACAATTATCTATAATTTTTTTTTTGAGAGTGAACCTAGTTTAATAAATTTGACTCTTTTATTAAACTACTCACAATTTGTTAAAGACAATAAACTAAATTGCTTATTTAAAAGTGACAAATATTTAATGTAAATAAAATAAAACCCCAACAAAGTTTATAAATTATTTAACCTTGTAATTAATGATACAAAACGGAAAAGCTTAAAAGTTTTATGAGTATCTATCTTAGAAAAAATCCTCCAAAACCTACATTGTCATTTTCTTTAATTACCAAAAAAAAAACAAACAGATTTTCTAAAAATATTTCACAACAAAGTATCACACCTTAAAATAATACCTAAAAACTTTAATGAGTGTTTTTTGTTTGCTTCGTATATATGTATATATGTGCGAGTATGTATGTGATTGAGGACTTTTACCTTCATTATAAGTATAGACAGACCTACCAACAATTTATTTTGTTAAGCAGTTAGGGAAATATTTCACCTGTGTGTGTGTTTTTTTTTTATGCCTAAATACTCTTTGTACTCGTCTGTTTTGTGCGATTATATGACAAGCATATTTTAAAGCCATATAAAAAACAATTAAGAAACCATGTCAAAATCATTGGAATTTTGTTGAAATAGACGGAAAAATACTACAATTTGTACATTAATACCAGCATTAAAATATACATGTTTACATTCTCTCATACAATATGCTCTTTTACTTTATTATACATTTAAAGTTTGTACACGAATTAAATGTAATACAGGAGAAGAAGGTTTATTTAAATATACCAATATGAATACATACACACAGCTTCAAAAGTGTGTAAGCACCAGTGAATTTTTGGATTTTTTTAAGATTATGAAAAGCATTATAGTTCAACTTAAATTTTTTTTTTTCATAACCGAATCTATTATTCAACCAAATATCCAACAATACGAAACTTTTAAATTTCAATCGATGGATAGATTTTAGGATTTTCATCATCTTAATAAAAATCAAATAATTTGTTGTGTTTACTCACTTTTGAGGCTCATAGTATATTAAAAATATTTCAAATTTGCGTGTTAGTCAAATAAATGGCTAGAAGTTTTATTAAAAAAAAAAAAATCTTATATAAATACGCACTATTTTGTAGTGCTGGCAAATTCTACTACTTTCCATTACTCAATAATATTCAATACTTTTCATTTGGGTACTCAATACTACTCGATACTTTTAACCGATTTTTTGAAATTGTAACGCATAGTTTTTATCTGCAAATTGAAGTAGTTTCTTTAAAAAATAAAAATAGATCTTCAACTATTATTGGTTTTGTATGTCTTTTATTATTAAATCAAAAATAAATGTAAAGCTAACTTTTAATTCAACGTTAACAACAACTTAAGAAATAATTAAAAAAAAATTTGTAGCTAGCACATTGTTGTTTTTTTAAACAGTGATGTATTTTGATGCACTATTTTACCCACTCAACTTACTTAAAAATACAACTCAGAGAGTATCGAGTAACTACTTTTGAGTAATGAGTATCCAAAGAAAAGGGCAAATACTCGATACTCGGTACCCATTACTCAATACTTTGCCAGCACTAGTATTTTGTCAAACTTTACCTTAATAATTTGTATGTGAATTTCGGCGAAGCTTGTTGATATAAGTCCTTGACCTCAAATAACCATATAACAAGGAATACAGTTGTGTTAAATCTCCGAAACGAGGGTGTATAAAATCAGGAAATTGTCTGATGCAGTAACTGAAACCACATTAATGCCATCCAATTTAGACAGAAGAAAATTTGGTATCATGATGCGATTTCCAGCATCAATAGCAACTGCACAGAAAAAACAAATCATGTTTTTTTTCAATTAAACCTTTAATTGATTTTAAAATAATTTTCAATTAAAATTTTAATTGATTCAATTACTTTTTCTGATATTTTCAATTAAATCTCACATTTTTTTTAATTGATACTATCATTTTGTTTACAGGTCCGATTTCAATTAAATTTTTAATTGATTCCACAAATATTTTAATTGAAACTCATTTTTATTTTTTTCTGTATGCTTGATCAACTTCTATTTGGAAAAATATTTGTTCAATGATGACTCTGGTTCAAAATACACAACGAAAATTAATACCACAGGGCCATTTGGAATCATATGAAATGCTCTTGGATTTGTACACATTAAGATAGTAGTAATGCACTCTCAGATAATTAAGTCGCCAATTCAACATTTGTTAAACTGATAAGAAGTATAACTAACTTTACGCATTTGAACTTGGTTTTTTATGCTTTAAAAATGCGATGTTTTTTTAGAATTTTAGTTTTTATTTTGAAACATTTTAACAATATTAGTTTGTAGCCGTGCTGTGAAAAAACTCCTGCCAAAGTCTTTCCTATCTATTCATCTCATTTATTAACATTATATTCTAAGAAAATTGAAAATATCTTCTACTAAGTTCCTGCTACGATATTTACAGTGAGCAGCACAAATGAGTAAACTGTTGTGCCTTGTGCACAAGAAAAACCAATCAAGTAAAACGAATATTATTGCAGTTGAAAAATAAAACTAATAAAGACATTTTTTAAAATTTTTTTTCATATTTAATGCTAAACTTTAGCTGCGTTATGCATAATCAAAAGTTGGTAACTGTTTATAAACTGCGGTCAACTAGCTGCTAACTAGAATATAGATTTGACTTAGCAGTTTCTTGGCAAAATGTTTATTTATAAACAATTTGCAAATGTCTGCTAACTTTTAAAAAATCAACTCTGAAAATGAATGATGCCACTACTAAAATTACTATTTTTGTTTATCCCTGAATTTGACATTTAAAGTTTTTTTCCTCCATAACAAAATAAAAATTTGCAAAGCCTTAAAAATATTTTATAGTTTAAAATGGAATAAATAATTTTCGCGCACAATTTTATTTTATTTACTTTTATTTTTTTACAAAAAATTGACACTAATCAGCTGTTTATCAAAAGATGGTTAGTATTTGGTAACACGCTAACAAGTGTTTAGCAGTTTGTTAACCGTAGTTTGTTTGCATATTATAGTTAAACTCTATGCTAACTTTATGCCAATTTTTTATTATATATAACGCTGTAGATTTGTATGTGTTTGCTTTGTTTATGACTTAAAAGAACATTACTTTGATATTAATTTAATTGCATTTGGTAAACACTTTTTGCAAATTATCCAACAAAAATCAAATTATAATAAATAATGAAGAAACTGCCAAAAAACAAGGAGGACATTAGTGGTCATAAGAGTCCAAAAAGGCGTTCTATTGTCCTCCAAACACAAATCAGAGGTCGCAAATGAAATGAATGTGTTTACGACTAAAAGATGCTTCTTTAGCAATAGAAAAATTAGCAAATCAATACTCAGCAAGAAGACACCTTCGATATATTGTTTACATCTCAGCATTAAAATAATGAAAACCTGCATTTATAGATGACTGTGAACAATATTGCTGCCACCGAACAGCCCATAGAATTCAAAGACACCTTGTGAGGAAACAATATAATGATGGGACTTTATATGGTGCACCGCCAAACCCCTGCAAGGAATCGAATAAATAATGAGAAAAGAAGACTATCAGCAGTTTGCAAAGTTTGCAAACTCATTTTGCTGATTTTGTAGATAAGAGCGTCTATAATGTCAATTGTCAGCTGGATGGTGATCCAAAGCACACTTCCAAAATCGTAAGAGAAAATCTTAGCGAGAATTTTATATTGATGCAGTGGCCAGCAAAAAGTCTCGGCCTTAATCCGATTAAGAATTGAAGAGACGGTTGTGACACTACCGATTAACGCCAAACCTTTGGCAGTGGGTAAACGCAAATGAGAGAGTAATTCATTTGTAATACTAATAATTGAAAAGTGGGTGCCAAAACGTGCAAAAACTGTTTTACGTGTTTAAAAGGCATTGAACTAAATATAAAAAAAATATTATCATGCCCTAAAGTTTTTGTATCGTGCAAAATTGAGTACATGCAATTGTTTTTGTTTCCTTTAATGTTGTAATGTAGTTGGCAGGGATGGCACTATAGTAGTTTTTCTTAGAAGTTGATATTTTTAGTTTCGATTTATAAATTGTTTTGTCAAATATTAAACATAAAATAAATGAAAAACAAACATTTCTTAATTTTCTTTCTTAGTGTTATTTTTATGCAATAACAAGTGCACAAATAACAAAATACACTGTAGATGTTTTGATACCTCGAGGGGTGACCAAAATCCTTAATACAGAGTTATTTTATTCATCTAAGTTAATTAACCTAGTAAAAGCAAACAGATATGTTGTAATATTCCATTGTTCACGTGAAATATTTTTCCTAAATTCCTCAATTTAAAACAATTTCCCAGCTACACACACTTTACCAGCCCACTTATTCTCGTCAAGACTCATTTAAAATGTATTAAATGTAACGACAACAATCACTTTTTAAACATCTACAAAAATCTTGTCGGCAGGTAAAGATATATTAATGAATAAGATAAAACAAATAATCATCATACTTAAACGACCTACGTTAAAATTGTCTTTGAATCTTCAAAAACACATTTCGTTTGTATGTTATCAGCAAAGAGCACGATGTTCATGTTAATTTAATATAGAAGAAAGCCAACAACAAACAAATGAAAAACATTTGAATGTCTTTGCTACATTTTCTGTTTTGGCAATAATCCAGAATTGTGTGAAAACTAAAAACAAACATGAAATATTTTTTCATTATTATTAATTTTTTTTTGTTATGTTGTATAATGTTTCTTAAAGTCAAATAAATATTTTAAAGATTAGAATGTATGTATTTGATTTGAAGTGTTGGTTCGCACGTTTTGACGTTGGAAAAACATTTAAATTATTTAAATGCTTTTTAAAGCAGAATTTCATAAGAAAAATACAATTTTGTTGCTTTGCAATTGCACACCCCTGTTTTTGGGGAATTTTTAAATATGACGATGTTAGGAATGTTGAGAAATTTTCTAATGATTTATGATAAGTGGGTTGATTGTTTTGAATAAAAATAATCCATATACATATACATACATACATAACTACATACCCTATAATATAAATGTGTTTGTACGCCTAAACGGCTGAACCGAGTTTATACGTGAATGTATCCATGCTTGAAAGCGTCAACAAGATATATCTATTTTTAAAACTTGGAGCAGGTCGGGATAAAAGTGGGAAAACCCGGTAATCCCAAGAGTTTAAACCGATTGGATTTAACGATGGGCAAAAAAATAATCAACTAAAGTAAAATGTTTAATATATTTTTTTTTAATTCATTATTTGTTTGTAAAATTTGTGTTGTTGCTTTATGCAATCAGAAAAATATTTATTGAGAAAGTACTTCTTCGATAGTGAACCTTCAAGGATTATTAGGTGCTTCAGCTTTAAAGTATAGATTTATTTAGGGGCTCAACGTTTAATAGTATGGAAATTCAAAAACAAAAAATAGTGAAACTACTTAATAGTTTTGGTGCTTTTTTTTTGGTACCTTTTTATTCAATTTCTTTAAAGAGATAGATTTGAATTTTTAGCTTTGTACAATCAAAAAAATTGTATTATATAAATAAGTATTTATTCTGATTACATTCGAGAATCTCGTATATTAACCTTAATATATAAATGCCACTCGACAATGCATATTTATGAATTGAGTACGAAACCAATCTGAAACAAAGATTTTAGTACAGTTTTCATAGCTCCTCTTGTTAAAAAATTTCGTTTCAAACAAATAAAAACCTTTTATTGACAAATTGTACTCAAATTATGATTCCTTAAATTTGGTAAGCCCTAAAATAATAATTAATTTGTATACCCTACACCTCCAAGAGTGGTGAATGTGAAACTTTATTGCTCCTTATGAAATTCTAAGTCGATTTAGCCATGTCTGTCCGTCTGTGTAAAACACTCTCACGTCCAAACTATACTACTTAACTAAACGAAATTACCAGAAAAATATTTCTTATTTTGCAAGTAACTTTGGTATGGAAAATCAGCAAAATCGGTTTAGGCCAACCAGAGTGATGGAGACAACCTCCATAAAAATTCGATATTTTTAGTCCATTTTATTGCAATATTTTGAAATATATTGCAGATAATACCATGAAATTTTGTATATGTTGTTTTTATGATAAAAGAAGAAAGTGTGCGGAAAAGCTGTCCATGATTTCTCATAGTCCCCCGAAATATTGCTCAATTATACATAAATGCCTATAAAATTGGAATATCAAGACCAAATTCAGCAGTAATAAGTTTTATGCAAAAAGAAATCGCAAAACGAAATTATCATAGCACCCATACAAGGACCACATCTGTAAAAGATATTGTATAAATATCGGTACTGACTTAGGAAAAAAAGAGCCCAAATTGAAAAAAAAATAAAAAAAAATTGTTTTTAAAAAAAAATTAAAAAAAAAATTTTTTGGAATGATTGAAGAAATAGCTATCTAAAGTCTTTTTGACAATTTTTGCTAGGACCAATAGGTGAAAAGTTACACGCATTTTAAAAAAACCCTGTATGACCAAATTGTCCAACTTTGACATCCTCTAACTCCGGCACTTCTTGACTGATAGAGCGGAAATTTTGTGCCTGGCCTACTATCCAATAGTACTAAACGTGGTGCAAATTTCATTCAAATCGGAAGACATCGATTTTAAAAATTGGGTCACTTGACGTGAAATTCACCATATACATATTTAATTAGTTTCTATAACAATAAATAACAATAGAAATATACAAGGACCTATAAGAATTCACATGCTGTTGTCATATATGAACAATGAATTTATAAAACCCAATCATTCGTTTAACACTTATTTGCTTGCCACAATGAATCTGTTTGTATTCGTATAATTAAGTTTAATATAGCAGTATGTGCTGTTTTCTTAACCATTGCTGTCGACAGTCATGAGATCTTTTGTAAATATTTAAGTTTAAACACATTTCACAAAGAGCCAATTTGCATGCAAAAGTATTACTGTCTATAAACATTGATTTCATTTCCATATTAAAACCCTACAAACGTTTTGGTTTTATTGTTTAACTTTCAGTCTACATTTAGGCCTAAATTATTTGTCTGGCTGGCTGGCTGTCGGTCTAACCCTCCTACTATTTGACTAAATGTCTGGCAGCTTATTTATTGAAATTTAAAATGTTTGTTTTTGTAATTAAAACAACGAGGTTCTCCTTTGGTATGTGTGTTATTTATTTATTTTAATTAAGTAAATTATTTGTATTTTGTTTTGGTTGTCTTTTTGTCAAATTTAAATAAGTAATTAGTATTTGAAAGCGCTAACATTTGACCAAGGCGTATTAATAAGGTGTATAAGTTTAGGCAATAAATACAACAATCCAAAAACAATAGGCATTTTGTTTTTGTTAATATATATGTGAAATGTCAAGATCCAGGCGAATTAAAATATAAACAAAAATAATTAGATTTGTTTCGTTTATTTTTACAGTTTTATTTTTTTTTTAACCAGAACAACACACAATTTATTTACAATTTTTATTAATTTTACTTCTCCAGACTAAATAATTTTATTTTTTCTTACTTCGTTTTTTTTATATTAAATAACAAATGCAAACAAAACAAAGTCTGACAGATGGATACATTATTTCACAGCGAATTAATAAACAGCTGATCTGTTGCATACACGTACCTTATTAATTCGCCTGGCATTTGACATAATATTTAGTATTTGTTTGCTGGATTTGTTTTTCTATTGAAATTCAAATCCACATACATACATTTTTGGAACATGCATACATACCATTATGTGTTTTTTATTACGGATTATGAGCAGAATATTAACTAAGTTACTAAGGCGAACAAAATACACTTTTCTTTTGTATTAAATTTTTACACATTTTATTACAAAACAAATTCATTCACTAGTTAGGAAGACCGTAAACTTTGAGTTAATTTTAAAAAGTCTAAGCAAGTAAGTATGAAGTACAGAAGCACACAAACGCTGCCAAATTTATAACCCCCTGACAGAATCTTAATGAAATTTTAAAATAAATTATCGTTGCTACTAAATTGTATCAAAACCAAAAAAGTTTTTTTTTTTTTTTTTTATTGAAAGTTGGCATAATTAAGAAACTTCGTTTTTTATTTGTTTGTCAAGTTTAAATTATTGTTTAAAGAAATTTTATGATAGTTAATGAAGAAAATTAGTAGTATTTGGTTATATGTTGGAAGATGATTAAAAGATGAGTTCAAAAAAAAAAAAAAAAAAGTTTTATGTTCTATGAAAACTTTAAGCATCTTTAAGTTTTGTATTTTGAAGAAGTTACGTTTAAGTTTTTAAATTTATGAGGATTCATGATAATTATAATTACAACTTATGATAAACAAAGAAGAATACTAGTAAAATAAAAGTATAACTCTTTTTTATACTTATTATGCAATTTTCAATAATTTGCTATAGAGATGAAAAATATATAAAAAGCGTCTTAAGTTTTCTAGCAACTGCCAAAAATTATGGTAAAAATAAAAGTAGCGGCTTGAAATAAAATCATTCTGAACGGAACAATTACAGAATTAAAAGCTGTGCCAACATCACAATAAAGACTTTTGCTCAGATTATGTATGAATGTGAGAAAAATGTTTTAAAATCAACCATAAATAGACTGCTTAAAAATTCTCAGCCTATTACTCGACAAAAGCTGTTGTCTGTGCCAAGGCTATTACTGCCCTACAAAACTGCTAGATGTGAATTTACTAAAAGAAACTTACAAACTAATTGGAAACAGTTAAGCCGATAATCTCTGATGGGATATAATTTAATGTTGATGGTCCAGATATTTTCAACAGCTATTGAAGAGACCTAAGATAGAAACCACAATATTTCTCAAATATAAATATCGAAGGCGGTTCTTTGATGGTTTGGGGAGCTTTTTGTGAAGACAATATGGCGTTTCCGAGCTCCAAAATGAATTCTTGTCATTACACAAAATTACTAGATGAGAAATTAGTGCCGTTTAAAAAAAAATAGTAATTTCACCAAGATAACGCACCTACACATGTAAGTCGTCTAACAAAGGAATGGTTGTCTTTGCAAAATATTAATGTACTGAAATGGCCGGACCGTATGTTCTCCAGATCAGAACCCTCTTAATTGTTTTTTTCTGTTAAATAATATTTGCATTTTGTGCATTTCATATACGAGTATATGCAGGTTTAACTATTTCTTGAACTTACAAAATTGAGAAAAGTTTTATGCAGTAATAGTGATGCAACACAGTGTATAAGGAAGTACGAAATTTTGTGAGAGCTTTCAAAAGTTCCAATAGATATTTCTATAATATACTACCGATTTACCTTTTGTGAATTCTTACTACACCATAAATGTATAGATTTATTACACATGGCTACACTAATCTTGGTGCACGTAATTTAATGTTTCATTCTTATAAAAATTTTAAAAAAAGTTCTCAGTCTAAAATTTACTTTGTTTGAATTAACACTGATTTTTGGGACAACTCGGGAACCGTTTGTGAGTTTTGGCTATTTAAAATATTTCGCATTCGATGTCCTTCCTACACATTTCCTTATCTGTTCCCTGGTGTGGAGATATTTATGTTTAAACTTTTACAAGTCGCTATAATCGTGTGGCATGATTGCTCCAGTTGCTAACATTGTAGAGTAATTCTGAACCCCATCCATCTGGTCGTTTTTTAATGTTATTAGATTTTCTTTGCTGGATTTTAGAGATTTAGCCCCTGTATATTTATTGATTAGTCACAGTTAGTTCTACTTCTTTGGCAAGTTCATTGGACCATTTGCCTTTTCCATTACGTGCAGGTCATTAAACATTATTATTAATAGAACTATAGTTATCACGTAAGCAGAACGATCATCTCTTCATATTCTCAAGGAAATATTTTGAAATCTATAGCAAGTTTTGTTAGACACAACCAGTTGAGACTATTGAATATTAAGGCACAAATCTTTCCGTTTTAGAACTTATTAAACCAATCAAGGAAGTAAAAAATCAATCCCTTGACAATACAAACACAATATCTATGGGATTGTCTAGCTTCGCTATTAACAAATTGAAATAATGTTATGTTTGACGTTATTCTAAAAGATGAAACAAGTTGCTTTGAGCGTTTTTTTGTAGCCCAAAAAGTTTTTTGAGTGAGAAGATAGATAAAGGAAAACAGTTTAGTTAAGGTTATTTGCGATCTCACATTTGTAGTTAAAATTTAAAACAGATACTCAGAGATATTAAAGTTGGAAGAGTTCAAGACGTTTAGAAGCACTTGTCTGGATCAAATTTACAAAATGTAACGGTAATGCTAATTTGCCTTATTCCGGTGTTTATTAATATTTCGGTAACGATAATTTGGTGCGGCTTAAATTATTATAAAATTTACAAATATTAAAATAGCAAAAACGCAATTTATGTAATACATTTTATTCCATAATTAAAAATTATTTTTATAGGTTACGGTATTCGAAAGCGTAGTTAAAACTTAACGGTAGCTTATCGTTAACCTTGATACATGTGATGCATTCTTTTTTAGCATTCAACAATAATTCATATTTGAATTAGACACAATCATTTAATCATTAAACTTAAAGCAATCACAATTATGATGCCTGACCCTGTTAAACGATGAAATAAAAAAAACCTCCAAAAAATTAAACTTTTTAATGGTTCATGGCTTTAAATGACTGCAACAGCAAATGTGATAATGAATGTGATTATGATGTCTTGCTATATTTATTAGCAGTATAATTATGTTTACCGCTTTTGGTAGGAAATCAAGAAAAGATTTAAATTTAAATATTTAAGGTTCAGTGAATTGTAAATATACAGTGGGGAGCACGAATGACTGCATATTTGTGACTCGAGCACTTTTTATTAAATACAAATAAAAGTAATAAAGAAAATTAAGGAAATATTTTATGACATTTATTTTAGGTTTAATGCTAAACAAAATAATTTACAACACAAACTGGATAAAAATACATTTCGGCAAATAAACTATTAGTACAAATTTTTTTTTTAAATTTTTGCATAAAAATATCAAGATTTGTATGTATGTGTCTGCCTTGTTTATGACTTAAAAAAACATTAGTTTGATATTAATTTAATTGCATGTGGTAAACACTTTTTGAAAATTATCCAAACTCAAATCAAATTATAATAAATAATAAAGGAACTGTCAAGAGGCCTTGAGGACAATATTTTAGCAACGACAAAAGGTAAAAAGTAAGTCAATCAGTGTTCATAAAAGTCCAAAAAAGGTGTTCAATTGTCCTCAAACCACAAATCAGAGGTCACAAATGATATTAAAAGAGAGAAGTGTTAACTATTAAAAGATGCTTCTTTAGCAATAGGCAAACCTGTTAATCAATGGTCAGCAAGATGAGCCCTTCGCCATATTGGTCACATCTCAGCATTAAAAGAATGAAAACCAGCATTTATAGATGACTGTAAACAATATTGCTGCCACCGAACAGCCCAGAGAATTCAAAGACACCTTGTTGAGGAAACAATGAAGCACGGTGTGAGAAACGTTGTGACATGATGAGAAAAAAAGACTATCTGCGTAGATTGCAAACTTCTCTTACCGATTTTGTAGATGAGAGCTTGATTGAGAATTTGTGATTTATCGTGAGGAGACGGTTGGAACAAACCGATGAACTCCAATCAATTTGGCAATACTGGCAGATTTGGCAGTGGGTTTAGCTCGAAATTGATAGTATTCCAAATGAATTAATTAAAAAATTGTTCATCTTCCCGATTTTGTAGATTAGAGCGGCTATCATGTGGATAAAGATACTTTTCAACTGGTGACCCAAAGCACACTTCCAAAATCGTGAAAGAATGGCTTAGCGATTGCTTGATTGAGAATTTGTGGTTAATCATGAGGAGACGGTTGGAACAATACCTATAAATTCCACTCCATTTGCACGAACTTTGGCAGCTGGTTCAGCACGAATGAGAAAGTATTGCAAGTGAATAAATTGAAAACAAAAACGAGTAAAAAGTGTTTTACGGAATAACTGGCTTGGGAATGAACATTCCTATCATTCTTAAAAAAAATTGGAACATGTGGTTGTATTAGTTGCGCTTAATTTTTAAGCAATGTCAAGTATTTGTACTCATTTGTACTACCCACTGTATGTACAATACATAATAGCTAGAGAAGTTGGAGAATTTAAATGAAATAATTGTGAAAAATTTTAATTATTTACGAGGGTTAATGAAAGAAAGTTCAAGATTTGTGTAATGTAGGAAACTTTAGAGCACTTAATTGTTCTCTATAGATTGTATTCCCCTAAATGAAAGTGACTCTGGTCATTATTTAGTCTTGTGTTTATATTCACATTGTTCTTAAAAACTTCTTTGAAATAGCAAAGAAATCTTGGCACATTTTATCTGCCAAACAAATCGAATCATTTGCTTAAATGCTAAACATGAAAAATCCTAAAATATTCCATTTTTGTCTACCTATTTATACAAGAAAATGTTTCCTAGAAAAAAAAAATATAGTTTAGGGGTCAATTGGCAACAATTTCCAACAAAACTGCAATAAGGTAATTGTTGTTGTTGTTGTATTTTGCAATTACAATTGATGCCAAGATGCTAGGAATTCATTAAGCTGCAGCAACATATAAAAAAACACCAACCACCACCTTGATATTCAACTGATAAACATGAATGTATTTCTACCAAAAAAAAAAATAAAAGGAAACTTTACAATATTTTGCCTTTAGCTAAAGCTTAAACTTACTGTGATTTTTATAGACTGTTTACTCCTTCCTCTGGTTTTTTGCCATTTCATTTTTGGCTTAAAATGTTGATTTTCTGTTTGTTATGTGTGCTTGCTTGCCTCTCCCCTACACCTACTCCTTCCTTTAATTTGGGGGTTTAGGTATAAAATTGAAACTAAACACAAACTGAACTGAAAGATTTTAATCCGATTATTTCGTAAGAAATGAGAAGCAGCAAAGAAACGTTACAAATTATTTTCTGAACAGCAAAAACGAAAAAAGGGTGGAATGGTGAGGTAAATGTTTATATTATGGCCAACATTTATAATAAAAAAAATACGAAAAAATACAAACTAAAATTAAATATACAGCAGAGAAAAAAAAAACACAAGAAAAAATGTTATCAGTTTAAAACGAATAATCTTTTAGTTTATGATAATGGTTATTTATGGAGCTGGTTTATAAGCTTGCAGCAGTTTCTTGGTTAAAGGGGTAAAAAAGGGTGGAATTGTTAAGCATTAATTTTGTGTGTGGCAATAGCAGGCCATTAATGATTAATAAAAATTACACAGATTGTTTGTTTGGCAGCAGTTATAGCTGGATTAAGGCCGCCAGTAAAAAGATTTATGTTAACTAAAAGAAACATAAAGATTTTTGTATTTAATTGAAAAAATTGTTCAGTTTTAGACTCTACTAGATACAATATCAATGTCAGACTTTGCGAAATATTACTTCAGTAATTTTATTAGGTTTCTTTTTTAAAGTTCTTTATCCTTTAACTCGTTTTATATGTATATTTCTGCTATAAAAGCAAACTTTCAACTCCCCTTAAAAGTAAAATAAAATAAAAAGCCAAGTAAATTAAATACAATATAAAAAGTAGTAACGTAACTAGTAAAATAACAAAAAAAAAAAAACAAGTAAGAAAGTATGTATAGTCGGTCAAGCCCGACCATATAATACCTTACACCCAGTATTACATAAAAAAGTTTTTCAGAAATGTGCACTATATGGGAGATATGACCTATTATGGACCGATCATCCAAAAATTTAGTGTCATGATGTCTGTGAATATAAATATTGTGTATGTTAAACTTTATCTCGATAAAACTACGTTTAAAAGATTTATGGAGGTTAAAGTGAATTACGAAGAGGGTCTTATATGGGAGTTTCGACTAATTACGGACCGACCATTATAAAATTAGGTGTCATCATTTCTGTATATTATCTGTGTCGAAGAAATGTATGATCGTTAAAGTGATTATCGGAAGTGGGCCATTTATGGGAGCTACAACTAATTATGGACCGATCGTAATAAAATTGTACCGTATTATTTGCATACATATGAAATATATTTGCGTTCAGTTGAGTGAGTTATGCTCTTTAAAGTGATTTTCGGAAGTGGGCCTTATATGGGAGCTACGACTAATTATGAACCGATCTGCATAAAATTTGTAGATGTGGTTTGGCTTCATTTACCACTCATTTGTGATGAAATTTGTTTGGTTCCCTGCATAATTCAAGCATTTATTATCGTTAAACCAAAATTTCGGAAGGACTTTTGTATGGGGGCCAGGTGAAATAATGTTTCAATCCCATATATCATTGGGCCGAAAAAATATTACTTACCAAATCAAAATATCTTCAAAATTGCGATCTGTACTCTGCGCACAAGCTTTACATGCACAGCCAGACGGACGAACGGACGGACATCGTTAAATCGACTCAGAAAGTGATTCTGAGTCGATCGGTTTACTTTAAGGTGGATGTTGGACCAAAATTTCTCTGCGTTACAAACATATGCACAAATCCAATATACTCACCCCACTATGGTGGTGTAGGGTATAACAACAATTGTAATATGTACTTAAATACATTTACTCTTCTTTGCAGGCAAACAAAACAATGAAAACCTCACGAATTAATGGTTTGAAATTGTATACTAAATATAACAACTTGGAAAGGAAAATGACAGCAAGCAGCAACAGAAACAACAAGCAAATAAAAAGTAATCTACTGTCACAAAAACTGAGTCCACAAGAATAAAAAAAAACCCCAAAACAACGAAATCCCTGCAGATGATAGTTTATAGTAGAGGTAGGAGAGGCGTAAGGACAGACATACAAACAGACAGACAGACACATTATGGTTGATATTAATGTTGCAAACTTTATACATTCATGTTTCTTAGTCGTAGTTGTTGTTGTTATTGTTACTCATGACAATGATGCTACTGCTGCATAAAGATGCTGTTGCATGTAAGTTTCTGTTGCTGTTAATGCTGCCGGTTATGCTGGTGGTACTTTGGTAGATTGTTACTTGAATGTTGTTGGCTAGAGTTGTTGCTGTTGTTGTAACTGCTGCTGGTTCTTGTTACTGCAATAAAATTACGTGACTAACATACGATTGCGTGTTGTAGTTTCATTGCATTCATTGTATTTGTTAACCATTGAAAAAAAACTCTACATACATATTTACTTATTTACAGCATGCTGCATATAACAACAAACAATGAATGCAACATAATTGCAACAATAACAACAGCAACAAAAATATTTGTGGTTATATCTCCTAGTAAAAGAATGTAATCCTAAAAAGAAATTTAAAATAAAGCGTTTGACTTGAATCTTTTTGGGTAAATATCGGAAATTAAATTACCTAAGTAAAACAACTAAGTCCAGGAAAGATAGAAGAAAGACAAATTTTTCCCGATATTGGCAAATTTATCAAATCTTTTATAAAAAAATGTTTTTTAAGATTCAACAAAAGTTTAATATGTAATAAAAGCTTTATTTATTAATGTAATGCAATGAAATGTTTAACTTTATTATTCTAAATAATAAGTTACAAACAAATTTAACAAAATGTAAAAATAAAGACTTGCCCCCTTATTCATAAAACTTATCAAAGGTTTATAACAGGCTGATATGTATAAAAGTTGATATGTATTTGTAAATATGTAAATATTTTTTACTTTTTCAATCAACCTCAATACAATACAAAAGTATAAAGGCCGCAGTTCCCAAAAATAAGACAAAAATCCCAAAAAACTATCCCACTTCTTAAAATTTTGCTCTTAAGGTCCACATTTGCATCGGGAAAAACGAAATTTTAGCAAAATCGGTAAAAAGTTCTGGCCGATATATAAAAAAAAATCGGGTGAGGGTTTTGCAAGATATTTTAATTTCAATTTTTAAATGCATCTAAACATAAAACTATAAAGGGCTGGTTTAGACTTGTTTTTTTTAAGATGTATCAGAGGTTTTTTAGAAAATATAAAATCTAATGAAAAAATAATAAATGGTTTTAAACAAATTACATGTCAAAGGTGCCTTATTTTGAGGCATCACAGCTGCGCACTTGGAAGGTTAGTGGAGCTTGTTTTTAAAACTTAAACACGAATACTCCTTGACTGCAAACATTAAAAGTTGTATTTTGATCGTACCAGCCGTTTAGAAATGCCAGATTTATGAACAAAAAATGTCGATTCTGTCCCATTGTGCATTCGGACTTGAGTTGTTCCAGGTCGTGCTGGACACCGAGTAGAAACGAATTTCTTGGACTTTGTGTCATATGTATAGGACACTTTCATAATCGTATTAGTTAAATCAGTTAATTAACATTGTCGATTAATGTAAATCACAACTACAAGAAAATAAGCGAATGAAAAAAATCATAAATTCAAATCAAAAATCGCTAAACTCATGTCATAAAATTTGACATAACCAAAAAATATCTGACTTTTCAAAGAATTTAGTTCTTGGTCTATACTTTGTACAACAAATAAGAGTAAATTTAATTTATTTTTATCATTGATACTGATACTGAGTTATGGCCGACAATCTTATTGCAACATTTTGCGGCATTCGGTCTCTAATTTATAAAAACTTAATTTGCTTTTATTCATTGAAATGGTAGTGAACATTTTTCAAGATTCCAATCCTTTGTCATTCTGCCACCATGGCATGTTTGAGGCACATAACTATACATATAAATTACATACTTATTTAAAGTGTGTATTTGGCTTTGGGGCAACCTTTTAATCCGTTTTGTAAGCAGAACGTAACGTAAGTACATGCAACAAAAAAAAGTATAAAAAATTAAAAACAAAAAACTTATGAAAAAAAAAGAAAACAGTGAATGAATGACTAAAAACGGTATTACAGGCATAAATTTAAAGGAATTAACTCCTTTATTTTGTAGTTAAAATAAAAACATAGTCTGAGTCGGCATCTGTGACAAATGTCTTATGGAATTTAATAAAAAATAAAGTTAAATCACTGCTATAGATCACATAGCGCTGAATACATTGACACGTTTGGCATGCAAAGGCTTCCCAACAATTGTTCTTGAATTTTTAAAAGACCAAGTTAAGTAATTTTTTTCGCATACATTCTTAATAGCGGTATTCATAAGTATGAAATACAGCTTTTGTAGATCCTTTTTTTATAGTAAATTTTCGAGAGAAATTGAATTCATTGTAACAATTGTCAAGGCATCTTTCTAGCTCAAAACCTAATTCTTTATTCTATTTTACTATTGGAAAATAAAGTTTGTATTGAAAAAGTTCTTACTGTAAATTGCTACATATTTTTCTGTTTAAAAAAACTTTACATTTTATAGTTTCTGCCTGAAAATAATTTCATACTTTAGCAAAACGGAAAATATTCAAAACTACGATAATATTTACAGCAATATTTTCCACACAACAGTAACAACGAAAAATTGTTAACAATCTACAACATTTTGTAGTTGTTTTTGCTGTCATTGTAGTACTGTCTTTTTTTTTTGTTACCAAACCTCTGGCAAATGGTATTTTTTTTGGGGGGGAATTATAGTATTCGTTTTTAACTTGATCTGCCATCAATTGTAACTGTCGAGTTAACTTTGTTGCTATTGTTTTGATATTACTCTTTTCTCGACTACATTTTCATGTGTATCCTCAATTTCCTCCCACTGTTAACGATATTAAGCTTTCTCCCTATTCCTGTTGTTGTGGGTACCTTTTGTTTTGTTGTTTTTATGGAACCGGCCAGCTACATTTAAATGCCCCAGTAGCCGGGGGCAAGTTTTAGATTGTCAATTCAATTTGTGTTTTTCGTTTTATTTAAAAAAACAATTTTTTGTGAGTTTTTGCTTTTTACCTCCAGGCATATTAATGCATTTATGTATGTACTCGTATATTGGGCAATAGGTTGGTTTTAGCAAAGAAAGAATGTATCTATAAAAAAAAAACTAACATAATAAAAGCAAAACCCATGCAACCAAATTAATTTGCTTATCATTTATCACAGTGTTTTGTAGGGTTTGGTTTGTAGCGTTATATGGAGAGTTTGTAAAAGTCTGCAGGCTATGGCCATTACTATTATCAGTTTGTGGTTATTTGAATGTCATTAGTTTAATATTTTTATATGAATCTAATAATTGCTTAATGCTTGAGGAGTTAAATTAAAGGAGATTAATTTTATTTAAATGCAGGGTTTTCATAAAAGCCCCTAAAATAATGACATTGTAGCTCTTGAACTTCCTACACGTAGTACAAACTGATACTTTAACATAATCAGTTAATCATTTCACTACAAAGTCATCTACAAAACGAGGCGTGTTGAATTAATCTTTTATTTTTCATACTGTTTTACTGAAATTGTATTGAATGATTTATGAAAACCTTGCCTCTTTAAGTCACTACATGATGCATGAAATCTATAACGAGAAAATATTGTAAAATTCTTACAACCAGAAACAAAACGACACGAAAATACAATAAATATATTTAATCATTAAATGTTTGCTTAATGGCCACCCCTGCTGTTTTGACTAATGTGGCCCCTTATAAGATAGACTTTCAATTTATTTACCAACAATATGCATTCCATATATAAAACAAAACTAAACTTACTTTGTGAGACATCACACAATAAGACGAATATTAAATGACAGGAAAAAAAAACAGTCCAAAATATATACAAACATAAAAATTCTCTTTCATTCTTTCTTTTATTTAACGACTTTTTATTAATTTATTATTATATTCATAAAATCAAGTAGTGGTCGTTGAATATTGAAGGAATGGAACCGTTTTTCTAATTAAAAGAGAGAAATAAAAATATGTTAAGTGTAAGTCATACTGAAAAATTGCCACTAATGTTTTCGACATATGGTTATTAGTAAAATTGAAACAGATTTTAATTTTATTAATTGAAGCAAAACACAATTGAAGGGAGTTGATGAAAGAACTCTTAAACAATAATCATGAATTAAGGCACAAGGCTTTGACACCAACCAATTTTATGCAATCTGGCGAAGTGCTGAGGTGAATGAAATGAATGTGTTCCAGAAGGTCCTGGATATGACTTTTGCTTGGGAACTAGATGATGGTTAATACTTCTTTTCTGATCAAGGAAAAAGTTGAATCTTAATTTTCTATTAAACTTTGAACAGACAGTTGTCACATCTTACAACGTTGTCCGAAAAATGTTCAGAAAATGTCTAACAACTGTATGAACTTAACATTTTTTTCTTCCAACGTTGCAAGAAAAAGCATTGACAATTTACCTCTTGCTAACAAATTTTCAATGTCAGTACATTGTTAGCACATTGCTAGATCAGACAACCGTCTATAAATAGCTTAAGTTCTTTATATTTACCATGCGCAAAGAAAAAAACATGGCAACATATTATGCTAAGATGTATGATTGTAGTCAAAACACATTATGATGAATATTATTATAATGAAATATCATATTCGGATCACTTGTTATCGTAAGTAACTGCAAGTCCTTTAAATTATTTGCTTATAATTTGATTTGAACTCTTTGATAAATCAAATAAATTTTTCAGAACTAATGTTGGTTACTGATTCTATTGTTTTGTGGTATTATAATTTCAAAATTTGAGTTTTGAAAGAAAGTTTTGAATTTTGTGGCAACCAAGCATCATATGCCTGAAGTTTTTTTTATCGGTTTCAACGTGCAAGCGTTGGTTTGTGCGGTTCAGAAGTAATGATTTTTGACAGGGAAGACAAAGATCGCCCAGGTCTTTCAAGAAAAATTGCAGACCAATAATTGCAGGCATTAATCTATGAAGATAGTTGCCAAACTCAACAACAGCTTGCAAAATCCTTGAAAGCTACTTAGGCAGCAATTTTTAAAACATTTTATTAGCAGCAGTATTCATCTGAGAAATTGGGTTTCATATAAATTAAAAGACGATTTTGAATGTTCGAAATGCTGCTTAAACGCTATAAAAGGAATAAATTTTTGCACAAAATCATTACTTGCAATGAAAAATAGATCCATTACGATAACCCGAACTGTATGACATCGTATATGAAGCCCGTCCAACCAGTATAATTGACACCAAAGCCAAATGTTCATGGCGCAAAGGTAATGTTCTGTGTTTAGTGGGAAAAAAAGTGTCATTAAGAGTTGCTGAAATCTGAACAAACCATCATAGTGACCCTGTATTGAATACAACTGATTGCTTTGAAACGAGAATTGACTGAAAAATGCCCAGAATAGGCGTCCTCACATGAAATACGAACATTCCATCATGACATAGCTCGGCCACACGTTGCAATTTCTGTTAAAAACTATTTAGAAAGAAGGGGTTGGGATGTTTTGCCTTACCCCGTTTGACTAGTATTTAGTTTCGATTGATTCATAATGATTTCTCTGGGGTACGGTACACTTCAGAACAGGCTATCGGAAATTGGCATGTTTGGAAATTGTAATGGAATATACAAACACAAAAGACCTTAATAGATCGAACAATTGCTGGGTGTTTTTTTTAATTTTAGCCTTTTATTCATCTAGCCAATTGTTACATGTATAAATTAGCAGGATCCAGATTCCTGTTTATTGAATAAACATGTGGCTCGATTTATCAGTTTTAAGGGAGAGATTTACAGGCATTTCTGGTCGAAGTTGAACACTATTTTTTACATTGAATGTCAGAGAATAAAAATTTAGTCCCAATTTACAAGAAGCAATTCTAATTGAAAAGATTGATATAATTTTTTCTTTGAAATTTCTTTGGTGTTCACACAGTACAATTCTTACTGCTTAAATCGCTCGTATTTTTATTTGAGAGTAACACACATTTGTATACATATTTGTAATACTCAAGTGTGTACTCGTCTTATCTTCCCCTTACCACGATGTCTAAAAGATAATCAGCTTAGCTTAAAGAATTGCTTTGTGTGAATTGGTACTTACTTTGAATGACGCTCTCAAAGTGATAGCAGACTAGTTTAGCGTTAGAACTGTTCCTCTCCAAGAGTATAGAGAGTCGCAAGATAATGGTGCCTATTATGAACAAAATTCGATTTTCGACTGTGGTCGAAAATGCTTATCGAAGGAATTTTCATTTGGTATTATGGTGCACATGCGATGAAAAAACGCTATTGTGAAAATCACTCTGTTTGGGTTATTCACAATAGTACATTTCTATCAGCTGGCGCCATATTTGTTTAAAAATTCTTAAAGAAAAATATATTAAATTTGAAATGACCACCACGGAATTATGGTTTAATGATTCGTCTGATGAACAGAATTAAGCTTTTGTGGTGTAATGCCCTCCCATTTTTTTGGTTGCCTGAACTTTAGAGCAAATACATTTTGCCAACAGTGGATCTTCTGTCATGAGAGAAACGAGCTTTTCCAATAGCAATTGGATCTAACGACCTGCAGGATATTAACAAAAGTAATTTACAAGTAGTATTTTTGGTTGACCGAAACCAAAAAACAAACAAATTCTTACATTTTAAATAAAATTTTCACAGTTTGTACGAACGAAATTTTCGACATAATACAAATTTTATATTCGATAGTCGATTTTCGATATCGATTGTCGAATACAGCTCATAACAGGGGCCAATGTTAGATCTGGTGAACAAACTCACACTTAGTTTTCTGAATTACGAAGTGACCAAATTGTTATGAGTCACAACAAATTAACACATATCTTTCCCAAAGTTCCTAAAAGATTTTGAAAATCTCTGTACAAACGCACCGGTTGTTTAACCACAGTAAGCTGTCACATCTGAAATTGAAATCGTTCAAATCTACTAATGACAACTTTCGAGGTCCAGGACACTTAGAACAATGTCTGCATTAGATTGAGTATAGAACATAAGAATTCCTGTGCTAATTCAGAAGTTTTAGCGCGTGCATTAAGTTAGTCAAGTTCCGATGCAAGACATTGTAGCAAAAGTTCTAAGTGTATTAAGCATAGTGAACCTTAGTTGTGAAGTTTACTAATCTAACTCATGCACTTATCAAAATTATGTTTCCTAAGTCTATTTAAATAAATATAATTTTTTTTTTAAACTTATTGATTTACCCTCGCTACATTCTGCTTTTGTTAAAATAAAAAAATATTTAACAAAAAAAAAAAAGCCTAAAACAAACTGCAAAAAGAAACGACATCCTTTAGAAAATAAAACAAAACAAAAAACATTTCATGCTTGGTTTCTATTCAAAGTGACATTATCAATCAAGTTACGACTACGGATGGCCTGAATATCTGTCCGTCTGCCAGTTACTTCGTTTATGTAGCTAGCTGGCTTTAAATGTGTAGCTGTCTAAACTACATACACACATACATAAGAATGAATGAATGAACGACAACATTGCTGTGTGTTTTAAGGCACGTCTATCTGATTTTGTTTCATTGTTGTAGGTTTTTGTTTTATTTTTTCTTTTTTAGGTGAAACTCTGATGTATGACGGGATGTTGGTTGGATATTTTATAGGTTTTAGTTTGGTTTTCTTGAACATTTTTTTGCGTTTCACTCGTTTGGCCTTTTGTTTTAGTGGCTTTATTTTATTTTTTTTTTAACAGAAAGTGTGTGTGATTTTTAAATAGCCTTTCTGATGGTATAAATAATATATTACTGTTTTGTTTTGCTTTAGTTGATGATTTCTAAAATGTTGACTACTGTTTTATGGGGTGTGAAATGTTGGCAAAAATGTTGCAAAATTTTCTTAGGAAAAACTTGCTTTTAAAGCCAAAACTATTTAATTGCGTTTAAAACAAAAACTACATACGAGTGAGTAGTTTCTACATAGAAATCAGGATTAAGCCACTTAAATTAACAAGTATTATCAGTATTTTACCTAAAATTTCTGACTAAAATTATAAAGATATAAAAACTTCCCAACACGATAATAATTTTTTTTTAAATTTGTCATACCTTTAAAATAAAAGACAAGAACACGTTTCTTAGTTTTTATTTTTTTTTTGTTTTGTATCCACTAAATTATGAGTTTAAGTTGAAATACATATACAGATTGTTGAAGTATTTCGGCAAAGGATAAAAGGTTTTAAGATGTTCATTTCAAGATAGAAAACTTACGTTATAAAAAACGCACTACAGAAAAAAAAGATTCAAACATCGTACCGAAATATTTAATGTATTTTCTGTAGAACATGTAGAGATAATAAACATGTTTTTTCCGTTTTGTTGTTTTCCACATTAAGCTTGAAAAATCTTAAAGATTGAAATTTTAGTTTGGCGATTAATTGTAAAGATTCTTAAAATTGTCTGGAAATTTGAGTAAAATCATTTGGTTGTTAAATATTTTTGGAAAATATAAAAAAAAGCTTTAACTTTTTTTGAAGGTATCAGAAGACTTGGACAAGAACTTTTCATAATTAATTTTGATTATTTTAACATATACATAGATATAGTTAAGTTGACTAAAAACTTTAACCCCCTTACTCAGTAAACTTGTCAAAGGTTTATAACAGCAAATACCCATACAAAATTTGCTTTATGAGCTTTATAAGTTTTTATGAATTAGACTGTAAGAAAATAAAAATTCAGAACATTTGTTTCAAAACCATTTTAATAAAAATCCTTCATTCTAAATACAGTGGCTCCAACGAATAATCGGACAAGAGTTTGATTGATTTAAATATGCTCTGAACAGAGACAAAAAATACTTAAGGTGTTGTTTTTTTACATGTTATTGCACTCGTTATATCTATTCAATGTCTTATGCTTAAAGAATAATCAGACAAAGCGAATTAGAAATTAAATTAAAACGTAGCATGCCCTTTCTTGTTCAGTGTGCTATTTCAGCATTTGGAATTGATTTCGCCAAGTTATGACAAGCTTACGGTTCGATGGATCTCCAAGATTCTAACAAGGTCTTCATTAGTTGACCTAATGTGTTGAATTTATTTTAATTCACTCTTCTGGCCAATTCCTTCCAAATATGCTCAATTACATTCAGATATGGGCTACACACGCTTTCGATCATCAGGGTTTCGAGCAGTTATGAATCAACCAAAGATTTGCAACTCCTGAAGTGTGTTTAGAATCGCTATCTTGATAATAAGCAAAGTTGTTCGCGTTTCCCGATTTCTCTGCACTGTGCTTTACATTTTGCTTCAAAATGTAGAGGTAGACAAATTTGATCCTTTCACCATCTAGAAAATGCAAATTGCCTACTCCAAAACTTAAAATTCAGCTCCAAACCTTGACAGAGCCAACTTCGTGCTTAACTGTCTGAACCATGCAAGTTCAACTTGCTTTCGTTTACAATAACATAAACTTTCAGTGGAAACATTTTTTATAGACGATTTACCGCTCAATTATCTGGTTCCAAAAATCGTCTGTTTTAATTAAATACTCTTTGGCAAACTACTCTACAGTTTTTATTTTTAGGGCTGGCTATTGAAGAATAGTAATCGTACTTATGTAATGTATTGCAAACAGTATTAAAATAATTTATAGGTTATGAAACCAAAACGAACGCATGTTAGTTCGGTAAGTTATTTTTCCGAAACGTCAAAAAAATATTTGGTTTACAGAATCTTGTAGGCATTATTTTATACATATAGATACGAGTACATGCAGTCATAGTTAAGAGGCAGCAAAAAGAGACAGAACTGCAAACTGCTTGCCAAAAAATAACCCATTTACACATTTAGACAATTTTGTATAATTTGAAATTTTTATTCACCACTATCGCGAATAAAAATTCCACATGAAATATGTTCCCTTTTCACATTTTTCCTATTAAAAATCAATGTTAAAAAAATAAAAGGGAACAAATTTCATGCGGAATTTTTATTCACGATAGGGGTGATTATAAGTTGGCATATCTTGGTTTCACTGCAAAATACAATTTTAAACCAGCCAGCTGTTTGTGTTTTATTTTACATAATTTTCATAATTGATAATAAGGCAGTTGTTGAATTTTGTTGAAACTTTGGATATTTAAGCGGATTCATGCGGTTCTTACACTGCCGAATTTTAACGAAGGAAGTCTTTTATTTTTATTTTTTCAAAGTTCGGGGTTTATTTTAATAACAATTTGCGTTATTATTGTTTTCGAGATAAGCTTGATATTTGCTTCTATCGTTTTATTACATTTTTTATAGTGACTGATTTTAATTTTAAATAAAACACTTCAAATTGTACTGGACGTGGAAATCGTTATTACTTCCCGAAAGAACAATCTTTGACATTTACTTTTTTAAAATATTTCAGTCAAATAGTAGCCGCGTTTGCGCTGTAGCTGGTCCTTTTAGAAGCTTTATTCTTGCGAATAACGACTTTTAACTTCACATAATTTCAAATAATTTGGAGCCGTTGTTGCGGTGTGAGCCTTTCCATGATCAATTGTCAAACAAAAAAAAAAATAAGATGACAGTATGACAGCACTAAGACGTGATCTGTAAAAAAACCAATGAAAAAAGGTCTAAATGGGTCAACCTATACAATTTGTTTTCAATATTGATTTTCCATTGCTTAGCATTCGTATATATTATATATTTTGACTAAAAAACGAAAGCGTTGCCACTAGATTTAAAAAAAAACGTCTACAATATGACTGGATTTTATGTGAATAATGTCTAATTATTATCAAGTTTAATTTTCCCTAAAAATAAATATGTCTTCACGGTTTTTGTTTGATTAGTGTTACTAAACTAAAAGTAATTACATTTTAATTATTTAAAATAGCTTGAAAAAAGTAGTTAATACCTTCATGTCATGTAACTATACCACAAATTAGTCTCCGTCTAACCAATCAACCACGTAAACTAGTAATTATGAAATGAAAATGTTTTTCATTTTTGTGGTGTACTGCCACACCAAAATGTTCGATTTCCTTTTAATAATTAAAAAAAAACGGCCCCCATAAATTTGATGTTTTAACTGATAATACCCTTTTGTTAGAGTTAACAACTATCTAAATGGACGGGCCCAAACAGCCAACTAAACTAATCACATAAAAAGCCAGTAATTTAAATGCCATATTTTGTATATAATAAATCGTTGACACACACTCAAACACATAAAACCAAGAGAAGTGGAAATATTAGCCCTACACCCAGGAATCCCTAATGATTATATAAATAAACCACACTCTCACAATCTAAAACATTGTTTATGAAAAACATGCTTTTAAAGCCGTTTTTACATAATAAATCGTTAATTAAATTTGAAACGAATACAAAAATTAAATTTTTTAATATGTACATATCATGGTGCAATTACACAAGGTGAGTGCAGTAGCCCATCTGACTGACTTTGTTTATAATTTACTTATGTCAAAAGTTATACTTTTTCAAGTATTTTTGACAGTAGTATATTATTTTACACAAACAAATTGCTGTTGTTTCTGCTTTGTGTTGTATTTGTTGTCAATTTGCACTCACCTTGTATAGTTGCACCATGGTACATATAAAACAGACAGACACACACACACACACTTTTGCCTGTCATCCATAAACAATCACATCATAATAAATTAATGCTTTTTAATCAACAACTCTCTCATATCAAACATACAACTGTCAAATTTCCCACATTGTATTTATACAGCAATAAAAAAAACACAACAACAACAACAACAAAAACAACTATAACAATCAAATCAAATATATTAAAAAATAACAACAACACATTTTAAATTAAATATACATACATACAATCATATTTCTATAAACACGTAAACCATAAATTGGCGTAATAAAGGAGAGGGGGGCCAAAGGAAATCAAACACAGACTCATAAATGTAATAAATAGAAAATAGAAAAACCAAAACTTTTATCTAAGGGTCATGAAAAACACCCAAATACATACATATATGTATTTGTATACGTACATAGTATCTATCTGTACATATGTATGTATTTGTTTGTCGGTTTGTTTTGTGTGCGCTGGCATTTAATTGGAGAAAAGGAGTATATATACATATATTGCCACTTTCAACTTGATAGTGATTTTTATAAGTAATTTATGACCATTTAAGTTATTTTCGGAACTGGACTTTATTTCAGGCTACGATCAAATATGAACTTTTTTTAAATGTTATACATACGTACTCGTACTATTTGTCGAGATGTTTCAGAAAATTATGACAACAGAAACCGCATTGCAAATATTTCTTATGAATAGAAAGCCAATATAAACTCTTTTTTTGAAACTAAAACTTTTTTATATTTTATTACAATATTATTTTTGTATTGAGTGCTGGTCAGCTGGGCTAGACTGACTTTGTTTACAATTTACTTATGTCAAAAGTAATACTTTTTAAAGTATTTTTGACAGTAGTACAGTATTTTACACAAACAAAATGCTTGTTGTTTCTGTTTTGTGTTGTATTTGTTGTCGATTTGCACTCATCTTGAATAGTTCCACCATGCTTCAGTTTTAGCTGAACTTGCCATTTCATTCACACACGTCAATTCAATTTTCAACATGTATGAAAGAAAAAAAAAACAAAAGGAAGTAAGAAAATTGTCTAGTACCGTCAAGTTTTTACCCCTTTTACGCTCTTTTCCCTTCTCAACTAAAAATACTTGCCTTGACGAGTCAGAATTGAAGAGTGTGAAAGCGAACTTAGTTTCATATTTTTATAGAATTGTTTATAACATTGACAAATTAGTTAAATTTTAGTTAATTTTTTCCTCTTTTATTTCATTTCAGATCAATAGGGTAAGTTGATGCATCAAACAGGTATTTAAGTAAAAAATCTAATTCGTTTGCAATGAATTAATGGTATTTCTGATAAGAAAAAATTGATAAATTGACCTGTTTTTAAGACACAAATGTGTGGCATTAATTTGAGACTGCAATCAATCATTGTTTCTGATTTCAAACCATTTTTTTATAATAATTTATCAAATTACATTTTTCAATTTATTACAATTTGTTTTTGTAATAAACACTCGCACTTGAATGTCTGTTTGTTACATTTAAGATTGGCGGTTATTTATCTCACACTCACTCAATTTAGAGTTTCAAAAAGAAAAAAAAAAACAAATAATTTAGAGGGGGAAAAAACGAAAATATATTGTTTAAACCCCCATACATAAATAAATTAAAGTGACCCTCAGTGCTGGTACTGTGATTATTATTTTTTTGTTATAAATTTGTAAATGCCAAATAGTTTGTGTGTGTATGTGTGTGTATGAGTGATAAATTGCGTGTGTGTATGTTTAAGATATATGTATTTATGAGTTAGTGAGTGACATTCTGACTGTCTATATTGGGGGTTTTAATACGAGTATTTAATATCTGGTTTGTTTTTTTGCAAAAAAAAAAAATACATTAAATTCAAACAAGGAGGTGGTAATTTAAAACATTTTATTTAGCTGACATGTAGCCAACAAGCCCCAAAACTTAACACTACTGTGTATTTTCAAATAAATTTACATGAAATTTTTTTTAAAAAAGTAAATGTTACCATAAGTTAGAGAAACCAATAACCAAATTTGAATTTATGCGTTAGTTTTTTTTTTTTTTAAGAGATTCAAACAATAGATAGCAGTAGTTTTGGAAATTTAATAGTTTATAAATATTATTATGCGTTCGTTGTTTGGCCAAATGTAATAAGTGGTTTGTACTTTTATGTAAAGTGAAAAGGTGACCAGCACTAAAATAAAAGTGCAAAAACAATTTGTACTAATCTCATTTTGAAGCGTAGATGTTTCTCATTTGTTTTCACTTAGTTATTAAACATTATAGTGTAAACAACAAAGTGCTTTTGATTGGAAAATCTTGCTTGACTTCCTTAATTTAAAAAAAAGTTCCGCTGAAAAATACCGATTACTCGCCAAAGCTTATGATTAATTTGTTCCATCGGTTTCCATATGCTAGATGTGGTGATTTTGACTCAGAAGACCAAGATTTAAAGACCAATAACTGGTGGCATTACTCCATGATATATGTATATTGCCAAAATAAGCAAGGATTTTCAAAATCATTGGCCAATTTAGAAACATTTTCAGGATTCATCAAGAAGTAGGAAAATGTGGTACCATATGATTTCAAGCCGAGAGTCCTTTAAAGACGATTTTGATGTCCGAAATTTATTTTAATCCTATAATAGGAAATAATTTTTGTAACGAATCATTACTTGCGTTGCACATTGATTTCATTACAATATGCCTAAGCGTAAGAGTTTATTTGAGAAGCCCGGCTAAACAGCCGCATGGAAAATAAAGTCAAATATCTATGGCGCTAAGGTATTGATCTATATTTGGTCCTATCATCACAGGGAACATTTATCGAATGCAACTGATTCGTTTGAATCGTGCATTGTCCAAAAAACGCTTTGAGTATGTGGCCAGATTCCAGTGCTCGTCCGCATGTTGCAATACCTATTAAAAACTATTTAGACAGAAGTAGTAAGGAAGTTTTGCCTCAGCCGCCTTATAGACCTTGCACGTCCAACTACTATTCGATTCAATTTATGCAGAACCCTCACTCTGGCATACGCTTCTCTAAATAACAATATATCCGAAATTGGCTTTATTCATTTTTGGCCTCAAAAAATGAGAAGTTTTTTAGGCGCAGAATCTATTTGTCTCCAGAATGATGGCAATAAATTGCCATACTTTAAATTAATTTATATTGTACAAATGTTTCCAAATAAAAGCTAAATTCTTGAAAAAATTCCGCATTTTTAAGTTATACACCCAATATAAATGAAAATTTTTTATTAGTTTGTTAGTGAATTGGATTTCTTTAACATAGCCCCAAAAAAATTAATCCAGTGGTGTCATATCATATGTGATATATGGCACTGTCCTGTTGAAACCACATGCCAGTGATATCAATACAATGACACTTTCAGCCGGCAAAGGTTTCTTCTCAACAATTGCTCTTGGATGTTTAGAAGCCCAAATGACAAATAAAAATGAGCTTCGTCTGTAAAAATAAGTTTTCCAGAAAAACCAGCGCATTGTTCTTGACTGAATTCAACGAATCCCTATGGTGATGCTCGAGCGAAATTAAATTTATGGTAACAATTGTTAGAGTTTCTACTACTGACAGGTCAAGAAGTAAAACATCAGAACGTTCATGTTATTCCAATATGCCACTGTTGGAAAACATAATTCTTGTGCAAAACCCCTGCTAATTTTATCCTCTAAACGTTATGAAATTTTGCTAAAATTTTCAGCATTTTGTTTTTAGATGACGGAGAACATTTTTGGATCTTGCTTGCATCTAAAATCCAAAAATACACAAAAAAGCCACCCTACTGAACGCTGTTTTAAAAGTTAATTTTGATTCATTTGAGAGCTTCTTTAATTTCCTAAATAAAACTGGATGTAGGAATGTTTATTCTCGCACGAAAAACAATCTTTGACATTTACTATTTAAGCAAGTAAGAGTGCTATATTCGGCTATGCCGAATATTATATACCCTTCACCTTTGTTGTGGATGCATAATTATATTATTATATAATTGTTACGGTTTTACCTTTAAAAAACGGTGGTTTATTGCCTTTAAATAAACCGGATTCTTTTTAATTGCAAAATTAAAGCGTCAAGTAGTTTGAAGGAAATATAACGAGTCTTTATTTATTTAAATGTACAGAAACACAATTAAAAAAAATTAACACACTGTCTTTTTACACACTTATATTACGGTTTAAGAACACACTTAAACACTTTGTTTGATCAGCGCCATCTGTTTGTGAAATTATTCGTAACAATATTAATACACTTAGTTTTGTTGATGAAATTTTCAGAGGTTGTCTCGGATTTTTGCTCATATCTCCGTTATTTATGGACGTATTTTGAAGTAGAAAACTTCTCGAAAGTATGTCTGACAGAATTATTGAAGATTTGGATCCCGAAGATATCTGGGTACTTCAGAAAATTGATTTCAACATCCAGACAGACAGACGGACATGGCTTAATAGACTCCGCTAGCTATAAGGATCCAAAATAGTTACAAACGGAATAACAAACTTATATATACCCTTCTAATGGAGGTGAAGGGTATAAAAAATTCATGCAAATGTTGGCCGCGATTACGCAGTATGTGGTGCATTTGGAAGGTTCAATTATCGTTTGTTCCTTCCAGCGCCCGAGAATTACCTGTATCTCGAGATTAACGACTTTTGACTCTATATTTCTGCCTTAATATAGAAAACTAAATATCAAATCAATTACTGCCGTATTCATAAAAAATAAAGTAGGTTTGAAGTGTGCTTTTCGACAAAATTTTCATACAAAATTTTCTTAAAGTACATTTGAAGTCTACTTTAATTTTTTATGAATAAGGGCATAAATCTTTAAATATTTTGCTAGTCAGCTGATGTTTTTGAAACAGCAAATCCAACTTAAATATTTCAAATCTCTTTGATATGGTCGCTCTTATCAAAACGCCAGAAATTACATGTAGCTAACTGCAAAATGTTGCATTAAACTATAAAACAAAGTAATACATATTTATGGATGTATGTATATACATACATATGTATGTATGTATTTAGTCGCACATCAATGAACGTTCAAAAACATTTTCATTTTTCAAATACCCCTGAGGTGACTTGTGCGAACGACCGTATGTACATGGTGGATGTGTAAATGTATTCGAAGGTGTTTGAAAGTAATGTGAAATGTTGTAAATTATCAACGAAAATTGTATCAAATTACGAAAAACTAAAATTATAAATTTCTTTTTCAAAAGTCACTTTGTATTGAATTTCATAATTTCAAAGCATTAAAAGAAAAACACACACACACACAAAGTGTTTTTCAAACAACCCCCCTGCCATGCTGTAAATATAGCATCACTCACTCGCTCGTATGCTGACTGTTGGCTACAACTTTTAACGATGTGTCATGAATAATTGCCCACAAATAAATATGTACTCGTATGTATAAAAAATAAGAAATAGTCACAATGAAAAATGTTTAGTGCGTAAATTACATTAAAAACAGAAAATACGATACAATAATTTGGTAAAGTTGTTCGTTCGTTCACTCGGTCGTTTGTTCATGCCCATATATTTACTTCATTTATTTGATTTTTTTCAATTGTAATAATGGCACGAATTTTGATTTCCTTTGGGCGATAAGAGCAGAGTTTACAAAAGGTTGTATTGAAATTAAGCACAAGTGCTATTTAGGAGGGGGTCGTTATTTTCACAACACTATATATATTGTTTTGTCTGCCTGCCTGCCTGCCGGCCTGTCTGCAGTGTTAGCTAGTAATGTTTAGTATGTTAGGGCTGTAGCAAATAACCTCATTAAATTGAATTTTATACGCACCAAATGACAATCATCAAATGTAATTTGTTTTCGTTATATGGGATTTGTAAAATGTTGTTGCTTGTCGTCTCCTCAAAATTCAATACACTCTCGTACGTAAATTGTAATGTTTTATGTACTTTATTTAATTTCATTTGCGTTGTCGTTGTCGTCATTTTCCCTCTAATTTTTACTGACAATGACTGTAATTAAAAGCCGTATTTTATTTTTCTTTTTATACAACATCTTGCAAGTTAAACATAGTCAGTCAGTCAGCCGCTCCAGCAGTTGTGACTTTGCCACAACTAATTGCTGAATTGAGTCAGTCCACAATGGTCTGCCTTGTTTCAATGTCTTCAGCTGAAGAGAGACTAACTATTTCTAAAACCTATTAAAACGTTTCTTTTATGTATTCTAGGGTGGTATAATTAGTTTGTACAGGGGTAAAAGTAAATAAATATGCTTGATAAATATGATTGATTCAAATTTCTTTTTCATTAACATTTCTTGTAAATTCAGCCTGTGATAAGATTATAAGAACTTTTATGTTCAATTGATTTCCAATATTAATAATGTTCGATATCTGACATGACAAATATATCAAGAGCCTATATTCAATATATATTAACATAGAAAAGTAGTATTTCCAAGGGATATAAAAGCAGTTTAAGGTCAATTTTATTGACCACCTAAAGCGTTGTTATTGTCAGCATTTAAATAGCATTATCATTGAAAAATAAATATCACAAAATACATAGGAAAGGAAAGACACCGTGTATATCCAGTCACATAGCAAGCTTTTCACTAAAGCTCGTGTAGTAATCCATAAGTAGACTTCTGCAGACTGGATCATATGCGGGTTAAGTGAAACAAACAACCACTCCCAAACAGTACTAGCAATTTACAATTTGCAAGAGGAATGTGATGAAAGACATCAATGGCCAACCGTCTGGACAATTTATCAGTCACACGATTGGTAGTTACCTACAATGGCTCGCTATTTCATTCAAATACACCCACCAGAAATTCCCTTAATGACCAATAATATGATAGCTCAAATAGTTGACGGAATAAGTAGATTTGTTCTGCCGTCCAAGTCGATATCGTTAAAGCACAGGTGTTTTCTCAGTCTAAAGGTATGGTCACACATGGCAAATATTTACTTAAAAGAGCGTAACCACTTCTTTTAGTGCAAATTTGTTTAATGTTGTTTACTCTTACAAGAGTTTTGCAAGATCAAACAGCATCAAATAAATTAACATTAAATATTTGTTGTGTCTTTTTTACAACTTTTTCGGCAAACATTTGCCAAGTGTGACAGTACAAAATATATAAATTTAGTTTCACTTTCTTAATTATTGTCCAGCTCATATTGCCTATTAACTGCAATTAACCGCCAATAGAGGAACATTTTAAGAAAGTATAAAATGAAAAATAACAGGACATACTGATCACACCAATGGACAAAAATTCCAATTAAAATCTTAGCAAGAATTTTACTTACAAATTAAGTTAAAAAGTAATAGGAAATTGTCGACCAGACTACTTACAAATCTACTAGCAAAAGTACTTATTTTTGTTCGCAATGTCCCAAAGGTAATCCGTTAAAGTTTTGCACCTTTAACCAAAAAATCAATAACTTATTTTTATAGTTAGAAGATTTATAAAAGATGCAGTTGTAGACTGATTAAAACAAAATGTTATGAAATAAATAAGCGAACTTAATAAATATAAAGGAAACTTAGTACAAAGTAATATTATCAATAAGTGCTGATTCACACGTTTCAGTTTTAGCTTTTTGTTCAATTCTTTTTTGAAACTGTCGCGTATCTTCAATTTTGTTACTCTTTACCATCAAGTTTTTCTCATGCAAACAACTTCAAAGAAAAGGAAATAAGAAAACTGATTAGTACCATCAAGTATTTATGCCTTTTACTTTCTTTTCCCTTCTCACCTAATATTAATTGCCTTGAAGAGTCAGAATTAAAACGTGTGAAAGCGGACTAACTTCTTTAAATGTATTTAGAAAGAGTAAATTTGTTGGATTTTATAATTATGACCTTTTAAAGATCCGAGGTGGCCAAACTACATCAGCAATGCGGCTGATAATGCGATCTTCAAAAACGGGGCGCAAAACATCGAGTGTAGCTTTGGCTGTGTGGCACGTAGCGCCGTTCTGTTGAAACCAAATGTTGCCAATGTACTCCTCTTCAATTTTTGTGAACAAAAATTCGTTCAACATGGCCCGATAATGATCGCCATTGACTGTAACGGCCACTCCTTGCTTATTTTCGAAGAAAAATGGCCCAATTATGCCTGTGGACCAAAATCCGCACCAAACAGTGACTCGTTTTGCGTGCATCGGCTTTTCAATGTATGCGTGCGGGTTTTCTGTGCTCCAAATGCTACAATTTTGCTTGTTTACATACCCGCCAAGATCAAAATGAGCTTCATCTGAAAAGATGATTTTTTTTTTTGGCAAAATCGGCATCTTCTGTTAGTCGATCACAGGCCCACTAAGCGAAGCGAAAACGCATTGGATGGTCAGTTGGCTTTAACTCCTGAACCAATTGGACTTTGTATGGCGTCATACCAAGGTCTTTATGCAAAATTCGTCTCAATGATGTCTCTAAAATGTTCAATTGTTGAGAACGACGATGAATTGATGTTGATGCCACTTCACGCACACTTTCTGCCATAGCAGCAATATTATCGGGTGTACGCACTGTTTTTGGCTTTTCACGCTTGTGTTTATCGATGAGGATGCCAGTTTCTTTCACTTTTTTCACAAGATAACGAACATACGGAGCTGATGGTGCTTCTTTTCTACCAAAATCCGTACGCAATTTTCGCACACATTCTGCAACATTACCATGATTTTCAAAGTAATGTCGCAATATTTCTCAGCGTTGTTCAAGTGTATACACAACTATATGCGTTCAGCGGAAGGATAATACTAATTATCTGTGAAATCAGACATGAGCTAAGTGTTACGATTCACGAAATAAGCACTAGTTAAAAAAAAACGTCAGATGGCGGACACGTTATATAAAATAATTCTTTAATATTTAATTAGTAATATAAAAAATGGCAAATAAAGCTACGATATAATGAATTCTGGAAGTCATTAAAATTAAGAATGTAAGTAAAGTTTTTCCTGGGATTATAATAATGTAAAGAAAAAATAATGTTTAAAACAGCATATACATATGAAGTGTGCAAAGCTCGTCCAACGTTGTATTTAAAAAAATAATTAAAAAAAAAGCTGCGATTTTCGCTACTTAAGGAAATGGGGTTTTAATTATTTTTGATATTTTAATATAGAAACAGCAACTTCCAGAACTGACCAGATTTATCTATATAAGTATATCAGGGAACAAAAATAACAGGCCCACTTTAGTTTTAACGGTTGTATGTAACCATTTAAAAATCGCTTTTTTCTTTATATCACTGAGAGATTGATCTATATAAGAACATTAGGTTAGAACAGAAAAGAAAAAAAAACAGAAATAATCAAGATACATAATTTATTTATAATTAACTTTTTCGTAAGGGTCAGGTTATAACTTTTATTATCGAATTTTTTAAAAAAAAAGCACAAGTTCATTTAATTTTTAGAATTAATTTTTAAAATAAATGGTAAAAGTTGAATATAAAATTCGCTTTTTTTTACTTCTTGATCAATATCGACATTAGTTCATATTCGACATATTGAATTTACAATTTTTAAAAAATAGGTTACACCCAGTAAAAAAATTCGTGTTTTTTGAAGCACTTAAGAGAAAAAGCCCATAATCGAGCGCTACAATAAAAGCGCTCTTTTGAGGCAGTAAATGCTTTAGTGCTGACAACGAAGAAGGTTTTAAAGCGAAAAAACAAAAATGAAATTATAGCCTACAGATTTACGTATGACAACGAAAGTCAATTACAAAACGAATATCGCGCTTCTCAGTTACTATGAATTTTTCTTAAGCAAAAACATTCAGATAGAATTAAAAAAACACTGCTTTATTTGCATGTTTGATTAGGTTAAAAGAAGCGCTTATTGTCAGCAGAAAGTAGTCCTCCAAACCGGGAACACCTGATACAAAAATCATGCATCCCATCAGCAGGTTTGAAGCGATTTGAGGTATGAATTCATACATAAAACCTGCTCCTTTGGAACACATTTTTTACTGGGCAGTATGTAAATAAAAGATAAATAATGTTAATAGTTACTGGGATCAACCAAAATTAAAATGGTTTGACTCTCGTCTATACTCGTATATTGAACTAATTTTTGTCCCTTTCTAGTTTTCAAGCTTAAGTCATTTATGTCATTTCCCAACATCGTTATACTAATGGTTTACTTTTATTGTATTAAATAACTTTATCTTTTAGTTTCTAAAAAGAAAAACAAACCACCCCCCTACAAAAAGATAATTCTGAACATTAATTTCTCCGACACAACAAAGAAAAAATGGAAAACTCATTCAAAAAAAAAAATTTTAATTAGTTGAAGATTAAATACAGCACAACTAATTTTTCTTCTGATAGAAATGTTCCTTGTACGAGTAAATCTCTTTGGCTTTGTTTTGTTAGCTGTTTGACTTTAATATCTTTTTATAGGTTTGTTTTCTTTTCTTCAGTCTTCGTTTTGAACATTTAACAACTGTGTTTAATTCGTTTGGTTTTTTCACGTTTCTTTTTTTTTAATAACTCTGCTGTTGTTCAAAGAAATGTGAAACAAAAGGAAATATTTGTGTTGGAAAGGCTGAATAAAATGAAAAGAAAATTTAAACCAGATCATGGCAAAAGAACAAAAAGAAATACATCCACCTTAAATGAAATGGTCAGTGAGTGAGTGTGGGCAGAAGCAGATACAGGTATGTACTTTGTGTAAAGGCAAATATGACAAGGAATTAAATGTTTGAAGAGGAATTTTGTCATAAAAAAAAATATATGTTTTTGAAAACTCTTAAAAGGTTATTATTTTTTATAATTAAAACAAAAATATTTTTTTTTTGTATAATAATCTTGAAATGTCTACTCAGTTTCTGGAAGCTAAAGTCATGTACTAAAGAAAGCATCTCGAAAGAAATGATTAAATTTAAGTGTTTTTAAAACACGACTATTTCATATATCCCACATATTTTTGGGCAATGAATACATTCTTTATATAACTGATTACAACATTGTAACAAACATGTGCCTCTTGTTATTTTGTTTTAATTTTTTTTTTCTTTCACTTAAATACAGCAATTTTTCGCTTAACGTCATTTGTGAAATGCTTAAACTAATTCTAACAATTTCGTTAAAAACCTGCAACATCAAACTTACTAAAAACTAAGAACAAATCATGTAGCAAACGCCCCCTTTAACACTATAAATAAAATACAATAAAAGTACTCGGTAGAAAAAGAACAACATCTGCTTTTTTTTGGTAAATACGAATCACTGATGGGATTTGTGGTACAATTGTACCAAATTTGGTGCAAACAAAACTTTATTGGTACGCTGATACAGTTCATCCTTTTTTGGTACAATTTTTTTTAAGGCGAATTTAATTTTCAGGTGTCGTTGAGAGCACAGCTGTTCTACTTTTTTTTCTTACTTAGAGAGAGAAATGTCAAAAGTTGGTTGTGTTTTTGACATATCGACCAACGAAAGCAACAAACAAAATTTGAAAAATTGTTTTACATTTTTAAGTTTTCTTTCTGTTATTTTGTTTTTATTGAATAAAAAGTGTTATGAATTCTTACTATATGCTTTTTTATTTAATAGCGAAATTTAGGTACAATTTATGGCAATTTGGTACAATTTTGGCATTGAGACGGTACAATTTAAGAATTGTAAGATCCCAACAGTGATACGAATATGTATTTTAAAGGGCCTTAAGAGCATAAAGTAGTATTAGCAAGTATAGTAGTTGTTTTTTCAATGACTGTCTGGCAGTTTGCCTATTTTTCCAAACGACGAACCAACCATCCAACCGAGCTACCTACTCTCTGTCTCTGGTACTGTTGCTCTAACCTTTTGTCTGTGTTTGTTAATCACAAAATCTTGTCGTAATAATAGATTACACTGTATAGCATAGTGTTTTGCACTACTCTACTGTATGTTTACCTAGGGTGGCCTTTATTCTGCAGTTTATGGATTCTCGTTAATGCCAAAATCTATAAATGTTCTCCGTCATCCAATAACCATGAAAATGATGAAAGTATCAGCAAAATAAGGTTTAGAGGTTTCACATTTAATTTAAGGTTCTCCCCTTGGCATCATTGAAATAAGAGCCTCCCTAATATATATTCTGTAGCACTCAGTCACTGACTCACTTTACAATTTCCACTAACTATTGCTACTAAATAAATGTCTGTCTTATGCAATGTTCTGATTGTGTCTGTTAGTTTTCAGAGGCAAAACAAAGAAGATATAAAACAACGAAAACGAAACCGTATGCCTTAGCAAAGAAAACAGATATGAAAATATAAACCACAGGTTTTTCTCGCTTTTCAGACTGTGTGCTGACTGATGTTGTGTTCTATTGACTTCTATTAACTAGAAGATGTGTGATATCAAAGTGACAGACATTGAATATTCGTGCACTTTTTTTGTCGTTGTCGTCTACACTAAAAATGTATCTTCTGTTTGTTTTTAGCTTAAATAGTAAATAGTTGGCTTGCTTTGTTAAATAGCGCCGAAAGGCAGCCTATAGTAAGTAACGTAAACTTGCTAAACATCTTGCAGAACTTTAATTTGTTTAAGTAAAAACATATGTTAACATTTTAAAACTCTTTCCCCCTTATTCATAAAAACTTACAACAGTTTTATAACAGGTTTATAAAGCAAATTTCCATACATTTTCTTTATAAACCTCATATAAACCAGTTGTAAGTTTTATGAATAAGGGCATTTATTTATTATACTTAGAAGTAGTTCGCAATGTGACAACTTCAAGCCAAAATAAAAAGAACATTTTCAGAACTGTATTTCCTCTGAAACTTTTCCATCAACAAAGTTCCGAACTAAAAATTGCTATAAAAGAGTTTTAGGTTGCAAAGCCAAACATAAAATTACACCTTGCCGTAAGCTACCATGCGCCAGTGAAAAGGGTTGTGATCAACCTGTTCAAGTCCGAATTGTTATTGGGTGGATAACTTAAAAATGCGGTGTTTTTTTTAATTTTTAGCTTTTATTTTGAAACATTTTTACAATATAAATTTATATAAAGTATTGGCCATTGTTAGCAATTACCTTGTCCCATTTCTCTGGCAACATATGGTTTTCGCGTCAAAAGAGCCGTTCATCTTCTGAGGCCAAGAACGAAATGAGCCAATTTCGGTTACCCTGTTCTGAAGCGAAGCGTACCCAAGAGAGAGCGGTCTGCATCACTCAAACCAAATAGTAGTTAGACGGGTATTATAAAGCGGGTGAGACAAAACTTCCCAACAACTTTTTTCTAAATTGTTTTTAACAGGTAGTGCACAGGTTGCATTTAACAGGTGTTGGTGAAGTGTTGTGTTCATGTCTGGTTGCATATTCTGGGTATTTTCATTCAAGCGAATCAGTTGCAACATGTTTTATGTGATGTTGTGTTCAGTTTTCATTATTCAAATATAAAGCATTACCTTAGCGCTATGAATATTTGGCTTTGGTGTCGATCAAGCTAGTTGGCCGGGCTTCACTCACGATCTCTTACGCTTCGGCTTATCGTAGTGGATCAATTTTGGATCGCAAGTAATAAATTGATGTAAGAATGATTTCCTTTTATTTCGTTTAATCAGCATTTCGAACTTGCAAAATCGTCTTTCTTTGAATGAATCCTGCTGCTCGCAAATATTTTGAAATTGCTACTTGAGTAGCTTGAAATGGCTCTTGTTGAGTTTAAAAACAATTTTTATATAGTATTGCCTACAATTCCTGCTGCCGTATTTATAAAAAATTAAAGCAGACTTCGAATGTACTTTAAGAAAATTTTGCCTAAAACAGGGGCTTTCAAAAATTGTTTGGTTGTGTATTAGTGCGTACCAGGGAGTAATAAAATTGAGAGAATGCATTTATTTAAAGCCGCAGAAAAATGTTAGTAATATACATATTTTATAATTTGCTATGTATGTTCATCCCATTTGAAAAGCATGATGAGTTTTGTTCCCTTCTTATAATATAAAATCTTCTAAATGTATACTTTTATGGCAGTTTCGTAATATTAGAATGCTTTTCATATGTGATCAACTTAAAGCATTTTTGACCGTACAATATTATTTGAGTGTCATCATCTGTTAACCTGAAAAAAATAAGGTAGCATCCGCTAGACATGTGCACTTGTCGAAGTCACATCGATGACTGAATTGAAGAGCATAAAAATACGTCTTGCTAGTGATATGCACAATTGTTCTATGAAATGGAAGCACCTGGTCTAAAAGCACACTTAAAGCCTACGGCAGTTGGTCTTTAAACTTGGCTGACTGGGTCAAAATCACAAATCAAAAATACCTCAAGTACTTTATAGTATATTGTATCTACTGCGCAACTTATAATAGATTGCAGTGATAAGGTTACACCGAATATCTTTATATTTTATATAAATATTTTGATAATTTTGTCACCGAATTGCGGGTTTCTCTTAATTCAATAAACTAAACAATTTACGAGATACGCGAATATTAATTGCGCAACTACCTACTTTTTTAAATAACGCTATATCTCGAAAACTAGAGCTAATCTAAAAAAAAAAAAAACGGTTAGCACCACAGGATTTAGCGTACTCAATTTAGCTTTATAAACTGCATGCCCCGCTTGTCGGTTTTGCAACTAGCACAGTGTTATTTTCAGCATTGCTATCGGTATCTTGCAAATTACAATTTTTACTGCCGTATTTATAAAAAATTAAAGTATACTTCAAGTGTACTTTAAGAAAATTTTGTATGAAAATTTTGTCTTAAAGCACACTTCAAGCCTATTTTATTTTTTTTATAAATACGGCAGTTAATGTACATAAACCCAAAGAAAAAACTTAGCGGTGTGATATCTCATGATCTGGGCAACCAGATCACAGGCTTGTAATGCAAAATTAAAATCATATCTCAATAAAGGCATGCACATATAAAATTTCTTACAGCTTACCGAATTTGGAGACGTTGTTGCGGATCCTTTCCATGATGAATTGTCAAGCAATACTGAATAAAATAATTGACAGCGTGATCTATCAAAATAAAAAGAAAACAATAATTTATTATTATTTAAAAAGCTTGAATTATTTTTTCTTATTTTTATCCACAATTGCTAACAAAATCTTTTAAGATACGTAAGGGCACAACGACAAAAAGAAACATATAATTGTTAATCTACTTTATTTCAGCTGATGCCAACATGCTGCTGCTTAACATGTATATACGAGTATCTATAAGATACGTTACTAGAGTATCTGTCGTAATTGCACGAATGCATACAATTGTAGTTGGAAATTATAGTAGTAAGTATTGTTGTTGTTTGTTTGAAATCTGTATTACATTGCAAATGCATTTAAAATTTTAAAAGCAATACTTTGCTAGAGGTTTTTTGTTTTTTTTTTTTGCATTTTTAAGTAATTTTATACTTAATTCTTCGTTTTGTTGTTTTATCATAAGCCTTAAAATGTTTATGTTTAGTTTCGTTATATGTGTGATTTTTACAGGTCAAGTATCTTTTTGTGTTGTTTTTCTTCTTTTGCATTTCAAGGGATTTAGTTTTTGTTAATACTATTTGCATTTAATGCCTGGCTTGTTGGCTTGTTGTCTTTAAAAAAGAAACGTTACGTTTTTGCATTTTATATGGAATTTGTTGCTATAAATTTCTGTCAGGCTTTTAATGCTGCTTTAGTGTTTGTTTAAGTTTTTTGTAATGGAACAGAAATAACGTAAATTATTTTCTTAGAATTAAAAAGCAACAAAATATTTATGCAAATATTTAACAACATTTTTGCTGGCTGTATTTTGTTACGTTTTGTTAATCTTTTAATTCTTTGTATGTTTGAAAAAGAGAGACATGTTTTTATTTCTTAAAATCTATTTAATTATTTGTTTAGTCTTTTAAGCAGAAAAAAAGACTTCTGAATCCATAAAGTCTTTGAGAAAATAAGTTTTATGTATTTGTTTGAGTTTGTGTGTTTATGCAACAGATCAGATGTGGCATATTGTTAGTGGAGTATTAATAACATTTGTAATAAATTTTAAATAAACAAATTTAAATACGACTTTTTATTGCTTATTTGGAAGTTAGTTTTTTGAACTCACAATCTTTTAAACATAATTCTATTTAAGACACAATCAATTGCCCCTCCTCAGCATATGTGCCTTAGTTTATGTTTCCAGCTTTGTTCATAAACATTTCTATAAGTACCAGGATAAAATAAAAAAATACCACCTATGTATATTAACTCCACCTGGATATGGATTTAAATTAATGTGTTTTTGTTTATTATTACGAAATATTTAAGTATCAAACACGAAAGTATAAAGTACACTCTTGGAGATTCTCATTAAATACCAAATATTCCTCATTATTACAGAAAATTTAAAAAGTACCATTAGCATAAATAAAACGTACCACTTAGTTTTTGCTTTGCGGTTTGTCACTTAATCAAAATCAAAAACATAATTGGGCATGGTTATGACAACTACACTGTGTTTTTGGTAACAATATATTGTTGTGGTACACAAATGACTGTTATTTTAATTCGATATTTCAGTTACTATAAACATTTTTATGTTTATTGCAATTATAAAATTGAGTATGGTTCTTATGAAACATAATTATTTTTAAATGAGAATTATTCCTCTTGCGAGTATTTGATTCGAATTTTTATACGAAGTTTTACTTCAAGTTAAATATACAAATTGTTTGAAAACAATTTATTTTTGTATATTTCTGTTATATGTTTCACATAGCTATTCGTTGGAAAACATAAATGTAAAATCATACAAAAATATACAAAGAGACACTAGCAAAATGTAATGCATTTTCTGGCCTGCTAAAGCCGTCATCAGCATTCTTTGTGTCTAATACTGTTTATTTTCAAACCTTGTATGTTTAACTTTTTTATATGAGAATTATTCCTCTTGCGAGTATTTGTAAATTTTTAAATTTAAAATTTTTTATTACAGAAATATACAAAAATAATTTGTAGTGTATATAATTATTTTCAAACAATTTGTATATTTAACTTGAAGTAAAACTTCGAATAAAAATTTTTTAATAATTATTTTTATAAACTATTTACCACAACTATTGAATGATAAATAATCATTAAATGGTTAGTTTCCATATTTGGACTCATATTATATTTAAAAAGCAAACAAAATATGTTTAGTTTTAATAATATTTTTCTAAAATGCTTGTGTATCAGTTCACTACACACAGAAAAAAATTATAGTTGTACATGTTTACCACAACAATGTCAATATGTTTACAAGTTTTCCAACAATATTATGATCACTGTAATAATTTTTATAATTGCGGTAACCATAATATGGTTAAGTTTCGATTCGATACGATTGTAGTAACTATGTATATATTTGTGGCAATTATGTTTATGATGAGGATTCATATATTATAATTTGTTGCTCTTTGATTATGATAGAGAAAAACATAATATGGTATAATCTTTCATCATAAAACTGATCGCCATAAGCATTACATAATTTTTATAATCATATATATGATTGCTACAATCATGTGAATGGTAACTTAACCATATTATGGTTGTAGAAATCATAATATTTAAGAATAATGTTTAAAAATTTTCAAATAGTTGTGGTAACATGCACAACTATATTTTTTCTCTGCGTATAGTTTGTCTACGTGATATCGAATCATTTATTTGGATTTAAATGTTTCAATAGTTGAAATAACAATACGTAGTTCAAATATACTAAATATTACTACAAATACTAAAATTTTAAAGAAGTATAAAATACATTATTAAAGTTTACATAAAAGAAATAACCTTAAATTTCACAAAATAGAGAACTATTCAACATAACTACTAGTAAAAATAAACGTCAATTATTTTGTATACATTGAAATAGGGATGCCAAACGGGACTGGTTTTTCAAATCCCGGGATTCGGGATTACAAATTTGTTAATCCCGAAAAATCCCGGAATTTTTTATAACAAATCCCGGGATTCGGGATTTGTCGGGATCGAGATTTCGGGATTGACATCCCTACATTGAAAGTGCGCAAATATTTACTTTTATTTACAAAAGTATTAACTAATGTTTGTAGGTTTTGTGTTTTTTAAAAAGAAAAATATGTAAAATTATAATTCATAAATAATTGCAATTTACGTCAAAGAAATTATTATTATTAACTAATCATATTGCTTTATATTTAACCATTAATATGTTTTCCATTAAAAATGTTGTAATTTTCAAGTTGATCATCATATTATGATGAGAAATTTCCGTTACAGTTTTTCGTCAATTGATAAAACAGTTCTAAAGTTAGAAAAACTACTTATCTTTAACAAATTATTAAAAAAGAACTGTTTGGTCAATTTATAATTTAGTCTATAGCATTTTATTTGCTATAAATTAAAATTTTATTTATTTAAAAAACCAGGAATTACCAATTACTCAAAATAAATATGATTAATTGATATTATAATATGATTATTAAGGATCACATTATGATTCCTTTATAATAACTATAATATTATTATTGGTTTGAATCATAATATGATTATGTATGACAATTTTACGATCATATTGGGTTATAATATGATGTTATAATATCGAATCATGATTAATAAGAGAATATTATGATAAAATATTACGATGATAATTGATCATAATATAATATTTAATGATACTAATATTCATCATAATATGTTTTCACTTCAATCATCGATCTTATCATAATATGTTAATATTATGTTATAAGTTTCTAATGTTGAAAATCCGTATTCATTTTACAAAAGAAATTATGTTTTAAAAAAAAGTACATAACTCTTTATCCAAATTAAGCCCTATTTACACATGGGCGGCAAGGTTTACAGTTTTCTTTTTTAATTCTATTGCGTCTAATAATTTTAACTCAATAAATACATACATGTGTATGTATTCATTTGTGTATCTATAAATGTATAAAGACTTTTCAGGCATACAAATGTATATGAAAATATTGTACGTGCAGGGTATTTTCATTAATTAGGCAGTATTGTGTGATGGGTACGTTATGTTTATAATTTGTTGTATATTCTGTTTTGGTAATTTACGCTTGAGCATTATAATTCAATTAATAAGCTTTAATTAAACAAAAATCAGTCGCTAATTATATTGTGAATGTGTACATTCTTGTACATTTATCATACACTTTGTCCGTCCATCTCCCTTCTCTGTTTATTTGTATTTAGTTACTGCTAAATATTTGTAATTTGTAATTTATAAAATTACATTCGTTACTAATGCCTGTTGTATGCCTTTATCCTTCCGTACGCCCGTCCGTCAGTCTGTCTCTCACATGTGCTTTTGACAAAGAACCAAGCAAAATGTGAAAAAACCCCTCTTGTAATCATTAATGGTTGTCGGGTTTATAATTATTATTTATGAGCCATTTTAAGTTAGCTGGGATGTTTAAATTATGTTAGAGGAAGTTGTAAAAAGAAGGTCTTTGGCATTTACATAATACCTTTAAGTTTTAAGTTATATTAATATACATAAGAATCTTGTTATAAATTTTAAATTTTAAACTAAATATTATGATGTAGATTTCTGAGTTTTCAACTCGTTTGTAACCATTAAATTTAAAATTATGACCCGAAATTCTGTGTTTTTTATTTTTTTTTTTATGCTAAATATATTAAATTACCACACATTTTATACAATTTGGTAATTTAAAACTTAAAACCTTAAAAACAATTTACAGAAATACGAACGACCGGCTCTTTCTCTTTGACTTATTTATGTCTGCTGGCTGAAAGACAAATAAAATTTTAGAGTAGACAACAAATATAAACAAAATATTTGTTTATGCAGAAAAATGAAGTGCTTGACAGAATTTCGAACAAAATTATTAATTTCATATGCAAGACACACTGTATCACATAAGAAACAGTCACCACAAACATAAAAAAATAAAATAATATGACAGAAATTTGGTACTAAAAAAATATAGAAGAAGTTAAAATCAAGAAAATTTTAAAACAAATATCATTAATATAAGGCCACAGTGATTATTATTTTAAAAGAAATATATTTAACAATGACTTAAATACTAATTGTATATAAATATTACTGCATTGTGTTGTAAATTAGACTTTATTGTCATGGGATAGCTATTATAACGATGTCTCTCTGGCTGTATATTGCTTCAAATCGACCTTATAAATGATCCACGTACATATCTAAAATTTATACATAAACGGCTGAGATATGATACATAAACACATTAGTTTGAGGTTTTTAAACACATTGAAATATATCTCGAATACTCCGTTCTGTTCATAGATAATTTATATAAAATTGTAATATTGAAGATTAAAAAGTACCAATACAAAAAAAGTACCACTTTCCCGTAATCCCTTTTAACACTATTCAAGCTTGAAATTTCAAAATACTGCATTGTGGGCAAAGGTTTTGTGGCACATATACATACATAAGTCTCAAAGGATTCAGTTCCGTGTACTTTTTAAAGAAGTACTAAACTGTTTAAACGGATTCGTGCTTATGTACAAATGTGTACTCTTGTTTAAAATTACTTAATAATTGAATAACGAAAAGATTAGAAGAATCTTTTCAATATTTATAAAAAAAATTCTTTATCACCTGGTACTTTTGTCCTTAATTTAAAGATCGTATTGTAAGCTAATAATATTGGTTGGTTCATAGTATGAACTTCATACATAGATATTTTTAGCTTTTATTTTGAAATAAATTTGTACAATAGAAAATTATTTAAAGTACTGATTTAAAGTTGATGACCTTTTCCCATTTTTTTTTTTTTTTTGGCAACATATGTATTCCGCACCAAAAGAATTACTCATCTTTTAAGACCAACAACGTATCAAGTCAATATCGAATACCCTGTTCTGAAATGAAGTGTAGTCTGGAGAGAACGTTCTGCATCAACTGAAGCAAATAATAGTTGGACATGGCATGGTCTGCACTATTAGACGTGTGAGGCAAAACTCCACAACAACTTCTTTCAAAACTGTTTTTAATGGGTATTACTACGTGTGTTCGAGCGTTGGGCATTTTGCGGTCAATGTTTACTACAAACAAATCAATTACATACGGTTCAGGTTACCTGTGATGGTCTGTCACACCAAATACAGAGCATAACCTTATCACCAAAAATCATGTTTTTTGTTTCAATTAAACCTTTAATTGATTTTGAAATAATTTTCAAATAAAATTTTAATTGCTACTTTTTCTGATTTTTCTGATATTTTCAATTAAATCTCACATTTTTTTTTAATTGATGCTATCATCTTGTTTACAGGTCCGATTTCAATTAAATTTTTAATTGATTTCACAAATATTTTAATTGAAACTCATTTTTATTTTTTTCTGTGTACTAGTAGCTTTTAGATAATTAACACCCAATCTCCTAAAAGGAAATTTAAATTTTTATACAGTTGCATACAAATAAGTTTTTATATATTTTTATTCAAACTATTTATTTAAGAAACGGACAATTTTTTTTGTTTTGTATTCTAAATTAATTATATTTATTTGAAATCAATTAAGGATGTATGTATTATTGCCTTTAAATGCAATTTATATAAAATTTTCAATTTACCAAGTTTATTTGCATTTTTATGCAATTTCAATTAAACATTCTCAACACGACCATTGCAAATGTATGAGTATTTATTTATTTGATTTGAATGGAAAAGTTCTAAAAATTGTTAAACAAACATTTTTAGAAATACATACATACATATTTATAGGTATGTTATCTAATTTTATGCCAGGAGACGAATTATTGTGAATAAAAATTTTCATAAATTTTTTAGATTGATAGTTGTGAACAGATATTTGTTGGGAATGCAACAATAACTTTAAGCAACCAACAGAATTCCATTAGATTTACAAGTAGTTTATATATAACTCTATTAGACAGCTATTTTCAATAATGTTTCATTACTGGACAGAATTTAATTTATATATTTTTAAAAACTGCAACTGTGACTTCGAATATTTCTATAAAATGATTATTACAGAAACGTTTGAAGTGTTTTATTAAACGTTGTGTAAAGCTCTCTCTCTCTGTTTTTATTCATAATTAATAATGAAAGCTCAAGCTAGTTCTTGGTAATAAAAAAAAAATGTTAGAGATTTGGCGCAGGTGGAACAAAATTTTGTGCAGCTGTTAATGTGATCCATCAAAAACATAAGACGAAATTAATTTAAACTTCTTCTAATAAGTTGTGGTTAAAAATTATTTATTAAGCGCTTTTATCTTAAATAAATATTAAAACATTTATGCAATTGAATTTTGTGCGGATAATGCCTAAGATGACTCTGTAGCTAAAAGTACGTTCAGACTTGGCAAATATTTGCCAAAAAAGACGCAACCACTAACTAAAATATATGTAAATACGTTTATTTGTTTAAAAAAAAAACTTTTCTTATTTAGGGCAAAGCACAACAAATATTTAATTTTATTTTATTTGATGCCGTTTGAACTTGCAAAACTCTTGCAAGAGTCAACAACGTCAAATAAATTTATACTAAAACAAGTGGTTACGCTTTTTTGAGCAAAAATATTTGCCAAGTGTGTTAGTAAAATCAGTAATTCGTGAAAGTCACCCTTTTCTATAGTTGGATTTTTGCAGGATTCCAAGAATCCCTGCAGCTGGCTTCAGCACTGTAATAAACAGTTTTTGAAATATATACGCACCTTAGCTTAAGTCCAAGTTTTTTCCCCCCAACACATTTGGCACAGTCCGTATATTATCGCACATACCGCGTTTTCAAATACAACACTATTTGCCATCAGTAGATAGTCAAACATTTACATTGCAACATATTTGAATAGATGTATTTATTAGTTTATGTACACAAGTGAGTGTATATCTGTTTAATGATAAATAAGGGATACGAATTTCAAACTTAACCGAAAACAAATACAAATAAAATGTCTTACTGTCTCTACCAAAAATAAAAATAAAATAACCATAAATTTTAGTATTTGATATTCTATGGAGAAATGAAGACAAAAAACGCACATTCATAAATAAATAAATGGAAAACAAAATAAATACTTTTTCTCTGCTAAATTGCCCCTCCTCACAATGCGTTAGCGCAAAAAAAAAACAAGAAACGCACACTCATAAATAATTATTGTTGATTTAGTCGAAAAACGAGAGAAACAGAAAAAAAACCAAAAATGTTAAGTCAAGTCATGTTTTATGAATAAATAAAAAGAAAATAAACAACACAGTGCAATTTTTTTCGTATTACGTATTTTGTTTAGGCTTAAATATCCAAACAGACCCCAGACCATTAAAGTTTTACAAACATTCATTCGTTCCTACATCTATTCATTCATTTACTTTTCTTTTTAAACAACGAAACCCATTGATGATGATGACGACGACCATGATGGTGTTGGTGATTATTTTTCCATACCATTGTGTTGCTAGTGCTGAATATCAAAAGAGCATATTCCTCCTATTCCTTATACATACATATTTGTACTTCCATTTCCAAACATGACTTGACATTTATAATTTTTATATACATTGCCCTGTATAGATATTATTATTATTATTATTATTATTGTTTTTGTTAAATATTTAATAATGTTATAGAAGTATGTCAAATAATATTAGTTTATTTGTTATTTTCAACTTAATTGAGATGTTATTATGTTGGAATTTTGTTAACAGACACACTCAAATTTTTATCTATTTTCTGTTTTTTTAAATTAGAATTAATTAGAATAATATCATAGAATAACGTCGCATAAATGTCTTAAGGTACGGTCACATTTGGCAAATATTTACTGAAAAAAGTGTAACCACTTGTTTTAGCACAAATTTGTTACTCTTACAAGAATTTTGCAAGATCAAACAGCATCAAATAAATTAAAACTAAAATAATATATGTATGTTGTGCTTTGCCCTAAATAAGAATAGTTTTTTTTTTTAAATAAATAAACGAATTTAAATACCTATATGTATGTTAGTTAGTGGTTATGTCTTTTTCAGCAAATATTTGCCAAATGTGACCGTACCTTTAATATTTATGTAACAAAAAATGCAATGGAATACTTTTGAACCACAAAAAATAATATTTAAGCAAAGCTAAAAGAAAAACTCACATTAATCCGTGTTTTGCTAATATTTTGATCCACGTGCGCTGCATATTTATTCCAAATTACTTGTATTCTTTGATTGTGGCCCAATTGACCGCAGCTGCTGACAATTAGGGTGTACATATATTTGTCAGTAAACGCTGTAGCAGGCAATATTTTATATAAAAATCCAAAGTCATAGTTGAAGTGCATATTATTTGCCAAACTATTGCCTGTTTAACAAACTTGACCACTCCCCTAGTTACATTGTCATATATTGGGTGTATTAACGTGGTTGTTGTCTTTACTTATTATAGTGTAAACCTACATATGTGTAGACGATCATCAGATATTACAAAGTTGTCAGATCTAGCAATGTGCTAGCAATGTACTGACCTTGAACAATTCGTAGCTCAAGGTAAATTGTCAGTTCAGACGGCTGTAAGAAAGCTAACAATTTCATTGGCACACAATTGTCACACAATAAATTTATCTGTCAACCGAAATTGTTTTTCCAAAATGTTATTAATGCACACTTGTTTGTTTATTTATGTACAATGTACATATATACAGAGTTTGGAAATAATTTCTATGACAATGCTGCCATTGGCAGATGCATAAACTTTGCACATATGACAATGAAAAGTGTTTGACAATTGTCTTAAAACAATGACAAAATTGTGTGTTTACACTATTGTTAGATGTCTGACAATATTTTTGTCTTCCAATGTACTGAAAATGCTTTTTCTTACAACGTTGGAAGACAAAAAATTTAAGTTCACACGGTTGTTAGATATTTTCTAAACATTTTTCGGACAATGTTGTAATATCTGACGATCGTCTATACATAGCGTAAACAACAAATTTGTTTTTGCCTCGAAAATGTCGAATTTTGTGGCAACAAAGTGTAATAGAAAGTTTAGGTTTACTTCTTAATATGAAAAAAGTGTGGCTGAAACACACCGAAGCTTATAGTGAATGTGTTCTATCAGTTTTGACACAGAAGACAAAATATCGCCCAGTCTAGCCAAAAAAGACTAAAGGTACGGTCACATTTGGCAAATAACCACTAAATAAAATATATTTGAACTCGTTTATTTATTGAAAAAAAATTTCTTTTATTAAGGACAAGATACAAATATTTAGTATTATTTTTTTTTGATGATATTTGAGCTTGCAAAACTCTTGTATGAGTAAACAACGTCAAACAAATTTGTGCTGAAGTAAATATTCGCATTGTGTGACCATACCTTAAGTGACAGCTAATAATGCAAAAGATAGCTACTCAAAAAACTAATACATACTTGCAAGAGTGAAATAGAAATCCATTATAAACCACATTTTAGATTACTTAGAGGGAGTGCACACGCTGCGACTTTTACCTGCAACTTTTTTTCTGCGACTCGAGTTTATAGCTGAAATACGTAGCTAAATCGTACTCTGCTGGTAAAAGTCGCAGCGTATAAACTCCCTCTTAGAGATACTAAAGTCACAATTGATGCTATAATAGATTACCAGGGATGTGTTGAGTACACAATTGAGTGCATTTTTAAATTACAAATTTGGCTAAAAGTCATACATTGTCGGTTTTAAATTAAGGGGAAATAACACATAAAACCATTCATGTCTTTTAACCATCAACAAAGTAAACGAACAGATATACTATATGTATGTAAATACTCATACATAAAACATAAAAACATTTTACAACACAAACACACAACATTATTTATATGTACACCAGATTTAAACATTGATAATCCACACCCAACACTAAATAAATACATACACACATGCATAACTATCGATGGTGTTTGTGAAAAACTTATAGAATTATTATCATAAATAATAAAACATTGTACTGCACCAACGGATACTTCATTCAATAGATAGTTATACATACATACGTATGCATGTATATATGTATATAGACATTAATTTACAACACTCTTACCGCTACATGAAACAACACCAAAAACATACAGCGCGCACTCCAAGACTTTACAGTCGAATTTATAAGTTGAACGTTTAATATATTTCTTTTAGTGTATATGTTGTTCTGCTCTTTGTTAATGTCGTGTTTTAGTGTTCATGTTTTTGTTGTTGGTTGCATGGCAAGTTGTCTTATGTAGGCGGTGTTCTTTCTCCAACTGTATTAAATGAAACAACAATCATTAACCAAAAAAGGTGTAAAGGATGAAAAATGTATATGTGCATAATCGAATCAACCACATCTCAGAGAACAAGTAATCTTTCATTTATTTGTATTTTCAAGTATCTTTTTGGTTGGGTGTTACATGTATGAATGTACGAGCTATGATACAGTAAAAGTGAAATAACCATATAGAAAATGATTTATATTGTCAGAAGGAAATATGTATTTATAAAGCTTAAGATAGCGGTGGGTAGGTGCATATGAATATATGTACAAACTAATACGTTATGAAGCTTTTGCAATAAAACATAGCCACGTTAGTAATAGCTTTAAAGTCGAACATGGCTGAATCTTTCTGCTATTATCTATCGTCTTTGTTTAATATATGTATTTGTAATAAGCTTTGTTCACATAAAATCCAGCTGCTCTTTAGAAGTTTTTTATGCAAAAACTTGGTGACAACACAAGCTACCAAAAAGTTCTGTTAATGATGTTAGAAACCGACAGAAGCCAACCTTAAGCAAAGATCATAGAAACCAGGAACTACGAAAATACTGCGTTCAATAAAGCAAAATCTGGTTGCAAAAAATCAACCAAATTCGCCTAAACCTTGCGGTGGTGCAACTTTTAAACTTTGTTTAAAAGTCAGTATTAAATTGTTTACTTCTTTCACATTTGAGCCTGTAAAGTCCAGTGCCCATGTTCTTTAACTCCTGCGTCGAGAAACTTTTCGATTAAAATGTGTGGAATGAAACAGAAATGCCATAAATTGAAACAAACAGCTGTTTTTCTCACAAAACTTCGTCTGTAACTTTTTTTTTGTGAGTAATCGCTGTCACGTAAGAAAATTAGTTTACAACAGAAAAAGTGTGTGTGTAAAATTTTTGTGTGCGAAAGCTTCCGCTTTGACCTGTCAAATATACTCAAAAATAAAAACGCGGTGATATATAATTTTAAAAATAAAAAAAACATTCTAATCGCAATGAATACTTACACATTACAATAGCGCAATTCACAATATTGTGCAAATGGTATTGCATCATTGCATTTTTCAAAAAGATTTTGCATATTTTTGCTCTTGCTGTGTATTTTGATATTGTAGAGCACATTCTTTGCTCACTTTTCGAGAAACGATGGAATATTTTGTTTCACATCTTTTCGATGCGAGAATTTTTCACTAAAGTTACAGAACATTGGCACAGTTTTCACATGTCACATGCCTCACAATTTCACTCATATTTCCATCTCAAAATCGATTTTTCATATAAAAAGCCCTAATTTCTTAAATTCTTAATATCATTGTAAATATGCGTTTCAATGAAAAAGTGGCCGCAATCTGTAGTCACTAATATGTTTGTCTCAAAACAGTTAAAAATCTCAAAAATTTTAAATCCTTAATATCTCTTGGATGAGTAAAGGGCATCAAATTTGTGATCGCTCATATTTCGGGTTTTAATACAAAAATCTTAAATCGGTAATATCTGTGTAAATAAATGAGACAATCCAAATCCATCAAAAACGATTTAAGTTTTGGGCTTTGCCAGTTGACCCGTTGAACTCACTTAGCCCTGGCGATTTAAAGTTGATTTGCTACAAAATCCTTCTTTTTATGCCGTAATTATTATCAATGTGCAACGTAGTCTATAAAGAGTATTTAAAGTCCACTGATTGAACATAATCTGCTTTTCAGCATGTCCATTCTGTTGGAACTTTAGTGTACTGGCTTTGGGTTATATGGAGAAAATTTTTAAGCATGGCTTTTATGATAAAGTGAATCTTGCAACAATCACGTCGGCTATAATCTGATTTTATATTGACCAATCCTCTGTTGATTTAATAGATAGACTTCTGATCCTGTTCAAATTTTCTACCTAAAACCTGTGATATCTGAAGAATGGATAGACTTGACATCCTAGAGATGCGAAATATTCAATTCAGTTGAAGCTGTCTGTGTCCCTTGTAATAACAGCTTAAAGTGGGACTTCTATAGTTTAACATGTTCACTTACTGGATTCTGCGGTATTTTTAAAACTGTTCTGCCACATAATCTGCAATTTAATCCTTAAGTTCCGAAACAATTTTTTTTCAAAGAGAAGTAACATTCAGGCAATAAATATAGAGAAACTTTCTTTGTAAAGGGGATAGGTTGAAGAAGTAAAGGTGGTGCAATTAATAGAAAGCTGTTTATATCACAACTCTGCAATTACGCTTTATGTTTGTTTTTATTGAAGCGTTGCAGCGCCTTTTGGTGGTGAGTAGACGTATTATTTTAAATTATTTGATTTATAGCCTTTATTTAATTATTGCAATTCAAAGCCATACTACCGATGGAAGGCGCTATGATAAATATTAGTTATGATAGATAGAAAACTAATAATTACCAAAAACTGATGTTGTTTGAGTGACAGTGGCTGGGAATCGTATGATTCATATTTAGCATGAGGAGTATACATTAGTAGCTTTCATTGATATTGTAAGAGCTTTTGATAGTCTGAATCCTGCGCCAGTGTACGCTTCTTATCCGATGTTTGTTTGATAAACGAAATGTTAAGATTCCTCTTTAAGACTAGTAATCGTGGGCTCTTATCGGATTCACTGTTACTTTAATAAAGAGAATTCCGAGCCGATGTTTTTATGATAAAATATCCCTCTACAATAGGCGCATCTTGGTGTATTTTGCCTCTTTTGTGAAATCTTGCAATTAATTCCAAAATTGTGGAACTTGATTGTATGTGAAGGATGTCTCTGTGACAGTATATGTAAAATTACTAGATACTATGTTGCAAATATGGGATACTCTGTAATTGGAGTCATAGAAGTTTCAACACTAGCAAAACGGACAAACTATTCACAAGAAGATAATAAGATAACTGTATTTCCCATAATTTGCATGAATTGGTTGGAACTTATTTTGTACGGCAGTGCAAGCAATCTGAGTATTTGATAAAACGTAGCAATAGGCAAAGTGCGACATAATAAAAACACTTAATTAATTAAAAAAAAGTTAACGTTCATTTGAATTGTTTCGCTAACGATGGATGCTTTAGGTTATTTTAAAACATTGAATAAAAATCTTCTGTCTGATTATGCATATTTATGCAACTGACTGTTATCTCTATCAAAATATTTTTGTATTGTCATGTTGTATGTTTTCGTTTTTGTGAGTTAATGAATTATTTGTATTTGTTTAACGAATGGAATATTGTAAATTTTAATATTTGTTCCTCGTTTTAATTTTTAATACTTTTTTTCAGAGTTAAACAAACAACAATGTGCAATATACGTACGAACAACACACACATCATTATAATGTTTTGTTTTAATGCAAAATATATGTATTTATGTATATAATTGGAAACTGAAAAAAGTTTTAAATTTCCGTTGTCGTTTGTAGTGCCAGTGGCGCAAATATTTAAAACAAAACTTGTGTTATTTTCCCTGCTGGTATATTTGTTTATTAAATATGAAAAAAAAAATATTGTACACGAGTATAATAAAAATGTATACATAAATACATACTACATAAATGTTTATTTAATACTGAAATTATTTATTTTTATTTATTTATTTTACTTCAGTGTGTTTCTTTATTCGCCTTCTGCTGTGTTATTTATACCCTACGCCACCATAGTGGGGAGGGTATATTGGTTTTGTGCTAAAGTTTGTAACGCCCAGAAATATTGGTCCAACACCCACCTTAAACTATACCGATCGACTCAGAATCACTTTCTGAGTTGATTTAACGATGTCCGTCCGTCTGGCTGTCTGGCTGGCTGTCCATGTAAAGCTTGTGCGCAGAGTACAGGTCGCAATTTTGAAGATATTTGGATAAAATTTAGTACGTGATATTTTTTCGGCCCAAGAACGGATGGGATTGAAACTGGTGAAAATCGGTCCATTATTTCACCTGGCCGCCATAGAAATGTCCTCCAGAAATTGGGGTTTACTGATCATAGATGTTTGAATTATGCAAGAATCCAAACAAATTTCATCAGAAAAGCGTGGTAAATGAAGCCAAATAACATCAATAAATTTTGTGCAGATCCCTCCATAATGAGTTGTAGCTCCCATATAAGGCCCACTTCCGAAAATCACTTTAAAGAGCTTAACTCACTCAAAAATGTTGGTATCCAAATAATATTTAACACAAATATATTTCACTTGTATACAAACAATACGGTACAATTTTCTTGTGATCGGTCCATAATTAGTCGTATCTCCCAGATAAGGCCCACTTTCGAAATTCACTTAACCGATCATAGATTCCTTAAAAATGTTGTTATTCAAATTTAACACAAATAAGTTTCTTTTATACAGAAATAATGACATCTAATTTTATAATTGTCGGTCCATCTCTCCATAATTCAATTTAAACTCCATAAATCTTTTAAAAGTATTTATATCGATATAAAATTCATCATACATAATATTCACAGACATCACGACACTAATTTGTTTGATAATCGGTCCACAATAGGTTATATCTCCCATATAACGCCCATTTCTGAAGAACTGCTATTTACATATACTGGGTGTAGGGTATTATATAGTCGGGCTTGACCGACTATACTTTCTTACTTGTTTTTTTTTTTTGTGTTTAACTGCCGTTTCAATAAATACGCCGAGTACTTTCCGCATTTTGTTTGCAGGGGTATTTGTTCTGTTTGGTCTTTAAATATTTGTTCGAATTTTAGTTTTATTTTTAAAGTGGAGTTTATTTTATTGTTTGGTTGCGGTTAAATGGAAAATAACAAAACCAAACCAAAAATAAAAACAAGAAACTGAAAGAAATATGCAGTCATATTAAGTAAATAAGCTTTATATGCGATAAGAAAAACGGCAGTACCAAATTAAACAGAAATCTGACATGTTAGTGACATTTGAAATATAGAATTTCTTCCCTAACTTCCTTTCCATAATGATAAGCCAGTTATTATTGTAGTTAAATATTATCAAGTTCCAGATTTGTTTGTGTTTGAAGTTTTAATATTCAAATTTCAAATACATTAAAAGATTCCAATTAAATGTTTATTGACGACAACAGGGGTATTGAAAATACCGAGTTATTATGGTTACCGATTTTATGAAATTAAATTGCCATTATACACATTTCTGTGAGTCTATAATAATATCTGGCCTTGACGTTGCTTAAGCCAAAGGCTGTTCTAAAGCCCTGCTTTAAACTACTTTGTGGACAAAGGGCTCGTTTTGAAAGACCTATATAAAGCATTGTTCAATAAACTCCGGTGGCATAAATGGTTTTTTATTTATCTAACAAAATAAGCGTTTGAATACTTTTGAACCACAACTGTTGCACAAAATTTCGATCCACCTGCGTTCCACTCTCCTTAAATAATTAGCCAGAGTTGTGCACAATTAGGCAGGTTCATATCATAATTATATCTTACAAAATAATTATATCGTACAAATACGTTTAACAAAAAATAATTTTGAAGATATTCATTCTGGCTCAAAATGTTTTTATACTTGGTTGACATCGATCATATTTTCACGATTACAAAATGCCAGTAACACGTTTTATAACAGAATAAAGTTTCGTTATTTTATTTCTTTATATACAGTAACATTATCTGACGTCCAGGATCCTAGAGGTGCCAGGTTGGAGACAACATTAGGAAACCTCCCAACGTTGCTACCACTGATAAGTTTTTTAACTCGTTTACGCTCTTCGTTTACCAAGAGATTCTTTTTTTTAACTCCTCTGACTCATTCATTCATTCTCCAACAAAGTTATTTATGTCGATATAAACTGTATTTGTATTAGTGAGCGAAGACAGTATTAGAACATGTCAACCCAGCAAACCATTCTAGGAGCGCTCCGAAAGAGGAGTCAGAAAAGAGTCCAACAAAAGAGTATTTTCGGAGCGCTCCGAAAAAGGAGTCAGAAAAGAGTCCAACAAAAGAGCATTTTCGGAGCGCTCTGAAAAAAGGAGTCAGAAAAGAGTCCAACTAAAGAGCATTTTCGGAGCGAAATTGTTACTGTCCTGAGTCGGCACGCAGTATGACACAGAAATTCCACTTAATTATGTGTGTACCAAAGCGTTGTTTGTACTTTGAACAAAAAAAAACATAGCTGTAACACACAAGAATGATAAAACAAGATTACACAGCGCCCAAAAAAAACCTCATAAAAGACTCTTTTCTGACATTATCTAAAAGCTCTTTAAGAGCCCAAAAAAACCCTCATAAAAGTCTCTTTTCTGACATTATCTAAGAGCTCTTTCCGACGGACCATTTTCAAACGTAATGACGCTCTTTTCTGAAGGTTTTCGGAGCAATTATGATTGCTTTTGGGCTCATAAAGAGTGTTAACGCTCCGAAAAAGGTGTCAGAAAAGACTCTTTTCGGACTCATATGGTTTGCTGGGAAGATCCATTCCGTGTCATTATTCATCAGGTCGACGTAATAGAAAACTATTATTAATTGTCGATAGCAGCAGCCGGTTAAACAATATTGGGCTGTTGTCAAAGGAAAGTTATAGTAGAGATTTTATTAGAAGCAATTAATTTTAGTTTCTTTTTAATTATACTGTTTACCACCATAGTTTGTAACGCCCCAAAATATTAGTCTAATTGATAGTTTGATTGATAATGCGATTAAACGATGTCCGTCCCTCCCGCTCGCTGGCTGGCTGACCATGCAAAACCTATGCGGATAGTACAGGTTGCAATATTATTATTTATAATAAAATTTAGTACACGACGTTTGTTCGGAACAAAGACAGTTGGGATTTAATTTCATTGAAATCGGTTCATTATCTCACCTAGCCGCTATAAAAATATCCACCCAAAATAGGGATTTATCGGTCATAAATGTTTGATTTATGCACATATCGCCACAAATAAGTTGTACATGAAGTCGAATGCCCACAAATATTGTGCAGATTGTACCATAGTTCCCATATAAATCAGTTTCAAAAGCACAGCTCTCTCAAAAATTATGGTAACTAAATAAAATTCTATACAAATAAGTTGCATATATATAGAAATCATGACACCTAATTTTATCACGGTCGATCCATAATTAGTCGAAGCTCCCATATAAGACCCTCTCCGTAATGCACTTTAGCCTCCATAAATCTTTTAAAAGTGTTTATAATGAGATACAATTCAACACACAAAATATTTATATGCAAAGAAGACATGCCACTAATTTTTTGGATAATCGGTCCATAATAGGTCATATCTCCCAAATAGTGATTATTTCTGAAAAAATGTCTTTTCACATATACTGGGTGTAGGGTATTATATGGTCAGGCTTGATCGACTGTACTTTGTTACTTGTTATTTATAAATTAATATAAATGCCATGATTGTCTAGGCTTGAGTGCATCGGACTATCAGTCAGAGGGTTGATGTTTCGATTCCTGCCAAAGACTCTGGGTGTTTTCTGCAGATAAGCCAAAAAGTTTCGCAGTTTGTGTTTGTTAATTATATTTCAAAAAAAAAATGTGCAATGGCTTCAGTTGTTACATAAATACTAAAATATTTGTGTGGAAATATAATATATTAATAATAACTTCACGTTCAAAATATCGAACAGGAAGATCCACATATCGATTAACTCTTTGGTAGGAGGTAACCTCTTTCTAACCTAAAAAAAAACCTAACCTAGCCTAATATTTCTTTATATACAATTAAGTTTTCGTTTCCACTACAAATGAAATTTAACTATCATTGTATATTAAACTAAAAATAAATATGTTTTAAATCTCTTCTAACAAACTTCTCTACATTTGAAAATTTACTTTAATATTTCATCTATTTTTAAAGAATTTCCTTGTAACTCTCTACATATATTTAAGGGTGTCGATGCTGTGAACTAAACTAAGTGTTTGTAATAGTAAAGAGATGTCAGGATAAAAAAATTATGTCAGGATAAGAAAGCCATACACACACATCCAGACATGTGTACTTTAATATTTCTTTAATAACCAGTGATTTTGAAAACAGCTGTTACTCCTACATGACAAAAAAAAATACAAGGGAAAAAACGGGAGATTTTAGGGCAACAACAACTGCAAGTAGTACTTACTAGCACACTATAATAAAGAGTGCAGTTTCCAGTTTTCCTGGTCCTAAACTCCCTCATAGAAAGAGGAAAAACTATTAAACAATTTTACAGATGAGTGTACCACGCCCGTTAAATGCGCATGTTGTAACGAGTTTTTTTTTCGTCTTATTTCGTCTAGAGAATAATGGCTGTTGTATGGAACGTACAAAAACAAAAAAAAAAACGAGAGTTTGTTGAAATCTTTCTGCTGAAAAATTCCAATGAACCTGAATTTTATACAGCTTTTATGTTTGTGTTGATGTCTGGAATTACAACCGTGTTCCACTGAAACTGTATGGCACACATATACAAAATCCAAAAACTACAAACATGAGGCAAATATTCCAATTTACTACAAAACAAAAAGTGAGAAGAATAAATACAACAAAACTACGGCTATATGTTTGTACATACATACATATGTAATGTACATAGAAGGCGTTATGTATAGCACACTATATACTAACTATTTGCAGCATAGATACGAGTACATACATAAAAAAGTATATATATATACACTATTTATAAAGACTACTTTGTTATTGTTTTCCTATGTACATATATATATGTATATGCCACTTGTATTCTCCGTATTATTCGTGTCATATGCCGGTTGCTGTAGTCTCTCATTTAAGCCATTATACGAGTATATACATATGTACCGAGTAATTTTGCATTACCAACCGACCGAAAATTTGTCAGTAATCGATAAATGTAGTTCCAGGAATTAGCAAAACTACAGGGCAAGTAAGTAAACAAGTATCTAGTTGTTGTCTGGCTGAGTGTCTGTTCGTCGTCTCCATGAAACAGACATTCAATGTTTGTTTGCTTTGGTTGACTGGATTAAAAAAAAAGCAACAAAAAAAGTATATATGTACAATTACTGTTTAGTGTAGTTCACTGTGTTTCGTATTCAACCCACTTAAATTGCGAAAGAAAAACAAAATTAAAAACTGTATAGAATTTGCAGTTGTAAGTAGAATGCGCGTGACGTTTTTCACTGTTGCAAGTAATAAAATTGGCTTATCGCCACTTTAGTTACTTTATTTGAGATGTTTGTCTTTGGGTTGTGGTTGATGCCAATTTGACATTAAGTTTTATCATTTATCACTCTGCGCACATTCTAGTTTAAGCGATATTACAGAGCCACTAGCTTTTAATATTTAACATTTAACGAGGGTTACTATTTAAGTTTTAGCATGGCTATAGTAGATGGTTAAAAAAAAGATCAGCATCGCTAAGCTAAAAATTATTATTGCTATCTACATTTAAGGCGAAAAACTCACCAATTGGGCAAAGTAGTATTTGACAACGGTACCCAAACTACACCAGGAGAGGCGCTACTTGGGTCAAAGTAGGACAACTCAAATGATTTCAAATTGTTTGTTGTTCGCTTAGTTTCACTTGTAAAACCGAAAACTATTTATCTCTTATTGCAACAATTCAAATTTCAAAATTTGAGCATATTTTGAATCGATTTATTTCAAAGAATGTTGATTATCCCCTGATGGAAATGGAATTTGATTATTGGTCTCTTTAACAGAGGAAGAACTTATTCCACTTAAGGTCTGGTGATGGCTGGTTTTTTATATTCAAAAATTATATGGTTTAAGACTTCTAATATAATCAGGAGAGAAATTATCAGCCAGAAATGATTTAGTGGATACAAAGTGATTGACGCTATTCTATTCAAAGTGAATGAAACTGGTCTCTAGCAGAAAAAGCTTACAGATTAAACGTTTACTCAACCATTGCTTCAAGAAAAACATTATCAAAGAATACGGAATAATGAAAATGCAAAGTCAAATAAAGACCTTCGGCCCAATCATGAATAAAAATTCCGCCGAAGTTTTTTCCCTTTTTATTTTTTTAACATTGAATTTCAATAGGAAAAATGTGAAAAGGGAGAAAACTCCCGCAGAATTTTTATTTATGATTGGGCTGCTTATGTTAGCAACAAAGTGTTGCTCGTAAATTATTAAAAAATAAAGCGTGTATAATTTTTAATTTTAGAACCAAAATCCCTTTCAATAAAAAGTTGTGACCCCAAATGAAAAAAAAAAATTAGTTAAAGCTACACAAGATGGACAAATTTGAACTAAAGTCCAAATCTTTATGTAACAAATTTTCGAATTTATTGAATGAACGGTATGTGATGAAAATCGGTCGATTTAAAAGGTAAATCGTTTTTAGAAATCGACAAGAGTGTGATAGATTTCGATCGATTTCATATTCCATTTTTGTGCCATTCTACAACAGTGCCAATAAATGCAACTCTGATAAATTTTAAATTACAACTCTTAAAAAGTCAACAGTCAAATTTTTACAAGGAAAAGTAAATGAACATAAATTTACATTTTTCAAAATAAAGTTGTAATGGCTTTTATTACAGCACTTTCTTTAATTATCTTTGAGGAGAAGACTGAAAATGTTGAAAATATAAGACGAAAATGCTTGAGGGACAAATCTGATCGTTTAAATTTGCCAGATGACATTTTAATGACATTTTACAAATTTAATTATTTTTTAGATTCGTTGAACATTTTCGCTTAAACAGAGAGGGCTTTATTATGATTTTGAATAAAATTGAAGGATATTGGAAAGGTGCATCAATTCCTCTAACAATTCAATTAGCTGTATTCTTAAGATTTTTGGCAGAGGGCAGTTTCCAAAGACCTGTAGGAAACGACGTTAATGATGCTATGCATAGAACAACAGTTTCCAAAAGCTTATAAAATCAATAAATAATTATGAACTAATTTAGCATTAAACTAAAAAATACTGACATTTAGATGATTTCTTTTCTCTATTTCGTTGATGCAAAAAAAATCGTTTCAAAAATGGTTTTAAAGCGTCATTATCGATATGTGTCACATGTCAAAAATGTTAAAAACGAAATGGGACAAAGTGAAAAATTAAATCGGCACAACAAATTGTCAAGAGAAAACGCATCACACCTGTTTTCGATTTTAGCGGTTTTTGACACCGAAATCGATCTTCATCACATACCTGATTATTTGTTATACCGGAATTTCTTTGTATATTATTATATTACCAGCCTCGCAAAAAAACTTCCAAAAAATAACCACTAGTTTAATTTTTTCTTTCGATTAGTAAATGTTTTTTATAGTTTCTGATAACATTTCTTAACAAGTGTCTGGCAAATTTTTTAAATAATAATAATAATTTTAATAAGCTACTAGTTTCATTATTTCTTTCGATTGGTAAATGTTTTTTATATAATAATAATTTTAATACGTTTTTTTTTAATAATAAGCTTCGCTATTTGCTATTCGTTATCCGTTTGTTAAGGTTTAACGAACTTTTATAAATTCTATGGAAATTAATATAAACACTTGTTTCTATAACAAAAAAACAAAAATTAATTAAAAAACTTTTGAAATTCTATTGACACAAGTTTTTTACAAAATATTTTAGTAAGCCTACTATGTTTTTATTTTTAAATGTCATATTTTAAAAACAATTCAACGAAATTCTGTAAATACAGTTGTTATTTATTATTGTTTTAATGAAACTAAATAAATACCAGTATTTCCCTTTAATTCAATTGTTGCAAACAAATGTACAGTATCATTTGAGTTACCTACAGCATCAAAACATTGTTTTATTTAGAGTCTACAAGGACAGTTCCTCATTCCTCATTGTTTTCTAAAACATCATGGTGGCAGTTGTAAATTTGTATAAAGTATAAATATGGATTTAATGTTTGTCTGTTTATTTTACTATTTTACGTTATTTTTTCACTTCTTTTTCGAAAATAACACCTTCAATGGCAGGTGTTAAGTAAGTTAACAGGTAAATTTAATATTTGATAGCAGTGCTTGTGAGTTTTACAGATTTTCATGTGTATTTCTGAAATATGATTATCTTTTATCTTGTAGGAGTAATCTTGCAAGACACACCAGCTACTAAAGAAAACAATAAAAGATAATAAATTAAAAAAGTAAAAGTTTATATTCGGCTGTGTCGAATCTTATATTACCCACCACCAAATCACCTCTTATGGAGCGAATGTGGTTATTCTCGACAGTGGAGTTTGTATGGTAGCTATGGCCAATTATAGACCAAATTTCACAAAAGTCAATAGTATTAAGTGTGCTGTAGCTTAATTGGTTAACGCATTTGATCATTAAGCATGAGTTGGTATTTGTAGCCCGGGTTCGATTCCCAGCCGCTGTCACTCAAACAACATCAGTTTCTGATAATTATTAGTTTTCTTTGTATCCATCATAACTAATATTTATCACAGCGCCCTCCTTCGGTGGTATAGCATTTAAACGCCACCGAAGTAAAATATTTAAATAAAGGCTATAAAATCAAGCTTTAAAAATCATGTGCCTACTCACCACCAGAGGCGCTGCAATGCTGCACTCAAAACAAACATAATGCGCAATTGCACAGTTGTGGCATAAAGTTTTCTTCTACTTTTACTAACTTTACTTCTTCAATCTATCCCCTTTCCAAAGAAAGTAACATATTAATTGCCTGAGTTTATTTCTCTTTAAAAAAAATACTATAATTTTTACATACTCATAACTAATCAGTGTCAAATTTCAGTACAATATGGATGTTTATGTAGGTTAATGAGTTTTAGGAAGTAGTTCTCATAAGGAAGCTATGACCTATTACGGGCCGGTCATCATGAAATTATCTACGACGATCTTTTCAATATATGTTTGGACTATTTGTGTCGAATTTTAACTTGCTGTTGATTCTTGTAAGAGATTTGTGCGTATTTAAGTGATTTTCGGAAGTGGACTTTATATGGAGGCTATGGTCAAATATGGACCGATCATCATGAAGTTTTGTACGCCAATTTATATGTATATTTGAATTATTTCTGTTGAATTTGAACTCGATAGTGATTTTTATACAAGATTTATGCGCATTTAAGTGATTTTTGGAAGTGGACTTTATATGGGGGCTATGGTCAAATATAGACCGTTCGTCATAAAATTGGGTATGACGATTTTTATATATGTATGGTCTATTTATGTTGGATTTCAACTTAATAGTGATTTTTTAAAGAGATTTATGAGCATTTAAGTGATTTTCGGAAGTTGGCTTTATATGGGGCTGTGTCAAAATATGGACCGTTGCAAACAAAATATCGTGTTGTGATTTCACTTTGCATGAAACTTATTTTTACAGAATTTTGTTTGGATATGGCTTTCCTTTTGGCATAAAGCCATATTCCGGGAAGACATTTATATGGGAACTATAAGAAATCGTGGACCAACTGGACTTCTCCTTCTATAATAAAAATAAAGTGTGCAAAATTTCGTGATATTAGCTGCATTATATTGGAAGAAAATAGCAAAAAATATCTGAAAAATATCGAGGTTGTCTAAAACTTTCGTTAATAATTCGGATGCTTCTGAACGATTTTGCCCATTTTCAATACCAAACAAGAATATTTGTTAAACATTTCATTGTTCTATGTCTTTTTTTCTAAGCTTCAACAGACGGATGGACATTGCTAGATCGACTTAGAATCTTATAGGGACCCAAAATATATAGACTTTTTGGTTCGACGATGTGATATTTCCATGTGTTATAAACGGATTGACAAACTTAATATACCTCACATCGTTTTGGTGGTGGGTATAAAAAAATTAGTTGAAGGTATAAATAAAGTCAGTAAATGTAATCAGAATTTTTAAATCTCTGTGAATATTTAATCACGCAATCAGGGTGTTGCCGACATTAACTTTTAAAACCCGATATTTGACTTTATATGAGTCATGCAAACGGCACAAGTAACAAAAGGGAAATATTCCAGAACTTTGTTTGTAGTGTTATTTTAAATAATTAAGTTAGGTTATCGCTAGATGTGTGTTGTCGAAAAGATTTTAATGTTATAAAATAATACTCATTAATCGAAAATTGTACTACTACTACCAGGACACAATAATGTCCACAAAACATACAATCGCAAACGAAAGGACAAAGTATAAATTCAGACTCGTTGCAAATAGAATTAATTTTTGCACCATATCATTACGTGCGATGAAAAATGGATCTATTACGATAACCCCAAGTATAAGAGATCGTATATGAAGCCCGGCCAACAAGCAGAATCGACACCAAAGTCAAATATCTATGGCGATAAAGTAATGTTCTGTATTTAGTAGGAAGAAAGGATCATTTATATTATGATTCGTTTGAAGCTAGCAGTGGCCAGAATTGAAAGCGTAATATTCCATCACGACAACGCTCGGATACATGTTGTAATAGTCTAGTCAACATGTACAGATATTATTAAAAAGTCATCTTGCTTTTCTTTAAAAGTTTCAAAAATCTTAATCTTATAAAATCTTAATTATTATCCAAAGATTTTATGAGTTCCCGAAAACACTGAAATATAATTAAATAAATTAAATAAATAAATATAACTAAATTATTATTATAATTATAACTCGAAAATTTGGTTGTATTTAATGCTAGTCTCGAATGCCCATAAATCTAAAACCTACATTTATGCTAATGTTTTCATTAGTTACCGTATGAATATAAATACAATCTCTAAATAAGGCAAATAAGACATTTAAGAAACCTTACCAAAATTACTTATGCTACATTCAAAAAATAGAACGATTCAGTATTTTATTTCGTTCGTTATTTTAACATAAACTCAATAGTTTAAATACAAAAGAACTGTCAGAAAAAAAGCATGTCTGTCTTGTATATTAAATGTAAAATCTTGCTGCAATACATATGTACATACTCGTATGTACACGCAGAGAAAAAACATGTTGGCACATGATTACGACAACTTCACTGTGTTTTTGGTAACTATATATTGTTGTGGTACACAAATAATTGTTATTTTAATTTGATTTGAACAATATTTTATTACTATAAGCATTTTATGTTTATAGCAATTATAAAATTGAGTATGGTTCACTGAAACATAATTACATATTTCTACAACTATTTAAATTTATAAAAACCCATTAATATTCATATTTTGTTTTAACCATTTGTATAATGCTTTCGCATTAGGGGGCTAATTCTGGCAGTCGTGATTGAAATTGTTTTCGAATTGAAATTTATTCCGACATTGCAAAATCGGAATCGTTTCATCGATTCAAAAGCAAAATTTTTTAAAGAAATTATTTTAAATTAAAAATTTACCCAGTTATGTTATTATTTACTCATCGTCTTCTGATTCTAACGATATTGAAAACATTAATGACATAAAGAAACAAATAAATACCGCCTCCGAACCCATAAGACTGACAAACAATGAGTAAGTACCCAGCAAGCCATATGAGTCCGAAAAGAGTCTTTTCTGACACCTTTTTCGGAGCGTTAGCGCTCTTTATGAGCACAAAAAACAATCATAATTGCTCCGAAAACCTTCAGAAAAGAGGGTCATTACGTTCGAAAATGGTCCGTCAGAAAGAGCTCTTAGATAATGTCAGAAAAGAGTCTTTTATGAGGTTTTTTTTGGGCGCTGTGTAATCTTGTTTTTATCATTCTTGTGTGGTACAGCTATGTTTTTTTTTTGTTCAAAGCACAAATCACAGGATAACAACGCTTTGGTACACACATAATTAAGTGGAATTTCTGAGTCATACTGCGTGCCGACTCAGGACAGTAACAAGCAAATTTTTCTTTCGCTACGAAAATACTCTTTTGTTGGACTCTTTTCTGACTCCTTTTTCGGAGCGCTCCGAAAATGCTCCTTAGTTGGACTCTTTTCTGACTCCTTTTTCGGAGCGCTCCTAGAATGGTATGCTGGGTATAAATAAGTACATACATACATTCATATGTATGTATGTATTTTCTAGATTCAAAAGACGTTTTAGGCTCACAAAAGAAGCATGGGAAAAATTTATTTTTGATATTTTTGACCTAAAAGTAATGAAATTTTTAATATTATGATGATATTTTTTTAACTAAGTAACAAATTTTTTACTTACATTTCTTTTTTTTTTCTTCTGTTTGCTAAAAAAAAATCATTATTTCGAATGCTTCTTTGCTTACGAGTAGAAACTCGCAAGGTGGCGTTCGAATGATCATTCGTTATCGAATGCCATCATTAGAAATGTCGATACATTTTATACGCTATCGAATGAGGGAATCCCAAATGTTAAAAAAATTGAACGTTCGAATGAAAATTTATTCGCATACGAATGCGAGAATTAGCCCCCAGTTCAGTAGTTTGCCTGCGTGATATCGGATTATTTATTTGGATTTAAATGTTTCAATAATTGAAAAAAAAAAATCAAATCATATTTAAATATACCAAATATTACTACACAATACAAAAATTTCGAAGAAGTGCAAAAGACCTTAACAAAGCTTAAATAAAAGAAATAATCTTAAATTTCACAAAATAACAATCTCTTAAACATAACAAAAAATAAATGTTAATTTTTTTATATACGGTGAAAGTGCGCAAATATTTATTTCTATTTACAAAAAAATTAACTAGTGTTTGTAAGTTTTGTGTTAAAAAAAATTATATATCATAATATGATTACTTTAGATCATAATATGATTACTTTAGAATATGTTTAATTTTTATCATACTATGATTATTTTAGAACATAATATAATTACATAATATCATCTTAAGATTACATTATATAATATTATGATTACTTTAAACTATAATATGAATCATAATATGATCATGTATGACAATTTTATGATTCTAATATGATGTTATAATATCAAGTAAGATGAAATATTACGATGATTATTGATCATAATATGATATTTGATGACACTTATATTCATCATAATATGTTTTGATTACAATCATACATGTTATCATAATATGTTGCTCTTAGATGTTTACTACAACCATGTTTTATCTCTGCGTGTATGTAAGTACATTAGGGTGGCCCCGTTTATATGGAGAAAAAATAAGGTTGAATCACCATTTGGGTTAAATTGCATGATGTTTATAATCAAGAAATTTGAACTATTTATTTAAGTAACTTCTATGAAAAAATAAAAAAAAAATAAAATTTTGTCTGAAATTTTGAAAATTTTTGAATTTAAAAAAAAATATTTAATTTTTGATAACCCATTGAATGCGCCTCTCAAATACCTTTAATACGATACCAAATTTACATATAGTTGCTTTGGAAGAAATGTGAAAAAAAATCAAAAAACCTCTAAAAAGGACCTTTTTATCCTTTGATCCAGCTCACCAAATATTGACCACAGGACAAAAAAATTGAGAAACGTAGTCTTAAAATATAATCAGATTTGGTCTTGTAATTTTGGACGTGGAAAAGGCATTTGACACTGTTTGGCATAATGGAGTGATTTATAAATTGCTCCAAGCCGATATTCCTAAATATTTGTGCAGACTTGTTGCAGATTTTCTTAGTGACAGATCATTTGTTGTTGCAGTTAATAACACGTTATTTTCACCAAAGCCTATCAAAACTGGTTTACCACAAGGTTCACTATTGTCACCACTTTTGTACTCCATTTATACTTCGGACTTTTCTTCTCCTTCATACCAAAATGTTGCATATTATGCAGACGATACTGCTCTTAACACGTCTAGAAAACTTACTAAGGCACTATTAAAGAAAATGGAAAAAGGTTTTGCTGCTTGCAAAAAATATTTGTATAAGTGGAAAATAAAAATTAACACAAATAAAACTCAAGCCATTTTATTTCCCTACAATAACTCTCCCAAGCGATTAGCTAAATTTTGAAAATGACAGTATTGCAGTACAAAATGACGTCAAGTATCTGGGTATGTGCTTAGACAAAAAACTAAATTTTGCAAAACATATAAACGAAACTTGCAAATTCAATTAGAGCCTTATGGCCGATATTAAGCAAACGCTCTTCACTCAATTATAAAAACAAGAAATTATTATTTAATAGTGTCATAAGACCTACATTGACATATGCATGCCCCATTTGATATAAAGCTGCAAAAACTCATATGCAGAAACTTCAAACAATACAAAAGAAATGCCTGAAGATAATAAATAACAAGCAGCTTCTGCACAGTGAAACTGGTTATGAATTAATTACTGACTTCATTAAAAGCCTAATAGATAAGTATCATGAAAATATTGAAAATTCTTCTTATCAGTTGATAAGAGAATGTAGAGAGTCGGCACTAGACTAGCTATTAATCGAAAATCATCAAATAGAAAATGCTATGTATATAACGTATTATTATCCTCAAATAATACAATTATATACATTTATATTTTCTAATTATATTTGAATTTTTTCTCTTTATCATATAAAGGTTTTCCTATTTTTCCTTTAAAGAATGTCATAATAATATAATAATTTTCAATATCTCTGACTAAAAAACTAATTCGTTGTAATATCAATGGATAAAATCTAGAAAAATGTAAATATGTATTTGTAAATAAAAACTGTAAATAACGATGTATTTATAAATGAATGAAAAAAAATAAAATATAATCAGATTTTCATATTAGTCGGGAACATCCGCAACTTTATGTTGGGGCCACCCTAATGTACATACATAATTGTCTTGCATTCATTATAATTTTGAATTTTATCAAGATGGGCTTTTTACATATATTACAAATAATATCATGATTATGATGATCATCATCATCATGTGAATACATGTTCAAACATAAATAATAAGTACATGCATGAAATAAATACATACATATGTATGTATGTATGTATGTAAGTTTCTTTTTTAGATATTCTTTTAAATACTAAAAATAAATAATACTTTTACTCATTGTTATTTTCTTCATATATTCACTCACTCATTCATTCATACATCTTATTCAGACAGCTTTTTTTTTCAGAAACACAACAAAACGCAGAATAAAAGCTGTAAACCCCTTCTTCTGACTGGTTGACTGACAATAATTCATTTCTTTATAATTTTGTTTTAGCCGTAGTTGATGTTGTTTTCGCTTTTGTTTAGCATTTTTTTTTTTTTTTCGTTTTTTGCTCATAAAACAATACAAAAAATTGTAACAATTGAAATTTTTTGTGATGTCATCTAAATCCCTGAAATTAAATGTCAAAAGAAATGTTGCTTTTCTGTATTTTGTTGCTGTTTTGTGTTGTCATTGCTTCAACATGCCACATCTTTTACTCGTAGCAGTTATGTTAAAGTATAATGTTGCTGCCTGTAATGTCAACCCCAAATATGGCACAACCAACAAACAAAACACAGGCCCCTACAAAAGAATTTTTAATGAATAGTTCTCATTGTTTTTTTGTCATTCATTCTTTCTTTCTATTCATACTTTTATTTGCCATTATTGTGTAAATTTAACAATAATCACTTGAAAGTAGTTGTACAAAAAAAAACATAGTAAATGTATCCCAAAATTACTCGTACTCATATTCATTCGCATTATCCATTATCATCAAGTTTTTTAGTTTTTTTTTTTCAATTGTTAAATAGAACAATAGAATATTTAAAAAAAAATTAGCACAAAGAGGTGGCAGCAGGAGGAGGCATATTTTTTTCTTTAGTTTAAGCATGATAAGGTAATAATGATGGTATTTAATTAAGAAACAAGTTTTTCTCTTAAAACAAGGAATTGTATACCTACCTTTATATCCTTTATAAGGAAACTGGTTAGGAAATAGGAAAAAATTAAAAAAATAAAGGGTGCAATTGAAGAAATTTTTATATGGCCTCATTTGCATTTGTTATATTAAAAATCGAAATACTAATTATGGCTGAAAATATTTAAATGTCTCTGGTTACAGGAAATATATCCTATTAGCACAGACACTTTACCTCATCAGCACTTAGATATAATGAAGAATCCATTTTAAAAAAAGACAACATTGCAATTTTCCGAATTGTTATTCTCGATATTAATAAATTTTATCACAGTGGTTGCGAATTCAAAGTAAATCGCAAAATACTGTTTATATAACTACTAGACGACTGATCCGATTAAAATGAAATGTAAGCGTACAAATATTTTAATGTAATCCGCGCTTTCGGATAAATTCACATTGTAAATTCGTTCAAAGCTTCTAATATCTAGAAATTAAATACAAATTGGTTAAACTTGATTTTTTTTAAAAAGTTATTGACCTGGAATACTTCAGTTTAGTCCTGTTTCACACACTTCAGTTTTAGCTGACCAGTTTTTGTTCAATTCTCGTTTGTACACTTGCCATTTCATTCACACGCGTCAATTCAATTTTAGTACTTTTTAATGCAAATCAACATGAATGTAAGAAAAACACAAAAGGAAATAAGAAAATTGACTAGTACCGTCAAGTTTGTACCCCTTTTATTCTCTTTTTCCTTTTCATACAAAAACACTTTCTTTAGCGAGTCAGAATTGAAGAGTTGTTGTGGTGTATGAGAAAAGTCAGCTTAAAATTGGGTTTTTGGAGAAATATCCCAAAAAAATAGTATTTTTAAATATATAACAATTTTTGGTCTCATTTGGTTCGAGGCTGTTAAAAGTCTTATATGGCATATTGATAATATACTAGCACCCTTGAAAATCATATTGGGTTTTAAGGTTTTTAAAGTTTGGGGTTGTTTTGGCCCCAAGTGCGTTAATTTGTTAATTTAGATTTTTGTGCTATTATTGTAAGTATTTTACTTTAAGATACATTTCTCTCCAGTTCAACTCACGTCCTTGAATCGTTACTGAAATTGTTGCAGCATTAGACTTTTGATCTTTTTTGAAAATTGTGTAGCGTTTGTTTCGTTATGTTTTCGATGTTGCCAAAGAAACAATTAGATATACATTTCACTTTCGACGAGATATAGGTATCTATTTACTAGAGATGTGACGGATATCTGGCACCTATCCGGCCTAAATTTATTATTCGGACGGATAGCGGATAATGAGCTACTATCCGGTATCTGGCCGGCCGGATATTTTCTTAGAATTATTTTAAGCAAATAAATTTTTATTAAGTAACTAACAATAAAATAGCTTTTATTTAAAAGTAAAAAAGTAACAAAAAATTACAAATTATCTTTCAAAAACTTAAAATACGTTTTGAGAAATTCACTTTACTGAAAATTTTATGTATAAACTAAAATCTTAAAAAACGTGCAATTAATAAAACTACTGACATTAATAATCAAAATTAACAAGACGTAGATTATGATGAATAAAAACTAAATTCTCAGCATTCGCAGACAATAAACGATTTTGCTTGTTTTCGTAAAACAAGCCAGCTTCCGAAAAAAGTCTTTCGCTATAAACGCTGCTGCAAGGTTTCAGCTCCTTTTTGGCAAGCTTATTTAAAATTAGATATTTTTTGGAGTTAAACGACCACGAAGCGTAAGGATCCTGACTGCAATCAATTCGAACTTCCTTTAAGAAGAATTCAATCTCGGTAGCAATTGGGTTCTTCTCATGATCCCAAGACTGAATGTTGTTTTCAGCTGCCACTTTATTAAAACAATCCTAAAATGTTTTGTGAGATTCGCGAGCTACATTTGAATCAGTTTCATTTAATCGTAACTGTTTAGGTCTAGTTGAAGACGTCGATGAACAAGTACTGATGGAAGACGTCTCGCAAGTCATTCTTAAGTGTTCCATTAAAATAGTCTTTAATTTACTATCTGGCCGCCGGATATTCGCTTATTCGGTGTCGCATCTTGCCGGATATCCGGTATCCGGTTAGCCGTGAAAATCACTATCCATACTATTTACCATCCGACAATGGAGCAAATTAATAAAATACTGCTGCGATTTCCAAGAATATTTGTATGAATTAACATAAAACCACAAAAAATTCATAATTCATTTGTAATTAAATACAAGGAACTTGTGAAAGTATAAAGAACATGCCAGTTTTTCTTGCAATTATAGTTTTTTTTTTGACAAATGGTGGCAAGAATCCACCAAATGTTCAAAACATTTTCTCTATTCATCTCTTATGTATTAAAATTGTTTTTTCTAGAATCAAATTAAACGTGACACTGCTAACACGCTATTCTACTTGTCTAATCTTTAATGAAAGCAAACAAAAAAAAACAAATTTAAATTGACATTTTGGGGGTAAATTTTAAATGCAAAATAGATTGTTCGTTCTCGGTTCCTTAGCACGCACGCAGCTTTCTTTTCAAAGTAACGCCCTACGTTCTATGTTTGTTATTTTCCTTGAAAGACTCGCTTGGAACTTGTACAAGCAAAAGAAATTAATTATTTATGCTTGAAAAGTTTTTCTTGTTTAAATGCAAGGAAGGTTTTTTCTATTTATTGTTAAAACAATTCGCTGCTGTTGCTGTTTGCTGTACAACACAGTGTCGTCATTATCTAGTCATATCCTTTGTATATTTATATATTATTTTTAAAATGTTTTTGCTTTTAAATTTGTGTGATAGAAGGGTGACACCCTTTGCCACAATAGAAATTCTATAGAATTCTTTTTTTCATACAACCTTAGAGAAACAATATTTCCTTGTTTACTAAACAAACAATGCAAACAAAATATTCATGACACATACAGCACAGGATGTTGCAACACAATGGGTATGGGTATTATTTAAAGTAGAGCTTTTTTATTTTTCTCAAATTCATGTAGAGAAGTAACAATGTAGTGAGGAAGACATCCACCCACAGTTTTTGGCAAGTTGGTGTTATCATGTGCCACATGCTGCATGAATCATAGCATATCGCCCACCTAGTCGTGTATAACGTATTATAGTCTTGTTAGGAAAAACGTGATGTAATATTCTGTCTAGGATTACTTCTTAACTGATTGAAAACCCTAAAAAGAAACGTAATTATACAAACCATAGTATTTAAAAACAAAGTTTCAACAGATTTGAGATCATCGCTATATCTTCAACATTCAATTTCAATTGCAGTTATAAACATTTTAATAAAAACTAAACAAACTCTTTATATTTATTGTTCTTGTAGTCTTTGGCCACCTTAGAAGTTTTGTATTTTAACCCCAAACCATAAACTTTATTTCTAATAAAAATCTATTCAATAAAACTTTAACATTTCAACACTTTATGGTCGAAGTTATTAAAAACTTTGCCTTGGTTTTTTTATAGTTCCCATTTATATTTTTTTTTTGTGCTTTAATAAAATCGAAAGCTTGGTTGTAACAACAAAAATTCTTGCTGTAAAAATGCCAAGTTAAACAACACAAGCGAAAAGAAATAAACAGAGACCAATTCAAAGTGTAATAAAAATACAATTTCAGTTTGGTAGTTGTTTTGTTGCTGCTCCAAACGTTAGTTTCATCTTTATGTTGTGTGTAAATAATAATAAAATAAATAATACTGCAATAACAACAACAAAAAATGCATAAGGAATCTTTAGGCTGCCACATGCAGTGGTTGTTGTTGGTTTCTTGCAACCAACATCTTTATAAATACAGAAAAGCCAATGTAAACATGAGATATCAAACAGAGTTCGAAAAGAGTTTTAAGTTTTCTTTTTTTAAGTTTTATTCATGGTTACACAGAAAAAAAATCATGTTTATTTTTTCAATTAAACCTTTAATTGATTTTAAAAGAAATTTCAATTAAAATTTTAATTGATTCAATTACTTTTTCTGATATTTTCAATTAAATATCAAATTTTTTTTTAATTGATACTATCATTTTGTTTACAGGTCCGATTTCAATTAAATTTTTAATTGATTCCACAAATATTTTAATTGAAACTCATTTTTATTTTTTTCTGTGTAGAAATTGTTTATTTAATAGAAATAAGATCAGGTATTTGATCCGCATTTATTGTATCAAAAACTTAAACATTTTTAAAATTAAGCTTCTAATTATTGAATTCTTATTTCTAAATGAAAATAGTTTTTAATAAATAAAATTCAAAAACCAGCCAAAAGTAACTTTATAAATTTGGTGTCGGTGATAACTTCTCTCGCTTTATATCCAGTTTCCCCAGAGATCACTATATACGAGTTGTTATACATGCGATCTTATCAGCCGAGTTCAAGGTTGAATCAATGGTACCGCAAGCTTACTTTCCTTTTTCTACTTTATTTCTTAATTTTCTAAATGACCTTCTATGCAAACTTCCAAACCTATCTATTATTTTGCAGATGATATTCATTCATTCATAAACCAAGCCCTTTGGAGACAAGGCAAATGATATTGTGACAATCTTTGAATGGAGTCGTGCGAATAGTGTTGCTTTTAAAGCACTTAAGACTCAAAGTTGTATGTTCGCACACAAACACACGACAGATCATCTGTTACTTCATCTCTTTTTATGGACATTGTAAATATTAAGGAATCAGACGCTCTTGATGTTCCAGGCATGAGAATCCAGTGTGATGTCCGCTGGACTAAACACATCAAGTGTCAAGAGAAGCATTCAAGTGTCTTGGTTTTTTAAAACGTTGTTTATCTCCTTACTATTTACACTACCCATATTCAATCGAAAATGGAATACAATTCTCATGTATGGGCCAGTGCATCAAAGTCTATTTTGGAATTATTCGACTGTGTATCGGAGAAAGCGCAGATGCTTATCAATGACAGTAGAGTATCCAACACTCTTGATTCACTGGATCATCGTCGCAATGTGGGTTGTATTTCACTGTTCTATCGATACTATAATGGAATGTGTTGTGTCTGGTAATTTTTGCGTAACACACGTTCTTTAGTCAGGGCTCATGTATACATGGTCGACTGGACAGTGGATCGCACAACATATTCAGAGAGAAAATTCGTTCTTTAGCCGTACTGTTCGTATGTGGAATAAACTTCCCGCAGACATTTTTACTGTCTCTTTCAATATAGGAAAATTTAAATCAAATATTTTCAAATACTACTTTCTCTATTCTCCCTCCCCCATAACCTATTTTCTTAGTTCCAACACAATGCATTGTATGTGTAGGGGTCATCCCTTGAGCGCTGGGTCAAATAAAAAAAAAAAAAATAAAAAATCGACCAAAGGAACTCGATGTACTGAAGACACTCGGTAACTGTAATAAAACGTAGAATTTAAGAATTTATTGCAAGGTTTAGTTTATTGAAATCAAGAGAAATTAAAACACCCATTCTATATCACTAGCTCTAGAATGACCATAAACAGAACCACTTTTAATACTTTGATAACATCAATACTATGGATTATTAAGTAATTCTATAGAGCTCTTTACGAACTAGTTATTTAAAAATCAATCAATCAATGAAAATTAAATCTAAGTAATGGATTTGTCTGATTTGATTCATTAAATGCTCCGAAAATACAATGAAAACTGGATTATCCATTGACGAATGGAATTTTCAAAATGATTTATGTTGGACCAGTTTTATTATTTACTAATTGGTTCTGGAACAATGTTTTATTTTTTTTTTGTTTATGCTAAATTTAAAAAAAAAACACAGTTCTTGTAGCTTCATCAACTATACGAAACCATTCCTTTATAACCTGCACCCACAGCATACACGTTCACTTACAAGTGCACAAAAGGTTTGCAGTGTAAAGAAAATAAATAAATATACTTTTCAACAGCATGAACAAAAAAAATGTATACACATCCAAAACAAAACCGGGATGCAACAAAACAAGAGGCACAAACTTCAGCAACTAACAGACTAACTGACGGCATGACGACTGGCTGGATGGCTAGCTGGCAGTCAGGCTGACTAAACTGAATAAATGACTGGTAGTACGAGTACAAAAATGCGAGAAGAACACAGTAAAAGTATTAAAAAGACCCAAACCAAACCAAACCGAAAGAATGAAAAAAAAAACAGCATGAAAGCGCCATGCCGACGTTAAAATGTCGTAAAACATTAATCGTTGTCGGGGCATTTACAAAAGGAACTCTCTGTTTATATAAAACGAGAACAGTAAAAACAACTCCAAAAGAACATATTTAAGAAAAAATAAAAGAAATAAATACATAAATGAAAAAAAAAAAAAAAATAAATAAAATACCGACGACATTCAATAACACACATTATTGAGGTAGTCTTCTCTACCAATTTCTGTCTATCGGTGGGTTTCTTCTTTATATGAAGTGGCAATAAAGGCACAGACTTAAAGAGCAACATGAATCTGAGGCCATAAAACAAATTTCTTTTTTTTCTGATTTTTGCTGTTCTACCGTGCAGTTTTTGTTCTTTTAAAGGTATACAAAAATGTTATACAAGGTGGCGCAAAAGTAAACTTCCAATCAGGCGATCTTGCTGGCCAGTGCAAATTGCCAAAACGGGAGATTAGGCGCCCGGGAAATGCATCCTTCAGCATATCGTCCTGTTGGAACCACATGTTTTCCAATCCCAATTCATCAAGTTGCGCAAAATTTATAGTATTTTCTGATAGGAGGATTACTTTTGCGCCACCTTGTATAAATATTTGCTCGTATACAGAGCTACATATACGAGTATGTAGTGAATCAGAGTATGTTTACGACTTTTATCAGAAAGTTTTCTTCTAGTTGTTTTTTTTGTCTTTCTTAATTTACTTTTAGTTAAAAAAGTTCTTTATCATTTGTGGTCCATAAAATTGGCAAAATTATTTGTCACTTGTACTGTGGTAAATAGTTTTTCGTGTAATTTTCGGTAGTATAGGTAGAGTAAATATAGACAAAAATTTTACTGTAATTACCTAATTTTTTACGTATAACTATACATACGCATTCCAGTAAAACCCTGGTAATGACTTGAAATTATTGATTAACATACTTTTTTAAAAACAACTATTGAAGGTCGGGATTACTTCGAAGTAGTGTCATAATGACTTATTAATATATTAATATCTTAAAACCATTTACATATTTAATGAAATCTTTGTAATTTTATTTAAGACTCATAATTAACAACATCATAAAAACTTAAGCTGTTTCCTACCATCGCCTTTTTTCGTACTCACTGAATAAGGCAGCTTGAAGTCCTTACAATCAATGAGTTGTTGGGTGTGTAATATAAAAATGCGAGATTTTTCCGAATTGGATATTGTTGCTGTTACCCATGTTTCTGGCAACATATGGTTTCCTCGCCAAAAGAACTTGCTCATGATTTGAGGCCAAAAACAATTTGTGCCAATTTCGGATAACCTGAATTAAATAGTAGGTGGACGGGGAAAGTATGGACTACAAGACAAATGAGACAAAACTTCCCACCTACTTCATTTTTAATAGTTTTTAATTAGCAACTTGTTGCCGAGCGTATTCATGATGGTTATATTACGCTTTCGTGTCTGGCTGCAAATTCTAGGCGTTTTTCGGCCAATGCTCGCTTCAAAAGAATCGTTTGCATTCTGTACATTCTTGCCTGTTATTGTCTAGCCATCTTCAAGCAGTTCATATTAGACAGAAACGTTTTGGTCCCACCAAATACAGAACGTTACCTTAGCGCCATGCAATTTTTGGCTTTGTGATCAATTCTGCTTGTTGGCCTGGCTGCACAAATGATATTTACAATATCTCAAAAATAAATTACACACGTTTTGCTCTGCTGTCGTCAAAATAATCATTCACATATAAACGTATGTATTTTATTTAGTTTAATGCCTAATGGATTAATTTTTCATCGAAAGTAATGATGCGGTGCAAAAATGATTTCTTTTTAAAGCATTTAAGCATTATTTCGGACATTTAAATTCGTCTTTCAAGGTCTGTTGGCTTCAATTCATATGTTACCCGATTGCCCTTGTTTTGGATGAATCCTGCTGCTCGCAAACATTTTTAAATTGCTGCTTTAGTAGCTCCCTAATATTTTGCAAGCTCTTGTTGTGTTCGACAGTAGTGTTCATGAAGTAATTTCTCTAATTCTTGGTTATCAAACTGTTTTTGCTTGCCTGAGCAATCTTTGTTTTCCATATCAAAATTACCACTTCTGAAGCGCACAAACCATCTTTTGCACGTTGAAACCGATGGTACACATTCACCATCAACTTCGGTGAACAATCGGTGCATTCCAGCGGCAATTTTTTTTTTTTAAATTAAAGAAGTAAAGCAAAACTCCTCGCATATGACACTTTGTGGCACATTTTCAAAGCATAAAAATAAATTTATTGCCTACACTATAATTCTCAATAACTAATAACTAACAGTCGTATTTTGAAAAAAATAAAGTTGACTTGAAATGTAGTTTAAGAAAATTGTTTATAAAGATTTTGTCTAAAAGCACACTTCAAACCTACTTTATTTTTTATGAATACGGCAGTAAGTGATAATAACTGATAATAAATGACAAATTAGATATAAGTTATTAATGACCAAAACCATGTTCCAAGGACACACCATCTGTTATGGAATTCACATTTTTATAGTATACATCCAATTTATTAGTTCTAGAACGCATGCATATATCACATATTTCGCAAGTTTGACGTTGCGATTATTAAATTTTTGTTTAAAATTGTCACCTTTAAAACAAGTTGTAGGGAATCGTTACGTACCTCTTCCTTGGTACGGTACTGGCACCAGTTCTTTAATCAATGAACTCTATTATAAATTGTCACCCTCAGAACTAGATGTGCGTCAATGATAAATAACTATCATCCTTCTTGTAGAACGATTATAGTTCTTCCAGAAGTGATTTTATTTGAAATTGTCATTATTTGGAAGTAGTTTTGGGAAGCAGTTAATACTGGCTAATGATTTGTTTAAACCTTTTTGACACTTGTTTTTATAATTGAAATAAATAGTTTTCGGTGAACACAATATTCCTTTGATTTCTCTAAACTAGTCTAGAAACAATATGTTACTACATAGTTTTAACTAACTGGTTCTTATTACACAATTTCTTTAAAAATCTCAATATTGTTTCTAGGGTTCGACGAGTAGTTGCTGTATTACGAGTTCTATGATCATTATCAGAGACTTGTTTCACACTCTTCAATTTTAGCTGATCAGTTGTTTTTCTTCAATTCTCTTTTGTACACTTGCCATTTCATTTACACACATCAATTTAGTTTTCGTACGTTTTTATGCAAATCAATATGCATGGAAGAAAATAACAAAAATAAATTTTAAAAATTTACTAGTACCGTCAAGTTTGTCCGCCTTTTATTCTCTTTTACCTTTTAATCCAAAAATACTTGCCTTGACGAGTTAGAATTGAAGAGTGTGAAAGCGGACATAGAAGCTGAACTAGAGTTATTTCATTGAATTTGAGTTTAATAATTTATAATTTATTTTAATATAATTCAACCTTTAATAACTCTTGTGCAGTTTTCTTTTTAAAATCGAACCACGTTTTTTTAACAAAAACTAGCAACACTATTATTTTTCTTTCTTGTCATATTGCATAATTGTCAAGTTGTTCTATAGACTTTGCTTATTTTGTGTGTCATCATTTAAGCTTCCAAGTCATTTCCCATGCTACAATTTCTGCATATAGAGAGCGTTACATAATTTCTTTCAACTCAGTTTTAGTTACTTGGAAAACTAACGTTTTTTAAAAAAAAAGTATAAAAAATAAATTTGCTTGAAATCATTTTTCTATATAGCCTTGTGCAGGCAAACAATATTTTTCTAAGGAATGTGTTTCTCTTCTTACAAAATCTATATTTTCCAAGGAACCTTAAGAAAAGTTTACGAAAAAAAACATGAAATAAAATCCTCGGGGAGTGGTTTCTTATACATATACGAGTACAATACTCATATTCAAACAAACTCTGAGTAGAAGAAAGAAAACTGAAGTACTTTAGTTTGTAAAACAGTTTTTTTTTCTATTCATTTCATCTACTTCTTTTGCTATTTTAACTTTAAGAAAACCGAATTCAGGGTAAAAAAAAAAAAACAGATTGCACGACATCTTGTCTAGCATTTACATCCATTCAGCATCTTGGATAGCATACCAACTGCATCATTTTACAAGAGAGAGAGAAAAAAAAACAGTAGTAGTTGAACGAACAATCTCTATGGCCTTTTTTCACAAGTTCCTTTCTCTGTGTGTACTGTGTGCATTTGTCCATAATGAAGCAACTCCTTGGGTGTTTTTTTTTTTTCATTATTATTCTTTAGTTTTTTTTTTCAATAAAAGGAATTTGTTCACATGTTCTTTTTATTTTCTTTATATTTTTGCAATATTCATCTTTTGTACTTGTTATGTATATATTACTCAAAGCACTTGTACTTGTTGTAAATTTTGTAATATTGTTGCATTTTCCTATTCGTCATGAAAATTATTTTGAAATAAAAAATAAAAATAAAATGTTATAAGAAGTTTAAAAGCAAGCAAGCAACTACTTGAAAACTACTGTATGAATTCAAGAGTCGTTTTGAGTGCGAGATTGTGTTCAAATATAAGAAAAACATTTTTATTAAAAGTCAATATTGATTTTTCGTTTCAAGTTTCTATTTCTTTAGATGGAAAATGTAGTAAAAGAAAATGTAATTTTGAACTCGCACTTGTGCAACTGCAGTTTTGCTGGGAAGCGGTAACGACGGCCAGCAGACATTTCTTATAACTGTAATTTCTAACTTGGTAAACAAGTAAATCTGGGTTAGATTTACTAATTGAAATTGGAAATGAAAAATTTCAATTCAAAAAAAAAATCAAATAAGAAAGTATAGTCGGTCAAGCTTGACCATATAATACCCTACACCCGGTATATGTATAAAACAGTGTTTCAGAAATGGGCGTTATATAGGAGATATAACCTATTGTGGACCGATCATTCAAAAATTAATTGTCATGATGTCTACGAATATAATTATTATAAGTGTTAAACTTTATCTCGATATAAATACTTTTAAACGATTTATGGAGTTTCGACTAATTATGGACCGATCATAATAAAATTGCACCATATTATTTTTAGACATATGAAATATATTTTCGTTCAATATTATTTGGATACCAACATTTTTGAGAGAGTTATTCTCCTTAAAATGATTTTCGAAAATTGGCCTTATATGGGAAGTACAAGTAATTATGGACCGATCTGCACTAAATTCGTAGATTTGATTTGGCTTTAACTCATTTGTGATGAAATTTGTTTGGATACTTGCATAATTCAAACATTTATGATCAGTAAACCCCAAGTTCGGTAGGACATTTGTATGGGGGCCAGCTGAAATAATGGACCATTTTCCACCAATTTTAATTCCATCCATCTTGGGGCCGAAAAATATCACGTACAAAATTTTATCGAAATATTTTCAAAATCGACGCAGAAAGTGATTCTGAGTCGATCAGTATACTTTAAGGTGGGTGTTGGACCAATATTTCTGGGCGTTACAAACATCAGCACAAATCCAAATCCATTATGGTGATGTAGGTTATAATAAGAAGTTTTGCCAGACTTTATAGGTTTCTAGCCCAGTTAAGAGAATATTTCTAAAATTTAAACAATTGATAGCATTCTTAGACCAACAATTTGGTCAAAATGTATTCAAAAACCTTTTCTCCCGATGTTTTCGAATTCCGGGTATGATAACTGACTTATTGTGGTCTTCTCTGACGAACTTGGGATAAGGTACTCATACCTCATTGTTTTTAAGCTAAAGTATTAACATCTTTCAAACTTCCATAATAGGTAGAGAAAGTTTGATGCTATTAAATTTAAATGAATGCCTAGTATAAAGAAAATAATAAAGGAATTTTATGTCAAAATTAATTAAATTAAATGAAAAAAACTGACCGACTTGCACCACGTTTCAGTAAAGCACTATTCACCATAGATTTTAAAAAATCAAACTATGTATCGTTAGTCGGTTTTATTTGAGATACACTTTTCAATAGCAGACCTTTCAAATTAAAGCAGTAAACACAAACTTCCCGCATATCACGCTTCATTGCCAACAAAAAACTCTGTTGTTGACACTATAAAATTCAATAACTAAAGCTACATTTAGACGATTGAAACTCTCTTCAAAATGCTTCAAACTCGTGTAAACAGCAATAATTCTTAAAAATGTACGTATTTAATAGTTATTAAATAAATAATTTTTGAAGAAATTTTGCTGTTAACACGAGTTTGAAGCATTTTGAAGAGCAATTTTTAAGAAAATTTCAATCGTGTAAATCTAGCTTAAGTAAGAATAAATGACCGATTTGTACCCTTCAAAATGACTTATAAGTTATTAAAGACCAAATCCATGTTCAGAATATACGACATCTGTTATGAATCCCCCAATGAATTTCTCTTAGCACTTCCATAATGCAATAGGTAAAAGTAATAGTAGCAATTTCACAAGTAGAGAACCAAACATACATCAATGTCACTCAATTGAAAAGTGCCTAACGTCTTATAGTTCAAACTTTGTTAAAAATGATTTCCAGTAACAAGAAACAATACTGAATTTATATCTCTACAATGCTGGCAAAGTATTGATTAATGGGTACCGAGTAACGAGTATTTGCCCTTTTTTTGATACTCAATACTCAAAAGTAGTTACTCGATACTTTCTGAGTTGTATTTTACAGCAAGTTGAGTGGGTAAAATAGTGCATAAAAATACATCATTGTATAAAAAGACAACAATGTGTAAGCTACAAAATTCAATTAAATTCTTAAGTTGTTGTTAACGTAGAATTAAAAGTTAGCTTTACATTTATTTTTGATTTAATAATAAAAGACAAACAAAACCAATAATAGTTGAAGATCTCTTTTTATTTTTTGAAGAAACTACTTCAATTTGCAGATAAAAACTATGCGTTACAATATCAAAAAATCCGTTGAAAGTATCGAGTACTATTGAGTACCCAAATGAAAAGTATTGAATATTATTGAGTAATGGAAAGTAGTAGAATTTGCCAGCACTACTACAATAATGCTACCTTCCAGCAAATAAGGTTTCTCTGACCCGGCACTCATTTATTTTACTTACATAGGGACGTATGGTTGTATAATAATTGAAAATACGAAATTGGTTATTGTAAAATTTATAAAAAGAAAGAAAAAAAAAGAGAAAAATATATTTCCAATTTATATTTGCATTACTCTTTAGAGAATATTATGAATAAAGTTATCAAAGTTGACTTCAAATATTATTACAATAAATAAAATAAAAAAAAAACAATAAGAACAGAAACAACAAGATACATACATACATATATATTATAAGTAACTTAAAGTAAAATTTTAAAACTCAAATGGAAATGGATGCTTGAAGGAACAAAAACATATTAAAAAGAATTGGTACAAGGAAATTATGAAATTGTTATAAAATTATAAAGTACTCAACAAAAAACCCTTTTGGCTTAAAAGTAGAAATTGCTAGTTTTTTTTTAATTACTAGAACAACATATTTACCCAGTAGAAGCAAGAAAAGTTATATGATACAAAAACAAAAACAAAAAAAAAAACATTTATTTTTAGCAAGAGACAACATCCTCAATTAAATGAAAAAAAAATATGTTTCAGCAACAATAATTTCCTGCTGTTTGTATAATTTCTGAATGTTGTTTTAATTGAAAACTGTTTTTCATTCAACAGAACATTTCTGTGTTGCAGCAGGAAAATGAGTTTTTAAAAGATAAACATCCCTCTTCAATTTGACACTAATTAAAAATAAATTTCAATAATTTAACATTTTGTAAGAATTCGTTGATTTTCTTGTTTATTTCTACTTTTTTTTTTTATTATATTTTTGTAATTTCCTTTTTTCAGTTGAATTGCTTTTGTATTGCTACATAATTTTATGTCATTTATTTCGTTTAATCTGTTTCTTGCTTTTAGTTCTTACATGGTGTGCTTCGATGACAAAAAAAAAAAAAAAAAAAAAAAGAAAGATGACAGTGAGTTGATGCATGTGAAGAATATTCTATAAACTAACAGCCCTTCCTCAATCAATAATGTACTACTACATATAGAGCAGGAACTTAGAAGTTGGCAAATTTAACTAAGCGAAACCATGCAGAGCAGAGATGAAGGTCAGTAGGAAAATTTTATGAATTGCTTGAATTTGAGGCAATTTTTTTATTTCAGTATTTTTTAAATCTTTGTATTCCCAAAAATCCCCAATTAACGATTTGTTATTCCTACAAAATTCGCACTGCTCTCTTTATCTAATGTATATAATTACAATTTATGTGTCTTTATTAACTTTATCAGAAATTTCATTATCAAAGTCTTGCCACTTTAGCTGCTAAAAATTTTATCCCCAGAAGTTCTCTAATAATTCTAGTATAGTAAACTGTAAAAAAATTCCGTATTATCCAGTATGTATTTGTTAAATAAATGTACTTAATACAGTGCATTCTAACGTACTTAGTCCCAATTTACACGAAGCAATTTTGATTGAAAATTTTGATAGAATATTTTCCTTGAAATTTCTTTGGTAGCACAGCATAATTAATTTAATCAGTCGTATTTTTATTTGAGAGTATACACACATTTTGATACACATAGAAAATGGAAGACTACGACGATCATACTGCAAAGTCGCGGATCACACAATGCAACTTTTGCTGCTCAACTTTTGAGTTTTTGGTTGAGAGGGGAAAAAAGAGAGAGAGAGGGAACCACTCTTCTTTCCACTATCACCAACAAACTCAAAAGTTGAGCAGCAAAAGTTGCATTGTGTGATCCGGGACAAATCTAGCAAAAAGAAATTATTTAACGACAGCCAAAAATATAAAGGAGCAACTAGAATTAAATATTTCGACTCGAACTGTCTAAAGAAGACATAACGAAAGCGGTCTAAGAAAAGGCCCTTTTATATTATTAGAAAATAGTAAATACATGTTTTTATCAAAAAACAGGAAATATTTGAAACCGCACTTTATTTTGCCCGTCAGTGTATGTGTGAAAAAAATGTATGATCCACTCCCTTTTTGAAACTATAATAAACGCTTTTAAAAAATTGTGCTAAAAATTCATTGAGAATGTGACACTGTCGGTTTTAATTGTTGCAATAAGCAAAAGCTTTCAAAAACTACAGTGAAAATTATAATAAAATACTACAACAGTCTTGTTATAAATGACAGCATCGACATGATGTTGTGGTTTTAAGAGCAAGCCTTTTGTCGCCTATTGAACTATAACTTCGAATATTTATATAAAATAATATCTGCAAAAAAGTTTGCAGCCTGTTATTCTGTTAAGTTTTGTTCCAATTTAGCTCTTGGTCGTTATTGAAAAGCTGCAAATGCCTGGTAATGAAGAAATCAGGTCGAAGTTATAGAAAAATATATTATGCTCCCATATTGTCTCCTCTTTCTGCCAATCAAACAATATTAGTCTAATGTCAAAGGAAAGTTAAAGCACAGTGGGACTATCAAAATAAATCACGGATTTTTATAAGGCGAAATGAAGTTTAGTTGCCTGGTTTAGCTTCTTTTAAATATTACAATAAATGATTATTAATTCAATCGTTTGAAATAAGTATTCAAACTTAATTTCAACATATTTTATGTAAACAGTTTACTCCAAAGTTTAGCATTCCAAATCTAAGTCTCTATTTACACGAAGCAAGTCTGTAAGTTTAGCATTCTAAATCTAAGGCTCAATTTATACGAAGCAATTCTGTAAGCGTAGCTGATTACATTTAAGATGAGTACACACTTGTTTGTACTAGCAACTCGTGTTACTCTTTGATTTGTATACACATATGTAATACGAATAAGAGAGTAACACATATGTGTATACAAATGTGTGTATTGTGCTGTGTGAACAGCGAAGAAATTTTAAGCAAAAAAATTGTATCAATCTTTTCAATAAAAATTGCTTCATGTAAATTGGGACTAATGAAAACCACAAGGTAATATCCATTGTAGCTGCTCATCTGATTTGTAATTTTGTTCTAAACAATGAGGCTTGCAAAACAAAACAAAAATCCGTTTAACTGTTAGATAATCAAAGCATTTGTGAAGACTACATTTGTTGCTTAGCTGACAGTCTTAAAAAAGGTTCCCTGGTAAACTTTTTGAATTATTGTACAAAGATTGATTTCTCTCGCCAAATTGACTAAAGCTACGTTTTTGAAAAGAATACTACAGAAAGACAGTGTGGAATAAACCATATCTTAGCTTTATTTGAGAACTTTAATGATACATACATCTAATGAGATACATACTGGGCTCTTTATAAATTCTATGCATCCTTTTCCAACAAGCCTTAAATACAAATTAGATTTCTATTTCTTAGTAAAATTTGAAAAAAATAAAAAATATAACAAATTTAAACACAAATTTCAGAAGAAAAGAGAACTAAACTAAACTGAACAAGTACAAACATTGTCATTAAACTGACAAATTGCTTAATTACAAACTTCCCATTACATTACACAGAAAATACTATATATACAATCATTCATATAAAACAAATATACACAACCATACTTGCACTTTGTATACTTAATCATCACATAAACATTTCCTCAATTTCTTTGGAAGCGAAGAAATAAAAGAAAGAAAAAAAAATATATATATTTTATACTTGTAGTAAAAATCTAAAAACATTGAAATACAACAGCCAATGTGCAGCAGTTTCACATGACTAAATATTTTACATGAAAAAGTAACATAAAAAATAAAAAATGTCTAAAAAAAAATCGAAAGAAACAGTAGCTGCAACTAAATTGTATAATCTGTAAAAGTGAATATTATAGTGAAACGCATTGAGAGGGACTTAAAGGAACTCTACAGTGCAAAAAATTTATTTAACAAAAAGTGCGAATTATGTGGCAGGAGGTTTTAAATTTTGACACTATACAGATTGCAACATGATGTGCAGCCAACAGTTTAGAATATCGAGTTGTGAAGTTTTTAAAAAAAATGACAACCAAAAGTAGTTTTATAAAACTGCTTATAGTCTGGAAAACCAAAAATATCGAATAAGCAATGTTATCAGTCGAAAGGAAGGCAAGCAGTCTACTTAGGAAGGTTGTTGACGTCTAATAAGAAGAAACGTTTTCTCAGGAATTCGGCGTTGTTATGTAAATTTTGAGTCAGCATTCCGTATTGCTGTGACATAAAATTTTGGTTTCTGCAGCTGTTTGACGACATTTTTTTACACGTAAAGAATACTTGTCCGCTTTCTCTGTGATTTAGATATTTAATTGCAAGATAGCTTTAAACACCAGCATCCACAAGTTTTCTTTTTGCGGTACTTAAGGTACGGTTACAGTTGGCAAATATTTGCCAAAAGAAACGTAACCACTAAATAAAATATATTTGAACTCGTTTATTTATTTAAAAAAAAAACTTCGTCTATTTGGTGCTGTTTGATCTTGCAAAACTCTTGTACGAGTAAAAAACGTCAAACAAATATTTGCCAAATGTGACCGTACATTTACATTGCTATTGTTATACGTTTTTATAAACTGTTTGAATTTTACAGCAACCCAGCATACCAGAGAGTCAGAAAAGAGTCCAACAAAAAAGCATTTTCGGAGCGAAAGAAAAATTTGCTTGTTACTGTCCTGAATCGGCACAAAAAAAAAACATAGCTGTACCACACAAGAATGATAAAAATAAGATTACACAGAGCCCAAAAAAACCCCCTCATAAAAGACTCTTTTCTGACATTATCTAAGAGCTCTTTATGACGGACCATTTTTGAATGTAATGGTGGTTTTCGGAGCAATTATGATTGTTTTTTGGGGACATAAAGAGCGTTACCGCTCCGAAAAGGCTTTTTTAGGACTCATATGGCTTGCTGGGAAATAGCAAACATCAAGTGTAATTATAGTAATGCAACACATGGTATGTTTGTAAAATGATTTAGCTACTTTAATTTTTAAGAAATTTTGCGTAAAGTGTACATTGTTTTCGACCAGATCCTATCTAATAATTTGACTTGCTGCTGTTTTATCCCAAAAATATTTATGCAGTTTATATAAATATATAAAAAAGTGTGTTTGACTGTATATTTTCTCAAGTAAATATACAGCTATGGATAGAGAAATAGCACACTTTAACGTTTTAGTGTAATCGAAATTGAATTCTTGATTTTTTTTCTCGTTGTACAAATGTTTTTTCCGTTGTTATTAGTTTTTACTAGAATTCGATATCCTTGTTCTGGCGTAGTTTTGCCTTTATATTAATTTTTGACACAAGTGTTTTTTCTACTTACACGATTCCAAAGCTGACTTTCATTGAAGCATCTTTCTACAAGTCCACTGGAAACATTTAAACCAAATTCCTCATTTATTTTAGTCATTATTGTTGTCGGTGAGTTGAAAGGATCTAGCTTTCTTACCTTACATTAAGCAAATTTACATGTGATTTAACACATTTAATGTCATTATAAAGCATCTTTCGAAAACATCCAATTAGATATTTAATTAATTCAGATATTTTTCTTTGTTTTGTACCCTTTTGATGAATAAATTTTTTTTTCTCAAGTGAGCTGGGGTTCTCTTCCGATTTTGGTTGACAAAATTAATGATAAAGAATATTTTTGCTAAATTACATATGAATTTACCAACGAAATTAGCATTAACTATTTTTGTTTAAAATTTAAATAACTGTGCGCTATTTCATTGTCCAGCCAAAAAAAACTTAATTTTTAACAAAATATGACAAAATAAAGACAAGTGCAAGAGTTAACAGGACATTTTCAACGAATATTTGGTGTGTAGCATAAGAATGACAAAGAATTCCATATTATTTCATTTAATTTTTCAATATAATACGTTTGGCACTTTATAGAACATTGGTGCGCTATTTCTATGTCCATAGTATGTATACTTTATATGTTTGTAAATATATATTTTTTAATATTATTTTTTATTTCTTTTCGCTACAACACAAAAATTGTTGACGATGACAACGGAATTATGTTACAAAATTTATGCATCAATGCTACTTGCAAGTTGCAACATATAAATTATAAACAAACATATACAAACGAGCTTGTTTGCAAGAAGTTATATATATGATGATTGGTGATAATTGAAAAAGGTCTTAAGTGCAAATTATATATAAACAATATATTTTTGGAAAAGTGGAAATAAATAAAGTGCAAGAAAAATATTGATTTTGTAAGTTATTGTGTGGAATTCAATTATTTGTATTTGAGCCACTTTACATTTGTGGCAAGGTTATGCCGAAAGTGGGAAAATAAAATAGCTGAGGAAACTAATACACAGAGAAAAATAATAATGAAAATAATGCAAATTACAAAGTTTATTAGGCAATAAGAGGAAAACGTGCAACGGATATTAAATAGATTCTCAGTGCATCATAATCACCAACATTTAAAATTGTTTTAACAGCTTTTTTCTTGCAGTGCTTGTGCAGAAATTTATGTTTGTTTATACATATATTTTTTTATACCCTACACCATCATAGTGGGGTGGGTATATTTGATTTGTGCTGATGTTTGTAACGCCCAGAAGTATTGGTCCCACACCCACCTTAAAGTATACCGATCGACTCAGAATCACTTTCACTTTCTGAGTCGTTTTAACGATGTCCGTCTGGCTGGCTGACTGTCCATATAAAGCTTGTGCGCAGAGTACAGGTCGCAATTTTGAAGATATTTGGACAAAATTTAGTACGTGATATGCTTTCGTCTCAAGGATGGATGGAACTAGTGTAAATCGGCCCATTATTTCACCTGGCCCCCATACAAATGTCCTCTCGAAATTGGGGTTTGAATTATACAAGTATCCAAACAAATTTCATCACAAATGAGAGGTAAATGAAGCCAAATCACATCTACAGATTTTGTGCAGATCGGTCCATAATTACTCGTAGCTCCCATATAAGGCCCACTTCCGAAAATCACTTTAAAAAGCATAACTCACTCAAAAATGTTGTTATCAATATAATAAATAATACAAATGTATCTGATAGGCATACAAACAATACGGTACAATTTTATTGTGGTCGGTCCATAATTAGTCGTAGCTCCCATATAAGGCCCAGTTTCAAAATTCACTTTAGTGATCATAAATATTTTAAAAATTTTGGTATCCAAATAAAATTTGACACAATTAAGTTTCTTATATACAGAAATAATGAAACCTAATTTTATAATGGTTGATCCATAATTAGTTGAAAATCCCAGATAAGACCCTCTCCGTAATTCAATTTAATCTTCATAAATCTTTTACAAATATTTATATCGAGATAAAGTTTAATATACACAATATTTGTGTAGGGTATTATATGGTCGGGCTTGACCGACTATACTTTCTTACTTGTTTTTTTGTAATGTACATGCACTATTAAAGTAAGGTTAAGTTTTTATTCAAAACACAACAACAACAAAAACAGAAGAATAATAAGAAATAAAAGAAACACACACACCTAAATGATGTGAAATTTTTCCAACAATTGCAAAGAAAAAACCGAAAAACATAAAAGACAAAATATTAAAGAAACTGTGTAAAGATGAATGATGTATACGGATGAATTATTATCACGGATGTTTTGCTCTTTTATGCGCGACTTGTTCGTGAATAATTTTAATCATAAATTTTAATCAAATGGTATTTGCTTTATGTAGCGTTAATTAATTTAAATTGACTGCACAGAAATTTATGGTCTTTGCCAAAAGTCGGGGTTTTTCCTGTTCACAACTTTTAACATATTCTTGGATTTTTTGATGTGTGATCTACTTGAAAATTGTGTTTATACCTACGAGTAGAACTGTCATTATCAAGCAATGAGTTAAAATGCTAATACATATTCTGGTAATTCCTTACATGCACAATAGCATTTTAACTTATTTGTTTTTTAAATTTCAAGGCCGTACGCCTTGACTTTTTTTTATAATTTGCCTGAGAGACCAATTTACTTTTAACCCCCCTTAATGTGCATCAAAGTAGCCGGGTGCCTTTACGTGTTTTATATGAGAAAGCGGGCATTGCAAGTATATTATTTAAAGTTGTTAGTAGCTTCCAAACCTTAAGGCGTTACGAAAAAATATATAAAATATCTCTTAACTACTTGGAGCGTATTTAGTGCGAAAATGCTTTTTCTCTACTTAACTCTAATATAGGCACCCAGGTACCTTGCAGCACATTAAGAAGTGTGTTTTTTGCCGCACACATAAGGGTTAAAAAATTTGTTTGTTTTTCAAAAATTCATAAAAAATAGAGATGATAACAAAAGCTCCAATATTTTTCTATAGCCATATAGCCAGATACCCTGCAAATAATATTGGTCTACGTGATCCATTTTAGATGAAATGTACTACTTACAACATGGTCCAATATAATGCAGTCATGGACCATGTCGTAGTTAAAAAAGATTTTGTAGTTAAACGACATGGTTTCGTGTTAACACGTGTTAAAATGAACCCTGTTGAGCAGGGAGTAGTTTTGGGACTACACCGATGGGTTATATGGTCCAATCCTAGGGCATCGCAATGTTAAATCGATCACCTTTTTTCATATATTTGGAGTAGTTTTGGAGTACTCCTACTCCACTTTGTCTAGTCTTTACATGCATGTATGGACTAGTCGCGTTATTTGCAGGGTATGTCCTGCATAAAATTCAATACTTCTTGTTAATATGGACGCAATAGTTTTGATTTTATTATTAATTGTGTGAAACTACATCGTAGTTTTTGCTTGTTGTTGTACAAAAATTTAAAAACAATCAATCCAAATAAATAAAATAAAAAACAAATACACAATTGTGAATGGCTTTTAACAGAATATAGCTTGCTTAATGCACAACATATTTTTCTATGTATATGACCAAAGGAAAATATTGGAAAATATGTCATCTTCTAAACTGAACGAATTTTTGAAAAATAAAAAAAAATATATAAAAAAAAAGATTTTTCATCCAAGGTTTTGCTATATCTCCGAAAACACTCCATGTAATGAAAATATCAGCATAAAGATGATATTGTAGTCGAATTTTGATTTTTTATTTTTACTAAATAGACTGACACGTTTATTAGTTACGTTTCTATAAATTTCGTAACTAAGTAGTTTTCTTATAAAATTAATATCTCGAAAACTAGAGCTGCTACCAAAAAGTGAATCATAACCATTAATTCCCAATACTAGATTCATACAAACTGACTAGGAAATCTAAGGCGACAAAAAAAGTTTGCATTTTGTCGGGCTGTGTTATTAATGACTTTACAAACTCATTGATCGTAAGGATTCACAGAAAGCGTTATGAGAAAAAACTAGAATATGCTCATAGAATTGACCCGGAAATAAGCAAGCGACAATTTTTAGCTTTTGTTTAATTTTGCGTCAAATGAACTGTTCTTCTTATGAGGCCAGAAATGAATCAAGTTTATTTCAAATACCCTGTTTTGAAGTGAAGCGTATGCCAGAGAGAGCATACTGCATCGATCGTAATAAATAGTAGCTTTTAACAGGTAAATCATCTTTCAAGGTCTCTCGACTTCAATTCATATGGTTCATCCAAACCTGCTCTGAATGATTTTACAAAATCTTGTTGTGTTTGACAACACAATTCTTCATGGAATAATGCAGATAATTCTCGGTCTTCAAACTTTTTGACTGGCTTGGGTGATATTTGTCTTCCATATCAAAATCGCCACTACTAAACCGCACAAATCATCTATACTTTTTTTTAAATTAGTTTACATAAGAAGTAAAGCATATGTTTGCACAAAATTCGACATTTTTTAATCAAACAAAGCGAATAAGTTCGATGGAAAACAGCTACAGGACACACCATAATTCAGGAGTAGTTTTTCTATACAGCTCGTCCGGCACATTTGAATTGCAGACAATATCCAGGCAGATTAATTTCCTTTAGAGATATAAGTCACGCTAGAAATTTATTGTGATGCAATCGATACGTCTGACTTCTCTGACAATACAGAGTTTTACAACAGTTTGGAGAAATCGATTTTAGCCAATTTAGTTCCAAAACTAGCATTCGATTACCTTTCCAATGATATGCCATTCATCTCGATCGGGCTCTTCGGTTGGGCTCCACAAGGGTGTGAATGGGACCATACATCGAAAAACACAAAAGTACCGTTATCTAAAAAACGGTACTTAGAGAAAAAAAAATTACAGCGTTTTTCGTGTTCAGGAGGTCCCAATTAACTTATCTAGGCATGTGCCGTTCTTGGTATTTTTTGGCTGTAAACCAGTGTTATTTACAGATATGCGTTTATAACCAAGTGAATGTTCGTAACCGCAATGAAAATGACATATCAAGCGATCTCACTCCATCAGAGATTGCATGACAAATCAATGTAAGAAAACGGAAAAATACTTACTGCCTGCACGATACACGGACGCTCATTAAACATGTAATTTTTAATAAAACTCAACAACACATCTACTTCAAAGTCATTGCACAAAGATTGAAAATCACAGCATCATAAGCGAAACTCGTGATATTTTAGGTCAACAAATTCATTTTTCCCAAACCGCTATTAAGCGGTACGTTGGTTGATCAATTGCCGCATTTGGACTTTTAAAAATCAAAAAGCAATTATTGAGATGACTTTCTATGCGAAAGGTGTCAGTCACTGTATGGAGCTCTATGTGGTCTAGAGCTGTGATTGGGTCATCGTTTTCAAAATTCGGTTATCATGTATGGATCACGCTATCGACTGATGTTAACAACAAAATGTTGGCCTATAATTGATTTCACTGACACACAGTATCAGCTTAGCTTTAAGCTTTTTAAGTTCGAACGATAATATCCAATTGATTTGAAATTAAAAATAATAATAGAAATTAAAAATTAAAATTAAATAATAGAAATTAAAGGCGCAATGACATACTTATTGTTTTTCTCTATCTAATTTTCAATGTAATGTTATTATGTTTTTAATTTTTTAATTTTTAATATATAACAAGTAAGAAAGTATAGTCGGTCAAGCCCGAACATATAATACCCTACACCTAGTATGATATGTAAATATAAAACAGTTTTTCAGAAATAGGCGTTATATGGAAGATATTACCTATTTTGGACCAAAATTCAGTGTCATGATTTCTGTGAATATAAATAATGTGTTAAACTTTATCTCGATATAAATACTTTTAAAAGATTTATGAAAGTTAAAGTGAATTACGGAGAGGGTCTTATATGGGAGTTTCGACTAATTATGGACCGCCCATTACAAAATTAGGTGTCATTATTGCTGTATATATAAAATATATTTGTGTTAAATATTATTTGAATACCAACATTTTTGAGTGAGTTATGCTCTTTAAAGTGAAGTGGGCCTTATATGGGAGCTGCGACTAATTATGGACCGATCTTCACAAATTTTGTAGATGTGCTTTAGCTTAATTTCTACTCATCTGTGGTAAATTTTGTTTGCATACTTGCATAATTCAAAGATTTATGACCGGTAAACCCTAATTTCGATAGGACATTTGTATGGGGGCTAGGTGAAATAATTGACCGATTTCCATCCATCCTTGGGCCAAAAAAGTATCACGTACCAAATTTTATAAAAATATCTTCAAAAAATTACATGGACAGCCAGCCAGACGGACGGACGGACAGCGTTAAATTAACTCAGAAAGTGATTCTGAGCCGATCGGTTTACTTTAAGGTGGGTATTGGACCAGTGTTTATGGGCGTTACAAACATCAGCACAAATCCAATATAGCCTATTGTGGTGTAGAGTATAAAAATGAAATGGTCCATGTAGGTAATGGCATCACGTGAGAACGGCTGGAGCGATTTGGCTGATTTTTTTTTATTCCATTCGAAGTTCTCAAAAGAAAAAAAATTCAAAAATTCTGGGAAAAACTCGAAAATTTTAAGTTTTTAATATATTGCCTCCTTTTCACTTCTCATTTTTTCTTAATAAGAGACATTTTTTAAGAAACTTAAAGAACTGGCACCAAAGACTGCTTTTCACTTCTCATTTTTTAAGTATGAGACAATTTTATGAAAACTCAAAGAACTAAATTTTACTGCCTCATTTTCATTTCTCAATAAGAGACATTTTTTTTTAAGAAACTTGAAGAACTGACACCAAAGCCTCCTTTTCATTCTATATGAAATGCAAATTATTAGTAAATACTGAGCGAGGCCGTGGCGGTTTATAAAATTTTGTTTACAAATTACAAAATTAGCTTGATAAACTTTTAGTAAATTTAAAAATTATAGCAACGAGGACAGAAAATTTTTGTTTTCAAATATATTTATAAATAGTTTTTATTATTAATAAACAAATTTGTTTTAATAAGAATAAAAAATCCCCAAAAAACCCATCTCTTGGGATTTGAAAATCCTGACCCGTTTGGCATCCCTAGTAACAGCAGCACAAATTCGCGGAAACAATGAATTTATTGAATTCCATGAAATTCAGTTGTTTATTGGCAGCCACAATCATGCGATTTAATACCACTGTTTAATAAAAGTAATATTACGACTACATCCTTAAAATTCAAAATCGGTGACGTGATTAACTAAATTTTGACAAAATGTGATTAGAAATGTTAAGAAAATAATCGATACAGTGTGCGTGGTCCTGGTGCACTAGAATCCAATATCACTTTACATATGTATATAATTGTCTAATTGTTTCAAGACAATAAACAATATTTTATTTTTAGAAACAAAGTCTTCTTTATGACACATGCAAAGAAGTTGGGGTAAAATAAATTGCTCAGATTTTAATAAATCACAATTTAATCGATTAATTCATAAAGTAATACTAGTATTATTCATTGTTATTAATATTAATATTTTAAGAAAAATCCATACGTTATATTAAAATCATAAATGATTCACAGTTTTCTGCAACATTGCTATTGTATGCCAGCAAATTGTAATTGAAAATGTTTAATCTTTAAAAAATTTCACAAGAAACCTTACAGCAACATTAAGTAAGGCGTTTCCTTTTAAATGTGATACAAGTTTTGTTTTTTTTTTTTTTTTGTATTGTAGTTATTATCTTCAATTAAATTTATAAATTCAATACTTTCCGCTTTTATTAAAATACAATACTGCCATGACAGATTGAATTACAACCCTGAACAGTGATGCACCAACATGTACAAAAACAAATATTCAGAAAAAAAAAAACAAAAACTTAACAACAACTAAAAATGAAACAACATTACAGAGTTTGACACTTGTTTTTATGGTAGTGTCATTGTTGTTGCTGTTGTTGTACCCAACACACAAAACTTGTAATCGTGTTACTTGCATGATGGTTTTGGGGATTGGCTGCTACCACAACATCTGATGAGTGACTGTTTGTGTGTGTGTGTGTGTGTGGGGAAATACTGAATGTTTGCTGTTGATGACATGAGAAGAAAGCAAACACCACAACAGCAACAGCAGCAGGAGCAGCAAAAAATCCTACAACAATGCAAAACGACAAAAACTGTAATGCAGGTCATGTTACAACGAGTGCTTGAAAATTACATGGAAAAGTTGATTTTTTTTTGAAATTCATAAAAAAAAATGCAGTTTGTATTTGTAAATATGAGTAGATGTATAAAAAACCATAATGATAAAAATAGAGAATGTTTTTGAAAGATATAAACTGTTTTTGTTTCTGTATTAAAGGGCAACCTTTTAAGGCTCTTACATATGTCAAGTCTGAGTTATGGCAGGCTTATTTTCAATAGACGCCTGAGCGTGCATGTGATGTATAGAGTTAAGTTAATGGCATTGCACTAATTAATATTTTATTTTTAGTTTTAAAACAAATATTCATAGAGTCTTTGAAGTTTTAGTTATTGCACAACAAAAAGTTCAATTATAATGATTACTTACACATTGGCATTTAAACTCTTTATTTAAACATAGTGATGTCATTAGAGGCAAATACTCGTATATACAGCGAACAGGGAGTCATTCTTTATAATATACATTATAACATTATTTAGAAAGTTATGAGGCAAAATGCTAATATTCTGAGACTTAGTCAAATAGTGGCACTTTTAGTTTGCATTTTCTTGTTTTTTAAGGAATCTGTTTTATCAGAATGTTACAATAGGTCTTTATTTAAATCTTAATTTAAAATATAAACAACACCGTTATTGCCACTAGAATATTCAACCATAGTAGTCCACCAGTAACATCATGTGGCTATGTCCAAAGTGATCACTCTTCTTAAGCGTCAATGTCGCTCAAAAGATAGAAGCTCTCTTCCAAGGAAATTTGGATGATTCAATAGTTTTAAAATGAAATGAGATGGGAATGATTCAAATATTTAATATCCTTAAGAATGTTAACATTTTTAATGAACCATGAGGCTGTCATTGTTTTTAAGTGTTAAGAGACTAGATTGTATTCTCTGTAGTTTTGAAATTTACAGGAAGAGTTGTTCCCCATAACTGCATGTCATTTGATCGTATTGGCTTTATAACCGCCTTGATGTAAGAAACATCACAAACATCAGAATTTATCATAATACATAATAATAAACTTTTCTACAAGTCATCAGGGAATAAAATGAGTGTTTTGATATTTTACTTTCTGACATATCAGTATTAGAAGTTTTGTCAATTGTTACAATGAATTCAATATCGCTCGAGTCTGTAAAAATTGCATTTCATAAAATGCGTGATATTTTCGATCAACATAATCGTCCTTCAGAAACCGCTTTTATAAATTTGATCGATAAAATTGCCACATTTAGACTTCCAAAATCCTAAAGCAATTGTTAAGAAGACTTTAATTAGCTAAACGTATCATTGTATGTTGCGCTATGTGATCTGGAGGCGTGATTGGAAGATTTCTTTCAAAAACTGAAAAGACTAATCAATAAATGGAGATATTAACAACATGTGACATAATCACATAATTACATAATTTCACGAAATTCACCTGTTAATTGGATGCCCCGATCATATGATTTACATTACTGGGTTACTTTTAGCGGGGCTATGTTAAAGAGTAGAGTGTATACATAGCCAATGGAATTGAGAACAGCCTTCAAGCTCAAACGTGACATACAATCTTTATTGTTTTAAATTATATTTATGAATAAACATTAGATTTTGTCATAAGAAATGTATGCATTTGGGTCTAAATTAGTGTTTCCATAGAAATTTTCTAGTCGAATATTATAAATTGTTAGTGTTTCATTGTAAAGAAATATCTCTCCATGGAGTCATACTGACATTCTTGTTAAAGAAACTTCGTGGCTCTTGTCTCATATCATTAAAGTATTATCGAATATCATCGGCAACATTAAAAATTATATCCTCAATTAAAAATTTAGATTTTTTGAACTCTAATAATAATACTTTTGTAAGACTTAAGTATTAAATAAAAACTACGTTTCTATATAAAATATGTTATGTATGTCGATGAATGACGAAAGAATTTACTTTCCATAATATTTTCTTAAATAAACGATTAATACTATTGCGAAAAATGTAATTTAAAAGTAAAAAGTCTATTTTATGTAAATATTAGATATAAAATCAATAAAAATAAAAACTTTGACGTATGATTAATATTATTTTTAGTACAAAAAATTCATACATAGCGTATGATTAATATGCAATTACTCACTATCTTAAACATATACGTATGATTAATATTTATGATTATTTAAATATTTGTTATTAAAAATTAAGTATAACACAAAACGCCGAAAATCTCAAAATATTGAAATAATTATGTACTACTCCATTTTTATTGAAATTGAAAAAATTAAACACGATATTGAGAAAATTCCAAATGAAATTAAGAAATTCGATTTTAAATTAGCAAAATTCCAAATGAAAATGGAAAAAATCCAAATAAAAATGAGAATTTTTATTTGAAATCGTTTTTGTTAATTCTTCAAGATATAAAAACCTCTGCTCCCAAACATTAGGGAGATTTACAGTTGTTAGATTCATTCATGACTCCATAATATGTTTTATTTTGGACCAAATTATTTCAATTGGCATAAGCATCGGAGAATAAGGAATCAATCGTAAAAGTGTTGCTGGATTATTGTCATAAAATTGTATGTCAAATACCAGAAAGAGTTCAATTAACTGATTCTTCAACTCTTTCCATCTATCCAGAACTCGTTTTTGGGAGTGAAAGAACCCCTGCGACTATCTATTTGAATAATGCCTACGTTATCAAATGCAACTATCAGGTGGATGTTGTAAGTTAGTCTCGTCCATCCGTACAACTTGCTTTCCACATCTGATTTTGTTTTAGTTCTAATTTGTGTATTTTTGGATATTGGTTATATATGAAAGGATTTTATAAACCCAAATGAAGCCAGTTGTGTACTATGCACATATACGAGTATTTCTGTAAAATAAATTTACATATATAAATATTTCTCAATTTTATTTGGATTTTTTTTCAAACTGATATTTACCCAATTTCAAATTAAAATTCTCTTCATTTTCAAATTCAAATTTAATTTTTTAATTTGTTGTGGAATATGCTCAATTTCGATTAAAAATAGTGTAGTACGATTAAGAATGTTTAAAGGAATTGTAGAGAAGGTTATAAATTCTAATAAAAAATTTAATTTTTAGTCATCATTTTGTAAAACAATGTGAGCTGAAGGCTGTAAAATTTGATAACTTCAAGAGCGAAAAATCATTGTTTAAAAATTCATGATTTTTGAATTTTTCTAATATTAAAAAACTATATTTTTATATTTTAAAAGACAGGGCTTAACAATTCATGAAGCAATTAACAAACTGTCTACCTAATTTGTTTGTAAAACTATGGAAAGCAGCGTAAAAGAGTAATTTAGGGAATGTCGAAAATAAATCTTAGTAGAAGTGATTTTAACTATACCAGGAGATTTTCTTGCTTTCAAACATTTTATTGTTGTCTTTACTATAGACAACTGGGCACCATCTCACTAATAAGTGGTGTTTCACAAGATTAATTTTAGCTGACCAGGTATTGTTTAATTTTCTGTTGACACTGCCATTTTGTTCACACGCGTATCTGCAATTTTCGTGCCCTTTACCATCAAATAAAAATAAAAAAATAAAAAATTTAATAAAAAAGCAAGTATTACCACTTTTCCCTTCTCACTTAAAAATAATTGCCTTGAAGAGGCAGTATTGAATCGTGTGAAACCTTGACTTGAAGCGTCGTAGTAATTTAATAGTGTATTCAATAGTGTAGGGTAAATACATTCTCTAAGTGCTTATTATGTCGCAACACAAGGAGAGATACGCGCTTGAAAGGTGGATTCATCCATTCGTACCGAACAAAATATTTCTTCGGACAAAATTTTTTTCATATGAATATTTTCTCTGACATAAGTTTGGAACGAATGGTTGAATCCACCTTAAAACTTGCCCATCACGAGCGTGAAAAAAACATTTAGCCCAATCATGAATCAAAATTCCCTTTTTTCCCTTTTCCCATTTTTTCCTATTGAAATTCATTGTAAAAAAAAGGGAAAAAACTCCAGCGGAATTTTTGTTCATGATTGGCCCGAATGTTTAAAAATACACCATTTTCATATTATTCTTAAAATATCCTTATGTTTTGTTAATAAAACAATATTCTTTTATATAATATATAAAATAATAATTGATCCATAATTAATATTAACATGTTGCCTGTGTTTAAGATTAATTTTGAAGGGATAGTTAATATAATAATAATAATATAATAAGTAATGGAGAAAAGTTAGTTCAAATTTTTGAATAGTAGACAAGTGCTTTTTCTTTAGTTTATGTCATATGACTTCACACAAACTTAAGATATTCCATTTAAATTACATTTTTTTTTTGATGTTGCAGCATGTGGCAATAGATATGATCCTAAACAGTAAAACAGTAAAACATTTAATCCTTAACATACAATGTACACACACAGTACATGCAATTACTATTTAATTAATAAAATGAGACAATATTTACTGCATATGAAACCACACAATGTTACTGCTCAACGAATATAATTTTTGTTACAAATAATCAATTTAATATGAACATTTAATACGTTTAAAATAAAATAAACATTTTCCATTTACTTAACCAACCAATAACAATATTTTAATGAACGTTACATACGACTACAATGCAATGTGTTTGAATGAATGAATGAATGAACAAACACAAAAAAGTGAAACGGAAATATAAACATCAGCATATAAAATCATATTAAAATATAAACATGCGTGTCATACTGCAACCAATGTGAGTAAGTTATGCTTGCAACTGAAACGAATTCAAGATGTGCTACTTGCTAATGTTGCATACAAAAAATAAACACTTTACGTAATAATATAAGTATACAGGTACATATATATTGAACATTATATGCACTCTATCAGCTCTTTATATTAAAATATCTGGCCAGGAAATATGGGCTTATGTTTTCTGTTATTTTAGAATTTCAGCTAAATTTTATGAAAACTTTTTAATCTGTTGCTACATACGTCTAGGTATGTATAGGGCTTGCCAACTTCGCATATGCCCAAATACTATATTACTTTTAATGAATAATTTTTTTTCTTGTTTGTTTGTTTGTTTTTTTTCTATATAATTCATGGTTTTTGCGGATACATACAATCGCATTTATGCCCCACAAACTGTTATGATTGCACAACTGCAAGAATATGAAACATGTTCTCATATAAAAACATGCACAATAATGAAAATTGCACACGAACCACATCAGGATTTAAATGTCGGACTGAGCGAAGAGTGGTAAACATAGTTATATGAGAGTGCCTGCGTATGTTGGTTTTTTTGTGCAACATGCTGCACACACTACTACTCCAGGATATTTGTTAAATATGAAAGGATGTCAAACTCATGTCACAGTGTTATCTTTAAAAAATTTACTTCATACGAGTTATACGTTTTATTATTACATTCTTCTTAATATTTACTTGTGCTGAGATTACATATACATATATGTACTCGTATGTATGTGCAGAAATTTAAGGACATGTACATTTTAATGGAGTTAGGGTTTTAAAGTAATTCAATTTAAATCGTTGCAGAAGAGAAGCTATGTTGTGTTTTCTCAATTTAGTTTCAATATTTAAGCTTGGATAAAATTTTGGCTTGCTTATATATTCCTGCATTAGCTCGAAATGTAGTTCGTTATGAGGTCTCATTTTAGCTTCAATCTCAGTTCTTTATATAGTCTAGTTTAAGCCTTTAACGCAGGTCTTTCTATAGATTTTAGTTCAAATTATTCAGTCAATCTTTATATATTCCAATCGCTAAAGTCCAATTTTAACTTAAATCATAGTTCTTTTGAAAGTCTCATTTCAGCTTTTATGGTCTTGTTTTAGTTTCAATGATCTCATTTTAGATTTAATTGTAGGTATTCATATAATCTCATTTCAACATTAGCATTATATTTCTAAACACTTAATATAACGTCTTTATATATTCTCAGATTAATTTTAATCGTAGGTTTATATACACTCCTACTTGAGCTTCACTTTTACATTTTTTTATGCTTCAACTTCGGCTTTTGTATTTGATCTTTATAGAACCATCAATAGTTGTTAAATTTGTTCCTCAATCGTAGTTAAATTACTCCGTCAATTAGTGTTTAGTGTTCATTGTTCAGTGTTTCAATTCTTTCGCTATTCTTAGTTTTTTTCTGTCCTAAATCGCTGTTCAATTCGTTCGTCAATCGCTGTTCAATTTCTCAATCATAGTTCTATTCTGCCTGCAATCGATTTTCAGTTCTTTCATTATAGCTGTTCAATTCTTTCATCAATTCTTCTATCAACTGCAGTTTAATTCTTCCATTAGTCTGGCTTTATTTCCATTATTCCTAATTATATTCTTCTCTAATTTTTTCATCAATCATTCTTCAATCGTAATTTGATTTTACCATCGTTCGCTGTTCTTTCGACGTTAAATTTGTTAATTGCTTGTAAATAATTTGTTGTTTAGTTTATTTGTTTCACCAATCGTTGTTCAGTTCGCAGATCTATTCTGCCATCAACCGCAGTTTAATTCTTCCATCAATCGGGGTTAATTTTTTCATTATTCATAATCATATTCTACTTGCTATTAAATTCGTTCTTTCAATCTTTCTTCAATCGATTTTTGCTTCAATCATAGTTGGATTCTTTTATCAATTCTTTTGCCAGCTGAAATTTGATTTTGCCATCGTTCGCTGTTTTTCTTTTATCTTTCGTAGTTAAATTATTTCGTAAATCTCTTGTAAATTGTCAGTTTAGTTTAATTGTTCCACCAAACGAAGTTAAAACGCTGTTAAATTTTTCGTCAATCGATGTTTCCTTCTTTCATCAATAACTGTTTAATTCTTTGGAGAATCGTAGTTCAATTTCTCCACCAATCGATGTTTTATTCATTCCTCAATTGCAGTTCAATTATTTCGCCAATCGTTGTTAAATGCTTCCATCAAAAGCTTTTCAATTCCTTCGTCAATAATTGCTCTATTATGCCAATAAGCGATCGCATTTCAACAACAACGGCTCGACATTATTCAGCTGCATTACGAAAATTAGCCTTCAATCAGAATTGGTTTTCGTGCACAGTGGCTTTATTAAGACATCATTTTGGTAGGCAGCTAATTTTGAATTGCGGGACTTTGATTTGATCGCCCAGATCGCGTGATAACACATCTGTAGCTTTTTTCTTTGAGCTTGTGTGTAGTCAAAGTCATAAGTCATTAAATACTGTCAGTAATGCTGAAAAGTTTTATCGAAAATTAGTAATTCCGAATGGACAACTAACAGTGTAACCGTAACTATTCGAATAAAATTCGTTTGAAAAAGTGTCACACATTTTCTAGGGCAATAATAACGATTCCGACAAAAAATTAAAAGTTAAAATTAAAAATTAAAGTGTACTTTAAGAAAATTTTGTATGAAAATGTTGTCTTAAAGCACACTTCAAGCCTACTTTATTTTTTATGAAAGCGGCAGTACGTGTTTTATTTAAAATTAAAACAGAGTATAAATGAATCAGCCTGTATATTCAATTGTAGTACAATTTGTTTAACATATCAATTATTTCGTCAGTCTAATTCAATCTTTTCGTTTTAATAACAAAATTTTGCCATTAATCTTGAGCCTTTATAAATTCCATTAAAGAACATCGTTCAAGCCAATGGTGAAATATGATTTATGTAAAAGTGCATGTTTGGGTTGCTAATGCTAGACTTTTAATTTTTACCTCGATGTTTCCAAATGTTGTAACTAATTAAAACAATATATTCCAGTTTTACTGAATTTCCTGTTAAACAGCTTATTTAATATATTTTCAACACAAATATTTCTCACGCTAATTTAAGTATTCGAACGGTAGTTAAGATACATAGGTATCGATTTTCTCTCGTTTTAAGTTCTAGTCTGAAAACTTGGTAATTTTCTTATTTATATCTTTTATTATTTATATTTTATATTATTGGTTGGAAATATTTAATTTACTTTTTTTTCCTTGGTGTATTATTTGTTTTTTATAGTTTAACATGAAATTTCCACATAAATTTATTTGCCCAAATAGCGTGTATAAACTTGTATTTAATTATTAATTAAACACAAAATTTTTATTCATAACATGATGCTGAACATTCAACCAACCGACCAACAAATGTAATTTTAAAATACATTCACACTTATTACAAAAACAAAGTATACAGGGATCAACATGTAATATATGTATGTACAAGCCTCATCACTTGTTACAAGCACGTTTATCAGAAACACACGGTCACAGACACACATATTTTGTGCGTGGCTTAAATCAAATTGTAGACGAATGAACGAATGATGGGTGGACAGTCAGTCAGTCCGACTGGCATTTATTTAGATAAAGGCACAGAACGACAATACACTTGACTCATTTTCATTTTATTTCATTTTGAAAATCATCATCATTCAACTATTAACATCAGAGTCAGCATCATGAGTGGAAGAAGAAGTAGCCCCAACAATGCCACAACCATCATTACCAGCAGCACCAACAACACGATTATCACTAGCATTGTGCATGTGTGCATCCTTTAGTCAGCCACATGCTCTCACTCTTCATTTTAACTAGTTTCACAAATGTCATCATCATCATCGTCATCATCGTCGTCGTCATCATGTTTTTTTAATAACATGCCACAATATGTCTACAATCGATATGTAGTACTCATTTGTACGAACGAGTACACATGCCTGCCACTTGTGTATGCTTGTTATATATGCAGACAATCAATATTGTTGCAACACACTTAAATACACTTCTACATACATATGCACACGCACATCAGACACACACACACTTACATTGTGGGTATTAAACGCATTTACAATTTGAATCCCTTAAAATACTTAATACCCGTGTAGTATTTGTATTATTTTAGTATTATTATCAAACGATTCATTGGTTTACAACAATTTGTGGCAAGAGTAACACAATGCACCCGTACTTTGCCATAAACAAATATTATCAATTGTCATCAGTCGATAAACCAATGAGATTTATACACTTAGTGGCAAAAATTAAATGAGAATTGAACATAAATGGGGAAAATTTTTAAAATAAAGCAAATTATTTGCATAACACACGTGGCGAGTATAACTACAGCTATAAAACATCAAGCGTTGCTAAATATTGAATATATATTGTGAATATCATATTTATAATGAGACACATGGAAACAGGGAAACAACAAACACAGATTTGTTTGCACAATGGATTTCAGACAACGGCCTTTTTATTATCTCTATTCTAAGTGCTGTTGCACGATCTTAAGTAATACTTACTGCACGTTTTACTTTAACTGTAACACTTAATTTACCAAATCCATGAGATTAGTTTGACTGCTTTGCAATGTGATAAGATATTGTCAATACAGCACTTTTCAATTAGAATTTTATTTTTCAAAAAAAAAAACAAAAATTTATATGAAAATCATTGAAAAGTTTAGTCCGCTTTCACACTCTTCACTTCTGACTCGTCAAGACAAGTATTTTTGGTTGAGAAAGGAAAATAAGTACTTGACGGTACTAGTCAATTAGTTGGTGAAAGTAGAGAAACGGTTTTCATATGACAACACTTTAATTGCGCGTTGTGTTTATTAATAGTAGAGTATTACAGCGCCTCTGGTGGTGAGTAGGCGCATTGATCAAAGCTTGATTTATAGCCACTATTTTAATTATTTTACTTCGGTGACGTGTAAATGCTATACCACCGAAAGAGTTATGATAGGCTAAGATTTTTTTTAGTGGCAGCGGGAATCGAACCCAGGCCACAAATGCCAACTCATGCTTAATGATCAAATGCGCTAATCAATTAAGCTACAGCACCCTCAAAATTGAATTGACGGGTATGAATGAAATGGCAAGTTCAAAAGAGAATTAAACAAAAAATTGCTTAGCGAAAACTGAAGAGTGTGAAACAAGACTTATTGTATTGGAAAGAGTAAGGTTTGACAATTTTAAATGAAAAATTATATTTTCAAAATGGCAGGTCTATTTCGTTAATCAAAAAACGGATTTTTATTTTTAAAGCTTTAATCGATTCATTTGGCTCTGTGTATAGCTACACCGAAAATAATCCAGTGCTGTTAAATCGCATAATGTGCCACAGTCCTGTTGAAACGATATGTCAGTGATATCCATATCATCAATTATTTACATGTCTCGATAGTGTGATCCATCCATGCATTTCACTGGTCATGGTGATTGGGGTTTTGAAGCAATTGGCTGACTTGCAAAGGTAGTAATCACACTACAAGATCGTTATAAACAGTTTCCAAGTTGACTTATCTCTCCATGGGGCTATGAAAAATTGCATGCCTGCGCTCATATTCTGGGCATTCTTCCGACAATGCCCGCTTCAAACAAATCAGTGCTTGCACTACAGGTTCCCTATGATAGTCAAGCCAGATTATTGCAGCTCTTGACAGATAGGAACCTTTTGGTTTCACCAAATATAGGGCAATACCTTAGTGCCATGATTATTTGACTTTGGTGTCGATTCAGCTGGTTGTCCGATCTTCACATACGATCTTGAGTTTTGGGTTTCGTAATTGGTCCATTTTTCATCGCACATAATGACTCGCTGCATTACGGACAGGCAAAATCATATCCAATCCATATGGGTCCCATTTTCCCTGCTTTTGTCTTCCATTTCAAATTCAGCACTTCTGAAGAGCATAAACAAACTCATGAAATTTTGCACACTTAATTTTTATTAAAAAGGGACAACTCCAGTTGAAAATGGTGGGAATCGGTCCACGATTTCCCATTCAAATGTCTTCCCGGAATATGGATTTATGGTACATAAATGTCTACAGGAAAGCCGTATGTAAACAAAATTCTGCAAAAATAAGTTGCATGCAAAGTGAAATCTAAAAACAATATTTTGTTTGCATCGGTCAACAATTTTGACATAGCCGCATTCAAAGACCACTTCCGAAATTCACTTAAATGAACATAAATCTTTTGTAAAAGTGACTATCAACTTGAAATTCAACAAGCATAATCAAAATGTACATTCAAATCGTCGTACCAAATTTCATGATGATCGGCCCATATTTGACATATAAACGTTTTCTGACGTGCCAACCGGTTGTTTCAATTTATGGCATTTCCGTTTCATTTCACACATTTTAATCGAAAAATTTCTCGACAGAATATGGGTACAGGAAGCTGAAAAAATATCGTGGATATTGGAGTGCAACGACCAGTGTGTCAATTATACTTTACTCTATATATTTTCAAGTAAAAAATTTTTCATAAATTTCGGGATCGTTGAAAAAATTATTTCTTTAGAAAACATGTTTTGTACAACTTTAGATTATTTCTACTCAGATGAAGGGCAAAAACGGCACCGTCGAATATTACAAATGTTATTTAAACTGAATTTTGTATACCTATGTACAGTGGTGGCCATATAATTAGAAACGATGCTTTGATATAATAAGATCGTTGTGTAGCTTCTTTGAAGACCCACACTGCAAATTGTTTTTACCGGTATTCAACGAGTAAAAAATCAACATTGTTGTTGATGCACAACACGTTGAGTTCTAAGTTAAATTAAAAAATTGAAACAAATATCATTTTCACAATTGTGTTTTTTTGCTGGCCACGTAATTAGAAACGTGCATTTTTTTAAAATTTTTTTAAATATTAGTGACAAAATGAGTATAATTTGTTAAACAATTGATTAACTTGTAATACTTTTGATACGGTTTAGTTTCAAAAATTTACTCCAGAAATGGACCGGTTGATTGTGTAGAGTTACCAAAATGTATAACTTTCAATGCCGGCTATTGCACAAATGTTGTCTTGCTCGAAAGAAAAATGGTATTTAGTGAACAATATATGAACATATATATATGCTGAAAAGTCGTTTCTAATTATATGGCCACCACTGTATATTAGTTGTTTCTACAGACCATTTTTCAAGGCTTTATATTTAGAAAATTAAATGGTCCTTGATTCTGAAACAATTCAGCAAAAATTTATTAAAAATGGAAATGAGAAACTTAAGGCCATCAATTTTTATATTAACATTTGCTATTTGTCATATTTGGCAAACGTTTTTATAAAGGTTTATTATGTATTGTAGCAGCAAAACATTAGCTTAGAACCAAAAACTTTGTTGGAAAAAAATATTTTAATTTAAATTCTATTTGGTACTTTTGTATTTATTTTTATTACATTTTATTTTCTTTTTTTATTACCTTCAATAACAGATATTGTATATATTTCTAATAAACAGACATAAATACACATAAAAAAAGCAATATCTATTAATTTTCACTCCACACTGTAAGCTCTTATTTCGATGGCGTGGTACCACCTCAGTCTGCAATAGAAATATTAGCAGCTGTTTTATGGTTGAAAGAAATACAAGAAACACAACAAAAGTACCTCCAAAAGAATAATAAAACAAATTATAAAAAAACACAATCAGCCTGTTTCGTACATAAGGCAATATACACACGCACATTTTATAACCACATGGCCAATAAAGGTCTTAAATCCATATTTTCAATTTAAGTTGTTACAGTCTTCCTTCATTCCTTTACTACCCCCCCACAACCTTTCAAATCAATATTGACCATATTGACGAGTTATATACAGTCATAATACACGTAATACATATTTATTTATATTGAATTGTTAGTGGCTGGACTAAATATTGTTGGTTGGCTGACTGAATGACTGGCTGTTGCTGGCCGGGATATTGGTTGTTGGAGTTTGCTTTAATATGCTTGTTATGCCTGACTGGTCAATTGTTGGAAGTTCAAACCCAATAATATTATTTTTTATTCTGTTAGTTTTCGTTTTTTGTATTTGTTTTGTTGGTTTTGGTTTTCTACTTTACTGTGTTAAATTTTTATATAGTTTATGCCTGAATAGTCAATTATGGCCACAAACTCCAAAATACAAATATAAATACACATGTGTGCCTAGAATTGTACAAAATAAATATAGACTTATTTCTTGTTTGTTTACCATGAATACAATTTTTTTTTCCACAGCTCTTCATTCATGCGTTTCAAGTTTACATAAGAAACAAAATTAACAGGTACGAAGGTTGTGTCAGAATGTTGGGTTAAATTATTGCAATAACAGAAAAGCGCAAAGGTATAAAACTGAGAAATAGATTTAATAAAGTTCACTTGTCAAGTAATTAAGACTTAAATTTATATAATATTACTTTATGGATCATATTTCTCTTTGTAGCATTTTGTTAGGAATTTTCACAATATTTATTTACGAACCGAATGTCGGTATTGAAATCAGCTTTTTGAAGGCCTCTAAGAACCTATGTATACTTACCCTGCCTTTAAACATGCAAGTACTTGCATGCGAGTGCTGTGTACGTATTATATACGAAAACTTATTCGAAAAACTCGACTAGCTCTGCAAGTGAGAAAATGTGAGTGTATTAGTAAAAAAATGTGAGTGTATTGAGTTTTTCGAACTTGCACTTGCATGTGTAAATGCCGGGATACAAAGTATTATTCATAATAATGGGTGTATAACTTGCAAAACTGGGATTCATAATTTGAATCCCTTAAGTTTTTAGTGAGTTATATATCATTTTGAATTACTATTGATTGAAAAATATAGTCCCCAGGTGGTGCCGGTGCCATGAGCTTACACGGGCTCGAAACTGGTTAGATTGTGATTGTTTCAGACCTTTTGAACTCGCAACTGACTAGAGTATAACTAAGACATCAGTTGGAAGCCCGGGGGATCGTCCTTGAGGTCCCTTCGACGTACACGTAGTGGCTGTGGTTGATACCGAAAGCAAGGAGAATGACAATTGGTTAAAATACTAATGTTTGTTTGAGCATCAAATTTTGCTTCACTAAATTCTCCTAGCTGTTATTGCTGATAACATAGCCATTGCAAGTAGTGGTTCGTTTTGGGCCTGGTAGCCGTCATTGGCAGGATCTATTGATTCGCTATCAATGCATTCATGCATCAATGGTTCGAGGCAATTGCTGCTTTTTCGGTATTGATTCCTGGCTCATGCTAATTGAGTAAGTTAAAGTAGTGGCGGCAATTGGCTAGCTGCTTAGGAAATGTATTGGTTTGGTGGCAATCGTATCAATTGTGTTAGAAACCTGCCTTGGATGGGGTCACAGAAAGCTGGCTGATTCAAAAACCCGCATTGATTTCTGTCCCTGGCATAATAAGTACTAGCTACAGCATTTGGATACTGATCTGATAATTATCCTGGATGACAGGGATTAGATAGCCCTTAAGCAAGGTGCTCATTGCAGATTGTGTGTTCCTGGCAAGTTCATACAAATATGCTCTTTACAAGACATGTTCCTGCTGTGCCATACAATGCGGTGGTAAGACGAGTTCAGCCTGCATTTCAATGCGTCGTGAGGTTTAGGCCTTAAGGTTAAGGTATCTATGTTAAAATTAAACACATCTGAACATTAGAGTGTAAGCAAGAAAGTTGTTGGTGCTTCGAAAATGTAGAATTTTGTGCCATTTTTTTTAATTTGAAAAAAAAGCGCCGCTGAAGCGATTGTTCACGGAAGCTTATGGAGAATGTAGTGATTTTGACAGGTCAGCGAAAAAAGTGTGAAGACCAAGAATTGGAGGCTGCTGAAATATGACACATGTTAAAAGGTACATATTTAAAAATAAGTGGTTGGGAAGTTTTGCTTCACCTGCCTTATAGTCAAAACTCACCTCGTCCGAATACCATTTGTTTCCCTCTTGGTATGAATGGCCTCAACAGATGTGCAGTTCTTTTGTGGCGGAATTTATATGTTGCCAGAACAATAGCCAATACTTTGAATATACTAATACTGTACAAATGTATGAAAAAGTCCTGCCAAAAGACACCCAATATAAATATTCAAAGTAAAAATTGAAGAGGAGATAAAAGTGAAGCCATTCATACCACAACTTAAAAGTTCTTATCAAACTTTTTGTTTGACAAATTTAAACATTTTTGTGATTTTATGTTTTGACAGTTTACCTATTGGCATGTCAGTAGTAGAAGATTTAACAATTGCTACATTGAATTCAATTTCACGGTTACCGTGAATGAATCACTATATCGAGATATTAATGATAAGTATGAATATCACTGACATTTGGTTCTTCAGTATGTTTATAATGTTTGTTAGCGAGGCGATCATTTGTTTTACACTCATCTTTTCGAGGGCTTCAGATAATTTATGGACATACATATTAATACATCGGATATTTTCCCTAGAGTTTTGAAGCATATTTAGTAGTAGTATCTGTTCATGAATGGCGAATGATTATGGGCAAAACAATATGAAAATACTTTATAGATAGTTTGTATTGAAAAGTCATCTAAATCGGTTTAAATAACCGAAATGTGAGAAACTTCTATTTAAAAAACAAATTTTTTCAGAAAACAGAAATTCGCATAAAAACCAATTTTTTTTAAATTTAAAATTTTTCAAGCTTAAAGAAGATTGAAAAGTATAATTTGTTGAAAATTCAAATATTAAACAACCATTATTGTTGTATATAGCCGTCATCATGATTCCTTACCACTAAAAACTACTCAGTAACTAAAAAAAAAAAAATATCAAAAGTTACTATTTGTGGTAACTTGCCTAATGTCTCCTGTATGGTTTGTTATCCATTCGCTCGTTGCTTGTCTTTGTCTGCCTGTCTGTCCAGCCTTTTAACAGTCTGTTAGTTTTGTATGTGTAGCTGTCTTTAAAAAGTTTATTTGCTTTCTTCGTTTAATATTTTATGTTAATTTTCTGTGCGACTGTGTTTGCTTATATTTTTTTTTTGTTCATCAGCATTATTATTTCTATTTTTTTTTTCTACTTTAAATTTTTTGAAGTGTTAATTTGATATGCAAATTTGTTTATGATAAGAATTTTTTATTAATTTATTTTTATTGTTCGTATATGTACGTGGTAGTTTCTGCTCTGCTCTATAGTTTATAAAATGGTTTTGAAAAATGATCCCAATTACATGTGTGTATATGAGAGTATATGGTGTGATGTATTTTGGAATAAGTCAAGTAAAAGAGGTAATTTAAATTTAAAGCATGTAAGAAAATCGATATTTTAATGCAAAACAAAAATGTTTTGAGTTTAATCAGAGTCAATAAAATGTCTAGAGCAGTGGAGGCATTGCTGGTGTATAGTTATATGTGGTTTACAGTGAAGGGGATAATAAAGTAGATTTTAATACATATTTATATTCCAAAGATAATTGGTAGACGTTAAGTTTGGGCCTATTCATTTGACAAGAGTTTATTTGGCTCTAGTAGAGATTGTAGGATATATTAATTTTGGCTGTCTCCTTGCGAACTAGATTCCGTCGGTTGGTTCCATTGTTTTACCATGTATCTAACACAATTATACTCGAATATATCTTTGATCGTCTCCCAGAAAGAGCGATCTGCAGCAAGCGAACTAAATGGTAGTCGGGCGGGGCAAGATCTGGACTATAAGGCGCGTAAGCCAAAACTTTCTAACCACTTTTTTCTAAATAGTTTCTCATAGATCTCATGTTGGCTCGCTTCAAACGAGGAATTGGCACTCGGTACAGGTTCCCTGCACGCAGAGAAAAAATATAGTTGTGCATGTTTATCACAACCATTTCAATATTGTTAAACATTTTTTTTAATATTATTTATACGATTTCGGCAACCATAATATGGTGAAGTTACCATTCATTCTTTGAACCATATTACAGGCATCAGATGGTTTCAATAGGGAAACAAACAATGCATAGTGAACCGACAGGTTTTCCACTAACAGGTAAAACAATGGGATCAAAACGATGGACCCAAGTGAGCTGTTTTCAAAGAACATCTGCCCATGGAACCTACCTACCTACAGGCATCACTGATTTATTATTTTTTTATTATACATATTGTCTAACAATATATAATTCATGAATACATGCATGAATACAAAAGAAACAATTTCAACATATCCACACACATATGAACATCAAAGGCCCATGATCTACATTATTAGAAAAATAAATGATAAAATGCAATACAATAAACATAATTCTCACAGTATGAATTCCCTACCCTGTAACCCAGAGGCGCAGTCACCAAGTAACAAAAGAAAAAAACTTAATGGCAAAAGAATAAATAAATAATACAACACACTATTGTTTTAAATTCCATATAGAAAATAATAAATCTATTCATATTCAAAATACAAGGAAAAAAAACTAAAACAAAAACAAAAACACAATAATCAACTAATGCTTGCTTTGCTGGCTGCCTGCTTTACCAGTCATCAACATCATCTTCTTTTTTTTTTGTGTGTTTCGAAAAACAATTGAATTCAATTGTTTGAAATTTTGTTCGTTTTTTTTTTTAAATAATCAAACGTCTAACGAACTAAAAACCACTTCCAAGCAATTCAAATTCATTCATTAAAAGTTGACAATACGATTTTTAAATACAAATTCTGAAAAGAAACAACATGACTAGAAAAAAAAAACTCATCTCTTGTATTTAATTTAAGAAGAACAAAGAAAAAATAAACAAGTATTTCAAACAACATTAATGAACGCCCGGTTGCCAGTTTATATACACATTTAGGTACAAGTATCTATAAACATATACGAGTATATTTTTTGTTTCAATTATTATAAATCAATCAACAAGATGTCTTTAAAGTTTTTTGCTTATTACTTATTATTCCATATGGTTTCCTTTCTCTGTTAGGGGACGATATATTTCAAAGAATTGTCTAAAAACACAATAATTTTGTATATTGTCTGTTTGGTTGTGGAATTATGCTGCATTCATTAAAATTTAGTCAAGATTGTAGCAAGTTCAGCAAAAGCACACGGGCACATGACTCACATTTGTATTAAGTTAAAACTCAATTAAGTTAAATCTCAGGGGATGCTTTGGTTTCCCAAAAATATCGATTAGCTTGAATATTATTCAATTCGCATAAAAATAAATCATGTTCAAATATTTTGGATAGTAAGCAGGAGTGATATTAAAAAGAGCTTAATGGCTCTACTGATCATTCAACTACTCTGCACTGTAATTGTTCTTTTAGTTCTACCGTAATGTATTATTGTTTTATAGCCTGATACCATGTATCTTAGGCTGGTAAAAAAAGATTCTAAAAATGGGCTGTATACCTATATTCAAGTCCTACACAGATTGCCATTGAATTTGTACTTTGTTATTGAGTTTATCGTTGTTCAGATATGTGTTGAAAATTTTAGTATAAATGATATTTAAATTGTTTTGGAAATTTAAGTATAAAAATTGCCTCGACTGTTTTCAATATTTTATTATAAACAAAGCAATGATGGTATTGAAAATTTTAAGACAATGCCACGATTACGTTTGAAATTTTAGTATAGAGAAGCCACGATTTCGTATAGAATTTAAGTATAAAAGTAGCCACTATTGCGTAGGAAATTTAAGTATAGAAGGCTTTATAAATTTTAGTATAAAAGGAGTCACGAATTGAAAGTTTTAGTATAAAAAGGTCTATAAATTTTAGTATAAAAGGAGCCACGATTGAATTGAAGATTTTAGTATAAAAAGGTCTTAGAATTCTAGTATACAAGAAGGCACGATTGAATTGAAAGTTTTAGTATAAAAAGGTCCTAGAATTTTAGTATAAAAGAAGCCACGAATGAATTGAAAGTTTTAGTATAAAAAGGTCTATGAATTTTAGTATAAAAGGAGCCACGAATGAATTGAAAGTTTTAGTATAAACAGGTCTATAAATTCTAGTATAAAAGGAGCCTCGATTGCATTGAAAGTTTTAGTATAAAATGGTCTATGAATTTTAGTATAAAAGGGGCCACGATTGCATTGAAAGTTTTAGTGTGAAAAGGTATAAAAGAAGCCACGAGTATATTGGAGGAGCCACGATCGCATTGAAAATTTTAGTAAAAAAATGTCTATGAATTTTAGTACAAAAGCAGCCACGATTGCATTGAAAGTTTTAGTGTGAAGAGGTCTATGAATTTTAGTATAAAAGGTGTCACAATTGCATTAAAAGTTTTAGTATAAAAAGGTCTATAAATTTTAGTATAAAAGGAGCCACGAATGAATTGAAAGTTTTCGTATAAAAAGGTCTATGTATTTTAGTATAAAAGGAGCCACGAATGAATTGAGAGTTTTAGTATAAAAAGGTCTATGAATTTTAGTACAAAAGCAGCCACGATTGAATTGAAAGTTTTAGTACAAATAGATCTATGAATTTTAGTACAAAAGCAGCCACGATTGAATTGAAAGTTTTAGTATAAAAAGGTCTATGAGTTTTAGTACAAAAGCAGCCACTATTGAATTGAAAGTTATAGTATAAAAAGTCCTATGAGTTTCAGTTTAAAAGGAGCCACGATTGCATTGAATATTTTAGTGCAAAAGGAGCAATGATTGTGTAGAAATTTATTTGATTGTTTAACTAGAAAAAAATCCAGTATTATCTGGAAAATTTTAGTATAAAAAGTAACGTGACTGTGTTGAAATTTTTAAAATAATAATACGATTGGGTTGGAAATCTTATTAAAAGAATAGACATGATTGTGTTGAAAACTGTACTTTAAAGAATTCGCAATTGTGTTGAAAAAATAGTTTTGAAAAATTTAGTATAATGGAGAAAATATTGTTTAATAAGAGCCATTATAGCTTTTAATGAATATTATTTAAATGCCTACAAAAAACTTAGCGGAAATATCTCAGGGCAGACAACTCCTTCTGCTACGTTTCTCCCTTCAAAACGTCTTCCTTTTCGACCGGATTAACAAGGCTAGACTTTTGTAGCCTAACTATGCAACAGATGTACTAGATGTGTGAAGTTTGTGTTGTTATACGAATATATGACTAACGAATTGAAACGGCAAAAATACCAGTGAATTGATCATGTACCCCAAGGCAAGACTAATAGGTGGCGAAGTGGAAAATGCGGTCTCAGGCAACCGACAATGTCGTTGTGGACCTGTGTTCCTTGTAGAAAATAAAGTAATTGTAATAGATATTGGGTTATGTCTTCCATCTCCCCTTATTACATTTCCTTCTGTTAACAGTGGAGAACAGGTCCCAAACAATGGCAATTATATTGATGCCGTACCAAAAATTTCCAAGAGACTGTATTTTCAACTCTGTGATCATTCTGGACAAATATGTATGTATTCTTCCTGCTAGCAAATACAGATTTGACTACTTAACGGAAGGCTGATAAAGCTATCTGCATTATATGGTATTTCGGATTTATTTGGAACAGTTTAATATGGTTAACAGTTTCGAAAAAATATTTATAACACCAGCTTTTAAGAGTTTAATGGCAGTTAAACTAAACGACTGACGCCTGTACGACTAACTTATACATTTAAAAACATGCAGATACCAACCAAATTAAATTCTGAATTGCATTAAGCCTGTCTAAACGTCTGTCTCGCTGTCTGACTGCCTGCATATTGAGTAAAGTAATAATGATGAAATTGATTAAAGCAGTTCATCCTTCTTTTTTATTCTGACAAGTATTTCAAAAAAACGACTACAAAATGTGAATGTCTGTTGAAAATGTAGATTTGTATGCTTGAATTGGAAACAAAAAAAAACCAAATTTATTTTAACAGAAATGTATGTAGCTTAAATTGAATTTTTTATACAAATCAGTATTTTTTTTATTTTTGTCTTTTGTAGTATAAATGCAGTATAAATTTATCTGTAAAGAAGATCTTTAGTTGTGAGTTGTGAAAGAAAAGAATAAATTTTGTTACAAATTAATGTCAAGAAGACACTGGGAAAAAGAATTCAAAGGAAATCTAAAGAAAATTCCAAAACACACTTTAGAAATAGTTTTTGAAATACAGCAACTTTGAGGATTGCTGGTGTATAAGTTAAATATTGCTATTGTAAGATTACATTTATTTACTTTCATCTTATTTTTTTTCTTTTTTTCTACTTTGTAAAATACCAGAATTCTTATTTATCAGCATTATTAATACAAAAAGTAATGATGTCTTTTTGGAATGTGTGAGGTCCGGTTTGTTACCCTCCGGTATATCATTTTATTTGTGCTTGAAGTTTTTTTCAAATATATATTTGTATTTTGTTTACATCTACAAATAGTAATTTAATTTCCTTTTAGCCATCATAATGTTTTAATTTTCTATATAGAGCCAAATATATAAAACTGAAATGTTTGCAGGCTACATTTGTTTCACATAAGCACATTATCTATTTGAGTTATTTGAAAGACTATATTTTAAAATTGTCATTTGTATTTGCTGTTGTGTGTCACACACAGCTCTTAAGTACTGAGTAAAAATTTATACACTTCCTTGAAAACTAATAATCTAATATGTCATGGAAATCGAAATCGAAAACGAATCAGTTTTGGAAATACATTTTAATGCATTTATAATCTAATTTTTTAAATTTTTGTTTTAAGATTCTCTTTAGTAGCCCACAATATCTTTATATTTTATGTGATAAAAGGTTTTCAATACAGAAATATTAGGAAAAAAAATTTCGTTTTCGATTTCCATCACATGCCTGAATAATAAAAGTATTTTTTAAACGAAATTGTTAAGTAACTAAATTTTTTTTAAACAAACAAACAATGTCTGAGATTATGTATGACATCCAATATTTGTCAAATGTTCGATCTCTAAATGTCTTTTAGACAACCACGCTATTGAATATATGTGTTAACTGTCAGAGCAACTACATATATTAAACTAACACAACTTTAGGGCCACTTTTGGTAAGCAGAGCTGTCGTTGTAAGATAAATCAAACGTAATATTACGATGACCAAATGTTTCTCGTTACACATTATATACAGTACAACCTCCCTAATCCGGACAGATATAGTTTCAGCTACTGTCCGGACTGCAGTTGAAAAAAAATATTAAACGCTATACATATATGTATATTAGGTTGGCCCCGTTTGTAAGAAGAAAAAATAAGGTATCGATGTTCCCGACTAATATGAAAATTTGATTCTCAATTTTTTTGTCCTGGGGTCAATATTTGGTGAACTGGATCAAAGGATAAAAATGTCCTTTTTAGAGGTTTCTTGATTTTTTTTAAAGGGGTTTAAGAGGCGCATTCAATGGGTTATCAAAAATTAAGAAATTTTTTTTTTTAAATTCAAAAATTTTTAAAATTGCAGACAAAATTTTAAATTTTCATAGAATTCACTTAAATAAATAGTTGAAATTTCATGATTATAAACATCATGCAATTTAACACAAATGCTTTTCCCGTTTTTTATATTCTATCTATTTAAATTTTTATTAATTTTTTTTAACCTAAATTCTTCCCTATCTGACAATCTCTGTTAACTCAATTCGTTAATGTAATGGGCATTAAAATAACGTAAATTTTATAAGCTAAAAAACGGGAAAAACCATTTGGGTTAAATTGCATGATGTTTATAATCATGAAATTTCAATTATTTATTTAAGTAAATTCTATGAAAAAACAAAAAAAAAAAACTAAAATTTTGGCTGAAATTTTGGAAATTTTTAAATTTAAAAATCTTTTTTTTTAATTTTTGATAATCCATTGAATGCGCCTCTCAAAGTCCTTTCATGTGATACCAAATTTCCATGTAGTTCCTTTGGAAGAAATGTGAAAAAATAAAAAACCTTTAAAAAGGACATTTTTATCCTTTGATCCAGCTTACCAAATATTGACCCCAGGACAAAAGAAACGTAGTCTTAAAATATAATCAGATTTTCATATTAGTCGGGAACATCCGCAACTTTATTTTGGGGCCACCCTAATGTACATATGTGTATATAGTTTATTTTTATTACCGAAAAGAAACCAGGTACTCATAAGAATTCATTTGTATTTAATTGATTTACAGAAAACATAAAGCAATCTACTGAAGGTGACCAAAAATATTCATTTAGAAAAATAAGAAGTTATTTTTGTTTGAATATACATACATATCTTTATGTAATTTGTCAGTTCTATTTTGAAATTCCTTTAAAAATTATACATCCTTAACTGTCGCTTTAGTTTGTTCAGCCCATAAAATAGCTTTTGAAAACAATTCGCTTGCCTCATTATTAGAGACTTTGCTTTCAGCATTCTCAGATTCCTCCAAAGAACTATCAAGTTCTTCAATATTTTGGTTGGCAATTACTGATTGGACTATATCTTCATCCGAGAAATCGTAAGTAAATTCATTTTCAAGTCGTGCCCAAATATCCAATATTTCGTCTAGCGGTAAAATAACGAACAAATTCTACTGAGAAAAAAGAACACTTGTCCGGATTATAGAGGAAAAATTTCTAAACTGTCTGAAAAATTTAAATGTCCGGATTACTGGATAGTCCGAATTAGCGAGTGTCCGGCTTAGGGAGGTTGTACTGTACTTATCATTGAATGGTTAAAACCTGAACAAGAGTAACAAATATTCTAACATAAAGTACATGTTTTGTGTCTTGTGCACTTTTTGTTGCATAAAAAAATTCTACTAAAGATAATAGAAAAATCCCTTTTGTCATTTATTTTACGTTTAATGCTACACAAAATAATTTACAATACAAAATAGAAAATAATAATTATTACAAAGAGAAAGAAAACAAAACTTGCATAAACTCAATTTTGCACAAAGGAGTCTTTGAAATATGTCTTCAAAAATATTTAAGTTAACCGTTCGATTTGCATTTGTTTATGATTGAAAAAAACAGTAGTTTAATATTAATTTAACTGTATGTCGTAAACACTTTTTGCAAATTATCCAAAGCAAATCATACAATGTTACAAATTATAATAAATAATTACGGAATAGCTAAATAGCTTAAAGTTAGTCAATCAGTGAAGAAGGTAGCACATCGGAACACTTCAAAAAATCGAAGGAATAATTATGAGGAAAGTAGAACTGCGTATTTTGCAAACTAATCTTTTCAATTTTGTATATGGATAAGAACGTCTATATACAAAAGTTAATTTTCAGCTGAAATAGCTTAGCGAACAGAGTTTTCCTTTGCAACTTTGAAGCCCAAGAGTTTTATCGCCTCTAAAAAAATTTCCCTATTTGATGCAATTTTTTTTTTTTTTGAGCAATTTCAGTAAAACCGACTTGTTCAAATTTGTATTTGTATAATGCAAACATACAAAACATTATAGTGACGTACATGCAATCAACCAAAGTAAATAAAGCTTGTTTTTAAAATAATCGCTTTAAAGTTTGGACCAAATAAGCGGATGTAATCGAAAACGATTTATTGTTCTTCCAATTAGCAGTTCTAAAGGACGATTATGTACGCCATAAAATGAACGAAGTGCACGATAAGTGTGACGAACAGAACCATTACTTTGCTTAAAAATGTTCACAATTTGCACGCGTTGCTCTGGTGTAAGTCGATCCATAATGAAATGTCAAAACATACTAAACAAAAAGCAACTATCAGCTGTTAAACTGAAAGTTGTATCACTCAAAAAAAATACCCTTTATAAAGAAATAAAAGAGAGTGATAGTGTTGCCAGTATCAGCATGTAAAATTAATTGATGTATGGAATAGTTAACGTACTGTTTTTGTGATTCCACCATAGTGGAAAGGGTATATTGGATTTGTGCTGATGTTTGTAACGCCCAGAAATATTGGTCCAACACCCACCTTAAAGTATACCGATCGACTTAGAATCACTTTCTGAGTCGATTTAACGATGTCCGTCCATCCGTCCGTCTGGCTGGCTGGCTGGCTGGCTGGCTGGCTGGCTGGCTCTCCATGTAAAGCTTGTGCGCAGAGTACAAGTCGCAATTTTGAAGATATTTCGATAAAATTTGGTACGTGATATTTTTTCGTACCAAGGATGGATGGGATTGAAACTGGTGAAAATCGGTCCATTATTTCACCTAGCCCCCATACAAATGTCCACCCGAAATTGGGGTTTACCGGTCTTATATCTTTGAATTATGCAAGTATGCAAACAAAATTTACCACAGATGAGTAGTAAATGAAGCTAAAGTACACGTACAAATTTCGTGAAGATCGGTCCATAATTAGTCGTAGCTCCCATATAAGGCCCACTTCCGAAAATCACTTAAAAGAGCATAACTCTCTTAAAAATGTTGGTATCCAAATAATATTGAACACAAATAAGTTTCGTACATATACATATAACATGGTGGAATTTTATGAGGATCGGTCCATAATTAGTCGTAGCTCCTATATAAGGCCCACTTCCGAAAATCACTTAAAAGAGCATAACTCACTCAAAAATGTTGGTATCCAAATAATATTTAACACAAATATATTTCATATATACAGCAATAATGACACCTAATTTTGTAATGGGCGGTCCATAATTAGTCGAAACTCCCATATAAGACCCTCTCCGTAATTCACTTTAACTTCCATAAATCTTTTAAAAGTATTTATATCGAGATAAAGTTTAACACATATAATATTTATATTTACAGACATCATGACACTCAATTTTTGGAGGATCGTTCCACAATAGGTCATATCTCCCATATAACGCCCATTTCTGAATAATTGTTTTATACATATACTGGTTGTAGTATTATATGGTCGGGCTTGACCGACTATATTTTCTTACTTGTTTTTTAACATAGATGTGTTAGCCTTAATATGTCTGTTAACTAACGTGAACTTCAATCCTCAAATAAGATTTTTTTGCATAAGGCTGTTAATTTATAATTTATTTTGCATGTAATGCTTGCTAACACCATTTACAGTGCTTTTTGCAAGCTTGGGGTTTTGTGGAATCATGTAATGAGAAAAAGTCAGAGTTTTAAGGAATTTTTGCACGATTTTCTTGGCATTTTGATTTTCTATTGCTTAGCATTCGTACAAATATATAAATATATAAATTAAAAAAAGGTTCTGTTGTGTGGCCGGATTTGATATGAAGAATGCTTCGTTTCTCCGTTATAATGGGAACTATTTGTTGTGATTCTTATTTGGTAGATTTTATTCAGCCCAATCATTAATAAAAATTCCGCAGGAGTTTTTTTCCCTTTTCCCATTTTTCCTATTCAAATTCAATGTTAAAAAAATTAAAAAGGGAGCAAACTCTCGCGGATTTTTTATTCATGCTTGGGTCGATAAGATTGACTTTCGTGTTGTTTACATGTAAACTACCCGTGGTGGTTAAAAGTGAAAAGAAATTAAGATTGTCTTCAGGCTGTTAAAGCAAAGAATGTCTTCTACAGGCAAATGGTTACAAAATCAAATTTTTAAAATTATGCTATGCACTTATTTAAGAAACTGAAATATTAAATGGTTTTTTTTAATTAAAACTGTTTACCATAATAAAGAAATATACATATTTTTTTAATTAAATACTCAATTTTTAATTACAAAAATTCCATTTGAATATTTGTAAATAAATAAACCAAGATATGTATTTAAAAATATTTGATTATAATCTATTAAATTAAATAATAAATTCCCATTATCATAAATTTGTGTTGTGTTGTTTTGTTTTAAATTTTTTGTTTCTCAATTTTTTTTGTATTAAATTCCAAAGAAAAAACTACGTGTAGTGCGGAAATCAATATTTAGGCACGTTTAATTTAATTATTAAATATTTTCGAAATATAAAATAATTTACATACATACATGCATAAACAAAAACATAAACACATTTTTTTCGTTAATGTTTATATAATAAAATATTTAATATATACAGTTGTTAAAACTTTATTTAATATTGACTTTATTTCTGTATTTATATTTGTACAATATATTTATAGTTGAATGTCAAACAAATTGAATTTGTTTCAATTCTAAATGTCTTTCATATTTTATAGTTAAGCAACTAAAACAGCCAATATTTGTATTAAAATATATATACATACACAATGGGGAGCACAAATGAGTACATATTTGTGACTTGTCCACCTTTTATTGCATCTAAGTAAAACTAATAAAGAAAATTTAAAAAAGTTGTTTGTCATTTATTTTTGGTCATACTAAACAAAATAATTTACAATACAAAACAAAGGCAAATAATAATTTTGGGCAATTAAACAATTAGTACAAAAAAAACTTGCATGTACACAATTTTGCACTAGTGAGTTTTTTAAAACATTTACACAAAAATATCAAAGTTTTCGATTAGATTTGTATGTGTTTACTTTTTTATAATTTTAAAAAACATTAATTTGGTATTAATTCAATTATATGTAGTAAACACTTTTTGCAAATTATCCCATACAAATCAAATTATAATACAAACTATAATTAATAATACAGCAACTCTCAAAAGTCATACAGGACAATATTCTTAGCAATGGCGAAAAGTAAGTTATAAAAAATGGTCATAAGAGTTCAAAAAAAGTTCCCAAACCACAAGTCAAAGGCCGTAAAAAGCTGTTAATTAAATTGAACGCATGTCTAATGATAATGCAAATGACAATAAACAAATACCAAAGGCTGCTTCTATAGCAATAGGCAAAGCCCTTAGCCGAAGTATAGCAACATGAGCCCTTTTCATCTCAGCAGTAAAAAATTATAACCTAAAAAATGCTAGGGCACGGTTAAAGTTTGTCAGAGAGTATACGAGGGCGGTTCGGAAACTTCTTAGCATAGAGCAGAAAGCGAGGTATAAACAGAAAAAAGTGAAGTGGTTTGGAAACTTACATCTCTGCTATGAACACATGTTAAATTTCTTTTCGAAATTCAACTCCATCATACAGAAACAGGTCTTCAAAAAAGACGCATCCGCGATTTTTTTACAATGAAAAACATTAGAACTTCGTGGTGTCATTAAATATTTAAATAAAAATGGTTTATAGGGACAAGAAGTTTATAATGATATGGTGAATGTGTTATGTGAAAGTACTCCTTCATGTGCAACAGTAAACAATTGGGTTGCTGAATTTAAACGTGGTCGTCAAACATTGAGGATGGACTACGTAGTGGACGTCCAAAAACAGAAACAACAACAGAAATTGTAGCCAAAGTGCATGATATGGTATTAAATGATTGACGAGTAAAAGTGAGTGAAATAGCATGTCAAATGATCAAGTCCATTTAATTTTGCATGAAGGACTACATATGAAAAAGCTTTCTGCAAGATGCATTTGTTAACAGTCGACCAAAAACGTATAAGAAAGAAAATTTTTAAAGCTTGTTTGGGTCGTTTTAAGAAAAATATAACATAACAGTGGATGAGACATGGATACACCACTATACTCCCGAGACAAAAGAACAATCCAAGCAATGGACTGTAGCTGGAGGAAGTGCCCCAAAGAAGGCAAAAACAATTCAATCAGCTGGTAAGTTTATGGCAACGGTTTTTTTTTTGTGACTTTAAAGGCATTTTATTGATTGACTATCTGCAAAAGGGTAAAACAATAAATTCAGAGTACTATTGCAACATTTTGGGTCAATTAAATGTAAAAATTCGAGAAAAACGTCCTGACTTACAACACAAAAAAATAATTTTTCATCAAGACAACGCACGAGCCCACAAGAGTGTACGAGTTGCTTGACCACATTATTCGCCTGATTTAGCTCCCAGTGACTTTTACCTGTTCCCAAATCTAAAAAAAATTTCTAGCTGGCAAGCGTTTTCCTCAAATAAAGATGCAATTAATGTTGTAAACCACTTGTTCGAAGGTCTATAGAAAAACAATTTTAATCAAGAAATAGGCGTTGGACTAAGTATTGAAGTTTCAGGAAAAATAAAAATGTTTTCGAAAAACTAACTATTCTCTTTCTGTAGTAGGCTAAGGAGTTTACGAACCGCCCTCGTAGAAATTATACAGTAGATTACTGCAAATGTGTAATCTTTTCAGACGAATACAAATTTAAACGTTTTCAGCCGAAGCTAAACAATATAGCTGGCACCGAACAGCTCAGAAAATTTAAAGAGACCATATTAAGGAAACAATCAAGCACGGTGGGAGTACCCTAATTGCATAGTGGCACCTCGGGCCACTGCAAAGAATCGAAGAAATAATTATGAAGAAGTATTGTTTGAAGTATTTTGCAAACTCATCTTGCCAATATTGTAGATAAAAGCGTCTTTCATGTGGATGATGACCCAAAGCACACTTCCAAACTCGAAAAAGAATGGCTTAGCGAGCAGAATTTTCTTTTGATGCAGTGGCCAGAATCAATCGTGAATGTGGTCAATCGTGGAGAGACAATTGGGACAATATCTATTAAGCGCAACCCATTTGGACGAGCTTTAACAGCAGGTTCAGAGCGAATAAAAGAGCATTCCAAATGGATTAATTGAAAAATTGGGGAATAGTACGCCAAAGCGTTAAAAATTGGGTCAAAATATTAAAAATCTTGTCATTTCCAAAAAATGTATTTTCTTAGAACATGAGTTTTGATTTATTTGATTATTTTATTAGATATCAAACATAAAATAAATGACTAAAAACATTTTTTAATTTTCTTTATTAGTTTTATTTGTTACAATAACAAGTGCATACAGTACTAACCTGTATTCATTTGTGCTCTATACTGTATATATGTAATTAAATTTTATTTAGTACACTAAAGTTCAAAAGAAAGGTTTTTTAAAGCTTTCGCAACTTAGGCTTGGTTTTCAGTATGTCAATTTTGTTGTCAAATTGTCCAAATTGTTGGCAATTGTATGAAAACGGGTTGTTATATCATGATTTTCGTGATTGCAATCATGATTGCAAACATAGATGACACCATATGACAACCCGTTTTCATACAATTGCCAACAATTTGGACAATTTGACAACAAAAATGACATACTGAAAACTGAATATATTTTCATTAAAATTAGGATTTATTTGCTTAAACTCTGTCATTTGCTGCATTTTAAAAATATTTACATTTTGTGTAAATTATTTTTAATTATTTGTGGCCTTAAATGTTGTATGGTTTGTGTGGTGTGTGATTGTTTTTGGGTGAAGATATTTAAATTTCAGTTCAAACTTCGGCTGTTTGTTTACTTTTGCATTTATTTTCTACACACGCTCGTTATTTTTTTTTTTATTCATATTTTCTTTTTATTATTTTATTTATTTATTGTGTTAAACAATCATACAATGCGTGTAAATAAATCGTGATAATATTTTATAAATATGAAAACTGCCAGCCAGATTTAAGTTGTGATAATTTAATGTTTGTTTTGTTTCCTTCTGAAAATGCATAATTTGTCGCGTTTTTTTTTTATAAAAATACAGAAATACTTTAAATACTTTTAATTGAAAAATGTTTGTAGCTTTTTTTATTTTTAATATTCTGGTTTTATTATTTTTAAAATCTATTTTTTTTTTAAGTTCTGGTGGCTTTCGATAACAGAAACGCAATTAAAGAATTTCACAAGTAAACAACTGTTACTGTATTTAACAAAGATTTAATTCAATTTATAACTTAGCATTTGGGATTTGATATACAAATTTAACGAACAAACATGTTTATTTTATAAATAAGTGGAATGTACTTTAAATAAGATTTCAAAGTTAAATACAACTCAATAAAACTTAACACAACGTAGCCAATGAAAAAATGCTTGTTTGTCTCAAAACCTGCTCTTTCGAATTTGTATGGGAAACTAAAGAGTTTAAGCTTGTGACGTTGCCTTTCTTGCACATTAACGGCTAAATTCACAGTCTTTAGTTAGCTAAACTACTGATTCTTTATTTGCAATGCTTAGTTTGCCATTAGTTAAACCCCCAAAAGTCGTTGGTTAACTATTAGTTAAATAACAACTGTTGCTATGAAAATAAAGTTTACAATTGTTTTCGGCAACCAATTGTAAATATGTCTTACGAATTTGAATAGTGGCTAAATTCACAGTCTTAATAGTAATAGTTAAACAGGTGGTTTGTCACAATGACATGGGACATAAAACCATATGGCGTTAAGTCCCATTCCATTGAGACATAAGGGCATATGCCTTTAAGTCTCAATGGAATGGGACTTAACGCCATAATTTTTGTTCCCAAAATGAGACATAAAGCCATATTTTTAATAATGTTGCGTGTCACTCTATTTCATGTAAAAAATGCATTGCCGTACACAGAAAAAAAATCATCTTTTTTTTCAATTAAACCTTTAACTGATTTTAAAATAATTTTCAATTAAAATTTTAATTGATTCAATTACTTTTTTCTGATTTTTCTGATATTTTCAATTAAATCTCAAATTTTTTTTTAATTGATACTATCATTTTGTTTACAGGTCCGATTTCAATTAAATTTTTAATTGATTCCACAAATTAAAATTGAAACTCATTTTTATTTTTTTCTGTGTAGGCCGGCTGTACAATGCGAAGCCGGTATTCTCCCTACGGCCGAGCGGAATGATTTTCTCTTCCATGGTATACAGAGCACCGGCTTCACATAGTACAGATTCCCTGTATTTGCAACTACTTGCTTTAAGACAGTTTTAAGAACCGTTACAAAACCCTCAAAATTCACTAAAATGCAATTTTAAAAGAAATGAAATAACTCCCAACGATAAAATCAAATCAATCAAATGGGACATAAAACCATAATGGCTAATGAGACATTTCACTAAAATTGGTATGAGACTTAAGGCCATATCCAAATTATAGCTTTATGTCCGTTTGTATTGAGACATAAAGCCATTATAGTTTTATGTCCCATGGCATTGTGACACCCCACCAGTTAAACAATAGTTAGTACTTTAGTTTACCAATGGTTAACTAATGACCGACAATTCGGCCATAAGAGTTTGTAAGATAAATCTCGGTTCACCAAAAAACTCTATTAACAAAAGTTTGAATTTTAAAAAATTTGAACCTGAACACAAAATTCGTTTTTAAGGAAATTTGCAGAAGTGAAATCATGGTCATTGCTAAGTCATGGAAGTAATTCCTTTTATGCGGACTTTATTCGCAAGAGGCAAAATTCTAGGAAGATATGGAAAGTTAAGACCCAAAAATATGGTTAAAAGTTCATTATTTGAAAATGATCTACTTAACTTCAACTTTTTAAATTGCCTGTGCCAAGTCTTACCCAGCAAACAATTTAATTACATTTCAATTAATGAAAAGTAAAAAAATCGTGCATAAATTCCTTGTAAATTCGACAATGTCGGGTTCAATCATGGCAAACAAGTTAAATCTTACAAAGGATACTGTAAATTATGTTCTAAAGAGATACAGTCAAACCTGAAGCACACATCGCAAAGACATCAAATAGCAAAACTGATACTAAAAGAATCCAGTAACTTACAAAGAAAATACTACAATCAGTAAAACCAAATCCGGGTCTGTTCGGTAATGGCCGCTCAAGAAAATACAACACTAGTGTAAATTACGCAAAAGAAATACGTGTGAACGATGGTTAATAGTGAAAAGCAGAATGGAGTTACTATTAAATCTTTGCGAGAAACTTTTAATAAAATTCAACAAATGGTCTATCAAAAATATGTAAAACAGGTACCGGAATACAATTTTATGTTGCAGCAAAACGAAGGGATGCAAACCACAAAATAAGGTACCATTACTGCCTTCTACTATTAAAGTTTTACCCCCTTATTCAAAAACGATTATTAAATTTAACAAACGTTTATTAAGACAGATTTGCATATAAAAATTTGCTTAATAAACGTTATAAATTTAATAATCGTTTTTGAATAAGGGGGTTAGTATTTAGCTCTCTGGCATTATTCAAAAGCTGCAATAGATTGGTATCGAAGAAATGAGGTCGACGTAATATTATTAATAAAACTAATACAGAAAATTAAATCAATTAATTTATGTTAAATATTTAACAAAAAAAAAAATTATAAATCAAAACTAATGGCGTTTTCTTTTCTGGCAAAAATGTTACATATATGTTACACTTTTTACCCATTTCCCATATAAAAAAGGAAAAAAGTGTAACATTTTTGCCAGAAAAGAAAACGCCATAAAAGTATCAACTTTTAAAAAAAGACATACAAAATGAAAACATACCTCATGTACTAAGTTTTCCGCCATACAAAATCTTTAGGGAATGATAATAGTATTTTTAATATTTAACACAAAGGCCGTGATTTCGTAAAACACTTTTTTTACATTTTGGCATACTCTCCACCATTCGCGCTGAATTCACTGCCAAAGTTCGACCAAATGAGTTAGAGTTAATATGTATATACACAACTGTCTCTTGGTGGTCAAGACATATTCTGAATCGAATTGAGGTCGGGACTGTTTGCGTTAGCATTTTATATCCACAATATTGATTTTTATTTTTTTTACTGCTGAGATACTACCAATATTTTTAAACACTTTTCTCTTTTTGTTTGTGTTATCTTAAGACGTGCGTACGTCTTCGTTAATAGCTTTTTGCGACGTATGATATGTGTTCTGGGTACAATAGAACTCCTTTCTTGGACTCTAATGACTACTTAAGCTTGATAGACTATTGGCCTCAATTGCTGTTGATAGTTTCATCATAATTTATATGATAATTTTATTTGTGTTGGATAATTTGCAAAAAGTGTTTACCACATGTAATTAAATTAATATCTAACTAAGGTTTTCAGTCATAAGCAAAGCAAATATATACAAATCTGACACTTTTGTGCAAATATTTCTTTTATGAATTGTTTATTTGCCAAAAAATATTATTTTCCATTTAATATTGTAAATTATTTTGTTTTAGCATTAAACCTTCAATAAATGATAAAAAAAAAACATTTTTCTTTAAAAACATTTTATCTTTATCAGTTTTACTTGTATGTCCCATTTGTGCTCCCCAGTGTATTTACTTGAAAATTACAGTTGTTTCCCAAAATAATAGAAATGTTTTACATTTCTGCTTTTATTCGTTTTATTTTATATTTCACTTAATGTTTCTATTCAATGTGACATTATGTTTTTAATTTCATTTCTAGCATTTTAATTTCTTTTGAAAGTCATAAAAGCCACTGTGTCAAATTATACAGTATTTTGTTGTTTTTGACTGACTGTTGGTTTCTTGTCTTTGTGAAATGTTGTCTGTCTATATGTTGTAGAGACACACATTTAAAAAAACTGTTCAAATAGAAGAAACTAAAACGAGATCATTAAATATAAACTTAAGTATACTCACTCCAGTTAAAAACACAAAAAAAAATTGTCTAATGTTAATGTCTTACTTAACTTTTAACCTTCATAATGTATTATTACAGAATTCAGTAAATGTTGTTATTTTTGTTTTTATTGTATATTTTATTTTATTTAATTAGTTTTATAATAGCGCTCGGCTGGTTTCATATTTCTTATAAGACGTACTTATTTATGTGCATGAGCTTATTATAAACAATGTATGTAGATTAAAAGATAATTCTTTATACACAGTTGTGTGCTGAAAATAAGTATTCTTAAGAAACCGCATAAATTAAATTAGGAAGGTTGTGTGTTAATTAGTTTAAAAGAAACTGTAACTAATTTTCTAATCAAATTAAAATCTGGAAATTTTATGTAAATCGCTTAATTTTATATGTTTTGCTGAATAACACAAAAGTGATGTTTTTAAATATGAGATTTTTAATTTAAGGCTGGTTTTATATGACAGTTTGTTTCCTTAAGTTTTTGACTTGATGTTTTGAAAAACATATGAACGCTTTAACCATAATTTCGAGCCTTAATAGCGACAATAAACACAAAGCGCAAAGCCGTATTGATAATCGGTTTTGTGAGGTAAATCTCGGTTCACCAACAAACTCCATTAGAGAATTTAGAATTTTAAAAAATTTGTCCTTTGACCTTTGACACCTGGACACAAAATTCGTTTTTGAGGAAATTTGCAGAAGTCAAATCATGGTCATTCCTAAATCGTAGAAGTAATTCCTTTTCTCAGATATTTATGCGAACTTTATCCGCAAGAGGCAAAATTCTAGTAAGATTTGGAAAGTTAAGAACCAAATACAGTTTATTATTTAAAAATTCTCTTCTAGTAGAAGTTCTTAAATTGCCTGTGCCAAATCTTACCCAGCAGAAGTTTTCATTTCATTTCAATTAATGAAACCTCAGTAAATCGTGCATAAATTCCTTGTAAATACGACAATGTCGGGCTCAATAATGGTAAAAATGGATTTTATGAAAGTTTATTTCTTTAAGTTTATGAATTGATGTTTTAAAAAACATATGAATCCTGTAGAGCATACTTTAACCATAATTTCGAGCCTTAATAGCAAAAATAAACACAAAGTGCAAAGTCGGTTGCCAATGAAATTTTGACATAAATGTGTGTTCTTCAAAGCTTGGGTGGTTGTGGCCTTATTGGGAGAGAACCCAGCCTTCAAATGTCATATTTAAAAAGAAATGAAATCAATTACATTATTATTGTTTCACATTTGGCAACGTAAAATCATCCACATCGATATTATCCAATTACGAGGGCGGTTTTGCAACTTCTTAGCCTAGAACAGAAAGCGCTGAACAAACAGCAAAAAGTTAAGTGTTTTGGAAACTTCCATCTCTGCTATGAACACATGTTAAATTTCTTTTCGATCTCTCAACTCCGTCATATAGAAACAGGTGTTCAAAAAAGAAGCCTCCGCGATTTTTTTTACAATGAAAAACATTAAAAATCGTGGTCTCATTAAATATTTAAATAAAAAAGGTTCAGCGGGACAAGAAATTTATAATGATATGGTGAAAGTGCTCCTTCTTGTGCAACAGTAAAAAATTGGGTTGCTGAATTTAAACGTGGTCGTCAAACATTGAGGATGGACCACGTAGTGGACGTCCAAGAACAGAAATTGTAGCCAAAGTGCATGATATGATATTTAATGATCGACTAGTAAAAGTGCGTGAAATAGCATCTCAAATGATCGACTCCATTTAATTTTGCATGAAGGACTACATATGAAAAAGCTTTCTGCAAGATGCATTTGTTAACAGTCGACCAAAAACGCATAAGAATGAAAATTTTTAAAGCTTGTTTGGGTCGTTTTAAGAAAAATAAATAAAAATTTTAAGCGTCGTTTCATAACAGTGGATGAGAGAGGATTCACTACTATACTCCCGAGACAAAAGAACAATCCAAGCAATGGACTGTAGCTGGAGGAAGTGCTCCAAAGAAGGCAAAAACAATTCAATCGGCAGGTAGGATTATGGCAACGGTTTTATATGACTTCAAAGGTATTTTATTGATTGACTATCTGCAAAAGAGTAAAGCAATAAATTCAGAATACTATTGCAACATTTTGGATCAATCAAATGTAAAAATTCGAGAAAAACGTTCTGGCTTACAACACAAAAAAATTATTTTTCATGAAGACAATTTACCAGCCCACAAGAGTGTTTTAACAATGGCTAAAAGCCCACGAATGAAAGTACGAGTTGCTTGACCACATTATTCGCCTGATTTAGCTCCCATTGACTTTTACCTGTTCCCAAATTTAAAAAAATTTCTAGCTGGCAAGCGTTTTACCTAAAATGAAGATGCAATTAATGTTGTAAACCACTATTTTGAAGTCCTGAGGAAAACTATTTTAATCAAGGGATAGAATTGTTAGATAAGCGTTGAACTAAGTGTACTGAAGTTTCAGGCGATTATGTTGAAAATAAAAATGCTTTTTAAAAACTAACTATGTATCCTCTTTCTGTGCTAGGCAAAGAAGTTTCCGAACCGCCCTCGTAAGTTAGAAATTACTAAGTGACATGTGCAATAAATTGTTTTTGTCACAATGATTATGAAAATCAATAAATTATAATTAAAAACACGGGCAAAAATTTATTTTTTTTTTGTTTATAATTTAAACATTCTATTCTAAATAAAATTAATTGAAACAATTCATATCTTTATTACCCTTGCAAACAAACAATTGCAGACAATTAAAACAAAATGTATTGACATCAATAATTTTTCAAAATAATCGACATACCCTTCAATGGTAATCGTAAAAATGTTTGTGTTAGTTTTAAAAAGTAATCTTTTGCTACTTGACTGACAGAAATTAACAATATATTTTTAATTAATTTTATACTAATGAAAAGTCATTTAGTTACTCAATATATCGTAGATTAGACTTTCACTTTAGTGTCCCTAAATAATGTAAAGTGTAGTCAGTTTAACTTTTACTCCAACTTTCGAAGGATTTAAGAATTACAATTTTCGAATAACGAATCATTTGAATAATATTTGTTTTAATTTGGCAATTACTTAAAGTGAAAGAGAGAATATTTTATAAACAGCGCGTAAAGATTATCGAACCGTATAGTTATTTACACCTTCTACCACAATGTTGTAGTTAATGCAAGGCTAGAAAAAAATTAAATTTTCAATACGAAACGCACAATATATACAGTGGATACTAAAAATAAAAGAAAATTAAAAAAAGTTTTTAGTAATTTATAAATTAAAGTGTCAAGTTCTAAGCAAAAAGACAAACGTAACGAAAACTATAACAATTTTACACCATGTAAAACTTGAGGGAATGATAATAGTATTTTTAATATTTAGTCCAAAGGTAGTACTTTTAAATTTTGACTTACTCGCCACCAATTTTTCAATGAATTAATTTGAAATATTGTCTCATTCGCGCTGGGCCCGCTGCCATACCTCGTACAAATGGGTTGGTGTTAATTGGTGTTATTCCAACCGCCTCTTTACAATTGACCACAAATTCTCAATTAAATTTGATGCTGGGCACTGCATTAAAGGAACATTCTGTTCGCTAAGCCATTCTTTTACGATTCTGGAAGTGTATTTTGGGTTACCAGCCAGTTGAAAAATAACTTTATCTACATGATGGACGATATTATCTAAAATACGCAGATAGTCTTTATTCCTCATTATTCGTTAAACGGCTGTGATTTGAAGCCATCAAGTAAAGCGTTTTTCATTGTTACCTTAATATGGTGTGTTTGACGTGTTCGACACCAGCAATATTGTTTACCTTCGGATTGAAAACGAATAAATTTGTTTTCGTCTGACCAGATTACACGTTTTCAGTCATCTGCTATCCAATTTCTTTGCTCTCTGGCAAACTTTAACCCTGCTTAAATTAACATTTTGTTTGACAATGTTTTTTTACTGCTGAGATGTAACCAATACTGCGAAGGGCTAGTCTTGCGGTCCATTGACTAACGGGTTTGCCTACTGCTAAAGAAGCATCTTGTAGTGTAAAACGTTTGCCTCTTTTCATTTGTGTTGTCATAAGACGTGCCTTCGCATTCGCTAATAGCTTTTGCGACCTCTGGTTTGTGTTTTGGAAACTGCTGTTTTTAAACACTTATGACCAATTATTGACTTAGTTTAATCTCTTTAGCTATTACTCTCGTAGAATAGCTATTTTTGCCATTGCTAGAATATTGTCCTCAATGGCTTTTAAGAGTTTCTTCATTATTTATTGTAATCTGTATGATAATTTCATTTGTGTTGGATAATTTGCAAACAGTGTTTACCACATATAATTAAATTAATATCTAACTAATGATTTTTTAAATACAAAGCTAACGCTTAACTTTGATATTTTTGTGCAAATATTTCAAAAGACACACTAGTGCAAAATTGAATACATGCAGGTTCTTTTTTATATTAACCCCCTTATTCAAAAACGATTATTAAATTTAACAAACGCAACTTTTATATGCAAATCTGTCTTAATAAACGTTTGTTAAATTTAATAATCGTTTTTGAATACGGGGGTAAGTCTTTATTTGCCGAAAATTATTATTTTCCATTTTATATTGTAAATTATTTTGTTTAGCATTAAAACTAAAATAAATAAAAAAAAACTTTTTTTTTTAATTTTCTTTATTAGATTTATTATTTTTATCCAATAAGGCCCAAACATCATTTGTGCTCCACATTGTATATAAGTCCATTTTTTGAAACCATTATCATATGGCCTTAATACTTAAGTCAGCTGATTCATATTTGTATTTATCTGTGATACACAACCGCAGTTCAGGGACTGTCACTGTCAGAATTACTGTCTAGAAAATGAAAGTGATTCAGCAACAAGACGATTTTAAATAAATTGACAAACAAAACACATTTTAATGAAACAACAATAATAGCAGCAATAAACTTTTGAAAACGTATATTGTTTATGACAGTTTTGCTATATTTAGGGATAAACAAAAAAAATTACAATAACTGTTCCAGAAATATTGGAAATTAATGCGCATATGAATGATTGACTGACTGATTGCGAATTGATTTGGAAGGAGGCTTGATTGTTAATGCTGATAACAATAATGAAAACAACAATGTACATAAAATTGTCAAGAAATCTTGTACAAGCTGTTTTGCGCCCATAAATGCTCGTATATATATACTTACATAAATGTAAGTATGTGTTTATGGTCTTGTAACAACAATGTAATTTTTTATTTCTTACAAAATATGATTTTTTATAAAATATCGTAAAATGAAATATTTATGCCTTTTACGGTATTTTTTGTGTTTATACGTACATAAACATTTTAATATATTGTCAACCCTATTAACATTGTTTTTAAAGTACTTACGAAAACATCGTAAAAAAAATAAGTATACAAAGGTACTCAAATGAATTGTTTAAATGTAAATGAATTTAGCAACTAGAATGATTGGATTCTGAAGCTAAAGCTTTCAACACTAACTTAGTTTTCATTAGGAATGTCAATTCCGAAATCCCGAAAATTTTCAAGTTCCAATTTCTCAGTTCCCAATATTATTTCAGATATCCCAATACTATACTTCGAACAAGTGTTCCTTACACCACTACTTTTATATAGTGTAGAATTGGTAACATTCAGCCGGTTTACAACATGGTTACAAATATTTTCTATAATTTTGTCCAAAAAAAGTCCAAATTACTCAAATCCCAAGATTATTTCAGATATCACACTACTACACCTCTAACAAGTAACCCTCACACTACTATTTCTATAGGTTGTAGTATTGGTGCCATTTACCCAGTTTCCAAAATGGTCACAAATTGTTTAGTTATTAATGTTTTATAAACTTTTAATTCATTTAAGATTTTTGTTTTCAAACATAATTATATTTAATATAAGCAACTTTTTTGAAATAAATTAAAACCAATTTGTTTTAATATGAAACAAAAATACCGAAAATCCCGAATCCCGGGATTTGAAAAACCAATACCGTTTGGCATCCCTAGTTTTCATGTAATTGAAAGTCTATGTAATGTTTAAAACCCAGCTAATTTATCTAATTTGTCCACAATTTTACATTTAATATGTTTTTCTGAGAAAAGTGATGAAGAACGTGACTGAATTCCCCAGCTGAGATTAGAATATAAGTAATTAAGGTTATAAACTACAAAAGGTTTTGCTAAATGTTTGCTATTAATTATTTAGTTATAACTAAATTATAAATTACCAATAATTACTGAATTAAAGCCACATTTATTTAATAAACAAATTAAAAAGAAAAATATAACAAAAGTCATTAACCCAGTGATTAAACTATATACATACATATGTATATAGAAAATGATTGCCGACTAATATGACAACATGTACTCATTTTATATCCACTTAATATCAACATTCCGCACAAGTATCGTATCGTATCGTTTTTCTCCAACATTGTAACAACTTTCTATACTCCGGAACTGCAGTATTAAAAATAAATTAGAAAAATAATAACAATAATATGTTTAGATAAACAAACAAAAACAACAGCCATAATATTGAATTAAAAATAATCATTATAAATGCTGTTGAATGGAGACCATTAAAGTAATAATAATTGTTTGATAATTTCTATTTAAAATGAAATTACTATTTACCATAAATATTGCCCCTACCCATTTAGTTACCCTACAAGTTAATCATGTTTTAAACATCTACCAGCCATAACAAATTTGCAAATAAATAACTAGAAATAATAAATAAAAAATTTACAAATTATTTTTCGTATTTATTAAGAAAAAAAAAAACAAGTAAGAAAATATAGTCGGTCAAGCCCGACCATATAAAACCCTACAACCAGTATATGTATAAAACAATTATTCAGAAATGGGCGTTATATGGGAGATATGACCTATTGTGGAACGAGCCTCCAAAAATTTAGTGTCATGATGTCTGTAAATATAAATATTATATGTGTTAAACTTTATCTCGATATAAATACGTTTAAAAGATTTATGGAGCTTAAAGTGAATTACGGAGAGGGTCTTACATGGGAGTTTCGACTAATTATGGTCCGACCATTATAAAATTAGGTGTCATCATTTCTGTATATAAGAAACTTATTTGTGCCAAATTTTATTTGAATACCAACATTTTTAAGAAATTTATGATCGTTAAAGTGAATTTCAAAAGTAGGCCTTATATGGGAGCTACGACTAATTATGGACCGATAATAATAAAATTGTACCGTATTATTTGCATACATATCAAATATATTTGGGTTCCTTATTATTTGGATACCAACGTTTTTGATTGAGTTATGCTTTTTAAAGTAAGAACTACATCAAAAAGCTACAACCCCACCCGAATCCGCTTGCTAGAATTCTAGCTCAGAGCCAGTCGGAGTCCAGGCTTCGTAGAGCTTAACAGCCAATAAGAAATTAATGCTCTATTAGAGGAAAACTACTAAATCTAGTTTAGGATTTGAATACTTATTGTTAGCCCTAAGGAAATAAGGAAGATTCAATAAATAATAATAAAAAGTATGGGAGCTACAAGTAATTATGGACCGATCTGCACAAAATTTGTAGATTTGATTTGGCGTCATTTACCACTCATTTGTTTGGATACTTGCATAATTAAAACATTTATGATCGGTAAACCCCAATTTCGGGAGGACATTTGTACGGGGGCCAGCTGAAATAATGGACCGATTTCCACCACTTTCAATCCCATCCATCGTTGGGCCGAAAAATATCATGTACCAAATTTTATCGAAATATCTTCAAAATTGCATCCTGTACTCTGCGCACAAGCTTTATATGGACAGCCAGCCAGTCAGACGGACGGACGGAAATCCTTAAATCGACTCAGAAAGTGATTCAGAAAGTAATTCTGAGTCGATCGGCATACTTTAAGGTGGGTGTTGGACCAATATTTTTGGACGTTACAAACATCAGCACAAATCCAATATACCCTCCCCACTACGGCGGTGTAGGGTATAAAAAAAATAACAAATAATCACAATAAACGTTTCATTAAAATGCAATGAACGGCAGAGAGCAAACTATTATTTAAATAAATAAAAAAAATATATATGTAAGAAAATTAATGTCGGGTTTGTTCTATTAACAACCATAAAGAATGATTTTTTCATTTAATGTGCAACTAGTGGCTTGATAATGTTATGAAAATTATTAAATTATTTTATTACGAATTACGAATTAACTGCGGCAATAATAATAATAATAAATTGCGGTATGACTGTTTGAAAATGTGTAAATGTTTAAAACATTTAAAATAAATTGTTCTTGGTGGCTCATTTATTTCAATTGCTTTTACTTCCGTTCGGCAAATTGATGTTTGCAAATGGTTGGCTATAAAAGTTCCCATATCCTTCTGAAAACTCCGCTTGTTGTAGTATCAACTACAAGGGATTGTTTTGACAATTTTTCGAATCTGTCTTTAAAACCTAATTTTCAAAATTTTTGTGAATGTTACAAATAATTGGGTACATATTTTAATTGTAGTTCGTGTTTTCAAACTTACTTTTTGTGGTTGGAACTGTGAAAAATCAATGTATACAATCAAATCATTTGATTGGCAACAAATACGCTGGCCACCATCTCTGTGTGTTGCTGTGTCCAAATGACTTATAACCAAGGAATGCAAACTTTAGTGGTGTTAAACACCACTCTTCTATAAACTTTCTAGTTCAGAAAAATCAATATTGTCGTAGGACTATTTATATTTGATTGTATCACCTCTTATTATTCAAAATATTAATATTCAATTATAAAGTTGGATTCGAACATGACACTTGAACGCTTATTTTGGCTCTTAAAAAATAACCTTTAACAAGGCTCTTCAAACTTAATTGAAATGTCAAGATATTCAACGGCTTTAAACTAATATTAGCTGTTCCACACTATGTCGAGATTATTATACCATTAACATATCAGAATGGTTATATCTCATGAATTAAATTTTTAACACAACTTTTTTATACCCTTCACCCCCATAAATATGTCATTCCGTGTGTAAGACCTGAGGCCCAACAAAGTATATATTTTCTTGTTCCTTATTTATTTCTAAGTCGATTTAGCTATGTCCGTCTGTCTGTCTGTTTTTCCGTCTGTTTGTATAAGTAAAACACTCTCACGTCCAAAAGACACAAGCAAAATCAACAGAGTTTACAAAAACCCGTTTATAATTCTCCTCAGCAGTTTTGTATTGAAAATCAGCAAAATCGGTACAGTAGAACTAGAGTCATGGACCAAAATGTAAGACAACCTCCATAAAAATTTGATATTTTAAAAATTTTTCTTACAAGTTTTTGAAATATATTGCAGATATTGCCATGAAATTTTGTACATGTTATTTTTATGATAAAGGAAGAAAGTGTGAGGAAAATAGTAAAAATCTGTCCATGATTTCTCATAACCCCAATACAAATAAGTGTCATATAAAAAGAAATCGCAAAACGAAATTTTATTTTGTTCGGTTCATGTTTGACCATAGACCCCATATAAAGTCCACATCTAGAATTCACTTTAATACGTATAAATCTGTTATAAATATAGTTGTTACCAGGTTAAAATTCGTCACAAATAATTCTTATAGATATATAAATTGTTGTACTAAATTTTATGATGGTCGGTCCATAATTGATCATAGCGCCCATATAAGGACCACATCCGAAAAAGTCATTAATCTCTATATCTATCCTATAAATTCTCTGAACCGATCTAAAACTTTATATATGTATATCATTTAAATATGTACAAAAATCATTCAACAAAATTTTGTGAATTTCGGTTCAGTTTTAACCGTATCCCCCATATAAACCCTCTTCCGAAAATCACTTCATACTCATAAATCATTTATAAATCATGGTGCCGATCCAAAATTTTACACGAATCATTTACATATATGTCAAAATCAAACTACTGGATTTTAAGAATATCGGTGCATATTTGACTATATCTCCCTCAGATAAGGCCCACATCCGAAATTCACGTTAATACTAATATGTATCTTAAATATACCGTTATTACGTTGAAATTCGACGTGAGATATCCTCATATGGATATAATACACTTTTCCAATATTTAAGAAGTTCGACCGATGATTTGACATAGCTGCCATATAAGGACTATTTCCGATAAACGATATCGAACCAACATTTATATGGAACAGAAATTTTAATCTAGAAATAATATTAATATCGTTAATAGGGCAATTAAGCTACTGGATTTTGTAGCTATGAGTCAATCTTAGCTCCTGAATTAAGTCCATTTCCGAGCATAACAACCAACTAAACAAAACAAAATGATAGTATCAATTCAAAAAATGTGAGATTTAATTGAAAATATCAGAAAAATTAGAAAAAGTAATTGAATCAATTAAAATTTTAATTGAAAATTATTTTAAAATCAATTAAAGATTTAATTGAAAAAAAACATGATTTTTTTTCTGTGATATGGAAAAATGTTCTTTTAATTATATTAATTCTTAAATTTCACTCAAGATTATTATGAAAATCAGACAAACTCTGTAAATTATGGTAAGAATCGGTAATTACATCAATTATAAATGGTCAAAATTAGATAAAATTTCAAAACATTTTTTTTATGTTGGTCGTAAATAAATAAATATAAAATAACAATAAAATTTGCACTAAATCTGTATAGAAAACACAGAATAAGGATATTCTAGTCCTAAAACCAGTGAAGTTTCTGTATTTCTTATTACGTTTAGATGTAGGGTATTTAAGATTCGGCATAGCCGAATATTGCAATCTAACTTGTTATATATTCAAGAATAACTAAATTTTCTCCAGATGTTTGCGAACACGCAGAGCGCATATGGCATTTTATATTTAAAACAACAAGATGAAAATCTAAGTGAAATTGTATGAATTTCCTTATTTAGTAATTTGTTCATCTACGTTCACTGCACTTTGATTTAGGAGTTTGAGCATTAAAGTGTTTCTAAAAGTTTGTAGAGCAATCTCTGAGGAAACTCGGTATAAGACGTGAATAGTTTTTACCGCAGTCAACAGCAAGTAGTAACGCATGTAAATTAGCTGGGGCCAAAATTTTCCTTTTGTCAAAAATGTCCTTACGATAGAAGAGCAAACTGATCTACTCGTACCATAAAGTGTCATCGTTAAAATCTATACTATTCTATCAGTAGTTTAGAAAATTGCTAGACTTTAAACATTTAACAATCTGGTTTTAAATTTCTTATACATACTCGTATATCACCATGGGAGATTAAAAATGTTTCCTACTTTCTTAAACTTAATCAATAAAATTGACTTTCTAAAAGAAAATTAGCTTGCCGCTTGAGCGATTGTCAAGTTATGCACTATCGACTGCAAATAGTTTATTCTCACCGACCAGAGTAGCCATTATCTATAAAGTACACCTTCAACTCCACACCCACTAAAACCCCAAAACTGTTATCAAAATAATTAAATTAATTTCCGTAACGGCTAAAATACCATTACCCATAAAATAACATTAAAATTATTATGTTGGGTGTATAGCTTAAAAATAAGGAATTAATAACAAATGCCGTATCTTTTAAACGCTCTGCTTGTGTTTGGTAACTGAAGGATACATAACTGTTATATATTCTCACTTAGTTATTGAACAACACAGATTTTTTGTATCGAAAATGTATAATTTTATGGCAACAAGTGCGGGAAGTTTTAATTTACTTTTTTACATTCAAAAAAGTACCCCTGAAACATACATTGCTCTCCGAAGCTTGCGATTTCTGTATTCCGTTGGTTTCAACATGCCAACGAAGAGCAAAGATTGCCCAGGCCAGCCAAACAAGACTTGGAGGCATTACCAGATCATTGAGAGCTATTCAAGCTGGAATTTCAAAATGTTTGCGTGCAGCAGAATTCATTCAAAAACAGGAAAATTGGGTACTAAGTATAAGAAATGTACGAAATGCTGATTAAACGCTTTTGTGAGCTGATATAATCGGACCAGACAAATAGATTGATTCATTTGAAGGAGAATATGAGGCCAGACATGAAAACGTAATTTCCCGCATATTGCAGACCTTACCTCTTCTGACAACTATTTGTTTCCATCAATGCTGAACTGTTTCTCTGTGACACGCTTCACTTTTGAAATTAGTTTGATCCAAAAGATGAGCAGAAATTTTGATGCGGAATCGATATGTTGCCAGAAAGATAGGAAAAGGTCACAGCTAATAATGGGCGATACGTTGACAAAATTTAAATAGTTTTAAAAAAATCCCTTATTTTTAAGTTATACACCCAATATATATTATTTTATATTATAAAAGTACAGATTTTTTCCATAATTGAGAAAAAATAAACCGGTCACATGTTGTCTTAATAAATTAAAGTGCCGGCCCGCAAAAAAGCTTTCTGCATGGGACCATCACAGATTTATAAATTGCGACAGCAATACAATGAAGAGTTGTGGTGGTCAGATTATTTATTTATGAATGTGAGGTAAATGTGTCCAAATAAACCATAAATAGACTGCTATAAAAATCCCAGTCTATTACTCGGCAAAAGCTGTTGTCTCCCCCAATACTACTCCCCCTTTAAACTGCTAGACTTGAATTCACTGAAAGAAACTAACTGGAAACAGTTAAGCCGCTAATCTTTGTTAAATATATATTTGTTTAAGGTGATTTTTTTTTTTGATGAGAAATAATTCTTTCTTGACGGTGCAGATGGTTTCAACAGCTTTTGGTAAGACCTACGGAAGGAACAACGATATTTTTCAAAAAGAAATTTCGTAGGCGGTTCTTTAATGGCATGGGGAGTTTTTGTGAATTTGGCGTTTTCAAATACCAAAATGTATACTTCTGAGTATATAAAATAACTACGTAGATGGGAAATTAGTGCCATTTTTAGCAAATAGTTATGAAAAACAATTTATTTTTCAACAAGACAACGCACCTGTAAATCGTCAGACAATCAATGGTTGTCTTTGAAAAATATGAATGTACCTCAGTACATGAAACAACCATTAAACTCCCGAATTTAAGCTGAAAACTGACAACATGAAAGCAAACATTATCTAAAAGCAGCTTGGAGTTCTACATAAATCTAAAGATATAAGATTAAATCTGTAAAGAAAAGTATGACTGATAGAATTTTTAAGTTAATTTAAATATAAAAGAAGCCTAACACATTATTAAAGTCTAAATTATTTGTGAATATTTGTATATTCATTTATTTTAATTTTAGTGTACTTATAGTTATGAAACACTAATTAATTTCTTTAGAAATTTTAAAGAGATAAAATGAATAAAATTTATGTTAAATACTACTAAACTATTTTACTTTTTCTTTAACATATAAAATTGAGAAAAGTTTTATGTCTTTATAGTTATGTAATGCAGTGTAATTAAGAATTTTATATAAAGAATTCGGAATATACTAAACCTGCCATTAAAATGTGAAGCAATTAACAAAGTTTTTTTTATTTTCATTTTAGAAACTTTATGTAAGAAAATTGTGAACTGAAATGCTTAAGTCCATTTCACGGTATGGTCACACTTGGCAAATATTTTCCTAAAAAGACGTAACCACTAAATAGCATATATTTGAATTCGTTTATTTGTTTAAAAAAACACTTTTCTTATTTAGGCCAAAGCACAACAAATATTTAATTTTAATTTATTTGATGCTGTTTGGTCTTGCAAAACTCTTGTTAGAGTAAACAACGTCAAATGAATTTGTGCTAAAACAAGTGGTTACGCTTTTTTAAGTAAATATTTGTCAAATGTGATCGTACCTTTACATACTTCAGTGATAAGCTCTATGGCCGATCACAATATCGATAAGCTTTACTTTGCAACTATAATTGCAAACAGAAGTCCATTTAATGGGTTAAACTACTTCAAACTATCATCTTGTGCTATCGTAACCTTATACGCAGATAATTTTAAAATGTTATACCCTACAACACCATAGTGGGAAGGGTATATTGGATTTGTGCATATGTTTGTAACGCCCCAGAAATATTGATGCAACACCCACCTTAAAGTATACCGATCGGCTTAGAATCACTTTCTGAGTCGATTTAACTATGTCCGTCCGTCCGTCCGTCTGGCTGGCTGGCTGTCCATGTAAAGCTTGTGCGCAGAGTACAGGTCGCACTTTTGAAGATATTTCGATAAAATTTGGTACGTGATATTTTTTCGGCCCAAGGATGAATGGGATTGAAGCTGGTATAATTCGGTGCATTATTTCAGCTGGCCCCCATACAAATTTCCTCACGAAATTGGAGTTTACCAATCATAAATGTTTGGATTATGCAAGTATCCAAACAAATTTCATCACAAAGGAATGGTAAATGAAGCAAAATCACATCTGCAATTTTTATGCAGATCGGTCCATAATAACTCGTAGCTCCCATAAAAGGCCCACTTCCGATAATCACTTTAAAGAACATAACTCTCTCAAAAATGTTGGTATCCAAATAATATTTAACGCAAATATATTTCATATGTTTACAAATAATACGGTACAATTTTATTATGATCGGTCCATAATTAGACGTAGCTCCCATATAAGGCCCACTTCCGAACATCACTTTAAAGAACATAACTCGCTCAAAATTGTTGGTATCCAAATAAAATTTAACGCAAATATATTGCATATGTTTACAAATAATATGGTCTAATTTCACAATGATCGGTTCTTAATTAGTTGTAGCTCCCATATAAGGCCCACTTCCGAAAATCACTTTAAAGAACATAACTCTCTCAAAAATGTTGGTATCCTAATAATATTTAACGCAAATATATTTCATATGTTACAAATAATATGGTCTAATTTTATTATGATCGGTCCATAATTAGTCGAAATTCCATATAAGAACCTCTCCGTAATTCAGCTTCATAAATCTTTTGAAAGTATTTATATCAAGATAAAGTTTAACACATTTAATATTTATATTCACAGACATCATGACACTAAATGTTTGAATGATCGGTCCACAATAGGTCATCTCTCCCATATAACGCCCATTTCTGGAAAATTGTTTTATACAAATACTGATTGTATGGGACTATACTTTCTTACTTGTTTTAGTATAAGAATAATGCAAAGGAAGCTCTTCATTGTTCTTAATAAAATGGTAAAATATTTTTAATCATAACAAATCTGGTGTTATTTGAGCTGTGCTAAAACTCTAGAAAAACACACCTAAAAAAAAAAAAACTATTACCAGGAACAGCAAAAATATGGTTTAAGTTAAAATGTTACTGAATCAAATTATGAAGCAACATATGTACATATTTTTGAAAATATCTACCTAAGCCAATTGCCAACCTTATATTAGATTCTCTTGAAAGATGATAACGTAACACAGACATTTTTTTATTTCTAAAAGCAAAATTAAAGGTTCAATTTTAATGTGTTCAAATTTAAAGGAAACCTAAACCGAGATCATACTGTTCTTTTAGATTTTTGAAATTCTTTTTTTTTTTTTTTGTTATTTTTCTCTTTCTGGTAAATCTATCTTCTTAAGCTAGAGGCCAAAATAGTGTGTAATTTAAGTACCAGCAGTCATAATACCTACAGCACCTCCAAGTAGGCAGGGAAACTGTAAGCTGAGAGTTATTTCTGTCTGTTATTTTAAGTTTTTATTGTAGTAATGGTGGCTTTTTTTTTTTTGTTGGGAGTTCAATGTCTGTATTTTGTTCATTATTTTATTCTTTTCGTAGCAGTAGTTACAGCTTGCAGTTTTATTTTATATTTTCTGTTTTGTTTCGTTTTCCATGAATAATGAATAATAGTTCAAGATCATCATTTAATGACCTGCTGCTGGCTGTGTCTATACAATTATTTAACTCTATTATAGTTTTCGACTAATTGCATGTTTTTAAAGAATCTTTTTTTCTTTTTTTTTAAGTTTGTAATCTATAGTTGCTGTTTTTTAATTGGCTGTAATTTTTTTGTTTAACATTTACAATGATTTCAGAACTTAAGGTAGAAAGAGTTTAGTTAAATGTTGTAAATATTTTCCAAATTATTTTTTAAAACTTTGAAACTGTTACATGTGAGTCATGTAATGTTAAAACAAAAGTTAAACTTTATATATAACTATTAATAATAATTAAATAAATAAATGTTGCAGAATTTTTGCTGTTTACACGAGTTTGAAGCATTTTGAATAGAAATTTTGAAGAAAATTTCAATCGTGTAAATCTAGCTTAAGGGTACGGTCACATGTGGCCAATAGTTACTGAAAAAAGCGTAACCACTTGTTTTAGCACAATTTTTTTTTTTGACGTTGTTTACTCTAACAAGAGTTTTGCCAGATCAAACAGCATGAAATAAAATAGAACTAAATATTTGTTGTACTTTGGCCTAAATAACAAAAGTTTTTTTTTTTTTAAATAAATAAACGAGTTCAAATATATGTATGTTATTTAGTGATTGGGTCTTTTTCGGCAAATATTTGCCAAGTGTGAACGTACCTTAAGAAAAAATTAAACAAAAATTACATGTCAAAGTGTCTTATTTTGTGACCACAGAACTCTTGAAAGGTTTATGTGATCTATATTTAATATTTAGTTATACTCGAATCCTTCTTGGCTACGCACGTGTCAAATTTTATCTCGAACGGACCAGCTAACCCATTGTAAATTGTACTAAAAGCTCTCGCCTGGCAATAATTTATAAAAATTCACACAATTAAACGAGTTATATAAATACTAAATGCTTCCTTGATTTCACAATCATTTTAAGAATTCTCTAAACAACTAATGGTCACTCTAGTATTTGTATTTTCCTTTTTGAATGCATTTTCTTTTGAAAATCTCAATGCAAATTTTCAAAATCATTTCGTGCCATTGACATTGCAACTGATTTTCAACGAAATTAGTTTTATTTTAAAATCACGGGCGGCATGTTAAACAACAATTGCATCTTCTTCATTTGTTTATAATAGAAAAACAACGAAAAAATATAGAAAATTATAAAAAACCATAAAGAAAATTATTAATTAATAGTTGTAAATAGAAAAACTAGAAAATTTTAAACAATAAAAACCTCAAAAAAAAAATTGCATTATTAATGTTAAACATAAAACATTACGCAAGAAATTTATTAAACAAGTAAGTGTGCTGTAAAGAAAAACTAACTTTATAAAGTTAAATTTTTGTTTAATACACAATAATTAAATGCAAACCACTACATAAATTCCATAGATTTTTAGCTCAACTACCAAGAGTAGGCCTGGTCTGGCCTGTTAATTTTGCAAAATATTCGTTTTTTTTTCAAGTGCTTAAAATGTTAAAAATTCATGTTCATAAATTATTTATAAGTGCCTTAATTTAAATAATTGCACAATTTATTTACAAAAATTAAAAAATAAATAAAAAAAAAAATAATAAAAATTAAAATTTGCGAAAACTACATAAATAAATGAAACCAGCTGTCTGTGCATTAATAAAGAAATAAATAAATGTTAAAAAAAAAAATGAAATTAAATGAAATCAAATAAAGTAAAATCATTTCTAAATTTAAATCACGTGCCATGTTCATGATTTATTTCGTAAATGAATGCATGAATATACAAGTGACCGCATAAGAACTGATGCGTAGCGTTCGTTTAGAAGTGATTGAAAATGTGTCTTTCATTTAATTTCATTTACCATTGCTGATGAATACATTACGAGTCATAATAACAAATAAATTTGATTGATTTATTTATTTCGATTTTTATTAGTACAACTAAATCTATTTTTATACATATGTATACGTATTTATTTTCTTCGTTTCAAGAATTTCTGTTTATGTGTAAGGAAATTCGCTGGGGTTTGATAAATTATTTTGCTTACGAAATCGACTCCTTATTGACGCAATTTACAAATCTACGGGATTTCATCTAAGTTGTTAGCCAACGTGTGTTATGTGTTTTTTGGCTGAAATATTTGCACAAATTTACCTAGACAGCAACTGCGCATTACACAAATCATTTCTGACTGAACTATATATAATACACTTACATGTGTTATATAGGGTGTTTTTTTTTAGATGTATAGTTACAAAACTTTTTTAATCGGCGACCATTTTGTCAGCTGTCAAGTGATTTATTTTCAACTATACAAAGTGAGTGCAGTAGTCCAGCTGACTGACTTTTGCATGCAACTAATTGCATCCAATTGATGTTTGTTGGCGAACGGGGGAGAGAAGCAAGAGGGGTAGAAAAAGTTGCAAGACTTTCGTTTGTCATGCAATTTTTTGACATTTCCTTTTACTATTGTTTGTGTTTTACTTATTTTGTTTTATTCTTATTCTGACTTTGAAGTGGGCGTTATAAAACTAAATGCGCTAGAACATTATCAATTAATTCTTCTCTATTAAAATCTTCCATTTTTTATATTTTTTTTAAATTTTTGTATATTGTATTTATTGTATTTATGTATTTATGTATATCATATGTACATATATTTTTTGTATATTATATTTACATATATTTTAAAATTTTGTTTTCTTTGTTGCGAATGAAAAATTAAAGAGGAATGTGTAATTAAACGTCAAAAAATTTTAGCAATTTTAAAAGAGAATGGAAAAAAATTGCATGCAATTAATTGCATCGTCTAAAAGGCCTCTTTGTTTACAATTTACTTATGTCAAATGTAATACTTTTTCAAGTATTTTTGACAGTAGTATATTATTTTACACACACAAAATGCCCGTTGTTTCTGTTTTGTGTTGTATAGTGTTGCCGATTTGCACTCACCTTGTATATTTACACCATGCTGACGCCTGAACAACGCTTTCAAATTGTGCAAATTTATTTTGAAAAACATGGTTCTGTGTTTTCTTTAGAACTTTGAAATGGAATAAAACACAGATGAGTTGTTTTTAACCCTAACCATACTGATAACTTTTTTTAATTTGTCCATTACGGTTGAAATATCTATACAATGTCTTGCATTGTAATTAAGAGGGATCCCAAAATTCTTATTTTAATGTAAACTACAAACTGTTTGTATGTGTAGTCGTACATATTTTATCAGTTCTTGTTTGTTGTTGATGCCTACGGTTGTGTTTTTTAGCTGTTTCTTAAAAACTACGGTTACCTTTACTTTTTCTTAATTAAATGCTTTAACTTATATACGGGTACCCGGGTTCTCTTATCAGGAGAGTAAGGGATACTTGACTTTCAGTAGCTCCACAGCCAACACAAACAAACCAGCAAAGCTTAAAAAAATCTTTAGAAAATGATTAGCTAAAGGAACTTACTGAACCTCAACTTTGTACCTTTTATTGTTTAAGAGATATTTTACTTTAATGTTCGTTCGGGTATCGGCGTACCCGTGTCAGGTGGGTTAGGGTTAAATTGACATGAAATTCACTGTATTCGAAAGATAATCTTCTGTCATTATAATTTAAATATGACTCCTGGCATATGAAAGGCTCGAACGTATCCTAATCTTTAGGTCAAATTTTCGAGGATAAATATTAGTTCAATACCTTCTCTAGTTAATAATGACAATTCCCAACATTTGTGGCCGTATATCGGGAATAACGCGTTCTTCAAGTGGTCAATCGTTTCAGGCTTATCAACGTAGACTAGCGACTTTAAACATAAATCCCTTTAGTTAAAAAATTGTTGGAAACTTAAAGTTCTATACACCTAAAAAAACACCCTTTACTTACATGAAGCCATCGCCTATAAAATTTACTACTTTAAGCATATTACGCATCATCTATTGCTTATCAAAATATATATGTATCTGTTGAAAAACACATATCGCACCCTAAATACAAAAGGGTCTCAACTCAAAATTTTCCAAAACTGACTTTTTTCCATAAATTAATTCAGAGTACACATCTCTAACTACTGAACAATTTTCTTTCACATCACTATCTTCTTTAACTCGAAAAATAAAGTTATGTCTATTTTAATGTTAAGTGTGTTGCTTGTGCACGAGAACTTTTTTGTCTCCTGAAAATTTTTCTATTTTGAGTTGTGACCCTTTTGTATTTAGGGTACGATATGTAGGTATGTATCTTTAAACTTAACTAGTTAGTCGAAATTGCTCAAACGTAATTTTATTTAATAGCCCCTGTCGTTATTTTTTATGCCAGACATGTGTAGCAAGGTGTTCGCAAATTACTTGGCAATTTTAGACTTCTATTGCGTTAATTGAATCAGAAATGATGAAAAAATAATTTCTTTATCAATTTTCACATAAAGTCAAAAATATATCAGCATTCTAGGAGAAACAAAATAATTAACAGTCTTTGAGTGTAAAAAGAAATGAAAATGTTCAGAATTAAAACGTGCATTTCACTTTAGATCCAGCGAAATCCTTTGAGGGTCTCGTAATTATGTAATTACAAATGCAAACTTAGTATCGTTTCACACACTTCAGATTTAGCTGACCAGTTTTTGTTCAATTCTCTTTTGAACTTGCCATTTCATTCACACACATCAATTCAATTTTCGTACTTTTTAATGCAAATCAACATGCAAAACAAAAGGAAATAAGAAAATTGACCGTCAAGTTTGTACCCCTTTTATTTGTTTTCCCTTCTCATCCAAAAATACTTGTCTTGACGAGTCAGAATTAAAGAGTGTGAAAGCGCAGTTATCTAACTATAACTCATTTAAGACCCTAATTTTGTAAAACGCAACGCCACAATTTTCTAAGCGTTGCGTTAAATCACGGCGTTCAAGCAAGTTTCTGTTTTGTGTTGTATTTGTTGTCGATTTGCACTCACCTTGTATAGTTGCATCATAGGAACTTTGTTACTACGATGTAAGTAAATATATACAAACATATTCATTTAGTATAAAATACTAATAAAATTGTTCTTAGGGCGAAAAAAAGAAGCCACAACGGCAGCTTTATTATTTAAATTGTTGATAGCTTACTTACTCATTATACGTTAAATTCATGATGTCGATATGTCTAGGATGCCTGAAGAATCTTTATCATCCGAAGGACAAGACATATTCATAAGTGCGAACATATTTTTATACCCCTTAGTATCTTTGTATTTGTAGTTATTTGCTTTCAAAGCTTTTTTCTTCCCAATTTGAAATATTTTCTTGATGAATAACCAAACAAAATTATTGAACAGCTGATAGGTTTGTAGCATTGCCAGTGCAAAATAAGTGTAGCATTATGTAAATTTTTATTTTAAATTTCAGTATCAACATTTACAATGGCAACATTTACCACGCAATGATTTGACAGTATTGTAACAACGCAATATTTCTGCATTCGCTAAACGCAATGACGCAGTGATTTTCAAAAATTGCATATTTTTGGTGATGCGTTTGCAAAAGCGTAGGTGATGCGGTGAACGCAATTGATTTACAAAATTAGAGTCTAAATTAAGATATTATACCGCTTCGTATTTCTTTTTTTCGAACATCTTCTATTATCTTCCAGTAATTAAACCCATTAAAAGCTATTGGTTCTTGCCAATGTGGACAAACTGTCTACGCTGACTATGTTCAGAGAAGCCTGAAATCGCATTATCCTGAAGTACAGAGTTTTTAGCACTGACATATGGCATATGGTTGGCATTCTAAATATTTAATTTAAATATTTATTTATCAAACAGTGTAAAATAAATAAACTTGTGTTGAGTATAAGATGAACGCAACAGGCAGTCTTATCATTTATCTTAATGAATGATGTGGTCCTTTTCAAAACGGTCAAAATTTCTTTTACTATTTTCAAAACGGTCAAAATTTCTTTTACTATTCCGACTATTATCTTTTATCTAACTACATCAGTCATACAATTACCATACAGATGTATGACTATATTCTGAATTCTACTTATACTCCGACAACTGTCTATGTTCATAATATGTTCATTATACCGTCTTAAACTCAGACTACCACCGTATACTCAGTTTTTTGTATTGTACTCAGTCACCGTCTTATACTCAGACTATCGTCTGATTATATTAAGATAAAATTTAACACAGAAGTCATGCCACTACATTTTTGGATGATGGCTCTATAATAGGTCATATTTCCTATATAGAAAACTTTTCGGGCTTGACCGACTATACTCTCTTACTTGTTATATTTAAGGTATAGTCGGTATAGCTCGACCATATAATTAATACCTTGTGCCGTGTGTAAGTGTAAAAACAGTTTTTTCAGAAATCGCCGCTATATGAAAGCTATGACCTATTATGTGCAAATGGACAATATATGAGAGCTATGACCTATTATGGACCAATGATCCGAAAATTTAGTAGCATGACTTCTGTGCATATAAATATTTTTTGTGTTAGATTTTATATCGATTAAACACTTTTAAAAGATTAATACATGTTAAAGTGATTTTCAAAGAGGGTCTTATAAAATTAGGTGTCATGGTTTCTGTATATGTATATGAAACATATTTGTTATGAATATTGTTTGGATGCTAAAATTTTTGAGAGATTTTCGGAATATGGGAACTATGGTTAATTACGAATCGATCGGCACAAAATTTGTAGATGTGATTAGACTTTATGTACAATTTATTTGTAATGAAATTTGTTTCGATACGTTTGGATATCCCTATTTCGGGAGGAGGTTTGAATGTGCGCTAGGTGAAATAATGGACCGCTTTCAAAATATCATGTACGAAATTTTTAAGAAATATCTTCAAAATTGCGAATTGTACTTTGCGCACAAGAAGCAGTCAGCTTGACGGACGGACGGACGGACACCGTTAAAATGACATAGGAAGGGATTCTGATTCTGAGAGAGTTGGACTAATATTTATGGGCGTAGCAAGCACAAATACAATATACGGTATAAATATAACGATGATTATCATCATTGATTAATCAATGAAAATTGGTCTTTAAAAAACTTTAATTGTAGTTCTCAACATTTAAGAGTGACACCACGGGGCATACATATGTAGCCAGACCTGCTAAGTATTTTGGTGAAAAGTATTAAAATAGTAGAGAGTCATTAAGTTTACACAGAAATGATTAAATAAATATTGATACTAAAGTCAAAACCGCAAACATTTTAAGTGGAGAAAACAAATATGTAAATTTAAAAGGCCTTAAACAAAATTTGAAGTGAAATCATTCTTATTTAAATATTTTATTATTTTAAGCGCTTCCATTTCTGTTTTGTGTATGTATGTAAATTTATTAAATATACAAAAAAAAAATATACGTATATATGTGTTAAAAAAAAAACTGATTCATGATTTACTGAAAATAAAAATGAAACAAAAATTGCATCTTTAAGGCAGATTTGTGTGAAATTTTAAGCCATTAATGTAAATTTAAGACTTTTCAGGGAATTAAATGTATAACAAATAAACTGGCATAAATAAAAATTCAATTAAATTTTTATGGCTTTTATTTCAAGGTAAAAAAGTGACATAAATACATGTCATTTGAATAAATTGTAAGCAAAGAGGTTAAGGTGATATAATAATATTAAATAAGCCACCAAAGAGGTATTGGTTAAATTTGTTTTCAACAACTTTAACTTTATTACCCTCTTTAACAATTTTTCCAAATTAATTTTCAAACTCATTTCACACGAAATACATGGCAATTTCTAAAAATACTTAAATGAACTACAAAACAATTTTCTCAAGAATTAAACCATAGAATTCTACAATTGACGTAATTTTTTTTAATTTCAATAGAATTGTAAAACAAACAAAAAAATAAATAAATAAACTGAAATAAAAAAATTCAATGAATTGTCATTTATCACATGCTATTACGTTGAATTTTACAAAGAGAGCAAAAAATAAAAAAAAAGTAAAAAAAAATGATTCGTTCAATTTAGAAGGACATTTACAAAAACGTGTCATTTCGCTAAGAATGTGTTTTAAGAAAAGAAAAGAAAAAATAGTAGATTCATCTAAATTTAGACTACATTTATTGTATATAGTCGCATGTACGAACAAGTATGTAACCCAAAATTGCTGTCGTAATTCATACAAATGCCTTTCTTGTGCACAGCAGTGTCATTTTATGTACGATATACATAAATGTGCTAAAGAAGAAACGTAAAATAGTCCGAATATTTGAAATAGTTGAGGCCACAAATAAAATGTACAAAGTTGGGGAAACTTTTTAATGTCATATAGACAGAAGTGCACCAAGATTGTTTTCTGTTTAAGTGGAATTGAAAATAAAGAAAAAATTTCCTTTTTGCTAGGAATGAGAAGAAACACACACAGTAGGTGCTAGGCTGTATGAATTATGACAATTGCTTTTAAAATCACTGATTGTTAAACTGTAGTTGAGCGTTAATTATTAAGTGGCATATTTTAAAAACGTGAGATATTTGATAGTTAAGGCATAATTCCAACTCATCAGTTTGTTATCGATCACAGAAACATTAGTCCTGCATTAAAATGTACACATTTGTCTTTGATGCGTCATATTCAATATGCCGAAAATCGATTAATAGTAGCAATATGTAACTTGTAATATCTTCTAAGACATGCTTTACCTTTGTCAGCAAGACAAAATCACCAACAAGATTTTCCATACAACTTTTAACTTTTGGGAATCTGACAATTTTCTCCAACTGACATTTAACAAATATGTAGGTGAGAATAATGAATATATTTGGTGGATTTTTTCTCTGTTTTCATCACTTTAATTGTTTACCAGCCGTAATATGTATAAGAGAGGACGTGATTTGCCTGTTGGCTCCTTCATGACTTCTTTATCATTGCTGTCCATTATATTCTAGACGTTCGAAAAGTTTATCGTCAGCAGGTTCGTTGCCATCGTTAAGAGAGATTAACCAGAATTAGAGAAAAGCGAAAACAATTCAGAAGAATGTTGCTTTATATACTTTAAGGATAATGCGGCGCCATAGTAAATAACAAGAATGGTTTTGCCGTTACTAAGGACTGCACTCATGTGTTAATTTGCATTTTTTTTTTTTTTTTGAAAAGATTAACTAAGGCCCAATAAAACAGTGCGTATTTAAATGTCATTTATTTTTAAAGTGCATTTAAGTAAAAAATTTTGTTTTTCACTGAAAAATGAAATGCAACTTAAATGGCCAACGATGTTCATTTAAGTGCAACTTAAGTTGTAAACATTGAACATATGGTTTTGACATTTGTTTTTGTTTTTTTTTCAATCACGCTGCTATATTTCTTAACAGCGACCAACAAGAAAAGTTGAGACTTCTTTTATCCATATTTATGCCACCAAATGTAATATATAAAACACACAAAACAAAACAACAAGTAAATACAAAAACCGAAACACAAAATTGTTGGCAAATTTTATTCAAAAAATCACCTGTTTGCTAAAATATATCGATAATTTTGTTGACATTTCAAAGTGCTACCATATTTTTACCACAAAATCATAACAGCAATTAAGTATGACTGAAAAAATTAATCTGTATTTAAATACAACTTAAGATTTTATGAAAATTAACTAAAACTACACTTAAATACGCACCGTTTTATTGGGCATAAGAGATTGATCATTAAAAAAAAAATCGATAGTTTGACCTAATAATAGTTTTTATGAAACTATGTGGGAAAAGTTGTTCATTTATGTTTCGATTTTAAACGTATTAAGTAAAAATTGGGTGATAGACATATTTACTTTAATCATTTTCGAGCGATACTTATTCTATATTGTAAATGCTTTTCAAAATTGTTTTCAAATTTGAAAACTGTAGACGATTTTAGGATTTTCTTATAAATAATATATTAGCAATTTTAGCGATAAATGATAAACAAGAATTACATACAAACACGCAATGAGAATTTTCCTTGTTATCATTGAGCCTGCTTCATTGTACACTAATGGCCGAATTCACAGTCTTTAGTTAGTTAATGACAAAGGCTTAACTAATGATTCTTTATTCGCAATGCTTAGTTTGCCATAATAATAACAAGTAATAGTTAAACAATAGTTAGTATTTTAGTTTACCAATGGTTAACTAATGACCGAGAATCCGGCCATAAGAGTCGTAAATTTTGTTTAAAAAATTACGAAAATAATATACAAAGTAAAAATTCAGAAGTTGAAACGTTTGACTAATAGAAATTTACTACAAATAATGTTGACGTTAGGTTAAGCTGAGACAACGGCGTATAACCAACCCTGGTTAAACATAAAGTTTATGAAGTACTTCAATTGAATTCGTCATCAAAGGCATCATCATCTCTATACTACGCATTAAATTTGTTGTCCTTAACATAATTCGATGTGCTAAAATTCATTGACAAGTTAGACAAATGTCCTAGGTTTTACATCATACATGGGTATCTTCATCCATTCTGGCCAGTGAGAATTATTCAACGTTCTCTTCCCAGTTCTCAGCCAAACAGAAAGCATTGTTTTTAGCAGCATTGTCAACCATAAACAGCTTATCAACCAATTACCGCAGATATCAGTACAAATGTTATGTCCTCTTACTTATCGATTGTTATGAACTGTTCCGCAGCTATATATGGTGAAACATTTCATATTGGCCAACAGCAAATCCCTACCCAAACATTACACATCTAATTACCCTACTGATCGTGATGTTAAACTGTTCAGCCATCTCGATCAGAAGAGAGTAGCAAGAAAATGCATGGAACACAGCCATCTGTTTAAGAGTTAACACATTTTTTTCTACCATAAATACAAACTCGTCCATTATTCTAAGGCTCAATCATCTTTGCATAGACCTTATGCACCATAAAATAATGAAATTGTCCAGTTCGCAACATCCTTTCTTACTGCAGTCATGTAAAAAAAACTGGTATCTGTGTCATAGTTAAGCAGAAATGCAGAATTGTCAAGCATTTCAAGACAGCATCAGCATGGTATCTATACGTTTGTGTATCACTGGAGTAATTCACACACCCTCACACCCTTATAATCGATGGACTTTCAGTCATTAACGAATTATAGGTTGTGTTTTTCTAGATTTATAAACCTTTGAAATAGAATAAAACAAATATGATTTTTTTTTAAATTGACATGAAATTTACTTTATACGGAAGATGATCGTCTGACATTATAATTTAAATATGACTGCTGGCATATGACTGGCACGGACGTAGTCTAATCTGGAGGTTAAATTTTCGATGACTTTTTTCAACATTTGTGACCGTATATCGGCAATAACGTGTCTAATGTTGTTCTCCAAGCAGTGACGGAAAATGGATTTTTGAATTTCGTATCAATTATATAAATGAAATGTACTTTTACTCCTACACGGTACCATTTTTAATATTTGTTAAATAATAATAAAACTTTACCACAAACTTACTTTATCGACAATACGATATATCTTATGGCAACATTTTTTTTATTACCTTATATAACGAATGTTTAAACAATTTCATACTCGATTGCTATTATCTAACTTCTGGTGATATTATAAATGCTATAAAACTGGAAAATGCTACCAGATAAAGCGTTTGTCGTTTGTTCACGATATGCAACTATTGTTTCAGACAGAAAGTTACCAAAGCATACTTTAACATGTATCAAAAAAAAGTACAATTGTACCATGTTTGTCATCACTGTCTCCAAGTAATCAAACGTTTCGGGCTTATCGGCTTGGAGGCCAATTCACGGGTCCGAAACGTGCAACTAAAACATATCCTTCAACAAATCATTTGTGACACGAGCTGTGTGACATATTGTTGAGATCACAACTCCTACACATCATCATTGTTCAATTGGTGAACGAAAAAGTCAGTTATCATGGCTCTATAGCGGTCACCATTGACGGTAATGTTTTTTAAGAAGTACCAGTCCATAAAGCACACCAAACAGTAGAAATGTAATTGTGCCTCAACGTACACTTGAGGATTATCATCACTCGAAATACGGCAGTTTTGTTTGTTGACGTATCCCTTCAACCAAAAAAGAGCTTCACCGCTTAACAAAATTCGCTTATGAAAATCAGGATCAACGGCAGTCTTATTTTGGGCCCATTTGCACAATTTGGAAGTGTTGTTCAGGCGTCAGTCTATTCATGTTGGATTGACAAATCAAACTAAACATATCAAAATCACTTGACAGCTAACAAAATGGCCGCCAGTTAAAAAGTGTTTTCAACTTGATGGTATTTTATCAGCTGTTAAGTGATTTAACGCCGCTTGACTATTTTCTGTGGGGATATGTGAAGTCGCTTGTCTACTCCGACTAGACTAGACTACGTACGAGCCAGTAATATGCCAGACATTATATTTAAATTATAATCTTTCGAATAATAGAAAATTCATGTCAAATTAAAAAAAATCATCATTGTTTTATCCTATTTCAAAGTACTATACATCTAAAAAAAACACCCATTACATAATAAAAATCCATTTTTCGCTCGATTAATTTTGTTTTCGAAATCGGTTTTCTTCATGGATAGTTTGGCAATAATCAGTACTGGTTTATCACAAGTCCCTAAATACGCACTTAACATGGATCCTATTTCCCCATGACAATGAAAGTCTTAACACAACAGTTCAAATCCATCAAAGTCGGATATTGAAGTTCAAACGTAGATTCGTTTGTATTCTTGGTACTACCTCAAGCAATTTTAAATTGAACCATTTGCTCTCATCGCATACCACTTCGCCACACTGTGGGTATATATATATGTACGTATGTTAATGCTTCATTTTCAAGAAATCTACTTCAAGTACTTTACAACCAAAAAAAAAGAAAAATAAGTAAAACCCGGTCATATTATTAAAATTTTTGTTGCTGTTGTCTTTTGAGTTTGGCAAGATTTGCATTTTTCTGTTGCTGTTATATTTGTTTGGCTTTTGTTCGCACACAATACCGTAGCAAAAGAATGAAGTAAAATGATTATGTGTTCAAAACTCGTAGTATTATTTCGTAGAAATATCACAAGATGAAAAATAAAATCTCAAAAAAAATATATAAAAAATAAACGTAAACTAAAAAATTCACGTTTAATTAGATTTCGTGCCGGAGTTTGGCATATGTGTCATGTCTGTTTATTTTATTTGTTTTTTTTTTTAAATTTCAAAGATATTTTTCTTTATACGTAATGCACTGTGGTACATTTTTAAAAGGAAATTGGCAAAATATCTATAGAGTTAACTTACATATAAACTATTGAATATCGGTAGCCTAAACTACATACATATATAAAAGGTTTTTCAAAAAGAACTTTGCATATTTGAATAAAAATTAAAAATTAATTGTTGAAAAAAAAAACAAGTAAGAAAGTATATATACACCCAGTATATGTACAAAACAGTTTTTCAAAAATGGGCGTTATATGGGAGATATAACCTATTGTGCAACGATCATCCAAAAATTTAGTGTCTGTGAATATAAATATTATATGTGTTAAAATTTATCTCGAAATAAATACTTTTAAACGGAGAGGGCCTTATATGGGAGCTACGACTAATTATAGACCGATCATCATAAAATTGTATTATATTATTCACATACATATGATATATATTTGCGTTCAATATTATTTGGATACCAACATTTTTGAGAGAGTTATGCTCTTTACAGTGATTTTTGGAAGTGGGCCTTATATAGGAGCTACGAGTAATTATGGACCGATCTGCAAAAAATTGACAGATGTGATTTGGCTTCAGTTACCATTCATTTGTGATGGAATTTGTTTGGATACTTGCATAATTCAAACATTTATGATCGGTAAACCCCAATTTCGGGAGGACATTTGTATGGGGGCCAGGTAAAATAATGGACCGCTTTCCATTAGTTTCAATCCTAGCCGTCCTTAGGCCAAAAAAACATAACGTACAAAAGTTTATCGAAATATCTTCAAAATTGCAACCTGTAATCTGCGCACATGGTTTACATGGACAGCCAGCCAACCAGACGGACGGACGGATATCCTTAAATCGACTCAGAAAGTGATTCTGAGTCGATCGGTATACTTTAAGGTGGGTGTTGAACCAATATTAATGGGCGTTAAAAACATCAGCACAAATCCTATATACCCTCTCCAACTATGATGGTGTAGGGTATAAAAAGTTTTTACATTTGTTACAATGAATTCAATTGCGCTTTAAAACTTAAAGAAATGCTGTTCACATTTGGTTTATCCAGGAGTTAAATCCACTTACTTAGAGGCAATAGTCCATGAAGTTGCCGCTGAACGCTTGTAATGAGGAGTCCTCATCAGAGAAACAACCTGATTTCGTTATAAAACTTATTAGGTACTAAAATTTAATGATAAGCCAGGCAGTTTATGATGGTTATTCATTTCTTCGTTAATAATGAACAGTGAGAAGTAACAACGTGCTATAACTTGTACTCAGCCAACCAGCTCCAACATATATCAGAGTTTTCAGCACCGCGCTTGTTACCCATTGTGACAGTGCTAATTACCCCAGATAACTCTAACGTCAATGTAGGGCTTTTCCCCAACATTCGATATATGTATAACACATTAAATGATTGTTATGTTAAACTGGAACTATGTTTCGAAAGATGTAAAGATATTTTCCCTATCAAAAAAAAATGGTAGTGGATGAATTTCTACTCATTTGTACATCATAGATAAATATTGCGAAAAACAACATTTGGACACAATGAATTCAATTGCACTTTGCAAATGGTGGATCTGTAAAACCTACTTTTTGTGAAAATCAAGATATTTTCGGTCAACATTAATGTCCTGCTGACACCGCTTTTAAGAATTAGGTCGTAGTTGGGCTTCTAAAAATCCATAAGCAATTGTTGAAAACCCTTTGCATGCAGTAAGTGTCCCTGTACGAGCTCTACAGGCGAGATGAGGACCAATTTCGTACAATGAATGTATAAATCTATAGAGATGTTAACGACTAAATTTTCGCCTAGTATGTCACACAGCCATCGACACGAAGAATTTAATGAAAACCAAATTTCCCGATCGCATAATTTCACAAAATTAAACTGTTAATTGGCCGCCCAATCACGCGAATTAACACCACTGGATTATTTTTTGTGGGCCTATGTTAAAGACATAGTCTACACAGAGTCAATTGAATCACTCACAGCATTAAAATTAAGAAATACACCCACCGTTTTGTCAAAATGTAAATGCAAATTTTGATAAAAGAATCGAAATCAGTATGCCTGACCATGGTGGACATCTGTACGATATAATGATACCCTACACCACAATAGTGGGGAGGGTACATTGGATTTGTGCTGATGTTTGTAACGCCCAGAAATATTGATCCAACACCTACCTTAAAGTATACCGATCGACTCAGAATCACTTCTTGAGTCCATTTAACGATGTCCGTCCGTCTGGCTGGCTGGCTGGCTGTTCATGTAAAGCTTGTGCGCTGAGTACAGGTTGCAATTTTGAAGATATTTAGATAATATTTGGTACATAATACTTTTTCGGCCCAAGGACGGTTGAAACTAGTGGAAATCGGTCCATTATTTCACCTGGCCCCCATACAAATGTCCTCCAGAAATTGGGGTTTACCGATCATAAATCTTTGAATTGTGTAAGAATGCAAACAAATTTCACCACAAATGATTGGTAAATGAAGCTAAATCACATCTATAAATTTTGTCACGATCGGTCCATAATTAGTCGTAGCCTCCATATAAGGCCCACTTCCGAAAATCACTTTAAAGAGCATAACTCTTTTAAAACTGTTGGTATCCAAATAATATTGAATCCAAATATATTTCATATATAAACAATTAATACAGTACAATTTTATTATGATCGGTCCATAACTAGTCGTAGCTCCCATATAAGTCCCACTTTCGAAATTCACTTTAACAATTATAAATTTCTTAAAAATGTTGGTAGCCAAACAAAATTCAACACAATTAAGTTTCATATACATATATATATAAAGAAATGATGACACCCAATTTTATAATGGTCGGTCCATAATTAGTCGAAACTCCCATATAAGACCCTCTCCGTAATTCAATTTAATCTCCAGAAATCTTTTAAAAGTATTTATATCGAGATTAAGTTTAACACATATAATATTTATATTCACAGAAATTATGACACTAAATTTTGGTCCAAAATAGGTTATATCTCCCATATAACGCTCGTTTTTGAAAAACTGGGGCCAAATTACCGCATTCGTGATCGAATGAGCTATCCTATCGAAAAATGATTTCGATATCAACATTATGATAAAATGTACTAAATGTCTTGCTCGATATCGGATGCCATAATCTCAAATAAGAAAATTACGATCAATTTTACTCGATAACGAATGCGGTTATTTGACCCCTGTTTTATACATATGTATGTATACTGGGTGTAGGGTTTAATTATTATTGTCAAATCTTACTCTTTTCAATACAATAATGACAATTTAATAATCTTTGTTTGACAAAGTTGTAATTTCAAACGCACACCTTTTGAAATTGTGAAAAAATCCGAATCATTCCAGAACTCTATCAGTATTTATCACAATATTGAAACACTGTGCAATGTACGAAACTAAATGCTTATGAAATTTATATCTGTCCTTCCGTCTGTTAAGTTTTAAAGAGGAACTTATATGTATGTAAATCTAAGGTATAACATTTAGATATACATGCATATATACAACAGTATGTGATTAAAAACATGTCTGTATATTAAAAGTAAATATTTGCCTTTTATAAGAGAAAGAACCATCAACCAAAGTAACTACAAGTAACTACATAATCTCAATCTATCAGCACATTCAGTCATTCATGCGATTACTCGTACATTATCGTACTCATTATTGTTGGTATAATTCATTTACAAGTTTCGTTTTATTTATTTATTCTTTCTTATCTGTTGTTTAAATAAAGTAACCAGTTTTGATTTTATTATTATTTTTATTCACATTGTTTGCACTAGGAATTTCATACTGGATTATTCATTTATTTATTTATCTAAATATTTAGTTTTATTTAAATATTTAAACAGCTTCTTCAAAGCCTGTTTGTTTGTTATTTAGCATAATAAAACAAACAAATGAATTGTGTTTTAGATTGCATTCACACTTGCAATGAAAAATTTTAATATTTATAGATTAATCACATGTTAATTAAATTTAGTGAGATTTGAAGTAATTTAAATGAGGAAATCATTTACAAACATAATACATAATACAAACAATAAAGACATGATTATTAATCATGATCACTGAAGATTAGGTAGCATTCCCCAAAAGCCAGAGTTTGCGACACAATATTCTCTGATCGGCATTCTAAATTCAGTACGAATTTTTGGTCAGTCAACTTAACAGATCAACTTAACATATCAACTTAACAGATGTGTTTCGATGACACTATAAAAGAGAAGTATGTTTAGCATTATCTCCAGACCTCATCTACCCAGTGACAGTGAGACAAGCCAGTTATTTCATTTGATATGGAGTAAAGAGTTGTATTTCAAATGCCAACTCATCAATCTATTTCATCGAAAGTTGATTCCTTGAATTAAATTATCATGAAAGACAATTCCTTTTAACAAGCAGCTTAACGTCATAAGCTTGTGCAAAACCACTAGTAGCCTTACCAGGATTCTATTTACGACAAAAAACATCAATAGTTAAATGTAACATATCTTTTCGCAAAGTCTTTGTCACAACCAAATCTAAAAACAGCTGTCGATTATTTTATCAATATTTAAAATTACACTTTTTTGCAAAATAATGTTATACACATAATTATCGGTTTTTGTAGACTGTATCTATGCGATTAGGAAATTTGGCATAAACTTATTATTTCGGTGACTGTGTGATATATGCAACTGTCCTGTTAACACCACAGTGATAACCATATCATGTCACACACAGTGACGCATTCATGAATTTCTTCTCCATAATAGATCTTGAATTTTCAGAAGCCTTAAAGCGACCAAATACTTAAAAACAGTCTCGTTAGGACCTCATAAATCTATCAATCATTTTAATTTTCATCCAGCGTATTTGTCAAAACGTCAACTTTTAATATGTCAGCAAAGTAAAATTGCAAATTGCATTTATGTTAATGAAATATAAGTTCTTGTTGGAAACTCCATTATTTGTAAATTTTTGAACAGAACAGCTGATTAAATTCTATACATATAATTTATTAAAAGAGCTGTTATTGGCGCAATACATTAAAAGTACGGTCACATTTGGCAAATATTTACTCATGAAAGTGTAACCACTTGTTTTAGCAAACATTTGTTTGACGTTGTTTAATCTTACAAGAGTTTTGCAAGATCAAGCAGCATCAAATAAATCAAAACTAAATACTTGTTGTGTCTTGTCCTAAATAAGAAAAGTATTTTTAAATAAATAAACCAGTTCAAATATATGTTATTTAGTGGTTACGTCTTTTTTTGTAGCAAATATGTGACCGTACCTTAAGCAAATGAGGTAAAACAGCAACAGAGTTCATTTCAGTGAATTAAGTTAAAAATATCAATAAGTCGAACTCTACTAAATTTGGTAACGGGTCCGCCATCTAACGTTTTTTTTTTCAACTAGTGCTTATTTCGTGAATGGTAACACTTAGCTCATGTCTGATTTGACAGATAATTAGTTTTATCCTTCCGCTGAACGAATATGCTTCAGGAGTTGAAGCCAACTGACCATCCAAAGCGTTTTCGCTTCGCTACGTGATGCCGATTTTGCCAAAAAAATCATCTTTTCAGATGAAGCAAAATTGTCGCATTTGGGGCACAGAAAACCCGCAAGCATACATTGAAAAACCGATGCACCCCAAACCAGTCACTGTTTGGTGGGGATTTTGGTCCAGAAGCATAATTGGGCCATTTTGCTTCGAAAATAAGCAAGGAGTGGCCGTTACAGTCAATGGCGATCGTAATCGGGCCATGTTGAACGAATTTTTGTTCACAATAATTGAAGAGGAGGATATTGGCAACATTTCTTTTCAACAGTACGGTGCTACGTGCCACACAGCCGAAGCTACACTCGATGTTTTGCGCCCTGTTTTTAAAGATCGCATTATCAGTCGCAGAGCTGATGTCGTTTGGTCACCTCGGAGCTGCGATTTGACACCGTTCGACTATTATTTGTGGGGTACCGTCAATGATAAGTGTTACGCCGACAAGCCAGGGACAATTGACGCCTTAAAGGACAATATTCGTGAAGCCATTGGTGAAATACAGCTACACACAATCGATAATGTGCTTAAAAGTTGGACCGATCGTGTAGGCTACTGCATGGCCAGCCGAGACAGCCATTTGAATGAAATTATTTTCCATTATTAACCGGACGGATTGTACTTTCAAATAAAAAAAGAAATTTAAAAAAATATGCTGTACTTTTTTTTATAGCATTTTCAAAAAAAAATGTTATTTGGCGGAGCCTTTATAAAATAAGATGGCAATGAATTTTATGTCAATTTTTTGACATAAGATCACTTGAAATTGTGTAAAAGTTTACAGCCTTCCATATAAATCCGCCAAAAATTCCGGCATTGCAGATAGGCATTTACTAAAGCAGGATTTGGTACGGATATGGTCTGAATTGAACCAACCTACTTGTTTATAGAATCAGACATTCTAGTGGGAGTTATGATCCGCACCTTTAATCCTTTTCACAACCAACTCGTTTGCAGCAGTCTAATGTAAATATACAATGTATTTCAAATATCAAACTATTATTTAACGCGCTTAAAATTTTAATAGAAAATGTATATTGCTGCTCAACATGCTACATTTCAAATTAGTTCTTCCTTTTACAATCAATTTCATTTGAGTATTTTAAATTAAATAAAAATTCTTTTACAGCAGTCTTTTCCTAGAATGAAAGTTTTTCAGAAGAAACACCAGTGTAAAAGATAGCTGAAGTTGACGAAGGAAAAATAAACAAAATTTTAATGATTATGAATGATTTCCAGTTAGCGTGTCTATTTTTCATCATCATCATTAACATCATTGCCAGCCATCCTGCGCGAAAAAAAAACAACTGTTTCTGATATTGAAATGAAAGCAAATGTTGTTGGGTAATTCACCCCTTTCTATGCGTTATTTGCCCCTTCTAGAATTTTAATTAACGCTGTTCGTTTTGAAATGGATTGAAGTCCCTGTTGTAATGAAATTTTCTTTATGTATTTAGTTTTTTACTTTTAGTAAATGTGGCGTGTAACATCAAAGTACAATTAAGATTTGTTAAAACACTGCTCAAGTCTTTTGATATTTTTCCGAGGGAGTGTATTTTTTTTTTCATTTGTTGTCTTCATTGTAAAAGTAGAAGTGTGTGTGTGTTTTTCGCCTTGGCCTGGGTGATGGTGGTTGGTTTTTGCTGTTTATTGTTCTGGGTATTTTCTTAGGTGTCAAAATATACTATTTGGAAAAAATATGTACATACTTATTGGAACAGCAATAAGAAAACACCATACAAAAATCTATTAATTGATTGAGTATTGTAACGCCTTAAGATGGATTGATAAATAAATAAATTGAGGCGGAGAAACCAAGCACATGTGTGGGCCCATCATTTTTCAAAGTAACGCCAAGTATTGTTTGTTTTATAAATTTATAATAAAGTTTTTTATATGCTAAAGGTTTGCATTTTTTTTTTTTGAAATTGTGTTTCAAAATAAGTCAGAATAATGTTCTCATAGCAAATCATTTCGAAGCATTTGTTGCATGTGCTGTGTACAAGGCGCTTCTTAGATGTTAAAGTGTAAGGGAATAAATTAGCAAATGTAAGCGTGAAGGCAAAAGCTACCATTAACACAGCACAACCTACACGAACAAGTTATTGATTTAGAAGCAGTGTGAATCATTAAAGCCTTCGTTATCATTATCGATTCTCATTATATTTAAAATGTTATACCACTGATATATTAACAAGTAAACATGTTATTACAATATGCACCGGTTGGAAAACAAAGCTCTTTTTGTAAAACGAATTATTTATCATGAGATTTTGCATGAAGAAAAATTACTGGTTAATTAGTCGTCCTGTATAACTTCGTTTTGAAACCAATTAAGTCAAATGAAAGACCCGCAATAACAGATCTTATGTTAAAAAAGCCCAATGGAAAATATTTAGGACCACGATTAATGCGCCATGGTACTGAGAAGTCCCATTAGTAAATGAATAGTTCAAGAAAGCCCTTGAAAATCTACAAAACCATCGGAGACCGCTTGCAGGACCCATTTGTACATCAAGGCTAGAGCAATTTGAATACATACATTTAGACCTAAGACCATAAGAGATTGTCCCAAAACAAGGCTTATTATCTTAATAGCTAAACAATAAATAAAGGATTTCTGTGAAAAATCATTGCAGAACAATATTTCAATTATGCATAATGAAAGTGTTGCAGTTACAAGTTAAGTAAAAGCATACGAACTATAAAGCACGTTTTCAGTTGATGGCTTTCTTGTCTCAAAATTGTCGATTTTGGGCCAGAGTCATCATTGGACAAAACTTTCTTGAAAATGAGGTTGACCAAGCTGTGACTATTACTGGTGAGAACATCGAGACGTCACAACAGTGCTCTTTCTACATGAGACATTTGATGGCTGCGTTCATTGTCGTCCATGAGCAAAGCTGCAGCCCTAGATTGTGTAATTTTATACTATTGAATTGTTATTGGGATTTGGTATTGAAACTTATCAAATTATCAAAAGAGCGTTGAACATGTTCTTGAAAATGTTCTTAGTATATGAAGGAATAACGACTTCAAGCGTTCAATGTTTAGTTGTTTAGCTAGAGCATATGTCAATTAAAGAAAGGACTGGGATCGAATAACGTCATGGCGTCATAGTGGTCAAATTATAAAATAGAAACAATATTCATAAAGCGTACGGCGGCAGCTTTTGAAACAGCTCCTCCAGTGTGTGCACATTAGTTGAGTAATGTTCAGAGGAGAAAAAGTAAAACTTGTGCAAGCTCCCTTCTAACTTTGGAATATCATCTTTACGAGAAAACGTGAGTCAAGTTCCATGATTGTGTGATCCTGGGATATTATATTAGCGAGCACATCATGCAATTAGAGTCTTCTGACAGGCATGTCATGCCCTCGTGTATACGAGGAGAATATACATAATTATATGCTACATCCCTCCATCCATTCTGATAGTAATAACCGAAACGAGAGAAGAACGTTTTGGATATGTTTTTAATTCTACACTGACTTCGATTGAATATTCTTCCCACAACTGCTGTTAACCATGATCAAGAATTTTGGTATTGAAAATTATCAAAATCGGTTCTTAAATGAATGATATAAAATGAAAAAGCCACCAACAAACACCTCAATTTGTTTTGATATGTTTGGAAATCTTTTGGATTTTAAGTTTAATACATAGATAAATGTACATATTTATCAAATCAAATTAAAGGCACTTCAAATGTCTTTTCATAAGGTTTTTCTTTTTCTATACCAAGGTGGAGTATGTATGTATGTATATAAAATTCGTTACAAAAGAATATACATATTTACATAGAAATCTTGCTTTGTTTTTAGACAAAACTTTCTCTTCAAAATATATGTATGTATATGAAACCATAAACATAGACTGTCTATAAAACATCTACGTATGCACTCGTATATGGTTTTTATAAATATTTGTTCTTTAAAATTTTTGTTTATTATTTTTTTGACAACCCAATCAAACCAATCAATCAGACCAAAGACAAACCAAAAAATAAAATAACACATGTGACGTTTGCATATCATAGCCAGAATAGGGGAGTTCAATACCATTCATACCATCTATCAATAGACAGTATTTATGAAACAAATTTATACATATGTACGTACATACATACATACATATGTATGTACAATATTCCGTAAACAAAATTGCTTTTAAATGTCTCTATGTATAGATACATGATTATGATGATGATACTGATAATAATTGAGCGAAGTGACAAATGTTTTCGACATGCTTTTGAAAGCAGCCAAGACAACGATGACGTTAAAAAAGTGTATTATTTAAACTACAAAAAAGTAGAAAAGTTTTTCGATTTTCTATATTTTTTCAATTCGATGGAAATGTTAGAAGATACAAGAAATTGCTGCGCGAGTACTCTATAGCATGTAACGGTTATTACACTGAAAGAAATAAATGCAAAGGTTGTAAAATAAATGCAATCATGATTTTATCTATGAAACTGATTTATCGTAGAGAGTCTTAAAAATAATGGTGGTTTTTTCTCAACCCCAAATTTTCAAAGGCGTCAGCTATTTTATTTTACCAACAACCTGCTTATGATTTTTGACTCTAGATAACAAAGAACACAATATTTTAAAATTTGAAACATACTATGACTTACAATTTACTTCTCAAATGATCGTTCAACCCCTTTTAAATTATAGTTATCAATATTTTGAACAGCAACTGTGTTTTGAAGTGTCGTGCTAATTGACATCTGTCAAAGAGACAGCTGTCACTATTGTCAGATATGCGATTGATGTCACCAAAAACTAAATCAATTGACAAAGTAATAAACACAAATATATAAAAATATGTAGGGTCAAATTATTCATTCCGTTCCGCGATTGCGGAATGAAACTTTTTGTGCGCAAGCATAATTTGAAAATATTTATTCCGTTGCTACGTTATTTTTCCTTTTTGTGGTATCATCTCTACACAGACAGTATTGCGGCATAACGCAGGAATGTATAATTACATTTTACATATCGATCGCTATTTCTTTTCGCTTAGTTTTCCTTTCCGTGCGGAATCAATAATACCACCAGTAGTTTTTTATTTATGTATATAAAATTTGGAGATTGAATGCATTTATGGAATCAATTTAAATTCAGAATCATAGCAATTCGATATAAAACAGCTGCATCATGGAAATTGCTTTTGCATCAATATGGTATTTTTTTTAACAAGCACAAACTGCAAAGCTTTTTGCCTTATCTGCAGAAATCACTCAGAGTCTTTGGCAGAAATCGAACCCGCAACCCTCTGACTGATAGTCCGGCTATATATCGCCTAGTCTATCGGGGCACCTATTGGAACTAAATCAATCATATTCATTACAGCTGTTGTAGTCTGTCTTGCCCAGATTTAACTACCTCTTAAGTAAAAATGTTCTTCAAAATGTCCGTAGCAATAGAAAGAGCAAGGATTTCAAGCGTTCAATGTGAAGTTTTTTAGACCAATTTTAAATGCAATTTTGGAAAGAATTAGCGACATAGTCGACTGTGTCCTAGTCTCAATTAGATAAGTAGAAAGCTGTCATAAGACTTTCACATGCTGCTTCCTAATTACCATGACTGTGAGTTGCTGGTAATCCTCTTCGTGGCATATCATGCTCTCATGCATGCAAGGAGGAGTTATATTTTGCAACCTTTGTTTCGCCTTCTTGTAGAGATAACCGATCGACAGCCACTTAAATATACAACAATTAAGAGAGAAATGACTGACAAACGTCTTGGAAATACTGCGTTGTTTAATATGAGACGACCCCATTGCACTCGGGGAACACAATCGCATTTTAATTTTCAAATTAGAGCTTTTGCATCAAGTTACCTCAAAATCAAAGCAAGTATTTTTATGGAAACTGATCTTATATAATTATTGATGGCAACTTTTTAAAATGTTTACAACACAACAACAAAAATCTTTCAAGCATGTTTAATATATAATAACAGAAAATAAAATGTTGGAAAATTTGTTGAAGATCATATTTTTTATTCTTCCCTAACAACTTAGGACTTTTATTTATTTCTCCCATCTGTAAACCACTTGGATACCATCACTGAAAGCCTTGTGAAATAAGTTTAAAAAATATCTTGTATTAATATAGAGTTTGTCAGGCAGATAATCAGGCTTTTAGTTATACACTGGCTTCGTTCGAATGTCCTCCCACAACTACTATGAAGATATATTTGAATGTTAAATACGCCTTTGTAATCCACATTACTTTGTGGATAACTGCAGCACAGCTTTCAACCATATTACTGAGCAGAATCTTTTAAACCTATCCAAATCTAGTGAACCTATCCTATCCTATGTAATAAAAAAGCGATTGAATATTTTTTGACAAAAGGGGTGGTGGTCAGACCACAACAGCAAATACATATAATTTTTACCAAACACATCAATTTTTGTATTTTTACAATTTGGATTTCTTTATTTCTGAACAATACGATTTGGATATAAAGAAATACCGATCTATCACAGCCATGTCACAGAGCTTAATTCCGTTCGGAAGTGGAATCAATTCCATATATTGCATCTGTAGAAAAAGTAAAACGAAAATTTTTTTCGGAATGAAGCCACTTTTAATTATTAATTTAATTTAAAGTGATTTTATTCCGAAAAAATGGTTCGCTATACTTTTTCTAAAGAAGTCAAATACGGAAATAATTCCACTTCCGAACGGAATTAAACTCTGTGACATGGCTGTCTATTTGCTTTTGTATTCTGAGCAACACCCCTTTTGTAAATAAGTATTCAATCGTTTTTTTTTTTGTTACATAAATGTTAACACATTTATGGGACCGGATTTTATATTAGCATTGCTTTACATTACTGGTACCTCCAGGCTCTCATGATAACGGAGGGCACATTATTATTGTATACGATGACTAAGGATCATATGTTAGTGGAGTGACTACATCTTCTTACATATTCTGTTACTACATACTTTAAAAGTTCAACACGGCTCTGGAATCCACGTGTCTAAGGAAGACAGCCTCCTATCCCTAACGATATTTCTAAGCATTTAAACAACATTAGTTTGAATCATTTGGGTTTAAAAGCCAAAGGGAATGACCAATATCGATAATTTTTCCGGTTTCGCACTACAGTGCTGTCCAGACTATCTGGCTAACTTAGACTACGGTATAGGACGTTCTCAGATAACAGAATATAGAGCCTTCTAATTAGTTATTTACAATGTCTAGAGGGCGGAAGCATATTTTAGTTTCGACTTGTTGGAAGTTGTTGACTGACTTTTTTGCAACTAGTGCTAAGTTTAACACGGCACTGAAATTCACGTTTCTAAAGATCACAGTCTCTTATCATCTACTTAGCTGCCTACACCTGCCTCTCTTCCGATATGAAGCCAAACATTGACTTGTTTACGATGACAAGAAAGCATATCGTAATGTTGGTGTTTATAAAAACCTTTTAACTGGATGAAATACTGGTTTAAAGGATGTGAAACATAATTATTTCAGTGACAGCTATATAAATGAGAAATAATGAAGAGAGTTGAAAACCAATTATGCCGCTGTTTCTATTGTTTCTTCGTAAAATTGACCATCCTCGATGAACTGTCTGACATATTCAATATCGAATTGTAGCAGTGATATGCATAAACTGCAATTGATTTGCAATGTTGCACAAAACGAATTATCTAATTGTGTTTTCGATGCATAATCTTCAAATTTATACTGTGATCTGATCAGTCGATCGCGTTTTTGATTCATAATCGCCAAATTGTTTTCCTTTTGATAATTTTAAAGAGTTTTGCCCACATTCTCGCTATGATATGATTAGCGTTTTTGATGCATAATCTTCATATTGTGATCTGCTTAGCCGATCCCAAGCCAAGGACTCTCGACATCTGAATAAGAGTGAGTTATGAATAATTTCCAATTTTCTTTCCCTTTTAATAAGAATGTTTCGCTAACATTTCTTTTGAGATCTAAATATCCGTATTTGAGGGATAATCTTTCATTTATTTCCCTTTAGATAATTTTAAAGAGTTTTGCTCACATTCATGTTGGCATGTGAATAGCCGATCCCAAACGGTACTTGGCAGCCGACCTCTGTATTAGAATGAATTAGGAGCAACTAACTGGGCTAGGTGAAGGCTTTGCTTGAAGAATCATCCATGAAAAGTTTTGTTATGTCTTTACAATTTCGATATTATTACCAAATATTTAATAGTTCAATATAGTGCCTACATGCACAACTTAGATACATGTTCTCACTTTATATTTGAACATGATTTTCAAAGCAACATTTATTTTCCTTCCACTATTTTGCTAATGACAAACTTGTGTCATGACATTTTCTTTTTGTTGTGTTTACATATTGTTGAGCATGTTGTTGAATAGTTTGTTTATCAATAGATGTTACTTGTCATTTGATGCAACCGACACTTTTAAATAAAATATTTGATAATTTCTTTGCTGTTTAACTGCCGAATTCATAAAAAATAAAGTAGGTTTAAAGTGTGCTTTTAGACAAAATTTTCATACAAAATTTTCTTAAAGTACATTTGAAGTCTGCTTTTATTTTTTCTGAATAAGACTGTAGGTCTTTAATTTTACACAACAATACAACAATATAGGAAAGTTCAAATAATATAACATTTTAAATAACAACAAAATATGAATGACTGCTGATACACTTGTCCTCGAACTGCTACAATTCTATTTAAGCTTATCTTGCCATCAAAGTGTTTGCAGGCAACAGAAACGCATAAATAATTCTGAATATTAATTGTATTAAATTGTTTAACAACATCCGCCAAACAGTTTTTTTTTATTATTATGTAAATTTATGCATTTCTGTTTAATTTAAGTTATGAACTTTGAAATGTTTTTTTGTTTTTGTAATTTTGTGGAAAAAAGCGGGTTATTTAAATTAAATATTCCAAACATGTTTGAACATACATTTTTGGCTGTGAGAAACCCTTATCGACAGTTGCTTGACTAAGTATGTTGCATGAAGTATTTTATTCAAGACTGCGGATGTTTAAACGTTAAGTATCCGTAACACATGACTACTAAACGCTTAAAGGCGAACAACCATAAAGCTTAAAATCCACAACGAAATGCCAAAAACAAAAACCAAACAGATAAACGAAAAAACACAGTACATATTAGAATTTCTATGTTACAGTGCTATTAAGGTGTATATAATTTTATTTCTTTGAATTTCAACAGCTGCCAAAAAAAATTTCATACATTTCAAAGTAATTGCAGCAACAACAGCAACTACGAGTACTCGTACAACAGCAATATTCCCAAAAACGAAAAAATTAATGTACATAAAAGTAATTAAGGAAAAAAGTAACAGCCAGCTTTAAGAGTACGACTGCTACATACGTCAACTACGACTACAACAATTTAAACAATACAGCCAGGCCAACAAGCAACCAACCACTACGCCAACATTAATTCGCATACAATAAAATTACATAAATGTACGTGTAGAGATGTTTGGCTGTAATATTAAACATCCTGCTTGCAACAACGGCAACGTCATCAGCAAACACCAAAAACAGAATGAAATAAAAAAAAAAAAAAAAAAAAGATTAAACGACCTGAGGCTAATTTTCCATACAAAGAAAAACTATACGTGGAAAATACACCCTTTTTCATTTTTATTGTGGACGGCCAACGTACGTTTGCACAAAAATGGTTACAACAATAAAAAACAAAACAAATCAAAGACAAACAATAATGACACTTGAGCCAACGAGCAAAGGACCCAACGAACCAACAACGAACAAACGAACGTTGGCATTTAAATGAAAATTACGAAATGTGTTTTTAAATGCATGAAATTACCACAAGGCAACAACAATATGAATGAGCACAAGTCAGCGACAGTCAAATAACGTAGAGGCAGGCTGGCCGCCAGACAGTCAGGCTGCCATGCTGACAAAATACTAGATAATGTTGGGGTGTGGAATGAAATATGGTTTTTTGAATGCCATTAACCCTGCAAGGACTTAATGTTTTTGCCTAAAATAACAATTAAAGCGGAAGTATGAGGAATATGAGGGATTTAGTATATCCGAGTTTTTAAGATACAAGAGCAACAACTTACTGTGAAGTTATTATAATAGTTCCACTGTTGAAGAAAAAATCTTTCAGTTGTGGCTATCGGTTGATAATGTTGGGATCTGCATTAACTACTTGACCATACTTTTAATTTCTCTTGCTGTTCCTGCCGGAAATCCGTTAAATTTTTAGGTATAGCTGGCTGTAATTACTTTACATAGTTTTTAAACGGAATGATCCTATTCAGTATCTGTATGTATTACGACAGTTGCTTCAGAATATTGTTTTCGCGGCAGTTCCCTATCTATGTCTGCTATGGCTGATTGGCGACCTCCAAGTACCATATTTATACTGTGTCCTAAGATAGAATTTCTAACAACCCCAAGGAGTTTATTGTTCACACATTTCTTTGAAGCAAGGTTAAGTAAAGAAAACTTGAAATGTCTCAATTTATCAAACCCCAGATCACTAACGCCAATAAGAGCAAATTAGAGTACTCTTGAGAACATAAAATATGAAATTGGTGGATATTAACCGAGATTTTAGTACATATTAAACCACCTTGAAATGATTTAAATTAAATAAATAAAATAGCATATTAGAATGTAGGATATCCTGTTTTAGTATCTAGCGACTTCAGGTTATTCCCGCACATCACAAAAATCAACGAGATCAATGTTTTACATTGTGGCAGGGTTATTGTATGGATTGAAAACAAATGTTTAGGAGTAAATTACTCCAAAGTTGATTAATTTGTAAGATACCGAAACTAAATACTTTCTGAGTTAGGGAATCCAGAACACTTTTCTACTTCTAAAAAATAAGTTTAGGGGTTTAAATACAATAATTGTCAGCCAACTTGTTCATACTAGTTCTTTTCATATAACCTAAGCAGCAGTTGCCTGTTAAATATTTTTAAGAGTGGGTTCACATGCTACAATTTGTCCCCGCAACTCTGCTGACGTTCTTTTTTTTTGGTGTTCCTTATAAATTTATGGTCTGTTCACACGATATAACATTTCGCACCTGTTCAACAAGAGGGTATTAACTCAAAATTTTGAAATTTTCACTTTTTATTAAAAAACGATACATAATGATCTACTCTACCCACTGTGAAAATTTCCCTACTTGTCTACTCTTTCGTCAAAAAAAATTACCGTGTTATGTCACTCTTCAAATCTTCAGAGATTTATTTTTAGTTATAGAAAATTTTGAGTTACTACCCTTTTGTTGAACAGGTGCGATTTGTGGCACCATTCTTGCGACATTTTGACATTAAATTGTTAATTTCTGCTATTTCGCTTATTCGCAGAATAAGACCTAGTTACATTACAGGTACATTATATGGATATTCTTATTCCTTATATTTCACTATTAAATTTTCTATTAAATTTGTATTTAAAATTAAAACAACAATTTGTTTTCTTTTTAATTTACATTTATTTATATAAAAAAAAATTTTCTGTAATCCCATAAAATGAAATTTCATCGTAGCAACACTGCTGGTAAATGAAATAAAAATAATACAAGAGAAAAGTTGAAATGCTTCGTTTCACAAAACCTTCGCGTCCTCCCCACTACCTATTTCATCTATAAACTCGAGTCGCAGGAGAAAAGTCGCAGGTAAAAGTCGCAGCGTGTTAACTCCCTCTAAGACGACCTAATTTTAAAAGTACCTTTATGTCTCTTAATATTTTTTAAATATAAAATTTTAGAAACAGCGTTCATTTGCATCCACAAACAAAACTTTCTTACTAAAATGTCCCTTAAACTTATACGCTTAGACAAACATATTAACACAGCACCATTAATAACATCCTGCTCTTTTTTAGGTTAATTCGAATAACGTCTTATAACATTGAAAATTGTTAGTTACACTGCTGACAAATAGTAATAATAACATTGTAAATTAAATGAAAGAGTAACGCGATGTCTTTAAATGGTTTCCTCATTTTTTTTTACTAATTTACTATTTTAAGTGGCAAGTGTATACTCGTATATGCTAAAGGAAAGGGAACAAATCCCATATAAAAAACCAAGTAGTAATAATAAGAAGGGCACGAATGTTAATGCCATACGCTGAATTTACCCTGCACTTTACAATTTAACCAAAGGTTGCTGTTGTTGTAGCCGTTGATTATAACGACGACGACGGTGATGATGAAGTCAATAAGATAAATCCTTTATAAAAACATTGAATCGTTTCGTTTCGATAGCAAAATATGAAAGGGGGGAGGGGACGGCAGCAGCAACCAACAACCCAGAGAAATTTAACGAAAATATAGTGATAACAACAATCAATGAAGGGGAATATCTTGGCAGTTTAATCTCCCCTCTTGTCGGCTAAATATCTTTTTTCGTTTTGTATTTTATTTTTCTGGTTGCTTTTTTCATTTTGGGAAATACGAGTTTGTATTTACTTTAAAGAGGAACTCACGTAAAACATGAAACATTTACTGCACGACCGCACATACATATATGTATCTAATTTCAAGACTGCACCCCTTTTTTTAAGTTGCTGTTACTTTTTATCTTTTATTTTGTATTTAAAGTAAATAAATGGGATTTCAATGGGGTAACAACGAATTTTTTGAGCACTTTATCGATTGGTTACAGGAAGTAGTTAGCATACGTAACAAGAAATAAACCAAGCGTACCCAGCATACAATTCTAGGAGCGCATCGAAAAAGGTGTCAGAAAAGAGTCCAACTAAAAGCATTTTCGAAGCGAAAGAAAAATTTGCTTAAAAAATTAATTTTTTTTTTAATTTATTTATTTTTTTTACTGTAAATACAATTTATTTAATTTTTTTCCATTTCTAATTTAGTTTACTTGTAAACTTTTTGTTTTAGTAAAAACAATTTCAAAAAAAATGTGAACTTTTAATTTTTTGTATTTAAAATTGCAATGTCTCTTTTCTGACATGATGTAAGAGCTCTTTCTGAGCCCAAAAAAACCCTCATAAAAGACTCTTTTCTGACATTATCTAAGAGCTCTTTCTGACAGACCATTTTCGAATGTAATGACCCTCTTTTCTGAAGGTTTTCGGAGCAATAATGATTGTTTTTTGGGCTCATAAAGAGCATGAACGCTCCGGAAAAGGTGTCAGAAAAGACTCTTTTCGGACTTATATGGCTTGCTGGGTACTTCTGGTGCAATTTTTTAGGAATTTTTCTTTTGTCTGAAAATCGTTTTTCTAAAAACCGGCAGAATTTGCTTGAGAACAGTATGAATGATTCTATAGGTACTGCAAGTTGGATTTCATCTTTATTTAGACTTCCCAAGTTAGCGTAGGCTTTTCAGAATCTGTTTCCAAATACTCTCCATCTTACAGCTGATATCAGTTTTTTTTTATTTATTTATTATAATAAGTTAGAATGTCAGCTATAATCAAGGGATTTAATTTTCGAATTCCTTTAAGGACACATTACAAACGTGTTACAAAATTTAATTATATATCTCCCCAATTTCTCCCTAACGAATGGCAAGCAAACTTGCAGTAACATCAAAATAAAATCGTTGAAATGAAACTTCCAACTTCAAGCAAATAAATACTTTGTACAAAAACTAACGGATGGACGGACACATTATTACATTCTGCGGCTACTAAATTATCTTTTTTCGTTAAAAATACAAAATACAAAAAAAAAAAAAAAACTATCAAGTGGTTAAGTAGCAGCAGCAAAAAACACATTTCAGAAATTTCAACTCAACTGCACAAGGGGTCGCTAGTTTAACAGTTTCTACAATCAGTTTGTCGGTGAAGTTTTGTCTTTTATAGGAAATCTATACAACAATGAAAAATAAACACACACAAAGCGAAAAATGCAAACAGTATCTATACGAAATACTTGTACATTAGTACATTAAATGGTTGTTTAAATAATTAAGGAAGTTCATTTAAGACTTTTTAAGGTTAAATTTCTTTTTTAAACAATTACATATTTAGATTTATGTAGAGCTACATATATGTAATATGATGGCTACAGCTGTTCAAATTATGCAAAGCTCCTTGTTTACAGCTTGAAAAAATAACTTTTTAATGCACTTATGTTGGCTTACGAAATGTTATGAGGGAAAAAACAGGAAATTTTTCTATGCCGAAAAAGTACTGGGATTTTCAACAAGAATTTGGTATTTCAACACAAAATAAAACAAAGATTCTATATGAAAATCATTAAACATCATTTACACCAATGCCTCCTTTTGCGTCGTTTTGTTTTGAGTTTTTTTTCGCTGCTTAACTTGTAATAAAGTGCGTCGTTGGATTTTCGAGGTTACGTTGTTTTGGGTTCGAGTCTTTAATTTTTTTTTGTTTTGATGATCGAAATGTAGTTCTTGCTTTCTATTTGGATTGAAATTCAAGTTGCGCAGAAAATACCATTAAGTAAAAATGGTATTTCAGACAAAAAAAAAAGCTTTATCCAATGATAATGATAGTGGTAGTAATACAGACCATTGATCCAAGGAAATTTTGTTTTACGTTGAAAAAAAACCTGTGCAGCAAATATTGGACCAATTTTTTGTGGAAGAAAATCTTAATTCACTTTGAGTCGTTTCAATTTGCGTCGTGTTTTTTTTGAAATGTAACCCCGACGCAAAGTGAGGTATTGGTGTATTGTATTAGAAGTAGTAAGATTTGACAATCATTAATGAAAAATGATGTCGGATAGTTGTCGATTCTTTTATCAAAATTGTCAATCACGTTTTGGCGTTTCTATTATATGTATTTAGATTTTAATCGACTCGTTTGGCTCTGTATAGAGCCTATTTTTAACACAGCCCCACCAAAAATAATCGAGTGATGTTAAATCGCATGATCGGTGCGGCTAAATATTGTGAAATTTTGCGATTGGGAAATTTCGTTTGTTATGTTGCACCGTCTGAGTTTTTGAGATTTCTAGACAAAGTTACCGCATTTTTGGACCACATGGCGTGCCATGCAGTGGCTTGTTCAGAATGCAAAGGCTTCTAAAAAATTGCTCTTGGATTTTTTGAACCTTAAATGCGGCAATATTGTTTGTTGACGTAATCAGAAAATGAAAACGGGGTAGTACTTCAATTCAATGCAACAATTATCAAAGCTTCTTCCATTGATATGTTAAAATTTTTCATGACGATTTTGCATAAATGTGGTATAAATAAGGTAGCAGACTTAAAATTACACCATAGAAATAATCACAATGGCGTTAAATCACACACTCTGTGTGATTTGACGATTTATCGTAACCCTGCCTTTACACATGCAAGTACTTGCATGCGAGTGCTGTGTACGTATTATATACGAAAACCTATTCGAAAAACTCGAGTAGCTCTGCAAGTGAAAAAAATGTGAGTGTATTGAGCTTCAGGTCAAGTGATAAAAAAAAACGCATAAAAATAGCATTCTTCAGGATGATACAAGCTAAATTATCGGTTTACTACCGAAAGTAATCATACATCTCTTTATCTTATCTACACGGCAACTATATTGGAATGAACCAGATAGCGAGATTTCTAACTTGCAGTTATTTAAAGTCATTCTAATGTATATGAAAAGAAGACTGCGAACGAACTGACTAAAATAGTTTCTTGTACGTAAGATGAGGAAATCAACTAAAGGGTGATTTTTTAAAAGCTAGAGGAAAGTTTTTCATAAAAAACACATAAAATTCAGAAAAATGCCTGAAATCTATATTTGAATCAATAGTACGGTCAATATAATTTAATGTTTGAAGATTATTTCATGCGAATGTTGACCTTGACTGCGCCTCAAATGGTCCATCCGCTTAGTCCAATTTTGGCATAGTCTTTCCAACATTTCGGCCGATATCTCACGAATAAAGGCTTCAATGTTGTCTTACAATGCGTCAATATTCTAAAGGCGTTAAATCGCACAATCTAGGCGGCCAATTGACCGGTTCCGAACGTGAAATAAAATGTTCATCGAACTCGCCTCTCAATAAGTTCATTGTTGCGCATGCTGTGTGACATGTGGCACCGTCTTGTTGAAACCACATGTCATGCAAGTCAGGCTCTTGCATTTTGGGCAAAAAAAAAGTTGGATATCATCTCACGGTAGCGCTCACCATTCACAGTTACGTTACTATTCACATCATATGTGAAGAAGTACGGTCCAATGATGCCGGACCGCACCAAACTGTGACTTTTTCTGGATGCACTGCAATGCTTCTGGCTGATATTCACTCCAAAATCGACAATTCTGCTTATTTACGTACCCATTGAGCTAAAAATGAGCTTCATCGCTGCACACCCAGCGCGCGATGAACTTTCTTAACAGAGCCCCATTTTGATAATAAAATTCAATAATTTGCAAGCATTGTTCGTTTGTAAGATGATTCATGGTTAAATTATAGACCAAACTGAAGATGTTTGACAGTGAAATAAAACGCGAAACGTGCGTCAGCTGTTTAAACCAGTGTTGCCAAAAAGATAACAGCTAAAAAATCAGTCTTTATTTGGTTGATGTTTCTTGTTGTAAGAATCTCAGACCAGATGCTCTTCTTTGACAAAGTGCTCGATAGTCTGGGTTTCTGATGAGACTTTCAATGAATTGGCTATGATTTGTGGTAGTAGACCCCAGACACTGTTTAATAGCTGCTAATGCAAGGATATTGAAAATTCAATATAATGACTTTTGCAGGAGTTTCAATTGATGAAGATTTGTGCACTAAATGAAACTAGCAATGCAACATTGTGCTAATTTTCTCTCTGTGGTGGGATAATATAAGCAGGATGATATTTTTAGGGTATCACAAAGCGATCAATTTATGAACCTTTGAATTCTAACCCAACACTAGGAAAAACTTTTGCAGGCAACAATAAAGAAGATATTTTTTTGACTTGTTTAATTATGCGCGAGGAAACATGAATGCTGAAAGAATAACGAATACATCTTTTGCGGATGTTGCTAATATAATTTGATAAATATTCCAAAAACTAAATAATTTCACATAACTTTACAATCTTATAATTTAATTTTTTTAAATTTTCATTAAATAATTTTAATATTGTTTTTTATTAAACTCTTGACATTAAATAAGGAATGTTAATATTATCAATTGTAAAAACTTTGCTCTTTCTTTTTAGTCTCAGTATTAGCAGCAACTCCTTTCATTCGAACAGTTCCAGTAGCTCCTAATTTTCCAAACTATTTTCTATACCCAGCACAACACAATAATAACTCAACGAAATGCTTATGAAAAGATTTATTGAATTTAGCCACAAATACAAAATTATACGTGGCATGATTTCCTATGGTCTACTTTATCCCTGCGGTTCTTTGGCCGAACAGACTCTGATAGAGAAAAGGAATTTCAAAACGTATGATTACAAGAAATGTTTAAAGTAAGACGGAATGACTTAAAATTAATTGTACAATTAAAGAACAATTTTAGCATTTCTTTTCTTTTTTTATTGAAACAATTTTAATACAAACAGATTCAGTTTATTTGGCTTTTGCTTTATGGGTCCCACAATTTATGCCTGGATGCGTTTAGCCAGCATTATGTGGCCACGCACCGACATCCGGTCATCCATGTGTAAAGCGATAACCGAACAGATTGCCTACGATCCAATGTCAATTAGTACATTTCTATTTACCATGAGTCTAATGGAGGGTAAGACCGTGGAGGAAGCCAGACGGGAGGTAAGTGCTTAAATATTTGTTTAGGTTTTTGCAGCAGCTCTTAAAGAAAATTATTATTATTGCCTTAAGTATTTACTCATGTGTAGTACTATGTAAGTAATATGGAGGTACTTAATGTTATTTATGTGCATTTAAAATACCACCCAATATTAATTTCTGTTAAAAAAAAAACATTGTTCTTGTATGTTTTGTTTAGGTGTAAGAATGTTTTTGTTTGAGCTTCTTTTTAAAGGCATAATTTCAGCCAAATGAAATGAGTGCTGACTGACTGACTGAATGACTGAGCACGTAAAAGCACCAAATTGTGGAATATAGAAATATTTTGTTAGACATTTAAATTCATACTATGTTTAAATTCTTTTTTTTTCTTCATTTTTATATTTTTCTGTGTTCTCATTTTTGTAATTTTTAGTTCAAGTATGTAATATTCCGTGTTTGTATGTTATTTTTTTTCCTCATTTCTTAAACACACTTAAACGTTCAACATTTCCTACATTGAGTGCCTCAATTCAAAAATTCACATCCATAAATGTTTTACACACGTTGTAAGTAAGTATGGCTGGCTGGAGTACGGGTGTGTATGATTAAGTGGTGTCTTTACAGTGGTTCTAAAGCGCTGCTGTTGTACAAGATGATAAAATGTTTTTTTCAATATGTTGTGGAAAGAGCCTTAAGCTAGATTTACACGATTGATATTTTCTTCAAAATTGCTCTCAAAATACTTCAAACTCGTGTAAACAGCAAAAATTCTTCAAAATTTATTTATTTAATACTTTTTAATATGTAGTTTGAAGCATTTTGAAAAGCAATTTTGACGAAAATGTCAATCGTGTAAATCTAGCTTAACTTCCGATTTAGTAAATATTAACCCCCTTATTCAAAAACGATTATTAAATTTAACAAACATTTATTAAGCAAATTTTTATATGCAAATCTGTCTTAATAAACGTTTGTTAATTTTAATAATCGTTTTTGAATAAGTATTTAAGTATTATAATGGTCTCGAAATTATTATGGAAACTGAATCTACAATACAGGCTTCAGAGGGCCTGTATTATTTTTAGCGCATAATGGGGCTTGATTTAGGGATCTGACTGCATATTCCAAGTGCATTACGTAGTTGTCCTTCAGTGGCTCTGAAAACTATTCTGCATCTAACCCCAATAGATCTTTACATAATGACCATTTCCAAAACCCGCGCATATCTCCTACTCTGGATGCAGGAGATCCATTACGTATGAACTTGCAAGAATATGAATTTAAGGAACTCTCTAGACTATGGCATCTAACTAACATCACTCTTGTTTGTCCCCACTCATAGGGAATACTGTAGTAAACAAGCAGCGAACTGTTCAGAGATGGATCTGCTTTAAATGTTTTAGAAGTCTAAAATGCAGTTTTTAACTCAATATCGCTTGGGATCATTGAAAGCGAAATCTTCAGAAAGACGACAATAGGTTGTGGAAAATTAAAAATATGCAAGACTGCCAAAATATAGACCCCTACACAGAAAAAAATAAAAATAAGTTTCAATTAAAATATTTGTGGAATCAATTAAAAATTTAATTGAAATCGGACCTGTAAACAAAATGATAATCAATTAAAAAAAAATGTGAGATTTAATTGAAAATATCAGAAAAAGTAATTGAATCAATTAAAATTTTAATTGAAAATTATTTTAAAATCAATTAAAGGTTTAATTGAAAAAAAACATGATTTTTTTTTCTGTGTACTTTCATGCAATACTTAATGCTTTAGTTGCCGAGATCACGGATGGAAAAAAAACTGTTTTTCATATTCCCTATTAATGTCCTGTTATTTATATAATTAGACAAAAATTCTCTGCCAATTCAAAAACTATCAGACACATCGGGCATGAAATTGTGCAATTTTAACAGATATCTATACTCAACAGGTGAGATATAGTACCCCCTACTAACTAACATCTGAATTTGATCTAGTTGTTCTTTTGTAGTATAATCCTTGTTAAATGCTTGTTTGCGGAGAAACCCCACTTAAACTAATCCAACATATTGTTTCTATTTGAAACGATTTTTGGGGCATTTTGTCTAATCTAAACAAATACGCCAATTAAATCCACTAGCCGGTCCTCTGGCTTCAAAAAACTTTAACATTTAACAAATATTTATCTTCGAAAATGGAAATATATTTTAAGAGAATGTTAAACAAATTTCGTAGAACTCCACTCCAAATAAAACAATTACCATTTCGAATTGTACGTTTTATTGTGTTTTGATAACACTTTAGCACTAATCGGCAATAATAAGTACCGGGGGTCGAACATAATTGCTTCTTTACCTGTAAACCACACGATTGTCAACAAAAATCATAAAACTGTTGAAATAAGAAACGAAAAAGATTACAACAGAGATACAAAGTGCTCTATATATATTAATATAATTCAGGTTCCATAATCTCTTTCTGCCGACCACTGTTTTATAGCAACATATCTGTTGTTTCAAAACGACAAGCACCCATTTTCAGTTTCCTTGAAGAGCTTTGTGAGCGAATAAAGTTACGGTCACATTTGGCAAATATTTACTAAAAAAAAAACGTAGCCACTTGTTTTAGCACAATTTTTGTTTGACGTTGTTTAATCTTACAAGAGTTTTGCAACATCAAACAGCACCAAATAAATTAAAACTAAATATTTGTTATACTTTGGCCTAAATAAGAAAAGTTTTCTTAAATAATTAAACGAGTTCAAATATATGTTATTTGGTCGTTACGTCTTTTTTGACAAATATTTGCCAAGTGTGAACGTACCTTAATTTTTGTTGAATTTTGTTCGTCTTACTGCACCCAAACAGTGTAGAATTTATGTAGTTGTAAGCCCATATAAATAACTTGTTTCTTGAAAGAAAAAAAAATCACACAAATGTCCAGTATCAAACCACTGTGCTACACGTTTTGCCACTAAAATGTCATTGTTATTGTAAGCGTCATCACCATCATCAAGCACAACAATACAATCAACCATCAACATCATCGTCCTCCTCATCATCAGCAGCAGCAAAAAATAAAAAAAAACAACAACAACGACAGCAACAGAAAAAACACAACATTATCTCACCAAGAGGCACAAACTACACATATTCAAGCAAATAACGAATCAGGCAAAGATGAGTACGCAAACAGACAACAATTGTCAAGAAAGACCCATTCCAATGTGCATATGACGACAAGTACATCTATCTAACCAGACAAATAACAAGTTAGAGTGCTATATTCGGCTGTGTCGAATCTTTAATACCCTCCACCTAAACGTAATAAAAAATACAAAAACTACACTGGCTATAGGACTACATTGTAGAATATTCTTATTCTGTGTTTTCTATTCAGTCTTAGTGAAAATGTTATTAGTATTTGATATATTGTTTGAAAGACAATTTTACGACCAACATAATTTATAATAAAATAAACATATTTAAAAAAATTGGAAGAAAAATGTTTAAAAATATCAATTTTCTATGGAGGTTGCCTCACATTTTGGTCCATAACTCTGGTGCTACTGTACCGATTTTGCTGATTTTCAATACCAAACTGCTTAAGAGAACTATATACGATTTATTGTAAACCTTGTTGATTTCGGTTGTGTCCTTTGGACGTGAGAGTGTTTTACACAAACAGACGGACATACAGACAGACGGGCATAGCTCAATCAACTTAGGGATCAAGAATATATATACTTTCTTGGGTCGTAGATGAATATTTCTCAGTGTTACACACGGAATGAGAGACTTATATATACCCTCATTCACCACTCATGGTGGTGGAGGGTATAAAAACAATCAGGCAGTCAGTACAGACAGACAGGCAACCAGTGAGGCAGTCAGTGAGTTAGCGCGTCACATTAACAGCCGTTTTAGCTAGTCATCCATTCAACAATCAGGCAAGCAAGGCAAAGCATACAAGTAGTATAATTGACGATGTTGTTGCTATTGTTGTTGTTGTTGTTTTATGCCTTCTTTATACTTGACGCGTCAATTGTCTTCTTCAGCTTCAATTGTTTGTTTTTGGTTGTAGGAAGAGACCGGGGGAGGGACTTATGTTCTTGCTAGATTCTTTTTGGCGTTTTTTTTTTGCTGCTGCTACTTGTACAAGTATAATAACAATATTGTTAAAGAAGCTTTTTAATGTTGTTGTAGTTTCAATGTGTTAGTGCTTGTTGACGCCGTTTGCAATTTAAATTGGAGCACATACGAATGAATGTTTCCAGCAGAGTTGGGTTAAATAATGGAATTTGGGAGATCTTTATTTGGGAATGTGGAATAAAGTACTTTTTATATACATAGGTTTTCTTGAATCTCCAATATCAGTCTGTTGTAGCTTTGAAATTTGTAACCCGGCATTTATACATGCAAGTGCAAGTTCGAAAAACTCAATACACTCACATTTGTTTTACTAATACACTCACATTTTTTTCACTTGCAGAGCTACTCGAGTTTTTCGAATAAGTTTTCGTATAATACGTACACAGCACTTGCATGAAAGTACTTGCATGTGTAAAGGCAGGGTAAATTCTATTTCAAAACAAGTAAGAAAGTATAGTCGCTTAAGTCCGACTATATAATACCCTACACCCATTATATGTGCAAAAACCGTTTTGCTACATTGGTGCTATGACCTATTCTGGACATATCATCCGAAAACTTAGTGTCATGATTTATGTGCCTTTGTGTTACGTTGTATCTCGATTGTGATTTTCGAAGGGAGTCTTATATGCGAATTATGATCATCACAAAATTGGAACGAATAATTTGTGAATGTATGAAACGCATTTGTGTTTAAGAGAGTTATGCTCTTTAAATTAATTTTCGAAAGTGGACCTTATATGGGAGCTATGGTCAATTATGCACCGATCTGCGCAAAATGTGTATGTGTACTTAGGCTTCATGTACAACTTATTTGTGGTGAAATTTATTGGAATAGTTGTACAAATCAAACATTAGTGACCGATAAAGCCCTATTTCGGGCATATTTGTATGGGAGCTACGGAAAATAATGGACGGATAGCAAACAATTTCAATACCAACCGTCCTTAGGCTAAATAAATGCAACCTGAACTCTGCTCACAAGGTTTACATGGACAACCAGCCAGATGGACGGACGGACATTGTTTAATTGACTCAGATAGTGATTATGAGTCAGTCGATATACTTTAGGGTAGACGTTGGACTAATATTTATGGGCGCTACAAAAATCAGCACCCCAACCCACTATAGTGGTGTAGGGTATAAATCCGTTGTTTTTTGGTATTTCTTGGTTGCTCTAATGGCTCCATGACTTGTTATTAATGTTTTCCGTAAGTGTAACTTTTATTAGATTTGCTTCCTATCGCATCGGATGGCTGCACTGTAGATCTTACTCTGAAACCAATGTCCAAGGACTTGTTGGTTTCTATACAAACAAGTTTATTTATATATTAGCTGGTTATAGCCGGTTCTATAAACTTTTTCCAGAAGCAGTACCTAGAGTAAATGATTAATTTTGGCCAATAATCGTAATAAATACCGAAGTTTTTATTATAACCACTTTATAGACAACTTATAGCATGAAAGAAGAAACCGAACTCAGCATACGATTTACAGGATTAAAACCATACCTCGTACATAGAATAGCTTCAGGCATGCACTCATTCATAAACTAGATTTTATCGTTAATTTATTGTATGCATATTCTTGACGCATGTATCGTCCCCTAAAGCGCCGGTATCTCAGCCCGAATAGCTCTTCATTGATTGGACATGATTAAACCAACAATCACTCATCCCTATCGTAGATTTAGATTGTAGAGACATAGAACGATGCTACGAAGGAACCATGCATTATTGGATGGCTTTAAAATCCGTTATTGGCCTTTTCGTGGATAATTTGGGGAGTTGCATTCAAACCATCGATTCGTTTCATAAGATTTTCTAATTTCAGAAAGCAAAAATTGATAAAAAAAAATATATAACTTACTTTCTGAACATGGCCATGTCATGGAGTTCGTCCTAATCCGTTTTTTCAGGCCGATACCAAACCGAACCTAATTTTCGGCCCAAAATTATCACTCGCCCTAAACCAAAACAAACTAAGCTTTTTAAATGGATTATCAATTTTCAAAATATATAGGGTGTTTATTTTAGATGTATTGAACTTTTAGTTGACAACACTTTTTTAACTGGCGGCCATTATGTAAGCTGGTCAAACGATTTATGTTTAGTTTGGTTTGGCATTTCAACATGAATAGACTTTAAATGACATATGACCGCCACGACTGGCTTGGACGTAGACTAATCTAGAGGTCCAAATTTTCATGACTTTCCAACATTTGTGGCCGTATATCTACAATAAGGTGGCGAATAATGTCATCAAAGGGGTCAATCGTTTCGGACTGATCGGCGTAGACCAAATGATAATTCACTTGACAGCTGTCAAAATGGCCGATAGTTTAAAAAGTGTTGCCAACTTAAAGTTCTATACATCTAAACAAACACCCTGTACATATATTTAAAATTTAGATCTTGTCTCAGCTAATTTGAGAGAGTACGTTTAGTAAACTACCCACCATCACTGATTCCCTTTAGCCATGTCTTTCTTTTCCTGATGTAAACGTTTTGCTGTTGTTATTACCAGTCTTATTGATGTTATTTAAAGTATTTGTTTTTTTCATCATTTTATTATTATTTTGCTTAAAATTGAGAATTCTCACAACAGGTTTCAATTGTCACTTTTCAATGAGTTTTTTAATATATTTTTTTTTTGTATTCGGAAAATTTATGTTAAATTCCGCTGCCATTATTAACGTAACGTTTGTGTATGAGTAAATTTTTAAAAATATTCGTAGCACCGACATTAAGAAACGTTATGATAATGATAACGCTGTGAATGATTTTAATTGCTGAAAAGTTGATTTGATGTTTTTTTTTTTTAATTTTTAATTTTTTTCACATTTTTCGAACGTAATTAATGAGAATATAAAATTTTAATTATGACAGTCAAGTAGTGTGAGTGCAGTAGGCAGGGGCAAGATGTTGGAGGTAGGCGCAAATGACATTGATGAATGTTTAACGAAATATTGAGGCTCTTATACAATTGTGAGCCATTGAGGTGGGTAGAAATTTTGTTTTCAACTTGTTGTAACGTTGTAGTTGTATTATAAACAACAAATAATTCGAATTTCGAATTGGAAAGTGTAATAACAAAAAACATTTTCGATTTAAGCAGGAAATGTGCTAAAGTATATAAAAATAAAAACACGAGTATATTTATGGACTTAAATAAAGCGTGATCCATTTCGAGGTTCAATACTTTAAAAAAAAAAATAACATTAAATTCAAGTTTATTAGGGAATGTTTACTATCATTTGAAAGAACATTCATTGGCATTTATTTCTTAAAGAGTATGTCTATCAAATGTCGCAGATGGTCTATCCGTTGAGTCCAATTTTCGTTGACTCGTTTGAGCATTTCGACTGGTAACTGGCGAATGACACGCGTGATGTTTTCCTCCAATGCCTGAATCGAAGCGGGTTTGTTCGCATAACCTTTAGACTTTACATATCCCCTCAGGAAAAAGTCTAACGTTGTGATATCACACGATCCTGGTGGCCAATCGACCGGCCTAAAACGTAAAACTATGTGCTCACCGAAGTGTTCTTTCAATAAATCCATTGATTGATGCGATGTGTGGGAAGTGGTGCCGTCTTGCTGAAAGCAAATCTTCTTCAATTTCAAGCTGCAATTTTAAGCATCAAATAGTCGGTTATCATGGCACGTAAAGGTCGTCATTGACGGTTACGTTCGCACCGGCATCATTTTTAAAAAAATATGGTTCGATGATTCCATCGGCCCACAAACCACACCACAGAGTGCTGGATGTGGTCTATTCGGTCGAATATTATCCAATAATGAATGCTGGATCTCAAAATGGGTGCTGGTGTTGCGAATAGTATGCTCAGTGGGTCGATTATATTGACCATAAGTTGAGCCAAGTGCACGAAACGTATTCCGCACAAAACGTGAATTTTAATAATAAAGTTGAACGATTTGTAAACGTTGTTCAGACGTAAGTCTTTGCATTATGAAATGCCAAACAATACTAAACAGCATGACACGACTCACACGTGATCTGTCAAAAAAAAAACGTATCTCCACTTGAATCACCTAGTATAATAAATAAAGCTTCAACTTGCACATAAAGACAAACCGGACATCGCTTATTATTATCAGTGGCCGGTATAAACAAAAAAGGGACTGACCATCAATTTGCTTTAATTTTTTATTTCTGGTTTTACAATTTTTATGAACTTTTTGCCTATGTTTGCTTATGCTATGAATGCCGACCACTGATTTACATGCACAACTTTTGCGTACCTTTTCCACTTGCTGCTTTCTTAAGATCTTTAAAATACCTTTATGTGTGACACAAATTGGCTAATTACATTTTTTTTATATAATTTTGTAAACATTTTGTACCGCTTGTTGACTTATTACACAAAATATTGCTTGGCTGACCATTATGTCCAATTTATTTTCATTAAAAATTACATGTCATTAACATTTTTAATCATACACGTAAATTATTATGAAAAATTACGGCAAAATAAATAGAGGTATGTTTTTTTGATATATTTGGGTATTAACGTTCATTTAAATAAAATTAAATACAATAACAAATTCAAAATGTTTACATGTGTTGACTTCATGTAAATAAACGGGTTGCGTGAGACATTTTTAGGGGTAAATTGACATAAAAAATTTAAATACATAATTATACTTTACTGTATTTACCCAGTATCTTATTGATCAGTAATAGTCAGATTAAAGACACTTCATAGCGGTTACAAAGAGATATTTTGACTCTCTATATAACTTGATAATTAAACATTTTCACGAATATCAATTGTGCTCCAATAGCCAGGCTAAAGTACATTTTCTAATGATCAACCTAGAAAGAGACTTAAACGAGACAATCTAATAATCAGTTGACTTATTCTCAGAAAACCCCAGTTTCTTGTAAACAAGCCTTACACTGACTCAGGGTTGGCAAACATGATACAATTGTATTATTTTTGATATATTTTAGACGCACGAGTCATTTGATAGAATTCAAAAATATTGCTGCATCAAAAATTACTATTCCAGATAAAATTAGTAATATAAATAAACATAAGCTGTTGAATGAAGTATCTAACAGTGGGAGCCTTTAAATTATTTTTTTACATTAAATTATATTAAGGCTAAATCCAAAAACGAAAGCCTAAAGTTTAGTTAATTAGTACCCAACCTTTTAGACATCGGGGTGAGGGGAAGATAAGATGATTACACACAGTTGATTGTACTAGCAATTCGTGTTACTCTCTTATTCGTATTGCATATGTGTGTATACATTCAAATAAAAATACATCCGATTTAAGTAATAAATTTGTGCTGTATGAACACCGAAGATAAAAACTGTATTGAGATGGTTTGTGCGGTTCAAAAGTAATGATTTTTTCACGTAAGACAAATGTGGCCCAGCCAAGGCATTGCTCCATGAAAATTGTTGTCAAATTAACAAGAGCTTGCAAAAACAAGCAGAAATTTTGAAATGTTTACGAGCAGCATGAATCATGCAAAAGAAAGGAAATATGAATTGAAGCCGAGTGACCTTGAAAAATGATTTTGCATGCCAGAAATGCTGCTTAAAAGTAATTTTTGCACCAACTCATTACTCATTATTACAAAATTGATCCATTGCGATAACCCGAATGGCTAGAGGTCGTACGTGAAGCCCGGCCAACAAAAGTCAAATAATCTGGCGCTGAAGTAACGTTCTATATATGATAGGACCAACAGGTTATCAGCTTTTAAAATCTGGCCAAATGCAACTGAATTGATTGAAATGAGCATTGACCGAAAACCGCCCTGAATATACGGCCACACGTGAAAGCGTAATATTCCATTAGGACAAGGATCGTCCAAATGTTAAAAACTATTTAGAAAGAAGTGGTTGGGAAGTTTTATTTCATCCGCCTTTTAGTCCAGACCTTTCCCTATCTGTCCACTATTTGTTGCGGTCGACTTAGAACTCTCTCTCTCTCCCTCTTTCTCTCTCTGTGTTTCTCTCTAAGACAAGCTTCACTTTAAAACAGAGTATCTGAAACAGTGATGGCAAACATGGTACAATTGTACTTTTTTTGATACATTTTAGACACAGTTGGTACGTGGTGCTACCACGAGTCATTTGGTACAATTTTAAAATACTGTCGCATCAAAATTTGAAATTTCAGATGAAATACAAGATAAATATATAATTTAAGTTACTATACGGAATTAATGCCACTTCCGAACGGAATTAAATTTTGTGACATGTCTTTATATAAGACATAAAATAACATTTGAAATAAAATTTGTATTGTTACATTGAACAAATGTATCACTTATTTTTTCTTCTGTAGAACATTTTAGCACTTAGTTTTTTAAGTTTTAGCATATTTTGAAATTCATTTTCTGGCAACACTGCTCTTGTTCTTCTGGCGCAGAATACTGGGCAGATTTTGAATGAATTTGTAATGTACAAATGTTTGAAAATAATCAGGCATGTGATGGAAATCGAAAACGAATGAGCTTTAGAAGTCAAATTTTTCGTAATATTTCTGTATTGAAAAACCTTTATTACATAAAATATAAAGATAAAGAGAATCTTAAAACAAAAAATTTTAAAAATTAGATTATAAATGCATTAAGATGTATTTCCAAAACTGATTCGTTTTCGATTTCGATTTTCATCACATGCCTGAATAGCTAAAATTAAAAAAAAAAATCCCGCGTACACCCGTCGAACAAATAATAACTTTTTCGAAATGCACGTAAAAAAACCAAGTTATGTAAGAAAATGGGACTATTTTAAATTCCTTTTGTATTATATTTGTTTTAAAAAGTTTTTCCATAATAAATAAAGTTTGGAAAATATATTTCTGCTAAACGCTCCACTCTAAGACGCCTTGAACTTCTTCTCTACTCCGAACACAACGCTTGGCACACCAATAATTAGCAAACAGCTTACGTAAATGAATTAAAATTTATAACCACGGTATTATAATTGAAACAATGTACATTGTTGCCTTTTGCACACAGTATATGCATTTTGACATGACAACCATAAATTAAAAAAAAAAAAATATATGCAAAAAACCAACATCACAAGTAGATATTTATAAAATAAATGTTTCCCCAAAGTACAATTTTGTAACATGAATTAATGATAATTATAATAATTAATGTTGCTTTTGTTTTGTTTACAACAGCCATAGATTAACAATTTTATATAAATAAATATTCATACATACATATTTTTCTTTACCTTGTTTCTCTTTTTCTTTTTCAATTTTGCCATATACAGGTCAGCAGTAAATTCTTTGATGCATACAGAATTGGTATAATTTATTGGCCATGTGTGCAAACGATCAATTTTGCATTTGTGCCAGTCCAGAATCAAGTCATTTTTACATCATTCTTCAGCATGTGTTGGACCACATTTTTAGCGTATATTAAATTTTTGGAATTGCCAGACGTTGATGTCGACGATCATTTGGATCATCATTTGGACTTACATTTTCACATACATTTCTAAATTATTGTGGTTGTGGCAATAGAAACGTCCCCTAGAGCATATGAGTAAGAAAAATGCGTGTTGTTTTAAACCAGTAACTAGAAATAAATAATTTTAAATTCAAATGTTGTACAATGAATTCTATTTAATAATTGAAATAATAAAGTGTAAAATGTGTATAAATGTGTAAAAATTAAAGTTTTTATTATTTCATAAAGCGTTAAAACCATAAATGTCTTTCAAAATGAAACGAAAAGGCTCGTAGAAGCATTGTTTTAAGGTCTAATTATTAACATTCTCTTTTTTATATTCAATTAATTTTTGATTTATTTCGTTTTGTATTAGAGTCTAATAAACCCCATTTTAACATTCCATAATCAACTTCCTTCTAAATTATTAACATTTCTGCTATTTGTCTGTCTGTCTGTATAATAAATGCCAGTTATCTATGTAATTACTTTGATAATTTTTATTGTTATTATTATGGATTTTTTATTAAGGCTTTCTATTGCAATAAAAACATTTAATTTTATTTTGGCTTATTCACAAAACACGGCCATTAATCAAAACACTAGGTCATATTAAGCTATAATTGCCAGTGTTTGGCTGAAACAGGTGAGAACAATAAAAGGCCCCTCAATGAAATACTAAACTATACATAAACCAGACGACATGAAAAGCATGGCCTGCAAAACATTATAACAAGATGTTATAATGACTACCCACCATCATGTGCATTACATAGAGCTAGTTTTGTAGTGCATAACACATAATACTTCAATGAATAGAAACGAAATTGTAACGCGCCATCAACAATTAATTTAAATTTCCATTTATTTAAATACTTTATGACTGATCCGTCATTATGTGTGGCTTTTCAAAAGTAGTAAATAAACCAGACCGTCAACTGTTCCATTTCCTAGTCTTACCCGATCTTCCATTTGTACTACCAATGACTAGTTTAAATGAGATTTATCCAATAATATCTCTTATTTAAAATATTGTATCAAAATACTACTTTCTGAGGATTTAAAACTAAAGATAAGAAAAACTAGCATCTGTATCTTAAGCACGACTAAATACCGTTTTTAACATTTGTGAAATACCACCAAAATCTAGAGTTATGGGCAAAAATGCATTATTTTGTAACTTTCCACACTAAAGTTGGTTTTAGACGGTATGTTTTTTGCAGTGTACTTGCCAGTTGTATGATACACATGTAATAGTGCATGTCCGTCAAAATTGGCAATTTACAGGTAGTTTATAATTTTTGCTTTCACACGTCGGATTTTAGTTTCATGTGACATAATCTACAATACAAAACAAGTTTTTGTTATGATTATTTTCGGGGGTGTTTTGTGTTCTTGCAAATATAGTTTGAAAAAATTGATTAAAAATTAAATAATTGTAACTATAAAATAATGCAAATATAAAATTAAGCAAGAGTTGAAGAGAAAATTTACCATATGGTGCCAAAAATTATTGTATTTAATTTAAATAAACATAAATACGTTTTTTCAATAAATATTTCAATACAAATTTATTGTTTTGTTTAATAATTTTTTTTTTCATTAGAAATTTGCTTAATCACAATCACTATGGTGCCTGTAATGAGCAAAATTCGATCGAATTTTCATTTGGTATTATGGTGCACATTCGATGAGAAGACGCTATTGTGAAAATCACTCTGTTTGGGTTATTCACAATAGTACATTTCTATCAGCTGGCGCCATATTTGTTTACAAATTCTTAAAGAAAAATAAATTAAATTTGAAATGACCACCACGGAATTATGGTTTAATGATTCGTCTGATGAATAGAATTAAGCTTCTATGTAATGCCCTCCCATTTTTTGGCTGCCTGAACTTTAGAGCAAATACATTTTGCCAAAAGTGGATCTTCTTCCATGAGAGAAACGAGCTTCTCCAATTGTTGTTTTCTAATTACGACATGCAGGATATTAACAAAAGTAATTTACAAGTAGTATTTGGTTGACCAAAACCAAAAAAAAACAAATTCTTACATTTGAAATAAATTTTGCACAGTTTTATACAGCGTCGACAGCAAATTTGTGTTCGATAAAAACTTCGTTGAACAACGAAATATTCGACAGCGATGCCAACTCATAATACAAATTTTATATTCGATAGTCGATATTTGAAACCAGCCAGCGAATATCGATTGTCGAATGCAGCTCACAAAAAGGGCCTGTGTTCTTGGCGCCATAAACAATAGACTTGCAGAACAGCTGGTTGCAGTTGCTTTGTCAGATGAAAATAGAACATGCTCTAATTAAAAATTTTACACTGTAAATGCAGGCTGACACTTGCAAAAGCATTTTTTTTTTTTGCTTTTAAATGACGTGTCTACATTTTGCAGTGGACAATTTTACAAGCACACCGCAAAATACATAAATACATACCGTCTAAAACCACCTTAAGCAACCCATAATGCCGTAACTTCTTAATCAATTTCAAATTGTAATAAAAGATATTTAAAGAATACTAATAAGGCATTCAGGGCATAGAAATCTTTCAAAAGTTCATGTCGAAAATGTATATCAATTGTACATAAAATCTATTTTATTTTTCTTAAAATCTTGCAGAAAGCTTTTTCATCTGTAGTTCTTCATGCAAAACTAAATGCCCATGATATTGGCTATTTCACGCACTTTTAATCGTCGATCATTTAATACCATATCATGCACTTTGGCTACAATTTAAGTTGTTGTTGTTGGTTTTGGATGCCAATACTTGTGCAACCATGTTTAAATGCAGCAACCCAATTTTCTACTGTTGCACATGAAGGAGCACTTTCACCTAACACATTCACCATATCATTATAAATTTCCTGTCCCGACAAACCTTTTTTATTTAAATATTTAATGGCATCACGATTTTCTAATTTTTCCATTGTAAAAAAATTGCGTATGCCTCTTTTTTGAACACCTGTGATTCTGAGTCGATCAATACAATTAAGGGTTGATCTTGGATTAATACTTTTTGACGTTACAAACAACGGGGTATATTGGATTTGTGTTGATGGATTTATGCTGATCACGACTATGGTGATGCAGGGTTAAAAAACATGCTTTTCTAAAACGAACCAACACTATTGCACTTCCCTGCCTCACATTTATGAGTCACGAGGCAAGCCGCATTTAGTTGATAGATGGCAAAAGTAACAATTAACCAAAAATTAACCATAAACGAACAATTGCACATACAACAGCAAAACTAAACTTAACAATCAAATACTATAATATTTTTACAAACAAAAATCTAAAACCAAAAAAAAAAAAGAATGTTAAACAATTACAAATAAAGTACTTACACTCATAGTCACACTCTCATATGAACTCGCAATCAAAAACATATTCATTCATTAGATTTGTTTTTCTGTCTGTTTGTTTATATATTTATTTATAGTTTCGATTATTACAAGTATTAAATAGATAAATAAACACAGCACAATGAAAACATATGAACAAAAATATTCAGCCTGCTCTAATGACTATGGCTCCAGCGTTTGTAATGCAATGAGTAAATAAGTATATGTTGTATGTATGTATCATTGTTTGCCCGTCTCAATCATTCAGTCAGTCAGTCAGTTTGTATGATTGAAACTAATAACATGTCTAAATACAATTTATATGAGAATGTGTATGTATGTATGTATATATGTATTGGCGTGTAAGTATGGGTAGTTAAAATGTTATTGCCATTACCAGTTTAACTGACTGACTGCCTCCCCAATACTCAATCATACAATTTTGCACAAAACCGAAAATTATATTTGAGCGTATGCAGTAGTAATTGACATAGAGGACAGTGGTTTAGATAAAGCAAATAATGGAACAACATTTGAAATTCAAATCTCTTAATTAAATACCCCGATTTTATATATCAATATCCCAGCATACCATTCTAGGAGCGCTCCGAAAAAGGATTAAGAAAAGAGTCCAACAAAAGAGTATTTTCGGAGCGCTCCGAAAAAAGGAGTCAGAAAAGAGTCCAACTAAAGAGCATTTTCGGAGCGAAATTGTTACTGTCCTGAGTCGGCACGCAGTATGACTCAGAAATTCCACTTAATTATGCGTTGTTGTCCTGTTATTTGTGCTTTGAACAAAAAAAAAAACATAGCTGTAACACACAAGAATGATAAAAACAAGATTACACAGCGCCCAAAAAAAACCTCATAAAAGACTCTTTTCTGACATTATCTAAGAGCTCTTTCTGACGGACCATTTTCGAACGTAATGACTCTCTTTTCTGAAGGTTTTGGAGCAATTATGATTGTTTTTTGGGCTCATAAAGAGTGTTAACGCTCCGAAAAAGGTGTCAGAAAAGACTCTTTTCGGACTCATATGGTTTGCTGGGATGTATACATATCTGGTTATATAATTAAAGTATTATTCATATAAAATACGGTCGTATAAATTGTTTGGTATTTTTTGAGACAAAAAAGTGATTGAATTCTTTTGAACTGCAAACTGATACACACTTAATAATATATCGGGATTTTCAACAAGAACTTTGTATTCCAACAAGGGCATATTGGAACAACTTAAAAGTTTTTATATAATAGTAGTAGGAAGCCTTGACAATTATTATAATAAAATCAATTTCACTCTCAAAACCCACTCAAATACTAAAATGTAAAAGCTTTGACAATTGTTACAATGAACTGAATTACCGTATGTAAGGGATACTTTGTAAAAATACTTATAAAACAGCTGGAAAGCAAATTAAATTATTTAGAGAAGTACTGGTGGCATGAGCAATATGCTTCTAAAATGTGAATTAATTAGAGGTTTTCACAAGTAGACAAATTTTTTTACAACTAATATATTATTTGCTGTTCTAGTCACATTAAATTTATGTTTATGTTTTTCTTTGATTGTAAAACCACAGTACATTTGCGTGTGTGTAAATTTGTTACTGCATGCCCGCAAGTGTAGATATATGTTTGCATGTGCATTTGTACGTTTGAAAGTATGTTTATGAGTGCATGTGTTAAACGTATGTACGGTATGGTAAATGAGTTTGTTGTAAGCTATTGGCGTCAATTTTGCTAATTTAATTATGATGCCCCATAGCCAACAATCAAGCATTCCGGCCGACTGGCTGGCATGCCAGTCCAGGCTAAATTAAACCAAAGCAAACCAAACCAAATTGTACACATTCATAAAATACTAAATAGTCTATAGTTTTTGTTAGTTATTGTTGTTGTTCATAAACATACATTAGACCACTACGAAAAATGTGAAGTTTTATTAATATTCCAAAATTATTATTGAAATCCGACTAAAGTAGTCTCATTGATGACCCTTTGGTTTATACTCTCTATATACTGGGATAGATGTCTAATTCCATATTTGTCCAAATTCTTCTAGAGAATTTCATACTAAAAGTTACTTTTTTTCAAAAATTCTAGTAATATGTCTGTTAAGCGCTTTACAATGGTCTGTTCACTGCAAAATTATCTATGTTAAAATATATGGTTCTTGTCTGTGCTAGTTAAATTCGAATTTATATTGACACACATCCACAAATTCTCAATCGGATTAAGGTCTGTACTGCATCAAAAGAAAATTCTACTCGCTAAGCCATTCTTTCCTGATGTTGAAAGTGTGCTTTTGGTCGCTATACATGTGAAAAGTAACTTCATCCACATAATAAACTCTCATTATTCATACGATTGCAATATCATGACGTTTCTCCCATTGCACTTGTTTTCTTTACATGATGTAAGCTCTGGGCTGTTCAACACCAGCAATATTGTTTACTGTCGGAATACAAATGATTACATTTGTAAACTTCTGTCCAGATTACATGTTTTCAGTCATCTACTGTGTTTCTATGTGCTCTCTGGCAAACTTTAACCGTGACTTAACTTTTTTTTTTATCGACAATGCAGGTTTTCATTTAACTATCCATCGACTAACGCCTATTTGCTGATTGCTATAGAACCATATTTAGTGTTAAACTCTTGTCTCTTCTCATTTGTATTATCATTAAACGTGCGTCCGCATCCTTAGTAGCTTTTTGCGAACTCTGACTTGTGGTTTGGTACTCTTATTACTACTTATTGACCTACTTTAAGCTGTTTAACTATGACTCGCGTAGAATAACTACTTTTTTCATTGCTAGAATACTGTCCTCAATGGCTCTTGACACGTTTTTCCATTATTTGTTATAATTTTTATTAAAATTTGATTTGTGTGGGATAATTTGCAAAAAGTGTTTACCACATGCCTTTAAATGAATATCAAAAATGTTGAAATTCTATTTCTTCCTATAATTTTGTGGCAGTCTAATACATACTAAACATCCCAGCAAGCCATATGAGTCCGAAAAAAGTCTTTTCTGACACCTTTTTCGGAGCGTTAACGCTCATAATTGCTCCGAAAACCTTCAGAAAAGAGGGTCATTACATTCGAAAATGGTCCGTCAGAAAGAGCTCTTAGATAATGTCAGAAAAGAGTTTTTTTGGAATCTGTGTAATCTTGTTTTTATCATTCTTGTGTGTGGTACAGCTATGTTTTTTTTTGTCCAAAGCACAAATAACAGGCTTTGGTACACACATAATTAAGTGGAATTTTTGAGTCATACTGCGAGCCGACTGTCCTAACAGCAGATTTTTCTTTCGCTCCGAAAATGCTCTTTTGTTGGACTCTTTTCTGACTCCTTTTTCGGAGCGCTCCAACAATGCTCTTATGTTGGACTCTTTCCTGACTCCTTTTTCGGAGCGCTGCTAGAATGGTATGCTGGGCTACATTCAGATATATTACATACATACATATGTCTGTATGTAAATGTATTTATTACTACATGTGTACTCGTATGTATAAATAAGCTGGTTTTGTTGTTGCAGCTTTTATTGTTCTGTTGATTTTCATTTTATTGTTATTTCATGTTATTGCAATTATTTGTTGTTATCTTGTGTTGCCTTTTTTGTTGTTGTTGTTCTTATTTGTTTGTTTGTTGCCTCCATGCACATTGTTCTTGTTGTAGTTGTGTGCTGTACGAGTTGAAAAACTAACCATTAATTGAAACTGATAAATGAGTTGTGATAATTTTTTTGTATTTTTTTTATTTTTTGTTTTGTAGTTTTTATTGTTGTTGCACGTAGTACGATTTTTTTCTCTGTACGTTTAAATAAAACTGCCATCATACATCATTCCACTGCAAGTTTTTTTTTTAATTTGTTTTTTCTTTTATTTATGTATATTGTTTCAAAAAACGTCATCAGTCTTTAGAAATTAAGCTTTAAATGTTGTTTTTTTTGATAAAAATTTAAAGGTATAAAATCTTAAAAAAAAATGTTTATAATGGCATTAGATTCTTATAAATACAATCAGCACTCGTTCTTCTTTGACTTAGGGTTTAATAATATTTGTTTGAAATTGTTACCTTCAGAGATGGTTCTTCTTTAGAAGTGTAGTGTAGCTAACACACGGTATTCAGAACGGTTCTGGAACCGGTGCTTTAACCAATGATTTCAACTGTCATCGTCGGAACTAGTTCTTTTTTTTATAATTAACAAACACAAACTGCGAAGCTTTTTAGCTTATGTGCAGAAAACATCCAGAGTCTTCGAACCCGCAACCCTCTCACTGATAGTCCAGCAAACTATCGCCTAGTCTATGGGGGCACCCCGATAGAGAACGAAGCAAATACACATTGTAAGGAACTGTTCTAGGACTAGTGCTTCCATCAGTAAATTTTGTTTGAAATTATCATGTTAGGAACCAGTTCCAAGCAGCAGAATTGAAATTATTTCAATGGTTCATTTAAAGAATTTATCTTACAAGATCAAATTCATAAGAAGCAATACATATACATACATACATATACATGAGAATTTCATTGAAAAAGTTTTGGAAAAGTATTATGTAATTTAAAAAATTTTGCATTATTTAACCTTGCATTTCCCAGTAAGTTTGTCCAATTCATTGATAAATCATTATCATATGCATGTATGTATAAACAGTGGGGGACACAAATGAGGCCTTGTCAATAAAACTAAAAAAAAACTGTAATATGCTTTTGTCATTTGTTTTAGGTTCAATGCTAAATAAAATAATTTACAATACATAATTGAAAATAATAATTTTCGAAAAATAATCAATTAGTACAAAAAAACTAGCATGTACTATATTTTGCTCAAGTGTTTCTTTTGACAATATTTTCACAAAAATATCAGAGTTTAACGTTAGATTTGTATGTTTTTCCTTTGTTTATGGCTTTAAAAAAACATTAGTTTGATATTAATTGCATTGTATGTGGTAAAGTTTGCCAGAGAGCACAGAAATTGAACAGCAGCTAATAATTCAAGGACACAAGGAAACAATGAAGCATTGTGGGAGGAACGTTATGCACCACTGCAAACAATCAAAGGACTACTGATGAATGAAGACTACCTGCGTATTTTGCAAACTCATCTTCCCAATTTTATATAGGTAGATAACAGCGTCTATCATGTGGATGAAGTTACTGTTCGGCTGGATGTTGCGCCAAAGCACACTGCAAAAGGCGTAAAAGACTGGCTTAGCGAGCGAAATTTTCTTTTGATGCAGTGGCCAGCAAAAAGTCTCGTTCTGAATCTGGTTGAGAACTTGTGATCAAAATCCATTTGGACGAGCTTTGCAAGCGGGTTCAGCATATATGAGCGACTATTCCAAAAACAATTAATTGAAAAATTCTTAGACTAAAAAAGGTACATTTTTAAAAATATTAACTTTAAAAAGGTACTTTTTTTTAAACATCAATTTTAAAAAATTATTTAGATTTTAAGAAAGTTTTTTTAAAAACTTAGATTTTAAAAAAGTCTGTTTTTAAAAATTTTGAATTAAAAAAAGTACCTTTGTAAAAATAAATATTTTCAAAAAAGTACCTTTTTAATAATAAGTATTTTTTAAAACGTTCCCTTTTTAAAGAAATAAGTATAAAAAATGCATATTTTCAAAAAAAAAGCAGCCTTTTAAAAATAAGTATTTTTTAAAATGTACGTTTTTAGTTTAATATTTTATTTTAGGCAAAACATCTCTTTAAATTTAAACATTTCAAAGCTCTGCATTACATTCCTTATTTTTTGAAATGTTTATTATTGTGGTTTTAGTAATTTTTGTTTTATTTTCTTTACCCCTTTTTGTTTATTTTAATCATTAAATAAACTAATTAAAGTGCCAAACTTTTTGGTAAAATAAAATCTACAAAGAAAACGAATTATTTTATGTTTTGTGTTTTGTTTAAATAATAGAAACTACACGTACTAATAAATAAAAGAAAAATAACATTAAGGTATGAGTCTCCAAGAACAATTTATGTGTTTGTCGGGTAATTAAGATGATTACAAACAACAAAAAAAAGCCCATTAGCTAGCTGATGACTTGCTGGTCGCGGAAGGTAGTCGCCAGTTTTGGTAATTGATAATTTGTTTTATATAATTTACAAGATGGATGGAGTGTGATTACTGTTTTAGAAGCGAAAATATTGTAAAAAATAATATGGAATTAAATTCAATGAAATTGCAATTATTAAATTGTAATAATTGAACTTTTTTTTTTTATTATAGCAACTAAAACTTAATCTTAATTTCTATTACTACCAGAAAATTATTACAATATTTGCCATAAATTCCTAATGAATATTACTTTCCATTTACGTCCATTATCCGCTTAACTACTCCTTCTCATAACAATTTGAAAAATCTAGACAACTAATACGCAAAAAATTACTATTTCTAACAAAATGCAAATGGCAACGAGATAAAAACAATAAATAGAATACATAAAAACAAAATAACATAAAACTTAGCCAAATCATGTGTTCGTTCATATCAACGTCATTTAAAATAAACGGCAAAAAATAAAAAAAAAACTTTAAATCACAAAATCTCATCATAAACGCCAGCAGTAACAGCAACAATAACAATAGTAGTTATAATAACAATAATAAAATTGCAACCATATGATGGTATAAACAAAAACTCACTCCCTAAAATACACACAACATGCCAGGATAAACAAAGTCGAACAAATCCATCCTTTCATCCAGCCATTTCATTTAGCCACCACCCCTGATGATAAATAACAGTCGGACGACGTTTGGCCATTTGGACGAAAATTAAACACAGAAGCACAATGCAAACATTCATGGTACATTTTACTAAAATAATATTGTTTAGAGTAAATATTTTATATAAATATAAACAATTAAAATTTATAAATCCTGTATGATTATCAACAATCAACATCAGGCATGCATGCGTGCATTAAGGCATGCACTGTCCAATAAACCACCAGCAAACGTCATGATAAAACTTTGAGCTGAAATAGCAATACAAACTGTAGGATAAAATATATATAATAAATATTTCAGCCAATTTACAGATGATACTTTTTTAGTTGTTGTTTTTTTTATATATACATATTTCTTGGGTTGTTAATACTGGTGAAAACTAAACGAAACAGTGAAGCATACAAGATTCCAAAAATTCAAGCAAAATATTAATTTGTCCGCCATTTGTGCAGGCAAATTGTTAAGAACAAAGAATGCAGTTTCACAGGTTTAATAGAAAGTATTTTCATTATTGTCGCTTTGTTAATCGTTACAATTTTAAAAAAATTGTTCGTATCATCGATCTGATATCCAGTCATTGCAGCATTTCAATAAATACAGAGAAATTGTTGGCGTCTAATCAGAGGCATCAAACGTGAGTCATATTTTTAAACAAAATTGATATCAGTCGTGCATATAATTAAGGGCATACCACAAAGTTTAAAACAAAAAGTATTTATTTAATAATAAATCAATATTTTGTTGAAAATCCATTGTTATCCCTAACCGTTTGACATCTGCGAGACATTGAGGTCACCAAATTTTTACATACACTACTTGGAATGGCTGTCTGTTATTTCGGCAAGGAGATCATTAAAATTGCTTATTTTTTACAGATCTTACTTTCATTTTTACAACTTGCCATTAGTTCTCAAGCGAATTGAGATCAGGACTGCAGGCCAGTCAAGAACAGTAACCGAATTGTTAAAAAAAAAACCCTTGCTTGACGTGAAATATTCATATTACTGGCATGTTCTCATCAGCATACGGCATCATTGTATCGCTTAGAATTCTTGCATACTGAATATTTATACTCGTATTAATATTTTGTGCAGCGGCCCAACACCTCTTGATGACATAGCACCCCAAAGCATTATAGAAACTCCTCAATGCTTCAAAGTGGCGCGGGTGAACTTTGGTTCAAATTCTTGCAACTTTGGCCGGCAAACATATTTTTTTCCATCTGGAGAGACCCTATTAGTTGTTGCTTCGTCCGAAAATAATACTTCTTTACGAATTCCCGTATTTTTTTTTGCTTACATTCAGACAATAGTGACTTCTTTCGTGAAATTCTTCCAAACAGTCCAACTTCTCTCAATCGAAGTTTTACTGTATCTACAGATGGTTTTGCCTCATTTTGGCTAAAGACTTTAATTCAAATCTCATTTGCTGATTTATATGGATTTTTTTTGACTCGCGCTCAGTCAGTGCATCTTCACGAAAACACATGAAAACCAATTGTTTTTGAAACACGATTTCCCGAAAATTGTTTCATCAGGACAATATTTTATCATTTGTACAATAATCTTTCGAGTACTGGCATCAGAGAATTTGCTTTTACCCATGTTATTAACTTCTCATATACTAAAAAAATACTATCTGAGTAATCATAATTAATTTAATCAAAATTTTAAAAATTTTTTGAATGAATATTGATAAATTTATGACTGTCCTTAATTTAGTGGTCGATTAATTTACTTCACAAATTAAAAAACATCATAAACAAAATGTTTTATTTATTTGATATTACCTTTAACATAACTTTTTAAATATTGATTACTACTGTCCTTAATTAGTTGTTCGCAGCTGTACTTTATCTTTCACATAGGCCACATTAATCCAGTGTTGACGACAAGGCTAAATAACAGCTGAATTTCTTGAAATAATGGCAAAACTATCATGTTATTTCAATATGACTAAGATGCAAAACAAAGTTCTTATTCAAAAATCTATTATTATGCGAAACTTACGCATCGAGAAAGGAGCAAGTCCCGGTTTATATTATGAAATGTTTGTCGCTGCGATTCTTGTCGTATCTTTTTTAAAATTGTATTTGCGTCTACATTGTGAGATTTTTGTTGCAGCGATTTTTTGTGGATGTATACATGTTTTCATATTTTTTGACAATTCCTTTTCAAAATAAACAAAATAATAATAAATTTGTGGTGAAATTAAAATTTTGTGAAAAATTATAAAAACCATTAAAAATAAAAGCTGGTCGAAACACTATAACAAATGTAAAAATAAACTACGAATGAGGGAACAAAGCGTGCCTCACGATTACATGCATATGTGTACCCCTTTTAATACGACTCACCGCTCTCGCCAACAAAGCAAAAATTGCAGGGACAAAAATTTCATAATGTAAACTGGGACCAATATTGTAAGACATTTTGAGAAATGATAATAGATCATGTGAAAATTTATAAATAAGCGATTAGTCTCTGACTTTCTTGCAATGATTATTGACGCAGCTGCCGGGATTATATGAAACATATGTAAAACCATTTAACACTTTTCAAAATTTCGGATTAGAGCGGCTTTAGAATGTATTTTACACTAAAAGTAACAATTAGGAAAAAGTTTTAATCACAATCAAGTTATTTTAGTGTTTTTTTTTTTTTAATTTCAATAATTATTTAAAATTCAATAATTATACGGAATCCCAGCATACTGTGCTATTGCTATACGCCCTCTTGTATGACAATTTCAAATATCAAAGGTAAATTATACATATTTATTATGCATACGAGAATAACGAATGAACAAACCAACACCCCCACCGCGTTAACACCCGCTTCCTGAATGAAAAAAAAAAACACAAAACAAAACAAATCCACAACACCGTCACAACAAACCCAGGCAGGCAAGACAGGCAGGCAGGCAGTCAGTCAGTCAGGCAACCCCTTTTATTTTATATTATTTCAGAATAAACATTAAAATTCGCATTAATCACTCATTCACACGGAGGGCATACAAAATAAACATTTCACGTGTAGTAAGACGGACATCTAGAGGGACAGACGGACGGATTTGCGTAGTACGTAGCAGGTCTGTTTACAATTCTATAAAATTTTATTTGTATAATTGTATGTAGTTAGATGATATGCATGTGTGTGAGGTTTGTGTGTACATGCCACATGTAAAATATTTCTGTGCCGTTGCCGTTGTTGTGTTTTTGTTCATTCAACTTCCAACATAATAAAACAAAAATAATAAATTCCAATTAAAATTCAACACAAGATGACAACTGAAAATTTAAATTACGGTCACAACTGTGAACAATGTTGTTTGTTCGACGAATACGTTTTACGAGAACTTTTTTTGTTTCTTTCTGCTTGCTTCTATTCAATTTCTACAACAGGGGACCAAATTATCTACTTACAAACAAACCATAAACATATAACTAAAGCCTAAAATAACACAAAACACAACAATAACACACAAACATTGTTGCAAGACTACAAGTACATTTGTGCCACACATCCAATCCGATCCAATCCATCCATCCATCCCTCGTTGTGTGTGAGTTTCTTACTATAGGGAGGTTTGCTAAAATGATTATGACGGTCATACTAACACCAGACTCTTGTCGTTGAAATGAAAAATGAAAATTAATAAGGCCACCATAACAACATCAGCAACTTTATTCTGATCAGGCACGGGCAACATGTTGTGCGTACATGAAGGAGGGAGGATGGCTGTCAGGCAATTTAAAAAGAAATGTATAGAAAAAAATTGAAAGCGTTGACACTTTACGAAAGAAATCTATACAACAAAGTGTTATTTTTGTGATAAGTTTTTTAATGCGATTATTTTAAATGTATGCGTACAAGAAAACAAACTTCTAAATTACACACAACATTTCGAAGGGTGTTAGAAGCAAAATAAGGCAAACAGTGGGGTGAAGTTGAAGAAAAATCGTAAATAGAATAACTAGTATCATTTATAATTAAGTATGTCGATTTGTGTTGGAAAAAATTCAATATTAGAATCGAAGACACAAGGTTCTCAACTAGACGATTTCAAAATATTCAACAAACATTTGATAATGTTAATTACTGCACTTCAAATTTTTTCTTCACGAAGAGATTTCGTTCCTGAAACTCTGTGAGTTGTTGAGTGGTTTAAAACAAAAAATTAGATTTATTGTATTGAACTATGAATTTGAATCATAAATGAGCTCCAGAGGGAAAATACCTGAATATTGGTGGTGACATACATCTCTCTCTCCAAGAGGGCTTCTGTGAAATTGGGATTGTGGTGGTTTGAAAAAAAAAGAACAGAGTTGATAGAGGAATATCCATTGATATGTATGGAATTAAGTTTAAAATAAATGATGGATAAACGCCAGCGAGAACTTACTTACTTACTTACTGTTCTATTGCTTTTGCTAATGTTAATTACTGTATTCTGAAATCCTTCTTTATGAGGAGATTTCGGTCCTTAATCTTCGGGTGATTTTCGGTAATGGTTAAGTTAGAGGTTTAATTGTTATTGAGAAGTTTGCAGTGAAGTTTCCAAGAAAAAGTGCCAAATATAAGGAAAGAAAGACATATAAGAAAACGGAAAAATTAAGCCATTTGGTCTGCTAAATAAAATAGAAATAAATTCCAAAATTTCTTCCAGTTCATCGAGTATTTATCTAACTGGGAAGAGATAGATGACATGTTCTATATTCCCAATTTAACCAAAAACCAATAGTGCCGCATTTATTTCTCCAAAACCCTTTAGAACCCATTTACACAATCCCAAAGGTCCACAGACTACACTCAGTTTTCTTTTTGTTTATGTTTCCTGCCATTTCACTTTGCAGTCCGTTCTATTTTCATTTTCATAAGTTTAGTTGTACCTCTCATAAATTATTCTATAACAGTAAGAGATCAGTTATTCTATATATAACTAACTCCATTCCAGAGTATCCAAGTCCATTCCAGAATGTTTTTTTTTACCAAGTGCTTCGATAACCAGAACATTCTACAATTGTACTGAATCATTTGTCCATCTAGAGCTCTTTGACAATTTACCACATCTCATATTACCTACTCTCATAGCTTCTTTCTAGTAACGTTTGTGGACTTTAAACACCTACAAGATCAGAAGCCTAGTACCTGTTTCCATCTAAGATCTATTATTGAATGCGTCACTGTCTTTTCATAGAGTTCCTTAATGTATGGTCACACACGACAAATATTTACTCAAAACAGCATAACCACACTTTTTAGCACATATTTGTTAGACGCTATTTAACCTTACAAGTGTTTTGTAAGATCAAACAGCATCAAATGAAATAAAACAAAATGTTTTTGTGTGACTAATCCTAAAAAAAATAAGTTTTTGAAATAAATAAAATAATTTAAATATATGTATTTAACTTAGTGGTTACGTCTTTTTTGTCAAATATTTGCCCTGTGTGACCGCACCTTTACACCATCTCCCCTTAAACTCAAATTAGGCTGCTAAGCCTGCAAACTACCCATATCATCAGGAAATCCTGTCTCCTAAATAACTCTAATGAATCCCCATTCCTTCAATTTTAGTGTTAGCGAAGTCTTGATGTCCAAAAAAGCACCTAAGACATGTTGTATTTCTAGAGTGGGTAATAATAATATATCAATCTTAAATCGGTCATTTGCAATACATTGCAACTATATATATATTTATATATATGCTATATATTGTTGCAGATTAAACGATGTTATATTTTACGAATATATCTGCCATGATCGGTGGAACGTGTTCATATGTTTATCATAGGTGTTCAGACGGAAATCGATCTTTAATGAAATAAAAATTCTGTAAAGGATTTCTAAACTTCTAAAATATCTGTAACAGTCGATACAGTATTATTTTGTCACAGTCTTCATCATAAATATTTTTAATTTCGTTTATGCGTACATTCCCAAGTAGTGATCTTCTCAAACAGAATAGCGCTATACTTTCTGATTTCAATTCTTATTTTTAGAATTAAGTTTCTTTTGCGTATAAACATTAACACATTGTTCCTGTCTATTTTGGATACAGAGGCATTTTAATGAATGATCTGATCTGATCTAACCTAGGTTTGAACAATTTGAATTCTACAGATCTCGGAGAAATTGCCTAATATTTGACAATAATTTGCTGTACAAGTTTTTCCCAACTTCCAGCCCACTGTCACACATTGTGACAACAATAACAATAATACCAGTAATGATTATGACCTGCCTTTTTAATGTCTCTTATTCAAATCCATGCGGGTGAATCCAAGGCACAAACAACAACGTCAAAACTACAAAAAAAGAGTCTTTTCATTGAACCGCAATTTTAAGTTCATACATAAATTTAACCATAAACTCATACAATAGAAAATGTAAATAGAAAAATAAAATCCCAAAAAAAAAACACATACAAAAAAAGCTAAACAATAGTTCATATAATCACCTAAACAGAAAGAAAAGGAAGAGGGTGCCTTTGGGAAAATATTTATTGTGATTTCAATGGTGCGGAATCTTTATGTTGCTGCGCTGCTGCTGCTACAGCAATCAAGTTAATCGTAAATGATTTTGAAAAACTCCTCACAGTATTTTATGGGATTATGATGACAAACCATGTCTCTGTTTAAACACACAGAAACTTACAGACAGACGGACGGATTTATTGTTGAACGTAGATGTATTGTGCTCAATTAAGTATTTGTATATTTTAACAACATGTGTCTTGCTCTGGAATCAAATATGCGGCAGACTGATAGACAGACTGACTGACATTCAGCCAGCCTGAATGATTGCACAAACACAATAGTCATGTAAAATGTGGGGCATTTACCTTAATTGCCAGTCGTCGCAGTCGCCGTTACCGACATCGCAATGTAATCTTATAATTGAGTGTATTAAAAGCGTGACCAAAACGAAAATGTACGTTAGAAAAATTATTAACGAAGGCACAAACATCAGCCACGGTTCTGCTAATATGAAAATATTACTTATTATAAGTAAATTGTGAAATAAATTATTAAGGGCGTTTCTAAAAATTTTGCTTAGGGGAAGCCAAGGTGTGCTTTAAGGTTTGCTTCATTTTTAATCTAGCTTAGCCTGAAATTTTTATTAACAATAGAGATTATTTTTCATGGCATAATGATAAATAATTAATGATACATATATTGGTGTTATTATAATTAACAAAGAAAATTATGTATATTAGAAACAACTGCAGTAGATATTGTTCTTTAAGGGGCTTGGTGTGAAACAAAAGTTTAAATTTTATACAAATTTTATAAAAACAAAATTCGAACCTATTAAAAGAGATAAAGTGAAATTTGAAATCTGTATCCAACTCAGTGATATGAAAACTCGATTTTCTCCTTTTTGGTCGATTATGGCTTTTTGCCGCTTATGTCTTTCTATATGACTTATGGCCAGTTTTTAACTTGATATTTAAATACGAAATTAGTTAATTTTTCCTTAAACTTGTATTTAAATACGGTTTCATTTTTTCAGTCTCAAATTAAGTTTGGTATTTAAAAATGATAAAAGTATGGTAGCACTATTAAATGACAAAAAAATATAAACAACTTCTTCATTTAACAGCTGATTTCATATTTAGTTTACAAATTGTTGTAAACTAAATGGACAAAAGCTGCATCATTCATATACTCTACATCTAAATTCATTGTTTTAGTTGATATTGATAATAATAAGCACAATGTTTTTATTCGCGGCGAGTTTAATTATTGAATATTTTTATTAAATAATAAAAAAAAAAAACTTCAATGCGCAATTTTCATAATTTTCAAAACTGTCAAAATCATATGGTAGTATGAAAAACTTAAGTTGTATTTGAATGGACGTAGTCAGTGATTTAAGTTTTTATTAAATATGATCTATAAAAATTAATTTGGTATTTAAACAGAACTTAAGTTTCAACACACTTTAATTTTTAAGTTAAAAACAGGCCAAGAAGGCGAGTTTTGGATGTCGATTTAAGCGAACTTATCCGTGTGGTACAAATAATCCTTTAGACGTCTCCGCTGAATATATTATTTCGCCATTTTGATCGATTGCGAAATACCTTTGAACGTCAAACTATTTGCGAATACGAATATGAAGTATAGTAGCTTTAAAGTCGGAGCACATCTAAATCAATAAAAGTCTTGCCGAAACGAATACCAAATGCTTATACGCTGCATATCGATTTAAATTTTTTATATGCTACTAATTACTTTTAAGACTTCAAGTGTCCCAGCAGTATAACACTGTGGAACATTCAGACTAAATTATAAGACCCGTATCGCGGTGTTTGCTTATGTTAGTTCGAATTTTTTTTTTAATCGACCTTTGAACTTTGCAGTCAAATGCCGATTTTCAGCATATTGTTTATATGGTTTCTTTTAATTGTTGCACAGGTCTCTAGCAATAATTTGACTTTTACAGATTTAAGAAATATCAATTAGTCGATGAAGAATCATTAGATTCATATTATAATAAGAATCTAATATAATTAATAATAATAATAAGAATCTAATGAACAAAAAATATTCAGATTGCAAACTCCAAAGAAATGTCCCTCTTCGTTCTCATCTTCTCAGATCCGACGAATATGATTTTACTCAACACGTAATTGCTGTACAAATCGCTTAATGAAAATACATTCAGTATTCAGAGACACCAGCGCAGAAATATACGTTCTTGTATTCGATAATAATGTAGATAGTTCAGATGTAGACAACTCTTCAGTTCGTCGCCGTATTCTTTATTTGCAACAGTATTCTTAAACTAGTGGTTATTATCCTGCCCAGAGGGTCACTTGTGGTGAGCAGAACAGGCCATGTCCCTGGGAGTTGCAAATTATACCTATATTAAACCAACTCGTTAAGAGATGAGCAGTTGTATTTGTTCTCTCTAGAATCAAAACTATCAAAAAAACGGCAATTAGTTCGTCGCCGTATTCTTTATTTGCAACAGTATTCTTAAACTAGTGGTTATTATCCTGCCCAGAGGGTCACTTGTGGTGAGCAGAACAGGCCATGTCCCTGGGAGTTGCAAATTATACCTATATTAAACCAACTCGTTAAGAGATGAGCAGTTGTATTTGTTCTCTCTAGAATCAAAACTATCAAAAAAACGGCAATTAGACTGCCACAATTGAATATATAGTTGTGCAGTTGACATTTAATCTGATACAGTTAAAAATTTCCTTTCAAGCTTAGTTTATATACATATAAAGTCAAAGAATTTTATACAAATTTATGCTCCTTTCTAGAAATAATACCTCGCCAAGCATCCCACACCTGATTACCTACGTATCGAAAGAAGTCTTTTTGTAGCCCGACAGACACGATATGATACATTATACATACAATATTTTCTTTTGAAATACAGAGTCTTACACTAGCTGTCTTGTAATTAAACTGTTGAACTATTCAGCATTTTCTTTAAGAAAGGAGCGGCTGTATTCGTTCTCAGAAAGGTCTAAAAACGGTTTTCCAGATAATAAACAACCTCCTGCTTACAATGATCTGAATGCATTGTTGATATGTGAAGACTCCGAGTGCAGATAAGGCCTATTTACTAGAATGGCATCTTACCTGCATCTCGACAGATAAGTTTGATTCAACAGCCAAACAGCCCCTGCAAAATAGAATCAGCCTTATTATGAGTGTCGTTTTCTTTTTACGACAACGACTGTTTCGTAATAGATTAAAGAAACAAATTTAATTCTATCTTTAATTTATTACGAAAGAGTCGTTGTCGTAAAAAGAAAACGACACTCATATTAAGGCTGAATGTCTTACAATGGTCTCAATATTAATGCCACCATACTTGGTTCTTGGTATTTGATGTATCTGTAACTTGTTAAAAACGATAGGACTGAAGTCGTGTATTTCTGGCTCTGGATGATGTGAAGACGAAGTTTGATCTAAGATTGCACACAACTTTCTACTTTATATGAATAAAGACTGGGATCCCTGCTGTACACGCTCTGGCTCAGCTTGTAGCCACCTTTATATAAGAGAACGATCTTTTAGTAGTTTGATGTGGTCAAACATCAGTGTCGTGTAGAGGAGTTTGTGCATCTCAAAGACAAGGTATCCAATTTGTAGCTGTAATATACCGAATCTTACACTGGCTATTTTGCAGGAGTAAAGATTCCGGAAAGAAAGATTAGCTAAATGTATAAAAGAGAACGCCCTTTTACTAGCAATACTATCTGGTCAAACATCTCGTACGGCATCAGTGTCGTATAGAGAAGTTTGTGCATCCCAAAAGACAAGGTATGATCTACTTTCCAATCAGTATCTTCAAATATACAGAGCCTTACACTAGCTGTCTTGCAGGAGTAAAAATCGATGATCGCCTTTTTAAAATATTAAATCAATTTTGAAAGTCTATTCATGTTACTTGGTTCTGTTAGTAATTGAATGATGACTTCTTCAAACCCGCATGTCGGACGACATATTGTGATACCTGATTCCACAGTAAGAACAGGGGCCAAATTACCGCATTCGATATCGAGTAAAATTGATCGTAATTTTCTTATTTGAGATTATGACATTCGATATCGAGCAAGAAATTTAGTACATTTTATCATAATTTCGATATCGAAATCATTTTTCGATACGATAGCTCATTCGATCACGAATGCGGTAATTTGGCCCCAGATGAGATTGAAATGCTAATTTATCAGCAATGACATGCAGTCAACTGTTTTACGAAAAGTAGTTAACAAAATATAATTGCATGATAATAAATGACGAAACATATTTCTTTGCAAACAGCAGTACATTGTATAATAAAGCTTTTTCCAAACAATATTCAGCAAAAATATGTACATACATACTTATGTATTTATATTAAGCTGTGGTAATATAGATTCTTTCAAAATCAACATTGAGTCCAAATTAACCAAAAAGTAAACTTTAAGTAGCAAGCATTGTTAGAAAAATTGAAGAAAAATATTTAAACAACATCTGTTACCATTTGTAAAATCATGATAACAAAATCGTTATAATGACTTGACCAATTTAGTTGCCAGACACAAGTTTGAATGGTATAGTAAGAAATAATTATTTTCTTTGTTATTATAAATGAAAAGTACTCTTTTAAAAATAAACATATTCTATTTATGTATTTAAAATGATCTTTATGCATTCTATTTTAAAAATAAACTGTGCAAATACTCATCTTCCTAATGAGTTGTGTCTCATGTGATCTATAAGACATTGTAGCACTTTTTTCAGTTTATTTATTATTTAAGTCATTAGAATATTTTCTCTGTAGTGATCCACTAATTACAACAAATACTTGTACTAGCTGCAAATATGTATTTTCAAACAGAAAAACTATGACTACACACAAGATAAAAGAACTTAAGAGTAGCGCAAACAAAAAAACTGCAGAAAAAATAGAAATAATTTATCACAGATGACTGTCTTTCATTGTAGCAGGCAACATTAATCTCTACACTGTTTCATGTTTCATTAATTATCTGTTTTTTTTTATCTCTAGATATTTTTGTTTTTTGTTCCTAAAACGAAGACTGTTTGCTGTTTGCAAAGAAGAGGTTGCTGATGATGAGGCTAAAAATCCCAAAAGAAAATCATTGGCGGAAAACAGTGAAGCAAAAACAAAAACACATTTGTTGTGGCATGATGAAAAAAAAAACAAAGAGAAACAAACAAACAAAAAACGAATTAAAGAGGTTGTTTTTGTTTTTGTTTATTTTTTTTTTCTTTTTTGAAGAACGTGCCAAGAAAACCTGATTAGTAATGGAATTATGCCTAATGAGAGAAACAACACAAAAAACCAACACTACAGAATAATTTATTTACACAAAACTGCGAAAATGTGACATGCAATGCCAATAATTTTGTTTAAGTTGAAAGAATCTAACACACTCTCTTACGTACAATTGTACAAAACTGTTTATCTCCTGTTTCCGGTTAAATAAACACACTCTCTCAGACACACACACACACTGACTACCCTAATATCTAAACAGAAATTCTTTTAATTACACGGGAAATAGCATAAATTAGAAATTAGTTTCAAATATTCTTTCATCAATCAAATGATTTTTTAGCTGTCGTGGAAAAAGAAGGAACTATGAAGAGAATATGATTAGAGGGAGGGTGGTAAATTTCTTTTATAAATGGTGCAGAAAAATAAGTAAAAAAAACAGAGTAAAGGTAATGTCACACATGACAAAGCGTAACCACTTGTTTTACCATAAATTTGTTTGACGTTATTTACTCTTACAAGAGTTTTGCAAGATCTAACAGCATCAAATAAAAGAAAACTAAATATTTGTTTTGTCTTGTCCTAAATAAATGAAGTTTATTTAAATAAATAAACGAATTAAAATATATTTCATTTAGTGGTTACGTCTTTTTCGGCAAATATTTGCCAAGTGTTACCGTACCTTAAGTAAGTCATGAATTTTTTTTTAATACAATTATTGGTTTTTAACCAATAGAAAGTTGTTTTCCTGATAAAAGAGTTTTTTTTTTAAATATAATGAAAAAATTTGTGAAAAAAACGTTTTTATCTTTGCACACTTTTTATGTTTAAATAAAAATCAATCAAGCTTCAAAAAAACTAACTTTTATGTAACGGGGTTTTCAACAAGAACTTTGTTCTCCATTTTACTTGTTGACATTTCAGTAGTAGGAGCTTTGACAATTGTTACAATTTAAGAGCAATTGTTGTGAAGCCTATGCATTCTTAAAATGTCACTGGTGCGCTATGTGGTGTGGAGACCTGAGTGTACAATTTTTTTTAGAAAATTCGTCTGGAAATCTAGTTATGTTGAATGTATCAAGCTAACGAGAGATGTAATCAACTAAATTGTGGCATATATCCAAGTGTTCAAGAGTCTGGCATGGTGCTCTTTTAGAAAAAACTTGTTGCTTTTGGTGTCCCCGATAAATTCTTTCGTTTTATATCGAAATTTCTCTGCAAGCGCACCATTCGAGTTGTAATAGATGGGATCTCATCACGAGTTCAAAGTTGAATCGGAGATACCGTAAGCCTCTGTTCAGTCAACTGCTTTATTTTTATGCCCTGCACCACCATAGTGGGAGGGTATATTGGATTTGTGCTAATGTTTGTAACACCCAGAAATATTGGTCCAACATCCACCTTAAATTATACAGATCGACTCAGAATAACTTTCTGAGTCGATTTAACGATGTCCGTCTGTCCGTCCGTCTGGCTGGTTGGCTGGCTGGGCTGTCCATGTAAAGCTTGTGCTCAGAGTACAGGTCGCAATTTTGAAGATATTTCGATAAAATTTGGTACGTGATATTTTTTCAACCCAAGGATGGATGGCATTGAAATTGGTAGAAATCGGTCCATTATTTCACCTGGCCCCCATACAAATGTCCTCCCGAAATTTGGGGTTGGCGATCAGAAATGTTTGAATTATGCAAGTATCAAAACAAATTTCATCACAAATGAGTGATAAATGAAGCCAAATAACATCTATAAATTTTGTGCAGACCGGTCCATAATTAATCGTAGCTACCATAGAAGTTCCACTTCCGGAATAACTCCCTCAAAACTCTTGGTATTCAAATAATATTGAACGCAAATATATGTCATATGCATGCAAATAATACGGTACAATTTTATTATGATCGGTCCATAATTAGTCGAAACTCCCCCCTCTCCGTAATTCACTTTAATTTCCATAAATCTTTTAAAAGTATTTATTTCGAGATAAAGTTTAACACATATAATATTTATATTCACAGAAATCATGACACTAAATTTTTGGATGATCGGTCCACAATAGGTTATATATCCCATATAACGCCCATTTATGAAAAACTATTTTATACATATACTGGGTGTAGAGTATTATATGGTCGGGCATGACTGACTTTACTTTCTTACTTGTTTATTTTTTTAAATGACCTTTTTTTTACATTTAACTATAGACGAAAGCTGTTGGAGACAAGAATGATATACTTATCCAAGATCTTGTGACAATCTCTAATTGGGCATGTAAGACAAAATGTTGCATGTTAATACACAAACGCATCACTGATTGTGTTCATTTATTTTTATGATGCTGTCACTACTATGTAATCAAAAGTTCTTGATATTCTAGACATAAGAATTCGGTGTGATGTGCGCTGGACTGACAAAACACATTTTCCAAATGTCAAAAGAAGCATTCAAGGGCTTTTGCTCCATCTGATCTCCTTACAATTTACACCATTTATATTTAACAGAAAATAAAATACTACTCTCATGTATGGGCCGGTGCTTCGAAGTCTATTTTAGAGTTACTCGATCGCTTACGGGAGAGGCCGAAGGTGCTTATAGGTGATAGTAGGGTATCAAACGCTGTTAACTCGCTGTTGCATCGCCACATTGTGGGCTGTGTTTCACTGTTCTATCGATACTGTAATTGAATGTGTTGTGCTGAAATTAGGGAACTTGTTCCCTAATTCCCTAACCCGTAGCTTTTTACGAAATAAACATTCTTCAGTAAGGGCTCATCCATTCGCGGTGAACTGGACATTGGATCGCACAACAAATTATGTACAGGAAAAATACGTACTTTAGCAGTATTGTCCGCATGTGGCATTCCCTGACACTTTCAATAAAGAAAAATTCAAATAATATTTCGCCAAACTACTCCCTCTATTCTTCCTACCATAACCAATTTTCCTATTTTTGAATCCAACTTTTTCAAAATTCAGCCACTAGATTATTTTTTTGTGGAGCTGTGTTAAAGATATTTTTTATAAAGAGTTAGTCGAAGCTATTACATCCTAAAAACTCTGACGTGATTAGTAAAATAGACCCACTATTTTGCCAAAATTTGATTGAAAATTATGATAAAAGTGATTTTGGTGTTGATGATTTTTTATATATAATTGACAAAACTTACACTTTCCAATAAAATACGGCATTTAAATGATTTTCATATAAATTCTATGTTTTTTTCTTGTTGAAAAACCCGTTGTATTAAAATCAATTTAATGAAATTTAAGTAAGACTATATTTATAAAGGCAAGTTTAATTAGAAAAGAAAACTAACTAATCAGTTAATCCTGATTTTTTGCTCACATTTAAAACTTGTATGGACCGGTTTGACAGATTTCTAAAAGCCATTATTTAGAAAGTATTTCTGACAGATGTCTGCAGCATAAACAATCCAATTATTAAATCATTAGCAATTGTTTTTTGCTCTTTATAAATTTATTACCTGAATGATAAACAATATACACGGTGGCGGGACCAGCCCTAAAACATTACTTATTAGCACACCCTTTTCTAAGTTCAGCTATCTTCAAATTATATTCCATAGATTATATAGAATGGCATCTTTTTCGATGCTGTTGCTGTTTGACTGAAAATTGTAAAATAGTTTGTGAAAATTATGGTTTCATGTAATCAATTATTCCATGTGCCAAATCACGACTGTTCCGTCATTGTGTTGCATGAAATAAAATATAAATGATTTTTCAAGATAAGTACTGTTTTTTGATGTTGTTTTTAAGTTACTCAGTTATAATCATTTATTGAGTTTGTGGTTTAAGTTTTTCTTTTTTTTTTTTGTTCTTTGGTTGAAAACAAAATATTTGCTTCGCTGGCTCTTTTGTTCCAACGTTATAATAAGTTTTTGTTAAGTTCAGTTCTTAACAATTTTTTTGTTTAAACTAAACTATATATTGAATACATACAACAATGTCAGAGTGTTTTTTGTTAAGGGAACTTCATAGAGAACGTAATAAAAAAGGTGGAAAATACAATGAACAAAAATGTAAAGAACTGTATTAAGAACACCAACTGATATTTTTGTGCTGTTATTAGTGGTTTTAACAGTGCCAGACCATTTTTATACCTTTAAAAAATTTTTTTTTACGAACAAAAAAAATAGAAGCAGTAAATGAAACAGTTCTCATTCATTTAGCCAACCAGCCAGCCTATCATATTGTAGTCACCATTATCAACATCATCATCGTACAACATCATCATCGTACAACATCATCGTCATACAACAAAAGCACTGTAATTATCGTTAAAGCATTCATTTCATTCCACTACAATCTTTTGCCCAACCACTCTGATGATACGTTCAGCAAAAAATGTGTTTTTTTTTTTGTCTTTTATCGTTGGCTTTTCAAAATTACTAGCACTCACACAAACAAAAGCATTTAAGCATCATCACCATCATCGTCAGCAACATCATCATCAGCAGCAATAGCGGAGCCAGGGGAAAATTCGGAGACCGGGATTATGTTCACTTCAGTTAACAGCAAATTAGTTCTTGTGGTAATTAACAGTAAATACGTCCACGACAAAGACCAAAATAACCGTATCCGGAATTGTTAAGCAACAGCAAAATAATGAAAAGTTATATTATATGAAAGCTGCAAACAGTAAAGGGCAAAAGTGTTCGCAAATTTAAGGAATACATATTTTTCATGTTGCTCTTACAAATAGAACTAATAAATTAATTAATTTATGTATATGAATATCATTCAAATGTCGTATTGTATTGAAAAGAATAAAGTTTGGCAATTATAAATGAAGATATATATCGAACAGTGGGCCACGACCACATAAACCTATAACAATTCTTTTATCACAATTTTTAAAAACATTTTGCCGAAATGGCGAGTGTATTTCGTGTATCACATTAAGGATTTTGAGTTTTTAAGGCTGTAATTGATTCGATTGACTCGGTATAGATTATAATTTTAACATATACAAGAAATCCAGTGTTGTTAAATAACATGATCAGGAGGCCAATCAATAGCTGAATAAATTTATTGTTTCGGTGGCTGTTTGTCATGTGGCACCATATTGTTAAAACCACATGCCTGTGCTATCCATATCATTAATAATAGACCAACAATTAGTTGTTTATATTTCTGCCGAATTTTCGAAATAAAATTGACACAATCACGCCTCTAAACCACATTACATCACACACACAGTGACACATTCAGCATGTTATGGCTTCTCAGCAATTGCTCTTGGACTTTCAGGAGTCATAATATGAAATTTCATTGACCAAATTCATAATAGCGGTCTCAGAAGCACGATTATATATCAAAAATGAAAAGTGAATTTTCAAACGAAATTGAATTCATTGTAGTTATTGTCAAAGCTTGTACAGCTGATATTGCAACAAGTTAAATGTCAAACTGTTTATGTTATTCTAATATGCCCCTGTTATGAAACTTTGTCTTTTAAAAACCCTTTAAAACAAAGTCGAAAACAACAATATATTGCAATACAATTTAGTTTACTTTTGGTTGGTGGTAAACCAGACCTATAGACTACTACTTGTTTTTTTAAACTGTTTAAATTAAGCAGTGAAAATACGTATTTATAAAATGTATTTAACTTTTTAAACTTTACAATATTGACGTATAAAGTTGTCCAGACAACTTATGCTATAGTTGCGACATTAATTTAATCAAACAGTGTCCTTCAAGAAGTCTAATCGAGTTCCTACCAAAATTCAATATGATCATGGTCTTTTTCTCTGACACAAATGCTCAGAACATTTTAAATATTCCACATGTGGTAGGTCACCTGCGCGTTTTTTTTTTGTTTCAACAAACATTCTATCTATCAAATTAAATTCGATATTACAAGCCAGAGAATAATTTTTGCCATAGTTACGTTTCAGAAAGATTTGTTTATTGTGCACTCTTCTGTGATTTATACAAATGGGCAATCCTTGGACCGTTACGGTGCTACTTCAGATGTCATCAAGCTAGTCGCACTGCTTCTGTTCAAAGAGCGGCCCCACTAAGGATAATCGAAATGAAGAAAGCGGCTGCTCCGGTGGCAGTTTCGCGGTATTTCGGTATTTACTTCCTTAAGAATACTAATACTATATGTCAACGAAAGAATTTCCTTTATCATATTTACCTCAAAATTTTACTACCCACTGTACATATTCCATTTAACACACTTGCATACGTAAGTACATTCCTATATGCTCTGGCTATTAGCGGTTTATTGTATAATCAATGGTTTAATTACAAATTTATACAAAGTTATGACCAAGTTACGAGTATTACTTTCCCAGCCTAAGTACACATTAATACTCGTACACAGTGTGTGTTTGTAAGTGTTCTTAGAACATGTACGAGTATGTATGTATGTATGTCTTCATATTGTATAATTAAGACAGTAAATTGTTTATTCTCATTCTAAAATTATGAGAGTAATGATGGGCGCTGTATGGTAAATGGTTTGCAATCAGGACTCATTTATTAAGCATATACATGATGCGTCAATATGCCGCATTATAATCGGCTTAATGTCTCTTCTCTGGAACTTAAAAGGGATTATGAATGTGGTCATTGTTATTAGGTTTATGTACGTTTATATCGTGTACATACATATATACAAACATACATACATATGTATACGTGTTTGAACTATTTTTGTAATATCCCAGCATACCATTCTAGGAGCGCTCCGAAAAAGGAGTCAGAAAAAAATCCAACTAAAAAGCATTTTCGGAGCGAAAGAAAAATTTGTTTCAAAAGTTAATTTTTTTCCATTTTTATATATTTTATTTAAATGACTTCCTTTTTATTTTTTTACTATAAATACAATTTATTTAAGTTTTTTTCATTTCTAATTTAGTTTATTTGTAAATGAATTCCCTTTTTGTTTAATTAAAACAATTAAAAAAAATAATAAATGTGAACTTTTAATTTTTTGTATTTAAAATTGCAATGACTCTTTTTTGGCATGATGTAACAGCTCTTTCTGAGCCCAAAAAACCCCTCATAAAAGACTCTTTTCTGACATTATCTAAGAGCTCTTTCTGACGGACCATTTTCGAATGTAATGACCCTCTTTTCTGAAGGTTGTCGGAGCAATAATGATTGTTTTTTTGGGCTCATAAAGAGCATGAACGCTCCGGAAAAGGTGTCAGAAAAGACTTTTTTCGGATTCATATGGCTTGCTAGATCCCAATGCTGATTAGTACCAATACACCAGATTTCTTTTTCTATCGGCAGAAATAAAATTCTTTTAACATGTTCTTGACAATGTCAGAGAACTTATATATGAGAATTCAGCGAATCATATGGAACACAAGATCTCTGGGAGAAATCAGTGGATATTAAATAATACGTGGAAACTCACTACACTACAAGAAAAGATATAAAGTCACAATGTAATGTTAGAAATAGCATGGAGATATCTTGGAATACATGCACCCCATGTAGGCAAAGAACCCAAAAATAAATGCTTGCAAAAAGAAGTGGCTCATAATTTACATCAAACAGTGCATTTTGGTATGCATTGGCAGTTGTTGCACTACTTCTGGCTGTTCTTCAGACCAAATACAACAATTTTGCTTGTTCCACCAGAAATGAGCTTCGTCGCTAAACATAATTTTCTGATTAAAAAAAGGGCACAATGAACTTTCTTAAACGAGCATGAATTTTTATAATAAAATTCAATAATCTGCAAAAGTTGTTCGTTTGTAAATTGATTCATGGTTAAATTATAGACCAAACTGAACATGTTTAAAAGTAACATGTTATACAAAGCAACAGCTAAGTTGCTAAAAAGAAAGTTGCTTAAAAATTAAAAATTGTTCTGTTTCGTCAGCTTGGAAAGAAACCGGACTGTGGACCAAGTATAACAAATTATGTAACAAATTGTTAATTGTGAATATTTACGAACCTGCTGATATCTAGATTCTGCTGGGCGATCCTTGGATCGTTATGGTTGATACTTCAGATGTCATCAAGATAGTCGCACCACGTCTGTGGGAAATGAAAAAACGAGGTTGCTCAGTGACATTTTCGCGGTATTTGGGTATTTGATTCATGGAGGAGAAGACGATGCGCAGTGAGTCGTGAACTTGTAACGATATGTGTCTAAAAACATATTTCTCTTAACTGGTGAGTTAAATAGATGATGTTTACAGTGACACGATATAGTATAATGCTAAGAAATTAGTTAAAGCTAATCTCTGGTTTAAACGAAGCTCAGCTTTATTGCAAATTATTTAAAAATATGTATTCGTTTACATTAAATATTTAATGAACTAATGTCTTTTAAATTTATTTTTCTAGGCTTAAATAAAATTAAAAACATGTCTCCTCTCAAATTCTTTTTTAACTACAATTATTATTATTTGCCGCTTTAACATTTGTTTGAAATTATACAGCCCAATCATGAATAAAAAATCCGCTGGAGTTTTTTCCCTTTTTATTTTTTTAACATTGAATTTGAATAGGAAAACTGGGAAAAGTGGAAAAAAACTCCCACGGAATTTTTATCCATGATTGGGCTGATAGTTTCCATTGAATTTCAATCATATGGCTAAAATTGACATCTGAAATGATGTACTTTCGAATGTTGCTTGTCAGCGTTGTCAACTTTGAAATTTTAAAAACGCACCAAAAAAGAAAAAACAAAACGCGCCATTTAAAAAAAGACGCACCAAGTTTCGAATATCTGTTTTATTTGAAACGTTTTTTGAATTAATTTTCCATAAAAAGTATGATATTTTTGTGTTATAAATATAACAATTAAACTGTCTTCTACAGTTCAATGTTTTTTTTTATAAAAAAAAGAAAATAATTATATTTCAGAAAATTTAATTAGCATTTCTTTTATAAACTATTTTGAAAATATAATTGGAAATGGTGTAGTCTATATTATAAGTGTTTGGGTACTATGTTCTCCAGGATCTTATCCAAAAACAATGATGGTCTCTATTAGGGAATTGCAATTAAAACAGTAAATCACAATGAGGGTGTTCACGGAGGCCATTAACCTATGATCAACTGAATATTTCTAAATTTAAAATTTGTTTTTTCCCAAGAAACAGTCTTGTTTTTTAAACCTATGCATAGCTACATGGGTTATAAAATACTCAACTCTATCTACCAAAATAATCCCCAAAAGTTGCTATCACTAATTGAACTATGTTTCTTACAGTGGACTCCTCTTGACCCCCAAAGCGAAAATCTCCCATAAATATTTATGATTTAATTTTATGTTAAAATTTTATGATCTTCATCACATTATAAGTATGTATGTATGTACATATGTATGTATGTATTGAATGAAGTATGGAAAGTAAAATATTTCTTAATTTATAAAGTCATCAAAACAATTCTTCAATTTCATTGTTGTTTCAATAAGAAATTATTGACATGTTGTTGTTCTTTTACGAAAAATCCGATTTTACGAGAATGAGCTAAATAAAACCAAGCCATACATGCTTGAGGGTAAAAAAAAAACACTTTGAAATAAAAACTAAAATTATGTGAAATGAAAAAGGCTACAAAAAAAAGAAAAAAGAACAAATATGTTTTGAAGTAATAATAAGTTGGCAGGCCATAAAAAGCGCAGTCAAGTAGCAATCACGTAGTGAAGGGACACACACACACGATTTATAGCACTGAGTCGTCATCAGGCAGGCAGGCCTGGTGGCATGCATGGATTCATGCATATGTTCGATAAGTTAAACAAAACAAAGAATCAAATTTATAATTCCCAGACCCATTAAACAGGCATTGCAAACATGCCAGCATACTTAAAGCAATATAAAAAAAATCCACAAAAAACCGATATACAAACAATAAAAAACAACCCCTTTTTTAAAAAAAAAAAACTTCATTCAAAAATATTTGGCACAAAGAACCCCCGGCCATGTACGAATGCATATTTAATTTTTTGCTTCAACTCTATAATGATCAAAAAAATCTACTGGAAATTCAAAAAAAAAAAAAATTAGTGCAGCTCATTAGTTTCGTTGAACATAAACAATCATCCATAACATTCTCTGTATAATTTAATTTCTTTTTCAAATTTGTTTCTAAAGATTCAATGAATTATTTTCCAAACAAAAAAAAAACATTTTTTATCATGCTAAACCAGAAACACTTTAGTTCTCATACTTGAGTTCAGTTTTTGGGAACCACAATTATAATTATTTTGTGAGCGCTATAAAAGGGAGATTATATTAAGAAGTGTTATGGATTTTGTTACGCTTGAATGCATGTAAAGTTTTTTTTAAAGGGCTCAACTCTCAAAGCCAACCATATGATCAATAGCTGCATCATTGCTGAATGAAGTAAAACGTAGTTGGTTTTTATGTTCTAAAACCCTTCCCTTTCCCTTAGTGATTGGTAATGTTAATGGGATTTATGGCGCAATTGTGATATTTTTGGGCCCTACTTCATGTTATATGGATTTTTAGCTCACATTCAAAAAAAAAACAAATATAAACAGAAAAGTTCATAGTTGAGCATAAAAACTCTACTAAAATAGGATATTAGAGCTGTATATTGTTTCAAATAACTTCTATATGTACGTATTGTCCAGTATTTGAATTGGATACTTTTTGACATGCTGACATGGAACTGGTTTCGTTATTGGTTAGTTTAGGTTCCTGTTTTGATTTTTTATACATTTTTATACACACCTGTGTTTTTAACATCGTGATAGCGGTTGAATTGTTCTGGTTGGTATATTATTTAGACACTCTGTAACAGATCACGAATAAACCCCAAAAAAAAAAACTGGTCTGGTTTGCATATACGATAATACCACAATTTATAGACCCAAAAATGAAGCTTTAAAGCCACGTATTCATCTCGTAACTGAGCATTTTATGACTTATTTATCAATATTATGTTGTATATGGTTCATATTTTACAGCCCTCTTAAGTTAAATATCTTGAACATGTTCGTAAATATCCTAAAAAAAAGGACTTTTTCCTATTTGATAGGAAGATGTGTAATTTGAAAAAACTAAACATCATCTTAGATGTCACGTTCAATAAAATCGAATGACGGGTTCTAAAGTTATTCGATCCTGAACATTTGGACGTTTGTGATGTTTCGTCCTATTTTCTCAATTTACGCAACTTGTGTTTAAATCAATTGATTAAAATTTTCTGAGATGTTGTTTTGTTAAATCATAAAAAGAAACGACTATAGTTATCACACTATTGTCGAAAATTTTCTTCAAAAGCATCCGGAATTTATGGCTTGTTGACTTTAGTAAAAACTCCAAAGAAAATAGTTTGGAGCAGTCAAATGTAGCGATATTGATGGTCAGTGAAATTTACATAATTTTGAAGTCATTTACGTTTCAAGTCATCTTTTTTCGATCGACAATAAAAACTCGTTCATCTTGGTTTGATTTGTTGTTCAGTCACATTAACCGTGTTAATCTCGGCGAAATAAATGGATAGCAAATGTCAAAAGAAGTAGGACCTGTCACTCGTTTGGTAAAGTTCAGTAGTATATAGCACACAATTGAGGGTATGCAGGCGGTACTTCAACTGTCTAGACTTTGAATTAAAAGATCTCTAACACATTCAAAAAAATTATTGAAGTGACGAAGGTCTAATGGCCAATTGTGTAAACTTAGGCTATATTCTCGTCGGAACCAGAATGGTACCGTTTCTATAACGTGTTGCTCGATTCTTTTCGAGACATGTGGGTAAGTACCTTAATATTGATAGTGTAGTGTCTGAACGAGAAAGTTGCTTCTCAATTAATGCTGCACCAATATCAGAAAGAAATTTTTGAGTACTGCAGAATTTTTGAATCTAGTTTCCTTCATAAATATCAAAAAAAAAACTAAACTTACCGCTTCGTACATTTCTCTTTATGAATCATTGTAGTGAGGATTCTGCAGGTTTAACCAACTTGCATCAAATGCATTAAGATAGAGAGCAGGTTAAGAAAGTGACAGCACTCGAAATGATCCTTCAAGTTCCTTTTCTACTGAGAAGACACTAGCAAAATGTAGATGATTTGCATAAAAGCAAAAGAGCTTGACGAACTTAAAGGTTCGGCAGCTCCCAACTCTCAACAGGTTAAACAACGTATAAATATTAAAGATATCTACATTTCAAAAAAGCGATGATGTTGCTAAACTATTTAGTTAGTGGTGGTGATACCAAAGGAAAAACTCTATTATTAGACAAATAAAAGACAGACCAAAACCGTTCAAGTATGCAAAAATAAAGGACAGTAAAGTGGCAGAAGAACATGAAAAGAACACAACAAGAGCAAAGGAAGATCTCAATATATTTATAACTGGTACGAAGAAAGAAGACCCAATGGAAGACAATTCAAACAACGAGAATAATGAAATGTCCTAGCCGCAGCAAGATTAATGACAATTGTAGACTATCTAATAAATAACAATGCAACCAGACATCAAAGAATAATAAATATCTTACTAGACGACAATATTACAACAGACAGATGTCAAGGAATTCATACCAAGCATGTTAACATCATAATATCAGACATCAGAGAAAGTTATTTTAAAATACGAGGGAGTGATAAACAAAAATAGGTGACCGAACTGAAGTGGTCTTCTACGAACTAAGTTAAAATATACATATGTGAATATTAGTGCCTCCTTGAACATAATACTGTCTTCCAAACTGAGATCATGACGATTACAGCAGTACATAGATATTAAATAGTTGAACGAGATTGAAATCAAAACTCAAACTAGTATTTTTACGGAAAGTCAAGTGGCTTTTAAAACTATTAAATCTAGATAAGTTTTACTTCAATTAAGAAAATCTTGAGCTAATAAAAGACACCAAGGCACCAAGGCATTATAGGAAACGAGAAATCGCACCAACTTTACAAAATGGTATCGTGTAATGATACCAAACCCTTTCCAAAGTTTAAAAGTGATCTTAATGAATGGGCAGAGACAATGCCAGAAACTCGAAAAACTCTACAGTCGACAGAACTACAAATATCAAATGGGAAAATACAAAACCGAAGAGAAGAAATGAAGAATATTTGTCAAATAGTGAGCCAAGTAGACAAGCAAGCTAAATATAATGATAAACATCATCTGACATTTGTTTTTGGTATAGTTGCAATGTTATTACAACAAAAATGCTACGCGTATTGTATTTTGAAAGTCATACAATATAAAGTATATACCCTATAAAGTATATATATTCTGAATCTTTATAGATAGCGGAGTGTATTAAGCCATGCCCGTCTGTCTGTCTGTGTGTTGAAATCAATTTTCTGAAGTCCCCAGATATCTGCGGGATCCAAATCTTCAATAATTCTGTCAGACATGCTTCCGAGAAGTTTGCTATTTAAAATCAGCAAAATCCATCCACAAATAACGGAGATATGAGCAAAAATCCGAGACAACTTCTGAAAATTTCATTAAAAAAAAACTAATAAACTCATTAATCACAAAAAGTGTATTAATATTGTTACAAATAATTTCATAAACAGATGGCGCTGATCAAACAAAGTGTTTTAGTGGGTTCTTAAACCGTAATATAAGTGTGTAGAAAGACAGTATGAAAATTTTGTCTTAAAGCACACTTCAAACCTACTTTAATTTTTATGAATACGGCAGAGTGTGTTCATTTTTAATTTTGTTTGTGTACATTTAAATAAATAAAACCTCGTTATATTTTCTTCAAACTACTTGACGCTTTTATTTTGGAATTAAAAAGAATCCGGTTTATTTAAAGGAAATAAACCACCGTTTTTAAAAGGTAGAAACGTAACAATATAATATATATATAACAAAGGTGAAAGGTATATAAGATTCGGCATAGCCGAATATAGCACTCTTAATTGTTTGTTTAGTGTGTTGTAGTTGTAGGCAATATTTTGGAAACGCTGTATTGTCTTTCTAGAGTATTATGTACATTTATTATGTATTTTGAGCTCAACTTTTGTAGAGAACCACAATTCACAGTCTTTTATTATCTAAAGAAATTTATTCTTGCAAGGGAATTAAATATATTTCTAATTTAAATTCCATTTTAAATATAAAATGCGGCATATACAAATCATCATCAGCGTCAACAGCCTCATCATTGCGAATACGCCAATGTATTGGCGTCTGTAACATCATCAACACCAGCGTCACCACTAACAAAAAATATCAGACGATAATAATAATACAAAATAATCTCGTTACCAACCATATCCAAATAAACTGAAACAACTCTACGTCAAAAACGTGCATTTTTGTTGAAATCTGAAATTTTGATTTTACAATACCAGCATGTTATTGAATTTCGTGGAATTAATGGGTTTTTGTAAATGTTTTTTTTTTCATCGTTATCAAAATAAATTTGGTTTCTGTAGTGTTTATTAAATAATTGAACAGATTTTGTTGTTCCACTGATTTATTACATGTGAGTTCACACATGCACAATAAAAGTAGCACTTCAAAAACTGAGAAAATAAAAATAAAATTAAATAAATAAATATGAACATTTTGTAAGATTGATTATAAACGACTACATCCGCTTAAAAGTCAATGAATTTGTATTTATTTGTGCAGTTTACAAAAATATAAAAAATAAAATAAACTTTATCAGGGTTAAAAGGTCTATAGCAATCTATAGTAATTTAACAAAAGTGTTAAGCAGGGCTATTGTTGTTCCGACATTCATCAGAGGATGTGTAATTACAACAACTAAGAGTTTATGTTCGGCTGTGACGAATCTTACATACCCACCACATAATCACCTATTATGGACATTTCTAAGAGATTTATGCGCATTTAAGTGATTTCTGGAAGTAGACTTTATATGGAGGCTACGGTCAAATATGGAATCATCATCATCATGAAATTTGTTGCGACGGTTTAAATTTATATTCTGATTATACTTGAATTTCAACTTGATAGTCATTTTTACAAAAGATTTATGTTCATTTAAGTGTTTTTCGGAAATGGTCTTTGTATGGTTCAAAATTAGGAACGATGCAAACAAAATATTGTTTTGAAATTTCACTTTGCATATTCCATGTATTATGTACCATAAATCCATATTCCGGGAAGACATTTGTATGTGGGATATGAAAAGTCGTATACCGATTCCTACCATTTTCAACAGAATTTGTCCTTCTACATATAATAAAAATAAATTCTGCAAAATGTTATGATATTATCTGCATTATATTTGAAGAAAACAGCAAAAAATATCTAAAAAATATCAAGGTAGTCTGAAACTTTGATCTCTAACTCAGATCCTACTGGACCGATTTTGCCCATTTGCAATACCAAACAAAGAATATTTGGTAAAAATTTAATTGTTCTTTTTTTTCGAAGCTCCATTGTGCTAACAACAGACGGATCGACGAACGGCCATGCCTGAATCGTCTCAGAATCTTATAAGGACCCAAAATATATAAAATGTTTGGTTCTACGACCATTATTTCGATATGTTAGAAACGGAATGACAATACGCCCCCCCCCCCCCCCCCTCATCATTTTGGTTGTGGGTAAAAATATACAGCATTTTGCTTAAAAATGTTATTGAATATTTTATAATACTCAAGTTTTTCTATAGAAAATACTGTTATACAAAAGATTTTCTATAGATTTATATAGATACACTAGCAACGTCGAACAAATAATTCTTACTATAGAGTTACTAAAGTACTTTGAAGTATGAAAAAGTTTAAAAAATAGTACGAGCATATTAATCTCTTACATAAATCAGCCATATCTTACTAAATCTCTAAACTTTATGGCGACAATAATTTCCCAACTAAAAATAACTATTAAAATTAAGTAACTTAATTTTTATGATGTTTTTTACAACATGGCGCACTGTTCTAACATCCCGTACAGCAGTGATCGTAAAACCGACCTCCTGTCCCTTTTTTCTAAAGCAATCAAGATAAAGAAAACAAATACACTAGAGGCCCAATTTGCGTCGTTAATAGGGACCGGGGAAATGCGACCTAATTTCATATGGTAAGTATGAATAAAATGGGAATTCCCCTTTTTAAACGCAACTAAGCAAAATATTCACATGTAATTATGGAATTATGGTATATATAGTGACGCAAATCTGAAGCAATACGATGCAAATCTGATTGATACAAAATTTCAAAGCCGACGCAAAGCGGATTAAACCACATTTAGAAAGGCGACGCAATTAGGATAAACGCAAATCGGGGCTCTAGTGTATACTGAAACACTAACAGACCCAAAGATCTCATCATTAGCTATAACTTGATAATTTTAATGTCAAAAACGAAAATCAAAGTGGTTGTAAACTCAGATACTGAAAAATTAGAATTCTAAATACGGCTGTATTTTTTATTTATAGTTAGTGCGCCTTTGGCTGGTTGGTGTTGTTCTCTACAGACTAAATTCGTCTATAATTCATTAGTGTACACTTTACGTGACAAGCAATTGCATCACCTGACAAAGTGTCAAGTCGTAAAAAAAAACCATTAAGTGTAACAAGAGGAATTAAAGGCACTTTCTTGTACTATACATACATACATAGTTGTTGTTGTTGTTTGAATGTTGTTTTCGTCAAAGTCACTAAAAGTGCTTAATAAACATTTAATGCGGACGTTTCAGTTGCTGCCTGTTTGGTTGGGTTGGGTGCCAAACAATTTTTTCAAAAGGAAAACATAAGAAATCAACGACAAGAGGCCACAAACAAACGAAAAATTCATGGATTTCAATCTCTAGACAATTTTGTTTATGCTACGAAAAAAAAACAAGCAACATTGAAGTTGAAACCGGCTGGTTAATGGTTGGGTGATGAAAACAGATGATGACAATAAAGATGATACTTATGTTGGTACTATGCACAGTGCTTAGAGTCTGTGTGTAAGATGCTACACTGAAGATAAAACCTTTAAATCCAGCTTTGTCAACTTTGAAATTTCAAAACGCACCAACATGGAGAAAAAAGCGCACCATTTACAAAAAAAACGCACCAAGTTTAGAATTTCGTTTTTGTTTCAAATATTTATTAAATTAATTTGAAATTTTTTTAATATCATAAATTCTATAAAAAAAATTGTATCAACGATTATTAAAGTAAAAGTAATAATGTAACAGCCTTTTTTTAATAAATAAAGAGATCAAATAAGCATTTAACCACTCAAAATTTAACTCACAATATGATATTTGGAACTAAAGTACCAATTGGTAAAATAGTTAATTTCAGTACATATTTGGTACTTTTTTCTATATATATTTTTGTTTTCTAGTTAAAGTACTTCTATTTGATTTTTTCCAATAAAATTTGTTAGGATTCCACTGGTACTCTCACCCTGGGTGTTCGTCTACAGTTCATTATTTACATGTTTAAAATGTTAATTTGATTTTCAAACAAATATTTTTGAAGAATTTGATTTCATTTATAATACATTCGTATTTAAAATACATTTTTTCATCGTATTGATTTCATGAGTTATGAATTATTAAAAAACTGCTATTAAAAATTAGTAAAAATAAAGGTTTCATCACATTTTCGCAAAAAAATTAAAAAATGCACCGAAATACACAAAAAAGAATGTTTGCAGTGTTGAATGAAATGGTACTCAAACAGGTGAATTTTATTGTTGAAAGACGAATTTTTCGCACCAAACTTTTAAAAAAGCACCAAAAATGGTGCGAAACGCACCAAGTTGACGACGCTGTTTAGATCCCTCTATAGCTCACGTAGTTGTGTGTTGAAATACTTGTATCTGTTTTATGTTATCTTTAAATAGTGGTTGTGCTTAAAAAGTAATTACAATAATGTTAATGTTACTGGGCAAAATATCTCTTTAAGGGTCATTAGTGAACTGAAGAAAATAATGAAGATTTTTCAAAATATTTCTAGCAAAGATTTTAACACAAATGCATAATAATTTTATTTATTTATAAAATATCTTTCTGCCAACATATGGATTTCGCGCTAAAACAACTGCTCATCCTTTGTGGCCATGAACGAATCTAACCAATTTTGAAGCGTACCCTAGAGAAAGCGTTCTGCTTCGATTGAAACATATAATATTAATAGGCGAGTGAGGCAACACATCCCTACCACTTCTTTCTAAATAGCTTTTAACAACATGTGACCGAGCTTTGATGCCTGGCCGCATATTCTTCAAACGAATCAGTTTAATTCGGTACAGGTTTGCTGTGATGCTCTTGCCAAACTTCAGCAGCTCATAATGGTCCCCCCAAATACAGAACAATACTTTAGCTCCATGGCTATTTGGTTTTGTTAAGGATTTGGTTGGTTGGCCGGGCTTCACATACAATCTCTTTACGCTTCGGTTTATCGTAATTGATCAATTTTTCATCGTATGTAATAATTCGGTGCAAATATTATTTCATTTTATAGCGGTGTGCTCCAACAGCACTTTTTTCAAATTAAATAAGTAAAGCAAAACTTCTCGCATATGATGAAAAAAACACTCGCAATTACGAATAGTTACTTAATCATTATATCTTTAGTAGAAACGTATATAATTGAAGATTATGAAATTGCGGATAAATAAGCATTGGATGCTGTTTGATTTAAAAGATCTCTTGTAAGACTAAACAACGTCAAACAAATTTGTGCTAAAACAAGTGGTTACGTTTTTTTTTTTGAGTAAATATTTGCGAAATGTAACCGTACCTTAATATTATAGTGTTTTCATTGCATGCTTGGACAGTGCAAGTAAATACCGACAGTTCAATTCCAAACCATGCTATGTCGACTTAGCATGTTTTTAATTTTTTTACGTTTTTGAATTTAGATTTTTTCAACTTAAATTCTGTCAAAATTTGGTTGACTTGTCCAATAGTTATAAACTACAAAATTTTAGCTCATATGGTTTTTTAGATAACGCCTGTAAACTTTAGAAGCTTTTCCTGCAAAACCCACTTTTTCGACTTAGCATGTTTTGGAATTGAGCTGTCGATATATATTGCAATAGCTAAATGAATTCTTTTAAATACCCAGCATTTTTACTTTTATTTCCATGTAAGTTTAAATGTTGCATGTTGCCGCCAATTGTCAAGTGCTGCCTGTGCCACGTTGACTTGATCGCTTTGGTAAATTGACTTGCAAGGGGAAACTAAGCAATGTTGTATTATATTTTTATTTTACTTATACCAAAATAAATAAAATGTTGTTTTTTGAATAAATAAACTTTTGCCTTTTCTTAATTTCTAGCATTTTGTTAAACAAAGTTGCAGCAAACAACAACAAAAGCCTTTTATGTTAATGAGGCAAAATGATTAAAGAGACTTAACAACACAATTAAACGAAAGTGTTGAAGGGTATGGTACAAAAAAAGGGATTGACCCTGAATATGTCTAGAAGAAAGAGCATGAAAGCGGTCTATTGTTTTCATATAGTTTTAGGCTCATAATATATTATGAAAACAAAAGATCTTTTGCGGCCTTAAAATTTCCAAAATAGGAACTAGGACTGGCTACAGATTTCGTATTTCGTATTTGGCGAATTGTTTGTACTTTTTATTTACTTTTGTTCATCTTTCATACATATATCCACAAGTTTGTCATAATTTGTTCTTAGACTTAGCAAAACACAACTTTTTACTAGAATTTTAAAATGATTCTGATTAAACGTAATACCAGTCGCAGGCATTAGTAAATATGTAAATATATATGTTTGCCTGTTTGTTGACTTAACATTTTTTAGGTTTCTTTTAAATTGTGTTGTATTTAAATATTACTCACGTCTTATCAGTTCGAAATCTTAATGACTCTATCTATTCTTAGTATTCTATATGCAGTATAATCTTTTTAAACAAAACAAAAACCTAAAATAATTTTGAAATTTATACGTTTTCTGCTGTTAATGATTGTGTATCGACCTGTCCGTCCATACGTCCGTCCGTCTGTCTGTGTTAAGTGTCTGTTCCAATATACATAATTGTAAACACACGAACTCGAGCATTTATTTTATGTTTATTTTACTAGTTTTTTTTTCTGTTTTATTTTGAAAAATTAACAAGTATAAATTGTTTTTAACAAAAAAAAAAAAAAAAAAAAAGTCTTCTGCTTTTATGTTTCATTTAATTTTTATGTTTATTTTTTTAATGGCTTTTTGAACTTGTTCACAAGAGCCGTTTTTGTTAGAGCAAAGTGTTTCTTGTTTTTTAATTTTCAAAGTGGGGGTAACTCTTCCAAAGAAAATAAATTATGGCTGTTGTGTTTGAAGTACTAACATCTTAAAGTAATTAAGTTTTTTACGTTTTTTTTTTTCAAAAATATGTAGTAAAAACCTTTGAACTGTACACAAAATTGTTGATGCTGATTGCTTTGTTAATGCAATGAAAACTGCCGACATAAAACACTACGTACTACATTTTTAACTTGAAATTAATTAAGAAAACAAAACGTTTGGATTCTGAAAATGTTTCTTTTGTTAAGAAATTTGTTTAAAACTAGCAGCAGGATATTGTATAAGGGGGAATATAAAAATCCTGTATAATATTTTATTTAATTATAAAGTCTAAAGAACCAATAACAAAAGTTTGGTGAAAGGATGCCTTAAGGAAAACATATTTTGTTGAGGCTACCCAGCAGGGTAGGTAAAATTATTGCTTGTGAACTAAATTTAATTTCTTCTTTCGTTATATAATTTGTTTAAAATAAAATTCGCGGGAATAAATGTAGGTGCACAAAGTATGTACATAATTAATAGTTATTTTTTATATACTTGATGTAGAAAAAAAATTTTAAATCAATTTCTTTGCCGAACTTTATTTACAAATTCGCGAATCTGAAAGAAAAATTCGTATTAAGGACGTAAATAAAATTCGTTTGCGAAATAAATCAATTTCAGCTAAAACTACATTAATACAATAACTTCGAGATTCATAATAAAAGTTAATTGCCATATGTATTATGGACTACACAATTAAATGAATGAAGCTAAAATTTGACTATACAACGAATCACAAGTGAAGCTTAAAATAGACCATACAACCAAGCCCACAATGAAGGACATAATGAAAATCTAACTATAAAACAAAGTTGAAATTTAGCTATACAACCAACCCCTAATGATACTGCACTTGGACTACAGAACAAACTTCGAATGAAGCCAAAATTGGAATATACAACGAATCATGAATGATGATGAAATTGGAATATACAACCAACGCCAAATGATACTGACATTGGCCTACGACATGACCAACAAATAAAGTTAAAGTTGGACTATACAACGAACCATAAATGATGATGGAATTGCACTATACAACTAATCCTAATTTAAGCTGTAATTGGACTACGAAAGGACCAACGAATAAATCTAAAAATTTTACTATACAACCAATCCTAAATGATGCTGAACTTTGACCACGCAATAACCAACGAATAAACTATGCAATAGCAAACGAATAAAGCTAAAATTAAATATAATAAAGAATAAAGTAAGAATTGGAATGATGAAGTTAAAATCTGACTGTACTACGAACCTCGAAAGTAGCTAAAATTCGACCACACAATCAACCACAAATGATAATGAAATTGGACTCAGTCCAATTTTGACCAGCAACAAGGAAGCTAAAATCAACTTCATACTGATGAAATTGGACTACACAAAGAAACACGAAAAAATCTAAAATTTAACTATACAATAAACCAGAATTGTAACAAAAATTCAATTACACCACGAACCAAGAAGGAAGTAACAAAAACACCGACATGTGAAGCTAACAAGTTCATTTAGTTCATAATAATTACCATACAAAACTTAACAAATTACGATTGAAAGAGTTTTCTTTTAAATATTTTAAAATCAAACTGAAAGACAAAAAAAAAACCATATGAACTAAAAATTAACATATTTTTCTTACAAAATTAAAGATAACTACAGGCATCCCTCGATTTACGCGGTACTTTATTTGCGCTGTTTCGATATAACGCGATTTAATAATAGTGACCGTTTTTCTGTATAACGCGCTTTTTTACGCGTTTTTAGTATAACGCGATTTAAAAATAGTGGCAACCCTCAAATTGCGCGCATTTCACCATTATTTAGAACATTTAGAACAAAATTTTTAATTTTTTTTTTTTTTTTTGAAATATTATTTTTACAAATAATATTTTGTTATATCTACTGAAAAGTACAAATAAAATAAATTTAATTCAAATTATATTATACTAATAAGTATTTTTTTAATACGGATTTTGTATTGATAACTAATCTTTATTTACGCGGTTTTGAATTACGCGGTTTTTATTCGGTCCCAAAGTACCGCGTAAATCGAGGGATACCTGTATTTTCAAAACAACCAACGTCCACAATTCAGACATATGTACAACCGGCCACCACAAAACACAAGCTTACAACACACTTAAGCTGACAAAATGGGTTGTAAATTGTTTGTAGCACACAAACACAAGTTTTAAAATGACACAGCAATCGAAAAACAAAAATTACAAAACAGCCACCAGAATCATGATGGAAACCACTCAAGATACTTGTACATATGTATTAATTTACATACCTGAACTAGTTGTGTTGTGTTTGTTTTGTTTTTTGGCATCTCTTTTGTACATGTTAATGAAGACTACATGACTAAAAAGCAGACTTATTGGCACGTTAATACCTCTTGTACTTGCCGTTGTAGCACCAACCAACCCAGAGCTAGTTTAAAATAACAACTCATTATGGAAAACACAACACACAGTGATAATTGTAACAATGTTGAAAACAACAACAAGTAAAATCAAATGCAGCAAACATATGTATGTATGTATGTATATACTATGAGCCTCAAAAGTGAGTAAACACAACAAATTATTTGATTTTTTTAAGATAATGAAAATCCTAAAATCTATCCATGGATTGAAATTTAAAAGTTTCGTTTTGTTGGATATTTTGGTTGAATAATAGATTCGGTTATGAAAAAAAAAATTAAGTTGAACTATAATGATATTTATAATCTTAAAAAAATCAAAAAACTCACTGGTGCTTACACACTTTTGAAGCTGTGTGTATATACACTGTGGAGCAAAATAAAGTGCGTATTTCCTATTTTCTAATAATTATAAATTATAGTTTTATTTTTAATTCAGTTACTATTTTATTTAATATAGCAGAGGCTTTTTCTTAGCGAACGTACTTTTTAGACCTCTTTCGTAAACTCTTCTTTGGACAGTTCGAGTCGAAATATTTAATTCTAGTGCCTCCTTTATATCTCTGGCTGTCGTAAAAGAATTTTTTTTTGCTAGAATTGCAATACGATCATAGTCGAGCTTCGTGGTCTTACGTTTTCTGACACATAAGTTCTTTAGGCTTTTGTTTGACTTTCTTATTTTATACAAAGCAATTATTTTTCTGCCCGCAGATTCCGATAACTTACACTTAGAACTCAAAGCTTTCTGTTTCATCCAGTGTTGCCATTTTAGCCATTTTTTCAGTGCTAGATTTAGCATTTTGTTTCTCAAAAATGCATTGAAATTTTTAAAAATTATGCTAAATGCTTTAGCACTTAGTTTTTCAAGTTTTAGCATTTTTGAAATTTATTTTCTGGCAACACTGGTTTCATCCCATTTTCACGATCTATTAGCAACAAATATTTTCCCTTTTCGGTTAAAGACCTCATTTCGAAAAAATTCTGGGTCTAGCCTTATTTTGTAATTTTAAGTTAAATAAATAAGTACTTCACTATAATTTGTTATTTTTTAAAAACTTACCACCCATTTTTCAAAAAAAACAATCAGGAATACATCTCTTATTTTAAGGTTAACAGAAAACATAAGAAATATAAATGAGCGACTTTATAAAATTGCAATGTTTATGTAAATAATTCAGATACTTCAACAAATGACGGTACTACGAAAAATAATAAATAATACCAGTAGATGTAGAAGAAAAATATCAAAAAGGAATAAAGAAGGTTACAATGCCGCACTTTATTTTGTCCGACAGTGTATGTATGTAACATGCAACCAGAATAGGAATTAGAGTAGTGTGACCTCCGATTGATAGCAAATATGAACTATACAAAAAGCAATGATTGAATAAAAAATTGGACCTACGATTGAATCAAAAATGGTGCAACAATTGAGGCTAAATGAGACTTAAAGAAAGAGCAAAAAAGAGCTGATTACATATTAAACAAAACTAAGTAAATGAAAGCTAAATGAAACTATATAAAGGCCTACGAATGAAGGCTAAAATAGACTTATTATTGGAGATAATATCTAATATGAATATCTATGTTTTAATGTATGATTAGACAATATAATATATCTACTATTGAAACTAAAATCGCACCTATGATTCAAGGTAAAATGGGACAATACGATTAACGATTCAAGCAAAAATTACGCAGAAAAAAAATAAAAATGAGTTTCAATTAAAATATTTGTGGAACCAGTTAAAAATTTAATTGTAATAGGACCTGTTAACAAAATGATAGTATCAATTAAAAACAATTTGAGATTTAATTGAAAATATCAGAAAAATCAAAAAAAGTAATTGAATCAATTAAAATTTTAATTGAAAATTATTTTAAAATCAATTAAAGGTTTAATTGAAAAAAAAAATATTTTTTTTTCTGTGTAGACAATAAAAAGACGTACGATTTAACTTAAAATCAGACCTATGATTAAAGTAAAATGGGAACAATGTATAATGTATGAATGTATAAATTCAATGAGTCTCTTTTAAGAACCACGATGGAGGTTCAAATGAGACTAAATAAAGTCACCAATTGAAGACAAGCAATTGAAACTAAAAAGAGCTAAAAGAGGACAACAAAATGCTAAAATGGTACTATATAGGTATAATGAATGGATTAATGATGCAACATGGAATTTGATATGTATCAACTTTTAAACAACCACCTTAAACGCGCTGTTAAAAGGACTGCCATGAAACTGGAATAATACTGTCGCTGAAGAAGCAGAATCTTCTGTCGATACTTACCGTACACATCGGTAAAAAAAAAACTCCCAAATAGTACGAAACCTGCCCACAAAATAGCAAAAAACCGCGCTGGAAAATGTTTTATATCCAAAGAAGAACAACATATTCATTAGGAAAAGTAATTACAAATCGATTCTGGTATTTGAAACGTCTCACAGACGAAATTGCCGAAGTAATTAGCTTTAATTTTTCAAAGAAGGAAACATTTTTAGGTAATTTTCACTGTTATGTATGGTCAACAAGGTGGTCGTTCAGATGTTAAGCAAACAATTTTCAACATTCCATCTTCATTGAAGCAATAGGAAGGAATTCTGCATTGGCAGGATTTATTGCATAAGGGTAATATTAGAGCAGACTATGTAATGGACATTTTCTCGCTCTCTCACCTTTATAGACTTCGAAAAGGTTTTTTGACAGAAAATCAAGACTCATTAGCGGCATATTTATAAACATCACACATAATCTGTGCTTATCTTTAATTAAGTACTAGATGTTGAAAATGAAAAATGCAACACAACCACAGAAGGAGAATTGCTCAACATTGCAAGAGAAGTTGAAATAAGAAAGATAATCGTCGAAAGGATAAATTTAAAAGGATCTTTTTACTTAAGACTTCGTTAAACAGGAGTCAAATGTTGTAAACAGGAGTGAAAATTAACAAATATATACAACGAACTGCAATAGAGACCAAAATGTGACAATTTAATTAAAGGCAACGGGGTTTTCAACAACAACTTTGTTTTGCTTCAGGGACATTTTGAAATAATATGATTTCAATTTCCCTAAAAAAAATATTCAAAAACCACAATGAAAATTCAGGATCTGTAAAATCTATATTTCACAAATTCGTTCGAAGGGGTCGTTCAGGTAACAGTATCACAGCCGAGTTTAAGATGGTAATCATTTCCTCGACATTCTTAAAACCTCAAAAGTACAATTGGTGCATGAATTAAAGAACAAACACAACCAATTTAAATTGTCGCATTTGAGCTTCAGAAAATCCTGAGCAATATAAAAATCCTCTGCATGCTGAACGTGTGATTACATGGTCTAGAGGCATGTTTGGGACATTTCTTCCGAAAATTCGGCTAGAAATGGAAATGGTACAGTGAATGGATCACGATATCGACAGTTGTTAACAATTACATTTTGGAATATTATTACTGATGTGGTCATGACTGACATTTGATTTCAACAGGACAGTGCCACATGTAACACAACCACCGAAACAATAATTTATTGAAAACCTGATTTCCCGATCGCATAATTTCAGCCGCATCGATCAGTGGACGTGTGTGGTTATGTTAAAAATAGAATAAAACAGCGCCGATTGAAGCGATTACAGCATCACAACTAAAACATGTGACGTCATTAATCGGAATATGATTGAAAATATTGATAAAAAAAAATTGACATTTGTATGAATCATTTTTCATTTAAAATGTTCAATACTTTCTTATTCAAATTTTAAACAGTTTGCATATAAATTCATTGTTTAATTTTGTGTTGAAAAATAAAGTTTATGTTGGAAAGGACACATCGGTAGCAATGCTGAAAAGAGGCGTAATTCACGAGTTACCGGTAGCAATGATGGAAAGTAATTGTCGCGGGCAATATTTGAATGTAATTATTTTTATTAATAGAGACATTTTATTTGACTTTAGTTCATTTTAATTAAAAATTCAAAAAATAACATTATAAAGTAATGTTTGTCTAAATTGTCTAAAAATTGTAATTCAGCTCTGGGTGGAGGAAAAACTAGCTCATTATCGCTTAAGGATTATAAAGCCATCCTTCTTTCGCTGCCTTCGAGAGAGTTGCGTCTCACTCTTGCATTGGTTAATGCTTGGCGTCGTCTAACTGTACCGTGTTACGATTTATCGAAGTTCAGTATTAGTCACATGCTAAAGATTTTTTAATACAAGATTTAAGCGTTCCAGCTTCCTACATAAAGGTATATATATTGGGACTACTTAAATCAAACGTGGGATAACCTACCAATTTGAAGGATTAATTCTCCGCCAAAAAAATTTGCTGCCCTGCCAAGGGCATCATCAGCAATGTTTATTGTCCAAACTATTTGTATAAAGTAAATGTTAAAAATTGTTTATACAGGCAATAATAAGGATTGCAAAATACAATTCTATTTGACGTGTTTTAATTTAATTTAAAAAAAAAACTCTAAAGGAATCGCCCTAATATGGACATTATCAGGCATGTGATGGAAATCGAAATCGAAAACGAATCAGTTTTGGAAATACATTTTAATGCATTTATAATCTAATTTTTAAAATTTTTGTTTTAAGATTCTCTTAGTAGGACAATATCTTTATACTTTATGTGACAAAAGTTTTTCAATACAGAAATATTACGAAAAAATTGACTTCTAAAACTCATTCGTTTTCGTTTTTGATTTCCATCACATGCCAGTATATTAAAGATTAAATAAGACTAATGAAAAAACTTATAAATTAAGTTTAAATGGGACTATATAAAGACCTTCTACTGTGTTTTAAAAAAGATTTTTTCAACTAAAATATAATTATATAAAACCCTGAGATTGTGTCTATTTAAATAATGGAAATGGAAGCTGCAATGAGTCCACATAAAGCCTGCGATATTAGCTGAAATTAGACCACATAAAAACCTAGAAAATTTAAAATTTGTTCTTGCTTGCCACAACTTTTTTCCCCTTTTAACGCAAATAGTGTCATTTTAATATTTCACTACATCAACAATATTTCTCAATACCAACTAAGAAATTAACTTTATCATAATTTCTTACATTTTTTATAGCCTGTGCAATACACTTAAAAGGATGTTATTAAGCTATAAAGATGGAAAAAGGACAAAGACAAAAGTAACATCTAATATAATATAAAGAAGTAAATAAAAACTCGTTACTAGTAAACTTTTATAGTAGTTTTTAGTCATAAAAAGTGAACAAATAGACAAACTACTCATATTTGAATAAATTAGACGAGGTACGAGTCATGTAGACGATGATGCCTTTAAACTGCACATTTAATTACAAAGTTTTTATGAGCTTATGCGAGAATGTTTGTAGTCAAAATGTTTTATAATGACAATTGAAAATGAAAGAAAAAAACATATAAAACAGAACAATAAATGTTTTAATAGCGATTTTACTATAACCAAATATAGATAAGTTTGGAACATAAACAGTGTGAGGAAATGTGTAAAATAATGTTGGTGAGGGAAAAAACTAGTTCTACTGAATAGCACATACTGTACAGCAAGAATGATAAAAAATAAAGATTACGCCAACACGCGTAAAATTGTAAAATGTTCTGCGCATGTTGGAACTGTGACATCACACGTTCTGTGCTTCTATTGGCTAATTTTTTCTCACTTGTTTTTTTACTGTTGTTTTGCTTGCATTTGCTCACTGCACACTTCATGTTTATATTTTTGGTTGTTTTTTTTTTTTTTTTGTTTGTTCTTCTTTTTTAAACAGCTTTTAGTTACACTTTTTTGCACGACAATGAACGTTTTTAATTAATTAAATATAATTTATCACCAAATGCAATGCCAAATTTATTTATTTTATCAAAACCCGATGTAATATTTTTAAGAACTCTCAAAGACTATCACATAAAACATGCTTTTTCGCAAGAAATTTTAATTCTAACACATGAAACATTCTTGGTAACCCTTAGAATGGAACTTCTACGTCACATAACAGGAAATCATGCGCATGGCGTAATCTTTATTTTCTCATTCTTGCTGTACACTAGCCAAACAAGGCTAGCTGAAAAGGATCTGCTTTTATGGGAATCTAAAGCAACGTTTAACATTAGTGTTTGCATTTAACATTTCAACAGTGCATATATGCTCTTTTAAGTGCTCCTGATGATAATTGTTTATAAAGTACTTTTTCTCTAACCCAATAACAAATATTACCATACATGTAAGAGTCTATATACTCGTAATGTTTTATTTTTATTACAATTTAATACTTTTTTAATGGTCCATCATCACTATTATACTGCGCTAGTTGCTTTTCATATGACTGTCTCTATTGCTGTTAATTATCCTAATGATGATGATGATGGTGATGATCATGGACACGTTTAATGTTCATGCACAAATTTAAACATACAACAGTCGCTGATAATCATCGTCAACGCCAGCCACCATCACCATCCCAGCCAGCAGCAAAGCAATAACATCATCGACGTCAGTCAGTCAGTCATTGTAGTCAAAGTATTTCAAGCATATGAGTGAATATCTACAATCAAATATTCATGAAGTATAATAATCATTACGATTATTATAATGACGACGATAGCAATGAGTATGACGATGACGACGACGATGATGACGTCGATGATTATCAGTGACAATCCCATGAATGTAAAAAAAAAAAACAAATAAAATGTTAATATCAAATAATATAAAAATAAACCAAAAACAGCCGTAACAATACAAAGCAATATAAGAGAAACGAAAAATAATAATCATGTAAACCGTCAGTCATTTAGAGTTAATGGATTTTTAACACAAAAATGTGCTGTTGTCGCCAATTTAGCTGCTTTTTACTTTTCTGCTTTTCCGGTCATGCCAACATCATTTTATTTTTATTTGTTTCGAAAATAAATTTGTAGAGACTGTTAAACAAAAACTTTTGCTAAAATCAGCGTATACTGAAATATATGTACACAATACTAAAAGAGTACATTTTGTTTTTTTTGATAAATTCGCACAATAATCACATAGTCTCTTTGCATGTTCATGGCTTCAATGAATTAATTCCACATGACTTAATCACTTTATGCCACAAATGTTACATACAATAAATGAAAAACATAGTCGTTGTTGCAATTATGATATTAGAAATTATACTTTGGTTTTAGTGTAATTAATATTTATGTGTTCAGTAATTGTAGAGAAAAAGTTCAAATAACTGTAGGGGCTTTAGAAAGTGTTGGTCGGCTAAAGGGCATAATTGAAGAGAAATATGAAGGGTATTAAACTCTTCGACTACTAGAAAAGGGGTATATTAATGCCAAAAAATGTTTGGCAAAATTAAACTATATAATGATTAAAATGAGAATATACAGTGATGGACACAAGGTTAGCAAATAAAATTAAATATTCTCTGTTGTTCATTATTTTTTTAAATCCTTTATTTTTCAAATAGTTATTTTACATGTCATCCTAATATCATGCCACTTCACATTTGTTTTATGAATTTGTTGCATTTTGGTGGTTGTCGTTCCGGAATGGAATCACCCAAAAAAAAAAAAAGCTGTGGACAGTAATTTAGCACTAAATAAAAATTATATTCTCATAAAAGACACAAACTTCATTTAAATTAAAATATTTAGTACAATATTCTGCACCAAAGTTATACAGCGCTCTTTTTCTGCAAAAAACGCGAGTAGACCATGCACGCATATATCAATAGACCATACACGCATATATGCACTACTCCACAAAGGACCAGGAGAACTCCAAACATAGTCCATATGAAAAAAGACTAGTCCATTTAACATTACGATGTCCTAGGACTGGACCATCCAGTTTTGCATAACACGGGATTAGTCCCAAAACTACTCCTTGTAACTACTTCAAATGTTTTACGGTCGTTAAAGCACGAATAATTGTCGTGTAACAAGAAGTTCGGCTTTGAAAATGAAATGGTCCATGCGTGCATTACATAGGACCATCATGTAGTCACTACATTTTAGCTACAATGAACCACCTACTGCACAGAATTTTGCAGGGTTAGAAATTGCGTACCAAGCATTTTGGATTTCATACCACAAATCGGTCAAATTTTTGGCTCTTACTGTCATAATATCTTGCTCCTCATCATTCAATAGGTCCTCAATTGGATCCGCAGATTGGACTGGCCATTTCAACTTATCAATCCAATCCCAGCCACTCCTCACATTGAGAGAGTTGTGTTTTGCGTCGTTGTCGTACATAAATCTCCACCTAAGTGGCATACTGTCCTCAGCGTATGAAATTATTGTATTTAAAAGTAGAATTTGAGAGATATACTGATCCATTTGTACATCGACAATGCGCAGAAAACGCTGCCCACACCATCAATTTCCCAGCACAGTGTTTAATGGTTTTATAAGTATACTTTGGGTTGTTCTGCCATACGTATCTTTTTTCATCAGAAGCGAACCTGCAAAATATTGATTAATAGCTACAGAGCTCAATACTGAATTACTGAGTTTTTAGGTAGAGATTTTTAAATTGCGGTGGAGCTCTGCCAGCCAGTGAGGCTCTGTTAATTAAAAAGTATTTTTCCGTCTTGAAATCTATGTAACTTTTATATGTCTCATAGGTTCGACAATGCCTAATTAGATTTAAATCATCTTCCTTAAGCAAATTAAAATAAATGCAATCTACCTGAAAATTCGTAGACAATCTGTTATTTTCAATAATTCAAAATCTAAAAGCAGAGACGTCATATCTGGAGTTCCGCAGGGATGTCATTTCGGACCTTTTCTCTTCCTACTATTTATTAATGATCTTCCCAATTCCATTCAACATGTATGCAGATGGTGTGAAGATATTTTCAACTTTAACGGGAAAAGTTCATACAACTCATATTCAATCCGATTTAAACAAATTCCACAACTGGTGTATAACTAAGCTAATGGAATTAAACCTGAAAAAATGTCAATTTATGTCCTTTTCGAGATATAACCCATCCATCCATGATTATCTTATTGGGAGTTCAAAAGACGTTTTATGTAACTGAGGACAGTTATGTAAGACGTCAACTGAGGACAAAGGAATTCAATGACCCATATGTGACAAAAAAAATTGCAATACAATGTGTACATAAAAAAGTATATGGTGCATTTCATGTCAAGTGGCCCAATTTTAAAATCGATGTCTTCCGATTTGGATGAAATTTGCACCAAGGTTAGTACTATTGGATAGTAGGCCAGACACAAATTTTTAGCTCTATCATTCAAGAACTGCCGGGGTTAGAGGGGGTCAAAGTTTGACATTTTGGTCATGCAGGGTTTTTTTTAAATGAGTGTAACTTTTCACCTATTGGTCCTAGCAAAAATTGTCCAAAGGACTTTAGATAGCTATTTTTTCAATCATTCCAAAAATATTTTTTTTTAATTTTTAAAAAATTTTTTTTTTAAATTTATTTTTTTTTTAAATTTTTTTTCAATTTCGGCCCTTTTTTTTTTCTCAAAAGAAAGCTTATACAATTTACTTTAAGGCCCATATAGTCCCATAATGGGATGCGAGTAGGATATCTATCAAAAAAATTATTTTTTAACTCAAGAATAGGATTTTTCAACATTTGGCGCATGTATAATTTTGATTTTCCCCCATTTTTTTATTTTTTTTTTTCAAACTGGAGTTTTTTTTTATTTTTCCTCAAAAGTAACTTTATACCATTTCCTTTAAGAGCTTTGTGGTCACTTAATGGGATGTAAATGGGGTATCTATAAAAAAAATTGCAACTCAAAGAAGAAATTATTTAAATATTTACCATATGCACTATTTTCATTTTTTTTCCTATTTGTGTGTAAGTTTCATTAAAATGATAAAAATAAAAACTCCAATAATAGCCTAGAAACGCCCGTGAAATGGTGCTGTGTGAGACCAACCGCTATTAATTTCTACCTGCAATTTTCTAAGTCACACATCTTTTCATTGAGGCTTTTTTGTCAATTCTATAGGTAGATTGGAGCGCACGTAATATTGAATGCAATTTTTATTATCAAAGCAACAGGTACCCCTGAGACCCTTTTTGAATCAAGTGGAAAACTACGTAGGTAGAAGTTAACAGGTACTTTATTATAATGCTACCTGATTTGTACTTTGTTATTTTGCCATTATACATAGGCCCTAATAAAGGATTTTAGACTCTTTCATAAAAACGTACTACCTAAATGATCTTAAAAAAGTATTTATTTTCATTCTAAGGACATTCGGAAATTAGGTTTTTACAAACTAACATTGTTTGTTTGGACGTGCGTTATTTACTAATTACTTACATAATTAATCCTTACAATGGCTTCCTCTTCCAAAAAGGAAATGATTACTTCTTTTTGTTGTAATCCCTTAAACAAAAAGAAGCACAGATCATCAGATATGCGATATATTTTCGACAACTTATTGAAAAAATTCCCAACGCTTTCAAAACGTTTGCTAATTTGTGGATCGTGCAGGAAAATGATGGGAAAGTTGACACATTACCGGTTATTCCAGATGAGAACAAAATCAATTTTGAAAATGATGACAGTTCTGCAGGAGATGATGGTTGTTCTACCTTCTCAGACAAACTTATAAGACCTAATAATGAGTGCCAAAATCGACATCATAAGGATGCAGTAGAAGTTTTTGAACAAATAAAAAAGAAGTACAAATCGTCACAGAGTACATCTGAAAGAATTCAACTTCTTACTCTTGTCCCATCGTCATGGAGTTGTTCAAAAATAATGACCGAGTTTGGAACGTCTCAACGAAAAGCAAGAATTGTTAAAAACTTGGTTGCTGAGCATGGGATTCACACACTTCCAAACGAGAAGAAGGGAAAACCTTTAGCGTGCGAAACTGAAGCTCTAGTAACTCAATTTTATCAGCGAGATGATATGAGTCGAATGATGCCAGGAATGAAAGACTGGGTGTCTGTTCGAATCAATGGCCAGAAAGTCCAAATGCAGAAGAGAATGGTTCTCTGTAACCTGAACGAGTTATATGCAACATTTCAATCTGAACACAAGGACGTCAAAATTGGATTTACAAAATTTACCCAACTGAGGCCAAAGCATTGCGTTTTGGCAGGAAGCAGCGGAACACACACAGTATAATATAGAATTTGAATCTTGGCTTCAGACTAAAAGATGTACCTTATAAACAGTAATTTTAAATGTGGATGATTTTGTGGAAGAAATATACAAAGGTTTGCTACATTTGAGAACCCATGACTTTTTAGTCAAACAGCAATGTACATTTGTGAATGATTTGAAGACAAATTTGAAGTCTGATGAATTCGTGATTTCATATGATTTCGCAGAGAACTGTAAATATATTATTCAGGATGCCATACAAGGATTCCACTTCAATAATGACCAAGCAACTATATTCACAGTTGTTATTTACTACATAGAAGATGAAAAACTGGAACACAAAAGTATGGCAATCATATCCGATGATTTAAAACATGATACCGCTACAGTTTATGAATACCAGAAGATAATGCTAAATTATCTAAAATCTAAATTTATAGTGGAGAAGGTATACTACGTTTCGGATGGAGCTCGTCAACATTTTAAAAACAAAAATAGCTTCGAAAATCTTATAGCTCACGAAAAAGATTTTGGAATTCCAGCTGAATGGCATTTTCATCCAACTGCACATGGCAAAGGAGTATGTGATGGCATTGGAGCAAATATCAAAAGAAATGCAGCGATGTATAGCCTGCAGTGCTCTCATTAAGATCGCATCTTAGATGCGAACGCTTTATTCCTATGGGCAAAGAAGAATTGTAAAGAAACTGAAGTAGTTTTTAGTAGCAAAGCTGATCATGAGGAAACATTAAAAACATTGAAGTGCAGATTCGACGCTGCTGTAACAATTGATGGCACATCTCAATACCATGCTTTTATACCACTTATCGATGGAAGACTCTAGTTGAAAAAGTTTTCGGCATCTACTCAATGCGATTTCTTTCCTAAGCCAAAAAAGACAAAATCAGCAAAATCAGCAGCTGAACCTAGTAACTCCAAGAAAGGATTGGCAAAAAAATCTAAAAATAAAGGCAATAAATAAGAAGGAAGAAAGATTGGTAATTTCAAAATTTATATACTAATTTTATTAAATTATTTATTATTATTATTGTAATTTAGTATTATAAGTAATAAATAGGAAATAAAATGAAAATAGTGCATATGGTAAATATTTAAATAATTTCTTCTTTGAGTTGCAATTTTTTTATAGATACCCCATTTACATCCCATTAAGTGACCACAAAGCTCTTAAAGGAAATGGTATAAAGTTACTTTTGAGGAAAAATAAAAAAAAACTCCAGTTTGAAAAAAAAAAATAAAAAAATGGGGGAAAATGAAAATTATACATGCGCCAAATGTTGAAAAATCCTATTCTTGAGTTAAAAAATATTTTTTTTGATAGATATCCCACTCGCATCCCATTATGGGACTATATGGGCCTTAAAGTAAATTGTATAAGCTTTCTTTTGAGAAAAAAAAAGGGCCGAAATTGAAAAAAAATTTAAAAAAAAAATAAATTTAAAAAAAAAATTTTTTAAAAATTAAAAAAAAATATTTTTGGAATGATTGAAAAAATAGCTATCTAAAGTCCTTTGGACAATTTTTGCTAGGACCAATAGGTGAAAAGTTACACTCATTTAAAAAAAACCCTGCATGACCAAAATGTCCAACTTTGACCCCCTCTAACCCCGGCAGTTCTTGAATGATAGAGCTAAAAATTTGTGTCTGGCCTACTATCCAATAGTACTAACCTTGGTGTAAATTTCGTTCAAATCGGAAGACATCGATTTTAAAATTGGGTCACTTGACATGAAATGCACCATATATATATTCAAAAACAATTTCTTATATTTTGCCTTCGGAATCTTCTTTAGAAACCTGAAATAAACCTTCCGCCATATCGAAGTCGACTGGCTCTCATAAAGCTGCCAACAATGAGAAGTAGAAGAATAATCGCAAACGTTACCTTTCTATTGAACCTAATTAATGTTACTTTTGATACCGAATATCTTGTTACTAAACTTTGCTTCAATGTTCCAAACAGACAACTAAGATCATACACACCACTCTATCTGAAATTCTGAAATCGCACTTTATTTATTTTGATCCTATTCGAAGAATATGTGCAGAATTCAACAAAGTATATGATATTTCTGATACAACTGAGGAAATAAAGAGCAGACTACTTGAATTCAAATGGATATAACGATGATTGTTTTTGATAGTATTAGTATTGTACTTAATTCATTATTATACTTCATATCATGCTCAGCTGTTACTAATATTTGTAGCTGAATTTTTAAATAAATAAAAAAAAAACATCATAAAAGAGCCACTGCTTAATCATCGATGTTCCAATGATGTCTTCAATTGGCTTCAAGAGCCAAAACTTTGGCTACCAAAATGTCATTATTTGTCAAATATATTCCAAAAATGAAAACGTTTAATGATTCTTTGCTGCAAACCCTAACTGTTAGCTGTCAAACTGTGATTTTTTAGTTGGCAATTTTTTACTAAGCAATGGTTTTCATTCATTTCATCCCTAATTGAAAAATATTTTAATTAAGCGGTATGCTTGCAAAAATAGCGGCATATTGTAATATTGGGGCACCTTTTAGCAGCTGAAAACTGGTTCTTTATTATTTGTGTTGGAACTCAGATATATCCCAGCAAGCCATATGAGTCCGAAAAGAGTCTTTTCTGACACCTTTTCCGGAGCGTTCATGCTCTTTATGAGTCCAAAAACAATCATTATTCTTTCGAAAACCTTCATTACATTCGAAAATGGAAAGAGCCCTTAGATAATGTCAGAAAATAGTCTTTTATGAGGGTTTTTTTGGGCTCAGAAAGAGCTCTTACATCATGTCAAAAAAGAGTCATTGCAATTTTAAATACATACAACAAATTTAAAGGTCGCATTTATTATTTTTTTTTTAATTGTTTTTACTTAAACAAAAAGGGAATTCATTTACAAATAAACTAAATTAGAAATGGAAAAAAATTAAATAAATTGTATTTACAGCAAAAAAAAATAAAATGGAATTCATTTCAATAAAATATATAAAAATGAAAAAAAAAATATTTTTAAGCAAAAATTTCTTTCGCTCCGAAAATACTTTTTAGTTGGACTCTTTTCTGACTCCTTTTTCGGAGCGCTCCTAGAATGGTATGCTGGGATGTATGTATATTGGCATTGTTGAAGTGGAAATTTATTAAGAAAACTAAACCAGATTTTTTTCTTTTTACTATCCAACCTATTGTTCTAAAGCTGCTTTATGAATGTGGCAAGTTTGAAAAAAATGATGGACAAAATTTCTATTAACTTTTCTGAACATGACGTATATATTCTTCAAATTCAATAAAGACTGTTATTTGGGGAAAAAAAACAAATTTTTGTATGCAACAAAAGCTTAAAATATATTTACATATTTGACGCCACATGCGGTTTTCTTGCTATAGAATTGCTTAAGAGGGTGATAGAGAACAAATCAATGTGAATAATACAGCGTCATTGTGGTACAACGAAAAAAAAACAGCAGCCGCAGCCATTATATTCGTACTATACAAGAAATCCAGGCAGGCAGGCTGGGTCTTCGAGGTCAGGCTACAGGCAGCCAACCCTACTGTTAGGCATAAAAGAAACTTTAAATTCTTTTGAAATTTAACACATGAACAAAAACTCTTTTTAGAATAGAAATGGAAATTATTTCCAAGCCAATGACAAAGCAATACAAATGTTGTGCATCAATATGTATGTATGTATGTACATATGTATGGAGTTTTTCAACGCCTGTTCATTTTTGTTTTGTCATGAGTTTGATGGGGATAACAAAAAGCCAGACAGACATAAGGACAAAACTCAATGGTTGCTTGAGACAACGAAAGGAGGAACAATGGGTAATAGTAAGGGTTTCATATCCTTAATTTTTCCCCTGCATATGCTTTAGAGTAATCTATTTGAATTAAATTGAATTGAACTAGTTTAACGAGTTTGCTTTGTTATTTTTTTTTTCTGCTGACGTTGTTTGTTTGTTGAAGATTTTTTCTTATTTCAAATAACTTTGTCGTTGTATGTGGTTGTGTTTTTGTAATGCATTCGTACTTGCTATTTTCCACGACTTTTTTGTTGTCGTAATTGTTTTTTTAGTTGTTCTAAATTGCTTTGATGGGCTTGTTTTTTTTTCTTATTTTTTGAGTGTAGGTTTCTTAATTTGTATGTCTTCTTGGGAAAATTCTTAAGAAACGTGGGTTGTTTGATAAGTTGTGGAGAGAACTTATATTTCTTCTGTTTACTATATTGAAATTTCCTTACAAAATTTGTCATTAAAGAAACTTGTTGCTAGATCTATGGAATAGAACGTTTAAAGAGCTATTTGAGAATTTTAAGCTTTGTAAGCGAATGCATTTTTATTTGGATTTAAATTATTACAATCCTATATCTCTATATCGAATACGATGGTAAATAAAATAAAATTTCAATTGATTTTGAGCGACCAACTTCGTGTTGTATTTAATTGGATATCAAAAAAATAGATTCTAAGTTACTTTTATAATAGCATGCATGTGACGTTCCTGAGGATATAAAAATCTCACCTTATTTCCCAATGGAATCTTAGAAGCCACATAGAAGCCACCAATACTCCTCCAAAGCATTTAGTGATCATTTAATGAAACTCCTCATAGAATATTAAGATACTAAGTAGAATACTGACGTAACAGCTTCTGCAGTTACATGGAAAAATGTACTTAAACGTCCAACAAGTTGTGTTCAAAGAACAACCCCCTTATTCAGAAACGATTATTAAATTTAACAAACATTTATTAAGTACATTTTTATATGCAAATCTGTCTTAATAAACGTTTGTTAAATTTAATAATCGTTTCTGAATAAGGGGGCAAGTCTATCGGGCAAAGAAATGCTAATACCATCATCAACGAACAACTTGTTGAAGACATTGAGCTCCTTGATCTGACTCAAGCTTATGCTTATCAGCTATTTCTTTTCCACAAACACATTCTTATTTACAAAGACCACAAAAATGTAAATTGTTTAAGAGGACGAGAGAGAACTTATTTTCAAAGACCTAATGCTGTAGTCTAGCAGTACGAGTATATGCTAAATTCGACGGGTTAAGCTAAGATATATGTATACTGGTTTGTGAATCGACATGGTGTATTTAGTTACCATAACCACTTGCTTGATTGGTCAATGTACATATTTATGTACGGTTGTGATCCTTGAAGGTTATTCGGAGATTAAATGTTCCAAAGTCTGTATTCTTATCCTTATTCTAGCAGTTAAAACAATACTGCACTGAATAAAGTAATTTATTTTCTAATAACTACGGTAATTTTTCTAAGAACGTTGACAATAATTTACTACTCCAAAATTTAACTGGTGTGGGAAATAGTCAATATGATGATGCCTTAATTCGCTGTGCTTAGATATTAAACAGGATAATTCCACTATTGTCTCGAGAAAGTCATAATTTTTCTATTACACTTTTATCAACATGTTTCCACAAACGCTTTGAGTCTAGGATTATGGCAAGACACTTTATTTTGGACATTCAGCTGTGATACTATCGAAAAGTAATTATTTAAATTTTGGCATCTTGTTATTTCTAATTAAAAGTACCAAATCAGTATCCTAGTTATCCCACGAAATTGGTTAACTCGATGCTGAATTATTACCAATGGAATAAAATATTTTTGATATGGAAAACCACATGCCCCGCCTTGGTGACTATCTTATCTGCTCTAAAAATTGAAGAAATTTATTCATAGATAGATTCCTCAAGAATTTAGTAAATATACTTACTAATTTTATATAAGCTCTTAGAGAAACTTTCTATGTTATTTAACAGACGTCTTTTTCTAAATTCTAGCTTTGGAATGTAATTGTTGTTAGGAACCATCATTTCTCATCATTTATCTTGCTTCCTCTATTATTAAGACTACAAATTATTTCGTCTATAAAATTCCTCATGAATTGAGTAAAACCAGTCGAGGACTGGTTTGTTATCTTTTTTTTTTTTTTGTCTTGTTCAAATTGGTCATAAAAGCCTTCATATCTGCCTTCATCACTGACTTGTTATTTCCCTGCCTGTCATGTTGGGAAATCTTTATATCCTATACATAAAGCAACTATTCATAACTTTCAAATATTTCTTTAATTGCACTGACATGTACATATTTCAATTGCAAAGACTGATTTTTCAGAAATTTCCGGTAGGAAAAGCTGGGTTTTTATGAAGTCCTTCCAATGTTTTCGACAATCTTTGTGCGGTTTATTACAGCTATTAGCTTCACACATTTTCTAGAAATATAACTGAATAACTGGTTCTTTTTAAGAATGATAATAAACTATGACCGGAGTACTAAGAATACTGCATCACTTGTAGGGTTTAGAAGATCTCAATAAGGAAGGGTAATTAACTATGGATATAGTATTAAGGAAATAACATGATTTGTATGGTTTAGGAGATCTCACAATACTAGTTGTCATTTAGTTGCAATAATGTTCAAGTATTTTCTACAAAGTCTTTGTGATACATTATATAAAGAAGAATCTCATTTTAACTGCAATTTGGGATTGTTTAATACGTGATAGCTCTAAATAATCAGTAAATAGACACACAAATTATCATTTAGAAGTACTCGTTATTGACCACTAATATTTTATTACAGATGATGTAAGTTTCGTTAGCTTAAAAGTTTCTTTGATCCTTTCCATTAAGTACCCGTCGCGTACATATTACATTTCAGTAAAAATGTTCACTTCAAAGCCCTTCTTATTGTCCACTAATACTTTATTACACATGCTTTGAGGTCTTCGAAGACTGGTCTCGGCGCTAATTTCCATTATGGATATGAGACCATATAATTAGAAATCAAGAATAATTTGTAAATTTATTCAATGTGTTGCCTTTCTGATACTTTCTGAATCATGGCAGGAATTTTCGCTTTCATATATGTATATGCATTTATGATAGTTAAACTTCTAGTCATAGTTAGGAGCTATGATTGGAACATATACATAATTTCAAAACCTTACGCCTCAAATTTTATAGTATGTCACTCAACTGAACTATTGAATTGGAGTTGTGCAGATTATCATGAAAAACGTTTCAATCGGATCCAAGGCCTTGTATATGATGAATACTATCGATAATAAAAGATTTGTTCACAAATTATTTCAAAACTTTTTTAATAATATTCGACTACACAGACAAAAAAATCATGTTTTTTTTCAATTAAACCTTTAATTGATTTTAAAATAATTTTCAATTAAAATTTTAATTGATTCAATTACTTTTTCTGATTTTTTTTTGATATTTTCAATTAAATATCAAATTTTTTTTTAATTGATACTATCATTTTGTTTACAGGTCCGATTTCAATTAAATTTTTAATTGATTTCACAAATATTTTAATTGAAACTCATTTTTATTTTTTCTGTGTACAGCGGAAACAGCTGCTGCATCAATATCTGCCATATTTAAATGTATTTCTCGTCCTTGCACTTTTTTAACAACCGGACAAAACTTTTGGAGATCATACTATTGTAGTATTTAATTTGAAATTCAATTGTAATCTGTCAACATTCATATAGAAATTAAAGTGAAACTAACAAGAAATCATCAGTTATAATTTTATTTAAACAATTACAAATCTACCCACCTAACGCTTGCAATAAACATTTTTATTTAGTGTTTTTTAAGTTGTTTTTATGTCTTTATGTCATACGAAATATTTGTTGCTGTTGTTGTTGTTGCCATTGTCGCAGTTGTTGACCAACCGTAGAAAATGTTACACAGAATTTTTGCTGAATGTCTTTTAAGTGGCAATTTTTCTGTTTTTTGCGTTGCATGACGCACACAATTCATGCAAAAAAAAAAACCCCCATTAAAAATGTTTTTCTGTTTAATTTTTCAGTTGTTGTCATTGCTGTAGTGTTTTTCTCTATTTGTGTATGCAAGTACATATGTACGTATGTATGTATGTGTTTAATGAAAAGTAAAAGCATCTGTCCCTTGTGCGCAATTCGTTACACATACAGGCTGACTGACTGACTGCCGAACTGACTGTTACAATTTTCCTATTGCTGCTGGGTTTGTTACATAGTATTAAGTTAGTCCGTGTGCTTCGCTATCCTTCAAAACAAGTACATTGTATACATATATTTGTTAGTATATTTGTTGGATTGGTCTATCTTTCAGTTTCAGTTTGTCGTATAGACTGACTTTGAATAATTCACACAAAATTTATGGAAAACTTTGAAAATGGACATTTCTTTCTTCTCTAACACGCCTTTTACACCTGCTTCCGGCACTGATATAGTGTGAAAAACGAACTCTTTTTTATTACTTAATTCGTTTTGTAGGTAGTTATCTTCTCCTCTCTCTGCAACACAATAATAACGAACTAACTGATAATTGTGAAATGGCCTTTTCAGAACTTTCTTATAACTGAACCTTAAATCTCTTCTTTAAATGTTAGTGCTACTAATATAAAATCTTTACTTACCTATCGCTGACATAGGCAACACAACTCAAACGAACCAATTTTTTAGAATAATTATTTTCAATGACATTTTAGAAATCAAGAGCATGCTTGGATCTCATAAAAGACTTTGCAAAACGTAATTTTGCCAGAACTACTTATGTGCACTGAATGTCTAATACTAACCAAAACAGTTTTATCTCGGAAAGAGGTTCCAGAACCAGTGTTGCCATTTTAGCACTTTCAGTGCTAGATTTAGCATTTTGTTTCTCGAAAATGCTATAAACTATTAAAACAAGTCAACAATTTTTATGAACAAAATTAGAAAAAACTATAATTTATATTTATAACATTTGAAATAAAAATTGTATTGTTACATTGAAAAAATTTAGCACTTATTTTTGCTTCTGTAGAACAGTTTAGCACTTAGTTTTTAAAGTTTTAGCATATTTTTAAATTCATTTTCTGGCAACACTGCCAGAACATAACCTTCCAATGAAGCAAAGGAAGAGAGCTGACAGTTAATACAACTAATACAACCAATACTTGTGACATTTAAAATACTCTGATCTCTGATACTTGTCAGTTTTTTTGAGGAGGATAATTATATGTAGTTGATTTATTGTTGATAAAATCTTTAATAGGAATATTTCTCTGTTATTGGGAAGTCGTAAATCGAAGCAGGTCATTGCTATGGGTACACTTGATAAGATATATTGCATCATTTCTATATCCCTCTTTCTTATCAATGCACATTACTTCTTTTACATATCTTGATTAAAGATGAGAAAATCTGACTATACAGACGCTGATATCCTGACGCAATTTTCAAAATATTGGAGAATTATTGCCAAGTGCCAAGAAGGCCAAGGAGCTCAAAGTATTCCTGTTGAACGGAATTCTTCCCTGACATATCTCTATTTTTCGCTAGCATTAAGGCTCATTGAATAAAGTTTATCGCATCATTTCAATATCTCTAGCTCAGGTTTGCAAATTCCTTATTTGGTTAGTTCCAATTTACACGTAGCAATTCTGTAAGCTTAGCTGATTACCTTTTAGACATCGGGGTGAGAGGAAGATAAGACGAGTACACACTAGATTACTAGCAATTATTTTGCTTGTTACATAATAAGATAAGACGAGTACACACTAGATTACTAGCAATTATTTTACTTGTTGCATACGAATTAGAGAGTAACACATAAGCGTATACAAATTTGTGTCTACTCCCAGCATACCATTCTAGGAGCGCTCCGAAAAAGGAGTCAGAAAAGAGTCCAACAAAAGAGTATTTTCGGAGCGCTCCGAAAAAGGAGTCAGAAAAGAGTCCAACTAAAGAGCATTTTCGGAGCGAAATTGTTACTGTCTTGAGTCGGCACGCAGTATAACTCAGAAAATCTACTTAATTATGTGTGTACCAAAGCGTTCTTGTCCTGTTATGTGTGCTTTAAACAAAAAAAAAAACATAGCTGTTACACACAAGTATGATAAAAACAAGATTACACAGCGCCCAAAAAAAACCTCATAAAAGACTCTTTTCTGACATTATCTAAGAGCTCTTTAAGAGCCCAAAAAAACCCTCATAAAAGACTCTTTTCTGACATTATCTAAGAGCTCTTTCTGACGGACCATTTTCGAACGTAATGACCCTCTTTTCTGAGGGGTTTCGGAGCAATTATGATTGTTTTTTGGGTTCATAAAGAGCGTTAACGGTCCTAAAAAGGTGTCAGAAAAGACTCTTTTCGGACTCATATGGCTTGCTGGGCTCTCACTCAAAGAAAAATACGAGTGATTTAAGCAATTATAGTGTGCTGTGTAAATACCGAAGAAATTTTAGGGTATTAAGGAAATCAATTTTTTGTTGCGTTGTGTAAATTTGGACGTAGGGACGATACTTGTAATGCGCAATTCGGGAATATTTTCGAAATAGTAGAAGATTAATGATTTTGGTTAAAGTATTCTTCTGTTGTCAGAGAAGCAGGCTTCGCTAATATTTACAGGATTTCTGTCCAAGGAATGTATAAATTACGTCGGTTGAAGGGTGGATCTCATCCTGGATTCATATGGTACAAAATTCATTGGAGGACAATCACAGGAACTGTGAGAAACATTGAATAGTGTATTAGTGTTCCGACTTTCTGCTGATATTGCAATGTTTCAAAGATTCCGTACACGATCGGTTAACTAGCGAATTAATATACATACCGAATACACTTTAAATGTTATGACGGTCCCTGCCTGGGAAAAATGATTCTGTTTTTACTTTATATTGGAGGAGGTAGCTGAGGAATCTGAACTGGACTAAATAACCTTATTAGATATGTCAATCTACAAATTGGAAGGAGTAATCTAATATTAGCACACGAACATGATTTGACACTACACTCTCTGACAAGTAGCATGATCTTTTCGAAACAGAATCGTAACGACTGAACTTCTTGACTTCTTTCATAATTCTGGAGAATATTAGTATATGTGATGTGAATATTGCACCATGTTTTCTGTATAAATACATTTGTTACACACTGTAACTTATACATGCTTCCGTTACTACTGCAGTTTGTTGCTACAGCCGCTCGCTGTTCTCATTTGTGTAGTTAAAAGCTGTTAATAATAGACGTAGTTTCTGCTGTCGTCGTTAGTATTCAGCGTCATAGTCTTCTTCGTCGTCTTCATCATCCTCTTAGTGGTAGTTAATGTTTTTGACTGTGTTGTTTGTTGTTTTTGTTACGATTTTGTTTTCTTATCATTATTTTTATATTTTTATTATTGTTTAAAGCAATTACGTACTTTATATAACCTCGTTATTACGTCTTACGAACAAGTTTCTCGTGCATTTGAGTTCTTCAGAATAGTATGTTGTCCTTCATTTGGTTTATTTTAATTTTTAGTTCATGTTGTTCTTTAAAACTTTTAATTTCTGCTTAAAAAATTGTTTACAAATAAAACTAGTGTTTCTTGTTTTATTTAATCTCTACAATTGTACGCTCTAAGATTATTTATGTTCTTAAAAACAAATTGCCAATATTAAGAACAAACATAATTATCGTGCACTCACAGGTTTCCATAGTTATTAGATTATATAAACTTTCTGTATTTCTTGAACAAATTATTACGTATTTCGCAAATGAATTGTAGAAGAATCAATAATTATTTGTAAATCATCTTTGCTTTTAAGTAGATTAGAAAACTTTTTATTTTTTAAATAGATTGGCAGATTTCTATATATGTATGAAAAGCTAAATCATCCTCCTTGTATGTATTTAATATATTTTTAATATTATATGATAGCGATGAGTTACAAATAGGGCTTGATTAAATAATCATCTTATTTAGATGGCTTGTGTTCTTCGTTAAGCACTAGGATAGATGGGGATGTAATAACATGCACATGTATCAATAATCATATTAATTTTTGAAAATGTAGCAAATTAGTTTATATTTGTATATACAATTACAAGTATTTTTAATAAATAACCTTCGTAACAATAGAGACATCAGTCCGTTTGTATATTGAAGCTACAGTCACGTTCTAAATACGAAACCGAAATGTATGATTTTCTATATGTTAAATGTGTAAGATGTTCCAACAAAAACACAAGATGTTGCTTCTTTAGACTTTTGAGTCCGGTTCTAAATATGAAATCGAAATATATGATTATTTGCATCCTGAATATTTTTCATTTGCTTTAACATATTTGAGATTGTTAAATTGATTTTTCAAACTTAAGGTATGTGTCCACGATCGTCAGATATTACAACGTTGTCAGAAAAATGTGCAGAAATTGTCTAACAACCGTCTAAACTTAAAATGTTTGTCTTCCAACGTTGTAAGAAAAAGCATTTTCAGTACATTGGAAGACAAAAATATTGTCACACATCTAACAATCGTGTAAATACACAATTTTGGCATTGTCATTGTTTTAAGACAATTGTCAAACACTTTTCATTGTCATATGTGCAAAGTTTATGCATCTGCAAATGGCAGCATTGTCATAGAAATTATTTCTAAATGCAACTCTGTATATACATAAATAAATAAACAAGTGTGTATTAATAAAATTTTTGAAAAAAGTGGAAGAAAATTAAAGAATTAAATTAAAGTGTGCATTAATAAAATTTTTCAAAAAAGTGGAAGAAAATTAAAGAAAATAAAAAATGGATAGCGACATATTTTTTGATGAATCCTGTTTAATAGAGTGCAGATAAAATGGTTCCAATTGCTCTTTTTTGTTCCATGACAATATTAAAAAATTTTAAACACACACACAGCAAAACGCTGCAAAACGAATTTGACAATGCCACACAACAATCTGACAACCGTCTGACAACTGACAATTTCGGTTGACAGATAAATTCATTATGTGACAATTGTGTGCATATGAAATTGTTGGTTTTCTTACAGTCGTGTAAACTGACAATTTACCTTTTGCTAAAAATTTTTCAATGTCACTACATTGCTAGCACATTGGTAGATATGGCAACGTTGTAATATCTGACGACCGTGGACACATAGCTTTACTCGTACATAATTTTTTGAAGGCTATCGACGACTGGCCATAGGTTTCCACCATTTCGCTTCTATTTACCATATTTCAAATCATAGAGGCGAGTACTTCAGTCGCTTGGTTTCGTTATAAGGTCGGATATTCTCTTTAAGATTTTCCATAGTCTGTGTCTGGTCCATGTAAGAGTTCTAAAAACTTTTAAGAATGTATTCCAGAGCAATCAATTTGGGTGGACTTCATTGCCGACCTGCTAAACCCTGTCTGCAAGTCTCAATTCCTTAGTCTGCATCAATAAAAACTCGACATTGATCGTAGATCTCCATCGTTTCCTAATCGCAAAAAGTTTCCTAGCACCTCTGACGTAAGTGACTTTGAGTACATGTGATTAAGTAGATTTGTTCTTTTAGTGTTAGTGCGGGATATTTATTAAATCTGATGGCCGACAAATTTTACTTATTTATCATACCTACTGATACTTCTATCATATTTAAACTACTTTTTATAATTAATCAAATTTCTTCTTATTTAAAGTTATATTTATAATTAATCAAATTTGTTGTTTCTTCAAGTCTTGGTTCTACACAATTACGTTGATTGCTTTCTTTTGCTCGAATTACAAAATCGTTGTATCTAAAATAACAAGTTTGTGATGAAAGATCTAGCAAGAGCACTTTTGCAAGCTCTATAAATTTCAACATAGAACCTCGAGATGCCAACGTTTTTCAAATTCGTATCTTTTATTTTGAGTCAATATAAATTAATTCAAAGTATTGGTCATTGTTAGTTATGACCTTTTGCCATTTAACGCACAACCCAAATGGGTTTTTTCCGTTTTTTAAAATTCTATCTATTTAAATTTTTATTAATTTGTTTTTAAATCTAAATTCTTCCCTATCTGACAATCTCTGTTAACTCAATTCGTTAATGTAATGGGTATTAAAATAACGTAAATTTTATAAGCTCAAAAACGGGAAACCCCGTTTTTATAAATTGCATGATGTTTATGATCAAGAAATTTCAACTATTTATTTAAGTAAATTCTATGAAAAAACAAAAAAAAAATAAAATTTTGTCTGAAATTTTGAAAATTTTTGAATTTAAAATTTTTTTTTTTAATTTTTGATAACCCATTGAATGGGCCTCTCAAAGACCTTTCATACGATACCAAATTTACATATAGTTGCTTTGGAAGAAATGTGAAAAAAAATTAAAAACCCTCTAAAAAGGACCATTTTATCCTTTGATCCAGCTCACCAAATATTGAACCCAGGACAAAAAAACTTGAGAAATGGAGTCTTAAAATGAATGAAATTTTCATAATAGTCGGGGATCATCCACAACATTATTTTGGGGCCACCCTAATGTATATTCATAAAAGGTAGATGCATTAAAAAATTGTAATTTATTTAGCTTACATTGAGCTCTCTTTAGATGACAAACCTATATCAGCAACACTTGTCCATATCCATTTTTTTTTTAACAAAATCAGAAGGCGATTTCCACCCAAAAGAAGTCTTAGCCGGTCCTTTGTGGCTTTATATCCATTATTTATCTGCTTAGCATGATACTCTCCTTTTTCAATTATGACTTTCAGCTCAAGCTTAAACTTTTCTGAAGCTACTGAATCTGCACTGTCTGACTCTCCTTTTAATGCCACATTATAAAAATTTGCCCGTGTTTTAAAGCAGTTAAACTAAACTACTACTAGATGCAGTATCTTTCTTAAGGTCGGAGAAAATAAAAAGAGCATTATTTTTTATTAAGTCCTTGTTCAGTGGCATTCTTCGCTTATTTTGATCATTTATCCAAATTGAAAGAAGGGACTCCATCTTAACCAATAAGGGATTACTTGCTATAGTATCTTGTTTAGATTGGAATGGTGTGAAAAATTTAGCTAATTGATTTATTTTATTACTGCCTCTGTTGCATATTGTTCTTACTGTTGTAGGTGCTAGTCTAAGATCATTTTCAATATTAAAAGCCTTTTCTCCCGATTTAAAACGTTTTGTTATGTCCAATTTAATTCCAAACTTATTACTTTTCATTTATTTTGACTCATTTTTTTTGTCCTTAAGGTATTTTGGCAAATCACATACTAAATTCTTACCGGGCAGTTGTTCTTAGCAACACTTATATAACAAAGAATTCTTTTTATTTGACGCAATTTGCTCAATGCTACATCACAAATGCTAAAAATATTAATCCAAAATCCAAAATTTAACCGCTTTTAGCAACGCAAATCGAAATGAAAACGACGCAAATCGAACCGACGCAAGTTGAAATTGCAACGACGCAAATCGAATTATTCCAGTTTTGAAAAAGCGACGCAAATCGAAATGACGCAAGTCGGGGCTCTAGTGTACTTCAAATTTAAAGAAATATTACATGATTTTCGTTCGACGATTTCTCGTCTAGAGTCGTGTAGCAGTAGACATTTTTTTATCTCTCAACCTTCTTTCATTTAAGGAGCGGCGCTGCGGGGGCATAATGTAGGCCAAAAATTTACAAATTTTCAGTTTAAAAGGGGATCCATTATTTTGGCCATAACTGTCAAAATTGTATCCCATTTAACCTAGTCGCTTAGAAATAACAAAATGTCTGCCCAATAATGCTATAATAAAGGCGTTTTAAAAAATCACACTCAATAATAATGAAACGACATTTATTTTTAATTTAATTATCGTTTATTTGAGAAAATTATGTATACAACTTTATTTTCCAATATATTTCCCAATGATTTTTTAAATCACATTAAACAGAAATTTATCAGATTTCAAATCTAATATATTTAACATTATTTCTGTTTATATTTATAATTTATCTAAATAATGTAGGCGTTGGAAATAAAAATAAATAAATACATTTTATTAAATTCTTGTTCAACAAAAATTAATTATTTATTTTCATTGACAAAAAAAAAACGTTTAAATGAACACTTCCCACAACTAAACGTGGGCGAAATAAATTTAAAAATTTTCTAAAATTAAAAGCATTTCATATATTCTACACGTTTTAAATACTAGAAACATACACTATTTATGAGTTTTTATAATTTTAGGCTTTTTTGTATAAATGGCATGAAAGTAAAATAAACAATTTGCAATAATCTTGTTAAAGTGTTTATAAACATAACAAAATTATTGTATTGTTTATGAATAAACAAAGAATTTTGTTATTTATAAGAAAAGCCTAAGAACAATGAAGCCAAAACGACTGTGTTAAAGACTACTTTAAGTTCATATAACCTTGCTTGTATAGCAAAAAATACCATGTTCAAGGAGAGTATTGAATTCAAAACAGGTTTAATAATATATCAGATTAAAAGCCAGACATTACTAAACTGTCACCAAGTAATGCGGAGACGGTCTACAAGCACTTCAGTGGCAAACAGGTCCAATATGTACCACCATCATCATTGTTGTATGTGTAGGGCATGCATCATGGTTTTATGTATTTTTTTTTTTAAGAAAACGAAATGTAAAATATCGAAAAACATTAAAATGTTTATAAAAGAGTTAAAAAATTAAATGCCTTCAGACAGCAAACGGATACAAAACAACAAGCAACATTTAACATTTAAATCATCATGCTACAATAAACATGTGTAAATTATAATAACAACAACTACAAATTTATAAAATTTTGTTGAAAAAAAAACAACTAAAGAACATGCCGAGATGATGTTATTTTTCCATACGTTCATTGTGATGATGTTAATAAATTTTCTACAATAAATCGATTTAAATGTTCAAATGTAAAGTTTTTTTTTGGCTTGATATGTAATAGGAACAGATAAAAGTTTGAGGCAAAAACAATTGTAATTGGCTTCATTATTTAGAAAATGAAGCTTATATATATAATTCCAGCAGATGGATGTAAAGCAGTGGTAGGCACTTTATTTCTATATTGTAATGTGACTTGTACACCACGATCAAGCTAAAGTCTCCTAAAAAGAATGGTCCACGATATAGCTACAGTTTGTTTAAAAGAATTCACGATTAGCCCAAAGTTTCCTTGCAAGAAAGATCCACAATTTAGTCAAAGTTTGCTTAAAAGTAAGATCCACGATCAAGCTAAAGTCTCCTAAAAAGAATGGTCCACGATATAGACAGTTTGTTTAAAAGAATTCACGATTAACCCAAAGTTTCCTTGCAAGAAAGATCCACAATTTAGTCAAAGTTTGCTTAAAAGTAAGATCCACGATCAAGCTAAAGTCTCCTCGAAAGAATGGTCCACGATATAGCTACAGTTTGTTTAAAAGAATTCACGATTAACCCAAAGTTTTCTTGAAAGAAATATCCACAATTTAGTCAAAGTTTACTTAAAAGTAAGATCCACGATCAAGCTAAAGTCTCCTAAAAAGAATGGTTCACGATATATCTACAGTTTGTTTAAAAGAATTCACGATTAACCCAAAGTTTCCTTGCAAGAAAGATTCACAATTTAGTCAAAGTTTGCTTAAAAGAAGGATCCACGATCAAGCTAAAGTCTCCTAAAAATAATGATCAACGATATAGCTACAGTTTGTTTAAAAGAATTCACGATTAAGCCAAACTTTCCTTGTGAAAAAGATCCGCGATATAGCAGAAGTTTGCTTAAAAGAAAGATCTACAATTAAGACAAAGTTGCCTTAAAAGAAAGATGCAAGATTAAGATAAAGTTTAATGGTAGGATCTAGGATTAAGCTAAAGTTTCCTTACAAGAAAGATCCACCAATAAGCTGAAGTTTTCTTAAAAGACACATTCACGATTAAGCTACAGTTGGCTTGACAAGATAAGCAAAAGTTTGCTTAAAATAAATATCTACGCTTTAGCTAAAGTTAAATGAAGGATCCACGATTAAGCAAAAGTTTGCTTAAAAGTAAGATTCACGATTAAGCCAAAGTTTCCTTGAAAGGAAGATTCACAATTAAGTCAAAGTTTTCTTTAAAAAATGTCTACGATTAATCCAAAGTTTGCTTACAATAAGGATTTATGATTAAGCCAAAGTTTCCATGAAAGGAAGATCCACAATTAAGCCAAAGTTTTCTTTAAAAAATGTCCCCGATTTAGCCAACGTTTGCTTAAAAGAAAGATTCGCGATTAAGCTAAAGTTTCCTTAAAAGAAAGAAATGTTGAATGAAAATGTGTCCTTAACACAAACAACTATTTATTTATATTTATTTATAACATATATATATCTATATCTTTTAATAGTAGTCTAAATTGAAAAAGGAGAACATCTGGACCTAAGGTCCCTACTGGGAACCATAGAGCAAATTGAGTTTGCTCATGCACTGCGTTACATCTCTGAACGAACATTGTGCTGGAACATGGAACCGACCGAATATTTGTCTAATATTATGACCCATGGGTTTTCACAGGACAGAAACTGAACAATTCTTTGAGTCACATATTTAGTTGCTAGATAGCATGAAATTATTTGCTGCGTGACAATAGTAAAGTTTTTTTTAGCCAAAACGTAAATTATTATTTCCGGCAGTAAGAGTAAATTCTCTACCTAAGACCACGACTCTGAAATACAGCTTTAAATTATTATTCCTGTCAGCAAAGAAAACTTCATTCATTGGCATAATTAGTGTGGGCAAATGAAGGTGCAATATTTAACAAACTAACAACCCATTATTCCCTACTCTTAAGTCTTAATAAATTAACATTCAAACTGTCATTACAAAGCCAAAAAAAATGCCAAAGAAAAACTGCTAAAAATTTTTTTAAGTTTTCATGCAACATTATGAATGCGTCGGAAAAATGTAAAATAAATCCCACGCCAGTGTTCATGAAGGACGTTTAAAATAGAAAAAAACAAATATTAAAAATGTATGTAAATAAGTCTTTTTTGCAATTTTTGCCACTGTTACTGAACTGGGAATTAAGAAAGAAAGAAATATAACAGACATAAAGAGATGGGCCTGCTTTAAATGAATGAATGAATGTTGCTAGTAACCAAAAAAAAAGTATGGTTGTTGGCCGTTAACGCAGTGTGTCGAGCTTGCTGATTTGGCAGCATCGAAAAAAACAAAATTCATATAAATTTTAACTTTTTCCTCGTTAATAGTATCCTCTTGTGGTTTATTAAAAAAAACGGTTTGTGCGGGTATACAAGTATTCAAACATTTGACTAAATAAGATCTGGAGTGTTTTCATACCATTAAGTTGCACTGAATGAACATTAGGTTTGGTTAGCACTCGAATAAAAAAAAGGAGACAAGCCAATTCCTAACGGAGTACATGCTGTAGCAGAATTTTAGGAAAATGTAGAATGTTATACTAAAAACACATAAATTAGCATTTCCATGGTGAATTTCGTTTACAAAAAGTTTACAGTATTGAAAAATTTTCAACAATTACACTCTTTTAAGGCCTGTGCAAATGCTCCTCGCTATCAAAAACATCAAACAAAAAGCCACACAGACTGTCATGCCTCAAAGTTTGGCTTGGCCTCGCCCCATATTGCTTGTCTGGCTGACTGGCTGGTTGGTTGCTCTGGCCTGGTATGGTCTGGCATACCCATTTCCGTTAACTAAATACTTTTTAAACATAAAGGAGTCATGTTGATTTGGCAAGTTACGCGAACGTTTGCCATTCACCGACATTCAGACATACACACGCTCATTGACTCACTACTCGCTTTCAAAGAAATCCATACATATTCAAAGGCACCAAACCAACCAACAACTAAAGATATAAAATTAACAAAAAAAAAAAAAAAACTGCATGTTTTTCATTTTACTCACTCTGGGTTTTCAACCCACCCTCCATTGGTATTTCCTTCCTTTTATAGTTTTGCTGATTATTTCGTATTTTTGCTTTTGCTGTGTTGTGTGTGTTGCAAAGTAAATTTACAAACAATATTTAGTTGAACATTAAAAGTACTTTAGACCTTGTGGTAGCGTAAATAGTAAATGTTGTATATTTAAAAATTTAGCATTTGAGTGAATATGTGTTTTTGTATTTTTGTTATTTTTTTTAATTATTTATATGCCGCACATCATAAAATATAGCAACACAACACATCGTTCACACTCGTTTCAGCACAAGTGTGCCATATATTCATATAATGTTATCGAAATTTATTAAATGAAATCTACAGCACACACCGCAGCGCCGCACCATGCTACCGATATAGAAAAATTGCTGGTACGCAACGATGTGTTAATTAAAAAGTTTTATTTTGTTTTTTGTTTTCTAAACAAATGTTGCTTTTTAAGTATAAATAAATTTTAATAAAGTATAACTAATTAAACGTACTTTTTACAGAAACAATTTTTAAATAAATGATAATCGCAGTTTTGTAAAATATTCGAATTGTGAAACTTGATTTAATAGTCCAATTTTGTCGCGTATATGTAAAAGGAAAAATTGTATATTTTTTAGAAATTGCCAGAAAATTTTAGGAATTTCTTTAAACGTTGTATACCCTCAACAAAAAGTGCGGTCATGTTAAATTTGTCATTCCGTTTGTAATATATCGAAATATTTTATACATATTCTGGGTTCTCATAAAACTCCAAGTCGTTCTAGATACGTCCAGCCGTCTGTCTGTTGAAGCCACAATATGGCGACGATAAAAGACGTATGTCAATGTATTGGGTGTATAAGTTAAAAATGCGGGAAACCAACAAAACGTTATATGCAGAAAGTTTTCCTATACTTCTTTAATTTGAAAAATATACCGCTGAAGCACACCGATTGCTAAACGAAACGTATGGTAAATGTGTTCTATTGGTTTCAATGTGCAAGATACAATTTGTGTGGTTTAGAAGCGGTGATTTTGACACAAACAAAGATCGCCCAGGCAAGCCAAAACAGTATGAAGGCCAACAATTGCTGGCATTACTCCATCAAGATTGTTTCTAAACACAACAAGAGCTTGCAAAATCATTGGGAGCTACTTAAGTAGTATTTTTATATCGTTTTCGAGCATCAGCATTAATTCAAAACTTGGAAAATTGCTTACAATATGCATTGAAGCCAAGACACCTTGAAAAACTATTTTGCATGTCCGAAATGCAGTTTTAACGCTATAAAAGGAAATCATTTTTGCACCGAATCATTGCATGCGATAAAAAATTTATACATTCCGATAACCTGAACCATAAGATGTCGTATGTGAATCCCGGCCAACCAGCCGAATCAACACCAAAGTCAAATATACTGTTGCTAAGGTAATGCTCTGATTTGGTGCAACCAAAAAGGTCCTACCTATTCTGAGCTTCTGTAATCTGACAAGACTAGCATAGGGAGCCTGCACCGAATTAAACAGATATGGAAACGTAATATTCCATCATGGCAACGCTCGGCCACATATTGCAATACCTGTTAAAAACTATTTAGAAAGAAGTGGTTGGAAAGTTTTGTCTCACCCGCCTTCTACTCCAAATCTTATCTCGATTGACTACTATTTATTTCGATCGATACGGAACGCTTTGTCTGGAATACGCTTCAATTCAGAATTTTCTCGGATTGGCCAATACTTTGATTACATTTATATTGTGCAAATGCTTCAAAATAAGAGCAATGGCCTAAAATGAACAAGTTAATACAGTCAAAATATTAGGATCATGCTGAAAAATGGGTAGTTGCCTTATACTGGTATATAGTACTTGTAACTTGTACTCCGCAGAGAAACCTGCAACCAACATGTTGCTTAAAATACACCTCGGATTTATCAATGTGGTAGAGTTTTACCATTTCAGGATTTATAGACGACACTGTCATGCCAATTTGACATGTTGTGCCATCTTTTCTGAAAACTATAAAAGTAAAGTCCACTTGATTAAGAACTTAGTCCCCTCGATATGTGGAGAGATTTCCAATTCCAAAGACACTCCAAGTTTGACTAAAAGCAGGTCATTGGCACATATAATATTCTAGCATTTCTGTATCTTCTTCAAACGCTCCACACATCGTGGCGTTGGTTATACCCATACGAGCCAGATGTGATCTTAGCTCTGTGTGTCTAGTTAATATATTGACTAGGCTTTAAAGTGTTCGTCGATCGATTGTGTATGTATTTACTTGATTTAGGTAATGGTAGTTCTGAAGTCTGTGGTGTTCTGCCAGTTTCTTACATTAAAAGTGTTTGACTTATTCCAGGGTATTGGAAAACTATCCAAGATGCATTATCCCATCTTGGTTATTTTTCTTCTCGTTTCCTATAATAACATGATTGCCTGAGATTCATATTAACTCAATATGTACGCAGTTTTTGTTAGAATTTATTTCATTTTTGCATTGTAAAACTTTGCGAGTTTTAACACTGTCATTTCTAAGGATTTTAGTAACCGCTTAACAATTCCTAAAGATACGAGAAGGAGTTTTGTTAACAATCCGCCATCATGATTTAATGTTCTTCGTAATCACCTGTATCTCAGCCTGAAAAACGATGTTGTGATCTTGGAGACGAAAGTATTTACCAATATTTCGACTTAGTTCGTATAACCCCATCTGTATATATGTAAAAAGGTTCCTTGGTCATTCCTTACTCTTATTACTTTGTTCCATTCTTCCGCTTCCGTTAGGGTATTAGCGTTACGTCAACGTAACACTCCACTTAAGAGAAGAAACTCCTCACTTTTCAAATCGTATAATGTTGCTAATCTTGACTACACTTCAATATATGTACTTGGCTTCACTAGACAATCGATTTGTTTTCACTTAGAAACACAATTCGTCTATAGAATTTAGAAATATTAATGTTCGAATTATGTAAGTTTAACTGAATATTGAATTATCTGGTCTGGTGTCTGTAACGTGCAATATTTACTCTACAATTTGTTCTATCATCTAAGCTTTCAAGATTATATAACTAACCTAGAATTATTTCACCCCCCAAATTCTTTAACAAATGCATTGTATATGGTTCCAAAACGTATGATAGTGGTATATTTGCTTGATAATTGTTGCTGACTGACTTTGTAATCATATGCATTCACAATATGTGAACGTGCCACAATGCCTAAATGTATTTGATATAATTTTTTCACCATTCGTTGATGTTTCTATCAAAGACGGATGTTTGGGAAATGAACATGAGTGTGCCTGCATATCTTCTGTATGGTACCTATAGTATATTCGATTAACATGACATAGTGTTCCGTTGACGAAATACTCTGCAAAACATCAAATTTAATGCGGTTGTGTCGTATAAAAATGTAAAAGTGTTGTTGCCAGTATAAATGTCGGTATTTTGTTTGAATTACACACAACTACGTTTCAACATAAAAGACTATGAACGAGTAAAACTTTGTAATATTTATGCGCAAAATAAAGTAGTATTAAAAAATTTACTGCCCTTAAGCTAAAAACGTTTCAATGTTTGTGATAAATTTGAAAAAAGGAACCGTAAAATATTTCCTCTATCTCACATATTTTCACGGTCTTGGTGATCTCTGTTGCCGCACCACCTTGTGTTTTTTCTGAACTTTCGTCAATTCGTTTCTAATTTTTTTCACAAAAAAAAAAAAACACGTCATATTTGGTTAGGTTTATGTGTATCTGTTTATAAAATAAAAAATTAAAGACTACAGAATTTTAAAGGTATTTAAAAAAAGTAACAAAAAACTGTTATACACAAAATTTTCTATAAAAAAATCTGATATACACAAGATTTTCTATTAAAAAACTGTTGTATACATACATAACTTTCTATAAAAACAAACTGTTATACACAAACTTTTCTATAAAAAATTCTATAAAAAACTGTTATACATAAAAATTTGTATAAGAAAAAACTGTTCTACACATAATTTTCCATTAAAAAAAAACTGTTATGCTCACAATTTTCTATTAAAAAACGGTAATATACAAAATTTGCTACAAAAAACTGTTATATACAAAATTTTCTATAGAAAATACTGTTATATACAAGCTTTTTTTAGACTGTTATACACTTAATTTTCTATAAAAAAAAACTATTATACACAATATTTTCTATTCAAAATACTGTTATACACAAGTTTTTCTAAAGAAAATACATACTTTTAATTTTTAGGCAATTTTAATATTGATCTTAAAATAGTTTTTTTTTATAATCACTATAATGATTATACTGTTCTCCATTAAAAAAAACTGTTATACAAACAATTTTCTATAAAAAACTGTTATACACAAGATTTTCTATTAAAAAACTGTTGTACACATAACAAACTGTTATACACAAAATTTTCAATAAAAAACTGTTATAAATAAAAATTTGTATAAGAAAAAACTGTTCTACACATATTTTCCATTATGTGTATTTTTATGTATTTTTAGGCAATTTTAATATTGATCTTCAAATAGTTTTTTTTTTATAATTACTATAATGATTATACTATTCTACACATAATTTTCCATTAAAAAAACTGTTATACTTACAATTTTCTATTAAAAAACGGTTATATACAAAATTTTCTACAAAAAACTGTTATACACAAAATTTTCTATAGAAAATACTGTTATATACAAGCTTTTTTTTAAACTGTTATACACATAATTTTCTATAAAAAAAACTGTTATACATAAGATTTTCTATAGAAAATTCTTTTAATTTTTAGGCAATTTGGAATATTGATCTTGAAATATTTTTTTTTGATAATTACTATAATGATTATGCTCCTTGCCAACTCTGAAATTATCAGATCTATTGAGTATTCCATCTCAGCCCTTTCGTTTTAAGAAAAATAACAAAAAAAAAATATATATAAAAACGTATTTGCTGTCGATTGATATTAATGATTATTGCCGGTATATTAAATTTCGTTTTTTAATGCTTTTTTTTCTTTTTCCTCTCTCAGTTTTTTCAGTGCTTATATTTCACGATAAGATTGAATGAATTGAATGGCTGAATACAAAATAATAAGAAGGAATGGAAAAAAATGTTTTACAAAATAATAACATCAACACACCAAAAACTCTTTTGAAGAGATTACGATTATTATGCTGATGATGATGCTGGTCGGTAATGGCTATAGTAGAAGATAGAAGGTACATAAAGCCAAGCTGGTGGAAACGTTAAAAAGCTTGAAGGCATTCATACAATTTACTTACTTTGGAACTTTCAAGTAGATTTCCCTCTCCATTCTTCAAAAAATTTTAATAGAATGTTTGAAAAAAAGAAAGAAGAAAAAACTCTGTAGTCCGCCTTTCATGTCTGTTTATAATGTCGAGCATAATGAAGATGATGTTATTGACTGACTATAAAGTAGTTGCTGTTAATAATGATGATGATGATGACGATGATGGTGGTGCCTTCAAAAGACCTACCGAGAATGTTGTCCGTTTTTGTCATCATCTGATAAATTCAATGAATAGCTTTGTTGATTCGTTTCTTTAGAACAGTTCTCTTTTTCGTTTCAGGTTTTTGTTTTGTGCAATTCAATGTATTTTTTTGTTTATTTCATTTGAATTTTGCTAAATGAATGAATCTATTGTTTTAGGTTGTTTTCTTTTGTATAGTTCTTTGTCATCATTATCATTCCAATCATTGTTGTCAGTTTTGTTTTAGAATAGGTTGTGTTTTTACTGCTGCTGCTGCCGTTGATGGATATCTATTTAGTTTCTATCATTTCAGTATATTCTTCTCGTTCGTTTTGTGTGTTTTTGGAATTATCGGAAATACAAAAGGATTGGTTCTTACCACAAAAGAATTGTATTTTTAATAGTAATTTATGGTTTTGTACAATAAATTATGAGGCTACAATAGATTTAAGTTGAGGAAACCGTAAATATGGCGAAACAAGTAAAACATGCTTAAAATTAAATTTTGCTTTAAAAGGGAAAGATAACAAAAGCTGTAGAGAAGATTAAAAATTGCATAATATATGGGTATTGTTTTGAGTTTTAAAGAACTATGAACAACAATTAAAGAAGAGGTCATTATAAGTTTATGGACAGGATTTGAGAAGAGCCTATAGTTTTTCAATATAAAATTATAATACTTTTACTGCCGTATTTATAAAAAATAAAGTAGACTTGAAGTGTGCTTTAAGACAACATTTTCATACAAAATTTTCTTAAAGTACATTTGCAGTCTACTTTAATTTTTTATAAAGACGGCAGTTAGTGATTAATTATTATAAGTGTTCTCATCATTTATACATCTTTAGATTTATATACGAAGTAATAAGAATGGAGAAAGCAACTATGAACTAGAAATCCAAACACTTAAGATTGTCCTCCTTAAAATCGAAAACAGCGAAGACAAGATAAAGGTGTAGTATGTACTTTTAAACTAAATAAATACTTTAAAATAAAACACGCTGAATTCAACCATGTTGAGATCGTCGTTCCTATTAAATTCGATAGTGTTCCCTCAAAATGTTTTAGTCGATTGTCAAATGAATACAATTGCTAAATGTCACCGTATTCCGCAAAAGAATGAGTTAAATATGAAACGATAACCAAAAACGTAATTTTGTAAAAAGGAAGAAGCAACCCTTGGCCTTGGGGACTTCTTGAGTTTAATACAATATACATCTATCATCAATCACCCTTTAAATATATTAATGAAGAAAACAGCAAATAAACCTTAGATAGTAGTTTCGAAGTGTGTTACAAATGCTTAAATTCCACTAAATTCCCAGTTACACTGTTGCAATCGTTATCTTCCAGCTACGAGAGAAATACCATTAATTTCTGTGTAGAACAAACACTACAATTTCTTCACGGCTGCTGGTTGAAAATTTCACACTCTGTGGAAATTAATTGAATGTTGTCAATATTTCAATACTAAGGAAAGTTTAAAAAAAATTCAGCAAAGTACGAAACTTCGATTTAACAAATACCATAATTTCTCTACCACTCTCAGGAATGGCGGATAAAGATATTTTAGGCTTTGAGAATTAGCTGAATGTATTCAATCTTTCAGTGCGAGATAAATACCATTAATTAACCACGGTTTCATAACAAAGTAAGCTCAAGTTGAATTAGTTCAATTAGATAAAATTTGAACGAATTCTGTGAAATGCATATTGTCTATATAGCATTCAAACATTTTAACAATTTCTAAACGACTAACAGGTACGTATGTACGTAAAAAATTGTTGAATTTTGTCTAAATTTCAATAGTGAGGAAAGTTTTAAATGATTTAGGAGAGTACGAAACCGGGATTTATTATTTAGGGGATTTATCTCTAAATTTATTGGCAAAAGGTGTACAATTTTTGGTTTAGGCATCTGGGAATTTGGTGGGGATGAAAAAATATTACTGTGGAAAAAATGTTATTTTGGGGATAAAAATATGTGTATTAATTTGTTTCAAATCGTACTCTACGTACGATTCATGCCATTCATTCTGGTGTAATTTTGATTCCTAAAAAGATGACACGGTTTCATAAACAAGTAAGCTCAAGTTGAATTAGTTTCAAATTTGATTTGTGTACCAACATGTGAATATTACAAAAAATTTGCAAATATGATTTATTTTTATATAAAACTTATTTGTGACGAAATTTTTTTGGATACCTACATATATAAAACAGATATTTATAACCGATAAAGTCATACTGCGGAAAGACATTTGTATGGAGACTAAAAAAAACAACAAACCGATTTCAACCGAACTTGGGCCGAACAAAATTCGAACACCAAATATTACAGAAATAGCTTTAAAATTGCGATCTGTACCTTGCGCCCAAGGTTTAGTCGGACCAGGATTCTGAAAAAATACTGGTAACACTGTGCTCATATGTACGTACTATATGTACGGATTCGGGATTTTACAAATCTAAATCCCGGGACTTTATAATAGCAAATTGTTAATTGGGGATTTTTGGGGATATCAAATTGAAACTTAGGGATTAGTACCGAAAAAATACTGGCCACACTATTAACAATAAAGAACCGTTTTGAAAAAACTTCTTGACTCCGTGTCATAAATCAGTCCCACCGTATTTTCTCTACGCCGCAACTTAGTATTGACATTTTTATTTCGGCAACAGTCTCTTAGTATATTATTTCAGTATGTACTGAAACACAAAAGTTTTAATTTAAATTATACTTCAACTAAAATCAATTCATTGAAATATATAAAAATATATGTAAACTGTAATGCTTCCCTATTCTAGAACATTTATTTATTTAAACGGTTTCTAAAAATGGTCACATGTTTTAATGTTGTCAGCCATTATTAATACCACTCATTTCTAAAAAGGCATTTGTTTGTCAGACCCTGCAGAGACTCCACAATATTGTTCCAGCATAATGCAACACTTGTGACTTATTTGGGAACATCAATCGTTTAGTTCAAAAAGTTTTTTCTGGTCGTTTCCTTTTAATCTTACAAATGAAGGGAAGAATAACAAAAGCAGACAATTAACACCCATGGTAACGAATAATATGTATTATAACTACTTGAGTAGAGCTTTAAATTAAATGTGTTTTAAAAGAGAGTAGTATTAAGGGTACTTCAAATGTGCAATTAAAAAATTATAAACATATATGAGCTGAAAAATGCAAAAAAGAATTTTAAAATTATTTAAATAAATTGCAAATATAAGAATTAAAACATTTCATACCTATATATTGAAAGCATTTTGCTGTTATTCAATATTCTGTATGTATTCAAAATTTAGTTTTGTTCAACGAAATCTCTCAAACACTTAGTCTGCCCTTCTACTTCCTAAAAATATCTATAAAATTACAAAACGAAAACAATCTAAACTAACTGCAGCATCTAACATAAGAACACTTACGAAACAAATCTACACAACAGTACAAACATTAAGCTCTAGAGGACTTCATTTTATTTTTACCAGCATGTTACTACAACGTGCTAGTTCAGAGTTAATCCCTTTTGTGGTTGAACAACCAACACAAACCGACACTACAAATGCAGAATACAAAACGAAAATATCACAAATAACAATAAGTTAATATTATTACCTGGCAAAAGCAACTATTGAATGCTGTACATTTTTCCTAGAGAATTTTAAAAATCATAATTCGTTTGTAATTTATCTGCAATGTATTTTAGAAATTTCTGGGAATTTTATATTGGGTGTATAATTTAAAAATGCAACATTTTTTTCAAATTTATATCTTTAATTTTGAAATATCTGTACAATATAAATTTATTCAGAGTATCGACCATTGTTAAATATAATCCATTTTCCATCTGTATGGCAAGAAAAAATCAAGCCAATTGCGGATACCCCGTTCAGGGAGAGCGTTCTGTATCGAGCGAAACAAATAGTAGCAGCCAGAAGGGGCAAGGTGTTAAACGAACAAAAAAACAAATATTATTTAACATAAAAATCATTATTTTCTATGCTACCTCTTAAAAATAACAAATAAATTAATAACTGTTTCATAACTATAAATACAAAAAATTTTGACTTTATTATCCTTTTTTAAAAAAACAACTCGAAAAAAATATCAGTCATTCTATTCACCATATCTCCAAACATTTATAACAGCTTCTTTTAGGAGATATATGCATTCATATTGTCCGTTTCCAGCATAAATAATATTTCCCAAATGTTCTCAATGGGGTCATGATCTGGAGAACATACAGAGGCCAGTCATTCCAGTACGTACATTAATATGTGATTTTAATATTTTTCGAAAACAACCATCTCTTTGTTAGAAGACAATATGCGTTGTTTTGGAGAAATATAAATTGTTTTTCATTACTATTTTCTACAAATGGCACTAATTCTCATCTGGTAATTTTGTGTCATCAGAAGAATTAATTGTGGTGCTTGGAAACACCAAATCAAGCATATAATTATCACAATAACGCATGCGAAATTTCTTTTTGAAGAATATCGTGATTCCTTTAATAGGTATCTCCAATAGCTTTTGAAAACATCTGGATCATCAATTTGAATTTGAGAACAGCTTTTGTCGAGTAATAGTATGGGATTTTTTTAGTAGTCTAAATATTAATTACTCATTAATAATCTGACCAAGACACTTCGTTGTGTGACTGGCACAGTTTATAATTCTGCGATTGTCCCGTTCGAAAAGCCACCACTTTTATTTTTACTATAATAAACCGGATTATTTGCAAAATTTGTTATTGCAACATGTGGCCGGTTTTTTTTTTTTTTTTTTTTTTGCAATTGGCAAATCACTAAGGTACGAACCACTTGCATTTTATAGCAAACTGTTGAAAATTGCTAAAAGAATAAATAACGGTTGTACTCTTATTTTTCTAGTATTCTTCTTGATTTATCATTAAATGTAATTATAGTTATGAAACACTAACAAATTATTAATGTATAATATCAGTGTTAAATTAATAAAGTGGTCTCCCAAATTTTGAATAAAACCATAACATTAATCATAGTCTTAAAAAATGTTACACGTTTTAAAAACCTGTTTGTAGCTTTACAACATATAGCAAACATATGCAGTATAATTATAGTAATGCAACACAGTGTATAAGGCAGGTGAAGCAAAGCTTTCCAACCACTTCTTTCTAAATTAACATATGTTTAACATACTCTGAGAGTTTTTCCGCCAATGTTTGATTCAAACGAAACAGTTCCATTCGATGCAGGTTCTTTGTGACGATTTAGCCAGATTTCATCAGCTCATAATAGACAGAACTTTTTAGTCGTACCAAATGCAGAGCATTTTATTAGCCCCATTGATATTTGGCATTATTGTCGATTCAGTTGCCAGGGCTTCACATACATAGAAAATTTCCGATATTCCCCCATTTCGAACGCTTTATCTGGAAAATAAAAGCTGTCATATGTAAACAAATTCTATTAGTTTTGCACATGCTTTGATTTTTGAGTGTCAGAAAACAAATATGAAATTATTTTAAAATATTGTCTTTTCCAAATGAATGAAAAAGAATGTGGCTTTTGCTGATGGCCATGGTATACATAAAGCATTATTATTTGTATGAAAAAGTGTAACCTATTGGCAACTCAGTTCTTTTTTGTCCAGACAAAATATAAAATTAAACCATTTCAAATATTTTTCGAAAAATATTGTGTTCAAAACGAATGGGTGAATCCACCTTTAATAACTCACAATGATTTTGCAAGCTCTTGTTGAGTTTTAAAACAATCTTTTTGGAGTAATGCTTTCATGCTTTGGTCTAACAAATTTTTTGGCTGGCCTGGGCCATCTCTCGTACAATGAAACAGTTGGAACTCATTCAACATACGCTTCGGTGAGCAATCGGTATGCTTCATCGCCATTACTTTTTCAAATTAGAGAACTAAAGCAAAACTTGCCGAATAAAACGCTTTGTTTGCTTTCGCACTCTTCAATTCTGACTCGCCAAGGCAAGTATTTTTAGATGAGAAGGGAAAAGAGACTAAGAGGGATACAAACTTGACGGTACTAGTCAATTTTCTCATTCCCTTTTGTTTTTTTTTTCATGCATGTTGATTTGCATTAAAAAGTATGAAAATAAAATTGACGTGTGTAAATGAAATGGCAAGTTCAAAAGAGAATTGGACAAAAACTAATAGCTAATAGTGGAGATTGTGAAACAGGACTTTGTTTGCACAAAATTCAACATTTTCGATTATATAAAACATTGTTGTTTACACACAGAAAAAAAATCATGTTTTTTTTTCAATTAAACCTTAAATTGATTTTAAAATAATTTTCAATTAAAATTTTAATTGATTCAATTACTTTTTCTGATTTTTCTGATATTTTCAATTAAATCTCAAATTTTTTTTATTACTTTTGTTTACAGGCCCGATTTCAATTAAATTTTTAATTGATTCCACAAATATTTTAATTGAAACTCATTTTAATTTTTTTCTGTGCACTATAATGTTCAATAACTAAGCGAGAATAAATGACAAATATGTAATGGCATACCTTTAACTTACTAAAGATTAAAACAGTATTCAAAAGTTACTCCTGGGGCCAAATTACCGCATTCGTGATCGAATGAGCAATCGTATCGAAAAATGATTTCGATATCGAAATTATGATAAAATGTACTAAATTTCTTACTCGATATCGAATGTCATAATCTCAAATAAGAAAATTACGATCAATTTTACACGATATCGAATGCGGTAATTTGCCCCCTGATCTGTTATGAATCCCGCATTTTTAAGTTATATAGCCAATATATTTCATTTAATCTTTAATTATAGTTTTTTATGTAGCTTACAACTTATGCAACATCTGAAACTTGTAGTCAAGGATTGATAACTTTACAAATCTAACCATGAACTTTCTATATTCCAACACAACTGTACAGCAATCCAAGAAAAACATGCTGAAACTAGCATTTTCGTTTCAGTTTAGGATTTTCTGCATAACAAAAAAAAAAAAAAACCTTAAAACCAAATGAAAACAAAAAAAAAACTTACTTATTGCAACTCCTTTTGGTTATATGCAATACATTTATTTTCTTTTATTTTTCTCAGAAATGCAAGAGACATTGATGCTGAAAATTTATGCGGTTTTTGTTGATTTTATCGTAAAGTAAATTAAGTAAGAAAATAACCAAAAAAAAAAAAAAACTTCAAACCAAAACAGCAAAACTAAATTTTAACATCAAATTTAAAATGAAACAGAAAAAACAGCAAAATAGATGGTAGGTATACAATTTAACACAAAGAACAGCAGTCATGAAATGTGATGAGAAATAAGAAACTGTGAAGTGGTTAAAATGTTTGTTTGGAATTTTAAATTTTCTTTAAAGAAAAAGATTATTGCCTTCTAGTGATATGAGCACAACAAAACAAAACGAACAAAAGAAAAGAAAAATAATCTCTGCGAATTATTTATACCCTTCAGAGAAACTTGATTTATGTTTCTGGCAAAAAGGGTGAAGGTTACGCATGAGTATTTTAAAAGTTATTGATGATTGAAAAAAACTTAACATAATTCTTACTGTTGTGTAAAATTTAAATGTAGGAAGATAAATCAGTATTGTTTGAAATTTATTTTGTAAAGAGTGTCGTCAGTAGGAAAGGAAAGTCTTTTTGTATTTACAAATTTTGTATGCTAGTGAAGCGGATTTATAAAAATAAGATTTAAATTGTCCCTGTAATTAAATCTTAAAGAAAACTGCCTTCTAAGAAGTCATAGTCACAATCAATTTTAGCGGAATTTAAAAATTTATATTTCATGTTCCCCAAGAGACACTAGTATTTCCAAACTAAATCTGCCTGAATTTCTCCTTGTTGCCACCTGAGCAGCGGGGTGGTCTTTCTTAATCTTACTCAATTATAAATGATACCTGTCAAACCAAACACCTTCGTACAGCATATTTTGACGTAAGAAAAATGTTTTTAGCAGAAAATTAAATAAAGAAAAAAAAACTACGGTTTGAGTTTTGAGATTATTAAACCAGATACTTGCAACAGTGAGGGAGAATGGTAAACATCAGCACCTGCTTCACTGACTGTCTGCCTGGCTGCCTGTAAGCCTTGTCATGGAGAATGTTTGAATACTTTTTACAGTTTATTTTATCTTGGCTTCAACTACAACCTACAACACACAGGATATGGACGGACAGAGGACACCTTCTTTTTGACTGACATTTGCTTGTAAATTCATTTAGGGCAAAATTGAACCAACATCTGATGCAGATGTAAATTTACACTTGTAAATGAAATGTGGCAGTGGCAACAAAATTAATAAAATAAAATGAAATTTTATATTAATTTGCGCCAAGGTTTTCAGCAGAGGATATCAAGATTAGTTTTTCAACAATCTGTGGGAATGTACAAGAGTTGTGCAACATTACAAGAAATGACTTGAATTTTTATTTGTAAGATTCAAGTACTAAACTAAAAGTAAAAATTTTGTGAATGTTCAAAGTGTTATAATAATCACTCTACCATAAGTTTTATGTTTTACATCTAAAATTATTTCATTAAATTCAATTAGCACTCACTGATTCAGTTTTAGTCCACTAGAAATATTTTCACACTTTAGCTAAATATTCTTTTTAATTTTCAATTGCATACATACATTATTTTTATTCACATCTAATGAAAATTAAATCTTTTTTCGCAATTCGAAATGTCAATTAGTCAGTGTCAATCAAGAAACGAATTAAATTGAACATTGAATTATAGAGGAAATTGGCCATAGAATGTATAAAAAAGAAATAACATATGCAGAAGGTTTTTTGCATTTATATATTTAATTGAATTTCAAATATTTAAGCAAATAAATGGACGGAAGTAGAATATTTATTTAAAAGCTACAAAAGTAGAACGTGTAAAAAAGACAAAATAACTTAAAAAGGGGTTTAAGCAAAAGGAAAATACGGTAAGGAAAGAAATACACTGTGTTGCATTATTATAACTGTTTGTGTAGTTTTTTTTAAAACGTTTAACAGTTTTTAAGAGTATGGTTAATGTAACCATAACATTTTTAAAATTTGGGAGACCATTTTATTAATTTAACACTGTTATTTTTCATTAATATTTTGTTAGTGTTTCATAACTATAATTACATTTAATGATAAACCCAGAAGAATATTAGAAAAACAAAAGTACAACTGTTATTTATTCTTATTATGCAATTTTCAACAATTTGCTATATTCGTACCTTCAAGTTTCAGTTTATATGAAAAGTGACTTAAGTTTTCCAACAATTGCCAAAAAAAATAAACTATCCACATGTTGCAATAACAAATTTTGCAACTAATCCGGCTTAATAGTGTAAAAATAAAAGCGGCGGCCCGGAGAAAAAGCTTTCTGAACGGTACAATTGCAGAATTATTAACTGTGCATGTGAATGTGTGGTAAATGGGTGTGTGTAAAATGTGCAAATCAACCATAAGTAGACTGATAAAAAATCCCAGACTTTTACTCAACAAACGCTGTTGTCTTGAACTTGACTTGAATTCGCCAAAAAAAACTTACAATTGGAGAGACCTGCGAAATGAACCACGATATGTCTCAAAAATTAATATCGGAGGCGGTTCTTTAGGGGTTAGGGGAATTTTTTGTAAAGGCAGTATGCCAAAATGAGTTCTTCTGATTACAAAAAAATACTAGATGAGAAATTAGTGCCATATTTAGAAAACAGTAGTAGACTACGAAAAATATTAATATACTTGAATGGAATGCGATTTATGTTCTCCAAATCAGAACCACTGAGAATATTTGGGGGATACTAAGCCGTCAAATTTATGTTGAAAACGTATAACATCAAAGAACATATAAGCTAAAATATGCTGTTATAGACTCTAGGAGATCTGGTGAATATAATGACTGATCAAATTTTTAATTTGCCTTAAAAGAAAGAAGGCACAACACATTATTAAAGTCAACACTTTTTTTTATTAATATTGGTCTTTTAAGCTATTTTAATTTTAGTGTATTTATAGTTGTGAAACACTAATTAATTTCTTTATGCATTTTTAGGAGGTAAACCAAAAATTAATGATTTTTAATATTTGTTTTTTGTTCGTTTCACATGCATGTAAGTTAAAATGTTTTACGTTTTCTTTAAAAGTTTTATGTATTTACAGTTATATAATGCAGTGCATGGAATCTATGGTTTGGCAAAAGCGGTCTCGTTTATTTCATGTGCGAGAAGTTAGTTCCGTCAGTAAGTTCCGCTTTTAACATTACCTATCTTAATGTATAAATTAACATACTTACTACTCATCGACTGTTAAGTTAACAGAGCTGCATTTTTTCATCTCAGTTATCATTTATTATTCAAAACTAACAAAAAACATCAGTACCGATCATTCAGGTAATATATAGAAATTAATACACTTTGTAGATATTAAATAAAAATAATATTTATTTATGAAGAATCGTAAAAAAATGGTACGTAAATACATGCAAATGTTCAAAAACTACCAAAACTACACAGAAAAAAAAATAATGTTTTTTTTTTCAATTAAACCTTTAATTGATTTTGAAATAATTTTCAATTAAAATTTGAATTAATTCAATTACTTTTTCTGATATTTTCAATTAAATCCCACATTTTTTTTAATTGATACTATCATTTTGTTTACAGGTCCGATTTCAATTAAATTTTTAATTCCACAAATATTTTAATTGAAACTCATTTTTTTTTTCTGTGTAGAAATTGTGCCCAATCTACGCTATATAGGGTGGAGCTCTGATACACATTCTGAATATAAGCTATACAGTTAGACATTAACGTAGGTAATGTTAAAAACGGAACTAACTTCACGCACATGTATATTTTCAAGTGTTTTATAGAAAAAAAAGACATGGTTGCGACAGGTTTTATGAAACTATATTGTACAAATCACCTACAGTGTTGTAAAAAAGAATAAAAACGACTCCTTCATTTTCAATGATACATAGAAGAGAATCTTAAAATCTAATATCTTTGTTGCTGTCAAACTACTTCTGATCTTATGGTAAATCTATATTGATAAGCTTTAATGGTCATAAGTGAATTGACTAATTTTGATATAGTGTTAATATGCTCGGTAAAAATAATAAATTATGGAATAATTTTGTATTTAGTACATTATTAATTTTTTTTTCAATATTCGCTTATGTTTTCAATTGTCTCTAGTCCAGAAAACAGCTAATAATGGGTTTTGCAAAGCACTAAACTTAAATAGAAGAATAAATTATAAAAAATTGCAATAGTTCTAGATTGTTCCAAAGCAAAAGGGGTTTTAAGCAATGCACAGAAAAGTAAAACCAGTGGCAAGAGACAGAAAACTAAAAACAACGACTCTGAAAATGCTGGACTTTTTTTAAATTTTTAGCTGCTATTTTGAAAAATGTTCACAATATAAAATATTGAACATGTCGACAGTTCACTTCCAAACCATGCTATGTCGACTTAGCATGTTTTTAATTTTTTTGCTTTTTTGAATTGAGATTTTTTCAACTTAAATTCTGTAAAATTTTGGCTGTGATTGGCTAGTCCAATCAATAGTTATAAACAACAAAGTTCTACCTCATATGGTTTCTTAGATATCGCCTGTAAACTTTAGGAGCTTTTTCTGCAAAACTCAGTTTTTCGACTTAGCATGCTTTGGAAGTGAGCTGTCGATGTTAGCTATAATATTTTCCCATCTGACAACATATACATTACGCGCGAAAAGAATTGCTCATTTCTTGAGCTCAAGAACGAAAAAAAACTAATTATATCGGTTATACTGCTCTGAAGTGAAATCGCAAGTAATGATTCGGTGTTAAAATGATTTCCTTTTATAGCGTTCAAACTGCATTTCGGAAATGCAAAATCATCTTCCAAGGTCTCTTGGCTTCAATGCGTATGGTAATCAATGGTATTCCAGCTTTTGAATGAATCCTGCTGCTCGCAAACGTTTCGAAATTACTGCTTGAGTAGCTCCCAATGATTTTGCAAGCTCTTGTTGAGTTTGCCAACAATCTTCACAGAGTAATCCCTTCAGTTCTTGGTCTTCGATTTTTTTTGGCTTGCCTGAGAAATCTTTGTCTTCCGTGCCAAAATCACAACTATATTAATCTTTACACCAGTGTAATTTCTGTAATTCTTAATATATTTAGCTGGAAGGTATATTATATTCGACCAAAATAATTATTCAAGCCAATTTTTAAAAATGTTACATATGTAACATTCTCCTGAAACACTTAAAAACTATCCAATAGCAAGTATTTTGTTTAGTAAACATCTTGAATTCAGCGCCTCTCGTGTGCACAAGGAAATTTAAATGAAACAAAAAAGAATCGTTTGAATTTATTTTAACATCACCGGTTGTAAAGTTATTTGTGGTATGATTACAATGACCGCGATAATGGTTATTGAGTAGAATATCTCTGTTCTGCCGAAAGAAAATCAACTGCTATGACTACAACTATACTTATAGAACCAGAAATTTAAAGATGCCAAATAATTTATCAAGCTGCAAACTCACAATGGAGATAATTAATTGGATTTCTTCAAAATCTATGAATACAATCTACATCACCATAATTCCAGAATGGGAAATGAGGAATGTATTAATCCAGGTGTCTTATCTATAATGGTAACTTTTATAATGTAATACAAATCGTCTTCCAGTTCCTGGACTTAAGATAAAATATACACAGAGCCAAACACTCAAGTCCTTGACCTGATTAATGAAATAGACAACCCATTTTTCCAAAATGTAATTGAAAATTTTGAAAAAAGCAATCGACCATTAAATAGCTACAGTGGCTAATAGCTAATTTTATGCAGTGCATTCTTTTTGCTTTTAAAGATTCATAAAAAGAAAACTAAGAAAACTTTAAAAAGAAATTGGTGTCATTTAAAAGAAAAAATTTTATAGTTCATGTTATAAATCATTAAACATTTCATCAATGAAAATTGTTTCTATAACAAAGGCAGAAATCAAATCAAAGGCTATCAGCTTTACAACTGGATTCTGAAGTTGAAGCTGCCATTTGTCATGTGTTGCAAGGAACCGTTTATAAACCCGAAAAACACAGTGTGAAGGCTAAATATCGTAAAATTTTTTTTTTTGCAAGGAATCTGCATTTTGGAATTCGGTCATCTTTACCAATGAATCTAAGTTTAACATATTCGGTTGAGATGGCATGTCCTATGTTTGGCGAAAAGCAAATACAAAACTCAACAAAGAAACCCTAAAGGCATCAGTGAAGTATGGTGGTGGCAGTGTCATGTTTTGGGCATGTATGTCAGCTGCTAGAACTGGGAATTTAACATTTGTTGCAAAAACAAGTTCAAGTACCTTCAGATTCTGAAAGACAACTTATTGGAAAGCGCAGAGAACCTGGTTATAAGCTCAGATAAGCTCAGTCCAAAGCACAAATCGGTTATTGTGCAACCGTGGCTAATATATGACAGCCACGTTTGTACAATACCCATATTTGATGACACCGCCACCACAGTCGCCAGACCTTAATGTTATCGAAAATTTATTGTCAGTTCTAGAAATCAGTATAAAGAAAACAAAATTTTTTCCGGCTACTGACGGATTGGTCAAATATTTCATCGAATATTACCTAAAAATTGGTCGCATCTATGAAAAATCTCCTGTCAAATATTAAATCGTGTAATTGCTAGTTTTAATTTCAAGTTTTCGAAACCGCCTGCATAAAAAAAGCTGTCAGCTTTAATAAATTAAAATATACATTTTTGCAATAAATTATTTTTGTTTGTTAGACCATAATATTTTTTCTTTTAAATGACACCGATTTCTTTTTGAAGTTCCTGTTAGTTTCTTTTTTATGGAGCTTTGGTAGCAAAAAAAAAATGCTCTGAATATAATAAGCTATGACTCACTTCAATTTTTTTATTTAAAACTATCAAATCTTACTTTCAATAAAATAAACATTTAAATGATTTTCATATAAATTCATTATTTTATTTTGGATTCGAAACCGTCATTCTACAACGCCGTTTGACTGTATGCTGAGCATAGAACACTTCTAAATACAAGATCTAAAGCTTTAAGTAGGAATTTATGCCTGAGAGACACTGTATTCATACAAACATTTTGGGGTCTAAAACAGTGTTCATATTCACCATATAGGCCAGGTCTACATCTTTGATTTGTCATTGAATACCCAACTCTTTCAGATATCCCACTGGACGGGATCTCCACTGGGGGTGACTCCCTGGTCGATTTTCATTAGCCTCAGCAGAGCTGACTTGTTTCTTGTTGCCATTTCGACTTTTTACTACTAACTGGTGTAAAATGAAATCTACAACGCCCTGTCGTTAAAGTATCCAACTTTTTCAATGTTGTTTTCAGTATACAATAGTTTGGGTGGCGTGAAAGAGAAGAAGCTCCAACTCAGGATTGATTTCTAATCCTTTACTAAGCGGCTTTTGCATATTTTTAAAAATAAAGTTCTTGTTGAAAAATTCTGTTGGTATATGTCTTATATTAATTTTGCTGTTTAATTTCTAAAGATCTTAAATTTTGTTCAAAATTTGCTTGCATTTACTTAAAGCCGTCGGTTAAACTTTGCTGACATTTCGCTACATACATATGTACATATATAAACTTGAACAAGTTTTAAATTAAAGCAGCAACATTTACAAAATTGTTTCTATCTATATTAAGGCATTTCACTTTAAAAGTTCAATTGAGGTCACAGTCAACTGTGTATAAAAAAGTCTGTTTTTATTAAAGTACTTTTGTATGGCTGCTCACTATAATACTCTCTATAACTGACTGGATTTACAATAAAACCAAATATGTACATCGAAATCTATTGTAAAGAAACAGCTGAATATTGGGAATTTACGGAGTACCACGCCCGTTAACTGCGCATGTTACAACTTGCTCTCTGAAAGCAAAACCATTCATAAAACTGGCCAAGTTAAATATACAGATAAATGCTTCAGACTGCATATATGTATGTACATATGTATGTATTATTTAACTTTCCCTAACAAATTGGCATTGGATTTGCATTTTCCTGGAAATAAAAACACATTTTTGGAATATTTTTTTTTTTTACATTTTTTATGTCTATAATCATTTTATTTCAAATTATTTTTTTTTTTTATTTTCTTTAATGCTTTTTGCAACTTAGTCGTTTGAATTGATTTTTTTTTTTTTTTTTTTTTTTTGGTTCTTGTTATGGTTTAAATCACAATTATATTTAGTGATATAATTGAGTCTCTTGGCGAACTTTGTTTCTGACAAACTGATAAACCTCAAACTTGCAGGCGAACATTATAACAAGTTTATAATTAGAGGTACAAACAACTGAGAGGGGAAAACATTTAGTCTGCCATTAAGTTTGACAGAGTAAATATTTTTAATCTCAGTTTCTATTTCTTTCATATACTGTAAGCGTTCTCTTAGCAAATTGACTTCAATAACTGGTATTTGTCAATTTCGATTATATGTTTACAATCTCGTTTGAAAATCTTCATTATTGACTTGAAGAGTGAAGATCAGTTTCAAAGTTCTGGGTAAGCTTGTTTACATATTAGAAAATGAAAACTTCATCGGATCTTGTGCTACATACATATGTTAAGTGTGGTTTAACATTCATGCAAATTAACTTTAACGAGTCATCTTTATCACGAAATTTCTTTCATCATTTCATTACATTTATCGACAATTTCTGCCTTAAAACATCTTACGTTTTAGTAAACGTCTTCATACGGTCTCTTATAGGTTGTCGCCTTATTTATGTACCTATGTATCTTCATTTATCATTCTTCAGCAAACAGGCATAATGCATTTCTGCTGATGTTTCGAATATAGCCACGCTTTCGACTTCGCTTTCGTGGCCTCGTGTACGTCTTCACAGAAGATCATAATGCTGGCAAACTCTTCGATAATCGTATTTTGTGTAATAAATATGCATTATTATTAGACACAGTAACCTCAGGTTGGTCACTTTGTGATCGTTTCAAAAAAACATTACACTTGGCGTTCTTTAGAAATGTTCTCTCAAGGAAAGTTTGGTAAATAATTTGGAAAGAAAAGACTTGCTTTACCGCTTTAAAGTTTGTAAAGAGGCTGGCGGCAGAAAAGTTTTCATCAAGATTTAATAGGTTTTAAATAGTACGGACCTTTGGTTGGCCTAGAATAAAAGAATTGCTTAAAATTTTACTTAATTCTATTCTTGTTTTCTTCTGCAGCCAAAAGCGCACTGCCGTTTAAAACTGTCAGTAAATCTGGCCTAACTTTTCTTTTCAACCTTTTAACAACTTCAACATCTGCAATGAAAGTGTTGCCTTAATTTCCGGGGTTTTTAAGTATTTAATTAGAAATTTAATTAAGATTTAATGAAACTCCAGCAGAATTTTGGGCAAACTTTGCTGGAGTTTTGTTTTCTTAATTTCTTTTAATATTTGATTTCTGTAACCAAGCATTAAAACAAGCAATTTCTCTTATATTTATAATACAAAAAATACACTTAACTCTCTAAACCTAAACAGGGAGATGTCGAAATTTTAAATTGGCCAATTTTCTTACAATATGTCTGGAAGAGTTATGCAACTGGATGAGCCCACCCCAGTTGCATGACTTAAGCAAAAAGATCTTAGCAAAACTGCTGTTTAGAGTAACTAATTAATTACTCTCCAGCTGCTCTAACTTCCACACATATTTGTTAGAAAATTTTCCAAAATGTCTGCTGAGTTTTTGCAACCAAATTATGGAATAAAGCCAACAAAAGTCAAGCTCCTCAAACTATAATGAGTTCAAGCTCCTCAAACTTTCAATGGCTTTTTTGAGATTTGCTAGCACAATTTCTGAGAGATTTTAAAGGGTTTCGTGTAAAATCTCGCTGAAATGCATGCAACCCGTTATCTAATAGTTGCTGGCTAAAATTTCTTGCTTAATGGCTTTGGAGCAAGAAACCTTAACCAACTTGATACTAGACTAAACACATTCGTTTTTATGGTGGCAAAAAATCAGCAAAATTACCTTTAAATTTAGAGGGTTTTCATTTACTAAATTTTCCTTGTTCGAATAGTTAGACACTATCTAAGGGTACACTCACACATGGCAAATATTTACTCAAAAAAAGCGTAACCAGTGTTTTTAGAACAAATTTGTTTAAAGATCTTAACAGTAAAAGTAAACTTCTATTGTGATTTGTGCTTAATGAGGGAAGTTTTTCAAATAAACACAAGAATTAAAACAAATTTTATTTAGTGGTTACGTCTTTTTCGTCAAATATTTGGCATGTGTGACCATACCTTAAGATTTAAGTGTGAATGTTAAGATGGAATCGTGATACAATGTAAAACCTGAGGCACTAGTGTATCTGATAATAATGCATAACGGCTTTGAAACTTGTGGATTTTTATTTCGATTATCTAGGAATTCTTCGTTTTTGCATCCCAATCTTTGTTGACTGGAGATTTTCCGTTGTACGTTGGCTATTTATACTTGGGGCTTTTGGCCGTTGTACTTCTTAGCTTGTTGTAGTTTTTCTTTTACCGTTGTTTACTTCAGGTATTCTTATACTCGATGTTGTTTTCTGCCGTGTATTTGTGATCATCATTTTCACGTAATACGAATAACTCAGGGCTGATATTTCCTGTATCGGCCTCTGTGTAATAAGTTGGCTTTGTACGCTTCACAATTGGTTGCTGAGGTCTGTCTTCCTTCATACCGCTTGCGATGTTTTTTTTTTGAGTAATTTGTTCTCCTGAAGATTACTCTGGTACACGCCGCTCATTTTAGCCGTCAATTGCACATAAGATTGACGTTGCCCGGGGATCACCGCGCGGAGGGCCTCTCTACTGCTTAGAGTGACATACAGCTTGATGTATAATGAGTCGACTTGGAGTTTTAGCACGTTAAAACTCCCCTGATCCCCATCTGAGTAAATCATGGCTTTCTATTACATTGTTCTAACTATGTGTTTAGATTTTTAATTTTAGCACAATTTCTTCTTTACTAACTTTATTTTATGTTTTTTTTTTTTTTTTTTTTTTTTTTTTTGCAAAGAAAAATCTACTGCATTTCCGCTTTTTATAGTTTACGTCCGCACAGCTTGAGCTTCAAAAAGCAACTGAAGTATTGCTGTTGAAAATGCTATATCTGGATTTTTGAAAATATGTTTTTAGCTCTTCTACTCATATTCTCCCGCTCATTGTATAGCTCTTGTGCAATCACAAAAACACTCTACTCAATTCGCTATCTCTCTCTTTCTCTCTCTTCCTCTCTTTTTCTCATTTCATTTTTACAGTTCTTGCTCTGCTATTCTCTGAGTTTTGAGCCTGTTTGTATGTGAAACAAATTGTTGTAAATTTGCTCATCCAATGCCATTGAAGTTTTTTTGTTTTTGTTGTTATTTAAATAGTTGTTTATTGATTAAAATGTAAATAAGCGGCCATATTTAAAACGTGAGTATAACATTTTATTACTTGCTGTGTATTTGTTCCTGTGCATGGATACAGATTCGTAAAGGGATTAATCTTTGTGTTTAGAAAAAATTCCTGCAATGTGTGTAACCATGGAAGGACCAGTTTCCGTGTTTTTAAAAAATCCCTCAATATTTAGGTAAAACAATCATAATGGATAACATCCACAGACCAGAAAAGACAGGGCTGGAAAAGCTTGTACTATTGATCTTTGCAGTAGCAATGCCGAGACTCATTTGATACTTTGAAACAATTTTCTGTATTTTATATTATTTTACATATTCCCAAGGCCTTAAGGTAGGGTCACATTTGGTAAATATTTGCCGAAAAAGACGTAAATAACATATATTTGAACTCGTTTATTTATTTAAAAATACTTTTCTTATTTAGGCCAAAGCACAACAAATACATATTTAGTTGTAATTTACTTGATGCTGTTTGTTCTTGCAAAACTCTTGTAAGAGTAAACAACGTCAAACAATAATATGCTAAAACTAGTGGTTACGCTTTTTTGAGTAAATATGTATTTGCCAAATGTGACCGTACCTTTAGAATTTGCTGTTCGATACCTATACAGTTTTGGAAATTTTCTTAATTTTTAATGATGATAAATAAATAAATTCTATGAAAATGTTAATTTGCTCGAAAAAAATAATATGAACGATATTTTCAATTTTGTATTTAAGACATCATTGCATTTTATCTCAACAGGAAACTAATAGAATCAATAGTTAAAATCATTCTTTCATTTCGCTTATGTTTTCAATCGTCTTTCTCCTAAAAAGCGTTAATAATGGATTGTTCCAAAACAAAGATGAAGGAAACACTTTTGAGGTCTTAGCCACTTTTTATGCCCCTTTAAATAAATAGTTGAATCTATTTTTTAATGAAAATATTTATTCAAATTTATATAAATTCGTTGCACAATATTTACTTTGCCTTGCTTCAGCTGAAGGAGTTTTTTTGAAGTTAACACTGCTAAAAAATAAACTTTTCAAAAGACTTAAGGTAAAAATGCTTTCGTCTCTTAATTTGTTAAATTTGAATGGACTCCCAGTGAAGATTTAATAATAATATAGAATAAATATTTCAAAAAAGTAGTTTTTTCGAAATCCTAATTTATTTTATATGTAAATAAATTACAAATTTATATCCAAAGTACAAATTTTAAAATTTAATAACATTACTTAAAAATTTGTTATACATATGTATATTGAATAATTTTATATTGAAAAATTAATATACGAGGTCTGATCACAAAGTAGCCGTTATTTTTAAATTTCGTGAGTAACGTATGTTCGATTTTCGCATTTTTTCTGTTATGTTGGTACACATGTCTGTTATATATGTTGGTAATATCAGTCATTTTGGATTGTCAGTTTGATTTTGACAGATAAAAAGGTTTGTCGTGTTTTGGTGACGAATCGTGGGTATATGACCGAAAAAAGCATGTCAAGTTCGGTCAAATGTGAAGGTTTTGCTCACTGTTTTCTTCGACTCCAATGGTATGCTGCATCATGAATTCTTGCCACAAGGTCGTACGGTCAATAAGGAATACTGCCTTGAAGTTATGCCCCGTTTGCGCAAAGCAATTCGTGAGAAACGCACTGAATTGTGAAAAAACCAATCAGCTCACACATCGATGCTTGTGCGTGAGTTTTTGGCGAAAACAAAACCGTTATCATGCCTTAACGACCGTTTTCACCGGACTTGGCCCCCCCTGACTTTTTCCTCTTCCCAAAACTGAAGACACCAATGAAAGGAAAGCGTTTTGCTACGATTGAGGAGATAAAAGAAAAATCGAAACAGGAGCTGTTGGCGATACCAAAAAGCGTGTTTCAGAAGGGTCTCGAGGATTGGAAAAACGCTGGCATAAGTGTATTATATCTGAGGGGGATTTCTTTGAAGGGGACATATGTAAAATTATTTTTTTTTACCAATTTTTCTATCTTTATATTTAATTAATAATTGGTTTTAATAGTTATACTGTTATTTAAATTAAATTTAATAATTGTTAAAATATTTTCTTTTTTTAACTGAAACTGAATTAAAGGTCATTTTGTTTGTTTATAAAAAACTGTTTTTTAAATACCCTGGGTTTAATGGAAACCTATTTTGCTCATCGCAAGAGCTCAAAATTTATTTATATGCATCTGTTTCGGGAAGCAGAATTAAAAACACGTAGTCCGAAGAATCTATATTTATTAATCAAACAGAATGTTAAATATAGATTGTGTTTTACTAAGAAATATCTGGGGAAATTGGAAAATGGGCTTTGTTCAGATAAAAGAATAATAAGTTGAATTTTAAGACCACAAAACAAAAAATTTGATTTTGTTCGTTAAATATATAGCTTGTTTTTCTTCATCTGTTGTTGATCTAATTTATTGGATAGTCTTAAAATAGTTGTTGTAATTTTGAAATCGAACAAAAATTTAAGTTTCCATCTCTGTGAGAAAGTGCTACAACGATTACTTTAGCTTCTTTGGAGTGAGGTTAAATGACTTGCCAGTGTTTCCGGGAAATACGAAAGTAGAAGCAAAATCGAAAATGACAGTGCAACAATCGCTGAATATAGATCACATTTCGAAAATGTCTCAAACCTAGCGAAATATTTTAAAAAACAACTTTGCTTTTTTACCATAAATTTTTACCAAAACTTTTTTTATATGCAACTAATACAAACAAAAGGGAGGCATTTTATAATACACTTTGCTAAGACAAGTTAAATATTTTTCTAATAGAAAGGCTTTTTTAGTAAATTTTTCAAAAATAAAATAAAACAGCCCCTTAACTAGACTAAACTGGCAACACTGTTGTTTGCATACGTTTCAAACACCGCAAATTGATTTTACTCAATAAGATATCTACAACATTATCACTCGGCAGTTAGCTTATTTAGAATTATCATACATTTATATAAGGGTGGGTTTCTTAAGGCCTTTTTCGGTGTAAGGGTAGAAAAGTACAAGGTGGCGCAAAAGTAAACTTCCAATCAGGCTGGCCAGTGTAAATCGCCAAAACGGGAGATTAGGCGCCGGGAAATGCATCCTTCAGCATATTGGTTGTGGCACGTGCAGTATGTGCCGTTGCACCGTCCTGTTGAAACCACATGTTTTCCAATCCCAATTCATCAAGTTGCGCAAAATTTATAGCACTTTCTGATAGGATTACTTTTGCGCCACCTTGTGTGATAATAAAAAAGTTTTTGTAAAAAATAGAAATTTTATTGAATATTAACTTTTGTGTCCTAGTTATAAAGGAATACATAAAATTATCTATGTAATAAAAATCTAGAAAAAACTGCGTTCCAGGCCTCAGATAAAATAAAATGTATAAATAAATGTACTCGTTGCAATAAATTTTAAAACACTCGACTATTTTCAACTGCCCAGGATTTACAAAGGTTGTGATATGAATTGTTGTTTTGTTTAATTTGTCAAAAATTAGTTAACAATTTAAAAACTTATAGAACAAACTTTTTAATATTCGTTAAACGAACTTGAAAATTTACCAAAATGATTTTTAAGATTTTATTAAGTAAGACAGAATTAAAGTTAATTAAGAAATTAAGTAAATAGATATCTCTTCATTGAACTTTAAGAATTTCGGTAAAACTAAATTTTTTACTTTTACATTATTTTATACTTTTGAGCAGTTTTAATTAAAAAAAAGTCCAGAATATTATTTTCCAAGCCATAGAAAATATATACTAAAGATTATATTGTAATCAGAAAACCTTAATCCCTTTCTTACCGGGGTTAAAATTAACAATTATTAATTATTTATATATGGCATATGCAGTAAAAACTTATAGACTTAGCATGCATTTATTAAATAATGTCCGAATTGTATGTACAATTAATCTTTAACCTCTCTTTAAAAACACTGTCTAATTAATATTTTTAAAAAATTAACTTAAGAACATGTTTTATGGACAAATTTTAAATCAACCATGTTTTTCAATTGATCTAAAAATTGGAATAAAAAACTAGTGAAATACTTTTTTGAAGTTTAATCAAAATCCTCCAATAAATAAATTTTGCTGTTTTTTAACGTTTGAAATAATTATCCCAGTGTCTCACTAATTTTAATAAAATCAGCATATGTATATTCAGTCTATATATAGGGTGTTTTTTTTTTAGATGTATAGAACTTTAAGTTGGCAGCACTTTTTTAACTGGCGGCCATTTTGTAAGCTGTCAAGTGATTTATGTTTAAAGCCGCTAGTCTGCACCGATAAACTTGAAACGATTTACCACTTGGAAGACAACATTCGCCGCGTTAATGCCGATATATTGGAAAATATACAAAAAGGCATCGAAAATTGGACCAGAAGTCCTATTTAAATTATAATGCTAGAGGATTATCTTTCGAATAAAGTACATTTTATGTCAATTTAAAAAAAAATCAGCTTTGTTTTATTTCATTTCAAAGTTCTATTAATTTAAAAATAACACAGAACCATAATTTTAAAAAAAAAATCACAATTTGAAAGCGTCTATTCATATTGAAATGTCAAACCAAACTAAACACTTGACAGCTGGCAAAATGGCCGCCAGTTACAAAAGTGTGGCCAACCTAAAGTTCTATGCATCTAAAAAACACTTTTTATAATAGCCTCAAATAATTACATAACATTTCGCTGTATTTAAATGGATATTCAAAAATATGACCTTTGATCCCGGTTATCTCAAAATTCCAGTATATTTCGGTCTATATACATATGTAATATTCAATCAAAATAAATAAATACATAAATTTGGCTATATTTTAATGCATATTTATAGATATTCAACAACATGACCTTTGACCCCGCTAGAGAAAGGATCAACGTTTTCTGATTTTAGTAAAATCATCAGTCCATGTTTTATAATATTCTAAATTTGCTCTATATAATTTGTTGGCAACAATGAAATTTTTCTCGAACTTTTTAAAATTTAACTCACAGTTACGTGAAAATTATAAGATTTATTGTCCTAACTCTTTCAAGCAATTATTTATATTGTTAATAAAATCGTAACAAATAGTTATTAAATTTTTATAATTTGTTAACGAAAACTTCAAAAAGTTAGAAAACTGAGTATTGAAAAAGTTATAAAAAAAATATTTTTTGACTGCAGATGAAAATGTCTAAACATTATCTTTGTTAAACCTACCTTAAGATTCATAAAAGCGCTGATATGCTGTTTATATCAGCGCTTTTATGAATCTTAAGGTAGGTCACATTTGGCAAATATTTGCTCAAAAAAGCGTAACCATTTTTTTAGTACAAATTTGTTTGACGTTGTTTACTCTTACAAGAGTTTTGCAAGATTAAACAGCATCAAATAAATTAAAACTAAATATTTGTTGTAATTTAGCCTAAAAAGGAAAAGATTTTTTAAATAAATAAACGAGTTCAAAAATATGTTATTTATTGGTTACGTCTATTTCGGCAAATATTTGCCAAGTGTGACCGTACATTTAGAAAGTTATAAATAGTCTTACTTTATGAAATATAAAAAACGAGTGAATTCGGGAATTCCCGGAAAATAATGGCTGAGAATATCCGGGAAAAAATGTAAATTTGACGGGGAAAAACAGAAATTTAAAATTAACGTAGTTTTGTAAATGTTTGGCAAAAAAATTGGCATTTTTGGAAATTTAAATTTTTTTATATATATGTATATATTTTTTTTGTTTATGATTGTTTTTTATGTGCTCTGTTATTGTTAAAATATCTTTGTATTTTATTAATTCGGCTTGAGGTCTGTTTTATTTAAAAAAAAATAGAAAAGCTCTTGTTTGTTTTATTGTTTATTTCCAATATTTCGTCCAAGTTTGTTGGTCATCTTTAGGAAATAATTTTAAGGTTAATGCAGCAGTGTTGTCCCTTCACAGAAAAAAAATCATGTTTATTTTTTCAATTAAACCTTTAATTGATTTTAAAAGAATTTTCAATTAAAATTTTAATTGATTCAATTACTTTTGATTTTGTTCGTTAAATATATAGCTTGTTTTTCTTCATCTGTTGTTGATCTAATTTATTGGATAGTCTTAAAATAGTTGTTGTAATTTTGAAATCGAACAAAAATTTAAGTTTCCATCTCTGTGAGAAAGTGCTACAACGATTACTTTAGCTTCTTTGGAGTGAGGTTAAATGACTTGCCAGTGTTTCCGGGAAATACGAAAGTAGAAGCAAAATCGAAAATGACAGTGCAACAATCGCTGAATATAGATCACATTTCGAAAATGTCTCAAACCTAGCGAAATATTTTAAAAAACAACTTTGCTTTTTTACCATAAATTTTTACCAAAACTTTTTTTATATGCAACTAATACAAACAAAAGGGAGGCATTTTATAATACACTTTGCTAAGACAAGTTAAATATTTTTCTAATAGAAAGGCTTTTTTAGTAAATTTTTCAAAAATAAAATAAAACAGCCCCTTAACTAGACTAAACTGGCAACACTGTTGTTTGCATACGTTTCAAACACCGCAAATTGATTTTACTCAATAAGATATCTACAACATTATCACTCGGCAGTTAGCTTATTTAGAATTATCATACATTTATATAAGGGTGGGTTTCTTAAGGCCTTTTTCGGTGTAAGGGTAGAAAAGTACAAGGTGGCGCAAAAGTAAACTTCCAATCAGGCTGGCCAGTGTAAATCGCCAAAACGGGAGATTAGGCGCCGGGAAATGCATCCTTCAGCATATTGGTTGTGGCACGTGCAGTATGTGCCGTTGCACCGTCCTGTTGAAACCACATGTTTTCCAATCCCAATTCATCAAGTTGCGCAAAATTTATAGCACTTTCTGATAGGATTACTTTTGCGCCACCTTGTGTGATAATAAAAAAGTTTTTGTAAAAAATAGAAATTTTATTGAATATTAACTTTTGTGTCCTAGTTATAAAGGAATACATAAAATTATCTATGTAATAAAAATCTAGAAAAAACTGCGTTCCAGGCCTCAGATAAAATAAAATGTATAAATAAATGTACTCGTTGCAATAAATTTTAAAACACTCGACTATTTTCAACTGCCCAGGATTTACAAAGGTTGTGATATGAATTGTTGTTTTGTTTAATTTGTCAAAAATTAGTTAACAATTTAAAAACTTATAGAACAAACTTTTTAATATTCGTTAAACGAACTTGAAAATTTACCAAAATGATTTTTAAGATTTTATTAAGTAAGACAGAATTAAAGTTAATTAAGAAATTAAGTAAATAGATATCTCTTCATTGAACTTTAAGAATTTCGGTAAAACTAAATTTTTTACTTTTACATTATTTTATACTTTTGAGCAGTTTTAATTAAAAAAAAGTCCAGAATATTATTTTCCAAGCCATAGAAAATATATACTAAAGATTATATTGTAATCAGAAAACCTTAATCCCTTTCTTACCGGGGTTAAAATTAACAATTATTAATTATTTATATATGGCATATGCAGTAAAAACTTATAGACTTAGCATGCATTTATTAAATAATGTCCGAATTGTATGTACAATTAATCTTTAACCTCTCTTTAAAAACACTGTCTAATTAATATTTTTAAAAAATTAACTTAAGAACATGTTTTATGGACAAATTTTAAATCAACCATGTTTTTCAATTGATCTAAAAATTGGAATAAAAAACTAGTGAAATACTTTTTTGAAGTTTAATCAAAATCCTCCAATAAATAAATTTTGCTGTTTTTTAACGTTTGAAATAATTATCCCAGTGTCTCACTAATTTTAATAAAATCAGCATATGTATATTCAGTCTATATATAGGGTGTTTTTTTTTTAGATGTATAGAACTTTAAGTTGGCAGCACTTTTTTAACTGGCGGCCATTTTGTAAGCTGTCAAGTGATTTATGTTTAAAGCCGCTAGTCTGCACCGATAAACTTGAAACGATTTACCACTTGGAAGACAACATTCGCCGCGTTAATGCCGATATATTGGAAAATATACAAAAAGGCATCGAAAATTGGACCAGAAGTCCTATTTAAATTATAATGCTAGAGGATTATCTTTCGAATAAAGTACATTTTATGTCAATTTAAAAAAAAATCAGCTTTGTTTTATTTCATTTCAAAGTTCTATTAATTTAAAAATAACACAGAACCATAATTTTAAAAAAAAAATCACAATTTGAAAGCGTCTATTCATATTGAAATGTCAAACCAAACTAAACACTTGACAGCTGGCAAAATGGCCGCCAGTTACAAAAGTGTGGCCAACCTAAAGTTCTATGCATCTAAAAAACACTTTTTATAATAGCCTCAAATAATTACATAACATTTCGCTGTATTTAAATGGATATTCAAAAATATGACCTTTGATCCCGGTTATCTCAAAATTCCAGTATATTTCGGTCTATATACATATGTAATATTCAATCAAAATAAATAAATACATAAATTTGGCTATATTTTAATGCATATTTATAGATATTCAACAACATGACCTTTGACCCCGCTAGAGAAAGGATCAACGTTTTCTGATTTTAGTAAAATCATCAGTCCATGTTTTATAATATTCTAAATTTGCTCTATATAATTTGTTGGCAACAATGAAATTTTTCTCGAACTTTTTAAAATTTAACTCACAGTTACGTGAAAATTATAAGATTTATTGTCCTAACTCTTTCAAGCAATTATTTATATTGTTAATAAAATCGTAACAAATAGTTATTAAATTTTTATAATTTGTTAACGAAAACTTCAAAAAGTTAGAAAACTGAGTATTGAAAAAGTTATAAAAAAAATATTTTTTGACTGCAGATGAAAATGTCTAAACATTATCTTTGTTAAACCTACCTTAAGATTCATAAAAGCGCTGATATGCTGTTTATATCAGCGCTTTTATGAATCTTAAGGTAGGTCACATTTGGCAAATATTTGCTCAAAAAAGCGTAACCATTTTTTTAGTACAAATTTGTTTGACGTTGTTTACTCTTACAAGAGTTTTGCAAGATTAAACAGCATCAAATAAATTAAAACTAAATATTTGTTGTAATTTAGCCTAAAAAGGAAAAGATTTTTTAAATAAATAAACGAGTTCAAAAATATGTTATTTATTGGTTACGTCTATTTCGGCAAATATTTGCCAAGTGTGACCGTACATTTAGAAAGTTATAAATAGTCTTACTTTATGAAATATAAAAAACGAGTGAATTCGGGAATTCCCGGAAAATAATGGCTGAGAATATCCGGGAAAAAATGTAAATTTGACGGGGAAAAACAGAAATTTAAAATTAACGTAGTTTTGTAAATGTTTGGCAAAAAAATTGGCATTTTTGGAAATTTAAATTTTTTTATATATATGTATATATTTTTTTTGTTTATGATTGTTTTTTATGTGCTCTGTTATTGTTAAAATATCTTTGTATTTTATTAATTCGGCTTGAGGTCTGTTTTATTTAAAAAAAAATAGAAAAGCTCTTGTTTGTTTTATTGTTTATTTCCAATATTTCGTCCAAGTTTGTTGGTCATCTTTAGGAAATAATTTTAAGGTTAATGCAGCAGTGTTGTCCCTTCACAGAAAAAAAATCATGTTTATTTTTTCAATTAAACCTTTAATTGATTTTAAAAGAATTTTCAATTAAAATTTTAATTGATTCAATTACTTTTATCAGATATCAGATATTTTCAATTAAATATCAATTTTTTTTTCATTGATACTATCATTTTGTTTACAGGTCCGATTTCAATTAAATTTTTAATTGATTCCACAAATATTTTAATTGAAACTTATTTTTATTTTTTTCTGTGTTGTTGATGTCTTAAGTTTGTTTGTCCTAAAATCACCCGAAAAAACAATCAAACGTTTGAAATATTTTTTAAGAAATGTAATTTCTTGAAAGAAAAATGCAGCAATTTGTATTATCGAAACCTAGATGTAAAGATATAAATTTTTAAAAAATTTTCACTATTTATTAAAAACGAAATACAGATATTTCAGTCTTCTTTTGGCTTCATACGCAACTCAAATGAACTCAGAACTCAAACGTTAGTGGTGTTTTTCTTTTTTGCGTTTTTTTCTTTTTTGAGATTTCAATAATTTTTCCAATTTATACAGTAAAACTTGATGGTAATGAATTATTTCCAGTAAAACCTTCCAGGATTTGTTAATTCTTTTACTACAAAAAGTCATCTGTTAATGCGCATCTTTGGTAAGAAAAAACAAATTACTTTTTTTAATTTTATCTTAATAATATTGTCCTTCAAATGCGTTAAAGAAGGGATTAGCTGAATTTTGCAATACATATCTTTTTTACCATTATTCTATAGTCAAATGAAATTGCCAATAGGGGTGAAAATTAGAGATCTTTTAATGTCAAAAATAACTCAAAGAATAGTGGTAGTTTTTTTTTTTTTTTGAATTTCCTCTTATTTTATTTTTGTTCTTTTTTATCACAATAACACTAAATCATTACGAACGTTTTGGTAGCAACAGTATTATTAAAATTTCAGCATAAACGAACTACTTTTTGTATTCCTTTTTATTCCAATTTTTAACTGCCAAAAAAAATATGACAAAAAACTGAGCAAACATTCAGCAATGATGTGAAAATTTAAAGAAAATTTAAGAAATAAATATTTTCACCAGTTTTTTTTTCAAGGATGCACAGTGTTAGTTATAACCGAATTTTACTGTATTTAATAAATCGAGTGAAAATTACATAGGGGTTGGGAATTTAGCTGTGTACCTGTGTTTAAAATAGGGAAAAATTTGACTTTTATTTTCGGCAAACAAACGTTTGAAAAGTAGGTTATGTTATTTTCTAAGCCAATAAAATAAAATAAAATAAAATACTGCGCCATTTTAATGTCAATATGTATTGAAAATTACTAACCAAATATATTTCAAATAGTAGAAGAACATTTGGCAGTAATTTCTTAAACATCTAGAGAGAGAGAGAGAGAGACTGCTGTATTAAAAATTTTCAGGTTTGTACTAAATGCTATATGCCTTAATTTTGAAAAGTGTCGCAAATTATTACACAATTTTACATTTAAATTTTCTTCAAGATCTTAATTACTTTGCAAAATTTTTATAAGTTTTAGAATCCGTCCTCGCTTAAAAAATTTAGCGGTTCTGTTCTCTGAGAAAGATTTTTATGCCCACCTTTCTAACACATCGAAATATTGGTCTTAAAACCAAAAAGTCTATATATTCTGGGTTCTTATAAGATTCTAAGACGATTTAGCGATGTCCGTCCATCTCGACGTAGCAACGTAGCAAAATTCGATTTTCGACTGTGGTCGAAAATGCTTATCGAATGAATTTTCATTTGGTATTATGGTGCACATTCGATGAAAAAACGATATTGTGAAAATCACTCTTTTTGGGTTATTCACAATAGCACATTTGTATCAGCTGGCGCCATATTTGTTTACAAATTCTTAAAGAAAAATAAATTAAATTTGAAATGACCACCACGGAATTATGGTTTGATGATTCGTCTGATGGAGATGAATCCTTACTAGAACTGGCCAGAAGCAGAAAAAGGCTGAAGGATGCTTCCAACATTTTGGAAATGAATTCCACCATTTGAGTATATTTTTTGATGAGGTTTTGACATGAATATTATAAATTTAATTTACAGATTTATTAAAAATTTTCGACTCTGTGTTTGTGGACTTGCTGTCCATTACTGATGAACTGCTGCAACAATGCTCAAAGGGCAGAACAATCCCAAGCATATTAAAATTGGCAATAGTTTTTCTGATCTTCCTTCATGAGAGAAACGAGCTTAAGACCTTAGACCTGCAGGTTATTAACAAAAGTAATTTACAAGTAGTATTTGGTTTATCAAAACCAAGAAAAACAAAATACATTTTTAATAAATTTTGCACAGTTTTAAACACCGTCGACAGCAAATTTGTGTTCGATAAAAAATTCGTTGAACAACGAAAATTTCGACAGTTACGCCAACTCATAATACAAATTTATACGATAGACGATTTTCGATAGTCGAATGTAGCTCATAATAGGGGCCATAGTCTTCAAAAAATTAGTACCAAAGAATGTTCTTTCAAATTATAATAAACATTTCCCATTAATTAAATTTGAATTTGTTTTTTTTTTTTCTTTAAAGCTTATCAGTAAAGATTCAGCATAAGATCATCAGTAGTTGGCAGTAAAAATTAAATTAATTTTAAGTTTTTTTTCGCTTCATTAAAAATGAAGAATTCGTTCTTATTATTTCTCCAGCAATGTTTATTTCATGCTCATATTCCATCATTTTCTCAAATATTTACCCTCGTATTGATAATCAATTGCTTATGAATGTTAAATATTATGTTAAAGGAAGAATTTCATTAAATTTCATCAATATTTTATTTGCAGTTAATATTTATTTCCACTAGTTATAAGTGTCTACTGTTATACTTATAAACGAAGTCTCATAAAAAAACTATTTACATTTGTATGTGTATATTATTCACTGAACTGAACAAACATAATGTCTTTATAATTAGAAATTCTATTAAGAGCTCATATTGTTTTTTTTTCTTTTGCAAATACTCAAGTACTAGTAGTACAGACTCGTACAATATTTTTACTTAATTTTCATATTGTCAATATATATTCCCATTCTTTTGCAACATCCTTTTACAAATACTGATTAGTAAATATTGTTTGTTAATTTTGCCCTTAAGATTTTCGTAATTTCATTCATTCATACAAAGTGCTATTTAAATTTATGCACACAACTGCATACTAGTACAGTGGGGGATACAAAAAAATATAGTAGAAGATTTATTTCTCAATAATTTGCTATATAGGAGGTTTGGAGCAATCTTGAATAGATTTAGGGTGATACTTAGCAGATCTGGTATTCTCAAAAGTTCTTCTTTAACCAACTGAGACTTTGGTCGTTCCGGAGCGTAGCTACAATTGTCGTGAGATCGTTGTGATATCAACGTGGTTGATGTTGGTATATAGACAATAGTTAAAGATCAGCAAAAACATGCAAATTCTCATCAAAATCGCTACGATTCTTAATAATTTTGACCCTCACTGTCCGTGTTTTCTTGCTTGCACTTGAATAAAGTTTTTCAGACAATCTACACTACTCTATCATTGTCATTCGCATTTACTCTCTAAACTACTCTATAAAGTACACATACAAAATACTGAACAAAACAACAACAACAACAAGAACTTATTACTACAACAACTGACAATGACTTGCTAATGAATTGACAAGTCATATACATACGACTACATAAATAAATCCATTTCAAAGTACATAAACAACCCAGCATACCATTCTAGGAGCGCTCCGAAAAAGGAGTCAGAAAAGAGTCCAACAAAAGAGTATTTTCGGAGCGCCCCGAAAAAGGAGTCAGAAAAGAGTCCAACAAAAGAGCATTTTCGGAGCGCTCCGAAAAAAGGAGTCAGAAAAGAGTCCAACTAAAGAGCATTTTCGGCGCGCTCCGAAAAAAGGAGTCAGAAAAGAGTCCAACTAAAGAGCATTTTCGGAGCGCTCCGAAAAAGGAGTCAGAAAAGAGTCCAACAAAAGAGCATTTTCGGAGCGCTCCGAAAAAAGGAGTCAGAAAAGAGTCCAACTAAAGAGCATTTTCGGAGCGAAATTGTTACTGTCCTGAGTCGGCACGCAGTATGACTCATAAATTCCACTTAATTATGTGTGTACCAAAGCGTAGTTGTCCTGTTCTTTGTGCTTTGAACAAAAAAAAAACATAGCTGTAACACACAAGAATGATAAAAACAAGATTACACAGAAAAAAATAAAAATGAGTTTCAATTAAAATATTTGTGGAATCAATTAAAAATTGAAATCGGACCTGTAAACAAAATGATAGTATCAATTAAAAACAAATGTGAGATTTAATTGAAAATATCAGAGAAATCAGAAAAAGTAATTGAATCAATTAAAATTTTAATTGAAAATTATTTTAAAATCAATTAAAGGTTTAATTGAAAAAAAAACATGATTTTTTTTTCTGTGTACACAGCGCCCAAAAAAAAAACCTCATAAAAGACTCTTTTCTGACATTATCTAAGAGCTCTTTAAGAGCCAAAAAAAAACCCCTCATAAAAGACTCTTTTCTGAGATTATCTAAGAGCTCTTTCTGACGGACCATTTTCGAACGTAATGACCCTCTTTTCTGAAGGTTTTCGGAGCAATTATGATTGTTTTTGGGCTCATAAAGAGTGTTAACGCTCCGAAAAAGACTCTTTTCGGACTCATATGGTTTGCTGGGAAAGTTCAAAAAATATGTATGTATGGAAATTAAGTACATATGTATAAAACCCAGCAGTGTCCAAACCAATGACTTTAGCCATAATTGCGGTCACCACTAGTTAAAGAGTTATGCCCTTAGTCATAAAACTTACAACAGGTTTATAAGAGGTTTATAAAGCAAATTTTGTATGGAAATTTTGTATGGAAATTTGCTTTATTAACCTGTTGTAAGTTTTTATGAATAAGGGGGTTAAGCTTTGTACAGACGGTTGTCAGATCTTACAACGTTGTCCGAAAAATGTTCAGAAAATCTCTAACAACCGTGTGAACTTCAAGTTGTTGTTTTCCAACGTTGTAAAAAAAAGCATTGACAATTTACCTTTTGCTAACAATTTCCTAATGTCAGTACATTGCTAGCACATTGCTAGATCTGACAACATTGTCTGATCTGACAACCGTCTATACATATATTTAGTTATTTCAACATGTACTTGTTCTAGTCGGGAGTAAAATTCGTATTACAAAAGGATACTTAGTGAAAACTGACTCTCTAATACATTGACTACATCATGAATTACTTAGAGATACTAAAGTGACTACTGACTCCAAGCTAGATTACCCTGCATGTGTAAAGTAAACAATAGACTGCTCCTTGCATTGCGTAGAGCACATGCATGACAAATCACCACAAAAATGTTTAAGTTATTATCAGTAAATTTATTAGACTTAAGGGAACATTGTTGTCCAAAAGGGAGCCATTGACTCAATGCAGAAATACTGGGATATGTAAGTACGGTACAGGTATGTAAATATGTATGTGTATTAACTTACATATGCATGTAAATGAATATGTAAATAACACTACGAGCTTAAGATGTAGGAATATCATGTGAAACTTGATCAAATTGTAAATACAAGAGCCACATTCATACAAGTCGTACAATGAATTTCAAAGATTTTTAAATTGTATTCGGAAACCCATTTGACTGTAATAATTTAGCACTCACAAAGGCAGTTAAATAAAGTTGTTCATCTTTACATTCATACATACAATACGTAGGTATTCTTGTGAAAATTTGTAGTACGAGTAGAGTTTACTTTAAATTTCAGCAGCAAACAGTAGGAATATTTTGTTAAACAAATTATTTTCTCAAATCGCTATCACAGTTGAAGATTTTTTCTTTTGTTAGCGAAAATTTTGTTAAGAATTTTTTTAATTTTTATCTTATGAGTACTAAGCACATGGTTTATAATATAGTTTATTTTTTTCATCTTTAGAGTTGTAAATAATTTAAGGCTTTGTTTTTGTAATATTGTTTAAGTTCATATATGCAAGTTCACATGTGGAGCTTCACACATTGGTACCTTTAAGAATACAATTTCCAAACATTTCCTCTGTGTAGTCCAAGGACAGTTCTAATCACATTATTTACTGGTGCTTTTTAAATATGTATATGTCAAGTTGATAATGAAACCGATCTTATGCACATCTACAGTGATTGACGGTCACATGGGAGTTTTCTATTTAGACCTACTCTTTCACCAAAATACTTTTATAAAGTTCAACCTTTAAATTCGGATGTATCTAAACTATTCATCTAATGCACAGTGGCGCATAATCAAAATTTTTGAAAATATATCTGTCATTTCTTAATCATACGCAATTGAAGATTCAAATTTTAAAATTGATCCTTTCTAATAATATTTTAGTAATTGTTCAAGCTTAAGGTCTTTTTAAATCAAATTTTATTTTTTTTTAGACTGATTTTCATCAAATTTTGGTTGTTGTTGAACAAAAAAATTTGCAATCATACACTAAATTTCCAAAAATTTTACCAGTCCCGATAAAGATGAGAAAAATTATCAAAAAATAAATGTTTGAGATTTTCCTTTAACTTTTAGGAAGTTGTGGGATTCTCTTTTGTTCACTTATTTAAAAATTTTTTATTCAGAATGACAAATTTAATTCACACATTGAAAATTTCATAATAAAAATTTATTAAAAAATAACATATTTTTTGAATTTTTTATTTTTATTAAAATTTGTCAATATCTTCAAATCCAATCGACTTTGAATAGTTTCCGGAGTCTTTTATCGTCGGATTAAATTTGTCAATATCGTGAATAAAAATTCCACATGAAATTTGTTCCCTTTTATTTTTTTAACATTGAATTTTAATAGGAAAAATGTGAAAAGGGAACAAATTTCATGTGGAATTTTTATTCACGATAGCGGTGAATAATTTCCATACCGTTCTTCTTGGCTTATGTAAGTAGTTTAAAAACAGGCGTATCCATGAATTCATTTCAATTTATTAACCGATTCTGTTACGACATGGCGTGATTTAAACATAATTTTGACAATAGAAGCAATAAACCAACTCCTACTCTATCTTAAAAATGAATTAGTTTAAAGAAGTTATCACATTCTACAAAGTTTATTGTTTCACTGAACTAAGTTAGAGACAGTGTTCTGAGACATTATTCTCCTACTCATATTAACAAAAAATCTGGATTTTGTGTTGTGGAGCCCAAACATTCCTGATGCTAAACTCTTGTTCTTGAGAACAAGACAATTCCATTTATACTACTACTAAACTCTACTACTGGGTAGACTCGGTGAAATGAATATCTTGTGAACAAGACATTTACAGTAAGATCGTTTATTTACACCAATAAATAAAACAACTAAACAAATTTTGTTTATTTCATTCACCAGTGAATAATAATAGAGACTGGGTTCATCGTTATCTTTTTTATCTACACAGTTCCTGGAAAAGTCATTGTAACCAGCACTCTGCCGCCCCATGATACATTGATCCTTTAATATGCACACTAGAGTGGTTCAAAAAAAATTTGTGTGGGTCAGCCCCTAGGACTAAAGATAATGTAAAAACAATTTCAGAAATATTTTGTTTTTATTTTTTAGCCACGCCTACAAATACCGCTCTTTTAGTATTTTATTCACGTCAAATTCAAGTCATTTACATTTTATGAGTTTTGAAATGAGAGTTTGCAGTTGTAGAGTAAGTTATGTGCTGATCTCGTTCCAATCTCGTTGAAAGACAAGCATCAGTCAAGAGTCATACAAATGACGTCTCATTAATATTAAAATTCGAGTCTTCCCTTTTAGGATTCTCAGATAAGTCACCAGCTACAGCATAGATAAAGTGTCAATGTGATAATTAGCAACTCCTTCTGTTATATACCGACAACATCATTCAGAAACTATCATTAGGCCTAATTCTCAATATAGCTTCATAAAGGAAACTATACATATATGTATGTAAAGAATTAAATAATTTAAAATCGATTCAAAATGCCAAAGTAGAAGTAAAGAAGATAAAGAAGTAAGATAGATGGAATTCCGAATGGGTGTAACATTGTTTGCGCTGAAATAAATGTTATAAAAAGAGCAACTAACTGGCCAAAATATATATGGATATCGGGTATTCGTGTATAAATTGATAGTTAGGTTGCGTTGAAATCTCTAATAACTGTATACAAGACATCAAATCTGGTTCAAGAATGCCGTTCATCCATAAATAGGATAGATAGACATTTAATAGACGTAGTAATATGTATTAGTGCGTGGATACCAAGATGTATAAATTGTGTTGCTGATGATCCGGTGAAAAAAAGGCAACAGGATGCCTGAGGGTAATATAGACTTGAACTATCGGACATGAAGCTAGAATGTATTGAAATTTTTATCAAGAACTGATTACTGTGACCAAATTTATGAATCTCCTTCAACTGAAGATCGAAATTTTCTATATCTCCGAAAACTTTAAACTTGACTTGTTAAACTATCTTTTATATGTTATCTTTCCACCTTTCTCCTCATCTCTACCTTTCATCTCTTTATCTTTTCGCCTCTACTTCTCACTCCATTTCTTATCTTTTCAGGCAATACAAAGGACCATGGGTTTTCCAGTCTCAGAAATGCTCTTTAATGGTACTTAAACTAGACCATTGCTTAGACTATTGAGTTGTAAGCTTTGGTATAAATACTCTTGAAGTTGTATTCTCGTTTGCCATCTTTAAGCAGACGTGTTTAGCTGGTATCTCAACAATAAGTTAAACAAAATATCAGCTGAAGCTACATTATAATCTGTATAACTTCAACAAAATATTGAAAGGATGAAAATTGCGTTCAAGAAATGAGCGTAAGAATCTGAGGTCTAAATGATTGAAATGCAGCAGATTTCAAAAACGAAACCCAAATACATCAAACAAATAGTAGTTACTTTTTTGTATTAATTTTTATATTTGTATTTATAAATTTCCTTAATTTTAATAATATTTTAAGAATCCCTTATAACTTTTGCAACTGTTATTGATAATAAAATTTGTTTCTGTTTTAATTTAAAACTTTAATTGCCTTGTATGTACTTAAAACGATTTCAAAATATTTCTTTTGATAATTAAAAAGCAAATTTATGTATTTAATATCAAAAGCATTTTAGTAAACTTATTTAAACTTATTTAAAATATGCAGTATCTATATTCCAAGTTAGTTTTAAGTATTTAAATGAAAAAAAAAACATTTTGGCTGTAAATTATGCTTAACTTAAAAATACAGACGTTCATTATAGTCATTGGACGATTTAAGAAATTTACATAAATTGTCTTCTTTAGTTCTTTTTTGTTGTTGTATGGTTACTGCTAAAGAAAAAATTTCTATATTGTGGCTATTTTAATGGTTATTTTTTTATGCACGTTTCTTATTTTTAATATTAATTTGTTGAAATACACCCTTTTGCATAAGAATTTTAACGCCCCACAAAAAACTGACGGCATACGTCAATGTCAGCACAAAATAAAATATAGAATTTTATACATTCAATACAAGGCAAAATCGTGCAACAGCAGCAGGAGGAAATAACCACAAGCAATAGCAACAGCAACAATGGCAACGGTGAGGCAACAAAATAAATATATACATAAATACTTTATACACAGTCGACATACATACAAACATACAGAGGCAAACACGCCTGCCTGAATACCTTTTAACAGCATTTACAACATAATACACACACACACTCACAGCACCACCAGCAGCAGCGGCCAACACACCTTCCTAAAAGCAAAGATTATTGGCAAGGAAGCAGGCTGCCAGGCAGTCAGGTTGACTGTCTGGCCGCCAGGCTGGCTGTATGTCTGGCAGTATCATTTGAATGCTGGCAAACGTAATGTTTAATATTTATATTTAAAGCTTAACGAATCAGCCCCACAATCTACCCTCCTTCTCATCCTCCTACTCCATCTATGCCATAAATTTCTTCATGTTCTACTTAAACGTTCTTTTATTTTCATTCTTCTTACCACTTTATGTTCTTAGATTTTGTTATTCTTTTTCATGTTTTACTTTTTTTCTGTTTTTGGCAATATTATGCCAAAAAAAATTGCCAGCATAACTTAAAATAATAATGGACCGTAGAAGTGTACATGTACGAGTATATGTGTGTTGTTGGTGGAAAACTTTAAGGAGGTAGGGGGACTGGAAAAAGCATGGAATGGGAAACTTTTGTTTTTAAGTTAAACAACACAAAAAAGTTACTCACTCTTGCCATAATAATTTTCTTCTTAAATTATGCCAGGAACGTTTCATTAATTTTTCTCAATGAACTGTAAGAAATAACAGTAGCAATAGCCAGCCAGCAAGCAGTAGCATAAGCACAAGCACAAGCAACACCGTCAACAACAGTAGCAATAGCAACAAATAATTTCCTGTTACCAAATCTATAAGCAGACATTTTAGCATACAACAAACGTAAAAGTCATTAAAATACACTTGGGAATTCAAATGTTTTCTTATTTAATTCCCAAACTTTTAATCAGTTTCCAACGGGGATTTTATAAAGGGATGTTATTTTTGTAAGCAAACATTTATGGCAGCTGCTTTATAATCATATTTTTTTTAATTGATACTCATTTTGTTTGCAGGTCCGATTTCAATTAAATTTTTATTTGATTCCACAAATATTTTAATTGAAACTCATTTTTATTTTTTTCTGATAATTTTAAATAACATACTTTTTTGCAACCGCCTTTCAATTAATACCTAAAAACTTTATAGAGCAAAACAAAAAAAAATTCCCAACTTAATAAAGGGATCTAAATAGTCCCCAAATTTTTCGTTGGCAACGCTTTCTGCTACATGCGGTAAAAGTTTAGTTTAGTTGGTTGGTTAGAAGACATTATTGTTGCTTGGCGTCGTCATACATGTGCCAAAAATCATTAGCAATGGAATTACGCCTAATGAAATCATAGAAATATTCATTATAAGTTGAACAACCAACAAGCCATGTACTGCTTATATTTCATGTACTTTAATGCCTGGCAGGGATGGCTGGAAAAAACAACCCTCTCAAAAAATGGAAAATCCAACAACAACTGGCTGGGCTGTGTGGGGTTGGCTGTCTGACAATAAGCAAGTACTAGTTGTGGCGACAAATTAAAATAAAACCTTATCAATTTAATCTGCTGTAAGTTGTAAATTGTATGTGCACACGAGTGTATACTGGTACAATGTCCCAAAAGTACAAGAGCTATTCTGCAGTATAGCATTTATGTATGTATGTATGTGTATAGTGTATGTAGTGTTGTCATAGTGTAGTAGCTCTTAATGTTTTCTAACGGTTTTCTAATGTTTGGCAATTGTAATGAGTTTTAAGAAACTCGTATTTAAAGGGGATTACGTACACAAAATATTATATCTTTTGTGTGTTATTTATGGGATATATGTACATTTTAAATACATATCTACTCGTAGTTTTTGTTTGCTAAATTCTTAAGTTGTTTTTCATGCATATCAGGAATTTGAAACCCTTATAATGAATGTGTGTGAATAAATTTAAAATATTTTTTTATAATTTTAATTTTAATCTCCAATGTCTAAATATGACACCTTTGAGATTTTGATTAAAGGTTGTTGGCAAATATCAGCTGGATGGCAGCCAGGGAGAGTAATGAATGCTCTGATATTACACCTCTTTTTCAGCATGTGTTTTTCATTCATAATAGTAATATGAACTTGATAAATAAATTGCAATAATTTAACAAAAATAGCATTAATGCTGCTGTAATACAAGGAATATTATATGTAATTTTGAATAGAAAATGCTACTTATGTTAAAGCTTGATTAAAAGCCAAAATCCGCAAAATGTATCTTAATTGAGCCAAACAGAATGTTAAACATTTTTACATCAAAAATAAAGAATTTGACGCTAAACAGAAAAAAAAATCATGTTTTTTCAATTATTTTTCTGATATTTTCAATTAAATCTCACATTTTGTTTTTAATTGATACTATCATTTTGTTTACAGGTCCGATTTCAATTGAATTTTTAATTGATTCCACAAATATTTTAATTGAAACTCATTTTTATTTTTTTCTGTGTAGCTAGATATCTCCAAAAAATGGTCCAATTTATTGGATAGATTGAAAAATGTGTGCTGTAGATTACGTAGGAATATTGCAAAATTAAATGCTAAAATTTGTCAGAGTAGAAGTGCCGCGCCTATGGGAACTCAGGACAATAATCCCAAGCACACCAGCAAACTAGTACAGTCTTGATTTAAGCAAAACAAAGTCCATGTTATGGAAATCCATCACAATTCCTGGACATAAAATCTATTGGAGTTTGGAGAGTTCTAAAAAAGCAAATAGCGTATGCAAAAACGATATGTTGGGGAAAAAAAATCAGGAAAGAATGGAATTCCATATCTTTCGGAATACGTTAAAAATTTGTAGGTTCTATGAATCGTTGGTGCGAAGAGGTCTTAAAAATGTATGGAGGTAAGTAGATTCGTAGGAAGTTATCTATAATTCTGAAGAATATATAATCTTCTTATTATTTTGCCAGCATCCTTTGAATACAATTTTTTGCTGAAGAAGTGTTAATGTAATGTTGTTGGTTATGTGCTTTAATTATTAAAATATTAAGTATCGTTCTTATTATTTTTTCTAACACTGTATACCTACATATATACATATAAAGGACTTAGAATGTGTTTTATACAGGCATATCACAGAATTCGATCGGAATGATTTCAATTCCGTATTCGCAAATCGATCGTTTTTACTTTGCGTTCTCTAGATTTCGATCGATTTTGTTTATTCCCAAAAAAATTTTAAATCGCAGTTTTTAACTTAAATATGGTAACGTTGTGTAACCAAAACAAAAAAAATATGATTTTTGTAATAAAAAGTATAAGAAAAGGGAACAGAAAGAGCGCTAACAAAGAAATTTTAAATAAAAGTGAATAAAATTTTTCAAAAATGCATGGAATTTATATAATTGTTGCTGTTTTAAATGAACAAAGACATCAAAACGCAGTTGAAAAGCTACGAAGAAGAAATTTAAGGGATGCATCTGAAAACGACAAAAGTTTTCTTGTTGCTGACACCAACTTTGAAATTTTTAACATTTTATTTAAATTTAAAAACATTTAAATAGACAAAGTCTTGACGAAAGAATACGAACTGAAGAAAGAGGAGACAACATGTAAAATAAAATTGAAAAAAGAAAAAATGATAATTACAGCAGATTTCGAACCACCAGTACCACTGGTTAAAGATTGATGTTTGACTGTTGGCTAGCAGGCACCGCAGTGGTGCAGAGGGTTAGAACGCAAAGAATTCTGATGAGAGAATGTGGTGATTCTCGAAACATGTAAATTCAACCCAGGTTCGATCCGTAGCTCAGCCAAGAAAATTATCAATAAAAAGTTTAATAAACATTTTTTTCATGTTGTAAAAACAATTCTTACCTTCAGTTAATTTAATGAAAATTAAATTTAATGAACTCATGCCTAACTAAATAAATATATCATTTTAAAAAATTTTTATTCGAAGTTTTACTTCAAGTTAGATATACAAATTGTTTGAAAACAATTGTAGACACACACTACAATTTAAAAATTTTTTAAAATTTTCAAATACTCGCAAGAGGAATAATTCCCTCTTGCGAGGGAATAATTCTCATTTAATTTTATTTAAATATTAATGGGATATTAAATTAAATCTTGATTTCTTTAACCTTTTTTTTTCTTTTAATAAAATAAAAAACTTGTTTGGCCTCGAGCTCGAAAAAACTTTTTCATTTTATTAAAAAATATTAATGAGAAAACTAAAACAACACTGAAATAATAAAATTAATTTTTTAATTGTTATTATAAATTTGTAGTATGAGTTTTTTTTCAGTATAAAATAATAAAAAATAACAATTCCACTTTAGATTCATTCCGAAAAAAAATTCGTTTTTCGTTTTCTAAAGACTCAGTTTACGAAATCAAAACCACTTTCGATCGGAATTGAGTTCTGTGGCATGGCTGATAACTATACAAGGTGAGTGCAAATCGACAACAAATACAACACAAAACAGAAACAACAGGCATTTTGTTTGTGTAAAATAATGTACTACAGTCAAAAATACTTGAAAAAGTATTACTTTTGACATAAGTAAATTATAAACAAAGTCAGTCAGCTGAGCTACTGCACTCACCTTGTATAGTTGCACCATGGCTGATAATTTATAATTTGTAATAAACAGAGTTACCGACGATATTATAATTATAGGATTTGAAAATATGTATAATAACAACAATAACAGAAGAAATATCGTATGGAAATATGCCTTTGAACATAGAAATTTCCCAAGAATTTATTACAATACAGAAGAAAACAATGACACGAACGTTAAGCAAACAGCAGAGGCAACAAAAACATTAACAATGTGAAATGGATAAATGATTAGAATGAGTCTAAAATGACGACAATGGCAACGTATGCACATCATGCTGCATTCGCTGAAGATGACAAAGATGAGGTTGTTGATGACAAGGGTAAAGAAAGTAAAATACATACATCTCATATAATTATAAACACACTCGCATACAGCATGTCAACAATTAAGAAGTTACAAACGCAACAAAAAAAAAACAATTACAATTGTTTAGACACTTGTGCACACATTTATACAAACACAGACACACACTCCCACTCCCACACCCACTCACACTAGCAGACACAAGTTCAAATTACAATAAGTTGCACGAGTTTGTAATATTGTAGATAGAGAGAGTCTGTTGTTGATAATGGCAACACAACATGCTGCTTTAAGAACCCACATGTTTCTTGTTAATGGGAGTCAGTCAGTTGCCTGTTTGTATGTTCTGCAACAACAGCAACTAAATTAAAGATGTAATGATATGCTTGGTCCTCAAAATACTGTTGATGCTTTTTCGTGCTAATGCTAATGGTCGTTTGCTAAGAGTAAAATTGGATTATACCTTCATAAACAGTTTAAACATGTTTAATATACGAGTACGCAAAAGGCAAAACATTTTTGCAAATAATTAATGGGTATTGCATGATTTTAAGTTACCCTATGATGAGATTAAGATGGTATCGGTTGTATGTACATATTTATGTATGTAGTGAAATATATAAATACATATTTTAAATGTAATCGCCGTTTTGTTCTTATAATACGCTTAATTCCATCATGTTTCTCTACAAAGATTCAAAAATTTCAGGATGAATTAAAGAGCATTCGGCAAAATTTTAGTAATGACAATTACTGAATAACAAATCTTTCCCCTGACTACTAACTAAATACCGTCTATATTACTTGGATGTAGTCGTATAATGACTTATTTATTATCTGTTATAAATTGCTTGCTTTCTAGTCATTTGTTATTTTTACTTATAACAGCTTGTGTAAGACTTAATTGAACACCCAGCAGACACATTTCTTTATTGCGCCAATTCTTAAGGTACGGTCACATTTATCAAATATTTACTCAAAAAAGCGTAACCACTTGGTTTAGCACACAATTTGTTTGATGTTGTTTACTCTTACAGGAGTTTTGCAAGATCAAACAGCATCTAATAAATTAAAATTAAATATTTGTTGTGCGTTGACCTAAATTAGAAAAGTTTTTTTTTTAATAAATAAACGAGTTCAAATATATGTTATTTAGTGGTTACGTCTTTTTTTGCAAATATTTGCCAAGTGTGACCGTACCTTAACTTTCGAATTTAAACAAACTACCAGTGATAAGTTCATAAATCAGAAATGTATCAAACTATGTCTTCTGATTCGTGATGGTGACCCGAAAGTTTTCATTTTCAACAGCCAAGAAATTTATTCAAATTCAGATGATTTACAAAACCAACGAAACCTTGCAAATCGCAATATTAATCGTTCAAAACAGAATAATTCTTCGGGCATGCAATATTGACAGATCGCGATCCATATCGCAGAATGGCCTAAAATATGAAATCCAGATTGCGGATCTTGTAATAAATATTGAACGTATAGCATTTTCAGTCAGTAAAAAGTGACAAATAAAAGAAATAAAATAAAATTAAACAAACAAAATTAAAACAATTGACAAAATTTGTGTATTGTAATAAAGAGTAATGGCAGAAAACATTGAAAGCGAGTGGGGTCGCCGTTTCCGCCAATGGTGTCAGATATCGTACAATAATGGAAAAATTGTGTAAGGCCAACCGTGGAAAACCATCCGCAAGTATGGTTCCAACAAGATGGAGCCACAGCGCACACTGCAAAGGACACAATTGCTCTTTTTTCTGGACATCTTTTGCAAGCGAATTATTTCGGATTTAACTGCCCCAGACTGTTTTCTTTGGGGTTATTTGAAAGGAAAAGTAGACATTAATAAGCCTAGAACCATCCAGCAGTTAAAAAGCAATATACGTGACGAAATAAACAACATAACACCTGAAGTTTTGCGAAAGGTTATGGAAAATGTGTTGAAAAGAGCACGAATTTGCGAAGCAGAGAATGGCCACCACTTGCGAGATATTATTTTTCATAACTAGACTAAAAATATTTCCCATTTATATACTGAACGAGTATTAAAAATAATTTATAATTACTTCTTAAATAAAAAGTTATCACGAATTCAAACTCTTTCGTTAATTTTGGGCCATTAATGGTTTTTAAACTTTAAATCATGGTGTAATTATACAAGGTGAGTGCAGCAGTACAGCTGACAGAGTTTGTTTACAATTTACATATGTCAAAAGTAAAACTTTTTCAAGTGTTTTTGATAGTGGTACATTATTTTACAGAAAAAAAATGCCTGTTGTTTCTGTATTGTGTTGTATTTGTTGCCGATTTGCACTCACCTTGTATAGTTGCACCATGATTTAAATCAATTAAAATTTTTTTTTTTAAACATATTTATGTATGTGTATTTAACATACATATGTATGTAACTTTTTTGAAATAAATTGTTATTATTTATAAACCAATTTGTTTTAATATGAAACAAAAGTCCCAAAATTCCAAAATCCCAAATCCCGGAATTTAAAAAACCAGTCCCGTTTGCCTTCCCTAACCCCTACTGTCATTGACGAATATTGTTTTAAATTTGGAATCAAATTATGATTTTGGTCTTCAGCTGGTTTGCCTTAAATGCTCTAAATTAAAATAAAATGGATTGGATTTTATTTTCGCTTAATATTTGACAAAGTGTTTAAATTCTGATGTATTTGGAACAGAAGCATACAACCACATTCCAACTCTTAAACCCACATTACCTAAAACTGTACCATAGTTTATTAACATGCATAATAAATGTGGGAGGGAATTTCAGCAATTCACAAAAAATAAAGAAAATTATGAAAGACAAAACAGAGGACTGTTGTAAGTCCTCTGTACAAGAACGAACATATATAACAGTTAAAACAGATATAACAGCTACAACAATAACCATGTCATATGTTTGTTGTAGTATTAAATATTTTATATATTTTCTTGTGTATTTGGAATTTGTTTAAAGGAACATTTCGGAAAACAAAGAAATAAAATTACTTATAGGAAAAAACAACATTATAAGCACATTAAATGCGAAACGCATGTCGTAAGTGGTTGTTATCTTTTATTGAATTAGTTATACCCTACACCACCATAGTGGGGAGGGTATATTGGATTTGTGCTGATGTTTGTAGCGCCCAGAAATAATGGTCCAACACCCATCTTAATGTATACCGATCGACTCAGAATCGATTTAACGATGTTCGTCCGACCGTCCGTCTGGCTGGATGTCCATGTAAAGCTTGTGCGAAGAGTACAGGTCGCAATTTTTAAGATATTTCGATAAACTTTGGTACGTGATATTTTTTCGGCCCAAGGATGGATGGGATTGAAAGTGATGGACATCGGTCCATTATTTCACCTTGCCCCAATACAAATGTCCTCCCGAATAACGATCATAAATGTTTGAATTATGCAAGTAACCAAACATATTTCACCACAAATGAGTGGTAAATGTAACCAAATCACATCAACAAATTTTGTGCAGAGCGGTCCATAATTACTTGTAGCTCCCATATAAGGCCCACTTCCGAAAATCACTTTAAAGAGCATAACTCTCTCAAAAATGTTGATACCCAAATAATATTTAACGCAAATATATTTCATATGTATGCAAACAATACGGTAAAATTTTATTGTGATCGGTCCATAATTAGTAGTAGCTCCCATATAAGGCGCACTTCCGAAAATCACTTTACGACCATAAATTTCTTCTTCAAATTTGACACAAATAAGTTTCTTTTATACAGAAATAATGACACCTAATGGTCGGTCCATAATTAGTCGAAACTCCCATATAAGACCCTCTTCGTAATTCACTTTAACCTCCATAAATCGTTTAAAAGTATTTATCAGCGTTGTCAACTTGGTGCGTTTCGCACCATTTTTGGTGCTTTTTTAAATTTTTGCGCTTTTTTTTAATGTTAGGGCGCTTTTTAATTCTTGGTGGCACCAAAACAAATTCAACACAACTTTTTCACCATTTCATTCAACACTGCAAACATTTTTTTTTTTTGTGTTTCGGTGCGTTTTTTTATTTTTTTCGAAAATGTGATGAAATCTTTATTTTTACTAATTTTTAATTGCAGTTTTTAATAATTCATAACTTATGAAATTTATACGATGAAAAAATGTATTTTAAATGCGAATGTATGATAAATAAAATCAAATTCTTCAAAAATCTTTGTTTGAAAATCAAATAAAATGCTTGTATAGCCTGATGGTTTGGTCTACTGAACTGTAGACGAACAACCAGGGTTAGAGTACCAGTGGAATCCTAACAAATTTTATTGGAAAAAATCAAATACTAAAATATACATAAATACTAATAAAGTACTTTAACTAGAAAACAAAAACATATAAAAAAAGTACCAAATATGTACTGAAATTAACTATTTTACCAATTAGTACTTTAGTTCCGAATATCATATTGTGAGTTAAATTTTGAGTAGTTAAATGCTTATTTTATCTTTATTAGCTTTTATAATATTAAAAAAATTTCAAATTAATTCAATAAATATTTGAAACAAAAACGAAATTCTTAACTTGGTGCGTTTTTTTTTTTGTAAATGGTGCGCTTTTTTCTCCATTTTGGTGCGTTTTTAAATTTCAAAGTTGACAACGAGATAAAGTTTAACACATATAATACTAATATTCATGGACATCATGACACTAAATTTTTTGATAATCGGTCCACAATAGGTTATATCTCCAATAGAAGGCCTTTTTCTGAAATATTGTTTCATACACATACTGGGTGTAGGGTATAATATGGTCGACTATACTTTCTTACTTGATTTTTTTTTTTTGTTTTGTTCGTATTCATGTTGCTAACTATAGCTGTTGGTTGCCAATGTTGTTTTGCTGTTGCTGTTGTATACTGTTTTGTTTGTAAAACGTGCAACGAAACCATTGAAATGTTTTATTTCCATGAAAGTTTGCTGATTGTGAAACATTTTACGAGGTTAATGGGAAAAAATTTTTGAAAAGCACTTACATTTGGCAGGAAGATTACCAAAAACAATCTAAACTGAGTTAAAAAAAAAAATTATTATTAAAAAATAATTGTAGCAAACTACATTTCCCGAACGCATAATTTCACGTAGATAAAGCAGTTGAAAATTAGCCACCCCGATCATGTGATTTAACATCACTGGCTTTTTTCTTGTGGGAAGCCAATAAAATAAATATATTCTTGACTCTTATTTTACAAGAACATTTTCGTTTGGCCCGCGTAAAACTTTGTATGCTTAATAGTCCTGCTCTCACTCGGCACCATACGATAAATATAAAATCAAACAACCTAAACGACGACCCCTTGCAGTGTCTGTAACTTCAATAGCCAACAAACAACATTAATTCATGCATACGAGTATGTATAAGTATGTATATACATACATACATACATACGTACAAGTATCAGAAATGCGTATGGATTAATTCTTTTATTGCAAAATGTGTATTCGTAACAAAAAACAGACAAACAGACAGACATAAAAACGGATGGTCGGACGGACAGACGCAACATTTGTTATCGTCTTCCTTACAAAAAAGAAAACAAAAAATAAACAAAATTTTATTGTATCGCTCCTGATGGTTTTGACATTTGTACGACCGTAAAATTTTAATCACTCCTTGTTTAGATTATAACTGAAATAAAAAACAAGTAAGAGTGCTGTATTCGGCAATGCCGAATCTTATATACCCTTCACCTTTGTTGTGGATGCATAATTATATTATATACATACATACACATATATATATTATATTATAGGTACATTTTGTTTAATTGTTTTTTTGATGAAATTTTCAGAGTTTGTCTCGGATTTTTGCTCATATCTTCGTTATTTTTGGACGGATTTTGCTGATTTTAAATAGCAAACTTCTCGAAAGCATGTCTGATAGAATTATTGAAGATTTGGATCCCGAAGATATCTGGGGACTTTAGAAAATTGATTTCAACAGACAGACAGACGGACATGGCTTAATAGACTCTGCTATTTATATTTATATATATATTTATAGGGTCGGAAAATTATATTGTAGAAATTACAAACGAAATGACAAACTTATATATACCCTTCTAATGAAGGCGAAGGGTATAAAAATATATGTACGAGTACATACGATTATATATACATATATGTATATAATTGCATGTGTATGCTCTTCATAATCGCATTAAAGGAATATTAAAGTTTGTATTTCTGCTGTTTTGTTATTTTTTTTTTTGGAATTTGAAAGTACTTTAAATGCGTATGGCACCATTAAATGTATCATAATTTAATAAAATCTTTATTTTTATTAACTTTACATTACGAGCATGTTGTTGCGGAAGTATGGTTGTTGGTTACCCTGCAAATGCCATTAGAACGTACGAACGTGTTTGCCAGCATGTTGGCAATAAAAGGGGTTCCGTTTTGGTTAAGCATGCTGATGAGGAAATGTTTTTCTTGATAATGAATCCCTTCCATTTATGGTTGTAGTTACTTTCTTATCAATTATTACATTACAAAAGGGAGATAGATACCCAAATTCGAATTCTCAGTTTTAAATAAAGTTTTCTGATTCGTTTTTAAATTCCCTTTTAAAGACCGCTTGCAACGTGTCAGTTGGCATTAATGCTTGTTTATGTGTTAAAGCATTTTATGTTGTGAATTGTAACACAGTGGAGATGGTGTAATGTGTTTTTTTTTTAAAGAAGCTTCAATATATTGGGAACGAGATGGAAAATTTATTTGACGAGCTGAGATTTAAAATTTCTGACACCTTTATTTGTATAGAAATGGTATGTGCATAGAATATACGGTGGCGGTTCGGAAACTTCTTTGCCTAGAACAGAAAGTGCGGTATAAACAGAAAAAAGTGAAGTGTTTTGGAAACTTCCATCTCTGCTATGAACACATGTTAAATTTCTTTTCTTTTCTGGCAACTCCTTCATATAGAAATAGGTGTTCAAAAAAGAAGCCTCCGCGATTTTTTTTTACAATGGAAAAATTAGAAATTCGTGGTGTTATTAAATATTTAAATAAAAAAGGTTTATCGGGACAAGAAATTTATAATGATATGGTGAATGTGTTAGGTGAAAGTACTCCTTCATTGAAGATGCACCACGTAGTGGACGTCCAAAAACAGCAACAACAACAGAAATTGTAGCCAAATAGCATGATATGGTTTTAAATGATCGACGAATAAAAGTGCGTGAATTAGCCAATATCATGGGCATCTCAAATGATCGAGTTCATTTAATATTGCATGAAGAACTGCAGATGAAAAAGTTTTCTGAAAGATTGGTGCCGCCTTTGTTAACAGTCGACCAAAAACGCATAAGAATGAAAATTTCTCAAGCTTGTTTGGATCGTTTTAAGAAAACTAAAATGGATTTTAAGCGTCGTTTCATAACTGTTGATGAGACATGAATCCACCACTAAATTCCAGAGACAAAAGTGCAACCCAAGCAATGGACTGAAGCTGAAGGAAGTGCTCCAAAGAAGGCAAAAACAATTCAATCGTTTGGTAAGTTTATGGCAACGGTTTATTGGGACTTCAAAGGTATTTTATTGATTGACTATCTGCAAAAGGGTAAAACAATAAATTCAGAGTACTCTTGCAACATTTTGGATCAATCAAATGTTAAAATTCGCGAAAAACGTCCTGGCTTACGATACAAAAAAAATAATTTTTCATCAAGACAACGAATTAAAGTACGAGTTGCTTGACCACCCACCTTATTCTCCTGATTTAGCTCTCAGTGACTTTTACCGGTTCCCAAATCTAAAAAAAAATCCTAGTTGAGAAGCCTGAAATAAAGATGCAATTACAGTTGTAAACCACTATTTTGAAGGTCTTGAGGAAAACTATTCTAATCAATAGATAGAATTGCTAGATAAGCGTTGGACTAAATGTCTTGAAGTTTCAGGAGATTATATTGAAAAATAAAAATGTTTTTGCAAAACTAAATATTCTCTTTCTGTGCTAGGCTAAGAAGTTTCTGAACCACCCTCGTAATCTCGATTCAATTCGTCTTTATAAAGTTATTGGCGAAACACGAGTATGATGTATAGCGAATAGTAGATCTAAAACATACTAATTAGGAAGGGATGATATAATCGCTAGCATGGCTTTAAGCTTCTTCCTATCGATCTGCTTTTAATGTAGCATAGCACTTCTCAAAATCGAAAAATTCTCAACATAACCTTAAAAATAACTAGAATCACTAATAAACTGAAAATAGTAATTGACTACCATGATTTGACATTCAAATCATTTCCTTTATAGTGGAAGTATTTGGTCGTTGAGCGACTCGGAGTGTTTCTCCATCTTATTTTCTAAAGAACTTTTGGTCCAGACACTTTCTCCTTTCAACTCTATGAACCTCCTTCCCCTTTCTTCTAGCTCTTATCTTTTCAGACAGACAACACAAAATTAGCAATGAATGAACCTAAGTGAGCTGTATGATTATGGCCGCCAGCTGATCTACCCAACCTAATAATCAGAAATACTTACAACATCTTTATTATCTACATATTCATAATTCAACAAAACATTTCGAAAGTTTTATTAACTTAAAACAAACAATTTCATTAAGGTCAAGCAGTATGTTTTTTTTTAACCCAGACCTGAAAGAAACGAAAATATAACAAATCAAAGCAATATAATTAAACATTTATTACAGCAATTACATCTCTAATCATTCATCCTGAATTTATTTCCTTTTCTTTTTCAAATTCCCTGTTAAAATATCGATTTCATTTTTGAAATTTTTCAAAAATGTCCGATCACGAGAAGCACGATTTGTTATGAGATCAGAAACACCCGAATTACCTGAAACTAATATGGGCAGCACTTGTTGGCCCACACTTGTTAGGATTTCGGCAATTTGCATTATAGTTTGGGCATCTGGTAGTCCTGGAATGGCGGGCAAAGCGGGTAATGCGGGCAATGCAGGTGCTGAATTTGGCTGAACAGCACTGACATCACCATCCTCAACTGAAGTCTCCAAGGAACGACGTCTACGCTTACCGGTCTCATTAGAATCCTCTACAGTTTCTTCGGAAGAGGAGTCATCTTCTTCCTCGGATTCAACTGGAGGTTCGTCCTGTATTTAACATACACAACACATCGTTATAATTTATATCTATTTGCTTTTGTATTCAGAAATACATATTCATTTACCCACCTGGCCTTTAGTTATTTGCATGATCAACATTACTGTGGCTAATATGATCAGAGTACGTTTCAAACGAAATGCCATTTAAACGTAATTTTATTATACCTTTGTTTGTGTTTCGTTAACTACTGTGGTTTAGTGATGGTTTGTTATGGAATTTATAGAGTTTGTTTTGGTTTAAGTTGCGTGTTAAGCTTAATTTGTTTTTAAATTAAATAGTTCAATTTTAAGTTTATTTTTGAAAATTACTTTAGTTGAGGAGTTGCCAAATGCTATCTTAAATTTGGTTGCAACAGAACTTTAACCTTTGGAAATTAGAGATAAAAGAATCAATAAATTCTTATACCAACTGAGTATTAAATATTTCCTTAATTAATGTCAGAGATTTTAAACTAATAAGTAAAATTCAGCAGATAAAACGGTGGTATTTTCTTTACAATGGCATTTGTATTTGTCGTGAATTAACTCAGCAAAAGTAAGGCGATTAACTCGCTGCGACGTCTGAGGCATATTTTGGCTTAACATAAATAATCGCGTGCAAACCAAAAAGTTATTATCGCTACTGCCTCTCAGCAATAAATGAAACCCTTATTTTAATAAAGCCGTTGAAAGCTATTGTATTGGAATTCATGCAGTGTGATATCCTCCTGCATACACTACTCTGTGGTCAAGTTGGAAATGTTGTACTACCGTTTATATATTATATAAAAGCGGTTCCATATTTTCAAATTAATCACTCCAGCTTGCAGCTACAAAACAAACTCAATTTCGTCAGAACTATAGATTATTATAGAGACTCTCTGCAGTAATTAATTTTTGTCCTCCAAGTATAAATATCATGAGCATTTCTGCCCCAAATTTGATATAGCTGATCATACAGTGTAATCCCCTTGAGCTGCCATGATAATTATTTCGGTAAGTTCTAACTGCGAAATGTTTTTGTTTTAATGTGCCTTCTACTACCATAAGCTATTCTTTAAACACCGGCATTTATATTGTTGTTGAAAGCTTCGGTCGTGTCTGGGAGATTCCATTTGCAAGATTTTGTTGAAAGATGTCTTTGAATTGCGGTGTTATCCTTAAATGGGCAGCCACGGAGGCTCTATAAATTATGGAGTCCTTTTTACGAGTAGTTTTTCTATGTATTGGAGCCTGTATAACATTTTAATATGTGTCATAGGTTCGAATGTAGCCTAATCTTTAAAATACTTAAAATCTCTTCAATGTTGCTACCTCTAGATTTCATCTGGTGAATAAGATTAGTATGTTCCTCTGTGCACGACTTTCTTTTAACCATGTCTAAATAATCTTTTGTTTCATAAAACATTTTCAGAACTTATCAATTGCTACAAACTAACCGCGAAAAACTAACAGAATATATAAATTATTTTCACGTTCTAAATATTCGTCCAGCCCAAAATTGACTGTTAACTGCAATTAACCACAAACAGAATAAAGCATTAAGAAATAATGCTCTAAAAAATAATAGGACATACTGTGATTTTGTGATTCTAACACAGTAAGTAAGGGGACATTTGATCATTCTGCAGAAGTACGCCGAAATCGAATGTACTCAAACAAATCAAGGAAGGAATTTAAACGTAAAATGTTTATATGACGAACACTAGGTTATTTTTTAAATTATTTGAAACTTATGTCGGTTGTTTCAGTTTGCAAAATGAACCCGTAAGTTTGTATGAGATCAGGGTATATATAACGAAAGTCTTTATATCTGTTATGACAAACACATTTCCCGTAATATACATCCTACAACGCTCGAACATTATAAGCTGCAACATTATTTCATTTGTTGAAATATTGAAAATATGTACAACAATTGCGACACTTACAAATACTTTTTGAGGTTCTCAGTTTATAAAAGAAATCAACAAATAGTTTGCAACAATGAAGTCAAATACCTCGGAATCCACCTCGATCGTCGTTTAACCTGGAAGTCTCATATTGACGCAAAACTTACACAGATGAGATTAAAAGCAGTGCAACTTAATTGGCTAATCGGCAGAAATTCTACATTAAAGTTGGATTGTAAACTTTTGTTGTACAATGCAATTCTAAAGCCAATATGGTGTTATGGAATTCAATTATGGGGTACTGCCTCAGCATCCAACATTGAAAAAATTCAAAGAGGTCAAAATAAAATTCTACGTATAATTACTGCAGCTCCATGGTACGTTAAAAATTCTCGAATTCACAAAGATCTAGGCATTCCTTTGGTGAAAGACGAATTTACAAAATACGCCTCAAAATATGTCAGCAAACTTGAACACCATCCAAACCCACTTGCACGAGACATCCTTAACTTTAGTGGCCATGTTCGGTTGAGAAGGAGGGATACCCTTGCTTTAACTCAAACGCAAAACAGATGACTGGATCAGTGGATGTAAATTTTTTGTAGTATCATAATATTTTGTCTAGCACTGGCTGGACTTATTATTTTCTTTTAGTATTAAGATTCGAAAACTTATTGTCATTTCAATATCTGAAGATTCAATAAATAAATATAATGTATTATAAAAAAAAAAAAAAAAAAAAAAAAAAAAAAAAAATAGTTTGCAAAACAATTCAAGCAAATTTCAAAACTGTATTTTTCATATTATTTCCCATGTTAACAAACCTCAACAATAAATTCATAAAAAAAATTTTGTTGTTTAATTTTTATATAGTAAATTATATAATTTTTTGTTCAAATTAAAAAAAATATCATAAAATTTATTATATATATATATTATATATATAAATTATTATATATGTATGTATATTATATACCATACATTAAAAATATTTCTCTATTTATTTATTTTCTTCAACCACATCCAAACAACATGAATTAAAAACATCGTTAAAAACATTACAATTCAAACTACACCTTCCTCGGAAAACGGAAGTAACGATGCCATATCAACAAAACAGTTAAATGTACAAAACCGAAGCCTATTTTTAGGTTGTAAATAATAACAAGGCTTAGTGAAGACAACTACATTTTAGTACATAATAGTGCGCCACCTATACTTAACAATCACAACCATACAAATTATTGTGAATAATTACAATAAACATAATTCCTAATTCACAATAAACGTCAACAAATATTTTGACATTTCTAACAAACATATGGCCGGTATGTATAACCAAAACAAAAACATCACGCAATTTTAACAAATTTCAACAGTTCCTCTTATAATTAACAAAAATATTCATTAAAATTGTTTCAAATATATTTAAATTCAACATAATATTCTTCGTACTACACTATGGCCCGCTTTACCAACGAAAACGTTGAAGTTTTCATCAACGATTTTCTCAAAGAGGATCTCAAGCATTTGGAACACTACATCAACAACTACAATGAGGAAATCATGGAATTTGTACAACTCAAAAACACCATAGAAGCCATGCGTGATCATTTGGAAGATGGCTATAAGACTCAAATGAATATTGGCGGCAATATTTTTATGGAGGCAAAAGTCTCTGATTTAAACACGATTTTAGTGGACATAGGCAAAGGTGTCTACATACAATTTACTTTGGAGGAGGCTTTAAAATTTGCTAATTTTAAAGTGAAAATACTTAACAAGGAATGTAATGTCCTGAGGGAAGAGAGTATTAAGAAGAAAACAGAAATAAAGTTAGCTTTAATGTATATGGCGGAAAGAGACCAATTGATGGAGAAGGAAAAAGTTTAGTGACAATGGTTGGCTGATTAGAAAAACTAATGCATGTAATTTAGTTGTAAATAAGTAAAGTAATAATTAAGATTTTATAAGAAAATACATTGTAACTGAGTTTTTATAGACAAAATTAAAAATTGTTGCTAAAACTAGTTATTAATTAAAAATGTTATTACAAATTCCCTTATCAGCATCTAAAAATCCTTTTGCATATAACATGTACATCGAGATTCTACATTTTTGTTAAAGTAATGGCACAAATATTTTAAATGTAAACTTTTCGAAAAACATGTGTATACTTATATACAGCTATGGGCATTACTCTTTTAGTAGTGTAACAGAAGTAATCAGATTGATTTTGATTTCATCTGTGAAAAGTACTCTTCTAAAATTTAATATCCTTGTTCCAAAGTAGTTTTGCAAAAGACAATCGTGCCTTTCTATTCTTTTTTCTACTTATGCGACCATGAAGTTGATTTTCATTGATTTTATTTCCAAAACCTCTTCCTGTTTGAGTAAATATATAAAAGCCTATTTTTCTCGGTAAATAGAGGTCCAAGAGCAGAGGTGGGCAAACACATACTACGATGCTTATATTTGTGTTGGTTAGATTCAGATTCATTTTTTCAAAAAACTGAAATATCTGAAATCCTCAAATATCTAGCTTACTAATGTTAAATTCAGTGAAAATGGGACTACAATTTATATACAGTGACATATCCGATTCATAACCATATTCTTCTGATTTCTTAAAAAGTAAAATATCCTTTCCAGATTTATCAATAGATAGTATGCTTTTGGTCCCACCAAAAACAGAGCACATTACCTTAGCGTCATGGATATTTGGCCTTGATGTCGATTTGGCTGGTTAGCCGGGCTTCACATACGATTTTGTACACTTCGGGTTATCGTAAAGGATCCAGTTTTCATCGCAAGTAATGATTCGGTTTATAAATGAAATGAGCAGCACTTCCGTCTTTCAAGGTCTATCAACTTCAATTCATATGTTACCCAGTTTCCCAGCTTTTAGGTGAATCCTGCTTTGGGTTTTGAAATTGCTGCCTGAATAGCTCCCAATGATTTTGCAAAACTCTTGTTGAGTTCGACAACAATCTTTATGGAGTAATGCCTCTAATGCTTGGTCTTAAACATTTTTTTTTTTGCTGGCCTGAGCGATCTTTGTCTCCCGTGTCAAAATCACCACCGATGAAACACATAAGCTACGGTGAGCCATCGTGTTTCAGCGGCACTTTTTTTCAAATTAAAGAAGTCGCAAATCTTCAGCATATGACGCTTTGTTGGTACGAAATTCGACGAAGCAAAAAAAAAAACTTTATAAACTATCAGCCATGTCTCAGAATTTAATTTCATTCGGAAATGGAACTAATTCTGTATTTTGTTTCTATAAAAAAGTAAAACGAACAAAATTTTCGGAATGAAACCTAGAAATGCTTAGAATTACAATTACACATATCAAATTAAAAGTGGTTTCATTCCGAAAAAAATTTTCGTTTTTGCTTTTCTATGGACGGAATTCAATTCTGTGACATGGCTGTATATATAAACTATAAAATTTAATAACTAATTGAGAAAAAATTATATGCAACTTTCAAAATGACATACAAAACTAAAACAACATTCAACAGATACTCCTTCCTGTCTATTATAAATATCGCACTTTTATGTTATACACCCAATATTACGTCGTCATGTTTTGAATAATGGCAGCTAGTTAAAACCTGGTCAAAACTAAACTTTAAGATTAAGTTTTTTATAATTATATTTTGGATCGTCTTTAGCTCGTTTTAATGCGACATAAAATGTTGGTCCTGGTAGTTGTTTGAGGTCTTCATAAGCTTTATTTATAATCTGTTTTATTTTAATACAATTTTGATTTCTTTTTGTTTACGATCTGTGCTTAAGGTTTGCTTGTATCGGTGTATAGCATTTCTTTAAAATCCGATATTGTTGGAATTTAAGCTGCAAAAAAGTTAAAGCTTCTAAAAAGTATTGGGGGTTATTGCGTATTTCGATTCGAAAGCAAAAGCTTTTAAAATAAAAAAGTATTGTAAAAATTATACAAATTTGAACGATGTTCTTTTCGAATCGAAATACACAATAACCGCCAATACTTTTTGGAAGCTTTAACATTATTGCAGCTTAAAATCCAATAATATCAGATTTTAAAGAAATTTTTACACGAGATATATTCAGAAAGCAAGTCACTGAAAAAACGAACATGTTGTTCCGGATTTTATTCGCACAATGCTTTACTAAAAAAAACATATTTTATAATGCCAATGCCGCAACAGTTTCATTAATTTTCTTTAAGTTTTTCATACTTGTATGGTTTTTATAACTTAATAAAAACTTTGTGCTGTGAGAAACGCTGCCGAAAACTAAAAACTAGCAACAAACTATTTGTAAATACAATTCCTTTGAGAGGAAAAATAGACCATGAAAAAAGTTCGATTTGAAACAAAAGAAAAACTGTTCAATTGTTGCAACTAGTTGTTATTTGCATGTACATACATAGAAACTAACCTCAACAACATTGCTGTTGGTTCTTATTTGTAGTTCTGGAACACAATACCCACCCATTTGCTTTACAAGATGAATAAGAAAAAAAAAAAACAAATTCAACAACATTATTCCACCATGAAAATGTTTTTTATTGTTTGTTTTAAAGTTGTTACTTGTTTCTTGTCATTTTCTTGTCTTATTGTTGGTTTAGTTTAGTTTTCATTTCAAAATGTATTCAAAAGGATAACGGTAATCTAACCGCAATCATTTGCACTACTACCAACCGTAACCGGGCAAAATAGGCGAGAAAGGTTTGAAAAGTCCTTTTAAAACTTGAATCTATCTAGTGCCAGTTTCTAGAAAAACAAGTTATTTTTATAGGTACCTATAAGTGGAAATGAATTTTGGTTTGATTATTTAGCGTTTCTGAAATAGGTATTAATAAATGAGTTTCAATGGGTCAAAAGAATTCAATTAATTTTTTTGTTACATACATATTAAAAGATTTATGCGACTGGTTTTTTACGTGAACGATCATTTAGTAACAAATAAAAACGATTTTGCTGAAGAGAGAAATTTCTTTTAATTTTGTTTTACACTTGATCGAACCAAAGTTTATCATATAAATGTCCTTGTTTAAAAAAATCATAAATGATTAATTAATAATAACTAATTAATAATTAGTATTTTGTAAATACATAATTTATTTCAAATGTTTTTAAATTTTATCTAATTTTAACCATTTATAAATTGATGTAATGGCAAATCTTACCATTATTTACAGAGTTTGTAAACTAAAACTAAAAACTAAACTAAAAATATGTTTAACATTTTTCCATATCCACCAGTTTAAGGAAAAGAGTACAAAAAAGTGTAAGAGTATTTACAAGAATTTATATATAGGTGTTATAGTGGAAGTGGACCAACTATAAACTGATATCGTCATACTGTTATCTATCCAGTAACATGATTTCTCTGTATTTGAGGTTTATTTATGTAGAATTTAATCTCAATAACGTAATTTACAAAAATTTAATGGTTGTTATAATGATACTCGGAAGTTTACTTTATTTGGGAGCTAATGCCAATTATGGACTAACAACTACAAAATTCATAGATACATAATTGCCATATGGCCGATATTAGTATGATTTCTGTATTAAAATGTTGGTTTGATATCGATATGTATTATTAAACATTTTTGTAGGTTTACCTGTTTTTGGAATTGGCTCTTATATGGGAGCTATGACCAATTATGGACCGATCTTTATAAAATACGGTACATAGAATTTAATATATATGGGGATATTTCATGTCGAATATCAACAAAATACCGGTATATTTAAGAGAAATATGAGTATTTAAGTAATTTTCGACAGCGGACCTTATATGGAGGATATGGAAAAATATGGACCTGAATTCACAAATTCCAACAGTTCGATTTTGGCATATATATACATGATCTGTGAAAAACTTCGGTAGCGTTATTTATAGCAGATTTATACGTATTTAAGTGATTTTCAGAGCAAAGGTCAAACATTGACCGAACTAATCAATTTCTCGTTTTGTGATTTACTTTCATATGAATCTTATTTTTACTGAATTTTGTATTGATATTTCAATTTTATAGACATTTGTGTAACATTGAGCCATATTTCGGAAAGAAATTTGCATGGGGGCTATGAGAAATCATGAACCGATTCTTACTATTTTTACCACAGTTTGTCCTCCCATCATAGAAATAACGTGTACAAAATTTCGTGGTATTATATGCAATATATTTAAAGAAACTAGCAAAAAAAAAAAAACTGTTTAAAAATGTCGTATTATAATGAAGGTTTTTGTACATTTTGGTCCATAACTCTAGTTCACCTGAACCGATTTTGATGATTTTCAATACCACACTGCTTTGGAGAATTATAAACGGTTTTTTTTTTTGTAAATTTTGCTGATTTTTGTTACATATTTTGGACGTAAGAGTGCTTTACACAGACAGACGGACATAGCTCAATCGAGAATTCCATAAGGATCAAGAATATATATGTATATACTTTGTTGGGTCTCAGATGAATATATCTCAGTGTTACACACGGAATGACAAACTTATATAAAACCCTCATTCACTACTTATGGTGGTAGAGGGTATAAAAAAGTAAGAAAGTCGGTCTAATTATCGACCGATAGTTATAAATTTAGGTGTTATTATTTCTGTATATATGAAACTTATTTGTGTTTAATTTTATTTGGATTTAGTTAGCTAATGGCAAAGGCTTAACTAATGATTCTTTATTCGCAATACTTAGTTTGCCATAAGAATAACAAGTAATAGTTAAACAATAGTTAGTATTTTAGTTTACCAATGGTTAACTAATGACTGAGAATTCGGCCATAAGAGATTTATTATTGTTAAAGTGATTTTGTAAAGTGGGCTTTATATGGGATTTATGACTAATTATGGATCAATCATCATAAAATTTGACCGAATGACTTGTATAAATATGAAACATATTTCTGTTGAATATTATTTAAATACCAACAGTTTTAAACGAGTTATGCTCTTTAAAGTCATTTTCGGAAGTGAACCTTTTATGGGAGTTATGATCAATTATGTACCGATCTGCACAAAATTTGTAGTTGTGATTAGAGGCTTCATGTACTATATATTTGTGGCGAAATTTGTTTAGATAGGTTTTATGAACAAACATTTATGACCGATAAACCTCTATTCCGGGAGGACAATCATAAGGGGGCTAGCTGAGATAATGCACCGATTTCAACCTTATTCCTTCGCAATAGTCCTTCGGTTGCAATATACTATTCCCACTATAGTGGTTGTAGGGTATAACTACAAACACTTTTAAGCACTTTTCAGATTGCTTAAATATGGATTTCTTACATATGGATGTACACATATACATAAGTATTTGAACAAATATTCTAAAATAATACACACATGGTCATAATTAGAGCTACTAACCTCTACTTTGTTGTTCTCCACGAAATTTATAACAAATAGTCGTTAGAGTTCAGATATTCTACATAGATATATTTGAACTTTGTATAGCTGTCAGTATCAACATTTACATCCAGGATGTAAAAAAACGTATCAGTATTTCCTACACAAAATTTTTTAAGGCTACCGGCTATCCCTCTTATTCAAAAACGATTATTAATTTTAACAAACGTTTATTAAGAAAGAATTGCATATAAAAATTGGATTAATAAACGTTTGTTAAATTTAGTAATCGTTTTTGAATAAGGGGGTATATCTTTAATTAACATGAACGATGAAAAAATAAAAGATTTTCAATTTGAAAGTTAAAGTTAAGTTTCGTCGGTTGACGACGATAATTTTAGATAAGAATGTCTATAAATAAATAATTACCATTTGAAAGGGTATGATCGCCTATACATATATTATTATAATTAAATTTAATTGGTAATAAGAACCGGAATGTGTAGAGTAATTTTAAACAATAAACAAACATATAGTTGAAATCTCCTCACAGATTGTCTTAATGAATCAGGCCTGGTTCTGGACAAACATTTTACAAACATTCATATCGATTGGCTTCTGGTTGTTCAAAAATCTTAAAAGCTCTTAAAAAAGTATTCCGGTCCATGGTTAAAATGGAAAGTGTACGTATAATTAGGAGTAGGACTGTCAAGGAATGCAAACAAGTCAAATAGGAACAAACATACAATTGTGTGTATGTATGTATAAAATATATATGTACATAAAAACATGTGGTTTTTAGTTCAAACTTACACTTTTTCTAAACAACTACAAATAATAACAAACATTTCTATATTGTACCAAAAACAGATCTTCTAAAGAATTTTATTATAAATATCGGGTTTTCTAATAGCTACTTGACAACTCTGAATTTAAATTGTGAACGCACTATTTCACTGATCATCTAATTGTTGCTTTCTTTTTTTTCAGTAAACTTAACATTTTCGTTATGGTAAAGTACACGAAGGAACAACGTTTGGAAATTATAAAAATGTACTACCGAAATTCGGAGTCGGTGACCGCAACTTTAAGAGCGTTAACTCCAATTTTCGGTCGTAATTATCGCCCTAGTAGACAAGCAATAACAAGTTTAGTGCAAAAATTTGAGTCTACATATTCATTGTGTGATGCTGTCGTGCCAGTGAGACAACGGCCTGGTCGAAGTTCCGAAAATATCGCTGCCGTTCAGGCGTCCGTAGCAAACGATTCAAATCAGTCGATTCCGCGGCGTTCTCAAGAACTGGGCATCCCCAAGACCACTTTATGGCGAATTTTGCGTAAGGATCTGGGTTTACACCCATACAAGATTAAGCTGACTCAAGAATTGAAGCCGATGGACCATTTGAGTCGACGTACGTTCTCCGATTGGGCTCTGGAGAAGATGCACCAAGATGATGAATTTCATCGCAAAATCATCTTCAGTGACGAAGCTCATTTTTGGCTCAATGGGTTCGTCAATAAGCAAAATATGCGTTATTGGTCTGCTGAAAATCCACATGTGCTTCACGAATCACCACTTCATCCACAAAAAATTACTGTTTGGTGCGCTTTGCATGCCGGCGGCGTCATTGGGCCATATTTTTTCGTCGACAATAACGATCGTCACGTTACTGTGAATGGCGATCGTTATCGCGCAATGATTAGCGATTATTTTTGGCCCGAATTGGAACACATGGACTTGGATGACATGTGGTTTCAACAAGACGGTGCCACAAGCCACACAGCACACGTTACAATCGATTTACTGAAGAGTAAAAAAAAGTTGTCAAGTCCTTATTGGAAAACCCTTTATATGTATGTATACCGAAATAAATTAAATAATAAATTAAACCTTTAGCTGATTTTTAAAAAGCTAATCGTTAGCTTAGCTAGCAAACGTGTTAAGTCCAATGTTTATAAGTTTTTTTTTATGTGAAGAGATAACGTTAGAATGAGTGAAAATATATGCAGTGGTGATTGGTAAAAAAAAATCGTTGTTATACATTTGTCTGAAATTTAAAAAAAAAGATTTACTTCTTTTAAGACTCTCTGCCAGTAATAACAAACTTGTTAGTTTGAACAAACTTGTATCTGATAATAAGTGGTTTTGTATCTTCATCATTGGATACTTTTATTCATTCAAACATTAGTTCTAACATATGTACTATTTAGTTAATACACATACATGTACTATTTAGTTAGCAAATAATTCTAACTTTAAAATACAAAAATAGTGCCACAAACATTACAACTTCATCTTCATTTGTCCATGAATGGTATGTGTTTTTTATTATTTTTACTATTTGTCTGCCAGTCATTTCATTTCAACAATTGTTTTTATTTCTACACGGATACTTGTGCCATTGTTTCTAAAGTTTTCTTTGATTATTTCATTATGTTTGTTACAATTATTAAAATATGTATATATGTTTGGTACAGTAGAGAGTCTGATCGACTTAGGGTATTTAAACTGGATGTTTTTAAATAAATGTGGTTGGTTTTTGTGTCGTATTTAATTGATATGGTAAAGAATTAGTTTCCAAATGGGGTTGAGTGGCAAAATAAAATATGACTGTATTTTCATTTTGTACATGTTTTGCAAGAATGCGTATAACATTGTTGAATTGTCGCGGTTATTGATTTTGATATTTTTTTTGTCTTCAAAAAAAAAAAACATTAAATTTTGCATTAATTGGAATCAGATAGATGGTTGCCATGTTAGTCTTACAAATAGACCAATAGAGCAATTTTCATAAGTCGAGTTAAAACAGAGACTTTTCATTACTCAAAACAATGAATTGTTGCATCATCTACCAAAAGTTCAGCTAAACTACGGGGTCTGACTAGGTTCTACAGCTTTCTTTAAAATCTATCTTAGCTTAGAGCTGCCTTCTATCTTCAATAGAAGAGTCTAAATTACTAGGAAATACAATACGACCAGATAAATTATTTTAATTAATTTAATAATGAACAAAATAATTTAAAAATCAAAACTAAAAACATCAAAAAGTCTAATGAAACGAAAACAACTCACATGTACTTATGCGTCATAGGAAACCTTTGGATGCCCCAAAATTAGTATTTTTAATATTTAGTACAAAGCCCCTTGTTTCGTAAAACACTTTTTATACGTTTTAGCAAACTTTCCACTAATTTTTCAATTAATTCATTTGGAATACTCTCTCATTCGAGTTGAAGCCGCTGTCAAAGCTCATCTAAATGGGTTGTAGTAAATGTCCCAACCGTTGCGAAAAGACACTACATCAAAAGAAAATTCTGCTCACTAAGCCATTCCTTTATGATTTTGGTAGTGTGCTTTGGGTCATCATCCAGCTGAAAAGCAACTTTATCACATGATAGACGCTCTTATCTACAAAAACGGTGAGATGAGTTTGCAAAATACACAGAGTTCCTCATTATTCCTTCGCTTCCTTGCAGTGGTCCGAGGTGCCACCATATCATGACCACCATGCTTTATTGTGTCATTTACATGGTGTCTTGGAATTCTCTGTGCTGTTTGGTGCGAGCATATATTTGTTTGAAAACGATTTAATTTGAATTCGTCTGACCAGATTACCTTGCTCTCTGGTAAACTTTAACCGTGCCTTAAGATTTTGTATCGACATTGCGGATTTTAATTCTTAAACTGTTGAAGTGTAACCAAAATGGTGAAAAGCTCGTCTACTTTCCACTAAGTCGTTTGTCTATAGCTATAGAAGTATCTTTTGCTGTTAAACATTTGTTTCTTTTCATTTGTGTTATCATGAGACGTGCGTTCGCATTCGTTAATAGCTTTGTGCAACCTCTGGTTTGAGGTTTAAGAACAATTTTTAGACTCTTATAACCACTGATTACCCACTACTTTTAGTCATTGCTCGAATATTGTGCTCAATGGCTCTTGACAGTTTCTTCACTATTTATTATAATTTGAGTTGTGTTGAATAATTTGCAAAAAGTGTTTACCACATCTTAAATTAATAAGAAACTAATGTTTTTTAAGTCATAAACAAAGCAAATACATATAAATCTAATAGTAAATTTTGATATTTTAAGTAAATATTTCCAAAGACTCACTTGTGCAAAGTTGAGTACATGCAAGTTTTTTTTTTGTTTATTTGTTTGTTTGCTGAAAATTATTATTTTACTTTTTTTTGTATTGTAAATTATTTTATTTAGCTTTAAACCTAAAATAAATGACAAAAATGTAAAATTCTTTATTGGTTTTATTTGTATACAATAAAAAGTGAACAAAGCACAAACATGTGCTCATTTGTGCTCCCAACTGTATTTGCTTTCTCATCTATTCTATGTTCTAACAAGATATGAAAATAAAAAATCGGCTGGAAAATATTCTTCCTGTAATAACAAATTCCAATATATTTCGCTATAATCGTATTTCCAACAAATAATTACGATTTCAGTGAAAGTGTTTATTTTATTTTATTTGTTTTAAATCAATTAAGATTGATTAGAACAAACTCATATAAACAATACATGCAATGCAATTAAAAAGTCTGTCATACAAGTATGACTTGTATGACAGATGTTTGACATACATGTTTGCTATTGTCTGTTTTTTTAACAACTTACTACTAAACATATTAAGTACAAAAATTTAAATTTTCAAATGCAAAAACAATTTATCAAATTTAATACAAAATGCAACTCGTGTAGAAACACAAAATAGCTCTTTTGTATATGTGTTAGCTTTAAACAATCATACAAATACTGTGGCTTTTAAAAGATTAGAAAATATTTTAATAGAGGTATTAGAAAATATTTTATGTACTCAATTATTAAACCAACTCTTCCTACCGCAACTACAAACAGCTACCGGCTCCTTCCTCAGCACTCATCAACCCATATCAAAGCCTATTTACGTACAATTTGCAAAAACAAAATATTAAACACAAAACCTATATTATGAGAATCGTATCACTTTAAATGCCACTGCCTTCTAACCGACTTCCGTACCCTTCTCTAAGGTCCAGGAGTATGTAAATATAAAAATAAATAGAAAATATATATGTATCTATTATTGTCAGTATGTATGTATATAATAAAACAATTGACACGTGTATTGTGTACACATCTGTACCCTGCAGGAAATGTCAATAGTGAAACTGTACTGATTTACTATTGACACAGTCACCAGTACTAGTGAATTAGTATACCCCAGACAATGCTAATTACTACAGACATTTAACATGTGCGTGTCATTGAAAATCCACTACTGACATAGGTACTATTGACAAGGTAGTTCTTTTGGGACCAAATTGTCTACACTTTTAGTACTTTTCTAAAAATAGAAAATAAAACTGGATTTTTTGCTAATTTTTGGAGTTTTATTAAAAAAAATAAAATACTAAAAAATATTTAATTAAAACTAAATTCGAAAACACCCAGAGTCTTTGGCGGGAATCGAACCCGCAACCCTCTGAATGATAGTCCGGCAGACTATCGCCTAGTCTATAATTGTATAATAATAACCATTGTGACAATGCTGTTGACAATGTCGCCAAACCGTCACCAAAATAGTAGACAAAAATGGTGACTTGGAGACACTTGTCCCCAGGTTTCCTTCAGGGTAGTATTTACATTCCCTTAACTCCCGCATTGTAGTTACACGGGTGACAATTTTTTTTTACAACAGCACTATACAATATTTTGTTATAAATTTGAAGGACTGAAAGTATTATATTTTATAAAATATAAAAAACAGTTTCAGTAGCGATAATTCATACAAACAAAAAAAAAATCAGACTTTTCAGCCACTTGACATCGAATTTATCAGTAATATTAAACAAATTAAGTCAAACACGAAATATATTTTACAATTCTATAAAAGACCATGAAATCATGAACAAAATTAATGATACAAAGGCAACTTTATAAATGAAAACAGGAAAATATTGATGATGTTAACTGTTCAATTAAAATCCATTTAAAACTTGAAGAAAGACAGACGAGACGAGAATGGCATTTTTAGCAGCACTGTGGGCTAGCAACCAATGTATGAATTGATTTTATGGCAAAAAGTTATTATTGGACAACATTTATGAACTGGGAATATTGGGTGTATAATTTAAAAATTTGGCATTCATAACAGATGGCGTCATTTTGATTTATGCTCACTTAGTTATTTAAAATTATAATTTAAACAACAAAGTTTTGTTTGGCTTAAAAATGTGGGAAGTTATGCTTTATTGTTTTAATGTTTGCATGTGTTACATCGGTTTTAAAGTGTGTGAGATAGTTTGTGCGGTTCAGAAGTGGCGATTTTGCCACAGAAAATCAAAAACTGGAGTTATTACTCCATGAAGATTGTCGTCAAACTCAAAAACAGAAAAATTGGGTAACATATGAATTGAATTCTGGTGATCTTGCAAGACGATTTTGCATGTCCAAAATGCTCAAAAGAAAATAACCGCTATAAAAGAAAATAATTTTTGCACCGACACTAAAGGCAAATATCAATAGGGCTAAAGCTGAAAGTCCATACCAAGCGTTTACGCGTTTTTCGCGTTCTAAACAACTGTCAAAAGAGTATAATCAATGTAGTCGTATGTTTTAAGTTACACACTTAAAAGCGTACGAAGCGTTGACGCTTGAAAAGCGAAAAGTTCGTTTACTTTCTACTATTGAAAGCTTCGAACAGCTGACATTGTCAAATGAAAAGTAAATTTATTTTAAAGGTGATGTCAATATGAAAAATGATAGTTGAAAAAACATTTTTATATGAAATTGGCAAACAAATAGATAAAAAAAATGCATATAAAAAAATCAGCTGAACTTAAGACATTACCTCCTTGTAACTTGAAATACTTGACGCTAAAAACGTTTAGAAAGCTATAAACGCATTAGCGCTAAAAAGCGAGTTGTGGACCTCCATCTTAATCTGTATTTGGTGAGACCAAATGGGTTCTATATATTGCGGTCAGACATGAAAGCGTAATATTCCATCATTATAACGCTCGGATATATATTGCACTACTTGTTAATAATTATTTAGAAAGAAGTGATTGCAAACCCACCTTTAGACTCGTCTCGTCTAACTACTTACTTATTTGCTTCTATAGATGTAGAACTCTCTATCTCGCTCTCGCTGGGATACGCTTCAATTTACAACAGGTTATCCGAAATCGGCTTGATTCGTTCTCAATAAACAAATTAATCGAAATTCTAATCTCGTTAATCACAAAACCTGATATTTCTCATTCGTTTATTGCAGAAATATAGTTGTGCCTACAATTACATGTTACACTATGTCATGCATTTATAATCTTTTAAAATGTGTTAACATGTTCAAACAATTATTATCTTGTGTATAATTTAATTTATATACATTTTTTTTTTATTTATCACCATTTTAATAAAATTTAAATAAAATGTTTTGCAGGTTTCAAAAAAAGTATAACATGCACCAACGATTTTACAACTTTATTTCATATGATGATATTTTTAAAATTTTTTATTATATATGAGATTCCTATTTAATTAAATATCGTGCTAAAAATTAACTGCAAGTTCTCATATATGTATGCCATTAATGTACATCAATTAGCAATTATTGCTTTGGTTATCTTGTAAAAGTCTACATTAGATAATCTGTGATGTTTTATATTATCCACCAAAAATCGATTTTTTGTTTAAAATTCTAAAATAGGCTCTAGATTCTTTAATAGTGGTCTAACTGGAAAAAGGAGCAACACTTTAGTAAAGATTTGTGTGTTCAATAAGAGGCTGCTGTTTCTTTTATATAAATGTCCGAAGTTCTACATAAAACTGCAAATTGCTTGCCAAATCATTACCTTTTACCAAATTTATCCATTATTGTATTGTTGCGATTTTTTTAAGCGCATATGAACTTGTTTTGTGTAGGCAACTGCTCTTGATGTTTTGTTCTTCCAAATTCATTCATAATCGTCTTTTGGTTATGTTTAAATCATAACAAATAATATAAATTATGGTTTTTTCATCCTATAAATTTGATTTCTTTGTTTTTTTCTAGTTGATTTATATTATATTTATTTTACATTTCTATATAGGTATTTTACTCTTTTTTTTGTAATAACCATATTTATATTTATTTCTATATTTAAAAAGCATATATGTAGGTATTTCTATTATTTTTATTATTTAATTATGATTGAACGTATTAAATATTACTTTATTTAATTTTTTTAGATTTTGCCTAATTTTTTCTTTTATTTTTATAATTGCCATAATATTAATAAACCTTATTTTTTTATTTAATTTCTTCATAACTTTGGCCACTTTAATTTACATTTATTATATCTAGGCAACTCTTTTTCTCTCTTTCTTTCAATTTTACCTTTGCGCGCTTTATTGACAGCAATAACAACAAACACTATTACCACAAACACCAGCACATACATTAAGTAACACTGAGTTTCCATTCAAATATTTCTTTAAATACATCCAAAACCATTAATATTTCATATTTCCCGAATAGTTAATTAAATTTTCTTTCATTTAACACTAATTTTGTTTTCTTGTAAGCTCTATTTATGTTAAAAAGTATTTAATTAAACTAACACACTTTTTTCGACAACTTTTCACCGGCGACAAAATATAACGAACTAAGGAGATGAAAAACTGTGCAAAGATGTATGTATTAATAGTTGCCAGATCGTATGGAACTGGTTAATTTGACGTTTTTTTTTTTTATACCCCAATAGTGAGGAGGGTATATTGAATTTGTGCTGATGTTTGTAACGCGCATATATATTGGTCCAACACCCACCTTAAAGTAAACCTATCGACTCAGAATCATTTTGTGAGTCGATTAACAATGTCTATCCGTTCATCTAGCTGGCTGGCTGTTCATGTAAAGCTTGTGCGCAGAGTACAGTTCGCAATTTTAAAGATATATCAATAAAATTTGGTAAATGATATTTTTTTGGCCCAAGGGCGGATGGGATTGAAACTGGTGGAAATGGGTCCATTATTTCACCTTGCCCCCATACAAATATTCTCACGGAATAGGGGTTTAACATACAAATTATTTATATTCACAGAAGTCATGGCACTAAATTTTTGGTTGACCATTAGCGCCTATTTCTGATTTCTGGGTGTAGGGCATTATATAGTCGGGCTTGACCGACTATACTTTCTTACTTGTTTATTATGTGATGATTTTAAAAAGAAAATTGTTAAATATATTTTAAAATAAAGAAAGCTGAGAGATGAAAGAAATAATACATAATTTAAAACATTCAATCTATAATATTTCAGCTATGTTTAGAGACATAAATAGACATAAAGCAGAAATGGAAAATTGAGATGTATATGATGGATATTGATTATTCTGTCTAATTAATAAGTAAATCAGTCAGTTAAACGATTAAGCAACATTTCTGATTAACTAAAATTCTGATTAAACTACTAATTTTAATTTTGAGTTTTTAAATTTAAATAAAATGTTTTGCAGATTTCAAAAAAAGTATAACATGCACCAACGATTTTACAACTTTATTTCATGTGATGATATTTTTAAAATTTTTTGTTATATATGAGAATCCTATGTAATTAAATATCGTGCTAAAAATTAACTGCAAGTTCTCATATATGTCATTAATGTACATCAATTAGCAATTATTGCTTTGGTTATCTTGTAAAAGTCTACACTAGAAAAGGGAGATAATCTGTGATGTTTTATATTATCCACCAAAAATCGATTTTTTGTTTAAAATTCTAAAATATGCTCTAGATTCTTTAATAGTGGTCTAACTGGAAAAAGGAGCAACACTTTAGTAAAGATTTGTGTGTTCAATAAGAGGCTGCTGTTTCTTTTATATAAATGTCCGAAGTTCTACATAAAACTGCAAATTGCTTGCCAAATCATTACCTTTTACCAAATTTATCCATTATTGTATTGTTGCGATTTTTTTAAGCGCATATGAACTTGTTTTGTGTAGGCAACTGCTCTTGATGTTTTGTTCTTCCAAATTCATTCATAATCGTCTTTTGGTTATGTTTAAATCATAACAAATAATATAAATTATGGTTTTTTCATCCTATAAATTTGATTTCTTTGTTTTTTTCTAGTTGATTTATATTATATTTATTTTACATTTCTATATAGGTATTTTACTCTTTTTTTTGTAATAACCATATTTATATTTATTTCTATATTTAAAAAGCATATATGTAGGTATTTCTATTATTTTTATTATTTAATTATGATTGAACGTATTAAATATTACTTTATTTAATTTTTTTAGATTTTGCCTAATTTTTTCTTTTATTTTTATAATTGCCATAATATTAATTAACCTTATTGTTTTATTTAATTTCTTCATAACTTTGGCCACTTTAATTTACATTTATTATATCTAGGCAACTCTTTTTCTCTCTTTCTTTCAATTTTACCTTTGCGCGCTTTATTGACAGCAATAATAACAAACACATTAGCAAACACTATTACCACAAACACCAGCACATACATTAAGTAACACTGAGTTTCAATTCAAATATTTCTTTAAATACATTCAAAACCATTAACATTTCATATTTCCCGAATAGTTAATTAAATTTTCTTTCATTTAACACTAATTTTGTTTTATTGCAAGCTCTATTTATGTTAAAAAGTATTTAATTAAACTAACACACTTTTTTCGACAACTTTTCACCGGCGACAAAATATAACGAACTAAGGAGATGATAAACTGTGCAAAGATGTATGTATTAATAGTTGCCAGATCGTATGGAACTGGTTAATTTGACGTTTTTTTTTATTTTTATACCCCAATAGTGAATTTGTGCTGATGTTTGTATCGCCCATATATATTGGTCCAACACCCACCTTAAAGTAAACCGATCGACTCAGACACTTAATATAAACGTTTTTTTTTTTTAATTTGCGATTAAATAAATAATTCTTTTGATCAAATCTACTTTTATATACAAACGTCAGGTATTTTTATAGCGTATTCTGGAAATTGTTGAAATTTAAATTCTTTAAATATTAATGTAGAATTTATTTTCTGTTTCCTATATTTGTATATTAAGATTTGTGTCCTTTAAAGATTTTCAAAGTTCAAGCAAAACGTCAAAAATTATGCAATTCTAAAAACTTCTTATAAAGTAATAAATTTTTTTAAATTTTCTAAATATACGTATCATTTGATCATATTTTGAAAGATAAATTAAAAAAAATAATTATTAAAAAGAGGAGTATTTCTTATTCATTAACAATGAATATTACAGATTTATAAACAAAATAACATATTAGGTATGTCTAATAATAGACCCACAGTTATAAAGTTCTGTTTCATGGTTTTTGTATACATACATATATGCAACTTATTAGCGTTAAATATTATTTAATATTCATGAGAGTTTTGCTCTTTAAAAAGATTTTCAGAAGTGGAGCTATGGTAAATTATGGACCGATCTGAAAAAAATTGGTCATTAAAAATATCGGTGTACTTAGGCTTCACGTAATTCTTATTTGCATTGAAATTTGTTTGGATATGTACATGAATCAAACATTTATGAACGAAAATTTGCGCAAAAACATTTTACTAAATACTTTTTTGTTGTTCTAATATGTATGTACATACATATGTAATTAAAATTAAATTTGAAATATGGTATACTCATACAACGTCAAACATTTTCTAGTTCAATCCAACACAACTAAATTTGTATGATGACACAATGTACTAAAAAAATAAGTAAAAAAAACTGATAAGAATGTTTGAACTTGAAATTTAAATTGTTATCAGAATTTTATTAAAAGAACTTATCAACTGCAATTAAAGGTAAATAGAAATAAATCACTGTAGTAAGGGAAAAATCATTTTAAGTGTTAAATATATTAGTAAGAACGGCTTTCTTATTTTCAATAATTATTAATAATATTTTGCTGTTGAAATTAAATTCAATGATGTCTTAAATATGAAATTAAAAATATCGTTATTATTATTTTTTCCTAGCAAATTAATATTGTTTTGGCATTAAAGAAATTCATAGAAAGCTTATCAATATAGATTCATAAGTTAATAATTTTTAAGTTTTCCTTCTTCACATCCTTACAAAAAAACATGCGGTTCCTATTATTATTTCCAACACTGTATATACACTGACTTAGAAAATTTTATACAGATAATATTGATAATTATTAATAATTACTTACAATGATTAAATACAAGTTTAAAAACTTATTAAAAGATGTTTATTTTTCTTAAGATTATAATAATTGTACTAAATTAAATATCAAGTTGTAGTTTTATAACTTGATTGTAACTAAATTTAAAGTAATTAATTCCATGTGCTGGAGATAAATACATCGTAATTTTGAAGAAAAAAATGGACTTGGCACCTTTTGCATGCCACAAAATGTACTTAGATTTTGTGCATATGGCAGTATAACAACGAGAAAAAAGGAAAAGGAATTGAAAAAAGTTTTGTTTTAAATTAGTGTAACACAAACTATAGAACACGGAGATAAGTTTTAATTATAATGAACCTTTTTATATTCACTAAAGTTGGATTCATCCATTCGTTCTGAACAAAATATTTGTTCGGACAAAGTTTTTACCATATGAAGTCTCTGGTTTTGAGAGAGAGAAAATTTTTTTTGAACAACTCTCAGCTTGAATTGGTTTAATTTCATATTTTGTCTGGACAAAAATGAACTGAGTTCCCAATAGGTTACATTTTTTCATACAAATAATAACGCCTGATATCATGGCCATCAGCAAAATCAGCTTTCTTTTTTCTTTCATTTTGAATACACAATATTTTAAAATAATGTAATATTTGTTTTTGAACACTTAAAAACCAAGGCAAAATAAATCAATGGCCGCATTTCCATAAAAATTGCTCGAAATGAGTGAATTGGGCTGAAAAAAAATTTCAGTAAAAAAATTCTCCGGAAAAAATTTTTGTTCGGAGCAAATAGGTGAATCCAACCTAGCACGTTGGCTGCCAAAGCCTTTTTAGAATTTTGATCGTTCACTAGATTTAACAATTTTGGTCTCTTGAGGCCAATAACTTATTTTTGTTTCTTAGTGCCTAAAAATAAGTTTTGACTACTCGCGACTTTATTTTGGTCCCTGATTTTGCAGTTATAACGAAAATGTGCGACATAGCCTGGAGAATATTAAACATATTGTTGGGCCATTCCGCACGAAAATGTGCGACACAAAAAAGCCAGAGAATCCAAATTCCATGTAAAATTCCATATTAAAATGTACGAAAATGTGCAACGTGGCCTCAGGGTAACATCTGGATATCGCATGAAAAAGTGTGACGTGGCAGCCAACGTGCTAATTTTTACAATTATATTTCTTCGAAATCTCCCAATAATTAAAATTTTTTCATATTGGACAATTTATACTACAAATATAAATATTTATATGTAATATAATTGACACTATTTTCAGCAATGAATATATATGTATGTACATAAGTTTAAAACATTTATAAATTAAAAAAAAATCAAAATATTCACTTATAATATTGGTTAATTGCTAAAATTTCAATATCAAAAATGCAATATAATTTTATATGCAATGTACTAATCGTACATACTTTCAAATTCTAACAAACTAAAATTGAGTTACAAAAAAAAAAAATATTACATGTAAAATCCATTTTAACCACAAAAGCACTACAACAGCAAAATTTCCATTTACTTGCTAGATGGGCAACATCAATATTTTTAAAAACTTTTCTCCCACATCTGGCATCACTTTTCTTCTCTTGCATTTCTTTAGTTTTTTACTATTTTTAAAACGATCAACAGTGTCAAATGTTATTCTAGTGGTATAATTTTAACATAAATAGTGCATTAAATTAAATGAAATTAGTGTTAAATTAAAGATAAATAATTTGCCTATTAGAGTAGTATAAAATATAAGAGCAAGTAAATAAATTAATAGAGAACATTAAGTGTAAACACAACTGGCAGTATGTATCAGATTGCAAGTATCGTTGTTTTTTTTTTTTTTATTACAATCACGTCTTAGCTTTTGTTGTTTTTGTTGTAAATAAAGTACATAATGTTTAAGTAAAGAAAGGGAAATTTTAGAAGTGGAATTTGTAAGCAAAGCTGTAATTAAATTAAAGTGTATTAAATAGTGATATGTGAATTTAATATATGAAATTATTTCGGTGCTTACCAATAATAATAATATATTATATACTATGCTTAAAAGTTCAGTAAAACTTAAACCCAATAAAGAATCCTATTGGAAAACATGTAAGTAAAGGAACAAATAATAATATTAGTACCTATACCAACAATTTTGCAAATTTTATGTATTTATTTACATTTTTAATAATTTTATTTGGTTTCTAATTTGTTGCAGACAAAAGGTACGATTACGAACATTTCACTGACGTGTGAATAATGCGTAAGTTTATAAATATTAAAGAATTTAAATTAAATCAAAACTACTTTGTGTTATTTCAAAGTATTTTAAATTAAATTTATAGTTGTAAACAGGCAATGCATATTTACAAAATTAACCTCGAATTCAGTTTTTTGATTCCTTAAATTCATAAATATATAGAGGGACAGGCGGCCATTGAGGAATATTGAAACAATTAGAAAAATTAAAATCTGTTATACACGGAAAATACTGTGATACATAAACTTTTCTATTGAAAATACTGTTATACACAATATGTTCTATAGAAAATACTGTTACATACAATATGTTCTATAGAAAATACTATTATATACAAGATTTTCTATATAAAACTGAGTTATACACAAGATTCTCTATAGAAAATACTGTTGTAAACAAGATTTTCTATAGAAAATACTGTTATACACAAGATTGCTGTTTTGGTTAAAGTCATTCTAGAACTAGTAACTGCAGAACAAATTCTACAAATGTTCCTGAGCTCTATCTATTTTTTCTTGAGACCATTAAAAAATTTGTAAAATTAAGGAAACGTATTCAAGATTTTATAATTTTGGCCCTAATTAAATTTGTAATTATGTTAAAAATTACCGTTATTTCAATAAATATTTTAAAAGCTTTATTTAATTTGAACGAAACAAGCTAACCAAGATTCCTAAATTAATTGAAAATTGCTCTATTTTCTCTATAAATTTTTTTTAATATTTCTTACTTCATTTCGAAATATCCAGGTTTTACCATCGAGAAACAAATTGTATTAATTTTGAATAGGCTCATATTATAAAGCTCCATCCTTCCTCAAAAATTGTTGCGTTAAAATATAGTATTATAGTCAAAGTTCTAGCTCTAAATATTCATAAGCTAGCCAATCAATTCATAGTACACTCCGACAATTCCTGCTAGAACAAAACTAAGTTGAATTATAATTCGATTAACACGTGTAAATAATTGAACAAATACAACAAATTTTATAGAAAATTAATACTTATAATAGAAATCAAACAAAAGGTTCGATATGCCATTCATTATTTTTATACATATGTACATACATATATACTATATATGAACGTTTGTAAAATATAAAATTATTGCGATGAATTTGATTAATACACTAGGGCATTCAGCATAACAAATGCAGTTTTTAAACAGACAGCTATAATTTACAATACAAGAAGTTAAATTTAACAGCAGTAAAATGTTTTATTTTAAAAACCTTAATAATTAAATGACCACCCTAATAATATTTTGTGTGTCTGAGTTTGCTACCATCTGGAATTGTGCAAATATTTGCCATATAAATCGCACATTATAAAACATTGCAAAATAATAAAAACAAATACTTAACTAATTTTACTTTAAGTAGTCAAGGGAAAGAAATCCATCAAATCAATAAATGTGATGTATTGGAAATTGTAAAGCTGAATTTGAAAAGTTTTTTTCAAAGGTTTCAAAATGTATTTTTTTTCGTATCCAATGTCAATAGAATGTTTTTTAATGCATTTCATTTATAATATTATAATGAATTAGTTGCTTTTAAAGCATAGCTTAATTAAAACTTTTGGAATGTTTCTTAAATGGAACTACAATAATATTATATATTTTCAAGGTTCTGAATATGTTATTTAAATGGCTGGAAGGTAGGTTGAGCTAAATAAAATATGAAAATGCTTTCTGATTTTACAACAGTGGTTACGACTATTTACATATCCACTAGGATCTTAGCATAATCGTTTATTTAATTGAAGACAAATTTAATATAAACAAGTAAGAGTGCTATATTCGGCTGTGCCGACTCTTAAATACCCTCCACCTAAACGTAATAAGAAATACAAAAACTACACTGGTTATAGGACTAGAATAATCTTATTCTGTATTTTTTATTCAGTTTTAGTGCAAATTTAATTATTATTTTATATATTGTTTGAAAGACAATTTTACGACCAACATAATTTATGTTAAATATTTTGAAATTTTGTCAAATTTTCACCGTTTTTAATTGATTTAAATACCAATTCTTACCATAATTTACAGAGTTTGTCTGATGTTCATAATAATCTTGAGTGTAATTTAACAAACAGAGTATAAAAAAGGGGAACAATTCGGTTTTAGTGACTTTGCTCAAAAAAAAAAAAAACTTCATCAAATAGGGCTTTTAGAGGAGATGCCAGCAAAAAAAAAATTGTTGGCGGTCAGGCCTATTTTCGAGGGAGCGGGCCCGTAAAGTTAAAAATATATAGGCCTATACCTCGGGAACTACGGGGTGTATGATAATTTGTAATACATTACATAAAAGGCATTAAAAATACCTTTCTAACGATATATATCATGATTATAAAATAAGGACCGAATATGGGTTAAATCCGTAAAGAATATTTTTTGACCCGAATTTATTTATTTTTTTTTGGAAATTTTTATATTATTATGGACCGATCTTCTTAAATTTTGGAACAGTGATTTTCATCCATATGAGGATATTTCACGTCGAATTTCAACATAAAACGGCATATTTAAGATATATATTAGTATTAACGTGGATTTCGGAAGTGGACCTTATATGGGGGACATAGTCAAATATGGACCAATATTCTTAAAATCCTGCAGTTTGATTTAGGCATATATGTAAATGATCCGTGTAAAATTTTGGATTGGTACCCTTATTTATAAGAGATTTATGTGAGATTTATTAAAGTGATTTTCGGAAGAGGGCTTTATATGGGGCATACGGTTAAAAATAGACCGAAATTCACAAAATTTTGTGGGATGATTTTTGTATATATATATGTAAATGATTTGTGTAAAGTTTTGAGTCAGTACCGATATATATATACTATATATATAGGGATAAATGTCTTTTTCAGATGAGGTCCTTGTATGGGAGCTATGACCAATTCTGGGCCGACCACCATAAAATTTAGTACAACAATTTATTTGCCTATGAAGATTATTCATGCCAAATTTTAGCCGTTTAATATTATTTATATCTGTTTTATATGTATTTAAGTGAATTTTGGAAGTAGACTTTATATGGGGGCTATGGTCAAACATGGACCGAACTAAAAAAAATTTCCTTTTGCGATTTATTTTTGCATAAAACTTATTTTTGCTGAATTTTGTCTTGATATTCCAATTTTATAGGCATTTATGTATAATGGAGCAATATTTCGGGAAGATTTTTGTATGGGGGCTATGAGAAATCATGGACCGATTCATACTATTTTCCGCACACTTTCTTCTTTTATCATAAAAACAACGTATACAAAATTTCATGGTATTATCTGCAATATACTTCAAAATATTGCAATAAAATGGACAAAAAATATCAAATTTTTATGGTGGTTGTCTCACATATTGGTCCATAACTCTGGTTGGCCTAAACCGATTTTGCTGATTTTAAATAGCAAACTTCTCGAAAGCATGTCTGACATTTTGTCATTTATTTAAGCTTTGATTCTAAACAAAATAATTTACTGTTTGAGAAATTTTATTTGGCTTGAGTTCATTTTAATTAATAATTAAAAAAATTCCATTGCAAAGTAAATTTTTTAGACAATTGGCACATTGAACGTCATTAGAAATGTTTATTGTCCAAGATCTACTTTTAAACATCATCTATTTAACTCACCATTATTAAGAAATAGATTTCTGGTATTAATCATATTTCTTTTTTAAAAACAATAATTTTCGTTATTTTCGCAAAATGAATAATATACTCAATTTTCCATCCATGTGTCTTTTGAAACGTTTACATAAAAACACAGTTTACTATGGTATTTACTAGGTTTATGTCTTAAAAGAACATTAGTTTCTTATTAATTTAACTGCATGTGGTTAGCACCTCTTGCAAATTAGCCAACACAGAAAAAATTATATTGTTCCCAAATCACATATCAGAGGTCGCATAAAGCTATTAACTGAAGCGGACGAACGCATAGCCAGATTAAGTAAATTACGATACTTCAAAATTTTTGTATGAATAATTTTGTAAAGAAACAAAACTTTTATTTACTGCTAATACTACTGCCGCTTGCGGCCGCATGCCGCTTACATTGGCCTTCCACTATTATGACAAAAACAGTTTTTGTCTTATAAATATTTCAGCGAGTGTATCTGATTTTGTAAGAGCAGCTACATATATTTAATAACTTTTTAATATATGTAAATATATATTTAAAAGTAATAATTATATATAAATTTATGAAAATTGGACGCAATTTCCTGTTTGGATATAAAATACTTATAATTTTGCTGAATAACACAACTGAATACTGAAAAGTTGTAAGTTATTAACTAAACTTATTTTATAGAATATAAACTTTTTAATCGCAGATAGTGGTCAGTTATTATATTATAAAAATTAGGAAACAAAATGTATTACTAGGTCCATTAATATTTAGCACAACGAGGAGAAATTCGTACATCTATGATATGTTGGTCGTAGATTCAGTGCCGTTTTCATTTTACAGGAGACACAAACAACTATCAAAAATCCTTTGTTTTAAATATTTTTAAAAACTGTATATTTTAAAATCTGCTGTTTCTTGCTTTCTAAATAACCTTCTACATACAACTTTAAGCCCTATTTAATATTTCGCAAATGATAATGGTAAATGGCATTCATAATTATTGAACTATGGACCAAACCTATGGTAAATTAGGGCAATAATACGCTTAGTCAAGATCTTATGGAAATCTCTTTATGTGATTTTGTTTTTAATGCAAGTAAGTATGGTCCGGTGCTTCAAATTCTATTTTGCAGTTACTCGATCACGTGCTCATGAAAGTAATAGAATATCCAACTCTGATAATTCTTGTCAGCATCGCCAAAATGTTGATCGGTTCTCAGTGTTCTATCAATACTAGAATAGAATGTGTTTAGTTAAAATTAGGCAACTTGTTCCTGTTCATGGTCGACTGTACAGTGAATCACACAACCCATTACAGCGAGAGTTCATTATTCAGCCGTACCAAATACAGAAAAAACTTTCCGTAGAAGTCCTACCATGCATTGCATGAGTATTCAAGGGACTGGTCCAAGTAAAAAAAAAAAAACAAATTTGGCGCCACTATATTATGGCTAAATCATTTAGACCTTTCTTTTAATTTTAAATAAAACACTTAAAATTTAACTGGATTTCTGAATCTTTACTAATGCCCAAAAGACCAATTTTTGACATATACTTTTTGAAACTAATATCATTCAAATGTCGGCCGCGGTTATGCTGTCTTTCCAGCTATGCCATTGGTAATGTTAGTATCGGATCGTAACTGGCGTATCGTAATACCAAAGAAAAAAAATCACAGGTGTGTTATTACACAATCTAGGCAGACAGTTGACAGGTTCGAAGCTCTAAATAAGCTGCTATAGTTGCGCGCAGCATGTGTGTAGTAGCACCGACTTTCATTTCAGGCAACAAGAAATCAGCTATCAAAATGCGGTAGCGCTCATAATTGATGGTTATGTTCTCTCCGGTATAATTTTGAAGGAATTACCTTTGATATGCAATGCAATGTTTTATAGTGAATTATTAATTAAAAAAACATATCTTAAGGTGATTTAAAATTAATAAAAAAAAGAATTTTTTATTTTAATGCATAAAAAACCAAAAGAACATATAATATGAACTTCATAGAAAATATTTATTTGTGCATGAAATAATATTTTTTAGAGATATTATATAAACTTTATCTTCTGTCAATATTGCATTTTTTAATCCTTTTAAAGTTGTGTATTGTTTTGCCTGTGAAAACACTTTGTCCGAAAGAATTCACCAAAGCTCTTTTTTTGGATTGAGATCGTGACTTACGGCTGGCCACTTTAATACTGGTTTTTTTTTTGTTAAAAAAATTCTTTGTTTTACGTGAGACATGAGTCTAGAAGATCTATATATATTTCAGCATTCATTTTACTGGCCACTATACTTATTTGGAACTTTTCTTGAGCCGCAAATGCAGCCCACACCATCAGAGATTCACTACCGTGGTTGCGCTTAAAACAGGTCTCACGTGGGCGTACTATATTTCACGATACTTGTCATGATTTCACCAGCTCATAAATCACACCAAACAATACATTTTTGTGGATGTAGTGGTAGTTTGAGAAATCTTTCGGGTTGCCCGAAAAAAACGAATTTTATTGACTGAAATGAAAACGCAAATTGAAGTCTGGCGGCTTCAGTTCTTAAAGAGTTGGATTTTGTGAGCTTTTAAACAAAAATTCTGGCGAAAAATTCGCCAAGTGGTTTCATACGAGAGGCCAAGACATGAAATCGATTGGTTACTATCTTTGCCTATATTCTCTGCTACAGCTGTAATACTTCCTTCACTACGGGCTGGATGTGATCTATTCGGTCGCGTATCATATACGGAGACTAAAATTTACATATGAAATAAGCTATTCCATTAAGAATTTTCAAACAATATTGAATATAAAAATATTATGACAGTCCGACACAAGTCACGAGTGATTTGTGACAAAATAAATAAAACAGGTCTAAATGGAAAGAAATGAAAAGAGAGTCTTGATTATATCACGTTAAAGGTAATATAATAACTTGAATTGTTTCCGAGATTGCTAAACACTGTACTTTTTCAATATGCAACATACTATTAAAATACCTACTAGTTTTTAATATGCACATACCTTACTTACCTGACTTACGAAACGAATCACTTTGCAGAAATCATCCACCAACAATATTTACATATCATATTATGGTCATCCTTGACTGACTGTAATGTTTCTATTTGTTCATTAATTACCATAATCTGGGCCATTGTATTCCTGCCGCCCTCATCTCGTATGAATGGTGTGTGGCATATGAAATAATTCAGGGCTGTCAGTGGTCTGTTCTTGTACTTAATGTTAATGATGATTTATACATTTCAAAAAATACACCGATACAAAACATCATTTGACATTATATTTTGACAACTTGTTCCAGTTGCCAGAGTTCAAGTCTCAACAGGATGAACAGAACGCACAACATCAATAGCAACCTGCTGAAGCAGTATTAAATGCATCATGCTACACGCATTCAAACACACATAAAAATAAACACACATGTTTTGTATCTGTAACTTAATTATAAGCAAATTAGTATGTAGTGATTCATGACTTGCACGCATTTCGCCTGGGCAGCTATTATTTTTTATATTTACAGTCAATTTCATTTGTCCAATATTAACCAATGTATTTCATGTTTGTTAATTGCCTACAAATTCTACACATTAATTTTCGTCTTCTCATCTGAGCATTTGTGATGAAATGCTATGGATATTATGATAAATGATCAATTATATAATTCACACTTACATGGGGCCTCATACTACTGGGTCTATATTGTTGCAATTATGTTTAATGCCATCCGGCATTATGAGAGTGTTGTTTTGTATATGATTGTTTGTGCAGGATAAAATAGATGTATTTTGTGGTATTATTTTATTCATGTTTGGATTTAATTGAAAACATTATTTTGCTTACACTTTAATTGAATTTTTAAACGATTTTGTGAAAATGTGCAAAGAATTTTATATTAATATTATAACGATAATTTGTTACGCAATGCAACAGTTTAGGTTTTATGATCGACAGCTTTAGGTCTTAAAACCTATTCTAATAGAGCAAAAAATATATACTTTTATAAATACTAGACAGTAAATCGAATGCAGAAATTCTGGCAGCTTCATGGCCAGGGTTTGACGCAGCAATCAGAATGTTATCTTGGCTTCATACACATAGTATCAGGATCTGTTTAAACAAATATCTTTATTCTCTCCTGGTTATTAAGTTTAATTTTGCCCTTTATTCCTGCAAGGTTCTCCCACCGGCAACTTGCTTTGGAGGCTATCTGAAAAACGGATGTACTAGATATATTCCTGCATCTAATACAACTACAACTTCGTAAGGCAAGGTCACACTCGCGGTTATTTAAAGATTCCAGATCTTGGAAGCTCTCTTGTAGGGAATCTATATGCAAGGTATACCTATATTTTGCATAGATTAATTCAAGTTACATATTAGCCTGATTTGACGGTAAGCATACCTAAAAATACTGTTGGACTTCTACATTCTGAACAAAGTTTAGATACTAACATGGCTGCTGACAAACTGAAAGGTTTAATCAAGTCACGTTTTTTAAGTATTAAGACTGTAATCGATAGGCACAAAATAATCCAATGTTTTTAAACCTTATGGTCGGGGAAAAAGGGCCAATTAATGATTTGTGATGTTGTGTGTTTCGGTGATGTTGTAATATGTGACTCCATCCTATTGAAACCACATGTCAGCTATTATCCATATTATCAGTAATAGGTAAAAATTAAATTGTTAACATCTCTCGTTACCTTGATCCATTGATGGTAACCACATTTCCCACCAAATGTTCAAAATCCAGCTTCCAGACCATATAGCGAACGTTGTATGTATACCGAATAAAGCCAAAATGCGGCCATTTGTTTTTCAGTTCTATTGATTCTACGGCAATTTTCATGTCTACCACTGATATGTCAACAAGTAAAATATGGAAACGTTTATGTTATTCCAATATGCTTTTGTTGGGAGACAAAGTTCTTACTGAAAAACATGAAGATTAGAATTTATACCAACACGGTTGGATGGTAATATTATGAACTCTAGTGATAACATAAAGTGTTTGAACTAGTTAGAAACTCTCAAACCTTCTACAGCTTCATTAAAACACACTACTGCATTTTTAAAAAGATACAGATACGTACCATTGATCCACACCTCTGGCATATGATATCTTCTCTATGACTGAGGCATAACCTCTGGGTCATGACACCATCATGTACAAATTATCCAAAACTTTAAAAAATACTTACAACAGATGACTAATCTGCAAATTCTGTCCACGCTTTTAGGCATCTTTCAGACCGAATTTATACAGCCTTGAGAATAATCTGACAACCGTGCAATTTCAACTCCAAACTAATTGGGTCTAAATGTCATCTCAAACGTCTTTATTCACTGGCCCAACTTCGACATTATGATCGAGTTAATATGAGTTCTACAACACTGAGCTTCCTGAAAAATAAAATTAAGAAAAGCTTAAAGTGACCTTTGTAACTTATTGGTGGCGCTGATACTAGACGGACGTTAAAAGACTCTCAGGCGTTCAATGATCATTACTTGTAGAATATCCAAAATGCTCGAACCTGTTTAGCACAGAACTGGACGAATACACCAAAATCTTTGGTTTTTGCTAGACTCGATTAGAAATATATAAATACACATCACTGTATAATATGAAACCTTACAACGTTGTCTGGACAATTATAAGAAACGCAACAGCAACTTCTATTTCCATTTATTATTCCAGCTATATTAGCTTGAACTAAGATATCTGGGATATTTCAAAGATGTGATACTCACAAATGTGGTAAACATTTTTTAGATGACTACAAGTTACTCGACAATGTGAACGACATTTCAACTGCAGTTAAGATCTTCAGTTCTGAAAGTAAAGAAAGAAATTTACTGCTAAAAATCTCTCAACAAGTATATCTAACATCTTAAACTAATAATCTGAATTGGATTCTCAACAGATTTAAACTTTGGTAAAATATTATCCAATCAGCCGCAGCAAAGACGGTAGCAACACTCCGAATTTCTCCGAATATGTATGACGTTAAAGTAAACAAATATTTTACCACAAACTCTATGCTAAAATATTCAACAGATGTAAAATTTAATTCTTACGTTTGTTTTTGCAAACACTAGAACAAATGTCAATATTTCAAGGAGACGAATAAATTTATTCTTTGTATAAGCTTTCACACATTCATATAAAAAACCATTTAACATAAATTGTATTTGAATATCTGGTGTTCTTTGAAACATTCAATGAAATCGACTAAGAATAAATCGTTCAATATCAGATACAGGCGCTTCAAATTCTTGAGACACGTAAAATATTCAGATGTCTTGAGTAATAAACATTTTTTTTTAAATAATTAACAAACACAAACTGCGAAGCTTTTGGCTTATCTGCAGAAAACACCCAGAGTATTTGGCAGGAATCGAACCCGCAACCCTTTGACTGAGAGTCCGGCACTATATCGACTAGTCTATCGGGTAATTTGTGAAAAATTCGGTTTATTTCCTTTTTCCAAAACTGTGGACAGAGTTACATGGCTAAACATTAGCTTAAAATCTCTTGCAAAAGTCCAATAAAAAGAGAAGTGGATTGAGGTGAGAAAGCTACGTTTCTATTGTTTGATTATAATATTATATATATATAATATTAACGTTTTAGTACAAACTAAAGCATGATTAATTAGATCAGGCAGTTGGCTAGTAAAGTCAACATATTTTTTTTAAATTATTTAATGGCTTCCTTTTTACAAGTACTACAGAAATTATTAAAAACAATTTAATCTCTCATATTGTTAGCATACATTCCTTCTCAAAACTCGTCCTTAAAAGGTTGTGTGGTCGTGTTAAGGATTTCAATAAAAATCACACCACTTTAATGGTTGTGGTTACGCTTCTGCAACATGTGTGTGATGAACAAGTCTAATGATTGAATATACAACAAACAAAAATTATGCTCAAACACCTGAGATTTATGACCAACAATGTTATTAAAAGAAAGGGTGGATATGAACTAACTAACACATTTTAGAGAGATACATACATAATTTGTTTTGGTTTGAGTACAAGTCCATACCAACAAATTTAAATATTAATCGTTTGAAAGTTTAGCCAAAATTTGTTTTTGTAGTGAGATTTTTTCAATTTCGATGGTGTTGTATGTATTTCAATTGCTTTTTATGTTGGCAAAATAAGGATTTGAAGCAGTAATATAAAAGAGTTTATTCTAGTTTTAATTTATTTTCCAATAGGAATACCATGAAAGTTTTGACATTTTACTTGTTGACATATCAGTATTAGAAGCTTTGACAACTGTTACAATGAATTAAATTTTGCTCAATTACAAGCTTAACCCGGAGAATAATGGTTACTTTTTGATTAATTTATATAAGAATAACTCGCTGCTTTTTTGTGCAAAAATAATTTTTTCAGTTGAAGCCTATTTTGGATACGTCAACAAGCAAAATTGGCGAACAGTATAGCGCGCTATGTGGTCTGGAGTCGTTATTGGGTCATTGACAGATAATTTGGCGTGCTGTTAATAATAAGGATATTTGACATGTGGTTTCAACAGGACGGTGCCATATGTCACAAAGTTACGATTATTACAAAGGGATTAGATATTCAATTTCAAGCGAGGGAGGAAAACTTTTTTTACTATATTTGTATATTTGAAATATGAATACGTTAATTCTTGCAGTGAACGATACAAGCCATGCCTTTATAACATCTAGCATCAAGTATTTGATGAATTTAATGTTAGTAATTTTAAACAAAAGAGATTTTAATTTGCAAAGAATTGAAATGTTTATCTTGTCCAAGTATGAATAAGAATTGTGAAAGTGATTTAATTCAACAGTAACTTGATGTGATGTACAATATATTTAGAGTATGGATGAATAAATTCGAGCAGTGGACGGTTTTGGTTTGGACGATTTAGTTACGAAAAATGGAACAGAAACTGGTGCCACCGCCTGACTGTATTTATAATCCCACCCAGATACATTCAGTGGAGCATTGCACGATACATGATCATGCAAAAGCCCTGATTAGGACACCGAAACATGCTGCGATTCCGTTACTAGAAAGGCGCCAGAAACTGGTGCCACTGCCTAACTGTCTTTATAAACGAACCCAGCAAAAATATGTATTGTGAATAGGATTTAAATCAACAGATGCTTGCCGCAGTGTAATGAATCATCACCATGGGCTTCAGTATTTCGTTTAGTTTTTAAGTTTTGCAATATTTAAATGTGAGATATTTTGTGGCATTTTCGGGTGTAGTACATATATTTGGTTCTCAAATCTTCATATTGAATACCACCGCATTATTTAGCAATCTCACAAAAGAAACACGCTTCGATTGACTCAAAAAAAGTCATGCATGGATTGAGACTTTTCAAACACGATATCACGTCTATTCTGTCGTCCAAAAGGGTCAAGTAACTGAGAACATTAAGTTGAAGATAGATCTCATTAGGGTGCCCCGATAGACTAGGTGATATAGTGCCGGACTACAGTCAGAGGGTTGTGAGTTCGATTCCTGCCAAGGACTGTGGGTGTTAAGCCAAAAAGCTTTGCAGTTTGTGTTTGTTAATCATATTAAAAAATGCAGTTACAGACAATAATTATAATAGAGACTCCATCACACGTAGAAACCCATAGGCCGTCCCAACATTTACCAAAGTCCTATTTCGCTCTACACGATCCCAATATAGAGAAATCACAAAGTTTTCATTTAACTTTGCCAAAGCAAATAGAAGACATCTAAGACCACAATGTCTACTCTAAAATAGATTTACGCCGCTGCAGAATAAAAAAAGAGTGTGGCCTGCCATATCCGGGCCTACTATATCTCTATAGTACACACCTAGTTGATTTAGAGATGCAACGCAGTACATCACACCTTTATAAAAGGTAACATACATATTAATTCTACTAAGCATTAATGAAGTCATTCCTTTATTTTGTTTACAATAACTTTCTAAACAAAGTGTTTTGAGCATTAATATCTATAACATAAAGGCATATTGTTCCGTTCAATTTTTATTTGTTGGAGTCAAATTCGGTTCATATATTATCAGATTACGTAACAACATTTTGCCTGTAGAGGTCTTTGTAGTCGTCAACCATCATTACAATCTCTATCCCCTGCATACTAAATGTGTTGTTTTCAAGTATGAGATTTTTTGAATGGACCTTTGAATAGATTTGCATATATTTTGTGTTTTGTGTTTTTACAATTTACTATCAAAAAGGAAGTTCATTTGCATATTTTACAGTATTCATAGATGTTTTTAAAATACCAGAAGTGTTTGTCGATAATATGATGTTATCAACTTTCGATAGTAGTGGGAGTTAGCGCGTGTGTTTTACAGAATTTTACTGTAAGAATTATACAGTTGAAATGTTTTGAAAAATTAAAAAATTCATTATTTGCATTGCGTGATAAATATACAGGGCCGCTTATATCCGCTTTATTTAAAGTGTGAGAGAGAGATTTGCGTTTACATTTTATTAATTGATAAGAATCGATGAATATTGCATATCTGGCGCACGATGTTATCTGAATATGGAAACTCAAGAATGTAGAGTCTTCCAGATTGAGACTTCGTCGGATTCAAAAGCGTTCAAAATGATAACCAGCATTGACTTTTTGGGATGAACAGATTTGAAGTGTCATTGGGGCAATTTAAAGTTACTGGACTATTATTGGAGAGCCATCAGTGGTCTAACGAAACATTATTGGGAGGTGATATGTTGTATGAGAACTGCAATATTTAATGAGTTTATAAACAAATTTGCTAAAACTAAACTCAAGTATTTTCTGTCATTTACTGAATATAGTCATAATTGACACTAAGGGTCTTGGAGTTTAACCTAACGCGGATTAAATTTGTAGTTTAAACACACACATGAAATGATTCTACCTATAGTTTAACTTCTTGTCTCTAAATACATAAATTTTCTTGCTCTCTCATTAGTCTAATCTTTTCACCCACTTTTCAGATTTATTATTATTTATCTGATCCTATGCAATTGCATTACTTGTCACATTAATTCATGATTAATTGTTTATATGTCTCCTTGTATTAGATGTTTTTTTATGTAGCATGTTTCTTTCAGTTAACAAGATTTTCATTGCACTGTTTTTTTTTTTTGTTATCAGATATGACTGCACACAGTTGTGGTTAAGTAGCTAGTAGGTGAAGCTTAAGAATTTGGCAATTCTGATATTTTTATTGGCTAAATGTTGTTGCTTCTGTTTAACCACAACTATTTCTGGCGACACTCTATTGTCCTCATTTAAGATAATATAAGCTGTCTATTCAAGAATTCTACTGCTCGTTTTTGTTTAGGAGATTTTTGTTGCCGCAACTGTAAGAATTCATTAGAATTCTTTGCATAAAAATTACATAAATATGACAAAATCTAATACGACAATATGATTGGAGAACCATTTTATGATTTTATCAGTTACTGCATACTGGAGTACTCTGACTTAATGGAAATATTTATGGTAAATAGTGTTACATATACGAGTATTTAGCATTTTTGTGAGGCACATATGCCAATGCGTCAAACCCGGAATTGTGTTAATTATTCAATAAAAGTATGTACATTTTTTGGAATGTGCCAAGTATGAGTTATAAACGTAGCACAACATTCAAATGAAGAAATTGAACAATTTTCTGCAATACCATTAAAGGTTATTTATCTGGAAAGATCTAGTGACAACCTTTGGAATTCATGCTAGCTTGAATTTTTTTTTTAATTTAATATGCTGTTAATTCAATGGTAGCTTAATAAGTATTGCAATACCATAAGGTTTTCGAAATATAGTAGTTTCTGCTTGGTTTTATATCCGAAAATATATATATATATGGGGGTTACTCCGTATTTCGATTCGATAGCAAAAGCTTTCGAAATACAATGTAAAAAGTATACAAATTCGAATGATTTTCTTTTCGAATCGAAATACAGAGTAACCCCCATGTATATAAATCGTGATCCATTTCGAGGTTCTCTACTTTTTTAAAGAAAAACAAAACACACAGAAAATTAAAATTTAATGGGAATGTTTATTATCATTTGAAAGAACATTATTTTGCATTTATTTTTTGAAGATGTTGTTATCAAATGTTGGCCGTTGCTACGTCGCAGAGTCCAATTTTCGATGACTCGTGCGAGCATTTCGACTGGTAACTGGCAAATGACACGCGTGATGTTATCTTCCAAGGCCTAAATTGAAGCGGGTTTGTTCGCATAAACCTTAGGCTTTACATATACCCACAGGAAAAAGTCTAACGGTATGATATCACACGATCTTGGTGGCCAATTGACCGGCCCAAAATGTGAAGTTATGTGCTCAACGAAGTGTTCTCTCAATAAATCCATTGGTTCATGCGATGTCTGGGAAGTGGTGCCGCCTTGCTGAAACCAAATGTCACCGAGATTTCGAGCTTTAATTTCAGGCGGTCTTCCTGTACACTAACAGCTACGGCCGCTATATTTTCTTTATAGCGTGTTGGACGTGGACTATTTGGTCGAATATTATCTAATAATGAATGCTGGGTCTTAAAATGGGTGATGGTGTTGCGAATAGTACGCTCAGTAGGCCGCTTATGTTGACCATAAGTTGAGCAAAGTGCACGAAAGATATTCCTCACAGAACGTGAATTTTTGTAAAAAAGCTGAGCGATTTGTAAACATTGTTTAGTCGTAAGTCTTCCATTATGAAATACCAAACAATACTAAACAAAAATAACATGACAGCATGACAAAGACTCACACGTGGTCTGTCAAAGGGTATTGAAAAAAGTATTTCTACTTGAATCACCCATTATATATATTACATGGAAATTTCGCAAAAACTTTGCTTAATGGTTATATGGATGTTTTTGAATTGTCTATAAAGAGATAAAAGAATAAGTTGAAATTAAGAGTATTAAACTAATTAGAAAATATTATATTAAAGAAAAAAGAAGTTACTTGTAATTGTAGGCAAATTATGGCAATTCTCCATAGGGTTTCCGATACTTCACATAGGTCTAACTAACAGACTATGTCCACAAAGTTATATTACTTTTATCGATAGTATGCTGGAGGAACTCTAATTACTTGGGTTCCCGCATATACAATTACGCTGAAGTTTGTTTTCTAACTGTGAACAAGTTTAACTGAATCCCGCATATTCTAGATGTAACTCTCAACTGATGCCTTACTATACTCAGTTCTCCAAATCCTCTCAAGCCTGTTCTCTTAAATTCTCTTAGCTGTTTAAATGTCTTTGGTTAATTGTAGAAAAAGTCTTAAGGTATGGTCACACATGGCAAATATTTACTCAAAAACCACTTGTTTTAGCACAAATTTGTTTGACGATGTTTACTCTTACACGAGTTTTGCAAGATCAAACAGCGTCAATTAAAATAAAACTTAATATTTGTTGTGTCCTGTCCTAAATAAATTAAGTTTTTTTAATAAATAAACGAGTTCAAATATATTTTATTCAGTGGTTACGTCTTTTTCGGCATATATTTGCTAAATGTGACCGTACCTTTACATGTGTTCTAAAACCTTGAATGGCAGTGCAAGATCGGTCACCTCTTTTCACATATCCACCACTGATGCCCTGAGAACTTCTTCATCAGTGAACACATAAAAATAAATAAACGAATTGTGTTCGAAAATTCGCAATTCGCTTAGTGGGAATATTTGACTTAAAAGCTGGTAACTTAGTGGGCCGCTTTATTACCAATTGGCTGTTGAAGTATGGTTAGTAGAGGGATGCTAATAATGAAACAGGCATTTGTAGATTAAATTTGCAAAGTGTCATTTTCATTTTAAATTATCCGTCAATATTCTTACGATATCTGTATTTGCAATAGAGAGTGCTGGAGGAGAGTGTTGAAGGATACAAGTATTCTTGTTAAAATTTTATGAATTGATGAGAAACGAGGTATATTGCAAATTTGGCACACGACGTTTTCCGAATATGGAAACTCACGAATATAGAGTCTTCCAGATTGAGATTCCGTCAGTTTCAAAAGCGTTCAAACTGACTTTTGAATTGATTTGAAGTGTCATTGGGACAATTTAAAGTTACTTTACTTTTATTGTAGAGCCATCAGTGGTCTAACGAAACATTATTGGAGGTGATATGTTGGGTAACAGGACAGCAATATGAAATGACTTCACAAACAAACTTGCTGGAACTAGTCAACGCTCAAGTATTTATATCCTGTCTTTTAGTTAATATAATCATAATTGACTCTAAGGGTCTCTGACTTTTAATATCTGTTGTTATTTATCTGATCCTTTGCATACTATATATGTTCCAGAATAGCTTAACGATTAATACCGCTGTCTAGTATTAAATCCCAGACATTGTGAACATTGCTTACACCAGTATGCTTTAGACAATATTGACGCTGGCTAGATTTTAGAACATACTGACGGTTCTGTGCAATGCTGTTATATTGTGTGGATTACAGGACGAAACCTTAGATCAAATATTCTTTGACTTCTCCCAGCTGAATTCATGTAAAGGTAAATTTCATTGGTAGAGCCATATTGTCTTAGAAATATGTTTTTAAACTTTTATCACATACAAAATTTCAGCTTCATTCGTGAACACAAACTGTTATCTGATCTGATGTTGATTCGCTAACCACTTCAATTGCTAATAATTATTATGAATATTCAGCAAGACTCTAGTCAATGTCATATTAAAAACTGCTAGAATATACAAAATTAGATCTGCTAGTGCTACATAAAAACTAATTGGTAAAATAGGCGTACTCCTTCGGATCAGAAATATTGACAATTTAAAATAGACATACAACTCTGTGATTTAGTTATTATAAACTTTAAGCATATTAACCGTGGTGAAAAAAGTGATGTTCCTAAACTATTGTAATTTGAGCTTCACTTAGTTTTTTTTTTAGTTTTTTGAATGCAGAAGAAATATAGTCGAGATATAGATATAGTCTTAATATAGTCTAGTATTTCAGATAAAATAGATAAATATATGATTTAAGTTACCATTTGTCTAGCACTAGACGCAAGCCGAAGATATGACTTTCATTAAATTTCATGAATTGGAATTGATATCCATATGATCTTTTAATATGCATCTAAAAATGTTTATCACAACAAGAAGTGGGAGCCTTTGAGACTCTAAATTATTATTTCACATTATCCAAAAACGGAAGTTTAAAATGTTGTTAATCAGAATTTAAAAAACTTTAGATGATAACCAGAAGGGTTCTTTAATACATTCTTAATAAAATAAACCTAGTAATTTTGGAAATCCAAACGGATTCACGAATACATATATACATTTATAACCACAATAAATATGTACATAAATATTAAAAAATTGCTTCACTTTGTATGCCTTCTAAAATAAATGTTTACACATTCCAATTCAATAATTCGATTCAATACTCATTCCACATTCCCATCTCTCAGAAGATATAAAAGATTAAGATCTTATGAAGAATTTATCAAGAATATTATCCCTAATGTACCAATCGAAAGACTTGAAACTTCCAGTTCAACTTTCTTTTTCAGGCAGTACATGTAAAATTAAAACGATTTTGCTATGTGGTGTTGTGTTCTTGTTTCAGCCAAATAAGGCCTTTAGGAAGGCATATTTACTACATTTAAAAAAAAGGAAAAAAAATGTACACTTGAAATTTTATATACGTCTGTTATTTAATAAATATTAAAAATGGTACTGTGGAGGTCTAAAAAGTACATATTATTTGTATAGTTGGTACAAAATTCAAAAGTCTACTTCCATCACTTTGCCACACGGTATAATTCTCCTAATTGTGAGTAATTTTGTAGCATGCATTCTGAGATTTGTACTGTTTGCGGCGGTGTTAACGATTAAAGGAAGCATCTTCCGAAGTAATTAACTATATACTGATTCCAAAGCTGTTTTGAATAGAATGAAAACGACTGTATATTATATAGAAATCGCTTTGTTTTAAGAGTAATTGTCTTAACAAACACTTTCTCCTTGATCACAACCAATTTGACCCGCAATTAAGCAGTATTATCACCAATCGATCCAGCTAAAACGAAAGTGCCTTGTATTTTGTTGATAAAAATATGTAGATTTCTTATCACGTCGGTAAAGCAACATTGGTTTAGATTTCAGTGTGCTTGGCGAAAAGTTTAAACCTTGCGCAATATATTTTCACGATCAATTAGATGTTGGAGACTAATGTCCTTATTCATAAACCTGTTATAAGTTTTTATGAATAAGGGGGTAAGAGTCTAATGAAGGAGAGGTAGTTATTGTCCTTTCTAAAATTTATTTTTATAATCAGTAATTTAATATTTTATTTCTTTAATTTTCTTTTTCCATCTTTAAGTTTTTTTTATTCACTTATATTTTTATTTTAATAAGTCATCAATTCGTGATTCTGATATCAGATAACGATCATAATTAATCGAATTTCAAACCACAGAAAATACATTGCATATGTCTAAATGTTGACAGAAACTGTCAAACATCTTGTTTTTTTATGTTACAGTTTGACATGGCATGAATAAGAACCAGCATTTACGCCCTGACACACACACTTAATAATCATAAATTGAGTGTGTAACAACTTAAACGAGAAAGCCAGAAAAAGCTCATGTGTTAATGATGCACATATGTTAAGCCCAATATTAAAACTGCAGTTGAAACTTTAATTAGGTATGTATAGGTATAGCTGAAGAAGTAAGCGCGCAAAATTTTTCATAAAATAAATAAATTAATAAATAAACGATGATTTATAGAAAGAGAACGTCTGACAAGAGGAGAAGAATTGGGGAAAATAGAGTAGGTGAGAGCCGCTTGCTGTTGTTGCAAAATAAAAAGAGAGAAAAAAACAGTAGGTCGTTCATCGAACTCAAAATACGCACAAGATTTTTAGCCGGTTTTATATTGTTATTCTCTTCGTATACAATTGAATACCATGTATAAAAAAGAGATCTGTGCTTAAGGTTTGCTTGCTGGCATTTTTGGAGACATTAACTTTTTTGCCATCATAGTAGCCGACAATGTTATATTTTCACAGAATTTGTGTAATCCTGTTTGCTATGCGTTTACACGGTGTGCTTTATTTAAAGATAAATATTTTGAAAAAAAAAAAAACATTTTAAGATATTGGATTTGAGTACTCGAGATTAATGGGTCGATTATGTATAGCAACCAAACTGGAGTTGGGTTGCCAATAGGCAACGCAACTGACATGCAAGTTATTATTATGTAAGGCAACTTTCGTGTTTAATTTGTTTTTTGAATTATCGAGTAGAAAACAAACATTTATATGTTAAAAATATAAATAGTTTAACAACAAAATAACTAACATTTAAAATAAAAATCAAAGCAACCACAAATTCTCGGTCGTCATGTTTGGCAACTGAAGTTAACAGCTTACAGTTGTCAGTTGCCATCTGTAATATGTTTTTGGCAACTATCAACTCCACTGTAGTTCAGTTCCCATCCGTAATCGACACTGAACATTTACAAAACTATGCTTAAGTTAACAATTTTCGAACAAAAATATTTTTAAAGTTGTTAAGAATTTTAAAAAATATGAATTGTAAACATTCCGAATAATTTTCGATAATGTATAATAGAGATTTGTTTGGAATTTGACTTCTTTCTCGAGCCTTCGAAAATGACGGTTTGCGGTTTTATTTTAACTTGGAATTTTTGCCAGTTCAGTTAAGGTAACACACTTTGGCCAAGCGTTAAAACTATCTGTAAACATGTTGCTTGAGTTTATATAGGGTGTTTTTTTAGATGTATGGAATTTTAAGTGGGCAACAATTTTTTAACTGGCGGCCATTTTGTCAACTGTCAAGTGATTTATGTTTTTGATTTGATTTATGATGACTGTTTTCACAGCACAATTCTTATTGCTTAAGCCGATCTTGTTTTTAGTACAATCAAGTATGTACTCGTCTTATCCCGATGTCTAAAACGTAATCAGCTTAGCTTAAAGAATTGTTGCGTGTAAATTGGCACAAATTTGCTGCCAAACTAAATTATTCCCTTCCAAATGTTCGGTATAAAATATAGCGTATCATTTCAGGTTTACTAATACCCAATCAAACTTGTTTATCTTGGCGTGTATTTTACTCTCTTGTGCCCTTATCTCTTAATGGATACACTTTAAATGTATTATTTAAATGCCATTATTGAATTTTAAAATACTTTGATGATGTAGCGATTTTTTGCAAACATATGATGACATTTTTCAGACATTAAGGATACTTAACCATGGACTTTTTGGCATTTATTAGGGTTTACAATGTACAGTTTTGTATTCAGTATTGTTTGATAATTCATCATAGGTTTATACCGCAACAACGTCTTCAAATTATTCAACACTAAATTATTCTGCGATTATGTGTAAGGCTAAAAGAATTGCCGAAAATCGAATGGACAAACAACAATGTAATCTCACATACATATACAACTCAACATTGTCATAATATTCTTCAATATAATAATAACTTTAAAAAGTAACTGTCTCTTGAAGTTTCCAACTCTTTAAAACTTAATTATTTTTATGAACATTTCTTAATTTTTTTCCTTTCACTCAAATTCACATATTTTAATGATTTTTCTTAGTAATTGACATCACTGTTTATGATATTCGTACCAAAACATTCTCTTCGTTCTCTCCTCTGTGTATGTATGAATTTGTGTCTGCATTATTTGTATACCCTACATCACCAAAAGTCGTGAATGATACGTTTGTCATTACTTGTTTTACATTGAGAAATATTCATTTGATACCCAGTAAAGTTTATATTTTGTTGATCATTAAGAAATTGTCTCGAAGTAGACTTAGCGAATCGGGTAATGTAAATAATATGTGCTATACCGATATGTATCGATATATTAATATAACGCAATATAATAGCACTCTAACTTATGACAGCAAAATTAATTTAATTTAATTAATTGAAATAAAATTTTGCATCAATTATTCGCTCTTCTTATTATCAAATAGCAAAATTAAAATTGTACACTTATAGGGTAAAAAACAATGCTACATATGTGCATAATTTAGTAACAATATAGAAGGTAAACTAATCGAGATATCAAACGAAAAACCATTAAACAGATCTTAGAAAATTAGTTTGACATAATGTTGTACTGCAAAGTATTCGCAAAAAATACTTGTTAAAAATTTGCAGTTATTGAATAATATACTTTTCAATACTGCATTAATTAGACGTTGTTAAATAATGACTTCTCTGGGACCAAACTATCAACCATTATTTGTTACTAGTTTTATTTATATTCAAGGAATAACATTTAAATAAGCAGTTGTGATAAGTACTTGCTTTCATTACGTGTTAATAGTTAATAGACGTTTTCCGAACAGAATTGAAACGTTTGTACTTTTATGATGGTTATATTGTAAAAGGAATTGAAGTTTTATTTGATGTTCATAAAAAAGTTGTTTGTCAACAGATTCCTATCTTTGGACTCATGTGGTGCAAAGGTTATTGGCCTATAAAGTTAGTCCAATTAAATATTAAATTATGTTTTTTAAATACTGAATATCGATGAATACGATTAAAAGTAAGAACAAGAGCTGAAGCTAAATTTCGTTAATATGAGGATCTCTATTTAAGTAAAATAAATACTTAAATAAAAAACATTCCGCGAAATTTAAACTAAGTATATGAAAACCAGCAATTAAAGTCCATATGTTAAATATGGACTATATCAAGATCTACGATTGCATTTAAATATAGATAATATCAAGACGTATGATTGTAGTTAAATATGGACTTTAACAAGAGCTATGATTGCAGTTAAATATGGACTACATCAAGATCTATGATTGCAGTTAAATATAGATAATATCAAGATCTATGATTATAGTTAAATATTGACTATATCAAGACGTACGATTGTAGTTAAATACGGACTTTATCATGAGCTACGATTGCAGTTAAATATGAACTACATCAAGATCTACGTTTGCAGTTAAATTTAGAAATATGTACCTTAAAATTTCGAAGAAAAATCCGATGTTTAACGATAAAAGATAAGTTGAAGGGTATATAAGAATCGGCACAGCCGATTTTTGGGACTCTAACTTGTTTTGTTTTTTGATGTGTTCTGTATTTTTCGCTCTGTATTCTGTTTCTACAACATTGTATTAATTGTATTGTAGTAGTGCTTTGATTGGGGCCATCGACGATCATACATTTGGTGTATGGGGTGTGTGTGGATGTCTCAATGATCTCAGATTGTTTTGCTTTTATGTGATTGTTGTTGCTATTGGAGCTTGTTGTCAACGTTTGGCACAACTGAAAATACAGAAAAACATCGAATTAAAAACATCCCAAAGTATGTGGATTTCGTATGTGAGTTTCGTTATGTCTCTTAAGTTGTTGTTGTTTTGTCAGTGCTGCGAGTCTTTGAGATAATTATTTGTTTTTTTAGTTATTATGATCACTTTTGGCAAGAGAGTCGTCGTACTGACGTGATGTGGCTTGGATTTGCACCTAGTTCACGATATTTAACTAATTGATCAACCATAGTTATTTTATTTTTTCCACTTAGTTCAATTCTGATCAGTTGTATTCGTTCGGTTCGTCTCGTTTGTGCTCTTCTCCTCTCTATAATAATTTGTTAATTTTTAGCAACTTCTAAATATCGTAACAAAATATAAATAGCAATAAATTAAAAAAAATATTTAAAGTTCTGGCGCAAGTGCTTTAATTGTTTAATTTAATCTTAAACATAAAAAAATATAAAGAAAATTTAATTATTTTATAAATTGCAACAACGAAAACCTACAATAAGGAATAAAATAAAAAAAAATCGTGTGCAATAAATAATACAAATTCAAAAAGTTTGTCCAAAAAAATAGCGAAAAATGAGCAAAGTGCAAGCGAAAATATTTGTGTTGTGTGTGTGTATTTTTTAATTCAACATTATTTGTGATGTTTTTTTTTTTAATTCATAATTGCTGTAATAATGGTTTTTACAATAGCGTCAGTATGCTGCCCTCACTTCAGGATTCTAATGCTGCACTTTATCAGAAAATTTTGCGGATCATTGCATTGGAACGCCATGTAATAGATGCTGTTTTCTAATCGGTATGTACACAACTATACGTTGCTCTCTTTAAATATATTACTAAGTACGTACATATGTATATCTGAAAACAGGCTGAAAAGTTTCTTGAAAATATGAAACAATTTAGTTTTCGTTCATATAACCCTTAAATATTTATATTTCTTTATATTTCCATTTTATTGCTATTGAATGTCTTTACATGGTCCCATTTTAGCTTCAATCGTAGCTGGTTATATACCACCAATCGTTAGTCTTTATTTACTTCCACTTTAACTTCAATCATTGGTTCTCTGAACTATCCCATTTTAGCTACATTCGTAAGGAAATATATACTCACAATCGTTGGTTTTTATATAGTTCATTTTTGCTTCTAAGTTTGGTTGTTTTTGGTCCCATTTGAGTTTTAATCGTTGGTCTTTAAATAGTTTTATTTGATTTTTGTTTTATATTTTTTTTTATTCAAAATATTTATTTTATATTGAAAGTATATGCCTCAGCGCCACTAGGACATTATATAGGCAAGCTAGCAACTATTTTTACAAAATTTTTACATATTCATTGATTTTGAATTAAATTATATAAAAAATGAGATCATTCTAACTTAATAGCATTTATAGCAGAAGCATTTCCAAATTTATATTCTTTTAATATCTTTTTATAAATTGAGATTGTTTCAGCCCCTTTAACAAATTGTGGTAATTTGTTATATTCCACACTACCCAAGTATTGAATTTCTAAGCGACAGCTTACTACACTGAGATCAGTACGGTGTCTTGTATTGTAATTATGATGACCGGTTTCCTATCGGATACTGTGATATCCTATGTTATGCAATACTTTAGAAACATAAATTAGTAACTGCAATCAATGAAGGCCGAAAATAGGCATAATACCTTTAGCAATGTTTTTATATAAGTATGATCTGGGAAGGTTATATATCAGCTTCAATGCCTTATTTTGGAATACTTGCAAAGATTTTATATCGGAGTTCCTTTTATGTCCATATATAAGTACATACAAGGTAATTAAGATGGCTTTGAATTAAAGATTGATAGATAAGCAGCTTTAAAACTATGGTCTTCATTATTCTCATTTTAGCTTCAGTCGTTGGTTTTTATATAGTCCGAATCGTTGGACCTTTAGTCGGTGGTCATTCTGAACTATACACTACCACTACCAATCTTTATAAATGTATTGCTATTTTAGGTTTGTTCCTTGGTATTTATATAATCTCTATATAATCTCATTTTACCTTCAATCTAAACTCTTAATATAGTTCTAACTGTGGCCCTTATATAAATTTATCTTAGCTTCAATCGGTGGTCTTTATATAGTCCCAATTGAAGACCTTTTGTAGATCCATTTTAGTTTTAATTGGTGATCTTTATATAGACCCATTTTATCTTCTATGTAAGCTCTTTATATAGTCCCAATCGTAGGCTTTATATAGACTCATTTTAGTTGTAATCGGTGGTCCCATTTTATCTTCAATGTAAGCTAGAGCTTACGTAGGCTTTATATAGACCTATTGTATCTTCAATATAAGCTCTTTATATTATCCCAACTGTAGACCTTATATACACCCAGTTTAGCTTCAATCTAAGCTTTTTATATAGCCCCAATCGTAGGATTTATCGAGACGCATTTTAGATGTAATCGGTGGTTTTTATATAGACCCATTTTAGCTTCAATTTATGGTCTTTATATATCTTTATATAGACGCAATCGTAAGCCTTATATAGACCAATTTTAGCTTCCGTCTTAGGTTTTCATATGATCAAAGTCAACTGCTTTATCATTTCCTTGGTTGTTAGATTTAAAAATAACTTTTCAGTTTGCCCTAGTTTGAGTGCACATGTCATACGAGTATATGCCTTTGCGTTTGTCATTCAGCTTTTGATATGTCCTTTAAAACAAATTCTGATTATTTCATAGAAAATGTACAAACATGTGTATTTATGTATATGCGATTTTTCTAATTATTTATAATATTTATTGTTTTCTAAACAATCTGCTCTAAATATATTGTAGTTAAACTATTTATTTATGGTCAAACTTATAAATAATTTAAAGTTTTTTTTATCTAGGTTGGTGCTTTTGTATGTTATTCATACGTATGTATGTACATGTCAATGGTAAAGGTGACCATATTAGAAATAGCAAACATTTACAATTATTACACGGTGCTACAAATAAGCACTCTTTATACTTGAAAACAGGCCTAGTGTAGGTTATAGGCCTTATTGAGTAGATCATAAATCAATTTTTAAAAGTGCGGAAACACCCTCAAATTTCGGAGTTATTCCGAAAAAACTATTGTCGGGTAGGTTCGAGTACTTATAAACACGTAACCCGTAGATCATAAATCAATTTTTAAAAGTGCGGAAACACCCTCAAATTTCGGAGTTATTCCGAAAAAACTATTGTCGGGTAGGTTCGAGTACTTATGAACACGTAACCCAGTTGATTTTAAATGGGACTATGATTGAAGCTAAAATAATCCCATACGATTGAAGCCAAAATGGGAATGCATAGTGAACTTAGTGGTCCATTGCATTTGAATACACTTGCCTTCATTTACAATTTTAAACAGCAATATTGATATCAAATAATGCTACCATTTAAACTCTGCTACACAGGTGATATTTGTGTAGGTTTAGAAATTGTAACATCCTACATTTTATCAAAACTGTTTTTATAGTTTCAAGTCCGCACAGAACAACAAACACAGTTGTCAACATTGTTTTTGCATTATCTTTAGAATGCAGTTTCTTTCATTTCTGTTTCACTCACTCACTTAATAGGTTTTGTTTGATTTCGTTTGTTGCATTTATGTATTTTATATTATTCTCTTTTCGTGTATGTTTTTTGAGTTTATTGTTTGTTTTGTAGTATTTTGATGCATTTCCTTATCTCTAAATATTTATCAAGAAATAATAAAAAAAAAACTCTGTCAAGTACATACGAGGGTTCTCTCGTGTTTTTAGTATTTGTGGTTCCGCTGAATCTTGATACTACTTATTTGTTGATACCTATACCTACTTATTTAGTTTTTTATTATTGTTCTCTTTATAGGTTTATTATTGTTTGTTATCAATGATTTAGCATGCCAATATAGTTGCTATTATTCTGTTTACACCTCTCAGGCTGGTTCTTGCTCTCTTCTATTAATTGTTTTTTTAAGTTATCAAATCAAACTAAGGAACTACATATGTATGTATGTAATCGTATGTACATATGTATAATAATTATATACAATTAATTTGTTAATTTTATACTTGAATTAAATATTATATAAAAGAAATTCATCCACAAAGTAGCATACCAAGATTTAGAGAGATATGGAGAGCTAGTAGGTTTATATGTAAATAACTTTTTGTGTTTTTTTTTATTTTCAGAATTATATTTGTTATGTAGGTTGTTGCGTGATTATATTATGCTTAGTAGACACTGAATTCTAAAACGCGTTCAATGATTTTTGTTAAAAAGTGAGAGTGTTTTTTTGTTTACTTTTTTTGCAACGAGTTTTGTTGTTAACGTTGTAGGGAAATGTTTGTTAATTGTTTCAGAACAAAAAACAAGCGCCACCAATGAATTGGCATTTTGACCAACAAGTGTTATAGCCTAATATTTAATGCTATATTTAGCATGCACAAGGAGCTGTTAAGTATTATCTAATGCAGAAGAGGCAAATTGGAGTGAGATTTGTTTATAGAGAAATACAATTTGTATTTATACAGACATACTGTGAGCGTTAAAATAAAGTCAACACTACATACATAAACATATAATATTAGAAAATTATATTCCATTTCTATATATCGATGCAAATATTTGCCAAATGTGACCATACCTTTAGACTTTATTTTAGTATACGCTTTTGGTTTTTTTTTCGTGAATTCAATTCTACTTAAATAACTACATATCGATGGCTTAATATAAAAAAGGCCTGACTCGATTTTTTGTTACTTTACAGACGAAGGAAAAAACTTAATAAAATCCGTAAAATTTTTGATACAACAACAAATTTTAATACAATTTTTAATAAAAAAAGCAACACATTTTATTTCTAATTTATACTTTTTTTTTATTTTCATTTTAATGAATGTATCAAGTTAGGCCTTTTTTATATTAAGCCATCGATATGTAGTTATTTAAGTAGAATTGAATTCACGAAAAAAAAACCAAAAGCGTATACTAAAATAAAGTCTAAAGGTATGGTCACATTTGGCAAATATTTGCCAAAAAGACGTAACCACTAAATAACATTTATTTGAACTCGTTTATTTATTAAAAAAAAACTTATCTTATTTAGGCCAAAGCACAACAAATATTTAGTTTTAATTTATTTGATGCTGTTTGATCTTGCAAAACTCTTGTAAAAGTAAACAACGTCAAACAAATTTGTGCTAAAACTATTGGTTACGCTTTTTTGAGTAAATATTTGTCAAATGTGTCTGTGTCTACTAGGGATGCTATACAGGAAAGGATTTTGAAATCCCGGGATTTAAAATTTATTAATCCCGAAAAATCCCGGGATTGGGATTGGCATGCTTAGTGTCTACTGATAGCCTTTGTCACCAAACCCTTTTTCTGGATAACAATTTGAATAGTTTGTAATTCACTATTTAACTTAGTTTGGATGTTGGTTTGTTAAATTTTAAGTCAATAAAGATTATTTAAACAAGAATTGCTTAGGTTGGTTATACTTCTTCTTCATTATTTAAATAAAGGGTTTGTCCATTAAAACTTTGTTTTTTTAAAAATAAAACAAGGAATTTCTATGATAATCATTCAAATTTATATTGTATTAGAAAGCGTTAGATATGACAATTATAAATGAAAAATACATATTATATTATCAAAATTTTCAGTCACATTTTGGCAAAATAGTAGGTCTATTTCGTTAATTACATCACGGATTATGAGATTACCATTATCTTTAACATAACCTTAAAATAAGTAATCTTGAGGTGTTAAATCACATGAACAGTGGAACTGCCAATTGGTTTGAAATAAATTTATTGTTTTGGTGTCTGTGTGACAGGTGGTATCGTCCTATTGAAATCACAGGTCAGTGATATTCATATCATCAATAATAGGTCAGAATTTTGTTGTTAAAATATCTCGATAGCGTGATCTCTAGCCGATGTTTCACAAAAAAGTACCCAATCTGAGACTTCTCAATAATTACTCTTGGATTTTGAGAAGCCTAAATTCGGTAATTTTATCCAATAAATTCTTAATTGCGGTCTTAGGAGGACGACCGAAAACATTACGAATCTTTTCATAGTGAATTTTCAAGTGAAATTTAATTTAGTGTAACAATTGTCAAAGTTTATACTATCTCTTTGTCATGTACAATGTCAAAAGTTACTCCAATATGAATCTGTTGTAAAATAAAGTTTTTGTTGGTAAACCTATATACATAAGTAGTCAAATATTGATTTCCCAGAATATCTTGGAGGAAATATTATTTCATAGTTCAATTGCCTTTAACCTAGGAAACCATCTTTGGCCAAATACTTAACACCTGATCATAATCAAGAAGACAGACGCAGGAAGAAGTTGGTTGAAGTAGTCCTTAGATCACAAACGTAGGTTAATTTAAGCTCTAAGCATCAAGTTCAAAGATGCGATCACTCGGATGATGTCATAATAAAACTAATCGACTGATTCCTAACTTTAAGGATACTTAAAAAAACCTATAGAAAAGAAAGATACATTTTTTAAGTTCTACTTAATGCTTCATATAAAAGCAGTGCTTCCATTTGGCAAACGTTTCAAACTCTCTTTATTTCAAACTATGTACAAATGCATCCCAAATCTATGTATCTTAAAATCTTTCAGCTTACTTGAGACGGTAGCATAGCCTCAACTAGTTGCATTTGGTATAAGTTGTATTTAAAGTTAAATATATCAGAGGCGTATCTTACTATGTATCTTTAAAATATTCTGCGGCGCCACAATGTATATTGGAACTCAATATGAGCACGAATTCTCTACTCATTCTTTCTATTGCCATTGTTGTTGTTTTATTTTCGTGCTTTTTTACACAACATTTTTGTAAGATTTATAAAGCATTTTACCGGCATATAAATCTTAGGGAGTATGATGATGTGTGTTGGAACATAACGAGTTTTCCTCCTTTACCATAAGACACCTACTGTTTAACTCCTTTTCAGTAACAGTTTTTTTAAACAAAAAAAAAAAGAAATGAAATGCTAATAATGTATGTACATTAAACTGGTCATATTGGCGTTCATACGAACTAAATAAAAAATAGTACGTTTGTATGGCTGGCGATTATCTACTTGACAGTCACTACTGGTTTGTTGAATGCATATTTCTTTAAATGGAGCAGTTTTTTTTGAAAATCATACTGTAGTTAATATTTGTTTGGCCAGTTTTTCGTTTTCAGTGAGACCTGTTAGTGTAATTTTAATAGGGACTCTGGAATTTGGAAAACTTTCAAATAAATTTGTTTATTTATTAGAGATCTAGCGTTGTTGTTATTTTAAGCTTTGTAGAGTCTCAGCAAGTCGTCCTGTTGGTACCGTAATGAATTTAACCATGTTTTTCTTTATTTATCTAGATTAACACATACAATGACTTGATTAAACGCAAATGAGTATATCGATTAAGTGCGTTCGGAACGCACAAAACGCGAACTTACAATGAACACTGTAAGCCAGGTGAATAGTTAAAACGTACAAACATCTAAGGGTCTTTGTCATTATATTACTCTTTTAACTGGATATATAAAATATAATAATTGTTTATAACAAATAGTTGTATTTTTACAATTTCCATTTTCAAATCGTTTTGAGTTTAGTTATACAAACTCGTATAACCAAGAAGCGTTAGTTTAGGACAATAAATAGCTTATCTTTTATCTTGAACAGTGTTCTACACTCTGAACAGGGAAAATATAATTTTGTAAAGTTTTACAACTCATTTGATCTAATTTCAAAGGGATTACAAAAACATTCTTTTTCTTGCTTATGAAGCTGTCTTCTACAATAAGATCTGATTAGTATAATTAGCAAGCTTGAAAATATGACCAAATTTTAAATTTTAGCTGGTTTGTATATCAGTTTGAACTAGTGAATCTAAATATTGGACTTTTGAGCTTAATTATAATTGTTCATTGGGTGTAGCTTAGAAGATTTAAATCTCATAGCATCTGGACTTAGATGCCAAGTATGGCGTCTATCCGAATGTATACAAATTTATATGACACGATAGGACTGTGGAATATTCACATTGCTAAGTAAAATAGTTTGACAGATTCCTCACCCAAGTGTAAACATTAACATTTTTTCTTTGATTTTGAACCACGTCTCCATACCTTTGAGATAATTATCCAGTTCTCTAGAAGTCATACTTGAATCCACTTCTGAGCAAATGTAGAACTGGTTAAATTATCGCTTATTAGCTTATTAGTCAGAGGTGTATATCAAGCAACAATTCTCTGTGAAACGCCAGCTCATATTTCTCTTGTGTCACTTGTCACATAATCACTGTATATTAGCCTAAACATAAACAGTAAGATTGGTAAGACTCTAGTAATCTGAGAGTACTAGGAGGCAGTAAGTATTTAATCTTATGTAGCAGTAGGCATTTAATCTTTATGCGAAACTTTCGAAACATTTAAAAAGAAAGCCAACCAATATTTTTTAAGTTCAAATGATTTTGCAATCAGTGAACCCAACTTTGTCAGATTTTTGAATTTATATGAACAATGCTTTATTTGTATCACTGAAAATCATTTTCTTTCTTGCAAATATTGTTTGTATATTAACAACGAGATTTAGTTCAATATTTTATAATGAGCCTACAGATTTGTATAAAGTTTCATAATTATTGGCTCCACTGTAAAACACATGTACAAATACGCTCACATACACATAAAACCAGCACACACCTCCATCCACCCCCAATGGTTTGATTAAATAACAAGTTGTTACTTATTCACATGTCATTTTAATTGAATGTCAAGCAGACAAATGCATTTCAATTCAAATACATGATTTTACACACATTGACATCCACAAATCCATACTCAGACATTCTCATTATAAAAGTAAGAAATTTAAAAAAGAATTAAATTAAAATGACAAAACTAAAACACAAATTGTAACAAATTTAAACAATTAAAAATATTGTGCAGTCTAAGAATAAAAATAATAATAAAAATAAATTAAATGCTAAACCAAAGATATTGCGAACTAGAAAGTCGCCCCTATCAAGCCAACTTGCAGCAGGTAGTGTTAAGTGGAAATTAAAAGATAGACCCAATGAAAGAGAAACCGAGAAGGCAGTTAGATGAGATCAGTCATGGAAAAGTGTATGCCTTCGCACTCGTATAATACTTCATAATCAATATATGATACTTTAAAATAATTGTCTGTATTTTATGTGAAAAGAAAAAATTCAATTAGAATACTCAGTCTATTTCCGGTTAAATCATCTCTCCTTTAGGTTTCTTTTAATTTCACGATTTTGAAAAGAATAGTGCCATGTAAAGGTATTATTAAGTCACTTTATTCCCCTGAAAAAGATTGTCGGAGAACGATATCATCTGGCCTACTACCAAGGATATTTTCAAATCCGTCGTTGAATTTGCAATACAGCCACTTAGGTCTGTTGCGTACAGTCAATATATAATCCGGAGTTCTGTTACCACATCTTCCAATCGCAGCTCTTACAGCGCAGAGATCGAGAACCATAGCTGAGATATATCTAATATTAATTTTGTACAAGTATATCTAGGTCCAGTAGCAGAGTGGTTCTTGTATATGAAGTCTGTTTCATAAGGTTCTGCCCATCTAGTGACAATGGCAAAGTAATGGTTTCACCAATTCCTACCATTATTCTAGGCATAGTTCAGAGTCTTGCAAGCGCATCCGTACTCCCGTTCCTGTAATGTTTCATAATTTCAGTGCCATCGAGTTCTTGTGCAATCCGTCATTGGCACATAAGGCTCTTAAGATTCTGCTCATTAGTAGACGAGCCTTGCATGTAATTCCGTTGCCCCGATATTCCATTAGTGTTATATCAATTCGTTGAGTTCTCTTTTATAGCCATTTTCCAGCTAGGATTAAAGCATTTAACGCCACTGAACATTCATATAACATAGAGAGTCATCTTATTACCCTTGTTGGCATTTTTTAACAGCCTTAATCTCTATTGGCATGTAAATATAATTGGCAACAACCGGAACTATTTCAAACATTTCTATCGGGGATCTCCATTAATGGTGTCATACAAGAGCCGTCATTGTAATCTCTTCCAATCATTCGCAAAGGGTTTAAAGAAATTGCCTCTGCATATCAAAATATTTGTTTAAGGTTGTCTTTTTGTAAATCCAACAATAAAAAAATTTAAGAAAGTCCAAAAATTTCATAAAAATTTATGCGATTAGCCAGATGAATTTTTATTGAAAATATTAAGATTCAAACCCACTGTTTCAACGACAATGTTATAATAAGACTTGCTGAGGTCGGTCAATAAAAAACACCCTTTAAAAAAAAGTCGTGCACTCACTTACTCATACTGCTGCACAAAAATGCAAGCAAACTAAAAGATACGGCTAAAGCATGCAAATAAATATACCAAAGAATTGTTTAGTTTGAGTTAGCTATAGAACGCAACACGCAACATGTATGTGACAACATGCTGTTAATGCAACAGCCAACAATTTATGTTGCTCTGGTTGCATGAGCTTACTGAGTTGCAGCGAAAGTTTAAGGCATGTGGCAAGTCACACAATGTGTTTATCATGCAACAACGTACATAAGAGGAAGTTACATACACATACAAGACAGAAACGCACATACATTGGTTAAATGTCTGGCTTTCACTGCAACAATAAAACATCCAAACATACCGCTCACTCTCACACACGCTCACTCACTCACTCAAGCTTGCACATTTACTGAGAGCTGGCCGATACACCGACACACCAATTGCATGATAGTGCAGAGAGTTGATTTTTACAACAAAGCAAGAAGAATAAAAGTAGGACTGATTCTATTGCCAAAAAAAAAAAAAAAACACCAAAGAGGGGGTCATTTTGACGTCAATAAATGTTTTGTATATAGAAAGAAACATTAAAAAGGGCGGGTGTAAAAAAGTACTTTAGGTAATGTAATTGGACAAAAGAATGCAGAATGCTTGCGAAGCTTGCTCGATGAAACCTCTGAACATGTGCTAAGGACATGCAGAGTGAAATGGGCCAAAATGGACCCTGGTGATGTATTTGGTGTTTCATGTAGCTTAAACCTGTTATGATGAATTTTAGAACACAAATGATTCTATGGGTTGCAGTGCATGTAAATATGTAATACATTTTTGGTACGGAATTTTCGCGAGTAGCAGGATACAGAATGATTGTTTAATACTACTGGTTGATCTATCTTTAGCTTGCAACATAGTCTCAATCGAAGGCCAATGGCAGTGGCTCTAGTGAATGTGTAAGAAAATGTCTTCGTTTGTTGAATGCACCATCTTTATACTACAGTTTAATGCAAACATAAATTTCGCCTAACTGTTCCCGGTTTTTTCCACACCATACAGGTACTTTTAAACAAAAAGTACCACAGGTTTGTATCTTCCATAACCAATGAAACCACAAAAAATAAGCAAAATAAATAAACGAAAAGGAAAAAAAGAAAGTTATAGAGTAAATATGTACATGAGCGTTGGAACACATACTTCAAATGTATGCTGTGTGTATGAATGACGAGTGCATGTGCAATTTTACAGTAAATAGAGAAAAGCGCACAAGTCCCGGTAACTAGCAACAACTACAAATCAAAGAAGCAACCGGCCAACCAACAACTATTTATCCAAACAACAACAAATCAAACCAAATCGAACAAAAACAAATAATCAACAAACAACAAAAAGCATGTTTCTAGACAAGGGTTTCCACAACAACAACAAAGTATCTCTGTGTGTATTTGCTTGATGACATGTAAGAAGAGTAAACAATGTTGGAGAAACAACTAGAGAAAAAGCTAGAGAAAACAACAATAAACCTACATACTCATGTATGTAGTGGAATGCAGTCGTGGTGTGTCGATGAATGGATGAATGGTTTATCTTGATATTTACAAAAAAAGACTTACAGTACTTGTCGTCACCTTTAACGTGATGGTTGTTCGATGTCGTTGCTATCGTTATTAATGCCGAATTAGCCATTGTTGTAGTCGTTAACGTAAACGTTACCGTTGTCGTCGTTGTCATTGTGTTTTTGCACACTTTGAGCCCGTTGAGTTCCGTGTGTTTGTTTAATGCCATCGTGTTTGACATTGACATACAACAACTGCAACTTTATATGTAGTATACAATACATGTGTATTCAAGTTTTTTGTTTTTTTTTTTATCGCTCAATACGTGTTCGAGTATGTATGAGTATTTATAGGTTTTTATTTTTTTATTATTATGAGTGAGTGTAAAAGTGTTTGTGTGATTTATAGAAAAATGTTTTTTTGCCAGTAACTAGAAGCGTGTGAATTCTAAAACAACAACAAATATTATATGCAAAAAAAAAATATTTTAAATTTTAAACCAAAACACCAAACAAACACAACTGCAACAAAATATTTCACTACAGCCGTGTGCATGATGTTGTGTGAGGGGTAGTATGAAAATTGTCTAATATTATTTATATGTTTTATTCAGCAGTAGGCTCAAAGTAATTTTATCAATACTCCATTTAGGACACTGACAATGGATGGCAATGGATCATTCTCTCAGCTCAAATACGAATGTCAGAAAACGATATATTTGTGAATCGGACGGAAACAAACAAATAAATACCATTTAATATGGAACTAAATGATTTATCATTGTTTAGAACAAACACCTGAAGGTAGGGACTCGAATATCCCATAGAACTATATGATTTTTTTTAGGAATTTAAAACTTCTGATACCGATCTGGTCCGATGTCATGCGCTGTCTTATATCTAAGAACGAAATTGGGATTTTTGTAATGTCGTATAGCCAGGCAGTTGTTTGGACATTATCTGCTTATGAGATTAGGTCGTTACTGCTGGCAACGGAGATTGTTCAGTTAATAGGAGTGCCTGGTGCACTTTCATACGATCTTAAACATTCTTTGGGCATATGCTGGTGAAATAGTGTGTTCTTGTTTTTTATCAATATTCGCAAGACAATGCCAACTAGGTTAAGCTGTTCAGAGGCAAACAAAAATTACTTGCTATCGTTTAGCAATTGAGTATATTTATTAACCGGACATTGTGATCTTAGTTACCTTCAATTTACTTGGGAGAATGTTAGGACAATATATGGCAGATTTTGCGAGGTGAACCTCTGATAACTAGTGGATGAAATTTTTTCCCTTTCATTTTTTTAACTTGGAATTTTAATAGGAAAAATGTGAAAAGGGAACAAATTGCATGTGTAATTTTTATTCACTATGGGGTGGTTTTGTAGGTGAAAAGGGCTAAACACAATATTTTGGTAAATTTTTGTATATTAAAATGTTGAATGTTTTAGCGATATCTAAAACTATAGCCCAGTAATATTTACTTAATTCAAAAGATACTGTATATGTATGAATTGGGTTAATATTTTTCTTCTTGTAACATTTGTAGAAAAGTTTCGATAGGCAAGAAATTAAGCTAATAAGTTTAAAGGCAATGACGCCTGGATTCATTTCCAAGCTTTGATATCATTATTCTCTAAGCAGCTTCCAAATAGTTGGCTTCTTAAGTTCGAAAGCATTTATAATTTTTTTGGAGTTTTGTTATCCTCTACGCTGTTTGCCCAGTTAACGTCAACTTTCCCTAATAGATCATTAAATATCTGACTTAGAAAGGAATGTATGTATTTGTTTCACGAAAAGTGTAGAAATGATGTAGAACCGATACAATTAATTATATGAATGTATATCTTGCCCACACTGAATAAGTAAGTAATAATTTTGTTATCCTGCCAGCGATAGAAAAGTTGCTCACGCTCATTTAGAAATTGCTATAGATTCGGAATAATTAGCTATTTAATATAAACATGTCGATTCATATATGTATAACACTTGCAAACCTGTTTATTTTGCAGTTGGATTTCGAGAATTTTTTGTTCTGAGTTTGAAATAAACAATTTGAATTTAAAAAAAACCCAATTTTGTCTTTCTTTTTTTTAATAAGTTAAAGTATAAGTCCAGTGTAAAGAACGATTCGGTTAATCGAGAAATTCGATATATCGAGATTTCTTTTTTTTTAATCAGTTTTAAGCAGTGTGACATTAGGAGTCAATACTATCGTCCAAAATGTATTTCCATATTTTGTAGTTTTTACTAATTGTTTTTGAGAAGAAAGTTTTGGGGTATTATCCAGGATTAAAAAAGTCTTTAGTGTGAGGCCTTTCGGTTTTAAAATTGTTTAATTTTCTTTGTTCCAGATGCAGTTTAGAAGTTTTGGGTAAGATCGAAAATAACTTTAAAAAATTAAGTCCAAGTAAAATATGGGTCAAATTGTTCCCGATATTTTTTAAGTTAGTTAAAATTTTTATAAAAATAGTGTTTTTCTGAGAATTAAGAAATACGTAATATGTAATAAAATCTTTATTTACTAACATAATGCAATGCAATAAATACAAAAATTTAACTAAAACAAATCCGGCAATTCCTAAAAAAACTTCGACGAAAATCCCAAAAAAGTCATTTTTAAATTTTGCTCATAAGGTACACATTTCTATCGGGACTGGTAGAATACTTTAAGGATAAGCAAGTGATAAAAGTAGGTTTTCATAACTGTTTTCCGTTTATTAATCCCAGATTTGGAAATATAGAAAATATGAAAAAAAAAAAATTGTTGAAACAAAATTCAGAATAGCGTAAGGCCAACATATTTAAAACAATTGACTTGTTTTTATATTAAAAAGATTTGTGTAAAGATACCTTTCAGAAAAAATATAAATTTCTTGTATAATCTTAAAGAATGTTTATTTTAAATAAAAAAAAAGAGTTCAGGTCAAAAAATGCAAAAATTCGATTATTCTTTTAACTTTCAAATTGAAAATCGTTTATTATTCGACCTAGAAGAGATATTGACTGTTTTAAAATATTTCGCAGCTGGGGAATTGTATTGTTTAGTTCACAAATCAAATTTAAGAAAAATTACTAAAAAATTGTGAAATGTAAAATAAACCAGATCAAGGTTTAGTAAAATTTTAAAATGTAAATTTTTAAATGAATATAACTGGAAAACTATAGGTATGTATATGAGATAAATAGCACACGCAAGAATGTTTTTTTTTTTTAAGATATTCACCCTTTGGAAGGTTTGTGGTCTACGTCTTCGATACTTAAATTTGAATACTCCTTGACTACGCCAATATAAAAATTTATCTCGATCGGACCAGCCTTTTATAAATGCCAGATTTATTTCCAAAAAAGTCGATTCGTAAAAGGGCGAAAATATATCCCAGATAGTAAATCATTACTATCAAGTTAAGAAAAGTCTTCTCAGATTGACCACGTAAGTATGTATGTATGTAGTAGATGGTCGTCTGAATCCAGCAAACCGGCAGACATGCAAGCAAATAAACAGAGACGCGACAGGCAAAAATTCATACGTTTATTCATTCGTCTGTATGTCTGACTGACTATAATACGTTCATTCATCCATCCAACACATTTACACAAGCCAGCCAACAATCTAACCAAACCAAACTGAAGCCAACCCAAACCCAACCAACTATTATTATATTCTGTGTTGAGTGTTGAGCTTTTTCCTTTGTTTTTGTTCCTAGTATTTCTTCGTTTTTCATTTCATTTTATTTATTATTGTTTTTGTTTTGTATAGTTTTTGTATTTTCTTTTGCATTTGTTGGGCTGTAGCTGTTGCTGTTTTCAAGAAACTAATTCAATAATTTGTTTTGTTTTTTTTTTCTCGTTGCTGCTCACATCACAGCCAGCCAGTCAGTTAGTCAGCCAGGCAGCCAGCCAGCCACAAGTTGGATCTAGCTTTTTCAGTATATTTTCGCAAACTACACAGTGAACAGTCGCTGTTTTTTGGTTAAACGCGGTACTAAAGTGTTTTTGAGCTGCGCATTAAACCAAATCGAGCCAAAACAAATCTCTGTTCGTACGTTCGTTTATGTTTGTTTGTTTACAAGAGAAAATGTTTAACTGCAAAAATGTTTGAAATTTTTCTAACCTTTAAAAGAAGTGCTTAAGTTTTAAAAACAAATGCAGAGATTTTATATAAAAAGTTGTTGCAAAATCAAACCAAATCGTAGATACATAATTATTATGCAAACAGTGTTTTTCTATTAAGTTAAATTGTACAAATATAAAATGAAAATGTTTATAAAATAAATAAAAAAGAAAAGTGCAATAAAAAAACAGCCGACGGCTTTTAAAATAATATACCTATTACAATAAATTAATTGAAAAAATAAAAATTAATTAAAAAAAAACCCACAAATAATATAAATAAAAATAATTCATACATGTAATAACTAAAATAAATTTGTACTTAATATATGTACCTACATAAATAGTGTCCAACAATTAAATAGTCTAATAAAAAAGTTATAAAAATAAGAGTTTTAATAGTTGAATAGTTTCTAAACTATTTTATATGATAGTTATTTAAAACCTACTTGGTAATTTACGTCGCACTAGTCATTTCATATGCGAAAACAGGTCGTATCAATATATGTATGTAGAGATATGTTCAATTGCGGCAAAAAGTTGACATTTTATGAAGGAATTTTAAACAAATTTGTTAAAAGAATATCAACTAATTTTAATTCCATATTGTGATTAGTATTACTAAATTCCGTGACCTGTACCGCTTTCTAAACAATCCGGACATTTCTTTTAAATTTCTGCGGAAAATTTGTATCAATTTTTAATCTAACTGGTTCCGGGTCATATCAAGAAAAGACATATCACTTTATTTAACCAATTGTGACAAATTCTTGAAATTTTTTTAAAAAATTTTAAATAACTCTTTTAAAAGGAGCCTAAACACTAGCAAATTATTTCCGTAACTTTTAACGAAGTGTTATTTTAATGTTGTAAGAAAATCGGTCTCTAGTATCCGGGGAAACCAATCAGATAACTAATTATTCCCTCCCCTCTAAAGAATAGTGTGGAAAGAGAAAAATCTTGATAATTTCTCAATGCATTTTATCAATGAAACCAATCAGGGTACCAATTGCTACCCTACCCTCTAGGGAACAATTGAAATTAAAACCAAAAACTAAAAATAAAAACCACAGGCCTGTCACTGTTCTCGAAAGCATTTTACACAGGAATGCTTCTCCACTGTTAATAAAAAAGGTTATTTGTGGGTATTGTGTTGATTTTGTGAATTAAAATTCGTTCCATTCAAGTTCTTAAGATAGTCGCCAACATATACAAAGATTAGTGATATATACCTATAGTAATATTTGTAATATGTATCCTTATAAAATTCTAAGACAATCTAGATTTGTCTCTTTATTTGCTTGTCTGTTGTAAAGGACCTATAGTATCGTTCGACCCGAAATATTTGGTACTAACAATGTTTCAAAAAAAAAAAAAAAAATTACAAAATGTTCGTCCGACATTTAAACAAATTTAAATTGCAAAATAATAAAATGGCTAGATCATTCTATTATAAGCAATTTATGCATTTTTTACTTCTAGATGAAAATAAAATGGCTAAATTTAGCCGGAAAATGTAAATTGACAACATTTTATAAAATATTTAAATAAAATTTTTTTGGTTTTCAAACTGTTTGAAGATTGCAGAAATAACAATTTATACTCTTTCTAAAAAGATATAAAAATAGAAAATCGGTTCAGTTGTTAACAACTTTTACCTAAAATAATTTTTCTTAATTGTTATTATGTTCTCTCTACTCATATCGCTGGACTAATGCTTTTAAAATAAAGTGACACAAATTTCCAGTAGAAAACATACCTGTCAATAAAGTATTGGGTCTTTGTGAAATAGAGATGAGATGGGATGTGAACAATATAATAGAAATTCATATGGAAATATCCATGGAAAAAAATCAGAACAATCAGTTCTGTGAGTGAGTTCTCTTACCTCAAGAATCAGATACGATCTCCAAGACATTACTAGTTCTGCGTCATTTTCATTATGCCATACATAACACGATTGTGGATAGCCTGACACTTACTATGAGCATCAAAATAATATTAACACACATATTATTGAACGAAAGGTTTAATTATATTAAAAAATTATATTGCATTTTTATATTTATGTAGAATTGAATTCACATATTTAATTGATTTATTATTAAAATAGAGCAATTTTTATGCGTCAAAATAATGTCAACAGTGGAGTTACGCTCATGAAAAAAAATCCTGTTATTCCAAAAGTAGTGGCAATTCATTTAATTTGTCTTTGTTTGAAAGTATTAAGTGCCGTTCAAAATAATTGCAAGTTTCATAATTTATCATTATTTAATACAGTAAGTTGTGACGTTAAGTAGTGCAATATTTTCTATGGGAAGACAAACATCAATTGGGACTTGAAAAACATAATTATTAGATTAGAAGACCTTTGCATCATGGTAGAGTGCCACGTAAGAAGCCCTTTATATCAAAGAACAACCAAACCAAACGTCGCAAAAAAAAAATATTTAAACGAACTTTAAATCTTTTTAGAATAATTTCTTTTCGCCGATGAAAGTAAGTTTGACATATATGGAGTCAAAAACCCTTCAGATATATGGCGAAACAAGAATGAAGCCTTTAGTAATAACTCTGTTGCTAAGCCGTCGCCATGGATCAGTAATGGTTTGGGATTGTATGGTGGATCTACAATGAAAACGGAAGATTATCTCGATATCTTACTGGATAAAAAATTACCCAAATTAACACTTCTTGCAATTATAACCTAAACCCAGTAATGCAGGATGAATAAAACAATATTTCTACCGATTTCACTAAAAAACTCGTTGATTCGATTCTATGTCTAGAAGATTGTCAGCTGTGAGAAAGGCAAAAGGACTACAAACAAAATATTAAATACAATGTTTTACGTAAAAATGAACTCAAGCCGAAATAATAAAAATTTACTCTAATAGTTTTACGTAATTTTAAAATACCAGTTTACTTTATGTTGACGCGAAAAATCTGGTACTCTTCCGTTTTTGTTAATGATATAGCTATTTGCTGAAATTCCCTCGACTTATGAATTATCTAAAACATATATTTATACCCTTCAACTTCATGAGAAGGGTATATACATATAAGTTTGTTATTCCGTTTGTAATTTCCACAATATAATTTTTCAACCCTATAAAGTATATATATTCTGGATCCTTATAGATAGCGGAGTCTATTAAGCCATGTCCGTCTGTCTGTCTGTCTCTTGAAATCAATTTTCTGAAGTCCCCAGATATCTTCGGGATCCAAATCTTCAATAATTCTATGAGACATGCTTCCGAGAAGTTTGCTATTTAAAATCAGCAAAATCCGTCCACAAATAATGGAGATATGAGAAAAAATGCGAGACATACTCTGAAAATTTCATCAAAAAAACTAAGTGTATTAATATTGTTACAAATAATTTCATAAACAGATGGCGCTGATCAAACAAAGTGTGTTCTTAAAACGTAATATAAGTGTGTAAAAAGACAGTGTATTCATTATACCTTTATTTTTAATTAGGTTTGTGTACATTTAAATAAATAAAGACTCGTTATATTTTCTTCCAACTACTTGACGCTTATATCTTGCAATTAAAAAGAATCCGGTTTATTTAAAGGAAATAAACCACAGTTTTTACAAGGTAAAAACGTAACAATATAATATATATATATATGTATGTATGTATATAATATAATTATGCATCCACAACAAAGGTGAAGGGTATATAAGATTCGGCATAGCCGAATATAGCACTCTCACTTGTTTTTTTTTAATTTTGTACTTGTAGTATATATAATAATTATATAACAATATTAGGTGTTTACTTTATATTGAAGCTCACAGTACATAAACTTGCTTTACATTGTCTTAGACTAATGCCCCCTAGCTAAAAATTTATTTTTGATATAATTTTGCTAATAAGACAGTGGCCAATTATAAGAACTATGCCTCAACTCAACCGTGCCGTATCGCTTATTTTCTTGGCCGTCGAAGCTGCGAATAAAGTCAGTGCATGCAACTGGAAAAAACTAAGTTTTCAACGATGAGCGATTAAACTTGAATGTATAGGTATATTTAAAATCACTCTTTCTACTTCGACTGAATTAAATAAGCTAAAATATACATATGTGGGTCACAAGTCTCAGCTTAGTAACAGTTTTTTAAGAAAGAGATTGAATACCCTTTTCCATTCAAAAAAAATACTAAGATCTTTGGCGCGTTTAAGGGGGTTTTCAAGGATTTTTGCACTGTTGTATATTTTTATATTGTATATTTTTGACCTACATATTTTCCTCAAGTTTCATAAAGGTCGATTCGAAAATTTGTAACATTTCGCTATCTTCTCATTATATATCCCAAATCTAGCAAAATTTGATTTTTGGCCTTCACGATTTAACGGTTAATGTTGTTCGTTTTAAGTAAAACTTTCGGCAAGTATTTAAAAGTATCTGAACTATATTATTCTGGTTGAATTTCATAATGCTAAGGAAATTTAGCTTCATCACCAAAATATTACAAAAAAATTAGCTTTTCCGAAATCCGTCCAATTCAAATCGCGCGTACAGAAAAACTATGGGAAATATTGACATCATTTGTTATAGACATATATTTCTTTAATAATATATCCTTAATAAATCCCAAAGAGATGCTATAAAAATTCGAAATTTTCTTTAGCAAATTTAAAAAAAAAAATTGCAAATGGAGTTTTGAAGCGGCCGTTAAAAATCAAAAATTTTTTACCCAACTAGATAATAGGTTAACGTTATGCTACGAAAATAAAAACACCTAATTCTGTTTTTACACGGTAATTGGTTGCTCTCTAAGTTTAAAAGTAATGTAAAATAAAAAAAAAAAAAATTTTTAAGAAACGTTTTTCTTTACCTTAATAACCTTGTGAACACAAAGTAAATATTAACACTAAAAAAATCGACTAAAAGTCAAAAAATAAGAACATTTCAAACAACATAAACTTTTAAATCAAAATGGAAAAAATCTCACACATCCCTTAAAGAAAAGCGTGAGGCGCGTTGTTATGAAACAAAATGCTCAATTATTGAAAATTCGTAGCTTTAAACGTGATTGGTTGTATTTTTTTCGGCCTTCAGACATTTAAGAAAAAAAATTTTTTTTTGCGATCGGAACCCGTTAAAACAGCCAAAATCGTTGTTTTTAAATGCTTTTATTTAGCTTCACTACGGGAAATCAAATCTTGTAAAGGATTTTATCCTGGTGAATGCCTGCAAAGTTTTATCCATTTGCATTGAGTACCTAGAAGGCAGTCAAAAGAGAATTTTACCAAAAAAAAATTTTACACCCCCCCAAATTTTATCCTGGCTACGCCCATGCATTCGAGTATGAATGCCTGCAAAGTTTTATCCGTTTGCTTTGAGTAGAAGGTAGTCAAAAAAGCATTTTATCAAAAAAAATTTTTGCACAACTCCCCCTAGATTTTATCTTGGTGGATGCCTGCAAATTTTTATCCATTTGCATTGAGTAGAAGGCAGTCAAAAAAGCATTTTACTAAAAAAAATTTTTCCATAATATATTTCTCAAAATTTGTTAAAATTTATTCTTTCATTTCCTATTCAAGTGGTCTGAAACACGTTAATGGCCTGGAGAATACTTAATAACTTTATAATTTTTTTAGCCGATTTTAATCTTTTATATCTTATTAGAACGCTAATTTCGTACATATTTCGATTCTTTTAAACTTCTTTTTTAAATTTAATGGCAAAATTTTTGCAAAAACTGAAGCAAATGTATATTTTCCCCTTGTAAAAGCTTCTCCAAACTTTGAGCGACGAGCGGTACGGTTTAACGTTATTTAATCGAGCTAAAATTTCGGTTATCTAAATATCTGGAAAGAGGCATCGTTTTGTGGGGTTCACACCAAGAAATTTCCCATATCGATTTTTTGCGATCACCCTAATGTACATACCACAGCACTCGTGCAAATTGTCAATATATTGAAAGTGTCCTGATTGTGGCCTGATTTAATCCAAACAATGTTCTTTGTATGTCACAGAATTAAGACAATTTTTTTATTTCAGAATAATAAAGTCAATTCCTTTACTTATATTTGCAGAAGGCATTCAAAATAAAAAACTTTGTAAAATTAAAAATAAAAATATTAAAGTAAACATATGAATGTGAAAATTAAAAGATTATTTAAAAAAGTGTATAAAAAACATAAAAATAAAAACAACATACAAGTTGTAGTAATAAAAGAAAAGTAAACAGTAAGCAACAAAACAATTATTAAAAAAAAATTATTTATAATCGATCACTGCAAAAGCATTCGATTGTTTTTAACAAAAATAATACTCGTTAATAAAATATAGAAAAAATAAACTTAATCAAACATTGAGACAACATTTAATCAGATTCAAAAATAAAAATATAAAACAAAAGAAAAACAGAAAAGAAAACCATTTAAAAAAATTAAAACCTACTTTTTGCAAAGTTCTTAATTGTGCATGAAATTGTCAAATTTCTCAACTCTACACACAGCCAAAAATTTAAAAAATACATCAGCAACAGCATCTTCACTAAAAATACAATAAAAATAAAAAAAAGACTAAACAAAAAATCTTCAACAACTAAGCCAAAGGTAATTTGATATTTTATCACAAAAAAAAAACAAACGAAAAAAAAATTCCTAATAAAACCTGAAAATGCAAAGTTAATACAGAAATGAAATTAAAATAATAATTTTCGAAATTACACATATTTTAGTTGAAGTGTTAATTCTGCGGTTTTTCTTAATTGTTCTTTGTATGCCCTACGCTAAGTGTTGGCCGAATGGTTGAGAGTTTTTTCTTCTTATTTTCTAAGACTCACATTTTATTCGCTTGTGACTTTATGTATCACAAGTCAGACATTGAGCGAATTAAGTTTAAGAAATTATGAGTTTAATTTTTTTTTTCTAAATAAATGACTGACCCAAACCATTTCTTGAAAGTTAATCTTATATTTTAAGTTAACCGTCCGCCGATATAGTTTACTTCATTCCATTTGGGTCTTCTGCGTTTTGTAACAGCTAAAGCATGGTACTCTGTTCAAATTTGCAACATCAATTATTTTGTTGGAAAATATTGACAATTAGCAAGTGGTGACAATGCCGCGATTTAGAAGAAAATTGTCGTTTTTATTGCCCTTAGGTATGCAACATTGTTTCTTTTATGTAAACAAAAACCATATGTTTTTGGCTGTTTTTTTTCAATTTCGTGCGAAATAAGTGCCGCTTACATTATTTCACAGTTGGAAAAAATGTTGCTATATACATTTTTTTTGTTGAAAAAATATTTCGTAACTTTTCACAATAAGAACAGAGTACAACTTCAGCAGCATTAGTTCGCATTTATTTCGCATCAATTTTCTTTTTAGGCTTTTGATAGTATTTCGCACGAAATGATGAACAGAGTACCATGCTTAAGACAAAGCTGAAGTAGAAATGTTAAAGTTAAATAAAAAAAGGGATGGAACTAGAAATTTATAAAAAACATTTCATGCTTAAAGCATTGTTCACATAAAATCCTGTCACATAAATTTTAAAAATAGCTTTTCTATACATTTGAACTAAAAATTGGTACTAATTTATTAATATTTAAAAAAATTTCAAAAAGTAACTAAAATTAATTTCCTCTTATACAAATCCATGTTATTGTTATGATAAATCTCTAACATTTTGTTATTGTTAAGAACTACAAATTGGCATATTTTCAAAGAAAAGATAAAGCGGAGTATCTTTCCCTTGAAAATAGCCCAATTTTGTTTAGTTGGCCCAAAGCTGGGAACAATTTTGCAATGTTAAGTCGACCTGATTTATTTGATACCAATTCATTGCAACTTTTCAGTAATGACAGGGAGCTTAATTGGACCCAAAACTTTACTGAAGAGTGGTCAAGTCTAAAAAAAGACAGCAAACGTTTCGAATATCATAAAAATATCATAGCTAAAGAGGCGACAAAAGAGGTGCTCTTCAGACCACAGCTGTTAATTGCTTTTACACCAAATGTATTCCAGTACTATTCTGCTTTTTCACTGCGATTTGGTTAGTTATATATTATGACGATATATTTGAAAACCAGCACGTGTTAACATTCATTTACATTTCGCGGTCTCTTAGATCCGACTTGGTTTCTTTTAATAAAATGTTTGCTTTCTTCTTGTTTAACCCTAATGTGACTGACGGGTACCTTTTACGTTTTGAAATTATTATTTTTTTTTTGTAGAAATTGCCAACCATCGTACTTGGAACTTCTTGAGAGCTTTCAACTTTTAATATTTGATTGTATTAAAAAGTTTGTAACATTTCAAATTTTGTTGCAAAATGGATTTTTCATAAGATTTGTATGAAAGAGGTACCCAGATACCTAATCGTACAAAATATGAAGTTTTTTGTCAATCCCATAGTTTCATATCCAAATACACAGAACTATTTGGAATCATTAGTTTTTTTTTTGCAACAATTGAACCTAACAATGTCCAATTTTCTAGGAATTTTAGCACGATTTTCATTCTACTTGGATTTTCTCAGCACTCATCTAAATATAGTCAAATGATTTTGTTGCAAAAACAAATCTCTGAAAGAGCGGATGTATTACCACAATATTTTTAACGAAAACTTCTGTAGTGTGTCCACATTTTATGTGAGCAATGCTTTACACTCTTTTGGGAGTCCGAACAGAGTGGCTCCATGTTATGAAGAAGAGACCTTCTATTTCGCATTTGTCGAAAAATTAAAATGTTTCGAAAAGTAACGACTACTTACTCCGAACTGAATGTCTGCTTTGTAGCTATTTAATCAACTGTAACCAAAAGACTGACTTAAGCTTGATTGCAGTGAACAGGATCGGTATTTTTCATAGAAATTCTTTAAGGATAATAAGATTATCTAGGGTCTTCCACCAGACAGACAGCCTATTCAATGTGACCGCCTCAAATGGCTAATATACTTTACCGGGATTATCAGAGTCTTATATACATATATATTTTTATCTATCTGTCATTATTAGCAGCCGTATTCAAAATGAAAAACTTTATAAAACTAAATTTCCATTAGGCAAAGTTGATCAATCGGTAGTTACAATACTTTTCATTTCACTTGAAATCGCAATAAAATCGAGGTTCCACATCGCCGCTCTTGAGGGATCGGTGGTGTCAGACATCAAAACTTAAAATTCGAATACTCCAGGTTTATTTTCACAATATTTTGATTTGACCTAATTGTGCAGCGGTTAAAACAAATGTAAGGCTTCTTGCAATCGGAAAAATTACAGCAACTCATAAAGGATTGCAATGTTTTTGAATTCGGTCTTATATGTGAGAACATTCTGAAGCTCTTACAGTTGAAGAAACTACAATGAACCAATTGTGGTTCAATTACTTATAATTCAGTTTGACTTATAATGTGAAAGTCTGCCTGAAAGCTGGTCTAAGGTTGTTCACAGAAAGGTTACATATGTTCAATTACCTTACTAGATACCAAACTGGTTATTAACCTAGCTATTCAATTTATTATTCAAACATGCGCAAGCTAACACCTCCTAGTATTCAATCATTTAATACTAGTGGTAAGTAAAGTAGCTAGTGATTCCAAAGATATACAATAAAATGTTCTGCATTCTGTAATAAAGAACAGTTAAATATCCACCTTTTCAAGTTGAAATTGAGAATATCCAAATTTATATGGAGAAAAAACAAACTGAAATTTAGAAAACCAAATTGATATTGAGAAATGTAGATTAATTTTGAGAAAATGAAAATTGTAATTGAGAAATTTAAAATATGTATGCAATTTTTTAAATATTTTTTTTACTTATAAAATACACAACGCAAGTTTGAATTACAAAATCATAAAACAATTTTATTTCTCAATTTTAATTTGTATGTCCTCAATATCAATTTCGATTTATGAATTTCAATTTGTTATTTCTCAATATTAATTAGCTTTTCTAAATTTCAAATTGTATTTTCTCAATTTCACGTTGAAATGGTGTAGTCATATATGCTTTGAACTGTCGACTAAAATAGATTATCTCGCAAGTTAAATGAAAACAAATAATGTAAACTAACTACCCTTCAGATTACAAAGATACACTAACAGTGACAGTTGACTCTTCAGTAGATTACTTCTGGGCGAGAAAATAACTAATTTCAGTACAAAAAAATTCAAAGTGACTACACTCTAGATTACTTAGAGACACTCAAGTGACCATGACTACAAGGTAGATAGATTACTTAGAATGTTTTAAAGTACCAATTGATTTGTCTGCCGTTGAGACCCAACTACATTAAACTACACTACATACAGCTTCCTCTTTAGTGAAATGAGCTTAAAATCCAATTGATGTCTTTATTCAAACCTAATTTTAGCTGATCTAAAATTCGTTGTACACCTATTCGTGCACACAATAACATCATTGACTAAGCAATATTATTCCTTTCATTTTAATAAAGAACGAAATTAAACTCAACTGCATAAATTTTATAATAATCGATATTAAAGCGAGTTTGCTCAAGTGTGATTGATCTAAACCAAGTCTCATATTTTGGGGTTTTATTTAATACTTTGTATGAAAATTATGACATTGTATGTCATAATAAATTATTACTTTCAATTTGAATATTTGCCTTATGCTAAAGCGTTAGAGCCAAACCGAAATAAGTATAAACAAGAACTTCACCAAAAAAAAAAATACAACATTTTGGTTGAAACTTTATATTTTTGAGTGCATTTTGGTTAAGTGTTTTCGTTTCATCATCTTGCTTTTGAAGTCTCCAAAAGAATTGTTTTCAAAGTTAAGAACGACAAGAAAATTTAGTTTTTTCGTTGTTCAAAAATTAAAAATGAAGAGAATACAGAATAATGGTTGATTTTTAGGTATTTTTGCGCGTTAACGCATTTTCGACGGTGCAAGATGTTGCTGAGATGTATGTAGGAGGATTATATTGCTCCTTTTGTTGGCCGTAAAGATATAAATAAACACGCGCAACGATCAAATATTCAAGACTACTACTATTAATAGTATATAAAGTATGGTTCACATTAAATCCGGCCGCAGTTCAGAATTGTTTTACATTTTTGGAAAACCTGGTGTTAAACTTATATTTTTTGAAGTGATTTGTTTGTAACTATTGTTATTCTATCATAATGTAAAACAAAAAACAAAGAAAATTATGCATAAAATCTGGCCGCATTTCAGAAAAAGCCAAACTGAAATTTAGAGGGACTCTTCTTTCCAGCACTTTTCGAAGTACTGACTCTATCAGGAGACTTCAGAAGAACGATAACTCGAACACACTTCCAGTCCAGGAAAATAGCTAATAACTATTATTATAATAATAGTCTTCCAGATGCTTTTACACATATCTCAAGTCACATCATCAATAATTTCATGCTTTTAACTCGTCGAAAGAAAAATTAATTTTAGTTTCATCTTTTAGCTTTTCTTAAATATTAATAAAAAAAAAGCCAATTAATTTGTAGCACAAAAGTATTCATTCGCTTTTTTGCTACCGAATTTTATGTGAACAATGCTTTAAGGTTTCTAGTTTAATGTTTATGAAAACATTTCACCCAACTAGGATTTGTTATTTACAGTTTTAGTCAAATTCCATGCTCATCTTTGAATGGCCATTTCTGTCGCTTTAATATCTAAAAGACACAAATTGTAATTAAGTAAAAGGAAAATGTTTAATAGGTAATTTTATTAACTTTTGCTGCTATTTGGTAGTTTATTATGACAACCTTAAAATAACTATTTAAGTATTTTTCCCGTAGTTTTGTCTTCCACTTCATTTAACGCCGCTTTATATTTAATGTTCCACTGTAACATTGTCATTTCTTCAACAACTCTTTTAGCACTCATATAAATATCTACTATTCCAATCATGTTTTGAAATAATCAGCCATGTCACAGAATTTAATTCCGTTCGGAAGTGGAATTAATTCGGTTTTTTGTTTTAATAGAGGAAGCCAAACGAACAATTTTTGGGAATAAAAGCACTATTAATTTGCTATGTGGAATTGTAGTTTTAAGAATTTCTAGGTTTCATTCCGAAAAAAGTTTCGTTTTACTTTTTCTATAGAAGCAAAATACGGAATTAAATTCTGTGACATGGCTGAATGTCACAAAACTTGTTTGATATTTTCAGATTTTCCTCATTCACATTACTTTTATAACAACACAAATGCAACAAAAAACAATTACAATTAAATATTGTCCGCCTGTCATTTGACTTTTGTAATGACATAAAAAAATAATTAAATTAAATATCTAATGTTGAGTAGTCATTTATTTCTAAGATTTTGCGTTGTTAATTTCTTCACCTGCCTTGGTTTTTTCTTCTTTGCCTTTCTCCTCTTTCACACTCTTCCATTCAGTACTTCTTGTTTACCTTGCTACTGCGTCATCCACGGTCAATTTAGTTTAAAGCTTGGCAACAAATTTATGAACAAATTAATGCAAATTTTTAGTTTTATTAATAAGTACATATAATAAGAATAACTGATAATAATAGGGGTATTCAGGTTGGCAAACAATATGGTGTAACTGACAGCTGACTGACTTTGTTTACAACTTAATTATGTCGAAAGTAATACTTTTTCAAGTGATTTTGACAGTAGTACATTATTTTACATAAACAAAATGCCTGTTGTTTCTGTTTTGTGTTGTATTTGTTGCCGATTTGCACTCACCTTGTATATTTACACCATGATGACATTAGTGGCTATAAACATAAACTGAATTGAATATTAAACATATATTTGTTCTACATCAGTAGTTGTAGGACAATTTAAGGAAAAACAATACCAAAATTATGCATTTGAATATGAAAGAAATTATTTAGACAAAATTGAAAACAACAGTCACAAAGAACATGCTTTTATTGGTACTTACCACATACATATGTATGTTTAGCACATAACTTTGATGCCCATAAAAAGTAGTTACATGTAAGAACTTAGAAAAGTTGTTGTCAGCAACAAGAATACCAGAACACTCTGCTAATGTTCTAATGTTTTCTAGACAATATTTGTTCTACAAAATCAAAGCAGGGATACATCGGAAATAACTATCATAAATCTTTAAGCATTGCCCAGATAACTTTATTAAAAAAAAATCTAAAATCTAACAGTCCGTTAATAGAACACAGGTTTAATTTACATCCTTAGGCCACAAGGACTAGTGAATAGTCCTGTGAGTTCTCTTTTATAGAGCAACAAGTACGGAAAGTTCAGTCACTCGTCTTTATTTTATAACAGGTTAAGATTCAGATTGTGGTCTGGCATTACGAGAATCCTTAATTGTTGTACGTTCTACTCAAAATTTCCCTAAAACACTAACACAGAATCTTCGCTGATAAGAGGTTGGGTATTTAGCAAAGGAAATAAATGCTTGGAACTTTTGCTGAACTAAACCGAATCTGCATGTTTTTAAAGCCATGCCTAATCCGAACACTAGAACTTCGTGATGAAAACCAAAACTGTTAATATATAGACAGGTGTGTTATTAATATGACTATTGAGTGTTCAGATAAAAATAAAAGCTTTAGACTTGTTTTGTCTTACTGTCATAGTAATTTTTTTAGTATTCAAATCGGGGTCCACACCTCTCAACTGATATAATACCTGTGTTTTTTTTTTTATTTGAAGTCAAAAGGAGTTATTCGCGAAATACTGGTTACAAAGCTGAAAAAAATTGTAGTTCGCGAGCTACCGGAAGCAATGCTGCAAAGAAAAATTGGACTTTCCGATTGGAAAGTTGGACTTTCTGAATGGACCTACTGCGTAGTCGTGGTCAACATTTGAATGAAATTATTTTTAAAAAGTTAATCTCAAAGATTATTCTTTTTCGGTTATATTTTAACTGCCGTATTCATAAAAAATAAAGTAGGTTTGAAGTGTGCTTTTACACAAAATTTTCTTAAATTACATTTGAAGTCTACTTTAATTTTTTATGAATAAGGGCATAAGTCTTTTATTGTAAATTAAAAAAGGTCTCAATGAGTTACTGTGTACATATATAAATCCGTAGCACAGGCTGTCAGTAGCCTAAGATTCTGGCCTTCATTTTCTAGTTATTGATACTTATACGCTCGATCAGTGTTCACAGATTGTATTATTTCCAATACTCCCAGTACATTTGTACAATTCCTTGATGAATCATTAATTATATATATACTTTATTATCATTAATTAAATTGCTTTATAACGAAAAGAATCTTAAGTGGTGGTGATTACACTCTTCTAGAATTAGTTTGTTTTTTTGATATGGAACTTATCCTAGGTATAAAGTTTTCAATAAGGTTAACCAATACACAAATTTTGCGTGATTTTTAAAATTCTAGTAAAAATTCAGTGCAAACATGATTTTCTTTTATAGCATTTAAGCAACATTTCGAATGTACAAAATCGCCTTTAAAAGTCTTTCGGCTTCAATCCATATGGTACCCAATCCCTGCTTTTTGATGAATCCTGCAGTTACAAATTACTGCTTGAGTAACTCCTACTGATTTTACTTCATGGAGTAGTGTCTCCAATCATTCGTGTCAAAATCCTCACTTTTTTAAAGAAAAGTAACACTCAGACAATATGCCTATAGCTATATTAATTAATTAATTGTGTTACTTTCTTTGGAAATGGGAAAGGTAGGAGAAGAATAGGGGATGAAAGGTGAGAAAAGCTTTTCATATGACAGTATTGCAGAGCCTCTAATGGTTAGTAGGCGCATTGATCAAAGCTTGATTTATAACCATTATTTAATTATTTTATTTCGATGGCGTTTCAATACTATACCACCGAAGGAGGGCGCTGTGATAAATATTTGTTATGAGAATAGAAAGAAAACTAATATTTATTAGAAACTGATGTTGTTTGAGTGGCAGAGGCTGAGAATCGAACCCCGGCCACGAATACCAACTCATACCCAATGATCAAACGCCGCTAATCAATTAAGCTACAGCACCCTCAGCAAAAGACATTATCTCTCGCACGCTGAAACTGATAGAATACATTCACCAAAATATTCGGAGAGCAATCGGTGTGCGTCCGCGGCACTTTTTTTTCAAATTAAAGATGCAAAGCAAATCTTCCCGCATATGACATACAATATATAAAAAACTTGGTTATTAACACTATAATGTTCAATAAATAAGTGAGAATAATTGACAGATATGTGGCCTTCAATATGCCAAAACTACACTGAATAGTAGTAGTTTCGTAAGGTTTTAAACAAATTATGTTGGGTGTGCCCTGATGTTATATTTAATGTATGTATATACATAATTACATATTTTGCAATTCACACTTCAAAGAAGTTCTGCCAAATGAATTTCCTATTAATTTTAATTAAATTTTGCACAACGTAAAATTATTCTTAATTTCGAAAAATTACTGAATACCCTTAATAAAAACAAAATTCAGTATATGTCAGCATGGCCTGCAGCAGTGCTGCCAGAAGTAAGATTTTTCCTTATTTTTTAAGATTTCTTAATCGAAAAAAGGTTTTACGATTTTTTTCCCAAAAAAAAAAGATTTTTTGTTTTGTCTAGACGAAGGTTAGGTTCAATTAAAAAAATCTTCTTTGTTCCCATTTGAAAAATTTTAAACTAATCGATCTCAAAAAATGTACAATTTAGTGTAAGAATATGACTTTTTGTTGTTAATTTTTTGGTTAGTGTTAAATAAAATATGAATTGTTTTTATTATTTATAATAAAAAAAACTACTTATTTTTAAAAATAAGATTTTTTCCTCAAAAATAAGACTTTTTTGGCGAAATTAGGAAAATTTCTGGCAGCCCTGGCCTGCAGCATGGCCTGCAACAAAATTTTAAACGTTACTAAAAATGTGTGTCTCTCTGTTCAGTCGGTTTGACTCCGTCCGTCTGTCGCTAGAACGGTTTGACGCTGTCATTGTTAGGCAATGTTGTTGTATTGTTTTCTTAACCATACATCAATTAAAACAATAAACATTTTTTGTTTTTGCTGCTGCTGTTGCTGCATTTTGTTGGTTGCCGTTCAATAAAATTGTTTCTTATCGAATACTTGTTGCAGGGCCCAACAACAACATCAAACAAGTTGTTTAAACACGACTGGGTGAGTAGTTGGTCATTAAAAAATAAACACAAAGAGAGTGAATACAAATTAAAATAACCGGTAGCACAAAAATATATATATGTATGTATATACATTATATATGTATGTATATACATTTTGCAACAAAGTGCGAGTAAAAAAAAAGTTATATAAATATGCACATACATATATATTTATACCATACACCACGATAGTGGGGAGGGTATATTGGATTTGTGCTGATGTTTGTAACGCCCAGAAATATTGGTCCAGTTTGTGCGCATAGTACATATCGCAATTTTGAAGATATTTCGATGATATTTGGTACGGAAATTTTTTCGGCCCAAGGACGGATGGGATTGAAACTGGTGGCAATCGGTCCATTATTTCACCTGTCAAATGTCCTCCCGAAATTGGGGCTTACCGATCATAAATGTTCGAATTATGCAAGTATGTAAACAAATTTTACCACAAATGAGTGAACAATAAAGAAAATCAGATCTACCAATTTTGTGCAGATCGGACCATAATTTATCATAGCTCCCATATAAGGACCACTTCCGAAAATCACTTTAAATATCATAACTCTTTCAAAAATGTTGGTATCCAAATAATATTGAACATAGATATATTTCAAATATATACAAATAAGATGGTACAATTTTATTATGATTGGTCCATAATTTGCCGTAGCTCTCATATAAGGCCCACTTCCGAAAATCAGTTTAACGACCATAAATTTCTTAAAAATTTTGGTATCTAAATAAAATTCAACACAAATAAGTTTCATATATACAGAAATGATGACACCTAATTTTATAATGGTCAGTCCATAATTAGTCGAAACTCCCATATAAGACTCTCTTCACTTTAACCTCCATAAATCTTTAAAAGTATTTATATCGATATAAAGTTTAACACAGAAATCATAATACTAAATTTTTGGATTATCGGTCCATAATAGGTTATATCTGCCATATAGCGCCCATTTCTGAAAAACTGCTTTATATGTACATATACTGTGTGTAAGGTATTATATGGTCGGGCTTGACCGACTATACTTTTTTTACTTGTTTTTATTATTTTCAGATTGTTTAAGAATAAAATGAATGCACAAAATAATAATGAAAATAAATTTCTCTGTAATTAAGTAGCATTTGAATATAATACTTTTTATATACATACACACATATAAAATGTGTGTTTTAGTTGCTGTTGTAATTGTAGAAATAAATCTTTTGAAATTGTAAATATGTAAGTGTTTGTTTTTTGTGTCTATCCCAAATAAAAACTGGCAGCAAACAAACAAAAACTGCACCAGAGATCGGAAATTCAATTTGAAAGCCAAACTGCAAAATTATTCGAGTGCTAGGAATTATAATACCAGCAAATTACTAACAAACAAATAATGACTTAAATAATACATTGCTTGATAGATGTATTAGAAGCAGAATATATTTATGCAAATGACTAAAATGTAAGCAGTAATGCAGACGCTACTAGTATGTAGAAGTCATTGAAAGGTCAATTATTCAGCAATTGCAAATCATTATCAAATTTTAGCTGGAAACGATTTAGATTTTTACGAATTTCACATTTAACAAAAGCAATTATCATTTTCAGAAGCTGTCATCATTTTAAAATTAAACATAAAGATCTATCGTTGTACTTTTCAGTTTGGAATTGTAACACAAAAAAGTACTATGTTTGCCATTCCTGAACAACTGCACAAAATATAGAAATTCAAGAGCAAAGAAATCAACAACAACAAAAACTACAGCGAAATATTATAATCACATTGTAAGCAAAGAGTGCAACACACGCTTTGCTCGTAATCAGTTACATTAAGGTGGCCATATTAGAACTCTTGTTTAAGAAATATTTTATTTTCACATGGATCTCATGCTTAACTTTTCCTGTTAAAAATGTCAAGGATATTATGCTCTGATTCCATTTGGTCATTCCATCGGATACCCTTTTCGTCGGTATACAGTTTGCGAACATACATTTTGCATTGTCCTCGTTCATCATCATTCTCATTTTCAATGATTGCTTCTGTTTTCTCTATCCCTTCGAAGAAATTATACGATAAGGGGAGATATGTAAATGTAGTGGCTAAATAGTCGGAAAGGTTATTTCCTATTTTAACTCATGATCAACTGCAGTTCATTCTGCAATATCCTTCCTAACATTTCGCTCACCACCTGAAATCTTGACGTCGTTATATATAGGCTACAAATTCTGACTGTGAATCACCCAAACATCAGTTCATGCCATTGTAAACACTTGCAAATTCCGAAGATACAAGGTTCTCAAAGCAGTGATTGGTCGGTCAGTGGTAAAGTACGCAGCTCTTGTGTATTCACATTCATTGAGTGATACCCAGTAGTGAAACATTCAAAGCCAGAATGCTGCCATAAAAACTGTAACAGGATGCAAGCAATCTCGGAACACCACCTACACCAGGGAACGAATGTTCTCCCAGTAAATGAACACAACATTAGTTGGACGAAACCGTTTATCTTGGGATATTATCGGAGGCATGTCAGAAAGAACCTTTGCATACACGAGAAAAATATAAGAATGTGAAGGATCTATTGAATCATACAGCGGCAGCATTCATAGAGACGACATCAATACCGCGTTCGCTTGAATGTCGTCCACCGCCCATAGGAGACACTGAGACAAATCTAGAAGAGTAGTACGATCAATACTGAGGTCAGACTTCAATGCCTATTGTTCCCCCATGGTCCCAATTGTATGTCCAGCATAGTTCTCATGCCTTGCCAACACAACTTCACTTTGTCTCAGAGAATTATTGTCTCTAGAAGAAGTAGCACAATTAATCGTCCTGAATCTCACTGCACAACCCGCAGAAAATATTTTCCAAATGTATGTTAAAGGAATTACTAGTAGCTGTTACCCTGTCAGAAACCTCTCTACTCTATACTACTCCTAAGTAAATATTTTGAAGAGGTTGCTTAATACATTTTCAGTGTCATTCAGCAAAGACCTACAAATTTTGTAGAGCATGGTTTCAAACAATTTTTCTCTTCTAGGATTTGGCGCAGTGTGAAAATTTGGGGGATATAGTTTTACTTTAACCTCACCTTGGTTTTTTGGTAGACATTTAATTCCATCGTCTATAATTGATTGCGGGTAGATTCCTGCAGTTGAAATTTAACCTGCTATATCATTTGGTAACATTTCTGGTTTTGTTTCTGTTCCCGTTGTCTCGTCTATCGCCTGCTATTAACCTCTTTGTGCTATCTCTCCAATACTGATCTCGTCGATATAGAGATAAGTGTGATCTAATATGCTGTGTTCCTTGTTCCTTGATGAGGACTTTACACTTCTCGTATATGATGGGTTACTTTCTTGCCGTTTCTGGTAAAAAATTGCATCTTTGGTAGCTTTTGTTATGGATTCTATTAATTGTTGTTATTAGGAGGAGCAAGGAGCAGTTGAAATATCTTCGTGAAATAGCATCGGGTTATCATTGTGAGTGCCGGGAACAAAATCCAGGTCTGGGGACAAAGTTTTCCCCTACATATACATTGAGAAACTTTGGAGTCAATGGAGAGTGGCTCAACGAATTGTGCACATCTCAGATTAATTTTGTTTTTGAAACATTCATGATAAAATTTTTCAAAATTATTCTCCTATACTTCTGATCTGGCCACCCGGCATTTAGTTGGCAACAAACGCTATAATATTGCGCACTCACACACAAAAATTCATATCAAAAACTACTCAAACATAGAAATTTATAAACATTTTATTCTATATTGTGGCTCGTTCAATTTAATACGACACCAACAATAAATGCAAACAAAAAAATAAAGAAAACATTTTAATACATTTTTTTCTATTTGTGTAAATGAGCATTTAGAAAAATATTTATAACTAAGTTGCAATTCAAAAGTTATTGCATAATGTGTTCCATTGCAAAAAAGTATAGTTTTTATACTTAAGTCTAAGTGAATTGAGGTAGGGAAGAATTTTGAAAAAAAAAAAAAAAATTTAGTCACAGCTTAATAAAGAGGTGTCATGAGTATATATTGTGGTGGGTCTTGATTTTTAGGGAATTGTAGGTAATTGTAATTTGTTGGCATTTCCTCTTGGGTTCTGTTTTGCTCATAACATTGTGCTCAATGTGTCGCCTAATTAGATACATGTGGTTCAAATAACATTTAATTTTACTGTTTCTAATTAATAATTATTAATAATTAATAGTTATTATTTGATATTTACAGATTTGTGCTGAAATTGTTTTTTTTTTATCAGACACTATTATATAGATTATATGCGTGAAACAAATTATTTCAATAAAATGAATAATTTCCCAAAATGTAAGCGATATTGAAGGTAGAAATTATTCATAAGATAAAATTAAATATGTTTCTTTAATCTATTACGAAACAGTCGTTGTCGTAAAAAGAAAACGACACTCATAATAAGGCTGATTGTTTGAGATTTTAATGGGAGCCTTACAAATCATTTGTCCGGTATTTGCTTTGTTCGTGTTATCTTTCCTGGTATTACGCCACAATGGCCATTCGGTATAAACAATTTGAGGGTGTTGTTATATGTGGAGGAGGTGATTTGATTTGGCCACCAAGATCGTATTTTTTTTTTCTAAATGCAGATCTATGCCAATAAGCAGAAATCTACCGATGCCCTCATAGTCAACATTCCTAGGTCTTTGCTCAAATTCTGCAGAATCCAACCGCAGATTTATTGCCCCGCCTTTATTGGAAACCCTGTTGTTAATTAATATCTCTGCGTATTTGTAGCACCGGCCGCATAGAACAAGTTTAAGTCTCTAATTTATATGAGTATTAAGCTTTTAAATCTCCTTATTCTCAACCTAAGTTTGTTACTCCAATTAAGCTTAGTATGCTTTATCATTTTAAGAAAGTTACCAACAGGTAAACTCAAAATGATGCCGTTGTTTGGAGAGTATACTCGTATATAAAAATGTGCCAGCAAACGCCATGCATGTTTCTTCTAGAATCGCCAATATCTCAGCAACCACATGGATCCATAGCAGTGGTGAGATAATGCTTTCTGTGGCCACATAGTTGTTTGAGCAACTATTTAACTGGCTAATTTATAGATTACTTAGGGACATTAAAATTATTATTGGTTCTTATAGAAATTACTGGTTACTTTGAGTAACCAATTGGAGTCTCTTTGATTTTAATTGATTTAAAAACATATAAATTGGATTCACGCCTGTAACTAGACATTCGAAAAAAATTTTGTCCATCCATTTGCTACAAATATGCAGTACAGTACGCTTGCCTAGTCTAACCGTACATGTTCCCATTATTATTTAAATTTTTTAAATGAACTACATTATTTTGTTTACCGAATCTCTTAGAGTGTTTCTTAGCAATTTGTTAGGAATGTTTGCTATTAATTCAAAACATTAAAAAACCATCGATACGGTTCGATATTTCTAATAGTGTTTAGCTTATTTTATTTAATTAATTCAAATATTCGCATAAGTTTCTTTTTATTATTGAATTGTGTGCAGTTTTGCTTGAGGAAAGTATGAAAATTATTTTTAAAATTAAATACAACACATGAAATCATTTGAATCGTTTTAGTTTAATTAGAATTGTAACCAGACAATACGAAAATACTTGCATTATTGGCACTAATTCGTTTTGTTTACACTGTTTTAGTTTGTTTTTTTTTTTCAAATCTTTAAATAAAACTATTTACTATTGACGTTTGAAAATTAAGGTGGCACATACATATAGTGAAATAAAAGTTCAAGTAAACGCAATTGCTCTAACAATTGCCACAACTGCAATTGACAATTGCAATTGAATTTCAAAGAAGTAGCTTTCAAATGGTATTAAATAACTGACAATCTATCTATTATTGATGGATAAATATTGAATTTTGCATGTGACAGTGGCTGTGTACAAGATTTCATACTATCAACATAATTTTACATTGCATCAATGTTATCGTTTCAATTTGTATTTGGGTTTCATTGTATTATTTATTTAGGCAGATATTATAAAACAAAATATATTTAGCTTATTGTAAAGAGACAAATCTATTTAGAGACAGTATTATTCTGATTAGTTTAACAAAACATCCCACAGTATTTTCCTATTTTAAAACTGAAGTAAATCATCTCAATAATATATGTATATGTATATATAATATATAAATTTCTTTATCATTTCAGCCTCGGGAAATTTCTAAATCAAAAGCATAAAATAAATGAAATTGTTTTCAACAAATGAATTACAATTTTAGCAACAGAATATCAGCAGGTGGTACCATCGACTAAAGGTTTTGCAAAAAAAAATATAATACAAAAACAACAAAATATAAATAAAATTAAAACAAATATTAAAATAGCATTAAATGAAAAATTGAAATAAATTATACAAGTGTTTAAAAAAAAAGTAAAGAAATCACACAATTTTACAAATACAATGGATGATCCTTAAAATATCCAAAAAATAAGGCCGCAGTTCTGCCTAAGATTTTATAAAATAAAAAAGAAAATAACCAAAAAAAGATGCAAATTGTTTAAACTTAAAAAAGAAACCAACCAAAACTAAACAAGTTATTACCAGCAAACCTTTTAACTCTCTAAATAACAAAAAGTAATAGATTTTTTAATCTTATCTAGTTCATAAAATCTCGTTGTTGCAACTGGCCTGCCTGTGCAACTCAAAAACCAAACAAACAACACATTAAACGTGTCAACCAGTGTTTAGCTGTCCGTATTTTTTGTTCCTTCTTTGGATTGTTTGTTAGTTGCCCGAGGAGTGCGGACGTCTGCTGTTCACTGCTTCATTTCATTTCCAAACAAACAGTTGCCTATAAGTGATTTTGAATGGTTTCTGAGGACACCAACTGGAATAGTAGCGACACAATGTCCGACACGGACATGCACGATTCGAAGAATGACATTTGTGGTGGTGCTTCCAGCTCCAGCGGCAGCTCTGGCACCCCACGAACCAAGCCGAATTGTGCACGTTGCCACAATCATGGCTTCAAAATCAAATTGAAGGGCCACAAACGCTATTGCAAGTTTCGCAATTGCAATTGTGAGAAATGTCGCCTGACGGCCGATCGTCAGCGTGTCATGGCCCTACAGACGGCACTGAGACGTGCCCAACAGCAGGATGAGCAGCGTATATTGCAGATGCATGAGGTGCCGCCGGTTGTGCACCCACCTACAGCTTTACTAAAGGCCCACTATCACCATCATCATCACTTGCAACATCATCTAACAGAGCAACTGCATCACCATCATCATCCACATTTGGTGGATGCTACAGCGGCAGCTTCTGTTGTGGGCGCTGTACCGCCACATCATCACCATCATCATCATGTGACACATGCTGCTGCGGCGTCGGCGGCTATAACAACAATACGATCACCACCCCATAGTGATCACAGTGCCAATGGCGGCCCAAGTTCGGGTGGTGGAGGTAATAATAACGGTGGCGGCGGAGGTGGTGGTGGCGGCAGCGGTGTAGTCGGTAGCAGTGTTGAACGTAATGCAGCCGCTCTTAATGGTATGGCTAGCAGTAACAGTGTGGCTTCAAGTTCCACAGCTGGTCCAGCGCATCATCCCTCACCGGATCAGCATCAGCATAATAATCAACATCAACATCATCATCACCATCACCCCCATCCACATTTGTCAACCGTGCCACCCACCGCACAGTCAGTTGATAGTTCGTGTGATTCATCCTCACCATCGCCTTCCTCAACATCGGGGGCAGTTTCGTTGCCAGTTAATCGTAAGATTGTTCCAGAGCATCACCAGAATGGAGCTGATATGTCTATAGGTAAGTTATTCCCGTATATGTAATTTTACTTACCCCATAATAGCTTTATTAAAATAAATTCCCTTAATCTACCATCAACGACTTACAAGTCTATTATCGCCATTATGTTACAAACTCCATCAGCGAAACACAATATCAGCTACAAATGACCATAAAAGTCAAACAACTGATGTGTAAACTCTTTAGTAAAATCTTGATTAAAACTGCCATATTTAAATTGAAAATTTACTTTATTTAATAAACTCGTGCATAAATATTATTATTTCTTTTCTATGTACATATAAAAAATATAAATACTTTCAATCGCAGCTACATATATCAAACTAAAAAACAATTCCCTGGTTGGTGTTGACTTGATTTTTTTAAATTGTATTCTTATCAACCATCTTCTATGTCAATTATTCATTACAATTGATGAAGAACATGACAACATGGTTGCATATAAACGTTCATATACTGGATGCGATTTCAATCTCACATATAAAGTCACACATATTCACTGAATGCACTCTATAGCAGTTAATTTAACTAAGTAATTGTGTTTGTAAGTAAGATAATAAATATTTTTCAATGTATATTGCTTTTTCGTCCTAAAATACTGAAAATATAATTGAAATTTTAGATTTTGAAATTACAAATTTCGTGATTTCAATTGAAATCCAGAAAACTACATTTACATGGATTTAAGTCAGATTGAATTTATCGTTACCTTCAAAATAACTTTACCGGTATTTCGGCTTCAACCGACAACACCGTTACCGAAATAATTTTAATTAACGTTTCCGGTACAATTTGGTAGCTTCTTTCCTTATTTACGCTTATTACATATTATGGTTTGACCGAATTAGGTTGGAGCTTCCAAATCATCAATATACCTATCAAGGCAGATTTGGTTATATTTTAGGCATTATCTGATTTCAGTAGTTAATATTTTCCATATATTCCTAAGATTCGTTTCCAATCATTTGAATGTGTCCTTAATTATAGGTGTCGGCATTTGCCCACTTGTTTTTAGTATTATCTTTAAGAGATTTTGTTTCAATCGTTTTGTTGCTTTTTATGCTGTTAGTTCTATAATAAGTTTCCTAAAGTTGGCTTCCTTTACTTGATAACTAGAGAAGGAATGGTCATTTTGATCATGCTGTTAAACCATAATCAATATATTTCGTATCAGACTAGAATCTGATTCTTATGGAGGAATACGATAACAATTGCTTGCTGTTGTGGTGTTGTTAATAGTTAAATAAATGATCATGTTGAGGGCTTTTTGGCAATTAGTGTCGAACTGTGTAACAGATCAAAAGATGGGCTATATAATGACCCTGCAAATGTCCAGTGTAGGTACTAAAGTATCAAAATAACTTATGATATCAAAATTAGTAGAAGAGCGTCATAAATTTGCTCTAGTAAGCAGGTTCCAAGGGTCTGTAAGAACACTGTTGCTGTAAAAAAAAAGAATAAATATCTTAATTATTTCATAAAGACTTACATACATACTATAAATAATAAATTAAGTTACAGCTCTGTCTTATATTTTCAAAATATTTGTTATGCGATATTTATTTCTACTACGATTTTGATTTGCATAAACTTTGATAAAACCGATGATGGCTTTCATAATGAGTATAGGATATCTGTGCCTATGCAAAGTCTATAATTTAAGTTCCTCTTTTAATTGCAGGTTCTGTCATGTTCTATACAATTCACTTTTATTTTCTCCTCTGCGTCCCCTTTTATTAGAGTGTAAACTCAAAGCTATTTTTTATTTTCTTCTTAGTTATGTTCTATTTTATTGTTGCAACTTATAATTATATTTTTTTCTTCATAACCTACAATTAGTTCAATACTACTGATTGTTGAACGTCTGGTAATATGTGCGAAATCTCATTAGTTTATGATGTATGTTATCTGCACACTCTCCCTCTCTTTCTCTCTCTCACACACTGTTTTTGTTTTTACAACTTATTTTTAAATCACTCTCTTTTTAATGGGTTTCAATTATATTTAATGGAGTTTAGTCTACCTGTATTACGTTTAATTGTAGCTTACATATTAAATGAAGCATTACAAGTGCGTAAAGTCAGTATTTTCATTCATTTATATAAAAAAAAGGTGGCTCATACAAAAAATATAAATGTATGTAGATTCTCATACGCAATTAAAACTCCGCCCATTTTAATATCAAAAGGGCGTGTAACTTTGTTAATCACAGTTATTGTGGTTTCAGCTGAAATTCATTTTAACCACCATATTGTAGGATTGAGGGGAGATTGTGAGATTGTTGGTCACACATTATGATAACTATCATAATGAAATAAATTAAAATATTTTATTGGATTATCTATTCCTTTCCTGCCAAAAGCTGTTTTTTTTTTATAACAATGAAAAAGTTACACTAACTTATCCTTCAGTCAGGATCAAATGGACCTATCTAGTTTTAGGTTTCTAAGTTCCTAAATTTATAAATTTTAAGATGTATTATTAGACGAACGAAAATGTTGCAATAACAATAAATTTTAATTTAAAAAAGCATAAATTAACAAAACAAAAGTACCATAACTTTTTCCATTGTGAATTCTATCTGCTTTCGTAATTACAGACAAATTTCCAACGAATAAAACATTACTATTAAGTCTCTCTTTGTGAATTCCCAAACATTTTTCATTTGTTATAACACCTGTTTGGATGTTTTTCCCTGTCTGGAAGATAATAATCGCTAAATTGTCCTGGCATCTCGTTCCGACAGCAGACAAGGTCATGATTTTTTTAGAGTTTGTGGACTAATATTTTTTTATTTTTATGACTTGTTTGCACTGTTCGATGACAGATTCACCACTTCTTAGCAATTTCGCGGGCTAAGTAATTATTATTTGTAATATCCATCACTTGGTTTTCTAAAAAGGCTGAAATTTTTCTCATTTTTATTAAAAGCACGCGATAAGATAAAAATTTGCAAAAAAATGAACATTTTGAAAAATTACATTTACTGTTGCTTTAATATTTTGATAAATATCAAATAACAGTGCTTATGCACATAAATTCGGTGCAACTGTCCATTTATTCTTGCTGCCAGATTAAACGAACTTACATACATTGCAATTTCACATAAATTTACCCCAAAATTCACATTCGCTTTAATAAATAATGAATTTCAATTTATTTTAATTTTTGTTTTATTTATTAAACATTTTAAATAAAAATCATTATTATTTTTAAAAATTTGAGAGTTTATTTGGTTTTTAAGTCATAGTTATAAAACATCTTCCATGTGTGCTCGCCACTGTATATATACAAACAAAACAAAAATTGACATAACGAACATGACTAAAAAAAAGCTGGCTTTTCAACACCACCTTGTTAGTGATTTCACCACTTTGTAAGTGATTTCATCATTAGTTTCATTAAACAAATTTGACACTTCTGAAATAGTAATTTCACTTACATACATATTATTGTGTTTTTTTTATCTCTCATACATTGTTCAAATTTATGTATGTATATGAAAACTGTGCCGCTGATATTCAAAATCTTTAAAGCGGGATGATGAAGAGTTAAAATTCAAGTTGACAGTGTAGTAGCGATGGTAAAAGTAAGTGGTTCTGTTGGTTGTTCTAGAAATGGATTACTATGTTAACAATAAAAAGATGTCAAATTAATGAGAGCATACATAATTGAATGCAAAATATTCTTCAACTTAAAATAAAAATAGCCTTTAAAGAAGGCTTTTTTTCAAAATAAAAGTGCTTAAAAAGCCAGAAGCTAAAATATGTACATACATATAAATTTCGAAGCTGAAAGGTAAATAAAAAGGCTAAAAATCTAAACTGGCAACACTAGGTGTCATGATCAGCACTTTTGAACCGCATAAATTATCTCTCACACGTTGAAACCGAAGTAACGCATTTACCATAAGTGTGTGCTTCAGTTTCACTTTTTTTTTAAATTAAAGAAGTAAAGCAATACTTCCTGCATATAAAGGCTTTAAATGTTATAAATTCCGCAATGACTTCAATTCTAAACAACTTGTTTTAAATTGTTAGAACAGAGACTTTACAGTACCCGTTGTAACGGGTGATTTTTTAAAAGCTATAGGAAAGTTAAAAAAAAACACATAAAATTCAGAAAAATGCATGAAATCTTTATTTGAATCGATAGTACGGTCCATATAATTTAGTATTTGAAGATTATTTCATGCAAATGTTGACCTTTACAGCGCCTCAAATGGACCATCCACTTAGTCCAATTTTGGCATACTCTTTCCCACATTTCGGTTGGTATCTCACGAATAAATGATTCAATGTTGTCTTCCAATGCGTCAATTGAAGCGGGCTTTTCTGTATAGACATGAACTTTAACAAAGCCCCACAGAAAAATAGTCTAAAGGCGGTAAATCGCACGATCTAGGCGGCCAATTGACCGGTCCCGAACGTGAAATAAAATGTTCACCGAACTCGCCTCTCAATAAGTCCATTGTTGCGCGTGCTGTGTGGTATGTGGCACTGTCTTCGTGAAACCATATGTCATGCAAGTCAAGCTCTTGCATTTTGGGCAAAAAAAAGTTGGATATCATCTCACGGTAGCGCTCACCATTCACAGTTACGTTACGATTCGCATCATCTTTGAAGAAGTACGGTCCAATGATGCCACCAGCCCCTAAACCGCACTAGATGCATTGGTAGCTTTTGCAATGCTTCTGGCTAATATTCACTCCAAAATCGACTATTCTGCTTATTACTTATTGAGCCAAATATGAGCTTCGTCGCTGAACACAATTTTTCGGTAATTCATCGCGCGATGAACTTTCTTAACAGAGCACGCATTTTGATAATAAAATTCAATTATTTGCAAGCATTGTTCGTTTGTAAGACAATTCATGGTTAAATTATAGACCAAACTGAAGATGTTTGACAGTGAAACAAAACACGAAACGTGCGTCAGCTGTTTAAACCAGTGTTGCCAAAAAGCTAATAGCTAAAAAATCAACCTTTATTTGCTAATTTATAATTTGTTGGCATGCAACACCCTTTATTTTGATTAAAATAACTTTATCAGAAAAAAATTTACTGTTCAATAATAAAACTTATCGCGATTGAAAATCTTTTAAAAAATAAAATAAATAATTAATTTACAATTAATAGCTACAAGTGCCATCACAAGTTCATCATCGCATATGATGCATAATGACATGCAGGTGTAACAATGTTCTGTGTTCAAACTTAACCCATAGTGCTATCCATCAATGTAGGTATTTGCTTAAAGCTTACATTAACAATTGAATTTAAATGTTTGTAGAAATTTCCATATCGTCTGTAAGTTTTCTGAAAATTACTTATTTTTTAGCTAATACGGAAGTACTTCTGTATTAAACAATTTCAAGAGCACTTAAAGGAGCATCTATATATTATAATAGTCATGTAGTTTATGCTTTTTTTTACGAAATTGGAGACAGCAGTTGCCATTTATATACATTTATACATTTATATTTACTGATAAAAAAGTACTGACTTGTTAAACTACTCATTTCTTTTTAATATCCCACTTTTCACTGCCCTATTAAAGTTTTAAATGCAGTCACCAATGGGTTATTAGCTGTTACTTTTAGTTTTTTTTTATCGTTGTTGGTGCACAGACTTAATCATGCATAAATAATTGTGTTGCATACACATTCAATACTTTACTATCTGATGAACATGCCATCAGATTATGATACACGATAGTTTTATGCATTTTTATGTTTCATTTCTGACAGCAACATAAATTTCCATTCTTAATTTGCTTGGTATAATAATTAAATTAAAAAAAAAATACTTGTTATTTTTGTTAAGCAAAATTGTGTATTTTCAATTAAAATATTTAAAATAATACGATTTTAATTTGCGGTAAGCTGGAGGGGAGTTTGAGCTTGAGAATGCATGTGAGTTAATGATCAGATGTAACTAAAAAAAAAACAAAATCTCTCTTCAGTTTGGCTTGATATACATATAAGTGTTAAAGTGTTCGTTTGACAGGTTGATTTTAAGATGCGATCATTAGACTGTTACATATTTAGCATTAAGCTGTTAGAAATTGTAATGTTGCTCTTCTTTAATAGTGGACTTTCAGAAAGTTTTGATCCAGAATGAAATACTGTTTGAAAGTTTCGATAGCCAGTTAAAATATTTAAAAAAATTATGAATATTTAGCGGTCACAGTTTTAGCTAAATCATCATCAGTGAAGCAGCTTGATGGCTTTGTTAATCACTAAAAGTGCCGCATTAGAGATTCAGAAAGCCCCCATATGATTGCGGAAAAACAAATAAATTCACAACTTGTCACTGTTTGATACGGATTTTGGTGTGAAAAGAAACATTGGAAAATGAGAATGAACGAACAATCATCGATTGTTACTGGTGCCCAATACCGCAACATGATAACAGAATTCTTGAATTGAATGACATTAAAGTGAGCGACATGAGGTTTCAATAAGACGGTGCACAGTGGTGTAATTATGGAAATAATTCGGTAGCTTATAAAGATTTGAGTTATATTAATGACATTTATAAACTCAGAGCTGAGTTGAGTTGTATTTACATGGGTCCATAGTTGGAGTGGGGAGTAATGGGCGAGCCCCGAGTTTGGTTTTATCCGAATTTTTATACGAATGTCAAGAATTTTAAGAAATTGTTCTTGATAGGAAACTTGATTTGTTCGAATTGAAAATTTTCTAAATTTAAATGCTCTTAAACCACTGTGCATTGCCACACAGTCCATGAAGCAATTTAATTACTGCCTGAGCCATTTCCTAGTCGTGTACTTCCTCATTTCAGTGATCAGGACTGTTGGATATAACACCATTGAAATTGTTTTTATTGTGTTAATAAAATTCAAAGATCTATGCCATTGTCAATCAATTAAATTCAACCATATGTATGATCAAAATGGTCATGGTAAATTCCAACACATACACACGTATGTGGCAGCAAAGAACATTTGCTTGATAAATTATTCCACATATCACCCTATTCTTTTAATTATTTTAATTAATCAAAATTATGCGTTAATGTTAATAGATATTTAATGTAACAAGCGTAAATAACACTGAAATCTTCAACCACTATATGCTCAATGTTACAGGCATCTGCATTAATTAACAATTCGCAACAACTGATCTTAGTTTATTGACTTTAATTCAGAACTTATTTGTTGGCTTAGCATTTGTTTAGGCATGTTGTGTTTTTGCTTTTAAGCCTCTAGAAATCAGTCAACACAAATGTTGGCCATGCCATTTTCTACGAATAGATAAGACACTGAGCTACGTCTCATGCTACATATATGTTATAAGTCATAAATACCCTGAAATACATAAAAGCAGTGCATCTATATTAATATGTTTAAATATGTATTTATGCTATCTATTTTTATTTTTAGTTATACGAAATTTATTTGATTTAAAACGAATGAGTTTTTAGCACGCATTTCCACACATGCGGAACAGTGCAAAGAAGCCACTTGGGTCTTGTTATACAAGGTGGCGCAAAAGTAAACTTCCGATGTTTTTTTTGACTGTAATTAAAAAAAAATTAAAAACTTTGATTCTTGTGGATTATTTAATTTAATTTAATTTTTTTTACATCAAGTCGAGAATATGATGTCATGTAAATGGCCGGCGCCACAGTTGATTGAGCCCTTTTTATGGCATTTTCCATCACTTTGGCAAAAACTTCCGGCGATAGGTCCTCACATTCTTGACGGATATTGTCTTTAAGAGCTGCAAGAGTCTGAGGCTTGTTGACATAAACCCGCGACTTCAAAAAGCCCCACAAAAAGAAGTCTGGAGCGGTCAAATCAGGCGATCTTAGCTTAGGCGCCCGGAAATGTATCCTTCAGCATATCGGTTGTGGCACGTGCAGTGTGTGCCGTTGCACTGTCCTGTTGGAACCACATGTTTTCCAATCCCAATTCATCAAGTTGCGGCAAAAAGAACTCGTTCATCATTGCTCTGTAGCGCTCACCATTCAAAAAAGGTCCGATGACTCCTCCAGCGAAAACAGCACACCATACAGTGACTTTGAGCGGGTGTAATGGCTCTTCGTGGGTTACACGCGGATTTTCAGTGCACCAGAAGCGTAAATTTTGCTTATTTACGTACCCGCTAAGATGGTAATGGGCCTCATCACTCATGATTATTTTTGATGAAAAATCATCTTCCTCTTGGTGGTGCAATATTCCGCGTTCTGGAGCAGTGTAGCGTAACATTGTTTATTAACGTGTATTTCGCATGTGTTTACTACACAAATGTCAAAACAGAACTGATATTATGGGCCAATAGCAAAATTTATAGCATTTTCTGATAGGAGGATTACTTTTGCGCCACCTAGTACTTTTATAGTTACCAGCTAAAAGATGCCTGCATAAATTTATTTTGTTAAGACATTGGTAACACATAAGTACAATTTATAGCAGCTGTTGTAACAGTAGTTTAATTGCTGCTGTGTATTTTTTAACACTTCTTCGCATCTACGATTCATAAATACCACAAGTTTTCAACATATTTCGACATATGGAATTTCATTCCTTCTTGATTTTTTTCCACATATCGATGTAGTTTTTAGGTTTATAACCCGCTATTTTATTTTTTATAACTCCGTAAAGGTGTTCTATAAGGTTTAAGTCCGGGGACTGTGACGGCCACTCCATAATATGGATTTTTTTTTTGCTTAAACAAAGACTTATTTAGTTTAGATGTGTGCTCCAATTTAAGTAGCATATATATTCTCGGGCATAGGGTAGCATTCGATTTTGCATTATTTCTGTTTCTATTGCACACATATCCTATATAGTGGTTATGCATGCCTTTGCTCCATTTGGCCACTTTTTTAAAAATCAAGTAATATTACTAGTTTTCAATTTTAAGTTTAAATAACGTAAGGAAAGTACAAACTTTAATTATTACAAAAGTGAAAAAGCGAAAAAAAAATTTATTAAAAAAAGTGTGCATTTGCGTAGTTTTTGTGAACACCATGGTAAGGGCGCGGTAAAATTTCTAGAGCGTCACGTTAATTTGTTTAAAAGTGAATATATTAAATGTAAAAATTTGAAGTTGACAATAATTGTTTACATGGTTTCAACTCATTTTTTTATAATTTGTGAATTTGAGAAATAAATTGTCTACGAAAAAAAACCAAAATAGGCAAACATTTCATGAGCATCACTTTTGAAATATATTGCTTCATAGCTTAAAATGCTTAATTTTGATTTTATTTTTTAATTTTCAAGAGTAAAACAACAGCGGCGGCTGAAAGAGCCGAGAGATATATCGTGAGAAAATAAAGCTCGATAAAGCGCGTAGTGACGAATATAAAAGAAAGAAGAAAGAAAGGTATAATCGTGGTATATTTGAGTTTAATTTTTATTGTTACTAACTGATTCTGTTTTTGTCACAAACTTAATTCGAAATTGGTAGAATCGAATGAAAATGACAAAAAAAAAAAACAAAGCCGCTTGTCATTTCATGAAGTTTATACAGATTCAGAATAAGAATTCGAAAGAAAATTTATAAATTAAATTAAGTTAAGTTATTGTTTTGTGTCGAATATTTAATAAGTGTATAAGTTTCTTTAAGAATTACTTCCTTTTTTCCATTTTTTGTTAAAGACTTCAAAGAATATGTACATGTTTAGTTTTGTATGAAAATTTTTGGTTTTTGAAGAATTTTGTTTTTTTTTTGTATTTACTTTTTGTAAAAGAATAAACTTTTTTTCGTTAAACTTTAAATTTGGCATTATTTCTTGTTTACGTGCAACAAAATCTCTTGATCGTCACAAAATATCTTGAGCGTCACACTTAGTTTTGTTTTCCTTAAAACACTTATAATTGCAGTTTTTTAAATACATTGTTACAAGCCTATTACTTTGCAAGTAACCTCTAAGTTCAAGTCTTTTTTTAACAAAAATTTACATTTTTTCATCTTAAAATTTTAAAATAACTAGTCGCTTTAAAAAAAATGAAAAATTAAGATGAATCGTGATTTTATGTTTATAATCGAAAAGATGATTTTCGCAAAAGTCAATCTTGAGAAACAAAAGAACATCGTAGTAAGCTTGAATTTCAAATATTTTTGCATTTTTAGCGATTTTTATGCATATTTGGTGTGTGACGTTCAAGTTAGAAATCATAGAAAACCTAAAAAAAAATTTAAAAGTACCAGCGGATTCTTCAGCAATTTCTACATAAATTGGCCACGAATTGGCGAATTGAAAAAACTTAAAAAATAAGCAAAACAAAACACGTTGTGTACGTTTTTTTTTGAAATTGGCGCATATATAGTATATATAAGTATAAAAATCATCCTAACGAGCTAAATGGTGATTGGCCAATAATTGATCACCTCCAAAAAACACACTAACCTACGTATACGTACATATATATCATATACGTATATTATCTTATAAATATCAGTTTTTTATGCAGATAAGTTATATGTAAGTACAAATTATACTATTGAATTTTTTGAAGTCTAGTCTAAAATGGTCCATAGCTCCCATATAACGTCGACTTTCCAGAATAACTAGAATATTTTTAAATATATCTTTGTTGAGATGAATTTCACCATAAAACTCAAATACAGTAAAATATTTAATGACAATCGTTCCACAACATGTAACAGATCCCATATAAAGGATCCGAAAAATAAAACAACTCCTATAAACATCGATATCGATAGAAAATGTAACACAAATTTGTATGCATAAATCACACTACTGATACTGGGTACATAAGATTCGACACAGCCGAATAAAAATTCTTGCTTATTATATTTATGTAACATAAATAGCAATTGAACAAACCACACATTGATACCCAATATTCATTTTCTTTTATAAATTCTCTACTCCCAATACTATTTCATGTTAAGCAATATACACACAATTTTGCTGTATTTGGCTGTATTTATGTTTCCATCCCTAATATTTAACTTTGAAGTCAGATTTGGTTTGGCCAGATGCCAATCTTAGGATTTAACGTATCTGCGTTTAAGGTTTGCTTATATCGTGTTGTTTACAGTACTTTTTAAAGCCGAAAATTACGGATTTTGAGGGAATTTGTGCACGATTATTTTTAATTTTGATTTTCATTTTCATATATTTTGGGGACCATTTGATGAAAAACACTTTGGGAACCACATAATCTTAAAAAATGTATATTATTTTACTCATGCTCCACATTACTATGTTAAATAATACATCAATTAAACAAAGTTTATCACTGGCAATCTTTATAACATTATATTGTCGTTAACATTCACATACAGTAAGGAGCAAAAATGAGTACATGTTAGTACTTTGTGCACTTGTTTTGCTTAAGATACAGTCACATTTGGCAAATATTTATTTAGTTTCAATTTATTTGATGCTGTTTGATCTTGCAAAACTCTTGTAAGAGTAAACAACGTCAAACAAATTTGTGCTAAAACAAGTGGTTACGCCTTTACTAGATTAGAATATCTACTCTTTCTCATTGCTACGATATTGTCCTCAATGGCTCTTGACTGATTCTGCATTATTTATTATAGATTAATTTGTGTTGGCTAATTTGCAAAATGTATTTAACACAAACATTTTTTTTAAAGCATAATCAAAGCAGATATATACAAATTTAACTGCAAACTTTGACATTTTTGTGCAAACATTTCAAAAGTCAAACTTGTGCAAAATTTAGTACTTGCAAGTTTTTTTTTTGGTACTTATTGTTTATTTTCCGACAATTATTATTTTCTATTTTATATTGTAAATTATTTTGTTTGGCATTAAACCTAAAATAAATGACAGAAAACATTTGAGTTTTATGCAATAAAAAGTACACAAGGCACAAACATATTCCAATTTGTGCTCCCTACTGTATATGTGAAAGGAATAATGTGTTGTATATTAATTTCCGTTAAACAAAACTATTATTTTCCCCCTCAATTTATATTTTGCTAAAAGTTCAACACAATTACAACAGACATATTTAAGAAATTGTGTTAATTCCAAAAAAAGAAGAAAATCTATTTTGTAGTTAAAAAATACGTATACAGTTCAACCTTGGTATAACGAATCTTAAGGGGATTAGAAAAAACTTTATATCGAATAATTTGTTACAATGAGGTTTGTTATATCGAGGTGAAGTTGCACTTCTATTCGTTATAACGAGGTAATACAAATTTTTGTATATTAATCATCATTTGCTTACTATGTTATAGCGAACGATTTCCGCTAATAAATCAAAACACATTTGAAGGAAAATACTCTACACAAACAATTGGCAACAATAAATTATTCATCGAATATTTCAGCCGTTAGTCTAATGCATGCTGCTGTCGACTACGAATGTAGGTTTGCTGGAGACGTTGTCGTTGCAAACACAATAATTTTGTGTGTATCTGTTTCATATATTTTGGATTAATTGATGGAAATCGTTGACAAAATTCGTTAAACAGAGGTAAATAATTCTTTCTATTTCGTTAGTCTGCAGTGAATAAAAATTCGTTATAACGAGGCTATTGACAAATGTATTCGTAATATAGAGGTTTATTTTGTATAAAATCTTATGGAGCGTTGTAGGGGATTTCAAAAAAATCGTTAAATCGAAGAATTCGTTATAGTGAGAGTCGTTATATCGAGGTTTGACTGTATATTCTAAAAACATCAGACACGGAACAATATTTAATTTGCCATTATGAATTTGTGTTAGCAACATTTCACTGTCTGTGATATGGCACAGTGAGTGATAAATTTTTGTACAAGGGTTGTTACAAAATTTAAAACATTTATGCAACCGAATTTCATAGGAACAATTCTTTAATTTGAAATGCAAAATAACTTTTATATCTGCCACTAAATATTTTTCGTTTTAATATACAACGTCTACATATTTTTCAATCGAATAATTCTGTGTAAGAAACCAACAAACACATTCTCGTATAACAACAAACAACATAACATAATTTATTTTTTTGTTTTTGGTCAGACTACTAATCGCTTTTGGTTTCAAATCCCTTGTTGCTGGTTCGTAAAAAAAAATCTTTTTTGTGTTTGGATTTATGGTGCTGTCTCTATGTTGCAGCAGCACTCGTGCAACACATTTTTACGTTCGTTCGTTAGTTTATTAATTTAGTATATGTTTGGTTGTTTGTTTATAATGTGTCATTCAATAATAAGAATGTTTGCTAATATTTCTTGCTGTGCATCAAATAACAAAACAAAAAAAAGTATAGGGTGTTTTTTTTAGATGTATTGAACTTTAAGTTGGCAAAACTTTTGTAACTGGCAGCCATTTTGTCAGCTGTCAAGTGAATTATGTTTGATGTTGCTGGTCTATGCCGATAAGCTCGAAACAATTGACCACTTGGAGGACAATATTCGAAGCGTTATTGCCGATATATGGTCACAAATGTTAGAAAAAGTCATCGAAAATTGGACCTCCAGATAAGATTATGTCCGAGCCAGTCATATGCCAGAAATCATATTCATATTATAATACCAGAAGATTATCATTCGAATAATGTAAATTTGATGAGAATTTAAAACAACCATCTTTGTTTTATTTGATTTTAAAGTTCGATACAACTAAAAAACACAGAACCATGATTTCCAAAATAAATTTGCACAATTTGGAAGCGTTGTTCAGGCTTCAGTATATTCATGTTAAAATGTCAAACTATACACACATAAATCACTTGACAGCTGACAAAATGGCCGCCAGTTAAAAAATTGTTGCCAAGTTAAAGTTTAATACATCTAAAGAAAACACCCAATATAAACGCAAGCAACACATTCACAGACGGTTTTAACGCATGGCCAAAGTGTGTTACCTAAACTGAACTGGCAAAAAGTACAAGTTAAAGTAAAACAAACATCCGCTACAGTAAGTAGCAAAAGTTTTTAAAAAAATTTAAATATTTTCAACTTCATATTTACTCTTATTCATCAAAATTTAAAAATAAAAGTTTCTTCATTCACTAGCTACTTTTGCTTTCATCTGGTAACATACTTTTAATACCCACTGTAACTAGTATTTGTTTCTTTGTGGCACAATTTAAGTAAGTTATTGTTGTTGCCAGTTTTAATATCCATAATATGTAGAGCTTTAAAAATCAACGCACAATAGAAGGTGTAAAAAATCGGTTGTTGTGTGGCTTTAGGTTTCATAAACAATGTGGCACAAAGATTTAATAATAAAATAATATGTATTATGGAAAGAAATGTCAACAATCTTCCGATGGCAATGACTTGTCTATCAGTCCACAATACATATTAACACTTTTTTCTACGAACATTAGAAAGGAGAATAGACAAACGAAATATAGAGAAAGATAGTCGGTCAAGCCGAACTATATAACACCTTGCACTGAATTCAACATTTTTTCAGAATTTTAAGCTATGTGGGAGTTATGACCTATTACGGAGCGAACATCATAACAAAGAATATTTACAGAAAATGGCATCCGTCTAAGTCCTTCCCCAGAGACCCTATAGAGTCTACATGAGACGGAAATACAGAACGGTCTACAATCAACATTTCAATGGGTTACAAACGGACTGATAAAGTCAATATATCTCCCATATTATTTAAACTGGGTATAAAAATTAATAAAGATATATATAAAAGTATCTACTCATATGGTAAATAGGAAGACGCAGTTAAATTACAGTTCAACAGGTTGCAAAAAAAATCAATAAAGCAAAACGCACAGACTAAAAAATGCATTAGTCGTTAAAATATTGTTTATTTTGTGAATCTTTAGCTATATTATGGTCAAAGAACTTAGTTCAAAGGCAGCATGCATATTTAGATAAATAATACCGGTTAGTACTAAAGTAACTTTATATATACAGTGGGTAGCAGAAATGAGTACATGCTTGTGGTTTGTGCACTTTTTATTGCATAAAAATGAAACTAATAAAGAAAATTTTAAAAATATTTTTTGTTATTTATTTTAGGTTTAATAATGTAAGTCCTGTTTCACACTCATCAGTTCTGACTGTCAAGTCAAGTTCTTTTTCAATGAGAAGGAAAGAGAAAATTATCTTTTATCTTTTTCCTTCTCATTGAAAAATACTTGACTTGACAGTCAGAACTGATGAGTGTGCAACAGGTCTAACAAAATAATTTTCAATACAAAATGGAAAATCATAATTTTCGGCAAATAAAAAATTCGTATAAAAAATACTTGCATTGCTTCAATTTTATGTTTTAAGTTTAACATTGGATTTGTATACATTTGCTTTGCTTATTACTGAAGAAAACATTAGTTTGGTAGTAATTTAATCGCATGTGGTAAACACGTTTTGCAAATTATTTAACACAAATGAAATTATTACAATTAATGAAGAAACTGTCAAGACGCTTTGAAGACAATATTCTAGCAATGACAAAAAGTAACTATTTTGTGCGAGTAATAGCTAAACAGCATTAAGTAAGGCAACCAGTTTTCATAAGAGTCCAAAAAAGGTGTTCAATTGTTCCCAAACTACAAAGCAGAGGTCGCAAAAAGCTGCTAACTTATTCGACAAGTAAAATAACACCAAAAAATGCTTGTATAGCAACAGGCAAAACCGTTAGTCGATTGACAGCAATACGTGCCCTTTGCGATATTGGTTACAAATTTCCTATTTATTTTTTGTATCTGTAATAAAAACGGAGTAAAAATAAATATTTCAAATGCTATATCTAATAAGTTTTATTTATTTAGTCCAGCTAGTGCCGGACAAAAATTGTTTATCCATTGTTTCTCATTTTTCCTTCTACTCTTTGGCTCAGATCCGCTGTATCTCTTCTTTTTAGTCGAATATAGCCACTATTATTTAATATATTGCGGGCTAATGGGGTTTGGTGATTGAGTTCAAAAGCAGGAGTTTACAATCTAAACTAACCTTAGAGTTTCTACCAATTTTAATTAATTTCAATTTTATTAAAGTCAATTTTTCATATATATGGGATTTCCATGTATGGCGACGATCGAGGTGTATTCCGGGGCATTTAACTTCGGATTGTTGTGTTATTGCTTGATTACACAACACAGAGATACAAAATCGAACTTTTCGCATGGCAATGGCATGAGACCAATTGCAAATTAAAGTTGACATTAACTTTAAGGTTTTTTTTAGTTCAGTTTTAGTTTTTTATACGCATTTGATGTTGGTGATTTTATAACACTGTCTAACAAGGAATGATCATTGAAAATGTGATAAAATAATGCTTATTTATTGTTATTATCCTGGAAAGGTGTGGCATCTTACTGCTTTTTTTTAATTATTTCTCTATTTTGCTATTATCGTAATATTGAGCTGGGATTCACGACCAAAACGCTACTTGCTTAACAAGTGTACTGAGAAGCGTGATGTTTTACCAGTTCCTGCAATCGCTTAAGTTTAAATGCTAAATAAGCTAAAGTATGCTAAAACTTGTTTTAAAATGCCAAAAAAATGTGCTAAATTTTTTAAAATACTTTCTACACTTTGAGTAATTTTCATACAAATTTTTATAACATTTATTTAATCTTTTTAATCCACATTTAATATAAAGGATAGAATTAATGGTATTTAAAATCATTAAGTTTTTTATTTTATTGTATCCTATGTATATCACTATAGTAGGGAGGGTATATTAGCTTTGTGCTGATGTTTGTAACGCCCAAAAATATTAGTCTAACACCCACCTTAAAGTATACCAATCGACTCAGAATCACTTTCTGATTCGATTCTATGTACAGTACAGGTCGCAATTTTGAAGATATTTCGATTTTTGAAACTGGTCCATTATTTCACTTAGCCTCCATACAAATGTCCTCTCGAAATAATGCTCTATCGATCACAAATGTGTGATTTAAAAACGTATCCAAATAAATTATATATGAAACCTAATCACACCTACAAATCGGTAATAATTAGTCATAGCTTAAATATAAGGTGCACTTCCTAAAATCATTAAAACAGGCATAGCTCTCTGAAAATTATTAATATTTAGTACAAATAAGTTTCATATGTACATATAACGATCAATTCCGAAACTCACTTCAAGACCATAAATCTCCTAAAATGTTGCACAGAAAAAAATAAAAATGAGTTTCAATTAAAATATTTGTGGAATCAATTAAAAATTTAATTGAAATCGGACCTGTAAACAAAATGATAGTATCAATTAAAAAAAAATGTGGGATTTAATTGAAAATATCAGAAAAAGTAATTGAATCAATTACAGATTTTTTTTGTGTATTAAAGCAAAAATAATTATAGGAAAGTTTAAAGGTGAAGAAGAGCTTATCCCCAGGATACCTATGAACCCAAGTGATCTACAATTTAATTTTAAACGCGTCCAATATCCAGTTCGCCTTGCATTCGCAATGACTATAAATAAATCTCAAGGACAATCTTTAAAAGTGTATGGGTTAAATCTAGAATCCCAATGTTTTTCCCACGGTCAATTGTATGTTTATATTTGTTTGTATCCATTTTCTGTCCCAATAGAAGAACAAAAAACATTGTTTACCATCAATCTTCAAAATGTATTTTTTTCTTTTCTTTTTAATTAATAATTGTTTCAATTGTTGTTGCATATAATAATAATCGAATTTTGAAGAAACTTTTTAAGCAAAAAATTGATATAAATGTTTGTTATTTTTTTTACTGAAATTTTTGTGTCTTAATTTTTAATTCTATATAAAATACAAATCATTAGTAAATACCGAGCGAAGCCGGGGCGGTCAGCTAGTTATTAATAATCGTGGAATAATAGATATTTAATTCTTAGTCGTTGACTTCCAACATTGTTTATAGTTCTGGGCTACTTTACTTGTCCTCGATCCAACACAAATTGCTAAAGCGTTTGGCTTATCTACAGAAAACAACCAGAGTCTTTGACTGTAAACGAACCCTTTGACGGTAAACAAGTCTGTAACTGATAGTATAGTCAATTGGGGTATATAATCAGCTTTGCAGGACCTACTAGTCGAACCCGCTGCTATGATACTACCAGTAATCTTTCTCAAGATCCATGTATGTACATACTGAGCGTCCCTGTGTTAAATTACTTACATTCGTTTCCGTCTTCCATAAAGACGCTTTTATAATTGATTAATGTACTCTTATATATTTTTTTTCTAAACAATTACTCGCATAATTCAAATGGCTCAGCTCTAGAGTTTATGTTTGAATTTGGAACTTATACACCAATGGAAATCGAAGTCACAAAGCACCAAACTTGGAATCATTGCGTTTGTAACTGGTTGAAATACAAAAATGATCAGCCTAGTTCAGAAGGGCACTCTTTGTTGGTCATTATTGCCGACTGCTTTATTTTATTTTTATTTAAGTTGCCACCTTATTAAGAAGCATGAATTTAAAGCAAAGCAACAAGCTAAACATGAAAATATCATTAACCTCAAACAACGTTTTTGGGTGTTAAATTTTACAGACATTGTGGCAAATAGATCTTAAAAAGCGATTAAACAGTTTAATAAACGATTTTCACATAATTATCGATAAAAAATAAATAAATAAACAATATTTCGTTTATATTGTACTATAAATTAGTTGACGTGATTTAATATTGCCTAAAGCAATATCAGTCTGTGCAGGTAAGGCGAATATCTGCAACAAATATGTTGTCGAGTTAAATAGCAGCTACAACTCAATTGAGAAAGCAACTGTTTTTTTGTTTTAGCAACTGGGATATTTTTTCACATTGAAAATATGGTGTTGAGTTCATATTTATGTTAAAAAAGTTCTTGGATACTCTTGCATCACAAATTGATATTTATTTATTAATAATTACGAAAAGCTAAAAGAAGAAACTAGAATTAATTTGCTCTTATAAAAATCTGTGTGTTTATTTTGATGGATCGTATGGCTGTATCCAACCATCTGCTCTGCCTATTTCTTTCAAATCTGTAACAAGGATTGTAGTCCACTGCGCTGTAACTATGTTTTGACAATTTTGAGTTATTATAGAAAAGTGGAATATCGAATAGTAAGAGGCATCTAAAGTTCCTGCTGTTTCCTCTATTAGATCACAACTGCAAATTGCATGCCAATATTGGTCCCTGATGTTAATTTTAACGTATATTTTATTATCCGTTAGGCGTTTTAAATTAGTGTGATATTACTGCATATAATAAACACACTAAACACTTCATTTTGAATTCTAAAATGTGTCACGTTCGCTATTGTAAGTGCGACTTTTCTAAAAACTAACGCCACTTACCGCTCGTACAAATGTATCCGACTGATTTCGGTGTCGCCATCAGGGTCTTCAAAAAAATTCTGTGTGTGTGGCCGGATCTTAGGTGGCAATGCTTTATTCGAATTTGTTTTTGTCAAGTGTGTTATTGAAGTTTTATTCTATAAAATTTATAGTTAAAGCTTTAATTGAATTCATTCTCTAATTATGTTTTCCTTCCTTTCCTACACAGAAAAAAAATCATGTTTTTTTTTCAATTAAACCTTTAATTGATTTTAAAATAATTTTTAATTAAAATTTTAATTGATTCAATTACTTTTCCTGATATTTTCAATTAAATCTCACATTTTTTTAATTGATACTATCATTTTGTTTACTGGTCCGATTTCAATTATATTTTTAATTGATTCCACAAATATTTTAATTGAAACTCATTTTTATTTTTTTCTGTATACAGTCAGTTCAATGAAATATGTAGTTTTTCCCGATATTCAAACCAGCAACTTTATTATAAATCCATATATACGAGTATATATTATAAATGTCTTTGTAAATTTGTTTGTTCCGCAATCACACCTAAACGGCTGAACCGATTTTAATGAAATGCTTCGAAGTGTCAGTAGGCTAAAAAGGGGTAAAATGGGAAAATTTTTAAAATTTTGTTTTTAAATAATGATGGTCTTTGTTATAAAGCAGCCATATTTCTATTTTAGCTTTCTGTAGTCACATAAATGTATATTAGAAATGAACTTTCTATCTTCAAGGAAGGGGAATGTTTTATTTAATCTTAATAAATGATCTGCAGAATTGAAATTTTAAATATTGATATATTAAAAGACAAAAAAAAATATTGCAAAAGCTTATATTTGGAAAATTTAAACTAAAAGGTATCTTTTGGTCATTTTTGGTACCTTTTGCGTCTGTTGTTTTAAAACAATTAAATTTGTGTTGTGGCTTTATGCAATCACAAAAATATATATTTGAGAAGTAATTTCTTCATAATACGGCCCTTAGAAGGAAATAACGGTTAAAAAGGAGATATAGACTTGCAATGTTAAATATGGATTTGTTAAACGGAATATAGGTGGGTACTTTTTTTTTAGAACTTTTGAATACTTTGTTCTTAGTTGACAAAAATTATTTTGTACTGTCGTAGATTCGTAGATTTATTTGCAAAGTAACTTTTTTATAAAATGTCAGTTAGGCGACGGGTAAAAAAATAATAAACTGGCGTAAAATGTTCAATATGTTTTTTTAATTCATTATTTGTTTGTAAAATTTGTGTTGTAGCTTTATGCAATCAGAAAAATATTAATTAGGAAAGTACTTTTTCGATAGGCAACCTTAATACACAAATGCCACTCGATAATGCGTATTTATGAACTGAATACGAAACCAATCTGAAACAAATATTTAAGTATAGTTTTCGTAGATGCTATTTTGAAAAAATTTCTCTTCAAACAAATAAAAACTTTTTATTGACAAATTGTACTCAAATTATGATCTCTAAAATTTGGTAAGCCCCAAAAATATTAACTTTTTCTTGTGTTGGTCATATTTATGTAAGGGGCAGTCATACAGTAAATACATACAATACCTGTTGATCGGCACATCTTTTAATTTAATCTTGAATACCGAATTCTTTATTAGCACAAAATCTTCAACGACAATTAGGATCTTACACAAAAGACGTAAGAAGTTCAATTTGAACCATTTAAATTATTAAAATTTCAAAAAAGAATCTGATTAAGAATCTACGATTTGCATATTTAAATCTACCCTTCAGTATATTTTTTAATTTTTCATCACGCGATGGTGTTTGATAGAACAACATTTTTTAGGAATACCAATCAATGTCAAATAGAGGAAAATTGAAATAAATGATAAAAAATCACCGGGCAACGCCGGGTTGAAAAAGCTAGTAAAATATAAAAACACTTTATACGTACCAGGCAACAATGTATTATTATTATTTTTCTTTTAACTGGAATAAGTGTTTTTTTTACTAAAATATCATGCTATAGGTATATACGATCGCAAGTTTTGCTGCCTTCGTTTATACAGTAAAGGCTGCTCATGATCATTATGATGATGGTACCACCTTTTCGTACAATGCATAGAAAAGTAGACTTGATTTTCTAACAGAATGCTAGCTGGCTATAATATAAAAAGGGGTTTCAGATGAAATGTTTTACTATTTTATTAAAAAACTACTAGACAATATTGCTGTCTATGATCGATATTATTATTGTTGTTGGTTAGATGTTTGAATGGGTGTTGCTATTATAGTCTATTTGCGTTATCGTGTTTTTTTAACTATGTTTAGTGTATGATTTTCTATGATAATTTATACTAGCATTGATTAAGTTAAATGAGAGATTTTGCTAAGCGATTAATCGATTAGTAATAATCCTCCATGATGTACAAGAAATTTACAATAACTCAGTAAAGAACGAAGATTGTTTTGGAAGTTCTAAAGAATACATCCTTTTTTATGTACATCGAAAAAAGTGCTTCTTGGAAGCAGCTGTGTATGTTAATAAATTATCAATTTAAAAAATTGATAAAAAAAAGCTATGAATAAAATAGAACAAAACACCTACAAATATGCTTCCGGCATTTACGAGAAAACTCACCATCGCTCTCTTATTTCGAAATTTTACATTAATAATTTGCATAAATGTCGCTTAATAACCTCATAAAACGAAATCCAAGGGTGTTAAAACACACGATCTAATTGGCCAATTGTGATCAGTGAAACAAGAAAGTTTACGAACTGTAAATGTAATACATAATTGAATTGTTTCTATCGTCTTGTTGAATCTGTGTTTTAATGTTGCGATTAGGTTATGTTAAGTTGTTGGTCCTCCATGGATTCCGTTGTGATAGCTGAGATAGTTACCTCAATCCGTAATCGATCACATGGAATATGCATTAGTGACATAGTTCTGTGACCATCGTAATTGAAACCTAGTTTCTTTGTCGTCGTTCAGCTTGTTTAATTTTTGTCATAGACACAACGTTTACACGATGTAAGCGGAATTGCAACCAGTCAATTAGCCACCTGTTTCGAAAGTAAGGCTTTACCAATGAATTTAAAATACAGTTTCCTGAGATATTTGGGAGTTTTGTTATCCAGAAGAGTCCAACTGAAAAATGTCTCGACACCTCATTCATATATACATACATGGCATTTTAGAACGAAATTGGATGTCGTGTGGACACCGCAAATAGATTTAGGAGCGGTACTACTATCCGTGATCGACATATTGTCCTTGCCCTTGTCAAAGAAGGGTCTTGGAGGCAGTAATTGTCGGGAGATTCCCAAGATATGTTATTGTTGCATGTCTAAAGCTAATATTGTTCCATATACTAATAGTATCAAGTATGCTTAATGCCCGCATTAAGAAAGACTAGCCCGGACCTGTTAGTTTTCTGTTGTCGAAAGTTCTTCTCTGGGGATAAAACTTCTTGTTGATACTTCACTGAGTTAATAATATTTGCACGAGTGAGATTAAGATCGTTCCGGTACTAAGATCCAATTATCAAGGGTACGCCCCCTGGTCATCCCTACAGTGTTTTGATACATTTTTGAATCTGTTTGCACTATCGGACAGACTCAATTCCACACCGTCAAGTCGTGGTAATTGAAATATGAAGTGCGATGTTCATACTAAGTTAACTTTTAATGCTCCAGGAGGATACAGTGTCACGGAGAATTGATTAATATCATGTAATCTATAGAGTCGAGTTCCATGAATACCGATTTTATTGCTAGATACCGCAGTAGGGGTGATAACACACCACATTGAGGTGTCCCGGGATTCGCCATCCTATGGATGGTGGTTTCTCTCAAAGTAGATGAAATAACTCTACAAGTCAAAAATCTATTTATGAAGACGATGTGTAAAGCTGGTGTTATTGCTCCATAGATAACATTGTTAAAAGCCCCATATCCAATGTATATTACATAACCAATGTATATTACAAACGATTAAAGCGCAGTCTTAATGTATGGATGTTGAGAGCACCAGTAACAATCACTGCTTTACCAGCCTCATTTCAAAGAAGAATGGTTCAACAATGTCCTCACCTCAATATTCACATCAAACAGTAGCACCGCGTGGATGCTTTCTTAATTTTATTGACTAATATACACAGCCATCAAGGTGATATAATCCATTCAACGAATTTTCTTTGATGTGCGAGATTAGCTTCAGTCCTTAAGTCCAATAAACTTTTTCAGTGCGGACACGTAGAGCTTTAGTTAGTTGACGTGTGGACTCTTTATGTTTTTAGGTTTGAGGCGGCTTGTTTTTAGACGGACAGTGTGTTAAGATTCATTATTTCTCTCTAAACGATGGGCGTGGTAAATGAACCTACCGAATTTTTTAATTTTATTATTTTTTAAGAACACTGAGCTGATGACAGGTAATATCCCTTAGAAACAATATTCAGCCATTCCGCATGTCACAACCCGAATACCTAAAGAGTTTTTCCGTTTCTTATTAATTTTTAACACTAACGAATAACCAAGAACCCGGTTGGAAACATGTGAGCAAAATGATTATTATCATAATCATGACACGTCTGTACTACCTCACTCGTATAAGGCAACATACATAGTACTAATAAGTAGTTCTGTGTGTTGCAAATAAAATAAAAAAAAAAACTAAATACAAAAACTTAGACTGAACCAGCAACCAGTTCTTCTGCAGACGTTTTCCGTAAATATTTAGTAGTGAATGAGTATGTCTTTCCTTTCAGTTACTTCATCATCTTTTTGTTGTAGTATTTCTGATTTTTTTGTTTGACTTTTTTTTGGGGGGGCTGAACGTGAGGTTTGCTGAGGAGCGGTTGTTATGATTATTGAAAGTGTATGACTTCAGACAACATTGTTGCATGAATGCTTATGTTTTAAGTTTGTACATATAAATGTACATACTGTGTCTGTACTCGTATGTGCTTTGTACAGCGAAACTTATGCTTACTGCTTGTACAAGTACTATTTGCTTCGATTCCTAAAACAGTGTTATTGTACAAGTGTTATTAGCCATTTGACGCAGAGTCAACATGTAGTGGCAACATAAAGAAACTTTAGTTTTGTTTGTATGGGCCCCAATGCCGGCTATTACCATTTTTTGTTGTTGATTTTTTTCACCGTAAAAATTATACATGCTAAAACATGCATATTTATAAAGTTGATTAAGAAGTTGTTTTTATTGCTGTTTTTGCATCTCTTTTTTCATCTTCAGAAATCCACAATTCTTGGACAACTCTTACACTTGTTGTGATTATTTTTGAAAACAAAAGTAATAAAAATAAAAGAAATTATTTATGTGTGTTCTAGTGATAATGGGACCAACTGAAATAGGACTTTAACACTGATAAATGTGTTCAATATGTTTGTTTCTTTAATTAGAAATCCAAATCACAAAATATTTTTTACTGTTAAGAAATTATATTACAACTTCGCTTAAACTATCCTTTAACAATAGTTAGCCCCTACTTGCTTAGTTTGCCAGTTATCTTTCGGGCGCTAAATCAGGCCAAAACAATTAAGAGTGAAGTTTTTATTTTACTAAATTTATACAATATTGTAAATATTTTGGGGCTGCATACTCGTCCATGAGATTCCGTAGGACAAATTGCCTGGAGACAGCTTAAACAAATTGTCATCTCAAAAACTGCCTAAATTATCTACCGTAAAGTTACCTAAGGCCCCTTATGAACCCAAAATGTGTTCGCAGACCTCGACATCATCAAGTCCCTAATGGAATTGAGGAATTAACTATCTAAACCTATGGCGATGAGTTCCTGGGAAATGACAGAGAATATATTTCACGTTTTCCAGCTTCTCGCCTTCTCCGCATATTGTGCTAAAGAACGGAGCAATGATGTCCCACCTATAACTCCTAGCCCTTACTGAACACTGACCCGTGATCATACTTACTTCACTCTAATGCTGCTTTTATCTCAGTCCAGTAGTATCTTTGTACCTGAAGTACTCGGTTAAAATTCACCATGGTTTCTACTTCTCTATAGCAGGTCAGTTCGAAGTAGGACTCCTCCAGCACTCCCCTGTGGAAATAGCTAAGTGGAAGCATCACGGATACATATATTAGGGAGAGTTACCTGCCATACCTTGCAAGCTTATCTGCTATTACATTAACTTCAATCTAATTATTGTATTTGTTTCCACTAACCACACTCCAGAATCTGTAAATATTTTCATTTTCAAGTCGTCAGTAAATTCCGCATATCCGTAATCAAATATAATGGAGTTCTTCCACTGATAAATACCATAGCAGTCTGATAAATTCCATACCATTCACATCAATGTCATCCAATTTTGTAGTTGGGAAAATATTACAGCTGTAGCGAAGAGTGTGTTTGGTAAGACCGTGAAAATTGTTGCCGTGCGAAACATGTTGGCCTGTCTTATTGAAGAACTTGGCTAATTTTACACTATTATCTCGTTAAAGAATTGAAGCCGCCAGATTTGAATTTCCGCTTTGGTTTTAGTGAATAGACGCTGCAACAGCTAAATCAAGTACCGCCTTTAGGCTGATGTTTTATTTGAAATCGAAAGATACTCGTAGCAATGTTGGAAAGAGTAAACGATAATTGAAACACCTACGGCGCAGGGTTGTCAGATTTTTTTTCACCTACATCGCCAAAACAGTTGCCAGAAATCGCCAAAAAAATAAAAAAAATCGTAAAAAATGTTGCCAGAGTCAAATTTTTAAAATTATTATTTTATTTTTTATTTATGACGATTATAAATAAAATTTCTTTATACTTTTTGTCAGTTTAATAATAGTGTTGACAGACGACAACGTTAATTTGCATGAAAATCTCACTACTGTGAATTAATGTGAATTTTACCTTGACAGACTACAGTTTGTGCATTTATTAAACAGCTGTTTATTTGTAAACAACTGTTTAACTATGAAAAAATTTGTTTGGCATTTGGTGAAAAAGTCAGTATCTGAACGTGTTGATTCAAGTGGGGACCGCAGTAGGACACTCTGGAATAAGAGAAAGGCAATTGTGGAAATTTATTTTTATTATTTTAATTTTACATTTCTCTTCTTCTTTTACAATAGTAAACAATTTGATAACATATGATTGATTGTCAACGATGTTGCCATATTGAAATAGCTAAATGCAGTATAAATTCACTCTGATTTTGTGTGCATTTACTTCTAACCTAATGCGCACTAGGATGGGGATAATTCACGAGTTAATTTGAATTAAGACTGCTAATGCAAATTAACTGTGTCGTCTGTCTACTCTATAACATTCAATAAACATAAAATTGAGATCAATATAGATATGATATTTATATGTATGTACATATGTACTTTTAAATCCACACATATATTTATAAGATCGTAAATCCCTTTTTCATATACTTCATCTGCATCATTTTCATCGTTGTACATTATATTAGAATTAAATCTTTTTAATATATTTGGTGTAGATTCAAGGGAGTTGCAACAAATTTGATTGACATTCATATATGTAGTTAATAATTCTAAGTAAGGCATCCAAAACTTCATATTGAATTTTATTGCGCAAACAATTTTTAGTATAACTCATAATTGAAAACACCCTTTCCTGTCTAGCGTTGCTAGTCGGAATGATCAACATACTAAGAATGGCCAAAGCAATCTCTTTAAAATGAAATGTTCCCGCTGCATCACTCCAGTTGTAAACTTTAAGCTACTTTAAAATAATGATTCCAACTAATATAAGTCAATTTTGACCACTGAAGTTCATACTCGCCTAAAGACACTTTTGAATCTTGAAAAAGTTTTAAAGGGCTTTGTATCAATGAAAATTTAGCCCGTGTCAACGGATTTCTACATTTTAATATTGAAAATTCTCCATATACTTTAAAGAGTCTCATATTTTCTGGTAAACAATTCAACATTTCTTTTAAAAGTCTCCTGGGTTATATGAAACAATTTTGTTTTTGGTCCATTTCCATATTTATTTTGTTTAATTCAGCTTCAAACTCAGCTCAACAGTCAATTGCATCTAATAAAAGAATCGGCAAAGTCGATAGCTTATTTTAAATCAACAGATTTACAGTCACTGTTACTTGTATTTTTTTTGTTGTCTTGTAATATGATGCCAGATATATAAAAACGTTAACTGCTATATTGGTAAGAAAAATTAGCCAAAAAAAATCGCCATCTCATTTAAGATCTTAAAGAAATCGCCATGTCGCCATAGCTAATAAATCGCTACATCTGACAGCTTTGCGGCCAACATTATTTTTTATTTTTAAAATTATTTTTTAAAAGCAAATGTCAAAGATTGTTCTTTCGGGCAATAAACAAGATTCCGATATCTTTCTATTGTGGTTTTCCAAGTGGTTTTATAAGAGCTTCTGCCAATGGAACAGTGTTGGAATATTGTCAAAGACATATTAAAGCAGAGTGTTATTGTAGTTATTAACAATAAAACATGTTGGCGATTTTAAATAAGTGTGCAGCGCAACTGGCTCTAAATGTGCTGCAATCCCAGAACATCCTTAATTAGTGTCATCAAATAATGTGAAACATTTTCTCAGATTAAATTCCTTTTAAAAGTAACTTTGTTTCGTTATACGAAATATCTTTATTAGTTTATATTTCTTTATTTTTAATGGTCTTTAATGGTTGGTCACATTTCTTTTAGAAAAGTCTAAATACCTACACCGACAAATTTCTCTGAAGGTGCTACGTTGCTTGTCATATTAGTGCCTCGCCGCTAGAAAGGTATTAGGGCGTATCTTTGCAGTATTTAGCCGCATGTTTTGAAATGTGTTTCTAAATAAAAATTTGTTATATAACCAACTAACTACGTGAAACTTCAATGCAAATCATTAGACGCCAGGACTGGGTGTAATAATAAGTAAAAGAGAAAATCAATTTAAGCATTGTGCGTTTGGAAACTTATGAAACTGAATTTGCAATATTTAAAACACACGCACTTAAAGGCACATAAGTACATACATAATAAGATTTGCAATATTTGTTAGACTCTTCCTTGCTGGCTGGTGTCTAACGTGACTGATGTATTGTCTCTGATCTTTGTTTTTCCCCTATTTTGCAATACGAGTATATGATGCTTTCGATTTCCTGGAGTGAAGAAAACAACAACAGCAGAAGATTAAAATATAAAAAAAATTAAACTTTCATTATAATTATCTTTAGAAATTCAATTTGAAATTCCTTCTTCATTTTTTTAAGCAAGTCAATTTAATTTCTGTTGTTTTTATCATTGGCTTTTTTCAATTTGTCGGGATTAACAATATAATTTTTTCCGCTGATACTGTTGTTTTGTTATTTTCTGCAATTTTGTTGTTACTGTGGCCTTTTGGTCTATAATGCCAATGATTAGGTAGCTTTACGTTGTCTTTCTTGCCTTGTGACTGTTTGTGTCTTTTGTTACTGAATCAATCAATATCTTTGAGTTGGTAAATTGTTCGCTGTTTCTGCATCATTTTTTATTTCTTATTTTTTTTTTTTTTTAAATTTTATAATCTAAAAAGATCAATTGGGTCAGTTATCAGTAAAACAATTGTTAAAATATCTGCAGAAAAAGAAACAAATAATAATAAAAATTTTCAATCAAATGTTGCTGGACAAAAAAAAAAAAAAAGATAAAATGAAATACTCGTAAACGTTTGTTATAAGTTGGTTCCAGGATAGTGAAAAATAGTAATAAATTTGAATACGCTTTAGTGACGAATTGTTTCTGGTTTGTAGTAATTAATGGGGTATATCAGTCAAATCTGAAGCAATAGAATTGTATTATTCTGATAATATTATAAACTCCGCTGGCAGGATCATGTAATTTTATTAAGAGCTTGGTAGTTTTTGAAAATTTCAAACTGTTGAGAGAAGAAAACGTCTAAAAAGTTTTGCACTAAACATCTAAATAAAGTCGTAAAATTTCAAAACGGCTTAAAACGGAAAAATATGCCATCCAATAATCGGTTATTTCGCTGAAATTCGAATTTTGTAATCCCAAATCACAACTTTATGGTACTTTTTTTTGTTCTGTAATATTTTTTTAAATATATTATAATGAAGCGGGAAATCAACTACTGTATGAAGAGAGACATTGCAGATATAGACTGGCTAATTCGTACTATACTATTTTTACAATGACACTTTATCAATCTTCTATATTAATTAAATCACACAATTGAATTGTAGCTCCATCTGTTGAAATTCGTTCATCTGTCCATTCGCATTAATATCATTCAATTAGGGCATTACTGTTATCATATCATGATATCAAAAAGTCACTGCTGGACCAGCCTCATTGTCGAATAAGTTGGCTCCGATGATAATTTTAGTTCAAAATCCTTACTAAACTGTAACACGTTGTTAATACACTTGTTTGACAAATATTACATGTGGATTTTTGTCCTTAAATACGGCAATTAAGTCATCAGTATGAAAACCTGTTAGTCCCGGTTTACATTATGAAATTTTTGTCGCTGCGATTCTTCTCGTATCTTCTTTAAAACTGTATTTGCGTCTACATTGGGAGATTTTTGTTGCAGAGATTTTTTGTGGATGTATACATGTTTTTATATATTTTTTGACAATTCCTTTTCAAAATAAACAAAAAAATTTCAAATAACCACATTTTTTTGTAGCTAGCACATACATACATACATGTATGAAAATAAAGAACAACGAATAAGGGAACAAAGCGTGTTTCACGAGTATATGCATATGTGTACCCCTTTTAATACGACTCACCGCTCTCGCCTACGAAGCAAGAATCGCAGCGACAAAAATTTCATAATGTAAACCGGGACTTTAATGATTTTGCTTACGATGATTTTTTGTTGGAAAAAAATCACAAAATCTATTTAATGAATTCTCTTCGCTGTCCATGGATCTAAAGCAATCTTGTCTCAATTGAAGTTTGTAAGCATCTACATGCATATTTCTAGTGAGTATAAGCTATAGAGAGCTCCTCCCTGGTCCTTCGGCGGCAAAACACTCACGCACTGCTTAGATATTCTAATTAAGCGGTTTGTTTTTTGACAATCAGTGTGTTCAGAATCACCAATTTATAACAGTATAAAAACTTTCACTACACTAGGACAACTGTTTGAATTTAATACCAGTTTTTTTATGGGAACGCCGCACTGTGCATCTTTGCAATAGCGTTATATTAACGTAAAAACAAAAACCGTATGTGGGAAAAAAACGAGAAGGAATAAAATTGCCTATTTCTCAAAATACGTTCCAAGCTTGTAGGCTCTTCGTAGGTGTTAAGAAGCAGTAAAAATAGATGGAGGTTCAACCAAATAATTACCTCTATTGTGAATAAAAATTCCACATGAAATTTGTTTCCTTTTATTTTTTTAATTTTAATAGGAAAAATATGAAAAGGGAACAAATATCATGTGGAATTTCTATTCACGATAAGCGTGATTAATATTATGTGAGACACAATGGTAGATTAGCGGCAAGTTATAAATAATGCTGAAGTAATTATATTATTCTTATTATTTTTGTGAATAAAATACTTTTTTTTTATTGAAGAATTAACTACGTTTTTACTTTACCAGTTTGAAGATCTTTAATTAGATATACAGTGGGGAGCACAAATAAGTATATGTGTTTGCCTTAAGTACTTTTTATTGCATAAAAATGAAACTAAAAAAAAAACTAAAAACGTTTCTTGTTATTTATTTAAGGTTTAATGCTAAACAAAATAATTTCGGGAAATAAACATTTAGTGCAAGAAAAACTTGTATGTCTTTGGAAATATTTGCATAGAAAAAAATAAAAATTTACCGTTAGATTTGTATGTGTTTGCTTTGTTTTGTTTATGACTTAAAAAACATTAGTTTGATATTAATGTAATAGCATATTTACTATTTGCAAATTATCCAACACAAACAAATTATGTATAATAAATAATAAAGAAACTGTCAAGAGCCATTTACGACAATAATCTAGCAATGATAGAAGTACGTGAGGAATAGCTAAACGGTTTAAAGTAAATCAATAATTGGTCGTAAGAGTCCAAAATAGGCGTTCTATTGTTCTCTAATCACAAATCAGAGGTTGCAAAAAGCTATTAAAGAATACGATCGCACTTCCCATGATAACACAAATGAAAAGAGACAAGTGTTTAACACCAAAAGATGCTTTTATAGCAAGAGACAAACCCGTTAGTCAATGGACAGTAAGATGCAATCAGCAGTATAAAAATTAAAACCTGCATTGTCGATAAAAATGTTAGAACACAGTTAAAGTTTCTCACAGAAACAGTAGATAACTAGAAACGTGTAAACTGGTCAGACGAATACAAATTTTATCATTTTCAATCCGATGGTAAATAATATTGCTGTCGCCGAGCAGTCCAAAGAATTCAAAGAAACCATATTAAGGAAACAATGAATAATGGGCAAGAAGACTATCTGCGTATTTTGCCAACTTATCTTCCCGATTTTGTAGATAATAGCGTCTATAATGTGTACACGCAGAGAAAAAAAACATTTTCTCATTTTTTTAAATATTTTGGTCACTGTAATTATTTATATGATTGCGGCAACCATAATATGGTTTGTAAAAACGTTAACATTGATATGATAAACATGTACAACTATATGTTTTCTCTGTGTGTAGAAGTTACTTTTCAGCTGGATTGTAACTCAATTCACACTGCCAAAATCATGAAAGAATTGCTTAGCGAGCAGAATTTATGCAGCGGCCAGCAAAAGCCTATTCCCCAAGCCGATTGTGAATATGTAGTCAATCGTAAAGCGATAGTTGGGACAATACCGATTAACACTAACTCATTGGGCGAGCTTTGGCAGTGGGTTCAGGCGCGAAAGAGGAAGTATTCCAAATGAATTAATTGAAAAATTGTTGGACAGTATGCCAAAACGCGTAATAAGTATTTTAAGAAATAACTGGCTTTGGACTAAATATTAAAAATACTATCGTTCCCTATAGTTTTTATATGGTGAAAAATTGAGTACATGTGAGTTGTTTTCATTTTGCTTGTACTTTTTCTTAGAAGCTGATACTTTTAGTTTTGATTTATAATTTATTTTGTTAAATATTAAACAGAAAATAAATGATAAAAAAACATTTTTTAATTTTCTTAATTAGTTTTATTTTTGTGCAATAACATGTACATACTCATTTGTGCTCCCTACTGTATGTTTGAACAAATAAAATCACTTAAAAGCTTTTGTATTGTGGCTATTTTTTAAGTAAAGAATTCTTTATATAAAGTAATAAATGTATCAATTTCTCCCCACCCTGTTTGTCCTGTAATGGAATATATTTACAGACGTAAATACCGTACTAGAAACTACCTACTAGGGCTTAATTTCCTATGCTGCCAATTAGTAAAATATTTAGTATGCAGTAGTAGTAATAATACCATTTACTAATCTATTAACCATAAATTCTTTAAAACTTCTTCTCATTTCAGGTAAGTGACTTCCTGAGCCATAATAAAAACGAAAACAACCAACTTGTCACGTAAGCTAAATTTTTATTGAACAATTATCTTTGTGTGTGTTTTTTTTAAATTAACTACTTGCTACATGGCTCCTAAGGGCAAATTTACATTATTACCACTTTATCTGCTAACAACATTTGTAGTATTTACTCTCTACATTTGTGCAAAACACAATGAATAACATTTAAGAAAACTTAAATATATTTACACATTCATTTAACGCAATGGTATATTAACCTGTTCTGCACTCATTCCAAAGACACAACACTCTCTTGAAGCTGGCACAAAGTCAGACAGCCAGGCAGACAGTGAGACAATTGTTAAAATTAAAACATGTAGAACAAAACACTAAAATGTTAAATTAAAATTAAACACACACACACACACAGAATCCGTGACTCTTCAAAATAAATCATACCAATACATATGTAGGCTTTTTGTTTATCTCTGAGTTGGAACATTGCCGCCAGCCATATAAAATGTCCCTTATGACTTTGATAACGATCTCTAGGCCAGAAATTATTTATGGTTTTTTATTCATACGACAGTCAGTCAGTGTATGTGCGGCTATCTACGAGTATATGCCTCACAGAAATGTTGGGCAATAATTTTTTACTTATTATTATTATTATTTTTTTTTTTTTTTGTGAGTTTAGCTATAGATAGTTTACTGGCCGTTTTATTTTAAACAATTGTTACATATGTGTTTGCAATTTGTCTTGTTCTGCGAATTTTTCTATAAACTATCATCCAGTAGTTATGCGAAGTATGAAGATTGATTTACGAGACATTGTTGCAAAAACTTACAACTGTAGCAAAGAAATAGAGACATAATTTTTAAGCAACATGAGCGCAAACAACTGGCATGGTGATGGTTAGAGGAGACTTTTAAAGGCATGGTCACACAAGACAAATGTTTACTTAAACAAGTTAGAAAATATAGTCGGTCAAGCCCGACCATATAATATGCGAGTAAAAACTATTTTTCTGTGCATTTACAAATTATTTGCATTAAATTTTACCCCGATATCGACATTTGTAAAGAATTTATGCACGTTAAAGGTCTTAATGACCTTAAATGGGTGCTATGACTACTATAATTATGGACCGATCGCTTTAATATTAGGTGTCATGATTTTTATATATATGAAACTTATTTGTGTAGAATACCAACATTGGATACCAACATTTTTTTTTTAGCGATTTATGTTTGTTAAAGTGATTTTCGAAAGTGGAGCTATGACTAATTGTTTACGCCAAAACAACACTTAACGATTCTTCTTATTTTCCCTACAATTCAAATTTTCCTTAATGTATTTATATAAATGCAGAATGCTATGTGTTGCAGTATACTTCCACTTGTCACAAAGTGCTAAATAAAATGGCAATGTTCTATAAAGATCCTAAATACTTATTTTCGGCTAGATACAAACTAACCGTTCAACTGTTCACTTCATTCTCTATTACTGGTAAGAAAAAATTCCTAATTTCTTTCATTTCTTTTCATATTGTTTGATAAATTGTTCTGAGTATCAAATTCTAATCGATTTGGTTTCCGCTCAGAGAGTTTGATAATCTCTTCTAATTGGCCATCCACTTTCAAGAGCTTTTCAGCTAAACCTAATAATGGACCGATCATCATAAAATTGGACCGAATGAATTATGTATATATGAAACATATTTGTGTCCAACCGACTTTTTTAGTCTAGTTATGCTTCTTAAAGTGATTGTGGTGAAAATAGTTTGGATACGTGTAGAAATCAAACATTTATGACCGACAAACTTTATTTCGGGAGATCATTTGCATGGGGGCTTGCTGAAATAATGAACCGACTGCAACCAAATTCAATCGCAATCGTCCTTGGGCCGAAAAATATTATGTACCAAATTTTATCGAAATATCTTTAAAATTGTGACCTCTACTTTGCCAACAAGGTTTAAATGGACAGCCGGCCAGAGAGGACGTCCGGACGGATATCGTTTAATCGACTCAGAAATTGTTTCTGTGTTGGTCGGTATACTTTAAGGTGGGTTACAAACATCAGCACAAATCCAATATACTCTCTTCACTAGTGTCGTGTAGGGTATAAAAGCGAAACCACATTTTTACACACATTTGTTTGACGCTATTTGATCTTACAAGTGTTTTGTAAGATCGAACAGCATCAAATAAAATAAAACTTAATTTTTTTTGTGTAACTGTCCTAAATAAAACAGGATTTTGAAGAATTTAAACATATTTTACTTAGTAGTTATGTCTTTTTCATCAAATATTTGCCATGTGTGACCGTACCTTAAGTTATATGTTTTTTGTTGAAACAATCAAGTGGTTAAAGGATTTTTGGCAACATAGAATTTTTTTTGTAGTTTTTCCATCTCTGGCAGAGTACAATTCGTACACAAACATCATAGTTGGTTTTTGCTTATATCTCAGTAACTTATGGACCGATTTTGTTGATTTTCAATACCGAAATCAGATACAGTGACACAAGCATTGTAGCTTTTAAATATAGGAGAGATTGTTTTAAATTTGTAGCTTTTATTTTGAAACACTCGTACAATATAAATTTATTATATTCAATTCCATTGTTAGCTTTGACATTTGCCCATCTCTTTGACAACATATGGATTCCGCGCCAAAAGAGGCAAAGAACTAATGAAGCCTATTACGGATACCGTATTTTAAAATTAAGCGTATTCCAGAGAGAGTGGGCAACACTTCCCAACCACTTCTTTCTTTAAAGTTTTTAACAGGTATTCTAACATGTGGCCGAGTGTTGACTTGGCATTTTCCGGTCAATGTTCGCTTCATAATGCATATTTAGAAAACAATAAATGGTTTTATCTTCCGATCAGCAATTCTTTCAATGACATTATCATTCAAATTGTTGCATTCTTTGGGGAGGTATAGCAAAGCATCATCAAGTTCTGCAATTACAACGTTTCTATATTTGGTCTTATGACGAAACATTTATAAAACCTTATGTGGCTTTCGTGAGTGTAAATCTTTAATGGATTTCATTTCAATTTATTAAAAATTGCAACAATTTCAGGACTTGCAACTTTTGCGGAACTCATTTTTCATGCACTTGTGAAAACGAATATCTGATTCAATTTTATTTTTATACTTGGTATTTACATATATCTTTAATTTTGTGTTTAACTCAAATCTCTACTAAACTTTGCTACTAATACACCAAGTTAGCAAAAAATTATATTCCTCCTAATGCAGACTAACCTTCCTATTGTAACTAAATTACAAATTACAAAGATGCAACTAAAACAAATAAACAAATAAAACTAATTCAACAAACAAAATAACGAAAAAATACAAAAATGCAACTAAAGCAAATAAACAACCAAAACAAATTCAACAAACAAAATAACGAAAAATTATTCTTCTCTACAAAACAATAAATTTTTCCTCCTCATTAAAGTAAATGGCACGAAAAGAACTGGGGAGGCAGTTCTGCCTCAGTTCCATACTACTAATACATACTTTTATAGCTAATTTTGACTTTAATTACGCTACCGTAATCTCGTAGCTCGTCTGTGATTATTTCGATGATGTTGCAAGTAAAGGTGGTTTTAGACGGTATGTATTTTGCAATGTACTTTTCAGTTGTATGATACGAGTACATATGTAATAGTGCATGTCTGTCAAAATTGGCAATTTGCAGGCAATTTATAATTTTTGCTTTCACATGTCGTTTTTTAGTTTTACGTGACAAAATCTACAGTAGAAGAGAACATCTGCTTTTGTTTTATTATGAGTTTTGTGTACTTGCAAAAATAGTTTAAAAAAATTGATTAAAAAAATGAAATAATTGTAACTTGCAGCATTATATGGTGCCAAAAATTGTTGTATTTAAGTTAAATAAAAACTAATATGTATAAATACGTTTTTTCAAAAAATATTTCAATACAAATTTATTGTTTTGTTTAATACAATTTTCTTTGCTGGTTGCAGGTGCTTTGTCAGATGAAAATATAACATGCTCTAATTGAAAATTTTACACTGTAAATGCAAGCTGACATTTGCAGAAGCATTTTTTTTTTGCTTTTACACGACGTGCATGCATTTTGCAGTGGGAAATTTGACAAGCACACTACAAAATACATACCGTCTAAAACCACCTTAAGATGGATCGCTATACTATTTGTTCTATATTAAGCTTAATCGGATAATGTTATTGTTACTCTCTAGATCCGTGTAACTAAACTGAGGCATTTTGTGTCTCCTATCTCTCACATCACTGGTAATGTAACATGTTTTCTTAGAGTTTAGTAGAGTGGTCATTTTAAGATTCCTGAGTAGTTTAGCGGGAACAACTCCTTTAGTGTGAACCCTGAACCGCAACTTCCGAAATGTGCAAGTCTCTAAGAATAGATTTAATGCATCTGTATTTTAACAATCTTCCAACATTTTGTAGTTGTTTCATATCATCAATAGCCAATTTTAGTCTGACAGACATTCTTGAAGCCGTCCTCTATAACGTGGGAGGCAACTTATTGTTTGAAGATTTTTCCATATGACTAATGAGTGTAATGCAGTTTCGTTAGATGTACCCATCGTGATACGAGAGACAATCTAATGTGGACTATTTCAAAAATTTATTATTATTTCAAAAGTTTTAAGTAGCAAGAACTATAGGCCTTGGTAAAAGATGATTTCCATTCTTTGGTAAGTCAACAGTTCATTTTGATGGTATCTGAGACAAGTGCATGTAGTAATGTTCTCCTGTAATTGAGGCTCTGTTGTTTAATATATCATATGTATTGACAGTTTGGTCGTTCCTAAACTGAGAATTTAGTTACTGACAGCGTGAGAAACAGCTGGCATCACTACCTCGAGAGATTATTGATTGTTTGTGTTCCAGGATCCATACATTTTCGGAATGTTTGAAAAATAGAGAGACTATTGTTTGCCTTTAAGAATATATATTGTGAATGAAATAAAACAAGTTAGAGGTCCCTTAGTGCCCTGGTCTAACTTGCAACCATCGCTTTAAATGTGATAACAAGGCCAGTACTTTCAATTTATCTCAGATACATCGTCTTTTTATTTTATCCAGACTATAGTTTTAATGTCACATACAAAATAGCCTCCACCTCATTAATATTCTGTCTCAGTACACGCAGTCGTTGGTCTGTTTTAACACACAAAATACTGTAGAACATGCTTTCAAACACTGTCTGTGTGAACGGCGGTTTTCGTTAAGATCATTTCAGCCAAACTACACAGACAGTTGGGCAGGTGATGCAGATCTGAAAATGTTTTTTATTTAAAATAAAATAATAAAAGAAGAAAACATTCAGTTTACTTAAATGAGATTCCAAAGTGTTCCTTCTTAGACTGCTTTAGCATTAAAATATGATCTGCTTATTTATTTTTAGTTTAAAATAAAATAAATGAGACAAAACTCAACTAAAACGCGACTAAAAATAAAATTAAAAGTATTTTTGTTAAATTTTTATGACAACATTAAATGAACAAATTTATGGCTGGTTAAAACCTGACAGGAAGAAAAAGGTGCAACATATTTATATTTTGTAAATTAAAAATGAAAAGAAACTAAACGTAAAAGTTGAATTCAGCTTCAAATTATTGACCACATTAGTTGCTCTTGGACTTTTTATTATTTGTTGTTTATTAGTTATATCGTTATTTCACTGTATTTATATTAATTTAAGTTAATATTTAGTTCAAACCAATCAGCTTTGAAAAAAGCTGTCGAATTAACGAAATTAACTGAAATTGTCTTTTATGTTTTCTTATTTTGTTTTGAACTCAATTATTATTAAAAAAAATTAAATATAAATATAATATAAAAGTGATATCTGTTATTGAAATAATAGGTCACGTGCAAAGACATTTTTTGCCAGAATTGGTTTTTATTGTATATTTAACTATGTATATCATGTAGCGGAAACCTGGGTATATAAACATTGGCCTGCGCTATTAACAATTGACTTTGAATCTAACGAATTTTCAGAACTCACAATTTAATATCATAACTTTGTTGGATGATATTTTCCAACTTTTTAAATGACACAGCTATACTACGCACCTTTGAAATAATTTCTTTGCAATTGTGAAACATTCTAGCAGTTATGGAAACCTCAAACATTCAGCTTTTTTCCTAAACACTGCAAACACAATAATCTTGATAAACTAAAATCATAAAACAGCCCTCCTCGAAACACAGCTCATACACTTGAAAATCCTTTCATTAAAACAATTTTATGTTTGGCGGCCAAATAACAACTATAAATACAAGTAATAAAATATAAATAAAAAACCTACCAAAAGGCAAATTAAATCATAAAACAAACTATAATTTTCATCTTGTAGTCAAAGAAACGGAATCTTATAAATAGTACTTGCAACAAAGCGAAACCGTGAGGAGGAGCATTGGTGCCCAGTTAATACGATTAGTTCAAACATATAAAAAATTTATTTAAACATTGATAATAAAATGTTTTGCATTCTCATTGCTTTCAATCCTTGGCCCTGGTTTAAGCTTTAAAAGTGTTGTGTGTTGCATGCTGGCTTACAATTCCTATTGGTATGTTGTTGCGTCTGGTTATGGCCATAAAATTCGTAAAAGTTGTAGAAACATACTTTTGTGTATTATGATTTTCTTGCAGTTTCTTCAAGTTGAATACAAGTTATAAATTTGTATTCTTGAAGATATTTTTCCGTTTTGTTCGAAGTAAACAGATAAGTTTAGAAAACTAGCAGGAATTCCTTTAAAACTATCAAGTATTTTGAAAGATTTTTAGGATCAAGACTTTGCATAATACTGATTTAACGGATAAGTAGTATACTATGACTAGACTATGACTAAATTAAGACTAAACAAAGACTATATTATGACTAGACTATGACTAGACTATGACTAGACTATGACTAGACTATGACTAGACTATGACTAGACTATGACTAGACTATGACTAGACTATGACTAGACTATGATTAGACTATGACTAGACTATGACTAGACTATGACTAGACTATTTTTTTTTTTTTTTTTTTTTTTTTTTTAAGAAGAATTTTATTGAGTATTATTTTAATTCATTACATTTCATTTAATATTAAAGATTTTTAGGATCAAGACTTTGCATAATACTGATTTAACGGATAAGTAGTATACTATGACTAGACTATGACTAAATTAAGACTAAACAAAGACTATATTATGACTAGACTATGACTAGACTATGACTAGACTATGACTAGACTATGACTAGACTATGACTAGACTATGACTAGACTATGACTAGACTATGACTAGACTATGACTAGACTATGACTAGACTATGACTAGACTATGACTAGACTATGACTAGACTATGACTAGACTATGACTAGACTATGACTAGACTATGACTAGACTATGACTAGACTATGACTAGACTATGACTAGACTATGACTAGACTATGACTAGACTATGACTAGACTATGACTAGACTATGACTAGACTATGACTAGACTATGACTAGACTATGACTAGACTATGACTAGACTATGACTAGACTATGACTAGACTATGACTAGACTATGACTAGACTATGACTAGACTATGACTGGACTATGAATATATTATGACTAGACTATGTCTATGACTAGACTATCTGGAAAATGTATTAGAGTTGCAATCAAAAACTCTAAAAAAGGCTTGTGAATCACTATGCGAGAAAGTAAATAAAGATCCATGAGGTCTTTCAGATCGGATAATAATGAAAAAAAAAACGGTTTCCTTTCCACTTTTCACCGAAACGGAAAGAACCAGCAGCAACTTACCGCCTTTGCAATGCGCAAATGAATGTGATACTTTTTCTCACAAGGAAGTAATTCACAAATGCCGAACTTTGAAGAATAAAAAAAGTCATCGGGGCCGGATGGGTTCCCGAAGGAAATCATCGCCTTAATCGACGAGCATTGGACGTATGTATTCAATATTTGAAAAAGGGTCTTTCTAAAACTATGAATCTATTCAAAATTTGTTTTCTTGTGCTGCTGCGCAAAGGCAACAAACCATTGGAGAATCCATCCTCACAGATACCCTTGTACCTACTGGACACTTTCGGAAAGCTTTTGGAGAAATAAGAATAAAAGGAGTTTCTCACATATGCAGTTTGGTTTTGTGAAAATCAAATTAATTGTGAGTATATATTTTGTATCCTTTTTGTTTTATGCTTCATTACTCACAACGACCATATATGCCAAAAGAAGAATATAACGCATTCAATAAAATCGTAAAAATTTACAAAAGACCAAAAATTAAAACTTCTCAAATATAAATACAACTTGACAGGTAATTTTGCAACAAAATATACGAGATTTCCTGCTAATGGTATCAATACATGTGTGGCGGCGGCTACTTAAACTTTAAATGCTACAAATTATACGCTCAAAACTATAATATTAGAGTAAAGACATAGTTTTAAACTGTTTGGAATACTTCGTAATATTGTGTTTGAATTTCAGTCTTATTGTGCTGCGGTAAATATTTTTATGACCTTATTATTTTTGGTCATTCTTGGAAGTCTATTTCTCGTTGGTTATTAAAAAACTTGCTTTAACGTATTGTTTTCTTTTTTATTTTGTAAATAAAAAATCAACCATTCTGGTAATCCTTTTCGGTTTTATTTCAAAGATTTCATTATTGTTTTGCTCCATCTTTAATAACTTGTTAATTAGTTTTGTATTGATTAAGTTATATCATTAAAAATATAAAATATTTAAATTCAAATCAGAGTTTTTAATTATTTTTCAACTGTGGTGAAATAAAATGAGCAAAATAAAATTTTCAACGAAGTTATGTAATAATTGGAGGTTATAATTATCATTTTTATTTAAACTGAAGCTTAGGCATAACTAAATACCTGTGACAAACAATTATTTATACCTGCAATGTTTTATAGTGAATTATTATTTTAAAAACTAATTTTTTTACCGTGATTTAAAATTTTTAAAAAATTTTTATTCGAAGTTGTTAGTACATAAAATGGTTAAATATACAAGGTTTGAAAATAAACACTATTAGACACAAAGAATGCTGATGCCGGCTTTAGCAGGCCAGAAAATACATTACATTTTGCTAGTGTCTCTTTGTATATATTGTTGTATGATTTTACATTTATGTTTTCCAACGGAAAGCTATGTAAAACATATAACAGAAATATACAAAAATAAATTGTAGTGTATAGTTGTTTTCAAACAATTTGTATATTTGACTTGAAGTAAAACTTCGAATAAAAAATTTTTTAAAAATTTTCAAATACTCGCAAGAGGAAAAATTCTCAATTAGTGATTTAAAATTATTAAAAAAAATTATTTTTTATTTTATTTTATAAAAACACAAATACAAAATATAATATGAACTTGATAGAAATTATTTACATGAGCATGAAATATTATTCACTAATATTATTAATACAAAATGTTATTCTCATTTTGTATTAAAAATTGTTACAGCCCACGAGACAATGATCCTGCCAAGTTGTTTAGAGATGTTATATCAATTTTATCCACTCTAATGCCCGTAATTTTAATTTAATATAATGTATATATAATTTAATATAATGTATGTAGGTTTGTTTGGTAATATTCGAGTACTTTGTCGGTCTACCCTAAGCATAAATCATAGCTTGTAGCCGAAGGGGCATTGATGCCACCAAGTTTTCAGTTATCTCGGGGGTTATTCCTGACCATGCTCGAATTAAAGCAGTTTTTAGACTTTCACGGCTGCTTATATCGTATTTTCTGACTTTTCTTTCCAGAACATTCCAAATATGCTCAATAGGATTTATGTCGGGTGACTGGGGAGGTGAATTCAGTTGCCTTGGAGCATAATATAGCTGCTAGTCCTGCACAAAGTGATCGTTGTCCTTTTGGAAAATCCATTGACTTCCAAGACCCAGTTTTTCGCGGACCGCTTCAAATTGTGTTCCAATATAGATTTATACGTATGTCGATTCATATTATCATCAATAAAAACAAGCTCACCTACTCGAGATGATGCCATAGCTCCCCAAACCATTACGTTTCCGTGTCTTACAGTGGGTGTGTTATTCTTGGCATCAAGTGCAGTGTTTGGTTTTCTCCAAACTCTGGAGCTACCATCCAAAAATGTTGTATTTACTTTCATCTGTAAATAGCAAATAGGAGTTCCAAAACTCCACAATCTTGTCAATATATCTTTTAGCAAATTCAAGGCGAAGTTTACGGTTTTTGGCAGAAATAATTGGTTTTTTTTAGAGCAACTGTGCTGCTTAAGCCTTTCTTATGTGAAACATTTCGAATTGATTTCGGTTGGACATTGCTGCTGTTCCGCCAATTTTGTAGTGCTTTTTGTGGGTTTTTGTTGACTTATTTAAGGATAAAGTCAATATTTTATCTGGATAATTTCTTTGGTCTCCCAGATCGCGGTTTATTTTCGGTTGTATTGGTCTTGTTATAATTTCTAATAATTGTCTGCCCCGTAGACAAGAGTTTTTGTAATTTCTCCATACGCCAAATTTCTGACTGAAATATCAATTTCTTTTCTAGTAGCCATTTTGTGCAAGAAAATCAAAATTATATAATTTTTTCTCATGGGCTACTTTATAACTGCCGATAACAGAAAAAATAAGAAAAAAAACTACGTGCTGCCATATCTTAAATTTTTTAAAATCTTTTTTAGAGATGCCCTGGGGGGTTATTATGTATTTCGATTCGAAAGCAAAAGCTTTCGAAATACAATGCAAAAAGTATACAAATTCGAACGATTTTCTTTTCGAATCGAAATACACAATAACCCCCCTGTTTAATAGTTTTACCATTATATACTTTTAAAATTTTATTGTATATTTATTTACTTAAATCCTAAGAAAGATTATCGCCTTTGTTCTCGATTCCACTACGAAATGAAACTAAATCGTTTTCAATTCACATGGACAATTTCACGGCGTTCTAGAAAACGAGGTGAAACTTTTAACTACAATGAACGAAACTAAAAGTGATATTTTACTTTTCAAATCATTTTCACAAAATTTAGAACACAAAATTAATGAAAATTTCAGTTCCACTTCATTTTACAAATGTAGAACCCAGGTGTATATGTCATAACATTTCACTTTCGGAAATTCGACTGTCAAGCAAGGCACAAAATTCAAGTACCATTGCGTTGTTGCACATATAATTATTTGTTATGCTTTGGCTACATCATTGTGTTGCTTTGAATAGCAAAAAATAGTTTGTTAGTCTGCTTTCACACTCTTCAATTCTGACTCGTCAAGGCAAGTATTTTTGGATGAGAAGGGAAAAGTGTATAAAAGGGGTACATACTTGACGGTACTGGTCAATTTTCTTATTTCCTTTTGTTTGTCTTTTCTTTTATGCATGTTGCTTTGCATTAAAAAGTACGAATTGAATTGACATGTGTGAGTGAAACGGCAAGTTCAAAAGAGAATTGAGAAAAAACTTTATAACGTAACATTCATGTTTGTGATATTTAATATGTGTATTTTTGAATTAATATAAAATCGATTTAAATACTCTTACAAGTACTTACTAGTGCGAGTTCATAATTAACGCGAAAAGCGCAAATGATTAGTGTGCTGAGATTTTGTGGGCATGTTTTTCAAATATTTTTACATTTAAGCTTATTTTTTTTTGCATTTGTTAGCAATTCTTTATTCGAAGAAAATCAATTTACAAACGCATGATTTTAGCTGTGCAGTTCACAATCTTCATGTTTTTCGACAGAGATCAAAATGTATTAAAATGTTAAGGAAAACAATATATGTACATACATAATTCTTTTTGTGTATTTTAGAAAAGCTGAAAATATAAATTTAATTCTACATTTTCTTTTTCTACAACACAAACGCATTTTTCGCACAAATATGTAAATAGTGTTTTCTTGTAAAATATTGAGAAAGTGATGTTAAATTGTATTGCTTCCAACGTGGAATCCATAAAAGTACCGCATTCACAAGCTTTTTTTTTTAGCTATGGCATTTTAAATGAATTTAAAAATGTCCACCCTTAAAAACAAATAAAATGGGCGTGTTTACCGTAACAGTGTGGCAAAATGTTTGTAAAATCGCCTAAAAAATTCGTTCTAAAAGAAGAAACTGAAATTAATTTTACTTATAAAAATCACTGTGATCTGTTCCTGTTTTTACTATTGCACTAATCTTTATATATATATTTTTTATATTTTTATTTTCGATAGCCAAATATGTAATGATTAATTTCTACAAAATACAATATAATATATTATATACTATAAGACTGGTTTTAGAAAATTTAACAAATAACGAATAAAACTAAGAATTAAGATAATAATAAAAATAGTAAAAGATAATATTTGATGATTATTAAATAAAGATAAAGTTAAATAAAATATGTTGAAGAGAAAACTAATAATAAAACAACATACAGTGGACTCTTCCATGAGCGGACACCGAAGGGACCGTTGAAATGTGTACAATGAGGCTGTCCGACCAAGGGAAACCTAAAAATTTAAATCAAGGGCGTTACTGCGTATTTCGATTCGAAAGCAAAAGCTTTCGAAATACAATGTAAAAAGTGTACAAATTCGAATGATTTTCTTTTCGAATCGAAGTACACAGTAACTCTCCAACAAAACTTTGCCTAATATTGTTTGTTTTTATTTAAAGATACTTTCATGGTGCAACTATACAAGGTGAGTGCAGTAGCCCAGCTGACTGACTTTGTTTACAATTTACTTATGTCAAAAGTAATACTTTTTCAAGTGCTTTTGACAGTAGTACATTATTTTACACAAACAAAATGCCTGTTGTTTCTGTTTTGTGTTGTATTTGTTGCCGATTTGCACTCACCTTGTATAGTTACACCATGGATACTTTTATTAAAAAAATATATATATAAACAATAAACAATTCAATTGGGTTTAATAACAAAAAGTCATTAAATGTAGCTCTATATGTAATAAAAGTTTAAAATGTTTTATGAGTACTCTATTATTTCAATAAATGTTCCTCCATCCTGGTTTAACGTGTTTTCGTCTTGGCAATAAAATCTTGAAAATGTAAGTCCAGCGATGAAAGTATATTCATAGCTTCTGTATCACATTGGCATTTCACAAAAGCTATAAGATCCTGCACTTTCGCCAAAGCGTCTTTATATGTAGAGTTGTTGTTTCTCGTATCTTGATGATCTGAAGGTTCATATTTCCTCTGTTGAGTCATCAGAAATTTCTTCAACTTCAGAAATTTGTTCTTGCAATGGTAAGGGTAAATCCAAAGGTGATCTCTCAATTGGGAAATCATCATCGATCTGATAAAAATCTTTTAAGCTTTGCGCACTGACTTCTGCAATATATCTTTTCTCCATTCCTGCTATTAGGTTTAATCCAAATTATCCTCAGGCTCAAAATCAACTGTCGGACATTCATGGTATCAATGTTCTGTAATTATGCTTAAAATTTTTAATAACAGACTGATCAAGTGGTTGGCTAATTGAAGTACAATTAGGAGGCAAAAAATGTATTTTAATGTTTTTCAAATTGATGTCCAAAAAGAGTAAAATTTGCCTATTTTGTCCTCCCATTTTTTGATCGAAATTTTCTAACGATTCACTCATAATATCAGACGTCAGCCACGATTTGGTATTTTGTAGAAAAACTGTTAGTTTGAAAACATTATGTAAGAAAGAAAAAATTTAACATACCCACATTTGACTATGTTATGTGTTGTAGTAAATATAATAAACCGTGCCCTGTTGTTAAAGAGAACAAATTAAAAGAGTCTTGACAAGCTTATTTGTATTTTATGACATGAAAAATTCGGAAAAAATAAGCTAAATGCGACTGCAATGCTTTTCTATGTCCATCTAATGCACTGTACATATAAATAAGTAATAAAGTAAGGATATTAAAATACATATATTAATATGTAACTTAAGGCGTTGTAGTTCAGTATTAGCTTGAAAAGAAAATGAAACGGAAAATATCTGTAGAGTGCTACTAAAATGTCGATAGTACAGGAATTATAAAGATAATAATAGTGGGTCTTTCCTAAAAATATCCCAAGAAATTTACCTCTTCGCAAAACTCAATGGTAAAGGTGTATTCAATCGACTTGATCCGGAGACTGATATCAGTGTTTTGTAAAATGTATCGAAATAGTGCTAGTCGGGTTGATTTTTAACCCTTGCTTTTCGTACCATTCGGTGTTTTGATTCTTTCCCATAAAGTTACATAAATTATGTAAATGGGAATGCCAGACTCTCTTGCTAACACTGATTGCGGCATAAGAATAAATCTGTTACAGGATTCCAATAATTAAATGATTGTGCCTATACTTTCAAATTAAGAATACATATTTTTATGTTGTCTGTAATTACTTGACATTGTCTTATTGGTCGGCATTTAAAAATGTAACTGTTTATGCAACCCTCAACAAAACCAGAACAAAGCACAGTTTCAAAATTCTGCGTTATTAGGGCGGGCATTGTAAAGAAATGTCTTGCTTTATAGTATAATAACTAGATTTCTTAGTTGTCTGATAGTAAAGAAGTTTTTATGCTTTTTTGCATCTTGTTCTGCTTAAACCCTTCAATACTCGTATACACCAAGCCTGGAATAAGTTCGGTGAAACCGTCACAGCAGCAGCCGCTCGCTTTATTCCAGTTGATCGATTATCCATGACGTGGTAGGACTTCTCTGCAAAATCAGCAGGACGTGTAGATGAGCGTAATGATATCCGAAGTACCAACCCTTACAACCCCAGAGCGAAACAAATTGTTATCTCATTTTTAAGAACTGCAACTTAAGTACTGGAGTTGTTAAGTTGTGATCCTTAAATCGGTATCTCTCTAATTAGGTACCCTGAGAGAGACAATGCGAAACGAAGTGTTGTTCGCAAACTAAACAGCATTTTAGTCTCGGGTAAACCACAGCTATTCACATCAATTGAAGTGGCAGAGACCATCAATACAGGCAAACCATCCGAGACGATTGGACCAAACGGTACATCCATACTTAGCGATAGGGGAGTTGTGAAAACGAATTTTAACTTGACAACGAGGTGCCTGATAACACCTCATAGAGTCATCTTAATACTCAAAGCTAGAAAGAATACGATAATCTTGTAACCTATCGCGAAGGCTCTTAAGGCTCTTGTTTTGCTCCAGCTGACCCGTCACCTACCAGCAGCTCGTCACCTTGAAGGATTTCGCAAAAAGGACAGCACCACTACAGCCAGCACCACCGCAGCCATTACCACTCAGATCTTCTTGGGCTTAAACGTGTAGAGCAATCTTCAATATCCTACAATATAAGGAGATGGGCCGTGAACTAACTGAGTGGCCTCCATAACTAGAAAATAAGTTAAAAATTTATTATAAATCCTATAAAATGTAAACAGTGTTAGTGCTAAATTCAAGTATAAAAGCAATTTAAACAAGTAACTGGACTATTTGTGGTTTTTGTGATAAATGCTTGAAGTATTAGCTATATTGTACTTATTTGCCACGTACTCGTACATACCTATATATTTCAAGTGCAAAGCAGACATATTGAATCGCCATCTTTTAACTCACTTTTTATGAATTATTACATTTTACACTGTTAACGTAACCGTCAATGGCAACCGTTATCGTGTCATTCGCCAGTTACCAGTCGAAATGCTCGAACAAGTCATCGAAAATTGGACTCAACGGATAGACCACCTGCAACATAGCAACGGCCAACATTTGATAGACGTAATCTTCAAAAAATAAATGCCAAAGAATGTTCTTTCAAATGGCAATAAACATTTTCCAATAAATTTGATTGTCTTTGTCATACAATAAATTGTACATACTTTTAACTGATCTGTGTTATAGATGCGGTTCGGTATGGATGTTTATGTAGGTTAATGAGTTTTTCAGAAGTAGTCCTCATAATAGAGTTATGACCTATTATGAACCGTTCAGCATGAAATTATGTACCACGATTTGATAAGTACGTGAATGATTTGTGTTGAATTTCAACATGATAGTAATGTTTATAAGAGATTTATGCGCATTTAAGTGATTTTTAAAAGTGGACTTTGTTTAAGACTATGTCAAAATATGGGCGGTTACAAAAAAATATCGTTTTAAGATTTCACGTCACATGCAACTTATTTTTGTTAATTTTTTTATGAATACTGCTTTTCTGTAGACATTTAAGTACCATAAATCCATATTCCGGGAATGAGGAATATGAGCAGTTGTGAACTGATTTTCACTATTTTCTATAATAAAAATAAAGTGTGCTAGCTTTCATGATATTATCTGCCTTATATTTGAATAAAATTGCAATAAAATATCTGAAAAATATCGATGTTGTCTGAAGCTTTGGTTTATAACTCGGACCCTACTGAACTGATTTTGCCCATTTTCAATACCAAACATTTCGGTGGAACAAAGCAAACATTTCAGTGTTCTGTGTCTTTTTTTCGCAGCTCTATCGTGCCTTCAACAGACGGACAGACGGACGGACATGGCTAGATGGCCCTATAATCTTAGAAGAACCCAGAATATATAGATTTTTTGGTTCTACGACCAATAGTTCGATATAGTACAAACGGCTTGACAAACTTAATATACCCCCCATCTTTTTGGTGGTGGGTATAAAAATTAAAACTGTCAATGTGTTAGTTGGGTATACATTCATACATACATACAATATTGATGAATATAAAACTCGAAAAAACGGTTTTTTTGTCAAGTTTTGATCACAGCTTAAAAAAATGTATTTTTATGGACGATGGGCATACGAGTACATATATATGTAACTTACCGAACATCTTATTTATTTAATTCGATATTGAAACTGTCAAACGAGGTATTTGGGTTTTGGTATGTTCGTTTTATGTTTTCCTCTTTCTAGTTAAAAAGGAAGTACTTGTTTGTCAGGACCATAATCGAAACTCAAGAATAAAACACATAAACACAATGTTAAAACAAATTAAAATTAACTGATGTCATTGACCAGCGGCAGCAGCAAAAATAAATATACAAATAACTACTGTAAATGGCAATAATTTTCATCATTACATCACGTTTTTGTCTAAAATTGGTAGGAAATGTCACATAAACGTGTGTTGGGAGTATTTTTCCCCCTATCTAAAGGGTGTTGTGTTAGGAGCAGTGTTTCCAAAAGTGTCCAAGATTTTAGAAACAGTTACAGATTTCATTCTTATAACATCCGGACAAGGAACATCGATTAGTTTTGATAAATACGTATTTATCATAAACTCTTACATATAGATTATTTAATGTGTGTTATGTTAGTTACTACAGTTCGAACCAAACAGTCGAGGGTGTCTTCAGGAGGTTCTAATAGAAACATATTTTACAGGCTGTCGCGAAATGATCAGTGTATGGAAGATCATGTATACGATATTTCGAGTATACCGATCATATAAAAGCTTATATCCCTCTAACTTTAAATTCTCTAAGGCTGTATAGCATTCACTTTACAGATTATATTATAGGCTACTTAGATACACTGAAGTGACTACTGCCAAACTCAGCCAATTGACTAATACATTAGTGAGATACACTTTTTTATGTCAAATTTGGGATTTCATATACCTTTTGGACATTTTCCTCAAATGTATCCCATAGAAAATACATTCATTTACTACAGCAGTCGATTTTCTAAGCATGATAAAACTCTCTATTGATAGTTGATATGAATTGTTACCAAAAAAACTAATGTCACGGTATAAAAAAATAAACAAAAAAAAAAAAAAATAAACTACCAAATACTACTTTAACTGTTTTGCTAGAAACACTATAAAGAATTGATGGCGATTTGATAAAGCTCCCACGTTTTGTGACAAAACGCCACAAAAAAAACAGTAACTGTAGAAATGATTTCACTCCAGTTTACAGTTGAATTTTTTCAGTTGTTTTTACTTCTACTTATGTATTTTTCTTTTAATGTTTGTTTGTTGCCTTTGTTTGTTGTATTGCATTTAGCTTGAAAATTCCAGTTTTGAAGTTTGACTTCCGTCAGTATAGTTTTTTTGTGGAATATCATAAGTCAAGCAAATTAGAAGGAAAGAAATACTAATGCATTCAAGCCGAAAGAATGATGCCTTATGGATAGATATTTTATAGCAAGGGTAATAATTCGAAAATTATCGAAGTATAATGCTCTGATATCGTAGATGTTATTTGTGCAGTAAACTCCTGCAAGAAATGTTTTCAAGCACTCGAGAGCACTCATGGACTGAATTAAAACTGAATTCGAAGCTTAAATGAACAGCCCCAAAAAACGTTATCTGACGAACTGTAAGATCTTAGCGCAGTTTCTAAAGTAGTTACTAAAATTATTAACAGAAGCATTTCCGACAGTGTGCTAAAAGACTTTCGAATTCTTCAAAGGCACCCGAACATAACTTCTCATAAAGCGGATCGGAGAAACTAATTTTATATTAAGACATGGAATTGTAGTGGTCTGCTCTTGGATAATATTAACTATTGCAAACTCAGACAGATGTACCAACCTAAAGATGTACAAGTTTAACGTAACTATCTGACATTCGGTCTAACATTACGGTGCATTTAAACCCGGGTGAACTCGGCTCACCATTAGCATAGTAAGCATAGTAAGTCCAGCAAGAACAAACTAATGTTTGTTTTGCAAGGTATGCTCCTTGTATGAACTTGCCAGGAGCATATAATTTGCAATTTCTTCTATATGACTGCGACTATCAATATAGCGAGCACCTTGCTTAAGAGCTTGTATTACCTAATCCCAGACATCTATAGCTAAGTCAATTGGCATGACCCAAGACTATTACTAGAAAAGCTGAAATCGCTGACTACCACTACTGCCAAGGACGAGAGATTACTGCGGTTTGCCATAAGCCTCTATTGAACCCTCTTCAGAGCGGGTCAATAGCAACTAGCCACAATTACCGTACATTTCCTGAGCACAGAGCTATGTGTCACTACTACTTTCAATGGCTCTGTTGTTTCAGCAACAGCTCCGAGAGACAAATTGGTGGCTTAAGGTTTGTTTCTTAAACAAACATCAGTCTTTTACCCACTGCCATTCTTCCCGCTTTGGGTTTCAACCACGTGACTTCCGAATGAACCTCAACTGACCCGTAGTTCTAGATAAGACTGTAGTTAGCTGCAAGTTTATTTGGGAGAACAATAATAACTAGTTTGAAGCTTATGCAAGCTCATATCTCTCCAGGCATTGTAATAGCGCCAAGGTGATCAAATTACATCAAGACCGATTATCCACTTGGGATCCTAAAGAATCTCTAGAAGGGAATCTATTTAGATTATTAGTTTTCCACTATAATAATAGCTTTGATGTTGGTGCTGTCTCCGTTGCTCCTTAAGGTTGTCTAGGTTGTTATTTTTCATAATGTAACATAACCTAGTAAGAGGTATCAGCTATCAAATTAAAGAGTGACAGTTAAATTAAATTGTGTTGAAATAGAGGCTGCTAAGGTAAGAGTAAAGTCATGCGTAAAAATACTTGAGCATTTTGGAAAGAAAATGTTTAGCCGGTTTAAGGACCCTAATTTATCTAACTACGTGACGTTCTATCAGTGTTGTAGCGTATTTAAACTCTAGAGCCTACCAAAACTTCGGTATTCTTCGATCAGTATGAATCAATATTACCCCGGTTTTACAACGGCACCCAAGTCTGTCATCCACTGTGAACCAAACCTATTGCCTATAGGATTACAAATCACAGTATCAGAGCAAGAATGTTAACAATGTTAGTTTCAAGCAGTAATAAGATGTATTTGATTGATTGATTGCATTAGAATGACAGAAAGGAGTAAATAGTAAAGAGATGGAATTGCCGTTTGATTAGCAATATGAGAGGATTAAAATCTGTGTTCGGTATCCTACGATCAGTATGAAAATCATCTGAAAGACTAGATAGAAAGGCCTGGTGACAAATCAGTGCTCCTCTATGTATAAGATGCGTGGAATACAACAGAACACGATGAATAAAGTTTAAATCGTGTTTTGAGTTAATTTATAAGTCATACGAAATATTGAACTTTGGAAACAAGCAATACAGCCCCCAATTCACATTGACATTTTTAACCGCAAATAGCGACGCTACGCAGTCCCTCACATGATACCACCAAACTCGCCATTAACTGCAACCATCGATGTTAGCTGTATTAATCTATGCTGTAAGAGAAATGAACCGAATTAAACAGATGTAAGCCCTAATTTACAAGAAGCAATTTTTATTAAAAAGATTGATTCAATTTTTTCTTCGAAATTTCTTTATGTGTTCATACAGCCCAATTCGTAATCGCTCGTATTTTATTTGAGAGTATACACATATGTAATATGAATAAGAGAGTAACACGAATTGATAGCACAATCTAGTATTTACTCGTCCTCGTCCCTCGCCCCGATGTCTAAAAGGTAATCAGCTTAGCTTAAAGAATTGACTCGTGTAAATGAGGACTAATCACTTTAAATCCACATTGTTTTAAGTTGTCCTGATATTGTACGAGTATATAGCTTTTGTTCTCTAAAATCTTATTAAAGTAAGCGTCAAACACGTTTATAGATTTTATTTATTTTTTTTACAGTGACTTAATTTAAGCTTGATTGGTTTTAATATCAACACATTCATAAACGCCATAAATACTTGCTAACAGGTATATCAAAGTTTGCAAAAAAAAAAAAAACAGATGCGTTACTGCCCAGCAAAAAATATATTTTGTTTTTATAATTAAAATTTCTCGCAGTGCAAAACAAGAAAAAGTTGACAACAGAACCTCGCGAGGCCTAATCAAAATAAATGTTGAAACGAGACGAGTATGATTTCGTTTACCATGTTTTGCCGAACAACGATTTAGAAAGTAAATAAATTAAGCTAAATAAATAATCCTAATTCAAAACTGTGTAAGCCAGCAAGCTCTGCTTTAGTGCTGTCATTCAGTTGTGCAATAATTAATTCTTTGAAACTTAATATTTCGGGCATATATGTTCATCGTTCTTGTTTTTGCTGGGTTATGCAACCAAATTTAATGAAAGCGAATAAACTGAAATGTAATTTTTCATGCTTAAAATCTTTAAATCTAGTTTCTTATGTTGACTTGTATCTTTTTCTCTACATTAAAACCATTTCGAGTTTCGTCTTTGGTTGTTGGAACTGAAGACAAATAACAAAAAAAATAAAACACTGCGCCAGTTAGAGCGTGTCGTATGTTAAAAAAATATTTTTATAATAAATTAAACATCAATAAGGATTAAAAGTGGCAAGATCTTGTTTTTGTCGCATGCATTTATTGGCGCGTAGATTTGATGGGCTGGAAATTATGATAAGAAAATAATGTCAAAGAATTAAAAACTAAGAAACGAATATTGACTTTTAACAAACGCTTAAAAAGGAAATGTATAGCGAACGGAGACTTCATAGGAACACACAAAAACACATACATACATATGTATGTACCGTACTTAGGGTAAACGTCAATATGGTTGTTTGTCATTTAAAAGGCAAAACGGAAATGTTGTGTGTTGTTTGTCCAGAATAGTGAAAAGTAATACAAATATTTAAATGGATTTAACAGATTTTTTTTAAGGTTCCATGTTGTTTGTTGATTTGCGAGGGGCTTTTTGCATTTAAAAGCTGAATATTCAAATCAATGCCATTTGTTAGCAAATTCTCTAAATTAAATTGTTGTTCAAAATATATCAAGATCAAGTATTGTCGATAGGCCTCAGCTAATCGTGTGGAGAGATCATAGATAGATTCGAAGTTTTTGTTTGGTGGATGGCTCTTGTAAAATCCACCCACCATGCCTTGTCATGATCACGGGGGCTTATGAACCACACTATCTAAGGTCTTGTTTGTCAAAAGAGCATGCAGAATTGGCATATGTGTACAACCGGTATAGTATGAGCCTTTAAACAACCTTCTAAGCAACCTAGCCTAACTATATCGTAGTGTCAAATCCATTAGTAAAAAAAATTTGCGCTATTGCTAACTGGACGAAAATATAACGCCTGGCCCACGATGTCGAACGATAACGTTCGCTTAGATAAGACTTAAGACACAAACTTTTTATCGTATCTATTTTTTACTCAATCAAGTTTGTTTATTCCACAATCAAGTTTGTGTCTTAAGTCTTATCTAAGAAACCTTGAAAAACCTTACAAATCTCATGTGTGTTGTTTAGCCTTAAAATTGTCTCTGCAAAGTGGGTAATAAACCCAAGCTGATTTTATGAAGATGCTTTGACACCCTTTTTTAGGATATAATCATTAGGAATTGGTGTTATATTGGATTATTACTTGTTGCTACAAGTAAAGTTCCTGTAGTCTAGTTCCTGTATTTCCAGCAATTTGTTTTTAAGTTAAACAAGTCTTGGCTCTAACATATGTTTGAGGTTACTCTAAACATTTAGATTTACTGGAGCCCGCTAATGGTCATTCTTGCTGCCATTTATAAAAGTGCCTTCTTTATCTAAGAAAACTACCTTTGTATTCCATTGATCTCTCATGTACAGCAGTTTTCGTTAAACTATCTTTTAGGTAGCAATGCTACAATAATTACTCGACAGCTGCTAAGAACGCTCAAGTCAAGTAGCCAAATGTCTGTAAGCATCAATTAGGAAAATCACCGTAAATAATGTATAGCCTTATTAGTTTTTATAGTTTTTATAGTACTTCTTTATTTCTTATTTGAAGCATATGTTAATACTTACATACATATTTGTTTAATATTTTATTGTATTGGAATTGAAAATGATTTTGTGTATAAATAAAATCAACATTTATATTCTTGGAAATGTATTTACTGTGAATATGTTTGTTTCTTGTATGTAAATCGTGTACGTTTTATAGTTTTTTAATCAAGTTTATTGAGATTTACAATTATATTTTTTAATTTAAGAAACTGAATGCGCCAGCAGGGATGGGTAAACTTTTATTATGAAAGCTAACTGAAAATTTAAAAACAAGGGCTTGTTTTATTCTCATTCATATACAGTTTTATGAAAATAAAGTTCAATCTAGGATTGTACTATAGGTAACTCAACTGGTTTTAAAAAAAGTGCCTTAGGTTGGTTGGTTTTGTAAAACAAACCATTGGTTGCCATGGCCTTTAACCGTGTTTGTGTTAATATTGCTGTTTATGATCTCAAAGGCACGTAAAATATCATTCAAATTGAAGAAATAAGAAATTTATATTTGTTTTTTTTTTCTTTTCTACAAAATCAAATTATTTATATAAAAGCGGAAAAAACTACTACAATACACTTATACAAATTTAAAGCACTAGGGAAATGAAATTTAACATCGTAGGATTTTTTTTTCCAAATTTTGCCTCTTCATATATCTTAAATATACAAATAAATGTTTAGCTGAATCATATTTATTTCAGTGTACTTTGATGTGAATACTATGAATAAGATTAAAGCCAGCAAATTATAATAATGGCTCCTTTTTATTCAATACGTTATTTAATTTTACGATGTGTTTAATAATAAGGCGGATGAAAGTTAATAATTTCAGAATCATGTCTTGAGAATAACACACAATTTTGTAAAACTAGCTGTTGTCTCTTTCAATTGTCAGTTGGCCAGATTGTTCATTTAAAGCATTGTTTACATAAAATCCGGCCACAATACAGAAGCTTTTTATTATTTCGTAGACAAATTAAATCAGTCGGAATAAATTTATATGACTGCTGACTAGGGATGGACACTGTAAAAAACATCGATGTCCATTGTTTTTTTTTTTATTATTATTATATTTTCGAAAAATATTAAATTTATTTTACATCTCCCAATACTTTTTTTCAATACTGTTTAGAAATAAAAATTTACCAAGTCTTTCACCATTTAATCTGTTTCTTGTTGAGTCCGATGTTCCCACCATTGTAAGGTATTTAAAAGCGATCTTGTAAAGCTTGGGAAACTGTGATTTATAATCTTTCCAAATATCCAACGGATTTTCGTTCAGTCTTCCAACAGGAGTCCTTAACTAAACTGAAAGTTCATCAGACAATATATCTTCAGTATTGCTGCTTTTCCAATTTCTATGAACCAGTTTATAATGGCTAGTCCATAATGAAAAAGTATCCTCACTTTTATCGGATTTTTCTGAGTCAGATTCAATATCTTCATTTTGCAAAAAAGTATTTTTCATTAATTCCTTGATCTATGATACAGCATTGGCAACAGCTATTGCATCAATAAAGTGCATTTTTTTTGAATCGAGGGTCTAAAATGTTAGATTCGTATACACGTTTATATACCAATATACACCTTCTGTATAGAATTTGTCATTTCGATGCATCGAAAGAAAACATCGATGTTTTCCGATTGTTTAGGAGCAAAAAAAAAACATCGGATTATATCGATGTTTCGACAAAATACATCGAGTGTTTTTAAAACATCGATGTTTTTTTGTCCATCCCTACTGCTGACCCAAAACAGAACAAAATACTGTAATTTCCTAGCAAATCCTACACTGTCGAGTTTAATGATTGCCAAAAAAGCTACAGTAAATGATGTTATAAAACTATACCAATAAACTCTGAACACAGATGGTAATCTAAAAGAAAGCTAAAATGGTATTAGACGAAACCCAGAGCTTACAAAAAAAAACTAATTTAAATAAAACAAAATCAAGGTGTTTCTACGACAAAGATGCGCAAATAATACAACAAGTAATGGAGTTTTCAGCAAGAACTATGTCTCAAAGTATTGACGCTTTACTTCTTGACATATCTGCTGTGGCAATTGTTACAATGCATTCAATTTAGCCATTCACTTCGCCGCAGATTCGCTAAATTCATTCAAGAACAACACACTAATTTTTCTGCAAAAGCCCACTTTCATTTATGTGGATCTACATACATCTAATAAACATCAATAAGCATTTGGGTTTTTGAAAATCCAAGAGCAATTGCTGAGAAACCTTTGCATACTGCGTACTGTAGTCTAGAGGAGTGATTGGGTCATTTTTGTTTTTGAAAATTCGGCTTGAAATTGTATTATGATAAATGGATATCGTTGTCGGGAGATATTAACAACAAAATTGTTGTCTATTATTTCGATGATATGGATATCACTGACAGAACTTTTCAACAGGACGTTGCCAAATGTCATCGCATAACTACACGAAATTCAGCTAATTAATCAGTTAATTGGCCACCCCAATCGATCATGCGATTTACCATCACTGGATGATTTTTTGTGGCGCTGTGTTTAAAATAGAGTCTATACATTGACAAGAGTTAAAACTCAGAATTCGTGACGTGATTAACGAAATATATCCGTCATTTTACCAAAATACGATTGAAAATTAACATCATTGTCGTGATGGTCAACTGTCCGATGTCGTTTTTCATTTATAATTGCCAAATCTTACTATTTACAATACAATAATTATTTGAATGATTTTGATATATTTTTGTTTTGAAAAACAAAGTTCTTATTGAAAACCCTAACATAATAAAACATTTATGCGACCGGATTTTATGTGAACAATGTTCTATATAAATATAAATTATATTACACAAAACTTTAAGTTGGTTACAGATGTTGATTTCCATCAAGATGATTTAAATAAAAAAGTATATATACATATATTTAAAACACAATTTCCTCAACTCAATTGCTGTTACAATGAAATAATTTTTGATTCATTCATATATTTATTTGATTTTTACCTTGAAATTTTAAATTATGCCGTATAATCGAAAACAATAAGTAATTTGTCAGGCTACAGCCATACATTTCTTGATGCTATTTAAATATTCCACGCACATGCTTTGTCTTCAACAGTAAGTGGCCAAAATAATAGGTACGCTTATGTGCCAAATGCAAATACCATTTAAGTTGTTTCTGTAGTGTTCGTGCTGAAATTTATCATAGTTTAATGAACTCTTTAATGTAATCAAATCAAATTGGTTTAATGGAACAAATTCTTGATGTCAACACTATAAAATATATGGCATACATTTTCTTTAAATCATAATTGATGCATATTTAGTCGATATTTAGCTTCAAACATAGAACGTTATATAGGCAGAGCTAAATTTGACCTACAATTGAAACTAAATATGGACTAAATACTAAACGCGATTGCCGTCATATGGCGACTTAATAATGTCATATGACTGAAGACTAATACTGACTAAATACACTAAGTAAATGCGCACGATTTCAGCTTAAGCCCCAATTTACACAAAGCGATTTTTATTGAAAATATTGGTACAATTTTTCCTTGAAATTTCTTCTGTGTTCACAATATTATTGCTTAAATCATTCGTATTTTTATTTGAGAGTATACACACATTTCTATACACATCTGTAATACGAATAAGAGAGTAAAATGAATTGCAAGTACAATCAAGTGTGTACTCGTCTTATCTTCCCCTCACCATAATATTTAAAAGGTAATCAGCTTAGTTCAAAGAATTGCTTCGTGTAAATTAGGAATAATATCAACTAAATAACGATATATAATTGATGCTAAATATCGATTATATAATGACATGAAATAAAAGCTAAATTCGGGCAACGATTGAAGCAAATATTGACTAATAAATCGCACATAATTTAAACTAATTCCGGCTGCGATAAAATAAATTATATCGTACGATTGAAGATGAATATCGACTAAATAATGTTTTACAATTGAAGCTATATATCGACTAAAAAATGGTCTGCAATTAAAGTTGAATTCGATCAACCAATTGAAGTAAAATATCAACTGAATAATGTCGACTAAATAATGATTTACGATTAAAGTTAGATATCGACTCAATAATACCCTACGATTGCAGATATATTATATATTTATATACATATATATTTCAACTAAATTAAGTATTTATATAGTTGATATTAGGCTTTAATTCAAGATCATAATATTAAATTTTATTTGTTTATTAAACATACATAGTTTAATATATTCTTTATTTTTCTCTATTTTTTCAGGTACGTACCTAATTAATCCATATATACAAATTGAAAAGAAATCCTATTTACAACATAAGTATCTTAAAGTGTAAGTTATTGCTGAAATGAAAGGAATACGCAAAGAAAAATCATCAAGACACTACGAATATTCCACAAATTATTACAAAAAGCATTAAATTTAATGTTGTGCGAACATTTCAAAATACATATTAAGAATTAAGTCAAATTGTGATCAGATATCTAAACTTACTGTCCATCAAAAGGACGTGACCTAAAAGAAAATAAAACAAAACAAAAACAAAACATATATATATATAACTTCAACATCATGGACGTTGACGGCAACTTTGCAAGAAAACAACAAAAATGTTGCATGATAAAATGCCATTGAACTTGGTATACACATGAATACATAAACACGAACATACAATTGTTATGATCTGGTAACGAAGTTGCACGAACTGCCAGGCAGGCAGGCAGTCATACAGACAAACAGACGAAAACAGGAATTATACCAAAGGCTTATACAGATCATTTTCGTGACGGCGTCTGCTCAAATTTATGCCAATAATTTAGAAGGTGATGCCTTTATGATACTTAGCTAAACAAAAAATGAAAGAAACAGGAAATCTCTTTATCTTTATATGCAATAGAACAATAATAAATAGTTGTTCTTTAGTTTTAATCATACATCCTAATATGGTTGATATTTAGTGGTAATATCAGATCTTTATATAGTCATTAATCGTAGGTGCAATATTTTAATCCAATTGCATGCTGTTATATAGTTTGTATTTAGCTTTTGTATTTAGTCTTTTTATATTTGTTATTTAGTTTCAATAGCAGGCCAAATTTGTTTTCAATTAGCCAATATTTTGCTTCAATCGTGGATTATTATTTTTTCAATATTTAGTTTTTAATTGCAGAACATTTCTTAGTCTATATTTTTCTTTTATCATCATATGTCATCTTTAGATCATATTTACCTTCAATCGTATTGAGACGATATTTAGCTTCAATCACGATATCAATTCTACGACTGTTAGCTTGAATTTTAGACCATTATTTAGTGAATGTTTTGTTTCAATCGTGGGAGATTATTTAGTCGATTTATATTTATCTTTTATCGTATTCATTATTTAGATTTCAATTGCAGGCTATTTCTTAGTCTTTATTTATTTTCTATCGTAGGTTATCTATCCGTGTTCACACGGATGCAACTGTGTCTACTCGTCGACGAGCTACTCAATTGAACATTTCCAGAACATCGCTACGACGTATTCTAAAAGTTGATCTGAAGATGTTTCCATATAAAATTCAATTGGCCCAAGAAAAGTTATAAGCAGTTCAAATCAGTCAGCCAAACTTGGCCCACCCTGTATATACGGGTTTGAGTAGTATACTTTTTGCTTTATAGAATAGATACTTAATTTCAGTAATAGGTATTTGTATATTATGTACGTATTTAGATTCTATTATGCACTTTTAACGTTAATATAAAAAGTTTAACTGCAGGGCATTTAGTCCCTCTGCAACATTAAATGTGAAATGAAATTCTGACTTAATTTACCCCATAGTACTGGTGTAATTCAAAAATCACCACCTCCGATCAATGGCAATGTCATCAGCATCATTTTTTTTTTTTTTTCATTTCAATAACTCCAGTTTATAAGTGAAAAATAAAACACAACAATAACAAATAATTTTATAGTTGAGGTTTTGTTTTTTACCTACCAAATATACATACATACATACATATGTACGTACTACTTTAACAGTAGCGACGCGTCAATACATTACAAACCTGGTTTATTCTAAATACTACTACTGCTGTTGCTGCCATTTAAAGCAACAGTGGCCAGCAAACTGCAAAAAGAACATCAGATAATTGCCATAATTACGAAACAGTATACTAAAATCGTGATCAAGGTAAATGATGGCATACTAATGCCAAGATCAAGAGAACTGTTGTTAGCGGGTACAATAAATGTGTTTTTTTTTAATTTGTATATATTTTTGTTCCTTACTGTAAACAGTTTGATTTGTAGGTTTGTTGTTTGTCATTTCTGGTTTAATGTGAATTCTTTAAATATATTGAATGTTTTCATTCGGCAAATTTTTTACATAAAAACAGTTGCCTACTTCGTAATACGGTAACGTAATGGTAACGCTTTTGAAATATAAAGATCATTGAATCTTAATCCTTAAGCTACAATCGTCACACTTGGCAAATATTTGCCGAAAAAGACATAACCACTAAATAAAATATATTTGAAGTAGTTTATTTAGGACAAGACAAAACAAATATTTAGTTTTATTTTATTTGATGCTGTTGGATCTTGCAAAACTCTTGTAAGAGTAAACAACGTCAAACAAATTTGTGCTAAAGTAAATTGCTACGCTTTTTTGAGTAAATATTTTCCAATTATTTTAAGTCTTTATTTATGCGATCTTAATTGAAATCGTGGGTGATTATTTAGTCGGTATGTAGCTTCAATCATTGATATTAATTTAGTCGATGTTTAGCTTCAATTGTAGGTCTTTATTTAGTTCATGTTTAGCTCCAATCGTAGGACATTATTCACTCGATATTTAGCTCCAATCATGGATCTTTATTTATTAGAAGTGTAGCTTCAATCGTGAAGCATTAATAAGGCGAAGTTCAGCTCATGTCGCAGTATTTAGTCGATATTTGAACCCAATCATACATCATTACTTAATGGATGTTTGGCTTTAATCGTGGATCATTCTTAAGTCGACGTTTAGCTTCAATCGTGGATCAGTATTTAGTCGATATTTAAACCAAATCATGAATTTTTATGTAGTGGATGTTTGGCTTCAATCGGGGATCATTCTGAAGTCGATATTTGCTTAAATCGTGATCATTATTTAGTCGATATTTACACCCATTAATGAATCATTATTTAGGGTTGTTTGGCTTTAATCGTGGATCATTATTTAGTCAATGTTCAACTTCTGACATGGATCATTATTTAGTCGATGTTCAACTTCAATCGTGGATCATTATTTAGTCGACGTTCGACTTCAATAGGTATTTTGCTTAAATCATAGGACATTATTTAGTCGATATTAATTTACAATCGCTGGGTGTTTATTTATGCGATTTAAAACCAATTACAATACGTCCCTGTTTTATATAATTTGACCCTAGAGATCCATTCAACTAAAGGTGTATTCCAACTTACATACTTAAAGCACCGTTTACTCTTTGTTTTTATTTTATTATTTACAAAAATTTAACCAGCTATTATTAAACTGTCACTGCATTTTAGTGTTTCCCTTGGTTTTTTTTGTGCATAAAAAGAGCTTTTTGTCTGCTCACATGCCTGCTGTAGTAAGTTGGCATACATTCATTACTAAGTTTGCTCTACACTCATGACCGCATCTCGTATCTCGCTGTGACTGTAAATGATTTTGAATTTCAAATTTGAGTATGGTTTCAATTTAAGCCTTTTCCTTTTTGTCACAAAAATAAATGTGTCACTTTGTGTTATTTGTTAGGTACACTGCAATTTGAGAACATGAAATCGTGTTAACTTTTGAATACCCAATTTAAACGAAAGGTCTTGCTGCCACTTCCTCCATCTCCATCAAATTAAATTGTTTTAAGTAGTTTGCATGTGATTAAGTGTCCAAGATAAAATTAAGAATGTGTGAAAAAAAGGTTATGTTATGTCAAACATAAAGCGAGCAACACAAAAAAAAATCTTTAAGATAGTTTAGAAACCCACCTGGCCAGAGCATTCGATAATTTTATCACCTACGTACTTTATGCAAACGTTTCTTAGAAAAACAGTGGAATGCGTCTAGCCTTGTCTGTGGCCGTAATATCTTTATTCTTTAAAATTTGAGAACAATATCAGTAGTAAATCACTAGCAATAATGAACGTATTTTGTTTCCAATTGAAATTTGTCTATAATTCCAGCATTTATCTCACGAATGGGAGATTTTTCGTCATCGTGAGTATTATTGAAATTTTTTTTGAAATTCTCGATCATTTTAAAAATGTTTTCTTTTTCTTTCCGTCTGCTGGTTTCGTTTGTTTGTTTTATTTGAGACTAGAAATTTTTTTTTAAAGTTCCAAGTCTTAAAGCTTTCAATGTTTACGTTTGAAACTAGCTTTTTGCACAATTTTAATCCTTTCACGAGCAGACCACCCTTTAACATACTCTAACTTTATTTACTCTTAGGTAAATATGTAGCATGCAACACAAGTCACACATAAAATTGCCACTCAAATACTGACCATTTAAACTGTACCTGAGAAAACAAAAAACGAATGAATTCAACAACAATAATGCAATTGTTAATGAAATTCAAGAGTTGTATACGAACAGAATTTATATAGACAGCGCCAAATTGACAGCTCAATATGTGGTGTGGCCACTGGCGAGTGCCACTGACAGACGTGTAGCTAGCTAGCCAGTGAAACAACAATACCAACTAAAATCACTTCATGGCTAAGTACACTTCGTTTTACGGTTGATGAAAAGCTCTCACATACTCTCTCCTAACGCAAGATTTCTCGCCATCATTTTCTTTCAGAAAAAACAAGCCAGTGTCCCCTTAAGTTAACTGTGGGTTGATTGAAAAATGAAACGGAATTTTTAAACCTGATAGTAAAATTTGTCTAACTCTCCAAAATACACCCAGTTTTCTAATATGAGTTCCTCATTTGTATAAAAACATTTTTTTGAAAAACATCGTAAATAGTTATTGCAAACTTCATGTAGGATAAGGAATGCCCATTGAAATGTTTTGAAGTACAGGCATCGTTGTAAAGGTTTTTCAATCAGAACTTTGTTTTTTAAAACAACATATTGGGTGTGGAACTTAAAAAAGGGGGAGTTTTTTTAAATGCTTAGCTTTTATTTTGTACAATATAAATTTATTCAAAGTATTGGCAATTGTCGCTATTATGAACTTTTCCCATATTTTTGGATTCCGTGCCCAAAGAACTGCTCATAGAGAGCGTTCTGCATAAATCGATACAAATGCTAGTCTAGTCGGACGAGGCATGATAAGGCAAAGCTTCCTAAACACTTATTTCTAAATAGTTTTTCATGTCTAACAGGGTTTTTCGGCCAATGTTCGCTTCAAAGAATCAGTTGCATTCGGTAACCTGCAACCTGAAAATACAGAGCTTTTGATGTTTAGTTTTTGTATAGATTCGGCAGGTTAACGTGAATCTCTTTCACTCCGGTATATTATTTTGTAATGGATTAATTTTTCATACTGATTTTCTTTTATACGTTTAAGCAGCACTTCGGACATGCAAAATCGTTTTTCAAAGTATCTTGGCTTGCAAACATTTTGAAATTACTGCATGAGTAGCTCAGAATTATTTTCTGAACTCTTGTTGAGTTTGCAATCAACTATCATGGTGGAATGTATTAAATTCCTGGTCTTCAAAATTTTTTGAATTTTTTTTTGACTGGCCTGGGTGATCTTTTTCTTTGAACCGCAAAAACCATCTCTCGCACGTTGGCACGAAATTCCACATTTTTGAATTTGAAAAAAAATATATATATATATAAACTATAATCTTCAATAACTAAGTGAGAATAAAAAACAGATATGTACACTTTAAAATTACCTGAATTAAGATTTTCTATAGCAAACCATGAATTCGGAAACACTAAGTCGTCGGCTTTCTTTCACAAAAAATTGGTCCCATGTTTATTGAACAGCTTTTTTTCAACGTAAAATAAATTTTCTTGTAGCAATTGTCTGTATTACTACCACTAGCCTTATCGTTGGATAATGCTTTACTTTTTATGTCATCAAATAAGCTTTTTGCTTTTGTCTGAAATACCATTTTACTTAATGCTATTCTCTGCGCAACTTGATTTTCAACATGTTTTACAAAAATTTCAAAAAAGAAAATTAAAGACTCGACCCTAAAACAGCGCAACTTCGAAAATCGAACGAAGAACAGTGAAAATTAGTACTAATTAAAATCATTAGAATGTTTATTCTGTTCTCAATATTTTTAATCACAATTTGGCAATTAGAGTAACAAAATGCACTAGACACTCATACTCTCATTTTAAACATTTATCACAACAATTTATTTAACAATAACAGAAGTGTGTAATAGACACTCATACTCTCATTTTAAACATTTATCACAACAATTTATTTAACAATAACAGAAGTGTGTAATGCCCCAGGCTAATTTTGCCTATAAAGCAAATAGTATTATATGTGGAAATTTAACTTGAATAAATAAAAGTTACCAATATAAGGAATACAAAGCAACCATTAATTGCTAAATAAACATAAATTACTATTAAATGACCATTCCCCTAAAGATAGAGAAAAAAATGTGCAAGTAAAGGGTGTTTTCTTTAGGTGTATAGAACTTTGAAATGAACTAAAACAAATATGATTTTTTTAAATTGCGATGAAATTTACTTCGAAACATAATCTTCTGGCATTACAATTTAAATATGACTTCTGGCATATGACCTCGGACGTAGTTTAATCTGGAGGTCCAACTTTTGATGACTTTCTCCAATATATCGGCAATAACACGGCAAATGTTGTTCTGCGAGTGGTCAATCGTTTCGGGCTTATCGGTGTAGACTAGAGACTTCACATATCTCCACGAAAAAGTCAGTAATCATGGCTCTTTAGCGGTCACCATTGACTGTAACGTTCTGGCCTAGTTTCTTCGTTTTTAAAGAAGTACGGACTAATTATTCCACCTCGATGTTACTCGACATACACTTGAGGATCATCATCACTTCAAATACGGCAGTTTTGTATTCATTCAACCAAAAGTAAGCTTCATCGCTAAACAAAATTCGCTTATGAAAATCGCAATCAAAGGCAATCCCATTGCAACAATTTCGAAGTCTTGTTCAGGCGTCAGTCTATGCATGTTGAAATGCCAATCTGAACATAAATCACTCAACAGCTGACAAAATTACCGCCATTTAAAAAAGTGTTAGCAACTTAAAGTTCTGTACATCTAAAAAAAACACCCTATACCTACTACAAGTGTCTGTTAAACACTTGCATACGTGTGTTTTTTTTAATATTTTGTTTGAATCTCCTGTCAATGAATATATTAATTATTTTGTCATCAGTGTTCTGTTGTGCATATTAAATATAACGGGTCTGCCATCTAACGTTTTTGTTTTCAACTAGTGCTTATTTCGTGAATGGTAACACTTAGCTCATGTCTGATTTGACAAATAATTAGTTTTATATTTCCGCTGAACGAATATGGTTGTGTATACGCTTGAACAATGCTGGGAAATATTGCGACATTACTTTGAAAATCATGGTAATGTTGCAGAATGTGTGCGAAAATTGCGTACGGATTTTGGAAGAAGAGAAGCACCGTCAGCTTCGTTATCTTGTGAAAAAAGTGAAAGAAACTGGCATCCTCATCGCTAAACCAAAGCGTGAAAAGCCAAAAACAGTGCGTACACCCAAGAATATTGCTGTTGTGGCAGAAAGTGTGCATGAAGCGCCATCAACATGAATTCACCGTCGTTCTCAACAATTGTACATTTTGGAGACATAATTGAGACGAATTTTGCATAAACACCCTGGTATGACGCCATACAAAGTCCAATTGGTTCAGGAGTTGAAGCCAACTGACCATCCAATGCGTTTTCGCTTTGCTAAGTGGGCCTGCGTTCGACTTAAAGAAGATGCCGATTTTGCAAAAAAAAAAATTATCTTTTCAGATGAAGCTGGTAAGCGGGTATGTAAACAAGCAAAATTGTCGTATTTGGGGCACAGAAAACCCGCACGCATACATTGAAAAGCCGATGCACCCAAAACGAGTCACTGTTTGGTGCGGATTTTGGTCCAGAGGCATAATTGGGCCATTTTTCTTCGAAAATGAGCAAGAAGTGGCCGTTACAGTCAATGGCGATCGTTATCCGGCATTATTGAACGAATTTTTGTTTACAAAAATTGAAGAGGAGGATATTGGCAACATTTGGTTTCAACAGGACGGCGCTACGTGCCACACAGCCGAAGTTCACTCGATGTTTTGCGCCCTGTTTTTGAAGATCGCATTATCAGTCGCAGAGCTGATTACGTTTGGCTACCTCGGAGCTGCGATTTGACACCGTTGGACTATTATTTGTGGGGTACCGTCAAAGATAAGTGTTACGCCGGCAAGCCAGAGACAATTGACGCTTTAAAGGACAATATTCGTGAAGCTATTGGTGAAATACAGCTGCACACAATCGATAATGTGCTTAAAAATTAGACCAATCGTGTAGACTACTGCATGGCATTTGATTGAACAGCCATTTGAATGAAGTTATTTTTCAGTACTTTCAAAGAAAAAAAGAAATTGGAGAAAATATTCAATAGTTTTTTTATAGCATTTTCAAAAAAAAAAAAAGTTATTTGGCGGTCCGTTTACTTTTTTATAAAACAAATAATAAACTAAAACAAAATTTAATTAATCAAACAAATAAGTTATTTAATTATGTACATATGTATATATGTATGTACTTTTTTAGTTTTTATGCGGTTGATAATTTAAAATGATTTATTTTTAAATTACAATTTTTCACACTACAATAAATAGGCAGAGTCTTAAGAAAATATCCATATTAATTATGATTAATTAATGTCTGTCTAATCCTTTTACGCTCTCTATCATTTGGCTGGTGTTTATTTTATTTTTTTCAGCATTTTTCGTTCACTATTCAGTTAATGGTTTTATAAATTTAGGTACACAGACAGATATGCAGCAAACATTTGTGTTGCACTGTACGTTTATGGTTGCATTTGTTGTTTGCCATAAGTTGCGATGAATTATGTGAAAACTTGTTTCCGAGTTGTATGCAATTTAATTAAATATTAGTTATAGCTAATGTTACAACTAAATACGCACGAATAATGCCAAAGATTTCCTTTATTACTATGACTACAAGCAAATATGTCTTCAAAGTTGCAAGATAAACACGAGATCTAAGTGGTAGAGTTAGACTTAATTGAAAGATATCTAAATATTATAAAAAAAATGCTAAAGAAAAAAGTCCGCAAGCCTAAGAATAAGAACTATCTTGAATAATAATTATGGACAACTTGGTTGAAAAAGTTGTTATATCTCGCTCTCCTCCACGCATTATGTAGCAGAGTTTATTTTGACCATATTGCCAGCTTTAATAAACATTTGAAAAGCTTCTCCTTTCTGTTGACTTATCAACGTCGATCTGAATAGAAAAAACTAGTTTTTATACCCTTCACCATGAGTATTAAAGGAATAGGGGTTTTCAACAGTAAAATTGTTTCCAATTAAGGGCATATTGGAATAACATGAAGCTAGAAGTAGTAGAAGCTTTGACAATTTTTACAATGTTGGTTTTTTTGGAAAACCATTTTTTTAACCGAGTGGATCATGGATGTAGGATAGAATCCATAAATGCATATTGGATAAATGGTCTCCAAGGCTTTCGAAATTGTCCATGAGCATTTTGCATAAATACGGCTTAAAGTATTTAATGCTTGAATCATTGACTTCAAAATACCCCATAAAACTAAATTGAATGTAGTTAAATTACGCTCTAGGTACCCAATTCTGATCATCGAAATGAGAGATACATATGATCTTTTGTGCAGCCCAAGAATTATCCAATTATCCTGTTATGTGAAAAACCAAAGACTAGTGACTACTCCAAAATTAATTTAGGATCTTCTAAGCCATTTCAATCTGAACGTCGCCAGCATTAGACAGTCAAAAAGTACATGTTCCGAATTTGCATCATGCAGCTCGAGAAATGTGCACTTTTTTGTCTTAACATTACCTAAAGTACATGGTATATAAGACCACAATGTCCGGTAAATAATCGATTCAAATCGATTTTTCATAGCGATAATATTTTTTTGGATCTCCTTTTGGACAGAGTAATGAATAGGTTTACCTCAATGTCTGGATTTGATTCCTTCCGATCAGCAACGAATTCTTTCCTTAGCGTATCCATGGGGAATGCCAAAGAAAGGTTCAGGAAAGCGCTAAAAAAGGAAAGCGACCCAGCAATCTTTTTTTTCCAGGTGACCAGGTAATCAGCACCGTGTTTATTTGAAGATGTAAAGGTGGATTCAACAATTTTTTACTGAACGAAATATTTGTTTGGACAACAAGAAAGTCCCTAACGCTCCTTGGCCTCCTTCTGAGACACCCAGCAGAACATATTAGGATCACATGCTGTCTTCATCGATATCATCTAATTTTGTCAGAAATAGAGTTATCATGTTGCGACATCAACCACCGGCAGTAAGTCACTGTTTGACCTGCCTAATTTTTCGACCGCAAAGAGTGACATGTTAGAATACATTTTGTTTTTCGAACATTTTGTGATTAATGATATTGCTCAATAAACTATTATTATTTTTGAGATATTGTTCAACAATAAAAAGGAGTTGTTTTCTCGTGTAATGTTTATTTTTTATTAATCGTAAACTTTCAGTTATTTATTATTATTACTTTTAAGACGATTAGACTTATTTGTGTCAAAGCAATTATTTATTATTCAGTTACTGATGTTAAATAACCAAGGCAAATAATACGAATAAAATCAGACGGACTTATACGACCCAGTCTCTCTCGGATCCCTGCAATTTACATTTAAATGCTGTCAGATTTCATGTAACTCTTCGAACGAAAAACTTCTTTTCATTAATACTTCACACAGCTTGTTTAAGTCCTTATTGGAAAACTCTTATGCTTTCCAATTCAAATGATCTATTTATTGCCCATTCCTTTGAACAAACTATAGCGTGCAGTAAATGATCCAAATATACAATGCATTAAGATAACAAGACTTGTTTTAATAATATGTCCATTTAAATGTAATTGTGATTTAAAATTAATCACAATTTACAATATAATAAATGTGACATAAACCTAATTCCGTTTTCTAGAACAATAGAGCTAAATTACCAAAGCATTAATTAGAACTAAGTATTAATGCAAATTTGGATGTGATTGCAAATTTAAATATCCCTGAAGGAAGAGTTCAGATTAAAATTAGTTTCAAAGTTTTCATTATCAAACCAAAAACCATAAACGGTTGTAAAAATTATTTTTTTTAAGAATATAAGTTAGGTTGGCGGAGAATTAATCCCTCAAATTGCCCGATTATCTAACGATCGATTCAAGTAAGTCCCAAGTCGACCTATACATTCATATAGGGAGCTGGAACGCTTAAATCTTGTAATAAAAAAAAATTAGCATGTGACTAATGCACAACTGCGAAAAACCGTAATGCTTGGTTCCAAGGCATCACAATGGACCATATTGGTCACTGGGTGAAGGTGTGAGGTGACTCACACCAGCCTTTCTACCTACCTAGACGACGCCAAGCATTAACCAATGCAAAAGTCAGACGCAAATCTCTTGAAAGCAGCGAAAAAAGGGCGGCCTGATTGCCCTTAAGCAATAATGACAATGACGCGCGACTTCTTTCTTCACCCAGAGCTGAATTACGACTGGTTGTAAAAATTAGCAAAGATCTACATTGGCTGGAGATAATCTTCATTTTGTCATTTGGGTGAAATTTTACAAAATTTTTGGATAATTTTCATTGATTTTCGAGTGTTTGTGCAGCAAAATTGTAAACAATTCGTCAAGTTATTGGCTGAACTATAATAAACTGAATTAGCTATTATGCATTCTTTTTCCGTTTTCAATTTTATTTCAAACAAATATTTGTTGACTTAACTTTTGATCAACTCAACTAAAAACCCAAAAAGAAAAAAAATTTTCCAAAAATTTTCAATTTATTGTTAAAACAGTTACAACTAAATCTAATCAAATTAAAATAATATCAATTTCAACAAAAAACTGAATTTATGCAAATAAACATAACGTAAAGTTTAAGTTTATAAATTACCTGTTTATTGGAAAAAAAAACAGTCACACAGAAACATTTCAACTCGAAAAAATCATGCTTTAAGGCTTAATACAGCATCTGTATTATTAACTGTGCAACTGAAACTTAATTATATGACTGAATAATAAGTTTTTTCTTCTTTGCATTTTTTCCTCTGCTGTGTTGTCCTCAGTACTATACTAAATTGCAGGTTTACACTTTTGAGTACGTTCAGAGATTGGGGACAAAAATTGCTGCACACTGTCATTATTTTATGTAAAATACATATGTGTAAAAAAGGCTCTAAATATTTAAAGTAAATAATTATGGTTTTCTGCTACCGAAAATACATAATTTACAATTTTACATTAGGGGTTTATTTACAATAGATTTCAAGAAACTAGAAAAATATTATTGAAAAATACCAAAGTTGTCTCAAAATATGGTCTATAGCTTTACATCTACTGAACCGATTTTACCCATTTTCATTTTCAAATAGAGAAGAAACTGTCAAGAGCCATTGAGAACCATATACTAGTAATGACAAAAAGTTGCTATTGAACGCGAGTAATAGCTAAACTGCTTAAAGTAATTTAATATGTGGTCGTCAGAGTCCAAGAGACGTTCTATTGTTCCTAAACCACAAATCAGAGGTCGCAAAAAGCTATTAACTCTGATGACATAAGTTATCATGAAACATGCTTCAATAGCAATAGGCAAACCCGTTAGACGATGAACAACCAGATGAGTTTCTCGCGATATTTGTCGCATAAAAAAAAGAATTTAAATTCAATTTGTTAAGGAAACTCCGAAACTCCTTCGGTGGTATAGCATTGAAACGCCATCGAAGTAAAATAATTAAATAAAGGCTACAAGCTTTAACATTAATGCGCCTACTCACCACTAGAGGCGCTGCAATTCTGCACTAAAAACAAACATAATGCGCAATTGCACAGTTGTGGTTCTTCTTTCGCCACCTTTACTTCTCCAACCTAACCCCTTTCAAAAGAAAGTAACGCAAAGAAAGTAGCGATATATAGGCATATTAATTGGCTGAGTGTTACTTATCTTTGAAAAAAAAAAACTCCGAAACACAGTGGGAGGAACTTCATGATATGGGGTTGCTTTACATGGTGGCACCTCGGACCACTGAAAAGAATCGAATTAATAATGAGAAAAGTAGGTTATCTGCGCATTTTGCAAACTCATCTTCCCGAATTTGTAGATTTTCAGCTAGATGGTGACCAAAGCAGACTGCCAAAATCATGAACAAATTTCTTATTGAGTAGAATGATGCAGTGGCCAGCAAAAAGTTCCGACTACAATTGTGGTCAATCGAGAAGAGACATTTGGAATAATACCAATTAACTCACCTCTTTGCACGACTTTTGGCAGTGGGCAGAGAGTATTGCAAATAAATTAATAGAAGAAGTAGTGAAGAGTATGCCAAAACTGGCTTAGGACTAAATTTTTTAAAATACTGTCATTCCCTGGTATAAAATTGAGTATATGCAAGTTGTTTATGTTTCATTTGTATTTTTTCTTATAATTATTTTGTTAAATATTAAACATAAATTAAATTTAAAAAAAAAACATTTTCTAATTTTCATTATTAGTTTTATTTTTATGCAATAACATGAGCACAAAGTATTAACATGTAGTCATTTGTGATCCCCACTGTATGCATATCTAAAACAGATCCTTATTCAGAAACCTACACATTGCCCAAATAACAATAGATAGCAACATTATCTGCTTACCTTTTCGAAAAGCTAAGCATGGTTTTGCATGATCATAATTGGCCACAAAACAATTGATCCATTTGCCAGCATTCCGCGTAATTGCTAGTCATTTTTATAAGCACATTCTGATTTGACAACATTTTCTGTGGGACCCAACTACCAAATTGTTATTTGAGTCATTACAGTAATGCTTGGTTTTCACTATGTCATTTTTGTTGTCATATCATGATGTTCATGATTGCAAACATAGATGACGCCATATGACAACCCGTTTTCATACAATTGCCAACAATTTGGACAATTTGACAACAAAAATTACATAGTGAAAACATAGTGAAAACGCGGCCTAACAATATACGGGTATATATAAGCAGTTCTGATAAAGTCATGAGTAAAAATGCTATTGAAAATTAAGCATTCTCTTATGTATATTTCCTAGTTATTTTGTTTATGCTTAGATTATTTCTTACAGGCATTTTTTGCATATTTATCTATTTCTCATTTCTGGCTTTATTTTTTTCGTCTCTTAGTTATTGTAGTATTATTCCTTTCAAGTGGATATTTTTTCTTCTTTATTTTATTTATTTTCGCATTTAGCTCATAATTGCATTTAAACTGATCTTATGATCTTGTAAGCAACCGATAGACTTGCCCTATTATGGGTTAAATGAAAACAAAAGATTTCTGGCGGCAATAACTATTGTACAAATATATGTGCAAAACATTACTACCTTAAATATATGTGTATGATTTATGTATTGAATAGATTTTAATGTTAACAATTAGTAGGGGTTTACACTAGCAAATAATGTGTTAGTGACTTTTATTAAAGTATTAAACCTCACAAATTATATCAACAGTTAGTGTGTAACGCATTTAAAAATGTGTAAAAACAACTAAAACATTAGAATATGTTTTGAAATTCATTTGTCACAACTCTTGTTTGCTAGTGTGAACCATAAATTCTGCATTAACATATTATGGTGTTAATACAGCTCTCTCCCGTTCGCTTAGCTAATCAATGCCTAAAGAAGCAAAACGCTTTAACATGTGCAGCAGGCACATCAGTGGGCAACACTCCTTAGATTGTTGCATAAAAACGTACTAGGAAAAACAACACAATTCAACAAAAGCATCAAAAAGTAACCAAAAAAAAAAAACAAATCAAAAAATTGGCCGACTCCTTGAAAACCTTAAATTGTTGCACGTGTTTACTGTTGTGAAACAATTGCATGCACTGTGGGATGAAAACAGACTTTAGAATGCAAATTATTTAAATTGAACTATTTAAACTTTTATGTTATTCATAAAAAAATCAAAATGAAATTCAAAATCAACCAAATCGATCTGTATTTAGATGTACACAATGTGATTGGGTTTTACAATCCTTTTTCGTATTTTATAATTTTCATTGAACTTAAAACTGCATTTACTATTTTTGCTGTTCGAGAGTTACTTATGTATATGTGTATGCGAGAGTAAATATTTATGTCATTCAGCAAACTAAAGTTAAGTATGTGTTTATCTTATTCCAAAAATTATTGCCATTTCTTTAAATTTACTTTTCACCTTTTAAGTGGATGCCCAACCAGAGTTGATTGTAGGCAGGCCCATCAATTCACTCCGTTTTATGTGCTTAAAATCTTTATGGTTTGCACAAACTTATACGAGCTTCCGAAGGAGATCATCTCAAACAAACATTTTACTTTTATTGATAACTATAACCGAATAGATCAGCGGGTGAGTTATTACTTAGCTTCGTTTTAATTAGCCAAAATGTATCTTACCCTTTGAAAGCTTGGAAGAGAATGTTTGAGGTTATTCATTCTGTATTTGGTAAAGACATTATACTTGATTATATGTAGTGTGAAGGTATTAGGTACAAAGGGTTTTACGTTTTAAGTACTCACAATGTAACCTGTTTAAATCAATCTATGAAAACCTGCGGGAAAATGTTAAGTTTTCTGACTGGATTTGTTCAAGACATCATCGTCTTCTTTAAGCGTCCGAAAACTTTAAAGGCGTTAGGTACAAAATTAAGGATATATGGAACGTAAATGTTTTGAAAAGATCCCGATTCTTTCCAATAAGTCTCACACCTATGGTTGAAATGTAAAAGATTCTAGAGGTGGATTTGAGTTATCTTGACTTTTAAGTATCGGTACTGCAAAAAACGCATCTCGCAAGAACAAACTAGCGGTATAAAATCTCACGTTATTAGTGACAAAATACACATCACCTGCGCCAGAGATCATCCTACCTTCAAGTCGCTCATCCAGCTTGAAAATTGTGTAATCTGCTATTTGAAACAGTCTCAAAATCCACATGACATCACCCCATATATTAACTTAGTTGTTTGGTATACGTTTGAGCGATTGTTTCTAAATTTCTCCACTAGTAAAACAATATTTTGATGTAAATTTTACCGCATATCATTGATCACTATTAAACTTAGAAATACTATGTATGGATCACAGATGGAAAATTTTATGCGATCGTACCTAATTTTCAGGACAAATTTAGACTCAAAATGATTTTCTGCTGTTAGTGAAGTATTTTATATAGAAAATCATCTGTATAACAGTATTATCTTTAGAAAATGTTGTGCAAAAAACCCCGTAATATAACACATCATCAGTCTGTAGCGATTCTTCTTTAAAACTGTTTTTTTTTTTATAGAAAATCTTTTGCATAACAGTAATTGATACACAAAATATTGTATATAACAGTATCTTTTGTAGAACAGTCTTTTCTATAGAAAATCTTGTGTATAACAGTATTTTCTATAGCAAATATAGCAAGTATAGCATATCAAATTGTTTATAGAAAATTTTTTGTATAACAGTTTTTTCTATAGAATATCTTTTTTATAACAGTAATTTGTATAGAAAATCTTTTGTATACTAGTATTTTCTATAGAATACTTTTTATATAACAGTATTTTCTATAGAAAATCTTGTGTATAAGAGTATTTTGTATAGAAAATCTAGTGCATAACAGTACTTTACATCGAAAATCTTGTGTATAACAGTATGTTCTATAGATAATCTTGAGTATAACAGTATTTTTTATAGAAAATTTTGTGTATAACAGTATTTTCCACAGAAAATCTGGTGTATAATAGTATTTTCGATAGAAAACTTTTTGTATAACAGTATTTTCTGTAGAAAATCTTGTGTATAAAAGTATTTTCTTCACACATCATCAGTCAAATAGATGTCAACTATGTTGCAATGTGTCATAACACAAGTAGAAACCCTCCTAAAAATACCTTCACACTTTAGGAAAACCAATCACATACGAGTAAGAAGTAAAAGTATTAAAAAATTAAAAAGTCAGATACTAAAACCTGCTTTCTCTACTGTACTATTTGGGGTTTTTTTTAAAGTACTACAACACGTTTTCTTCTTAGTTTGTATTAATAATTTTTCTGTACATTTTCGTAAACAAAACAATTGAAAAAATTATAGTTGGAATAGTGGACTTGAATGGCAGCTATATAATCATGTATCATGATCATGAGATTATGGATAGATGCAATCATAGATTGTAATCGTTTAAAAGCTGCAGGAAATAAATACAATATTTTCTTGTTTTCTATTAAAAGGAAGAGTTTTTTTTGTTTTGAGCTTAGAGACTTAATTTTATTTAGAAATTGTAGCAAAAATATAGGATTTTAATTTAATGATCTTTTAGAGTTTGGTAAATTATTGTTATTATTATAATATATGCTGTAGTATACATACAAGTTTAAAATGTAAACAAAAAAAAAAGAAAAAAAAGAGCAAAATATATTACTTTCAAGGTGGTTGCAAATAGTCACAATGATAACGAATTATAAATATAAATTAATAGGTTAAAGTTCGCTTTGCAACTAAATGTGCTATGTCCATATCTAAAATATGGGCTAAAATGACATTTCAACTGAATTCTTGAAACATAAAGTAATTATGATTCTATCCTAATAACAAAACCCCTTTATTAGGTACGATCACACTTGACAAATATTTACCAAAAAAAAAAAGCGTTGTGTCCTGTCCTAAATAAACCAAGTTTATTTAAAACAAGTTCAAATATATTTTATTTAAACCTGTTTAACACTCATCAGTTCTGACTGTCAAGTCAAGTATTTCTCAATGAGAAGCAAAGAGAATATTATCTTTTATCTTTGTCCTTCTCATTGAAAAATACTTGACTTGACAGTCAGAACTGATGAGTGCGAAACAGGACTTAGTGGTTACGTCTTTTTCGCCAAATATGTATTAGACAAGTGTGACCATACCTTTAAGTAATTTTCTGATAGCAAAAGCTAAAGTTTCAGTTTTTATCAGTTACCTAATACACACCCATTTTATATTACTATTGCCTTGTGCTTCAAATAAATCTTTTCAAACACATTTTTATAATGTAATAAACGAAATGAAACTGTTAATATTCATGGCACTCGCAAACAGTGTCTAACTACTTGATTTTAAATGTGTGGCTGACTGCTAATGTCAGCATACAAACGTTAACTATCTATTTAAATTTAAATAATAGTGCTGCAATTTATTATATTTATTTAAATAAAGATATCAAAGATTAAAACATTGTTTTAAATTTAACCATTATGCTCTACGAAACTGTCGCCGTATTTTTAGTTGGATATAAAATTGGTTATTCCATGATAAAGGCAAATGGATCTAACATCATGTTCTGCATAAATACTTATAAACTTCACCGTAAGTTTAAAGGCAATTAATTTTTTTTTTAAAGAGACGTAACACTCAGGCAGTTAATATGCCTATATATAATTATGTTACTTTCTTTGAAAAGGGGATAGTTGAAGTAGTAAGGGGATAGTTCTTATATCAGTGCAGTATTGCAGCGCCTCTAGTGGCGAGTAGGTGCATTATTTTTAAAGCCTACACCACCCTCATTAGGCATTTTTTTTTTGTAATTTTCGTAACTGAAATAAGTTTTCCAAAGCATCCAGATATCCTACTGACCCCTCTTTGGCATCGATATATGAGATATATTCATAAGTATTGCGGAAATCAGCAATATAGGTCCTTTAAAAGCTTGAGTTAAAAATAAAGATAACTTTAACGATTCAGAAACTACGATCGACAGTCTGCCAATTCTGGTACAAGAATTAAGAATTTCTCATGTTTCAGTTTATTATTAAGTAATCAGAGTTACAATTTCACCCTCTGTCGTAACTCTATAAGAAATAATTTTAAATGTTTCTTTAAGCGAACTGATTTTAACCTCTAGTAGATGATTTAATTTGAATCGTAACCAAATATTATTTTAATCACAAAAATGTGTTCGATAATGGCAAGCACGAGTCTTTAAATGGTATAATTATATCATCAACCGATGGCCGTTAATTGGCTTATTAGCAGCGGTAACTGTGGATAATTTCAATCGTCTAAATTTGAGGTCTTTGAGTAATTGTCAGCCTTTAAGTCGTCTAAATGTTATACTTTTTGTCTTTAGATGACCTTGAGATCACATGATTTTGATTTAAGTCGTAGGTCTTGAGATGTCCTGAGTTCGACTTAAGTAATAGGTCTTGAGATGGCATGAATTCGAGGTGTTGAGATGACCTGAATTCGACTGAAGTAATAGGTCTTGAGATGGCATGAATTTGACTTAATTCGTAGGTCTTGAGATGACATGAATTTGACTTAATTCGTAGGTCTTGCGATGAAATGAACCCAACTTAAGTCGTAGGTCTTCAGATGTCATGAATTCGAGGTCTTGAGAGGGCATGAATTTGACTTAAATCATAGGTATTAAGATGGCATGAATTCGAGGTCTTGAGAGGGCATGAATTCGACTTAAGTCGTAGGTCTTCAGATGTCATGAATTCGAGGTCTTGAGAGGGCATGAATTTGACTTAAATCACAGGTATTAAGATGGCATGCATTCAGCTTCAGCTGGAGGTCTTGAGATGGCATGAATTTGACTAAAGTTGTAGGTTTTGATAGTAACTGAATTCTACTTAAGCCGGAGGTCTTAATATGACCAGAATTCGATTTAAACAATAGATCTTGAGATGACATGAATTTGAATTAATTCTTAGGTCTTGAGATTAACTGAATTCGACTTAAGCCGGCGGTCTTGAGATGGCATGAATTCGACGTAAATCATTAGAATAACTTCAGTTTATATAATAGGTCTATAGATGGCCTCACTACAACTTGAATCGTGTGTGTTCAGAAACTTAAATCCTATGCTTTTTGATGACCGCACTTTAACTTAAATTGCACGTCTTCAATAGGACTGATTTTAATTTAAATTGTTAGTCTTTGATGACTACACTACAACATAGAACGTAGGAGTTTATATAGACTCCCATCAACTTAAATCGGTTGTTCTTGGACTTCAACTTATATCGTACGAATGTATGTATATGGATCAACTCGTCTTTAAATAACCTTAGTGCAACTAAAATCGCAGGTCTTAAATGTACTTTGGATGGCTTCCTTTCAACTTAAATTAGAATTGTCTCAATTCAATTTAAGTCGGAGGTATTTTGATGGCATCAATTGTATATTGTAAACCATATAATTGGTAGTTTTTTTAATTTTCGAACTTTTTATGGTGTCGTCTTGGCTTAATTTTAGGCCACAATATACTGCCATTCTATAGTTAACTTTAATGTTAAGTCCACATTTTATCTAATCGTAGATGTATAGTCGAAATCGTGCTTTAATCAGTGCAGGCTTTTTTAGTTTTATTTACACGATTTTATATGGTTTAATTTATTTATTAATCGTAGATATTATTTTATAAAGCCTCATTATTTGATATTAATAAAGATCATATTAAGCTTGAAGCATAAGTCATTGGTGTTTCGAATGTCCCATTTTAGCTTCAATTGTAGGACTTTATGTGGTCTGTGTTTAGCTTAAAAAGTTTTGCAAAATTAACATAATAACTTATTTTAATGGAGTTTCAAAAAAAAAAAATTCTAACAATTAAGCATTTCCCGTGGTTAAATTTTGAGGTCTAGAAGTCTAAATTATATTTCAATCAAAAATTGGTTCGTAACAGGAATTCTCGCATTCTCAATTAAGCTTTTAAACAAATACAGTATGTTTTAAAACATTTCTCATTATTATCTTCGTAATATAAATGGTCCACATTTATTTAGGAGAAATTGTTGTTAAGAGAAACGGTTGTTAGAGGATTAGTAATAAAAATGTGTAGCAAAATCGCGCCTGGTGCCATTAACTATAAAAACTAGTTTGTTTGTGGTATTTTACTAACGATTTTATCCACAGTTGGCAACCAATTCGCTACAGTTTATCAATTAAGCTTAACACTTGATTAACTAAATGAAGCTTAGAGATAAAAAATGGTCTTAATTTGCAGGTGTAAATAATTTTTGAAAACAATTTTAAAGACTTTAATTAAAGTTGTAAAGGTGAGGCTAATTATAAGTAGATACAATAGACTAAATAAATAAATAAATAAAAACTATATTTATCTGATAACGCAACGTAATTAACCATCAGTAATTGTATGTAAAAAAAAACTATTAAACAATTTGGTTTTGTTTTTAACATTTGTGCTGTTATCTTAATAGATTTAACACTTTAAGTACCTGCATGTTTGAGTGGTGGGGTATACTTAAAATAATAACAAGATATAAAAATTATATATTCAATGCTTGTTTTCGCATACATTATAATAATTGCATTTAAATATTAATTACAATGCTGTAAAGAGCCAAATTAAAGTAATAAATAAAATTGATCGATTTTAACAAATTGATTAAGTTCGATCAGCAAATAAAAATTAAAAAAGACATGCAACAAGTGTGGCAAATCCAAATTTTGTTTATATCGACAGCTCAATTCCAAAACATGCTAAGTCGAAAAAGTAAGTTTTGCAGGAAAAGCTCCTAAAGTTTACAGGCGATATCTAAAAAACCATATGAGAGTGAACTTTGTTGTTTATAACTATTGATTGGACTAGCCAATTACAACAAAAATTTGACAGAATTTAAGTTGAAAAAATCTAAATTCAAAAACGCAAAAAAAATTAATAACATGCTAAGTCGACATAGCATAATTTGGAATTGAACTGTCGATATGAGAAATTTGAAAAAAAAAAAATAGAAACCAACTCAACAAATAAGTTTATTAGTTACTGTTTTTTTTTTTTTTGTTTTTCTTTACTTTACTCAAACTAACATTTTTAACTGAACTTCCAAACGGCGGGATTTCCTTTATGGCCAGAAAAAGAAAACACAACTAAAGATTCTTTAACAAATTATTGCCCGGCTTGCGTGTAGCTGTCAAGAGTAATTTATCAAACTGCTGAATGAGTGTAGCGCCTAAAGACACAAGTATGTTTGAGGAGGAAAGCTTCTTAAATTGTTTCGGTTTTTTTCTTGCTGCTATTTATTAAATTTTTAGGCTGTTCAGTATACATTTTAGAGCAGAAGAATTTTAAAACTTTAAAGTATTCCCAGTATGAAAATCAAATATTTAAAAGGTAGTTATTGAAATCACTTTATAATAGGTTTTTAATTTAGGTTTATGCTTAAGGACTAATTTAACCTTCTGCGACAAACAAAAAGTCATTTGCAAATTAATGCTGTGTCAAAAAAAAAAAAATCTCACACTCATGACTAAAGGTACGGTCACATTTGGCATATATTTACCAACCACTAAATAAAATATATTTGAACTTGTTTATTTATTAAAAAAAAACTTCATTTATTTAGGACACGACCCAACAAATATTTAGTTTTTATTTTATTTGATGCTGTTTGATCTTGCAAAACTCTTGTAAGAGTAAACAAAGTCAAGCAAATTTGTGCTAAAACAAGTGGTTACACTTTTTTCAAAAAATATTTGCCAAACGTGACCGTACCTGTAGTCATGAGTGTGACTTCAAAATATATATTAATTTTTAGAAACAAAAATTGTTTTAAAAATTTTACGAAACAGTATTTGGAAAATATTGAGTCATGAAAATTGTGTCTGGTGTACACCAGAAATCAATAAAATTGTGAGAAAAAAAACACGTCAGTCACAGAGGGTTAAACAAGTATTAAAGTTGAAAAAGAAAACATAAACAGTGTGAACAAATTTGCAATATACCTACTATATATGTTTAAGATAATTTATACTTATAGCGAAGGGCGTTGTTAAAATGCCTTTTTGTAAATGACGCAAGTCCAGGAACGATCGACGCCAGGAGGTTCATAATATTCTTCTTCATTCAAACAAAATCTATTAGTTTTGCAAATGCGGCCATTGATTTATTTTGCTTTGGTTTTTAAGCGTCAAAAAAAAACAAATATTAAATTATTTTAAAACATTTTGTATATTTTTCAAAAACAATTTACAAAATTTTTAATGAATAAATGAAATTAACAATTTAGTTTCACGAATACGAATAGATAGAAATGTAACCTATTGGTAAATCAGTTCATTTTTGTCCAGACAAAATTTATAATTAAACCAATTTAAGCTGAGACGTGTTCGTAAAAAATATTTTCTATCTCTTAAAAAGGGAGACGTCAAACTTCATACCATTTAAACTATGTACGAACAAATATTTTGTTCAGAACGAATGGACGAATCCACTATTATACTTGATATTTAGCGCTATCAAACATGTCGCGTTCGTTAGTGACTCCGTTCGTTTGTAATGATAGTTATCAAGATGATTATGTGTTTCATAGTTTGAAATGAAGTTTAATTTTTTTCAAAATATTGCTCAACAAATAAATCCAGCGTTTCTTTCGTGTAGTGCTACATTTTCTAACTATCAGTTATCAAAATGTTTCTTTTGGTCTTACTACTAAACGAACGAATTTGAAGAATTTAACAAAATAAACAAATAAGAAAGTATAGTCGGTCAAGCCTCCCTATACCTCCTAGTAAATGTACAACTATAAAACAGGTTTTCTGAAATGGGCACTTTTATAAAAATGTATGAAGAAATTACGGAGAGGGTCTTATATGGGAGATTTGACTAATTATGGACCGACCATTGTAGAATTATGCATCCTTATTTCTGTATATGTGAAACTTATTTGTGTTGAATTTTATTTGATTACCAAAATCTTTAAGAGGTTTATGGTCGTACGACTAATTATGGACCGATCATCATAAAATTGTACCATATTATTTGTATATACATATCTGGAACATATTTGTGTTCAATATTATTTGGATACCTACATTTTTAAGAGGATTGTGCTCTTTAAAGCGATTTCGATTTTTTATGGAACAATATGAACAAAATTTGTACATGTGATTTGGCTTCATTTACCACTCATTTGTGTGTAAATATTTGTGGATACTTGCCTAATTCAAATGTTTATGATTGTTAAACCCTAATTTCGGGAGGACATTTGTATGGGGGCCAGGTGAAATAATTAACCGATTTACACCACTTTCAATCCTAACCGTCCTTGGGCCGAAAAGAAAATATAATGTACCGAGTTTTATCAAAATATTTTTAAAGTTGCGACCTGTAGACGGATGGATGGATGAACATCGTTAAATCAACTCAGACAATGATTCTGAATCGATCGGTATACCTTAAGGTGGGTGTTGGACTAATATTTATGGGCGTTACAAACATCAGCACTAATCCAATATACTCTCCCTACTATGGTGGCGGCGTATAAAAATGTTCTTTTTTGCACACCCTTAATTACTTTGAATTTGTGTTCTTAAACCGATTTAACAAGAATTTCAGTTTCCATAAATATAAAGCTCAAATAAATTGAATGCGTAATATCGCTAATATACACTTAAACTGACAAATGATTAATACTTTGAGTTGAAATAAAATGTGGCACAGTGGTACAAATAGATTAAAATTATTATAAAAACCATAATTAAGGATTTCTTGTATTTTGAAATTTAAATGCCCTCTTAGTTATAAGATTTTCTATACAAAATATTGTTATACGCAGGATGGTTCATAATTTGTTTTCTACTAGAAGCTTAACAATCATTTAGGATAAAAATTATTTATTTTGGTAACGAACTTTTAACGAGAGATTGTTTGCCACAAACAAACAGCTTTAGGTAAATTGTCTCAATAGTAATAAGAAGTCAGTATTTGCACCTTGTTAATTAATTCTGCACTTTAAACCTGTTAAAGTAAAGCCCGGGGGGATCTTAGAACAAAATGACTAACAAATTAAATCACTAATCAATTAAATATAGAATTTCAAGATATCGATAACATATCAATATTTATATTCGAACTTAAACAGAGAGAACTGACCTTTTGCGGCAAACGAGTGGGACAAAATAAAGTGAAATTACGGTTAAAACAATCACATACTTAAAGAGGCATGCAGAGACATGCATAGACATCACTCGATTGACAATAATCGCTGGTCACCACGAATTAGTTTTCTCTGTGACTTACACTATTTGTTGACAGAAATATTTTCTTTTCTGTGTGCATTTCTGATTATTTATGGTTAAATTTATGAAACTTAACAGCTGCAGACATGTGTCTTTTGTTTAAATATTTTACATTAATTTTCTCTCATTTTAAATTCAATTTTTGGAAATTGCACTGCTATCTAAATGTCTGTACTACAAGGCTTACAAGGGAAATTAGCAATTTAGCAGCAAAATAATTTGTAAATAATCTTTTTAATAAAATTCCTAGAAGCGTGAATAAATTCAGATTTAAAGATAAACACACACACAGTGCAGTGATTAGCTGCAAAAAGTCAAGTGTTTGAGGCAAAGAAAAAATCACCATAAATTCAATTTAATGAATCTTGTAAAACATGTTAGACACAATAGAAACAACATGCAAAGTAATTCTTATGGTAAATGTCAGAGTATATTAGGGACAGGCGAACGTTGAGACAGACACACACGCCCATTTAAAAAGATGTTTTCTAAAAAAACATACTCTCAGTTTCACTTTCACTGAAACGTACGCACAGTGGGACAGAATCAATATATTTTAGTATTTATCCGGCTATTTTAAAACAAATTGTTGAGAATTACATGAAATTTCAAATAAATTATTAGAATTTTTGGCCACGATCCCACTGACCCCTTAGAAGAGCTGCTGATATATCGCAGTTGTTTTTGCAATAGCTCTGCTAACGAAAGTTGTTCAAAAACTTTTGGTTGGTACAATTGATCCAGTTTTCGTGGAAACCAATATGTCTTTATTTTGTTGTATTCGTTCTAATATTTTCATATATCTGTTGGTGGTATTGTTTTTGTCAATAAAAAGTATATTTCTAAAATATGTTTATTCTGTCCCACTGTGCAACATTAGACATGAAAAGAATATCTTTATTTTGTGAACCTCGCTATTTTGTTGCAGTTATCCACCGTGATCCATACAATTTAGTGATACAAGAAATTCCAAAGCTAACACTTTATTTATTTGAGGACAACAAAAAGTACTAAACACTAAAATAATTTTAAAGATTGCAGACAAAACCTGTTCCATGCAACTGAGTCAAATGGTAAGTTGCTTTGACAACTTGAAATTGTTTAATGAGAAAAAAAAAACAATCCAATTTATTTTGCTCTCATGTGACACAAAATTTGTAAGTGGAAAAATAACGATAACGATTTATTACCAAAAATGGTAAACAATTTAAACAAAAATATCAGTAAATCTCAAAAAATTTTCATATCGTTGATGGGTACCAAAAAAATACATATTGAAATAGTACCTTTGTTATACACAAACTGTTCTATAGAACACATTGTTAAACAGAAAATTGTCTATAAAAGACATTGTCAAACAGAAAATTTTTTATACAGAAAACATTCTATAGGAGATACTGTTATACGAAAAATTTTCTATTGAAAATATTGTTATAAATAAAACTGTCTATAGAAATTACTGTTATACAGAAAATGTTCTATAGAAAATATTGTTGTAAATAAAACTTTCTATAGAAAATACTGTTATACAGAAAATTTTCTATGGAAAATACTGTTATTACACAAAAATTTTCTATAGAAAATATTGATATAAATAAAACTTTCTATAAAAAATACTGTTATACATTAATTTTTCTATAGAAAATACTGTTATATAGAAACTTTGTATAGAAAAACCTGTTGTACAGAAAAATTTCTATATAAAATATTGTTATACAGAAATTTTTCTATAGAAAATATTGTTATAAATAAAATTTTCTATAGAAAATACTGTTATACAGAAAATTTTCTATAGAAAATACTGTTATATAGAAACTTTGTATAGCAAAACCTGTTATACAGAAATTTTTCTATAGAAAATACTGTTATACAGAACGTTTTTTATAAAAAAAAACTTGCAATACAATGTATGACAAATGAAAATTCTATAATAATTTGAGAATCTCTGCAATATTTACTCATTTCTCAACCATCATTTGTAGCAAACGATCTCTGCAAAGGATGTCACCTAAAGTTCCGCTGTCAGTAAGCGACTTTCGATAAATGGTTGTCGGCCTTGTACTTGATGTACATGCTCGTAACTGTTTAAGACACTTCAAATGAATTGTTTGGAAATACTTGAAGAAATTACTGAATACTAAATTCATTAAAGTGTTTATGGGTTCCAAAGTTAACGCAATTTTTTAATTAAATATAAAACGAGGTTTTTTTTTAGATTGTTATTTTGTGTATTGAATTAAGTAAACAAAATTCGTTTAAAGGTGTAATAGTACATCGAAGAAATGACCTACAGGATTTTGCTGGCACATACGTATTTTTTTGTCTAAAATTTTCATGACAATATTTATTAAATATTGCTAAATTTCGTGGCATTTTTACAAATAAGTCAAATAGTTTATAATCACGAGATGTAGTATACGTTGAGGTATAATGATTCCTCCAGCCCTAAATCCAAACATTGGCACGTTGTGAAAGTACTTGTTTTTCAATAATCGAATTTAGGTTGTAGGTTCTGTAGGTTTGTAACGACTAACAAACACATCAAGCTAAAAAAAATATGTGTAAATATTAGGATAATTTTTCTCAAAACAGCGGCATCTACTTATTGATTTTCATTATTTTTATTTATCTATTCAACCAATTCTCTACGCTGGGGACAATCATTTCTCAATTGTAAGAAAACATCATAGATGTTACTGGACTTTGCATAGCACTCTCATGCACAGCTTCGATATTGACACTTGAACAGTTGTATGAACAGAATGATATATCAATATTCCGACAAAGTTCTGTCGGAAATTTTTGGGTTTTTAATTGGGTTTTCTTTAACCCTAAACTTTTAAAGGCAAATGAGTTTTTTTAATTTTCAACAACTTTCTGACTCTACAAAATTAAACAATGTAAGATCTTTATTTTTTCCAAAGCTTTAAGTTTTTGTAGGATGTTTTGGAGATGATATAGGCGCCAACATTGTTAATAATCATATGAGATCTATGGTAGTGCTGGCAAATTCTACTACTTTCCATTACTCAATAATATTCAATTATTTTCATTTGGGTACTCAATACTACTCGATATTTTAACGGATTTTTTTAAATTGTAACGCATAGTTTTTATCTGCAAATTGAAGTAGTTTCTTCAAAAAATAAAAATAGTTAATAGTTAACAACAACTTAAGAATTTAATTTAATTTTGTATCTTACACATTTTTGTATTTTTATACAATGATGTATTTTTATGCACTATTTTACCCACTCAACTTGCCTAAAAATACAACTCAGAAAGTGTCGAGTAACTACTTTTGAGTATTGAGTATCCAAAAAAAAGGGCAAATACTCGGTACCCATTACTCAATACTTTGAAAGCACTAATCTATGGGCAATAAGTCCTCCTACTCTTTTCGTGTATTCTTGCATGTTTACATAATCTTTTTTAAATTACAAAATACAGCGTTGACTGTAAATAGGTCGAGACATTAGGGACACTTGTATTATTCTAAATCTGCATGTGGATGTCATAAAACAAATAATTTCTCAAACAACCCTGCAGGAAATGTCAATAGTGAAACTGTACTGACTTACTACTGACACCGTCACCAGTACTAGTGACTTATAATATTTAAATAAGAAAAATGCGCGTGTCATTGAAAATTCACTGCTGACATAGGTACTATTGACAAGGTAGTTCTTTTGGGACCACATTGTCTACACTTTTGGTACTTCTCTGAAATCGAAAATGAAAATGCATTTTTTAAATAAAAAAAGACCCTGAGTCTTTGGCGGGAATCAAACCGGCAACCCTCTGAATGATAGACCGGCACATTATCGCCCAGTCTTTCGGGGCATAGAATTGAAAAAAAAAAATAATTGTTTAATAATAACCATTGTGTTAATGCTGGTGACAATGTCGCCAAACAGTTACCAAAATAGTAAACAAAAATAGTAGACTTGGAGACACTCGTCCCCAGGTTTCCATCAGGAAAAATATCCCTCTTCACGGCTTGTCAGTTTGTATTCTTTTACCATTTACTTTCTTTTATTAAAACAAAGAAGATAGTTTTTGGATCACCATGTTATATTAAAATTCAATAACTATTTTTTAAATGAAACCAATTTAAGCCAGTTTGAATAGAGTACATCCTGGGTTAATTGCAGGTTGATTAATAAACTTTCTTGAATGATTTGAAAATGTAAAGAACTTATGTGATAAAGAAGCCTTGACCTTGCATAAACTTTTTTAACTTTGAACTATTTTTTTAAATTTTATTATTCGTTTGCTCATGTTTCGTTTTCATGCTGCAGCAGAAACTATGTTGCGTGTTACCAACTGCCACCACTAACTGATACTACTGCCCTTCATTTTTGTGTATTTCAATATTATATTATGTATTAAACTGCTTGTGCGATTTACTTACAGCGCGCAAAAAAATATTAACAAATCAGTAACATTAAGTGTAGGGGAGCCACGATTACAATGTTGTGGATGCTGTGATAATATATAATACGGCTTGTTGAGAAAGTTTTTATAATTAAAAAAAAAGAACTTGTTTTTAAGGTTGCCTGTAATATATTTTTCCGGTTTGCTGCTTACTCTCCTTTATGGAACATCTTCAATAATATAAAATCAAATGCAGGGGTGGTTAAATGTAAATTTTAAAATCGTCATAACTTAAATGGAATACAATTTTTACCATCTTCAATAGGCAATAGGGATGGTTGTAGATAATTTGAATTGTGTACACAACTTGCAGTATCAATAGAATAGAATAGTATGTTGAAAAAGATACATGTATTTAAAAGTACATTCGAGTGCTCATAAAAGTGAAATTCTTTTACATATGCCATCTCTGAACAGAACTCCAATTATTTATATGTCAATAGAAACTTTTCTGATTGTGCACACAAAACATTCTATGAAATAAAATCCATTTGAAACACTTTTACCAACTAATGTCAAAAAAGTCAGGTTTATATGTCTGTTCTGTAAAGACCAAATTATTTGTTTTTATTTTAAAGCAGCATAAAATAAATTGCAATCTTGGCTGTGAAAACTTACTTTTAAACTGCGTAAAACTGAGTTTACAGGTGAATACAATTTACTTGTCATTAATCAATTTTTATTTTTTTCAAAACTTCATGGGTTTTTTTATGATTTATAAAACTTCCAGCCACAACTAAGGTATCTGAACTCCACCGAAATAAGACAAGCAATCAATTGAAGTTTTACTTCTTGTTTATTTTTGCGTACTAAATTCTCTTCAGTTTGATTTTTTGTAAAACCTGTAATTAAAAGATTTGTTTTTTAAGAAAGCTGGCCAGATCAAAAATGTTGTCACTTAAAGTTTTATGCTTTGTTTCAAAAATAAAAATGCACCTGTAAGTTGTTTTTATGCCGAGAAGATTAATTTCTAGGTTAAATTTTATTAGGTTAATGGAAATTAATGATCTGACAGCATTAATTCCTGGCAGAAGAAAGCTACTACTAAAGTTGTTATTATGTTTACTTTTGGAAATAGTAAAATTTACGCTGGTGATATTATTTCAAAGAAAAGACAGTTGCATAATTGAGACTTGCGATAAGTTTAAATGTTTAATGTTTAATAAAGATTTTCATAAAAGTGTATCGAAATTTCCAAAAGATTTTAGTTACATATATAGAAATCCTTTGCCTTGAATCATAAAGTAAAGAGAAAAAAATAAAAATGAGTTTTAATTAAAATATTTGTGGAATCAATAAAAAATTTAATTGGAATCGGACCTGTAAACAAAATGATAGTATCAGTTTAAAAAAAAAAATTGATATTTAATTGAAAATATCAGAAAAATCAGAAAAAGTAATTGAGTCAATTAAAATTTTAATTGAAAATTATTTTAAAATCAATTAAAGGTTTAATTGAAAAAAAACATGATTTTTTTTCCTTTTACGCAGAAAGAACTCTGTTGTAATAACGCGATAACCACTAACTGCGTCACCGGCCTCATTTACACCAAATGCTGGAATTTTGACCATTTTGACGTGTGCTTCATCTCTTAGCATGATTTTACTGGAAAAAATCGGGAACCACTTCTTGATGATCAATTCGAAATTTCGGAGGCGGTTCTTTAATAGTTTGGGAAGCTTTTTGCGAAGATAGTATAATTCATTTGGCGTTTCCACGCCTAAAAATGAACTCTGCTTATTACATAAAACTACTAGATGAGAAATTGGTGCCATTTTTAGAAAATTGTAATGAAAAACAATTTATTTTACAACAAGACAACGCACCAATATATGTAAGTCAGCCAACAAAGGGATGGATATTAATGAACTTGCATGTTCTCCAGATTAGAACCCAATTGAGGACATTTGGGGAATACTAAGTCGTCGAATTTATGCTGACAACCGACAATAAAAAAGCATATATCACCTAAAGGAAGCTTATATAGGTGCTATATCTGAATATATAAGAATAAATCTAGTGAATAGTATGCCTGATAGAATTTTTAAGTTGATTCAAAAAAAGAAAGAAGGCCTAACACATTATTAAAGTCAAAATTTGTTGTGAATATTGGTATTTTAAGTTATTTTAATTTTATTGTATTTATAGTTATAACACACAAATTCATTTCTTTACACTTATTTTAAGAAGTGCAAAAAATAATGATTTTTTTGTTCACTTCACATATATGTAGTTTAAACTTTTTCTTAAATTTACAAACTTGAGAAAAGTTTTATGTATTTATAATTATGCAACGCAGTGTATTTTATGCAAAAGGCATAGCCAGTAAATAAATAACTGCCCTTACTTAGGACAAACCACAGTTATTATCTAGTTTTATTTTATATGGGGCCTACACAACATTTGTAAAGGCACGGTCATATTTTGCAAAAATTTACTAAAAAAAAATGTATAACCACTTGTTTTAGCACAAACTTGTTTGACATTATTTACCCTTACAAGAGTTTTGCAAGATCAAACAGCAACAGATAAAATAAAACTATATATTTGTTGTGTCATGTCCTAAATAAATTTTAGAAATTTTGACAAATATTTGCCAAATGTGACCGTACCTTAAGATTAAGAAAATATAAAAGAAATCTGCATGCAAATAATGGTAACGATTTCAATAAATAAATAATTTGATGTAATTTCTCAAAAACTTATGGGAAGTTCTTTAATAATTTTACGGTTTGCTAAATAAACAATATTACACTATAATTTATTGTCTCTGATACTTAGTGTGTTGTTATTTAAAAAAAATATTTATTTATGGACACTTTCTGCTTCCTACGTTTCATATGTTGTTGCCGCTGAAAGCTTATTACAATTTTTGTATGTTAGTCCTCTATAGACTCTAAAGCTATCAAACCGATTTGGCCCAAACCGGTTTCAGTTGAAAGGTTATAGTCCAAATTAGGTTTTCGGCTATATATATTTCAAGTGGGCGTGGCCCCTCCCACATAAATTTAATAACATCATATATTTTGACTATTGTGATAGCAAGAGTTTTGAAACATTGCAGTTACTGATTTTAATAATCAGGAAAAAATGGGCGGGATCGGACCAGTGGGAGTGGCAGCTTCCATACAAAGTAAATATTTAATCTATATATATTAAAATGAATGTTAGTATGTAAGTCCTTTAAAGACTCCTAAACTATGCATTTGATCATGTGATGATCTACGGCAAAGTTGTTGTGCATAAGACCGGGAAGGTTTCTGAGTTGGTACGACCACGCCTACTTTAACCCCCACTTTTTTTAATTGATTAATTGCTTCTGCATGGGGTTTTACAGATTTACTTCAAACAAATTGTATACACATCTTACTGAAGACTAGGTAAAAATAAAAATTTTATGTGCCATGCCCACTTACACGCCCCATCTCAAAAAATTTATGTTTGTATGTATGTCCTTTATAGAATCGTAAACTATGCATTTGATCACGTGATGATCTTCGGCAAAGTTGTTGTGTATGAGTCCGGGAAGGTTTCTCAGTTGGTACGACCACGCCTACTCTAACGCCCACTTTTTTAAATTGATTAATTTCTTTTGCATGTGTTTTTACAGACATGAAGGCGAGGTAAAAATGCAAATTGTATGTGCCAAAGTTTATTATTTCTTTCGACCACTCCTACTTTTTTAAATTGTGTAATTGATTCTACTCGGATTTCAACATATATACTTCAAATCGAATACACATGTTACTCTAGGTGAGGTAAAAATTAAGATTCATACTCCACGCCCCATCTCTTGCTTTTTTTCAAAATGAGAAAATCAATAAAATTATTTAAAATGAATTGTATATTTGTGTAATGTCTTTCTTTTAAATTTATTTTAATTGGTAGCGTAGCAACGCCTGCAGGGTACAGCTAGTCTCTACTAACAATGAAACAACACCAACAACAATAACATTTGAAATGGCATGTGTAGGTACTTAAAGATAATGTTTGTTTGTATTTTTTTTTTTTTTAATATTCTGGGCTTAATATTTTTATAACATTCTTCCATAGATACTTGATGATGTGTCGGTGTAAGTGTTTGAATTTAGTTTTATAGTCTTATCGCAACTTTAAATCATTTTTTGTTTATTGTTAATATTTGTTTGTGTCCTAGAAACTACTTGAATTGTAACATGTTTATCTCTGGAATTTAGCAATGTGGGCCAGTAATGTGTTAAGATACATTTTTTGCAATACTACAAGTAGAAAAATTGCAATTTTAATTTCCAAGTTCTAGTTTCAATATTTAAATTAGCTGTTAAAACAGAAAAATTAGAAATGTAATTTTATTACTGCTGATCACTTGCCAGCAAAAACTACTACTTAAGGTACGTTCACTCGTTTATTAAAAAAAACTTTTCTTATTTAGGCCAAAGGACAACAAATATTTAGTTTAATTTATTCGATGCTGTTTGTTCTTGCAAAACTCTTGTAAGAGTAAACAACGTCAATCAAATTTTTGCTAAAACCAGTGGTGACGCTTTTTTGAGTAAATATTTGCCAAATGTGATTGTACCTTTACACTATAATATTTTAAATTATTTATTAACACAATAATGTCAAGTACTTGCTTGAACTTTGATATCATTTAAATTATTTATTTAAATTTTCTGGGAAGCCGTTATCAGTAAATTGGGAATGTGCTCGTGCAAATTACTAGAAAGCTAGCAATTATATAAAATACAACAAATAAGACAATATATGTCTACTGCAAAGTAATGCAGACGGTATACAGTATAAATGGACAAGTAAGTTATTGAGCAATTGCAAATTAATACCACGTTTCTGCTGGGTTAGTAACAATTGCATCCATAAAACAAATTGTTTCGGAGCATACTTCCATTTAGAGTAAAGATTCCGTATCGTCTGTATTTCAAATTTTCTTTGTCGGTTAGAGGGTTAAAAAAATCTTAAAAGTGCTATAAAATCTTTAGTTAATTAAAAGAATTTAGAATTGATTATATGTATTATTGTTCATGGACAAATATTCAAAAAATATAAAATTATTTACGAGTATCACAAGTTTCTAACGTAGTCACGGTATTCCAAATACATATTTTTATTAAAAAAGGAGTAGTAACACAATTAATATTAGGCAATTAATATATGCCTATATATAATTGCGTTACTTTCTTTGGAAAGGTGATCGTTGAAGAAGTAAAAGTGGTGAAAGGAGAACGCATTTTAGATTACAACTCTGCAATTGCGTATTATGATTGTTTTTAGTGCAGCATTGCAGCACCTCTGGTGGTGAGTAGGCGCATTATTTTTAAAGCTTGATTTTATAGTCTTTATTTTACGTTGGTGGCGTTTCAATGCTATACCATCGAAGGAGAGCGCTGTGATAAATATTATTTATGATAGATAGAAAACTAAAATTTTTGAAAGATACTAATGTTGTTTAAGTTGTTTAATGATCAAATGCCTTAACCAATTGAGCACCCCAATAAAATTTCTTAATGAATAAGCACATTGTAACAAAAACATTACCGGGGTTTTCAAGCCAAAATCGCACCAAAACTAATATTCTCCCTAACCCGAAACAAACACAAAACTTTTAAAATATATTTATATTTTATATTTATATGTATTCCTTTCCAAAAAAATAATTATTTATTTTAATTTGAAAACATGGTTATTTAATTTTAAAGATACATAAAGTAACGACACTACTCCATATATCCAGTTTTTTTATCTTAAACTGACAAATTTGTTTAAAGGAAGAGATTTTAGCATATTCTTAAATATTTTACAATAAAATATACATTTTTGGATTCTATTAGAAATATTAAAAACATGTGTCACCTTGAAAATTCCATCGTCTATGTTTTTCCTTTATAAAGGTTTTGGTTTTGCTATTCGGTCAAAATATTTTCCAATATTTGACCTAATCCGAAGACGCAACCGAATACTCGGTCGTGCTCTATAAATTTTGAAGCGGTTACCCGGTACTTACTATACTAAAAATAGAAATTTTTTAGTGTATAAGTATTTATTTCATTATATTAAGGGATAATTTATAAAAAAAAAATAAATAAAACTCAGAGTTGTTGTAAAACCAAAAACTTTGAATCAAGTACTCGGTACTATAATTGGAAATTGTCCGGATTGTAGACGAAATTACTCCATGTAAGGAAATATATAGAATAATAAAAACAGTAAATTAAAAAAAAACAATATTAATACCTAGTAATTACATAGTAAAAAATTTTATTAAATTAAATTAAATTAAATAAAAAACTTAGCTATGAAATTTTCACAAATTCCACAATACTGAATATGTTTTATATTTGTGGCGTTTGTAACCTTCAAACAGCCTTTAATTTTTGTCTTTCTCTAGCTTGTTTTCTTACAATTTCCTCTTGGTCCACGGTTTGTTGTTTATATAGTGCAAGCCATAATGAAATATTTCATGTGAAAACCTGTTACCAATTTGATAAAGGTTTTACCACACATACATTAATCACTCTTTTTTATTAAAATTTTTTAAATATTTAATATTCCTCAAAGAAGAAAATGTTTGCCTTCAGAAAATAAAAAAAAGCTACAAGTTGTCTTCTATAACACAATTGCAAAATATTTACACAAACTTGTTGCACTACAGTAACTAACTTGCACTAAGGTAGTCACACTAAATAAAAGTATAGTCGGACAAGCCCGACCATAAAGTACCCTACACCCAGTATAACACGTGTAAACACGGTTATGTAGAAATTAGCGCTATATGGAAGTTATGATCTATTATGGACCAATCATCCAAACAATGTGTGGCATGACTTGTGAGCATATAAATATTTTTTTGCGTCAAATTTTATCTCGAATAAACACTTTTAAAATATTTATACTTGTTAAAGTGATTATTGAAGGGGTTCGTATATGGGAGCTTTGACTAATTATGGACTGGCCGTTATAAAATTGGGTCGCATGTTTTGTATTTATATACACGAAACATATTTGAGTTGAATATAATTTGGATACCAACAATTTTTAAATCAGTTATGGTCTTTAAAGTGATTTTCGAAAATGGGCCTTAAATGGACCGATGTGCATTAAATTTGTAGATGTGATTAGGCTTTATATACAACTTATTTGTGCTGAAATTTGTTTGGATGCGTTCACAAATCAAATATTTATGACCGATAAACCCCTATTTCGGGAGAACATCTGTAATGGGGCTAGGTTAATTAATGGAATAATTTCAACCAGTTTCAATTCCAACCCTCCTTGGGTCACAATAATAGCATGTACCACATTTTTTTTTTCGAAATATCTTCAAAATTTCGACCGTATTTAGCGCACAAGCTTTACATGGACAGCCAGTCAACTAGACACACGGACAACGTTAAATCCACTCAGGAAGTGATTCTGAGTTGATCGATATACTTTAAGGTGTGTGTTGGACTAATATTTATTGGCGTTACAAACATCAGCACAAATTTAATATACCCTCACCACTATGTTGTTGTAGGTATAATTAAATATTTTTTTCATTCAAACATGTTTTGAAAATTGTCACCAGCCTTGAAAGACGGTCGAGCGTAATATTTTTATATTTTCGATTTGGTAAAGTCAATTGTAATGCAATTAGTATGGACATTTCATACAATATCTGTTCGAAATTTTAAATAATACTCGTATGTATTATCTTCAACTATTGAGAGCATAAAGTATTCATTGTTCTCATAAAATCCAGGCGCGCGCATAATTGTTTTAATATACACTGCGTTTAAATGGTGCATATAATTACAGCAAATGTTTGCTATTTGTTGTAAAGTTACAAACAGCTTTTAGTAATGAAAAAGACAACCTACACATGTAACTCGTCGAATAAAGGGGATGATTGTCTTCGCAAAATATTAATGCAGTTAAATAGGCCGGTTCTTCTCCAAATCAGAACCCCATTTATAACATTTGGTCGAATATATTCGTATGTTGAAAACCGACAATATGAAAGCATATATGATCTAAAATAAGCTATTACAGATGTTTCGAGATCTATATCTGAAGATATAGGAATAAATTTGGTGAATAGTATGACTGATCGAATTTTTGAATTGAGTCAAAAAAAAGGCCTAACACATTATTAAAGTCTAAATTCTTTGTGAATTTTGTATTTGAAGTTATTTTAATTTTAGTGTATTTATTGTTATGAAACACCAATTAATTTCTTTATACAATTATTTAAAGGTAAACTAAAAAATATTTTTTTTAAATAATATTTGTTCTTGTGTTCGTTGCCAGCACGCAAACATTGGCGAAGAAGACAGTAAATGTATTATAACTAGGCATATTTAAAGTTATTAAATCAAATTTTGTTATTTATTATAGTATTTAGTTGGAACTTATCCTTATTATAAACGTAACGGCAAATAATCTTGCTATAAGTGTCGCGTGCTAAATAATACCAAAGTTTGCAGTTGATCTTAAATTATTGTCTAATTTATTTGATATTATTACCTAATATAATGATCTAAAATTATGTTAAAATTTGAGATTTTTCCAGTTTTATAAATATGATGGAAAACAATCTGTTATCCGTCACGTTATAAATGTCGTTTTCTAAAGGTTGTGAAAAAAACTAATGTAAAAGTTTCAACATGACCACTATCAACATAAAGCCAAATTTTTATATGTATTTTAGTTTAAAAACAATCGTGTTCCAATACGCAGATTTTTTTATATTTTACATTTTTGTAGCGTTTTTGATTCCATTGTTAAGATAAATAAAAGAAACAATAAATCTAGCTTCTGCACTAACATAGTGCTACTAAAATGCTATCGAAATTTGTAAACAAAAATACATTTTTAAGATTTCTGGTTTAGGAATGTCGCGTTCTTGACTGTAGCAATTATTTTCTTTTACTTTTTTTTGTTTGTTCATGAAATTGTCTTAAATGTAACTTCTTTTATTACTTATTGAAAATTACATTGAATTGAAAAGTACATATTCACCCCTATCGTGAATAACAAGTGGAATTTTTGTTCCCATGAAATTTTTATTCCCCTCGAAGTGAAAAATACTCCCGTGAAATGTTTGTTCCCTTCATTGCATATCTGTTTAAAATAAAGAAAACTATCAACGCACAGTGAATGTGAATAAGAAAAAGAAGTTTAGAATAAAAACATCGCTTAAACAAATATTTAAAATTGGAGCAATAATTTTACTAAAGGAGCAAGAAAATAGGCATCAATGAACGGTTCGCCAACGTTTGCCTGATTCATCTGACTCCTTGGAGCTACCCAATGCCTAGTAAATAATTTTAGAAAAAAAATTATTTTTTAATTAATATTTGTATTAGATTTATACAACATTATAGGGCAAATGAAGCAGCTTTTTCATATATACTGGATGTAAAGTAATTTTTTAAAACTTTTTCGTCTATGAAACTAATTAAAACAAATAAATACCAACATAATGAATTCAACTCCCCAGCGAAAACAAAGTGAACATAATGGAGGGAATTAGAAAAATATTTTGAGGAAAAAATATTTTCACGATAAGGGAAATTTTGTTTGAATGTGAAATTTTTCACAAACATCATTCCCCAGGGAATTGTTAAAATAAGGGGAAAACATTTCATGTTAAATATTATTCACGATTGTAATTTGGGGAAAAAGGAAATAATTTTGCAATCGCGCCTATTATTATTAGTTTTCGTAATTTCAAAATTTAATCTCTTAGATTAGTTGTTTTTGAAAAACTGTATGTGTTAATTTTTCCATGATTTTATAATTTTTATGTTTTTAATAAAAAAATTTTAATTGTGTAGGTTTAACTGTAACTTTAACTTCTGATTTGAAATTTGTTTGTAAATGCGTGTTGAACGAGGTTTTAGTGTAGTTTTAGTTGTAACAAACGTATGTCTATTTATGTCTATACCTAAATGAATACATTACATTCAGTATTATGTATTTTTTTTTCTCTACTTAAATACTCGTACATATGCGTTATTTAATATATACATACTCGTATTTGGTTTGTGCACCCTACTTCGTATGCGAATGTAGTTATCACCCCTATCGTAAATAAAAATTCCACATGAAATTTGTTTCCTTTAATTGTTTAACATTGAATTTTAATAGGAAAAATGTGAAAAGGGAACAAATTTCATGTGGAATTTTTATTCACAATAGGGGTGAATATCATTCAACTTACTATCAAATTTACTAACGCTTCTTTTAATATTTAGCTTACGGAAAGCCAGTAAAGAAATACTTATTAAGGTAATGAATGCTTTCAGAAATCGTTAAACTATAGTTTGCTCTATTCTCTGTTCTTTTATATGTAGGTGCTATCTAGATGCTTGTATTACGATGCTTAGTTCTATTATTAGGATTAAGGCTGCATGCTAAATTACTTCTTGAAAACCCGATTATAAATTACCTTACGAAATATTTAAATAGATTTTAAAGAAATATTATTTGTGTTATATTCGTAATAAAAAATTATATTTCTTGTAAAGGTTTAACTACTATGCAGCAGATCATTTGTTAGCCAATGTATGTAGCTCATCTTTCAGACGATCAGTGAACATATTACTTAATGCAGCAGCACACGCAAATATCTAAAACAAAGTTATCATGTAACTTTACTTTCGAGGAGTCCAAAGGTTTTGTAACAATTTATGCAATTTTGTTTCTACTTTTTTCTACATTTTTTTCTTTCAAGTTTTTAATTAATACCAGTAATTACAAAAAGTTAATGACATGTTGGTGGCACTTAAGATTCCAATAGAACAGCAGTTAGGCCTCATTTTTAACTCACACTTAATTGGCTGCATGTTTCATTTTTTTTATAATGAAATGTCATTTAGTTAATAAAAATTAAGTTACTTAAATTTAATTATCAGTTAAATTGTGTGTTTAATTAACTGTCAATTTAGTGTGAAATAATAACAATTTTGCAATTTTTAAGATCGCATGCTTAAATGACTTGTATTCATCAAAATCATTAATTCTTTAGTTAAATAACTACAGCTTTTAAATTTATTTCTGTAATTTGTGGTCAAATATGTTACACACTTATTGCAAAAGGAAATACTTTAAGAATAAATTTATGCTAATTTGTGAATATTTCTTTAATAATTTTATAATATTAATTGCTTATTATATTTCAATTAACTACTATTAAATAAATAATTATTTAATTGCAACGTTTATTTTATTCTATTTGCAGGTATGTGCCAAACTGTTGTAATTTTACTTGTTGTAAGTTTTAGAAATATTGGGTGGTATTATTGTTCCGCAAGAAAAGGAAAACTAAGCGGGGAAAAAATATCGATCGATATGTAAAAAAACGGAATGAATAATTTCAGCACAAAAATTTCTTTTAGCAATCGCTAAACGGAATGAACAATTTGATCCATTAATTATAAAAAAAAACATTAAATTTATAAACTAAAATAAAAAACAAGCTAATTTATGTTCATAATTTGTGGAATAGTGATCCATTGGTATATTAAAGAGATTCCTTTTCATCAAGGTGTGTACATTTTGTGCACTAAATGTTAAAAACAGGTTTATGTTTTCCAAATACTCAATTTTGTCGAACGGTTGCATAACACGTGACATAACTACATTTTGTGATCCGGGAATTCCCGGAAAATAATGGTTGGGAATTCCCGGGAAAACGAAAAATTATAAAAACGTAGTTTTAAATTTTTTTTTAACAATAAGTCATTATTGCTTAAATAAAGAAAAACCCTGCAAGTATTCAGATTTTGCACCAAAAATTTTAAACGCAAATAACTTTCAATTTATTTTACGAAAGACAAGTAATTTTTGAACAACAATTATATATTTTTTTAATTTGCTACCGCTCTTTTAATTTGTAATTTTTTATTTTTGTTTATAAAGCGTGATCCATTTCGAGGTTCCCTACTTTTTTAAAGAAAAAACACAGAAAATTCAAATTTATTGGGAAATGTTTATTATCATTTGAAAGAACATTCTTTGGCATTTATTTTTTTGAAGATTATGTCTATTAAATGTTGGCCGTTGCTACGTCGCAGAGTCCAATTTTCGACGACTCGTTCAACCATTTCGACTGGTAACTGGCGAATAACACGCGTGATGTTTTCCTCCAAGGTCTAAATCGAAGCGCGTTGGATCGCATTAACTTTAGACTTTACATATCGCCACTGGAAATTCAAATTTATTGGGAAATGTTTATTATCATTTGAAAGAACATTCTTTGGCATTTATTTTTTTGAAGATTATGTCTATTAAATGTTGGCCGTTGCTACGTCGCAGAGTCCAATTTTCGACGACTCGTTCAACCATTTCGACTGGTAACTGGCGAATAACACGCGTGATGTTTTCCTCCAAGGTCTAAATCGAAGCGCGTTGGATCGCATTAATTTTAGACTTTACATATCGCCACTGGAAATTCAAATTTATTGGGAAATGTTTATTATCATTTGAAAGAACATTCTTTGGCATTTATTTTTTTGAAGAGTATGTCTATTAAATGTTGGCCGTTGCTACGTCGCAGAGTCCAATTTTCGACGACTCGTTCGACCATTTCGACTGGTAACTGGCGAATAACACGCGTGATGTTTTCCTCCAAGGTCTAAATCGAAGCGCGTTGGATTGCATTAACTTTAGACTTTACATATCGCCACTGGAAAAAGTCTAACGGTGTGATATCACACGATCTTGGTGGCCAATTGACAGGCCCAAAACATGTGCTCACCGAAGTGTTCTCTCAATAAATCCATTGATTGATCCAATGTGTGGTAAGTGGCGCCGTCTTGCTTCAACGATAACGGTCACCTTTGACGGTTACGTTCGCACCGGCATTATGTTGACCATAAGCTGAGCGAAATGCACAAAACACATTCCTCACACAACGTGAATTTTCGTAATAAAGGTGAACGATTTGTAAACATTTTTCAGGCGTAAGTCTTCCATTATGAAATACCAAACAATACTAAACGAAAATAACATGACAGCATGACACGACTCACACGTAATCTGTCAAAAAAACGTTATTGGAAAAGTATCTCTACTTGAAACACCCATTACATATATAGGGAGTATAACTTTAAAAGTCGTGATTTTTTCGCATCTATAGCTTTTATTTTGAAACAATTGTATATATAATATAAATTTCTTCGAAGTATTTTTGGATATGACATCTTCCCTTCCTGATGCACGCAAACGTTTTGAAATTATTTTGCAAACTCATTTGAGTTTAATGCCGATGGCTCTCTTTTACCACAATCTCCGTTGAGCTTATCGAATTGATTTTTTTAAGCATGAAATTTGCAATTCTTTTCCATGACACCGAAATGATTCAATATTAAGATTTCAGCTTTGTTTCTGTATGACCGGTAATTGTATCATTATTAATTTATCCAATCTCTCTGATTTTTTCAATGAGTTTTCTCACATTTCTTGTAAAGTTAAATTAAAATCATATTTTCCTTCAAACTTTCATTGCTTTTTAAATATAGTTGAATAATTTAAATGTGTAATGCTCCAAACATAATGCTCAACTGTGAATCACTACAGATTTGATTGTTTAAATTTGTTTTTAAACTTTAAAATTTCATTGATATACACGATGCACGAACTAGAAAATTATTTCTAAAATAGAAAGTTTGTAATTTTTACAATATTTATTTGCGACTCCACTTAGAAAATATATTCTGGTTACAATACTAATCTTTCAATTAACTTGAACATAAATATTTACTTCGTTTATTATGTTGTTTATAAAATTACAGTTATTCCCCTTATCCCCCCTTATTCAAAAACGATTAATAAATTTAACAAACGTTTATTAAGCAAATTTTTATATGCAAATCTGCCTTAATAAACGTTTGTTAAATTCAATAATCTTTTTTGAATAAGGGGGTTAGTCTTTAAACATACATATAAAGAAACAGATCTGTGAAGATTTGTAGAAAACATCAAGCAAATAAATCTTTCAAAATTGATTAGTAAAGTTCTGAACCAAAAACCGTAACTGTTACTGGTCATTTTGTTATGCTTGGTTTTGACTATGTCATTTTTGTTGTCAAATTGTCCAAATTGTTGGCAATTGTATGAAAACGGGTTGTCTATGGCGTCTAATGAGATTGCAATCATGATTGCAAACATAGATGACGCCATAAATTTCAAGAAGCTTGAATGCGGAATTTGGAAATTAATGACAAAATGTCATATAGTTGTAGGTTTACTAATAGCTGCCATAATTAATTGATAAGAAATTAATAACAACTTTTGTAACAACCCATAACCTATCCCATGTCTGTAAATGTTATTAACTTGTTTTCTCTACCAGCAAAATACGACCTAAGACTGCATACCGTAAAATTCTTTATTGCATACTCGTGCATTTCAAATGAATACCTACTAAAATAATTTTGTTTCCTGTTATCAACAGATGATGGAATATTTACACAAATACACCTAATTCTGTTTTTACGCGATAGATACGTTCCTCGAAAACTCGCGTAAAAAAATATAGAGTACAGTACTTTTGACTTAACTGCCACACCGTGTTTTGCACGCATTTTGTGGAAGGTAAGTCAAAATGGCACTTAAGTTAAATTTTTTAACTGTCAAAAATTTGATTCGTTTACTAGCCACAGAAGAGGCCCATAAGTGCGATTCACACAATTTCCTATTTTTATAACCAAAACTTAAAAAAAATAAAAATATTCTTTTCATTTATTATTTATTAATAAAACAACATAAATGTACTTCAGAAAAAATAATATTAATTAAAAGGAACAAGTAAACAAGGAACAGGTAATTAAAAAGTAACATTTAAGAAAAATATTCAGTAATTGAAGTTTGCTTAAAAGCTTTTATAGACCCTTTTAGGATATGATCCTCAATAGTTTCTGGAATTATATCAATCTCGTGGTGCATACAATATTTTGGGGGGGGGGGGGGGCATTCAAAGCTTCTAACCACCATGACAGCTATACAAAGAAGAGAAGTCCAAAAGATTATAAATTTATAGAAGTCTGCAATAGAAACTTCTCTCTCCAAAGCAGATATTTGCTTTTTAACAATAATTTTGATCCAAGGGCTTGTAGTATGGCAGCAGTATTTGGAGGTAGATACTGAACTTCAATATTTTTTCGTTATTTGCAAAAAAAAATTTGTGGGAGTTAAATAAAAAATTATCAATGAATATGGGATAATAATTGCAAATATTTGTGGCAGCTAACTTAAATTGGCACATATGAAATTGGCACTTAAACAAGTACATTTCATACGAAATTAAAGAAATGAGTAAAATTTTGTAGTTTTTTGGCAGGTATCTCAAATTGGCAGCTAAAAGAGTGGCAGTTAAGTCAAAACTACTGTATCCCTATTAAATGAGGGAATTGGTTCCACGTATGAAATATCAGGTAAAATAAGATAAATAATTCAAATTGATGTTGTTATTTTATTTAAACAAAAAACAATAGAAAAGAGAGTTCATTTAGAAAAGTACATGCAATAACTTTTCTTCTTTAACACTTAAATTTGACTGAATTCTTACACTCTTACCTTCAACTAAATTTATTTGAAATAAACAAGGGAAATCCCCTGTTTCGAATGTGTTGTTTTTCGTACCAGACGATTTCCTGTGCTGCCAACTATGTGTTTAAATTTCTCCAAACGTTCACAACATTTCACAACGTTTTTCTGGTAAAAATACATACATTTTTAAATCGCGTTAAATCAAATCTAGTCGCATAAAAACAGAATGAAATATTTATTTGGAAACGCGTTAAATCAAATTCGCGTAAAAACACTCGCGTAAAAACAGAATTAGGTGTATTGTTTAAATAAAACAATTTCTATATTATATTTACTTTTATTTAAGACAATGAATGAAACAAACAAATATGAGGCAAATAATTGAAAAACTAAATTCTCTATCTAGCCAACCGATCGTCTGTCCATGCAGACAGACGTCTGTTTCAATAGTTTGTATTTACAGTGTGTCAAGTGGAGGGATTTGTAACTTTGTTTGTGCTGATATGAATGAACGTACTTGTATGATGTGGATTGCAATTGTTTACATTTAAACTTGTTTTTTTTTTCTTAATTTTTTTTTCAATGCACGCGTGCAACTTTTATTTTATATAGTTTTTTTTTTGTAAGTTCAAGGTAATATTTTCTGTATCTATAGGGAAATAAATAAATATGTACACCGACCAACCTGTCTATATTAATGTGTTTAAAATAAGTGCAAGTGTTTTAGATACACAAAATTATGCAATAAACAAAAAATTTCATACAAATGAAAATGAAATTGTTACGAGTATATTGTAAACTTTTCAATATTTTTGGTTTGTTATTTTTGAAATAAATATTTCAATGAGTTCAATGCGATTTTTAAGAAACATATTATAAATTAGGTTGCAGTTTTTCTTTCTTTCTTTTTTAAATATTATAAATCTTGACTGAAAATTCGTTAGGATTTGTAAATGGAAATGTGTGTGTTTGATGTGAATAATGTTACAGCAAAATTGTATAATAAAAGTAGGCACTTTCAAAATGTTTAATAATTATTTTAAAGTCTGTAAATAATAAAGATCTTTTACATTGTTTACGGGAATATGACTTGATCTCTTATAAATATCTTGAGTAGTTCGGACTGAAGCATTAGCTGTTAGTAAAATTGCTAAAATCATGCTAACAGCGGACTACTTAAAAGCCTACAAATCATGTGAGGAATGAAAATAAAAGGTTTGATTTTCATGCAAATATTGAAATACTTAAAAGCCTAAACTTCGCGATTAAAGATCTGAAATTCATGCTAAAATTTAATCGTCTAAAAGAAAACGATTAATGATGATTTGCGTTAAGATTACATTTCTTAAAGTTTAACGATTCGTGCTAATATTGGTCTGCTTACTATCTACGATTCGCTACAAGTTTCGACTATTTAAAGGTCTACGATTCATGCGCATAATCTGCGATTCTTTAAAAGTCTGTTATTCATGCTAATGAAGGGCTACTTAAAATCATAGGTCTCTGATTCATACAGCCATGTCACAGAACTCAATTCCGATCGAAAGTGGTTTTGATCCCATAAATTGAGTCTTTAGAAAACGAAAAACGATTTTTTTTTTCGGAATGAAACCACTTTAGATTTCTAAAGTGGAATTGTTATTTTTTATTATTTTATACTGAAAAAAAAACTCATACTACTAATTTATAATAACAATTAAACAATTAATTTTATTATTTCATTGCGTTTTTAGTTCTCTCATTGATATTTAAATAAAATGTTAAAAATTTCAAAGTTGGTGTCAGCAACAAGAAAACTTTTGTCGTTTTCAGATGCATCCCTTAAATTTCTTCTTTGTAGCTTTTCAACTGCGTTTTGATGCCTTTGTTCATTTAAAACAGCAACAATTTAAATTTCGGGCATTTTTGAAAAATTTTGTTCACTTTTATTTAAAATTTCTTTGTTAGCACTCTTTCTGTTCGCTTTTCTTATACTTTTTATTACAAAAATCATATTTTTTGTTTTGATTACACAACGTTACCATATTTAAGTTAAAAAACGAGATTTAAATTTTTTTTGGGAATAAACAAAATCGATCGGAATCTAGAGAACGAAAAGTAAAAACGATCGATTTGCGAATACGGAATTGAAACCATTCCGATCGATTTCTGTGACATGCCTGATAATAAAATTGAAATACGAATTATGATATGATTGGTCTAATAAAATATCTACGATTTTATCTAATATAGGACTACTAAGAAGTCTACGATTCATGATAATATTTGGCTACTCAACGGCCTACAATTCACACAAAGTTTATATTACATAAGGTTCTACATGTTAATATGGGGCTACCTAAAAACCTTATGATGAATACTATAATAAAACTCTGTAAAGCCTTAAGTTATGGTCACACATGTCAAATAATTACTCGAAAAAGCGTAACCACTTGTTTTAGTACAAATTTGTTTGACGTTGTTTTCTCTTACAAGAATTTTGCAAGATCAAACAGCATCAAATAAAATTAAGCTAAATTTTTGCTATGTCCTGTTCTAAATAAACCAAGTTTATTTTTAAATAAATAAACAAGTTTAAATATATTTTATGTATTTAGTAGTTGCGCGTTTTTCGACAAATATTTGCCAAGTTTGACCGTACCTTTAGTATACATTCGTTAAACATTTTTATAAATTAAAGAGCTATGATTAGAGGCCACAATTGCAATATCTAAAGGTATTAGTAGAAGTTCAATCGGGACTATTTTGAAGCCAATTACCCAGCTAGGATGCTAGTAGCAACGATTCACTCCAATTTTAAAATTTAAAGGCAATTGCAATTTATGTCATTATAATAGCCTACTTAAAACCAAAATTGAACTAATTAAAGAGACCTTATTGAAGCTCTGACTGTACTAATGAGAGGCCTGAGTTCAAATGAAATGTGATACACGAATAACTCCAAAATCGGACATTTTAAAGGCATATAATTAAACTAATCAAATAGGGCAATTTGAACTATTTAAGGGCCTTATGTTCAATGAGCTTGTTGGTAAAACTTTTCGCCTAGCCAGCAAAAAACCGTTCATTACCAATTAGTAAGTAAAAATGCTAAATTCTAGCATTTTACTACTTACATAAAAATATTGTAGCGTACGTTCCCCGTAATACATTACTAAAAGAAACAACTCTTGCAGAAGTTAACCATACCCTTTAATACAATGCGGGTAAAATAGTAATATGATACATGTCATTCTTTTTACGCCATTCTAGATTTAAACAACTAGTTACCTATAATATTTTAACTCAATAGTTTAGATTCTTATTAATATATCATTACCTACCTTAACATCACTTAAACCAGTTACAAGTATTGACTTAAATAACTAATTGATAGTTAGGTCTCACTGAAGCAGTGATCAGTAAAAGCATAACATGCAAACGGCTAGAAAGTAAGCAGTTCTATAACAGTTAATAAAAAAGTCATTATACGACTACTTCTAAGTAATGCGGACGGTATGTATTAGTCATTGAAAAATAAGTTATTGAGCAATTGCTGATACCTATATCTGTTTAATCAAAGTTTGCGCTTTTATTATTTTACTGAAATATTTGGAGACTTAAGTTCAAAGTACAAATGGTTATAAATAGCATAGTGTTAAAACGAAAGTTCGACCGCTTAATTTAATTTAAGTAAATTTTAACTATATAGAAGCATGTCAAGGGCTTTTATTCAAGACTATTAACTGTATATATATATACACCTTCTTCTAGACCATCAAAACGAATCTAGTTTAATTATTGGCGCTAATAATGATTTATAATATAAAGACAGGTTTGATGATTACCTCGTAATTGTCTCTAAGCACTTTTGAATTTAATTTTAGAATTTAACCAGAACTGTATAATTAAGACTGATAATGTGTGAATTATTATTGAACAGTCAATTAGGCTCAAGAATATTAATTCTTAAAATATCAGTGTATTTCAGTGCAAATTTTCCTTTGATTGGTCCATTAATGCGCTACAATATGGACTCATTATTGCATGTTTGTAGGTTATTTGGGGGCTTGATGTCAGGAGACAAAAAGATATAGTTTAAAGTGAAGGAAATACGGAAATAAAATATACCTACTCGTGATGAATATAATGTGTTTTCTGATCAAATATCTATCTAATGTATCTAATGTATCTAATATCTAATGTACTATATACTTACGTTGTAAATTGAAAATATTTTTTATTACCACCTACATACAAACTTTGTGTAGGAAACAAATAACACTAGGCGGAAAAAAAAGTTCTCAAACATTGTAATTATTTAATATTTTCCAAAAACACTTCTAGTCTTGCACGCGTTTGCAATTATGCATATGAAATAAAAAGGCCAGATTCTTTTCTTGTGAATTAGTAAAAGGCTGTAACAGATTTAGCAAAATTACTGAAGCATCTTTTATTGCATCATACTTTCGTAAAATTTATGATATTTACCGGCAATATTATCATCCCTCTGAGTCAGCTGTTCAGAATTTTGACGATAAAATTATTTTTTGGTGGGGCTATGTTTAAAACACAGTCTCTAGAGAGCCAATCGAATGGATTACACAAAATCCGTGACGTAAGTAACGCAATAGACATGCCATTTTCCAAAATGTAATTGAAAATGTTGAAAAAAGAATCGATATTTGTAAGCGTGATCGTGATAGACAAGTTTCCGCTATAATTTTACATAAATAAAAATATAAATAAAAATTAGATTTTACAGATTTTTTGTTTCTATTTTATTTTGAAAAATAGAATTCTCATTGAAAAACTATTTAATTGTTGGGAAATTCTGGCTTTGGGTTTTGATAATCTTTAATTTAAATTACACATTTTAATTTCACTTTTCATTTTATTAAAATCTCTATTAGTTTATATGTATGGAGTATTTTAAAATTAATTATATTATTTTAATATTTGTTTATACACATATGCAGCTAAAATTTGCGTGACTAAATCAGATAAAATCATGTAAATGAAGCATTTTTAATCAGCTATATTAATGGTTTTACCCTATGTTAACTATAAAAGATTCAAAGAAAAATTTGATACAGTACCAAGCGAAAGTATGGTAATGATAAGCAATTACTCAATAACTAACTAATTAGTAAGTTCTCACAGAAGCACTTATCGGTAAAAATGCTCTTACGGTAAAAAAAAACTGATTTCATGCTATTTGAAACCACTTGATAATCTGTTGTGGGGCTAAGTAAAATCGAATCATTATAGCCTTAAAACTCAAAATTCTGGACACATCCGCCATTTTGCCATTTGGGTAGCACAAATAGTACAGTTAGTACTTTCTGCACTTGTTATTGCATAAAAATATAAAGAAAATTATATTATATTATTTTGGCACTTATTTTTTATTTAATATTTAACAAAATGATTTATAAAACAAAACTGAAATTATTAAGCTCTAAAATAAGTCAAAGGAAACGAAAGCAATATTTAATCCAAAGCTCGTTATATCGTAAAACCTTTTATATACGTTTTCCCATACTCTCCAAATTTTTCAATTAATTTATTTGGCATACTTTTTCGTTCGCACTAAACGCATTCCCAAATGAGTTGGAGTTAATCGGTATTGACCCAACTGTCTCTTCGCGATTAACTAAAAATTATAAATTGGATTGAGATTGGTCAGTCATTCTTGCACGATTTTGGAAGTGAGATTTGAGTCACCATCCAGCTCCAAAATAAATTCATCCACATGCTAGAAACTTTTCACTACATAATCGAAAATGTAAATTTGCAAAATACACAGAGTTTCTCATTATTCCTTCGATTCTTTGCAGTGGCCCGAGGTGCCACCATTTAAAGCAACTCCAAATTATGAGCTTTCTCTCACCGTACTTCATTGTTACCTTAACATGGTGTCCTTGAATTCTCTACACTGTTCGATGCCAGCAAAAATCAAATAATTTTAGCTTCGACTGACCAGATTACATGTTCCCGGTCAAACATGCAAGCTTTTTTTTTGACATTGTTTATCGACAATGCAGATTTTAATTTGTTTATTGTTGAGATGTAACCAATATCGAAAAGGATTCAAGAGAGATAATAAACAGCAATGAAACCAAAATTCACGTAAATATTGAAAATGATTATCGTAAATTGTACCTATTAACTAAAGAGTAGTAAAGGACTTTAAATTGTTACAAGGGTATCGACACGAAATAAAGAGCAGTTTGGAAAATAAAGGCTTCAAAAGAAACATTAAAAATCGTCAAAGAACCCCCAACCACTTTTTCGAGTAGAATTGGAACCTGGTGATGTTAAATTAAAGAAAGGTGAAACACATCAAAATGATCAGAAGAATAACAGTATTATAACCACACAAACGATCTGCCCTTTTTCAATGTTTAAACTTCTAATAAAATGGTTATACTAGATCATATTGTAAGTTGATGACATGATTCGAACATGAAACAATTTTAATAAATGTGGTGTGCCCAGTATATTCTTGTATTGTAAAGAGCTCTATAATACAATAATAATACGTCTTGCCGCGCATTTACCAACTAATTTTTCTATTGCTAACATTTTGCGGTGGTAAACACTTGTCTCTTTTGATTTGTGTTAATATGAGACGTGCGTCCCGCATTCGTTTATAGCTTTTTGCGACCTCTCATTTGTGGTATAGAACACCTTATTTGTACTCTTATGACCATATAAAGTATATTCACTTACTTCTAAACTGTTTAGCTATTACAAGCGAAGAATAGATACTTTTTGCTAGAATATTGTCCCCAATGGCTCTTGACAGTTTCTTCATTATTTATTAGAATTTGTATTAGAATTTGATTTGGGTTGGTTAATTTGCAAAAAGTGTTTACCACATGAAATAAAACTAATATCGAACTAATATTTTAATAAACAAAACAAACACATAAAAATCTAACGGCAAATTTTGATGACACATTTGAACAAAATTGAGTCCGAGTATATGTAAGTTTTTTTCGTATTATATCCCAAAAATTATTATTTTCCATTTTGTATTGTAAATTATTTTATTTAGCTTTAAACTAAATGACAAGAAACATTTTTCACTTGTCTTTATTAGTTTTATTTTTAAATGTAATAAAAAGTGCACAAGGCACAAACATCTACTCAATTGTGCTCCCCACTGTATGTATGCGTTGTCGTGGTGGTCATCAGTGCAATACAGTTGCCAATTTAACAAACATTTAAAATATTTCCATATAAATTCTGATTTATTTTCTTTTCAAAGTTCTAAGTTCAAAGTTCTTATTGAAAAACCCTTCACTTCTAAGAATTGAGGTTTGAATCTAGAAAATAAGACATAATAAGCTAGCCACTACTAACTAATGCAAGCAGTATATTGTACATTACAAAGTACATATGTTAATAAGTAATAGCCTAGTGTTTGCTAGTTATTTTTAATTAAGAATTCTATTTAAACCAACTCTACAGATTACAAACAATCATTAATACAAGATTTTTCTATGTTATAATAGAAATCACGATTCTATTCATTTAAATCCCATTGATGTTTACCTTTGCTTCTTGTTAATCTTGTGTTTAATTCAGGGCTCTCTCACACATACACCCAAGCACAAATTTAATTGTTGCAACTTCCTTTTTATTAACAATCATTAAAAAATTACCAACCATTAAAATGTATTTAAATTCCAACTGTGACTAAGACCAAAAAACTAGTGAATCCTTAAGCCAAACCAAACAACAAAAAATATCTACATATGTATAATAAAAAACTACACAAATTTTTTTAATCAGTTTAAAGGGAAACTAAACGCTACATGGAGTACGCAACGTAGTACGTTGAAAACAAAGTTGTAAATTTACATTTTATGTGGCCATTTTGGTACAACCTTCTTTCTCAAGCTGCTGCTGCGGCTGCTGCCACATTTATGGATGAATGATAGAATGAATGCTGAAATGCCGCCAAGAATTGAGGCAGAAAATTAAAGTTAAACCGAAACAAACATCTACTTACGATTTTCTTTATACTTTAAATAACTTTAATTTTTATTACGAACTGCAACAGAAAACAAATTAAGGAAAAAAAAACTATATAATAAAAACAGAAACAAATTAAATTCTACCATACAAAATATATGAGTCCGCTCGTTGTATAGCTCTAAGTAGCAATCATATGCGCAAATATTGTTGGGTTAAATCCTCGGCACGGCCAGACAATATTGGAGGGAAAAAAAGGAGCAACAAAGCACAAAAATTATATAGTATTTATGTTGAAATAATAAAAAAAAGTAACGAACTTAAATGGCATTTACACATATGAATGTATAAGTACATACGTACATACATACATATGTACATATATGCACAGCAATACAGGAAAACAAATTCGAAAACCGCACATGTTTTTATGACTTTTAACATAAAAATTTGCCAATAATGACTTTGGTTTTTTGTCTTTATTTGTAGCAACAAAATAATAAAAGTACATTGGCCAATTCTTGCAGCGAATTTGGAATACCCTTCTGAAAGCTATAGCTGTGATAAATCAATAGTTTTGCTTTGCATTCTATTTCGAATTTTCATGTTTATTGATTTTTCGTCGGTGCCGGCTATTTAACTGTAAACAATACACGCGTCAACAATATCAAAAAATTAAAAAACAGAATTTAAACAACAAAAACATACTTTTCAATGACTATTTCATTACATCGTGATTACTTAAGCTATGTATACACGATCGTCAGATATTACAACGTTGTCAGATCGAGCAATGTGCTAGCAATGTACTGCCATTGAAAAATTGTTTGCAAAAGGTAAATTGTCAGTTTAGACGACTGTAAGAAAACTAACAATTTCATTGCCACACAATTGTCACACAATGAATTTATCTGTCAACCGAAATTGTCAGTTCACACGGTTGTCAGATTCTTGTGTGGTATTGTCAAATTCGTTTTGCAGCGTTATGTGTGTGTTTAAAATTTTTAAATATTGTTATGGAACAAAAAACCATTTTATCTGCACTCTATGAAACAGGATTCATCAAAGATATGTCGCTATCCATTTTTTATTTTATTTAATTTAATTTGTTAATTTCTTCCACTTTTTTCAAAAATTGTATTAATGCACAGTTTTTTGTTTATTTATGTTTATTTACAGAGTTGCATTTAGAATTAATTTCTATGACAATGCTGTCATTAGCAGATGCATAAACTTTGCACGTATGACAATGAAAAGTGTTTAACAATTGTCTTAAAACAATGACAATGACAAAATTGTGTGTTTACACGATTGTTAGATGTCTGACAATATTTTTGTCTTCCAATGTACTGAAAATGCTTTTTCTTACAACGTGGGAAGGCAAAAATTTTAAGTTTACACGGTTGTTAGACATTTTCTGAAGATTTTTCGAACAATGTTGTAATAACTGACGATCGTGGACACATAGCTTTAGAATTATTTTATTAATGGCTGGCATATAATCTGATATATAGCATTACAGTGGGGAGCATAATTGAATAGAAAATGTTTTTGTCAGTTATTTTAGCTTTATTACTTAACAAAATAATATACAATACAAAAGTTAAAATAATAATTTTCGGGAAATAAACAATAAGCACTTAAAAAAACTTATATGCACCCAATTTTGCGCAAGTACGTCTTTTGAAATGTTTGCACAAGTACGTCTTTTGAAATGTTTGCACAAAAATATAAAATTTTACAGTTAGATTTGTATGTGTTTGCTTTGTTTAAGAGTTAAAAAATACGTTATTTTGATAATAATTTAAGTGCACTTTTTGCAAATTATTCAAACACAAATCAAATTATAAACAAAAATATAATTATACGAGGGCGGTTCGGAAACTTCTTAGCCTAGAACAGAAAGCACGGTATAAGCAGCAAAAAGTTAAGTGTTTTGGAAACCTCCATTTGTGCTATGAACACATGTTAAATTTCTCTACGATCTGATAACTCCTACATATAGAAGCAGGTGTTCAAAAAAAGACGCATGCGCGATTTTTCTACAATGGAAAAATTAGAAATTCGTAATGCTGCCAATATAAAATTCTATATATTAAAAAAAACACCCTATATACATATGTATACGAGTATAATGTATCTATATATGTATATAACTTTTTGATGAAATATTATTATATTCCATGTGGTATTTTCTATTTATGCCGACCACTGTTCTAAACTCTTAAAAGAACTAAATAATAGTCATTTGCTTGGTTAAACAAGTAGTGTAATTTTTTGTTTAACAAATCAGTAATTTGAAAGATGTAGCGTACCCATGAAAAGTTGTATATTTTTTTAATTTGTTTGCACTTATTGCTGCTATGCTCTTGTTGGTGGGTCATAAACTCAACTATATTACCATACGGAGTGAAAAACAAAATTATAAATAAAAAATCGACATTAAAAACATTCTTAAAAGTACGAAATATCTTCAGTTTCAAATGCTAAAATATGTACAGTGGCTCACAGCTTATTTTATGCAGTACATTTTTTGTTTTCAAAGCTTCTTAAAAAGAAAACTAACAGGAACTTAAAAAAAACGTTCAATGATTTTTTGAACAGAGCAAGCTTTAATAACGATGTCCGTCTGTCCGTCCGTCTGGCTGGCTGGCTGTCCATGTAAAGCTTGTGCGCAGAGTACAGGTCGCTATTTTGAAGATATTTCGCTAAAATTTGGTACATAATATTTTTTCGACCTGGTTGAAATCGGTCCATTATTTCACCTTGTACCCATATGAATATCCCCCCGAAATTGGGGTTTACCGATCATAAATGTTTAAATTATGTAAGTATCCACACAATTTTCATCAAAACTTAGTGGTAAATGAAGCCAAATCACATCTACAAATTTTGTGCAGAATTGTCAATAATTACTCGTAGCTCCCATATAAAGCCCACTCCAGAAAATCACTTTAAAGAGCATAACTCTTTTAAAACTGTTGGTATCGAATTAATATTGAACGCAAATATATTTCATATGTATACAAACAACACGATGCAATTTTATAATGATCGGTCCATAATAAATCGTAGCTCCCATATAAAGCCCACTTCCGAAAATCACTTTAACGATCATAAATTTTTTAAAAATGTTGGTAATCAAATAAAATTCGACACAAATAAGTTTCTTATATACAGAAATAATGACACCTAATTTTATAACGGTCGGTCCATAATGAGTCAAAACTCCCATATAAAACACTCTCCGGAATTCACTTTAACCCCCATAAATCTTTTAAAAGCATTTATATCGAGATAAATTTTAGCACATATAATATTTATATTCACAGACATCATGACACTAAATTTTTGGATTATCGGTCCACAATAGGTTATATATCCCATATAACGACCATTCCTGAAAAACTATTTTATACATATACTGGGTGTAGGGTATTATATGATCGGGCTTGACCGACTATACTTTCTTACTTGTTTTATTTTTGTACGCGTACTTATTTAAATTGAGCAGAAAATATTGATAGAATTAAAAAAGAAATAAAACGAAAAACCCAGAACGCTACATTGAGCTATCGGTACAATAGAGATTGACTGCATACAAACAAGCATATTTTTTTTAGTTTTAATATATTAAAATGTATGTATATTTGTGCAATACGGTCACACTTGGTAAATATTTGCCGAAAGAGACGCAACCACTAAATAACATATATTTGAACTCGTTTATTTATAAAAAAAAACTTTTCTTATTTAGGCCAAAGCACAACAAATATTTAATTTTAATTTATTGTAATTGCTGTTTGATATTGCAAAACTCTTGTAAAAGTAAACAACGTCAAAAAAATATGTCCTAAAAGAAGTGGTTACGCTTTTTTGAATAAATATTTCCTAAATGTGTACGTACCTGTAGACTATAAAATATTTTGTTTTAAATGAAAGTTAAATATCTTTTTTAAGTTCCTGTTAGTTTTCTTTTTATAATTATTACTAAAATAAGATGTGAGCCACTGTATAAGTACATATGTATATATTTTCTAAAAACAAAAAAAAAACACTAACATGCTACCATCAAATCCTCGACTTTTAATAAGTTTTCTTTTTTTGGTAAAAACAAACATTAAACAAAAACACAAAATTTTTTAAAATTTCTTTTGAAATCATTAAAAATATTTGTATTTTTACTAGCTGAACCCGGTGTGCTTCGCCTTTTGAGGTAAAGCCCTTAATAGACGTTGTAAAAAAGAAGGTGCAGAAATCTGCATGGTCAAAAAATATCACGTAATAAGTAGTCCTAAGTCAAAGCTGCACGCTGTGAAAATTTAAGATCGGTGAACAGGTCCAGCCTCCAATATATCGCAATAATAGAGGCGTTCTCCTGCCACTTTTTATTTTGTAAATAATTCTATACATGCCAATACCATATACTATATAGCAAATACTGTTGCTGTAGGTCAAAAAATGCCCAAGATATGACGATTTAAAATTTTTTGTTATATTGGCGAGGCCACGCCCATTTTTTTACTCACAACTATGTACCAAATATGCGATTTAATTTTCTGGTTATATGGGCGGTGCTACGCCCCTTTGTCCACTCACAACTTTATATAGTCAAGAATTTATTATTTCAGAAGAATATCCTATAGTGAAAAATTAATGACGATCGACTATATTACTATTTTTAATTTTTCTAAAAAGGGGCGTAATCCCAACCACTTTTCTCCTGGTACTTATTTCTAATTATGTCAATACCATATGTACCAAATATCATCGACATACTAGGTCAAAAAATGCCAAAATATAGCGATTTAAATTGTTGGGTTATATGGGTAGTGCCACTCCCGTTTGTCCAATCAAAACTTCATATAGCCTATTATTCCTTCCAGAATCACAGTAACATGCTGTGAAAATTTCTGTGAGATCGGTGCAAGGGTTTCGCCTTTTATTAAGCAGAAACATACAGATAGACAGACAGACATTCATTTTTATATATATAGAAGCTAGAAGATAGATATAAAAATTAGAAGAAGCCAGCAAACACATTTTTGTATAATTTATTTTTCATATTTTTCAATGTTATTTATACTTGTTTAGAAGATTTGGCGTTGATAACTAATTTCCTAATTTTACATTTAGATATAAAACTGATACGTTTATGTTGAAGTTGTCTTGCTACTGCATGCTGTCATGTATTGCAAAATAAATACATAATTGCATTAAGGGTGACCAGAGGATGAAACCTGATTTCTTTTTGAGCTACATTTGGAATTTTTTTATGTTGCTTCTAAACCGTTTTAAATTTTACCTACTTTAAAACAAATCAGCTTTAGACGACATATTCTAAAATCACAAAACTAGAATAGAAATATGTTTTGTTAATTTTTAGGGAATTGTGGAATTTTCTTTGTATTCTTGTTAATTTTTTTTTACAATTTATTATTCGGTATTTTAATGTTATATTAATTTAACTGGTTAAATGTCTAAAACACATAAACATATTTATAAATTTTCAAATATCGCAAAGAATTTGATACGTATTTTTAGGAACTAAATTGCTTTATTTAGATATAAAGGGTGTTTTTTTTAGATGTACAGAACTTTGAAATGAAATAAAACAGAAATTAGTTTTTTAAATCGACATGAAATTTACTTTATTCGAACCATAATCTTCTGGCATTATAATTGAAATATGACTTTTAGCATATGACCTCCACGGCAGGCTCGGACGTAGTCTAATCTAAAGGTTAAATTTTCGATAACATTTTCCTGCATCGGCAATAATGCGGCGAATGTTGTCCTCCAAGTGGTCAATCGTTGCGGGTTTCACATATCTCAACAGAAAATAGTAAAGCGGCGTTTAATGCTAAAAACACAACTCCTGCAAATCATGATTGTTCAACTGATAAACGTAAAAGTCAGTCTATAGCCATTGACACCATTGACTGTAACTTTCTGGGCGGTATCATAAAGACGGAACAATTATTCCAAACAGTCAGTTTTTTTTGGATGTAACCGTATCTCAACATACACTTGAGGATCATCATCACTCCAACTACGACAGTTTTGTTTATTGACATATCCATTCAACCAAAAGTGAGTTTCATCGCCAAACAAAATTCACTTATGAAAATCGGAATCAACGGCAATCTTGTTTTGAGCCCATTCACCGAAACTACACCTTGCTAGGTGATCGTGTGGCATCAAATCTTGTATGCGTTGGATTTTGTAAGCACGCAAAATAAGATCTTTCCGCATCTTCCATAAAGAGGATGGACATATGTATATCCAGTTCCTGTGCACGGATAGACTGATTCGGGTTTTCCTGTACGTTACGCTCTACAATAGCAATGACTTCTTCTGTATGCACTGTACGACATCTTTCTGGATGAGTTTTATCATTTTGAGTATACGTGTTGCGATAACGTTCTGTAGTTAATCAAATTAATTGATCTTATGGACGACTATGCTTACCGCAAAATGGACGCAGTGCGCGATACGCATTATAAACAGAACCATGATTTTCAAAATAAATTTTGTTGAAATGCCAAACCAAACTAAATATAAATCACTTGACAGCTTAAAGTTCTATACAAGAAAAAAACACCCTTTTAAACATTTCTGATTTTACACAAAAATATTCAACATTCAATATCTTGATTGGATTCAAAAATATACCAATTTAAGAGCTTGAAAACTTAAGTAAATTTTAAAATTTTTGTACAAAATGTGGGACTTTATCTGTACATTAGCTACGCCCATGACCAGACGATTAGAAATACCTAGCGAACGTTATTATATTTTGCAGGCAAAAGGTTTCGCTTGGGCTGAAGTTCCTGTCTCAAATTAATTTTATTAAATTTTATTATAAATATAAATATATAAATTCTCTTATTTCCCAAATTTTATTATAAGGTCCCTCTGATGATGGCTTGTTCCTCTTTTAGGTATTGATTATCTGTCCAACACTTGAATAAACTTTGAAAGCATTAAGACTGGCCACCCTATTTATTATATATCATAGCTGTATGCCTCTTTTGACACTACTGTGAAACTAAAGAGAAAAAAGTTAAAAGCCAACCAACTGCATTAAATTAATAATATGTTGCTAGTTACAACATATGTATGAGTGGTGCAACAATAGACAACTTATCTCTATCCTTTCCATCATAAAAATTTCAGTGGAACTTTTAAAAAGAAAAATATTTAACACAATGCAACACCACAGCACACATATACGACTTCATGAAAATCGTCTGAGCAGAACTGTAGCCAACTAGACAATCTATAAATGGAGCTGACTCAAACTCAATACTGCTAATAATTTTGCTTGTCTAGTATGTAGGTATTATTTACCGCTGCTGTGCGTACATACTCTTTGAAAATACATCTTATGTGTTTAAAGACTGGACACGAAATAAGTTTTAGCAACGAAAACTGAATTTAAGAATGTTACAAAATAGGTTTAGCATTGATTTAAGTCATTTTATTTAGCATGACTAGATTATAAAAAAAATATATTTTCTTTTAACAAATATTGAGGTTGTTTAAAGTAGTTAATCTACTAAATTTCGTGCACTTAATTTACTTTATAAACAAACAAAATGTATTAAGAGAAGCAGAATTTTTAGACGCACATAAGTATTTTGCGCATAAATTATTTTAACACTTTTTAACTGAGAGCATACAATTTGTTTCAGTCGACAACAAACAACAAAACATTTGGGCTACTTACAGTTTACTACTACTCATGCTAAGAAATAAATATAAGTCAGAAACATATGGAAATAATATTTCTATTTTACTTTAATGTAAAATTTTGGTTAGAAAATGTGTAACTTATTTCAATTATTTATGTATTCTTTTGAAATTTGTCTTTAAAATCAGTTCTTTATTAGGTTTGACTGCAACTAACTGTGACTGCAATTATTGTACCTGGTGTATACTTTATTATATTGCATGAAGACTGAGATATACCTATAATTTTTCATAATTATTTCCTATGACAAACATAGGGAAGTTAACCACAGATCATGAATGCTAAATGTGGGGACAATTTCTTTCTTTCTTTAAAAAAAAATGTATCTTAGTTCCAATTTACACCAAGCAATTTTTATTAAAATTTTTTCTTGAAATTTCTTCGGTGTTCACACAGCACCATATAATTGCTAAAATCACTCGTATTTTTATTTCAGATTATACACACATTTGTAATACAAATACATGTGTAATACAAATAAGAAAATAACAAGAATTGCTTGTACAATCAAGTGGGTACTTGTCTTATCTTCCCTCTACCCCGATGCCTAAAACGTAAGCAGCTAAGCTTAAAGAATTGATTCGTGTAAATTGGGACCAAGCGTAGCAATTTCAGATACTGTGACGTGTTGTGAATCAATAACAAATAACTGAGACTCGTTAATAACATTTACATTTTCTAGGAACACGGCTTTGAATCTTCTCTGATCTTGATTCTGTGTGATCCATTGTCTAAAATTAAAATCAAATACACCTCTGTTATGAATATGTCAATTTTTTTTTGTCTATGTGACAAGAAATGGCTGATATTTTCCTTGATAAACTTGGTTTCTGTTATATTGCCCGATTTCCCTCGCGAGTATAGTCCCAAGGCTCTAACAGTTGTAATATCTGGTTGAAGAACATCAGAAACATTTAACTATTAATGAACGGACAATTATTGGTTGGAATCGTTTGTTGAATATTTCTAGTCCCTTCAAATCTTTTGGTTGCAGCATTCAATTTCATAGATGAATGATTGGGCTATAAATGAAACTGAACTCAGTTGTATCATGAACACGTAAATTGTCTCAAAGGTGTTTTAACGGTCATTGGGTAAGAAATTTTATTTCTTTTAGATTGCTAGAAGAATTTGAGAATTAAATCTCAAAACTTTGACTGACCATTCACCAACAATTTAAGGATGAAAGGTCTTCTGAGTTGTATTTATTCTTTAATCACATTGGGCCACACCATGTCTTGTTTCATTTATGCTAGAAATGAAACCATTTGATAGAAGTTTATCATTTGAAGCAGCATCGCATGTGATTGATGAATTGGCGCTTTGAGGGACGGAAACCAGATATTCTTCAATTACCACTTTAATTGCCTTCTTTGGTAAGGATCAGAACACTCTTGGCCTCTAGATAGGAACTCAATAAGGCTGCTTAAAGGCATTCAATAATGGCACATATTTAAGAACGTGTGGTTTATCATCTTGTTACAGCCTTCTTTATGATCTGTATTGGGTAAAAGTGTATCACTAAGTTCGATTTCACACGTTTGAATTCTGGTTATGGCAAGGCAAGTATTGTTGCGGTGGGAACAGAACAGAGAATAAAACTTTTCTTTTATTTTCTCCTTCTTATTCTACGCTAAGTTGTTTTGCATGAAAAAGTAGAAACTTAATGGTAAAGAGCACGAAAATTGAAGATACGCGTGTAAACGAAATGGCAGCTTCAAAAAAGAATTAAACAAAAACTGGTTAGCTAAAACTGAAACGTGTGAAGCAGCACTAACAGATCTAGATCTAGAATTCGGCAGATGCACCATTTAGTTCTCACATAAACCACAAGAATATACAAGGTCTCCATAACCATGGAAGGTCATTTTTAAAATGTTAAGGGAATAACAAACATCTTAGATTATACGAGTGTCATGTAATCTAATCTGACGAAATTAGTACTTTTTGAAAATTATTTACAATTAGGGTAATATTATTAAGCTTTGAAACTAAAGTTTGGAAATAGGCAGAAAATAGCACTATTATATCAATTACCCTTTTGGCTTCCTACTAAACGGTTACCTTCTCTACCCTTCAGTATATACAAAACATTCATGTAATATACAAAACATTCGTTTAAGTGCACTGGCAGTAAAAACATTTCAAACTGAAAGGCAAAAAAAAAAAACCCCAACTCATACCACCTATTTCCTCTAGATTCATTGGTAAAATTTTGTCATAAACTTTTAAAATTTATGGCATAAAATATTATTGGCAGACATTTACAACTGTGATGTCCAAATACACGGTCTGTATGAAAGCGCTTGGGCGTATGTGTGAGTTGGTAATTTGATTTGTTTGTTTATTTATTATTAAATAGTTTTGTTGAGTTGGAGTTTTTTTTTCCGCTTTTAAAACAATTTAACAATTAAAACCAAATTGTTATTTTTCTTTGGAAATAAATTTTTTAATTTGTTAACATTAAAAGAAATAAACAAATCGTGAGTTTGTATTTCTTCTGGCAGTCAAAAGTCGTTTACAATTTATGTTAATTGGTGATAAATTAAAATTAAGTTTGATTTTTATGTTTGTTGTTTTAGAATTTGATGCTATGGTGAAATCTTTTAAGTTTTTTTTTTTTTTTATTTGCACTTCTTTAATTAAAATATGTATTACTAAAATTTTTATTGAATTTCATAGTTTTGTATTAATTTTTCATTGGATTTTAATGATGCTCGTTTTTTTCGATCTTCAAATTTCATTTGCTATCCGGGTGGCACATGCATATATGTATATGCGAAAATGTGTTATAAAATTTGAATATAGAATATTGCTATAAATATATCTACTGCACATTGGGTCAGAATTAAAAATATTTGCAAACAATTTGCCAATTTCTTACATTTCACACAACCATAGTAGAAGTGTTTTAGAGTTTAAGATTTATTAATGGCTCTCGTTTTTTTCGGGAGCTAGCTAATTGGATCTTAAATGGGGACATCTTGCAGAATTTAATAATGTTTAAACATATGTACAAATTATAGGCATCCGAAATTTTGAACAATGGTATCTTATAGCTTAAACAATGTATTTTATAATAAACGTTTTGCATGAATGTATGAAATTATATGTCAATCAAACCAGTCATTAAAAAATACCTGCTATATTTACAAACATTTTCATTTCTTCTCACTCACAATGTATGCGATAAAAATGTCAAATATTTCTCAAACTATTCGCGCTAGTATTTATCACCAAAAATTAGTTAACACGCAAAAAAATTAGCTTTTATGTAAAGCCGAAACTTTTTTTCAAATGCCTTTTCTTCTTAACAATCAAGTAATTGTACAAAAAACATTAAGACATTTAAACATTTTAGATTTAGATTTTCTTACATGCTGTCGACAGTTGAAACTGAATTGTTTTCAAAGAATTAATGTTATGTAGTATGTTGTTAAACTATTGTAGATGTCACATCGCAAAAAAAAAATAAAAAAAAACGAACAAATAAACATATAAAACAGAAACGAAAATCTAAAACAATTTTTGTTAATTGTTCAATACAATTGTATATACAGTGAGCGTCAATATAAAATAAACATTTAATATTGTATAAAAATTGTTTTATTATATATACAACAAGTACAAATTAAAAGCAAAATATATTGCATAATTCATAAGTAACTTAAACCAAATATAACTGATTATATAAACTAGAAAAATAAGTAACATAAAAATATATTTACACTTTAATGAAAGAATGCCAGATTTTTCGCGTCAAAATAAAGTCATCAGGTATATTAAAATTGTGTAAAATATTGTATTTCATATCTTACTTGTAGTCCTTTTGCTTTCATCACAGTTGCCAATCTTCTAGACAAAAAATCAATGAGTTTTTTAGTAAAATCAGGCAAAATTTTATTACTTTCATCCTGTATTACGAGGGCCGTTCGGAAACTTCTTAGCCTAGAACAGAAAGCTTGGTATAAACAGAAAAAAGTTAAGTGTTTTGGAAACTTCCATCTGTGCTATAAAGACATGTTAAATTTCTTTTCGATCTGACTTTTTTTACAATGGAAAAATTAGAAATTCGTGTTGTCATTAAATAAAAAAGGTTTATCGGGACAAGAAATTTATAATGATATGGTGGTTTCTGAATTTAAATGTGGCCATCCAAGCATTGAAGGTGAACCACGTAGTGGACGTCCAAAAACAGCAACAACATCAGAAATTGTTGCCAATTGAGCATGATATGGTATTAAACAAACGACGATTAACTTGCGTGAATTAGCTAAATGGGCATCTCAAATGATCGAGTCTATTTAATTTTGTATGAAGAACTACAGATGAAAAAGTTTTCTGAAAGATGGGTGCCGCATTTGTTAACAGTCGACCAAAAACGTATAAGAATGAAAATTTCTCAAACTTGTTTGGATCGTTTTAATAAAAAATAAAATGGACTTTATGCGTCGTTTCATAACTGTGGATGAGACATGGATCCACTGCTATACTCCAGAGACAAAAGAACAATCCAAGCAATGGAATGAAAATGGAGAAAGTGGCCCAAAGAATGCAAAAACAATTCAATCGGCTGGTAAGTTTATGGCAACTGTTTTTTTTTTTGGGACTTCAAAGGTATTTTATTAATTGACTATCTGCAAAAGGGTAAAACAATAAATGCAGAGTACTATTGCAGCAGTTTGGATCAATTAAATGTAAAAATTCGAGGAAAACGTCCTGGCTTACAGCACAAAAAAATATTTTTTCATCAAGACAACGCACCAGAGCGCAAGACTGTTTTAACAATGGCTAAAATCAATGAATTTAAGTACGAGTTGCTTGACCAAGATGGTGATTTAGTTCCCATTGACTTTTACCTGTTCCCAAATCCTAGCTGGCAAGCCTTTAACCTCAAATGAAGATGCAATTACAGTTGTAAACCACTATTTTTAAGACCTTGAGGAAAACGATTTTAATCAAGTGATAGAATTGCTAGATAAGCGTTGGACTAATTGTACTGAAGTTTCAGGAGATTATATTGAAAAATAAATCACCTCTATCGTGAATAAAAATTCCACATGAAATTTGTTCCCTTTTTACATTTTTCCTATTAAAATTCAATGTTAAAAAAATAAAAGGGAACAAATTTCATGTGGAATTTTTATTCACTATTTTCTTTCTGTACTAGGCTAAGAAGTTTCCGAACCGCCCTCGTACTGCATTTAGATTACTCTTGCAAGAAATATTTATTTGCCTAATTTGTTTGTCCAGCTATTCCCACAGTTGTTTAATTGGTCTGCAGGGGATGATGTAATGATTTTGGACAATGATTAGGCAACGATTCTTTCACAATTTTGGAGGTATATATACTTAAGACTAATTTCCTATTGGAAAATTCAGTTCTGCGCTAGTTCTAATTTATTTACTCTAGGGGCTACATTGTTTTTTATAATATCGAGTTAATCTGCCTTTTTCATTGTAGATTCTATAAATGTAAGATTTTGTTTCGTCATATTTTTGGGGAGTTTTTGACTCCAAATATCCCAACTTAGCAATTCTTTAAAGTAAGCTGATTACATTTTAGGAATCGGGGTGAAGGAAAGATAAGACGAGTATACACGTGATTGTATTTGCAATTCGTTTTGCTCTCTTATTCGTATTACAAATGTGTGTATTATCTGCAATAAAAATACGTGTGATTTAAGCAATAAGAACTGTGCTGTGTAAACACCGAAGAAATTTCAAGGAAAACATTTTTATCAATATTTTCAATAAAAATTGCTTGCTCTAAATGGGGACTTAATTTCATGGGTGAAGAGAATATATTTTTTTTTTTTGCAAATTTAAACATTTGCTTTGGTTTCTCTTTGATAAAAGAGAAACAAAGAAAGATGCAAAGATCTTCTAATCGTTCTCGCACTTACAAGGTTTTCAGTAGTTTTCGTAACATTTTCAACTATTTTTACAGCACTAGATGTTTGCTCTTACTTCAGTTTTTGTAATACGGATTGCTCGTTTTGCACCAGGAACGTTTTCTACGGTGTTGTGATTTTGGTACGTACACTTGTCTATATTTTTTTTTTTATTTTACAGTGATACATTCTAACGATTTTACCTATATAACACAGGGATTTACTTTTTCTATGTAAAGCTAGATTTACACGATTGAAATTTTCTTCAAAATTGCTCTTCAAAATGCTTCAAACTAGTTTTTGTATAAGGAATATGCCACTGGTTACTTTATTATGACTCTTAAAAGTTGGTATATTTTAAAAATAAATCTATTAAATCTGTTTACGTTTTTGTTTCTTTTTTTGTGAATCCAATTCTACTTAACGAACTACATATATAAAAATGCAGCATAATTTTTTTAACTTTTCTTTTATTAATATTTTGCGTTGACTTTCTTTTGACGCTCACAGTACATATATTGGCAACCAACAACTTGAGCCATTAATTGATTACAAAAAAAAAACGTATAATTGTTTTATGTATTGCACATACTTGTATGTACTGTATCTAATGCACATTAACCACTATTTAATTGAATGCACTTAAATGGTAGCAAATCTTTTTGTATCAAAAACAAAAAATTAAATCCTACGATTGCCATAACAAATTAACACAATTTTGTAACAGCAATTATTATTATTTTACAAATAGCTGTTTGTTAGATTTAACAATCAGTAGTACACAGAAAAAAATAAAAATGAGTTTCAATTAAAATATTTGTGGAATCAATTAAAAATTTAATTGAAATCGGACCTGTAAACAAAATGATATGTAGTATCAATTAAAAAAAAAATTTCATATTTAATTGAAAATATCAGAAAAATCAGAAAAAGTAATTGAATCAATTAAAATTTTAATTTAAAATTATTTTAAAATCAATTAAAGGTTTAATTGAAAAAAAAACATGATTTTTTTCTGTGTATGAGGGTAGACGTTTAAGTTTTGGTGAACTTGGTGATAATTTTCAACTGCCACTAATAATTTTGTTAATTTTAAGCTCTCATTCATTTAGTAAGAATATTATTACAATTTTGTTATAATAATAGTGTGTTATATTAGTTTTAGAATTTAATAATTTCGAAAACTCAGGCTTTTTGCAGATTGTTATTTTCTTTTTTTGAATCATGAATCATATGCTCATAGGATTAAGTTTGTATGGAATGAACTCCATTGCTGTGTTGGAATTCTTTTGACTAACATTTTGACTATTTTGCAAAACTATGCCTGAATTTCGCTGATTGTTTGAGTGGTTATGGTCTTGTTTACAATCCTTTATCTTCATATAACCCCTTAAAAAATTCGATGTTGTTCAATCTCATCATCTAAGGCTTCAATTATGATCACCAATACAATTTACTAGCTGCATTATGTAAACTGACTGGTTAAAACCGCATGTATTTCACATCAGCATCAATTTAGGCAGAAAAAGTTCGATTATCGTGTTTATGATTACAATGTTGGGCAAAAAACCAAAATGGAAGAGCTGGAGTTGGTTGCTATGTGCCAACAATGCCACGCAGCACACGAAACAATGGTCCGAACAAATGGAGACGAGTTCGGTGAACAGTTTATTTCACGTTTGGGACCGCTTATTTGACCGTCTAGATCGTGCGATTTAACACATTTGTGGCGCTATCCTAAGACCAATATATATAGGGACACGCCCGCAATAGTTGATGCACTAGAAGCTAATATTGAAGAATTTATTCTTTAAATACCGGCCGATATGTTGAAGAGAGTATGTCAAAATTGCATGAAATTACTTGAAACATTGAATTATACCTATTGAGTTCTATCGACTCAAATAAAGATTTCATACATTTCTCTAAATTGTATTTTTTTAAATCAAATCAGAAAGATCTTAAAAAAATCGCTCTTTAATAACTCGTTGATCGTAAGGACTAACAGAAGCCGTTTTCAGTAATTGTTCGATTGGCCGAAGTTGGGGTTAAATAATGGAGGTTTATGTTTTTTTCTATTACGTTGAACTGATTTCTTCGATACCAATCCATTGCAGCTTTTGAATAATGACAGAGAGCTATATCGGCCCAAAACGCTACTGGAGATTGATGAAATCTGTCATACTTAAGAAGATAACAGAAGGGGTGCTCTTCAGAACATAACTTCCACTTACTTGCCAAATTTTATGTGAACAATGTTTTTGCTTAATTAGTATTCATTTTAATTTAATTAAACATAAAGTAGCATCAAGGGAAACTCGTACCACAAGATATTTTCTATATTTCTCTTATTTGTAGGATAATTTCAATCGATACATTTAAAGTTTATTCGTGTGATTAATAGCGAAACAAATACTTTACTTTACATGATATCAATTTCGGTCATATAATAAAAAAAAAATGATCAGTAGTTTTTTTTAAAGACCTTTACTTTAATAACCATTACTAACTTACTGTAGGCGTACATTCCCCAACGAGAAAAATTTCGCTTTAGCTCTGGTTTTTACGAAATTTGTTGTTTTTGATGTTGGCATAGAGATAACTCCAGAATTTTTCGATGGGGTTAACGTTTGAACTCTGCGCTGGTGCCTCCATAACATGTGAACAGTTATACAACAACAATGATCTCAGATTACAAGCCTTATTCTACAGATCAGGTTGAAATGGCACTTGTTATTAAGACCCAGCTTTTCCTGGAATACTGGCTAATTTGATTGTAAAATGTACAACTAATCAAGTTGTACCAATATCCTTTCAATAAAGAATAATAAGCCAGATACAACTGCCGGCAAAAAACCTGATCCATTAGCGTACTGTAAATTGTTTGATATGAGCTCTCTTCATTAGTTTTTCGCATTGATTCTGAGCTTTCCATCAGAATCCAATGTACTGAAAAAAAATCTATTTTTTGGGAAAGAGATTTAGTGCAAATTCGATATACACCTAATTTTGTTTTACACGGAAAACACGTGTAAAAGAAACCCGTTTAAAAAAAAAGACATTAATCGTACGCAAAATAGGTGATTGGTTCCTTATCTCTAATGCCTATTGAAATTAGTGGAAAACAAGGATTTTTTAAGAACAACTATTCAGGTTTAAAATATTAAATCACATATACAATGTCTTTTTAGACAAGCATAGTTATTAAATAAAAAAAAATATATGCACTCTAAGCTTCAAATTTGTGCTATTTACAATTGCTCTGACCAGTAAATTTGCTTGTATCCATAAAAAGGAATTCCCCTAAATTTGTGATATGAACATATTTCGCAAAAAATTAAAATTTAAACAAGCCCACCAAATTTTCAATCGTGCTAAATTGAATAAAATCGTGTAAAAAATCAAAATTTGTTTATTTCCAAAGCGTGTTAAAACAAACCCGTATAAAAAAGACCGTGTAAAAACAGAATTAGGTGTATTCGATTTTGATGGAAAGCCGTTGCCGTTATGAGTTGCGAAAAGGTAATGAAAAGCTCATAGCAAAAAATTGAAAGCCTACAGTAGTGCATGCTGACAGTTGTGCAATGGGTTGGGATCTTTTTCGGCAGCTGGGCCTGTCTAATTGTCACAACTGACGTTCATTGCAGTGAATCAGTGAATAAGTTATTAAAATTAAAAATCAAAGCAGAAGAGAAAAAATTCCGTTTTTAGGCATTTTTTTTTTAGCGGATTGTAACATACATTTTCTTTTACTTTGCCAAATATCATTTTTTTTTTTTTTGCAAAATGATATGCATTTATTACATTTCTTATGAATTGCAATGCAAATAAAATGAATTAACTAAATTATATTGGTTTTTGCATTAGTGTTTAATTTTTTAGACTTTTTGCATTTTAAAGTTCTTAGTTACAGGTAGAACAATTTCACTGTGATTCAGTGTAGATCTATTACATATTACCCATTGATCAAGTGATAATTTACATATAGATTACAAATAAAATATTTAGTTAAAGACTAACATTTCTTTAACAAAAAAAAAAAAAAAGCGCTTAATATTGCCCATATCTTAATATATTCATTGCAAATAAATTTAAAGAATTTATTTTAAAACATACGTGTAAAAAATTCAAATATATTTAGTTCAAAGCCGGCGTAACAAATCATTTACATATGTATATTTCTCTTCTGTTGTGTTTACACGCCTGTGTGAAGTAAAATGTGGTGTTGATGACAGCGTAAATCAGTCGATGTAGTCGGTGGTGTCTGTGGACTTGTAGTAGGCGTTCAAATTTTGTAAACACTTGCTACTTAAGGCTTTGTATTTAAGTAGAATAACGAATATAAATGGGGTTATAATAATTTATATAAGAAAAATTTTAAAAGTTGCTATATTGGCATGCAATTTGCATTGTGACAGCTGTCAAAATTTAGAAAAAAAATTAATTAAATTAATGTTAAATTTATTTATTTTTATAAACAAGAATGCAAAGCTTCACACATGACAACTGTTTGAAAAACGTAAGACTAACCACTAAAGGTGGATTCCCCCATTTGTTCTTAACAAACATTTTTTTCCGGAGAAAAACTTTTTTACTGAGAGTTTTTTGCAGCACGATTAATTTTTCTGAAAAATCAAAGCTGACATATGTAAACAAAATCTATTAGTTTTACAAGTGCGGCCATTGATTTGTTTTGCTTTGGGTTTTAAGTGTCAAAATACAAATAACTAATTATTTTAAAGTATTGTGTATTCAAAATCACAGATATAAATTCAAAATGAATGAAAAAAGAAAGTTGCTTTTGCTGATGGCCATGAAAATACATAAGGTTTTATTATTTGTATGAAAAAATGCAACCTATTGGCAACACAATTCATTTTGTCCAGAAAAAAAATATAAAATTAAACCAATTCAAGTACGTAAAAAATATTTTCTCTCTCTCAAAAAGAGAGATGTCAAACTTCATATAAAAAAAAATTGTTCGAACAAATTTTTTGTTAAGAACGAATGGGTGACTCCACCTTAACTCATGCATATTTGAATTATTGTATTTATTTCAAAACTTCTATTACTTGGCACAAATCACAGCGGATATTTAATTTTATTTTTTTAATGATGTTTGCTCTTACCCAAACATCCTTAAACAAATTTGTGATAAAAACAATTGCCAATACAGGAAATACACTTTACTTATTTTAAACTATTTTTAACACGTATTTTTTTTTAAATAAATTTTCCTCTTTTTATATTTACAGGTAAGTGAATTGAATTCATAACACATTGATTGCTGAAATACTTGTGTGATTCGTTAAGAAGTCAAATTCAGATCTTACGTCTAGACAACTTAAATAAGGCCTTAAACTGTAAGTTTGTTGCAATTGTTACCATAAATTATAGACTTAAACTACAAGTCACTTTTTATTTGCCAAATAAAGCAATATAACTGTAGGCGTGTAGTTTAGAAAAAATAAAAAACTTAAAGAAACAATATGTCTTACAAGCATATCTGCCAGATTTGACGATTTTTTGTTTCAAAAATAGCAAAGTGACGATTTGACGATTTTTTCATTGAAAGTGACGATTTTCTGAATTATTAAAATTTTTTTTTATCATTTGTTTTTTTTTTATTAATGTTTTTGTTACGAAATTCTCTCTTTTTTGAGACAAGAACTATTTTTCTCATTTAATATCATAAAAATTAAGAAAAACATGACAAAACTAAGTTTAAGTATAATAATTCCAAATAATATTGAATCAGGATAGTAGAAATTACTTATTTATTGGTAAACATGAAAAGCAAATTTAAATGCTGAATTCCATGAAATAAAATTTTTAGATGAAACATTTTCTGAAGTTTAAAGGAAAATTTTTACAAAAACTTCTCCCATTTTAACAAAACGTCAAAAGAATATTCAGCCAAATAAATTCAAATAAAACAAAAATACAGATGTATGTATATGGTGGTTGAATTGGATTCTATACTCAAAATGTTATTTAAAACTTAATAAACTAAATTGTTTTGACATTTAATCTGAATTAATAAAATATGCTAAATTCAGATATTTATTTATAAAATACTGTAAGTCTTGTTTCACACTCTTCAGTTTTAGCTGACCAGTTCAATTCTCTTTTGAACTTTCCATTTCATTCACACACGTCAATTCAATTTTCGTACTTTTTAATGCAAATCAACATGCATGAAAGAAAAACTCAAAAGGAAATAATAAAAACTAAAAAGGAAATAAGAAAAAAGTACCGTCAAGTTTCTACCCATTTTATTCCCTTTTCCCTTCTCATCCAAAAATACCTGCTTTGACGAGCCAGATTTGAAAAGTGTGAAAGCGGACTAATTTATTATAAAAATATTACACAAGTTGTGTTTAACATTATATTTTTTGTAATTTCTTATTTAAAAAGTTAAAATTTATGCATTTTGATTTGTATTGTACAAGATACTATATAAACTTGAAATTTTATGGTTTTGTTTAAATACAAATTTCAAAATTTTTGACGATTTTTAAAATACGAAATCACGATTTTTTTTTCTTTTTTATCGGGATTTTGACGATTTTTTCCGAAATTCATCTGGCAGCCCTGCTTACAAGTAAAATGTGTTAGAAAGAAAAGATCTTCCAATACGATAATACATTTTTATGGTAAATGATTTTTTGCTAAATGTTTTACTTACAATATAATTTACTTTGTTATGACAAAATTACAAGACATAAAGCAGACCTTTATATCTCTGGTTATCAGGCAGTATCTGTTGTATACATATATTGGAGATTTAATTGCTTTATTAGTTTGAAAACCAGCATCCACAAGTTACACTGCTTTAACTTTAATGAAAATAATAGTTTCTTTGCAAGTTGCTGGTTTCATTAAAAGTTTTTCTTTCTATTTGTTTACGATTTGTGCATAATATGCATTTTCTTGTAACGTTTTTTAACATCATGTATGTAACCAATGACACCAAAAATATTGTGTTTTCAAGGAATTTGGGCACGATTTTCTTTCTATTTTGATTTAGAAAACAAATCATTGAAAAAACTACTGTATTGCCACCAGGAAAATTTTCAACTATTTTCGAATATTCGATCAACATATAATTGTTTAAAATATGTTTAAATATTTATTATATTCCATAATTTTCAAAGACTTTTGGAACTTTATTCCAAATTATTATGGAATTGAAAACATTTTGTGTACTTTTCTTAAACCACCTTCCTTTCTACCATCAGGCTGCGCTTTAGTCAAGTATTTATTGCTTGATCACTTAAGAAATCATTTTTCATTTTTCCCTTAAGATTTTATCTACAAAAACATTGTAAACTCCCACTAAGTGTAGGGTACTCTAGAAAAATTAAAAAAAAAAAAAAACTAACAAAGCAGCAGCTAGATAATAAATAACAAGCTAAAGTTGAAAGAATTTGCACGTGCACCATGTAGCATTTTATGTTAAATGTTGCACATCATCAATTCTATCCTTTTGCGAGTAGATGCATCATATAAACATGTTTGTAGAAAACATTAGACAGCACCATGAAAACAGTAGCGTAATAAATTGCTCCCTAGTGGTTGAGGTTAGTGTCCAGCTAAGTTTAAAGACAATTCAATAACAAGACAATTTTTTGTAATCATTACTTAAGGTACGGTCACAGTTGGCAAATATTTATTCAAAAAAGCGTAACCACTTGTTTTAGCACAACTTTGTTTTAGGTTGTTTACTCTTACAAGAGTTTTGCAAGATCAAACAGCATCAAATAAAGTAAAACTAAATATTTGTTAGGTCCTGTGCTAAATAAACGAAGTTTTTCTTAATAAATAAATAAGTTCAAATATATTTTATTTAGTGGATACTTCTTTTTCGGCAAATATTTGCCAAATGTCACCGTACCTTTTGAATCATTACTATAACTACTTATTAGCAATTGTTACTTACAGAAATCCAGTTTTATAAATAGCTCTGTTGACTAGATACCCAAATAACTACTGGGCACATTCACAGGTCCGCTTAATATTATCATTTGCAGATGTGTTTTTTAAGTTATGATTCTCCTTATAATTTTGAATCAGTCTATTTTGAAAAATATACTGCAAACTAAATAATAAACAACAGCAAAATATATAAATAGTTACAATAAAAGATCTTATCTTGTACTCCACTCTTATATACATATACAACTAAAAACAGTTGGCTCTCTATATTAGCGTTTTACAGGCATATTTAAAAAAAATTGTATTTCCATGATACTATTCAGACATTTTGGGCTATCTCAATTAGTTTAAAGATACATATGTATTTATTTAATTTTAGAAACATTGTAGTCAAAGCTGGACTATTTCATATCTAAAGGTACCGCAGTACACCCGCGTCTCATATGATATTTTTCACCAATATCACCTTTCTAAGAAGGGTATATATAAGTTTGTCATTCCGTTTGTAATTTCCACAATATAAGTTTCCGACCATATAAAGTATATATATTCTGGATCCTTATAGATAGCGGAGTCTATTAAACCATGTCCGTCTGTTTGTCTGGATGTTGAAATTAATTTTCTGAAGTCCCCAGATATCTTTGGGATCCAAATCTTCAATAATTCTGTCAGACATGCTTTCGAGAAGTTTGCTATTTAAAATCAGCAAAATCCGTCCATAAATAACGGCGATATGAGAAAAAATCCGAGACAACCTCTGAAAATGTCATAAAAGTGTATTAATATTGTTACTAAAAAATTCATAAACAGATGGCCCTGATCAAACAAAGAATTGTATATTAAAGAAATATTACCGACAGCCAGGCGGTATTCATGTCACATAAAAAAGAAGAACTGTGCATAGGGACTACTTCAGTAATGAGCAGGCAGACGAACTAGCCAAAGAAGGAACCGCTTTAAATGCCTCAACTGCCGTATCAGCTGCAATAAGACTTTTGACCATTAAAAATTAAATCTTCAGACACTACTTTCAAAAGGCTCGAAATAGTTGGCACAATCTGGATACATGCGGGACCACTAGAAATATATGGTCAGTATATAATGAGAAAAGCAGTATTCATGAAACCAAAGACATCTTGAGAATTATAGCGGTGTTAACTGGTCACTGGATGAATGGTAAGCATGCAAGCAGACTCGGACTTCCTTTCAAAAATCACTATCGCAGTTGCCAGGATCGTGAGAAATAGGAAACACTATTTTATATTCCCTGTGAATGTCCGACTCTTCAAAATTCTAGACCCAAATTTTCAACACTCATATACTAAACAATCTAGCGGAGACATCAAGTATTAAATGGTGAGATTTCATCGGATACCTGAACGCAATAGTTTGGATATAGTACTCCATCTAGATACGATCTAGTCTTATCATTTATTTCAACAATTCTTTTTTTTTTCAAAATGGAATCAAAAGAATGAATATGAATAACATGACATGAACGAACATGTTTATAACATCAAATTATTCTTAGGCCACGTTTTCACTATGTTTTCACTATGTCATTTGTGTTGTCAAATTGTCCAAATTGTTGACAATTGCCAACATAGTGAAAACCAAGCATTAGTCTATATACTAAAGGTATGTGTATATACTCAAAAAAGCATAACCACTTGTTTTAGAACAAAATTTGTTTAACGTTGTTTACTCTTACAAGAGTTTTGCAAGATCAAACAGCATCAAATAAATTAAAATTAAATATTTGCTGTGCTTTGGCCTAAATAAGAAAAGTTTTCTTAAATAAATAAACGAGTTCAAATATATGTTATTTAGTGGTTACGTCTTTTTCGGCAAGAGTTATTCATATTTTATTTCCTTTAATTTCGGCATAATTAACGGCAGGGAGTCAGGCAAACCCAATAGTAATTTATAAGCTGAGACCATTTGTGTATTGCAGAGATGTAATGGCGTAACATTTTCTATAGAAAATCTTGTGTATAACTGTACTTTTTATAAGAAATCTTGTAAATAACAGTATTTTTTGTAGAGAAAAGTTTTTGTGTAACAATATTTTCTATAGAAAATCTTGTGTTTAACTGTATTTTCTATTGTCATTTAAAACCTAACGGGCGCACTTTCAGCAATAATATAAAAATCATCATTTAACTTTCCTAAAATATGCTGAAAATGTAGACATTTACACTGTTTACTGGCTACTAAAGTGCCAAAACATATTTTGTTTGGTATTAACGTCTTTTAAGGGTGTCCCATCAACTAACACTAAAAACTAAAAAAATGTCGTAGTACAATTGAGACGGACATACATATGTCCGGGTAGTAAAAGCTCTTTTTTAACCTTCTCTACACTGATTCGGTTGATGACGATAACATTTTGGCTGAATTATTTGAAAATATTAAGTTCCAACATATGGACAAGCAAGAAAACCGAGCTCGAATTAGTATCGAATTTTTCGCGCTGTAGAATGGGTTCTAGTGGATAATAATACCAAGACTGACGTTCAATGTTGGCTCAACCATTAAATAAGATTTACTATAACTAAAACTGTGAAAATTTTTCAAGTATAGCAAATGAGTAGCAAGAGGTACTTTTGAATAGTTGAATAGTTCCAAAAAAACATCGTCCTTTTTTTAGTCCCTTAAAAAGAGACTTAAGCTTGCATTAGAATTTGTAACATTCTGTTCAATTATATAGAGTGCTACAGGCTTTTTATATTTTTCATATCTAGATGAAACAATTTGCTTGAATTTGCGAAAACTGGGACCACCTATAATAGATACTATTTGCCACGAACTATGTTTTTCCTGAAATATTTTAGCATTAAGTCCATTTGCAGTTGTTGGGGGCATCATATAAATTCTTGTGCATTTGTTGCTTATTTTTTTTTTTAGATTTCGTTGCAGTTTTCCTCTACATTCTTTTATTTATTTCTTGTTTGAAAACTACTCAAACGTGCTTCATTTTATTGTCCTTTAGCAGTGTGTTTTATTTCTGTAAACATATCTGTACTGATATAAATACATATACATATACATATGTACGTTGGAACTACATACATACATATGTATATTGTTTTGCTTAAAAATTGAAGCCAGCTCATACATAACAATATAAGTACAACGAGTTATTACAGTTTGTTGAATGCAACAACGTATAAATAAGTAACAAAAATTGCAAAAACAAAAATAAATCGTAAAAAATGTAAAAAAAACTTCCAACTGTCAAAAGTATGCTGGCTTTTTTTCGAATCTATGATTTCACATATTTGCCATATTTAAGAGGCAAAACTGAGGCACGTAATAAAGTTCGGTAGTAGTAGTTAATTTAGTGGCTACAGCAAATATTTGTCAGTTAACTTTGAAATGTTGAAAATTGACAAGTAAATAGAACGTTTATTACACATACATATTTATAAAATTCCAAGCATTTAATTTGAAAAGTCTAAGTAAAATGGCATTTTACTTCTATGTTATATTTTTAAGAAATTATGATAAGACCATTTATTCGAATAAATAACGAGTTAAGTTACTTTAATATGGTGTTTATTTAATTAATAACTTAAGCTGTTTGTTAAGTGACCGTAATAATTGCCATCAACATGACACACCTCAGTTTTACAAAAAAAAAAAAAAAAAATATGTATGTAAAAAACATATTTTCATTCCCCATTGCATGTTGAGCAAAGTTTATGTGGGAGTTTTATTAACGCTGATTTTGTTAAGGCCCAATACATACATTTCAATTGCTTTGTTTGTTCGTATGTTTTTTAAATTTCACATTTATATGCAGATATCGCTAACTGAAATTTAAGGCGGAATGGCTGCCAATACTACAAATAGAAGTTCTGATTTCATGATCATTATGACATGAATACTTACTTATAATACTTAATACAAATCTATTGTAAATGGCTAGTTGAACATATTCCTCAAGATATTGCGGCTCAAAATCAGCTGTCATATAGATTCCACTTAATGGGTTTTAAATATCATCATATGGCTGTCGATGTACATGGTCATTTGCAGCTCCTAAATTTACTTGAAATCCTTGTATCCTGCGTGCTTTCCCATAGTGAGACATTCACCGCCTGGCCGACGATGTCGAACAATAACGTTCGCTTAGATAAAACTTAAGCTGACAATCTTCTGACACATACAAGCAACAAGTTTTTTAGTAAAATAAGGCGAAATATTGTTCAATTTATCATGTCTTTTAACTGTCTTTAATACTTGCAAGAATATTTTTTTGCCTATTTTTTAATACGCTTCACCTTCATGAGAAGGGTATATATAAGTTTGTCATTCCGTTTGTAATTTCCACAATATAATTTTCCGACCCTATAAAGTATATATAAGCCATGTCCGTCTGTCTGTGTGTTGAAATAAAATTTCTGAAGTCCCCAGATATCTTCGGGATCGAAATCTTCAATGATTCTGTCAGACATGCTTTCGAGCAAAATCCGTCCATAAATAACGGAGATATGAGCAAAAATCCGAGACAACCTCTGAAAATTTCATCAAAAAAATTATCAAACAAGATGTATAATATAATATATATGTACGTATATAATATAATTATGCATCCACAACAAAGGTAAAGGGTATATAAGATTCGGCATAGCCGAATATAGCACTCTTGCTTTTTTTTTTTTTTTTTTTTTTGTCAAATTATTCCCACAGGTGCTCAATTTAATTGTGGTCTGCGGAGGATGATTTTAAGTTTTAGAACAACGATTGAGCATTTGGGGGGTTTTTGACTCCATATTTCTCAAACATACTTTCATTGGTGTGGAGAAATTTTTTCCAAACAATTTGAGGCTCGTTTTTATTTTGTTGTTTTTTTTTTTTTTTTTAAACGTTTGGTTGTTCTTTGATATAAAGGGCTTCTTACTCTATTATGTGCGTCATTTTTATGCAAAGATCTTTTAATCGTACTCTCGCTTTTTTGTAACATTTTCAGTTATTGAGTTTGCTCTTATTTCTCTTACTTCAGTTTTTGTAAAACGCTTTGGTGGTTTTTCTATGGCATTGTGTTTGGTATACTTGTTTATAATTTTTTATATTGCACAGTGATGCCTTCCAACGATTTTATCTATTTCACACAGGAGTTTACCTTTTCTATTTAAGTCTATTATGACTTACCGAGTCTCAATTAATGTTTGTATTCCAATTGTAACGTTTCCACTACTTAAAGTCTTTTAATCATAAATTTTGAAACTTGCAATTACATATTTTGAATGGCACTTTGCCATTAAACTTTTAAACAAAGAAAAATTAAAAGATTATCACTACTTTTGGAATGACTGGTGGGGTTTGTTTGCGTACAAATGATGCCACTGTTTACTTTGTTTTGACTCTTAAAAGTTGGTCTATTTTAACAATTAATCAATTAAATTTGTTTAAGCTTTTGGTTTTGTAAACACTTAAATAACTGTGTATATAAAAATGCAATAAAATTTGGAATATAATATTATTGATATTAATATAATTAAGCTTTTCTTTTAATGTGGCGTTGACTTTATTCTTTTGACATATTACAAACTATATGTACATATTTTTGTCCTTTTGCATTACATATAACGATATTATAATATGTATGTAAGTATATTCATTTATTTGACTTTCGTATTGTTTCTATAAATTTATTTATTATGGCTTTATTATTTAATAACACAACATCAAAATTATTTATTTATTTAATTTTGTTCAATTTTAAACTACAATACAATAACATATGTATATTATTTGTATAGAATACAAAAATATTTGAATTTGTTTTATTTATAACTGTATTTGTTGGCCATCATTTATATGTTTGCAAGTGTGTTATAGGAACAATGTTATGATTGCACACAGTTTAATAATAGATTGCAAAAAAGCTTCATAATAGTCATTGTTTAAAATATTTTAGTTTTATTTTATTTATTTATTTCCTCTTAAGATTAAGATTAACAAGGAACTTAAACTTTACACATAACCTTAAGAAATTGTATGATGTGCATAATTTCAGCAAGTAAAATAAAATAAATCTGAAAAATAGTTTTTTAAGTTTTCTTTATGGAATACCCCATATATTTTTGTTGAGCCATTATTAGTTTCCTAGTTCATTATGTAAAATATTAACACTATATCATTCTTTATTGAAATTTTATTTATGAATATAAAGTAGATTTTTACAATTTGTTTTTATTAAAATAAAATTGTTTATGGTATTTATGCCATACATGTATTTATTGTAAAATTTTACACATTTCAGCAATAAGTTGCATTTCTGTTGTTAATTTCAATCATATTTATAAAGTTTACATATACAGCAAACCACTTTAATTCAACAAGTACTTTGGTATTCAACCGGGTCATGAAAATTTTAATATTTTACTTGTTAAACAATTGTTAAAATGAAATCAATTCAGTTTTTCTCGTATTTAATCGTATTAGAATATTAGAAATTCATTTAGTAAGAATTTCTGGAATAATCAAAGCCAATTTTCATTTGTAATCATCTAGCTAAATTGCCACAATTAGGCTTCTGAAAATCCTTTCAATGCTGTGGTCACGATTCGTAAATGGGCAAGTTTTTCGTGAAAAATTCGGCTGAAAATTTGGTTACAGCCAATAAATCATGATATCGAAAGAAATTTAATTAAATTATTGTCTATAATTGATGATATGGATATTGCTGACATGTGATTTTAACAGGATGGTTACACATGTCATACAGCTATCGAAACAATTAATTTATTGCAAAACATATTTCCCTAACGCTTTTAATTGGCCGCCATCATGCGATTTAACACCACTGGCTTAAATTTTGTGGGGCTATGTATGGTCTATACGGAATTGTTTACAGCTTTTAAACTCAAAAACTTAAATACAACAATCATATATGTATATATGTAGGTATGTTTGTTATAATCATATATATAATCATATAATCATATGACCATAATATGGTTAAAAAACTTTGTAAAAATGTTAAAAAGATTGCGGTTAACATGTACAAATACTTATATTTTTTCTTTGCTTGTGCTTCTGGTAAATAATAATATACTGTAGACAAAATGAATATGGTGTATAGTTAAAGTTTGTACCTGTAGTTCCATGCTCAACGAACCTGCTATCTGTTTGTATAAAACACTCTTAGTTTCTAAATACCTATTCGAAATTTATGAAATTCCTCTAAGTCATTCATCATTGTTCTAAGCAGGTTGGTAGTGAAAATGTACATAATCGGTGCTGTAGAAAAAAACTAACGAACCAAAATTATGTTAATAAAGTACTAAATATAATTTGTATGAGTAATGGAAGAGAAAACCATCCCATGGAGACGGTAATATAAATTTGTGTCAGCATTAAATTGCTACATTGATTTTTAACATGAAATTTTTTTACAAGAATAGATAAATAACATACAAATTTTAATTTCCTAAAGTTTCTTCACTCAACACTATCTAAGTGCCAAGTTACACAAAGCAATTCTTTAAGCTAAGCTGATGACACACTTGATTGTACTTGCTATTCGTTTCACTATTTCATTCGTTTTACAAATGTGTGTATACTCTTAAATAAAATTACGAGCGACTTAAGCAATAAGAATTTTGCTGTGTGATCACCGAAGCAATTTTAAGGAACAAATTGTATAAATTTTTTCAATAAGAATTACTTTGTGTAAATTAGGAATAAGTTCACATGTAGCTCTCCTACATGAATATACGAGGCAAAAGAGAACAAGCAAACAAATACAGTGCACTCGCGAAAATATGAATACCCTATTATATGAACACCCCAAAATATAAACACTTTCTATAACATTGACTACTCCAAAATATTAACTTTGTACAAAAGTTTTAAAATATGAACATTTATTTTTTTTAATTTGAAACGGATTCAGTTATATAATATGCATAAAAATTTGGGGAAACCCCGAGCTATTTACATTTGAATGCCAAATGTGAATGGTCAAACAAACAAGAACACTTTTTAGTTAGTTTTTACATGTTCGCAGACGCAAACTCTTGGTTGGTTTTCAAGCGTTAATTAAAAGTGAATAATTTGTATAATGTAAATTTAGAGGAAAAATGTTAAGTTTTGGATAACTTACAAAAAGGTGCAAGTGTTACTAATTTAGCGAAGAAATATGGAGTGACAAAGTCCACAGGGTCTGGAATATAAAAGAATAAAAATGCAATTTCAAAATGTGTCAACAATTCATTCATCGGACCTGGAAAAAGAAAAACTATTGGTTTTATTAAAATTTTGTATTTTTGTAAATATGAACAATCCCAAAATTTTGAACTGCCTTTGTCTTCATTAGTTCATATTATCGCGAGTGCACTGTATACAGAATCAAAAAAACTAAAACTAAATTTAATGTTTTACATTTGTTTATTAAAAAAAACTTTTTTTTCTAAAATAACAAAAAAATATTTTTCAATATAACAATAAAAAAAATTCATAGAAATTTTGACTTTTTTTTTAAAAAAAAAACTTTTTTATTCTATAATTTGTTTTTTCAAGCAATTAGGTCACTTTTAATATTTATATAAAAATGTTAAAAGTGACCTAATTGTTTGAAAAAACAAATTATAGAATATTAAAAAAAAGGTTGAATAAAAGAACTAAATAATGCAAACTTTTTTATATAAAACTCAAAATTGCTTAAGAAAAATTATTAATTTTATTTATAAATCTCTTATTTTATCAATCAATTTTATCAATTGCGATAAATCAAAACAAAATATTTCAAGCCATTTAGAGCATGGTGTAGCTATATATATAAGGTGAGTGCATTAGCACAGCTGACTGACTTTGTTTACAATTTACTTATGTCAAAAGTAATACTTTTTCAAGTATTTTTGACAGTAGTATGTACATTATTTTACACAAACAAAATGCCTGTTGTTTCTGTATTGTGTTTTGTATTTGTTGCCCATTTGCACTCACCTTGTATAGTTGCACCATGATTTAGAGCTTTTGAATTCTAAAAAACTTTTTTTTTATGAAAAAAAAGGGAAAACTTGACATATGGCAATGCTGCTTGGCAACAAACTAAAGATAACAACAACAGAAGTATCAAGTTACCCTGCCATAATCAATGAAAGATCTAACAAACAAAAATATCTTAAAAAAATGGAGATAAATAAATTGTATTCCAAAATAACAGTTGGTGACAAAAACAAAAACTTAAAAACCTCTACTAAATATCTTACAATTAAGTAGAATATTTGAATGCAATTGCTCATTGTCTTACGTTTTTATTTGTTTGCTGGCTTAAAAACAAACCAATTAAAAGCAAACAAAATCTATGGCAGCATAAGAAAGAAAAAGTCGTTGACAGTTTGTTCTTTTACTCAATCTTAAGTTCTGGCTTTGCATATCAAATGACCATGTGAATCTTGTTCACATGTGAATTATTTCTAAATGATATTGTGAATGAAAAAAAAACACCTAAGTATTTTAAAATATGTATAGATATTTTCTTCCATGTTTTCCTTTTTTTGTAGTTTGTTTTTTCAAAACACTGCCTTCATGATTGACATTTATTACTAAGAAATCCATTCTCCATACATTGTATACGATAATGAAAGATAAGAAAATGCTGTTTTAAATTTTCAGATTTTAAATATGGTAGGCTTACTATAATATCAAATGGTTAGTATGATCTAATTACGGGCTGCACGCTTATGGTTAACGCAGGATTTTTAATAAAATATTAAAAAAAAAGTCTTATATCTTTTGATTATTATTTTTTTTTATTCAATCATAAAGTTTATAGAATAGGCTTAAATGGAATAGAACATCGGATAAATGGCCTCAACGGCGTGTGATAAATAACCTAAATTAATGCAAGGAGGTCTGCATTTTGGCATATATCTTTAACTCCAAATAATGCAATAAAAATATATCACATGTTGTTAAATCACTTGATATAGTGATCAGCAGGGAAACCAAAATATACAAATGCATGTTTTTTCTGGTGAGTCTAATGGCTACATGGATAGATATTTTCACGTTTCAGAACTATTTAAGAATTTTGGCATCGATTTGTTAGTGCATATTTTTGCATATTTTACCGTTTAATGCATATTTTTGCATATATTTGTTTTAAGAGCATATTCTGCATTTTGGCATACATCTTTAACTCCAAATAATGCAATAAAAATATATCACATGGTGTTAAATCACTTGATAGAGTGATCAGCAGGGAAACCAAAATATATAGAAATGCATGTTTTTTCTGGTGAGTCTAATGGCCACATGGATAGATATTTTCACGTTTCAGAACTATTTAAGAATTTTGGCATCGATTTGTTAGTGCATATTTTACCGTTTAATGCATATTTTTGCATACATTTGTTTTAAGAGCATATTTATGTCATATTTTTGCGTTTTTAGAGCATATTTTACTGTTTAATAGCATATTTTGACTTATTCAAAAACAAATTTTGTTTAATTATTTTTCGCTGTTGTGTTACAGGTTTTTACTTCCTTTGTTTAAAATTAAAATTTGAAAAATGGATGGCTTTTTTTAATATAAAATAAGCTGCTTCAACTGTTAATTATTACGCCAACGGCTTACAATGACCGAACAGTATAATTTAGCGGAACAAACATTTAAAATTTAAGATAAAATACCAAATTGTAGTGTTAAAACTAATATTAAAATAAAATTTGTACAAATAATAGGAAAAAATTAAGGAGTACAAATTATAGAAAGCATTTGTAAACAGTTTAAAGGACTTTCCGCTTTTTTAGAGCTTATTTTAGACCAGGAAATGTACTGCTTAATGGCCTGTATTTTGATTAAACTATAAGTCATCCACATCAATATGATATAATTTTTGGAAGAAAAAACTCTGTTATACTGTTGCGATATCGAGAACCTGCTTGACCAGAATCATTTCTGAAAATTTATGGTCCAATTTTGCTTTCAGGCAAACTCTCTTCATTGGGCATGCTAATAAGGCTTCTAAATTTTTAAATGTCTACCCACGATGCCGAATTGGTGTTGCTGGATTTTAAACAACATTCTCACGCAATGCTTCAGTATTGATATTTGAGCAGCTACTTTTCTTATTACCGGTGTGTTTAGATACACTAATTGGTCAAATCCTAAATAATATAATTAACGGAATAAAAAAAATTATCTTTTTTTGTAAAATATTTAAGAATACTTACCGTATTCTGTTTTGTTCCTTAAAAAATTCTCCGTTCAAGATAAAAAAACAAGATTTATGGAGTGCGCAATCTGAAATTAAAATAAATATTTTTTTTTGAAAATTTATGTACATTTAAAAAGTTTCGGTTTGTTTTGGCTTAGGCTGAATATCGATTTTTTGGCCGAATATTACTTTCGATTCTGTTTGGGTCTACAAAACCCGGTTTCAGTTGGACTCTACTACTTTGTAAACACAACATTTTTAGTTTACTTTCATTATTAATCAGAGGTTTTAAAGTCTGGGAGAATGTTTGACCCAAAGTAAAACTTTCGAAAAGTATTTTACATTATCTGAAATATAATATTCTGATTGGGGTTCATTTAAAGTTCATATTACAAACGAAATTAAGCTTATGCGCCAAAATTTGGCAACACATTAGTTTTTCCCGAAAGCTGCCATATTTAAATCGTGAGTACAGAAATGGCATTTTTTATGTTTGTTCCCTCGCATATTCCTAATAAATATACATATACAGATGTTCTAAAAATTCAAAATTTAGTTTGAAAAAAATTAAAAAAAAAAACTGAAAATTGAGTTTTGAGACACGGCTGTTAAAAATATTTAAAAATTTTGACTATACTAGAAATAGATTAACGTTATGTTACAAAGATAAAAACTCATATACATACAAATAAATCAACTATTTTTAAAGTAAAGATATTCTTCTGGTAGAATATTTCTCAAAATTTGTTAATTTTTGTCATACAAACTTGAAGCACTGTAGTGCACACTTACACACTGTTGCACTACTAAAATTATTCCTCGTATTATAATTTCACTTGGTGTTTGCTATTTGTTATAAAGTTAGTTTTTTAAAACAAAAAATGTTTTTAAGAGTTTTTTAAAGATTTATTTTTATCCAAAATTTGGAAGACCACTTTATTAATTTAACAGAAAAATTGTGCATGCACATTTTGTTTCATTGTTTCATAACTATAATTACATTTTATGATAAACCAAAAAGAATACTAGAAAAATATAAACTAGAAAAACTAACTCTGATTTATTCTTATTAGGCCTGAAACATACTTTCTGGATAATAATATAACTATAAACTGTGTCAGCAACACAATGAAGAGTTTTGGTCAGATTATTAATAAATGTGAGTTAAATGTGTCTAAATCAACCATAAGTAGTCTGCTAAAAAAAAATCCCAGACTATTACTCGACAAAAGCTAGTGTCTGTCCCAAGGCTATTACTCCGCCACAAAACTGCTAGACCTTAATTTGCTTACAAACCAACTGGAATTTTAATAGTAACACTATCTAAACATATGTAAATATTTGTTTAAGGTAATTTGTTTCCTTGAGAAAATATTAAATGGTCCAGATGGTTTGAACGGTTATTGGAGAGAACTATTAAAGGAATCAAAATATTTCTCAAATATAAATTTCGGAGGCGGTTCTTTAAAGGTTTGGGGAGCTTTTTGTAATGGCAGTTTAAGTGTTTCTAAACACAACAATGAAATCTTCTGTGTATATAAAATTACTAGATAAAAAAATTAGTGCTAGTTTTAGAAAATAATAATGAAAAACAATTTATTTTTCAACAATAAAAATCGAAAAATATTAAAGTATCTTTGAGAATATTTAAGGAATATTAAGCATATATCACTTAAAAGAAGCTGTTATAGATGTAGATTTATGTATATAGCTAATTTCCATTTATTTTGCACTACAATTATAATTTTTTGTAGTCAAATGAGTAGATCAAGCAAAAAAAGTTTAGTATGTAAGAATACTCATAATCGAAAAATCTGCATAAAATGATAAAGATATAAAAAAGAAAGATAAGATAAAAGAAGCTGATGTAACAGATAACAAAATATAAAAATATCTGATAGATGGTAAATCAGGAGTTTAACTGCAAACAGAAATTAGGTTACTAGTACAAAATATATAAATATATCGTATGTGTGGAAAATCACACACGTAAGTAAACCTAAGTTTCTGTGGCATCTTATACGTTTTTCTCGGTATGGGTCTATCTAAAATCCATGTTTTGTAGTCCTTCCCCCATGATATTTTGCAATCATAAATAAGTATTTTAAAGCACCTAAAACATAATTAGTAAACCTCCTATGTCGCAGATTCCAGCCAGCTTGATCGATGTTCAAATACCACATACTTTAGCACAATGTATGCTTGATATACATTCAAGCGTTGCAGCCAGGCATTAAATAGCTAAAAATAGACTTTATTAACTCTGAATTAAAAGCAGCGCACATTAAGTATTAGGGTAACACTTGTAAGAAAATCTACGAATAATTAATTTTTTTTTAATTCTGTCACAATTGTTACAAACATACTCTCAGTATTATATGTAATGTGAAATCCGCTTAAAAAAACCTACCTACAAGTAAATTTAATAAATTGATAAAGGAAAATGTAGGAAACCGAATTTGTTATAAAGGGTGTCCCAACTAGAACGCAATTTTTAAATTTTAAATAAAACACAGATATTTAAAAAAAAATCGTGAAACTTTATTATATCGTAAAGTAGACAGAATGAGGTTATGTATGGATCGTGCAGATGGCCGCCGCGGCTTTACTGGCACACACGCGATCTTTTAATGAAATTTTTAATGACCTTTTTGCATAAATGCTGCGGTATTTCATTAATGCAGCGTCCAATTTCCTCTTTTAAGGCTTGAGTCGTCGTAGGCTTTTTCGCGTAAACCATCGAGTTTAAAAAACCCCAAAGAAAACGATCTAGGCGGCCAATTCTGGTCTCCAAAATGCAGTTCGCACCGGGAATTGACTGATGCCGCAATTGAATTGTTTCTCTGGCTGTATGATATGTGACGCCGTCTTGTTGAAACCACATGCCCTCCACATTCATTTCTTCAATTCTAGGCAAGAAAAAACTGGTTATCATTTCAAGATATCGAATTTGCTGACTTCGGTGTCGAATTCAGGTGGATGAACTGTAGCCGCGATACTTTCACCATTTTGGCAAAACAATTTCACCTTCTACTAGCAAACAATAACAATTGTTCAAATGTCAAACAATGACACTTCGAATGGCGCCAAATTTAAAAATTGCGTTCTAGTTGGGACACCCTTTATAACCGGACTCTAAGACAATTTACTTACACATACTCGTATGGCGTTAAATTAATTAATATTTGTAGCGTGCTTTTCATTAAGTCACATGAATTTATTCCGTAAATTGTTGCCAACTTAATGTTACAGCCTCTCTCTCTCTCACTCCATCTCTGTGAACGTTTTCATATATCTTAAAAAAATATTATTATCTGGAGTTCTAGGAAAACCACATAATCAGTGTCATTAAAATTTCGTTTGATTTCAAACATTTTACACTGTCGCATATAAACAAAAATTGAAACACACAAAACGGACGGATGGACAGACGGACGGATATGCTTAATATGTAATGACAAACACACTGCTCACATGTAAGCGGAGGTAGATACATAGTTATTTTATAGATTCTTTGTTCTTTGTTTTTAACAAAATCAATAAACTGTTAATAATTGTTATAGATTAATGCATTAATACTTTTTTCTGCAATGTGCGTTAGTTTGTTTCTTTTTCTGGTTTTGATTTTTTTTTTTAATTTTTTTTGTTTTTTTATTTTTCACCAGTCGGTACGTGTGGACAATTTAACATACAGCGACATAGTTATAGAGCCACAAAATAGAGACTATTATTATATGTTTCTAAACTTCTATGTCAATCGGTTTGCTATTTTTAGTAGTAAGTTCCAATTTACACGAAGCAATTATTTAAGCTAAGCTGACTACCTTTTAGACATCGGGGTGAGGGGAAGATAAGAAGACTTAATAGTACTAGCAATTCGTGTTATATATATATGTGTATACGTATTATATATATATGTGTATACGAATGTATGCAAGCGATTTAAGCACTAGGAATTGTGCTGTGTGAACACCGAAGAAATTTCAAGAAAAAATTTGTATCAATCTGTGCAATAAGAATTGCTTCGTGTAAATTGGCACTAAAGGAGCACAAGTTAAACTTTCTGTATATTTGTGAAGATATATCAAATTTTAACATAGAGAACAAAAAATTACATTGCATCTTAAAGCCTGTAAAAATTTCAAACTTTTGAAAATATTACTTATTTTTAAAGCTATTTTCGTCGTGGTGATTGTGGAAAATAAAGTAAAGTATTTTCCAAAAACCACAATCAGTAGAAAAGTCAGAAAGCAAGGATCATGTGGCATGTTTTTCTCTCACCGGTGTTATTGTATCCACCACCTTTTTTATAATATTAGTAAAATATGACATATCTTATTCTCGCCCTACCTTATAACTATTTGCCCTGGTGTATAGCGGCAAAATTCAATACACACATGCAAACCAAGCAGAAGTAATAACTTTGCATTTAATACTACTCAATTTGAATTGAATTAAGCAGCCATCAACGCCAAGATTAAAAATACATACAATAAAAAAAATAAATCAAAAACATTTACAATTGCACAATTGAGCAAACCTCAGGTTTGCAAAATAAAAAAAAAATTAAATTATGTATATGAAAATTCAAACCGCGAAAAAAAGTCAGGGAAAATTTAAAAACTTTTAAACAAAAATTTATATTAAACGTTTACTCATACTCTTATAGAATAATGGCTGTGTTATCTTGATTTATATTTAAAAACATTAAATTTTTTGGCTGTTTGTATATTAAATTAAACAGTAAATTACTAGCGGCGTTCAGTGTCCAGTGCAAATGGCATTGTAAAAGTGCAAATGCAAAGAGATCGTAGCTTTTTATTGCAATCCAACAACAATATACACACAATTGCATTTGTCAAAACATTCCGTTCATGCAATACTAAAATGGTATAGTTTTTTCGTTACGTGTATTGCGTTTGCAACTCTGACATTTAAACAGCTGTAAACACTAATAAAAGAAATAGAAAAAAAACAATGGAGCAAACAATTCCACAGAAGAAAATTAAAAGGAAAAAACCAAACAAAAAGTGAACGCCTAGGGAATTTTATCTTTGGCACTTTTTCGTGGCATTTTTAAAATACGTTTAGAAATTGTTGTTTATGTAGATCAGCTGTTTTAGTGCATTAATTGCATTAGTATCGCGAAGTACGAAATAAATTGAGTGCTTACAATCAAAGTCAAAACATTTGCAAGTGCAAACTTTTGCAATACAAAACGCATCAAACATCGAATACCGCTACTGCTTTTATGCAATTTAACAATAATAAAACGTATTTACTTTAAATACACTTTGATAAGAAATTGTTTAACAGTAGACCAAATAAGGGTTTCTGTTAATCCTTAAGGTATGCTCACACATGGCAAATATTGACTCAGAAAAGCGTAACCACTTGTCTTAGTACAAATTTGTTTGACGTTGTTTGCTCTTACAAGAGTTTTGCAAGATCAAACAGCATCAAATAAAATCAGACTTAATATTTGTTGTATCTTGTCCTAAATAAAGTTTTTTTTAATAAATAAACGACTTCAAAAATATTTTATTTAGTGGTTACGTCTTTGTGACCGTACCTTTAGCTTAAAGCTTGGTTAATTTTAAAATCGGGTTCTAATCTAAACCAAATAATTCCCAAAACCAATATTTTTTTTATCTTATGACTATCGGAAGTGGATTCCAAATTTGCGAGATTTCACAAAAATGCATGATTGGCTAGCGACTCAAAATAACAAAGTAACATTATTAAATGGAAATGTAGCAGTAACGATATTTTAAAATAAATGAAACAAAAGTGGACAAATAAATTTAAGTTTTCTATTCATAAAGAGTGTTTTTTTCACAACTATCTTTTCGGCAAACTACATTTGGAAAGAAGAAACTGAGGTCTTTCAAATGATCTCAAGAAAGCTTGAGAATTTTGGGTGTTATTGTCAAGCAAATACAAATTTTGTAGATTTTTCAAAAAATTTTCAACTTTGGTGACGTTTTTATACATTATAATGTAATGTATAAAATTTCTAGTAAGAAATTGAAAATCGGATCATTATCAACAAAATTACAGGCTTATAAGTGTGCAAGGTACAAAAACCGGTTTTTTAACCGTAAATCCGGATTTTGGAGGTTTCTGGCATATTTCACTATTGGAATCTTGTTTTACTCGACAAGCCATACAAGAAAAATAATATCCGGTCCCAGGTTTTTTGGACTGTCGCACCGTGTAATACTTTAACTTGTTCGCCTACAACCGTCACCAGTAAGGGTTTTATTTATTTTCGATTAAATTAATACAGAAATCATTTAAATGGTATTCGCTTATTTATTGCTCCTTAGTAAGGCTTCACAGTAGTCCATTTCTAGCTTCCTAAAAACTACATTTTTTTTACTGGGATGATATAGAGATTGAGCATTGGATACTACGTTTGCATAATTTTTGAAACTTTCACTGAAATTATGTTTAAAGAGAAAATCCCAGAGATGGTTCTTTCAGGACATAAGAATCTGTAATCTGTCATCAAATTCTATTTGCAGTGTTTTATTAAAATTAAAAGTCTTTAAATGAATCACCCTATATTTTATTTTTACACAAAAAACACAATTAATGATAAACTAAAACAACAATTCAATGCACTTCATTTTAATTGGCAAGTATTTTGTGTGAAAGTAATGATTTGTCTGTCACTACTTAGTATTCAAACGAAGAAAAGTAAAATTTCAAAATTGTCTCTTAAAATAACCCAACATTGTATAAGTACTAAATGCTACAGAGGTAAAACATTTAAAATCGCACCGCGGAAATACATAGATGAACATTTATTTTGAATTTATTTGTGTTTACTATTTTTATAAACATAAATCCTATGTACACTCACAAACAAATTTGAGTAATTTCACCACCTCAGAAGATTCGAGAACGACTATTGCAAATTATAAAACAAATATTTATTTCTGGCTCATTTTGTGGCCGAAAAAAGCATCATTCTCTAAGGTTCGAGAACGATAAGAATGACGAATCATTAGCACTACTCATAGAAATTTTCTATGCTATTACAAATATTGTTTATTTGTAAAAAAATTCGAATAGTGATCAAGAATTATTATTTTTAAAAATTCTCAATAATTTTCTTGTTTTTTTTTTTGCAAAAAAAAAATTACAAGACTTTGCTTTTGCATTGTATGTACGATTGTTTAATCTGGCGTGTAATCAAAAAATTTACTTGTAATAGTAAATTTAATATACATATAAATTAATTATACATGTGTGTACATTTCTAAGCGAAAACCGGCAAACAACACTCAGCAACAACCAGACCTAAAAGTAATATGTATGTAGTTGTAGAAGAAAATTATGAACATTACCCAGCAGTTTTATAAGACTACTTATGTCCCTTATAAACAATAAAGTTCACTAATGACCGATCACGATTTTCATCATTTCACACGTATTATTTAAAATTTTATTGTTTACTTCATACAGCCTAGGTAATCTACCGTGTAGTCAGTTGTCACTTTGTGCCTTTAAGTAATCTAGGTTAAAGTCACTTTAAACTTTTATTTTATACTGCACTTTAGAAAGTGATTATTTTACCCAGCAGATGTTATACATTGAAGTGTTAAACGACACTTTTTGAACTGTAGTGTAGTAACCAAGGAGTTTTATAAACAGTCATTGTATATCTAATAGGCATTAGTTTTCATTAATGTCTGATAACTTCGCTGCCTGTCAATTTATATAATTTTGGATCAATTGGCATGCACATCTTATGTGCTCTTTATACTGCAAAGGGTGGTCGATTGCTTATTTTATACTCGTACATACCATGTAATCTGGAGTCAGTTAGCACTTTGCATCTTTAAGCAATCTAGAGACTTTCCCCCTTATTTAAAAACGATTATTAAATTTAACAAACGTTTATTAAGCAAATTTTTATATGCAAATCTGCCTTAATAAGCGTTTGTTAAATTTAATAATCGTTTTTGAATAAGGGGGTTTACTTTTAAGTGACTTTACTTTATAATGTAGCTATTTTAAGCACCATGAGTTATGTATTGGAGAATCAATTGCCACTTAAGGTACGGTCACATTTGGCAAATGTTTGCCGAAAAAGACGTTACCACTAAGTAACATATATTTGAACTATTTAAGAAAACTTTTCCTATTTTGGCCAAAGCATAACAAATATTTAGTTTTAAATTATTTGATGCTGTTTGATCTTACAAAACTCTTGTAAGAGTAAACAACGTCAAACAAATGTGTGCTAAAACAAGCTTTTTTAAGTAAATATTTGCCAAATATGAACGTACCTTTAGTGTCTATTTGTAATTTAACATGAAATATGTAAAAAAGAATATTTTCATTACACTTTAGTAATAAACAGGAACCCAACTGATCCTGTATCCGATTACTGTGAAATCTTACTAAGAAGCAGTAAATAAACGAATACTGAAATGTTGAAATGATTTTTGTATTAATGTAATCGAAAATAATTAAAAACCTTACTTTACCTTACAGAGCAGCAACTTATAAGCGAAAAAATTAATGTATAATGGAACTTATTACAGAAATTTTATTTGGCTTGAGTTAAATTAATGTAATAATTCAAAGAATATTACTGTAAAGTAATTTTAGACAATTTGGCAAATTGGAATGAATTTTCTACCCTGTCAAGGGTGGCATCAGCAATGTTTGTTGCCCAAGATCTGCTTGTAAATATCATCTACATATTTAACTCACCATTATTGAGAAATCGAATTCGAAAATTAATCATATTTCTTTTACATGTTATGAGTTAGAACGAAATTTACATACGTTTTTAATGTATGAACTTATTATAATTTCTTACGAGAGGGTTGCATGGCGCAGTCCAAATCGGAATTCGATATATATGTATGTATATATAAATTATGCCTTCTGGAAGCTAAATTCTATCTTAGCTGCTCTCTTTTTTGCTGGAAAGCCAATTTACTCACTCCAAATACTATATTTAATACTGGGTGTATTACCACTGTATTGTCTCTTATCCGAACAAAGTGTAGTCATTTTAGAAACCAAATTATCAGCCAGCCATTGAGTTCTGAATTCCGATCTAATGTGGTTTGATTCCGTAAATTGAGTCTTTAGAAAACAAAAAACTAATTTTTTCTCGGAATTAAACCACTTTAAATTTCGAATTGTTATTTTTTATGATTTTATACTGAAAAACAGTCCCAGCAAAAAAAAAAAATCGTGTTTTTTGAAAATCTTAAGAGAAAAAGCGCAAAGCGCTCTTTTGAAGCAGTAAATGCTTACGAATAAAATACACAAAAAAGATGCTTTTTTAGTGCTGACAACGAAGAAGGTTTTAAAGCGAAAAAACAAAAGTGAAATTATAGTCTACAGATTTATGTATGACAACGAAAGTCAATTACAAAACGAATATCGCGCTTCTCAGTTACTATGAATTTTTCGTAAGCGAAAACATTCAGATAGAATTAAAAAAACACTTTAGGAAACTGCTTTATTTGCATGTTTGATTAGGTTAAAAGAAGCGCTTATTGTCAGCAGAAAGTAGTCCTCCAAACCGGGAACATCTCATACAAAAATCATGCAACCCATCAGCAGGTTTGAAGCGATTTGAGGTATGAATTCATACATAAAACCTGCTCCTTTTTTAACTGGGGTCATACTACTAATTTAAATTAATAATTAAATAATTAATTGTATTATTTCATTGTTTTTTTTAATTATCTCATTGATATTTAAATATAATGAAAGAAAGAAAAGAAAACTTTTGTCAAAAAATTACAAAAATTAAACATATTTACACAGCACTGGAATATGACAGAGATTCAGATGCATCCCTTAAATTTCTTCTTCGTAGCTTTTCAACTGCGTTTTGATGTCTTTGTTTATTTAACACAACAACGATTGAAATTCCGGGCATTTTTAAAAAATTTTCTGCACTTTTACTTAAAATATCTTTGTTAGCGTTCATTTTGTTCGCTTTTGTTATACTTTTTATTATAACAATCATATGTTTTTTTGTTTTGTTTACACAACGTTACCATATTTAAGTTAAAATCGAGATTTAAAACAAAATCGATCAGAATCTAGAGAACGTAAAGTAAAAACGATCGATTTGCCAATACGGAATTGAAACCATTCCGATCGAATTAAGTGTCATGCCTGTATATTTCTATTTAAAGCCGATTTACATATAGATGTCCCTTAAAAGTTACTTTGTATATTACGTTAGAGACTTTATTACGCCAAAACTATCAATACTAATGTATTAACCCTTAGTAGGCAAAAGTTTCATTTTGTTCAAATGATACCGTTTATTGAATTTTCTTTAATACTACTGTCACAGAGTATAACAGAGGCGACAATTTTGGCGTTTCAAAATCGCTACAACCAGCTAAAAAGAGAAAGAAAATATTTTCTGGTAGTAAATTTGTAATGTGAAAAAGCAAAGCACTATAGGTATACAACAAGAATTTTGTGGACAAAACAAAATAAACAAAACAATTTGAGTTAGAATATTTGAATTGAAATTTTGTTTATATGTTTGTGATTTTAATAACTAACTAAATTGTATTTTAATAATTGTTATACTTTGTGATATGCATTGTGGAGTTTGTGCATTCGTTAGATGATATAAATGCATTTTTTTATGGTTGTATCAAACAATACAAAAATACTCTGTGCCAAAAATTAATTTTATTGCATCAGAAAAATAGTAACATAAAGAAAACAAAAAGGCAGGTTTCAAAGAAAGAGACAAGAAAAAAACTACACTATCTTTGCTCTTCTGTCACCTCTGTTATATTCTGTGCTACTGTAACAGTAACACGTGAGTTCCCTGAGAATGACTTTACACTAATGAATGACTTTAAGAGCAGACTATTATAATGTGTCTTTATAGTTGTTATCTGGTTGGGTTTGATTCTTGGAGATGTCATTTAGACCTACAATTTGCTTACACCTAGGACAGACAAGTATAAATAACTAGTTATGTAGCTAGTCTAGTAACCAGTTGGGTAAATAGTAATCTAACTAGCTCTATGTAACCGGTAGAAGCATTACCATGTGATGACCACTTTGTATAGGCAAAACCACTAGTTTAGAACAGCTGGGTAATTTGTTGTATACTTTTATTCAATATATTAAATATGTACTAGCATATACAATATAGTAAATATATATTTAGTAACAACAACAACAACACGATATCCATACTATCAACAATTTGTGTGTTGTTTCTCTAGTGTTTTCGCGTTTTTCACCCGGCAAACCCGTCTCGACGTTGTAAATTATTTACACGTGCCACTAATACTGGCATAAAAACGAAAAAAAAAAACAACTGAATTAGAAAATAATTATAAAGAAAATAAAAAAAAAAAAATCATAACACACTCAAACAATTTAAACATTGCAAGTGCCACAAACATTTCTACAAATAATGCATTTTATCGATGTAGCGTTTTTTGTTATTTGAGATAAAACGCACACTTGAATCTCAGTGTGCGGGGATTTCGAAAATTAATTTTGATTCAAGAGAAGCTTTATTTTAGTTTTTGTTACATAATTTGTGATTTTTAAACCGGAAGTGTTTTCGGATAGTGTAAGTACTTAGATTTTCATAAGACTCATATACTTCGCTTAGAGAGGGTCAGTTGTAATACATAAATACAATTTAAAACATAGTAAATATAATAAATAAACTTTAAATATGTATTTATTAGTTTGCTCAGTTAGATTTATTTCAAAGTGATCGCTACCTGTGTGTTTAGAAAATATTTGTGTTATAATTAGTTAAATATGTTAAATAAACAAATAATAAGTATTAGTTATTTGCATATTTATGGCAAATGAACGAATGTCTAGGCTAGGTCCATCGACAAGACCATTACATATTGATGGCAACGCTTTGCTGATCTTTATGAAATTCGTTACTAAACCTGCAAGTAATTAATTATAAGCTTGTTAGTAGATGGTTCATATCAGGCGAGTAAACGAAATTGCTATAAACGCCATTGGACTTGTCTCGTAAAATTTTTACACTAGCAGAACAGAAATAAGATAATGCTTGCTCTGTTTTTCACGGAAGAATTCACGTCACATGTTCATGAGGAGTTGATTTAGTTCAGAAGATAATATAGGAAATGTCTATCTATAGTTCTGTAGATGATATATGTAGGAATAGAGCTGTGATCATAATATTTCTTCATATTTCTTATTGGTTCATATTTTCGAAAACTACAAAGGCCGGATGTGGCCATATTACATATTACATTACTTCCATTATGACCAGCTCTTCAAAGTTACATATATTAATCTTTCCAGTTGTTTAGATATAAGAAATTTATTACTAATTACATTGCGTTATGTCGCAATGTGCGTTGTCAATTTCACATCATTTACTTACTTCAATGTACAACTTTTTAACACACAGAAATTATATTGTATAGCATTTTTCTGTGCACTAACATGTTTTAAATATTGTAAAGTTTTGCACACAGAAATGTAATTCGCCTTCGCTGACCAGTCTTGAGCTATTAATTTCATCCAAACCATTCCGTTGCACCATGAGGGGCAGAATCGAAATTTTATGGAAATAAATCTGACAATTCTAAACAACTGGAATGGTCGTAGCCAAGAAATAGTCGAGTTTATGTTTTGAAGTTGGACCCCAGAAATCTTCCTGGCGCTCAAAAGAAAGCACCTTTAAAATATAAATTGTTTAAATGCTTGCAATGTTTTTCCTCCAATTTTTCTTTATATTTTATTATTTATAAATTATTTTACCAGCCCCGAATTTTGAAAAGAATTTTTTTTTTGGAATTTGTTATTAAGAATGATAAATAAAACGTTGAACATTTCATTGCTAAATCGTAAAGGAAGAATTATCGCAGACTTTCCAGTCTCTGGTTTGTCAGAGGAGATAGTCTCAACTTCGTCTTTACCATGGCAACTGCAATACCAAAAATACTGTGGCCTGTGAATGTTTAAAAGTGACATAGTTCTGCGACAATCATAGTGATCTAAACATGTGATCTGAAGCGACCATCTAGTTCTAATGCAATTGTAGATTTTATCATAGCTTGCACAATGTAAATAGAAATCCAAACACTGGATCAGTCTCCTAATCCGAGAATGATGCTCCTGTCTTGGCCTTTGAATCAGGATATTTTGATATCCAGAAAAGTCCAACTGAAGGATGTATCGCCATGCTTGGTACTTTAAAATCAGATTTGATGTCGTGCTGATACCGGAAAGAATTAGAAGAGTTAAGAATAAAACTTCAGACATTTGTCGGCTCTACCCACGGCTGATATAAATCCACCTTCCACATCTACATTAGGTTCTGAGTTATCAGTGACGATTTCAAATGGATTCTACTGGAGGGATTATAACCCATCAGACCTTCCGCCCGTGCTGGACACATTAAAGCCCTTGTCGAAAAAAGGTTCTAGGAATGTTTAACAAATATTTATTTAAAACTAAAAACTTGAATATTTTTACGTACATAAGTATGAGTATAGGACATACTCTTTTAATATGTGAAACAAACCGTTCAACTACAAATCAAATTACTTTAATTTCTTTACAGCCCCTCAGTATCTAAAAATTTAATTTATTAAATTTAATAAGTCCCAATTTCTAAAAACATTTAATTGTTTAATGTGAAGTAAAAACAATAGCAAATATTAAAAACCAAAAAATCCATAATAATTCAAGGTTAATAAAAAAAAAGTACAACCTTTTGTCACATCATTTAACACAAAATTAGCTTTTCATTTATCTAAATTGAGCACGCTTGCAAGTATAAAAGCGTATGAGTCCTCTTTCATGTCTCTTCTCCACTTTCATATTTCAATGTTTTACTGTACGAACAAAAACAACAAAAAAAAACAATATTTCCTACCTGCAACAATGTCACAAATGACCTGCATTTTATGACAACCTGCCCCAACAGCTCCCCTTTCTTTGCTGGTTATTTTCCATTTTCTTTTTTCATTTACTAGCACTACTTTTTACTATTTCTTTTGTCAATTTATTCAATTTTTATACCCTTCACCTTCATGAGAAGGGTATATATAACTTTGTCATTCCGTTTGTAATTTCCATAATATAATTTTCCGACACTATAAAGTATATATATTCTGGATCCTTATAGATAGCAGAGTCTATTAAACCATGTTCGACTGTCTGTTGAAATCAATTTTCTGAAGTCCCCAGAAATCTTCGGGATCCAAATCTTCAATAATTCTGTCAGACATGCTTTCGAGAAGTTTGCTATTTAAAATCAGCAAAATACGTCCATAAATAACGTAGATATGAGCAAACATCCGAGACAACCTCTGAAAATTTCCTCAAAAAAACTATCAAACAAAGTGTATTAAATAATATATATATATGTATATAATATAATTATGCATCCACAACAAAGGTGAAGGGTATATAAGATTCGGCATAGCCGAATATAGCACTCTTACTTGTTTTTTTTTTTACTTTTGTTAGTTTACTGTCAGATGTTATACACGCGAACTTGTGTAATGCATAAAATGTTGACGTAGTCCGTATAACGTATAGTTTTTGCGTTTTGAATTTTTATTTTACTTTTAATATATGTAGCACCTCTCCTGCTGCTACGCCCTCTTGCTTTTGCATTGTTATTGACTTTGTTATTATTATTTTTAGTTATCGATAGAAGAAAAGCAAATAGTCATAATGCAAAAAAATAAATATTGTTGCTACACGTGTGCAAAAAGTATGTGCTTGTGATGATCTAAGAAGTACAATATTTAGAGCATTGATACTTTTTTAAAAATGGAGGGACTTTAAAATAGACTGATTTCACATATAGTTATTTGTTTGAATAGTTTTTGTACATAATTATATGTTTGAGAAATTTTGAAAACATTCTTTTTTTTTGCACGTTACAATTTTAATAAATAAAATATTATTCACATAAAATCTGGCAATTTTTTTAAAAACCTGGGCTCTATTCAACAAACATCTTTTCACTTTGCACTAAATATTATTTGTTTTGTACATAATTATATCAAAAATAGATTTTATAGTTCTTGTGGAACAAAACAGCATAATTATTTGCAAAGTCTTTGCAAATTACACACTTCAATATTCATTTTGCACTCTACACAAGAGCAAAATTGCCAAAACTTTGCAAATTACTCTTATTAATTATAACTTATACAATTTTAATTAAAGTTTGAGGAACATAAAGTTTTGCAATGTGACGAAAAATTTTATAAAGGTAAAGCAAATAGTGGACAAGTTGTTTTGTGGAATATGGGCACTGGTGGCAATACTAACGTTTTTAATGATTTGAAATTCTGTCAGTCGTGGAAAAATAAAATAGAAAGGAAAACCAGCACAAATTCATAAAAAAATTCGACATTGTTGGTTTCAATGATTGCAAAAAGTTATAGCTTTCAAAAAATTGCTGCTAAAATTTGACAAAAAAAAGTAAAAAGTAATCAAAAACCTATAAACAATACTATGTTCAATAAAGCAAAATCCGGGTCTCTATGCCAATGAAATAATGGATTATTCAAGAACTTTGCTTTTCAAAACAAAATAAAACAATGAATTTATAAGAAAATCATTCAAATGTTTATTAGATTCGAAAGATTAAGGTGTAACAATTATAAATGAAAAATGATTTTGAACAGCTGTCCACTATGATGTCGCTTCTTTTATTACAACTTTCAATCACATGGCAATTTTGAGCCACATTTTGGTAAACTCACGTTACAAAATTTTGAGTTTTTATTCTGCATATTAGAGTCTTTAATACAAAACTACAGTGGAGTTTCTTATTATAGCCAATTTGTGTTTCCAAAGTACTCAATTGGTTTTTTGTTGTATAAATATTAAAACATTTTTGCAACCGGTTTTTATGTGAACAATAGTTAAAGAATCGTAATTGGCTAAAGGAGTGTCTGTCAACTTCTTAATTAACAGCCGGAACTAGTTTCAATTGTATTACTATTGTATTAAACAAATGATTTGTTTTACAATTACATTAAGCTGAAGTTTGATTGTCATGAAGGCTTTACAAGAACTTTGAATGACAGATTGCCAAATCTGTTGAAATACAATTATCTTGATGTCGATTATTGACTATCTATCAATAAACAAAGTTCAATTAATTGAATCAAATAATTGTTTTTTTTTTCTTTTTTCAATGTTAAGTTGTCACACCCATTAATTTAGACATCTTGCAAACTTGAGGTACTTAGAATAATTGTTCTCCAATACAACACAATTGTATTTAATTGATGACATTTGGCAAGTGTATAATTTATTTAAGAATTAATTTGAATTATTATTATTATTATATATACATATATATACATATATATACATATATATACATATATAATATATATAAGGCAAGTATTAACTTAAACACCAACTGCCGTATTTATAAAAAAAATAAGGTAGACTTCAAATGTACTTTAAGAACATTTTGTATGACAATTTTGTCTAAAAGCACACTTCAAGTCTACTTTATTTTTTATAAATACGGCAGTAAATAATAAAAAAAAAAAAACAATTTATTACCTAAAAGTTTAAGAGCAGTAAAATAAATTTACATAATAAGTCCATGGGAAATACAAAGTGCCTTGTCCACTTTTTATAGCATAAAAATTAAACTAAGAACGAATATTTAAAAATGTTTTTTGTCATTTATTTTAGGTTTAATGCTAAAGAAAATAATTCACAATAAAAATTTAAAATAATAATTTTCGGGACATTAATAATAAGTACATACCTAGAAAAACTAGCATGTACTTAATTTGTTACAAGTGTGTCTTTTCAAATATTTGCACAAAAATATCTAAGTTAAGCGTTAGATTTGTATTTGTCTACTTTGTTTATGACTTTTAAAAAAGCATGTGTTAAACACTTTTTGCAAATTATGCAAATCAAATTATAATACGAATTATAATAAATAATGAAGACACTGAGACAGTGAGGACAATATTCTAACAAAGACACACTAGCAACATCTTAGAGTAAGACAAGCAGTGGCCAAAGAGTCCAAAAAAATGTTCTATTGTTCCCAAACCACAAATCAGAGGGCACAAAAAGCTATTATCGAATGCAGACGCAAGTCTCATGATAACACAAACGAAGACACAATGGAAAAGAGACAGCACTAAAAGGTGATTTATTAGCAATAGGCAAACCTGTTAGTCGATGAACAGCAAGACTAGCCCTTCGCGATATTGGTTACAACTCAGCAGTAAAAAAATGGAAACCTGTTAAAGTTTGTCAGAGAGCACATAAATTGAACAGCAGATGAAAGTAAAAGTATAGTCTGGTCAAACGAATCCAAATTTAATCGTGTTATATCCGACGGTAAACAATATTGCTGGCACCGAACAGAGAAAATAATTCAAAGACATCATGATAACAAAACATTGAGGAGGAACTTTACATGGTGGCACATTAGCGCAATTCACAATCTTGTGCAAATGGTATTGCATCATTGCATTTGCAAAAAGGTTTAGCATATTTTTGCTCTACACTAACAAAATACATAGCAAGAGCAAAAATATGCTAAACCTTTTTGCAAATGCAATGATTTGTTTTTTAAAATGTCGTAGTAAGCTTCCTTTTTCATTGTAGATTCTATAAATGTAAAATAACCGACCCCTGATGCTGCCACACAACCTCAGACCATTACTGAGTTGGTGAAATGTTTTAACGTCTTGGTAAAATATTTATTACTAAAGGCTTCGTTCTTGGTTCGCCATATTTTTGGGGGATTTTTGACTCGAAATACTTCAAACTTACTTTCATCGATGAAAATAATATTATTCTAAACAATTTAAACGTTTGGTTTGGTGGTTCTTTGTTTTAAGGCCATTTTGATGCAACAAGTTTTTCGTAACATTTTCAGCTAGATGTCGGGTTTGCTCATACTTCAGTTTTTGTATAACGCGTTGGTCGTTTTACACCAGGCAAATTTTCTACGGTGTTGTGTTTGATATGTATACTTGTCCATAACTTTACCTACTTCACCTACATAGGTATTTACCTTTTCTATGTAAGTCTTTTATGATTGGCGAGTCTCAATTGATGTTCGTCTTTCCATTGTAATTTTTTCATTAGTTAACGTCACAAAAGGGAAAGGGACCAGTGTCGAGTAATCGACAGGTGGATCAATATGATGGACATGTGAACTGTTCTCTAAGAATGGCTGCCCATGGAACCTAACTAACGTCACAACTTAATCTTTTTTAATGATAAATTATAAAACTTGAAATTATTTTGAACGTTATACTTTCAAACAAAGAAACATTAAATGAATTGTCACTACTTTTTTTTTTGCATAGTTATTATGAAACTGGTTACTTTTTTTTGACTCTTAAATTAATTTTGTTTACGCTTTTGTTTTTTATTTAATTCAAATCTACTTAAATAAATAAATAAAAATACAATATAATTTCCTATGTATATTAATGTTGTTGACTTTATTTTGATACTCACAGTATTTATATATATATATTTATATATATATATATATATATATATATTTATATAACTTTTGCTGCTCTTTTGTTGTGTGTCATTCAATCATTGAATTTAAATTTATTTTATTTTAATTTATTTATATTAATATAATTAGGCTTTTCTTTTAATAATATGTGGTGTTGACTTTATTTTGACACTCACATTATTTATATCAGGGAGTACGTCTAGCTGTCTGTCTATATTTTGATATTACTTTTGCTGACCTTTCAATCATTCAATCATTAAATTTCATCGTATTTTCATTAACAAATTTGGGTTTAATGTTCTACAAATACGTCATTTCTTGCAGAATATTTCATTGATTCAACTAATACATTTCAGAAATTAAAAGAACTGTTTAGAAATAACTTTTATTTTGTTAAATATTTAAAATATTGAACTACAAAACAGTTAAATGTATCATGCTGTAAAACATAACTTACAAAAAATTCATTAAATGACATGTTACAGTCTAATATTAAAAAATTTGTGTTATATTTTTTCATTGCAATAATAAATCATATTTATATTTGTTGCTATTTTTATTTGAACTTAAATTATTGATGGCGCAACAAATTTTAATTCGCTTCTGTTTTAAATATAATTTTTGTAGAATTTTTTACTTATTTATGAGCATTTTACTAAATTACTTACGACTCATTAAGAATTTATTTTATTTATTTATAAATTCGTTTGATTTATTTTGTGGCAAATTGAATATGTGTAACAAATTTCAAATAAATGTCTTCAGGGCTACAGGGCGCATGAGTTTTAATTAAATAAGAACAAATTATCAGCGTTGAATTTGCTGACTATGAATTAGCAAAAGCACATAAATTTCTGCTCAGCTTACACTTAAGCTGGAGGTCCACAACTCGCGTTTTGGCGTCAACGCGTTTTAAGCTTTCTAAACGTTTTAAACGTCGAGTATTTCAAGTTACATGCGAAGATTTTTCGCGTCAATCATTTGTGTTTTATATACATACATATGTAGCAGCTAATTTTGCTTTTATAGGAAGTTTTTTTTATCGGTTATCAACTGTCATTTTTTTGAGTGATATCATGGTAAAATTATACCAGGTGACAGCATAGCGCCAGCTGATTATTTTTTGATCTGTTCATGGTGAAATTGAAAATGTCAAAAAATTGTATACAAATAGTCAAAGTTTATATAAAAATGTTACAAAATTATTTTGTTTTTTTAAAATTGAGTTTTTGTCGCCGTTTTACCTGCGTGCAATAGCTTAAAACTGTTAATAAAAACTATATTATATTAAATAGTGTGATTGTTTTTTGAGTTGTTTTGCTAAAAATGTTAGTTTATTTTGTAAGATAAATATGTATTAAGATTCCTCTTTAAAGTGTTTTTTTTTGCTGCAGAAAAATTAATTTTGAAAATAAAGAATTTTGCATGTTTTACTTTGCAAAATTACGTATTACTTGTATATTTAAATAAATATTATGCGTAAGAAAAATTCTTTGAGAAAATAAAAGAAACAAAAAAAATTACAATTGTTTTCTGTTTTTATCCATGTTTGTATGTTTGTTTTCTTTATTTTATGCCAGATGTTTTTGACAGTAACGAAAGTATTACACAAACAAAAATGTCTGTTGTTCTTGCCTTGCTGTAATTGTTGTAGCAATGCTGTCACCTGGTATTTAATTTCACCATGAGTGATATCATCTTTAAAATAAATTTTCTTTGCATTTGTCAATGTCAGCTGTTCGCCGCTTGCGACGCGTTCAAAAGTAGAAAGTAAACGAACTTTTCGCGTTTCAAGCGTCAACGCGGCCTACGCTTTTGAGTGTGTAACTTTAAGCACGATGGCCACGTATCAAACTGATTTGAGAAACTCAGTTTTTTTTGATTGGCTTAGTGAAAAAAATCTCACACATATATGTTGATGTGAGTTTGACGAAAATCAAAACAATTTAGATTTTACTGCCGCCGCTACGCCAAACTAAATATTACCAATACATACATATTATTTGTCAAATCAGTTTGATACGTGGCCATCGTGCTTAAAACATACAACTACATTGATTCTACTTTTTTGACAGTTGCTTAGAACGAGTGAAACTTTGAGCAAGCCACAACGCAAGCAAAACGAAACAAAAATAAAACTATTGACTGTAGCTTTACTATGTGATGTTACAACGAAAATAAGACCTGCTTAACTTCAGCATAGCAAACATTTGCAGTTTTTAGCTCAGCAAAAGCATAAAAGAAAACAATCAAAAACTGTAAGTTTTAAGCATCAGCTGTGTCTGACTGCGCCAGCAAATAACATCACATTGTAAAACTACAGTCAATAGTTTTATTTTTGTTTTTTGACTTCGTGCTTTGCTTTTGCTTGTGTATTTTCTCTTAGTTCAAGTTAAGCACATACGTAGTGCTTGAAAAAAGTTAAGCATTTTTAAACCCTGCAAATTACGTTACGCAGCAAACAAAGATTATAAAGCTACATTTACACGATTGAAATTTTCTTCAAAATTGCTTCAAACTCGTGTAAACAGCAAAATTTCTTCAAAATTTATTTATTTAATAACTATTAATAACTATATAATAAATAAATTTTGAAGCAATTTTGCCGTTTACACGAGTTTGAAGCATTTTGAAGAGCAATTTTGAAGAAAATTTCAGTCGTGTAAATGTAGCTTTATATTATGAGATTTTTTAATTGAATTTAAATTGGGTACATTTTTTAAGTTTTTCAATTTAAAAATTTAACAAATTGACAAATTTTAGTTGGATTTCTTGCGATTTTAATAGGAATGTCTGAGATTAAATTACCTTCATGTATTCCATATTAATTTTTAAAGTATTTTACCCGTCCGAAGGAAATTTGAACTTTATGAGCAGAATTATATAAAATTCCATTTCTGGGATTTTCTTTTAATTTTTTTGAGAATTGCCTGATTTTCTCTCTACTTTATATTTTAAATCTTTTGAAAACCAAAAAATGGCTTTAAATAATTTACATATCAAACAAAGGCGCACTATTTTGAGTGTTTGTGGGGTCCATTTTTGCAACTTATTATACTTAATTACTCCTTGTGTTAAAATATTATCCTGAATTTCAGATTTATTAATTCCAAAAAATTTCAATTCAGATCCACACTGCATCATAAGATGACTTGAAATTTATAACTTTATTTGCTATTTATATTAATCTATATGTATTTTTGCTAATTTCTTTGCAGGTAAGTTACAGTGCGCTTCTAGTCTAGCTTCTAGTCGAACATAAATTACAATAAAAATATCATTAAAATTCAATCATTTTAAATTTGTCGCTTTATGTCGCCCAAAATACTGTATAAATCTGTCATGGTTTCGTGTTGCAAATACAAGAATGAGATCATTTAAACTTAATTTATATACTTTACAATTTACACTTAAACAAATTGACACCTCAAGACCAGCAAAATCCTCTGGGGTGTTTAAAATTATCGAATGTAAATAACACCACACATAGAAACACTCCTCTTCTAGTGTTGATTACTAACTTATTTTGTGCAGTTACATTTTTTGAATTTGAACGTAAAGACCAATTTAAAAAAATGATACACAAAAGTGAAACATTCGTATGGTAGAAGATGATGACAACAAATGACAACAATCTTATATTATTTATGTATGTACATAGGAACACAGTACATGGATATATGTATGTATGTATATGTGTTGACTTGAACATATTTAGGCAATTGAATCCCACTGTGATTTAAGTTCCAGCTCTTAACCAAATGTCTGTTATGTTGCAGTTGCAACATCTAACTTAAACTTAACAAATCAAACACACTGTTGTTAGTGAAAATAGAGAACAAGTAAGAAATATGTACTAGTCGACCAAAGCTGCCATATACAACCCTACACTGAATGTTTCTGAAATGGAAGCTATGAATAGATATGGACCGATCATTATAAAATTACTTTTGTTTCAATTTTGTATAAATAAAACATGTGTGTATTGAATTGTATTTGGATAGCATTATTTTTAAGAGATTGCCGTTCAAGTGATTTTCGAAATCTATGGTCAATTGTTGACCGATCTGTATCAACATTTGTGGGCGTGATTTGATTTAATATACAAATTATTTGTTTAAGTACGTGTATAAATCAAACATTTCAATCGATAAAGTCCTCTTTCTAGAAGACAGTTGTATGGGGGCTGGCTCAACTAATAAACCGATTTCAACCAATTTCAATAGCAATGCACCTTAGTAATGAGTAAAACATATCCATACCAAATTTTATCAAAACATATTTTAAAAATGAGACCTGTACTTTGCGCACTAGGTTAACATGGACATCTTGACGAACGAACGAACAATCGTCAGGGTGTTTGGGCATTACAAACAGCAGCACAAATCCTATATACAAAACGACTAGGTCATACTCTATTTCATAAGAAAAAGTATTTTAATTGTGTACATTTGCGATAAGAACTATTTAGATATTATTGTTTAGCAGATCTTTTACAACTTTACAGTTCATTGCAAAATTGATTTTTAAGTTTTGTATTTCTTGTAAGACCTAGTTTAATAGCATCTCTTTTATTGTAGGGTACTTAAATAAACCTACCGCAACCTAACTAATAGCAGCATGTTGTGTTACTGTCAGTAGTTGCTGGTTAGTAAAATCATTGCATTCAAATGTCGAAAATAAATATGTTGTTTGTTGCATCTTTTCGAAAAACATCTTTTCTGCAAACACTAGAATATCACACAACCCATTAGGGTGGTCCTTATATTGAACTTTTTCGATTTTAAATACTCTCAATGTCTAGTACAACGCACTCACTGTCATTAAAAAAAAAAACAATTCTAGAAAATTTTAACGAAAACGGTTGACGTTGACGAATTTTCAAAAAATTTTCTTTGATTCCAATACATTCTAAATGAGTATTAAAAGTGCATATTTTAACGCTTGTAGAGCCACCCTAATACCTATTCTTTAAACTGTTTTATTATTTACAAAGTTCTTTTTTGTTATCATGTTTGTAGAGTTACAACAGCAAAAAGACAAACAATAAAGTTCACAGTCCACAATTCAAACAATTTGTCTGCGCGTCATTTTGACAAGTTACCCAGCAAATAATTTTTGGCGGATTTTATTTAACTTCTGCTGATTTATTTTTGGTTTATTCCCATATTATCGTAATGTAAGTGCCAATTTACACGCAGCAATTCTTTAAGCTAAGCTGATTACCTTTCAGACATCGGGGTGAGGGGAGGACTTGATTGCACTAGCAAATCTTGTTACTATCTTATTCATATTACAAATGTTTGTATACTCTCAAATACAAATACGAGCGATTTAAGCAATAAGAATTGTGCTGTGTAAAAACCGAAGAAAAAATTGTATCAATATTTTCAATAAAAATTGCTTCGTGTAAATTGTCAATATAAATGGCGAACTTAGATCTCAGTATATAGATTTTTTTTTTATAAATCACTTACAAGATTTCTGAATTAATCACTTCATATTTATAATTTCAGTTCACAGAAACTTCGGCACTTACTGTTTACCGCAATAAAGTTTTATGAAATATTATCAATTTATATTGAGTTGCTCAATATCGTCCACAGCAGCCACATCTTTGTCAGTAGGCACAGCACTAGCATTATGAATTACTAGCATCGCTCGCAGTCCACGAATATACTCGAAAACCTTTTTGTCTTATTTTTACAAGGATCACTTGTAATCCACGAGTATACTATGATACTAGTAGTAATATATCTTTCTAAACCGAACGACTTTCTAAAGGTACGGTCACACTTGGCAAATATTTGCTGAAAAAGATGTAACCACTAAATAACATAATTTTGAACTCGTTTATTTATTAAAAAAAACTTTGTTCATTTAGGACAAGACACAACATATATTTAGTTTTAATTTATTTGATGTTGTTTGATCTTGCAAAACTCTTGTAAGAGTAAACAACGTGAAACAAATTTGTGCTAAAACAAGTGGTCACGCTTTTTTGAGTAAATATTTTCCATGTGTAACCAAGCTTAACTCTTGTTACCAAATTGAATGAACGTCGTTATTGACATACTCGTATTTATAGGATATTCTTGATTAGGAAAGCGGCCTAGTTCAAGACATCTGAGTCTATATAGATATCACGATTAATCAGCCATAAAAACATATCTAATGCTATGATCATGTAAATCGCAACATTAACATAAATTAAATTATTGAGGTGATCATGTAAAACTATTAATTATTGCTTCTGTTTTGGATTTATCAATGCTGTATTATTATAGTTATGTTTGCTGGGTAATTTCTTACGAACATCAAGATACATGATGTCTTTACGAACTACATAACCACATACAACATTTTATGCTGGAAGATGAGCACAAAAACTATAGGAAATCTAAAACGTACTAGATAATGATTCACTTATAGAATAAGTAAAAGAAGTATAGCTTAGAGTCAGACTTTAATATGGTTTGAAGAAGAAATGTTTCAATAGCTCCAAATTTAAAGTTCCAATTTATTAATTCCATCGATAAAACATAAGTCTGTAAAAAAGGGAACATTTTTTGCCAGTTAAAACCAGAAGTAAAAATTTGGTAAGGAAACTAAAAAAACTGAATTTTAACCATCGATATTTTTATTGTTGTAGCTTTTAGTTGTTTGCTCTTACAAAAGTTGTGTATAATCAAATAACTGTTTGGTCAAAAATATGGTGACGATTTTTTCGTCAAAATGTTTGGTTAATGTGAATATTAATTAAGATATGTTATAGATTTACTTAGAGCATTGTTTACATAAAATCCGTTCACAAAAATTTATGCTACGATTAAATATTTATCATAAAGAATGCGTCCCATTTTGTAGCAAAACCATTCTACTTTTCACTACGATTTAGGTTTAAAAACCAGTATCTTACAATACATACAATTCTGTTGTATTTTTGTCGAGGTCATTGTCAAAGGGACTAGAACTTTAATTTATTCTTCTGCTTTTTATTTACGAACTGTGCTTAATATGATGTTTCCACGATGATTTGAATCACCTGCTTCGCTTTCTCAATCATGTTTATGAATCATGCTGTTTACATGACTAATAAACTTGCTTCGATTTGACAGTTCTCTTTAATAAACAAACAGAATAAAAAAACAGAATTTACAATTGTGGAAAATAATTTTTTTTAATGGCCAAAAAAAGTGAGTGGAAATTAGTTAGCGTGTTTCCGCAGATCCTCCCAGAAAGTTTGACTTTGATCCTAAAATATTTAAGTTTCATAAATAATTTAAAAGGACAAGCTTACATATGCAGATACACTATGCAACTTACAATTATTCAAACAAGTCTTTCTAATATTAGCGACAATTTAACAACATTAATCAATTGCAGCTGCTCCAACCAAAAGCTGGGCATGCTTCTGTTTCAACTCCATCAGCAAGTTGAAGCTCATTCTTGAATCCTCCATAAATCTGAATTTAGAGAACATCCTTCTTGTCATAATAACATTTTATACAATTTTTTTATCCATTGTTTTTTTATTTTATTTTATTCTATTAAATTTTATGAATTTTTCTTTCACTTTTAATTAAATTGATAATTTGCTTTGTTTACAATAATATTAAATTTTGACAGCTAGTGCAGATAAACTTGTGATAAAAATTAGAGAAGAGTGGAATTTTTCGTGCTTCGCAAGTAGATTCAATATGTATGTACTTGATTCGCTCTTAAAATTTTGTATGGTGAAGCAAGTTGTTTCGCTCATGATTGGGGTATGAAGCATGAATAGAGAGCGAAGCATGTACCGTGGAAACATAGTATACGGTTTGCTTGTATCGTTTTTTAACACCATTTACAGTACTTTAGTATTTTTTTTTTGCAATCATTGAATCATACAATGTCCAACTTTCAAGGAATTTGTGCGATTATGTTTCTATCCAATCGATACGAACGTAAACCAACGGGGTCATTTTCGAATAACATTATAGCTTTGACATTTTAAATATATAAACAAGTAATGTAGTAAAAGCTTTTTTAATTGTTACAATGAATTAAACAATATCAGTACCTTGACCAGGTCGTTCAAGTGAAAAGTCACACACCGTGTTGATGAATTTGTTCATTCATTTTGCTCATTCAAGAGCTTCTATGAAAAATCCTTTGAAATAATCGTTCAATAAATAAGTAATGTTGTAGTGTGGTAGGAGTTGTACGTCATCTAAATTTACAATAATGTACAAATGTTGTTGGTAATTTCTATATAAATATTTTCTACAACACCTACGACATTTTCACATATATTTTTTAAATGTTGTATAAAAGTTTCAGTGTTACCAAAAGTAAAAATATGTATCTCAACATAAAAATAACTCATTTTAGTTTAAAAAATAACAAAACGGTAACACTCAAATCATAAACTGATTGACAAATTTAAAACAAGAAAATTTATTTTTCAAATGTTTTTCTTTTGTCATTTTGCAGGTTTGATAACATGAACATACGACTTTGCTCAGATAGTTATATTATACAATGTACAACGTACAACATCATTTGTGAATTGAACAATTGTATTTAATATTTTGTTTCACATCTGCCAACCGTCTAAACATACAATCAACGAGTTTGTTTTAATTTTGGAAAATATTCATATTTTATGTTTATAAAATATTAATTTTTTTCATATAAATTAATTTTTTATTGTTTTTAATTCTTGTTGAATATACAAAAACTATTCAGAGTTTAAAAAAGCTTTTGCGGTGCGGTTGGATTTTATGTGAACCACGCTTTGTACTTTAATAGTTATATCATGTTTACTAGTAGTTTCTTAAGCTACTGTTTCTTTTTCTCTTTTCTGTTGTTTTCAAATGCATCTATTTACACGCAGAAAAAAAAAATATGGTTGTGCATGTTTACCGCAACTATTTCAATATTTTTAAGCATTTTTTTTAAATATTATGATCATATATATGATTATAACAATTATGTAATGTTTATGGTCATCAGTTTTATGATTAAAGATTATACCACATTATGTTGTTCTCTATCATAATAAAAGAGCAACAAATTATGATAAATAAATTCATCATAAGCATGATTGCCACAAATATATACATAGTTACTAAAATCGTATATATTATGTAGTAATCGTCTGAATCGTAACTTAACCATATTATGGTTACCGCAAACATATAAATAATTACAGTGACCATAATATTGTTAAAAAACTTATAAAAAAAAAATTACATTTTTATGGTAAACATATGCAACTATATTTTTTCTCTGTGTGTACTATTGTTGTTACAAAACCTTGACTTTTCTTTTGTTATTGTTTTCAAACTGTCGCCAAAGCTGTAGTTTTCTTTTTTTTTAATTTGCCATAAATTGTATTGAAGGCATGACTTCCGTTACTCTTTACAAATCCAATTTCCTTTAAGTGAAAAATGCGCATTGTCTTCATTTTATATTTTTTTGTATAGAACAAATATATATTTTTACTTACTAACCCATTTTATGGAACTATATGGACATGTTTGGCAACACTGGTTATTTATAGCTTTAGACTTGTATGTAAACAATATGTAATTTAAATTACCTGCTGAACACACGCGAATTGATGTGCCATCATTATGCGAGTAGTCTTCTACTAACCCTACTACTGTTTTATGTTGAAATCCAACCACTCTTGCCTCCTAAATCAATTTAGTTTTTGTGTGTTTGCTTTCAAAAGTCTGTTCATTCTGTACCCCTGACACTTGGTTTATGCCCCAGACTACCCGTTGTCTCATTCTTCTAATTTGTTCCAGTTGTTTGTGTGCTGCTGCTGGTAATTCTTTTGGGTTGTTGTGTGGCAGCAACATGTTCGTTCTTTTTCTACGATTTTTGCGGCACTTTCTGTGTATTTTTCTTGTCAACGAGTGAGTGAGTATGTGAATTTATTAGCGACAATATGCTTTAGTGTGTTCTTTTGTCACACAGTCTGTCTGTCTGACATTGCAACTTGACCATATAAATTGTTGAGTGTACATACTACTTACGTATTCACGTACGTATGTATGTACGAGTTTATTATACATATGTATGTCTGTCTACCAGACGTTTTAAATTTTGTGTATGCGTGCCAATAGCTCAACCTTAAGAGCTACAATGCAAATGAAGGTCTTAAATTTAGATTAAACTTAAACTAATAGGGAGTTTGTTGATTACCCTCTCAATATTTTGTTTATTTTTGTCGCATTTGTTTCTGCTTAAAATTTTATTTTTAGGAATATTTTTGTGATATCTTTCTGCTCGTCTGCCAATGCCAATGTGCATACTGTGAGCGTCAATATAAAGTAAACACCAAATATTGTTTAAAAAAAAATTCATTATAAAGTAAACAGGTATATTAAAATTATTTAAAACACTGTATTTTATATTTTGTTTGTAGTTCTTTTGCATTTATCAATGAAAATCTTCCTGACAAAGAATCAATGAGTTTGTTTCATACAACCTAGGCTTGGTAACATATTTATTACTAAATGCTTTGTTTATGGTTTGCCATATTCTTTGTTTTTGCAAAGTGATGATGTCACTGTTTAATTAATTTTGACGCGAACAAATTTATCTATTTTAACCATAAATCAATTAAATTTATATACACTTTTGTTTTTGTTTTTTTTTTTGACGCTCACAGTATTTATATCAGTGAGTACTTCTAACTGTCTGTCTGTATTTTGCTATTACTTTAGTTTTCCTTTTATTGTGTGCCATTTAATCATTAAATTTATTTTAATTAAATTTATTTATATTAATATAATTAAGCTTTTCTTTAAATAATATGTAGTGTTGATTTTATTTTGACGCTCACAGTATTAACTTGAATTTTTTGCAGTGGCTTTAAGTTTAGTTTTGATATTTTTCTTCTTGGCGTGCACAAATTTTTAGCGATCCTTTTCAGAAGCTCAAACACCGCAATTTTATAGAACAAATTCCTAATAGCTGGCTCCGAAATAGAACCGAAAGTATCAAAAATTGTACGGAATGTAACTTTTACACATCTTTAATGTTCATAAAGAAATTGTTAAACTGCTGTTATGTCAACAAGTAAAATTTCATGTTATTCCAATATGCCCCTGTTTTCAAACAAAATTCTTGTTGGAAAACTCGTTATTTTAGAATGTCTGACTCCATATGTAGGCAATTGAAGTCAATTTATTTGCAATTTGTTTTATAAAGATACTTAAGGTACGGTCAGACTTGGCAAATATTTACTCAAAAAAGTATAACCATTTCTTTTAGCACAAATTTGTTTGGCGTTGTTTACAAGAGTTTTGCAGGAACAAACAGCATCAAATCAAATAAAAATAAATATTTGTTGTGGCCTGTCCTAAATAAACCAAGTTACCCAGCATACCATTCAAGGAGCGCTCCGAAAAAGGAGTCAGAAAAGAGTCCAACTAAGGAGCATTTTCGGAGCGAAAGAAAAATTTGCTTGTTACTGTCCTGAGTCGGCACGCAGTATGACTCATAAATTTCACTTAATTTTGTGTGTACCAAAGCGTTGTTGGCCTGTTATTTGTGCTTTGAACAAAAAAAAACATAGCTGTACCACACACAAGAATGATAAAAACAAGATTACACAGAGCCCAAAAAAAAACCTCATAAAAGACTCTTTTTTGACATTATCTAAGAGCTCTTTAAAAGCCCAAAAAAACCCTCATAAAATACTCTTTTCTGACATTATCTAAGAGCTCTTTAAAAGCCCAAAAAAACCCTCATAAAATACTCTTTTCTGACATTCTCTAAGAGCTCTTTCTGACGGACCATTTTCGAACGTAATGACCCTCGTTTCTGAAGGTTTTCGGAGCAATTATGATTGTTTTTTGGGCTTATAAAAAGCGTTAACGCTCCGAAAAAGGTGTCAGAAAAGACTCTTTTCGGACTCATATGGCTTGCTGGGTAATTTTTAAATAAACAAATATTTGCCAAGTGTGACTGTGCCTTTAGAGATCTCAACATAATGTTAAATGTTTGAAATATGTAAAGTAGACCAGAAGTTTGAGTTTCAAAGGTGAATTCAATTTGGGATTGAAAACCTGTTAAGAAAATAAATTTTTTTCACTTGATATCCAATTATCTTTTCAAATCATTCTTAAATCTTGAAGTTGAATCTAAGCCTGAGAAAATGTTTAGATATTAACTTTTACAACCAAATCGATTGCACCTTAATACGAGTTTAAACTTAATTGCACATTAAGTAAGTTAATTTGAAATCATTATCAAATTGTCTACTTGAGATCAAATCATTGGACTTTATACAGTGCAAATTGTTACCCAAGTTAAAACTTTACTGGGGGAAAAAACATCCGGTTCATAGAGCTATAATTTATATGATAATCTTTGGTTGAATGAGAATCCGATTGTAACGGTGCGTTACGTAATTGTTGTGAAATCGAAAGATTGATAATGTAATACCAAATTAACGAAAAGAGAGAAACTAAAAAATTATCGCCCAATAGCGGTTTGTAAATAACTTAATAAAGTATAGTAAACTATCTTTTAAAACGGGGTCCCTTCGACTCTACTTAAGTGTTCGCACGTAGTGAACTACCACGTACACCAACCATAGTAAACTATCATATTGCTATTGACTTTTGTTCGGGGACTTGCCACACTCCTTATAGGTAAGATGATTTTATTCCATTAATTTATGTAGAATAAACTTCCCGCTAAAGTCTTTACTGTCACTTACAATAAACCTAATAATCAGAGCGGATGCTATCCTCTGCCGCAACCTATTACTCCATTTACAACACAATAAAAAAGTATGAGACACGCCTCTTCCAATAAAAAAATCATCGACATTTTAACAATTGGTACCAAATTGTGTGTCTGTTATTCAATATTCTTACTAATGTTGTAATTTATGTAAGTAAAAACTTTATTAAACCAAACTGACTTCAATGCAAACCACGGAACGACATCATAACAAAAAAAAATAGTTTATTAAAATTTTGACTACTGTTGACACAAATCCAATAAAATCTTTGAACCATGAATAAAATTCATGCTTTACGTTTTTTATAATTTTAAATAATTTCGTAGTCATTGGCTTGTGCGTACTTTTAATTCCTCATTTCTTTGTTAGTTAGTGTTCGTTCAGACGCTCGCAACCACCTGTCCATAGTCATTTGCAGTGGATGTGTGTTTTAATAAAAAGAGATTTGAATAGGCATGTGCGAATCTTTTATAAATTATTAATTTTGAGTTGGGTGTCTTTGCAAGAAATTAGTTAAATTTTGACACATAAGTTTAACCAACTGGAATCAATGTTTATACAACATTTAACGTAATTTCTTTGCCTTGTTAAATATTTGTGGTCAATTTGGGATTTTTATGTGAGCAGTTTAAGTTACGCTTTGGAATGAGCACGGATACACAACCACAATAACGTTCATCATGCCAAACTTATTGCCAATATTTATTATGTGAAATATACATATATACTCGTAATACTTCGAATAAAACGAGCGTAGATTTTAAATAAAATGTTTTTAGCAAATGTTTGAATGCTTATATGGCTTTAATATGTCAACCAGAATTCACAGAAAATGTTAAAAAAAATTTTAAAACACGTTTAAACCATAAATTGTTACCCATTTCTTAATATTTAAGAAAATATAAAAGAATAAAGTTAAACGAATTTTCTCTTAAAAAAATTCATGTTTTTGTTTCGATCGATCGATCCACCTGAGCTGCGTACTTATTACAAATTAACAATAATCTATTAATTGTCTATACGTAATTACAGTATCACTGCGTATCGAAAATTTTTGGAAATAAATCTGCCATTTCTGAACGACTGGTTCGTTCTATCGAGATTTTACGCGAGTTTCGAGTTTAAGATTTATAAATGAACCCCACACATCTTCCACAGCGGGAGGTGCTTAAGTCATTTATTACATTAAATGTTAGATTTGATAAAACTATTAAAGAAAAAAAAAAAAAAAAAAACAATCGTTTTTGTGTATATTTCCAAAAATTTCTTAAAATCTTGGTAATAACATGGTTCATTTAACAATCACCCTTATTCTGTTTGGCGTCGTCGACATAGTCGTCAATTATGTCAACGTCACTTTAACACGACATCAATACAAATTTGGTATTCCCTAACAGTCTTGTGTCAACGTCGACTGTTTACCAATACATACAACACACATATCTAATATTTGTGTTCTGCTGATTGGGTACAAACAAAACTTTGTGAATTAATAAAAGCTTTTTTAATATGTACACAACCTTGGCATAACGAATCTTAAGGGGATTAGAAAAAAAAAACGTTATATCGAATAATTCCATACAATGAGGTTCGTTATATCGAGGTGAAGTTACACTTCTATTCGTTATAACGAGGTAATGAAATATTTTGTATATTAATCATCATCTGCTTACCATGTTATAGCGAACGATTTCCGCTAATAAATCAAAACAGATTTGAAGGAAAACACTGTTGTTCTTGGCAACAATAAATTTTTCTTCGAATATTTCAGACGTTAGTTAATGCATGATGCTGTCATTGTCGTTGCGAACACAATAATTTTGTGTGCATCTGTTTCATATAATTTGGATTAAATAGAGGTAAATAATTCTTTCTATTTCGTTAGTCTGCAGTAAATGAAAATTCGTTATAACGAGGCTATTGACAAATGTATTCGTAATAGAGAGGTTTATTTTGTATTAAATCTTATGGAGCGTTGTAGGGGATTTAAAAAAATTTGTTAAATCGAGGAATTCATTATAGTGAGGGTCGTTATATCGAGGTTTGCCTGTATATTAAAATAAAATTATTTTTTTATTCGGATTCCAGCGAAGAAGAAAATACTCCTCTATGGAATACAGAACACCGGCTTCGCACCGTAAAAATTTCTTGTATTTTTATGTTAAAATGTCAGTCTTTCTTTAATATTTTCGGATCTATAGTACCTACACGGTTATATTATACCTAAAATTAAACCTTAATTTCTTGACTTTTTTGTAATTTATTTACTAACTATATAGACATTTTTCTCGGAATTTTTAAAAAAAATATCGGATTGAAAAATTATTTTCCGAAATTTACAAATAGATGGTCCATATAAGTAGGTTATGTTATATATCGTTGGAAAGGTCTTTAAAATACCTATCATTTGATATACATATATATATCGTCTAATAAATAAATGAAGTTTTCAAGATATATCGATATATATTACAAACTTTGGATCCCCGCTCACTCGAAAATAGGCGTGGTCGAATTAGATTTTAAAACTCTATTAGCAATAAAATTTTGGAAATGATTTGAAAAATGTCACTAAAACCGACTTAAGCCAGATTTTTTTCAGTTCTTCCACCAGCTTATTTGTGTTTGTAATTTGAATTTCTTTTTATATTTTTTAATTATAAATTTTTGCTTTTTACTGTTATTTTTACTATTTAAATTTTTCCAAATTCTTCTTGTACACAAAAGCATACAACACAACACGATACTAAAAGGGCCGTCGAAAAAATAAAAGGCAACATCGATGTCAATTCAAGTTACAGAATACCAAACAATGTCGACAGTCATCGATAAATGACAATATTGACAACGAGAATACGGATTTACAACAAACGATGTTGTCTTGTGTCGACGACGCACAGTGGCGCCCGTAGAGCAAACGAGGTTGCAAAAATCAAAATTTTCATGAGCGCCGACGAAGTTTTGAATAAACTCATGTTATAGGAAACTTTTCAACGATCTCAAATATGCCACTCTTAATAATATCAAATTTAGTTTAGAATATATAACCGTTCAAAGTTGACCGACTTTCGGTTTTCAAAAAAACACACAATTTTTAGCCAATTTGTTGCGATTTCAGGTGTATTTTTTGTTTGTATTGATTGATGTATTTATTAAATGTATAATGATAAAAAAAATTAACCGTTTGCTTTGTGTTTCTCCTGGTAAATCACTATTTAAAAACTATCCGTTTTTTCACTATTTTTCAACTTTGACGGAAAATAAAAAAATTGTATATTTTTGTATATTTGCCATATTTGCAAAACCTGTTCTTTGATTATTTCTTTACATAATTCAAAATGTTCTATCTGCCCGTACGTGCCCGTTTGGCTTCTAGAGGTAAAAAAGGTTAAAAAGACATGGTTGCAGAATTTGTATGGCGTCCATCCCTTATATGTTTTGACTGACAGTAGTTTGTTTTAGTAGTAAATTTTTGTTTAAAATTTTTTTTTAGTAGTAAATTTTTAGGCATGGTAGCATTAACCTATATATTGTAAAATAAGCATAATGTCTAGATTAGTCTACGACTGAAAGCTTGCGCAACAATTACTGAAACCATTAAACAATTTAAGTACTGAAAACATGGCGTTGAACAATTTAAAATTATTTGAACTGTTTAGAAAGTCAACCACACCAAAGTTTTTCACGGAAGCTGCTTTAGAAGAACTTGATAGCTTATACGGAAGTATTGAGAGAAGCGAAATTATAAAACAAGAGGAGGAAAACTTCGATGAAAATACCTCAATAAAGGATAAGGAAAAGATCAGAAAGAAGCAAATACAGGATGCTTTTTTAAACAAGTTGGACTAAAAGTAGACTGTCGCAAGCACAGATATGGTAACTCAAACGATGGAAACACTTCTAGGAGATTTTTTGAAAATGATGAGGCAGTAATTAGAATCACTGGAATTGACAATCAAATCGTGAAAAGATTGGGAACGATCTTGGATGTTTTAAACTGTAAAGAAAATGTCAATTCTACAAAATATGGAGAATATGCGTCGAAAACTGCATCTATTTTAGCAAAAATGTATCCACAGAAGAAGTTGACCCCGACCGTCCATAAAATATTGGCGCATGGCAAAGATATAATTGAGTACCAGTCTTTGCCAATTAAAGAGCTTTCTGAAAATTTCTTCAAAATTTATTTATTTAATAACTATTAATAACTATTAAATAAATAAATTCTGAAGAATTTTTAATAATAACTATTAAATAAATAAATTCTGAAGAATTTTTGCCTTTTACACGAGTTTGAAGCATTTTGAAGAGCAATTTTGAAGAAAATTTCAATCGTGTAAATCTAGCTTAAGGTTTTTTAAATAAATTGTTTTTTAGACGTTATTCCGTTAAAAAGCTGAAAACTGAAAACGATTTTATAAAATTAATTATTTTACTTTTTTTTAGATTGATCAAAGTAATATTTCCTCTTTATAAATCATTAATTTATATGACATTTAAAATGTTAAATTTTCAACATATTTTTCATATTCACAATCTCTATTCAAAGTCACTAAACAGTTTTAAAATTGATTATTTTTAAATGCTTGATTAATTAACGTTGATTTTAGATTGAAACCAATTAAAATGCAAATTATTCAGTGATAGTGTTAATAACCTTGGATTACAATGAACAAGTAAATAAATAAATAAATATTTATTAATTTATTGACATACATAAATAGTGTTACATTTGAAACATTGAAGCTGGATTAAAAATCAATTTAATCTGATCATATAAAACATACCCCTACAGCATCTATACAAAGGCTCTAACAGATTAATTACAGCTACATACATATGCACATATGAACATATATTTTATTTTCTAAGACCTAACAAATAACATAAACCCACACGCTTGTTATTTAGTACCAAATATTTTTGTTAATTCCCTCCAAAATTTCTTCCTGCCACTAATCGCATCAAAAATTTCACTTTATCCCATCCATTATTTGTTTATACATACATATTTGTAAACTGTTTGTTGCAAGTTTGACAGCATGTATATCTGCGGCTGGAGTATTTGCAAAGCATACAAAATCTATTAACCAAACCAACGGATGTGCATAATAAATTTTTCCATCAAAATTAGAGATCTGACACAAAAAGAAAAAACATTGTAAAACATGAATTTTTGTTTAAGTTGATTTGTTATTGTTTTTGTTGTGTATGAAATAGAAAATCTATGAAAAAACGCGCATATAAATTTTATAATGTTTGTTGTTATTTGCTGTTGTCGACAATGTTGTTGTTGTTGTTGTTTGTGGGTTTGGTGTTAATAGCTTTTGAAAATTGTTTGTGCATTTTTTCAACATCTTTGCAAATATTTACGACTAATCAGTTTGAAAGAATGAATTTGTCGTGAAAAATATTATACAGAGAAACCTAAGTCCCCATTTACACGAAGTAATTTTTATTGAAAAGATTGACATAATTTTTTTTTTTTTTGAAATTTCTTCGCTGTTCAGACAGCACAATTTTATTGCGGTCGTAATAAAACGAATTGCAAGTACAATCAAGTGTGTACTCGTCTTATATTTCCCTCACCACGATGTCTAAAAATTAATCAGAATTGCTTCGCTTAAATTGGAACGAATTTCTCATTACTGCTCATTATACCCTACACCACAATAGTGGTCGATTCAGAATCCGTCCGTCCGTCTGGCTGGCTGGCTGTCTATTTAAAGGTTGTACGCAAAGTACAGGTCGCAATTTTAAATATATTGCAATAAAATGTGGTACATGATATTTTTTCGGCCCAAGGACGGATGCGATTGGAATTGGTGGAAATCGGTCCAATATTTCACCTGGCCTTCATCACAAATGTCCTCCCGAAATAGAAGTTTAACGAACATAAATGTTTGAATCATGTAATTATCCAAACAAATGTCACCACAAATGAGTAAGTAGTAAATGAAGCCAATGTGATTTAGCAAATTTACAAATTTTGTAAAGTTCGGTCCGTAATTGATCATAGCTCCCATATAAGCTTCACTTCCGAAAATCACTTTCAGGTGCATAACTCTCTTAAAAATGTCGTTATCCAAATAATATTAAACAATAATATATTTTGTATATATACACATAATATGTTAGAATTTTATGATGATCGTTTCATAATTAGTCGTAGCTCATATATTAGGCCCACTTTCGAAAATCACTTTAACGACCATAAAATCTTAAAAATTTTGGAATTCAACAAAAATAAGTTGCATATATACAAAAGTGATGACACATAATTGTATAATGATCGGTCCATAATTAGTACCATATAAGAAAGACCCTCCTTGTAACTCACTTTAACCTCCATAAATCTTTTAAAAGTATTTAGATCGAGATAAAGTATAACATACATAATATTTATATTCACGCAAGTCATGGCACTAAATTTTTGGAAGGTAGGTAATATTTCCTATATATCGGTCATTAAAAACTGTTTTATACATATACTGGGTGTAGGGTATTATATGGTCGCGCTTGACCTACAATACTTTCGTACTTGTTTTTATTGTTCTAAGATATGAATCTGTTTACGATTTGCCAGTATTTCGCTATAAAATTTCCGAAGTGTGAAAGCGTTTTTGGCCACTGTGTCGTACCGTGTAATTTACTTGACTTTCCTTTTTTTTTTTTTTTTTTTTTTTTGATAACGACTTCTGCAAATTTATTCACTTCTATCGTGAATAAAAATTCCACATGAAATTTGTTCCCTTTTCACATTTTTCCTATTTAAATTCAATGTTAAAAAAATAAAAGGGAACAAATTTCATGTGGAATTTTTATTCACGATAGGGGTGATTATCTTATTACTAAATGTAACTATTTATTTCAATGAATTATTTCTTAACTTATAGTAATTATTCTAAATAAAGAGTTTTTCAACACGAACTTTGTTTTCCAAAACAGAATAGAACAAATACTTAAATAAATTTGTATTGTATTGGAAAGAGTAAAATTTGTCCGCAATGTTCGCGGTCATTGCGGACAAATACAGACACAGACACATCATTTATTAACAATTTGCAATTACATTTTGGCCTAAATTCGACAATATTGCTTGTTCGCCTATCCACCCAAATGAAAATACTGATTGTATTAAGAATTATTCATAAATCTTTAAGAAAGGCTGAATAAAAAAATAAAATTTATTTGCTTTATGTTTTTTGTTTTGATGGAGCGTATTAACTGTTACACAACATTTCGGTCCACCGCTAATTGTCATGAACTACAGAAACACCCTGTTTTCTTTGACAACAGTCCACTATTGTTAAATTGGCCGAAGTTGTGCAACATTAGGTATACCAATTCATTGCAGTTTTTGAATAATAACAATGAGCTAAATTGGGTCGGAACTTTACAGAAGAGTAATTGATGATATCTAACAAAAAAAAAAATCTAACTTTTCTGCAAGCATTGTTTTATATAAATATCCAAAGTCATACAACTATAAATTGCTGGCCAAAAATTTGCCTTTTTACAAAATTTTTAAAACTGTAGTTTTTTGCAGTTATTGTGCACAATTTTTTAGCTTTAATTTTAATTTCAATCAATTAATGTAGCAACAATTTCAGTGTAATCTGCATAGACAATTTACTCCTTTCAGACTCTGCCTTTATTCAACCACTTCATTTATATGCATATTTTCTGTCTATATTTAAATATTTACATATTTAAGAGTTTTTAATGGTCATGGTTTTATATAATATTTTTTTTCTATTTCTTGCAATTGTTTTATCACCATCGTATCTCATCTCAGTGCAGCGCCTTGCTTCGTTGATTATTTTATTTTTTTTTCTCTTTATGTTTAGTGTTGTTGTTCTTGTAGCTTATTTCTGGCCAATTTACAAATATTTGCATTTAGCTATTTAACACTTTCGTTGTGTCTGAGAGTGTGAAATGTATGACGTTGTGCTTTGATACTCCTGTGAATTGCATTTGTAAGCTCATTCCTAGAACATTACTTACATCACATAAATAGCTATAGCACTTCTAACATTTCCATTATGCCACAGATTTTTACAACTTCAAAAAGGAACTTTATAATTTATTGCTTTTTTTTTTAATTTGAAGATAATATGATGTTATAGAAGCGTCCAAATTAACCCCCTTGTCACTTACTGTAAAGTTAGCTCTGTTTTAAAATGTCCAAATTTATAGGGACTCCGCAATAATCCTAATAATCTATTTTAAATCATCATCTGCTTTATAAACATTTAGCAGAATTTTGAAAGAAAAACAGGACATGTGTCACATTGGGTGTATATTTCAAATAGATGAGAACATAATTTCCCTGCAGGGAATATATCTGGGAGTGGGACAGTTTTTCCTTTAGCTTCACAAAGTATGAAAATGTTGACACTTTTTAAATATTGATTGTTAATTTAAAAATATTATTGTATTGAGTCTTATATGTCGTTTTGAAGGGTACATATCTGTTATTCTCACTTAGTTATTTAGAATTTAAGGCATTACTACATAAATATTATTGTCAAACTAAACAAGAGCTTGCAAAAATCATTGGAAGTTACTCAGGCAGCAATTTCAAAACGTTTCCGAGAAGCATTATTCATAAAAGCAGGAAAATTAGTTACCATATGAATTGAAACCTTGCTTAAACGCTATAAAAGGAAATCATTGTTGCACCGAATCGTTACATGCAATCAGAAGCCGATTGCTTTTTATTTTGTGTGGTGAAAGAGTCCTACCTATTATGAACTGCAGACCATCGTTTGAAGCGATCATTGGCCAAAAATGCAAACAATATGCGGCCAGACAATAAGGTGTAATAATTTGCCTCACCCGATTTAGAGTCTATAAATTGCCCCATCCGACCACTAATTGTTTCTATCGATGCAGAACGCTCTCTCTCTCTCTCTCTGGGGTACACTTCCCTTCAGAACAGGGTATCCGAAATTGGCTTGATTCGTTCTTGGCCTTAAAATATGAGCACTTCTTCTGGCCCAGAAAGATGGGAAAAATTCATGGCTAAATATGTTTCAGTGCTCGGAATATAAATAACATTTACCTAATGAAGCAAAAATAATGAATACAATTTATACAAGTAAAATTTCATCTGTATATATCAGTAGTGTGATCTATGCATACTTGGGTTATGTTCCAGTACGGACCGATCGAATCGGCGTGCTAATTTATATATACAGCTATGAACAGAGAAATAGCGCACCAATGTTCTATGAAGTGCCAAACGTATTATATTTAAAAATGGAGTGATAATAACATGAAATTCTATGCTATTCTTTTGCTCCACTCTGTTTTTTAAGAAATTCGTTGGATATGTCCTGTTAACTTTTGCAAGTTCTTTGTTTTGTCATATTACATATGTTAAAAATTAAGTTTTTTAGGTCGGACAATTTAAACAAACAAAAATAGTTTATGCTAATTTCAGTGGTAAATTATTCAACAAAAATACTGTTTATCATTAATTTCATTCAGCTCACTTGAGGTGAAAATAGCTGAAATATATATTTATACTGTCATTAAATGTATTAAATCAGATGCAAAATTTGCTTAATGTAAAGAAAGATTGGAAAAGGCCACCACGAAAGACAACAGTTCGTCAGGATAAGGCAATAGTTAAAAAATTAAGCTAGATCCTTTTAATGACGGAAATAAAGGAATTTTGGTTTGATGTTTCGAGTAGAAAAAAAACATTTCTGCCAAAAATGAATATAAAGGCACGATTGTCTTCTGCAAAACTACAAGGAAACGAGGATATCAAAATTAATCTGATTGGTCCTGACGAAAAAACGTTTGTACAACGAGAAAAACCACGAATTTAATTCCTATTGCAGAACTTAAACAGTAAAGTGTGCTATTTCTCTGTCTATAGCTGTATATGTAGATTTTTTTTGTCCAATTTTAACTTGATAGTGATTTTTATAAGGGATTTATGAGCATTTCAGTGATTTTTGAAAATTGATATGTGCAACTATGGTCTGATGAAACTTATTTTTGCAGAATTTTGTATGAATACTACTTTTGTATAGACATTATGGACATAGACCCATATTCAATTGAACTTGTCCGTTTTAATAAAAATAAAATGTAGAAAATTTCATGATGGTATCTGGATTATATTTAAAGAAAATAACAAAAAAAAAAAAAATACGTGAAAATATCGAGTTGCATGAAAATTTGGTCTATATCTCGGATCATACTGGACCGATGTTGTCCATTTTCAATACCAAACATTTCATTGTTCTAAGTATTTTTTCCGAAGGTCTATCGTGGCTTCCACAGACTGACATATGGACGGCCATGGCTAGATAGGCTTAGAGGCTTATAGGGACCCAGAATATATTTACATTCTGGTTCTACGAGCAATATTTCGATACGCTACAAACGCAATGACAAACTTAAAAACAAACATTTTATGTTTCCTAAATAATATGCTGGACTCATTGCTACACATAGTGATAAAACACTGGGTAAATACCTCTTTATGACAAAAAGTATTTAAAACATATTTCTACTCTATGAGAACTTTATGTTCTTCAAAAGCATTGCAGAGTGTTTAATTTGTTCGAAAACACATTTATAATTAACAGATATTTGAAACACTGTACACTGTACAACAAACAAATTGTTGTCATAACCAAGCATTAAATAATCCATGTAATCTTTTAGTTCAAGAATGTCAAAATTAAAAAGTCTACTTCATCTTTAGACTTTTCAGAAATTTGGATGCAGAAAAATAATTACAGGTACTTGATATTTTCAACTATAATTGTTTGTTTATTTATATTAAGTATACGCCCCAGTAAGCGTAAATATCTAGGAGTGTCAATAGAGTCTAGAAATACTCAACATATTGAAATATATATTTACAGTTACGCCCAACTAATTAAGGACACGTGAGCTTGAAGCAAATGATACGAAAGTTTTATCATATTCCCTAAATTTGTCGTAGTTTAGTCAATTTGACTCTTACTCCTAGAAAATTACTGCTCATTGTGTCAAATTAATAATTGTTTATGAATCTGTGAGTCATATTTTCAGATAAGATTGATAACAGTCGTGCATATAATTAAGGACTTACAACAAATTTTACAAAAAAAAAGTATTTATTTATTCAAAAATAAATCAATATTTTGTTGCACATCCATTGTTATCGATGACAGCTTGACATTTGCAAGGCATTAAGGTCACCAAATTTTTACATATACTACTTGGAATGGCTTCCCAAGCTTTATTTGTTTCGGCAAAGAGAAAACTAAAATTGCTTATTTTTACAGAGAGAGATCAGGACTGCATTAAGGCCAGTCAAGAACAGTAATCAAATTGTTAAAAAACCATTGCTTGATGTGATGAGCCGTATTCTTGGGATCGTTATCTTGCTGAAATATCAATGTTACTGACATATTCACATCAGCTGATCATACTGAAATTTAACCATATTCCCCTCAATTTTGTGCAGCGGCCCAACACCATGTATCGTTATAGCACTCCCAAGCATTATAGAATGTCCGCCATACTTCAAAGTGGTGCGGGTGTACTGTGAAACAAATTCTTGCCACTTTGGACGGCAAACCTATTAATTGTTGCTACGTCCGAAAATAATACTCTTTTCCATTCTACCTCTGTCCAATAGAGGCACTTCTTTACGGATTCCAGTCTCTTCTTTCGTCTACATTCAGACAATAGTGCCTTCTTTTGTGAAATTATTCCAAACAGTCCAACGTCTCGCAGTCGACGTTTTAGACTTTTTTTTAGACTTCATAGGAGACATCTTCATTTTGGCTAAAGACTGGATGAACTGTTCGACTCGCAGTACGGTGCATCTTTACGAATTGTCGAATGATTTCTGCAATATGTTACAGCTTGAAAAACTATTGTTTTTAAAACATTCTATTGTGATTTCCAGACAAGTTTTTCCATCCTGATGCATTAGTACAATAATCTTTCGAGTTCTGACCTCACACAAATCGATTTTGCCCATGTTAGTATTATGTGTAATTATAATTTAATCTAATTTTTAAATATTACCTGAATTTAAAAATGTTAATAAATTTATCACTGTCCTTAATTTAGTGCACGATTAATTTATTTTACAAATTATAAAAAATGCCACAAAGGAAAAAAATAAAAGTTTTTTTATTTTTAGTGTTTTATTTAATAAATATTATCTTTAACATAACGATTTAAATATTGAATACTACTGTCCTTAATTAGTTGCACGCAACTGTATGTACATATATGTCAACTATTATCAATATATTATTTCATGTTAGTAAATGTATTGTATTTGTTTTTTTTTTTTGTGTATCAGACATATGATTTGATTTATTTTTATTTGACAAAATAGTGTCTTGTCTCTATGTATGTATATATTTTTTACCCATTTATATCATGTTTCAAAAACATATTTGAAAATATGCCAACAGTTAAAAAGAAAAACAAATCAAATTTTAGTGTAATGTTAAAGTAGTGTTTAAAAGTCTTAAATAAACTTCTGTTATACTAGGAAAAGCATAAAAATATACGAATAGTACTTTTATACAGCCATTTTAAACTGACAACATGAAACTTTATTATTTACTCTAGACTGTGGCATCGTAAAATTTTCGTTTGCCAGAGCAGTTTTAGTTGGTTACGTTCATAATATTCATGGCTGCTTTTATGAGCGTCCTCAAAACTGAAAAGAAAAACGAACCCAGCTAATGTGATTTGCCAAGAATTTGCACGAAATGCACAGTAAAGTAGTAACTTCCTCACAAATGCAAGCAAATGCCGTTTGTTGCAATTGCTATTAACTTTCAAATGTTTTGTTCACGCACATACACAAAGAGCAAGCGAGTAAGACTAACTAGGGAAGTGTATGAGCATTTAAGCATACAGTTAAATGTGCAAGAATGCCAGTGTTTTAATCTTTATATTTACAGTTTACTAATACTTAGTCACATTTAACCACACAGATACTATTATACATAATTTCCCTTCTTATGCAAAATGTACATACGTAACTATAGTACGATTAAGTTAGTAGTTGTATCTTATCACTTCTCCTAGATCATCATCACCATCACAATCACCATTATCAGTGTTATGGCTTGTGTTTCTGGTGCTTTAAAGTTTTCCACTAAGACAAGTGTTTGAAGACGTACGTACTGCTTTTCTCTTGTTGTTGGCCATAAACATGGGCTCGATTATGCCGTTACCACTAATCTTTATGTATATTGGGTAATATTTTTATTTGTTTTTGTTATGTGAGGGTCTCTACAGTATGTTTGCTGTGTTAGGTAGAATTTGATTATAAGATATGAGATGTTTTCTATGTGTGTGTGTGTGTGTGTGTGTGAGTGTGTGTGTGTATCAGGCACTAAAATCTTTATTATCCCTACTCATATCTACTCAAAAAAGACGTACAACACTCTTGCCCCTGCACAAAACTCATAATTGTTGTGCTAACATTTGACGTTTAAATTCAGAAATTTTTGGCATGCTAGGTGCAGAATAACCGAGAGTATTTTTAATTTTCATATGCAAATGCAATTTATATGTTAGATATTTGCATATGTGTGTATGTATGTATGTATGTATGTGACAGTTTTCTTGACATGACAAGCTTACAAGGTGCTTATATTACATAGACTGTGGCAGATGTGCAGAGTGCTAAATTTCAATTAAAAATTCAAAATGTTCATTTTGTTTCATTCAAATTCCAACTGTTCTAACCAACTTGCTAGACTTTATAGAAGACACCAAAAATGCTGTGACTCAGGAAATTTTGCGAACATATTCTAAAATAACTACATAGTTCTAGAATGATTGAATAAGATTCTTTAATGATAGCTTGCAAACAAACGATGTCGCAGTGTCTTTCAGTGCCAACCAATTCTGTATAATGCTATTCTGATTCTAAAGTACTTCTAGAGAGTTTTACAGGAATTAGTTCATAACTTCTAATCTAGTTCAATAGACAACTTAAAGTGTTCATATAAAATCTGGTCATATAAAAGATAAAACTAAAATGAATTTCCTTTTAGAATAATTCATGTTTTTGTTTTTTTTTTTTGTTTTGGTGAATTGCATGCAATACTTGTTTGATTCACCTGCCTTGAATACTTATTCCAGTGTTTTAACATTTTCTATTGTCAAGAATTACAGTTAAACTTTGCTTTAACTTTATTATTGCCAGTTCACTGCAGCTTTTACTAAAGATTGGGGAAGGTTAATAAGCGACAGGCAAACATTCCTGCCGGTATTATTTTATGTAAATATCAGATGTCATAGTTAAAGGAGTAAAAGAGGAATCTTCTTCAGATACACAACTACAAACTGCTCGCTAAACCACTACCTTGTACTCAATATTGCACCATACAAAAACTTTATGGTAGTTTTAATATTTACACCAAAGCGTAGTTTTGGCATACTCTCCACTAATTTTTCAATTAATTCATTAAGAATACTATCTCATTCGCGCTCACGGTTTAGAGTTAATAATCCAACTGTCTCTTCACGATGGACCACTAATTTGCAATTAATTTGAGGTTGGGACTTTTTACTGGCGACTTTATCAAAAGAAAATTCTGCTTGCTAAACCATTCTTTAAAGATTTTGGAAGTGTGCTTTAGATCACCATCCAGCTGAAAAGTAACTTCATCCAAATAATGGAAATCGGAAAGCTGAGTTTGCAAAATACGCAGGTTGACTTCTTTCCGCATTATTCCTTCGATTCTTTGCAGTGGTCCGTGGTGTCATAATGCAAAGCAACCCCATATCATGCTATTCCCCCTAACCGTGCTTCATTATATTATGGAAACATGATGTCTGTTAATGTTTGTGAAGATAAATTCAAATTTAACTAGCACATATAAAAACTAAATTTTTTAACATTGATAATGTTACAATCAACAGACTACTGTTAAGCATTAATAGTAGTATTACTGACACCCGATAGACGAGGGAAAGTGTGCCGTACTATCAGTCAGAGAGTTGCGGGTTAGATTCCTGCCAAAGACTCTGCGTGTTTTCTGCAGACAAGCCAAAAAAGCTACGCAGTTTGTGTTTGTTAATAAAAATAAACTTGAATTTTTAAAAAAGTAACTTTTAGGATGAAATTCTATAAAATAATTTTTACAAATATGGAATTTAATTTAATCCTAAAAGTTAGTTTTTTAAAAAAATCTAGTAATATGACTGTTAAGTGCTTAAGAGTGAACTGTTGACTATAACATTACCAATGTTAAACAGACTGGCTTAGTTTAAGCTGCTTAGGTATTACTCGCGTAGAATAGCTACATTTTGTCAATACTAGCATATTGTCCTTTATGGGTCTTGACAGTTTCCTGATTTTTTTTTATAATTTTTATTATAATTTAATTTGAGTTGGATAATTTGCAAAAAGTGTTTACCAAACTAATGTTTTTTTTTTTAAACATAAACAAAGCAAATACTGTACATGTTTAGTATTTAATGCAAAGACTGCTAAATAAATTCATAAATATATTAGTTAAACAAAGTTCTTATAAATCGAATTCTATTAATGAACAATCAAATTAAAAAAAAAACAATTATTTTCACGCTCATTTGCCTCTTGTAGCTAGTTCACTACATGACAATTTAAAGAAAAATCTTGATGAATAAACTAGTTGTAGAACTGTTCCTGGATGTGTGTTTGCTCCGATAAGTTTCCGAAAATCCAGTAACGAGTGTGACAATTAAAAACAATACAAATCGTTGATTTTAAATAACGTGTGCTAGTTTCGAAATGTTTCCCTAGCGTCAGTTCTGGAGGTGGTAATTTCATATAAAAATCATTGACATCAACGCCAAGCTGAAATTGTTACTGCAAGCAGAAGTTTTTTGTATTCAAATGTTAACTTGGCAATTTGGAACTTGCTCACTAATCTAACGATATAGTGTTTAGATATTGCTCAGTTTTAATTATTCCAATCATATAAAATTAATTTAATCAACATTGTATTACTAAGATCTGTTCCCCGAATAACTAATTGCAAGAATGTTTGCTTGAATGACTGTGCACTCATACAACATTTTAAGCAATACATTTACTAATATGGTCTGTTTTACAGATTGAAGGGGCATAATTTACACCAACTATAATCCAAATTATTAAAGTTTTATAAAACTCACAAAACAATGATGTGAAGAAGTTTTTAACTAGATCCAAAACATTATTTAATTTCTAAATTTGCAATAAACTAAAATAAAACAATGCGTTTAATAAGCAAGCAGGAGTTTTCATACACCATGGTTCTTCAGTTTTAAAATAATAAAACAATCATAAATAAGCTTACTTATTCACAACACTTTTACAACTTAATCCTCTTCAATAAAGTTTTGCCAAAGAAATTATCCGATTTTTTTAATTATATGTACGAGTATGTATCAAGTACGATCGAAACACGCAAGCAACAAGCATTTTTCACAAATCATTACGAGAATAACATTATAAATCTACCAATTATACATACATATTCTATATGGAAACATTTTAATAAAATATTTTCATTACCTCTCTCCCTCTCTTGACAACGTTGCAACCCAAATACAATTCTTTTCGCCAATTAATTCATACATTTATGAAACGAATCCCCAACATACAAGACCTACACTCATTCATTTGATTCAGTTATGCCTAAATTCACAGTCTTTAGTTAGCTAATGGCAAAGGCTTAACTAATGATTCTTTATTCGCAATGCTTAGTTTGCCATAAGAATACCAAGTAATAGTTAAACAATAGTTAGTATTTTAGTTTACCAATGGTTAACTAATGACCGAGAATTCGGCCATTAGTCTTCAAACAAGAGTTTTTTTTAAAGATTTTATAGCTTCTTTTTCTTTGTTTTTTCGCAGAAATTTTTGCCATAAAGTGGCAGCAAATTGACAAACACTCACACTCTACCAATGTTAAACGAACATGTTGCAAATGTTGTATGTGAAATATAAAAGATTTTGTTTCTGTTTTTCGCTAAACAAACGAACAGGCCAATTAAAGTACTGTAATAAAATGTTGTTGAAATTAATGTGTTTTTAAATATATATTGTATAGCTAAATAATAATACTACAAGTAGTAACAATTTCTTTTGGTTGTGCTTTAAAATACAAAGAAAGGTAAACAAATATTTACAAAAAATAACTAAATAAACTAAATGTGGTCTATGCATCCTTGAAACAAATTTGAGTTACATTTTGTATCGACAAACGGTGTATGTACTCGTATGTATATAAATATGAGGAGTTATTTCATTTTTGAATTCCTTACCCAGCTAGCATTTGCATGATTGTTTGACGAGCGCGATCATTTCGCGACTCTGTTTTTAATCGTTCAGACAATTGTTAAAGTAGATTTATATTGTTCGCTTCCAAACGGTGCTTTTGCGAGTCATTTCGACGTTTTTTGGACGAGTGAATCGTCGTTTAGGCATTTTAGCTAGCATTGCAAGATTGTTTGCAGTCAACGATCGTATTTAGCTCTTCAAATTGATACTTTCATCGCATCGTAGACGACTCATATGGAAGAGTCGCCGTCATGACACAGTTTCTCCCGTTGCACTAAACTTCCGCGCTCAGAATACGACATCGTGGACGATTAATTTAATCGGCAGCTCCGATCGCAGAAGTGTCCTCTATGATTAAAAATGCTAGCTGGTTATATGGATCCCATATATATATGTATATATATATATATATATATATATATATATATGTGTATATATATATATATATATATATATATATATATACATATATATATATACATATATATATTGCATGTTATGTTACAATCGTTATAAAATATTTGACTGTGATATTTTCATATCGATAACGATATATTATAGTTCCAGTTATTCTCGGAAATGGACCTCATATGGGAACTATGGCCAAATATGAACTTAAGCTTTGTATAGACGGTTGTCAGATCTTCCAACGTTGTCCGTAAAATGTTCAGAAAATATCTAACAACCATGTGAACTTAAAATTTTTGTCTTCCAACGTTGTAAGAATAAGTATAGACAATTTACCTTTTGCTAACCATATTTCAATGTCAGTATATAGCTAGCACATTGCTAGATCTGACAACATTGCATGATCTGACAACCGTCTATACATAGCTTTACCTTCATAAAATCCAATAGTAAAATGCTTACTTATCTGCGTAAAATTTCGATTCTATATCGATATTTACAAAGGTAAATGTGTTTTTCCGAAGTGGTCCTCATATAGGAGCTATGACCTATTATAGTTTTTTAAATAAATAAACGAGTTCAAATATATTTTATTTAGTGGTTACGTCTTTTTCTTTAAATATTTGCCAAGTGTGACCGTACCTTTAGCATGAATTTGTGCGAAAAACTTTCGGTGGACATTCATTTTTTTTTTTGGCAATTAATATTATATGAATTTCATAATTTTTTAGAATTTATCTTTGTTGTTAGAGTAACAGCTAAAGCTATAGAATTTTGTAAACGGGGGTTCTGCACTGCGTTCAGGGTCAAGGATTTATGCTCTTTTTAACTGATTTGTCCATAACACATTGGACGTAATGAAGTTGGTTTATCTTTACCACAAGCTGAATACACATTGGGTAACGGTATGGTATTAATGCAAGCAATAAGTCTGCTGCTCCATCCTTACCTAAGTAGTGCCTAATCTACTATTGTTTTCTGCTGCAGGTACGATATTGATGTGGATAATCCGACCGCGAAAATTTCGATATTTTTTATTTATTATACACTTCTGAGATGCTGCAAATGTATGATGTCATAGTGGGAATTCAAATTAAATATCTATAGGAACTGCTGTTTCAATATAACAATGTGAATCGTGGGAGAACGCTTGTGTCCTCATGTAGATTCTTTGCTGAGGTAATTTCCATACAGTCTGTGACAGAGTCTTACCGATGTCTCCGTTGTTGATGGTTATACATATATTTATATTGTTACACTGCTTGGCTCAAAAATTCAAATATAATTTATACTTGTTTTGTAACGTTGTTTATTAGGGCGAAACTACTTTAAAAAAAATGTGAAAATATTGAAATGTCTTAAATTGTCAAGTCTTGCTGTTCTTCGGTATGACAAAGTTCAACGTAATATAAGTAAACTGTAGCCACTATTTCACAATGACATACAGTGGCTCACAGTTTATTTTATGCAGTGCATTATTTAGTTTTCAAAGCTCAATAAAAATAAATCTAAAAAGAATTTGAAAAATAATTTCACAATGACATACAGTTATAGTCTAAAGATACAACCTAAAACAAATTTGTACTAAAATAAGTGGTTACGATTTTTTGAGTAAATATTTGCCAAGTGTAACCGTGCCTTAACAAACAAATATAATTTATTCCAAAAAATACATTTAAATTAAAACTACAAAAAAGGCTCGTTTTTGTTTTTTTCTGTTGCTTTTTTAGCCCACTGTATGCACTTAATATATATGTAAAACAACTAAACAAACGTATAAATGCAAATATTTAGATTTTGCCAATTTTATTTTTATATTATAGGTATTTCTATTATAGGCAGTATTTTAGAAATATGTAGTATGAAAACACAAATTTGATAATACATATACATATGTACATATGTTTTTGATTTCCTTGTCTAATATGTTTTCTGTCTATTTTCACATTTTATAAATTTAAAATCTGCAAGCGTAATCAAAACCTTATGCAACTTGTGGTATGTTGTTGTAAATATTCAACACGAGCGGACAAATTGCTTAAACGGTTTATAAATTGAGGAGAAAATATTACAATTTAGCACTTTGTGCTTTAAATAAATATTTTGTTCATAGACTACAAACAATAGTCAAAGAAATTAATTTTAGTAGTAGGGTGGTGGGAATTTTTAAAAAGAAAAAAAGTTATTGATTGCGGCAAAATTTTATAATACTATAAAACAAAGTGAAGTTTTTATAAATTGGGTCATAAGAAGTTCAGATTTAGCAAATACCAAAATATTTTTATAGAATTTGTTTTACTAAATCACTGGGGCTTTATTGGCAGTTGGTTATTTGGCAAAACGGTACATGTTAGCTGGTATGATGTTGATATCTATCGCACCGTTTTGCCAAATATCTATTGATAAACAAAACAAGAATTTCAAACGTTTTAATATCATTTGACAATATTACATTTTTCAATGATAAGCGAAATTTATTCCCGATTTAGGAAAAGTCTTACCCCCTTATTCAAAAACGATTATTTAATTTAACAAACGTTTATTAAGACAGATTTGAATATAAAAATTTGCTTAATAAATATTTGTTAAATATAATAATCGTTTTTGAATAAGGGGGTTAATTCTCAAATTGTCACCAAATTCTAAAAATATGCACCACCTTAATAGTTATACCCGATATAAAATCAAACAAGCACTTACCTCCCCATACACATACATACTTGTACATACAAACATGTACATTGTACAATCTACCAACCAGTATTTTGTCATTATTAAACAGACAGTTTAGCTCCCCCACATCTTCATAAAAAATCTAACCATACATACATATGTACTACATACATACATATGTACGGTTGGACAAAAATATTTAAAATTTAATTGCTGCTTGCGGACTTTATCTCGCCAAAGATTTAACAAAAAATTCTCATGCAAATTTATTTTGTTCTTAAATGTTGCCCGAGTGCCAGCCAGGGTTGAATAAATACATACGAGTATGTACATATGTATGTACATATTTGAGTTCTTTTGTTTATTTGAAATTGAACATGTTTTGAAATGTTACGATAAAAATAACTAAACACATACATATGTATGTGAGTGATTTAAATTGTCTTTCTTTTTGAAATACATATTTGAAATTACAGCACACTCTGTCTCTGGCACTACATGTGTGTGACAAGTGTATTTTGGAAATTTATTACGAAGTAATTAGTAAGTTAATTGAAATTGTTGTAGCAACAAGATGTCAAATGCATTTTTAAATTGCGAACATGAGTTTTAAGAGCATTTGCATAAAAAAGTGATAAAGATTTTAATGAGTTGTGTGAAATAAAATTTTTTAAAAATATAAAATTATTAATTTATGTAAATTGTGTTATTTATAAAATTCAAAACATTAGTTTAGATTTATACTTAATATTTTGTGATTTCGTTGAACTTATACTTTGATATCAATAACGCTCATTTAGTATTAGTATTATTACTTTTCATTTTCTCTTTTGCAATTATGGCCAGCAGTTGCCGAGAAAAATCCAAATACATACAATAAAATCGAAGGAAATTTACAATACCAATATTTTATTTTAAGCTTTCTAAATTCAACGTGTGGCATTGAGCCAAATCTGACCGAAAAGAATTAAAAAAAAAAATAGAGGGATATTAACAACACGAGTATTTAGTTTTCAGTTGAATTGTAAAGTCAATTTATTATTGTTGCATCGTACTTCAGGGCTCATTTAAATAACAGTGTTGTCGGAGAAAAATTAACTTTACGGTAGTTTACTGACTAATATACCGAACTTCTCCAATGATCATACCTGGACTGGGTTGTAGCAAATCTTATTTTTACATTCTCATTTACTAGCACCAAGACATTGCAAATATGGACAAAAATATATCAGCACAAGTTTAAATGTTCGCGGTTTACTGCTGTTACGTTTGTAAAGATCTTCCAGAAGCGAAGTATGTACTTGAAGCATTGAAAAACAAAAACAATTTCCTATTCTGTGCTTACGAAAGTAATGAACTAAGAAAATTGATCTTGCATTATTGAAAATATACTAAAGGGTGATTTTTAAAAACTTTCTTTTTGGCAAAACTGTTTTTCCAGCTCAGCTGTTTTAGTGTAACATGTTACTGTTAAACATGTTAAATTTGATCTATAATTCAGCCATGAATCGTCTCACCAAAGAAAATCGCTTGTAGATTATTGAATTTTATTATCAAAATTTATGCTCGGTTAAGAAAGAGCATCGTGCACTTTTTTTTATCGCAAAAATTGTGTTCAGTGCAAGCAAAATTGTCGTATTTGGAGTGCAGAGCAGCCAAAAGTATTGCAAGTCTGCCAATACATAGAAAAAAATGCACTGTGGCATCATTGGACCGTAATTTTTCAAAGCCGACGAAGTCAGGAACATTACTGTGAGTGGCGAGCTGGACTGGAACAGCTGGCTGACATCACATGCCACACAGTATACGAAACAATAGCCCAATTAAGAGGCAAGCTCGGTGAACAATTTATACACGTTTAAGGCTGGTCAATTGGCCGCCTAGATCGTGGGATTTAACGTCTTTAGACAATTTTTTGTGGCGCTATGTTAAGGCTCGTGAGATACCACTGGCCTAACAAAAATACACAGCAAGAGCAAAAATATGCTAAACCTTTTTCCAAATGCAATGATGCAAATACCATTTGCACAAGATTGTGAATTGCGCAAATGTTTCAAGTAATTGGTAATTTTTATGAAGTTTAAACAGTTTAAAATTTAATTTGAAAAATTCTTTTATTTAATTTCATTATGTATCCGTATGATTTTTAACAATGTTTTGGTTTGCTTAAACCTTTAATAAGGTTTTTATTTTTAAAAGAATACCAGTCGAAATCCTATTTGTGGTTTACCCCCCTGGCCCACGATGTCGAACGATAACGTTCGCTTAGATAAGACTTAAGATACAAACTTGATTGTGGAACAAACGAACTTGATCGAGTAAAAAATAGATACGATAAAAAGTTTGTGTCTTAAGTCTTATATAAGCGAACGTTATCGTTCGACATCGTGGGCCAGGGGGTTAATCTGAAACGAAGTATTCGTTAGAGCTTTATTAATATGTAGTAGATGTTGTACAAATTGTTACATCACCGATTACTTTGCTTAGTTTGTTGACGGTTTTGTGGCACATTTTTGTTAAAAGACTGTCATTAATTAAATATTCTGCAGTGTTCTTGATTTATCTAGTTCTAGAATTAATGATTTTACAATAACATAAAAACATTTAAAAGTTAATTATAAATATGCGATCATTTTCAAACACCCGCTTTTTCATAATATTTACTTCCAAATGCCGCTTTTTCAGCCTTAATATCCCGCTTTTTGATAAAAAAAAACCGTCTGGTCACGTTATGTATGCAGGTATGTACATACTCGTACATATCAGGGTTTTACAGGAAAATAAGTTAAAAGTAATAAAGGAAAGAAATAACCACAAATATTAAGAAATTTATAAAAATTAAACTAATATTAAATATTAGGTAAACAATTCCGTCACACTTAATGAACCATCGATTTTAAAACAATTTAGTAATAATCTCTTTCCCCGCCTGTATTTAGTATTTTTGATTAATTTCTTTTGCTTTGAAAGTTTTTTAGGTTTTTGTTTTCTTCATAGATATCCTTTTCAAATTAAGTTCTAATGTTAAAAATTCATTTAAGAGTTTAGAATTTTTTAAGTCAATTAAATTTTTAAATTATCACAAATTTTCATTTAATTTTCAATTCGTTAATTATCGTATTTAACGTTTCATTGTGCACACATATTGTTTCTTTTTCACACATACATATGTATATTTTCAGTTTTATTTATAATTTTTTTTATGTTTATGCATTTAATTTTATCTTTTAGATATATTTATTTGATTTTGTTAAGATAATCTTATTTTCTCTATTTTTAAAAAAAGTTTTCTAAAATTTATGTTAGTGGGGAGGGTATATTGGATTTGTGCTGATGTTTGTAACGCCCAGAAATATTAAGCGTTACAAACATATAAATTATACCGATCGACTTAGAATCAATTCCTGAGTCGATTTAACGATGTTCGTTCATCCGACGGGCCTGCTGGCTGTCCATGTAAAGTGTGCGCAGAGTAAAGGTTGCAATTATGAAGATATTTCGATAAAATTTGGTACGTGATATTTTTTCGGCCCAAGAATGTTTGTAATTGAAACTTGTGGAAATCGGTCCATTATTTCACCTGGCCCCCATGAAAATATCCTCCCGAAATTGGGGTTTACTGATCATAAATGTTTGAATTATGCAAGTATCCAAACAAATTTCATCACAAATGAGTGGTAAATAAACCCAAATCACATCTACGAATTTTGTGCAGATCGGTACATAATTACTCGTAGCTCCCATATAAGGCCAACTTCCGAAAATCACTTTAAACAGCATATTTAACATATTTCATATGTCTAAAAATAATATGGTACAATTTTATAATGATCGGTCCATAATTATTCGAAACTCCCATATAAGACCCTCTCCGTAATTCACTTTAAGCTCCATAAATCGTTTAAAAGTATTTATATCGAGATAAAGTTTAACACATATAATACTTATATTCACAGTCATCATGACACTAAATTTTTGGATGATCGGTCCACAATAGGTTATATCTCCCATATAACGTCCATTTCTGAAAAACTGTTTTATACATATGTATACTGGGTATAGGTTATTATATGGTCGGGCTGGATCGACTATAATTGTTTTTAATTAGTCTTTTGTAATCTATTTCCTTTTTTAAAACTATTTTAATTTAAAAAATCTTTTTTTTACAGCTCACAAAAAATGACTACATGATTAAAAATAATTCCATAAACAAGTGACTCAAAAATTTTCAATACTTTTTAAATTTTTAAATCAAGTTACCCATAACAAAAGCTAACTAAATGTAAAAAAAATATGTACAAAAATACTTAAATTTTGACAAGTAAAAAATGTGAAAACAAAAAATAACCCCAACAAGGTCTTTTAAATCACGATCTAGAATTTATATTAGTTGTTTTCGACCTTGCTTTTGTATGCCAAAAGCATGACATGCTGTCAAGAAAATGTTTGTTGTGACAGTTGTCATCATGTTTAACAATTCAGCATATGAAACAGTTGAAACCGACTTGGTCACCATTTAAGCTGATTTTTCCTTTTGTATTAATGGCTCAAATGGTTACATTTAATAGCTTTTCAGTGGGAAAAAATGTTTGTTTTACCAGAAATCTCCCTTTGTGTTTCAGTCAAGACTATTAGACGTCTGCAGTTTAATTTGTCAGACATTTTATATCTTTTTCTCTTGCATTTACACACTTATGTGAATACATGCATATTCAATATTCAATTTCCGTTTACAAAATTAGCATATTGACATAAAAGTCATATGGCAAGTCATAAAAAAAAAACATCATTATGTATAAATAAACAAACGACGACTATGTGGAAAGGAGTTGGTAAACACATATTAAAGATTTTTAAATAAACTTTTCTCTGAACATCCGTTTGAAGGACCCGGTTAAAATCTTAATAATAATGCATATTAAAGATTTTTAAATAAACTTTTCCTAAACTAACTGATGTAAGACATGATTCTCTGAAGGACCCAGTTTAAATCTCAAGAATAATACTGGTGCCTACATACAACTATTCAAATTCCACAGGAATAACGAATTTATCTGGTTTACAACTTATTTATTAACTGAAAATGGAAATATTCTATTCTGTTTTTTTATGAATTTCACAGGACACCCACACACAGTATTTGCTCTTTGAAAATTTCATTTCTTGTTGTTATTACACAATTTATGGGTTTTTGGTAGATATTTTATGATTTCTGTGTTGAAACATTTGTAGACGATTTTCATATAAATTATACATACAATTTATTTATATGTATGTACATAATATGTATTTCCACTGGCAGATGTGTGTGTTCAAATCAATTTGAAAACTTATAGGTTTTATTTGTTTGGCGTGCGTGTGGCGGAAAAGAGGAAGTCTGTCGACGGACAAGCAGATGAAAACTGAATTTATTTTTGAATGAATTTTATTTAATTTAAAATAAAAATAATAAAATGTTTGGTTTGGGTAGGAAATGCAATAACAAAAAGTAATTTAAATTGCAAAAATATTATAAACATAGTGGAACAGACAGTAGCAGACTTAAAGCCTACAATTTTTTCAATTAAACCTTTAATTGATTTTAAAATAATTTTCAATTAAAATTTTAATTGATTCAATTACTTTTTCGTATTTTTCTGATATTTTCAATTAAATCTCACATTTTTTTTAATTGATACTATCATTTTGGTCCGATTCAGGTCCGATTTCAATTAAATTTTTAATTGATTCCACAAATATTTTAATTGAAACTCGTTTTTATTTTTTTCTGTGTAGTACTCTGCTCAAAATTTCAAGTGGAATGCTGTCAAAATACATGTTAAAAAAATTCACATGAAATTTTTGGCACTTCAAAGGCATTTTATTGGTAAAAAAATAAATTCAGAGTTCTATTGCAATGTAAAAATTCGAGAAAAACGTCCTGGCTTGCAACACAAAAAAATAATTTTTCATCAAGACAACGCTAAAATCAACGAATTAAAGTACGAGTTGCTTGACCACCATCTTATTCTCCTGCTTTAGTTCCCAGTCACTTTTACCAGTTCCCAAATCTAAAAAAAATTCCTATCTGAGAAGCGTTTTAGCTCAAATGAAGATGCAATTACAGTTGTAAACCATTATTTTGAAGGCCTTGAGAAAAACTATTTTAATCAAGGGATAGAATTGCTAAATAAGCGTTGAACCAAGTGTATTGAAGTTTCAGGAGATTATATTGAAAAATAAAAATGTTTATGAAAAACTAACTATTTTATTTCTCTGCTAGACTAAGAAGTTTCCGAACCGCCCTCGTATTAAGAAATTTGATAATTAATGTGACAATTGATTTGTCGTATCATTTTTATGTTTGCAATATTTTGTAAAATTATTTCTGGTTTGTCTTTTAAGGAACAGTAGTATGAAAATTGACTTTGTCATATAATATTAGAAGCGACGAATGTAGCACGTCCTTAAATAGAAATACAATTACACTTTAAACTACAAATTGTTCTAACAAGGGACAGTGAAATGATATTATTTAGTTTGGTATGAGTAAAATGTCTTAATCTTAAAATGGATTGAAAATAAAATGAATAGGTTACTTTTGTTGGATAAATTAACTACTGTACATAATAAAAGTTAAAAGTGACTTTACCCTAGATTACTTAGAGACACTAAAGTGACAACTGACTTCAATTCCAATTAACTTCACTTTGTACTAAAAAAAAAGAGCATACGTGTCAAATGTAGCCAGACACTAGTGAAAATTACTTGGCTACATGTAAAACTGCTGGAATATGTACAATATGTAGCTACGTATGTATATTTATATACACTCATATATACAATATACCGTGAGAAACCCAACATGTTTCTTTATTAACGTATTTTCATCTATTAAAAAAATAGTCATTAACGAATAAGATTTACTATACTAACAGAAAATACTTGCCAAAAGAAAACTAAAAGCTGCAGAAGAGACCACAATTTATTTTCTTAAACACCCTAAAATTTAAACAAGAGGGGTTTCAAAAACACACTCGTACTCATACAGAAATAGAGACATTTATGTTCGCTAATGGCATCGTTTATTGGCACCTTAAAGGGTGTGGTATATAAAGTTTATGTACATAAAATACTTATATACTAAAGTATATAATGTGAACAAAAAAAAAAACAACTACAATATATAAAGCAAAAGAGAGAAAGAAGTAAATGTTTGCAAAAAGCTAAAAACAACTAAAGAGTAAAAGCAAATAGAAAGTACCTACATATATACAAATGTATTTGAATGCTTGTGTCTGAAAAAAACTTTTGTTGACGCGCGCATAACGGAAACGACCGGATATGAAATTTGTTTAGATGTATGTATGTGTGGTAGTTGGAAAATTGTTGTTTTGCAAAAAAAAAAAACAGGCAATTTTCTAGTTATATAGTTACACAGTATTTATTTGTATTTTAAAATAGTAGTATTTACTGCTTGGAAAAGATTATAAGAAGGAGGAGTTAAAAATTATGTTTAAAGGGTTTTAAGTATTATATCTATTATAGTTTCTTTATTTTCATTTTTAAATTTTTTAAAATAAGAAATTTTACTATATCTTTATCACTTCTAATAGTACAAACTTCAGAGAGGTATGTATTACTTTGCTATAACTTTAAACTGAAATGATCCAAAACAAAATGTATGAGTACCACAACTATAGATAGTTCCAGAAGTAAATTTTTTAACGATTCATTTACTTTAGGCTTTTTCCATTTAAAAGTCGAGATTTTTTTTCAAATTTTTAGTTTTTATTTTAAAACATTTATACAATCACCCCTATCGTGAATAAAAATTCCACATGAAATTTGTTCCCTTTTCACATTTTTCCTATATAAATTCAATGTTAAAAAAATAAAAAAATATAAATTTATTGAAAGGAATAGTGATTTTTAGCAATGATCCATATCCAACATTCTGGTAACATATGGATTCCGCACCAAAAGAACTGCTCATCTTGTGTGGCCAATATCATATTATTTTCAATTATCATCGTAATATTTCATCATAATATATTTCTAACCCAATATAATCATAAAATTGTCATACATGATCATATTATGACCCAAACTAACAATAATAATATGACTTAAAGTAACCATATTCTAGTGCGAGGTAATCATAATATGATCTAAAGTAATCATATTATAAAATTTTAACTTATAGCAAATAATATGCTATAGACTAAATTATTAATAGACCAAACAGATATTTTTTAATCTTTGTTAAAGGATTTCTGGCAACTTTCATGAAAACTATTATGGAAATTTGATGTAATATATAGTATGATGATCTACTTGAAAATTGCAACATAATTTTTTTAATGGATTACATATTAATGGTTAAATATAAAACAATATGATTAGTTATAAAACAATAATTTGTATGACCTAAATCGTAATTATTTATCAATTATTTTCTACATTTTTTTAAACACAAAATTTTCAAAACACTAGTTAATATTTTTGTGTATAAAGTATTTATATAAAATAATTAAGATTTATTTTGACTCATGTTTAATAGCTTTTTATTTTGTGAAATACAATTATAGAAACTTATTTTTATTTGTATTTGTTGTTATTTGTAAGTTAAAATAGTTGTAAATAATATAATATGTTTGAATAATTATCATTCATTAGTTGTGGTAAACATTTTTTTAAAAATACCTATGTTTCAGTGAACCACATTCAATTTTATAATTGCGATAAACATAAAAATGTTTATAGTAACTAAAATATTGTTAGAATCCAATCAAAATAAAAATCATTTGTGTAGCACAACAATATATTGTTACCGAAAACACAGTGTAGTTGTCGTAACCATGTCTAATCATGTTTTTTCTCTGCGTGTGTGCTGAAGAGGAGCGTATCTTATTGAAGCAAATAGTAGTCGCATGGGGCAAGGTCTAGACTATAAGGCAAAACTTTCCAAGCAAATCTTTCTAAATAAATAGTTTTTAACAAGTATGTGTCCGAGCATTGTCATGATACAATATTACGTTTTTTTTTGTCTGAACGCATATTCTGGGCGTTTTTTGACCAATGCTCAATTTAAACGAATCAATTGCATTTCAGCAGTTCATAATGAATAGGACCCTTTTCGTTTCATCATGGATATTGGTTTCGATTTGGCTGGTTGGCCGAGCTTCACATACGAACTCTTACGCATCGGGTTAAAAAAATGGATTTATTTTTCAACGTTAGAAATGATTATAACTTTTGAGCAGCTTTTCGGACAAGCAAAATTGTCTTTCAAAGTCTCCTGGCTTCAATTTATATGGTACCCAATTTTTCTGTTTTTGCATAAATCCTGCTGCTCACAAATATTTATTTTCAAATTGCTGTTTGAGTAGCTTTCAATGATTTTACAAGGTCTTGTTGAGTTTGACAACAATGTTCATGGAGTAATGCCTCTAATTCTGCGATCTTGAAACCGATAGAACACATTAACCGTAAGTGTGTTTCAGAGGTATTTTTTTAAAATTAAAGAAACAAAGAAAAACTTTTCGCATATGGCATTTTGTTGCTACAAAATTCGAAATTTTGAAAGCAAAAAACACAACTTTGTTGTTCACACTATAATGTCCAATAATCAAGCTATACGAGTATACGCTTCAAAATGACTTATAAATCAGAGGTGATCAACATTAAAAAGCTTGTGTATTGGTGAGAAAATGAGACAAATCTAAAGTCAACGAAAGATTTTTATAAAATAGTAAACGTAGAAAATTGTTTCGGTTTAAAAAATATGTTTAATAATTCAGTTCATAATTATTTTGTCCCTTGGTAAAACAGAAAATTTTACCTTATACTTTACAGTTAAAAAATTAAAAATTATTGAGAATTACCAAATGCATTTTTTATTACGAAAAATTTTCGTAATGGTACCATAATTTTTTTAAGGTACTGTATTTTAAAAACAATCAAAGCATCCGCTTAGCATGTGTACAATTTGCCATATGAAAGACAACTGAATTAAAAGAGCATAATAAAGTAGTGGGTTGGGCAAATTAGCAATTGCACTATGAAATCATCTCTGTACTAAAGTGACATGATTCCGTTGATACCTACAATTACGGGAGTTATATTTAAAAAGCAAAACTATTGCCACCAGGATTTTAACAACTCTTCTGTTGTGCGGCTGAATTTTATGTGAACAAATATTAAAGGTTTTAGTTGCCATGAATTTGTATCAGATTATTAAACTAAAGACCACTTTTGAAACAATTTTTAATAATTTTTTTAACATTGTTGAATTTGTGTTAATTTTATTTATTTATAGAATTTCAATTAAGTTTGTCTGTATTTTGTAGGAAATACGCACAGAGCGTAACACATGAAAAAAATTATCTAGAAAATATTTTACTTATTTAAACATTAATAACAATTTATCATCATAGCGTTTTAAAGCGATTTTTACTTCACAATAGACAACTTAAAATAATTTATGTTGCAAATGTGTTTGGTGTTGCATTTTGCACTATTTCTGCCGGCACATTGACTAATGTGAAATTCATGTAATTCAAGCAATTATAACTAAAACAACAAATATGTATTGTATTTTTTTTTTTTTTTTTAAACTGTAATTATTTTCGTGAACAATTTTTTAACAATTTTATTTTGTTAAGGCTTTTTGTCTACCTGTATATCTAACGTTTAACCGTTTTTAATATTTAATGAAAATTAAGTGCTGGCTGGTAGTGTAAATTTGTGGGAGTTCTTTTTGTGTTTATAAACATAAATATTTATTTTCAACACTACAGTATAATTTAATACAAACAAAAAATTACATATTGTTGAGTGAAAATTTTGATGTAATATATTCAAATTAAAATTATATTTACACAGGCATTCATTACATAAAAGTTTAAGTGTTTGGTTGAACATGTTATAAGAATCATGCGATAAGTAAAACACTTATCATCATACTCATACTGACATCATGTAATATATATGTATGTGTATATCTATAAGTATACTTATAGATCATAATGTGATTACTTTAGATCATAATATGATTAATTAAGATCATAATGATTACTTTTAACTATAATATGGTTACCCAAGGTCATAACTTGATCATGTATGACAATTTTATGATTATATTAGGTTATAATATGATGTTATAATATCAAATTATGATTAACAAGAAAATATTATGATGAAATATTACGATAATAATTAATCATAATATGAAATTTCATGGCACTTATATTCATCATAATATGTTTTGACTACAATTATAAATCTTATCATAATATGTTGCTCTTAGATTATGTTTACCACAACTATGTTTTTTCTCTGCGTGTAGAAACGGTATGATGTTTGAACAAAATTGTATGATCTGACGAAATGTCAATTAATTGAAATTCAGTCAGACATGCATAAAAATAAAAACAGTCCAAAGTCAACTATTCCTTTGGTTATAGATTCTATTAAAAGTTTTTACAGACAAATTCAATTATTATACCCTGGCCATATTTTGTGCAAACATTGTAAACTAAAAATATTTGTTATTTTAAAAAAATCTTTCAGCAATGAATAAAACGCTCTATTTTGAATAGCTCCCAGCCAAAGTCTTCCTTATAAGAAATAGATTTTTTATTCTTTAATGAACGCCACCAAGTAGAGAAAAAAGGAATTGCTCCCAGAGGTGTTACAAATTTCATTACCTTTCCGCAGACATAAAACCGGTTCTAGGTAAGGTGAAATACTTTATTGCACACTTCGTGCTGAATCGTCTGTAAATTTTGAAACAACGTAAGCTAATAATTGAATTTGAATTAGAATAACATAAATTTCTTAGTAATAAACATGTTTCCACAGAAATTGTTTTAATTTATAAAGCAGTAGAATTGGAATTTTTCTACCTTTTGTAATACAGTCGAACTTCTATAAATTGAATCATCATTATCCAGAAAAAAACTTCAACTTATAGAAACTTCAACTTTGAGAATAATATTTTAAAAGTGTTCCAAATTAAATAAATAGCAACTATATATGTAGGTATACGAGTTCTTTCAATACCAATTCATTTTCATTTATCAGCAAATTATTTTTATTTTTAATTGTGTACTTTAGTTATTTATTTACTAAAAAAAATACTGAGTAATTTTTGACTGAATTTGTTCACATTTGCTGTGAGCGAAAAGTGATTTTAATTTGTGTAATGCTTTGTAGTGGTGGAAAACATCGGTTTTCCATTTCTGGCAGTGTTCCTCGAACACATCCTTGCTTTCATCACGAGATTTTTTGTAACTATGTATGTATGTACTTAACATTTATTTTTTACCCTCACATTACCTTATCTTCCATTCCATCTTCCATCTTGAGTTCCTTTGCATACACCTTGGCTTTGCCCTTTAATATTTCTCCAGATTTCGGCATATCCCGGTCTCTTGTTGCCGTAAACAAAAAAAAACAGCTTCATCTTGATTTTTTCATTTGATGTTCCAGATTCAACAAAATTTAATATATTTTTACCCTGTTTCTTAAAATCATAGAAACCGTACTCGCTAAAATGCCATATTTTTCTGCCACGTCTTTTTTCTTTAATACACTGTCTATTTGTTTAATTAATTTAAAATTCTTTTCAACTGGTAAATTACTTAAAAGAATGAATATTTGTTCGAAAAAATTCAAATTATAGAAACGTTGTACTACTGTTTTTCTTCAAGTTACGGAGGAATTCATGTTATGGAAGTTCAAGTTAAAGAAGCGATACCTGATACTTATAAAAAATGCAAGTAATAGAAGTTCAAATTATAGAAGTTCGACTGTAGTTAGTGTTTTTAGCAAAATGCAGATATTTCTTTATAATTCAATGATTTTCCTGCATAATTTTCAATATTTTAAGAATTGTAGCAGCTTTTTCAAAAATTCATTTAAAAAATTAAATCTAGAAACATAAATTTTGGAATATACAGCCATGTCACAGAATTTAATTCCGTTCGGAAGTGGAATTAATTCCGAATTATAGTACAAGGAAAATTTTTTTCGGAATGAAACCTAGAAAAGCTTAAAATTACAATTCCACGTAGCAAATTAAAAATGGTTTCATTCCGAAAAAAGATTGTCCTTGTACTTTTTCTATAGAAGCAAAATACGGATTTAATTTCACTTCCGAACGGAATTAAATTCTGTGAGATTTTTCCACACTTATCAATCTGCATAGATTTCACAAGATTTTTTTTTTTAACAGGAGTGTTTTTTTTTTATCAATCAAACGTAAAGGCAAACAATTTGACAAAAATGTTCTTGATAATAAGGAACACTGTAAAAAGGAGTACCTTTAAGCCTCAGTTAGCCGACTGTAACGGAATGTAATGTTATGACGTAAAAATGTAAGGAAATTCTATTTCTTACAGATTCATACATGACGGTGTTGCGTTACCTTTACATCTCCATAACCATTTGCATTACTTTACGCATAACAATATCCATCAGCTGTTTTTTACTGTTGCAGTTACATTATGTTACAGTCGGCTAACTGAGGCTTTAGTTTCACAAAAAATAACGAACTTAAAGCTGTTGACAGCTAATTGGAAATGCTCTTTGGAACGGACGATTTCGCGTGGAAAATGGTCTTCATGGCAGAGCAACGTCCAAGAAACCTCTTTTAAATAAAGTTCAAAGAAAACGTCGTGTCAAATTTGCCAGATCTTATTTGAGATCTCAATTATTTGGTGATTTCTATAAAAAAAACCCAAGACAACTTTTACAAAAGAATATTAAATATATTAAAATAAGGTAAAAAAAAAACGTTTTCTATTGCAAAGTTTCTGAACCAATTTCTATATAAAACTGGTTTGAGTTACCTCTTCTTTTAGTCTAAATCACATCAACTGTAAGATAAAACATTTTAACTGAATACAGTACAAAATTACATCTATATAAAATAAAAACCTACAACGCAGACATTTATAGGTACTTATCTAAAAGTACCATTTTTTAATTTTTTAATTCATTCGAAACAAGAAATTTTAAGATCATGTACTCAAATGAATTAAAAAATCTGAGACGTCCAGGTTCAGTGAACCCTCATGTGATTGTCGAAAAACAAATACATCAATAATGTGTCACTGTTTTGGAGCGGAATTTTGGCTGGTGACTGAAGGTTGGGAATTTTAGCAAAATACATTCTTTTAATCCTTCTTTTAAAATCAATATGCCAAATAACGCTCCATAATTACTACAGTTTAAACGAAACGAAATAGACTGCTTCGCTAATTATAAGGTCTAATGATTATACACACTTCATTTTCCAGAGTAGAAAAAACATAAAGAAATACCAGTTTGCACTGTGAGACTCTGGCAATTAAGTGCATTTTTGTATTTTAATGAATGTTGAAAAATTATAAAACATAACAACTACGAAAAAAATATACAAACTGCAGCCATTTAACACCAATAAAACACGCCTTATTTACCTCATTTACCAATGATTTTTTTTACATCCTTTTGAATTTAATCTGAAAATTGCTGTTAAGGAAGTTATCTGCACAGCCACCATTCATCCATTCACATATACATACATATGTACATACATACTTGTATGCTGCTTCCCTGCATGTGCTTACTGCACACAGGCCTGACCCAAATTGTTGATCATCTTCAACCCGGTCCAATGCATTAACAACGAAAACATTTTCATCTCAGTGATAATTGATGAATTTAATGAGCTTTTGCGCACGTTTTAAAAACACTTGAACGAATTGTCATTTGATATTAAGGTGTTTTTTTTTCCATTTTTTTTTTTTTTTTTGCAAACAACCACCTTCACTCCAATTCGTATGTGTACAATTTACTGGTACGTTTTTGCAATTACAGTACAGATGTTTCATGGTATTACGTAATTATTTGTTTTATATTTAAGTCTTATAAATAAAGGCTATTGACATGTCATGATGGGTTTTATTAAGAACACCATTCCTTTCAAAATTAGGTCACCATATTGTGTGATTTGTTAAAAAAAAAAGATCAAATCACATCATGGGAAAATAGCAATTTTGACCTAATTTATTTTTAAAGGTAAACATTGTATAAAGTGTGGATGCTGATGATATTTATAAAACAATAATCAATTTCGATAAACAAATAAACTGAAATTTATAGGCATAATAATTGTATAATTATAACGAAATTTCTGATTTTGTCACAATCTCAGCATTTCGACAAAAATTTCCACCGGAAACGAAACTTAAAAAAATGTAAGATTTATTTTAATTTATATTAAACAATTTTAAAATTTTAAATAATCGCCTGAATTCATTTTCAATTTCACAAAGACAAAATTTCTCGGCATTCTAGAAAACGAGTGAAACTTTTATTCTACGTGAATCAAACTGGAAATGATATTTTACTTTTCAAATCATTTTCACAAAATATAGAACACAAACTTAATGAAAATTTCACTTTCACTTCATTCTACAAATGCAGAACCCAGGTGAATATAGTGTATTTAAAACTAATCTTAAAGCATTGTGCACATACAATCTAGGCCCTATTTCACAAAACAACTTATCAACTTTTCACTTAGCACTTATACAATTTTTCTTCAATTTGCAAAAAATTGATAAGTGTAATTTAAAATGTTTTTGCAATTTTATCCTATCCAAGTCGTGAATGAGAGTTTATATTTGTAAGTTTGTCATTCCGTGTGTAAGTCCCCGTTTACACAGGGAAACATTTTTTTTGGAAGAGAGGGACAGGTTGGGAAGAGAATATTAAATGTGTTTACTCGTACTCGGAGGCACGATTTGTGCTTTCATTCTTATTGTTTACATTTGCTATGCTTTTTGATATTTGCTTTAATTCTTTTCGGCGTGCTTTGTTGTCTATGTTTTATATTTGACTATGTTTGAATAAAAAAAAAAATAAATAATGTAAAATAAAATATGTAAATGTTTTTATAAATTTTATCTTTTATAATTAATTTATTTATTTCACAAATCAAATATACTTACATTAGCAAATCAAATACAGTAGAAATTAAAAAAAAAAACAACACTGCAATTTGACAAATGTAAAAAAACAAATATACAGCCATGCCACAGAATTTAATTCCGTTCGGAAGTGGAATTATTCCGTATTTTGCTTCTATAGAAAAGTAAAACGAACAATTTGTTCGTAATAAAACCTACAAATGCTTGAAATTACAATTCCACATACCGAAAAAGTTTTTCGTTTTGCTTTGTCTATAGAAGCAAAGAACGGAATTAATTCCACTTCCGAACGAATTTAAATTCTGTGACATGGCTGATAAACTGGAATGTTTCCGACAATAACGTTTCCCTGTATGACCGCAAAGGAAAATACAAAAGAGAATTCCAGATGTTTCCCTTCAAAATGTTTCCCTGTGTAAACGGGGACTAACAATGAGAAATATTTATTTGAGACCCAACAAAATATATTCTACATGCTTATGAAATTCAAGTCGATTGTTCGTCTGTCTGGCTGTGTAAAACACTCTCACGTCCAAAATACTTAAACGAAATCATAAAGTTTATAATTCTCCTAAGCAGTTTGGTATTGAAAATCACCAAAATCGGTAGGGTAAAACAAAAGTTATAAACCAAAATGTGTAACAACCTCCATCAAAATATGATATTTTTCACCAGTTTTTGTGCTATTTTCTGTGAATATATTGCAGATAATACCATTAAATTTTGTATACTATATTTATACGACAGTAGGACAAACTGTAATGAAAATAGCAAGAATCGTTACATGATTTCTCATAGCCAACATACAAATTCCTTTTCGAAAATGTACCACATTAATGCCTCTAAAATTGCAAAAATTTGTTAATGCCTCTAAAATTGCAAAAATTCAGCAAAAATAAGTTTCATGTAAAAAGAAACCGTAAAGCAAAATTTTCTTTAGTTCGGTCTATGTGTGACCATTGGTCGGCCCATAATTGGTCATAGCTTCCATATAAGAACCACATACGGAGAAGACATTAATCTTTATTTAATTTAATTTTGATTTGCAAAAGATGTCTCGTTCGCTATCGTAATTAAATTGAATAAAAAACAGGAGGTTTTTCTTATTTTAAAATAATACATACATAAGTACAAAGGCATCAATGCGACATTTAAGAGAGAAACATTGAAGTTTAAATAGGTACCTAGGCACATAAAATATTTCTATAGGTAATACAGCTGCGAAAACTCCTTCTGTAGCGTTCTGGATCCCATGTTTATTTATTATAGTATGTAGGTACTTACGAGTAGGTATATTGGAAGCAACACAACCTATGTTTTGCACTAAGCATAGTTTAATTTATATTTTTTTATCTTTAAACTTTAAAGGAATGTCGCGTTCATTAGCGGCATTACCAAAATATCAGACGTTTTTTATTGCAGCAAATAGGTAGGTATGAAGAATTGATAGTGGAGAGCAACGTGAATAATGTGAAATTGGAAACTATGTAAATATTTTTCTGCTTTGATTCTACTCACTCTATTTACTTAATCCCTAAAAATATGCATAAGAATTATTTTAAGTCCTTGTTTAAAAGTGTATTTAATTAATTTTTCGAATTTGAAATTCATATTTACATACATGTACCTACACAAATCAATAAAATTTGTTAATGCAAACAATTTAAAGGAAACTTATGAACTAATAAAAATCTTAAATATAATAAAACAAGGTCAGCAAGCTTATAAATTATAGGTATTGATTCCAAATAAATTTTTATTAAACTTTTCAGAATTCATCAATTACCTTTAAAATCAAAAAAATGTCGATAAATCATTGCCTATACCATTGTCTACTGATAATTAATAAGCTTTAAACTACAAAATAAAATACAATAAAATTGTTAGGATAAAACTTTATTGAAATTTAATCGCTTCAATAGAGTTAATAAGCGTTTAAAATCAAACAAAATCTAAAGGTTAAGACATAATATCTTTACAAAAAAATTGCAATTTATTAAATCCTTGTCAATATTTCTTTAAATTACATTTAAAATATAAAATACAATTTTGTGGAAAATAAACTTAAAAAAATATTAACAAAATTCTGCAATATCTTGTTTACTATTTACTCATATTGGTTTTGTTGCTGTTCGGCAACATAAAAGGTGGAGAATAGAAACATTAAATATAAACATTCCAACCAATCACTGACGACTGTGGCTCCGCCTCTTTATGGCAACAAAACAAAACATTCTCATTACCGAATAAAAACATACGTACATACGTACAACACATGGCAGAAACAGCAATAACAACAACATACCATACAAACAGTTAAGCATAAAACGAAAACAAAAACATATATGTACATTCGCACGCACACTAATAGTATCACACAACATGAAGCAATGCCGAAATACAACAACAGCAAATAGTAACTGTACGAATGCAAAGCATAAAAGCAAAACAAAATAATGTACGTAGTACGTACCCAGCCAACATTTTATGTTTAATTTGAATTTTTTAATTTTAGTGTATTGTCCCTTGCAATTTTAATAGACTTTGCTTTAATTTTTACATTAAGGCCCAATGTCTTTCAATTGGGCAGAGTTCTGGATATTTTAGTGGCTTTTGGAATAGTGTTGTGTTCTTTCACACAACACCATTCGATGGCGTTATTACTATAAAGACTAGTACCGAAATCACAACAGAGAAATTTGGACACTAAGCTTATTAAGAAATTTTCTTTTGGGAGTTATATACAATATATATTTTTTTTGCAAAATATATCAGAAGTATTTCCAAAATTAAGACTATGGATAGATCTTAGGTTACTCAAATAATTTTAACAAAATTAGTTTATAAAAAAAATATGTCCTAATCAGTTGGAATTGGTCTTCGAACGGAGAACTTTTTTATTTTTTAAAAACAGGCAAACAGTTTCGAAACAGGTCAACATACGAAATAGAAAACGATTAAACGTTATCCGGTTTTTGAATACTCAATTCTAAGAATTGAATTGGCATGAATTAGAATAATTTTCTCGTTTTAACAATATATGTACATCCATCTATGTATCTGTTCATGTAATCGCAAGTTGGAAGTTATTTTGATTCGGCCCAAAGACGAAGCATAATGAAATTCATTCTTTTGAAATTGAACTTTATCTCATAAATGATTGATTTAAATTGGTATCCACACAAGTTTGACATGAACAAGCTTAATATAACATAAAGAAATTACACCTAAAAACTTTGTGCGGTTCGTTTAATAACTCACCATAGCTTCCATATAAGGTACACTTCCAGCCAGCATAAATGTTTTAAATTGTTGGTCTCCAAATAAAATTGAAGATAATTAAGCCCGATATATACTCTTAATTCTGTTTTTACATTGTAATTGGTTCCAGGAAACCCCGTGTAAAAAAGGTATTGATCGTATGCAAAATAGGTGATTAGCTCCTTATTTCTAAAACCTATTGAAATTAGTGAAAAACAAGGATTTTTAAGGAACAACTATTCAGGTTTCTAATGTTAAATCACATATATACATACATACATACATAGGTAGGTACAGTGTGTTTTTACATAAGCATAGTTATTAAAGAAAAATATATATATGCACTTTAAGCTTAAAAGTAATGAACAAAATGTATATATGACAAGTTCACTAAACGGAATTCCCCTAAATTTATTATATTTGCAATTGCTCTGATCTGTAAATTATCTTGAATCCATAAAAAGGGAATTCCTCTACTTTTGTTATATGAGCATACATATTTCGCAAAAATTAAATTTAACAAAACAATTTAAGCCCGAAAGATTTTGAATCGTGCTAAATGAAATAAATTCGTGTAAAAAAAATTTAAATTTGTTGATTTTCAAACCGCGTTAAATCAAAACCGTAAAAAAGACCCCGTAAAACAGAATAATTATATGACGATCGTTCAATATTTAATCACAGCTCCCATATTAATGCTTTGCAAATGTTTGTATTTAAATAAAATTCAATACAAATAAGTTTGATATGTATATACAAAAGTTATGTCATCTCGGTCCATAATTAGTCATAGTTCCCATACAAGAGCAAGATCCGAATATCACTTCAACATGTATAAATCTTTTACTAGATCAAATTTAACATTAATCTTGTTTAAAATCACAGTCATGCTACTTAATTTTACTCACTGTAGGGTATTAAATGGTCGTGCTTGACCAACTACACTTTCTTACTTGTCACTCAGAAATATGTACATATATACATACTTATATATAATAAATAAATCTAAGATTCTTTTAAATAGATTAATGAATTATATTAAGCTATGTATAGACGGTTGTCACATTATATAATGTTCTCAGATATAGCAATGTACTGACATTGAAAAATTGTTAGCAAAAGGTAAATTGTCAATGCTTTTTCTTACAACGTTGAAAGACAAACATTTTAAGTTCACACGGTTGTTATACATTTCCTGCACATTTTTCGGACAACGTTGTAAGATCTGACAAAGCTTTCGACATATTGAGTAAAAATGTGTACTGGGTACAAGCATGTTAACATTCATGCATATGTCAAATTGTGTGTTGCCATTGCTGTTGTGAATCCATGTTTGGATTTCTATGCATGTGTAAATCATACTTTAAGTAATATTAAAAACTTTATTATGGTTACAACAACAGCAACATCAACAATAAATTTATAATGAGGTATTTTTGTTTTCCAAATAACGTGAGTAAAGAAATGCCAACCAACAACAACAAAAACACATACATACATACAAACATACATAGTGAGAAGATGGAGGAGAATAATGTAAAAGAATGCAACTATGAGAGCAACAACAAAAACTTGCCGTACAAGATTCCATTTCTTAAGCTGCATTTACAACAACAAACCTACAAAATAACAATAATAGGTACCTACCTATTAACAAGTAAGAGTTTATATTCGGCATAGCCGAATCTTATATACCCACCACCAAATCGCCTATTATGGAGTGATCGCCATATAATATTGTACCGTAATTTCTATTTATTTTAGGTTTATTTTGGTTGAATTTCATCTCAAAACGATATTTACAAGAATTTTTGGCATATTCTAGTTATAATCAATAATTTGTCTTTTTCTTTTAGAACTATATTTTTGCAGCGTGCAACATAAAGCGATTTACTTTAACACACAATAAATTAGGTACCAAAAAGCCCTAAGAAACTAATTGTAAATTGTCACTTCAGTATACTCTGCGGTTATTCTCGAAAGTATGGGAGCTATGGCCCATAGTAGACCAACTTTTGAAAAAGCCAATAGTCTCATTTTTACATAGATATTATGTACATATCTAACAATTGTGTGTAAAATTTCGGTTCGATATGGATGTTTATGTAGGTTAATAAGTTTCCGGAAGTAGTCCTTATAAAGGAGTCCTATTATGGGCCGATCATCTTGAAATTCTGTACGACGATTTAAATGGATGTAGCTGTATATGTCAATTATTTCTTTTAAATTATTTTTACTTGATATTGATGTTTATAAGAGATTCATGTGCATTTAAGTGGTCATCCCAAGTAGATTGTAAATTCAGCTATGTATATCAAATATGGACCGATAATCATGAAATTTGGTACAACATATGTATTTGAATTGTGTATTTTAAATTTTAACTTGATAGGGTTTTCATAAGAGACTTATCAGTATTTATGTACGTGTTTTTTACATAATAATATTGGGTATTAATATTTTTATATAAGTGCGGACTATTTGTGTCGAATTTAAAACTAATAGGTACTGATACTTATAAGAGATTTATGCGCATTTAAATGATTTCCGGAAGTGGGCTATAGACAAATATGGACCGAGCGTCATAAAATTGAGTATGACGATTTTTGTGTATGTTTGGACTACTTGTATTGAATTTTAACTTGATAGTGTTTTTAACAAGAGATTTATAAAGGGTTATGTCAAAATATGGACTGATGCAAACAAAATATTGTTCAATAAAAATTTCATTATTCTATGCTTTTTGCGAAGCTCTATCGTGCCTTCAAAAGATGGACATACGGTTAGATCGTCTTAGAATCTTATAACAACTCTGTTTGGTTCTACGACCAATATTTCGATATGTTACAAACGGAATGAGAATCTTAATATAGCACCCATCTTTTTGGTAGAGGGTAAAAAAAAAACAAATAAAAAATAAATTAAAAAAAAACAAATGGCAACCATAGTAAATTGTACTCATGCAAACAAAACATAGTCCGTCTATTTCTTTGTTTAACGGTTATTGTAATGAATATAAAAAACTAGCCATTCACAACGGCCCGGAAAAACAACTTAAATAGTCAAGAATATACAGTGTATCACAAAAGTGTATCTTAAAAAATTGTAAAACAAAAGTAAAAAATTAAATTTGTGTAAAATATTATTTAAGAAAATGTAGAAGAGGAAACCCCAAAAAAATCATAAAAAATTAATTTTTATTTAATTATTGTATCATTATTTGAAGGACACAAAAGTATTTTGTTTCTTTTTTGCATTCCTGTTAATTTCTTTAGTTTTATTTATATATTTTGTTAAAAAGATACGTGTAATATGCATAAATTGTTATTAGTTATTGTTTTCCTTATTGCCCTTGCTTGTAAAGATCTGTGTCAAATATGATGAAAGAAAATGGATTAAATATTTCCGAGAAGTTCAGGTCCCATACATTTTAACATCTTAAACTGTGTATTTCGAGTAATTATAATGTTAAATGTAACAATATTTCCTTGGAGATCCATTTTTCGGCTTTGGAGTTACGATTTGATTTCGCAATGGATCAATATTTATGGTGGACCATAATATCACCAGTATAAACAATATTACTAACTCCATTGACAAAAATTATAAATCATAATAAACCATGGATTTTATATTACTTATATTTAGGGCTTTGTTTGGCTTAAACTAGACCCTAAGTCACCCATCTGAACCAAAAATGTTGCAACATTTTTACGGATTTCGGCAAATAACCGTACATATTTATGGCTCGCAGTACCTTATGGATTTTATAGTTGTTGACATTGGTATATAGTGTTCTTCTTAGTTGGTCGTCAATATCTGTTCCAGATAAACTTAGGTTTAAGCGGTTTTCCATGAGTATATGAGCTACTATAGACCGATTTATTAAATTGTTTATTGCTTGACAACACCTATTAAATATATCACAAATTTGTGATACAGTCGGTCCCCGATTATCCGTCATTCGGTTAACCGGTAACCCCGATTAACCGTGATGGAAAAATATCAGTCTATTTTTTTTTGTTTGCAATGTTTTCAAATTGTTTGCTTCGATTAACCGTGATTACCTCTATTATCCGTGATGGCAGAATTTTTTTTATTAACTTCAAATTCATACATACAATATAATAAACATGAAAAAGGAGAATTCCCTTGTTTGCATACGATGAAGTCAGAAGCATTTACAAGTGATTAGTTTATTTTTTTTTAATTTGGGAAGTACGAGTGATAAGATCTAAAAATATTTAGTATGTGGTAAAAACACAAAGAAACGTTTTAAATAAAGTTAAAATAATTAACGAGCATTTAAAAAAATTGTGAGTGTTAAAATGCTAGCTCAAAAATACTAAGTTTTAAAAAGAATTAATATTTTTTAAAATAAATAAATAATAAATAATAAAAGTATTTAAAAACTTTATAATCAAAATTGTTATTCGATTAACCGTGAAAATCGATTATCCGTAATGCTTCTGGTCCCGGATGGACACGGATAATCGAGGCCCGACTGTATTTGCTTAAATAAATGTGATATGTAAAGCTGTAAAATAATTTTACCTTCGATAATATTAAATTATTTTCCCTTTGGCCTTTTTAACGCAAAGATCTTCACAATAAGGGCGAAATTGTTGCTAATAACATTTAGAAAATACTTAACACGTAGGTATCCTTTTAACAAACACAACATAAACAATTCCAAGAACAAACCAAAAAAATAAATGATATTTCCAAAAAGCAACATACTCTAATAACCTGCAATTTGTGATGCAAATTGATAAAATGCAGCAACAACTTTACAAAAATAGACATTGTTACAATTTTTTCGGATTTTTCCATTTTACACAATGTATATTATCAATTACAAAAAAGAAAATATAAAATAATTTTCTCTTAAAAATGAATAGACAATATAGTTATGTGATACACTGTATGTTTAGTGTATAAAAAACAACACTAATGACATACAGACAATATTTTTCGTATACATGATGGGATACAGTAACAAACATAAAAATGGCACAGGTTTGAAAGGTCTCTTTTTTCACAAGTGGTAAAAACAACGGTGTTGGAAACAACAATAACAACGGCTATTAATAACTTATTATCAAACTACTGATGATTTTATTGTGTATCTATACATATGTATGTATGTAAATATAAGTTTTCTGTCAATTTATTGATGGTTAAAAGTCACCGTCATGAGGCCTCTAGAATGTTTGATTAGTTCCCACGCCCAGAAAATAATTGACACACACAAATTATTAAATTCAACATAAATTTTTATTTATTTAACATTATTTCAGTTAAAACTATTTTTTTACTTAGTATTATTTAATAAAAAAAAAATAAAATAACTAATTCATATTTCTCTTGGACAAAATTCACCGTCAGATAAAGATTTACATATGTATATGTACATCAATGTAAGAAAATATTATTTTAGTATGAAGTATGTTTGCCGTTTTTTTTTATAACTTTGTTTAAACGTTTCTGCATCGAATGCAGCAATTTTTGAGTCACATTTGAACCAATTTTCAGTCATTCCTCCAGTAGTTTTTGTTTGAGCATATTTTTTGAGATAATATGTTGCTCCCGAACACGTCGATCCAAATGGTCCCATAAATGTTCGATTGGGTTGAGATCGGATGATTGTGGTCTTTAGGATGTGGGGAGTGTTATTGTCCTGTTGAAAGTAATATTTTGATTCAGTGCCAAGTTTTTGAGCACTTCATGTAAAGTGCTTTATACATTATTTCATCAATAAATACAAGCTCCCCGACCCCTGCTGCAGACATACAAACCCATACCATGACCCCAGCACCACCATGTGTAACAGTCGACATACAACATACATACAACACCAGACCATTACTGAGCCGCTGTCATGTTTTATTGTCCTGGTAACATATTTATTAGTAAAGGCTTTGTTCTTGGTGTGCGCAATTTTTGGGAAGTTTTTGTCTCCAAATATCTCAAACTGACTTTCATCGGTATAAAGAATATTATTCCAAAAAATCTGAGCCTCGTTTATATTTTTTGCGAAATTCAAATGTTTGGTTTGGTTGTTCTTTGATAGGTATAAAAGAGTCTCACGTGGTACTCTACCATGTAGGCCATTTTGATGCAAAGATCTTCTAATAATGACAGGCTTTTTGCATAAGGATAATGACACTGTTTACTTCATTTTGAGGCGAAAAAATTTATCTTTTTGAACAATAAATCAATTAAAATTGTATACGCTTTTGTTTCTGTTCCTTTTTTTGTGAATTAAAATCTACTTAAATACCTATCGGTATAACAACGCAATATATGTACATGATTTTTTAATATAATATTAGTTATATTAATATAAGTAAGCTTTTCCTTTAATGATATGTGGTGTTGACTTTATTTTGACGCTCTTTTATGATAATCGGTCAATAATTGGTTATAGTTGCCATATGAATCACTTTAGAAAAACATATTAACCTATAAGTGTCTGTGAAACAAACATATTCATTATATTTAGGTGGATGGCGTTTAAGATTTAGCGCAACCGAATATAGTGCTCAAACTCTTTTTGAAAATTTTCTAACTCTGCTATCACTTAGCTCAGCACTGCTAAAACATATACAAAACATATTGTACCTACATATCTACTTATATACCTACATTTATTTACTTGTAAATAAAATGCAAACTACAAACAGACAAAATAACAAACAAAACAAAAAAAAATGGTTCACAAAACTAAAATGGCAAAATTGTATTATTGCATTTCATGTTGGGTTTATTTTTTATTTTTTTTTTTTAATTAAAACTTTTTGTAAACTATTTAAAGTGCGAATACATATTTATTACATTTCATTTTTAATGTCATTAGGTTCTGCATACATGCAGATATACATACATACATACATACGTTTGTATATTACTGCATAAGGGGTTACATGTTGAATAATATGTACATATGTATCTATGTATGTAAATACTTAATTTCAATTTTTATAATACAGCTTAACTTAACTTATCTATTTTATTTATTTATGTTAAATTGTTTTGTACAAAACAAAAATTAACATTTTTAAATAGGTACCTACTTCCAGAAATAAATTAAGCTTTTAATATTAAGTTCTTTACAAGTTTTTTTTATAACATAAACGGAAACCTACGAAAATTTATTTAAAAAATAATCTTGTTTATAAATTGCCATATTTTCCGCTTACTTTAAGAATTAAGCATGGGTGTAATAAGGAAGAGGGGGTCTGTCATGTTTTGATGATATGGAATTTACTAGTTATATGTAGCTTGACAGGCATAAGGGTTAAACTTTACTTTCATTTATACGATTTTGCTGCATTATGTAGGAGATAAATTAAATGTGTGAGTTTTTTAAGAAATAATGGAATTGTCTAATGTACCTATAGAATGTGAAATTGTAAAATTACATAAAATGTATGTAAATAAAAATTCTTAAGATTCTTTCTATAAATTTTCATTTGGCAAAATGGCGGCTTTAATTCGTAAATCACGTCATGGATTTCGATTTATTTGGCGAAAAATAATCCAGTGATATTAAATTGCATGATGAAATTATGCGATTTTAATATTTGATTTGTAATAATTTCATTGCATTGTTGCCAGTGGCAACTACTTGTGAAAAGCACATGTCAGTCAATCGGTCACACAAGATTTCATACAAAAACTCGATTTTCGATTTTTCTAATTTTCCGACTTTTCCGGAGGGATTTTCCAAAAAAAAAACTTCTCGAAAATACGAAAAACTGACGAAATTTTTTCCGAAATCGGCCCAGCCGTTCTCATTTTCCATTTTTTACACCATTTTTATATATGTATGTATATAGATTATTTCAATTAACATTTTTAATAAAAAATAAATTCTAAACTTGGTGCGTTTTTTTAAATGGCGCGTTTTTCTGCCTTTTGGTGAGTTTTGAAATTTCAAAGTTAACCACGCTGCTAGTAATTTATAGCAATTTTTTTTAAAAACTTAAAACATCAAGCTTTAGAGATGAATTAACGAAAGCTGAGCTTACCCCCTGGCCCACGGTGTCGAACGATAACGTTCGCTTAGATACGACTTAAGACACAAACTTGATTGTGGAATAAACAAACTTGATTGAGTAAAAAATAGATACGATAAAAAGTTTGTGTCTTAAGTCTTATCTAAGCGAACGTTATCGTTCGACATCGTGGGCCAGGCGGTTAAAGTTTCCTTTAAAACAGTGATTGACATAATTCATAATCCGAATAGCAATTTATTGCAAATTCTAGTTCTTATTTCTACGTTGACAAGTTGTAAAAGGTAAAGAACTGTTTATGGCCGACTGTGGTTAATGCAATTTTAAACATTGTCTATATCCCAACTTTGCGCCTTAAAATTCCCACTTCAAGGACAGTAAAAAATATTTAAAATCTATCTATGACCTGTTTCATACTCATGAGTTCTGACTGTCAAGTCAAGTATTTTTTAATGAGAAGGAAAAATATAAAAGATAATTTTCTCTTTCCTTCTCATTGAAAAATAACTTGACTTGACAGTCAGAACTGATGAGTGTGAAACTGATAATTTAAGCATTTTGTAAAATACTAATAAATATTTTTTGTTTTTTTTTTTTTTCGTTTTCATTTCAGATCTTATATTAGATTATTGCCAAAAATTAATAGAAAAATTTGGTTATCCCTGGGAAATGATGCCACTTATGTATGTGATACTTAAGGATGCTGGTGTAGATATTGATGAGGCTTCAAAACGTATTGAAGAGGGTAAGTTTTACATTTACAATATATAAAAAATTATTAAAAAAAAGTCAGTGTTTTCTGAAGTTTTTAGACAAATCATAAATTTTAACGAAAAAAAATAAAAATAAATTGTAAAATTGCAAAACATTGGAATATGTATGTATTGTATGTATAAATATTTTTGGTTTATAGGCATACAAGTCTTAAAACAATACTATACCATTTTAAATATGTACGAGGGTAATGAGTGGCGTAATAAACTCAAATTTAATCGGCGACATGAAAACCATGATGCCAGAACCGAATGTGATGAGACTACCAAAAGAATAAGACTAGAGGGTAAGAATTTCATTTATTTTTTTTTAGTATATATTATTTTAGGAAATTAAGTGTAAGGGAAATATTTAACAGAAAACACTGAAAACTTTAAGGCCTTTTATAGGTGTTTATTTAACAAACTCTTTTTTTTCTATTATTTCTTATTCATTTTGTATGAAACTTAGGACAACATGTCGTTAATGAGTATTCACGTCAACATAATTTAAACATATATGATGGGTGTGAATTACGTTGTGCCACCCGGCAATGTGGTTGATAAATTTAAAAGTTTTACTTAATAAAACAATAAGTAATTTGCACCCATTTTTAAATAGTTTTTTTTTCTTTTTATTATTAAAAATAACTGTTAAATAATTTCAATTGTACAAATAATACGAACTAAAAAGTTAAAAATAAAAACTTGTTGAAAAATATTAAAGGTGCTTAACGTTTTTCTTAAATAACTTCAATATCATTATAAACTAAATATTTAACGAGCTTACAACAGTCTGGCAACTATTCAAGAAATTAATTGAATAAAAAAAAAACAAAACAAACTTAACTTAACTTAAAGACAATTCTTAACTTAAAAACATAATTTAAGTTTAAATTTAAACAAGTGTTTAAAAATCTAACAATTAATCAACAATCAACATACCAAAAGATGCAAAAACATTTCATTGTTTTAACAAACTCAACAATCAACATACTAAAAATGGCTAAAACAAAAAATGGAAAACACAAATGTATACTACTAATGGCAGAAACAAAACTACAAAAATTTTGTTTAAAAAACAACACACAAACTTTTATTTGCAACTTAATAAAGCAACAATCAACATACCAATTCGATGAATCAACAATCAACATACCATTTTAAGGGCTCCTTTCCATCTGGACACCATCAATCAACATACTAATCTCTGGCTAAATAATTGAATTCTAGCCAGAAATCTTCAATCAACATACTATGATTGCCCTCCATCAAATTTATGGAATCAATCTTCAATCAACATACATACATATGTACGAGTACCGCAGTAATAATAAGAATTTTAACTTTTAATTTCTACTGAAATGGTTAATTTTAAGTTTATTGTATAAGTTCTATCTATTATCAAATTATATTGTTTAATTTTTTTTTTGTTAAAAATCTAGTGATATTGCTCGAATTTCTGATTTGTTTTGGTCGCTTCTCTTTAAAACGTTAATGAACTTAAGGTATATAATCGATTTTGGATATATTAAATTTCACTTCCCATTTTTAGAACATGTTCTAAAATTACTAAAATTTCTTGAACGACTATAGAAAGAACTAGTTCAGGGGCCAAATTATTGCATTCGTGATCGAATGAGCTATCGTATCGAAAAATCTCAAATAAGAAAATTACGATCAATTTTACTCGATATCGAATGCGGTAATTTGGCCTCACAACTACTTCTAAAACCAGTTCTGATGAAAAATATTCCAATTTTTAAGAAATGCTATAGAATTAAAAAAAATAAAAACTTGAAACGCATTCGTTTCAGACTAGTTCTATAGAACACAAACTAGTTTCGCAAGGGCCTCATGGAATCATTAGAAAGAATGTCTATGTAATGTAATGAAAATAACAAAATTCTTTTAACAGCTTCTCTGTATTCGGTCCAAGTACGAAAATTTTGAATAAGTTCCAGAACGACATTGATTAATAAACCAATTATTTTTCGCTTCTGTAGAACTAATTCCCAGAGTGACAATTTGAAGTAGAAATCATAGATCAAGCCCTTGGGTCCAGAACCGTTTCAAGGAAGTGGTATTTAAATAAAAAAAATCATATACTTTCTTTCTAGAACTAATCGTGGAATTAATACAGTTTTTCTTGGGTTTTAAATAATTAATTTAATCATTTATAGTACAAACTTTTCAAATAGACTTTAGACTTTTAGAATCTATAATCTATTTTGTATAGTGGATGCCCATTTATTTGTATGTCGCATGTAACTGCTACATTTTCACGCTTATAGATTGGTATGTTATACCCACCACTCAAAAGAGAAGGTCGTATATTGATTTTTTCAACACATTGAAATATTTGTGGTAAACCTATAAAAGTGGATTTATTATGGTTCCTTATAAAATTCTAAGACCATCTAGCTGTCTGTGTCTGTCTGTGTAGAAATTCTGATAATCAAAAATATTTGAAACATAATCACCCCTGTCGTGAATAAAAATTCCACGTGAAATTTGTTCACTTTTCACATTTTTCCTATTTAAATCCAATGTTAAAAAAATAGAAGTGAACAAATTTCACGTGTAATTTTTATTCACGATAGGGGTGAATATTTGGCATCAATAGCTAATAATAGCTAGCTTATAAATCCAACTGGCAAAAAAAAAACTTAGTTCGGACTTATATTTTGTTCCCATAACATTTAAATACTTGAACCAATCTAGGTGATATTGACGCTACATCTAGCTACACAAAATTATAAAAAAAAATATTTATTAATGTTTTTTGCTGGAAAAATCTGCACTGTTTTAACATTCATCGTGCAAATTTCATGCAGGATACCAAAGAAAGTATAAGGTCATGTGAAAAAGCTCCAGGCTTTTCTATTAGCCAAAAAATTGGCAGGATTCGTTCCAGATTGCCTGTCAAATATTAAGTCATTCATGGTCCGCAACGATTTCATTCAGCACGTCTGTAGTTTCTATACAGATGGACCCATTTTAGTAGAGTTTATGTTTTAAATTTGAATTTTGAATTACAGAACATGTAGTGGCGTGGTCACAAGGTGACACTGAGTATGTATATATAAGTGTTCAGTTTTTCCCTTGAGAGCTGAAACTGATTACTCTGCTGGACTTTGCACTTACGCTTTGGTATAAAGATCACTTTAAACTAAAAACATTTTTTTTTTTTACAAAATTTAAGACACAATTTCTACTTAAATGAATTTCACTTTAGATAGTAAATTTTTTTAAACATTTTTTGATAGAACAGCAAGTTTTTTTAAAGCCCAAACTTTAATATATAAAATAAAATAAAATAAAATAAAATGAAAAGGAAAGAAATATTTTTTTTTAGTTTTTAAGTTTATTATATCAGGACTCTTTTGTAACTCGAAAATTATCTAATACACAGCTATTTAAACATAATTTCTGGATTCAGAGACTTCAAATACATATTAACTTTACCAGCTAGATTTGAATTTTGAACCACATTGTTTTTATACTATACTATACAGCTTTAAATTTTTAAAGTAGAAATAAATCATCATAATTTAAGTAAAATTTTATTTATTGATTATATATTGCAACATTTAAGTTTTACTGTAAATATTTGTTTAGTTTTCATAATAAATGTTTTACATTGTAATTGCATAGTTAGTTATTTTCGTACACCCACATACATACTTAGTTTTTTTTTTTAAGATTTTCAATTAAGTTTTTAAAAATTATTTAGCAATTAATATGGTAGCGTACTTAATAGTTTTCGTAAAATTAAAGATAAGAAGCAGCAGTTGATCATATTTCTGACAAAAAATTTGTAATAAAAATCTATATTAATAACATTTAAAAAATAACAACAACACTTGAGTTGTAAGCTAAACGTCGTTTGGAATAAATGTACATATTATGTGTGTAGCTGCCTTAACCACAAGCTTTTGGAAATTAAAAATAATTTGCAAATAACTAACTTATTACAAATATGTATTTCAAATTAAAATTTTAAAGAACTTTAATGAAATGACTGCAACAAGTTGCTTGAGTGTTTTGTACATGCAAGTACAAGTTCAGATCAAAAATTCTTTACTTGTTGGCAAGTGGAAAACTTTACTGTCATGCCAGTCGAACCGATTTGTATTATTGGTATAATTTGAATACATAAAGTATTTCGAACTTGTATTAGCATGTTTAAACATTAGAAACTGCACAAACAATCTTTTAAATAAGACAATTTGTAAGATGTGTTCTACAAGTGTTTGAATTTACTATCAATAAAATCAATATTTTTAATACAAACAGTCTTCGTTTTGCAAAATCCGTCATCGAAAGACGTTTTATTAAGGTTCCACTGTAAATATTTGTTTATTTATAGTTTTGGCAATTTGAAAAATACAGCTGAACTACATACACCCAACGCTTTTTTTACACGGATTTGAAGTTACACGGTTGAAAAAGAAAAATTTTTGTAAACATTTTTTAATCTAGCACGGTTTCAAAATCACTGTCTTGTAATTATGTTTGTTTTTATCACATACATACATAGTAGTAACTGGAAAATCCCCTTATTCGATAACTCTTACCTACGCATTTTGTTCGCATGTTTTATTCTATTCTAATTTTTCACCTGTATGAATTATGTATTTTAAGTTTTAATGCTCAATAAAATCCCATATGAACATACAATTTGTATGCATATCTGAAATTTTATAGTTTTCAACTATTTTTTACACGGTTTTTCGAAGTAAATATAGTTCTTTATTTCATCTTACACGGTTTTCAGATGACATGGAACGTATCCCCCATTTTACTATAGGAAACGCATCTTTTTTACACGGATTTCTGAGGAACGTATCTACCGTGTAAAAAAAGAGTTGGGTGTATATACATAAATAATTTAAAACAATGACATGACACTATTTGAAAGGCATAATTTAAAAAATTTTACCATAAAAAACCATAAAAAAAAATTTGTAAGCATAAGTCTTTAATAAAAATTAAAATCAATTAAAAAACAACATTAAAAATTAAAATCTATATATGTATAAATATATAATAATAATAACAATAAACTTTAAATGTTAAAAATAAACCTAAAACCCTGAAATTTGATTTGTTGTTTAATAATTGGTATGTTTAGAAAATAATTAATATGAAATTAGTTTCTTGAAAACAATATTAATTGAAAGATGATTTGTTTTATGTATGTTATACTATTTGTCACTATATGTATTGCACTCTTATCTGTTGTTCAGGGATGGGAAATTACACCAATACCTCACGCAAAGGTTTTCCACGATTATCCATAGCAAGCCATGTAAAAATCGAAAATAGGTTCCAGGGTTACAAAAATACTAAGTCGTCGACTTGGTTTCCCAAAAAAATGGTCCCATGTTTGCTGAACAGCTTTTTTCAACGTAAAATGAATTTCCTTGTAGCAATTGTCTGTAATACTACCACTAGATTTATCGTTGGATAATGCTTTACCTTCTATGTCATCAACTAAGCCTTTTGCTTTTGCCTGAATTACCATTTTATTTAATGGTATTACACAGAAAAAAAAATCATGTTTCTTTTTCAATTAAACCTTTAATTGATTTTAAAATAATTTTCAATTAAAATTTTAATTGATTCAATTACTTTTTCTGATATTTTCAATTAAATCTCACATTTTTTTTAATTGATACTATCTTTTTGTTTCCAGGTCCGATTTCAATTAAATTTTTAATTTATTCCACAAATATTTTAATTAAAACTCATTTTTATTTTTTTCTGTGTATCTGCGCAACTTAATTTTTAATCCAAATAGAAAGCAAAGACTTCTTGTACGAGTCATCGTTTTAGCATCTAATGATGTTGCAAATTTTGCAAAAATTTCAGAAAAAAAAAAAAAAAAAAATAAAATTAAAGACTCGAACCCAAAACACGGCAATCTCGAAAATCTAACGACGCACAGTGAAAATTTGTACTAATGAAGCAGCGACGCAACTTAAAAAAAAAAGGCAAAACGAAACGACGCAAAGCGAGGTGTACGAGTACATTGGTGTACATTTTTGTTATGTATCAAATTTTTGTTTACGATGTTTTTCCATTTGGGCTTAAATTTTTTTTTGGGTAAATTTAATTTTGGCGAAACATGTTATTCAGGGGTGTCATAGAAATCAATATTGTCAGAATTGGTTTTAAAACCGAAAAGAAAAAATACTTTGGTGTCATATGGCACTGCTACACGTTCAATAAATTTCTAGATATTTCTAGTATCACGATATTTATTGAACGTGTAGCAGTGCCCTATGACACCAAAGTATTTTTTCTTTTCGGTTTTAAAACCAATTCTGACAATATTGGTTTCTATGACACCCCTGTATATCACAAATTTATAGTGAAAAGCCAATGTAAGCGGCATGCAGCGGCGGCCTGGAATCAGCTGTTTTTTGTTTGCCGCTTATACTTTTGTAGGTAGGCAAATGTGCGCGGCATATTAAAAACGGCCAATGTTTTATACATAAATAAATTCTCTAATAAACATTTTTTTAGTGTGTGAAACAAGTATTAAAAAGAGAATTTTAAAATTTTTGTACAAAAATTTATTTTAAATTCAAAAATCCTATCACTTAGTTTTATTGCTGCGCTTGCTTCAGTGCAAGCCTCTGCCCTTATAAATTTGTTCCGATACTGTACTGAAGTTTTTTCATACAATAATTTGTATTTTTTTACTTCGGCAATTAATTTTTCGTCATCCATTTCCATTTTATTTTTAACTAAACTCATATGTCACATATTATGTATATACATGTGTATGGCAACATGGCTCTAAGCGGCAAAGTTTAACAAAATTCTACTTTGCCGCATGGCCGCTTCTCACAGCATTGCTAGTTTAAGTAAATTGCGAAACTTCAATATTTTTGTATGAATAATTTTGTAAAAAAAAAAACAAAACTTGCATTCACTCGTAATACTGTTGCCGCCGCGACCGCATGCCGCTTACATTAGCCTTTAACTATTAAGGGAATTCCTTTTGCTTGTGTAGAAAGACATTGTAGGTACTTAAACGTTGTCTTTCACTAATTTCAATAGGTTTTAGAGATAAGGAACCAATCACCTATTTTGCATACAATTAATGGCTTTTTTTAAACGGTGTTTTTATTTTTACACGAAGTTTCCTGAATCCAATTAACGTGTAAAAACAGAATTAGATAAAGCTCTTTTTTCATCCTCAGAGTACTAAAATTTTAATTATTTTCATATGAACGCAGTTTAGTTTTGTAGATAATCTATAAAGCGAACTATATTGCACACAACACATATTCTATGGAAAATAATATTATATTAAAGATTTTATATTAGATACTAAATATTTAAAATCCTCATTTTAAAAGTATTTTCTATAGAAAATGATGTTATCTACACTCAACATGTTCTATAGAAAATACTGTTATTGTGCAGATTTTATATTAAAATAAATTAAATTAATATTACACACAAGATTTCCTATAAACAATTTACAATCGTTTAAATTTACCCAACCCTGTTACGACATGACATACTTAAATATATAAATATTTGATCTTTGATCTTGTGGTGGTTAACTGATAAGAATTCCAATAAGCATGTTATATGGTACCGAGGTGAAGCAAGATTCATTTAGTGTTTGTTTTAATATTAAATTTAAATAAAACACTTTCAGTCTTATTCAGAAAAAATTAAAGTAGACTTCAAATGCACTTTAAGAAAATTTTGTATGGACATTTTGTCTAAAAGCACACTTCAAACCTACTTTATTTTTTATGAATACGGCAGTTTAAATATAAATCGATGTCGGATTTTTTTATGGCCCAGAAGAAAAATATCTGATATTTACGTTTTAAAGATAATTTCAAAAACATTTTAACCGCGAACCAAAATTCTTGTACATAATCTTAATATTTGAAAAAAGTATTAAAAACATTATTATTTAATAGAGTTACAAAGATTGAAAAGGTGAAAGACATACGTTCATTTATAGTAGACAATTACATTTTATTTAAATATTGCTTAGAAAACCTGGCGAAATGTATTCTAGCCAAAGCTGCGGTATTTTTTATAATCGTTAGCTTTTATTTTTTGAAACATTTGTACAACATAAAATTATTATTAATATTGGCCATTGTTTGCCATGACCTCTTCCCACCTTTCTGGCGCCAAAACCAACAATCATCTTTTAATACCAAGAAGGAAACAAACCAATTTCAGATACTCTGTTCTGTAATGAAGCGTATCCTATGCATCGATCGATACAAATAGAAGTCGGACAGAGCAAGATCTGAACTATAAGATGAGTCAGACAAAACTTCCTAACCACGTATTTCTGAATATTTTTAGCAGGTATTGCTGCATACCAGGCTTCACGCCTGGCCGCATAATCAGTTGCATTCGCTATAGGTTCCCTGGTATGGTCTGGCCAGATTTCAGCAGCTCATAATTTATAGGACTGTTTTGGTTCCACCGAATGCAGAGCATTACATTAGCGCTCTGGATATGTAACTTGGGTGTGGATTCCTTTTATAGCGTATAAGCAGAATTTCGGAAGTGCAGAATCGTCTTTCTAGATATATAGGATTCAATTAATATGTTACTCAATTTTCCTTGTTTTGGCTGACTCGTGCTGCTCGCAAACGATTTGAAATTGCAGCTTGAGAAGCTCCCAAAGATTTTGATAGGTCTAAGTTTGACAAAAATCTTCATGGAATTGGTCTTCAAATTTTAGTGGCTGGCCTGCGCGATCTTTGTTTTCCGTGTCGAAATCACGAAAGAAATAAAACAAAACGAAGTTAAACAAAACTCGCATATGACTCTTTGTTGGCACAGATAAGTTATTAAAGACAAAAACCGCCTTCAAAAGATACGCTATCTGTTTTTAAATCCCGCATTTTAAGTTTTTTTGGTACTTTAAAGAAAATAGTATTTTTTTTTAATTTGCTGCAAACATAATGAAAAAATACTTTCAAATTGTAATAAACAAAAATTTACAAAAAGTACTTTTTGGGTACTATCTAGTTTATTATATTTACAGTATCATTCTAAATTTGCAACACATAAACAAAAATTAAGTTTCAGTTATTAGTATTTTATTGTTACAATTCATTTGTTTCTGAAAGCCTTCGAAAAAACAATAAGGGCAAAAAACAATAAGTTTGTTAATTTCCACAATATTCATTTGTGATTCTATAAAGTAAGTAAATATAACGATGTGGTCTTTAAAGCTTCCAGGAATGCTGGTATTGAAAAATGTTGCAATTTTTCAGGACTATTTGACATTAGGTTGAAGCAGTATTAAATTGAATTCTTCAAGATATGGTTTTAGGCTGTTAGAACAGACCCAGACGATATTGAATCAACGAGACGAGAGGGTATACGACAAAGAAATACTCGTATACCGTAATGAAATTATATGGCATGTTGCACCGTCTTGTTGAATCCACATATCTTCCACAAAAATCATGCAATCTAAGCAAAAATCTCTCTGTGATCTTGTCGCAATATTGAGCAGAAGTAACTGACAAGCCATATTTTCGAAAATTTACAATCCAATGATGTCCTCAAGCCCAAAATCCCAAGCAAACTGTGACACTTTGTGAAAGCATTAGTTTTTTGGAACATCTAAGTTGTATGAATCCAAAATACGACAATTTGATGAAATCAAAGCATGCTTTATCGCTTATTTAAATAATGTTTCACAATAAACATTGTTACTGTCCTTTAGATAAAATTCCAAACATAACTTCCAAATAATCGAAAAATTTGTTTTATATTTGGAAGTAGGAAGGTTGTTCCGCTTGTTTAATTACAATTCGGATTTGAATTGGAAGTTGTGCAATTAATAAAGCTTTATCAATTTCGAGGTTTTTTAAAGAAAAAAAGAAAATTCAAATTTAATGGGAAATGTTTATTATCATTTGAAAGAACATTCTTCGGTAATTCTTTTTTTAAGATTATTGATTGATGCGATGTGTGTCTTGCTGAAACCAAATGTCGCCGAGATCACGAGCTTTTATTTCAAGCATCAAATAGTCGGTTATCATAACGTTTGCCATTGACGGTTACGTTCACACCGGCCCACAAACCACACCACAGCGTGCTGGGCGTGGTACATTCGGCCGGGTGATGGTGTTTGGAATAGTACGCTCAGTAGGCCGATTATGTTGACCATAAGTTGAGTGAAGTGCACGAAACACATTCCACACAGAACGTAAATTTTCGTAATAAAGTTGAGCGATTTGTAAACGTTGTTCAGGCGTAAGTCTTTCCATTATGAAATGCCAAACAATACTAAACAAAAATAACATGACAGCATGACACGACTCACACGTAATCTGTCAAAAAACGCTATTTAAAAAAAGTATATCTACTTGAATCAACCGTTATAATCCATTTTTAAATGGATCATAGATTTAAGCAGCAAAAATTCAATACATACACATGTTTCATAAGCTTTACAAAAATTTCAAAATGTATTACGAATAAGACTTTTTATATTTTTGCGTAAATTTTCTGTTCTTCCCCCATACTTTGACAACTATAATTTTCAATTATTTAAAGTTTTAAATTAATACATATTCTTGGCATTTATAATATTTGAAAGCATAGCAACCAACATGATTTTTAATCAATTACAAATGACTGCTACTTTACTTAATGGAGCCCCTATTTGAAGTGTCTTAAAAATTGTGTTAGATAGCAGCAGCAAAATATGTTTAGGTAGTATGCTACCACGAGTATTATAAGTCTATCGTACAGTTTGCCAACAAAAAGTTGAGTAATATTTGCAATTATTATAAAATTAAAAACCTTGTTAAAAAATCTTCGTTGGACATATGTTTGAAATTAATTTCGAATATGCTGAAACCTTTTCTCAAACTTTTAGAAAAGGCTTTAGAAATATCAATACAATTTTAATAATTTTTTTTCATATCTGGCCAAACAGTTCCTAAACACAGTTCTCTTCTTTTTAATGTAGACTATCCACTGCAATAAATCATCTTCTTCATACTGGCTTCTTTCTAAACACACACGCTCAACCAATAAGTACAAATACAAATACCAATAATTTCATAAATCACTTTAAAAATAATAACTTGTTCCATATTTCCTGCTTGTACGTATAAACTTGCAAAAATAAAATTTAATAAAACTTAAAGCAGGCATGTGTCATAAATGTTTGCAACAAATTTGATAAGAAAATTATAACTTACATCAAGGAATAAATAAAAAAAAAACTCAATGCACACAGACAGGCAACTTAAATTATCACAGATATTTTTTAGAGATGATGGATCCTGCAACAGTATAAATAATACAAAAATAAAATTATAAATGTTTGTCGCATGCTGTTGCGGCTGTTGTTCTTGTACAAGTATTTTCAACCATCCATACCGGATGAAATTAACGCAGAAGCAGGTGCTGGGTACTTACCTGGTTGGTTTTAAGTACCCTAACACACCACTGAATAAAAACCATTAAAAAGTTGTTAATTTTATGAAATACGCTTTTTTTTACACTTTTTTGTTTCTTGGGTAATTTGTGTACCTCCTCATTCTCTAAATCGCTTAAAAACCCAAGTGTCGGTACTTGTGTTAGTTTTAAGTAGAGGAATGAAGCAAGACAGTGGAATGTTGCAATAAAATTATAATTATTGTAATACATATATTTAGAGTATTTTAAAATTTGGTGCACATTAATTTCGAGTCAAATTTGTTTGATAATATGAACGATTTTGAAATATACAAAGCTAAAAATAGTTATATTGACAACCTTGGGCAATATTAAATGAATTTTAAGGTGCCAGCTGATTTTTTGCCATTTGGAAAAAAAAAATCGAAAAAAATATTACATATACGGATCATGAATAAAAAATCCGCAGGAGTTTTTTCCCTTTTTATTTTTTTAACATTGAATTTGAATAGGAAAAATGGAAAAAGGGAAAAAACTCCAGCGGAATTTTTATTCATGATTGGGTCGATAATGATTTAGTACCTTTATTGGAGAGTGGTAGAATGGAAATTTTTTGTTAATAAAACTGCCACTTCTAAATCTTTTAATGTCCGATTAAAAGATGACTCTACAATTAGTGTAAATAGGGCACGTAAATTAAAATTGCGTGTCATTTTTGTTTTTCCTCAGATTCCTCGAAGATTACGCGGTTTTCACGCGTAAAATTTAATAATATTTTAAATTTATAATCAAAAAGGTGCTTTAACTTATTTTATATTAGGTGTACAACTTAAAAATGCTGCCTTCATTTGTCAAATTTTGTGTCAATTTCTTTAATTTGGAAAAAAGCACAGCTGAAGCACACTGTTTGCTTACCGAAGCGAGAGATGATTTTTGAAATGTGATGCTTTTGATACGGTAGACAAAGATCGCCCAGGCCAGTCGAACAAGTTTAAAGACCGAAAATTTGAGTAGTTGTTCCATTAAGATTTCTGTCAAACTCAACAGCTCATTGGAAGCTACTCAAGCAGCAATTTCAAAACGTTTGTGAGCATCCAAATTAATTCAAAAGCAGGAAAAATGGCTACCATATGAATTGAAGCAAAGAGATCGTGAAAGACGATTTGCATGTCCGAAATGTTGCTTAAATGCTATAAAAAGAAGATAATTTTTGCACCGAACTATTACTTGCGATTAAAAATGGATCCATTATGATAACCCTAATCCAAACACACCAATGCCAAATATCTATGCTGGTAAAGTAAAGCTTTGTATTTGCTGGGAACTAAAAGGTTCAATGAATTGCTGAAATCCCAGAGAACCTATACCGAATGCAAATAATTGGTTTCAAGTGAGCCTTGGCAGACATGAAAGCGTAATATTTCATCATGAATATTACGCTCGGCTACATGTTGCAATACCAGCTAAAAACTATTTAGAAAAAAGTGGTTGCAATCTTTTGCCTCACCTGCCTTGTAGTCCAGACATTGCCGCGTCCTACTACTATTTATTTCGATCGATGCAGAACGATCTCTCTGGGATACGGTTCACTTTATAACAGTATATCCAAAATTGCTTGAGTCACTCTTGAATTCAGAACATGAGCAGTTCTTCTGGCGCTGAATCCATATGTTGCCAGAAAAATGGGAAAAGGTTATAGCTAACAATGGCCTATACTTTGAATAAATATATATTGTACAAATGTTTCAAAATAAAAACTATAAATTTAAAAAAATTACACATTTTTAAATTATACATCCAATATTTAAAAAACTACCTTTTAAGGTAAATAATAAATTTATATTTGTCTAAAAGGTATCTCTAAGATCTGTAAGATTAACAAAAATTTAAAATTAATGCAAAATGTGGGGGATTGTGTACTGAGATTTTAAAACGAAAATCAGTTTTGGTAACTTTCATTTGTTTCTTATTTATCCGTAAAGTATTTTACGAGCTCCGAAAGCAAGCACCCTTATAGTGAATAAAAATTCCACGTGAAATTTGTTCCCTTTTCACGTTTTTCCTATTAAAATTCAATGTTAAAAAAATAAAAGGGAACAAATTTCATGTGGAATTTTTATTCACGATAGGGGTGAATGTGAATCTTAGTGCAACATTTTAAAACTCCGTATTAAATATGTATTTGCTGTATCTTACAAAAAAGATTAAATTCAATAGTTTTAACATTCATGCATATTTCAACATTTTTATGTTTGAGGGTTGAATCTTCAAAACCTAAAGTAAATGACTACGCCCTTGTAAACATTTCGAAATGGCAAATTTATTTTTACAGTCTGCACTACATATGGCACTGTTTCGTTGAAAACACATGTTGTTCACTTCAATATCATGCGATTTATCTAGTAACAATCACTTGAATCAACTAAAATCAAGAGCATTAATAGATCAAGTAAAAGTTTCATCCCCTCTAAGATTCACCACCCTTCTTTATTCCCGGTCCAGCAGACCTAAACTTGAAACTTTGTAGTTCCAACTCATAATGGTGAATTTTATAAATTTTTGAAAGATTAAAACAACTTGTTGCACATACGAGGTCTGATCAAAAAATAATCGTTATTTACAAATTTCGTGAGTTACGTATGTTCGATTTTCGCATTTTTTTCTGTTATGTTGGTACACATGTCTGTTATATATGTTGGTAATATCAGCCATTTTGGATTGTCAGTTTGTTTTTGACAGATAAAAAGGTTAGTCGTGTTTGGGTGTGCTCTTCGATTTTTTAATATTCGGAAAATGGATCAAAGAAACTGTATTAACTTCTGTGTAAAAAATTAAATTAAATGTGCAAGGACATTTGCAATGTTGACTGTAGCGTTTGGCGAGTCTGCTTTGAGCAGAACACAAGTTCAATTGTGGTATAACCGGTTTAAGGAAGGCCGAGAAGACGTCAATGACGATGCTCGTCCTGGTCGCCCGAGCACGTCAACAACCGATGAAAACATTTAAGCAGTGAAGAAAACGATTTTGGATAATCATCAAGTTGCTGATGATGTTAGCATATCGTTTGGCTCATGCCAAGTTATTGATGAATAAATAAATACTTTTTGAAAAAATTAAAAATAACGGTTATTTTTTTATCAAACCTCGTATATATATATATATATATTGTATATGACAGAAGTATGTCCGACAACGTCACAAGAAACTCGAGCATGTAAATTTTTCCTTTAAAACGTCAATAATATTATTCCAATTGTCATCACACTTTAACGTTTCGCACCTACAATCAAATGGTTTTTTGAATATCCAACAATTTTGTTACAAATACGAAGAACTAATTGTGAAAAAATCGCCAGTCGTTTGAGTTCAATCAACAATACTGAGTCAGTCGTAATTCAGCTCTGGGTGGAGGAAGAACTAGCACGTTATTGTCATTATCGTTAAGGGCAATCAGGTCGTCCTTGTTTTTGCTGCCTTCGAGAGATTTGCTTCTCACTCTTGCATTGTTTCATGCTAGGCGTCGTCTAACTGTACCGCGTTATGGTTTTTCGAAGTTGAGCATTAGTCACATGCTATATATTTTTTAATACAAGATTTAAGCGTTCCAGCTTCCTATAGGAAGGTATGGGTCGACTTGAGACTTCCTTAAATCGATCGTGAGATAACCTGGCAATTTGAGGGATTAATTCTCCGCCAACCAAGTTTATATATAAAAAAAAACAATTAATTCAGGATATTGTCGTAAAGCCACCAGAGAGATCTAAATATTAGTTCTTGAGTATCTAGTCTTAAAAAGAGGTGAAATATGGTCAGATGAATATGAGTCATAATATTAGCGCAATTTGTGAATCATCTAAATAGTCTTTGAAGTAATAAATCGTTCATGAAAAATAAATAGGGAATATGGAATATGTAAGAAGCGGGCTCTAGGGACCTACAGAGCTCAATATGAAGTCTTCAGAAGAAACTACATACATACATATGTATGTATTACTAGCACAATAGAACGTCCATGAAAATAAAACGAACTTATTCCGCCTTTCGACAGAAAACGAGATCAATTTCGAAAGCAGTCCCCCATGAGATTTAACGATTGACAACAGTGTTTCGAAAGTATGGTTTATAAATAATTATTTGAGAATTAGGTGAACGTTGCAAACCTTTCAACCTTTGTGTCAAATTAGATATTTATTACAAGATGAAACTGTATTTAAATTAGAAATAATCAATTAAAGACCGATTCTCTTAGAATCAGAACGATTTCAAAATTGTTTTCTAAAATTAAAATTAAAAAAAAAAATTAAATCTGGAAGGTGTCATGAAAAGGAGAATAATCATATTTTATATTTATCTTTTTCTTTCAAAACTGCCTTTTGTTTACATTTTTGCAAAAAGTAACATAAAGCGATTTACTTTAACACACAATAAATTAGGTACCAAAAAGTAATATACCTTTCTCTTTCTACTAGAACTGACCTAGGAAACTGATTTTGGCTTTTTGAAACTTTGTGCCTAAATTTTCGTCGGTCTCTTATAAATTTAGTAGTGAATCGTTCTATAACTATTTATTTATATTAAAAACCTAGAGTCGTATGCAAAAATAGGCCATTTTCAAGTAAAGCTAAATGTAGGCAGCCTTCATTACATTTAATATCTGGTTTTAACTTAAATTCATTTATAATATGTATTTTCAACTATAAATAACACATCTACATTTCATGTAGCAGCAATATATTTTTATAAGCAACATCAAAAAATGCATCATTTTGCACAATTGCCACCACTAACACTCACATACTCGCTCACACATTTTATCCTTTCAAAAATGTTGCAGGCATCACTGAATGTTGTTGATGCCAGGCATTTCATGCCATCACGTAATGCTGGATAATCCTCTTATTCTATGATTACTACGTTCTCTACTACATGCACACGTACTCGTATACAGTTGAGCTATTAAACTTAAGCAGGAGATTCATTTCCTAGCCTTGCAACAGCACCGATAACAACAAATACGAAAACAACATCAGCTCCAGCAAACGATCATAAAACTTCAAGTGTTTATGGCCTTCTGGAAGGAACAGCAACAACAACTATAGCAATGCTATTTTACACAACACAGCAACAGCAACAACAAAAAAAGAAAAATATTTATATGCAACACTTAAAATATCAAAATTGCGATTGAGCAACAAAAAACCAAAAAAAAAAAAAAACTACAAGTTTTACAACAATTGTTAGTGTGTTCCCAACAGTTTTATAAGTAGTCAATGTATCCTCTTTTAGACAGTAATCAGTAAACACTACAGTTTATATATTTTTGGGTAATTGACAAGTATGTGCATACGTAATGCATCCTAAGTAATTTAGCGTGAAGTCAATTATCACTTCAGAATCTCTGGGTAATCTAGAGTTTACTACACTCGTTAAACTTTTTTCTACAGCTCTTTAGAAGTAGTATAGTAAATTTTCATTTAGTGTTCCTTTGTTACTTTACTTTATACAACATAGATAGTCAAGCTTGAAGTCAATTGTCATTTAACTGTCTCTAAGTAATCTAAGTAATCATTTTAAACTTTTTTCTACAGCACTTTAAAAGTATGATGTAGCAGAATTAGTTATCAATTAATGTCATTTTATATTATTGACTATTTGTTACCGTTCATTTGGCTGTCCTTTTACGGCTGGTGCTGTTATACTGAAGATTGGTCCTATTGTAGTAGTCGGAGAATGGGTTGTCTACTACAAGCTGAATTGGACTGTCACTTTGTAACTAATGCGTATGTTTACTGAGAAAAAAAATAACAACTACCAAGAAAATAGAATAGTATTATTTATTAGTATTAATAGTCTGTTGGTAGCTACTATTTGGGGTACAAGGCAAGTAACAGTTAGTTAGATAATAAGGTAACTGACTCTATGTAACCGGTATATCAAACCCATGCGTTAAGTATTTTGTCCCAAACAAAAATTGGTAAAAAATCACTAGTTCGGAATCAGCCACCCAGAACTGCAGGGTTTTTATGGCTTCTTCTGTATAAATGTGTATGTTTATAGGTAAAAGACATTGTAAATGGCATAAATATTTAATATGGAAAGGAAATTTTTAAATATCTGTTTATGACTTAAACAGAAATCTACAAAAATAAAGAAAATGGCAATCTCTAGAAGTTTATTGTTTTTAAGATGTGTGAATATGTATGAAATGGAATGATTGGAAAACAATTCGATTGTACGTTTAATTTTTTTTTATATATTATACTAGTTATTTTTATTTGTTTATGAACAAATATGTATTCTACTACTTATGTATTTCGGGAATTGTTCTACGAGAATTAGTAGCATATTTTAAAATGCTTGTTGTGTTTGTTGTATGTTTGTTATGACAACACAGTTGTTATCAAGAAAAGAAAACTTCAAAATAACGACTGAGAAATATAGCATCAAAATTGTTAATTTGATAATTGTTAATCGTTTGGTTTGAGTTCAGTATTATTTTCAAAATCTAAAATTTCCATGGTGGAGTACAACATACGACTATGTGTCATTTAAAGTTCTATGGAAGAATTATACAAAACATTCTTCCATAGATTGCAAGTGGATCATATTATTTTGGTTTAAATTCGATTTCGTTATTTGTATATTATTCAAATACACTGTGTTACACTTGATGTTTGCTATGTGTTGTAAAGTTAAGGTACGGTCACATTTGGCAAATATTTGCCGAAAAGACGCAACCACTGAATAACATATATTTGAACTTGTTTATTTATTTAAAAAAAAACTTTTCTTATTTAAGCCAAAGATCAATAAATATTTAGTTTTAATTTATTTGAGGCTGTTTAAGCTTGCAAAACTCATGTAAGAGTAAACAAAATTAAACAAATTTGTGCTAAAAGAAGTGGTGAGTTTTGCAAGATCAAACAGCATCAAATAAATTACAACTAAATATTTATTGATCTTTGGCTTAAATAAGAAAAGTTTTTTTTTTAAATAAATAAACAAGTTCAAATATATGTTATTCAGTGGTTACGTCTTTTCGGCAAATATTTGCCAAATGTGACCGTACTTGTTTTAGCACAAATTTGTTTGACGTTGTTTACTCTTACAAGAGTTTTGCAAGATCAAACAGCATCAAATAAATTACAACTAAATATTTGTTGTGTTTTGGCCTAAGTAAGAAAAGTTTTTTTTAAATAAATGCACGAGTTCAAACATATATATGTTATTTAGTGGTTACGTCTTTATCGGCAAATATTTGCCAAATGTGACCGTACCTTAACTGTTTTTTATTCTTATTATACAATTTTAAATTTAAATTTTTAGTGGTTTTAGTTTTCTAGCAATTGCCAAAAAAATAAACCGCTCATGTACTACATTATATCAACGAGTTTTTCAGTGGCATGAGGCGAAATTTTGTTCCATTCATAATGTATTACTGCCTTTGGGTTATCCTTCCAAGAAATATTTCTTTGTCCAAAATTTTTGTCCAGATATTCCCACAGGTTCTAAATTTAATTGAGGTCTTGGGACTGCGAAAGATAATCTAAAGTTGTTGGACAATGATTGAGCAACCACTCTATCACAATTTTGGAGGTATGATAAGGATCATTGTCCTGTTGGAAAATCCATTTCTGCGCTAGTTCTAAGTTCCCTATAGTGGGAGCTACACTGTTTTTAAAATGTCGAGACAATCTTTTCATATTCCTTTTTCATTGTAGTTTCGATAAATGTAAGATTAACTACCCCTGATGCCGGCATACAACCCCAGATCAGTATTGATGTTTTATGTTTTACCGTCTTGGTAACATACGAGTATTTATTACTAAGGGTGCGCCATATTTTTGGGGGGTTTGTCTCCAAATATCTCAAACTTACTTTCATCGGTGAATAAACATTATTTTTTTCAAAAAAAATTGAAGCTCGTTTGTAATTTTTATTTTTTTTTGTGAAATTCAAACGTTTGTCTTGATTGTTCTTTGATATAAAGGGCTTCACACGTGTTACTCTACCATGTAGGCCATCTTCTAATCGTACTCGCGCTTACAGGTTTTCAAGAAGTTTTTGAAACATTTTTAGCTAGATGTTGGGTTTGCTCTTACTTCTCTTACTTCTCTTACTATAGCTCTAACTGCAGTTTTTGTAAGATGCTTTGGTCGTGTTGCATTCTGTAAATTTTCTACAATATTGTGTTTGATATACTTGTCTATAGTTTTTTTTATTGCACAGTGACACATTCTAACGAGTTTACATATTTCACATAGGGATTTACCTTTTCAATGTAAGTCTATTATGCTTTGCCAAGTCTCAATTAATGTTTGCCTTCCCAATGTAATTTGTTCAATACTTAACTCTTTCAATGATAAATTCTGAAACTTGCGATTATTTTGAACTCCACTTTACCGTTATATTTTAAAACAAAGACAAATTAAATGAATTGCCACTACTTTTGGACTGACAGTTTTTTTTTCATAGGATGATGCCACTGTTGACTTAACTTTGACCATTTTAACACAAAATCAATTAAATTTGTATGTGGTTTTGTTTTTGTTTCTTTTTTTTTTGTATTTTTGTATTTTTTCCTACTTAAATAACTATATAAAAATGATTTATAATTTTCTAATATAATATTATTTATATTAATATAATTCAGCTTTTTTCTATGTGGTGTTGACTTTATTTTAATGCTCACAGTATATCTGAAGATATAAGTATAAATCAGGTGAATAGAATGCCTGATCGAATTTTTGAGTTGATTCAACAACTCAACTCAATGTTGGTATTTTAAGTTATTTTATTTTCAGTGTATTTGCATTTCAGTATTTCAGTGTATAAAGAGTTAATATAAATAGTGATTTTTTTTTTGTTGAATAATATTTGTTTTTTGTTCGTTTTACATGCATATATGTAAGTAAAACTGTTTTACTTTTTCTTTAACGTGCAAAATTGAGAAAAGTTTTATGTATTTATAGTTATATAACGCAGTGTATGAAGGTCAGTAATAGAAAGAAATGGTATGTTGTGGTATCTTAAATTTAACCAAACTTTTTTTCAAGAGGTCGTAAATGAAAACCCTATTAATTCAACATGAATTGAGTTTGATTAATTTTATTTTGTAAATCAATGGACTTAAAAAACTAATCACAACAACATTTGAACAACATTTTTGAAATTGGTTTCATTGAGTGAATAATAATTTATTTAATGTAACAAATAAATAAATGCATATAAAAAAATGTAAAAATAATTTCTATAATAATAAATAATTATTTTATGCTAATTTTGCTATTGGTGTTGCACACACATTTTATCATTGATCAAATAGTATTAAAATGTAAATTAAGTTTTTTTGAAGTAATTTTTATACACAAATCAAATTATATGTATGTATAGATATATAATGCTGGTTACAATTTGAAATTGACAATGATGATAAGGATATTGATGTACAAACATATATGTATGTATGTGTATAATAATTGATTTGTTACAAAATTATATTTTGTTGTGGTAAGTATAGAAAGGAATATTAAAAGGGTGGTATCTACGTTTTACAAGAAAATAATTTAACTAAAATATTTGGATAAATATCTATAGAATTATTGATAGTATTGTGTATATCACTGATCAAATATACTATATGGGTGTTTATAATATAATAAAGGGTTTTCAATGAGAACATTTTTTTTTTCTTTTTAAAACAAACAATTTATATGGAAATATTTCAAATTTGCATTGTATTACAAAGAGCAAGGTTTGAAAACGTTCACACAAACCTACAGTGGGGAGCACAAATAATATATTTACATGTTTGTGTCTTGTGCACTTTTTATTTCATTAAAATAAAAATAATAAAGAAAATTTAAAAATCATTATTGTCATTTTTTTAAGGTTTAATGCTAAACAAAATAATTTACAATACTAAATGGATAATAATAATTTTCCACAAATAAACAACTATGTCGTACCAAAACAAAGCATCCTTGTACTCAATTTTCCACAAGTGTGTCTTTTGAAATATTTGCACAAAAATATCAAAGTTTAGAAAGCCGGTAGCCATTGCTGCTAGTGCTTTTAGCCCTAGATTTATTGTAATTTTAATTATAATAAATTTTTTAATAAATAAATAAATAAATACCATTACATTTGTATGTGTTTATTTTGTTTGACTTAAAAAAAACAAACATTATTTTGATATTGATTTAATTGCATGTGATAAACACATTTTGCAAATTATCCAACATGAATTTACTGTCAAGTGCCATTGAGGACAATATTCTAGGAAAAACAAAAAGTAGCCATTATACGCGAGTAATAGCTAAACAGCTTAAAGTAAGTCAAGCAGCGGTCGTAAGAATTAAAAAAAGAAGTTCCATTGTTCCTAAACCAAAAATCAAACGCACTGCGGACGCACTTGTCTCATGATAACACACATGAAAAGTGTTTAACACTAAAAAATGAACAGTAAGAGGAGCCCTTCGCAATATTGGTTAAGGTTTGCCAAAGAGCACAGAAATTGTAAAGATAGTACAGTAGATGACAGGAAACATATAATCTGGTCAGACGAATCCAAATTTAATCGTTCTATTCAGACGGTAAACAATATTGCTGGCGCCTAACAGCGCAGAGAATTCAAAGTCAACATATTAAGAAAACAGTGAAGCACTGTGCGAAAAACGTCATGATAAGGGGAAGCTTTACATGGTGTCACCTCGGACCACAGCAACGGCTCGAATGAATAATGTTGAACGTAGACTATCTGTGTATTTTGCAAACTCGTCTCGCAGATTTTTTTAGATTAGAGCGTCTATCATGTATGTAAATGCAGTTACTCTTCAGCTGGACTGTGACCCAAAGCACACTTCCAAAATCATGAAAGAATGGCTTAGCAAGCAGAATTTTCTTTTGATAAAGTGACCAGTAAAAAGTACCGACCTCAATTTGATTAACTGCAACCCATTTGGAGGAGCTTTGGCAGCAGATTTAGCAGTATGCCAAAACGTGTATGGTGTAAAATTGACTACGTGCGAGTATTTTTAGTTTTATTAACTAGTTTTTGTCTTAAAACTTGATGCTTTTGGTTTTGATTTATAAATTATTTTGTTAAATTCTAAACAAAAAATAAATGACAAAGAACATTTTCTAATTTTCTATATTTTTTTTTATTTGTATGCTATTACAATTGCACAAAGTACTAACATGTACTCATTTGTGCTCCCTACTGTATATAGTTTAAAGTATTAGAATGCTCAATCTAGTTTAGGTTAATCACATCACGGATTTTGAGTTTTAAGGCTGTAATGGATTCGATTAGGTCTGTATAGACTCTATCTGTAATATAGCCCCACAAAAACGAATCCGAATTTTCGAAAAAAAAAGAAAATGCTATAGGCGGCGTTTCTGTTTTTATGGATGAGCTCATTAACTATTGCTTTCCCATTCACATTCGCTTAATTTTATTTGTCAAGAACTACAATCTTTACTTTGGTAATAGGCAAATATAATTCAATTTGAGGAAGTTGGGGACAATGTTGGTAGTATATTATATTTTTCTATCTACTACAGCTTTAGAATAATGACAGAGAGCTAAATCGTGTTAACACATTATTGAAGAGTAATGACGTCTAATAACAGACAGCAAACGTTTCTGCAGACATTATCTATATATATAGAAATGGTGTAAAAATGTATAGTAATTCATAAAATGAGAACGGCTCGGCCGATTTCTGTAAAATTTTTTGTCAGTTGTTCGTATTTTCGAGAAGGTTTTTACGGAAGAAAATCCCTCCGGAAAAGTCGGAAATTGGAAAAATCGAGTTTTTGTATGAAATTTTGTGTGAAATTATTCCTTAATGGCTTTCCTTAATGGAAAAATCGAAAATTAATTTTTTTGTACGAAATTTTGTGTGAAATTATTCCTAAATGGAAAAATAGAAAGTTCTTGGTATAAATCATGGGAAATTGCGGAAAATGCGAAATGCGGAAAGTTGGAAAATCTCTCCACAAAAGTCGAAAAATTGGATAAATTGGAAAATTGATTATTTTGTACGAAATTTTATGTAAAATTATTCCAGTTGTATTATATTATTACTCTAAAGTTTGTCTGAAAGCTTAAAATTGGGGCGAGGCAAAGTTCGCCGGGTCCGCTAGTTTTATATAAATATTGAAAGTCATAGTTGAAGAGCTGACAAATTTAGACAACAACTGCAAATTTCTTAATAAACCCATGCACTTTTTACCAAATTTATTCATTTTTGGGTGGACATCGTTTCCCTACCCATGATTTTCTTTGTAAGTTTTTGTTTTTTTTTAATAACATCATGTACACTATTTTTTTTTGAAGCTTTATCCCGACAATGTCGGAATTTCAGGTAATTTGTGCGCTCAGTACTCGTACTAATATGTATTCCAAATAATTCCGCAGTGTAGCCGGTTTTAATGTGAACAGTGTTTCACCAGCCTTTAAGTTGCACCCTAATAACAGCTAAATGACAAGATGTCATTTAAGTGTCAACACCTTGCATTATATCATATTGGCATGATGAGGGGATTACCATTAGACAGGTATAAAAACAGTTTTGACAGACTGTCTGAAATTGGACACATTTAAGAGGATCTTAAATATCAGACACAATGCAACAGGCAGAATAATCAATTATATCTGCCGCTCATGACAAAGATGAAGTTGTCATGCAGTTGTTATCTCAGCATGTCACAAATATTTTTTGACAGTGTTGCATGATAAAAAAAAAAATACAACACAAATGAAAATAATGCCCTATAATATTTTGAACAATTTGCTGCAAAAAAAAACAAAAACTAAATTAAAACATGTGGAATATTAGTTTCTTTTAAGCGTTCATTTCGCATTCTCATTGACTTAATGGCCTGTCTGCCTGCCTCTATGGTGTTCAGTTGAATATGTATTATAAGTTATGATATTTATTTATTGAGTAATAATGGACCGCTAACGTTTATATATAAAGTGACTGCTTAGCTGGAGAGGAGGTTTTACTTGTCAAGTCAAGAAAAACACAAGTGTGATAATTTTGGCTTTAAAGGGCGTGCTTAAGTTGTTGGCACGAGAGCACCTGTTTTTTTGGTATGAAATACAAAAAACTAACATGATATACTTGTTTGTATATTTAAGCAGTTGTATGTCGTGTGTCATGTTATTTTTATATTTTTTAACCAAGATTTATTATTAGTTAGTATTGTGTTCTCTTGTTTATTGGCTTGTAGTTGTCATGACACATGTTTCTTTCCACAATAAGAGTAGTTTTGACTATAATATAGTTTTTTTTGGCCATTTAAAGCCGGTTGATATCATAATTGGGCTTAAATCAATTGTTAACAAGTTTTAAATTAATTTTTTTAATTAAATATTTAGAAAGCCATTAACATATGGAGAATAAAATTGATACACAACAACATTATAATTTTCTCTAACGTTAAGTCAATTATAAAATACTACTCCACGTCTTGATAAGTCATCATTTTGTGCAAAACAGATTGAATTACAAATACAAATTTGTATATGTATGGAAATAACTTTTGATTTCAAATATAAATATGTAGTTGTGCGAACATATGTTCTGACAATGTTGTCTCCAAACGAAATAAATTCATGTGCGGATCAGAAATTGTTCGCTGAGTGAACTGAATTAATTTGGGAATTAAGCACTGTTCACATAAAATCCAGCTGCATCCAACTGAATCTTTTTGTAAAAGACCTGGTTGCCACACATTCCATTTTTCAATGATGTGTTTATTAAATACAAATAACTTTATTATATCAAAAAATGTAATCAGTCGGCATAAAGTTGTACAAGGGTCGAGCAAAGTAAAATCAAAATATAAAGTAAATCGTGCACAAATTCCATGGAAATCCCAGATTGTAAATAAAAAGACAGCAAACATGTTATTAAAAGAAACCAGGAACTTACAAAGCAAAATACTACGTTCAATAAAGCAAAATCCGGATTCCTCTGACAATGATCGATAAAAGTACCAAAACAAGAATACACGTTGATTTTATTCAATCGTACAATAAATATACAAATTGTAGTGAAAAGTCTTTAATTAGAGGACACCACTCTTCAGTAATTATTAACTGAAAACAGTATTTTTTATGGATGAAATCAGGTAGGCGGATCCATCAAAACAAAAACACTAATTTGTATAAGAGGAAATTCATTTTAATTTCTTCGTTTAATTTTCTTTTAGGATCAAAATACAGTTCAACCTTGGTATAACGAATCTTAAGGGGATTAGAAAAAAAACGTTATATCGAATAATTCGTTACAATGAGGTTCGTTATATCGAGGTGAAGTTGCACTTTTATTCGTTATAACGAGGTAATAAAAAATTTTTAATATTAATCATCATCTGCTTACCATGTTATAGCGAACGATTTCCGCTAATAAATCAAAACACATTTTATGGAAAACACTCTATTTTGTAGTTTTAAACTTCAAAAATAAATTTTTCTTCGAATATTTCAGCCGTTAGTCTAATGCATGCTGCTGTCGACTACGAATGTAGGTTGCTGGAGACGTTGTCATTGCAAACACAATAATTTTGTATGTATCTGTTTCATATAATTTGGATTAATTGATGGAAATTGTTATGCAAAGGTTGTAAGTTGACAAAATTCGTTAAAATGAGGTAAATAATTCTTTATATTTCGTTAGTCTGCAGTGAATGAAAATTCGTTATAACAAGGCTATTGACAAATGTATTCGTAATAGAGAGGTTTATTTTGTATTAAATCTTATGGAGCGTTGTAGGGGATTTAAAAAATTCGTTAAATCGAGGAATTCGTTACAGTGAGGGTCGTTATATCGAGGTTTGACTGTAATTCAAACAATTTATTTACATATGTACATAAATGTATATATAAAAAAGAGTAACGTAACTGACTGACTGAATTAATCATCATATATACATGAAAGATTTATGTGGCCGGATTTTAAGTGAGCAGTGCTTTATATCAGACATTGTACTTTTTTTAAAGTTTCATTTGGTTTATTTTCAGTTTATTTTAAATACACATCCTTTTGTTAGCTACAAAATCTAACAGCTATTAAAGTTTCATATTTGTTCAACTCACAAGTTATGTTGAATTTAGTACATATATGTATGTATATTATCTGATCTGATTGTGAATCCAATTTTGAGCAAAGTCGTATATTTACGTTGTCATACCATTAAAATGACAAAAGAAAATTATTTTAAAAACAATTATACAAAACGTAATTTCATAATCAAAATATACCGTAGAATTTCAACAATATCAACAAACATATGTGAATATGTACAAAATATTTTATAGAAATTACCAACAACATTTGTACAACTATTGTAAATTCAGACGACGTACAACTCCTACCACACAAAACAGCTGTTGTGAATTGAACAAATATATTTTAATGTAAATGCATTAAGCCAGTTTTCACTGTGCAATTGTAGTGGATCAAAAAGACCAGGACTTTTTTTACTAAAAATCCTAAAGAATAATTTAATTTTATCTTAATAGACGAAATCTATTTTGAAACCTATTTTGAAACACACAACAGGTGTGTGGGGTGATACAAATTTAAATTATCAAAAGAGAAATAAATTGTCTATGATGCCAAGGTTCAAGATAATTCTTTATTATCTAAAAAACCTAATACAGACAAATTTCAGTTTAACGAAAGATATGTTGGTCGAACAACCAACAAAAAGGACCATTCATTAGATTTTTGAGTCACTCGTGATAGCTTGATAAAATTGTATGAGTTATATAGGATTTTTGTTAAACCAGGCTTTTCCTGTGATAAAAATTTGAGCAAAATCTCACAAAGTTATAGGCGGACCTTTTTTGAATTTTCGAGCCATAAGAAAGGAAATACTTCTTTTTAATGAATTATCTATAGGCTTAAACTTTTTAATATATTTTATTAAATACATATTTGTTCAATTCACAAAAGATGTAGGAGTGCCGTAGGAATTGTAAATCGTATGAATTTACCATAGTTGTAGGTAATTTCTATATAAATGATTTGTAGAGGGCAGTTTTGGCAAAAGCTCATATCTGTATATTAAACCAAATTAACTAATGGTACATAGCATGATGACTATATGCGGAAAAGGACAATTGCACCTGTAGCTGTAGCATACGACTTTGCTTAAAATTGTATTCACAATCAGATGTTGTATCATATAATGTACAACATACAACATCAGTTGTGAATTGAGCAATTATCAATATTATAACTTCTAAGAAATTACCACTTAAAGAAGTAAAAATGGGTAACAATTTAATAAAGTTAGTACTTGTCTGGTACCTTTGACAGTTGCTCACTGTTTTTTTTTTTTTTTATTTTTTTGTTTTTTTTTTAGTCTTATTATATTAAAATGTACATTTTTGCAATAAATGTTTTTTGTTTGTTAGACTATAATATTTTTCTTTTAAATGGCAACAATTTCTTTTTTAAGTTCTTGTTAGTTTTCTATTCATGGAGCTTTGAAAATAAAAAAAATGAGTTGCATAAAATATCACAGCTTATATTATGCAATGTATTTTGTATATACTTTGTTCTGTAGTTGTAGGTTTTTACAATCAAAATATGTATTTCGCACAGAAAATTTAAATCCTTTCTTGCAATCTTCAGAGATATATAACATCATATAAAGAATTTTGACAAATTCTGAAAAGCTTTTAGTGTGTAATATCTTTGTTTTTTTCTAACTCATAATGCCAGTTTCTGTACAAAAAAATCCATATTTTTTTTAAATACCGCTTTTTACATGACTGAAAAGATTTTTAGACATGGAAGCGCTCTAATTAAGCAACAATATCACAATTAGAAAATTCCCTTATACAACATTGGTAACCTTGAATGTTATTTCACTGATTTAAGCTATTTAAACTATTAAAGTACTTGTATTTTAAACAGACCCGCCCATTGAACACCAGAATAATTGGAAATTCAATTAAACCAAACAACAACTTACTTATGTGTAGTAATAGTTGAATGATTTGGATTCTAAACTATTATATAAAAACTTAAATACCATAAACTAATAGATTTAGCACCATATTTCATGCCGGTCACCCTAAAACATGATACTTTCAGCTTTGTCTACTTATAATTTTTATAACTTCAAATACAAAATCACTAACTTTGCAGCCAGTTTGTACTTTTCATCCATCTAGTTTTCCTTACAACTTTCCACATGAGTGCTTTGGAGAATAATGACACATCATGCAATCTATTAAATATACAATTTGAAATCTTTTATTCGTTTTCGTACAAAGAAATATTTTATTCCTTCCATTCTTCTTGGTACAGAATGTTTTTAGGAAAACCTTGGTATCTTAGAAAACGTTTTTATAGCATTAAAATCAACGGCAATAAAAGAGAAAAACACATTTAAAGTGTTTTTTTTTTAATTTTTATTATTAAAACTGAGAATGCGTCTAAGCAACACACCCAATTGGTTATCAAAAAAAATTCATAGAAAAAACATATAACATAGAAGTATTTAAGTAAATTTTTATGACAGCTAAACTAGTTTGGTCAGCAAGACATCTCATGTGTATGTAATTACTGATTTTTAATTTGTAAGAAATCTTTTAATCGGGGTTTGAGACAAGAAAATAGGAATTTTTGTACCGAGTAAGTAAAAAAATGAGTGAGTAAGCAAAAATAAAGGAATATACCAAAAAAAATATCGTGAGAATTTGTAATATATTTGTTATGTACCTCTTAAGTTATGCAGAAGATTTGAATTTAAGGACTTATCTGTGCAAAATACATACTTGAATTGTAAAAAGCTACAACCATAGAGTTAAGAGTTAAAAGGTTACAAAAAAGTGCCAAAACTACTAAGTTTTTACCCCTTAAGCTGAAATTTCTCAGAAGTTTATGCTGATGTATTTAAGCACTGAATAAAATCTAAAGGTATATTAACAATATATAGTCTATATATTGTATAATTAATTTAAAATAATCAAACTATGTGCATCTATTCTGTTTTTTTACACGGTTTTATTCCATTTAGCAGGATTCAAAATTTTTTTGGCTTAAATTGTAATTTTTGCGTAATATGTTCATATCACAAATTTAGGGGAATTCCCTTTTTGTGGATACAAGCAGATTTATTGGTCAGAGTAATTATAAATAGCCCAAATTAGGAAAATTCCCTTTTAATGCATACAATCAAATGAACTTGTCATACATTTTTTTACATTACTTTTAAACTTAGAGTGCATTTTTTTTTTTTTTCTTTAATAACTATACTTGTGTTCTAAACATTAGCGCAATTCACAATCTTGTGCAAATGATATTACATCATTGCATTTGCAAAAACGTTTAGCATATTTTTACTCTACACTAACAAAAAAAAAAAAAAAGAGCAAAAATATGTTAAACTTTTTTGCTAATGCAATGATGCAATACCATTTGCACAAGATTGTGAATTGCGCTATTCTATATATGATTTAATATTATAAACCTGAATATTTGTTATTAAAAAATCCTTGTTTTTTACTAAATTCAATAGGTTATAGGGATAATCACCTATTTTGCATATGAGCAATGTCTTTTTTTACACGGTTTGTTTTACACGAAGTTTCCTGGAACCAATTGCCGTGTAAAAACAGAATTAGGTGTATTTCTTATAGGTAAGCGTGAGGATCGATTCGAGGAAATTTAATTTTTGGTGACAAATTTGTTTAAATTATTTTGTAAACATGCTTTTCGCTGCTTATTATTTTATTTTATATAATTTGTAAATTTAAATTTATTTAACTCTTGTAGATCTGCTATAACAATTTTCAAAGAAAGCAAAAATCATAAAAAAAGTTTTGTTTGTGTAGTATTTGAAAAAATTTTAATTCTGGGGCCAAATCACCGCATTCGAGTAAAAATTATCGTAATTTTCTTATTTGAGATTATGGCATTCGATATTGGGCAAGAAATTTAGTACATTTTATCATAATTTCGATATCGAAATAATTTTTCGATACGATAGCTCATTCGATCACGAATGCGGTGATTTGGCCCCTGACAATTATTGTTGAAAAATATTTTTATTGTTATAAATTTTTTTTTTTTTTAATTTATTAATAAATTTATTTTCCTGAAGATGCTACAGATTGTTGTAGCAAATTATCGGAAAATAATATAAATAAATTAATAAAAATTTTGTTGCGACAAAATTTTCTTGATTGTTTTTTAAAATTACATCTAGTTCAATTTTTATTAATTTTTTTTAAACCTAAATTCTTCCCTATCTTCCCACTTTCAAAAATAACAGAACTTTTTGAAAAAACCTTGACTTTTTTTTTTTTTTGTTAAAATTCAAATAGGGGCCACCCTAATGTACATATATAAATTTATTCAAAGTATTTGCTGTTGTTAACTTTTTTATAAAGTCCAGAACGAATCAAGCCTGTTCTGAAGTGAAGCGCCTATCTAAAAGTGAGCGTGCTGTATCGATCGAAACAAATAGTAGTAAGACGGGGCAAGGTTCCGTCTATAACTATAAGGCGGGTGAGGCAAAACTGCATTACTATTTCTTTCTAAATTGATTTTAACAAGTACTGCAACTAGGGTTTGTGATATAATGGTGGGAATATAATGGGTGTGAAAAATGTTTTCCGAGAAAAAAAGGGAAATCTAAAATTAACGTATTTTAAAATTGTTGGCAACAAATTTGATATTTTTTAATTTGCTTAGCAAAAAACCTCATTTTCAAAATGTTGCTTCAATCAAATAATGCTTAAAAATAATAAATAATTTTAAATGGTTCAATTCTATTCATTGCCAATGAAGGCTTTATTCAGCTTTTATATTACTCCAAGAGTCTACATCGAAAAACAATTAATAAAACTTAATAATATGGACAAATTTGTTGATAGTCATGCCTTTTAATGTGACACTGTTTAAAACTTATAAATTTATTATTTTAGAAATAAAACTTTTGGACTTTGTTCCATTAGATAGAACCGAGATAACTAGCTGGTTGCTTTAATAAAAACAGAAGAATGGGTAAATGGCAGATACATTGTATATCAATGTACATTCGTATATCAAAACAAAATATGTTCTGTTTAAAGTGAAATGTGAACAAAAATCTGGCCACATAATTTTTTTAACAGTTATGAAACAAAAAAAGCGTGGAAAACTTTTGCTAAGTTTGCTTTTACACGTTTCAATTATGACTCTTCAAGGCAAGTTTTTTGAGTGAGAAGAGAAAAGAGAATAAAGAGGTATATACTTAAAGGTACTAGTCAATTTTCTTATTTTCCTTTGTTTTCTTCTTTTATTTTCTCCGTCAGGTTCAAAAGAGAATGGAACAAGAACTGGTCAGCTAAAACTGAAACGTGTGAAACGGCACTTAAAGAAGAACCTAAATTTTGTCTAATAAAAATCCATGTATTTGCTTTGATGAATAGTATTAACTATTGAACATTATTAAAATTGAGGTTTTGTATTGTGGCCGAATTTAATGTGAACAATTTTATGTCTGCAGAGAAAAACGTTTTTTAATTCACCCTGTTGCATGACTATAATTACTTTTGAGGTACCTTACTAGTTTAAAAAAGCTCAAATTTCAGCTTATATAAAAAGTGGCTTAAGTTTTCGAGCAATTGCAAAAAAAAAACCGATCATGTACTACAGCGTTACTATATTGTTTCTAAATGTTGTAGTAACAAGTTTTTCAAATTATCTGGATTAGTATGGTAAAAATAAAAGTGGCGGCCCGAACAAAAGCTCTCTGAACGATGAGGTAAATGTGTCCAAATTAACCATAAGTAGACAGCTAATAAAAATTCCAGACTATTACTCGGCAGAAGCTGTTGTCTGTGCCAAGACTATTACTCTGCCACAAAACTGATTGACTTGAATTCGCTAAAATAAACTTAAAAACTAACTGGAAACAGTTGAGCCAATAATATTTGTTAATAGTTGCACTATTTAAACATATATTTTTTTTAAAGTGATTTAAAGTTGTTTCAACAGCTATTATAGAGACTGAATAGTTCTCAAAAAGAAATCTCGGAGGCGGTTCTTTGATGGTTTGGGGAGCTTTTTTGTGAAGACAGTATGCTTGATTTGGCGTTTCCAAACACCAAAATGAATTCTTCTGATTACACAAAATTACTAGAAAGCAATTTAGTTTTCAACAAGACAATGCATCTACATATACATGTAAGTCGAAAAATTGATCCAAAAAAACCTCATTCAGAAGATTTAGATAATATTAAGCCGTCGAATTTTTGCTAAAAACCGACAATATGAAAGCATTTATCACCTAAAAGATGCAGTTATAGATGCTTGGAGATCAATATCTGAGTATATAAGCATAAATCTGGTGAATAGTACCTACGCTCGATGAACATTTTGTGTTGATCCAACAAAAAGGAGACCTAACATATTACACAGTGATACAAAATTGAATGAAATAGAAAAACCTGGGACCGGATATTATTTTTCTTGACGAGTAAAACCAGATTCCAATAGTGAAATATGCCGGACACCTCCAAAATTCGGATTTACGGTTAAAAACCCGGTTGTTGTACCTTTGTGCACTTATAAGCCTGTAATTTTGTTTATAATTATCGGATTTTCAATTTCTTACTAGATTTGGAAAGATGAAACAGAGATCTTTCGAATGATATATAATTGAGAAATTTGGGTGTTATTGTCGAGCAAAGACAAATTTTGTAGATTTTTCAAAGAATTTTCAACTTTGGTTACGTTTTTATACATTATTTTATTAACCCTTTAACGCCTAAGACCGTATATAGACGGTCATCAGTTGAGTATTCTTTAACTTAGAATATTAGAAAAAGTTTCATGTATTAATAGTTATGCTACGCAGTATATTTAAGCCACTAAAAGCAACTCCATTTTAGAAAACAACCTTTTTAAGTATTTCTTTTTCCAAAAATCGTAATTTTATTTTACCAACTTTAACAATAAAACAAAAAAATATTTACTACTTGCAATAGCAAATCTATGCCGTGTTCTGTTAGCCATATAACAGACTTCATTTTAAGCAAAATATCTGTATTTAGACGAAAGTCGTAAAATATTGGTAGTTTACACTCAAAGCAAAACGAAAGAAAACTCTATTATTAAAATTATATTTTCTACCTGTTTGTGTTTTTTTTTGCTTCTGGCAAATTACGTGTTCTAGAGCATTTTATATGGCATATTATAGTTGGGGCAAGTAATTTCTATTTAGTTTAACAAATGCAACTACGCTTTGGTTTAACATTTGAAATCCTTTCGGTAATAAAATTAAGAAATAAGCTTAAAAAAAAAAGAAAATAATAATAATAAAAACTTGTTAAAATCAAAAAAAGTCATAAAAAAAGTTTATTTTTACTACCGTTTGGAGTTCTATTATTTTTTTATTTTCAGTTTTTGTTCAAAATAACGTTGGAAAAACACACCAACAGTTGTTAATTTTTTAACGAGAAAATCTGTTATGGACATTTTTGATTTTTTGTTTGGTTTTATATATGTATATTGTATATAGAAATACATACATACATATGTATATTTATATAGATTTTAAGTCTGACCAAATCCGATTAACACTTCATGACAAAAGTGTATACAATTTTGTTGTTGAAAACAAAAAAAGTTTCATGCTTTTATATAATAAATGTACAGAAATAAATAAACACAAATATTTTGTTTTTAATTACACAAAGGAAGTATTGATTTAATACAACTATATTTAGTGCAGTTGTATAATGTTTAAATTTAGCAAACATCAATAAGTTTTTGATTTAAGTTTTTTTTTCCCCTAAATTGTGAAATTGTAAAAAATATTTGCTTTTTTTAATAAACGAAAAAGTTTTTTTTAATTTCTTAAATATCCAATAATGACGGTCTAAGTTACTGCAAAAAGTTAAAGCTTCCAAAAAGTACTGTAATGATGTTAGAAAACAATACAAGCAGAGATCGTAAACCAAAATAAGCCAAAATACAGTAACTCACAGATTATTTTAAGTCTAATTAATAACTATTAAATAAATAAATTTTGAAGAAATGTTGCTGTTTACGCGAGTTTGATGCATTTTGAAGAAAATTTCAAGAAAAAATTATTGTACATTGTAATATAAATAAAAAAAATGCTCATTTTTTCACCTCACAGCATATTTTATGCAGGCACGTGTTTGCTTCAAAACTTTAAATTAGAACTGACAATTACACGATTTAATATTTCGTATAATAGCCTTTATTATCATCAACAGATTTAAGGCGATAAAAACGACCAGTTTTTGAGTAATACTTATGACCAGTTTTTAACTTGATATTTAAATACGAAATTAGTTAATTTTTTCTTAAACTTAAGTTGTATTTAAATACGGTTTCATTTTTTCAGTCTCAAATTAAGTTTGGTATTTAATTATGATAAAAGTATGGTAGCACTATTAAATATCAAAAAAATATAAACAACTTCTTCATTTAACAGCTGATTTACTATTTAGTTCACAAATTGTTGTAAACTAAATGGACAAAAGCTGCATCATTCATATCCTCTTCATCTAAATTCAATGTTTTAGTTGATATTGATAATAATAAGCACAATGTTTTTATTCGCGGCGAGTTTATTTATTGAATATTTTTATCAAATAATAAAAAAAACTTCAATGCGCATTTTTTATAATTTGCAGAACTGTCAAAATCATATGGTAGTATGAAAAACTTAAGTTGTATTTAAATGGACGTAGTCAGGGATTTAAGTTGTATTTAAATATGATCTATAAAAATGAATTTGGTATTTAAACAGAACTTAAGTTTAAACATACTTTAATTTTTAAGTTAAAAACTGGCCATTAGCATGATATTCAGTCAGTAGCGCATTTTTGTTATAAATTTTATGTTTTTTATGTTGATTTCATTAAGGTTCGGCTACAGTGGTTGGTCGGTTTCATCAGATGTGGTTTGGATCGTTATTCTGGTAAAATCGAAAGTCTAATCTTATACCCAGTTTCTCTGCGGTTTTCAACAAGTTGTCCTTTAGAATCTGTAGTTACTTAAACTTGTCCATAGTTGTTTCAACAAATGTTAGACTCCCAGTACCAGCAGCTAACATACAGGCCCAAACCATGACACATCCACCACCATGCTTTACTGTTGCCTTTAGGTTTTCTTTATTGTATTCTCTATTTGGTTTCTGCCAAACATATTACAGGCCATCTGGACCGAATATGTTAAGCTTAGATTCCTCGGCTAAAATGGCCGAATTCTTAAATGCAGATTCCTTGGAAAAATGTTTTTCGGCGAAATTTAGCTTGCTTATGTTTTTCGAGTTTATAACCGGTTTCTTGCGTGCAACTCGGCCATTCAAATCATGTTGGCACAAGAAACGACAAACAGTTTTAACACAACATTATTTGCCCATTTCAGCGTCATATTCGGAGGCCAGTTGTGAAGCTGATAGCCTTGGATTTGCCATTTTAGCTATAATGCTAATCATTTATGCTATTTGTCGCTGTGAGTGATCATTTCGGAAATGTTTTTAAACCAATTCTCGTTGTTCTATTGTTGTGCGCGGACTCATTTGAACTATTTTAAATTGACACTAAAAAATCGGACTCACAATTCAACAGAAAATATTGATAGAAGTAGAAAAAAAGAAAAACGAAAAACCATCAAAGCTGCATTGAGCTATCGGAACTGTAGAAATTGTTTGAATAAAATAAGCTGTGACGTATAAAAATTAGCATTTCTTATTTTAATGTATTAATATGTACATTTTTGCAATAAATTATTTTTATTTGTTAGACTATAACATTTTTTTTAAATCATCAATTTCCTTTTTAAGTTCCTGTTAGTTTTCTATTTATGGAGCTTTGAAAAAATTAAAAAATGTACTGCTTAAAATAAGCTATGAGTCACTGCGTTGTTATTAATCACCAGGAACTTACAAAGAAAATCTACATTGCATAAAATAAAATACGGACCTCTCTGACCGCGCAAGAAAAACCAACTACAAAAAAAAAATACTGTAGCACGAACACGGTTATCTCTCGATTTACGTTGTCATTGATTCCGGAAAAAATCGTTGTAAATCGAATTTCAAACTTGTTAAACTGTATATCCTTCTTTATTAATTAATTGCTTTAACTTTTGTAGAAAAGTTGTGCAATTGTTCATATTTATCCAGTCATCTTCCGCTGGCAGTGAGACAAAATTTAGCTATATCTCGATTTTGAGAATAATTAGAATTGTGTAAACTATATATAAGAGGAAGTTTTTAAAGTGTTTTCAGTTACCACACCAATATATTAAAATATCATACAACTCTTCATATATCTTATTAAAAAAATTCTTTTGAAAAAAAACAAACTAATATATTTTATTATTTCACCCTAAACACGAACACTCTTCCTCTCTCCGCTCTCCCTATCACTTCTTCAGCTACAGAACAACTAAACCAACTTACACAAACCTACTATAATTACCAACGATACGCCACCCTACCGCCAGCATATTGGGCTTATCCATCAATACAATTTGGTCGAGCTATTTGGACTACAGAATTGCCAAATCCTCATTTTGCTGCCATCATACCACCGCATTCAGCAGCAACACCCGAAGAACCTCTACCGCTCAGTCGTACCTCACCGAGTCCGTCCAAAATCAGTCGATCGGGTAGCAGTAGTATAGGCGGTGAATCGATAACGGCCACCTCAACACCAACGCCGACGACAACATCACCATCAGTCGGTGTTATAGCCGCAGCTGCAGCAGCGGCAGCTGCCGCCGCAGCCACGTAGCAATATCAAAGTAAAGTAAACGTAAATACAACAGCTGCTGAAGTAGCAGCATCTACAGCCGTTTTACACGTGTAAGTATTACAAACATTTATTTTATTTATACATACATTTGTAATTTTATACCCTACACCATCATAGTGGGGAGGGTATATTGGGTTTGTGCTGATGTTTGTAACGACAACACCCACCTTAAAGAATACCGATCGATTAAGAATCATTTACTGAGTCGATTTAACAATGTCCGTCCGTCCGTCCATCCGTCCTTCCCTACGTACGTCTGGCTGACTGCCCATTTCAAGCTTGTGCGCAGAGTACAGGTCGCAATTTTGAAGATATTTTCATAATATTTGGTACATGATATTTTTTTCGGCTCAAGGACGAATGGGATTGAAATTGGTAATCGGTCCATTATTTTAATACAAATGTCCTCCCGAAATAGGAGTTTAACGGCCATAAATGTATGATTTATGCAAATATACAAACTAATTTCGCCACAAATAAGTTGTTCATAAAGCCTAATCACATATACAAATTTTGTGTCGATGGGTCCATAATTGGCCATAGCTCCTATATAACGATCACTGCCAAAAATTACTTTAACGTGCATAACTATCTTACAAATGTTGGTATCCAAATAATATTCAACACTTTCACATATACAGATATCCCATTTCTGCAAAACTGTTTTTATACATATTCTGGGTGTAGGATATTATATGGTCGGGCTTGATCGACTATACTTTCTTACTTGTTATCTTTAGTTTTGTTTCTTTTTATATTAAATTATTAAAATATAAGTTGTCAGCTATCCAGTCAGACACCTTTATAAATTAATTTGTTAATTATGTCTGGTTGTATCAGTATTTTAATATTTTATATATAATTATGTGAAATTTATACAAAACTCTTTTATTTAATTTATCTTCATTGTTCATTGTTGAATTCTATGGGGATGTTTGTATAAGAGGCGGAGCAGACATGTCTCATTTTGTATTCCACACCAGATCAAATAGTTTTAAAAAAGTAAATGTACAGTTTAACATTGTGTGGAGATACATATTTACAACACTATTGCAAGAAAATTAATGAAATTTTGCAAAGATATTTCTAATGTTAAATAAAATTTTACGTTCGGTTTTTACTGTAAAACTGCAACATTTGAATTTATAAAAAAAACAAACCTGATAAACTCATATCTAGATTACCTAGTAAAGAACTCCAGGGCTAGCTACGATCCACCGAATATTTTCCACAGTCCTTACTTTATTACGATCGATATTTTAGTAATAACAGCTAATTTTATTGTAAAAATGAAGACAGCTGTTTTAGTAGTTATAAGAATCATCTTGTTAAAATGTTGTATCCAATAATTGAAATGAGGAAACGAAAGGAAAAAAACGAAAGTAGCATACGTGGCGTTCTGGCAGATTAAAAATGGATTGGATCACTGTATTCTGCAAATTGAAACACAATAAAAATTAATGTAATCGGAAAAAGTGCTAAAATTTCATCCCCAACGGAAGGAAGTTTAATATATCCTAGTACAAAGTATGTTTTGAATTGGTCATACAAGCCTTTTATCAGCCTCGGAACAAATGGCTGAAATTCTAAAATCCCCAACTTTTGAATTTTATTGTTATTTTCTAGATATTATTAAATAATTATTTGTCTATTATATATTATTATATTCTTCTATTATATATAAAATATATAGAATCCAACCGACACCGATTTTTGCAGGCCAAAACTAAACCGAAACTAATATTCAGCCAAAAAATCCATATTAGGCGTAATCCGAAACAAACCGAAACTTTCAAAATGTACTATTAATTTCTAATACTAACACTAAATTGCGCACTCCATACATTTTCTTTTTTCATCTTGAACGGACAAATATTTTTTAAGAACAGTTTTTCCTTATTTTCAAATATTTTACAATAAAATATAAAATTTTGTATTCTATTATTTGTATATTAAAAACTTGTATCGCGTTAAAAATGTCAAAATCTATGTTTTCTTTTTTAAAAGTTTGGTTGGTATATAACCGATTTTTGGCCTAATCGGAAACCGAAACCAAATACTCGGTCGGACTCTAAAAACATATTCAAAGCTAACAATTAAGGCTAACTTTTCAAATATTTAGAAATCGGGCCTAGGTTTGGTGAATTTTTATTTTTACTTTGTGAAAAACAATATTTTGGTTCTGACCCACTGTGTCATGCAAAATTATTGATAAGATTATCAGCCCAATCATGAATAAAAATTCCGCGGGAGTTTTTCCCATTTTTCCTGTACAAATTTAATGCTAAAAAAATAAAAAGGGAAAAAACTCCCGCGAAATTTTTATTCATGATTGGGCCGTATGAGATCATTTACCATTTAATTTTAACAGAGTGTCGAAAAATAAGTGTTCATTATTTTTCCAAAGACCGAACTTTCGAAAGAATGAATTTTTAATAATACTTTCTCTTATGAATTCCATTAAATGGTTATAACTGAGCTCAAATTAGGTGGTCGCCTGTTCGACAAAAAGTGCCATAGGGTTTCTTGAACTACAACACTGATCAACATTTCTCATAATCGAATACGGAATGTAGAAACTGGTATCAAACACTGTCTGATCGGTGTTCAAGCTAAAAGGTTAAATCTTCCTTATAATGTCTTCTGTAGAAGTTGTTATGATGTAGCAGAATAAGAAACTGCAAACCAAAGATTGGTTAGTGTGGGCGAATTTTACCTGCACGACTTGACGGATCAATCGTAAATAGAAGTCAAAAAGCTTTATTTATACGTGCATTAGGATGATTTGAATAATTTTAATTTTTGACTTAAAATTGGTCAATTTTGGAATTATTACTTCTCTCTGACCTGTTCTTTCAAGGTATCATGGAGGACCCACGTGTGTCAATTTAACTTCTAGATTAACTGCCTATTTAACCTCACCTAAGCAATTTCATTAAATAACTCACTGGTTTAATTTATTAGTAGTATTTAAATCATTCATTTTAAGTGAATGAAATCTGCATATAACTTAAAAATGAGGGATTTTCTTTCAAAGTATTGGCCATTGTTAGCTATGACCTTTTCCCATCTTTTTGGCCGTATATGAATTATGCGCTGTTCAACTGTTTTTTTTAGCCAATGCTCGCTTCAAACAAATCGGTTACATTCGGTTCCTAGTGATGGTCTGACCAGATTTGGTTTGCTGGGCTTCACATACGATCTGTAACGCTTCGGATTATCGTAATGACGTTTATAACTTTTAAGCAGCATTTCGCACATGTAAAAAATCTTTTAATGTCTCTCGGCTTCAATTCATATAGCCATCAACTTCCCTGCTTTTGAATGAGTTTGGACGCTCGCAAACGTTTTGAAATTGCTGCTTGAGTAGCTGCCAATGATTTTGCAAGCTCTGCACCATATGTTTCAACCGATGAAACACATTCACCATAAGCTTCGGCGAGCAATCGGTGTGCAAAGAAGTAAGGCAAAAACTATCCTCATATGACGCTTTATTGTCACAAAATTCGAAAATTCTAAAAGATTTTCCTTGCAAACACATGTTGTCCGAATTGTTTCGTCTTAAGGAATCCATATAGTTGACTGCTGTTTAATTTTGAACTAAAATTCCTAGATCTTTTAAGACATGTATTACAGTTTAATCAGGCACCAATTTGTATACAGTATTCCGCATTACATTGTATACATTTATAGTATTTATATAGTATATGTTTTTTCTACATATATGTACCTTACATTCATGTGAGCCCTATATACACGCAGTCATTTTAATACACCGATCTTACAATATAATGTAGTTTTCTTGTTAAATTTTATATTTAAATAGCACACAATTTCTTTAAAGTTTATTGTTGTTTTTTATATGTATATTTATTTAAACCATAAAATTTATATTTGATTTCAAACTTGTTTTAATCACCTGTCCGACTGTTCTGTAGGTTCTTTATTTTGAGTTTTAAGTATTTCATGGTACTTTTAGGTCTTCTGTTTATTTTACAATTCTTTCGTTGTTTTTCTCATCCTTCAACATTTTAAGTGCTTTTGTCATTTGTTGTAGTTGTTGGTGTTCATGCGTCTTATAAGCTTAAGCTTTATTTTCATTTGCAGTTTTTATTTTTATTAGTTCAACTCATTTTATTACATTTCATTTACTATATATAGGTACATATATTGTATTTGGCAGACGCACATTCAATGCAAAGAAAACCTGCAGTTTTTGTGTGTTACATCTTGCCTTGAAAAGTTGTTAAAAATTAAAAGTGTGCAATTGTGTCTGTTGTACTTTTACTATGTTCCTCAGGTGCATTGAATTTTAGTTTATGGTCCAAAATGAATTTAATCGTTATGACGAACTATTCATATAATGGCTAAAAAATACAGCCTGCCCACATGGTTAAGATTCATAAATTCCTCAGAGAGCAGAGAAGACATTCAACCAACTAATATAATAAAATATTTATAGTTTGTTGATAAATTAAATTTGTGTTTAAGTTTTAGTAGAAAACGCATCTAGCAAATTGTAATAATTATTTGTGTAGTTTCAGTTGCAATTAAAACTTAAAACGCACTAAATTGCGTCCGTTTTTTTTTCTTTCAAAGCATACATTGCAAGAGTCGTTTAATTGTAAGAAAATTAAAGTCTTTAAAGTCGTTAAAAACAAAACCAAGCTGAAGTTTTATGGGTAATTTTTGTAGAGATGAACAACATTTTAATGCATAAAAAGTTGTAAAAACTAATCAAAAGATAATTTTTTCTAATATTGGCTCTACTAATGACAATTTAAGGAGGCTAACGTTTGTTTAAAATAGGTTGCACAAGACTGATTATAAAATGCCTGCTAAATTGTATGGAAGGAAGAAACTTTAAGCAGTGCGCCGTAGCAAACACATGAATATTTGATCATAATCGTCCATGTCAATGCTTTATTTGCCGAAATGAAGATATAATTTTTTAATGATTGCTTTAAATTTTAAGTCATAAACTGGGAGATACAGTTAGCTGTGATCGCTTATATTTCCCACCAATTTACTTTTAATTCTGAAATAGGCTCTAGATTAGTGTTTTCAATTTTGGTTAACCGATTAACCGATAAAACGGTTTTTGGGCAAATTTATGGTTTTTAGGAAAGCGGCCTCCCCAACGGTTAACCGTTTTTTTATATCTGTAAAAATCGTAAAAAATTCTTATTTTTTCCGAAAGTTTAGAAGAGTAACAAAATTTTTTAAGGTATTTTTGTTATTTTTTAAATTAAAATGAATTGTTTTTTACATTTAATTTATTTTGTTATTTAATGGGGGGTTAACCGATTAACCGGTTTTTTCGAATTCTGGTAAGCGAAAAACCGGTTTTCAAAAAAGTCGGTTTTTTGAAAACACTATTCTAGATAGTTAAATATTGGTCTAAATTGAAAATTAATGATAATATGTGATTGTTTTTTATTTATCACCAAAAATAGATTTTTAATGAAATTCTGAAATAGGTTCCTAGATCTATTAACAACGTTCTAAATTAAAAATAATGGATAATAAATAAGCTATGAATATTAAAGACATTTTCATAGCAACTAACAGTATTTGTATTTTCTTGTTAAAACCAATTTTATCTATAATTATATATGTATATAATGTATTGCTTAAGAGCTCATATAAGAGACAACTAGTATTTATTGTAGTACCCATAAATATACTTATTAACCAATAAATAAGAAAAAAAAATTAGTAATAATGGATAATTTCTGATTACTTAAAATGATTTTTTTTATATGGAAATATAAAATAGGCCTTAGAACCTTTACTAATGGTCTGAAGTTAAAAAGAATGATAATCTGTGATCTCTGATTCTCTAAAAACACTATGAAGAAACTAATGCCATACAAGTTTTAAATACATTTTAAAAATTCAGCAATATCTGTGATTTTTCTCTAAATATTTTTACATACTGTGAGCATCAATATAAAGTAAACAGCTAATATTGTTTAAATATATGTTTTATAATATATACTACAAGTGCAAATTTGAAACAAAATATATTGCATAATTCTTAAACAAAATATATCTCATTAACAACAACTCGAAAAATAAATAAGAAACATAAAAAAATAATTTAATTTTAACGGAAAAGTACCAGATTTTTCGTGTTAAAATTATGTAAAACATAATACTTAATATTTTGTTTGTAGTCATTTTTCTTTTATTTTTTTTAAAGGGAAGTAACACTCAGGCAATTATTATGGAAAGGGGATAGGTTGAAAAAGTCAAGGTGGTAAAAGTATTCGTAGAAGAAAGCTTTATATCACAACTCTGGTGTTTGTTTTTAGAAGGTGCCCTATTTTAAAGTTTAATTTATAGCGTTTATTTAATTATTTTACTTCGATGGAATTTCAATGATATACCAACAAAGAAGGGGGCTGTGATTAATATTAGTTATGATAGATAGAAAATTATTAATTATTAGAAACTGATGTTTTTTGACTCGCAGTGGCTGGTAATCGAACTCGGGCTACAAATACCTACTCATGCTTAATGATCATATGCACTAACCAATTAAGCTACAGAACGCTCAAATGCCTTTAGGTTAACCTTGAAAGAAATATTTCTCTGCCTAACTTTTTTGTTCAGATATTAACACAAGTGCTCAATTGGATTGAGGTCTGAGGACTGCGGAGAATGATCTAAAGATTTTGGACAATGATTGAAAAAAAAACAAATTAAATTAATTGCCAATACTTTTGAAATGACCGAGGTTTTTTGCAAAAGAATGATGTCACTGTTTATTTTAATTTGACGCGTAAAAATTGGTCTATATTAACAATAAATCAATTAAATTTGTAACGCTTTTTTTTGTGAATTCAATTCTACTTAATTAACTATTGAACTTATTCATAAAAAATTAAAGTAGACTTCAAATCTACTTTAAGAAAATTTTGTATGAAAATTTTGTCTAAAAGCACACTACAAACCTACTTTATTTTTTATGAATACGGCAGGATGTATATATATAAAATGCATTATAATTTTCAAATTTAATATTATTTTAATTAATATTATTAAGATTTTCTTTGAATAATATGTGGTGTTGAGTTTATTTTGACACTCACAGTAATACCAACTTCTAATCACAAAACAAACTCTTAATACCGCCTAACCGCCAAATAACTAATACTCTGCACATTCTAATGCATAAAGTTTCACATTTTTTTTTTTTCTTAAAATAAAACTTTATGCGATTTTTATCGCTTTGCCTGTCCATTTTATTATTTCACCGTCATAAACTAAATACTCTTCATTATAAAAACATCTTAAATTTTAACGCATCTTTTCTTAATTCTCTCTATTAAACAGATATGTATGTAAAAACAAAAACTTTGCATAATCAACAGTTAATAATCTTAACTCGCATTGTAATCACATTCGAATATGAACATTATCTTTAATATTTCATCATTTTGAAAATAAAATAAAAAAACAAGAAAAAACCTCAATGGGAATTATATGATCATTAATATCACATACAATTCAGAAGAAGTTTTAAGGATTACGCTGGTAATACTCGTTCGTTGTCGTTTCAATGTTGTGGTACATCTATCTAGAGGGTAAAGTTTTTGTTGAATTGTGTATTTTTTGCAAAATATAAAAACAAAAGCTTTATTATCTACATAAGAGACATGATGATATTTACCATCATCAGTAATATAATGATGGTTAAAAGCAACAAACACTTTTTAGGGAATTTGGAAAGTAACCCTTTGAGGGATACGGCTTATCCACTTATCTAATTAATAATCTTTATTCATTCATCTCAATTGAATATCTCTTTGAATAATATACAGTCAGAGTCAAAAGTTAATATACAGCATACAATGTGTTGAATAATATCATAAATAATATAATATAAAAAGTCGATATTTTTAAAATTTATTTATATAAAAATGTTTTGAATGACTGTAATTAAGCTGAGTTGCGAACCAGTAAAATAATAACTTTTAATTTTTGGATTTTGCTCATATAAAATAGAGTGTTTGTTATCTTTCAACAGTGTAGTAATTTTTGATTGGTTTGCTCAGGTACTTATTTCTTCTTCCCACAAGTTTTCCATGAAATCAATTTGAATTTTAAAAATGTTTTAAAATAAGAAAACATTAAACCTTAAATTAAATTTTAATTTGATTCAAATTTCAAAAATATTTCTTATTATAATGAAAATAGTTTGCTTCTTAGATGGAAAAGCTTGCTGTATACTAAATTTTGGCTCTGACTGTATAAAGATATTATTACAAAACAAGAAATATGTTTTTGTCCTATAATATCAAAAGCTTTAATCAAACACGATTTCACACGATTTCACATTTCACAAACTTTGCTGCGCAGGACCATATATTACAACTGCTTTTCCTTCATAGCGAATGTACAAATAATATATACGAAGTATGTCGAATGGACTAAACTATGCCTAACAACGTATCAAGAAAATACAACATTTTGATATTTTAATTAACAGCGAAAGTCTTTTTGTATTCTGTTACCAATAATTAAAGGATATCAGATCATTTAATATACAGGAGGCATTTTTTAATCGCTTTAAAATTAATTCGGTTTCATGCAGATATTTATATCGCCGTGAGATCACGTTTTTTCAAATCTAAATTCTTATAATCTAATAAGTTGAAATCCATAAATGAAATATATGTAGTGATTCCCAATAAATGAAAATTAAGAGAAAACAAATAAAAAGGTATAGTCATTCAAGCCCGACGTCAAGTGAATGATTATTTTGCCTGCTGTCGTCAAAATAATCATTCACATATAAACGTGTATATTTAATTTTTAACATATTGTAATTGGTGGCCTGCTGTGGCGAATGTGTTTAATGCTTAAAGTGTTTTTTTTTTGCAGTGGGCCTTATATGAGTAATTAAGGCACGGTTCCGAAAGCTGAATTTCAACGGTTTATGTTTATACTGTGGTCATCGAAATCGTCTACAAAAAAGTCTAACGTAGTCAAATCGCACTAACGGAATTACCATTGTAGCTGTCCTGCAAGAAGCACAAACCTTGCGGCTTATGTGATTTTCACTTCTATATCTTTCAATCTATGCCAAAATAATTTCTACTTTAATGAAAAACATTAAAAGAGAATTCATTAATACTAATAGTTTAACAGACTCTTTTAAGGGCGCAGATCAGATGACAATGAGAATGCAGTTATCGGGATCGGTCTTTTAGGAATAGATTGGAAAGCGATCTTCTAATGAAAAAGAGAAATACTTTTGATCATAATACTCACTGAACCAGCCAACAAAAACTTTTTAAAACATGTGCAAGAAAGTCGTATCTGTGGTTTGAATTCTGACAGAACCATCCAGACTGCACGGTAAGGCACAATATACATTAGGTAACACAATTACTGATTGTATGCAATCCAGAAGTTTGGAATGTAAATATCATGATAATCAATGTATTGACATTCCTTATGTATGCCTCTATTTGGCATAAATATTTTTAATAACTTTCGAGAGTGCAGATCTGATCGCAATGGGACGGTAGTTATTCAGATATACAGTGGTGGACTTATAATTAGAAACGACTTTTCAGCATACATATATATTTGTTCATATATTTTAAAATTCTAGTTCAAAATATTAAAACAATAACTGGAACTAGTAAAGTAAAAAAGGAAAAAATAACTATGAATAGAAATTAATAAAAAATGATAATTACAGCAAAAACTTCGAACTACCAGAACTAACACTGGTTAAAGGATTGATGTTTGTATGTTGGCTGACCGGCACCGCAGTGGTGCATGTGGTAGAACGCAAATAATTCTGATGAGAGAAAGTGGGATTTCTCGAAACATAAGTAAATTCAACAACCCAGGTTCGATCCGCAGTCAAGAAAAATTATCAAACAATTTTTAATAATAAATTTTTCAAGTTGTAATTCCTAACTTCAGTAAAAATAATTTAATGAGAATTAAATTTAATGAACTCGAGCCTAACTAAAATGATCAAGAAGTAAAAACTAACAGTTCGATTATGAAATAATAATTATTCTGTAAAAAATTATTATTAAGTTAAAAATAAAAAGAAAATACACAGCCACAATACTAATTTAAGGAAAATTAACTAGAAAATTAGAAAATAAAAAAATATATGCAAAAAACCTTAGTGAGGTTTAACAAAACGGACTTATCCTTTAATATTTTGTTGGATAACCCTTGTTTTTGAGAACATTGGCCAGTCTTTTTGGTAAACTCTTAATTAAAAGCTGGCATGTTCGCAGAGATATGTTTTTCCAGCACCAACTAAAACAATTCATCATTAAGATCCGGACTTTGGGGTGGGCAGTCAACAACATCAATATTTTGATCCAAAAGCCAACACTTGGATTTTTACTGGCTCTACAAATAACTCTACTCTTCCACTTTGTGTCCTAGGTTTCCTAGCTGGGGTTGCAAACTCCTTTGTATTTTTGTGCAAGTGAATTGCACCAAATACCATTTATTTTAAGCAAGAAAACTTTTGTGCAATAGCCGACATTAAAAGTTTTTAATTTTAGTAACACTGCACAATCAACCATCTCATGACTTGTTTTTGCTCATTTTCATCTAAGTTGTTACAAGTTAATTTATTTTTTAATAAACTAACTCATTTTGTCACTAATATTTAGAAACGTTTAAAAGCTAAAGAAAAATATGCGAGTTTCTAATTACGTGGCCAGAAAAAAAACCAATTCTGAAAATAATATTTTCATATTTTTTTAGTTTAACAACGTGTTGTGCATCAACAATTTTTTGTTTACTCATTGAATAACGGTAAAAACAATTTACAGTTAAGGTCTTTAAAGAAGCTGCATAGCAATATTATTATATCAAAGCATCGTTTCTATTTAAATGTCCACCACTGTATATGGTCTATATTTTTAGAAATTAACGACCTAGCATTGAATATATTGCGCAGCGGCCGAATCCGTGATGAGGAACAAAGCAAGCGCAAGTGCCACCCGTACTTGTGAATTAGGTTTTGATATTGCACGAGTAGAAATCTTATAACGATTTTTTAAAGGCCATAGGAAAGTTTTTCAAAAACATAAAATTCAGAAAAAATGCATGAAATCTTTATTTGAATCGATAGTACGGTGCATATAATTTAATGTTTGAAGATTATTTCATGCAAATGTTGACCTTGACTGCGCCTCAAATGGTCCATCCGCTTAGTCCAATTTTAGCATACTCTTTCCAACATTTCGACCGGTATCTCACGAATAAATGCTTCAATGTTGTCTTCTAATGCGTTAATTAAAGCGGGCTTTTCTCTATAGATATGAGCTTTAACATAGCCCCACAAAAATAGTCTAAAGGCGTTAAATCGCACGATCTAGGCGGCCAATTGACCGGTTCCGAACGTGAAATAAAATGTTCACCGAACTCACCTCTCAATAAGTCCATTATTGCGCGTGCTGTGTGGCATGTGGCACCGTCTTGTTGAAACCACATGTCATGCAAGTCAGGCTCTTGCATTTTGGGCAAAAAAAAGTTGGATATCATCTCACGGTAGCGCTCACCATTCACAGTTACGTTACGATTCACATCATCTGTGAAGAAGTACGGTCCAATAATGCCACCAGCCCATAAACCGCACCAAACTGTGACTTTTTCTGGATGCATTGGTAGCTCTTGCAATGCTTCTGGCTGATATTCACTCCAAAATCGATAATTCGGCTTATTTACGTACCCATTGAGCCGCTTCAGTGGGTCGATTAAACTAACCATAAAATGGAAGAAGCGCGCGATGAACTTTCTTAACAGAGAACGCATTTTGATAATAAAATTCAATAATATGCAAGCGTTGTTCGTTTGTAAGACGATTCATGGTTAAATTATAGACCAAACTGAAGATGTTTGACACTGAAACAAAACACGAATCGTGCGTCAGCTGTTTAAACCAATGTTGCCAAAAAGATAATAGCTAAAAAATCACCCTTTACTAGGCAAATGTATTCTAGCTAGAAAAATAACTTTTGTTTGTAAATAAAGGTAGGAATCTGAAGTTAAAATGTTTGTGAATTGCATTCTCCTTTAGTCTAGTTATTGTCCGTTAATGCATAATTGAGAATTACAACATGTAGCTTAAAGTTCAAATTCACCCACAACCGGTTAAATGCTCGTTGAGCATTGTTTTACTTCCCCCTCAAAACAATTTTATAATGGCTGATTATAGTTTCTTGCTCTTTGGTGTTTCTTGATGCTCTCTCAACTTGCAATAAAAAACAATAAGAAAAGAGAAGACAAAAAAAACAATAAAAGTCAATATACAAAATAATAATCATAAATGTCTTGTCATCATATATTTTCCTTTAAGTTTTTGTTACTTTTTTCTCCTTTTCTTCTTTATTTACTACTGCTCATTTGAACGTGGTAGGAAACATTTCTTTCCCTACAGTCAAATGCTGTCAGAGAAACTGCTGCGAAACTTCTGCGTCTACTGGTTGTTTTATCTTCAAGTGATGGCCATTAAAATGGCATCATCTGTGGCAAATATTCGTATATAGTCTCTTTTTAAAAATGTTATTGTTAATTTTATTATTTTATTTTGTTTTTAAGTTGTTTAATTTTTGCTTTTGGATTGTTTTTCTTTTTGGTTTTTGTTTTTATCACTTTAAGCGTTTTTTTTTTGTAGATTTTATTGAGCAATGATGGCCCTAAGGTACGACGAATACATCAATGTTCGCTCATCTTGTTAAAATTGGCGCTTGTTGTTTTGGTTGAAATGTGATTTCAATGCGACTGCACTGCTGCTGTTGATTTATAGATTTTCAAGGAAAAGAAATCAATGTTGAAAACAAATTTAAGGAGACAATAATTATTAAGGAAATTGCTAGTAACTAATACATTTCGTAGAATTGAAGAAAATATTCAATTGAATAATATTGGGTTTGTGGTTAAGTGGAAATTACGAGGGGTGATAAAACAGTACATTTTTATAACTATTAACATGCTTATTAATTTTCTTAAATAAATGCTGGAACAGAGAGGATCTTGGTTCATTAGAACCACGACCTATCTAATGTATTGGACACTGGACGAATCACCTATTTGTTTCGCTTGGTACCACAAAATGGATATTTCACTCTACATAGCAATATTACCTGCTAGTGATTAGACAGTATAGGTATATTTGTAGACAAGAGATGTGATATTATCCTATTACAGTGGAGTTCTATTGTTTTTTGCTACATAAGCCATTTTGTCATCTCAGAGTTATCAGAGTTAAAAATTGCATTTACTATATTGTTAAGAAACAAAAATAGTTACAAACATTCGATTTCTTTCCGCGCATCTTTTAAATTAGTAATTTCTTACATCATCTAACAGATGTTTTAGTGTAGTTGAAATTTTCTATGCAACAATCTTCCAATTTTAGCTTTTTTGTAGCAAACAATAACTTTTGTTCACATACAACAATGTTGCCACACAAAAAAGTCAAGAGATTAAACTAATTTAATGTTAAATTTTAAGTGTTTTTTAAATAATAAGGAAATTAAGTTGTAAAATACAATTTATAAATTGCATTTGCATATTGAATAATTATTTTAGCATTCAGACAGCCATGTACATAAACATGTGCTTAAACAATAAAAAAAAATAATGTTTAAAAATAATAAAATGCTAGTGTCAGTTAAGTAAAAAATTAGCTAGTTCTAATATCATAAAAATTATTTATAGAGTATGACGAATTTATGATATCACCACCCACAACACGCCTTAACAGCAGTTGTTAAGAATTATTATTTTTGCTCAGCAAGAGTAAAAATATGCTAAACCTCTTTGCAAATGCAATGATGCAATACCATTTGCACAAGATTGTGAATTGCGCTAATGAAACATAGTCGACATTGCGACTATAATCCAATGAATCAATCATAAATAACCTTTTACTAAGCTCGGTTGAATAGCTCCAAAATAAAAAGTATTCTATTTTCGGTCGGATATTATAGCTGCTGTAAATAGTAAGAATTTAAGCTACCTAAATATGTGTTTATTCCAAAGGATATCACATATAATTATTCTGCCCAAAACATCATGAGCTTCATGATTCGTCGCACCTCTATGTGTTAACATACCGGCTTGGTATAAAAAATCTCAAAGAGTTGGATACCGCCGAGGAATGATATGCCACTACGTCTGATATTCAGAATCAACTAAAACCTTTTCAACAGCAGGATCTGCAATGAAAATATTAGGCATATTACTTTCTCAAGTTCAAACAAACATTTCTTCAATATACAAGTGATGTTGTAGTGTGGTAGCATTTGTACGTTGTCTGAATTTACAATAGTTGTACAAATGGTAATTTCTATATAAATATTTTTTACAACACATACGACAATTATATGTTGTATAAAAGTTGTATGAAAGTTTAAGTGTTGCCAAAAGTAAAAATATGTATGTCAACATAAAAATAACTCATTTCAGTTTAAAAAATAAGCAAACGGTAATACTCAAATCATAAACTCATTGACAACATTAAAACAAGAAAATAATTTTAATAAATAAAAAAATTTAATAATGGCTATTACTGAAAATACTAATTTTAGAAAATATTAATATTTTATATTTTGTATATATGTACATATATTTGTTTTTAAAATATTTTTCTTTTGTCATTTTGAAGGTTGACAACATAAACATACGACTGCTCAAAATTGTGTTCACAATCAAATAGTTGTATCATACAATGTACAACATACAACATCTCTAGTGGATTGAACAATTACATATGTATATTCAATATTATATTTGATTATATTGTATTTTTTTTTTTTTCAAATTTATGGAATAAATTTGGAACGAAAGCAATTTCGGATAACTTGTTATGAAGTAAAGCTTATCTCAGAGAGAGCGTTCTGAATCGATCGAGGTAAAATTTTCAATCCACATTTTTGTAAATTGTATTTAACAGGCGTGATAATGAAGGAATTTTAAGCTTGCATTATTATAATCTTCAGCTCATTATATATAGGACCCTATTGTTTCCACAAAATACCTTAACGACTGAATAGTCTTTAGTCGCGATTTAGCTGATTGCCTGAGCTCCACATATGGTCTCTTACGCTCCGAGTTCGGAAAATGAATCTATTTATCATTTCATGTAATGATTCGGTGCAAAAATGATTTCCTTTTCTTGCATATAAACAGCATGTAGGAATTGCAAAATCGTTTTTCAAAGTTTCTTGGATTCAATTCATATGATTCCCATTTTTCTGCTTTTGGATATATTTGGATGCTCGCAAACGTTTTGAAATTTCTGCTTGAGTATGGCCCAATTAGTTTTAACAACAATCTTTATGAAGTAATGCCTTCAAAACTTGGCCTTCAAACTTTTTTGGCTGGCCTAGGCAATATTTCTCTTACGTGTAAAAATCACCACAATTGAACTGCACAAACCGATAAAGCACATTCACCATAAGCTTCGGTGAACAATCGGTGTGCTTGAGGATGACGGTTTGTTGGCACAAAATTAGACACCTCACAGTGGTGTCGTTCAATGTTGGAAGTTATATATTAGCAACGTTTCCGCTATACCCGATTTGCGCTTTGGATCTTTATCCTAGTAAAATCGAAAATCTAATCTTATACTGAAGATACTTATACGTGTCCAAGGTTATTTCAACAATTGTAAAATTCCAAGTACCAACAGTTGACATACTGCCACCACCATGCTTTACTGTTGCCTTTAGGTTTTCTTCGTTGAGTTATGTATTTGGCTTTCGCCAAACATACGAAATGCCATCTCAACCCAATATGTTAAACTTAGATTATACGGCAAAGATGACCGAATTCCGAAATGTATATTCCTTGCAAACATGATCTTTGGCGAAATTTAGCCAGCACAGTCTGTTTTTCGGGTTAATAAACGGTTTCTTGCATACAACTCGGCCATTAAAATCGTGTTACCGCAAGAATGGCATTTTTTGCCAAGGCCAGCTTCAACTTCGGAGGCCAGTTGTGAACCTGATAGCCTTGGATTTGCCATTATTTTTCGTAAAATATGGCGCAGATTTTATTTGGTGTCTTTCTGCCTTTTTATGAATCCGATTTTCATGGATGAAGCGCTCAATGATTTTTTGGACTGTAGAAGCTTTAATGTTAACAATTTCTGCTATTTTCTGCTGTAAGTGGCCATTTTGGAAATGTTTAAAACAAATTCTCGTTGTTGTACGCGGACTCATTTGAACTATTTTAAATTTACACTTAACGTTACAAAATCCAGACTCTCAATTCAATGGAAAATATTGAGCAAAAAATAAAAAGGAAAAACCAACAACGCTACATTTTTTTTGGTTTTAATATATAAAAATCTAAATTTTTGCAATAAATTATTTTTGTTTGTTAGACTATAATTTTTTTTGAAATGACACACACCAATTTATTTTTTAAGTTCTTGTTAGGTTTCTTTTAATGGAACTTTGAAAACCAAAAAATTAACTGCACAAAATATCTAAGTTGTTAACCACTGTACATTTTTTGAAAAAAATTTTAAAAATCGTTTCAACATTGTCTATGACATTTTAATTTCTCTCAAACCAGTATAAATCAAACTTTATTTGACTTAAGTACTTAAAATAATAACCAAATAAAATATCTCAAAATCTGGTGTTGCTACGAATGTACGAATACCATAAATCTTATTCAAAGTACCAAAACTAATCGAAATTAATGCAAGTGATATAAAGTTTCACAGCAATTCCTACGAACGGTTTAAATTCTTTTGAATTTGACAAAATCTTTTCATGCAGTCTATAAAATATTTTTGAGTTGTGCACACATGTACTCGTACTCGTATAGTTAAATGGCAAGAATATTTATGTTGAGTAAGGAAAATTTTGTCAGTCAGTCAAGAAAACAAAATTAAACAAATGTTAATTGTTGAAAGAAACCACAATTAAAATTTTTATTAAAAAAAAAACAAACACTTCGAGAACCATTAAATCTGTGAAAATAATAAAAGAATAATGTACGAATACAAAACGTTTGTAGTTTTTATGGGCCTTTAAGTAAAAATACCAACTTAAACGATATATAGAGAAATTATTAAGGAATATGCAAGGAATTACATTACAATTTTTAGACTTCGCTACAGTCAATATTTTGTATATATAAATTCAATATAATAATATCATCCCTCAATTCCCCTTATTATTCTTTAATATACTTATGGATCGGATCGACTTATAAAAAATTAACTTCTCAAATACATTATATACATATGTACATAGATTGTATGAAGATACAATGCGTATTTCTTTACTTTAGAATAACAGATTCGGAATGTACCAAAGCATCCTTTTTAGCTCCTTCGGTTTGTAGTGTTGACGCTGCGAAGTAAAGATCTATCTATGTTCTAAATTTCAATAAAATCTGTTCATGATTAAAGAAAAAACATTCAAAATTGGTACTATTCTAAGCTACTCGAGTCAAACAAAGATGGGTAAAACGTTTGGTACTTTTTTTTATTTTCTGATTAGTGATCGCAGATTTGTATCGTTTGTACCGCCAAAATAATTAAATTTGAAAATTTAAATGTGATAGTTGTAAATGAGCTATAACGAATAATTGGTATTTCTGCTAATGGTACTTTTTGAATATTTGAAATAAATGAACCTAGCGTACATACAAGTTAGCATACATACATATGTATATGATTCTGAGTGAAGTAGGATTAGGAAAAACAGTATAAAATGGTAGGAATTTGTCTGATAGTATCAACAAAGGAGAATTTAATGCTAATTTTCAATTTTTTTAAAATTAATGTAAATAAAAAAACTGGTAAAAACGGGTGTAAGGCCTTTTGTTTATAGTTAATTTTATTTTGTCGTGTGTCGCTCTTGTTGTGTTTTCTGCTTTAAATAATTAGCAAACAATCTACGTCTATGTTTATGCGACTCTGTGGTGTGCTCTTCTTGATAATTTTCTTTTTTGATGACGCTGACGATGTTGTTGATGGTGATATAAAACCATATGTGACCATAAGTGGTGTGTGTACACAACGAATTTTTTGTTTTAATTATGCGTAACGATTACAAATTTTTTGTGCTGTCAACATCTAAAATATCAAAAACAACTAAAGATTTTTGTAGATTTTTTTTGTTTTTGGGCCGTAAATTATTTTTAAGCAGTTTTTATGACAAAAATATTGTATAAAAACGAAAAACAATTCAAATTCTAAATTGGTACAGTTTTTTCTAAGTTCAACTGTCTGCCAAGAAAACTAAATCCTTAAAAGAATAAACAAATATTCAAATTCTTTTTTTTAATGTGAGGTCATGGTTTTTTTATGATCTCACTTACAAAACATTAAATTCTTTAATTGTTTTCTATAGTAAATATTTTACATTCAAATCTCTTAAAAAATTTAATAGATTTAATATTAACACACATTTTACTTCACATTTATTCTAACAATTTAATTCTGAAATAAATCTTGCAAAATATTTACCGACCCATAAACATATACGATAAATTTATTAGTGAAAACATCATTTATCAAATTATAACTGCCAAACACTATCTATCTTAACTGCATTTTTAAAGACAATTAAAAATGTTATAAATTGGTAATTAAAATGACTTTGTAACTTTTTATTTAACAATTTTCAAATGGTGTTTTATTGAAATTGTTTATTTACAAAACATTAAATTCTAGATAGACACGTTTTAGAAAGCAAAAACAAACATTAATTTATCTAAATGCGCTTAATATTTATTATCAGAAACAGCACTTAGAAATTAAATTAAATGCATTTGTTTAGAATTTTGCACATTGGGACCTAATTATAGTAGTAACAGATAGTAGAACATTTGTAAAGCGTGATCCATTTCGAGGTTTCCTACTTTTTTAAAGGAAAAAAAATCAGAAAATTCAAATTTAATGGGGAATGTTTATTATCATTTGAAAGAACATTCTTTGGCATTTATTTTTTGAAGATTATGTCTATCAAATGTTGGCCATTGCTACACTCGCAGATGGTCTATCCGTTTAGTCCAATTTTCGATGACTCGTTCGAGCATTTCGACTGGTAACTGGCGAATGACACGCGTGATGTTTTCCTCCAATGCCTGAATCGAGGCGGGTTTGCCCGCATAAACTTTTGACTTTACATATCCCCACAGAAAAAAGTCTAACGGTGTGATACCAAACGATCTTGGTGCAAAATCGACCGGCCCAAAACGTGAAATTATATGCTAATCAAGTTTTCTCTCAACAAATCCATTGATTGATGCAATGTGTGGGAAGTGGCGCCGTCTTCCTGAAACTAAATGTCGCCGAGATCACGAGCTTCAATTTCAGGCATCAAATAGTCGGTTATCATGGCACGACAACGGTAGCCATTGACGGTTACGTTCGCACCGGTATCATTTTTAAAGAAATATGGAACGATTATTCCATCGGGTCACAAACCACACCAAAGCGTTGTTTACCATGGTCTATTCGGTCGAATATTATCCAATGTGTGGGTCTCAAAATGGGTGATGGTGTTGCGAATAGTACGCTCAGTAGGCTGATTATGTTGACCATAAGTTAAGCGAAGTGCACGAAAAACATACCTTACAGAACGTGAATTTTCGTAATAAAGTTAAACGATTTGTAAACGTTGTTCAGGCGTAAGTCTTTCCTTTATGGAATGCCAAACAATGCTAAACAAAAATAACATGACAGCATGACACGACTCACACGTGATCTGTCAAAAAAAAGTATCTCTACTTGAATCACCCAATATAAAGGTTATGTGAAATAATTGACCGATTTTAACCAATTTCAAGCCCTACCGTCCTCGAGCCAAATAAATTTTATGTACCAACTTTTATGGAAATATATTCAAAATAGTAACCTGTATGAACAGTGTTAAATAAACGCAGGAAATGATTCTGAGTCGATCAGTATTCTTTAAGGTGTTGAACTAAAATTTATGGACGTTACAAACATCAGCACAAATTGAATATAGCCTTTCCACTTTGGTAGTGACAAGTATAATAAATTGTTCTTAAGGTACGGTCACACTTGGAAAATATTTGCCGAAGAAGACGTAATCACTAAATAAAATATATTTGGACTCGTTTGTTTATTAAAAAAAAAAATTAGCAAAAGTCACAACACACATTTAGTTTTTTTTTTTTTTTTTTTTTGATGCTGCAAAACTCTTGTAAGTCCCGGTTTACATTATGAAATTTTTGTCGCTGCGATTCCTGTATATCTTCTTTAAAATTGTATTTGCGTCTACATTGTGAGATTTTTGTTGCAGAGATTTTTTATGGATGTATACATGTTTTTATATATTTTGAAGCTAGCACATACATACATATATACATGTATGAAAATAAAAAACAACGAATGAGGTAACAAAGCGTGTCTCACGAGTACATGCATATGTGTAACCCTTTTAATACGACTCACCGCTCTCGCCAACAAAGCAAGAATAGCAGCGACAAAAATTTCAGAATGTAAACTGGGACTTAGAGTAAACAACGTCAAACAAATTTGTGCTAAAACAAGTGGTTACGCTTTTTTGAGTAAACATTTGCCATGTGTGACCATATATCTATAATTATTAAGCTATGTATTTCTAAGTTAAAGCTTGCCGATACATATAATTTATTTAATAAATTTCTTACTTTTTTCTAAATTTCTTTACAGGGATGATTAGTTTGTTCAAAGTTTCACGCGTGTATGTGGATGCATATGAACGGGTCTATTAAACATTTATAAAGCAATTGTATAATAAACTACAAACCAACAACAAGAGACGTTAAATTCCTCCTACAAATAAATCAATATAAACATAAATAAATCAATATAAACATAAATAAATAAATACCTTTAAATATTACTTTGTTTATAAATACAGGTATAAAGGAAAATTAAACCAAATAAGGTTGTAGCCACTTAAAGAAATTATTTAATTATAAATAACTACTATCAGACAAAACAAAACAAAAATAAAAGAATAATTATATTAAAGAAAACTTAGAACTTTAAAAACAAAATAAAAAAAAACGTATAAATTGCATACTTACTGAAACTTTAATGTATTTATACAGTAGAGAGCAAAAGTAGTTTAAACACAAATAAAAAAATAAATTAAAGTCATTAATTAGTTTTGTTTTTAGTTTAAAAAGTAGCAAACTAAAATAAACAAATAAATACTATTAAAATTGTATGTATATTTATGATCTCACTTAAAACTACTAAATAAATAACCTTGATTTGTAAAAAAAAAAAAAAATAAAACAAAATTTAAATTCAATGAATTTATGGATATAGACATTATTGTTTGGAAATCATACTCGATCTCTTTAATAAGAAACTTTCTGCTTATTATTTAATAAAATTAAACAAAATTAAAATTGAAATTTAAAAAAATTAACAACTTACGACTTTTGATTTGTATGGAATTTACAAAATAAAGATTGCTGCTTAATATATCAGAATGGCGGTTCAACATGACCAAACTCAAAACTTCAGATGTAAGCCTCAACAACTGGGACTTTGTATAATTATTTATTTCAAATTTCATACAAATCCAAAGAGTTTTCAAGTTTTGGAAATACTTATATATTAAAATTTTAAAAAATAACACAAAATAAATGCGATATAAATGTGTATAATGTAGTCAAAAAATTTATTTGTACAAATACAATATAAAATATTTATATATAAGCGAAGTATATATAAATAATATTACTGCAAACTTTAAAGAAAAACATACAATTATACTTATATAATACTAATTGTGTCTAAAAAAAACTGCAAAAAAAAATTAAATAAAATTGCATATTTTTGTTTTGGATTCACCAAATATATTTTTAAAAACAAGTTACTTAATTGTCAAACAAGATCGTAAGAAATAAGAATCATTGTAAGTTACCACCGAATTTACAGCAGTCGAAGAATTGAATTGAAATCATTTATATATCGTCACCTAAAATCCAGAAGGCCGTAAATTCAAAATCGATTTTTTGATTTATTGTTATGTAATTAACCAAAATACATCTTTCTTTAAAATTTTACTCTCATATGCCGAGAAACATTGATTTTATAATACATTTTACACTTTTAATTAAAAAAAAAGCGAAAGTTAAGTTTTTTCAAATTAGTAACAACACGCTGTGGATACTGATAGTGAACATTATTCCCATAAGAAAGTTAAAAAAGTTAATAGAAAATGTGAAAATAAAATATGCATATGAAACCAATATTAAGCACGAATATGAGGTTTTGCCACAACGGACACAAAAAAAGTTTGAAGATGTCAAACCAGGTCAGTTACATAAAGAAAAATAAAAATATCCAAAAAGAAATGGAGCCATCTTCATACTATACTCAGATTAGATTTATAAATTTTACTTTGCAATGTGAACTCTTTTTCTTTTCATGTATACAATAATGAATTTTTGTTTTTTTTATTTTGTTTGCTTTTCTTAAATAAAGTATATTTTTCTCGAATTCATTAAACTTGTTGTAATGAGTTTTGTGTCTTTTATATTCAAAACACAGAAAACAAAAACTAAAAAATGTTTAATAAGCTAGAAAAGCGGACTATTTTCATCCTAATTTTAACTTTTATTAAAAATGTTTTGTTGTTACGGCTTTTTGGTTTCAGAAAACACGATTTCAAAAGGCCTTAAGTACAATTACTAAAAAAAACTACTTTATTATTTTATAGGTTTTAGAGGCTTTTGAGGTTAATTCTGAAATTTGGCCAATAAAACTGAAATAGTCTTAAATTTACAAAGTTTGCTTCTCCTGTAAAAATCTAAAATGTGTAATTACGGCCTTTTTAATTTTTGGTGACCATATGTTGGTAGTTACTAACCCTTTGGTTGTTGAATACGAAGACGAGTAACCGCGAAAGGATAATCTGCAAGTGGCGAAACTAATGCCAATAACTTAATTCATTATAGGGTTTATATTCATTAGCAAGCTATTAAACTAAAGTGTTATTGGCTGAATAAATTCTAGCTCAGGAATAATACACGTAAAAGTTTTTGTAGAAAAGCTATGTTTTGTTAAGGAATAGAAGCATCCTTTTGTTCAGTTAAGTTATTGTATGATTTAGCTCTCCGTCATTATTCAAAAGCTATAATGGATTCGTGTTCAAGCAATCAGGTCCCCAGTTTTGGCTAAGTAAAGTGCAGAATTTATGTATATATAATTGAAGCCGAGAGAACTTGAAAGACGATTTTTGATGATCAAAAAAAAATCAGCAAATATAATGGCGCAAACTTTTTTTCTTATCTCTAAAATAAATAATTCGAAATTTTTTTATAATGTGTACTATTATATGTAATGTAACTAAATTAACTTTCAAAAATCTTCTGTTTTTTTTTTTGGCAAAAAACGTATATAAACATTATTTTAATTTTTAAACTAATTTTTCCAATACAAATATTTATGATAAACTTTTTTTAAACATTAAAAATAGTACTTGGTCAAGACTTTTAGACAAAAAAAAAAAGAATCAATTTAAAACTTTCCTTCGTTTATCTACAAGAATATATCATGCAAACACATTGACTGCGAAAAAAAAAGTCGATAAAAACGAATGCAATTTTCTTAATTTTTCTGACTGTGCAGGAACTGCAAATGTCAACTTAAAGTCTTAAAAATTACCAAATAGATGTCAAATTATGTTGTCTATCGAGCTGCGTACTTAAATTTTAAGATGTCCTTAAATATATGTATATAGTTTAAAAATACATAGTTTAAAATCAATCGGCTATATGGAGGAATTTAATAAAAAATTATTTTTAATTAAAGTTTAAGCTTATGTATTTAAATTTTATCGTTTTAAAATTCCTCAAGGTTACCAATTGCTTGCAACATAGATTTGAGGAAAAAATCTAAATCTTTCTAATAAAAAACATGCGAAATTTTTAGATCTGAAGCACTTGGTTACCGCTAAATCAAAAAAAAAAAAACATTAAAAACGGTGTGGTGTTATAAGCCATAGGACATAAAGCCATAATGGCTCAATTCAAACGGACATAAAGCCATAATTTTGATATGACCTTAAGTCTCATACCAATTTTAGTGAAATGGGACATAAAGCCATTATGGTTTTATGTCCCATTTGATGTTTTGCGTTACAAATGCTTTATTTCACTTGATATGCCTATTTATCTATGAAATTAATGATTTAAAAAAATCCTAAATTTCTAAGCTCCAGGAATTAAAGGTGCAAACATTTCGTAAAAGGAACAATTAATAGTTTTCCACTATAATTTTCTCAATTTTTTGGGACTTATTTCAAAATATAAAAATAAATTCCAATAAAAATAAATTAACGGCAATACAAGAAATTTGTGCAATGCGAAGCCGGTATTCTGTATACCATGGAGGCAATACAAGAACTTTGTGCAATGCGAAGCCGGTATTCTGTATACCATAAGGGAGAAAATCCTTCCGCCCAAATGAAATAACTCCCAACAAACTTATTTCATTTGGGAGTTATTTCATAAAAAACAAAAACTAAAATTATGAAATAAGTCCCAATCTGTATGGAAATTTTTTTGGGATTTATTTTATTTTTCCATTGGGACTTATTTCATTTGGGAGTTATTTCACTGTACCGAATTTTTTACATGAAATAGGGTGACATGCAACATTATCAAAAATATGGCTTTATGTCTCATTTTTGTAAAAAAAAAATTATGGCGTTGAGACTTAATGACATATGCCCTTATGGCTCAATGGAATTAGACTTGACGCCATATAAGAAGAGACCCGATTTTAAAAAAATATATGGAACTGAAGATTTTTCAAAACCCAATAATTCTAGAAGGTAATTCAGAAAACAGAAACTGTGGGTCAGAATCAATATTTTTTCCCCGAAAGAAATGTGGAACTGTAAAATTGCCGTTTGTGAAAATATTAAATTTTTGTAAATTTCTTCTCATTTTTTTTTTTTTTTTTTGAGAATTGCGGGATTTTAGTTTGAAAAGCGGATTATAAAATCTAGATGGAATGAGCTTTCAAAAAACGGGATAATCCCGCCAAAAGCGGGATGTATGGTCACGTTAGTTATATAAAATAATGTATGTACAGTACAATTTTATTGTTTGTTGTTTACAAAATAATTTGCTTTAAATAAAAATAGTTTCGTGGTGAAAAAGAAAACTTTGTTTTGCTAAAAGAAAATTGTTGAAGTGGTACCTATAAATTGTAAAATTTAACAAGTTTCTGAAAATTTATAATTGCTGCTTTGAGTTAGCATTAGAGTTAATGCCATCAAATTGTCTTCTAGTGAGTTCTACATTTTTATACATATAATTTTTCTTTTTGCTGTAAAATCAAAATAAGTTAGCAATACAAAATCATTTGCGCGTTATTATTCATTGCGATTTAATATATTTTTTAGTTTTAAATTATATCTCGCCCCGTTTTTTATTTGTGAGTATATTTGACAGTTCAAAGAAAGCGGCAACCTTTCTTGCAAAAATTTTACAGACACCAAAAAAAGTTAAAGACAAAGTTTTGTAAGGAAAACAGCTGTTTGTCTCAATTTATGTCATTTCTGTTTCATTCCACACATTTTAATTGAAAAGTTTCCCCACGTGGCAGTTACAGAACATTTACAGAACAGAATGTTGCCAGCAAGATGGAAAAAGCTCAAAGCTAACAATGGCCAATACTTTGAATAAATTTATATTGCCCAAATGTTTCGAAATAAAAGTTACAAATTTTAAAAATACCGCATTTTTAAGTTAAATACCCAATAAGATTTCTGAAAAAATTATAACTGTCGGTTTAATTAATCCTGCTTTTATGTTTAATTTGAAGGTGTTTTCTGAGGGCGTATGTTTAGACATTTTTATTTTATTTATTATAGCTATATTCAAAAATAGTTTCTCCTTTAAAAAATTATAAAAAATGTTTTTTTCCTCATAACGTAATTTTGGTCTAATTTATTTTTCAGTTATTAAAAAAAAAATCGTCTAAATCATAACACTGATAACAGTGACAATAATATTGTTGATTTATTGAACATATTATAGTAGAAAATTTTCTTTCTAGACTGATTTTAAGATCAGGCTTACATATACATACATATGTACATATATAAACCTAACAAGATTCTACAATATTCACGATTAAGCATGTTGACCGCAAAAAATCTATTATTTAAATTTGTTAATACTTATATTTAAATATAATTTTTGGCTGTAATTAATTACGTTTCCTATTGCAATACAACTAAAAATTAATTAAAGTTTAGAGTATGTTTGTTTTTGTTTAAACTTAATAAATCAATAAGTTAACATACATACATATATACAAAATATAAACAATATAAATGTCGTAGTATTTAGCATTTAAATTAAAAAATTATTAATTAAAACTAAATGATAATTGTCTGCAATCATAATACTTGTTACTTGTAGTTTTAATTAAATACTTTTTCAAAATAAAAAAATATTAAATATTGTTTTATAGTTATAAAACACATAAACTTAATGTCAAAAGAATAGAAATTAATTTAATTTGCAATTAAATATGCAATTTATTAAATGTGTATTGAAAAAAGCAAAACTAAAACATTAAATAAGAAAATAAAGCAAATGTAAAATACATAATAAAAACTATGCAAAGAAAAATAATAATAAAAAAAATTTATTAACAACAATAAATGTGAAATGGTTTTAAATTGAACAAAAGTGTTTTTATTCAAGATAGGATTTGCGAGGGCGCTAATGAACTCACTTGACAATTTAAGACGGTTAGTATAATTAAAGACGGTGCAAATATATATTTGTGACCTTTGAACTGTAATCATTTTAAGACGTGCATATTTTCGATACACTGATTTTATTGCTCTTTCCTTCACCACGTGTGGTAAGTATGTTGGTGAAAATTAACTTTCCGAATTGCTCAAAAATCTAAAATAATCCTTATATTTTATAATTTTATCAGAGAACTTTGGTATGAAAAATCTTTAAAACTGGTTCAAGAATAAATGAGATATGTTCAAATAACCAGGATAATCTTAATTGTAGGAAATATTTTTGGATATATCTAGAATACCAAGAAATACATGGTACTTTTCAGCCAAAAACTGAAACGATGTTTAATAAATTGTAAGTAAGGGTTACAAATCACTTTTCTATCTTAAATTCTCAAACTGACAAATTGTGAAAAAACGTTTTGATTATAAATACTACCTAATGGTGTAAAAATGGCAAAACGTGACTGTGGGCTTCATGAGTAAACAAAAAAATTAAATATTTCTGCTTATATTTAAGTTCACCAAAAAGGAAAAGCAACACAACTGCAAAGTAATACAAGAGATTGTGAAGAATAAAACTATAAACAGGGTAGTGGAGCATGTAGTATGGTGGGTAATAAATAGTAGTAGTAGTAGTAGTTTAGTCTTAACTACAATTGCCATCGATTTAGTTTGAATGCTCGCAGTTGATATTATTCGATGGCCGCTCCTTGAGTTAAGTTTGTCTCCCGCCATCTCAAGGCAATGGTGCGCCACCTTTTATCTTGCTAACTCATACTTTAACTTGGCTTTTGTTTTTATTTCATTTTTATTATTTGAAGTTTTTACTTGGGTTTTTGTTGCGTCAAAAAAAAAATGTGGTCGTAAAATCGTAACTCATATAAAGTTCATTTTTGTTAGTTGTTATGCCGTGACTTATTCCTCGCGTATGTACGTATTTTGAGCCGTTAACATTATAACGTTAACAGCAATCAAACATTGACATACTATAGAGGTGGAGAAAGACCGGGCACTATGGGTCTGCAGGCTTCTTGAAGCTTTTGTAAAGCAAAACAATTTGTATGTAGCTAAACATGTTATAATAAAAACAACTTAACTTTTAATGCGAAAATTTGCAAAGGCTAAATTGTCTAAGTATCCTTTCACAATATTTTATTGATAAACAAATGATAAACAACCGGCCGACATTCTTTCGAAACGTTTATCAAGGGAAAACTTTTTTATTTTGGATACAAGTATTTCTGTTTAGCATCGGCAGATGCCTACCCGTATCAGCTAATTACGTACACTGGTGCAGCAGAAAAGAAGAGTGCAAATTGAAGGCAGAGATAAAGGGGTTTCTAATACTTTTGTCACAATGCGAGGTCTGCGCAAAACATATTGTAATGAATGAATTATTTGCTTGCTTTATGAGCTATCAATGATCGAAATAATCAAACACTTAACACATTAAATAGTCCCAAAGTTTTTGTTGTCTTCTGAGAATCCACATTCTCCACTTCAAGTTTCCTAATAGAATGTCAGTCACTCTGCCAAGTTTACGATTATTTAAATTTATTGTTAAACTTTGCTAAGGGTTTGCCACTTTCCAGTATGATAGATGTTATTAATAAATGATTCCATCCTGGATAGCTGGTCCGTCTTTTCGTTAGACCTGGAAACTATACCACCACAACATTTTCGAAATTCGATTATAAGTACCGAGCTTTATTATTCGTCAAATTGGTGGTTTCTTAACAATCCTCTTTATAGTAATCAGGTTTGCAACCATCATCGATTATATATTATTACATATGGTGAGTCGTTTAGAACTTCTTTCATTTTAAATAAAACATTTAAAATTTAATTGGATGTCGGAATCTTCATTAAGATACGAAAGAACAATCTCTGAAATTCAGATGTTATCCGCGACTACTCTGTAGGTGGTCCATTTGGAAGGCCCAATGATCAATCACTCTTTCCGGTACCGGTATTCCACGAATCACAACTATTTCCAACATTGACTTTTGACTTTTCGCTAACGAAAAATATCCTGTGTTGTGACATCGCACGATCGAGGCGGTCATTTGGTAGATTTAGAACGCGAAATTAGTTGCTCACTAAAATTACTCATTTAATTTCTCACAATTCCAACAAAACGTTGGTTTTCATAATTTTGACACGGTTTTGCTGTGTGAGACTTTCCATGATGATTAAAAAATATGTGAAATACAACCAAATGAAAAAAGATTTAAATGGAGTTAATTAAAGTAGGTCCCAATTTACACGACGCAATGCTTATTGAAAAAATGATGCAATTATTTCCTTAAAATTTCTTCGGTGTTTACATAGCACGAAATAATGGCTTAAATCACTCATATTTTTATTTGAATGAGAGTAGACACACATTTGTATATACATATATGTGTTACTCTCTCATTCGTATGTAACAAGTGAAATAATTGCTAGTACAATTTAGTGTGTACTCGTCTTATCTTCCACTCACCGCGATGTCTAAAAGTCATTTAGCTAAGCACATATTCCATGTATTTTTTGTACCAGGTTCCTCGCAATTTATCCGTAACCTACGAGTACAACAGAAGGAAGAATAGAGTCTCAAGGTTGTAAAAGATACGTAGCTTCTATAGAATAATTATTATTTCATAATCGAACTGTTAATTTTTACTTCTTGATAATTTTAGTTAGGCTCGAGTTCATTAAATTTAATGAAAAATGAAATGAAAATTAAATTTAATGAACTCGAGCCTAACTAAAATTATCAAGAAGATACGTAGCTTCTTCTACGTGAATATACATATATAGTTAGATTATTAATGCCTAGATCAAATAATATTTCAATATCATTTACAACATCCTGTAAAGCTGTCTAAAAAGATCTTCATTTTATAAAGTCGTCTTGTTTTATTAATATTTCATTTCTATTTGTCAATTTCCTATTACATCGAGAATTATTTTCAAGATTTTAAACAAGAATGGCGTTAATTTATGGTTCTTTTGTACCTATCTTTTCCAACGAATTTCGAGAAAACTTTTTTGATTAGATTACTGAAAACAGGTACTCGCTTCGGAATTTCATCAGCTGAACTTAGTTTTATGGTTTCTATCGGGCTGAAGAACTTTCGTTTTCAAGGCGGACATTTCCACTATTGATACGATTATAATAAGGTGGAAATGTCACCCGATAGAATTTATGCCAGAATCAGGAATCTCTTGGCTTTTGGTAAGAACTATACTAGACTTTGTATAAGTAAGTATACTGGGCACTGATTGGTTGGACATATGTCGAAACTTCTGAGATAAGCAGGTAATAATTACTGCATAAGCGGTTTGGACGATGAAGAGGTACAACCCATTCTTTGCGATTGTTTTGCTCAAAAAGAGCGTACACTTGGCATGAACATCTTTCATGATCTGGAGTGTCTCAAAGAACCGTCAGGAGTTAGGTTTTGTCTGGAGTAAGAATTGTTTTCCAGAAAGATCACAAACTCACATTTAGTCTGGATGAATTCACATGGATTATCAATTCCATAGAAAATCACAATTGGAGTATAGTCGAAAACTGCCTGCAACCCATACATACTACATTCCCATTGTGCACTTTTGTTTTCGTTATTTCTTCCTTCTTCATACGAACTAATGCTTGCCAGACTGTAGCATCGTAAAAATATCCTTGGTTGGCAGTTTTTTCTCTTTGGTTTCCTTCTATTTTTTTTTTGCTGTATGACGTGTAAGTATTTCCCTTTATTCCAGTAATTTTTACGATCATCGTTGCATTTGTATTTTAACGTGCATGTGACGTGTTTTTGTTACTATTTTTTCAGCAAACATTTTCAAAACGAAGGTTATCTGTACGAAGTATTCGCATAATAATATTTAAGGGTCTTGGATTTATTTTTCACTGCTGCTGCTTGTTTCACCTTTACTTTTTTACGTCTTTAGGTTGCAACAACTTGCAGTTGGTTGTTGTAAGTTAGTTTAATCGTAACGCTTGTAGCATTATAATAAAACTTAAACAGAAAAATTGCAAATTTTGATGAATGTTAAAATAAAAGCAGATTATTAAGATTTGGTTTGCCATAGCTTATGTTGACACTATTAACAGTTGTCTTGTCATTAGTTTGAAGGTGGCAACAGTAGCTGTTAAGGTTGATATTTTAGAGGGAATTTGTAAGCTAATATATTTCAACTAAGACTTAGCAGACAAACCATAAACATAAGATAAGGAGACACAATAAGTTTAAGTTAAAGAAACACTAACAAATTTATTATCCAGATTTAAACAAAATCATTAAGGAAATATTTGAGTATTCAATATATTTTAGAAAACAAACAAATTTCTGCTTTTCCAAACTTCTTTTGATACTTTAACATGTAACAGCATCTGCTGAAGCAACTAACATTTTGTCAACGTTTAGTTTTTCATACACATGTATTGCCCTAAAAACATAAGCGCTTTTCGATCACGTTTTATTAACTTAATTCAATTCAATTACTTTAGTATCATCCAAAAATACTTAAACGCGTAATCGCAATCAACTAAAGTACTTTCTTAAAATGTCTTTTAAATTTGTTATTCAACTTAAATTTTATACTCGTATTTGATACATACAGATACAGATACGTACAACTATGAGAGGTAAGAAAATCAAATAAATACAATAAATTTATTTTAATCTTTGCCACCGAACGAACACAAGCACACACTGCTTCGCTTTTGAAAATGGAAATGTCATAAACGTTAATCGCTTATCGTATAAATCTCGTTTAAATAAATAAGAAGAAGGAAGGACTTGGGTAAATATTTACTCTAAATGGCAGTCGGATTGTTTATATACCCAAGTAAAGGGACTTTTAAGAAGAAGTGTTAAAACACCCAAACTTTCCCACAAATATTTAAAACTACTCAGCAAAGACCAAGTGTTATATTTCACCTCCTTTTAAAATACTCTCCACTTTCTCTCAACTACTTATTCGTACATTGTCTTTTCTTACAAATAATGTACAAGATGATAAACCCCACCACTGTGCACACAGCCATTCTCCTGCAAACAAAATGGTTGTTCAGCTTTTTTGCTGTGTAGCGTTATTTGTTTGTTTGCTTTAGCCTTTAGCTAAACTTTGGTTATAATTTATTGTTTTTGTGGTCGGTACATTCGATGACCACGAAATTTGAAATACATACATGTGTTGTTGTCAATAGATAAACATGTTTACATTAAATGCTACATACGAGTACTAGCTTAAGATACATAAATACAAAATATCGATGACCTACCCCAAATAAAATTGAATTAATGTATTCCGTTAATATAGTTACGAATATGTGATACAACAATACACTCGAGAAATGAGAGCAGTGTATATATTGACTTACGCTGCAGTTACACGTTCAAGTTTTGTGTTCAAATTTTTACACATATTTAAAATTTTCAAAAATTGATAGCTGTGTGCATGTAAATTTCAATTTATTTATTTTTAAAATGTCGCCAAGAAAACACATTTACCATAAACATATTTATTTAAATTTAATTGTTTTTTTTTTTAATTTGTTAGCTTATTTTATTATTTATAAAAAAGGAACAACACAACACAAAAAATTATGACGGCAGAATGTTTATAAAGAAAAACTAAACAATTTGTTTATTAAAATTACAATCAGCTGTTCTTTTTTTACTGTAACTTGAAACACACACTGGAAACGAGAATTTGAAAGCAAACTCGTAACAAGTTTTAAAAGTTTGAGTGTATTAGTGAAAAAATGTGAGTCTATTAAAGTTTGAAATACAAAACTTGACTGTGTAACCCCCATTTGGTAAAAAACAAAATAAAAACAACAAATTTCAAAGCTAAAAAATGAACTCGATCACGTTCCTCGATTCATGAATGAATGTGTGTGACAGTATCTTCTATAGAAAATCTTCTGTATAACAGTATTTTCATTAGATATTATCTATATCACGTTTCTATAGAAAATTGTCTGTAGAAAAGTCGTTTATAACAGTCGTTTCTATAGACAATGTTCTGTATAATAGTATTTTCTATAGAAAAAGATCTGATGACAGTATTTTCCTCAGAAAATTGTCTATGTAAAAGTATTTTCAATAGAGAAACTTCTTTATAATAGTATTTTCAATAGAGAAACTTCTTTATAATAGTATCTTCTATAGAAAATCTTCAGTATAATAGTATTTTCCATAGAACAGTCGTTTTTATAATGTGTTCTATAGAAACTTGCCATGGGCAACTCTGATATAATTTTGCATTTTTTTTGACGAAATGTGCTTTAATTATAACAAGTTTATATTGGGTATATAACTTAAAAATTCGGCATTTTTTTTCAAATTTTTAGCTTTTATTTTGAAACATTTGTACAATATTAAAAGTATTGGCAATGACCTTTTTTCATCTTTCTGGAAACGTGTGGGTATCGCGTCAAAAGAACTGTTTATCTTTTGACGCCAAGAACAAATCAAGACAATTTCGGATAAAACGTATCCCAGAAATAGTGGTATGTACCGATCGAAACAAATAGTAGTCGGTCTTGAGAATGAGGAGGGTGAAGCAAAACTTCCCAAATTCTTCTTTCTAAATAGTTTTTAACAAGTATTGCAACATTTATCCGAACGTTGTCATGATGGAATTTTACCCTTACGTCTTTCTGCATATTCTTGACATTTTTCGGTCAATGTTCGTTTTAAGCTTATAATAATAGATAGGACGCTTTTGATTCTACTAAATAAAGAACATTACCTGGGATATTGTAATTGATGAATTTTTCATTGAAAGTAACAATTCGGTACACAAAAGATTACCTTTTATACCGTTTAAATGGCATTTCAAAATTTTCAAAAATCGTCAAAAAGGCCTCTCGATTTCAATTCATATGGTACAAAAGTTTCTTGCTTATGAATAAGTCCTGCTGCTCGCAGATGTTTTGTAATTGCTGCCTGAGTAGCTCCCAATGATTTTGCAATCACTTATTGAGTTTGACATGTTCTGAAAATCCTTTTTTCGTAAAGTGATTTGAAATCACTGAAAAGGTGATCTACAAAAATTATTGAAATCTCGTGATTTAAAACCCGTCATCTAACAGCCTAATGATTTCAAGTCACTTATGGCCGAATTCTCACTCATTAGTTAACCATTGGTAAACTAAAATACTAACTATTGTTTAACTATTACTTGTTATTCTTATGGCAAACGAAGCATTACGAATAAAGAATCACTATTTAAGCATTTGTCATTAGCTAACTAAAGACTGTGAATTCGGCCATTCGAGTTTTTTAAGCATTTTTCATTGAACTCTTGTAATAAAATTATCACATACACTTAAAATCATTTGTTCTTTAATTGTTTTTGAAATAAAACTAACTATTTTACACAGAAAAAACTTAAAATTTACAATTTTAGTAAGACGTTGTATTTTTTGCGGACCATTTTTTTTAGATTTGTTTATATTTTTCGTGATTTACTTATACTTTTTAGTAGTCAGCACAAAGAAAATCAGCTGTTAGATCGTGATTTAGAACAATCAAAATCACTACTAAAAATCTCGTGATTTTCAGAACACCAAAATATTCTTCCCGTGATTTCAAAATCGTTCGTGATTTAAAATCACCGTGATTTCAGAACATGCCTGTATATCTTCATCTTGAAACTTTTTTTTTTGCTGGCCTGGATAATCTTTATCTTTCGTGTCAAAATCACCACTACTAAACCGCACAAACCATTTATCGCATGTTGAAACCGACGAAACACATTCATTATCAGTTTTGGTGAGCAATTCGTTGTGCTTTTCAGCGGCATATACATTAAAATTAAAGAAGTGAAGCAAAGCTTTTCAAACATGATGCTTTGTTGGCATACAATTCGACATTTTTAAAACAAAATAAAAACTTTATTGTTTACACTATAGTATTCAGTAACTAAGAGAACAAAAGATACACTATCTGAGTAATTTTAATAAATAGGTACAAAACATGTCCAATTCCGCTGTTCAGAATTTGACCTATTTTTTTTATAAAAATTTCAACTTTAGGCCACATGTTCTAAAATCCCAAGCTGGCATTGCAAAATGAAAAGCAGTTTCTTATATATTCTTAAAGTATTTTACCAGTTCCCAAAGAAATGTGGATGTTAGGATCAAAATTTAAAAAAAACAAAATTTTTTCAGATGTTTGAAATTTTTACAAAATTTTCAATTGTCTTTTATGAAAAATTATCCTTTTTCAGGATATCTAAGGATAAAGGAAATTATCTTATTTATATATACAGAGGTCCATATTCCAAGTAGTTGTGAAATTTTTATGCAATAAGACCTTTTCTAAACGAGAGTTTAACAAAGGCTTATTTAAAAATTTTATAAATGTATTCCTATATTTCTACTTAAATTATAATATTAAGCAGTAATACTTACCAATTTTTGTTTCAAACGTATTTCAGAGTTTTGATTATAAAGATCTGAAAATGGTTAAAAAAGAAAAATTTCAAATTAAATTTTGAATAGAATTTTTTAATTTTCGAGTGTATTTAATTGTAATTTTGTAAACTCTCTCCTGCCATTTCACTCATACACAGTTAGGCTCATTTATAAAATAAATTGCATAATTTAAATGCCGGAAGTTAAACTGTTTACAAATATATACATACATATATACTGTGTCAAATATATTTTCCTAGCTATAATTTTCTTAACGTGTTAAATATCTTAGTTTATTTGGGAACTTAAAGAAGTGTTATTATTTATTAAAATAAATCTAATTTCTAAATAAAGTATTTGCCAATTTCAATGTTTAAATATGGTATTGTTTTGTTTAATTCAACATGAAACACAAGAACCGCAAAACTTTTTATTTGAATGTGTGGATATTGCATATTTGCATTGAAGATGTTCTGTTTATTAAATACGAAAACTATTTCAAAAGTTTTCGAAAGAAAACTAAATATTCTAGACATGTTTGCTACTTTTGTGCAACGAAACAATTGTTGTTGGTTATTTGTATTATATAAGTTTGAGAGGAAAATTGTAAACGAAATAACACAATTGGGAATATATGTAAAGTACAAATACGAGATTATACAAAGGAATAAAGTTAGTTATCTACACATGATAATATAAATGAAACATACATATTTACCAATATCAGCAGTTTTAAAATTTCATAAAATGAACATTCATGGAAAATTGTAATCGAAATCAGTTCGCTTTTTACAATTTTCATATTAGATTTCTTGGTTTAAGAATTTTTAATTTTAGGAATTTCAAAACTTATAGAAAGATTTCTAAATCCTGGCATAATTTAGTTTCAAAATTGAAATTTCAAACCAAATTTGTTGCCTTTCTTTAAAAAACTTTCCACATAAACCAAAATATTTGCAATAAAAAACTAAATACGATGTATTTTTTTACTCGTATCTATAAAGAATTTTTGTTTGTATTAATCAGTATTTACTTTTTTTTCTAAGATAAAGCCCATAAACTGAAAAGTAATGAAAAACACATAAAATATTTTGAAAATAAACACAAACGCACACGAACAAAAAAAAAAGAGATTTGAAAAGTGCACTTTGTGAAAAGAAAAAATATGGAAAAAAGAAACTAAAGAAACTAAAGTAACCCAGCAGTTCTGCATTGACCATAAAAGAAGTCAATGTGTGTAACTTTTGGAAGGTAATTGTCCTTAATGTCCAAATGTTTCCTAAATTACTTAACTGACTCTTATTTTTGTTTAGGGTGATTAGACCGAAGTCAACTGGTATAAAGTAACCAGTACATCCCTGGTAACATAACAGTCAATCGTCATTTTAATAGCCTAAGCAAATGTAGTCCCTTAGAGCAAATTTTTTTTATTGTTTATTTAATGCACTTTAAAATGATGTTATTTTACCAAATAGAAGTGTTATTATGTAATGCGAAGTTTTCTCTTTGTAATTTTTGCAGTATCAATTGAATTCCGCCTAGATCGGGACACATAGTTAGAACTGCTGGAAATTAGTTGTACTCAAATACAGCTGTAAAAGTTTTTTTCTAGTACATTTATGCACACATAGTCATACATGAATGCATGCTAGTTTTGCATCCTTTTTATGGCCACTTCTTTTTGTTGTTGTTTGTTTGTTTTTTTTTTTTGTTTATTCAGCAAAAAAGACATCCTTAACTAAAGCAGAAGTGTATCTAAATAATACTTCCGTTTTATGTGTTTTTACGTACTTCCGCTTTTGTTGGTTTTGCTTTTTCTTCTTTTTGTTTTTCTATGAAATTAAAATGCATCAATTTAAATTGCATAAGAAACAGGGACGTGGTGTTAAAACCCTCCCCACTGCAAATGCAGTTAATCTTAAAATTATATTTCAGCTTTTTTTAGCGAAACCACTCTTACTACTAAGAGTACATTACCATAATTGAAACCTCAATTATCGTTATCTGTACAAGACCGTTACGGCAATAACCCATAATATCGCTACCGTTTCCGCAATAATCCTTAATATCGTTACCGTTACCGCAATAATCCAAATCGACATTAACATTGCCTTCTGTGACAATAAAGACCTTGCTCTCACTTAATTACAGCTAAAGAAAAAAGAAATAATGCATCACTTTTCAATTAGGAAATATTGGAACGTGCAGCTTAACTTGATACCAGATCTCTCTAAACCTAAAAATATTTACAATCAGAGCTGTTAGACATTGCGATTTCTGTACTAATGTGGCAATTTACAAACGACTTTGGTGATAGCAATTTTGAGTTTGGATGAATGGAGATTTTGTGGTTTATAATAAGAACAAAATTACTTTGAATTCTTTTCCAATTGTTAGTTTTTGTATACCCAGAAATGGTATTAATAAAACGGCCAAATAAAGGCTTTTTCAATTAGAACATTGTTTTTAAAATGGCACATTTTGGAGTACCATGTACAGAAGCGGTAAAAAAAATAGCACTGAAGGCAGGATTCGACTGTACATATGAATTTTCCTTCGAGTTAGTTTCCTAGTTATTCCCCTAACACATAATTGAAATATGTCAATAATTTATTTAACGTAAAAACGATTTGTGTAAAAAAATTAAACTACATACATATATTTCAAATAAATAAAATAAAAACCAAATAAAATGAAGTTGGTAAAACAAATAACTAATTAATATTTTGTTGCATGTCCTTTATTGGCAAAAAGCCTTAGTACTAGAACTTCCATGCTTTATCGTCTTAGATGTGAATTGTAGATTGTATTCTGCATTTGGGGGACATCTAACATATGAACGAAAACCTTTTGCACCAAATGAAATAATTTTTACTCTCGTCGACCATAAAATATTTCGCCATTTACTAGCGGGCCAGTTTAAATGTTCTTGGGCAAAAGTGCTATTATTTTTGCAGGTACTATAAATTTTGACATTTTACTTGTTGTTATAGCAATATTAAAAACTTTGACCATTGTTACAATAAATTCAACATGGTGTAGCTATACAAAGTTAGTGCAGTAGCACAGCTGACTAACTTTGTCTACATTTTACTTATGTCAAAAGTAATACATAATTTTTCAAGTGTTTTTGACAGTAGTACATTTTTTTACACAAACAAAATGCCTGTTGTTTCTGTATTGTGTTGTATTTGTTGCCCATTTGCACTCACCTTGTATAATTACACCATGGAATTCAATTTCAATACAAAAATGGTGGAACTGTAAAAGCTACGTTTCGTAAAATTCATGATATTTTCGGTCAATAGTATCGTTTTTTTAAACCGTTACTAAGAATAAAAGCTATGCTTCGTAAAATTCGTCAACATAATCGTTCTTGTGAGACCGTTACTAAGAATTTGGTTGAGCAATTGTTTGCAGGCTGAACTGTATGGTGGGCTGTTTGATCTGGATTGGGTAACAGAGTGATTGGGTAATTTTTGTTCAAAAATTCGGTTGGAAATGCCTTACGGTGAATGAATCACGCTATCAAGAGATGTTAAAAACTAAATTTGGGTCTTTGATTGATAATATGGATGTCACTGAAAACAGGACGGTTTCGCATGTCACACAGCAACCGAAACAAGGCATTTATTGCAAACAAAATTTCCCGATTGAATAATTTCACGAAATACAGCAATTTCAACACATACAGAAATATTCATAAATATTTTATGAATAAGGGCAATAGTCTATAAAGAGCCAATCGAATCTATTACAGCCTTAAAACTCAAAATTCGTGACGTGAAAAAGACCGTCCATTTTGCCAAAATATGATAGAATCAATATCTGTTAGCTTGATCAAAGTGAAGATCTATCGTATTCTATTTTATTTATAATGGTCAAACCTTACTCTAATTTTCATATGAATTCTTTGTTTTATTTAGTTTTAAAAAACAAAGTTCTGTGGTAGTCATTGAAAAGTAAGGACTTCTGTAATTGCCAGTCATTAGCAAGTTTTGGCTGTATCCTTAATAAAAATCTTTATTTTTCATTACAAGAACATGAAATGGGTTTCAGTTATTGGAATTTTACGGCCCAAATTTGATTAAATGATCTTAGAGTTTGAAGTCAGATCTCCAGGATCACAAATTAGTTAGTAAAAATTGAAGCGTCCATATATGCAGTTTTTTAAGGGAGAGAAAATAAATTGCCCTTAGAAACCTGCTAATTTTTATACATCGAATTCCTATTTGCAAAAATTTTTCTGCAATATAACCTGTTTCCTAGAGTAAGTTAATAATTCTTTAATTTTTTCGCTTACAACCTGCTTCGTCACAGTATGCAAATACGGGAGCAGATAGGTGACATTTTATATTTCCAAAAATCTAAAAAATTGTTACTGGATAGTAAAGTACCCCTTATTAGCACGTTTATGACCTAATGGTATAAAAAATCCTATATATTATAGTTACAAAAATAGTATGTATGTACATGCATAAGTAGTCATATATACATACATACTACATATGTATATATTTAGATAGGTACAGTTATAGTCGTATTTACTAATATCCTTTTTAACAACATCGAACAGTAGTTGTTGTCGTTGTTGGTAGTAAGTTTGATTGAATGACGTGAGTGTGAGTAAAAACTTTACTTGGATTTTTTCTCGTCTTCCTGTTCATTTCATTTGAGTCTGTATGTGTCTAATAGTTTTTATTTTATTTTGTTAAACTACTACGACTGCTACTTTTTGCATCTATCAGTATTTTGTGATCTGTCGATATATTTATTTTTATTGTGGTTACGTTTTATGACTTTTCACTGGAATGCATCATTTCATCGTGCTCATCAGTACGGTATGGCTGGTATCAGTGTATTCTATGTAGCCATCCCTTCCAACCATGCCACCATGAAGTTGGGTTGTAAAGAGCCGTACGAGTACGATGAGTGCACATTTTTGCCAAAAATCATTAAAAACAAAAGAAGAACATTTTGCAAAAGGGTCATAAAAACTGCACAAATTTACGCAAATTTCTACAATTTATATGGGAAATTTCTTCTGTTTCTATTTCTGCTTCTTTTTACATTTTATTTCTTCTTGTTCTAGTGCTACTACTGTTTTCCTTGATTTCGTTTTATGGTTATAATTCTTTTTTTTTTTAGTTTTTCTTCATTTGTTAGATGTATGATGTATGTATAGGGTTTGTTTTATTTCGTTTTGGATATTTTTGTTATTAAAAAGTTTTGCTCTCAAGGATTTTATTTTAATTTTGAAATGTGGAATATTAGTTTTTTATGACCAAGGATTTTGTTCCTGTTTTTTCTCTCTTATTTTTTTGAAATAAATGTAGAGTCTTTTATATTTTTGTATTAAACTTTTATTTAATTTGTTAAATAAACTGGTATTTTTCATTAATATATTTTTCTCTAACAAATTGGGGTTTTATTTAAGGGATTAGAGTTAAGTGAGCTGAATTTATGGCCAACTTAGAAAGTAAATATTTTAAATTTCAATTTGTAAAATTAAAAGCAGAATTGTAGCATATAATAACATTTAAACATAAAAAAGGATTTATTAAAATATTAAGCATTTTTACTGCATTAGGCAACTAAAAGAGAGAAATTCACGATATTTTGAGATGAACGTTTTACTAAAATTTTGAATCTGTAAAGGAATAGCTAAATAATTTAATAGGAATATAATATTTGATGGGTCGTATGAGTCATACAAATTAATTAATATCAATTATACGCAATGAATATCAATGAAAATTAAGTAAGACTTTAAAAATGGAAATATCGCACAGTGGTTTAAAAACGGTTTATTTTGGAAATAATTCGGTATCTCAGAAGCTACTATAGATGTCGTAACGAAATTTCATTTGGTTGGAGCTGTGGTGTTTTCAAGTTTTTTTTTGCGTCGTAGATAATACATGTGTATTTAACGTTTATAGTTTTCAAGCTGATCAGTTTTTTTGTAATATATTGGTCAGATTTTTTGACAGATTTTCATCAATCTTATTTTGTTAGGTTAATAATAAAAAAACCATTCAACCAAGTTGTATACATTTAAAAAAAAATCAAAATTTTGCCCAATCCTGATCCGTTTTTTTGTAAAATATTGGTCAGATTTTTTGACCGATTTTCATCAATCTTATTTTGTTAGGTTAATAATAAAAGAAACCATCCAACCAAGTTGTATGCATTTAAAAAAATCAAAATTTTGCCCAATCCTGATCCGTTTTTTTGTAAAATATTGGTCAGATTTTTTGACCGATTTTCATCAATCTTATTTTGTTAGGTTAATAATAAAAAACCATCAGACGGAAAATATCACTGTGGAACAAATTTAGGTTAGCAAAAGTTAGGTCGATTCTGAGAGTGAGGGGTGAAAATAGAGGCTAAATTAGATGACCCGCATCGCGGCCTTTGTTTTTTTAATCGACCTTCGAACTTTGGAGTCAACTTCCGATTTTCAGCATATTGTTTATATGGTTTTTGGCTATAACTCGTCGACTAATTGATATTTTTTAAATCTGTAAAAGCCAAATTATTGCCGGAGACAATTAGCAATAATTGAGATATTGAGGATAAAATTGATGATAATAACGTTGAAATAGAGAAAGAATATAATTATTAAAATTTATATAAATACTAGCTAAACCCGGTGTGTTTCGCTACCCCTTCCCCCTCAACAGGATAATTAACGGCCTTATGGGTTGCTTGATTGATTTGAAGCATTTCAAAGTGATATCCATCTTCTCCATATGGAAAAATAATAGGATACTGTAGCGCTTCATATGAGCGATGCATTTCAGTGGGCGAGGCCATGACAACTTTATATAGTCAAGAATTTACAATTTCGTAAGAATATCCTATTGTGAAAATTTAAAGACGATCGGTCTAGTAGTTAAGGCTATAAGGCATGTTCTGAAAATCACTTTTTCGTAAAGTGATTTGAAATCACTGTAAAGGTGTTCTGTGCACAAAAATTATTGAAATCTCGTGATCGGTCATCTAACAGACTAATGATTTTAAATCACTGAGAGTTTTTTAAGCATATTTCATTGAACTCTTGTAATAAAATTATCACATACACTTAAAATCATTTATTCTTTTTTTGTTTTTGAAACAAAACTAACTATTTTACACAGAAAAAACTTAAAATTTACAAATTTAGTAAGACGTTGTATTGTTTGCGGACCATTTTTTTTTAGATTTGTTTACATTTTTCGAGACATACTTTTACTTTTTAGTAGTCAACACAAAGAAAATCAGCTGTTAGCTCGTAATTTAGAACAATCAAAATCACTACTAAAAATTAAAAATCTCGTGATTTTCAGAACACCAAAATATTCCTCCCGTGATTTAAAAATCGTTCGTGATTTAAAATCACCGTGATTTCAGAACATGTCTGTATATTACGATTTTTAGTTTGTCTAAAAAAAGGCGTGGTCCCACCCACTTTTCTCCTGGTACGTATTCCTAATTATGCCAATACCATATACGTCAAAAAATACCTAAAATATGGCGATTTAAATTTTTGGGTTATATGGGCGGTGCCACAGCATATAGCCTATTATTCCTTCCAGAGTCGCAGTAACATTATGTCAAAATTTCACGAAGATTAGTCCAAGGGTTTGGCCTCCTATTAAGCACAAACATACAGACAGACATTCATTTTTTTATATTATTTACGATTCCATTAAGGACATACATACAAACATTAATTTTTTGAGATGGGGCGTGAAAGTGGGCGTGGCACATACAATTTATATTTTTACCTCGTCTTCAGTAAGATGTATAGACAAGTTATTTGAAGTAAATCTGTAAAACCCCATGCAGAAGCAATTAATCAATTATAAAAAAGTTGGGGTTAAAGTAGGCGTGATCATACCAACTGAGAAATCTTCCCGGACTCATGCACAATAACTTTGTCGAAGATCATGACATGACCAAATGCATAGTTTACGATTCTAAAGGACATACGTTAATTTTTTGTGATCACACGTGAAAGTGAGCGTGGCACATTAAATTTTTATTTTTAACTCGCCTTCAGTAAGATGTGAATACAATTTGTATGATGTATGTAAATCTGTAAAAACCCATGCAGAAGCAATTAATCAATTAAAAAAATGGGCGTTAGAGTACTAACTCAGAAACCTTCCCGGTCTCATGCACAACAACTTTGCCAAAGATCATCACATGATCAGATGCATAGTTTAGGAGTCTATAAAGGACATACATATATACAAACATTCATTTTTATATACATACATATATAGAAGAAGATTGTTATTGAAGATGGCTTTAGACGATACTATCAGCAATGTCACAGAATTTAATCGGAAGTGGAATTAATTTAGTATTTTGATTCTACGACTTGATGAAGGAAAAAAAATTATTTTATTTTGCATATTTTAAAATTTTAAATTATTCAAATAATACGATTAATTTTAAACATGTGATCGAATTATTCAAACAAGTTAAAATTTATTTGTCTAATTCGAACAAAAGAAAAATCGAATAATTTGGATACCCTAGTGTACATACATACATACATTTCGCATGCAATATATGAAAAACGTTAAAATTTGTGAAAGAGGGCAAGGTTTTGTTTGATTAGATTTTGAAGGGTAAACATAGGCTTTTCATATAAGTATTTGGTACTTGTGAAAAGCTTAGGACTTAGAGATTGATACTTTAGTAAAATTAATGAATTTTATAAAATTTTTCGGATGTTGAAAACTAAAAAAAAATTATAATTTGCTGATTTTTCTTGAACAAAAATGTAAAATTTTAATTAATGTAAAATTTTGATGATTAAATTTTTTTAATTACAAATGCCGAAATTCATAAAACCGGGAAAATGTGTTCCAAAATTTAAATTTTTTTATAAAAGTGCCCACTGTTACTTTATTTACAGTGTGATAGTAAAAAATATTTCTATGTATTTAAGTAACACGTATGTATATATAAATATGGAACTTTTTAGAGCGTCAGTGCTTTGCGTTTTTAGAGTTTTTTGCTTTAACCAAATTTTTTTTTACATGCTTATGCATTAAGTTTATTTTTCGGAGCATATAAAAATTATTTGTATATGGTCCCGAAGAAACTTTGTTTCTCTAAAATAAAATATATACTCTTTTTCCGGAAAAAACCTAAAAATATGTGTAACTTTTTATATGGAAGACAAGCAGTTATAAGCAAGTTATTTTAAAACATTTTTATTACTCTCCGTTATCCCGCCATAACTAAAAAATCCAAAAAAGATCGAGCAAAATTAAATATAGAAAAAATAGCATAATAATAAAAATACACGTAAGCGTATCTTTTGTGGATCTTCATAAGAACTATTTATATTTTAAATTTCAGCTCATTCGGATCATAAAAAGATTTTTGGCGATTTTTTAAGAAATGTGAGACCCGATGTGAACTTGAAGGGGCCAGCCATTGGCTCCTCTTTCGTCTACGACGCCAAAAAAGAGATAAGGAATTAATAACATTAATTTACATTTTTAAAATTGTTGACATATCAGTAGTAGAATGAATTCGCTCCAAATTATGTATGAAAACGTTTTATCTATAAAAGCTATATATCGTAAAAGTTTATGAAATTTTTCTAATGGTCTACTCAGAACGGTATTAAGAATACGATAAAATGGTAGAATTTGACCTTCTGAAAATCCAAGAGTCAAATAAATTTTGACCTATAAATGATGATATAGACATCACTGACATGTGGTTTTAACATGATGCTGAACATTTAACTGAAACAATAAATTCATTGCAAACCAAATTACCATAATTTCAGGAAATGCAATCGTGCGATTAAACTCCAATAGCGGGGGCTATGTCAAAGGCAAAATATATACAGATCCAATCGAAGCTATAAAACTCAAAGCCCGTGATGAGGTACACGCCTTTTTGCCAAAATGTGATTGAAAATATGTTGTGATGCTACTGTCAAAGTAACAAGAAGAATATTAATTCTAGCCGTTTCTCATTAGATATTAATGAGAGATGTTGCCTATGCCAGTTTTCTTGTTATTTTTTTGGACTATTACTATCGATTTTTAGATCTAGCTTGTTCGCCGTGAAGAGTACATAAACGGGTAGTGTTTTATTATATTTAACGATACGTTTAAGAGTCAGGAGTAGTTCCATATACATAGATAGCAAGCAGTTAGGTCTTGAAGGCATTCAGCACTTTTTGTACATTTTCAGAAGATAGTTTTAAGTTGCTTACTTTTTTCGTACCGACTTCTAAGCTATTCATCTGCAGACTATGCTATGTAGTTCTACATGAGTTTATGATATATCTATATTAAAATTGAAAATCCTTTGCAATCCGTATAAGGTAAATTCTATAGTCTGGATCTGAAACATCCTGTATTGCACCGAAAATGAATTTGTCCACTAATAGTTTCACGAAATTTAGAATATCAAAATTCTTTGCTCTACCTTTATTTTTTTTGAATTCGTAAAAAAAAACATTTTTGAGGTTACAAAACGTACAAAACTATTGGTACGTAGTTTTATCATAATAAATTTACAACTATAAGCTTTTCTTTTAAATGTTAATCTTAATTCTATTAATCATTAAGTTATGTTTTCATAATTAAAAACTGTATGTAACATTTATAAACTTTATGTCTTAATCTAAAATTCCTTCTCATACAATCATCTTAAACTTTCTTCCCAATTAACTTCAGAAACTCAAACATACCACCAAGCAAGCAGTAAAATTGTTGACAAGCATAAAAGCATAACAACAATGAAAAACTCCTTGTTCATAAACAAAAATATAAAAATTAAGTATATACAATATAATTTAACCATTTGACAAGATTATGAAATATATAAACAAACGAAAAAAAATTATTAAATTAAATACACAACTTAAGAAAATACAGCCAAGTGTAAGGAAGAAAAAAAAAATAAGTTGTAAAAACTGGATTATAAAAAAGAACTGGCAGCTAAATCGTGTTTATCAACAAAAACATACATTTAAAAATCGTAAAAAATTATTATTTGAGAAACAAACTACTTTGACTACATAATGTTGTCGTATAAGAAACTGCAATGCAGTCGTTTTTTGTTTATTTGGTGCAAAAACAAAAACAAACTGAAATGTTAAATGCATTGTTTCCTTTTTTAGTTAGAAGAACAAACAACAACGTTTAATCTTCACAATTTGAACAATTTTACAACTTGAACTTAACATCAGCATCAAGGAAATCCGGTGTCATTATAGTTTATTTTCTATGTCAACTGGCTTTAGATGAGTTGCTGGGTAAACTATTAAGTTCGTTAATCAGTTTGTAACATAATCTTTTTTATGTGAGTAGGAGTAATAAGACAGGATAGATAAACAAGTCAGTGAAAACAGCTGTGAACCTTAGGTAGAATCGAACCGGTAGCCTCAACTTAAGAAAACTAGTAAGCCAACTAGACATATAATACACCCTGTGTGATGCGATTATTCCAACTAAGGTATGCCTAGTCTGTCCAGGTTTTTCAGAGATCTGCTTCGTTTGAAATCTATCTTACCGCTAAGGTGCCTTGTTGGCAATCGGGTCGTTAATGGTCTAAACTGTTGTGAATCTTACGTTTGTAGTTGTAATACAACTTGTGTGATGAGGTTTTTGTTATCATACGAGGTATATTATGTGTTCTTTAAAATCAATCTTATCGCAAAACTAGCTTGTATCATCAGTAGATGATCAGGTCGTTAATGAGATAAGGCTTCGAAAAAAAGAACTTTATAGAACTTTTTAGTTGGTACCGTGGTGCTACAATTTCAGAATACTGTTGCATCAAGAAATTGATATTCCAGATGAAATAGATATAGAGAAATTATTGGTTGAATTATCGAACAAAAGGAGTCTGTGAAATATTTACTCCTATTGTGCATAAAAATTCCACATGAAATTTGTTCCCTTTTATTTTTGTAATATTGAATTTTAATAGGAAAATGTGAAAAGGGAACAAATTTCATGTGGAATTTTTATTCACGATAGGGGTGATTATTTCACATTAAATGATATTGAGGATAAGTTCAAAAACGAAAGCTTAAAGTTTAGTTAATCAAGATTTTAAAATCTTTAGAAGTTAACCCTTTAACTTCTTCAAGGAAGGAATAAAATCCTGCGAGATAAATGTTTCGCCTTTCGGTTGGCTTACGACTAATTATACAATCCGGATACAATCCGTTGCTATAAAATCTACAGTTTTCGTCGACTAACTAGGACGTGATTAATAATAAATGGAAGATAATTCGGTGAGATAAATGATTCGGCTATCGGTCAGCTAACTACTGGTTTCGGAACCGGCATTACAAGTGATTTAAGTATAAATACTTTTTTCAATAGCCTTTTTTTGACAGATTACGTGTGAGTCGTGTCATTCTGTCATGTTGTTTTTGTTTATTATTGTTTGGCATTTCATAATGGAAAGACTTACGAACAACGTTTACAAATCGTTCAACTTTATTACGAAAAATTACGTTCTGTGAGGAATGTGTTTCGTGCACTTGCTCAACTAATGGTCAACATAATCGCTACACCATCACCCATTTTGAGATCCAGCATTCATTATTAGATAATATTCGACCGAATAGACGTGAAGAAAATATAACGGCCGTAGCTAAAAGTGTACTCGAAGACCGTGGCGTGTCGATTCGGCGCTGTACGCAGCAACTCGGACTGACGTATGGAACCACTTGGCGCATTTTACGTCGAGATCTTGAATTGAAAGCATTTGGTTTATGGAATTTATTGTACAATATGTCATTACTTTCGACTAACGTAATGAGTTTTTCGTCATCCATCGTTTATTTTTTATATTTTTATAACTTTTATACAAAAACTTAATTAAATTCAAAGAAATTGAAAATGTTTGTAATAAACCAAAAAAATTTTTGTTGTGCGGATGTCAGCTGTTTTGTGCTGTCACTTATATTTACTTAGCAATTTTTTGTTTTCAACAGGTTCGTCCGCAACGCCACGGAAAGTAACAAAACAACTAACTAAAAGTCGTTATTCTATTTAACAGAATCAAGTCAGCTGATTCGGAACGGAACAAAAAGTAAAAACTAATACCAAAGAATGTTCTTTCAAATGATAATAAACAATCGCCATTAAATTTGAATTTTCTGTGTTTTTTTTCTTTAAAGAAGTAGGGAACCTCGAAATGGATTACGCTTTATAACTCGATCAGTACTTCGATTCTTGTTCACCATATTTATATTTTCTTACATCTCTTATATTGAAATTTACATAAACTGTTTGAGAATTATAAAACATTACAAAGTGTAAAGTTGATGGGGAGATTTTTGTAACTTCACGTTACACCTGTTGCAAATTGTTTTTTGTTGTTTTAGTGGAACTAATGAAACTTATTAAGGATGCTAAAATTCTCATATGCCCAAACGTGTGTTTACTTGCTCTTGTAAAAGGTTCCCTTGATATTGTAGTAAAAAATTTAAGTACCAATTTTAACTAAAACTTAAAAATATAAAAAGCGTAATTTTTTAATAATACTTCAAAATTAAGTAAAAGTAAAGCTGAATAAATTAAAAATAAAAGAAAACTGTTTAAGGAGATTACAAAGGGTTAGCAAAGACGAATATATAGCACGCTATATTTTAGTTATGTTCATAGAATTATTAAATGCAAATTGAAACAATAAGGTAGAATCGAATTTTTTGGAAAGAAATCTGCCATTTCCGATCGGTATAAACTTTAGCAAAGGCGTAGCTAAGCAGTATTCGAGTTTAAGTTTTGAAGATGGACCTCACATAACGTCTGGCATTATTTTCATGCGATTCATTCGAACTTTAACGATCTAAGTTATAAGCGCTTGAAAATTAAATTTTCAAAATTTTGCACTGGTCCGTGTAAGGATGTCGTATTATTTCCGGTTCATATAATTAAAAGCTTTTGTGATGAATTAAATCACGTGATATGAGACCCACTATTTTAAAAACAGTAAAGGTCAAGCGAAAAGGTCATCGCGATAAATTTTTACAAGTGCAGTGATCTTAAAACTTAACGAAAAATTTACGTAAATTAACCGACAATTACATATGATTTCAAACTGATATTATTTATCATACATGTTGGCAGACACCAAATATTAGTTTAGCAAGTAAATAACTAATAAAACACAACATTTAGTTTTTTAAGAAGAAAGACAGCACAAGAGGAATCACCCTTTACTTAAGTAACAAAAATATCTTCAAAAGTATTTCCAAGAAACTAATTTCTCTCACCTTTCATTCAAAGGCCTGAGTCTAAGAAATATTTATTTTTATGTACATTTGATGTTACTAGTATTTGCAACAAAAACTACGCATAAATATATAAAGGGGTACAAGCAGCTGCATCACTACTTTATTTCTTTTCATTATTTTCATTTCATTTTAAGTAAAAAAAAGAAAGAAAAAAGAAAAATATTGTCATAAAATTTTGCGACATGATTTTTTACGACTTACGCGAAATGAAATTTTCTAAATTTTACTACTTTTAGTGCGAGTACGCATGATGATGACAATGATGAGGATGGATGGTGATACTGATGAAGATGATGACGTTGCATGTTTCTCAAATAAGCTAAAATTCAAGAAAAAAAACCTAGTGTGATGATGAAAAGTTAAAATACAAGGATATAAAGTTAAAAATATGTAAGTAGAATATGACATCATTTGGGTTTCATTGGAATCCATTTTCATCTTACTGTTGTTAAATAAAACTAGCGCTTTGCAATTTTATTAATTTTAAGTTTTATTTAGTTGATTTTCAATAGTTTCTAAAACTTATAAAGTTCTTAGGCATAGTAAACATTTGCAATGTTTGCACAAAGGTAGAGAATTATTAATACTTAATACAGTTTTAACATTTCTCAAATTAAATAAAAAGAGGAATTTATATGAAAAAAGTAAGAGAGTATCAAGTCGGTCAAGTTCGACCATATAATAAAACAATTTTTCAGAAATGGGCGCTATATGGGAGCGCCCATATTAGCGGGACTTCTGGGCATATACAAATTATTTCCCAACAACTCTTGTAAAAGATTTATGCATGTTAAAGTGATTTTCAGAATAGGGTCTATGACTAATTATGGACCGTATATACATTTATATGAAACTTATACATAAAACTTATTTGTGTTGAATTTTAAGGGATTTATATACTAATATGGGAGCTATAACTAATTATGGACCGATCTTCATAAAATTGAACCGAATGGTTTGTGTATATACATATATGAAACATGTGTGTGTGAATATTGTTTTGATATCAACATTTTATGAGACTTATGATCCTTTAAGTGATTTTCAGAAGTGGGCTAAGTAGTACCGATCATCATTTGTGTTGAATTTTATTTGGAGACCAGCATTTTTAAAAGACTCATGGTCGTTAAAGTGATTTGAGAGCTGTGACTAATTATGGACCGATCATAATTAAACTCAACCGAATGATTTGTGTATATACCTATATAAAACATGTTTGTGTTGTATATTGTTTGGATAGCAACATTTTCAAGAGTTATGGTTTTTTAAGTGATTTTCAGAAGTGGGGCTTACATGGGAACTATGGTCAATTATGGACTGATCTGTACAAAGTTTGTAGGTGTAATGTACAAAACGCTTCATGTACAACTCTTTTGTGGCGTAATTTGTTTGGATACGTGTATAAATCAAACATACATATATGACCGTTAGAATGATATTTTGGGAGGGCATTTGTATGGGGGCTAGATAAAAAATTAGACCGATTTCAAACAAATTCACTTCTAACCATCTTTGTGGCGAACAAAATTATCGTACACATTTTTATTGAAATATCTTCAAAATTGAGACCTGTATTCCGCGCACAAAGTTTGCATTGACAGTCAGCCAAACAGACGGACGAACATCGTTTAATCGATTCATAATCACCCATATCGTAAATAAAAATTCCACGTGAAATTTGTTCCTTTTTATTTTTTTAACATTGAATTTTAATAGGAAAAGTGTGAGAAGGGAACAAATTTCATGTGGAATTTTTATTCAGGATAGGAATGAATGTTATTCTAAGTCGATGGGTATACTTTAAGGTGGACTTTAGACTAATATTTTTGGGCTTTTCTCTCCGTTTTTTAGAGATCAACGAGTTTTTCATTAATTCTTTATATAATTTGTCGATGTTAAAAAAAAAATAAAAAGTGTTTTCATGTAAGGTGTTACTGTTAAACAAGTTCAGTTTGGTCTATAATTTAACTATGAACCGACTTACAAACGAACAACCCTTGAAGCTGGAGACCGTAGTCCGACGAAGGTACCTTTACTGAGCAAACAAATAGGTTGCGTTTTGCTAAGAAACATATACGAGAACACAAATTATGGAAAAATGTTTGGTCAGATGAAAGAAATATAATTTTTTTTTTGGTTCTGATGGCAAAATTTCCATTCTATGGCCACAAAGTAAAGAATTTGATCCCAGGTATACCTAAAAAACCGTGAGGCATAGAGAAGGTTCGTTCTTGATGTTGTGTTGTGTTTGTTTATCTGGTTTCGTTTCAATTTATTGGAATATGAAGAAAAAATGAAATAAAAACGATTCTTTTATCGAAATCATCAATAAAATTTGATCAAAATGGTGGGTCCATTTTGTTAATCACGTCACAAAATTTGAGTTTTAAACCTTGAATCGATTCAAATAGTCAACCTAAATACACTAACAGCTAAATTTCTTGAAAATATTCCATAGGGAAAATTAACATGCGACACCGTTCTCTTTAAACTACATGTCTGTGATATCCATAACATTTATAATAGGCCTTAATTTAATTGTTAATATCTCCCGAAAGCATCGGGAATTTTGCAAAAAAAAAAAATTGACCTAGTCATACCACTAGACTACATAATGATCGATAGGGTATGCAAAAGGTCTGTAGCTATTACAGATTCATTGTAAGTTTTCGTGCGAAATGTAATTCAATGTAAAAATTTTTAATAATATTGTTATGGCAACAAACAAACTGTTAAAACTTTCTTGTAATTACAACATGCTCCTGTTAGAAAACAAAGTTGTTCTTGAAAACCCCGTTGACAGTTTAATCATTTTTCAATATTTCTGAAATTTAAGTTTTCCTCCAACACTTTCTTATTTAAAGAAAATTGTTTAAATGTCCATGTATCGTTTGCCATTCAGCTTTCTTACAGACAAGAGTATTTTGTAAGTTTGATCATAAAAATAAGTTTTATTACAAGACAAATGATGCCACCACCAATAACAATAACAACAACAATAGCAAATGGTCATTGATATACGAGTATGGTGCCATAAAAGGACGGTTAACTGGACAGTTGAGTTAATAATGGTCAAGACTACAATTTGTACCTCTAATACACACACATGCTCCTTAAATCTTCGCCAATATATAGGGTGATCCATTCAGACCTTTTTTATATATTCTCTTTTTTTATATATCCCCCGTTAGTGGTGTCATACTGTAATTTTATTTTTGTTCAGTATAATTTGACAATTCATCATGGAAAGCTGTATTACAAAAATCAGCATAAGTGCTTTTATTGAGAAATCATTTTGGTGAGCAGCTAATTTTCGTTCCCGGCCTGTCATTTGATTCACATCAGTGTTGGCAAACATGGTACAATTGTACTTTGATACATTTGGTACCGTGGCACTACCACGATTCATTGGGTACAATTTCAAAATACTGTTGCATCAAAATTTGGTATTCCAGATGAAATACATAAATATGTCATTTAAGTTACTATTTGTGCCAAAAAGATTTTATTAAACTTCATGAACATTTTGGAACTGAATCAATGTGATATTTAAATATGCATCTATAAGACGATTATTACGACAAGAAATTGTTGGTTGAATTATCGAGCAATGGGAGCCTCTGATTAATTCACATTAATTTATTTTAACCCTATTAAGTTAACCCTTCTTTTTCTTCTATTCTTGAAATAATAAATCTAGTAATTTTGGAAATACAATCAAAGGATGTACATATGTATATATTTAACAAGGTTAACTTTTCGCAAATAATCCGATACTTCATAAATAAGAATAATTTAGATAATCGCGATAAAAAACTCAAATAATATTCTTTAAGATTCAGAAGTGGCTCTCTAACTCTATATTTAAACGAATACAGACAAAACCCAAATAAAGATAATTTACAGGAAACATTTTATAATGAAACGAACTGTTTCTTTGCCTTTCTTTCTTCCTGGAACACTAGTTGCATATCGTGAACAAACGTTTTTCTGGTAGCATTTTTAAATAGGGACCAGTTTTGTAGCATTTATAATATCACCAGAAATTAGATAATGTATAAATTTGTGTAAACAATTGTTATATAAGGTAATATTAAAAATGTTGCCATAAGATATATCGAATTTTTGATAAAGTAAGTTTGTACTTAAGCTTTATTATTATATAATAAATATTAAAAATGGTACCGTGGAGGTTTAAAAAGTACATTTTATTTATATAGTTGGTACAAAATCCAAAAACACATTTGCCATCACTTGTCTAGATCATGTGATATCACACCTCTACGTGTTTTTTCTCCGCGGTTATATTTCGTACTCACAATCGTTATTTGCGAGATACCGAATGGACAACCTACAGTGTATTCCAGTGCGACCAACATTTGAATTAAATTATTTTTAAAAAGCAAATGTCAACGACTGTTCATTTGGCCAATAATAAAGATTTCGACTTTCAGTTATATTGTAAAATGTTTTATTTAAAAGTAAAAAAAAAGGTCTAAATGAATCATCCTATACTCATGTGTAGGTGTGTTTTCTATATGTGTGTTAGTTTTGATATGGTTTGTATTTATGAGTTAAACCATAAACTAAATAGGATTCTATGTATCTATCCTTGGCTGTTACTTATGTACCTTCGTTTGTGTTTTATAACAAATTGCTTTTAAACTATATGAGAATTCTATATAGAATGTCATAAAAATTATTTAAAATGTTTTCATTTTAAGTTTTCGTTTTTAAGGTGTGTGTGATAAAGTCGTTTTAATGATGGTCTGGCATAAAATTAGGAACAAATATTGTGAGTAGGTATTTATTATTTTCATAGTAAAGTAGTACATAGTACATTAGAGTGTCCCAATTTTTTTTTTTTTTTGTCAGAGGCTCAAGCATAATTTGAAAACTTATAGGGTCCAGTATTTTTGATTTTTTTTTAGATTTTAAGGAAGAGGTTTAAAGGTCGCGCAAATCAAGTTTTTGTTAAAAATTTGGTTTTTCGGACTTTTGACTCACAACTTTGTCAATAACCACGTTCATTTAATAATTGACCGAATATTTTTAAAGAAAATTTCCCAAACTTTATTTCAATATGCAAAAACTTTAAGATCCGGCAATATTTTTGTCCATTACGATTCCACATATTCACCCCTATCGTGAATAAAAATTCCACATGAAATTTGTTCCCTTTTCACATTTTTCCTATTAAAATTCAATGTTGAAAAAATAAATGGGAACAAATTTCATGTGGAATTTTTATTCACGATAAGGGTGATTAAGTATTTTTGTAATTTTTTAACAAATTCTGTAAAAAACGGTTTATTACTTTTCAAATTTATATGAAAGGTATAAAAACTAGTGACGCGATTTTGAATACCGATAAGTTTCAAACAATTAAGAAAAAGAAAAATGGAATTTTGTCCTACAGTACCCGAGTTACACTATTTTTATAGTTTGTACCTTAAAAATTATTATACTTTTTTCGTTATACATAATTATTGTATATTTCCATAATTTCTATAGTTGGGTCTTTAAGGTGATTTCTGCGAATATCATTTCAATTTAATCCGCCGTTTAATTGAATTTTTCCCAATATCTTCATGTTTAATATTGAACAGCAAACCACATCACCGCAAATAAAAATATTCGCCACACTCCAGCACAGGTTGGAGTCTATTAACAAGTCTAGTTTTTCCGACTGCATAAATCACATAATTGTTGAAAAGATTATTCCGGAACCAATACGCGAAGACTTAATCAATTTTATTAAAGACCAACTTGAAGACACGCAACCAAGAGAGGACTATAAAGAACTACTCCATCTGAGTCTAATCTTTTTGGCTGATAAATATATGCCCTACCCAACAGTAAAAGCTCCAGGAGCTATCAATCGAGCTCGCTGGATGATGAAAATTATTTAGTCTTTGAAAATATGCATTTTCCGAAACCAGCTTTCAATCTTATATCGACAAATCAACAGTTGATGCCTTGCTTGAATTTAGTTCATTTATTTTAAGAATATTGGTACCACTGCCAGTGCCCTCGATACGCTCCTCTCAATGATCTGGGGTCAAATTACCGCATTCGTGATCGAATAAGCTATCGTATCGAAAAACGATTTCGATATCGAAATTATGATAAAATGTACTAAATTTCTTGCTCGATATCGAATGCCATAATCTCAAATAAGAAAATTACAATCAATTTTACTCGATATCGAATGCGGTAATTTGGCCCCTGAGCTTATTAAAGGAATTGGATAGTTATAAAATTACTAATAAAGCAGTTGCAGAAGCCTCGCTTAAAACTTTTCTAGGTCATCAGTGGTACTTAACTCCGAAATTGGCTGCCTTAGCGTTTTTTTGATGAACGTATCGACACCAAAAGTTTGCGCTTAATGACAAAAAAAAACATGCAGATACTAAATGCAGCGATTATGAAGTAGCAAATGTTACTTTAAAAGAAGAAAACATTAGAAATAAAGAAATTCAACAATTCATTTCAAAAGCCAGCCTAACTTGTTTTGAGGCTTGCAATATTTCAATTGATTTTTTAAAAATAGATCCAGAGAATTGGACAGCCAACAAGTCATTTCAAGGGGCAGAGAAAAAAGTTCAACAATTACAAGTGGTAAATGATGAGGTGCAGAACGAGGTGTGGCTTTGGCTAATACTTATATTAATGTCACAACTTCTGAAACTGATTTCCAGAATTTATTGCAAGGTATAGAATTACATCGTAAGAACCTCAATAAATGATTTTTCACAGAGCAAAAGAAAAGTTTTTTTTTTTGTTGATTGGGTATGATTGGTGAACTGGCAAAAGATAAAAAGATAAAGATAAAAAATTACAAAATTTTTAAAAAATTACGAAAAAATTTTATTTAGGGTATCTAAATGAGTAAAGTCATCACCAAAACTTATAAAGTTTTTCACACAGGAATAAAGCTTGGATACTTTTCTTTAAAACTGTTGCCTCAGGAGTGAAGAAACCCGTGGTATTAACCAAGTTATGAGTAAAGTTAAAAAAAGACCGAAAACTCCGTTTTTTATAAAAACTCCATTTCCGCGACCTCTAAACCTATTCCGAAAATTCTTTAAAAAAAAGTCAAAAATACTTTACCGTATAAGCTTTTTAATTTTAATTGAGCACCTATGAAAATCAGAAACAAAAAAATTTTTGGAACACCCTAATGTGCATATATATTTTGATAATAATTAAATATTACTTAAGTAAATGTTTTTATTTTAAAATGTATACAACTATGGTAATTTATAAACTATCTTTTCATTGCTAACAAGTGTGTTTTTCAAAAGTAGTCCTTCTTATATGTGCCTATGACCTATTATGGACTGGTGATCGGAAAATTTCGTGCGACAATTATGTATTTTAGGATTATTAATATCGAATTTAAATTTGATAACAATATTTAAAAGATATGTATTTATGATGTATTAAAATGATTTTTGGAATTATGGAAAGTAATATGGGTCATTTAATCAAATGTGGACCGATATTCACAAAATCCAGAAGTTTGATTTCTCTGTAGATCTGCGCAATCTTTTGTTTCGTTTATGCGTTTTTAAGTGATTTTAAAATTTTTGAAATATGAACCCATCTTAAAAATATATCATTTTATGATTTTTTGATAAATTTTGTTTTGATAATGTTATGTAGCCATTTATGTACCACAGAGCTTTATTGCGGGAATACTTTTGTATGTGTGCATGATCAGATTCGTATCATTTTGCAGCAGGACATCTCGTTTTATATTAGAAATAATTTGTGCGAAATTTCTTGATATTAAAGCTGTATATTTCAAATAAATTTTGGTTTATAATTTTGATTTTGCTAGACCGATTATGCCCTTTTACAAAACAAAGAATATTTTGGGAAAAATTTGTGTGTCCCTACATATTGCTTCGAGGTCTTATCGTGCCTGCTTGATTGTCTTAGAATTTCCTAAAACCCAGAATATACTCGTATATACTTTTTGTTATTATGACCAATATTTCATTGTGTTACTAACGGAATGACAAACTTAATATCTTAAGAGTAACTTGGTACCTGTTGAGTTCAGCCCGGTTGGTCACCTTTTTATTATTTCCGGATAAAAATGGCAGATAGACTGTTTTACACAATCTGCTTCCCTTCCCATCTCACCTTATAAAGAGTTCTTCAACAAGAACTTTGTTTTCCTGCAGGGACATATTGGAATAACATGAACGATTTAACATTTTACTTGTTGATTTATCGGTAGTGATGGAGACCGTAGACCGAAGAAGGTACCTTTACTGAGCAAACATAATGTTAAAAATAGGTTGCGTTTTGCTAAGAAACATATACACAAATTATTGAAAAATGTTTGGTCAGATGAAAGAAATACAATTTTTTTTTGGTTCTGATGGCAAAACTTTCGTTCTATGGCCACAAAGTAAAGAATTTGACCCCAGGTATACCTAAAAAAAACCGTGAGGCATAGAGAAGGTTCGTTCTTGATGAGGTGTCGTGTTTGTTTATCTGGTTTCGTTTCAATTTATTGGATAGATGGATAATGGAATATAAATAAAACTTGAAATAAAAACGATTCTCTTATCGAAATCTTCAATAACATTTGATCAAATGGCGGGTCTTTACTTGTTGATATATCGGTAGTGGCAGCTTTGACAATTATTAAAAAAATATTAAATATTAATTTAAAAACTATTTTCAGATAAAGTCCGTATTCAGTTGTCTGGATACGTCAACAAGCAATATTACCGTATTTGGGCTTCTAAAAATCCAAGATAAATTGTAGAGAAGACTTCGCATGGTTAACGTGTCACTTGTATGGTGCACTATGTGGTCTGGAGAAGTGATTAGGTCATTTTTTCCATAAAATTCGGCTGGAAATACGGTTAAGGCGAATGGTTAACGCTATCGAGATGTTAACAATTAAATTATTGATGATATGGATTTCACAGACATACATATGTATGTATGGTTTTAATAGGACAATAGATAGAATAATAGATGCAGGCTTTTATTTAAGATCGCCTGAGGTGTTATTCTTATGGAACTATTTATGCCATGTATTGCACACCTCTGAGTCTTATCAAGTGTCTTCCTATAACTGTTCACCCTCAAAGTCATCCAGCAGATAGGGCAACCATACGCAAGCTTTAATTCTTCCCTATGGAGTTCCTACAGAAATATTAGTCTTTGAGTTCTCTTTTGAGTCTCTATTAATTATTTCCTTTCCAAGATAATTTGCTATCAGTATAAATAGCGAAGTACTTTGCCTTTATCTACGATTATCTCTCCAACCTAGGTATTCCAAATTACCTTCCAAAGTACCTAATACCTTCCGACGAATAGAACTAACTCTATTTTCATTGAGTTTTAACCCAGGTTTTAATTCACCTAATGATAGCTGCATAATCCTATTGATAGTAGAATGAAATTTTGCGTTTATCAGAATTGCTACGTCATCAGACATCGTTGGCCGCTAGTGATAGAGTAGAGACAATAAAAAAAACCCTGCCTCTTTAGAATTATTGCTATTAATCTTACTGTCATGCATACGAATTACCAATTCAGCAAAACCTCTAACGATTCCCTAATTGATTTAATTTGTATATTATTAAAGACTACCTAAATGTCCAAGAACGCGACCAACGTATATTCCCGATGTCGTAGACCATGTTCCAAGTGAACAACAACCTCGCACTTTCAATAGATTTATGGCGTTTTCTTTTCTGGCAAAACTGTTACACTTTTTTCCTTTTTTATATGGGAAATGGGTAAAAAGTGTAACATATATGTAACATTTTTGCCAGAAAAGAAAACGCCATTAGCCTTTAAGTAGCCAAGTTGAGCATCACTAATGGGAAGCGTACCAATATTATTCCACAGATAAAAACAGTCAGATCTGAAATTCTTAAGCTTTGAGTTGCGCGTTATTGGCATTAGGAATTAAAATTACTTTTACCTTTATACACCACTTTGATAATGAGGTTTTGATTCCGTAAATTGAGTCTTTTGAAAACGAAAAACGAATTTTTCTTTCGGAATGAAACCACTTTAGATTTTGAAAGTGGAATTGTTATTTATTATGATTATATGTTGAAAAAAAATCCATACTACTAATTAATAATTACAATTAATTAATTAATTTTATTATTTCATTGTTTTTTTTATAATTATCTAATTGATATTTAAATAAAATGTTAAAAATTTCAAAGTTGGTGTCAAAAACAAGAAAACTTTTGTCAAAAAATTACAAAACTTAAAAATATTTACACAGTACTGGAATTAGCAGAGGATCAGATGCATCCCTTAAATGTCTTCTTCGTAACTTTTCAACTGCGTTTTGAACATTGAAATTCCAGGCATTTTTAAAAATTTTTGTTCACTTTTATTTAAAATTTATTTGTTAGCGCTCTTTTTGTTCGCTTTTGTTATACTTTTTACTACAAAAATCATATGTGTTTGTTTTGGTTTCAAGTTAAAAACTGAAATTTAAAATTTTTTTGAGAATAAACAAAATCGATCGGAATCTAGACAACACGAAGTAAAAACGATAGATTTGTAAATACGCAATTGAAACCATTCCGATCGAATTAGGTGACATGCCTGTATACCTATGCATATATTCTTAGAAGGAGGTCCAAAGCACAGTCTAATATATTCTGTAACATGGCTGGAAAAGTGGTTAGTTTAGGTAGGTTTGAAGTGAAAATGAAAATCACAAAACCATATACCACACCAATGTTACTAATTCAATAAGAAGGCAATTTATGTTAAAAACAAAAAACTGCAAATGAAAAGAACATAAAGTTTTTGCAAGAACAAGTAACATTAATGAACATGACATTTTTAGAAATTTTCATTAGTTTTGTAAAGATAAAGTTTAAAAAAAAGGAACATAGAAATTTAATTACTTATTATAAAGTAGAAAATAAGTAAATACATAGAATTTCTTAGGTATCTACAATTTTATAAACTAACTACATAATACACATAGATATTGTATATACCTATAATCATATTAAACATAAAAAAATGGGATGGGTTTTAAGATAAACTTGTACATTTACATACATACTTTTGAATGTATGTACCTAGGTATATAGAAAACGTAAAGATAACTTTAACTTTTATATCAACATATAATAGTTATAAAAAAATAAACAAAAAAAAGTTATATAAAATATATTGCAGCTGCATTTCTTACCAACTACGAGGAAAAATAAACAATTTAGAGAGAGGGCGTTGCTAGATTGTCATTGGTTGAAAAAGACAGAATGAATGAATGGAATATATAGTATAGCTTTAAAAAAAAAACATTATATAACATTATAATGGTACATATTTATTTTGCCTACATCTTATAAAAGAGAACAGAAAGAACGCTTTATTACACAATAAAAATAATTACAAGCATTCTAACAGCAACATCAACAACAACTACGACATGCAATAATAAAAATATGGATATGCACATCTATCTATTTCATTAAAGATTCATCTCTTGCTTTGAGATACATACTCGTAATCAAACACTTGCAGATGCTTTGCAACAACTGTTTGCTTATTGTTGTAATGTTGGCAAAAAAAAATCGAAGTTGCTTCACACTTTTAATGCCTCTTTTGTACAACAGAACATTTTCAGTTACGAGTATGTATAAAAAAAATCGTGTGGTTTTTATTAGTCTCATATGTATGAGTTCTTTTTGTATCTTTATTTCGCACTTTTATTTGCAATTTTATAAAACAAAACCCATCTTTAGTAGCAAACAATGGCAACATAAAATAATAACCAGAGATAGAAGATGTAATAAGCATAATCATTAAAAATTCTTAGAAAAATAACCGCAAACTTTATATGTACTTGTGCTAATAAAAGTTTAAATTTTAAATTTGTTTTGACGTAGTTGCATTCTGTAGAGAACAAGCAAGTTTTATAACAAATTTACACTAGTGCTTGGGTTTCAAGTTATTTTTATCGAAGTAGTGTATGTACACACCTACATATGTGTGTAGAACTAATCTTATTATTGGTATTACAGGAGACAAAAATAAAATTTAGGGAAGCAATATTGCCATTAAAAGAAATAAATAATTTTCAGTTCTTGTGGTCTAGGCATAAATTAGAATTATGATATTGCCTGAAGTCTTTCGTAAAATTTCCTACATTTTTCCATATAGGGGGCTATGATTAATTATGGATCGCTTCAAAGAAAATACCGTTAAGTGATTTCCATAATACATTCCTTTTATGTCATTTTCCGGAAAGACATTTTATAGGCGAAATTATGGATTGATTCTTACTATCTTCAGCAGAACTTGTTCTTTAACAATATAAATACAATATAAATAATCGTGAATAAAAATTGCACATGAAATTTGTTCCCTTTTATTTTTTTAACATTGAATTTTAATAGGAAAATATGAAAAGGGAACAAATTTCAGGTGTAATTTTTATTCACGATAGGGGTGAATATGTACCAAATTTATCGATATTAATTGCAATATATTTAAAGAAAATACCAAAACATTTTTGAAAAATATCGAATTTTGCCATTTTAAATACCAAATATTTCTTATTTCTTTAAGTTCTTCCTTCGAGGCCTATCGTATCATCAACAGACGGATGGGCTTGGCTAGATCGTTTTTGGTTTCTACGACCAATATTTCATTGCATTAAAAACGGAATGAAAAACTTTACTTTTCCCCATATCTTTGGTTGTGGGTATAAAACTGTAAATAATAATGTAGCAGGCCTGGTTTATTCCCACGTAAGCCCAGTGTTCAAATGACTTCATAAAGTTAAATCACATAAACGAGGTAGCGAATTAACATCGTTCGCCAAGCCGTGATATTACCCGAAATTTCTTGTGCAACAACTGAATAGTGTGGTCCGCAGTGTGGCACCATCTTAATCAATCCAAATATCACTGATGGCCACATTATTTGGTTTTCATAACTGCAGAATGGAAAATTTGGCTTATCACTAAAGATGATTTTGTTGAAAACTGAATTATTTCAAAGCAAATTGTAAACGTTTCCCAAATTTGTAAATGTTAAAGGATGACAGATTAATTTTTAAAATTGCAGCATTTGACAGCGAATATACTTCCTAGCCTCGAATTTGCCCAACCTTAATAGGTATTCTCATAAGACATTATCAATTTTAAAGTATAACTGCCATATTCATAAAAAATAAAGTAGACTTGAAGTGTGCTTTTAGACAAAATTTTCATACAAAATTTTCCTAAAGTACATTTGAAGTCTACTTAAATTTTTTATGAATTAGACCGTAAATCTATCTCTATTTTAATAATGGGTCTTGCAAAGCACTGCACTTTATTTGAAAAATAAATTGGTTTAAATTTTCGATAACAATGTATGAGTGAAATTACATTAATGATGGATTGTAAATTAAAATTAAACCAGAGACTGACACTCTATTTGCCACTCTTCTGTCACAATATTTTCTTCTAAATTTAACTTTAAATATGCTAACAAAACTCCTTTATCAAAAAATGTTTTAAATTTCCTTACAACATAAATACAACTTCAACTGTATTTATGTTGTAGTTCGATGCTACAATTGTTGAAATGTCTGCCAGCCAAATTTGATATGGTGCTTGTTGCATGTAACAAGATGCATTTGTTACATCAAACTTGTGTGTTCAACACTTTCCTTTAGTCAGCTTGCAACATTTCAAATTAAAATTGTTGTTCTGCTTTTTATCCCGTATGTATGACTTGAAATCTTTTTTATTTAAAATTTTTAGTTTAAATTGGTTTTTGTATATGCGCTGCACATTTATGGGAGTTAACGACCACATTTATGTACAATTTTCATCGTTTCTGTTTCTTACACTTTTCAAATTGTTTTGGGGAGGTGTGAGCGTGTATGTGTGTATATTTCAACACCGGAAGCAGGAAATGAAAACATTGCAGTGTAGTGTACGTATTACATGTTACATACAATTTATGTATTGTGCAAAATAAGCAATATCTTGGGTGGAGCTATAAAATTAATGTCCATATGAATGCATGAGACGATGACTATTTATATGGTACTTTTAGAGGTTTGGGAGAAATTTTACGATTTACTTTATTACAACTACATACATATTTAAATGTTTGTATTTTATTATATTTAATTTTTGTTATTTTCTTTTTTTTTAAGGTGCAAATTGAACCTTAAACTTGAAATAGAAATTTACTATTATTTATTATTTTTCAATAATTATAATTTATGAAATTAATTTAATATTCTAATAAAAGTAACCACGCACATCCTTCAGATAAGCAGTTTTCTTTAGAAAACCTTCTTCTAGGCAGCGAGAAATTTCCCTAAGAAAACTAAAATTCGAAACACGATTTAGTTTTATAAAAAAGAATACAGATTATTGAAACTGAAAGAAAACAAGTAAGAGTGCTATATTCGGCTGTGCCGAAATTTAAATACACTCCACCTAAATGTAAACAGAAATAAAAAACTACACTGATTATAAGACTAGAATATCCTTATTCTGTGTTTTTTATTCAGTCTTAGTGCAAATTTAATTATTATTTTATATAAGGTGACCATACGTCCTCTATTTTAGAGGACAATCATCTATTTTAACTCGCTGTCATCTATAAAATGTCCTCTTTCAGTCATCTTTTTTATACTCAGTCATCTTTTGCCATCTTTAATTTTAAATGCATTATCAATATTTGTTTTTATTGAGCTTAGAGTATGAACAGAACAAAATACAGAAATACGGCACGGTTGCTAAGTAGAATGAGAATCACCACCTTTAAGAAATAAAACAAATTTTACTTCACAAACGCCGTGTCGTGCTTGTTCTGTTCATACTCTTACTGACTGAACTTTCGCTTTTCAAAATAGTAATTGGTAACAATATGTAAAAACATTTTTACATATTTACTATTTACAATTTACTATTTTTCTTAATGTCATCTTTTTTCTTTTCCAAAATCTGGTCGCCTTATTTTATATATTGTTTCAAAGACAATTTTACGACCAACATAATTTACGTTAAATATTTTACTCTGAGCCACATATCAACAATCTAGAGACAATATTGCAGACACTTGTCCAAACTATGAACACTTTTACGACCACCATGACATCCATGATGCAGGAAATGCTGAAAATGCAATCCACTATCTTACAAGCCATTTTAAAGAAATGATTTATTTAAAAATTTGTTTTTGGAACGCGAACGGCCTCCGCCAACATAAAAACGAACTGGAATACTTCCTGATGGATAAGCAGATTGATGTTATGATGATTGCTGAAACTCACTTGACGTCGACAGGGTACTTCAAAATTAATGGCTACGTGTTGTACGATACTAAAGATCCCCGCGGAAGAGCTTGTGGAGGTTCGGCAATTCTTATAAAGAACAGAATAAAACATTATCTAATGAATAACATAAGTGAGGATTACCTCCAAGCAACAAACATTTGCATTGAATTCTGTCAATACAAATTTGTTTTATCATCGATTTATTCTCCGCCTCGATTCTCAATAAAAGAACACCAATACCATAACTTCTTTAATTCCCTTGGAGCTAGATTTTTAGTTGCTGGCGACTTTAACGCCAAACACACATTTTGGGGTTCACGTCTGGTAACCCCAAAGGGTCGCGTACTAAGTCAGGGAAGGATCACACCAAAGTAGAGTCATATAGGCCAATTAGCCTATTGCCGACAATTTCTAAACTGTTCGAAAAATTGTTAATGACTAAGTTGATTCCAATTCTGAACGACACTGAATGCATTCCTAATCATCAATTCGGCTTCAGAGCTAAACACAGCACCATCGAACAAACACACAGATTGGTAAATGTGATAAGAGGGTCGTTTGAAGACAAAAAATACTGCTCCGCCCTTTTCATTGATGTGTCCCAAGCGTTCGACAAAGTTTGGCATGACGGTTTAATGCACAAAATAAAATTAACTCTGCCTGCTAACACCCATAAACTTATGGAAAGCTATTTATACGGTCGCAAATTTAAAATCAAAGAAGGCAATTTTTTAAGCCCCGCTCAGCCAATTGAAACAGGTGTGCCACAGGGTAGCATACTGGGTCCTACTTTATATTTGATTTATACCTCCGACATGCCGTCAGACCCCAAAATCCACACGTCAACTTTCGCAGACGATACAGCCTTTATCAGCGTTCACAAGGACCACCAAGTAGCATCACAGAATTTGCAGAATTATGTTTATAAACTAGAGGATTGGCTAGAGCTTTGGAAAATCAGGGTTAATGAACAGAAATGTATTCATATCACTTTCACATTGCGAAAAGAAACTTGCTCGTTCATCAAAATAAATAATCAAATTATTCCTCAACATAATGAAGTCAAATACCTCGGCATTCACCTCAACCGCCGTTTAACTTGGAAGTCTCATATTGAAGCGAAACTTACACAGATGAGATTAAAAGCAGTGCAACTTAATTGGCTAATTGGCAGAAATTCTTCACTAAAGTTGGACTGCAAACTATTGTTGTACAATGCAATTCTAAAGCCAATCTGGTGCTATGGAATTCAATTATGGGGTACTGCCTCAGCATCAAACATTGAAAAAATTCAAAGGGGTCAAAATAAAATTCTACGTATAATTACTGCAGCTCCATGGTATGTTAAAAATTCTCGAATTCACAAAGATCTATGCGTGCCATCAGTAAAAGTTGAATTTACAAAACACGCGTCAAAGTATGTCAGCAAACTTGAACACCACCCAAACCCACATGCACGAGACATCCTTAACTTTAGTGGCCATAATCGGTTGAGAAGGAGGGATACCCTTGCTTTAACTCAAGCGCAAAATAGATGACTGGATCAGTTGATGTGAAATTTTTTTAGTATCATAAAATTTTTGTCTAGCACTGGCTGGGCTTATTATTTTCTTTTTAGTATTAAGATTTGAATACTTATTGTCATTTCATTATATGAAGATTCAATAAATACATAAAGGCTATAAAAAAAAAAAATATTTTGAAATTTTGTCTAATTTTCACCATTTTTAATTGATTTAATTACCAATTCTTACCATAATTTACAGGGTTTGTCTGATGTTCATAAGTAATTTAACAAACAGAGTATAAAAAAGGGCAACAATTCGGTTTTAGTGACTTTGCTCAAAAAAAAAAAAAACTTCCTCAAATAGGGCTTTTAGAGGAGATGTCAGCAAAAAAAACATTGTTGGCGGGCCGTAAAGTTGAAAATATATTGGCCTATATCTCGGGAACTACTGAGTGTCTGATAATTTGTAATACATTAAATAAAAGTTATTAATTCCTTTCCAACGATATATATCATGATGATAAAATATGGTCCGAATATGGGTTAAATCCGAAAAGAATATTTTTTGACCCGAATTTATTTGTCTTTTTGGAAATGGTTCTTATATGGCAGCTATGACAAATTATGGGCCGATCTTCTTAAATTTTGGAACAGTGATTTTCATGCATATGAGGATATTTCACGATATTTATTTTTTTAACATTGAATTTTAATAGGAAAAATGTGAAAAGGGAACAAATTTCATGTGGAATTTTTATTCACGATAGGGGTGATTATTTCACATTAAATGATATTGAGGATAAGTTCAAAAACGAAAGCTTAAAGTATAGTTAATCAAGATTTTAAAATCTTTAGAAGTTACCCCTTTAATTTCTTCAAGGAAGGAATAAAATCCTGCGAGATAAATGTTTCGCCTTTCGGTTGGCTTACGACTAATTATACAATCCGGATACAATCCGTTGCTATAAAATCTACAGTTTTCGTCGACTAACTAGGACGTGATTGATAATAAATGGAAGACAATTCGGTGAGATAAATGATTCGGCTCTCGGTCAGCTAACTACTGGTTTCAGAACCGGCATTACAAGTGATTTAAGTATAAATACTTTTTTCAATAGCCTTTTTTTGACAGATTACGTGTGAGTCGTGTCATTCTGCCATGTTGTTTTTGTTTATTATTGTTTGGCATTTCATAATGGAAAGACTTACGAACAACGTTTACAAATCGTTCAACTTTATTACGAAAAATTACGTTCTGTGAGGAATGTGTTTCGTGCACTTGCTCAACTAATGGTCAACATAATCAGCCTACTGATCCTACTATTCGCTACACCATCACCCATTTTGAGACCCAGCATTCATTATTAGATAATATTCGACCGAATAGACGTGAAGAAAATATAACGGCCGTAGCTAAAAGTGTACACGAAGACCGTGGCGTGTCGATTCGGCGCTGTACGCAGCAACTCGGACTGACGTATGGAACCAAACATTTTTTTATTGTGCGGATGTCAGCTGTTTTGTGCTGTCACTTACATTTACTTAGCAAATTTTTGTTGTCAACAGATTCGTCCGCAACGGCACGAAAAGTAACAAAACAACTAACTAAAAGTCGTTATTCTATTTAACAGAATCAAGTCAGCTGATTCGGAACGGAACAGAAAGTAAAAACTAATACCAAAGAATGTTCTTTCAAATGATAATAAACAATCCCCATTAAATTTGAATTTTCTGTGTTTTTTTTTCTTTAAAGAAGTAGGGAACCTCGAAATGGATCACGCTTTATAACTAGATCGGTACTTCGATTCTTGTTTACCATATTTATATTTTCATCATATTTACATCTCTTATATTGAAATTCACATAAACTGTTTGAGAATTATAACACATTACAAAGTGTAAAGTTGATGGGGAGATTTTTGTAACTTCACGTTACACCTGTTGCAAATTGTTTTTTAAAGAGTTAGTAATGAAACTAATGAAACTTATTAAGGATGCTACAATTCTCATATGCCCAAACGTGTGTTTACTTGCTCTTGTAAAAGGTTCCCTTGATATTGTAGTAAAAAATTTAAGTACCAATTTTAACTAAAACTTAAAAATATAAAAAGCGTAATTTTTTAATAATACTTCAAAATTAAGTAAAAGTAAAGCTGAATAAATTAAAAATAAAAGAAAACTGTTTAAGGAGATTACAAAGGGTTAGCAAAGACGAATATATAGCACGCTATATTTTAGTTATGTTCATAGAATTATTAAATGCAAATTGAAACAATAAGGTAGAATCGAATTTTTTGGAAAGAAATCTGCCATTTCCGATCGGTATAAACTTTAGCAAAGGTGTAGCTAAGCAGTATTCGAGTTTAAGTTTTGAAGATGGACCTCACATAACGTCTGGCATTATTTTCATTCGATTGCGACGCTTTCAAAAGTAGTAAACGAAGTCAACGTTTCCTACGCTTTTAAGTGTGTAACTTAGAACGCGAGAAACGCGTAACCGCTTGGTATGGACTTTCAGCTTTAGAGGGATTTCACACGCTGCGACTTTTACCTGCAACTTTTCTGTTGTGACTCAAGTTTATAGATGAAATACATAGTGAAGAGTACGGGGTAGCTACGTATTTCATCCATAAACTCGATTCGTAGAGTTGCAGGTAAAAGTCGCAGCGTGTGAAATCCCTCTAAAGCTGAAAGTCCATACCAAGCGGTTACGCGTTTCTCGCGTTCTAAGTTACACACTTAAAAGCGTAGGAAACGTTGACTTCGTTTACTACTTTTGAAAGCGTCGCAAGCGTCGAACAGCTGACCTTGACAAATGAAAAGCAAATTTATTTTTAAGGTGATGTCAGTAAAAAAAATTACAGCTGAAAAAACATTTTTTATATGAAATTGACAAACAAACCGATAAAAAAATTCATATAAAAACAAAATTAGCTGGGTTTACGGAGGTGATGCCGTTTACAAATGATTCACGCGAAAAATCTTCATATGCAAGTTGAAATACTTGACGCTTAAAACGTTTAGAAAGCTATAAACGCTTTGACGCTAAAACGCGAGTTGTGGACCTCCAGCTTAAGAAATTTTCAGTTTAACAGTATTTTCTTCAGGATAACAATTATTCTCTAGCTAGCGAGAGATTTCATTAGAAAATCTTTATATAGCTTGCGAGTGAAATCTTAAGGAAATTTTTCTCTAACTTGCGAGAAAATTCTTAAGAATTCTTATCTATATCCAGCGAAATCTTTGTCTCGGTTCTTTTCTACAGAAAATAAGAGAGAATTCTGCAGGAAATCTTGCTATAGCTGACGAGTGAAAATATTTCTCTAATTTCCCAAATATTTCGTTAGAAAAACTTTTAACCAGCTAGTAAGAGTACTTTAGAGTTCGTTCAAAAATCCCTTGTCTACCTAATGAAAAACATTGGTATCAAAAATTTTAAACAATAAAACAGAATTTATTAAATCTTAATAGTTAAAAAAATAAATAATGAAATATCTAGACTTTAAATCAACTTAAATTAATTATCACCCATGATGTTTAATAGATAAAGCTTATATTAATCACATTATTTAATATGAAGACGATCTTAACATTCCCATATTCTTACAAAAAAAAAAAAAAAAACTATAAAAAGTTCTATCAGTTGCCATCTTAAACAATTTATCGCATAGAAAAATTCTCAATTTTTTATTGATGCACTTTTTATGGAAATGAAGGAGATGCAGAAAAAACAAGCTGTAAAATTGTAAAATAAATAATCATAAAAATATAAAATTCTTTTTTACGACTTTATAGCTAAAATTGTCACTTAACGCTTGAAAAGACAAAACAGCAGAGAAACAGAAAAAAACTAACAGAAATGCATAAAATCAGGCAAATAAAAAAGGTCTGCATATGTGCAGGCAAATAGAGAGAGAAAAAAGTAAGAAATACACCCGACATTATGAATAATTTTATACAATAATAGAAAATATAAAATAACAATAAAAAATTGTGTATTACTCGTAAGAAGAATTAAAATTACAAAGAAAAATATATAATTATACCAAGTAAATGTTAAATTAGTGTCTACAAGTTGTAAAATTAATATGTATTATAGACATGACTGCAAGAAAGCATTTAGATTTGTAAGTACATACTTGTACTCATATGTGTTTAATTCTTATTGCCTGAAACAGAAACACCTTTTGTATATTTTCTGGAATGCAGATATTAACAAATAATAATAGAGTGAATTAATAATTGTGCAGAATGTCGTGGTTGTATTAAGGAAAAAATAGCATATAGTGTTTTATATAGGCAATCTTATGTTTTTCTGTATTTGGTAAGGAAAATCTTCAGTATAACAGCATTTTTTAAAGAAAATCTTCAAAATAAAAGTTTTTTCTAAAAAAAATTTTCAGTACAATATTATTTTTAATAGAACATTTCTATATAAAAAAGCTACGACGACTATGCTAATATTAATACAATTGAGTTTAAGTTTTCAATTTTGACCTCATATACCCATTATTATCTCCAAAATGGGGCACCTCGTGTATATGAGATATTAAAAACGATCGAAATTCTTCGTTTGTGATCCGATTTAGTCGTGTATTAAAAAAAATTTCGTCGTAGCTATATATTGACCCCTATTATGAGCTGCATTCGACAATCGATATTCGCTGGCTGTCGAAAATCCACTATCGAATATAAAATTGGCATCGCTGTCGAAAATTTCGTTGTTCAACGAATTTTTTATAGAACACAAATTTGCTGTCGACGCTGTATAAAACTGTGCAAAATTTATTTAAAATGTAAGAATTTGTTTTTTTTTTTTTTTTGTTTTGGTCATCCAAATACTACTTGTAAATTACTTTTGTTAATATCCTGCATGTCGCAAGTAGAAAACAGCAATTGGGGAAGCTCGTTTCTCTCATGGAAGAAGATCCACTGTTGGCAAAATGTATTTGCTCTAAAATTCAGGCAGCCAAATAATCGGAGGGCATTACACAGAAGCTTAATTCTATTCATTAAACCATAATTCCGCGGTGGTCATTTTAAATTTAATGTATTTTTCTTTAAGAATTTGTAAACAAATATGGCGCCAGCTGATAGAAATGTACTATTGTGAATAACCCAAAAAGAGTGATTTTCACAATAGCGTTTTTTCATCGAACATGCCAAATGAAAATTCGTTCGATAAGCATTTTCTACCACAGTCGAAAATCGAATTTTGCTCATAATAGGCACCATTATCTCGTAAATTATACGAGATATTCACATATAAAAATTAAATTTTTAACTTTTGTAGCCACCCTAGCGGATGCAAATATTTCCCGATTTTTTTTTTGTTATTTCTTTGTAGACTAATAACTGTTTTATGAACATAGTAAAAAAATAATTATTTAAAAATCATCATAGAGTCAAAAGTTAAATGCATTTAAGGTTAAACAATTTAAAAAATAGATTTTTTGCCATTTTATGGCATAAAAAAGGAACTTCTATTGTTTTTACATTAGTTAATTAAATAAAATTTCTATTTTTCGGAAAGCTAACTTTATAGGAAGTATTGTAAATATATGAACAAAATTAAAAATCTTTGTTACGGAGGGGACCAGAGTCATTCAAAATATGTTTATGTAAAATCCAACTTTAGTGTAATGTTCTCAACTATATCAAATAATAATTGCCGATTTTATGTTGCCTAATATGTTCTTAATTATTCTGCGAAGGGTTTCGATAGACAATCAGAGGCCAAATTACCGAATTCGATATCGAGTAAAATGTATCGTAATTTTCTTATTTGAGATTATGGCATTCGATATCGAGCAAGAAATTTAGTACATTTTATCATAACTTCGATATCGAAATCATTTTTCGATACGATAGCTCATCATTCGATCACGAAGGCGGTAATTTGGCCCCAGGTATGTGATGAAAATCGATTTCGTTCCAAAAGTTATGTTTTGTTTTTAATTTGATTTACTTTTTAAAACGAATTCGATTTCATGTTCCATTTGCTTCTATCAAAATGTAAGCTAAAAAGAATGTGATGAAAAACGCAAATTCACTGTTTAAACTGTTTTTAAACCAAAAAGATGATTGTGCAAGTTTTAAAGAAAAAAGAAAATAAGCTCAAATTTCAAATATTTTGAAAATATTTAAACGAAAATGTAAGTAAACACTTTAAAATATGTACATCTGTATTTATATTTAAATAATCTGAAATAAAAAAATTCAGGGAAAAGCCTACGAATACTTCTCAGGAAGAGTTACGTGGTAACTTTTATGGAAAAACACCCACAAATGGCAAAATAAAATTTTAAAGGTGATAGAGTTGAAGTAGAAAACCTTTGGCAAACTTTCGCTCAGGAGTTAAATAAGCTTCAATGTATCTGAAGCATCACACAATATTTTTCGTTGTGATTCGAATTATTTATTAATAAAAAAAGACCTTAATAAATTGTTTCCTATTAAAAACAACTTTAACTTTTTAACAAAATTTATTATTTTCACTTAAAACAATTTGGAAAGAAACAAAAATGGAAAATAAAACCGTTCGATTTTGATGGCCAAAAATCTAAAATATTAAATTTTTCATAACTTTTTTGAGAATTGTGGGGTATCATAAAAAAATTTTAGTTTCGTGTTTTGCACAAAAATGACCAAATAAATGCAAAATTTTTTTGTTTTCTAAAAAAATTCTTATTGTGAACATAGAGAATTTCTTATTTGTGAAAATATTAATATACATATTAAAAAAAAAAAATAGACACAATTTACTATCCATTGAGATATAATATGTCTTCCTTGTCTTTTCACGTGTCAAATTAATTAGGCAATAGTTAACAACTCATAGTGTATTTGAACTTTTTTAAATTTCTTTTTGTATAGTTTAATGTAAACATTAGAAAGAAAATAAAAATTGCCACTATGAGTTGTTAACTCTTTTCTAGAATATATTTTTGTCAAAATATTGTCATTATTTTCCTATTGACAGTTTCTTCATGTTTATTATCTGTCAGTATGTGTTGGATAATTTGCAAAAAGTGTTTACCACATGCAAAGAAATTACTATCAAACTAATGTTTTTATTAACGTTTTAAACAAAGCAAGCAAATACACATCTAACAATAAACTTTGATATTTTGTGCAATAATTTCAAAAGATACACTTACTTGAGTACATGGAAGTTTTTTTTTGTACTTATTGTTTGTATTAAATGTAAAGTAAATTTGAATTGTTAATTATTATTAGTTTTATATATATGCAGTGAAAAAGTACAAGGCATAAACATGTACTCGTTTATGCTCCCCACTGTATATTTTGTGTCTTTATAAAAATTCTGTATCTTAGAATCTACGGCGACCTATCTATGTCCGTCTGACTGCTTAAAGCCTAGAGAAAAGGTCTTAAAGTCGTAAAAATTTCTCAAAATATTCTTTGTTGATCAGAAATGTTTGGCATTAAAATTTACATAAATGTAATGGCAAAAATATTTGGACCAAAAGATCTGACAAAAATTACCTATGTAGATAAAATTGACCACAAAAATTAAACAATAACAATTAAAACCCGTATGATATAGTTTTCGGCGCTACCGAATATAAAACTCTTACTTCTATGGTTTATTCCCAATATAAAATGAATGGTACGTTGAACTCAATTATTTACAATCATTTTATTTTAGAAAGAATTTGGTAGCTCGGAATTTTACAGTTTGAGATGAGTCTAAGGTTTCGACCAATTTATCTGTAATCGATCAAACACAATTCTTGCGAACACAATTTTAAAATTTTAACTTCTAATCTCCTTAAACAAATATGTTATAAGCCTTTATGTTTCAATTTAAAATCCTCCTAGTTTTTTCTTTGCAAAACAATTCTTCTATAAAAGTCAATTTAAAACAAATAAATTATAAAAATAAAGCGAAAACAGCAACTACAAAAGAAAAGCTGTTAAACACTTAAATTTTAATTAAAACAAAATCTTAAAACAATGCTCAACCAAAAGAAAAAACAAAGCATCTTTGGAGTGTCCTGTTTTTGAATGCAGCATCATTTTCTTTAAAAAATACACATGCATACATAAAAAAGCTTAAACTATAAAAGAGAGATCCTCTTCAATAAATGTTGAAAATGAAAATGCAATTTTAAACTTGTATTAATAAAATAGTGGCACAATGGCCAATATGCGGAGGGTAAAGGAAAAGTAATTTGAAAATCAATGATATGCTGATGGTTGGCCAAAGTTACTATCATATTCTCGGCTGAAATTCAGATTTGTCTTCAAAACAGTATTTTTCAATTATTTTCAAGGTCCGACTAGTGCAAAGTTATTCTCTCATATTTCCATATTTTTTTTCATTAATATAATTTTCCGCTTCAAAGTCTGATAAAATTGAAATTTGGCTGCAAGGAAATATGGTTAAAATTTGATAATTAAATGGTTATTTAAAACCATATAATAAGATGTGTATCAAAAAAGATACTTTTTATTTTGCCCTCGTACTCATAGAAAAGACAAATGTTTTCTTTGCCACCATTGTTGTATTGTTAAATGACACTGATGCTTAAACATGCTCACTCACACTCTCACCGACGGCACACACATTCCTGTTGCAGTAATAAAGAAAATTTAACCTAGCATTTCATTGCATTCAGACATTTCCGTTTCCGTTGCACAAGTATTTCTTTAAATGTGTGTGTTGAAAAACAAAACGAACTACTTCTGCTGCTGCTGTTGTTTATTGTATATTTTCTTCATTTAGGTTTTGTGTGTCTGTTTTTTCTTTCCTTCTTTTTGTGTCTTTATAGGGCAAATAGAGAATAATGGCAAATTGTAATAGAAAACTAAAATGCTACAATACAACACAAGTACGTAAGTAACAAAAAGGAAAATTGTATATCATAAAACTATGCTTTTGTAAAATTGATTTGATTAAAAGTGGCTGCTCTGCATTGAATACAAAATTAGTTAGAGAGTAAAATATTTCGCAACACTTGCCACATTTACACACAGCTAAACACCTAAAAACTACTTATTTTTAGCTGTGACTAACAGAGGCAACAGAAAATCCATGAATGCATAAACACTCACCCACACAGAAGGATACAACGGCACGAAAAGTTCCAACAAAATAGCAACAATGCGTAGAAAAATAGTGTTATAGTTGGACGTGTGGAAAATGAATATTTGGTTTCAAATTCATTGATGCTGATAATGAAACGAGGTTGAAATTAATAATTAAGGCAAAAAATATACTAAATACGTCCAAAACAAATCCAATGGCTCTAAAAACGCTAGTCGGTAGCATATTGCCTGGATAACGAAGCCTTGTTCGCTACCTACAAGACGATTGGTTGGTCAGTGGTCAAATACGATGTTCCCAGCGGAGATATATTCAAATCTGCCCAAACACTGCTTTACGAACTGTCACAGACAGTATGAAGATAACCCCAGAACACTCTACACGAGGAAACGAAGGTTTTCACAGTTAAGGTCTGGGATGAGTCATCCTAGCTACAACCTCACACAGTTGGAGCCTTTCAGAGGCATGTCAGGAAGTTTCTTATTGTATACGACCCGACTAGACACAAACCAGTCACAGAAACCAGAGAAGTTCTGGTACAACTGAGGTCAACTTAATGCCTACGGATCCAGCATAGAGCGTGCCGTCTAAAATGTATTACCAACTTTTTCAACTGCGCTACTTCACTTAATCTAATGGAATTATAAACCAACCCTGTTGAAGTGGCACAATTCCTTGGGAGCCTCGGATAAGAAATTGTAAAGTTTTAGCTGTTACAAAAACAACAATCGTTTACGTGATTTCGTCTCGTTTGTTACGCACTCAAAGCTATTTTACAAAATACTGTAATCAAAAAACAAACAGATGAATAATGTTGACAAACTCAACAAGATCTGGCTGCATCATTGGGAGTTACTCAAGCAGAAATTTCAAAACGTTTAAAAAGCGGGGGAATTTGGTAACATATGAATTGAAGTCAAGAGACCTTGAAAGATTTCGCATGTCCGAAATGCTGCTTAAACGTTTTATAAGGAAATCATTTTTACGCCGATGTATTACATACTTGCGATCACAAATGAAACCATTACCCGAAGCGTAGCGAAGAGGAATCAAAACCAAAGTGGTCTATCTATCAAGCATGTTTTGAAATCACGGTGATTTGAAATTACGAACAATTTAAAAATCACGGAAGGAATATTTTGGTGTTCTGAAAATCACGAGATTTTTAATTTTTAGTAGTAATTTTGATTGTTCTAAATCACGAGCAAAAACAAATCAGTTTTTGTTTACAATAAAATTTTCACTTGTGTTTTACATTTGTATATTAAAATTTAACTTATCAAACTACATATTTATTGACTACTTTTATTTTTTCAAGAATTTTAATAAATTTTTCATTTTTATGTACAATTTAATTTAATAAATCAGTTATATGCCATACGACTTTAAAACTTTGTTACTCTGGCAACCAAAATGACGTGTATTTTGATCAACAATATCAGCTGCATGGTGTAACTATACAAGGTGAGTGCAGTAGAACAGCTGACTGACTTTGTTTACAATTTACACATGTCAAAAGTAATACTTATTCAACTTTTTTTGACAGTTGTACACTTTTATACACAAACTAAAATGCATGTTGTTTCTGTATTGTGTTGTATTTGTTGCCGATTTGCACTCATCTTGTATAGTTACACCATGATCACGAAAAATGTAAACAAATCTAAAAAAAATTGTCCGCAAAAAATACAACGTCTTACTAAATTTGTAAATTTTAAGTTTTTTCTGTAAAATAGTTAGTTTTATTTCAAAAACAAATAAAGAACAAATGATTTTAAGTGTTTGTGATAATTTTATTACAAGAGTTTCATGAAAAATGCTTGATTTGAAATCATTAGGCTGTTAGGTGACCAGTTTTAAATCACGAGATTTCAATAATTTTTGTGCACAGAACACCTTTTCAGTTATTTCAAATCACTTAACGAAAAAGTGATTTTTAGAACATGCCTGTATTATAGGCTGCTGAAGTCTGGACCATCACAGAAAACCTGTACCTAATGCAACTGATTCGTTTAAAGCGAGACATGTAAAAGTAATAATCAATCAATCATGACTCGATCACATGTAGCATTACCTGTTAAGAACTATTTATAAAGAAGTGGTTGGGAAGTTTTGTCTCACTCGCCTTATAGTCCAAACCTCTTGCTCCGTCCGACTACTATTTCTTTCGATCGATGCAGAAGCTTTCTCTGGGATACGCTTTATATCAGAAAAGTGTAACCAACATCGACTAGAATAGTTCTATTGACGCGGAAATCTTATTTTGCCAAAAAGATAGAAAAGGTTATAGCTAGCAATGGCCAATACTTTGTATGGATTTATATTGTACAAATGTTTCAAGACTTAAAGAGATATAACGCTTATCCGTATAGATTCACCATAGTATCATCAGCAGTGTGACAGCAAGAATGAACCAAGTTACATATTCTTTTTTTAATGAAGAAGGCGTTCTTATTTTTCCAACAGAGCATATAAAGACAATTTTTCGTCTATAACTTTAAATAACCTATTGTTTTTTTTTTAATTATAATTAAATAATGTATATATGGTATTTATTGAGAACAAGAAACAATTCTTTGCATAAAAAGACATTTAGATAATAATGTTAAATGATTCAAAAAGAAATTATAAATTTGTGAAAAAACTTAAAGACTTACAGACTTATTTGTAATACAAAAAAAAGCTCTGTGTCTGATAACGAAAATGGGTAAGTTGTTAGCGGAAAAGGAGTTTTTTAAAATATCGAAAAGAATTTGTTAAAAATAAATATTTAGAAACTGAAAATTTTCAACTTTATACATTTGAAATAACCACCCTCGTGCCTATAATTCCAACCATACCATTGATTATAGCAAATAGTTTTTTAAACTAAAAATTGTTTTTGGTAACAATAAGCTCATGAAAACAAACAAACAGAAGGGTTATTACATAGCCAGTCAACGAAAAGCAGAAACAAAACTAAATACAAACTTATTTTAAAGTAGAGGTATATATGTATGTATATATATATGTATAAAAAGTTTATTTAATTTCTTTAAATGGTAAGACATATAAAAAAATAAACGAAAAACTACTACTATATTAAAATTAAAAGGAATGGAAACAATAGGGAACAATTTGATGACTGAAGAAATACATATTAAAAGTTTACAAACCGAAAAGACCCTTCAAATCATCCATACTGAGTTTACTACCTTCCGAAGCACGGCCACCAGTCAGTACACCATTCGCTAGTTCCAACTTATGATCTTGCAAAGCTTTAATGCGCTCCTCTACGGTATCTTTGCACATAAATTTATAAATAATGACATCCTTCTTTTGGCCCACACGATAAATGCGATCCTGTGCTTGGGCCTCTAACTGGGGATTCCAGTGCAAATCGATTAGTAATAAATGATTAGCACCCACTAAATTCAGACCCACACCACCGGCAGTTAGAGACAGTAACAATATGCGTTTATTGTTGTTTGCTTTATTAAATTCGGTGACAATGTCTTGGCGATTTTTTACCGGTATACTACCATCTAGAGAGAGCGTAGCCACACCTTGTTCCTCAATATGGGTTTTGAGTATATTCAGAACACTGGTCCACTGTGACACCACAATGGCTTTGTCATCTGACGACAGAACTCTCTTCTTCAGAGTTTCTAAAACTTTTAACATTTTTGTTGAGGGTCTTTTATAATCAAATATTGGATTTGTACGTTGCAGTACACGGGACGAAGCTTTAGCCATGACCTGTTCTTCTCGTCTCATAGAAGTCTCACCTTCATCATTATTTAAGCTGTGACTTAGAGTGGAGTAGCTATCGTTCTTATCGGTAATGGCGAGTTTATTGAGTTGGGCCAAAAGATCAATTTCCGGCTGAGAAACATCACTTTCTTCGTCGATGTCACGGGCATCTTCATCATCTAACATCTGTGAGAGGGAAGACATTTGTTCAAAAAAATATGGGTCGATAAAAACAAATTATATACTTGAAAAGGAAATAAAGCGTGTTATGTTGAGACAAAAAAGGGCCCTGCATAATTAAGGACATATCAAGACATGTTGCAGATATCTTTGTACTTTCTAACCTAATAATTCTAACTTGTGTATTAAATAGTTGTTTTATGGCTATTAGAATGACGTATTATTTTCTAATATATTTAGTTATTTATAACTATTATTTAACTATTTTTAGGGCATAAAAGTTATTTATCTGTTTGTAAACGTGTATCTCCTAAATGTAGTTACTTTGATTATTAAATTATAAAAACCACATTGGTTGTCATTACTACACCATTATCTTTTTTATCTAGTTTTTTTACGTGGTTGCCAGCTGCATGCAAGCATTAAATTGAAATCTTTGATTCCATTGTAAAGTACGTTTAGTCTCCAAAGTATTGAAATGCATTAAAATATTTAATTTTTTTCCTTCCTTTATAAACCTCTTCATAAATAAAATATTTATAACAATATGTACTAATTATTTTAAAAAAGTAATTGAAATATTTTATTTACAATGGCTCACAGATTATTTTATGTAATGTATTGTTTTGTTTCCCACGCTAAACAAAATGAAAACCAACAGTAACTTAAAAAAGAAAAAGTGTTATAGTCTAACTAACAAAAATAATTTATTGTTAAAATGTATATTTTAATATGTATATTAAAACTAAAAAAATGCTTGTTTTCACATCACAATGCAGTCAATTTCTACTGTACTCAATGCAGCGTTCTTTTTCGGTTAACTTTTTTTCTACTTTTATCAATATTTTCTGTTGAATTGTCAATCTGATTTTGTAACATCAAGTGTCAATTTAAAATAGATCAAATGAAAATGAGTCCACGTACAACGATAGAACAAGAAGATTTAGTTTTAAACCATTTTCAAAATGGCCACACATAGCGATTAAAGCGTCCACAGTACAAGAAATCATTGAGCGCTTCATACATCAAAATCAGCTCCATAACAAAGGCAGAAAGGCACCAAACCAAAATTTTCAATGAGCATGATAAGCAGATAAGAAAAATAATGCGAATTCAAGGCTTTCAGCTTTACAACTGGCCTCTGAAGTTGAAGCTGACCTGGACAAACAATATTTCGTTTAAACAGTTTGGCGTGTCTGGAGTCAACATGATTTTAATGGCCGAGTTGCACACAATCCTAATAAACCTAACAAACTGTGCAGGCTAAATTTCGCTAAAGAACTTGTTTGTATGGAATCTGCTTTAAGTTTAACATATGAAGCTGTGGCAATGTAATATTTTGGGCTTGTATGTCAGCTGCTGGAACTGGGAATTTTACATTTGTTGAAACAACCATGGACAAGTTTAAATACCTTCAGATTCTGAAGGACAACCTGTTGGAAAGCTAAGAGAACCTGGGTAAAGGATCAGATTTTCGATTTTACCAGGACAAACCGGGTATTGTGCAAACGTGGCTAATATATAACAGCCCACCTTTGATGAAACCGTCGCCAGGCCTTAATTTTATCGAAAATGTATGGTCAATTTTAGAAATCAGCATAAAAACACAAAATTTCTAATAAAAACGATTTAAAACAAAGCGCTACTGGCAGATTTGTCGAATATTTCGCTGAGTAGATAATAAAGTAAATTAATAATCACAAATGCAAAAAATATGCTGTAACGTAAAAAAGGGAATTTTTTGTTGTTTTGAGTTTTAATATACATATTAATATACTAAAAGTAAACTAAATAAATAAAAATTATAAGACACTGTAACAAGATGAATTAATTTCATCATTACCACCATAAACAAATTTTCATTATTGGCACCCGTTTAAAGATAAAATGAATTAAAGATAAAATTAAAATTAACATGTATTCTTGTTAAGTTATGCAACTTTAGGCTGGGATTCCGACCGTTGGTACTATGTAAACGTATTGTTTACTTAATGGGCTAATACACTTAGTGTGATTATAGAACAATAAAAAATTTAACTAAAATCTGACACAAAAATGTATACTAATTTATTTGTATGTTAAGTATTAAAATGTAATACAAATTGTATGTTTGTGATTTCTTGGAAATATATGTAATTATTTCTCAATTTAATAATTATATTTATTAACAGGTTTAGACGTTACATTTTATGACGTTATGACAACTCTATCTTCTACCTTACCGCCAGCTTACCTTGCCATTAGTAAGCACAAAAAATCTACTTGCACAAATAGCAATAATTGGGAAAAATATGTTAACTGTGTTGGAGGAGAGGATAAATCATATATACAACGAGTTAAATCAAAATTGTTAAACGCAATAAAGTACAGAAAGTAACACTGCTCGGAAATTATACCAGTGGCAGACATTGGAACGATCAGGTTGAAAATCGAATAAATAAAAATATATTTTAAAAGCATAACCTTCATTTCAAAAACCTATTTAATAAAAAAAAACAGTATTGCTAACTGTTATCCTCAAATTTAAAAAAAAAAATCCCTAATATTCATATTAAATTATTATTATTATCCATTCTTTAAAGTCTAATATATGATAAAATGTGTGATCCAATTAAGGAATAGATCCTTAAATTCCGATTGTTTAATATGAATTTTTTAAAACCTAATGCTTGAATAATAAGTAGTTAAGCCTTAAAAATTCAAGCACTTGAATATTTTGTTGGAATTTGACTTTGGCATTTGCAATTTTTTTAACGATTTGGTTTATAAACATAACTATCGCCTGATGAAAAATGTAATCAATATATTATGTCGAGTGAAAATCAATGTATAAAACAAATCGTGCACAAATGCCTTAAAAATCATACATTAACGGCTTCAGTTATTGCAAAAGCCTCCTACTGAAATTAACATTTGACAGTTACCGCCTCTAATAATTTTTTTAGCAACTGTCAACTCCACTGAAGTTTCGGTAATTTATCCATAAATAACCAAATTAGAGTGGAGAGCATAATGGTGTTGCTAGCACAAAGTTTAAAAAAAAATTACAAAACGGATAAAAAAAACATATTTAATCAATTAAACTTCCATTTCATTTTTGTAGATATGTAGTTTCAAAATTTTTAAAGTATCATACCATAAAGGGTAGTCAGCAACAGCTGCCGGGAGCAAGATTTTATGTTACAAATAAACAAAAGCAGAAAAATGTGATAAAAGGGCAATGGTGTGGTGTGGAAAGCAGTTTGATTAATGATCGGGATAACGGACCCCTTTTGTCACCTCTTTAACTATGACTTCGAACTTATTAAACGTCACCGCACTTTAGTTAAGTTTGACCAGATTTAGCTCCATGTCTGCAATAGTTTGGTATCGAAGAAAATACGGTCTATGTAATAGAAAAATATATTAACCCCCTTAATTTTCCCCAGCTTAAAGCAATTGAATAATATTGGGCTAATGTCATAAGAAAATTAAAGTGGATGAAGCGTACCGAAATGTCTAAACATCATCATTTTATAAAAATAAATAATTTGACCTTTTGTTAAATATTAGTAAATAAGTATAAATTTTGGTTTAAAAGCTCTTTTTACATAAATATTAAATCATTTAAGCAACCGGCTTTTATGTGATATAAACCTGAAAACTATTTTTCAAAAAACAAACATGTAGCTTAAATTTATGTTTATTTTTTACGGTAGTAGGCTTTTGTAATACAACTATAACATAATTGTTGGTCACTGGTTTTAATTGCATAAAAACTTATTGTGAAATAGATTTGCAATTCAAAATTCACTTTTTAGGAGAGAAACATTTGGGGATGCAACTGTAAAACATCACGTTTACTTTATATAGTTAAGATTATACATTCAACAATACATACATTTGTATTGACAAAAATGATTTTTTTTGCTTTTATAGTTCCTTTTTTTTGTAACTTCCAGCAGCTCCCATTATTTGGACCTTTTTTTATTGTCAAAATGCAATTTAACAAAATGTATATAAAAAACTTCTACTCACCGAATCAATTAAACCTGGATGACAGCAAATCTGCCTTAATCTCAGTAGCAGCACTAAAATTTCATGTGACTTAACCTCCTTTGAGCCTTGGTGTATTCTCGTAAATTTCTGATGCATTTTATAGTATGCACCATTTGGATCTTTTGTCTGCAAATGTGTTGGCCTTGAACTCTGTTCGCTATACATTAAATCAGTATTGCGTTCGGCACGTTGAAAAAGAAACTGGGCAAACAGAGTTCGCGAATAGATCATAATTTTCTGATAAACATTCATTTCGTCTTTATCCAATTCCACTTCAATTAATTCGATTTTCTTTTGAGGCAAACATTTTAGTTCGCCACGATCTTGCAGTTGAATTTTAGTTCGTCTCAACATGAGAGTTTTCATAATAGTGTTTAAGCGCTGTTGGCCACCGGCACTTTTATCGATCCATTTTTTCCAATGCGAAAAATCATCGAAAGGGGAACAACGTAGAAACTTGAGCAGAGCATAGATATCCATTTCTTTGTTTTGTATGGGAGTGCCGGTAAGAGCCCAACGGGCTTTTCCTTTAAGCTCACAAACAGCTACAGAGGATTGAGATTTATGATTGCGCACCACATGAGCTTCATCGAGTATTATTCTCTTCCATTTGATGCCAAAAAGTGCTCCGCAGGTTTTTTGTTCACGGGCCACAATATTATATGTGCTGACTACCAAGTCATAGGTACGTAAATGTTTAGGTTTTGTTTCACGATTATTTCCATGATGAACACACGTAGTTAAGCGATACCGCTTAACCTTTGTATGAGCTTCAGCTTCCCACTGACGCATTAAACTGGCCGGACAGACTACTAAAGTACCACCGGGATAATCTAAACGTAATTTTGTTATTTTAAAAGAATTTATGTAATGTATAATATATTAATAATGTGTAATATATTAATAACTTACAATCTCTACGCCCTTTAGAAGACCAAGCCCCTTGATTTCTCCCTTCGTCCTCCTCTTCTGTACCACTACCACTTTTCTCTTCATCATCTTCTTCCTCATCTCGATTTTTACATAATAATACCAGAGAAATCATGGTTAGTGTTTTTCCCAAACCCATATCATCAGCTAATATCCCGCCTCTAGGTTTTTGTTTTTCTCTCCAGTTCATCCAGGTTAAGGCATGCTTTTGATGATCCATTAATGTGACTTTGAGACCTTTAGGGTCCTCGGCCAAAACATTTTCTCCAGGACAACTTTCTAAAGAGCCATGCAAATCCTATATAGAAGATAAAATATTTATACAAGTCATTCGTTTTTCCATTATACAATTTGCATGCATTTAAAAATGGGTATTCCCTGATCAGAATTGTGCGTGATAGAATTTTAATCAAGTAATGTACATTTTCTTAAACTACTGAAAGCTATAAAGCAAATTAACTCTTGCTAATAACTTTCCTGGGCAGTTCAAAGAAAAGGCAAACATTTAAATCAGATATCCGTTCTATAGTTATCATCATAAAATAATTATTGTTACATACTTGATAAATAAATATATAAAAAAAAACGTAAAAAAACATTAAAATTTTAAATTACAATGTTATTATAACGTTCAAAAATTCATCCTTACCTTCAAACGATCCACCGTTAAAGCCTTTTGATTGTTGAATGTGGCCAAACCCTGTTTACCCGTATGTTTGGGTTGTATTTGATTTACAGCCGCTGACAATTCATCCCAATCCGGTGGTGCTTGGTTATTAAAGAAGGCCTTACGTTGTTGCTGTAGCAGTTTTAGTTTTTGGGATGGAGAATCGTTATCGTCAATGGGTATTATTACATCACTATTATTCGAAGCGTCTTCAACATGCATGGAAGCAATGTATTTGCCTTTAATGGTCAAATCAATGCGTAAACGTTCAATACGTAATGATAACTGGCGACCGCCATCGGGTAAAGATTTTGAGATTTTCTCTAAAAGTTTTTCTGCATTGAGCAGTTCTTCTTTAAGTTCCTCATATTTTTTAATTTCCTTATCGTAATACTCCTGTGACACTAATCTTAAATCGGCCTTGTTGTTAATTCCAGATGTGGCAAAATTGTTCAAATTTGGTACTTTATTAAGAGTTGCAGAAATTTTAGGTTTCATTAAATTATCTCTGGGCATTCTAGACTTGGGTGTCGATTTCTCTTGTAGAGAATCGGCCAGGCTGTTTTTTTTAGTATCCTCACAGTCTGATACTTCGATAGATTTTTCATTGCCTTCGATTATTTGTATGTCACTATCGTTGGAAGAGTCCATTTCAGGTGACCGATACAAGGTAGACGACAATTTATCTTTAATAGCACTTTCGAAATGGGTACTATAACGTACAGTTAAAACAGGAGAATTAACCATACTGATATTATTACCTCCATCTTTAGCAGGAGAAGGGATTTTCTGTTGAAGCACTGTGCTGGTAGATGTTTCATCAATTTGCGATTGAGACGAAACCATAGATGAAGAATGTAACTCTGATTTTTCTTCAGCAGATTCTTCTAAGAAAGATAGTCTAACACTAGATTTATCTGCACTTTCTTTATCTTCAGTTTTGCTTTGTTGTGATTCATCTTCTGTTTCATTATCTCCTGTTAATTCATATACCTCTGATGTATTACTTAAGTTGGCCTGAAAATTTTTACTACCACCAGCACGATTCTGCGCCTGCTCTTCATCCGAATATTCAATTTCGCTAGAATCATCTGTTAAATCGGTTGGTCTTATACCGGTAATACTCATACGTGTGCGTGGTGAAAGAGCCCGATTTTCTATTTCATCTTCCTCTTCGTCCGTTTCGGAATCAATAATAGCAGCACGTTTCTTTTTGTTAGTCCCCTTATTTTTTCGCATTACAAAGAACTCGCTTGAATCATCTGTAGCATCAGAATCTTCTACCGTCATATCGATGCTATTTCGGCCGCTTGCCATTATTTTTTCTGCTTCACTAGAATCGCTGGTTACAATTTCCTCCTCTCCTGATTGAGATTCCTCATCGCTACTAACAATTTCATCAGAATCCGACATTTTCCAATGACTTTTTTTGTTCTCTGTGGTTTAAACTTTATTTTTTTAATAGGAATTCAAATTCCTTCTTTGTTAACTTAGATGCCGTTCATTTTATTTTAAAATGCGCTAAAACTGTAATAGCTGTCAAATTTTTTTTTTATTTCTTGGCATTCACTGTGAAATAATAACTTTGCAGAAGAGTTTTATGAAAAATTAAATGCACTTATTTTTCCAATTGCTACATAAAATGTTGTGCATTCATTGTTATTCATTTTACGTGCAACAAATCATGAAATTTTTTGACGTTTAATTACACATTCCTCTTTAGTTTTTCATTCGCAACAAAGAAAATAAAATTTTAAAATATAAATATAATACATATACAAAAAATATATGTACATATGTATGTATGTATTTAAAATATTATAAATACATATGTATATATGAATTTTTGTATCTAAAAAGTGACTGTCCAAATATTTTAAGATATATTGGAAGCCAAACCCTGTAATTGTAGCTTACGATCTGGCAGCATCATCACTATAAGCACCTATTTTCAAACTACTATTTCCTAGTAAATATCATTTTTAAGTAAGAAGAAGAAACTTCTAATTTATTGTGTTCGATATCAATTCAACGACCACTGCTGTGAATATTTTTGATAAATTTCCAATTAAATTATAAGTTAAACATAATGACTGGAATCATGGATACTGTAGAAATGCCTAAATTACCAGAAAATCAAAAATCCTTTGCCGGCATACCAGAGGCTGTATTTCTGGTGAGTAAAATCCCATAGACTGCAAGAAAGGAAATATTGCAAGACATTTGCACGCATAACCTAACAAACGGATGTCATTTGATACTACAACAAATTTAAAGAAGAAAAAATCTAATAAAAAACAGGGTGTCAACTGCATTAGCATTAATCATTCAATCGGAGGCTCAAGTCGGTTTTAGTGACATTTTTCAAATCACCTAGGGGTGTCATAGAAACCAATATTGTCAGAATTGGTTTTAAAACCGACAAGAAAAAATGCTTTGGTGTCATAGGTCACTGCTACACATACAATAAATATCATGATACTAGAAATATCTGACTATCAAAATTTTATCACTAATAGAATTTTAAATTCTGAATAAAAAAAAAAAAAATTGGGGTGGTCACGCCTATTTTCGAGTGTGCTGGGCTCCAAAGTTTGCAATATATTTATCTTGAAAACCTCATTTTTTTATTATACGATATATAAATCAAATAGGTATTTTAAAGACCCTTCCAACAATATGTAACGACCTATTTATATGGACCAACATACATTATATGGACATAAATTACGCAAAATTATTTATTGATCCCAATTTTTTTTTAATCTAAAAAATCCGGAAAAAAGGTCTATATGAGTAAGTCAAGAAATTAAGCTTTAATTTAAAGTATAATATGACCATGTAGGTAATATAAATCCGAAGATATTGAAGAAAGATTATGACATTTCACCATAAAAAATACAATCTGTTCTATACGAAGCCGGTGTTCTGTATACTATGGAAGAGAAAAACCTTCTGCCCGGCCGTAGGTCGGGAATACAGAAAATTTGTACAATGCAAAGCCGGTATTCTGTATACCATAGAGGAAAATATCCTATCCTGCATACAAAATTTTGAAAATATGTGTTTTTTTAATTTTTCAGATCTTATAATTCTATATTTATAGCACATACAGACACATATGATAACTTAAATTAAAGCTTAATGTCTTGGCTATTTATATTAATAAACTAAAATAACACTTATAAAGATATTTTTTTTAGATAGGTATTAAAAAAATATTCGGGTCAAAAAATATTCTTTTCGGCACATGTTTTATAATCATGATATATATTGTTGGAGAGGTATTTTAATACCTTTAATTTAATGTATTACAAATTATCAGACACCCAGTAGTTCCCGAGATATAGGCCTATATATTTTAAACTTTAAGGGTCCCCCCCCTCAAAAATAGGCGTGACCGCCAACAAATATTTTTTGTTGTTATCGCTAAAAGCCCTATTTGATGAATTTTTTTTTTGAGCAAAGTCACTAAAACCGACTTGTTGTTCCCAATCGGATATTGGACAAATCAAATTTTCAAAATTTTGTATTAATTTTCTTTTTATTTATGGTGCGCAGGAGGAAATCGATAAATATATGGCCCAGCCGGAAAATGAGGAAAACTGTGAAAAAGTTTTACAACGCTTAGATGAACAACACAGCAAATACAGATTTATGGCCTATAATTTGGAGGCCCGCAAGCGCAAATTGAAATCGCAAATTCCCGATTTACAAAGATCTCTTGAAATGATTGATGTTTTGCGCAAAGAAACCGAAGAACGTGAAACACAATTCTTGCTCAGCGACCAGGTGTTTATCAAAACCATGGTGCCACCAACTAAAACCGTGTGCCTGTGGTTGGGTGCCAGTGTAATGTTGGAGTATCCTTTGGGTGAAGCCGAGGTGTTGCTGAAACAGAATATGACTTCAGCTATATCAAATTTAAAAACTGTCGAACATGATCAAGACTTTTTGAGGTAAGTTTAGAAGAGATTTCTTAGCGAGACATTATTTAAAATCTTAAAATTCTAGAGATCAAATTACTACCACCGAAGTAAATATGGCACGTGTTTACAATTGGGGTGTTAAAAAACGTCAAGCAGCAGCTAAAACTGCATCTGGAGCTTCATCATCTTCATAATGGCCGTAGTGATCAATAAGAACCAAATCACATTCATTTTATAATCACCTCCCAGCTGTAATTTAGTTTAGCTCTATATTTAAAAAAAAAAACAACACACTGTAGTGCATTTAATTGGAAACTTCTTAAGGTTGCAAATTTTCCTCTCTTCCTCTTCCTCTACCTCTTCCTACCTTTCATTATTTTAACAATCACTTTTTTGATTTCCTACTAAAAGAAAATTTAATTCTTGAAACTGTGTGAATTATTTGTTGTATTCTTAATGATTTTTGCTTATTTATTAAACAAATTTAATTATGAATTGAAAATGTAAAACTAGACGAAGAGAGTTTCAAAAAAGCTTTTCGTTCGAACAAATACAACAGTATGTGCATTTAAGAACTTGGCTAAATGGCTGCAAAAAAAAAAGAGAAATGTAAATGAAATGCTTGTTAAAAGAATAATTAATAAAAAATGCATTAATTACAAAGTTACTAAATATGTTTTTAATTGATTTTAGGATATATCATTAATAATAAAATGAGATTGAAGTATATCTAATTTCAATATATTTTTAAGGCTATAGGCAAATTTTAAATATATTTAAAACAGTTGGAATCTGGCGAATATTGGAATTTTTTAAATAAAACGCTCGACAAAACTTGAACATTCTCAAGACAGCCGGTTATACGCACCGAAATGGCCCGAGTTCACTTTGCCAAAGGCAGTCAACTCAGCAAACATTGCTGCTAAAACAACAACGGTGGTTATACGCACCGAAATGGCCCGAGTTCACTTTGCCAAAGGCAGTCAACTCAGCAAACATCGCTGCTAAAACAACAATATTATTTCGTAATTTATTTATTATGATGTATTCAAATCGTGCTGTAAAATATTTATCCAAAAATTCTCCAAATTTCTTTAAAAATAGGAGACACAATTTTGCTTACAAACCATTGTCTACCACAGTATATTTTGAAAAACTGCGTTTGATTTATATTTCCATCAAAATTATTATGTAATTTATTATTATGTAAAATTTAACGTTATCTTTTTGTCATGGAATTTAGCATTTTGTAAATAAATCAACAACTTTATAAGTATTTATTTAATTTTATTTGATTATTAAATAATTTAGTATAATAAATGTTACGAATCTTAAATATGCAAAAACATTTGTAATATGAAATCGAGTTAGGGGTGCATTCAAACTGGCAATTGGTTTCAAAATTTATTCGCTTTTAAATTCTGCAACACGTTTAATATAATTCATTGTACGGAATCCATAAATACTAGGGCACAGTTCAAAATCGGAACAATTCTCCGGAGTATCACATTTTTGGCAAATTCCACACATGGTACAAAACGCATTATTGGCACATTCATCGCTACGATGGCATGGTTCATTTAATCCCACATAACACACATAACGATCAGCACAATTTTTGGGATCTGGATTCTTTTCTATGTAACCGCCATGTTTACAAGGAAACCAAATGTTTTGCACATTTTTTCCAGGACATCTAAGATTAGGATTAAGATGTTCGGTATTGCGTGATAAGGTGGCAAGCTTATAGGCACTGCAATACTGCCAACACACAATCGAGAAAATAGCCACCATTAACAATTTGAAATGGTGTTGCTGAGAACTGGATGTTGCAGGCCTTTTTATCATTATTATACAAAAAGATATTATTTTTTAAAGAACTAAACAAGAAGAGTGTCTTATGTAGCTGGTAAATGGTGGCTTTTATGGTGTTTTCATGGAAATAAGTTAATTTTATTCATATTTAAATCAATTGTCTATTCAAGCGTTAAAAAATTGTCCTTAAATATTTATTTGTAGGTCAGTTTTTACTGCTGCTAGTGACCAGTTGCCCGGCAAAGTCATATTTTAAAATTCAATTAGATGTTAATTTTATTTAGCTTGTGGCTTTTAATTAACCACCAACATAAGGATTTCGCACAAAATGCCTTTACTAAGGTCAAGTTAAACTAAGATGGCAATAATTATTCAATATTCAATAAATAAAGTATCTAATGCAAAATAGCCAGGGAAAATATTCTTTGCATTTAATAATTGATTAATTTTTGAAAAATAAGTATAATTTTGTATAAAAGAAAGATGCGCTAACTCAAAAACTCACAATCCAATTTTAAATCCTTCAGCAGTAACAACTCTCTGCTTAATGTCGTCTGTTGGGCAAACCAGTATTTACTACAAATACCATTTAACCATATTAATAGTGGCGGTATTCTCGTCTTGGTGGCAGTGTTGCGGTGCCTATAGATTGTCCACCTTGACATCCAATCCTGAAGCTTTCCCCAATCCCAATTTGAGATGTCCGGGCAAAAACGTACAAAATATTTGGCATGAATGTAAATATGGCGGTTATATAGAAAATCCAGATCCCAAAAATTGCGCCGATCGTTATGTGTGTTATGTAGCAGTGAATGAACCGTGCCATCGTAGCGACAGGTGTGCCGATAATGCTATTTGTACGGCGTGTGGAGTTTGCCAGAAATGCGATAGCGCCGAGATGTGTTCGGATTTTGAGTTGTGTCCTAGCATGTATGGTTATAGTGCGATTAATTATATAAAACGTATAATGCAAAAGCGTGGTATGGAGAATAAGGATGACTAATATAAAATGTTTGATATTTATTAAATATACAAGATTATTGAATTTATTTGTAGAAAATTAAACTGTATTTTAATAAATCATTAATTTATATTGTGTAATTGTGTTGTCTAAAATCAATGTAAAAAATATAATTATAATTATAAAAATATTGCAATAAATTGAAAATAATTGAAGCATTAATATTCGAGAGTTATTTATAATATTGTTACGGAATTGTATTTCAATTTAAATTTAACGGTTTGTAACGGCTGGTATCAACATACAACATGTTTATCAACATATGTACAATACATATGTACATACTTCTTATTATTGTTTATATGACTTTTTTTTATTATGATTTTGGTAATTATTTAAGCTTTAATTATTTTGAAATTATCGAAATAAGGCAATTAATAGTGAAATTGAGTCTTGAAGGTAAAAGAGTGAGAGAAATTGCTGAATTAGTTGAAAGAAGCAAGTCTACCGTCCACGACGTTATTAAGGGATTCCGTGATGAGTTTAGGGTAGAGAAGGTCAGGGTAAAATATTAACTGATCGTGAAGAGCGTTCTTTGTTGAAGGAAATCAAACAAGATCCGTTTAAAACTGCAAAAGAACTAAAAATATCTTTAAAAAACAGCAGTGGAAAAGATGTTTGCTTAAATACTATTCGTAATACATTGCACAAATATAATTACCCTGGTAGAGTTATTAGAAAAAGCCAATCATTGCGAATGATTTTGCTTTTTACCAGGACAATGATCACAAGCACACTTCGGGTGTGGCAAAGTTTTGGTAGATTCATAACTGCCGCAAACTGATAGAAACTCCTCAACGTAATTGAACATCTTTAGGAAGAATTAGCTAGAAGAGTATACCAACAACAATTTAACACTTTGAACCAGCCGTTAATGGAAGCGTGGAACTCCTTAGAACCTGAGGTATGCTACAATTTGGTAAAATCCATTCCAAAACGTTTACAGGCCGTTCTTGAGAACAATGGATATGCCACAAAGTATTAATTATTTTCTTTCGTCATTTTTATTATTGATTTTTTACTTTGTCCGATTATACGTTGGGCGCAAAAAAATTAGTTAATTTTGTTTTGCTATGTAAATTTACAGTTATCATGGAGAATGTTGTTATTTTTTTTTTATATTTGAAAAGATTAGAGTGTAGAGTGCAAATAAAAATAAAAAATATTACGATTTGTTTTAGTTCAGAGAACATAAATATCATACAAACACTTGTCCGATTATGCGATGGAGCCACTGTATGTATGACAATTAAAAGTGTTTGACAATTGTCTTAAAAACAATCTTACAATGACAAACAAATGTGTTTCTGTTTCACACACTTCAATTTTAGCTAACCAGTTTTTGTTCAATTCTCTTTTAAACTTGCCATTTCATTCACACTCGTCTATTAAATTTTCGTACTTTTTCATGCAAATAAATCAACATGCATTAAGAAAAAACAAAAGGAAATAAGAAAATTGACTAGTACCGTCAAGTTTGTACCACTTTTATTCACTTTTCCCTTTCATCCAAAAATACTTGCCTTGAAGAGTCAGAATTGAAGAGTGTGAAAGCGGAATAATACATATTAAATAAACAGATATTTGTGTATACCTACATATGTTATTATATTATTTATTAATAAAATTTTATTTTTTTTTGACGTAGACGTCAGCCACATGCGCGACAGTTTTGTAAACCAAAGAATCAAGTTCCATGGGTTCTGTCTGGCTAAAAATATTAGTTTTTGATAATTAATAAAAGTTTGAATAAAAACGAATATAAAGTTATGCTTTTCTGAACAATATTATAAAAAATATATGTACTTTTCTTAAGAAAACTTCAAGCGCAAAGTAAAGAAACATAATCAATATCTAATTTAAATTTTGAATATTAATATAACCATGTTTTTGTGATACAAACAACTCAACACCCACAAAATAACTGACCTACAAGTGTCCATTTAAAGTTTAACCCTTAATGCTTCAATAAACAATTAATTGAAAATTATTAAATGGTATAAAAAATTATGCATAAAATTAATAGGAATATTGACCAAAGAAAAAGGAAACCTTCAAGAAAAAAATTTATATAAAAAGAGCTACCACAAACTCATAAAGAAACATTACAATTTTGATTCCTTTAAAAGTAACGTCTTGTTTATAAGCTAACAACAAGAACTGAAGGATATTTCTCAACACAAAATGCTGTTTAGGACTGATACAGCTGTTAACCATAAATACCATTTAACTTTATTGATGGTAGTGATATTTGCCTTTTGGTGGCAGTGTTCCCATGCCTATAAGTTGGCATCTTTGTCGCCCAATGCCATACACATAAATCCAAATATTCGCTGTCCTGGTAAGAACGAGGATAATATTTGGCGTCGCTGTGAACATGGTGGTTATATTGAAAATCCTGATCCCAAAAACTGTGATGATCGCTATGTGTGCTATGTAGGCTTGAATAAAACCTGCCGTCGTGGTGATAAATGTGTCGATAATGCGATCTGTACCAATTGTGGAATTTGCCAAAAATGTGATAGTCCCGAGAATTGTTCCGATTTTAATCTATGTCCCACTGCAAGGGGCTACACTAATTTAATTAAGCGTTTGCTACAAACACGTTTAATAGAACTTAACGATGAATAGGAAAACGGCTTCAAAATTAAGAAAACGATTTGAGATATATAAGGACATGTTTATTTTAAAGAAATTGTTACATACAAAATTACGCATATAAGCCTTAAAAGGTTTTTAAAAAATATAAAATAAAAAAGATTTTTCGGATATCATTATCAAGGAATAAGTTACAATTATATTTTTAAGAGGCGTATTATTGTCTTCACATTCAATAATGAACTCGAAATATTGGAAGAAATAATTTAATAATTTTACAAATAATTGGCCTCGAGCTCGAAAAAACTTTTTTATTTTTTCAAAAAAAAAAAAGGTCGAAGAAATCAAAATTTAATTTAAATAAAAATATATTTATATGTATCTGTATATTATTTACAAAGATGGCTTAATATAAAAAAGGCCTATTTTGATTTTTTGTTACTTTTACAGACGAAGGAAAAAACTTAATAAAATCCGTAAAGTTTTAGATAGAACAAAAATTTTAATAAAATTTTTTATAAAAAAAAGCAACGCATTTTATTTCTCATTTAAATTTTTTTATTTTTGTTTTAATGAAGGTATCGAAGATAGACATTTTTTTCATTGATTTTTTTTTTAATTTAGTTAGGCCATTTCTATATTAAGCCATCGATATGTATTAATAGTATTAAGAAAATAATTATAAATTAATGTTGCTGCTGGAATATTTAGTGCTCGATTTAATGGACGTTTGGCAAAATAAATAAAAACTTGTTTTATATCAATTAAATTTTAAGATTTTAATAGAGTCCGACCGTAACCGACTTTTTGAGGCCGAAACCGAACCGAAACAAAATGTATACAGTTACTTTTTTTATTTAAATTTTATAACATTTTTTTAGATAATTTTAAGGTGCCCAAAAGTAACAAAACTAAATTGTGGACTTCATAAATCTAGTTATTTCTTAAATATTTTACAATAAAATATATATATTAATTATATTAAAGACTTGTATCAGCTTAAAAAATCCATAATCTATGTTTTTCCTTTATAAAAGTTTCGGTTTCGCTATATAGCTGAATACCGAATATTGGTATTAGGCCGATTTTTGGCCTAAACCGAAATCGAATACTCCGTCGGACTTTAAATTTTAATTTTGCGTGCTGCTGATCAAAATACCGTATTTTTGTATATGTACCGATTTAGAATTAAATTTATTACTAACATATTTCAATTTGTTAAAACTGGTCCTTGATTTTTCACATCTTCCTTGCAAGTGCTCTTCCGGAAAAATTTTACATGATGGTAACTAAGAAGTCTTCAAGTTTTAGTTGTACAAAATGTGTCATTATATTTGAGGTTAATGAAAGAAAAAAACATAATATTACACAAACCAAAGATTAAAGATTTAGAGGAGTATGTTTATTTTTTAATCTAATCTGTTTACATGTTATGCAATGATGGTTATTAAATATATATTTTATGGTGAATTTGAATAACGATATTTTCATCTTCATAACGATATATTTTAGAGTTTTTTTTTTTTTTGGTTATTCCAGTTTTTATTTGAAATGGACCTTATATAGGAGCTGTGACCAATTATGGAATATTAAAATTTGTACTCACATATAACTGATCGGTGACAAATTTCAATTCGATGTCGATATTTATAAGAGATTTATGTGCATTCAAAAGATTTTGGGAAGTGGACTATATATGGGGGCTAAGGTCAAATATGAACCAATCGTCATAAAATTCATTACGGTGATTTATATACGAGTATACATGTGGATTATATATGTCGAATTTCAACAGAGATTCAATAGAGATTTTCATTCATTTTAGTTATTTTCGGAAATGTACTTTATATGGGGGCTATGGTCAAATATAGACCCATCGTCATAAAATTGGGTACACTGATTTTATATGTGGCTAGTGATTTTTCTAACAGATTAATAAGCATTTAGGTTATTTTCAGAAGTGGTGTTTATATGGGGGCTATGGTCAAATATATCCTTACATTCACGGACATAGCTCAAACGGATTTCATAAGGATATTAACAAGGGTTTGCACGGAATGACAAAGGTATACTATATATACCAACATTCACTACTTGTAAGTGAGGGTGGAAGCAACTTTTGGCGGCTGTCAAATAATATATGCCTAGATTAGAATACAGACAACAAATATATACAGTCGACTCTTGATAATTTGAAATTCATTAATTTGAATCTCGCGATAATTTGAACTGTTTTCCAGGTCCCGTGAAAAACATTTAATAATTTAAAAAAATCTATGTAATTTGTTCCCCTCGGTAATTTGAATTTATTTGAATGGCATATTTATCGCCGATACGCTATAATTTGAATTTTTTGGCTCTACGCTGAATTATTTTAATGTGCTGTGTTATATGCAAAATATAAAATAAATAAAACAATGATTTATTTTAGTTTATATGCGTTTTTTTACACTCTATAATTTGAAATTGGAATGTGATTTTGTCTGTTTTTAAAACAAGTTTCATTCATTGCTTCAAAGTCTTACTACATTACGCTCCTACGCTCTCAGAACGGATGCAAGTGATTTCTTTTCAGCTTTTCAGATTTCTTTTCAGCTTTAATCACAATTGAAAATTCATTGCACAAAGACAGATTGAATTCGTTCACTCAAAAGAAAATTACGGACTTTTTTTTCATTATAATTACATATGTATGTTCTTATACATATGCATGTACATACATATACATATGTAACTGTAAGAAAGTTCACAATAAAAAAGCTTAAATTTTAATTAAACTCTTGTTAATTTGAATTTTTTTCTATATCCTCTTGTTAATTTGAACTCTCGATTATTTGAACTTTTTCTCTGGTCCCTTGAATTTCAAATTATCAAGAGTCGACTGTATCACATAGAAGCAAGATTTAAAGATAACAGCAAATTTGACCAGACTATTAACAAATTAAAAATGTTGAAAACCAGCAGTAAGATATTTGTATTGAATCATTAAAACCAGTCCATAATTTTCTGAAATAAAGAGATTTTTCAGTTCTAGAGACATTAATTGTTTCGCATTCAAAACTTTACTTACCTTATTTATTTGCAAATATCTTATATTATCTTATATCATATAATTTTCGTTAATTAAAATCCATCCGAATTTTGCTTCATAAAAATCCGAATTTAGCCAGGAAAAAAATGTATTAGTTCAACAATTTGTTCTAGAACGCATGCTTATCAATTTATGTTTGAATGGTTCTGAAATTGTCGCCACTGAACAAGCTTTACGAAATAAACATTCATAGGAACAGTTTGTTAAGGTACGATCACACTTGGCAAAAAAATAACATATATTTGAATTCGTTTATTTAAAAAAAAAAAAAACACACTTTTCTTATTTAGGTCAAAGCACATCAAATATTTAGTTTTAACTTAATTGATGCTGTTTGATCTTGCTAAAGACTTGTAAGAGTAAACAACGTCAAACAAAATTGTGCTTAAACAAGTGGTTACGCTTTTTTGAGTAAATATTTACGAAATGTGGTTGTACCTTTAGAAACTAATTTTAAGAAGCTGGAGTGCAATTCCTTGCTGATTAATTTTATGCATACATATGAATGTACTCTATGCATAACCACCATAGTGGGAACGGTTTGTATATTGGATTTGTGCTGATGTTTGTAACGCCCAAAAATACTAGTTCAACAAAATATTAGTATACCGATCTACTCAGAATCACTACACTTTCCAGTGGTGAATCATAAAATTTTTCTTTAAATTAACTTTAGAAAATGTTTATCAATTCATTCTGTAAATGATCAAAAACAAATTGAATTAAACAATATATAAATTATAATTAAATTTCGATAGTATTAAATTAAACAAAAATGTAATCGTTCAAATTTTTAATGAATTAATTACATAAAAAAATTAAATTAAGCTAATAAATTATTAATTTGGAATGATTTGATAACATTTTTATTAGACATAAATAAAGATTTTTACGAATTATGCTGCACATTCCAAGCTGTGTTTGTTTGTTCCTTCTAACAATTAGAAAAATAAAGCAAACAAAAAAAAAACACACCTTAAATAATTAAAAGCATTTATGAAATGACTTTGTCTTTATTAAAATATTTCAATATCTTTCTTCAATTTATAAATGTATGTATTTATTATATGTATGTATGTGTGTATGCTTAAAAATAATAAATTTTGCATTTGCACATAATCCATATTAGATTTCTACAGCTCCAGATTTCAGACCATACGATTTATTCTTTAGCATGTTAAACATTTTGTAAAACAACCTACAATAATTTTACGTACATATGTATGTAATTTATTTTATGTTTGTAATATTAAATATTCTGTTGTAAATTATTTGGTATATATTTTTAGGTTTATTTCTTTTCTTGTCTTTTCGTTCTTGTTATTGTTTTGTCTTTTTTATTTTTATAAAATTTGAGGCATATTTAAAGTAAGTTGGTTTTGCAAAATGCAATTGTTAATGAACTCATAAATGTGACAGTTTAAAAAAGCTTTTTATTATTATATAAATATATAAAAAATAAAACATTTATAATAAAGCACAAATACTTTGTTTTCAAAATGTTAGCAATAAATGGAGTTTAACAATTAGGGGAGGGAGACTTTTAAAGAAATACTTAAAATTATATAGGTTTCTCTTGTAAATGTTATAAATTAAGTTTGCTACATTAGCTCCCCTTTTGAGATTTCAAATCCTGCCAGTTCAATTGTCTTTCCTTTTTGGAGGGATTGATTTAAATTCAAAAATTTGTTTCCTGAAATTCTTTTGATTGTAATGTGGCATCATCGTTGGACAGTTGCCTTTCGGTTGTTAAAGAGATTTGAGGAGTGTGTTGATTGCTTTTGCAAAGTGCACGGTTACCACTACCCACTGTATAGGCCACCACTGTGGCATGATCTAATTTGCCCGGTAAAGCCACAAAAGCAGCACTATCAATAACACGTTTACGTGCCGCTCTATGTTGCATGCGATTTAGTTCCACTTCACGTTTAATACCATCAGGTCCAGTAGATAATTTATAGAATAATTCCCTCTGCTCCAGAGTCTTGCGTCGGGCCAAGGTAATCATGCGCACAAAGTCAATAAGCAAGTGACACAGGCGTCGAGCAGAAGAACAGGGTGAAAAAGTACCGTTTATGCCATAACTCAGTAGATCTTCCAAGCGATGTAAGGTAAGAGCATGTCTTTGGGGTCCAGTTACCAGAGGTAAACCTGTTAGGGATTTCGGTATTTTGGGTTTGTAATTATAGGTCGTATGGCCCACGTTTGTGCCAGCTGAAGAAAGTCTGCGTGGCTCTATGACTGTGTGAGATCTCATGTATTTAGGACGACTAGGTGCTAGTGGATTTTCTGGCGACGAGGATTTTTTGGATCTTGGAGGTCTCACTGGAGGTACGGGACTTGTCGGATTTGATGAACCATGTAAACGGGCGTATATGGCGGAGGCGCTTTTATTTTGCCGTTTTGGAGCCAAAACACTGCCACTACGTTGCGGTGGTGAGGTGGTCGTTGGCATGAGTTTAACATCTGGGGTCCAAGCTTCTGCAAATTTGCCCACCACTGGATCAAAGTTATCACTAACACCATCTGAAGTTAAAAATACTATATCACCACGATCTATAATTGTCATTGACAACGTAAGATTGCTCAATTCAGGTTTATTGCCGTCCGCCGGTCCCAAAGCTCCTAAAGCATCGCGCATATCTCTCATGGAGGTAATGTCATGTGAAGCTAGCGTTCGAAAATAAAAATAAAATCATTTTAAAATAAAAATCATGCTGGGCATAGACACAATATTTACCTAAAGTAAACTCTCTGACGCCGTGCTTCTTGGAGTATACATAACCCAAGGAATCTCCTACATTACAGGCACATACAACATATTTCTCACACACCTCTCCCTCTTCTGCACCATTCTCGGCGGCAGCACTATCTTTGGCTAAGGGTAAAACTACTGCTATTGTTAACGTACTAAGAGCACCACCAACTTCCAAAATACAACCATGTCCTTCCCAGAGACTGCGCAAGAGACTTATGAACACTTCCTGTGTGGAGGTGGCCATGCACTCATGAGCCAAACCAAATATGGCACGATCCAAATAATCCAAACAACCGTGCACCGCTGACCGGGCCGCCAAACGAGCACCATCACCCCAATTAACACCATCAGCTAAAGCCATGGCGGCTGCATTGCCTCTTGCCACCATACCATAGCAATCGGCTATGGGATTGCCCATGGGTTCTTTGGTTAACATATTATTTTCATACAGCGAAACCGAGATGCCATAGGCTGAATCACATTCCATTTTCCAATTACTAACACCCGCTATAGAATCATCCAACACTTCCACCACAGAAGATTGATTGGAGACAGCTTCACGCAGCAAACGCTCTGTAGTACCCTCGAGAATTTTAGCCGTACCCGCATCAGCTTTTGAGTCCATAGTCTCCTTTAACTTAGAATTTGTCGTGTTACTTTCAGTCTTGGTATTTAAAAGGTTTTTATTATTTTGATCATTGGCAGCGTTTGTTTTTATATCGGCGGCAGTGGCTGGATTGGCTGTAGTGGACTTTGTAGCCACCATACTTACCACTATTGTCGTGGATTTATTTAAATTTTCTTCATTTTTTTGTTGTGTCTTCACTCCCCCTCCTAAAGAGACTTCTTTGGTTAGATTCTGTGCCAGATTTGCTATGCCTGTCTTGGAGTTTTTACGCGAACGCATGCCACCACCACTACCATTTGTCTTGTTCGCATTCTGATCATTTGTACTGGTGCTGGCTCCATTACTTAAACGACGGCCACTACCGTAACGTTGAAATCTATTGTGATTTCGATTGTTGGTGGGATTAATGCTTTTGCGCACCTCAAAACAATCGGATTCTTGTATTGTATCGATGAAGTCAATGTCATCGGCATAACTCGCACTCAAATGCAATTTGGATCTTTTTATACCAGTCAAACCATCATCGGGTCCCGTACAGGCGGCCGTTATTGTATTCGGTCCTGTGGGATAGGTGGCAATTTGGTAGTCTGGTAAATCGGTAGGATTCTGACCATTGTAGACATCTGGGCCGGTGGTGAAAATACGATCCATTCGGCTGTAATTGGAAGAAAATGGTAAAGTTAGAGGTTTTTGAGCAAAATCAAATCATTATAACATTATTATTGTTTGTCTATTTAAAATAGTAAAACAAAATCTTAATTAAATCGGAAAGACAAAAATAAAATCTTAAAGCTTTGTTAGACAAATGGATCTGCTCACGAAGATTTATTCGAAATTAAGTTTGTATTCGAATGAAATGTAATTTCAGAGTGTATTTCGCACAAGTTTTTCTAAATTCTAATTCAATTGAAAATAAAATGATGAAAAAGTTATGGCGGAGGAGGAGGAGATAAGCTTTCAGGAAACTAAGCTGCCAAAGATGAACATTATAGTTACAAAAAGTTTTTGTTTACATACATAGCTTCCAGGTAGTGGCCATATAATTAAAACATAATTTCAATCTTACCCAATTTAAAATTTTTCTTTTGCAATTTAAAAGGTACTTTTCCACAATAATTTTATGTCTTAAGCTTAATACGTTATTTTGGGGTAATACGTTTTGCTGGGTGGACACATAATTAAAACATTTTCAAATTTGTTTTAATATTAGTTTTATAATTTTCAAATTGTTGCCCAAAAATATTGTCTATAAGTATTAACAAATAAGAGTTTATATTCCAATATACCTGTAGTGTGATTTATTGATACTTGAAACTAATTTGTCTACATTTATACGAGTTATTTTATTTTTCGGATCCCTCAAATGGGTGCTATCAACTATTATGGGGCATTAATTTCTATGTGGTTGAGACGTATTTTGTTGAATTTCATTTCAATAACGATATATACAAACATTTTTAGGTATTTTTGGAAGTGGATCTTATAAGGGTGCTATGTATGTCCAATTATGGATTAACTTTCACAAAATTAAAGAGTATAGTTTTTGGATACATATAATTCATGTTTATAAAATTTTGGTTCGATATCGATATTTATGAGATAATCACGTTTGTAATTGAGTTTTTCGGAAGTAGTCCTCATATGGGTTCTGGATCTCAGTTTTTACCAAAGGCACGCTTAGGTCTTTACAAATATTCGAATTTTTTATATGCCAGGAGGCAATTGTGATCATTCGTAGCAATTTGTTTTGCTACATTTGAAGCTGTATTCCATATCACCATATAGGTTTTAGGACTGAGTTATAAAGTAGGAGTTTTTATTTACAAACTAAGCTTGGAGTTTCTGCCAATGAGCCAATATTATTTTGGATTAATTTCAATTTCATTTGAGTCAATTTTGCACCTACATATATGGGATTTGCGTGTAAGTCAACGATTGAGGTGTATACCGAGGTAGTAGTTTGTGCTTGTTTTTAAATAAATTTTTTTAGATGGGAACAGGTAAAACTCACTGGGAGCTAAATCAGGAGAATAAGATGGGTGGTCAAGCAACTCGTATTTTAATTCGTTGATTTTAGTCATTGTTAAAACACTCTTGTGCACTGGTGCGTTGTCTTGATGAAAAATTATTTTTTTGTGTTGTCAGCCAGCACGTTTTTCTCGAATTTTTACATTTAATTGATCCAAAATGTTGCAATAGTACTCTGAATTTATTGTTTTACCCCTTTGCAGATAGTCAATCAATCAAATACCTTTGACGTCCAAAAATCCGTTGCCACAACCTTACCAGCCGATTGAATTGTTTTTGCCTTCTTTGGGCCACTTTCTCCATTTTCATTCCTTTGGTCTCTGGAGCATAGTGGTGGATCCATGTCTCATCAACAGTTATGAAACGACGCTTAAAATCAATTTAATTTTTATTAAAACGTTTTTGTTTGACTTTTAACAAGTGCGGCACCCATCTTACAGAAAGCTTTTTCATCTGTAGTTCTTCGTGCAAAATTAAATGGACTCGATCATTTGAGATGCCCATTATATTAACTAATTCACGCACTTTTATTCGTCGATAATTTAATACCATATCATGCACTTTGGCTACAATTTCTGTTGTTTTTGCTGTTTTTTGACGTCCACTACGTGGTTCATCCTCAATGCTTGTACAACCATGTTTAAAATCAGCAACCCAATTTTTTACTGTTGTGCATATGAAGGAACACTTTCACCTAACACATTCATCATATCATTATGAATTTCTTGTCTCGACAAACCTTTTTTATTTAAATATTCAATGACATTACGAATTTCTAATTTTTTCATTGTAAGAAAAATCGCGTAGGCGTCTTTTTTGAACACCTGTTTCAGATCGAAAAGAAATTTAACATGTGTTAATAGCAGAGATGGAAGTTTCCAAAACACTTAACTTTTTTCTGTTTATACCGAGCTTTCTGTTCTAGGCTAAGAAGTTTCCGAATCGCCCTCGTATAATGAGAAATGTAATGGGAATTTCTTGGTACTAAAAATGACAACTTTTCACACAGCCTTTGTTTAAGTTCGAACGCAGTATATAAAACAATAGAATTTAGTTTAGATTAAGCTTATCGTGTCAAGCTAGCATATTGTTGTTGACTATTATTAAAACTATTATTATATTAAAAAAAAACTAAATGTAATAATAAATTGACACTTACCCCTCTAAATATTTGATTATAAAGTTTCCATCTTCATCTGTTTTACGCGGACTCTTGGGGCCATCTCGAGGTTCTGCTATAAAACTCAATTGACGAAAATAGGTGGTGACCTTTTGTCTTAAAGATGGCATTGCGAAGCAGCTGCTCTCCCTCCCTCTCTCTCTCACTCTGACTCTTCTGCTCAGGGAATGCAGCAGTAAATAAATTAAGGTTTACAACTCTATTGTTATGAAGTCGATTTAATTAAGACAGTAAGAACAACAACTTCAATTTATTTTTGAATTAAGAGTTCTGGTCAGATGTTGTTGTCTTTTATTTGTTCGTATTGTTGCAATTTCTTAATTAATATTTTTATACACGATATGGCATAAAACTCAAATCTATTGTATGGTCCAGCATGAACGAAGTTTTGTTTGGTGGTCAGAGAACTGTTTAATTGATTGAGATGTTGAAACAAATGTTGAAGATGTAAAAAAAACGAAAATAAAATTTAAATTGTGCCACAATAGTAATTAATAGAAAAAAAAATAACAACTCTCTTCTTTTGTGATGTCCAAATTTTTTAGTAGATAAATATTGTTGTATTATTTCTTTTTTTGTTGATTGTTTGTATTAGTGATGAACGAGTATAAGGGATAGTTTTTGTTTGGCTAGCATGAGTTTTTATATTCACTGCCTCAATAGACCGACCATGCTTGAACTATGATGATGCTGCTGCTGCTGCTGCTGTCTATGACGTTTAAACGTTTGGGTGTGTGTGTTATTTTTTTCTATGACAAACATATATAAAGTTCATTCACTTTATCAAAATAATTATTGAATTTATCTATTTGTATATTTTTGTTGCTTTAATTTTGAATGTAGTCTTGGTTGTTGCTGCCACAGCAAATATTGTTGAGATGCTGACAACGACGATGTTGGTTGGTTGGTTGTTTTTTTTTTTTTTTAATTGAATTAAATCAATTTATTATTAATACAAGTCATGTGGGTCCATGTGCCCACAATGTTGTTCCACTTGAGTAAATTTTTTAATTTGTATAAAATTAACTGTAAGAAATTAAAGAAAGAATATAAATTATTACAATATTCCTTTTTTATAATTGAATAAAATATATTTTATGTGTATTTTAGTTTGTTTTACATTTCTATGGATTTCCGCTCTAAAAGCAACAATTATTTAATTTAAATTCATCTTTTATATTCAGTTACGGTTTTTGTCATTTAACCCTATTCCTTTGGCACAGTGGTCGCAACGATTACATTATTCAGCATTGACTTCACTTGTTGGTCGTATTTTTGTCCCAAAACCACTAATCACAAATCGGTTCAATAATCCTGTAATTCTGGGGATTCTCCGGCTAGTGATTTTTCCCATTTATTGTTATTACCATGAAACTAGATAATTTACAATGTTAATGTTTTACGATGGAGTCAATTTGCCGTAAAAAGATAACGAAAACACAAGAAAGTGAGATAGCTGGTCTACATACATTTTACATAGGGTCAATTACCTCACTAGCTAACTTACTGGTTACATGGCTAGGTTGTCTAGAATGGGTTAATCAAATACGATTGACTCACTTTAGTTTACTTAGCGTAAGTAAAATATTAAGTCTCTAAAGTGTAATAAACAAATTGTATTTAAAAAGACTTTAAGGGACATTAATATGTAAATTGGCGTAGCTTGTTAATAATAGTGATGAGTGAAGCAGCTGGTCCCTAACTATAACTATATTTAAACTTTACTTTCGAAATGGCAACAGCCTGGTTTAATAAGTCACAGTAAAATAAAACAGCATAAGTTTAAGCAGACTACACTTCAGATTACAAAGGGACACTACGTGACACAAAATAGTTTAAAGTAACCGCGATCTACTTACTTAGATCCACTAATGACCGAATTCTCAGTCGTTAGTTAACCATTGGTAAACTAAAATACTAACTATTGTTTAACTATTACTTGTTATTCTTATGGCAAACTAAGCATTGCGAATAAAGAATCATTAGTTAAGCCTTTGTCAATAGCTAACTAAATACTGTGAATTCGGCCATAAATAAAGTAATTGGCTTCACAATATTTTATGTGTCATTTAATACAATAATATATATGTAAATTAGAGTCAGCCAAGGTCCTACTTGTGCAAATTTGTGTCTAAAAAAGAAGCATGACTACTTGGGAAACTGCTGGGAATTCAAAGGTCGGCAATAGTATGTTTGTGATCGTTACCAAATCGAGAAAATATATATCATTGGTGGTGGGAAGCGTTTTCTTTTGGCGATTTACCAAAAAATGTATATTCACATATTCTCAAATTACAAAGTTTAGTTGTTAAAACATGGTAAGTTAATTTTATATATCTACATATGCACAGTGGGAATCAAAACTGTCTAGATGTTTTGGGCCACCACGTATCATTCACAAAGAGTAAGCCGGAGTTATGACTTATTTATTAAAACGGTTACTATGATTAAGAACCTTGATCACCTACATAGTTACTTATTAAGGCCGCAATTGATGAGTTGGGACTGAAGGTTCCAACAATGTGTGTCAATCGGCTTTTTGAAGGATGCAGTTTGGGTCACCGTAAAGATTGCCCGATTGTACATAACAGAAGTAACGAAATATAGAACTTGATTGTGATTTCGTTTCAGGAAACTGAAACTGACCAAAAATGTTATTTTTTATATTCTTAAAATTAAACTAAATAATTTAATTTGTTAATGAAACAATATGAAACTATTTTGTTTCATTTTAAAGATATGTATGTATGTATGTATAAATCAAGGCGTGTTAATAGTATATAATAGTATTATTAATACACCTTGATGTTTGTAAACAACAACATCGATTTTTGAAAACGATAGACATTTATAAAGACTTATGTATGTATGTGTAGTCAGTTCTATTATATACAATGGAGATATTGAAAGCATTGGATATACATACATACATATTTAAGGATACATAAATTTAAGAGTGTAGAGTATATTTCCAATAATTCTAGTTTTGGCATGGATAGAAAAATTAAGTTGTAACTAGAATAACATTTTCGTGGCAATACTTTGGTATAATTTTTGAATTTAAACTCTCTATTACTGGCTCCATTAGTATCACTTATTAGGCCTGTCTGGAAACAAAACTGAACATGTCTCTCTTCCATAAATACATCCCTGCAAAGTCGTCTCTCAGACTCAAAGAGTCAGACGAATTGAAGAATACCGACAAGAAATGCGTGGACTACAAATACTGTCCTGTAGAGAACCCGATCTCAGTCTACACTGTCGCCTCAAAAAAAGAAAACAGGCTCCGGCTCGGAAATTTTCTTTAATGAACTTAATCACTAGGTTTATTTTAGATAGACTAATAACTACAACATAATTCAGATTGTAAAATATACAGCAGCAAAAAAATTCAGAGCAATCACGAGACGTCGACCATTGATATCTACATACGTGTACCACCTTGCATCAAGTTTAGCTCTCAATTCTTAAGAAAATAAAATCAAAATATATTTTAAATGGATGTATCCCTTATGCTTGGCGTATTAGTATAAATCGAATCATGCTAATAATTCCAGGACTCCATTTAAATAATGAGACATCAACCAATGTTTTCTAAATTGTATCGTAACTATTGTCCTCATGAGGGCGTCCAAAAATTTGAAAAAAATTATAAATATATTTGAAAGTACTTTTAAAATATTTTCCTAATCTTTAATAAAACTAACTATCTTAAATGCAGTTTAATTGTTATTTTTTCCACTTTCAATTGTTCATTATTCGTAAAAATATATTAAGAACACAAAAATATTATTTGGCATTCAACTTTTTCTAGTAAAAATTATGAAAAACTTCAGTAATACGACATAAAATAAAAAACCAGTTCACCAGTTTTTTCAACTAAAACCGCATTCGAAACAGTTTTGTTTTAAATATCCCGAAAATCGGGTTTAAAAAAAATGTCGGTGCTTAAATACTTCAACAAATTTCATTTTTCTTTTGACTTTTTACAATTTTCTATAAAATACTTATAACATTTCATAGCTTATGCTTCCTGGGTCGAGTACGTTTTTTTTTAGCGTAAATTCGATATTTTCTCTATTAAAAACGTTAAAACAATCTAGTGTGCTCACTAGTACCACTGTATCTCCTATTATAACTACATATTATCTGCGACAGGATGTCGTTATGTTTTTTTCTTCATTTTCTCCTTTTACCCCCAACTTTGCTTTTCAATATTGCAGTTGAAAAAAATTACTCCTAAATTGTGATTGCAAAATGTTCATCGGTTGAACAATAAAAATGTTACTTTAGGGGTAAACTAAAGTATGTATGTATGTGAGTTTGTAATAACCCAGCATACTATTCTAGGAGCGCTCCGAAAAAAGAGTCAGAAAAGAGTCCAACAAAAGAGTATTTTCGGAGCGCTCCGAAAAAGGAGTCAGAAAAGAGTCCAACAAAAGAGCATTTTCGGAGCGCTCCGAAAAAAGGAGTCAGAAAAGAGTCCAACTAAAGAGCATTTTCGGAGCGAAATTGTTACTGTCCTGAGTCGGCACGCAGTATGACTCAGAAATTCCACTTAATTATGTGTGTACCAAAGCGTTGTTGTCCTGTTATTTGTGCTTTGAACAAAAAAAAAACATAGCTGTAACACACAAGAATGATAAAAACAAGATTACACAGCGCCCAAAAAAACCCTCATAAAAAACTCTTTTCTGACATTATCTTTCTGACGGACCATTTTCGAACGTAATGACCCTCTTTTCTGAAGGTTATGATTGTTTTTTGGGCTCATAAAGAGTGTTAACGCTCCGAAAAAGGTGTCAGAAAAGACTCTTTTCGGACTCATATGGTTTGCTGGGAACTTTGTGGCAGTTGTAACTACAAACAAAAACGAAGAAGAGTAACTCATTATGTTATTTAAATATGCAAAAAAAAAACACACAACTTCCAATGATACCGTAATTACGCCTTTTTTATATCCACCACCAAAAAGATGGGGGTATATTATTCCGTTTGTAACACATCGAAATATTGGTCGTAGAAAATAAAGTCTATATATTTTGAGTCTTTATAAGATTTGAAGGCGATCTAGCCATGTCCGTCCAACTGTTGAAGACACTATAGAGTTAAAAAAAAAGACAGAACAATGAAACATTCGTTGTTCCACCGAAATGTTTGCTACTGAAAATGAACAAAATCGGTCCAGTAGGATCCAAAATTTTAGACTACCTCGATATTTTTCAGATAGTTTTTGTTATTTTCTTCAAATATAATAGAGATAATATCATTAAATTTTACACCATTTATTTATATACGCAAAATCTCTTATAAAAATCACTAACAAGTCGAAATTCAACACAAATAATCCATGTATACATATATAAATCGTCGTAACAAATTTCAAGCTGAACGGTTCATATTATTAGGACTAATTCCGAAAAACTTATTAACTTACATAAACATCCACGTCGAACCGAACGTTTACACAGATCAGTTATAAGTATGTTAATATTATACTATTTGCCTTTAGGAAAATTAGACCATAATTGGATTCCGAGAATAACGACAATTTTGATGTTTTAAAAAGCCAAAATCAGTTTCTTAAGGTTTTTTGGTTTCTAATTTACATATTGTGTGTCAAAGTAAATCGTTACGCGCTGCAAAAATATAAGCAAAGGTCTGTTCTGAAAGAAATAAATATAAAATGTGATTATCTTCATTCTCGTGATACATCCGTATACTTTGTGGAATAACTGAAATATGCATAAAATGCTTGTTAATTATTTTTCTTAAATAAAATAAACTTAAAATAAATAGTAAGTACGGTACAAATGTAAGGGATCCGCAAAATACCGACACAAACACACTACTGGTTTTTGGTGGTGGGTATATAAAATTCGGCATTGCCGAATACAAACTCTTTCTTGTTTTTATACCCTACACCACCATAGTAATTTTAAAGATATTTCAATAAAATGTGGTACGTGATATTTTTTCGGCCCAAGGATGGATGGGATTGAAACTGGTGTAAATCGGTCCATTATTTCACCTGGCCCCCATACAAATGTCCTCCCGAAATAGGAGTTTAACGATCACAACTGTGTGAGTTATGAAAGTATCCAAACAAATTTCACCACAAATGAAGATAAATCACTTCTACAAATTTTGTCCATATCAGTCCATAATTAGTCGTAGCTCCAATATTAGGCCCACTTTTGAAAATCACTTTAAAGAGCATAATTCTTTTAAAAATGTTGGTATCCAAATAATATTCAACGAAAATATATTTCATATGTATAAAAATAATACGGTACAATTTTAGTATGATCGGTCCATAATTAGTCGTAGCTCTAATATTAGGCCCACTTTTGAAAATCACTTTAAAGAGCATAACTCTTTTAAAAATGTTGGTATCCAAATAATATTCAACGAAAATATATTTCATATGTATAAAAATAATACGGTACAATTTTAGTATGATAGGTCCATAATTAGTCGTAGCTCTCATATAAGGCCCTCTTCCGTAAATCACTTTAAAGAGCATAACTCTCTCAAAAATGTTGGTATCCAAATAATATTCAACGCAACTATATTTCATATGTATAAAAATAATACGGTACAATTTTAGTAAGATAGGTCCATAATTAGTCGTAGCTCCCATATAATACCCTCCATAAATCGTTTCAAAGTATTTATATCGAGATAAAGTTTAACACATATAATACTTATTTTCATACACATCAGACACTAATTTCTTGGATGATCGGTCCACAATAGGTTATATCTTCCATATAACGCCCATTTCTGAAAAATTGTTTATTGGGTGTAGGGTATTATATGGTCGAGCTTGACCGACTATACTTTCATACTTGTTTTTTTTCGCAAATACCCGTAATATGCATGAAAGAGAGATGATAATGATGATGGTGATGATGAGCTCATATTTCCTCTAATGACAATTATGCCGTATTTGTTGTCTCTCTGTTTGTCTAACCATATGGCGGGCGTTTGTTTGGTGGTTGTTATTGTGGTCTTTGTGTTTAATTTTTGAGACGAATTTATAGAATTTAGAAAAGTGTAAATATAAATGAGAGTTTTTAAACTGTCGGCTAAACTTAATGTATACAACAGTTGAAATACATTTTAATTAGTATGTATGCAATTATTCCAATGCTACAATAGACAATAGATAAATAGTAATTGGAAAACTTGCTATGAGAACATTGGACAATGGCATATTATAATCGTATAAATTTATAAGATAGACTGAACAATTTGTTTCTATAGTAAATAGAAAATTATGTAGGTATATAGAAATCTTTGAATTAGTAGCGATACATTTAATACATAAAATTGTTATATCTTAATTTTGGCATTTTTATGTATTGATTTGATCAAACGCCTATCAGGCTACTCCAAATATGTATAGATAAAAATTAATTTCATGGTACAACATTTTAATCATTGTTTAATGACCACATTAAAGAAGGTATTGCGTGCTCCGATATGACCGACATTAATATTTGTTTAAAAGTAATTGCTAGCTGGGATGGACCAATAGATTGTTAGGTTTATCAGATACCTTCAGAACCGTACAACTATCCACTTCAAATTGTGAACAGTTATGAACTCAAAACTTGTCAACAAAGGTTTTTCTCCACTACTGTGGAATTTGACCATAATCTGTTGGCCCAAAATGGCCTCTGCAGAAGTTGTCATAATGAGGAAGAGAATGATACTTTTTTGTCTGGTAGCAAGCACTAGATAGGGCCTTAAATTGTAGACTTTTCAAGAAATTGTTAAGTATAGTACCAATCCTGATAGCAGGAGCCCCGTGTAAGTCTCTAATGAAATCACCATCAGTCACTATATAATGCAGTCACGTTGCTAAATTGGATTTCGATTAATCTAATGGCCAGTAAATTTGCATTAATGGGTATGATTGGATATTTTGTGAGCGTCAATATAAAGCCTAATATTGTTTAAAAAAATGTTTTATTAGGTATATACATACATATCCTACAAGTACAAAATATACTGCATTATTCATAAGTAACTTAAGCAAAATATAACTCATTAACAAAAACTAGAAAAATAGGGAACATACGAAAATAATTCAATTTTTACGGGAACCTACCAGATTTTTCGCGTCAAAATAAAGTAAGCAGGTATTATTAAAATTATGTAAAACATTGTATTTAATATCTTGTTTGTAGCTCTTTTACTCTTATCACAGCTGACAATCTTCTAGACATAGAATCAACGAGTTTTTTTGGTGAAATCAATCAAAATTTTTTTACATTCATTCTGTATTACTGCCTTTAGGTTATCGTTGCAAGATATATTTATTTGCCTAATTTATTTGTCCAGATATTTCCACAGGTGCTCAATTGGACAGAGGTTTGGAGACAGCAGAGAATGATTTAAAGTTTTTGCACAATGATTAGGCAACGACTCTTTCACAATTTTGGAGATATGCTAGGGATCATGGTTCTGTTGGAAAGTACAGTTCTGCGCTAATTCTAATTTATCTACACTAGGGGCTACGTTGTTTTTTTAAAAGACAATCTTCGAGATGATCTTAATTTTTCATTGTAGAATCTATAAACCCCTAATTCCGGCATACAACACCAGACTATTACTGAGCCTCCGAAATGTTTTACCGTCTTGTTAATATTTTTATTACTAAAGGCTTCGTTCTTAGTTCGCCATATTTTTAGGGGGTTTTAACTCCAAATATTTCTAGCTTACTTTCATGGGAGAAAATAATATTTAATATTCGAAACAATTTGAAGCTCGTTTATATATTTTTTGGTTTTGTTGTTCTTTGTTATAAAGGGCTTCTTATGTGGAACTCTACCTTGTGGTCCATTTTGAGGCAAATATCTTCCAACCGTTCTCGCTCTCACAGGTTTTCCAGAAGTTTTCGTAACACTTTTAGCTATTTTTACAGGACTAGATGTTGGGTTTGCTCTTACTTCTCTTGCTATAGCTCTTACTTCAGTTTTTGTAAGACGCTTTGGTCGTTTTGATTTGTTTATCATTTTTCTTATTGTACAGTGATTCCCTCCAATGATCTTACCTATTTCACTCTGAGATTTACCTTTTCCATGTTAATATATTATGATTTGCCGAGTCTTCCCATTGTAAATTTTAACTGAATTGCTGCCACTTCTTTTGTTTTTGTTTCTTTGTTTGTGAATTCAAATCTACTTAAATAACTATATACATAATAACGCAATAGAATTTTCTAATATATTATTATTTATATTAACAAAAATAAAATAGAAGTTTAATTAAATGCAGAAAATTATTGTGTAAGCAATTAACGTTAAACACACTGCTGAAATTTCAATCTTTAGTAAGTGGTTGTGTATAAATACAAAGCTTAAAAAACGAAAGCTTTTCTTTTAATAATATGTTGTGTTGACTTTATTCTGACGCTCACAGTATACAAAAAATCCGAACAACATTAATTATTGCACTAATAAATCCTTCTTGGATTTATTATGATTCCAAGAGACACAATTTGAAATAGGGATACCAGAGAAGTCTAGCTGACTAAGGTATCAACCTGATAGTTTATGCTGTCTTTTTTCGCTGCCTCTCTTACTATTTCATTCCGTTTTGGGCATCAAAAAGGGACCCAAGGCAGCACTACCTGTTAAACTACGCTGATCGTTATGTTTAGTAAATTATATTTCCAATTCGATACAAACAAAACTGAATATTAAATTGGGGCTAACCCAGCAACAACTGCTTCTTCTGAAATTTTACATTCATTGCTTTAAACATGTTAAACAAAATCTGAAAACTTTGTTCATCAACGCGTGTCTGATTGATCAGCATCACATGTTAATCCAGTAAAGGTACAACTCTTGTTAGTAATGGGCAGTGTGACCATTTTAGCATTTTTGCGGCGAAATTTAGCTTAATCTATTTTATTTTGGCATTTTATTTAGCATTTCTTGGCATTTTAAAATTTAAGAATACTAATTTATTTTCTGTTCAAAATAGCTTGACAATAAAAAAAGGTAAATTATATAATTACAACTCTTGCACTAAAATGGGAAAAATTAACTTCATATGAGTGGGAAAATCAAAACTCAACCGTAGAATTTTGGAATCAAGAATGCGTTTTATGAAAACTGCCTTTCATCTTTTGTTATAAAGATTTTAGTTTTGCCATTTAGTAATTGAGAAGTTAAACGTATATTTAGTGGAATGAATTCTATAAGTTATAAGTTACCAAGTTAATGCCTGTTGAAGTGATTTTCAGAAGTGGTTTTTACATGAGAGCCATGACTATTTACCGGCCAATTATTATAAAATTAGGTGCAATGATTTCTAATTCTTAATTGTATTTGGATACCGACATTTTTAAGAGATTTATGGTCGTTGAAGTGAGTTTCGGAATTGAGCTTTATAAGGTAGCAATGGCTAATTATGGACCAATCTTTATAAAATTATGTATCATGATTCATATATACATATATGAAACTTATTTGTATTGAATATTAATAATTTTAAGAGACTTATGTCCGTTAAAGTGATTTTGGAAAGTAGAACTTATTGAACGATCTGTACAAACTTTGTAGATGTGTAGGTTTCATATACGAGTATTTGTGGCAATATTTATTTGGATACGTTTCGAAATCACACATTTATGATCGTCCTATTTTGAGAGGATATTTGTATGGAGGCTAAGTGAAATAATGAAGCAATTTCAACAATGGAAATAAATTCAAAATTCCGACCTGCACTTTGCGCTGACAGCCATTAAATCGAACCAGAAAGTGATTTTGAGTCGATTGGTATATTTTAAAGTAGTTGTTAGACTAATATTTTTGGGAGTTACAAACATCAGCACAAAGCTAATATACCCTCATACTATGTTTATGTAGGGTATAATACTCGTATAATAAGAAACATAATGATTTTAAATAACATGAATTCTATCCTTTATATTAGATGTGGATTAAAAAGATTGAATAAATGTTTTCAAATTACAGAAGACTTAGTTAAGGTCTGATGCAGTAAAAAAAATGATGAACATTTGTATGAAAATCACTCAAAAAATATTTAAAAGCTGAGTTAGCTTTAAGGTTAAGGTTAGAGAACCTTAATTAGTTTTTTTCTCGAGTCCAAAGTTGTATTATTTATATAAAAAGTTTATTTTTTAATCTTGCGTACCTCAGATTGTAAAAAATTATTTCAAGAAAGTATTTTAAAATATTTAGCACATTTTTTTTTGGCATTTTAAAACAAGTTTTAGCATATTTTAGCTTATATTTAAACTGATTTAGCCGCTTAACTTTTTGAGATCCTGTCACACTGGTAATGGGGTCGGTCAGATACCCGTTTAGTTTCTGCGCACTTCAACATGGAATGGAATGAATAAATACTAAGATCACTTGCAGAACTGAAACCTGAGTACGGGAATTTAAAAGTTGTGGCTACAGTCCTGTCTCTTTCTCAAATGACAAAGACTAATTGAAGCATACCGTAAGCATATCCCAGCCTTCAAAAATTACAACAGTGAACTATCTGGGAAAATGTCAATGTAGGAAAAGAGTTACTTGACATCACCTGGTGTATGGCTAAAGTTATATTGTTGGCTACCTACAAGGCGATTGGGTGGCTAGTAACACTGTTTCTGTATGGTCAATATATGTTGAAAAATAGTCAAAATATTAGAAATTAAAAAGATTACCTTCAAATAACATCTAAACTCCAACTTTAAGAGGAAAGAAATACATATACATACATATACATAGAAATACAAATACATATAGCTGTTTTTCGACTTTCCTCTCTTCTTTATAAAAATATTCTTCAAATTTTATTTCCCCAAGACCACTCAGACTATGTATGATTTCAATTAAATTGCATATACACACTTAAAATATATTGCATTAAACACTGTCACAGCATGCAAATCAATTTTAATTGAACTTCAATTGAAAACCTTGAACTAAAGTGCGATTAAAACCTACAAACAAAAACATTTTTAATTAAATAAATTCTAACAAAACATAAGAAACAATAACAACTAATACTCGTCAAACAGCGCCACCTACTTTCAGAATGGATAAATAGATAATTGACAGTATAAAAAATATTTTTGAAAGTAGTTTTTGCGTAGAAAAACATTTAAAAACAAATGTGTAAATGATACAAAACAGCAATTGATCTACTATATTTACTATATACATATACTCGTAAACAAATTTAAATATAAATATCTACATAAGTACATAGAAAACTAAATACAAATGTTAGGTAGGTATTTAAGAAATATAAATACATACATATATGTATTAGATAGTATACATAGATCTTAATACCAAAAAAAACATTTCAAATGACTGCTACTCATTGTACCACATGCGACCAGTCGTCAGTACTTTATGTTAGTCAAACGCCCATTTAGTAAAGAAAACCAAAATATTTTTGTATTTTTTTGTTAAGTGCTCGTGTTATAAATGCACGGGCTGAATTTGTGCTAAATATTAGACTGACAATTTAAAAAAACTTCTTTATTTTGATATAATCTCATGCATAGTTTGGTATGTGTGTTTTTTAATTTGTTTGGTTTGTCAAGTGGTCAGGAAAGTTTATATTTATAATTACGTAATGTCCAAATTTTTGACCAATGCACATAGTAACAATCTCACTAGCGTGCATCCATGGCAATATACAGTGCATTTTTTTGTTTTTAGAGCTCCATAAAAAGATAACTACAGCAATTTAAAAGAAAAATGTTATAGTCTAAAGGTACGCTCACACTTCGCCAATATTTGCCGAAAAAGACATAACCACTAAATAAAATATATTTGAACTTGTTTATTTATTAAAAAAAACTTTGTTTATGTAGGACAGGACACAACAAATAATTAGTTTTATTTTATTTGATGCTGTTTGATCTTGCAAAACTCTTGTAAGAGTAAACAACGTCAACCAAATTTGTGCTAAAACAAGTGGTTAAACTTTTTTGAGTAAATATTTGCCAAGTCGGTCACACTTTAACAAAAAAAAAAAAAAGTACATTTTAAAATATATTCAAACTATCACAGCTTATTTTATGCAGTCAATTTCTACTGTACCGATAGCTCAATGCAGAATTGCTGGTTTTTCGTTTTTCTTCTTTTCTACTTCTACTATCTACTATGTACATATATTTTCTGTTGAATTATGAGTCCGATTTTGTAACGTCAAGTGTCAATTTAAATTAGCTCAAACGATAATTGGTTTTAAACCATTTCCAAATTGTCCAAATAGCAGAAATGTTTAATATTAAAGCTTCCACGGTCCAAAAAATTATCATTAACAAAGCCAGAAAGGCACTAAATAAAATTTTGAATTAATACAATGAGCGATAGTTTAAGAAAAATAAGGGCAAATCTAAAGCTATGTATAGACGGTTGTCATATCATACAATGTTGTCAGATTTAGCAATGTGCTAGCAATTGAAAAATTATTAGCAAAATGTAAATTGTCAGTTCAGAAGACTGTAAGAAAACCTTACAATTTCATTGGCACACAATTGTCACACAATGAATTTATCTGTCAACCGAAATTGTCAGTTCACACGGTGGGGACATTGTGTGTGTGTTTAAAAATTTTAAATACATATTGTCATGGAACAAAAAACAGCAATTGAAACAATTTTATCTGCATATGTCCTAGAAAGTAGGAAGCATGAAGACAAAATAACAAAAAAAAAAAAAAAAAAAAACGCCGCTATCTATTTTTTATTTTCTTTAATTTACTTCCACTTTTTTCCAAAATGTTATTAATGCACTTTTGTTTGTTTATTTAGTTATGCATATACAGCCTTGCATTTACAAATAATTTCTTTGACAATGCTGCCTTTGACAGATGCATAAACTTTGCACATATGACAAATAAAACTGTTTTGTCACAGGAGAATGAAAAAAAAAATGTGTTCAAACGATTGTTAGATGTCTGGCAATATTTTTGTCTTACAATGTACTCAAAATGGTTTTTCTTACAACGTTGGAAGACAAAAATTTTAAGTTCATACAGTTGTTAGGCATTTTCTGAACATATTTCGGACAACGTTGTAAGATCTGACAACCATCAGACAGTAATTCCAAATATAATCTTTGGTAAAATAAGAAAATTGCATGCCAAACGTTGAAGTATTTAATATTTCCATTAATTAAAACACGCTTAATATTTGTACCCAAATTTTAACACTCCTGCTAAATGCAAATTCAAATGCATAACATTTTGGTTTTTATTGTAATTTTTCGTTAAAAGAGGGAAAAACAAATATTAATGTAGGTCGTATAAAAATATCAAAGTCCTACATGCATAACAAAATTAAATCGCTAATAATATGCTAAAGCCAACTTGATTTAATAACATAAGTGCATAAATACAAATGTATGTATGTAGATTAAAATGTATTTTTTGTATATTTTGAAATTCAATAGGAAAAAAAAAAAATTATAAGTATCTAATGTTTGAATTTGCAAAACACTTTTGGCTTGAGATAACCGCACAGAAAACTTGTTTGCAAATTGTCATACTCAATTTAATTTAATTCGATCATATGACAACAAATGTTACAAGTGAAGTTATTATTTAGTTTTTAATATTATTTTCATACATAAATCTATTGTACAAATTTGAATACGATACATAAGAACATGATAAGCTAATACGAGAGCTAATCAAAAGGGTCTTTTAAATTGAGAAAAGTGGTTTGTTGAATAATAATTTGATAATTTGATAAATTGAATAATTTGAAATGCTGAATACATACTAAGGATATTTGTTATATGTATTATTAAATCTAAAAAAAGAGCAGCGAAGGTTTTCAAAATACTTTAAATACTATTTAGAAGCGGAAACATTGGATTTGAGTTTCCAAACTCTTTTTAGACCGCTCTCCTACACTACACAGAGAAAAATCAACAAGAAACCACAAAAACAAATCCATTCATTCATACAAATCAACATGCGACACAAACATACAGTAGTACAACAACTAATGGATGGATGCCTCCAACATCGATAACATCATCCTCACCACATTTTTTTTTTTTTTTTGGTTTGTATTTTACGCCCCAATTATTGTCGCAACGCAACGTACTTACGTTCGTACGACCGACACCAGATTCAGTCACTCAAAACTTAAATTTCTATGCAACTAAGTTGTGCTTGTATGTACATACGAGTACTTAGTTCTCCATTCAACACAGTTTATAAACAAAATCATTTCAATTGAAATCTTTTTTATATTTGTTGACACGATCATTATCATCAGCGTCGTCAACATCTAAAAACATCTTTTCAATTTAATTTTCTACAGGTAGGGCATTAAATTCATTTAACTATGTATGTACTATATAGTTTTTTTCTCCAAAAGCAACCTTGTTCCATTCTCCTGTAATAATAAACAAAATAAACGGTAGAATGAAGGAAAAAACCACAATTGTGCTGTTGTAAATAATTGCCTGTAAGAACATGGAACAATTTAAAAATAGTATGTAGCTCTTATCAACCATGAGTACTTCAGCTTTTATTAGATTTAATAGTGGAATGTATGCTTTTTATTATAAATAATGTAGGAAGGAATGTTTTTTTATACACTGAACAAAATTTTGTAGTTTTAGTATGAACATAAATTTAAGTGAATATTTGTAATATTTCGAATGAAGTCAGCAAGATTCGACAAAATTTACTAATTTGTTATATGAGGTTAAAAAGAGATCCAAGACCTTAGTCTTTGGATTTGAATTTCTACTGAATTGTTCCCCACAATTACTATAGATCCTAGAATGTATTAACGACAAATCCCCGTTGTTAAATCAAGATATTTCGTTGAGTAAGTCAAAGTGTAGACTCTTTAGATCCTGGAACAGATCAAAGCAAAAACAGTTACATTGAGTAACAGATATTTTGATGCATTGACAGAAAAGGGGATTATTTGTTCACATTCTACATTTCTTTTAATATCACCATCCTCTAGTTTCTGGAGTAGATTAAAGCCTGGAATTAAATAAAAGTTATCTCAGTTAAATCGACATATTTCGACGTGTAAGTGAAAGTCCTTGAGATTTACATTAAACTTTAATAAAAACTTTCACCTCGATTTCTCTCTTTTTTTCCTGAAGAAGCTACACAAAGACGTAGCGAAATATTGAAATAAAATTTAAATTTTTTATTAGAGAATAATTTAAATTTTTTATAAAAAAGACCTTAAGCGTAAATAATTACGAAAATTTTAATAAAACTTTTACCTCAATATCTCTAGATCCTGCACACATGTTCTGTAACTCCCGCTTCGAGAAACTTTTCCATTCAAATGTGTGGAATGAAAGAGAAATTCCTTAGATGAAACAAGTGAGTAATTGCTGTCACGTAAGAAAATTACTTTTCAGTTTACAACAGAAAAAGTGTGTCTGTAAAATGTTTGTGAGAAAGGGTGCGTCAAAATACGACTTTAAAGGAGAATGTTGGCTACTGTATAGAAGCGATTAAAAGGTGACGTTTGGAATCATTTCGGTAACGGTATTTTACCTAGATATATATATATATCTAACGAAGGTAGCGCTAAAAGGAGTTTACAGGACGTTACGCCTAAACTTGTACAAAGTATATGATATTATAACAGATTCCATTTGTTTTCATGAATTCAAATAGTTTTCTCATGAATACGAAAATAACAGTAGTCTTTGTATAAATTTGATGTCAAGTTTACTAAAGTGTCATTCCATTTCACTTTATTCGAAAAGAAAATACACTTTGAATGTCTTAAGAAATTCTAATCAATCTAGTAAATACCAAAGTATGTGATTTAACGATTGATTTAGATTTATGTAGTTTCTTTAATTGATAATTTAGTTGTTCCCACACAGACTAAACAAGAATACAGTAAATTGTGAAACAGTCGCTTGAATTCGAGCCTTAAGTGTGAAATGTCATGCTCATGTGTAATTAACAGATATTAGTTCCGCTATTTTATGGGAATTTAAAACTTCAAGAAGCTGCATTTTACAGATTAAGTTCTGTTTAGACAGATTGTCTGTAGTCAGATTCAGGTGGTCACACTAATAATAACTCTAACTTGTGACAAGAAAGATCTGTTTACATACAAATTTTATATTTATGGGGTAACGAACTATTGGCTAACAATCAATGAACAGACAATGTTGGTTCAACGAAATTGTTTAGCCTTGAAGGAGACCTGAAAAGCTCAAATAACTCTAATTTCTTTGAGTGTAAATTCCTTTATGTAATTAGTTGTGAAAATGTCATTATGATTCTTTTGCGGTTAAAAGAAAATAAAGTAATAATGTTTTTATGCCACTTTTAATATTTTTTTTTTACAAGTACACAATATTCATGTGAAATCGATTGTTAAATATTATATACAGATTCCTTTTTCATTAGAATTCTAAACTTGTGAAAACAATCCATCACTGGGGACTAGCCAACTAAGCTACACAACATTTGCAATTAATATTGTGAAACAATAAACAAATAAATACAATATTAATTTCAAATTTAAATTTGAGTTACAGTCATTAGCATTACAATTTCGTCTGTCATGTTATTTACACCTTTTATGAAATTTCAATACTTATTACAGCTTTTTCTTAACAATAAAAGTGTGTCAGATTTATTTTCGAATACGTTGGTGCATTTAGAAAATGTGTTGATGATATTTTAAGCACCACTCCCTGGCTGCGTATAATTATGTATTTATATACATTTATGTACATATATGTTTGCATTTCTACATAGGCTACGCATAGTAAATAAATCATAAATAATTATGCTAAAAATAATTTCGAGTAAGAAAACATGAGTTTGCTGTCTGTTTGAAATTTTACTTAAATGATCCCATTTGGAAATTAGGTGTAATAATGATCAAAATCCATAAACTGCTAATCCAATGGAAAATTTGTGTGCATGGCTGTTTTCATAAACGCATAAAATATAAAGATATTGGACTATTAAAACGAATCTTAAAACAAAAATTTTTAAATTATATTTCTAAATGCTATTATGAACTCTATGCAATGAAATGTTGCATTGCATACTGCGTTTATGAAAACAGCCTATATGTCTTATCTTGTACCATTGCGCCAAAATGTTAACAATTTATGTATTTATGAATTTTAAACTACAAGGCCGGTTCGCAAACTTCTTATCCTAGAACAGAAAGCTCGGTATAAACAGAAAAAAGTTAAGAGTTTTGAAAACTTCCATCTGTGCTATGAACACATGTTAAATTTCTTCTCGATCAGGCAAATCCTTCATATAGAAACAGGTGTTCAAAAAAGACGCATCTGCGATTTTTTTACAATAGAAAAATTAGAAATTCGTGGTGTCATTAAAAAAAAAGGTTTATCGGCACAATAAATTCAAAATGATATGGTGAATATTTTAGGTTAGATCGAGTCCATTTAATTTAGCATGAGGAACTATAGATGAAAAAGCTTTTTGCATGATGGGTGCCGCACTTGTTAAAAGTCGAACAAAAACGCATAAGAATGAAAATTTCTGAAGCTTGTTTGGATCGTTTTAATAAAAATAAAATGGATTTTAAGCGTCGTTTAATAACTGTGGATGAGACATGGATCCAGCACTATGCTCCAAAGACAAAAGAACAATCCAAGCAATGGAGAAAGTGGCCCAAAGAAGGCAAAAATAATTCAATCGGCTGGTAAGGTTTTTTTGGACTTCAAAGGTATTTGATTGATTGACTATCTGCAAAAGGATAAAACAATAAATTCAGAGTACTATTGCAATATTTTGGATCAATTAAATGTAAAAATTCGAGAAAAGCGTCCTGTCCTGTACAACAAAAAAAATTTGTTTTCATCAAGACAACGCACCAGCGCACAAGAATGTTTTAACAATGGGTAAAATCACCGAATTAAAGTACGAGTTGCTTGACCACCCACCCACCACCTTTTACCTGTTCAAAATCTAAAAAAATTCCTAGTTTGCAAGCGTTTTACCTCAAATGAAGATGCAATTACAGTTGCACCAGGGCACTGTGACGTACAGGGAAATGAGGTGGCAGATGAACTGGCTAGACTTGGTTCTGGTTTGGACCATGATAATAGAGAAAGAGGGGTCAAACCACCTATATGTCACTTCTACAGGCTGATTTATGAAAGATTCCGTGACTGTGCAGACCAATCCTGGGGCAGTAGGTCGGATTGCATAGTGTCCAGGGCCTTATGGCCAAAACTAAATGCAATCGCGACCGAAACGCTGATCGAATTGGACAGGTACAGTGTCAGGATTCTGGTAGGAGTGATAACCGGTCATTGTTCGATTGGGGCCTTCAGAGGCAAATGGGATAATAACACACAGGACTTCTGTAGGGTGTGTGGGGACGCAGAGGAGCCAGAGACAATAGAGCACATCATGTGCAACTGTCCTAGGTTACAGGGTCATAGACTTAAGTGGCTAGGAAATAGATTCCTGGACGAACTCAGTAATGTTGCTGGCTGCAAACCGAGTAACATTCTGGGTTTCATTAGGGGAATAGGGTGGATATTTAAGGGACATTCTACGGCGACTCCAAATCCGTAAGGGTATATTTCTTTCTTTCCTTCTTTCTCCCCTTATCAGGTGATTTTGGTTCTTCTTTCATTTTAAATCTATCTTTCTACTATTTTTCTACTGAAGGGAATCACAATGGACCACAGGGTCTCCGAGTGGAAGATGTACAACCCTTCCTATCCTATACCTATCCTACAGTTGTAAACCACCATGAAAAGCTTTTTTTTAAACTCACCGGTATCTGGATGTACGATGTTTAGCCAAGTTTGAAAATACTTCTGAAATAGAAAACAGTAACAGATTTATTGATATGTGATAAATTTCTTAATTGTTTACAATTTCCTACTGGGTGCATACAAATATCTTAAATATTTTATGAACAACAACAAATAAATACACAAGAATATCTAGTATATTTAAAATTTTGTTAATCATGTGCTGTTGTTTTAGATACAGCTAGTAGTATTTGAATATGTATGAGTGGGATTATAATTTGAAATTTTATTGAAATTGTTATGGAACATTTCAACGCCGCAAAACCATCAATAAAATGCTATAAACATAAACATGCTACTACTCACTCAAGCAGCGGAAACCCATTAATATCTTGGATGTTCTGTGTTATTTCAATTGGAAAGCAAACACATTGTTTAGATATTATTTAAAGAAATTTTTTAAAAAATTTATATTTAAAGAAAACGGCGATTTGTCTATTTAAACAAAAATAAAATATTAATAAAACTAAGATCGCAAAGTAATTAATCAAAAAATCTATTAATTTGAATGATAAACTACAAAAAAAATTAAAATCTTTAGACAAAATAAATAATAATAATAGTAAAATCCAAATAAAGAATATGTTTCAAGGTTTTTGCAGCTCAACTAAAAAAATACGTTTTTGTTTTTTCATGGTTGTTAAAAATTGCCAACGTTTTTATGGCTGTTTCTTCATTCAATCCATTCATGTCTATTTAACCATAAATATTCATAATTCTCTCCACATGTATGGTTGTTTATATTTATGTTAGTGTTCCGTCCGTCTGTCTGTCCGTCAGTCTATCTCTACGTCTTCTTTGGCTCTATTTGTCAGTCTGTCTGATGTTTAAGCTTCTCTATTCTTTATTTGTTCATGCTTTCATGAATATTAAAATTTGTTGAGTATTTATGTTTTTATTGAATATACTGCTAAAGGGTATGAAGAATTATTTTTATGGTTGTATTAAAAGTGCAGGTTACTTACATACCGGAATTTAGCTATATTAATAGGTATATAAATTCTTGTTGCGTCCATATGGTGGAAAAACAAAAAAAAAAAAAGCAAACTATATGATAGAAGTACATTCATTATTTATTTTCAAACCAATTAAAGCCAAATAATATATTGAATAATTGCACAGGATTTACAGTCTTAAATATCCCCAGATAGGATCCCCAGTATGGGCTTCAGTATATATAGAAGAGTTAAAAAATAGAAGAATATATATTTGTATTAGCAAACGGACAGCAAGGAACTACAGTATAGAATTGGGTACATGTTTTGGGATCAGTTGTTAGTTTTAATGAATGTATGAAAACTTATGAAATATAACTTCTTTTAAAATCGTAACCCCAGACTACATTAGCTAGGAATGTCCCTGAAAAAATATGACAATTTCTTCTTATCTTTTATAAAATGGCGATATCTGCTCTAAAGGAATCGGGATATTTTTAATCTGTATTGACGGGCAACTAACTTTACTTAAATTAAACGTATAGTTGAAAGATTTTGTAGGATTAATTTCGTGAGGAATTAATTTAAAATTATTAAAAGTTGGTTATTAGTTTGTTGTTAGGTTTCATATTTATGCAAAGCTTAACAGGATATGAAAGGATCTCTTAATCAAGCAGCTGAGTTTCAAACCGTTGGCCTGTCTGTACTTAACTTCAGCATGAAATATTACATCATGCCAACATGATAGTAGTTATCAGTTGAACTATCATTAATTAACAAACACAAAACATTAATTAACAAATACAAACTGCGAATCTTTTGGCTTATCTACAGAAAACACCCAGAGTCTTTGGCGTGTATCGACCGGAATGGATGAAGAGGTACTATCTTTAATTTTGATGAAATACTTTACTCTATGATTCTTATACCAGAATACATCAATCCAGCATTAATGCCAAATAGATCCTTAATACAATATCCAAATAGATCTCTTTCTGTAAAGCTTAACTGGAAATCGATGGATCTATTAGCTACTTAAAGCAATTTAAGTATAAAACAGTACATCTTGGCAACATGCCAGTAGTTATCATTTGGACATTCTACAGTCTACCGGTTCCAATTGATTAATGCACTCCTACACTCTTTTTTCGCAAGGTTTTCGCTTCTCAATCTTAAACACAGATTTATGTGTTCACATATGGAAGAATTTGGGACTAGTTTAAATTATGTATTTCTAAATTAATTTAAAGGGTCTTTAAATTTTTTTTGGTCCATGTTGATAACTGTTGTGTTTGACGGCATCTGTCAAATCTGTTTTTTTTATTATTCATTGATTCCGGATCTCCTTGGGAAGTTCTATAATTGAGCAGCACGTAAAAATAAAACTTTATTATACAAATAACTATTTCTTACTTCTAAAAGACTACAGATCAATGATATCCAATTACTTTAATTACAAATTGAACGAAATGGACGACAAATCAATGTAAACTAATTAGTATATTTTAAAATTGAACAATATTGGAGATAGATCAATAAAAATTCCAAATTGTATGATATGGACGAAATAGTGTTCCTACAGAATATGTCACACAGCACACGCCACAATGGAAGTTTTGAAGGAAGGAAGGATTTCGCGGAGGAGAATTGAATAGACTATGGGACTGGTGGAGGTTCTATGTGGCAGAATCATTGAAAATTAAGATCGCGGATCCATGTTATCGTGCTAAGACAAGCATATTCCATTATGTATTGCACTCATGGGATTTTCAAAAAAAAAATTAACTTTATTAATACTTGAACTTAAAATTAGTATCATTTCGTCCGAATTGTTGTCGATCGAAAATGAAGCAAATTGACAAATGTTTGTATGGAATAAGATCGGCAGTCGGGTATAGCGGACATTCCGCTATTAAGATGTACTCACATAAATTCGTGGCCGTCATATCCCTAAAGGACTTACAAATACATTGATGATCTATGCATCGATAATGTTCGTAACAGGGCGGTTCAAACCAAATTGTTAAACGAGCTAACTTGTACAATCACAATTGGAATGATCACCGAATTGGTCACAATTAAAAGACATCGTAACTCACTGTACATTGCAAATTTGGCATATATACAAAGCAATACTTGATGATTTTTGTCTCCTTCTCCTATTTCCTGCCATGGAGTAGTAGCAGCATAAGTATTTACAGAGGCAACTCTTAAATAGCCTATCAATCATATTACCTCGATGAATAAAGCCTTTTATTTGGGTACTGTAGCTGATTTCTTTATTGATTTCTATATCTCTCTAATAATTTTAATTTAAATCTTATAGCTATTAGTTTTCCTTTTATTATTTTCTTTATTAAACCGTACTATATAAATTTATTAATTAAATTCTTTCTATATAAACATAAAGAGTTGCAAATATTTAAACAAACTTAATATACCTTAATATATTGTCTGCTAAAAATATCTTAATAATCGCTAACAAAGCCGCATGAATAACTCTTGTTGCCCTCGTTATGTTTTTGTGTTCGACCTGACCTGATATTGACATACACAACACAATTTTGATAAAGGATATGTAAACATGCTCAAGGGTGGGGTTTTATATGTTGAAATTGTTGTAGGTGTCATCATCTTCATCAACATCGTTGTCGCTGTTGCCATCATTGTCCTTGTTTCTTGTCATCGTCAAATTGTCAGCCACATTACAATATCGGTGGCAGACAGTATTTATGCTGACAGTGAAAACGGTTTCAGAAAAAATTTAATAATTTTTTTTTAAATAAATACATAAATTCTATGAACTTTATGAGAGGAACCATTTTCGTTAGTAAAAAAGAGCATTAATTTGGCATTCAAAAAATAAAAAAAATGTAATATTTGATTAGGATGCCTCGGGATTGTGTAAATATTTTTAGGAATTCCATATTAAATCAAGATGGGTATTTTTGTATGGATTTTTTTTTTTAAACCAAACACTTTGATAGAGGGAGTGTTTAATTGGGGTGTAATGGAGATATTTATACTTTTAGCAATTGATATTGAAAGATAGAAGATATGAGAAATCTTTTGGTGGGGGAAAGTAAAAGCAAAAGAAATATAATTCTTAGGTAAGGACAGCAAGTAAAAACTTCGTAAGAAATTTAAATAAGCACTAGTTAACAAGATATTTAACCATATATATATATATATATATATATATATATATATGAATAATTCCTTGAATTCCTGAGAACAAATAGAGTCAAGGCCATGATATTGATACTTATTTCCCAAATAATTGAATGTAATTTATGTGCCGTTCTTTCTGTTCGAGGCTAGTACCAGAGGATAATGCTGTGTAACAAACATGAGTTTTAGGTCATTTAAGGAGAAATTATTTCAGTCCAAAAATTAGTCTTTTGTTATTACAAAGTTCGAGTTCATTCTTGAAATTCGGTGGCTGCTGGCTTGCTGTGACAGTAATCAAATTATTACATCTTTAAATTAACAGACACAAGAACAATAATCTAAAGATATGGTCACACATGGCAAATATTTATCCAAAAAACCGTAACCACTAGTTTTAGCACGAATTTTTTTGAAGTTGTTTACTATTACAAGAGTTTTGCAAGATTAAACAGCATCAAATAAAATAAGACTAAATATTTGTTGTGTCTTGAACGAGTTCAAAAATATATTATTTAGTGGTTACGTCTTTTTCGGCAAATATTTGCCAAGTGTGACCGTATCTTAAGTTGAATATTAGTTCAACAATTTTACATGAAGATTCTTATTTAACTTCCCGTTCTAAATAGTTTGGCTATGCCGGTTCATTGCCAAAATCGGGGTTATAAATTACCATCTTCTTTACAAAAAAGAAGATACCAATAACCTGATAGTGCATATAGAGAGACCAATAATTGTAAAAGAAGAGTTGGTCTTTTGAAACTAAAGACAATAACCTACATTTTTGTGAGAGCTGGTCTTAATTTTCTTTAAACAAGACATCTCTCTAGACAGTTTTAAAATGAATGATGAATGTAAATAACTTGCCTTTAAGAAAAGTAAGGTCAGATGATAGCTCTGATAGGCCGCATTTTACCTCCTTCGTTTAGTTTGTAAATATTATTCCTGATGACTTTGATAAACCTATTCCTTATAGAGTTAAGACAGGTAATTGTTAAACAGCTATCTTATCTAGTACTCTTATAATCGTAGTGTAGGGCGTTGTGGAATATAAATTCTGTAAGAGTGTGGCATGTCTGACAGCGACGTGGGTCTTTGACATTCACAATACCTCTGCTAGTTTAACACCTGTAATATACGAGTAGATATGTGTTTTAATACTGCTGGTAGTTGATGAGTCAGTCTGTTTACGCGAAAGCCCTTGATTGTAAAGTAACAACTAACATCTGAATCACAGGACCCATGGACACTTTAAAAACCGCTTTAAGCCAGATAAAAATGAGCTCGCAAATCGTTTAGGGTTGGTCGGTCTGAATGTAATATCGCGACACCATCATCTGAATTGGAGAAAGCGATTATAACGTTGTTATCAAGCAATACTCCCCATTTATCAATCTGTTGATATCAGAACTTTGAAGCGTTAGCAAATTTGTATAAAGAATCGATCAGCAGAGATTAAGCGAGTATCTACAACTTAGGTTTATGTTCCCTGATTTTACCGCATTATTTCGAGTATCAACAAATTACTCTCTGTCATCAAAATCAAAAGAAAGAGCCGTAAGTGAAAAATGTTGTGGATATTGAATGTTATTCCCCCAGCGTTGCTTTTGGTACGATCTTTTCGAAAACTGTTGTATTCGTTGGTATTGTGGAGACAAAAATTATTCATCAGTTTTGTCTTCTGGCCTGTAGTAACCATTATTTAGTGTGGTCACTAAAATACGATATCGATATTCCCCAAGAGTCTCCGACGTCAATGGAAGGTGCAAATGATGAAGATATTAGATACTGACACGGTTGTGCCGATTGCGATTAGGACGATCGTCTTTCCAACTTGAATACATTAATTAGCGCTGATTTCTGAAGAGAAACTTACAGAAGCAAGGGTTGACATGTGGAGCAGTCAATTCTGTTACTTTGTACAGAACCTTTGTCCGGAATTTTCATTGACTTCGGCTCGGAGCAAGAGAATGCTCATCCATACTCCTGAAATCTTTAAACAACTACCTTTTATGGCATAGCTTTAATGCAGTTACTGATCGAGCCCAGCCCAAATAAGATTTTCACCTTAATTGCGTTGACGTGCTTTATTGCAATATTATTCGTGAAATGTGAATTGGATTATAACTTTGGAAAGACGAACAAATATATTTGACACAATTGCCTTTTAAAAATTGCAATTTTTCTCTAGCTCTGCAAATTACAATGTCAAACTAACCATACGGTTAGAGACTACTTCTTTGGCATCTTCAGTTCCATATGTGATACAAATATTTAATCAACAAACATTTAAAATTAAAAACTAAAATATTTTAATTAAATTTACGTAAGTGTCCATAGTTAATAAACTTTTAGTATTTATAGAATAATTATTATTTCATAATTGAACTGTTAATTTTACTTCTTGGTAGTTTTAGTCAGGCTTGAGTTCATTAAATTCAATTTTCATTAAATTATTTTTACTGAAGTTAGGAATTACAACTTGAAAAATTTTTAATAATAAAAATAAAAAAATAATTTAATGAAAATCAAATTTAATGAACGCAAGCCTGACTAAAACTTTTAGTATTTATTTAAGTTACCTCCTTACCAGGAGGATTTACTTAGCCTTGATATATATCATAACGCCATCACCAATATCCGGCTTCCGCCTAAAGGAGTCTCGTCAAGGAAGATCCACCGACCTATACCTTCGTATGGGAAACCGGATTTCCCGAACTCCACTCCTGAGTTTTAATGGTCTCCACCAATATCAAAAATGAGTTTTGTTTGGTACTCCACCACGATAAACTTATAGGTTGTAAAACCATAAAAAATATAGCATGTGGTCAATGCAAGTTCGAGAAACTGTAACGCGATACAGTTATACGACGCCAAACATTAACCAATGCGAGTGAGTCGCAAAACTCTCGAAGGCAGCGAAACAAGGACGGCCTGATTACCCTTCAAAGATAATGACAATGACGCGCGAGTTCTTCCTCCACCCAGAGCTGGATTACGACTGATGTGGGCGTTTGTACCTGACATTTTGCAAAATTGCAATCTTTGTTGTTTGACATTTGAACTTGTCACCTGCTTAATACCACATACTCGTACACCTTTTGACATTAAGGAAGTAGTTAATAAAACAATAGAAATTTAATTTAAACTAAAAATAGTTCACATTATAACTAAAACAACAAACTAAATAAAGTTTTTTAACCTTTTGCCTGACAACAATTGTCGCGTGTGAAAATGCTGCCGATGGAAAAACATTACAAATTTAAATTGTTTTTTTTTTGTATTTTTCCCCTCTATAAATTGTAGTTATAATTGGAGGCTTTCATAAACACACGTTTTGGGGCAACATGCAAAAATGTGTTAAATATTTAAATTGTTTTTTATGTATTTTAATTTAGTAATAATAAATGTATGTACGTAGAGAGTATAAAATGTATGCAAATTATTGTATTTGTCAGTTAAAGTCATTTGAGAATTGAAAAGTCATTTTCGTGTACAATTATTATACAGTTTTTTTTTTTTAAAGAGGTATAAAAAGTATCAGTAAAGGTCATGATACACTATCCTACACAATCGTACGATTCATTCACTGGAAAATCTGACCGATTTCTCACACTCAAAAAAAAATCGCAACAAAGTCTGTCATAGGTGCCACACTATTACACAAAAAATATGCAAAAACATGTGATTTAAATCAATGAAGCCGACATTGTTGTTTTCTTATCAGCTGTATTAGAAACTACAACTCTTATGGCATAGAAACTATAATTTTATGAACATTTTTAAAAACTTTTGCAAGTCAGACAGACTTGTCAAAAAAAAATCTGTCATTTAGTTAAATTTTTAGGCCACACTATCATACTTTATGAACACACACGATTTTTTGACATGCCGTACGACTAAATAGGATAGTCAGTAGTGGCCTTAATTTAGCTTAAATAGTTAAATTGTTTTAACTGGTTAAAACCGTGCTAAATATTCAAAGTATTTAACAAACATTTCCGTAATTATTGTAGTCATAGAAAAAAACTATGTATTACATTTTTAAACGTTTATAAATAATAAATAAATGCTCAAGTCTGAATATCATTTTTATACATACATATCATCGAACAGTTTTTTACTTATTTTAAATACTGTTTGAACTGTGAACACTCTTAATGCGCCAACATTTCTGATAATCACAAAGCATTTAATGTCAAAGTTTGCACTAATGGCTTTGCAAAAACTACTTATTCTTACGTTTTATTTTTTACAATACATGCTTGAAAAACTTTTATGCTTTGTAATTCTATACAAAAATTGTATGCGTTAAGAAACTGGGTCATATTGAGGGCTTTTATTTTGATACATGGACGTATTTATTGTTCAAAGATACATTAAGAGAAGCTGATAAATATAAAGTATTGTTTGGTATATGCAACAAAAGTAACCGGTTTATTTACCGGTTATTTAACAAATGCGTGCATTGAAATTGATTATTATACATTTGTTGGAATACAAGTAAAAAACAGTTTCCCAATAATTGAGTTGATTGAAATCTACAAAAGTGAAAATGTTTGTATGTATGTAATTTAAAACAATGTTTGTATCTTTTTTTTTAACATTTATATAAATCCTTTGAATTCATCACGAAAAGACTTACATCGCTACAATGTCATTCCATGCAAAATTTTTGCACCAGTTGCAGCAACTAATTTCGAAATTGTATATTGGCTGCAATTAGGGTTTCAGAAAAGCAAATAGTGCTTCTGAAATAAGTGACCGAAAACTGGTTCTTCCAAATAAACGTAGTTGCGGCCAAAATGTTTAATAATCTTTGAAAACTAAATGTCTGAGATTGTTCTTTTGGTTTTTAATAAAGATTCCGAAATTGAATGATATTTTAAGTGTTTTACGAGGGCGGTTCGGAAACTTCTTAGCCTAGAACAGAAAGCGCGGTATAACCAGAAAAAAGTTAAGTGTTTTGAAAACTTCCATCTGTGCTATGAACACATGTTAAATTTCTTCTCGATCAGGCAAATCCTTCATATGGAAATAGGTGCTCAAAAAAGACGCCAACGCGATTTTTTTAACAATGGAAAAATTAGAAATTCGTGGTGTCATTGAATATTTAAATAAAAAAGGTTTGTCGAGACAGGAAATTCAGAATGATATGATGAATGTGTTAGGTGAAAGTGTTCCTTCATATGCACAACAGTAAAAAATTGGGTTGCTGATTTTAAACATGGTCGTACAAGCATCGAGGATGAACCACGTAGTGGACGTCAAAAAACAGCAAAAACAACAGAAATTGTAGCCAAAGTACATGATATGGTATTAACTGATCGACGAATAAAAGTGCGTGAATTAGTTAATATAATGGGCATCTCAAATGATCGAGTCTATTTAATTTTGCATGAAGAACTATAAATGAAAAAGCTTTCTGCAAGATGGGTGCCGCACTTGTTAAAAGTCGAAGAAAAATGCATAAGAATGAAAATTTCTCAAGCTTGTTTGGATCGTTTTAAGAAAAATAAAATGGATTTTAAGCGTCGTTTCATAACTGTGGATGAGACATGGATCCACTACTATACTCCAGAGACAAAAGAACAATCCAAGCAATGGACTGAATGAAGCTGGAGGAAGTGACCCAAAAAAGGCAAAATCAATTCAATCAGCTGGTAAGATTATGCCAACGGGTTTTTGGGATAGACTATCTGCAAAAGGATAAAACAATAAATTCAGAGTACTATGCAACATTTTTTTGGATCAATTTAATGTAAAAATTTGAGAAAAACGTGCTGGCTTACAACACATAAAATAATGTTTCATTAAGACAACACACCAGCGCACAAGAGTGTTTTAAGAAAAACGTGCTGGCTTACAACACATAAAATAATTTTTCATCAAGACAACGCACCAGTGCACAAGAGTGTTTTAACAATGACTAAAATCAACTCAACGAATTAAAGTACGAGTTGCTTGACCACCCAACTTATTCCCCTGATTTAGCTCCCAGTGAGTTTTACCTGTTCCCAAATCTAGAAACATGGCAAGCGTTCTACCTCAAATGAAGATGCAATTACAGTTGTAAACCACTATTGAGGAAAAATATTTTAATCAAGGGATATAATTGCTAGGTAAGCGTTGGACTAAGTCTATTGAAATTTTAGGAGATTTTATTGAAAAATAAAAATGTTTTCGGGAAACTTACTATTCTCTTTCTGTGCTAGGCTAAGAAGTTTCCGAATCGCCCTCGTATTAAAAAAAAAACTACAAATGAATCTTCCTTTATAACAAAATCCCATGTGGGCCTGTGATTCAAAAAATTATTTACTGTTTCTCGATCGCCTAAATAAAATAACAAAGGCAGTTAAATTTAACCAAGAGTGAAAAAAGCACATCGAATGTGGTGATGCAAATCGAATTAACGAAAATTAAAAAAGGGACAAAAAGCGAATCGACGGATATCGTGGTCTTAGTGTATATTTGTATAAATATTTGTAATTCATTCTAAAAAATAAATTAACACAATCTTAATTCTCACATACGTATGCATTTTAATCCTTTGTCCTTGCCTTAAAAAAGTACTTATTTATTTATTTTATTGTTTCATATATAAAATAAAAAAATAAATTTTATTACATCATCATCAACTAAGTTTATTTAAGATGCATACACATACAGTTTCCATTTAAGTTAAGATTCTTTCAATGAATATAAACAACCCCATAATAATACTTAAAACTGAATTATGTATACTGCGTGCTCCTTAGTGGCGATTCGTGCTAATAATGTACATATTTTGTCGAATGACACACACTATGATGGCTACACCATTTCCAATTATATTTGAGAAATCAAAATATTCTCAAATAAAGCATATATGTTTACATTAATACTTTATAAAATTCAATTGTAAATCAAAAATTACCATTAAAGTTTCCAATTGTATTTTAGATTTTCTTTTAATTTCATTTCTTAATTTTGCAATTCCACAGCTGGAAGTGGTGTAGAAATTAAAACGAATTATATGCCATGAAATAATGAATGTACTAGAAATTATATGCATGTTACAATGTACGTAAATGTGTTACTGGCAAATGGAAAATGGCTTTGACCATTTTTTATACACTTCATTTCCTCGATACACGGTTAAGAGTATGTGCATGATCTAAGGATGTTGGTCAATTGTTTTAAGTAATTTAAAAAAAATATGTATATGCTTGTGATATACATATTTAAATCATTGACCTAGTTTTTATTTTATTCAAAAAGACATTTATGGTATTAACATGTCAAAAAGTGAAAATTGTTTGTCATGTAGAAAAAGTTCCTTTTTTATGCAGAATTTCTGTTTTTATCATAAATTGTGTCAAGATGTAAGAACTTTTCTTGTGTAAAACATGTAAAATTCCTGGTTTTCTATGAATATTGCAAGTTAATAGTTTACTTTGCTCAAAGTTGGCAACACAACAAACAGCTTGGATATTAAAGTCGGATAGTAAAGCGAATTTGCGTGATTGAAATAAAGGATGTACAAGACAGAAGGTTTGCTTTTCTAGTAGAAAAAAAAACAGAAAAACTTTAAAGTTGAGTATTTAGGTTGGATTCTCTTCTAACCGCTGACAATACTGTTGAATTAACTAATAAAAATCATCGCTTGCATTTGACTGTACAAGTCGATATTTCGCCGACTGTTTGTTGATGCTAAAACACTGAAAAACTGGTGCGTGTACAAGTCTTCTGTAAATAAAATCAAGGTCCTGTTTATAAAAAAATTCTGGAGATCCTTAGGTAGTGGGGTGGAATTATCTTTTGAGACGATTAGTCTGCTGAAATCTTCGACAGTTGTCGCAAGATATATCCTGACGCAGATGGACACACTAGCTTAAAGTAAAGCCATGAGTTTTCTGACTTACATTTTCTTGACAACGTTCCAATCTTTTAGTATATATTTGGAAATTTGGCTGAATTGAATTGGCGTTCCTAATCTTATCCTGACTGACTCGTCCAGTCCTGCAACTGATACATAGCTGTCAGCATCAATTAAGGATTAAAAGGCTTCTCACACTAGACCAAAGATCTTAAGGTTTACCAGCTTGTCGTATATCCTCTTGCAAACCAATCAACGTTAATCGATTTATATCTGTGGCCAGACTTCACGCCACTCAACTATACTTCTTAAAAGGAAAGTCACTTTGCTCGTGGGATACGTGGAAAAATCAGTAATTTCAGGAGTTATAACCTATTAGCACTTGAAAACTATCACTCGAAAGTTTCGGACCGACTTCCGGAATGTCAACTTACCTAGCTCCGTGAAATGAAAATATGTGGAATATATGGAAAAATTGCTTCTATCTAAAATTTGATTTTGGATACAAATGTGTAGTCGGAGACTATTGAAAAGTTTGCAAACCAGTCGTTCGTTGGCTTTAAAGAAAGACTTTTGACAAATCTAATAAAATTTATTTACAGATAGTTTTAAGTTTAACAATACTGTGAGTTTTGTGTGTGGTATACACCATGGATCTTAATCTTTCAATACCAAGAATACTCTGTCAAATTAGTGTTTCTCATGCAGAGATTCTGGCGATAAATTACCATCTTCACGACTGGCGAGTATGTCTATTCTAACATTAAGATATTATAAGCCTCGTTCACAGCGACATACAGTGGATCCTCACGGTTAACTCCAAACATGAAATACATGGATTCAAATATATATGTAGATATATAAATATAGATCCCTACATTAAACTGTGTGACCTATTGAACATTGAATGGTATTAAAGAGAAAAAATCAACGAACACTTCATATACAAGATACAGTGGTTTCCCGGTTTAACGAATTATATATTGTCAGGTCCATTCATTATATCGAAAAATTCGTTAAATCCGGCAGTTTTTTAAATATGTTTTATTAAATAAAAAATCATGTTTATTTATTTTAATTCATAACAAAAACAAAAAAATTTCATATCATTTGAACATTGAACATTAGTTCAAACAAAACTAAAAAAATTACTTTGTAACGTATAAATTTTGATTTTGGTGAGCGAAAAATTTCTTTACATACAAATAAATTTTTCTCTTAATCCATTTTTTTCATAAAGCGTCTCTTATAACATTACACAAATGTAATTGCAATGACTCTCTTTTGATTTAATTTTTTTTTTACATGACATTTTCATTTGTTCGTAATAGAAGGTACTCAATGGAAAGAATATGACTGTTCGTCAAATCGCGAATTCGTTAAATTGAGTATACGTTAAACCGGGAAACCACTGTATTAGGTAATTTGCTAACCTAAAATAGTGTATAATCATTATATGTAATGATTCAATATGAGATTAAACTATCCTCAGTCTATTTTCTTCCTTCACTTTATAACATCCTGCACACACTAGATTGATTATCTACAACTACCTTGTTTCCTTTTTCTTTATTCTGTAAATAATTAAATAAAAATCTATGCATACAACAATCACAAGTTCATTATAATTACTACATGTAACAGCTGCTTAAATAAATATTTAACTTTATATGATTTACGACTGACTACAACAGTATGAATGAATGAATTAATTAAAATTTAAGAGCTTTTCATAAGAATATCAACTGATTTGCAGTGTGTTTAGCATACGAAATGTTTACAACATTTAAAACCCTCTCACTATCTAGAATTGATTCAACTTACAGCGAAGTAAGACTTTGTAGAATTGAAACAAAGGAACGAACGAACGTACTTTTATTTTTTATTCTGTTCATTTCAATTTCCTTAAATTAAATCTTTTACAAACAAACAAAATAAACAAAGAAGAGAAAACAAAAGTAAACATTCAAATATTTGTGGACTACTAGGGTAAAAATAATGTAATATAACGTACCAGGTTTTCAAGACGACAAACTTAAGGTATGGTCACACAAGGCAAATATTTAATTAAAAAAAGCGTAACCACTTGTTTTAGCACAAATTTGTTTGACGTTGTTTACTTTTACAAGAGTTTTGCAATTTCAAACAGAGTCAAATAAAATAAAACTAAATTAATAAACGAGTTTAGATATATTTTATTTAGTGGTTACGTCTGTTTTGGCAAATATTTGCCAGGTGTGACCGTAGCTTTAATAGTCATTTGTAAGAGACTTTAAAACCAAAATGGGCTGAAATTTGTTTGGTTAGCTTAAGTCCATACAAGTAAGATATAAAAGCGTGACTAGCAAGCTAAACTATGAAATGAATAAATTACGAAATGTATTCGTTAGAATTTCGAACAAATTAATGTTAATTTTTCAGAGATGAAGTATATTCAGGCTTTCCTACGTTTAAATTCTTATTGGGATTAAAGTAATCGGAAACTCTATATTTGATTTTCGTTTTTAAGTATTCAGCATCAAATTGTGCAGGTATTTATGTTAGTGATAGCTGAAACCGATCTCATAAGATCTAAGATCATTGAGGAAATTAACTTCATGGAATCGATTGTTTTGTAAGATCTTATCTAAAAAATTAATAAAATTCCTTAATCATTCTTAATTTGCGTGACTAAAACTTTCCAAACACGCTCTCATCTTTCTCAGCAACAAATTACCTGTGGCTGCTACTGCCGTTCTTGTTGTCGAGGCTTTCCACTAACTTTTGTTTTAACCACAGGTTTTGAATTCTTCTCTTCAGCAATAGATGTGGGTGGTGGAATAGCTAGTGGTTGGGTGTTACAATTAGTCACCACCTTCTAGAGGATAGATTGCATAGCTGGCTGTTGATGTTTTGTGAATTCTATTGAAATAACTAATCAGACATGTTTTCAAAAAAAAAAAAAAAAAAACAGAGAATAAAAACCGACAACAATTTTAAGTCTATGGTATGGGAATTACTACAAGAAAATAATGAAATGAAAACAACATGCAAACATAAAAACAATCAGCCATTTAGTCTGGCGCACAGACAGTATCAATGAACTTTTTTATTATACTTTAATGCTTCAATTAATGTGATGTTGAAGCATTTGTGGGAATATATACATATGTATGTACTTGGATATATTTCTTCTTCTGGGATTGTTTACTTGGGCGTTTAAGAGCGAAATATATAAACATTAGATAATTTTTATTTTAAAGATAAAAGAGTTTATTTAAAGACTTGTATGAAAATTTTGTCTTAAAGCACACTTCAAGCCTACTTTATTTTTTATAAATACGGCAGTTTAACTTTAGATAGTGTTTTGATTAGAGCATTTAAAGAAAAATGCATATATTAATGTTTCCTGGGTATTTGCAGTTGTTTTATGAAGAGATAGAAACGGGAAAGACATAAAAACATTTGAAAGAAATAAACGATAAATTAAATTTCTTTTTAATATGATAAATAAATTCTACTTTATTAAAATTAACCTCAAGATGGTGAATGGAGAAATTGAACAAAGATGTAAAATACTATAAGAAAGTAAGGAGGAAGCAGATTTATTTGAGTCTTCAAACACATTATTGAACTTAAAAGCCCCAGCGGTAAAAAGATGCTGTAAGGAGAGAGGTTTTAAATAAAAGCAGAATTTAAAATTAATTTTAAATTTATTTAAATTAATTTAAAAAATCACATTTATATGTATAAAGTACTGCTTCAAGCGTACTTTCCACAACAAACTTTCATAAAAAACTAAACCCCTTATTCAAAAACGATTATTAAATTTAACAAACGTTTATTAAACAAATGTTTATATACAAATCTGTCTTAATAAACGTTTGTTAAATTTAATAATCGTTTTTGAATAAGAGGGTAAATTTATAGACGCTCTCTTTATTCATTTGTATTACTCGTACAACAAAGTAAGTAAAATCATGGTGAAATTAATTTACAAGGTGACAGCATAGCGCCAGCTGATTATTTTTTGCTCTATTCATGGTGCAATTGAAAATGTCAGAAACTTGTTTACAAATAGTCAAAGTTTATATAAAAACGTTAAAAAATTATTTTGTATTTCAAAAAGTGAGTTTTTGTCGCCGTTTTATCTGCGTAAAATAGTTTAAAAGTGTTAAAGAACTATTTTATACTAAATAGTGTGTTTGTTTTTTGAGTTGTTTTACTAAAAGTGTTAGTTTTTTTTTTGTTTTCTGTTTTTATCCATGTTTGTATGTTTGTTTTCTTTATTTTATGCCAGATGTTTTTGACAACGAAAGTACTACACAAACAAAAATGTCTGTTGTTCTTGTTTTCTTGTAATTGTTGTAGCAATGCTGTCACCTTGTAAATTAATTTCACCATGAGTAAAATAATGTTTGTATTTGTAATGACGATACACAGGAATAAATACAAAACCATTCGTGTTTGCTATTCAAATCACAATTTGTTGACATTCTTTTGAAATGCAATTAAGAATGTGTATGAAACGCCTTATAGAAGGCCTTCTGAGAGAAGGCATAGAGGAGTGAGTATTGAATCTTTTAGAATGTGTAAACAGGTCTTCTAGAAGGCCTGCAAATGGAAACACTTGCAATTTTTCCCGCTGGGGCAGGGCTAGGCACACACATACATATGAGTACAATCTAATTTTATATATGATGCTGAAGTCTAGCCTCCTTATTTAAAAACGATTATTAAATTTAACAAACGTTTATTAAGACAGATTTGCATATAAAAATTTACTTAATAAACGTTTGTTAAATTTAATAATCGTTTTTGAATAAGGGCGTAAGAGTATACTGCACTTGGGAAAATCGCAGAAACGCAGAAATAGTCACATTCTAATTAATCAAACATCTGTATTACCTTTCTACACAATTAATTATTCTACCAGAATCAATCATTAATCGTTGGTCAAAAATTCGATTAAGGGATTTCCGAAGTGAATATAGTGCTGAATTATGTTAGAGAAAACAAGCTGTCTCTATCGTGTTGATAGTAGCTAACCAGCGTCTCCAATATCTAACCTGCCGGGTGCGGACAGTAGCCTAGATTCTCGTATTCTCCGCTTCCTGACATCATCTGCTGAAGTAAATGATTTTCCAGCGGTACCCACAAAATGTCCGTCTTCAAACGTTTTCTTTAAGTTAAATTTTCGCTTTTAACCGTGAAGTCTTTTCCAGATTAGTCGTATGTAGTTGTTTAGTTACTTATTAATAACATAATCAGTAAAATTTTTTTAAATTTTAGAAAGTTAAAAAGAGGGGTAACTGCTAGCCTTACTAAAAAGCAACAAATAAGCGAATGTAATCGAAAATAAATGAAAACCTTACTGCAAAGCAAAAGGTTCTTAGCGAAAAAATAAAATAATTATTAAAGTTACTGTAATCCTTTTATGAGGAAGCAGTATGTAATGCTAAAGGAGGAATTTAGCTTCTCTCTCTTCCTAAACTTGTTACGGATAATTTTTTGGGCAAGGATGCCCTTAGGTACCAATCCAAGGATTTCAAAATGGTTTAAATAAATGATCCCATAGTTATGAATGGTTTACTGGTTTGGTAGATGGTGCTTTGTAAGCCCATTTATAACGCGACTTTCAAAAGCATCATGTCGATCATGCGCCTGTAGTGGATGCTGGCTTTTATATTTGTCGTTTTCGGAAGAGGATCCGCAAATTGCAGAACCAATGCACCGTTATCCGAATCTCAGTATAACTGTGCATTGGTTTTGAGGCTGAGATTTCGGCCATTATATCATATGCGATGAGAATTTACAAATTTATAAAGATTTCACGACATTTGGATTATTATGTGAATGACGAATACCCGCTGCTGAAACATTCTAACCTCGATTTTTTATGGGTGTCGGATCAGTGTGATATTTGTTTCAATAACATTGCGATCGAACTGTCTCTGTGTTGTAAGACGAAGACATTGAGAGCGATAACTTTATCTGTTTATCTGTATCGAAGCTAAACGTCTCCAAGGCATTGGTACACGTTTTGGAAGCTGTGTTGACATAATCATTGAATATTCCTTCTAATGATTTGGCATAATGAAGACATGGTGAATACGGTGATACATTTCATCTGTTTTACCCTGCTATATAAGATATAACTACGGCTAACTAATGACTTCATAATGAAGATGTTGTTACGTGGAAAAACTGCTTCTGTCTTACTGCATAAGATAGTTTTGGTACTTAAACACGTAGGATCCTCTAATGAGCAGAATTCAACGCTCCGATATGTTAATAGGTTGAAAATGTATATTTTCTAACGTAGGTTTGAATGTGATTCTCTTAACTTGGCCAAAGTGCTACATTATAATGATTGATTAAATGCACTATCTCCACTTTTAGCACACCAAAATCATTAATTGTTGAACTAATTCTCAACTTCTTCAATTTTTAAAATCTTTGAATGATAGCGTTAATGCAGGTTAGTCGGTACCACCTGAATAGTGATTTTAGTGTTAGTGACTTTATAAAAATTTATGTTTCAAAGGAGTAAGACAATTAAATGCAATTTGTAATTAAGAAGTACCTTCAATAGCAATATCAACGATTCTTTGATTTCCAAAATCTTTGCTGTTAGAGTTAGGTAGGTAGATAAGAAGGCTAGTGTGAGTCATCCTCACACCCTCACCTAGAGACCAATATGGTCCTTTGTGATGCCTTAGATAGGAAAAGAAGTAATAAAGGAGGTGAAATAAAAGCGAAAGTAAAAGGCAAGAATGGAATAGTAGAGTGCAAAGAGAGAAAAGAGAAACCTGACCAAATCCTACTCAGACATATGTCCTCCACTAGTGCGACCAGCACCCAGTCTACTGCCGCGTAGCCAAGCCATTCCCATTACCAATCCCATTAGACTCTTCAGCCCTAATTCACCCAAGAATCTATTATCCAGCCACATCAGCCTACTGCCCTGCAACCTGGGACAATGGCATAGAATGTGCTCTACCGTCTCCAGCTCATCCGGGTCCTCACATAATCTGCACATATCCGACAATTCGGATCCCATTCTCACCACCATCCTGTCTATCATGCAGTGGTTGTTAGAGTGATTGGTTAGAGTTAAGCTGTGTTAAATTTATCATATACTCGTACCTCCGTTTCTCTATTACGAAGAGTTTCAGTGGGCAAACTATTTATTAATGTTTTCATTCCATGTACCAGATTTGATTTTTTTGTTATCTCATCCGATTTTGTTGTGAATTGCGAATCCATTTGGGTAATATTTTGCAGACATTTATTTTATATTATTGATCAAATATAGACTCTTAGGTGCAGCCTAAAAAATGTCTTCCTGAAAGTGAATTAATACAGTCTGTGATCGTGTGGTTCTTTGAGTTGCTATTATTAGACTCTTATGCTGCAATTATGATTCTTCATTTTTAAAATTTATTTCTGAAAGTGTGATGATGCAGTTTGTGATCGTGTGGTTGTTTATGTGTTCTATCATTAATATTCAGAAATAAAGATCTAAAGATACATAGATATTAATTAATAGACTGCAGGAGATTTTCTGTCTTCGGCGAATCTGATATATTAAACAGTTTCTGATAAATTAATGATCTAATTTCCAGTAAAATGATATAATTACAATTTTTATTACAAAGAAGAATAATCAACTAAAAGCTTTAACCCCTACACAATCGCTAAACCGCACTCAACAAGTTCCAGTTGATAACTTGCTTAACTAAATAATGTATCGTATATCGCCCACTTATTGTTAAGGACATTGACTGCAAGCGCCCAACAAGGATAACTGCTCGAAAAGAAAAAGAATATTAACCTCAAAATTTTTCAAAACTAATAAATAAAGAAAATATGACAATCAATTTGTTATGGCAGACACGACTCGATACCATACACAGTAAAATGGGAACTTACAACACAAACTACCACAAAAAGAACGAGAATGTAATATGAGAACTTTAAATTTTGCCGGTACATTAAAGCCAAAGAAAGAAAAGAAAAAACAACACAAAGGACGATAAAACAACAGAAACCTAACAAAGAACAAAGGAGTACAACGTACCACAAAACTCTGGAGAGAAAAAGGTTCAAATATAATGTGGAAGAACAAGTGAAATGGGGACGATATTTAATAGATATATTTTCATATCCTGTGTAAAAATTTAATCAGACAAATGTATATATTGTTGTTTTTTTATATTTTTGCTTCAAATGTTCACACATAAAATCAATGGTGTGTTGAGCAAATATTCTGTATCGGGCTTTTAAACGACCCACAATAAAACTAATGGTTGTTTTTTATTTTTCTGATTTGAAATAGAAAAAATGAAATGAATTTGTCTATTATTTAGATTGAGGGCAACACAATGTTTACACATGCTTTAAAAATCTTGTTAGAGAGAATTTAATAAAAATATTAGTTCACAGCAATAGTTTTGCATAGTTTACACCACTTAGATACATGTATAGTATGTACATGTGTTTGCATATTTGAATAATGGAATTACTAGCATTTTACTAAAGATGTTACTTTGAAATTCTAAACCATTCGTTTCATTTATTTTAACTGTTGTAGTATCTTTTGGCGTTGATCCAGTTTTTGTTTTCTTTTACAGCTGAATTTTTTATTAGATTGTTATAATAAATATTTGTTTGTCATATACATATGTACATAAGTAAATACATATGTATATATGTATAAGGGTGTGCTTTCTATTTTATTTTTTTAATTTGATTGTTGAGTGTTCTTATAATGTTTTTAAGAAAGTAGACCCTTTTAAAAGCAATTACTTTTTAATTGGTTTACATTGCATCGTTTTTTTTCGATGTTACTTTTTATTGCATTATTATTAATATAGAGACTTTATGTGCCGCTAGCCATATAATTTTTTTATCTCATCACCATAGGCGTAGGTTTCTTATATAACCAATTATCCTGCTTAGAAAGGGCTCACAAAGAGATTTTGTGTCCCGCAAAATCCATGACCGCAATGTCTGGTAAATAATTATGTAATTACTTTAAATTAGCGCTGGACAATGAACTGTTTCACTTGCCTGAGCACAGAAAAATCAGCGCAACGATATGTTACGTTCCAATGAAAACTCGCCGGTCCGCTATGTTGCTGGCATCCAGATCGTTCAGAGATGTAACGCTGTACATCCGACCTTCTCATGAGAGAAATAGACACTAAGAGAAGCCTGGCTATTCGACGTCACAAAAGTTCTCAATCTTCTTTTAAAATAATTAAGAATACAAAAAAAAAAAGGATTGCGTAAATCTCCGCCTGAATGATTGACAATTATTTATTTATTATTTATTTAAAATTTTTATAATTACAGTGCAAGATGAGTCTTACGTGAAATAGTATGTAGAGTAAAATGACAGGATCTTATAAAATATAATAGCGGCGTTCAGTGTTCAGTGCAAATGGCATTGTAAAAGTGCAAATGCAAAACATCGTAGCTTTTTATTGCAATCCAACAACAAAATACACATAATTGCATTTGTCAAAACATTGCGTTCATGCAATACTAAAATGGTATAGTTTTTTCGTTACGTGTATTGCATTTGCAACTCTGACATTTAAACAGCTGACAGATGTAAACACTAATAAAATAAATAAAATTAAAACAATGGTGCAAACAATTACACAGAAGAAAATTAAAAGGGAAAAAACCAAACAAAAAGTGGACGCCTGAAGAAGTATAAACTAAAACATTAACTGCCGTATTTATAAAAAATAAAGTATGCTTGAATTGTGCTTTAAGACAAAATTTTCATATAAAATTTTCTTAAAGTACACTTGAAGTCTACTTTAATATTTAATAAATACGGCAGTAAATGTGTATTTACCCCCATTCCAAATTGTTTCTTCAGCAACTTTTTCTTCTAAAAATTCAACAATTTTTTCTTTGGCACTTTTTCGTGACATTTTTAAAATACGTTTAGAAATTGTTGTTTATGTAGATCAGGTGCCAAATTACCGCATTCGATATCGAGTAAAATTGATCGTAATTTTCTTATTTGAGATTATGGCATTCGATCTCGAGCAAGAAATTTAGCACATTTTATCATAATTTCGATACCGAAATCATTTTTCGATACGATAGCTCATTCGATCACGAATGCGGTAATTTGGCCCCAGGTGTTTTAGTGCATAAATTGCATTAGTATCGCGAAGTACGAACTAAATGGAGGTCTCACAATCAATGCCAAAACATTTGCAAGTGCAAACTTTTACAATACAAAACGCTTCGAACATCGAATACCACTAATGAAAATAACATCAAAGATAACAATTAAATTAAATAAGTTAAAAGTTATGCACTAAAGTAGTTACATATAGATTTCCTAAATTCCGCTGTGTTGCTCAAAAACTGTATACTTGGTGGTAGCGAGTTCCAAAGACGAATAGAATAGATATTATTGATGTTCTGAAACTGTAAACTAAATTAGGTCATTATTCCTCCTCGAACGAGTGAAAAAAAACCGATTAAAAAGACAAGATGGTTCATTTGTAAAACTAATCTTATGTAGTAACGTAAGAGATTTACAGTCTAATTCATAAAAACATATCAAGGGTTTATAACAAGTAAATATCCATACAAAATTTGCTTTATAAGCCTGTTATAAACCTTTGACAAGTTTTATGATAAGGGGGTTAATTTTTAGAAAGTCACAACAGCTTACTCCCAACAGTTTTGTTTTAAATGGTAAGATATGGGATGATATTCTTAAGTTAAATACATATTTCACGATTGAATTATACACAGAAATAAGTTTCCTTGTGCTTTTGGAGTCACAGCTGCAATATACTTCAGAACCGTTCAGAAGTGTTGGAATCAAAAAAGTTTTTGCAAGCATTATGAGTGTGGAAACCGATGTCAGGTGTTGGGTTTTCCATAGTGCACATAACATTGCGAAGGTTTTTCCAGTAGCATTGATAATATGATCTGTAGAGTTAAAAATTATCCCAAGATTCTTAGTTTTATTGACAATCTCAATAGTCTGGTTATTGAGCAAAATATTCAGTACATCGAGAAATTATTAGACATTTACATTTTAAAGGGTTAAGGCGGAGACCATTAGATATTGCCCAAGATTGAATTTTTGAGAGATCCAAATTCAGCTTGTCAACATATTCATTTATTTGGCCAGTGTTGCAACTTAAATACAACTGAACATCATCAGCATACATTTGAACTGTGCAATGTAATAATTGTCGTGGTAGATCATTAATATATATTGAAAATAGATACATATCTGAACCAAACGAGACCATAATTATCATGACACCTGTGTTATCATATCCAGTAGTCTGAACGTTATCGTATAGGCTTTTCTTTTAAAAATATAAGCAAGGAAATAAAAATACAGATCACAATAGTCGCTGTCTTCCGATGTACTAATAAATTCAAGGTAAATCCATTATACAGATCCCTGATGTCATGCCAGTTTGCAAGGTCCGGACAATGGTAGAGAAGCTGATATATTGTTTTCTTCTCTCTCTAATTTAATAACGGACACACCGAACAAAGCGACCAATTGAACACATAGACGATTTTATACATCCGATCGACGACAGCCGATGATACCGAAACCGAAGCATCATGGCCAGTGCAATTACATCTCATTGTTGAGATATTCTGAGCCTGCCCTATAGAGCCTTATGTGAAACTCTGATTATCAGTATTTGCAGACCATTTCATGACATAAATATCAGCCTAACAAGTACTGCACTAAACGAATAGTCTGAAAGACAAAATAATATCAATATAAAAGACAGCTCCCTGAAGGGAGTTCATAGACATTATGTTATGACTAAAGACATCAAAAGGAATTCACTCGAAAACAAGGACATAATATGTGTTAAGGTTTTGAAAGAATTGACGAATAATCGATCCATTGTCTTATACACATGTTATAACGGAGATAGAACACATTGTCTCCACATAATCGTAGATTTTATCACAAACCAAACGTTTACACGATGATCACTTTTGTACGCAATAGATAAGCTAGTTTCTCAATGGTTTCTCAACACAATTACCGACACCGTTACTAAATATCTCATCATTGTAGTTAGGGAGGATGATCATTCAGAATAATGTAATCTATTGAATAATCGTATTCTTCAAGATAGCCAGACTATTGAGGTAAAGCTGAATATCATTTCAACATACCCCAGCTTGCCTTAGAAAGTTTGCAAACAATGTCATGGCTTAAATTACAGACTAAAGAAAAATTAATTGGTTCGATAGTCTGGAAGAAATCCTCATCTTAGCTCGTGCAATATAAATGTCACTTTCTATTCCCTAAATCGACCTTAAGTATATGTTTGCTCTCAGTAGATCCATAAATAGTTACATTATAAGCCCTGTTGAAAAGAGATTGCGATGTATGGTGTCCACATGATCAAAATACTGCCTGCTGATGATGATAATATGATTTCTGATGATGATCAATGTCGAAGTCCGCAAGATTATATTATGACTGACGATTATATTATGAATGAAAACTTTTTAACCAAACAAGTGTCCCATACATTTCGCCTGCACAATAAGTCTAACGATTTGCAGAGCTTAAGATCAAAAGTTTATCTTATTAACCTAATTATTTTAATAAGGACCAGTAAGACATCTTGCTGTACATTAAAATAAAAAGATATTTAACTCCTATTGAATTTAAAAACTATTAAATTTTCTGTGAATGACAGTTTGTTAGCTATCTGTCATCTCATTTCTCTAAGTGTACCCCAATGTAAAGTTTATATGCATAGAGGATACAAAGAACGAAAAATGTTTTTTATATAACAAATAGGTATTCCTGCAATTCAATTTAGTCATGCCATTCATCCACAAGAATAAAATATTATATAAATGCATTTTTTATGTTATAAAAAAATAATAAAGACTTTATTAAAAAAAAAAACTAAATGACACCATACTGACGCCAGCGGTAGCGCCAAATATCTACGAGTAGAAATGTATGAATACTGATGCAGACATAAACTGCTCGTTTACTCACCCTTACTCCCCCACCCAGTTACTCAGCCTGTCTGTGAGTAGTCTGACTTTACGTCTGTTAGTTAGTTAGTTAGTCAGTCAGTGAGTCAGTCACTCCCCAATAAACACGGCCACTAAGAGTTTAGTATTGTTGGGGTTTTATTTTGCAACTGAATTGAACTGAACTAAATGAAACGAAGCCAAACCAACCACCATTAAAAATTCTTTACTTTTGTAAATGTTTTAATGCCTGACATGCGTTTCTTTTCACATGGTTTGGGCTTACGATTTTCTTCTTTTTGTTGTTGCTGCTGTTGTTGCCGTTTTTTGCTTTGTAGCTCTTGTTGTTGGCGGCATAGAATAACAACTAACAACATAATTCAAGGATAATGCAAAAAAACATTGTTTACAATTTCTATGTTGAATAAACAAGTAGGAAAAGAACACACAACACAGCAAGCAGGCAAAAACCAACAAAAAAAATCAATAAATAAAAAGTGAATTGCAATAAAACAATGTTGAAACTTTCTAGGAAAACATAAACCGGAAAAGGAAATTGAAATAAAAATCGAATTTGTTAAAATATTTATAGACAAGGATGTTCGTTTGATAAATTTTAGTTGATAAGGTTCAAAATATTTATAGAAAATTTCGTTTAATTTGTCGATGTTGCAGGCGTCATTCTTTGTAATTGGTGTAATTAAACATATTGTATTACAAACATATGTAAGTACATTCAAGTAAACTGGGCTATTAAACACAAATTATGCTTCCTTATAATATTTAGAAGAATATACACCACTTGTAAATGTGACTAATGTAAACAATTTTACTGCACTAAAATATAAAATTGTAAAATCTCAGTATGACCTGGATTTTATAAGCGATATTTTAGATATTACAGAGATATGAAAAGATAGGGATTAAACGGTATCCAGACAGAATTTAAATAGCACTGTGAGACAAATGGTAGGGGTCAGTGATCGGGAATATAGGGGAAATTGTCACCTTTGGTGGTCGCTTTTCGCTTTTATTCACAATTAAGTATGAATTTCAAAAATTTGCTCGAGATATGCACAAAATTCTTTTAAAAACCAGAGAAAAATTAACTTTTGTGCATATCTCGAGCAAATTTTTGAATTTCATACCTTTACTTAATTGTGAATAAAAGCGAAACGCGTTCATCGATTTTCATGATTTATGTCTCATTTTGTTCATAGGTTATGCGACTTAACGTGAAAGTAATATTACTTGACAATTTTTTTTTGCCGTTTTGGCTTTTTTAAGAATTGAAAATAAAAAATATTTTAGGCAAAAAATATTTTTTTTCTTCAAACATTTATTTATAACTACGAAACTGTTGCTTATGTAGCGAAACGTTGTATGAACAGATTAAAGGAATTGTAATTCCTAATTTTTTTAAATTTGTTTCAGCAAAATCGGTCTAGTGGTTCAAAAAAGACCACCAAAGGTGACAATTTCCCCTATATGATAGTTACTAACTTCAAATCGATATATCTCGATTCCTGGACGTGACCCAGTGAAACGCCGGGACACGTATAACTTCTTTTTTACCGATATAACATTTCCCGTTAGTTTCATCCCATTCCGATTTTGACTGTCGCATAGTGTAGCATATCAAGCTCTTACTACACCTATAACATTAAAGATAGCTATAATATATTCCCTTTACATTTAAGGTTAGATTCAAATTAAACGATTTTGTCGTATAGTGCAACGAAACTTAACTATTCTGATGTTGTCTAAAATAATATATAGTCAAGATCATGTATAATTCTAAAATGCATTAACAGACCAAAATATTTTACGATTACAGGCCAAAGTTTGAACACATACAGATATCTTCCAATACTTTCAACCTTTTCACACAAACCAAATGTTCTTAAGGTATGGTATGGTTACTCAAAAAAGCGTAACGACTTGTTTAATAACACAAATTTGTTTGACTTTGTTTGCTCTAACAAGAGTTTTGCAAGATCAAACATCATCAACTAAAATAAGACGAAATATTTGTTGTTTCTTGTCCTAGATCAACGAACTTTTTTAATAAATAAACGAGTTCAAAAATATTTTATTCAATAAATAAATAAATAAATAAATAAATAAATAAATAAATAAATAAATAAATAAAATAAGTACCTTTAGGGACTAAAAATTACCTATATTAAAATATCAAAATATATCGCACTCTTTCAAATAAATAAACATAAAAGATATTACCACAGCAACCCCGGCTTTTTATGAAAAAAAACAGCCCTTACGATCAAATTCGCTTTTCAAGAACCCAATATTGTATATGCTTAGAGATTACATCGTGTATCTCCCATTATTTTGACAGTTTTAACTAAATATAACATCACAATGTCCGGGATCTATTCCTGTACTCGTAAGTACTCTAGAATATTGTATAATATTGTACATGCGCAGATACAAACTTTTTACTAAATTTAAAACCACAATGATCGATGAATAATCCCTGTCCTGTGGTTCATAGTAGGAACAAAGGGCCGCAAAATCCCTTAAGTACTCCAATATCTCCTTTACAAAGTAAAACAAAATTTAGCCTGCATGACCGCAGATAAGTTACCCTACTACAAATGTTCTTAGAGAATAAAAATTTCACATATTAACAGGAACCCCGGCTTTTTATGGAAAAAAACATCTACCGGGGCCAATAAAGCCCTTACAATCAAATTCGCTTTTCAAGAACCTAATATTTTATATACTTAGAGGTCACATCATGTATCTGCCATTATTTTGACAGTTTTAACTAAATATGTCCGGGATATATTCCAATAAGCACTCTAGAATCTATTTGATCTCTTTTTCGCTCTCAAGAACCCATTATTGTACATGCTCAGATACAAACTTTTTACTGAATATAAGACTACAATGACCAATGAATAATTACTAATAAGTAAATAATTAGCCTGCATTACCCCAGATAAGTCGCCCTATTACCGGATACCGATTTGAATTGCTGGATACCATAGAAAGGAAATATATTTTTTTAATACAATCGGTTGATTTGTACTCAGTATGGCCGGATTTCCAGAACATTATCAAGTCATTGCACATTGATTTGTCATCTCTGAGGCGCTGCCATTATTCGCTCCAGAAAAAATGGCAAAAAAAAAAAAACAAAAAATTTCGCCAAAAATTACACTGACTACAAAACACAAATTTTTTGGCATTTTTTTCATTTTCATTTTTGTTGGGTTTAGGCACTTTTTCTTTGAGGTAATTTTGCATTTTAAGAGGTATGACAAATGACCCCAAAATCTTAGAAGAAATTTTGTTTTTATAATTTTGGGGCTAAATTGCATTTGTTAATACATATTGTAAAAATCTAAAAATTAAAAATTACTCCAAAAATCTCATTCAAAATATAATGGTTTTCAATATTTAGAAATTTACATATTTGGGAGAATTTTTCGCTATGAAAAACGGCCCCAACTTCTTGAGTGATTTTTCATAAAAAATTAGGATTAAATTTCACAATGAAATGTGATTCCAAAAATTGAGGCCTTTTTTAATTTTTTTCTTTGGGGCCACTTTTTCTGGGGCAATTATTCGCAGCGCCCATCTTTGATTCGGGATCGAATCGGTTTCAATAAAAAGATAAAATCCATTCCCTTCTTGCAAACACAGACTTCGTCGTACCATAGACGAATTGGCAAACGATGATGTGCTAACTACATATAGCGTGTCCGGTCTAATATGATTGCACATGGGTTTCGAATACAAAAATTATGGAGGCGAAAATGAGGGAAATATGAGCAGTACATGTAATTAATGGCCTCCATCTGATTGGAGAAAATCACATGACATGGGTTGCAAATGCAACGCATTACACGCAAAAATTAAGGAAATATTTAAATCTATTCATCAAAATATCTCCATATGGTAAGCCCTAGCTCACTTACGGCATTAAATATAAAACGTATACTTTTAAATGACTTTCACAGATCAAAGACAGCTCTACTAGTTAAAAGAAATCATCCATCACTAATGATAAAATAGGTCATTAAATTTAAATAATAATCTCTTACTGAAATCTCTAATGACTCGTTCAGCGATTCTGGGAAGAAACATTTGTTTTACAAAATTCCTCAAAACATAAAAAATTCGTTTTGTTTATAAATAACTTTTGTTTAAAATGAATCACTTTCTTCATCTCAACACCAACTTATCGTAAGTCGTATTTGTTGCTAATGAGTTTTAAAACTTATTTTGTTAAAATAACACATAATTAATTTGCTAAAAACGAGTTTTTAAAAAATTGTATTAATATTTTCTTTATTTTTTTAACGCTACTGTCTGCCCACAGCTTTGAAACTGAGAAATGTTTCTCGGAGAACAGGTGATTTTCGGTTAAAGACTAACTGCCGTATTTATAAAAAATTAAAGTAGACTTCAAGTGTACTTTAAGAAAATTTTGTATGAAAATTTTGTCTTAAAGCACACTTCAAGCCTACTTTACGTAGTTATTGGTTAAGTTATGATTGTTTTAGGTGGAATCAAGCGTAAGTAAAATGGATATAAATGTTTTTTTATAGTGTATGTGGCATGAGCATGCTAACTTATAATTAAAGTGTCAGAACTAACAACATTTTACAAATTAATGGCAAAAGCTATGATTAGTTTTTAACAATTTTTGTGTTAAAACAATTGAATAGCTTCAATTGCTTTATTAAGGTTCTATATAAGTTAATTTGTAAAATATGTAAATAAAAATGTATAGAAACAAAAAGTATTCTTTATTCTTTAAAGGGAGAAATAAATACACTATGCCTGATCATGCATTTCCTCATGACTTTGAAGAGTAGAAAACACACTTGAAAGTATACAAAAGTCAATATATATCAATCTTAAAACTAGTTTGGAGAAGAAAATTCATTAAACATATCGCAATCTATAAAATATCGTCCAAAAATGATTAAGCATTATAGATATCAGTTAGTTTTTAAAGGATTCTTGAATTGTTTAGACTGTAAAGGTCGGATCCTTTTGAATCCATTTTTAGAAGAAATTAAAGATTTCTTCATATACTCAGGAGGCAAAGAAAACATGTTTCTATGTAAGCTGTGTATATAAAAATCTCTTTCCAACAGGGAAATTTAATTATTAGTTTGATTTAGATGAACAATATTCTCCTAATTCCATAAGAAAATATCAATCTCTTAGTATTACCTTTTAAAGATATATTCAATAAATCATACAATAATCCCTTAATAAAAGTCTGACTTGAATGAAACAATAATAAGCATTTTTTGCGTTTAAATGAGTAGTTCGTTAGTAAATATTCACTACTATGATTTCTCTTGTTAATTATTATTTACAATTATTGCTGTTAAGAAAACGTTAATCAAGTTTCCATAATAAAACAAAACCTTATATAAAAACCGGAAAGAAAACATCTGCATGCATTTTCTGGGTCTTGCAAATAAGGGCAAAACAACACTTGCCATAATACGTAACGTACTAATAATAATAAAGAACAACAAAAACCAATAACCATCCATGATGGTCAAGTCAAAGGCCGCAAAAGCTCAGTACTCGTAAAATAAAAACAAATGAAGATACAAAGATGCAAAATACATCAACAACAAATAACAACACTTAAAACAATTTATTGGTAAAAAGAAAAAAATTTAAAAAAAAAAACAACATGTAGGAATTAATTATATTTCCATAGATCTGCAACGAACTTTGAGAACACTACATTGCAATATGGTATTATGAATGAAAACAGTATCAGTTTAAGCGATATAATCTAAATGCATACATAATAGATAGAGTAGACTACATAGGAGACAACATCTTCAACCGTCTGCATCTAGATAATCTGTTAGGGATCATCTATTATAACTGTAAATTTGCTTTATAAACTTGTTATAAACCTGTTGTAAGTTTTTATGAATAAGGGGGTAAGTATTTAACTGAAGTGGGCTTTTACACTGACAAAGTTTCTTTTTATTTTTTAGAGAGCAACGTGTTTTTGATCCTTTCTTTATATACAGCCATGTCACAGAATTTAATTCCGTTCGGAAGTGGAATTAATTCCGTTTTTTGTTTTTATAGAAAAGGCAAAACGAAATATTTTTCGGAATGAAACCACTTTCAATTTGCTATGTGGAATTGTTGTTTTAAGCATTTCTAGGTTTTATTACGAAAAATTTGTTCGTTTTACTTCCACTTCCGAACGGAATTAAACTCTGTGACATGGCTGATAATTTGTCGATGTTAGAAATTTGGATGTTTGTTTGATGTTGTTTTAATTTTCTCAACGTTCTTTATACGTTACATTACCTAAACGTGCCTTTGGTAAAAACTGACTAAGAAGAAGGGATACAGCGGATCTGAGCCGAAGACAAGAAGGAAGAATAACAACTTAACAAATAAAATAAACAATGGTCAAACAATTTTCGTCCGGCACTGCACAGTTGGGGATCTGAAAAAAAAGTGGAAATAAATCTGTAACTTCTAAACGACTAGCTCGATTTTAATAAAGGAGGAGGTGTTGATAAGTTTAAGTTTTGAATTTGGGCTTAAACAACCAGGGGGGGAGGGGGTGCCGAGCCACAATGCCCCAAAGTGGTATACCAAAAATTAAAAATGACCATTATAAAATTAGGTGTCATCATTTCTGTAAATATGAAACTTATTTGTGTTGAATTTTATTTGGATACCAACATGTTTAAGAAATTTATGTTCGTTAAAGTGATTTTTGAAAGTGGGTCTTATATGGGAGCTAAGACTAATTATGGACCGATCATCATAAAATTGTACCATATTATTTTTATATATATGAAATATATTTGTGTTCAATATTATTTGGATAGCGACATTTTTAAATGAGTTACGGTCTTTAAAGTGATTTTTGGAAGTGGGCCTTATTTGGGAGCTACGACTAATTATGGACCGATCTTCACAAAATTTGTAGATGTGATTTGGCTTCATTTACCACTCATTTGAAATTTGTTTGGATAGTTGCATAATACAAACATTTATGATCGTTAAACCCCAATTTAGGGAGGACATTTGTATGGGGGCAAGGTGAAATAATGGACCGATTTTCATCAGTTTTAATCCCATCCGTCCTGTGCCGAAAAATATCATATACCAAATTTTATCAAAATATCTTCAAAATTGCGACCTGTACTCTGCGCACAAGCTTTACATGGAACGCCAGCCAAACGGACGGACGGAATTCGTTAAATCGACTCAGGAAGCGATTCTGAGTCGATCGGTATACTTTAAGGTGGGTATTGGACCAATATTTCTGGGCGTTACAAACATCAGCACTAATCCAATATACCCTCCACACTATGGTGGTGTAGGGTATAATGAAACTGAACAAAAAAAAAATAAAAAATATATGTATGTATGTATGTAGAAGTGAAAAGAATTATGTATTAAATTTTAAAGAAGTAAATACATACACGTGAACTTAAAAACAAAACAATACTAAACGAAAGAGAAATGCTAATAAACCCCCCTCAAAAAAAAAAACAACAACAAGAACAAAAAACCGACAAAAACATGTGTGCATGCATGCTTTGTTGTATTTGTATGAAACATGGAGCATCGAACATAACGTCATGAGCTCGTGGTATTTTGTTGGTTTATGTTGTTGTTGTTTCTGTTTTCTTTAACATTTCAACATAAAAATCAATATTTGTTGTTGCTGTTTTTTGTCTCAGTGTTCAAGTAATAATATGTGAGTAAGAATAACCCCCAAAGGTGAGAATCCATCAAAACAACAACTACAGCAATAGTAATAACAATAATTGAAGAAAAATACTACAACTACAAACTATAGTTATGCATACATACACACAGTCATAAACAATTCTTACCTTTTCCGCCCCTACTACAGTAATTATTCGATTCGACCGTCGAGTTATCTTTTGCTTTTCTTGAAGTTTAAGTTGAGTGTTAATTATTATATCTAGTACATACTTTTGTTTTGTATTTTTAAATTTATTTACATTTAATTTATTACCTATTTTAATATGCCCAGTATGTGTGTACATATGTACATACATATGTAGTATTATTTATAATATACATTTAACCGTGCGTGATTATGCAGCAACTTGTTTGTTTTGTTTTTCTTTGTTTTTTTATCTTATTGTTTGGTTATGTTAATATTTTTTTGTAAACAATTATAAATTTGTTAAGTTAGTTTTAAACTGGTTTTTGCATCCAGTCATAACAATATAATGTGCACTTGTATATTTTATTATTCATACCGTACCTATGTATACCTATAGCATTTATTTTATTTCCTTTCTTAATTATTTATAACATTTTCTGGGCTGCATATATTTTATTTAAATATTTTTATTAAGAATTTCTTCTTTTAAACCACATTTCTATGCACACTTTTTATAGTAGGAAAATTTCTCTTAAAACACTGCACACAAATACCGTTAATTTTGTCAACACATCCGTCTGGTTGGACAAACTCTTGTTATCTGTTTGTTAAACATATGAGTTTGTTTGTATTTAATTTACTTTTTTCACAGGGTTGCAATTTTACGTAGTAGCTAACAGTGCTGCTGAATTGAATGCAGGCATACTATTCGGTGTGTAAGATTTGAAATAGCAAATTTAGAGAAAATAAAAAAATGTTAAAAACAATTAATTACATATACACTGGTGTATATTTCTATAAAGGAGCAATAGCCCAACATTGGGGACAAATTTAATAACGACAGAAAGCAAAATTTGGCCAATAACTTAAAATGGCGGTATTATTAACATATGGCATATCATCGGAATGCGGTGTTTATATTTAGTAAACTTATATGTCATTTTGAAGGGTACCTGTCTGTCGTTTATCCTCGCTTAGTTTTTGAACATTACAATAAAAACAACAAATATTTTTTTTGATTCGAAAATATCGAATTTTGTACCAAAGAAAGCGTCATATGCAAGAAGTTTTTCTCTACTTCTTTAATTTGTAAAAATAAAATGTGCTGCTAAAACACATCGATTGCTCATCGAAGATTAGAGTTTGCTTGTTGCAAGCTACTCAAGCAGCAACTTCGAAGCGTTTGCGTGCATCAGTAAAGCAAGGATATTGGCTACCATATGAATTGAAGTCGAGAGATCTTAAAATACGATTTTACATGACCGAAATGCTGTTTAAAATCTATAAAATATAATAATTTTTGCACCGAATCATTGCTTGCCATGGATCCATTACGATAACCGGAAGCTTAAGAGATCGGTCAATTAGCCGAATAGACACGAAAGCAAAATATCCATGATGCCTGTCTTTGGGGGGCCCAAAATGCTGCTAATTCGTTTGAAGAAAGCAAACGAATTAAGTAAACAACAAAACCCGTCGGTCGGTTTTCTAAAAACTCATCAGCAAGCAGCCAGTCAGTCGAGGAAGCAGTGACGATACGACGGGAGTGAATAGTGACGAAAAAATAGAGAAGAGGAAAAAAAAAGAGTTTTGGACGGGACGGAGGAATTGGGGCGGACGGGAGGATAAAAAAGAAAGTACCCCGTAGGCCAACTAGAATTTTTTTTGCTCGTGTGGTGAATTAAAAAAGGGGTGAGTATAAAAATCGTGGTGAGTTTTTAGAAATTCACCATAAATACAGTTATCCAGAAATTTTTCAAGGTCCATAGAAAATTTGTCATGCTAAAAGTTTTACGGGGTGATTGCTGAATTAGCTAAAATTTCCAAACAAAACTATACAATACAACTGTGCACGTACAATTAGTAAAGACAAAAACTATATTTACGATAACAGTAATATTGGCACTATTTTCGATAACTTCAAGTTATTATCTTAGACCATAACCTATACACAAAAAGAAAAAATTGTCTCTACATAACACTAGATGACACGATGGTGATCACGTATTTTATTTACCCTTACTCTGGTAGTCCCAATCAGGGTTGGCCAACATGGTGCAGTTTTGTTGTAATCTTTTTGATACGTTTTAGACTCGGTTTTTCAATTTCGAAAGGATGCTGCATCAAAAAAAAAAAATGATACTCCAAATGAAATAGATAAATAATATGTATGATATCAGTTACCATTTGTGTAATAATAAATAGTGCAGCCGAAGAGATAGATGATTTTATAATACAATTTCATGAACATTTGGGAACTGATATACATACATATGATCTTTAAATATGCATATTAAAATTATGGTTATCACCAAGAGAAGTAAGTAGGTGGTTGAATTATCGAACAAAGGGGCTGGGAATTATTATTTCACATTATTAAATGATTTTGAGGCTAAATCCCAAAACGAAAGCTTAAAGTTTAGTTAATCATAATTTCAATAATTTAAGAAGTTAAACTTTTTATTTCTTCAATACGTTCTTAAAATAATAATTCTTGTAATTTTTAAAATGCAATCGGTGTCTTTCCTAGAGGCCGCCGAAAATTACTTGAATATGGCGCTAGTGTATAAATAGAACAACCAGAGTTACTCAGAGTGAGTTTATTGTGAATCATAGTAATTCTGTTATATATATATATATATGTTTACTCAACTATGATTCACAATAAACTCACTCTGAGTAACTCTGTTAACTGCTATTAATGGTCAAAACCCATGTAGCTTCCGGTCAGTGTAATCAGATGTGGGTATTTGTCTCCAAATTGCGAGTTTTAATATTGAAAAATTTATGAAATGTGTTTGTTAACAAAGAAGACTAGAAATAAATTATTTAAACATGGACGTAAGGAATAAAGAATTAAAATATTTCCAGCATACTCGTATCTCCTTCCTCTTGGGTTACTTTTTCGTGACTAGTGCAGACTGTAATCTTTTTATTAAATTTTGTTTGGCAATTCATCATTGAAAGACACACTCTAAACAAAAGATTCCAAATTATTCTACTGTATTATGAAAATCAGCGTCATATGAGAAATATTTGTTCGTGCGCTTCAAGTAACCATGTCGCTAAAAGGAAATCATTTTGGTTATTTCACGTTTATGACCACCTTATTTCTTTGGGGTTATGTGAATTGAAAGGTCTTCATCAGAGCTTGATATTATGGGTCAAAACAAAAATCAATCCAATTATATTTTAAGTATTTTATTTAAAGTTAAAATAAACCTAAAAATTAATTTTTTTCTCAAATCTTATTTAAAATTCGGATTTCTTTAAATGTTTAAATTTTATTTTAAAATATTTGTACAATATACATTTATTCAGTTGTGGCCATTGTTAGCTATGATCTTTTCCCATTTTCCTAGCAACATAGTATCAAGACAGTTTCGGATACCCTGTTCTAAAGTGAAGCGTATGCCAGAGAGAGAGCGTTTTGCATCGATCGAAAATAATAGTAATCGGACGAGGCAAGATCTGCACAATAATACAGGTGAGGGAAGAACTTGCCAACCATTTCTTACTAAATAGTATTAGCAGGTAACTTGTAACATATATACGATGGCATATTACACTTTCATGTTTGGCCGCATGATCTGGTCGTTTTTCGCTTTTCCCTCACATCGAACGAATCAGTTGCACTGGGTACTGGTTCCCTGTGATGATCTGACCAGATTTCAGCAGCTCGTAATAGATAGGACGCTTTTGGGCCCTCTAAATACAGAGCATTACCTTAGCATGATGGATATTTCGCTTCGGTATCCATTCGGCTGCTTGATCTAGTTCCACACATGCTTCGGGTTATCGTAATGGATCCATTTTTCATCACAAGTAATGATTTGGTACAAATAAAGATTTCCTTTTATAGCGTTTAAGCAGCTATATATTTGGACATGCAAAATCGTCTTTCAAGGTCTCTCGGCTTTAATGCATATGATAACCAATTTCCCCTGCCTTTGGGTGAACTCTGCTACTCGCCAACATTTTGAAATTGATGCTTCAGTAGCTCCCCATGATTTTGCAAGCTCTTGTTAAGTCGGAGAACAGTATACATGGAGTAATGCCGCCAATTCTTGTTCTTAAAACTTGTTTGGCTGTCCTGGTCGATATTTGTCGTCCGTGTCAACATAAACACTTTTGGACCGCACAAACCATCTCTCGCATATTGAATGTCAGTGAGCCATCGATGTGCTGCAGCGGTATTTTTTTTATTATCAAATTGAAAAAGTAAAGCAAAACTTAACGCATACGACGCTTTGTTGGCAACAAATTTTACATTAAAACAACCTTTTTCTATAATTATAATAGCGGACAAAATTGGGGATTCAAATTTAAAAATGGATTTTTTGGGGAACTTCGATATGCAGATTTCACTGCTGCGATTGAAATCAAAATGCTATAACGTTTGTAATGTACACTGAGACAAGTTAGTAAATGTACGTATGTACATACATATGTATATTTAGTGCCCATAACTTACCTTGATATAAAAATGAATTAAATGTCCTGTATACCAAATAAAACCATCATTTATGAATTACTATTTTTATATGATTTTAAAACTTTATTTTTCAAGATGAAAATAAACAATATAATTTTTTTTTTTGGTTTTTTGTGTTTTTTTTTTCTTTAATTTTACATAATTTCAATAAAATATTTACGATTAAAAATGACATATTATAGCTTAATTGTGATTTTTTGAGAGTTTTTCTTTATTTTAAAGTTTTTTGTTTGTAATAATTTTTTATATATATATTTTCGTGATAAATACCATAAGTTTTTATTTTTATTTTTTTGTTTTCAGTTTTTAATACCAAATAAGTTTTTTGTCTTTAATTTTGTTTTACATACAAATAGGTTTTTTATTTTGGTGTGAGAAATGTGTGTATTTTGTCGCCAGTAGGGGTTTTTAAATATGTATAAAAAATTTACAATTTAATGAATTTTTGTTTGATTTTTTTACACAAAAAAAAAATAATAAAGGTTTTGTGTCGAAAAGTGGAAACAAAAAATTTACAAATTTTTATTATATACGAGATTTTGTTTTAGTTTCTGATAATTTTTCTAATCAAATGCGAGCCTTTATGTTTAGAGGTGTCAACTATGTAATTTGAAACTCAATTAAATACAACCAGAATTGTTTTTCTTTTTGATTTTGTATACGAAATGTTTTCTTTTCTTTCCAAAATTCCAAAACTTTTTTTTTAAATTATATTTAAAAATGAATTTAAACAAAATAAAATCTTTGAAGCTTTAATATGTCGGTTTGCTGTTGTTGATTTTCTTTTAAATATTTTTGGTTTTTCTTTTTAATATTGAGTATACATTTATATGGATTTTTGTTGGTTTTTAATTTTAGTTTTTCAAAAAAAAAAAAAAAAAAAATCAAAGGATTAGTTAGTAGTTTATTTTTTATTCTTATATTTTCTTTTGTTTTTTTTTTCGCTATTGTTTATGACATATAAATATTATTATATAATTTTATTTTTATAATTGTATGTATTTTTCCTTTTTGTTTTTATTTTGGTTATTTTGTTTTATTTAATACTTAGACTGATTTAAATTTATATTAAAAAAATTTTTGGTTTCGAAAACAAAAATATTTTAATCTTTTTTTTAGTCAAATTTATAATATTTAATTTTGTTGGTTGTTGTTGTTGGATTTTTAGGAAATTAGCGTTTTAATTATTTAAAATGGAAAATAAATATTTGTTTTTGGAATTTCGAAATTAGTTACATTTTTCAATTCAAATTTCTTTTGTTGTTATTAGTGTTTGTTTTCTTGTTAAGGGTTTTTCAAAAATTCTTAAATTTTTCCAAAATTTTAAACTTCCAGTTGTTGTTTTCGTTTTTTTACATTTTTATCTTTGCTGTCTCAAAATTTTCATTTAATTTTTTGTTGTTTGTAAAATTTTAACATAAATATTATTTTTGGTTGGTTTAATAAAAAAAAACTTAAGGTGTGCTTTTGTTTAGAAACAAACTAAGGATTTTATAAAGTTTTTGTTTTAATTTTTGTTTGTTGTTTTTGGTTTTTAATTATCTTCTTAGTAAATATATATAGGTTTTTTTATTTTAATTATTTTTTTGGTTACACAGTGCTTATTTTATGTATAATTTTCATAAAAAATGTAAAATTTTCTCTTAAATTGCCATTTTTGTTGGTTCTCAAGCAGCTACATATAATCGTTTGTTTTGCTTACTTGTTAAGACAAACTATTCTCTCTCTTTCTCTCATGAGAGGAAGTGTTACTGTTTGTAACAGTACTGCCAAGTTTCTTTAGTTGTTAGCATCTTAACGGTTTGCTTGTTTTTTTTTTTTGTTTACGTTTCTTTAAGGCAAATTTATTTTATGAAAAAATATTATAAAAGCATGAATTTCTTCATTACGTTTATTTGTGTTACAAATTTTACTATATTTTATAATCAAAAATACATTGATTAAACATTTATGTTAAATAATTAAAATAATAAAAATTGAATAATATGAAAATGTAGTAAGTTTAAAGCTATTTCGATTTTTAAAATTATAGCATTATTAGCAACACTAAAAATGCATTATAGACGGGGTTATTGTGGAAAATCAATCATTTGGCAAAAATAAATTTCTTTTGAGAATGTTGGTGGTATTATCAAATAAGATAGAATGACAGGAGATTCTGTTGGCGAACATACATATGTACGTATGAAGCTTTTGGCTTATCTGCAGAAAACACCCAGTATCTTCGGTCATCGAACCCCTCTGACTGATAGTCTGGCACTATATCGCGTAGTCTAACAAAAACCTTTGCAGAAAGTGTAAAAGATGAGAAAGAAGATGAAACTACTGTACACCTTATTTATATATTGGCATTACTCAGTCAGTTGCCAAAAGTACATATGACACGATTTGCTTCAAATATGTCTAAAATGCATTAAAAAACCTAACAGCGGCCATTACAGGATACTGGCCTCTTGGTTAAGAATTCCGAAATATCTGCAGAAGTTGTAAAATACATGGTTTCCTTCCACTACTTCAATCCCTTCAACTACTGAACACCTTCTTTGTTACTGATCGACATTTGTGGATGCAGAGATCTTGATCAACAAATACTTATTGATAAAATCTTTCTATCAATAGGTGTTTTAGATAATTTTTTAAACTGGAAATTTTAAAATTTTTAGAAAGACTAAATTTTCCAGTGAACAGACTACAACGATTATTAGTATGCTTTCTATTTACGGCATTGACAGGCTTGTGAGTTGAAATTGGAACTACTTTTAATATTGAGAATAGGAGAAAAAACTTTAGTATCATGAGAGTATCTTAATGAATTCTCTGAGAAACCAGATATTCGCCATTTTTTTCATATGTATGTACCTTAAATTGCAATATAAAACTTTAACGTTTTTCTGCAACAACTACTCGGTCCTTCTTCTAGGCTTGATTTGAAATATATGTTACACAATTTTAAAGACTTAATTGAAATTATTTTGTTTAAAATAAATCAGAAATGTTTTAAATACATTTGAACACTTAATTTAAATTGAATTGTCCGTTATATATTTTTAATTAAAACAGTTTTGCTTCTCGCAATATCTACTTCTTCTTTTTCTTACACCTAACCGTTACCAAACGGTTGCATTTTTTACACTTAGAAAAATAATTTGGAAAGGAATTCGCAAATGTATTTTTGCTTTTTTAAAACATTACTGAATATGCACTGTGTAAATTTTTTAATTATTTTTTTTTTTATTTTTATGTATTTTTTTGTTTGTTGTCTTGTTGTTTGTTATTTATATAAAAAACTTTTGTTTATCCTAAATTTGTTTGTACTCTTGTATGGAAATAATTCCGGTCTATTGCAGTTAACTAAAAAATGTTCTTTTTTCATCTCTCTTCTTTATATTACTTACAAAATAACAACTTAAAAATTTAACAAAATAATAATTTCGAATAGTGTTGTCTTTCGAAAAGATTTAAAGATTCGAACATGTTAATTTTGTTAGGTATTTTGTCATGAATTCAGAATGAAAACACTCTAAAATGCCGAATATAGAGTGTTTTTTTTTGGTTGATTATATTTAGATAATTTGTTTGTTTTTTAATTTACTTAGCATTAATAATAATAATAATAAGTAACTACCAATATATGAAATTTTGAATATAATTTTGTTGTTTTGTTTTTTTTTTGGTATTTATATTTTAGCCAAACATTTAATTTAGAGTTTTTAATTTTTCGTTTTTAATTTAATAATAATAATTTTGTTTAAGATGTTGTTTGTTCAATTTTTTATGTTAAATGACAGTTTCTTTGCATATTTTTTTTTTGTATAGAAAAAAACCCTTTTTTTTTTTTGAAGACAATTATTTGTTTGTTAGGGATTCATTTGGTTGTTGTTGTTGTTGTTGTTTTTCTATAACAAGTTGGTTTTGTAACTTGTTGAGGTTTTCTTTATTTAAAAAAAAGAAATTATTTGGCCAATTGTTAGGGGGATTTTTGGAAATTGTTTGTCTAAATTGGTTTTTGGTTTTTGTGGCTTTTTTTTATTATTTATTAATAGTTAATAATTTACAAACTTTGCCCGTATTTGAATAGTTGTTAAGATTGTTTTGTAATCTTATACTTTTTCTTTAAATTTTGCTAATTTTCACTAGATTTTGGTTTTGTTTTTTATTTATGCCAAACTTAAAAAAATATAAAATATATTTATTTTTTTTTGTTTTTTTTATAAATTTTTTTCTGGAAAAAAAAACTAAATGCCAGGAACGTTTACTTCCTTTACTTTATTTTACTTTGCTTTCCTTTTAATTAAAATTTTCTTTTACGCTTAAAGAAAATTCATTTGTCTTAAAGTTGTAGTTATCATACTTTCATTTTTAAAGTATTATGTTATACTTAATTTTCCTTGACTTAAATAATTATTTTGCTTTTCTTAAGATGAGTTTTTGTTTTTTTTTGTTTTGGGGGATCTTTTTCAAGTATGAGTCTCCTTATAACTAATTTCTTATTTTGTTTGCTTGTTTCTGAATTACGAGTATTTATGTAGTTTTTTTCAGTGTATGTATGTAGTTTAGTGTAGAGTCGTGTCAGTGTGGTATTTTGTTATTTATGTATATATTTATATATAAACCATAAAAATTCTTACAAAAACTCTTTAAAAATTTCAAGTTATTTTAGAGTTTTGTTAATAATTTTTTCTTGCTAAAATTAATATGTATTTTTTTGTTTGTTTATATACCATAAATTTATTTAAAAGTTAAGTTTGTTTTTTTTGTGTGTTTTTGTTAAATTTTATATCTAAACCAGTTTTAGCCTTAAATTGTTTTATGAAAAATGCTCAAGACTTGTGTTTTTAAGTTAATAATAGAAAAGAAACTGAATTTTTTACATGTTTTGAATAAGTAATAAATATAATTTAATCCTAAAAAACCCTTTTGAAAATAAAGTTTGTTTTTTTTAGTTTATAACAAATTTTCTTTATTTTTAAAATTAATACATTTAATAATCTTTTGCTTAGAAGATTTATCATATATCTAAAGTTTATATGGAGTGGGTTTTGTTTAGTAAATTTGGTCTATTTGGGGCCCGTGTTTTTTTTAATAATTTTTTCTTTTTTTTTTTGAGTTTGTTAATTTTAAGTTAATTTATACAATTTTTTATTTTAATTTATTAACATTTTGTTTAAAATTTATTTAAATTTTTAGTAGTTTTTTAAGTGTTATTTTTGGTAAAAAATAATTTATTTTTTTTTACGTTTTGTTTCATTTTTTTCATACTTGAAGGCACTTTAGATCGGACGTTGTGGCCCTGGTTGGTTGTTGAGCGTTAATTGTTGTTGTTGTTTTGTAAATTGTAAATTTTTTGATCGAATATTTGTAAAACATAAAATAAAAGAGTTTATTTATTTATTTGCCGAAAGAGTTTCGAAATGTTTGTTTGTTTGTTTTCCAAAAGTTGATCGAAAGTTTCGTTATAATTGCAAAAGAATAACAAAAAATTTACTTATTTAGAGAATATTTCAATAAAGCCGGTTATTTCAAAAAAGTTGTTGTGTTTGCCTTCATAACTATTGTCAAAACTGTTTTGTGGTTGTCAAAAATGGTGGTTGTTCTGAGTTAAGCTGAATTGTACCTAAAATTACCCACCTATTTTTGTGAGTGTTTAATATAAGTAATGCCAAGTTTGTTTATTTTCAACTAAAAGTGACAACAAGTTTGTTAACATTTAGTATTAGTAAAATTTAAAGGGAATTTATTATAAACAATTCAGCCTAAAACATTTACAGTATTTTACATTATTTTGAGAACTAAAGAAATATGATAAATCTGCTGCATAACTTAAATTTTTGTGTTGTGTTTTTGGGAAAAGCTTTTCTCAATTTTCATTTAATAAACACTTAAATACTCAGGAAAATTTTTAAATTAATAAAAAAACTTTAAAACTTAATATTCCTTTTTATCTTAAGAAATCTTAAATGGCAGCCTGTAACTTAATAATCAAATCATAAAATACTGTTCAAAACGTTTTCATAACTAACATAAAACCGGGTTTTATTTTCAACTAAAATTTATTTATATTAAATGAAACCGGAAACTAAAAGGGTTTTGTAGGTTTAAATTTGTTAAATATTTATATAAGTTTTTAAATTTTAAAATATGTAGTTAGTTTATATGTATATGTTTTTTGGGTTTTATAAGGAAATCATATTTATTAAGTAATGAAATCGTTTATTCTTGTCTTTAATGATATTTTGTTACATATAAATATACACATTTCTAATGATACTTAGTTTGCTTTATAATAATAATCATAATCATAATAATAATTTTGTTTTTTTTTTTGTTTTTTGTTATAAGTATAAGTTTTTTTGTTTTAAACTAGTTTTATTTGTTTATAATTCATAAATGCCTACGAGTCATTTTTTTCAATACATACATTTCAAAATTATTCATAAACTTAGAAAAAAATTATAACGTTTTTTGTGTTTTAAAGAGTTTTCTTAAAAGAAATCATAAATATTTTAAATATTTTTATACCAAAATATTTTATTTTTGAGTGTTAATAACGTAGAATACACTTTTGTTTTTTTTTCAATTTAATTTAAATCTGCTTTTTTCTCTATTTTTTTTTTTGGTTTTTTTGTTTAAATTTTGAATTTTGTTTTGTAACTTATAATTTGAAACTATATTCCTTTTTCGTTTATATATTTTTGTTAATGGTTTTAATTTATTTAGTTAGTTTTTTGATAGTTTATTAGATTTTTGAATTTTGTGGTATTTTTTTTTTGTTGTTCAATTTTATTTTCAATTAATTTTATTATTGTTGTTGTTATTTTCATTTTGTTTCCAGCAGTGTTGTATTTGTATTAACCCTTGGTAGGTATATTTGTGTGCGATTAAGTTCTTTTCAAAATATTGGTATTCAGAATAAATTAAATGTCAGGGAAAGTGGTGTTTACCTTAAGACATCTATAAACTTGTATGTTTTTTTCTCAATTGGAACAACACGCAAATATATTTCTTAAAAACAAGGACAATGCTGAACACGTGAGGCATTGCTTTTAGGAATGTTGGTTCGTTCCTATTAAAAGTTGCCGGTTAAGACCTAATATGAATACCGGGTTGCACTTGAACAGTTTGGTTAGCCAAATAAAAACACTTGTGCTAAGACTAATGATAAATTGATGCTATCATAGAAGTTTTTAATGACCGGCTTTGGTCAATATAAGGGAGAGTACAAAGCTCTGAAAGAATAAAAAAGAACTTATTGTCCAATGTTCTCGTAAGAACGATTGAAATGCTGCGAAAACCCCGTGTGATTAAACCGCAGCAAATTTATTTCTTTGGATTTTTTTTAAACTGAAAGCTCTAATATATAAGAAGAGAATGTTCGTTAAGAACGATTGAAAATGCTCTAAAAGTATCTTTAATTGATATTAGCGATGATGAACCAAAATCTGGAACTAATTATTATTAGAATATATTAAATTCTTGACTAGTCAAAATAGTTGACTGAAAGCTGAAAGGTGGAAGTTATCTCTGGTTATTTGATTGGAGTGGAAGCAAATACTTCGATGTGTGAAAACTATGTGAACACTAGACAATAACAGTGTTCTCGTAAGAACTTTTGCAAATGCAGAACAAATTCTCAAATGTTTATTAACGATAGCAGGAGACCACTTGACCAAATCTGTGGTCCAATGATCAAATATGTAGCAATCCTAACATAAAAATATCTTTTAAATATAGTCGCAAGTTATTGACTAATATGTTAAAGTCTAGTGATTTGTTCTTTTTACCGGCTTTGCTACGATTAAATGTCGTTTAAATATCATTCAAAATTTATCTATCAAATTTTAAGTTCTTGGATAATCAATAATTGTAAAACTTTTCCCTACTGAATGCGAAATTCTGAAGCGTGTTTTATATAGATTGTTTTTTTAAGTCCACTATTTTCTTTACATTTTTTTGTCCTGAATATGGAGAAAGAAAAACGGAAATATTTTTAGAACTGTTTTTCCAAAAGCTTAAAATATTTCCCTTAAATCTGTACTTCTCATACCCAAATATACCCGTTGCACGTTTAAGGATTAATATTTACTGTTAATGATGGTGTATCTACACCCTTTACTTTTAGGTAAAAGTAAAAATGGCGTATTTACTATAATTTAAGGCAGATTTTGTTTAAATTTTTGTTGTTGTTTTGTTACCAGTTTATTTAAAAAAATAAATTCGATAATTGAAATAATAAGAGAACTTCAATAAAAATTAACTAAGAAACAAACATTTAAGAAAAAGCCAAAAATGTTGACTTAAAAAATTATTTTTGTTTTTAATTTGGATTGTTATTTTTGTTTATAAATTTTATTATAATAATTTTTTTTTGTTTTATTTTTTAAGTTTTTTTTTTATTTACTTTTTTTTATTTTTAATCTTAAAGATAAGGCGCGAAGGTGCTTAAAATAAGCTTGTACTTTTTTTTAGTGATATAATTTTTTTAATTAATTATTTTCTTCCACTTGTTTTTGTTCACTTTTGTCTAGATTATAGATTTTACCAAACTGGTCTTCTTTATGTTGTTGTTTGATATTGTGGTTGTTGTTGTTAATATGCCAAAAATTCCAAAATTTTGTTTTGTTTTTTCATATAAATTTTGTTAAAATTTTGTAATTTTGTTGTTTTTTTTTTTTGAGATTTTGAGTTTTTTTGTTGTCCTGGACTTACACCGAGAGAAAATTATCCAAACATGGCCGAGAGTTTTATATTTTTTTGTCATAAAGTTTTGTTTTTTTTTTTTTTGTTTTGTTTATCCAAAATGAGTTTTTTTGCTAAAATTTCATTGGAGTTTTTGAATTTTGTCATTTTTTTGTCATGTGTGTATCATTTGTTTGATTTTGTTAACGCGTTATTTCAAGTACATTTTTTTGGAAATAATTAAAAGAAATAGAACTAAAGTGGTTAAAACTTAAAATTTAAAAAAAAAATTTTAAATATTCTTGGAGTTATTGCCGAAATGTTTCTTTTTAGATTTTATATTTTGAAAACTGTTGTAACAGTTTGTTGTAACGAAGTTAAAAAAAGTGTTTTTTTATTTTTTTACAAAAATGCTGCCTGTAAATTATAAATTTTTGTTTTTATTTCCTTAGAGTAGTTTTTTAATAAATTTATAAAAGAAAATACACAACAATTCCGTAAAAGAAGATTTCCATAAATTGTGTAAATTTTGGGTTAATTTTTAAATTTTTACACCGAAATGTTTTTAATTTTAATTTTTTTTAAGCCTAAATTGTTATAAATTTTTATGGTTGTTAATATAATTATATAGGAACATTACCGAAAATTTTTTTGAGTTTTTGTTTTTTTACAACAATTTTTTGTTTGTTTGTTTTGTTTTTTCTTAAACCTAAAATATATTTTAACCCAAATATTTAACAAATTTATGTAAACTTCTGGTTAAAAAAGTGTGCATTTTCTATAGTTAAAGTAATACTTTCTTTCTTTTTATTTATTTATGTTTAAATAGTTTATCCAAAATGTTTAGTCCAAAATAGTTTGACCGAAACATTGTTTTAATCGAATTTAAAATCCTGGTTTTTCTTCTTTAATTGTTTTAATCCTGTTACGAAAAGCTTTAGTTTAATTAAACGCTTGATGTTTTGTTTAATTGTTGGCTTTTCTTTAGGTAAATTTTAATTATGTTTTAGTAAACTTAGGTTTTTTTCGTAGCCAAAAATTTGTTATTATTTTATAATGATATTTAAGCCGAAAAGTTTTATATCGAAACTTTTTTTATATTTATTATTTTTCACCTCAAGTTTTCCCTTATAATTTGGTTTTAGTTTTCAAAATATAGGCCAATTTTTATTCAAAATCATTTTAAATTATAATTATTATTTTTTTTTTTTTTTTGAATAATACAAAATTTAAAATGTTTATTTTTCATATTTGTGCATTCTATGTTATTGTTGGTTTTCCTTAATTTTTGAGTAAATTTTTATCCAAATGAAAAATGGCCGAATATTTGATTAAAATGTTTTATTTCCTTTTTAAATCTTTATACTTATTTAAGTTTAAAACTAATTTGTACAGCTTTTTTGTAATAAATTAAAAATTATGGCAAAATTTTGTTGCAATTGTGTCTGTTAGCTTTTAGTGTTTAGGTTTTTAAAGAATTGGTAGCACTGTTATGACAGCATTGTTCTGTAAGCCCGGTTTAAACTCTGCTTCTTAAAGCTTAGTGATGGAATTAGATAAATATTCTTTAATTAAATTACAGCTCAATACCAAATATATTTTGAATATTTGGTTTTTGAAGACATTATCTCGAATGAAATTTGAGCAAAGTGAAATATCAGCAAAAGTTCAGAAAACCATATATAAATATCAAATATCAGTAAAATAATGTGTATTCTGTAAATACTCAATTTTGTCAAAACCATGAGGCCAAAATGTACTAACAGTTTCGGATTTTAACGAAATTTTCCACAAAAATATGATCTTATTGAAAATAACTTGCAAACTTTTAAACCATACAATAAATAACTTCAATTTGCATTTCATTTTAGAGATAGAGAGATATTGCCCTAATAAAAGTACAAATAAGAGTATTCTTACAGCTAAAAGCTCAGTTCTAGAGGTACAACGTTCAAAGCCTTAAAATTCAAAAACCAAAACCCACTGTGGGCGTCTACTTTCACAGGAAATATAAAATACTATGTATCTTCCCAACCACTTTTTAATTGAAATGAAGTGTATATGAAAATTTTCGATAGTAGGGAAAGTTTTTAAAAAATTTACCTGGCAGCAACCCTTTTCATTCTGGTTTTCAAGGTTTCTAACATCTACAAATGGAATACAAATTATCTAAACTTGTACAGTTTTCAATTAGACAATAAGATAAATCCTGTTGGCAGAACAATATAACAATATGAGTATATAATGTTTATAACAGTTTAAGAGATCCTGAACTACAAAATTAAACTCAAAAATCTTTAAACTTTGCACTGTAAATAGCCTGTCTCACTTATGCACTACTTATTCAAGTTTAGCATATCCTTATATGTAGATTTAGAAGCTTTTAAAACAATTTACCAATCAAACTGATCAGATTGATTACCACATAACGCACCTTGTTTTTAAAAAGTGGTCACAAAATTGGGTTTCTATACGACGGAATAATCCTCAGTAATACCTTCTATTAGTTGTTAAAATTTGTTAAATTTTTCATACTAACAACTAGTTTTATACTTCATTTTGATTTATAACATTTAAACTAAACGAGTCTAAATTTAAAACTGGTGTATAAGAGAGAATCTAAATTTCTTTAAAAGTTTTGGAAGGTTATGTTTGAACTTTTTCTTTCAATTTATAACCTTTGCTCAATTTTAAGTATTAAGTATATTCATAAGTATTAAGTATATTCATATTATGTAGTTTTAAGGTTATGGACAATTTAATTTGTACGTTACGCGTAACCGTAATTAAAAAAAAAGAATTTTCAAAGAAAATTCAGATGTTTGGTTTAATTTTGAATATTCGACAGACAAAACACTCGTAGCATTACTTTTATAATATGATACATTTTTAAGATTTTACTCATTCAAACCACTGTGTGAAAAGCTTTAAAACGACAGCTAAAAACAAAAGCTCCTATACAGCTTAAAGAACTAAGATGCCACACTTCTTAAAAGCTTTTTTAAATACACTTAACAAAATTATTGGCCATAATTTTTAACAATTACTTAAAATTACTTTAAATTTAGTTCTTCAGCTGAAAAGTATATAAGAAATGTGCGTTTTATGAATGGTTCAATAGTAAATTTGTTTTGTTATAAATCAATTAAATTCAATTCATACTGTTTTATTAAACAAAACTTTCAACTAAATTAAATAATATTTTTGGTTAATTATAGGTATAATGTGTTTTTGGTATTTTATGGCTTATACATATAAAATTATGGTTTATAAAGTTGTTTATTCCTTATTTGCTGTGTGTTTAATTTGCTGTTTTTTGTTTTGTTTGTTGTTAAGTATGTCTTTTTGAGTTGGGGGCAGGGGCGGGGTAATTAGTAGGTAAAGTTTAGGGACATTGTTTTTGTTAGAAAAAAAAATCGTTATGCAATATTTTCAATTCTTAGTTTTGTATTGAGTTTATTATTTGTTGTTTGGTTGGTTTGTATGATGTGATATTGTTAAAGTCTTCAATAAAAGCTTTCCATTTAAAAGAAAATTATATTTATATTTGATTATTTTTGTAGTTTGGTATATTGTAACCAATTTGCAATGGTTTGTTTTTGTTTTAAAATATTTTTTATTTCAAATTATTTAGTGTTAATTGTCTATGGTAATTTATATAAATTATTAGGTTTATTGTTTAAAACATAGTACAAATGTTGATATTTATGATGTATTACTTTAGGGTTTTTTCATTGTTGTTTAATATTAAATTTAGTAAAAGATGTTTGGTTTTGGTTTTTTGTTTTTAGTTAATCTTACATTTAAAAAAGCTGCTTAAATATTTCTATATACCTATGTAAAGTTTAATAATTAATTTATATACTTAAATTATCGTCTAGTTTTATTTTCATTTATAATTAATTAATTTTATATAATTATATGGAGTTGGTTTTAGTTTTTCTACGGTTTTTTTTTTGTTTAACAATTTTCTAAAGTTTGCTTTTATTTTACTACTCCCGAGTACAAATTACGATAGAGTGGGACATTTTCTGTTGCATTATTTCCTGGTTTAATTGTTGGTGAAGTGAATTATTTATTTAATAATTTTTGGTTTGGTTTTATTTATATTTTTATATATTGTAGTTTTCTTTTTTTAATTATTTATTAAAAATATTACTGGCACTATTGTTGACAACTTAGGTTTATTGTTTAATTTTGTTTGTAAAATGTTTAAAACATAAAATCATTTAATTCTTCCAATTGGTTTTGTTGGTTTATAAACTTAATTAATACAAATCATAAAATTATATATATATTTGTTATTAAATATTTAAACACTTTATTTTGTATAATATTTAGTTTTTTTTTTTTTTTTGGTTTTTTGTATTGGTTTAGAGATTTTCGAAAAGTTGTTTCTTTGAGTGTTAAAATTGGTTTTGTATATAAAAGAGATTTTATGGGAGGAAGTATTTCCAAAAGTGTTGGAACATTCTTTTTAAAACATTTTCAATTTATTTTTAATCTTAATTTTTTTCTTCAGAGTTAAGAATTTTAATAGATTTATATCAAAATAAGGCTCCGAACTCACTAAAAGTCTGCAAGTAGCATTGAACGTTTAACAGCTTTAAGAAGTTATTTTTTCTGGCTGAATCACTAACATCAATAGTTTTCTACTCTAAAATGTAACAACTGACTTATTGACTTTGAAACTGTGGCTTGATCATATCAAGAGTCTGGTGAGAGTTCTTCAAAATAGTTCAAATAAAGTACTTTTTACCTAAAATAAAGGCTCTGAACTTACTAAGAGTCTAGGAAAATCTCGTCTAGGCAGAATTTACATTGACGCAGTTCAATGACTAATCACTGAACTAAATACTTTTTTACTCTTAAATGTCTATCTTGACATATTTAAGTCAAATCTCAATCAAAACTCCGAACTCATTAAAAGTCTAGAAAAATGAAGTGTTTGAGCAGAAATATCTTTATAACATTAATGGCCGAATTCTCGGTCATTAGTTAACCATTGGTACACTAAAATACTAACTATTGTTTAACTATTACTTGGTATTCTTATGGCAAACTAAGCATTGCGAATAAAGAATCATTAGATAAGCCTTTGCCATTAGCCAACTAAAGACTGTGAATTTAGCCATAAGTAATTTGGTTTGAGATTCAAATTTATTATAAAAATATCATCTGAGCTTCATTTTTATTGAAAAGTATTTATTATATTGAGTAATTTCATGCAAATTTAAAATTTGCTGAGACTTTTCTTTAGGAAATATGTACATAGTTTTTTTTTTATTTTAAGAATATTCTACAGAATAATATTGAACTGTTTAATATTTTCTAGAAATTCTTTAATAGAAAACTTTGTTTACTTCCTTCTAATAAAAATACTTGTTTTGCCTTGCCTGGAAGAATAGTATTAAGAATACTACGAAATTAATTCCGATTTTATAGAATTTCTTTACAAATTTCTTAGTTTTTGAAGTAAAATTTGCAAAAATTTAGTTTAATAAGGCGCAGTAGCTAATATATATTTGTATTTTAACATGTTAGCTAGCCAATGCGTTTAAAGCTTATAAATTTACAATTACTTTAAAAAGTTATAAGTGAAAGCTCAATCAGAGTTACCAATTGCTTAAATATAACAGAAAACACCCAAAATATTCTTTAGGAATGTGAAATATTTAATTGAAAACTTTTGCATAAAACTCAAGAAGTAATTGAAAATCTGTGAATATAAAATTCCCTTTTATATACTCTGCCCTTTTCTTTAAAAAAATATTAACATATTAGTTGCTTTTATTTTTTTTTTCATTCTTTTCAATCAATTAATAAACTTAATAAAACATTTTGTATTTTATAATGGAACTAAACTTGTTGTTGGTGGTTTTAAAAACGAAATTATAAAGATTTTCTTTAACATAAAACTTGGTAACATTTTTTCTGTTATTTTTAGCAATGAAAAAACCCCGTTTAGGAAATTATACACCGTATGGCAGCAGTATAGGTAAGTGTTTGGCGTATAATTTCCGGCAAAGTTTTTCACACTAAGATAACAGAAAACCCTGGTTTTTGGAACCCTACCGTTTTTTCCAGTTTATCAAAAAAAAAGGCACATAGGTTCCTTGGTCTATTGCAAATGAATTGGCTTTAATGATTGTTTTTATTGTTATTGTTTTTTCTTCTTTTTTTTTTTAAATATATATATGTATACATATTCTGTATATATATAGACTATTGTAAAATATAAAATACCTAAGGCTTTTTTGTGTTGTTATATGTTAATATTTTAAAAAATGGCTGGTAGGTTTTGGTTTTCTTTTTTTTTACTGTTTTTTTCTGCAATATTATTTATATTCTGCTTAATTAATTTGTGTTTGTCTGGTTTTTTGATTAGTTTTTTGTTTTATTTAACTTACTATTACTTATTTTGTTTAAATATATATATATATATATATTTGTTTTAGATTTTTTTTCGTATTATAAACCTATATATATTAAAATATCTGATCACATTTGTTTGCAGTCTCTGTTTTTTTATGTTTTATATATTTTTAAAAAGTTGTTTATGTTTTTTTTTTAGATTTTTTTTAATTATATTTTGAATATAATTATTGGTTTTCTTCAATATATATTTACTATATATTTAAGTGTTGTTTTGTGGTTTTAAAAAAATGAAAAGTTTTTAAGAAATTATAACAAGTTACTCGTTGTTTTTTTAAAAATCGTAGAGTAAATTGCGTTTTTCGTTTGCTTGATTTTTCGTCTATGATGTTTTTTTTTTTATACATTTTTAAGCAAAATTTCTGTTTTGTTGTGGTTTCAAATAATTCTTTAAGCTAAGATTGTAGTTGCAGGTTTATGTTTGTTAGGAGCTTGTTTGAAACTAAAATATTTTGTTAAAATTCAATTGGGCTATTGCTGTTTTATATATTTTTCTTTTAATATATAAATTCGTTTACTATGGCTTGTTTTAGTTTTGGTTTAATGGCTTATTTTATCAAATCTTGTGTGTTAGAGAGATATTTTGTGTTATTGTAAGGCCGGCTTTGCACGGAAAAGGATTAGATGTTCACAACTTTGTACACAAACTTATATATTGTTAGTTTTAAACATAAAATTCATTTTATGCCAATTATTTTGCAGTTTTTTATTTGTACTAAGTTTTGTTTTTCGGTGTATTTTAATTATTCCCCGTTTGCTCACAGAGAACAATTCAAAAATACACACACGTTTAAATTAAAAATTATAAATCACTGGGCTATTGTTTGTTTGTTTTTATTTGTTCATTTATATATATTTATTTATATATTTATGGTTTATTATAGTTTGTTATAACTATAATGACTATGGTAATTTTTCTAAGTGTATGTGGTAACCAAAATTTGTTTGTCTACATTGCTGTGTTCATGCTAAACTCTGTAACAAAATATGTGGCAACTTTCAAATATCTCATGTTTAATTATATCTATCTCTCTCTTTCTCTTCCTTGGTAATTGTGGTGGTTAAATAAAGCTTTTTTTATATAAATAAAATATAAAAGCTGGTTTAAAAGTTTTGTAGCTGTTACCATATTTTATAAAATTGAGGCAACTTGTTAAATAACGGCAACTAAAAATTTTACCCCGTTTCAAATTCAATAAATGCAACTAAAATCTTAACTTTGAATCTTTCACTTTATTAGTTCAATATTTTGTTTGTGTTGACGCAATTTTCTTAGATGTTGTTTGTTGGTTATGTTTTTTAAACAATTGTTTTATTAATTAACTATTGAAACAGAAATATGTTTGTAAATAAGTTAATTAAAATATTTTTATCACTTATTTTGCAGAAAGACTTCATGTGTTATGTTATGATAATTTGTTAATATTTTATTTTATAATGGCCTTAAAAGTTGTCTTTCTTTAAAATTTTTTTTTTTTTTTGTTAGAAAACTCAAAAAATATACAAAATTATTAAAACATTGTGTGGGTTTTAATGAACTTAGCAACTGAAAATTAAACAAAACTAGCTAAATTTTAAGAAATTTAATACAAACCAGAATATTTAAAAGCAATTTTCTGTTTCAAACTAAATTCCTTAAAATTGTTAAGCTTTTTTTCAATAATTGTTTTAAATTCTTGTTTTCGTATTGTTTTAATATAAAAATATACTTTTTTATATTGTATTTTACTATAAAAATTGTAATTGGGTTTTTTTGTTTTGTTTATTTGTTTGCTTTTCGTATTTAAAAATTGTACTATAAATTATTCCGGTTTTTTATATTTTAAATGCCCTGAAACTGTTACAGTTCCCGGACATTTATTGACTATTGCAACATAACTGGTTTCGATTTGTTTTACTAAAAATAGTTAAAAAATTTAACTATTTTTGTTTTTTTTTTAACTAAAAAATTGTTGTAAACTTGAAAACTGAAAATGTTTTAATTATTTATATTATATGTTTTGGTATTATATAAGAGAAAAAACGTTTTCAACTGAGGATGCTTAACATTTGAACTAAAGTTTTGTTTTGTGTTTTAATTTTAAAGACAATCATATTTGTGGGAATTGAACTTTAGAAGTCATTTATTCTCAGCAAGTATTGTCTTTACAATATTTTGTATAAATATAACTGAAACATTTTGTTGTATATATAATAAAAAATACTTTGTTGGTTGGTTTGTTTGTTTAAAATAAAAAATATCACATTCGAGTTGCGAATGTTTCCCTGGCTATTGTTTGTATGAAATAAATTCAAAAATTGGCATTTGGTTTTTGAGTATTTGAGTTTGTTGGTTTTTTTTCATTATTATTAATTTGGTTGCTTTATATAGATTTTGTTTTATATAAATGGAGGTTGTTGATTGGTTGTTTTTAATGCAACATTTTGTTATATTTTTTTTTGTTAATTTATACTTCATCTTCTATATAATGTATATATATCAATTGGATGTTTTTGAGTTTATATTTAGAATTTAGATGCCAAAATTTATTTAATTTTTGTAGTAAAATAACTATTAATTTGTTTGGGGCAATTATGGTCAGAAATTTCTTAAATTATTTGTAAATGATTTTTATAACTTTATGGGAAATATTAACCTTTAGAAATATACATCAGTGTTATATAAAATGTGAATAGATCTGTAAGAAATTTTAAAATTATAGATCATTAGTCAAGACGTGAGTCTAATTAACAAAAACGTCCGAAAATTTTATTTGAAAATTGAGTGGTTCTCATCAATATTTCAACCATGAGAAAATGAGTTCGCAAAGCTGAACAGAGAAAAATATAATAAAATTAGTGTTCTGTGAAGCTAAATCCGTAAAATTTGTTTACGGAAATCTTACAAAGTGAAAGTTATATGAAATTTAATTTAAATTGAAAATTTTAGGATCTAAGGAAGTACGTAAGTAAGTTTTGAAATAGTTTTTAAAATATGAAACTCTACACAAAAAAACATAAAGTTTCCTTTAGATAATCTAGAACAAAGTGGTCGTTCATGTGGCCCTATAGAAAGCAGAATATAGAAGTAAATTTTCTCAAAGTATGTTGAACAAACTGATTGTTCTATAAAACTAAAGGTCCTAAAAGAGAAAGTCTACCATTGATTTGTACCACTACTACTTTTCTACGAAAATCTCACTTAAATTAAAAGTTTCTTACAATATACTGAAAAGAGTTTCTAGTTATAGTAAAGGTTGTTGCCCAGTTGTCATACACATTTCTCTCTATTTAACTTCATCTATTGAAATATTCTTAACACAAATGAGCTCAGAGAGCAAAAGCGTAATTTTTCATATAAATCTAATTAAATTCTAATGATTGGAATTATTTCAAAAAGTAAAAATTTAAAATTTTACTGTGATTAGTTACAGTTTTCTTTAAAATCAGTTTTTATACTATACTAGAGTCCTCTGCAAAGCACAGACTCGATTATTTTAGGTTAGATTTGTTACCTGGATACAAATATATATTTTCTAGATTTAATATCAAACATCTAGACAGATATTTTAAAATTTAATTTAAGTTTAATTTGTACTCCTGCAACTTAAAATCAAATATTATTTTTAAATCGCTATCAAACCTTAAATATTCGAGTAATTGAGATTAAACAATCGAACTTACTGAGGTACTTCTACTAGAGTCCTCTGCAAAGCACAGACTCGATTATTTTAGGTTAGATTTGTTACCTGGATACAAATATATATTTTCTAGATTTAATATCAAACATCTAGACAGATATTTTAAAATTTAATTTAAGTTTAATTTGTACTCCTGCAACTTAAAATCAAATATTATTTTTAAATCGCTATCAAACCTTAAATATTCGAGTAATTGAGATTAAACAATCGAACTTACTGAGGTACTTCCTTTTAAAGATAATAATAAGTAAATTACTTTAAAATCAGTAAGAAAATTTAAGAAATTCTTCAAATCATTTTCAATATGAAATTAAACCTTCGTATTTTTTTGAATTGGTTTAATATTTTAAATCAAAATTAATTTAAACAAATTTTGGAATTGTTGTATATTTAGTTAAAGCATTTGGGAATTATTGACATAGCTACATCTGGCAACATTTTAAAAGTTATTACATATAACGGAAAACGTCCTTTAAAGAACTTTTGTGGGAAATTACAAAATGTTCAGCTTTTTAAAAGCTCTTTTTTATACAGTGTTCAAAATAATTGCCTATCAAATTAATAGTCATTTAAAATGGTTCAAGATGTTCGGTTGTTTTGTTTGAAATATTATTTTTGTTTTATTTATTTTATTTGAACTAAAACAATTCTTTAAACATGACATGAAACTAAGGATGTTTAAAATTCTTATTTTTATATATTTTATTGAAATAATAATTTAAAAAATTTAATAATTTCTTTATTAAACCAAAAACCATGTTAGAATTGTGATTTTAAGCTGAATGTTAATCACAACTCTACTATTGCAGTTTAAACTAAAAAACGATAATAAAAAATATAATAGATTTTTGTTTGTTTATGCTGATGTTATTTGATTCCTCTTAAGGAATTCATGGCGTGATTACTATTTTGTTTGTTTTTTTTGCGTCCAAATAAGTGATAAAAAGTTTTCTTTTTTTTTTATTTAATTTTAGTGTATTTATTTTCAATGCTATAATTGTCCAAACGTTAATTTTGTTTGCATTTATTTGCCGAATATGCTGTTTTACATTTTTTTTTTTGAGAAAGAATTTTGAATCGCGTTTGCTACTAAAAAAACGCAATTGTTTATATGTATTTTATTTATTTTGCTTGTACTTTATCGAAACTTTGTCAAAAAGTGAATTTTTAAAAGAGGTTTTTTGTTTTTGTTTTATTATTTTTGATATTATATTCCAAAACTGCTTTTTTTGAATTTTGTTGGTATGCCATTTTCATTCAATAAAATGGCTTTTACTTAAGCAATTTGTGATCAGACCTTTTTTTATTTAGATAAACTTAGGATGCGTAATAAACTAAATATGTTATATTATATTTAAAAATTTTTCTTTTATTATTCATTTTTTGCAATTTTCAAAATCTGGTATTCAAAAGCCAAAAATTGTTTAGTTTTTCTTGATATATATGCATTCTTTAAGGATTAGGGTTGTTGGTTGTTCCCTAGAAGGTAATCCATTTTTTGGGGGCGAAAATGTCTTTTACACTCGGTTTTATGATTAGATCATAATTTGTACTATTTACGGTGTTTGTTTTCTTGAGGGGAGCAGTTAACAACTTTTAAAAAATTGCTAAAAGAAAGACCTGTTTAAATTGTTTTGATTCAGTGATGTGGTGTTGTGTAATTATTAGTATAATGATAATAATATAAGTAATGATTATATGATTTGAGTTTTTTTTCTCTTAAATTGGCTGATATATACATACGTTTTAAATTTATATATTTTTAATTATTTCAGTTTGCTGAATTCTTTAAAAAGTCTAGTGTTTTAAGAATTCTTTAATAATGCTGCTGACTTGTGTTAATTATGTGTTCTTTCTTTTGGTTTTCAATAAAATCTTGGTTTGAATAACGAAAAAAAATTAAACATTTTGTCAAGCTTTGCTGGGTTGGCCTTTGGGGGCCAACTTGTTTTTAGGTTATATCCGGTTACTGTCTTGTTATGGCTGGTATTTTGTAGAATATTTTTTTTCTGTGGAGCGTTTGTGTGGGAATTTTCTTTAAATGGAAAACTTATATCAATAACCTTGAAAAATATGTTCGGTTTTTTGTTATTTTTTGTTTAATGTTTAATTTAAGACATTTAATAAAAAATTATTTTATTTTATTTTGCTTTTTTTGTTTTGTTAAATATATATTGTGTTTAAGATCTTCTGGTATCTTGTTTTCTTTTATATTTTCCTTTAACTTTAAATTAAGATTTTTCTTATATATTTTTATTTCTGTTACTGTGTAATGAAGACGGAAATTCTAGTTAATTATTTGCTTGTTTACTGTTGATGTTTGTTTTACTAATATTTGTCAGATTTTTGTTGTTCGGTTAAACAAATGGAGTTCGTTTTTTTTTTTTTTTTGTTGTTGTTCATATCGTGTTACTTTTCGGCTATAAAGTGGCTTTTTTTTGTTGTAAAGATTTGTTGTGTAAAGTATTTTGTTTAAATAAGTTGTTAAATATATAGATTTATACATAATTTTTTTCTAAGTGTAAACTGTATTACCTGAGCTTAAAAGCTTTTTTAAAGTGTTGTGTTTTAAAAACTTATAGCGAAAGCTTATATTCCAAAGGGTTTATATTTTATTGCAATATAAACTTTCGGTTATGTGGAAATTTTTCTAAAAAGAAATTAGTAAAAATTGTTATGGGGCTATTGTAAAGACTAAACCAGTGCGAAACACAGCCATCCCTAAATAGCGACGGTAAGCGGATTGTTATTTTACGTTGAGCATTAACGCTGATACCCATCCCTAAACAAAAGCGTCAACGTTATGTCAAAACGATAAAAACAGGGTTATCAAGGTTTTTTGTTTTATTTTCTTTTGCAACTAACTTCACTGTGAAACGCCTTGTCAAAATCGGATTTTCCAATAGCAAGACCTTGAGCAAAGCCGCCGCGTTATTTCGGTATGCTCATACAAAATGTATGAGCATGAGAAATTTTGACATTTAAAAAACGCTTACCGTCGGTATTTAGGGATGGCTTGTAGAGAGTCAAAGAGCAGAGTTTAGAGAATTTAAAATGAATAGTTTAATTTTAAAAATGTGCCTTAGATTTGCAGAAATGACATTAACAGTTTGTTATTGAACTGAGTCTTTTTAAGATCTTAATTCGGTAGAGCCTAGGATAGTTTTCCTATAATTTTGTTTTATTTGTAAACCACTGATCATTTAAATATTTGTTTTTAGTGATTATCATATATTTTTTCTAGGAAAACCTATTCCAAGTTTTAAAGAATCAGGTCCTAATGTTTTAGGCTTGAATATTGATAGATTCAAAACAAGGGTTTATTAATTTTCAATATAACTATAACTTCTGTATGCTAACTTTACTTTTGGTCGAAATAGTTTTGAAATTGAGCCGATTTTAACCACTTTTTATTCCAATTATTTCTATGTCAGTTAATATGAATATGAATGTTGTAAAATTAAAAAAAAAGTCGTAAATATTTTTTTAAATTGAGAGATCTTGAAGTAAATTTTTAAAATAATATTTCCATTCGAGTTTTAGAAATAGGTTTAAAATCTTAATTTTGACTTCCTAAATTTTTAATATTCAGTGTTAAACATTAATTGCAACATCCATTGATCCTATAGCTAATGAATGTAAACAAATTTTTGTAAGAAATCGGCACAATTTGTTCACACAATTTTGTTATTAAATAAATTATTGTGAACAAATTTTCGGGGGATATCAGCAGGATATATTAGTTAAAAAAGTATCTTCAATAACTTCAGTTTGCTTTGAAATAATTATTTTGTTAGTTTCGTTCTATGAACACTCACAATTTTTGAAATAATATATTTTTTTTGTTATAATTATTTTACTAAGTTTTTTTACATTTAGTAAATTTCCAAGAAAATCCAAAATTTTATTTCAAATTTAATAAAATCCTCCACACTTCGATCGAGAAACAAGGAACAAGAAAAACACTCAAATAATAAACAAAAATAGTGAGATTTCAAAACAAATTTTAGAAATAAATATTTTGGTCTTATTTCAGAATCAAGCACTCAATTGGAAACGGTATAAAAATTAAACAACTTCAAAATTAAATGAACTTTTTTAACTATATGGCAGCACCTTTAGCTTATTACACTGAACAAAATATTTGTTAGATTTGATGAAGTTTGATTGAACTTGAATTGAAGTCCGAAAAATTATTTATTTAAACTTTGTTGATACCTTCACATTTAGCAAATATTTCACTAAAAAAGCCAAATCATTCCTTTGAACCACAATTTGAAAAATATTACAATAGGAGATCATTTTCTGATATGAAGTCAGAGCTCCTAAAATCTTAAATCAGAATTTATTGCATAGAATCATTCACCATAGATTAGCTTAATTAGAATTCCCTTATTAAACTAGTATTGATTCCTTATCAATTAATTCGTAATGGAATTAATATATTTTTCAATAATAAATGTTATCAAAAACTCAAATCTATTTGAAATTTTATGAGTTTGTTTTATTTTCTTAGTGAGTATGAATGTATGACTCAATTGTTCATTACTAATTGAAGTCTATTTAAAATTAATTTAAAATACTTTCTTCTTCATTAAATTAGATTCTTATGTTTGAGATGCATTTTCTACATCGAACTCTCAAAGGAATGAATTCAATACGTTTTAAAGGATTAAGAAAATAAGCTTAAAAATTAATTCGTAATGTATGATTGTAAAAAAGGAAATTAAATCCTTCGAACCTTTATGTAATATCAAATATTGACTTAAAACAACTTAATAGAATTTTTTTTAAAAATATCTTATTAAATTTTTTAAATTTTCATAGAAAATGAAATTTTTTCAAATAATGAATTGAGAAGCCATGTAAATTTATATAAAAAATCAATTGAATTTAAAATTTATGAAAATGTTTTGTTAAATTTTGAATGTTTTTATGGGAAATTTATTATAGAATTTTCATTTTAACTATTTAAAATTTGAATTTCTACAGATTTGAAGAATATTTTTAGGATATATGTATATCTTCTAGAAAAATTTATTTTTTTCATCTCAAAACATTTTTAATTTTTTTTTGGAATTTCCTAAAAATTGTAACATGTTTGTAAATTTTCTTAATTTTTATGTAAGAGCTTTCTATAATATCAATAAAATTAAGATTACCTTTAAAATAATGTGAAAAATTAGTTTTATCTTAAATATAAGATCAACCGACAAGCTATTAGAAGGTGGTAATAATTAATGGTAAAGGATTATTCTCAGTAGTGGAAAAAATTATTAATGAATTTTTGAAATTCAGTTTAAATTGCTAAAAATTATTCCAAAGTATTAAATTAAAACAATTTCATGAATTTCTGCTGCTCTTTATTGCCCTCTACTGCCCTGCTCCGTGTTTGGTTTAGTCTTTGTTTCTTAGTTGAAAATTTGGAATTTGTTTTTTTTTTATTCAGACCTAAAACTTATTTTGTATGGCTTAAAACTTAAAATTCGTTAATTTTGCGAATCCAAAGATTTGTGTATAGATTAAAGCCAAAAGTTATGTTTATATATTAATCGTTATATAAGTTAAAAATTTGATATGATGAAATTATTTTAGAATACTTTACCCTTGTAGTTCATGTGGTTGGTTCATGGCTATAGTTGTAGTTAGTTGTTGATGTAGGTAGATAGTTGTTTGATTGGTTGAAATCGTGTGTTATCTTAGAAAAACTCACCAATTTTCATAGTCATTTGATTGAACATGGTTTTTGGTTTTGGTTGTGAATTTTTCTCTTAACAATTTTGAAAAAAGAAATCAATCCAAAAAATTGTGATCTGTATAACGATCGATGCGGCCATAATACCCGATTATTTCTTACAGTGTAGAGTTTTTAGAGAGATAGTTAGATTGATAGAGGGGGATGAGTAGTGATGATGAGATGAGTATATGTAGTGTATTGAAATGTTAGATGATGCCAGATGTTGTATTTTTTGAAAAATAATATATAATTTGGAAGTGAAAGCTAAATTTTGAAAAATATAGTTAATTAAGTCAAACTTGTGAAAAAGAAAATTAAACAGATTTCTTAGGTTTATTAAACCTTAAATCTTTTTAATTTTCCTTTTATTTAAATTTCAAATAAACTTAATAAAAATAGCATTTTTGTTTTGTTTTTAAAATTATTTTTATTGTTTTTTTTCCAATTATTTGCGAAATATGTTTAAGGTTAAGTTTTTCCAATTAATCTTGTGTTAAAATATAATAATTTGTAGGGTATGACTTAATATTTAATGATGTATGATCAATATTTTTTTTTTTCTAAATTTAATTGAAAATCAAATTAATTGTAAGAAAATGAAAATAAAATAAATTTAAATTATAAATTGTTATCAATGTATAAATATTATATAAATTCTTTGTAAGTGATTTTATATATATTTATGTATGTGTTTATTTGTATGTATATAGAACAAAATATGTGTGAGCTTTTTTTAGGATTTGTACTGTTTTTATAAGGTTTAAAAGCATAAGAAACATTTAAAAACTTTAAAAAAAGTTTTTACATTTTTCTTATGAGGTTTTTTGTATTACAGGTTTACTCAGTATTTTTTTGTTTAGTATTTTAAGGTTGCAGAGTGTATTTGATGGGTTTAATACACAATGTTGTATTAATAAAAAGATTTTGAAATAGTTCGAAAATGCTTAACAAATTAAAAAAAATATTTACTTAAAAATTTTCTTATAAAGAGTTTTATTATAGCCATAATATTGTCATTAAGAAAAGTCTCTATATAAATTGAGAAATGTAATAACTTTCCCTACAAAGTTAACTTGCGAGGCTTTATTAAAAGTCTGGGAAATATGAAGAGAAAAAATTATGAACTGAATTTAAAAATTTGTCTTAACAAATATATTTTCTAAAATACACAAATTTTATAAAAATTTTTATTAAATTTGAAAATTATTTTTATGCTTCGGACATATTTTCAAGCATGTCTGCAAAATTTAAAATACTTTTTTATTAAATCTGATAATTCTTTAAATGCTTGGTTATAATTTAAATACTAGATTAAATTTTAAACATTTATTAAGTATTCAGTTTCATTAACTACCTTTCTTCAAAGGGCAAATATCTTATAATTAACAATCTGGCAGCTTGTAAGCTAAGCTTTAATCAAACTTTCAAGTTTGTCAGTCAGGGATGGGAAAGTTGATACAATGGTACTTTTTCTGTTACTATTTCATTTTTAAAAGTACTACGGAACTCACGCGCTTAATTTTGAAATGCTTTTTATATATTTATTTTTATAGCTAAATTGTTTTACGTATAACAATTCTTTATAGAAATATTGTGTATAACAGTAATTTCAATAGAAAATATTGTGTATAACAAAATTTTTTAAAGAAAATTGTGCGTATAACAACATTTTCTAAGAAAAATCTTATATGTATATAACAGTATTTTTTAAATAAAGTCTTGTGTATAAAAGTATTTGTATAGACAATTCACTGCATAAGATCTTCATTGAGTTCAAAAAATTAAGTTGATACCGAACAAAACTTTTATTATCCATTCCTACTGCACGGTAACAGTAAGAAATGCGTAAGCTGTTATATTTTGCTTAAACCTTAAATTATAGGTACAACATTGTGTATTTATTTGTCTTTCTAAAATTGTTATACCAAATATTTTTTTTTTACATTTCATAAATTAAACAAAAAGAAATAATATTTTTAATATAAAAAAACTTTAAAATAAAACAAATTAGTTCAAAATATAATTTTTTTTTTCTTTGCTAAATATGTATTTTTTTTAAATTTTGAATTTTATATTTCTTAAATTATAAAAAAATTTTGCCTAAACGTTTTTTTTAGTTTTTTTAATTTAAATCCAAAAGGTTTGTAATTTTTTTGGGGTTTTCCTTATTATAGAGTTTATTGTTAATATGCCTTTTTAAATTGCCTAAAAGTTTTGCACAAATGTTTTAATTTAACTATTTTTTTTAATAATAAAACAAAAAAGAAACTTAAAAATTTATTAAATTTTGTATAAACGCCGCTTTCAACTAAAACAGGCCAAAAATTTAGCAAAAGCTTTAAAACGTTTATCATAAATAATTTAAATTTCATTTAAAATCAAACACAAATCAAAGGATTAATTAATTTTTAGTAATTTTTTCGTTATCACAAACTCAGTTACATTTGTATGTTTTAAAATAAAATATTTAATTTTTGGTTTAACAAAAAATTGCTATATAAAAATTTTGACAAGGCATTAACAATTAACATAAATTTTGAAAAAATTTTGTGTATCTTCTTTTTTTGCATATATTCCAAAGACGGTAAAAAATTAATAGAAACGAAGGAAATGAAAATTTAAAGAAAACTATATGATAATAAAAAACTTACTAGCTAAAGTTTTCAAATTTTGTTTTTGTGTTTTACATTAATAATTTTTGTTCATTTAATAGATTAGGAAACTCACCGTTTTAAGGTTTTGAAAATTTTTGCAAAACTCAAGTTTTTAGTTTTTAGAAACTAAAAACCTAAATTTATGTTGTGTAAGCCCAAATTTTTACTATTGTTGTTTTTCGTTTGTTTTATATAATTTTTAGGTAAAAAATTTTGTTTTTTTTTTAAGCCAGACATGTTTTGAAAGTTAAAATTTAAAAGCGGTTTGTTCTTAATCTAATCCATTATGTTTGTTTGTTTGTTTTTTTTTTGATAATAATAATTTTGCCAATTGTAAAAAATTTTCAGCCAAAATTTAATTTTATTTAAATGTATGTATTTTGCCACCTCAAATTTTGAGCTTGTTTTTTTATAAAAAAAATATATTAAAATTACTAGATTTTCTGTTTCTAACTCCAAAATGCTTTAGTTTTTGAAATTTCGTTTATTTTGGGTTGTTTGTCTGTGAGTTTTTTTTTCTCAAAATGTACGATTTTGTATTTTTTTAAATTTCCTTGAATACTTTTTAAAGTGTTTGCTTTTTTATAAAGAAAAATCATATTTACGATGTGTAAGAATGAATGTGCTTGATGTACTTTGTTAGTAAAAAAAAAAATTATAAAAGTTTTAAACAAAAACTTCCGGCTGTTTTTTTTAATAAAAATTCCACAAGATTTTTGTTTGAAAACTTTAAGTTTGCCTTATTGTTTAGTTTTAATAAATATATGTACAAATTTTTTTAAAAGTAAACAACAAAAGGCAAACAGATCCCTCTTAACCCTCCCACATTCCAAGAGTATAAATTGTATGTATGATTTTATAAATAATAGAGGAGTAATTATAGAAAATAACAATATTTAAAGTAATTAAATTAATTTTTTTAATTTTCATCACAATAATCAAGGAGTTTTTGTAATTTCTTACAAGCGAATTAAAAAAATTACCCACATAATTGATTTAAACAGTGTGACCATTTGAGCATTTTTGCGGTTACATTTAGCTTATTTTATTTTGATTTATCTGCAAAATTTTACATTTCGCATTTTATTTAGCATAAGTCTTATAGGACTTAAAACTTTATGTAATTTACACCTAAAAGTATGCTAAAAGATTTTATTTACTGCATTTGGTCAATATGGTTATTACTTGGCAGCACTTTTGTGTGTGATAGTATTTCGAGTAGTATTTTTGGGGTTTACGTCTCTACTAATTGTATCGGTTTATGCTTATACTAAATGCCCCGGTTATATCTATGGAAAAACATCAATCACAAACTTTTTTATTATCCGAGACACTTTAATCGTGAAAATGCTTAAATTTTTCGTTTTTCGTGACTTCAGAAAACCATACGGATCATTTGAGTAAATAGATTTGACTTAAATTTTTACTGCCAGTTGCTTTATGTCGAAGGCAATGTTAAACAAAATCAGTTTTATGAAAACCATTATATATTCGTGATTTCTTTATAAATTTCGCTTTATCAACATCATTTTTATGAAATCTATTAAATATTCATATATTTTCTCGAGATTTCTATGTATTTGATAAACACTATTTTTTTCGACATAAAGGAACTGGCAGTACGATCTTTGAAAGTTAAAAATATTTTTTATATTCTTGCAGTTTTGTGTTAAAATTTTCGAAATAATTAAAGTGAATCTGTGAAAATATTGTCAAGAATTCAATTATATTGAAAGCAATTTTCACGCAAGACTTTCGTAGGTGAGATCGAAATATAAATATATAGAATGATTCTATTCAAAGACAAAGACGACATTCAAAGTTGAAACCATATCTTTTATAATATTTTATCATATAATACTTAATCGGCAGCTTATGTAGGTTTTACACTTAAAGTAAAGCCGTTTAGACTTCATTATAAATTCTTCTGATCTAAAAGATCATGAAGTGACTTTGGATATTTATATAAAGTGTATTAAACACTCTAATTTTGATGTCGTTAGTCACTTTTTTAATACATATTGAGACTAATCTTTGATTGCACTAAACAAGATGTTAGTAGACGAGCTCAAGAACAATTCCTGAGCCTCAAAATAGTCCGTTTTATAGGTCTTATATTTTCAGTCGATTATCTCGAGTTTTAGTTTCTGACTTGATCGTATATGTGAAGAATTATTAATTCTTCTTAAAATGAAGTCTGTAAGAAAAAAATCAGGAGATATTTTGGTTATTACAAGTCAACGTTTCTACTGTTAGCATAAATTTGGAAAAATTCGGAAATAAATAAAATAATCTGAAACCGAAATCTGAAAAAAGTGAACGAAGAGCTATTGCCCCACACTATAGGACAATTCCACTACTGAAATCGATAGTCCCAGCTTTATTTTCAAATTGCAATTCTGCGACTATATCTCAGTAGACAATCGGTATACCGGGTTTTATGTTAAAATTACGGTTTTGTGTTAAATAACTCCCATATTTAGAAGAATATATGATAGAATTACTTTTTAATCTATTACTAAAGTAATAACAAGAATTGTCATGCATAAGATTTGGTTTCAAACTCATACCCTTAAGTAGCCTCTGATTATGAAATAATCGCCCCTATCGTGAATAAAAATTCCACATGAAATTTGTTCCCTTTTATTTTTTTAACATTGAATTTTAATAGGAAAAATGTGAAAAGGGAACAAATTTCATGTGGAATTTTTATTCACGATAGGGGTGAATTTCTATTAAAATGACAGTGGTCGTCAAAAAGTTAACATGTAATTTATTCTCTGTTGGCATTCGTGCCATCACTAAAACAATGCTGTCAGGCAGTGATAGACTTAAAGATAACAAACCATATTACGGTGTTATTACAAAATGCTATTCACAGTCATTCGCTGTTTACGAACTATCTTGTTGTTTACGACAATTTCTATTAAAATGTTACTAATATGCTGCGGCCGGCATAGGGAGAGAAATTGTAATGGTTCGAATTATTTATTCCGTTCCGCGATTGTGGAAAGAATTTTTATTTTGTGCGAAAGCATAATTTGGAATTATTCATTCCGTTGCTGCGGTATTTTTTCTTTTTGCGTTATCATCTCTACACAGATAATATTGTGGCATCGATATTTCTTGCCGCTTAGTTTTCCTTTCCGTGCGGAATCAATAATATCAACCAATATGTTTTAATACAAAACATTATCCACATACTGTCTCTTTTAAAATTTAGTTGTTTACAGGGAAACAAACGATCATGTTCGTCTCCTGGTAGCTAAGACAGCCGTCTACTGCTTAAAGGTAACAAAGTTAGAGACATTTTGAAAAAGTATGATGAAATTACTTCCTGGTAATTTGAGTTTTAATAAAGCTCAAATATAAGCAAAATATGAAGCATTGAAACAAAGTTCTGAATCGTTTGCTTTTATAATATGTAGTTGCTTTAAATAAAAAAATAAACACAATTTTTCATATTTTTTATCAATTCTTCCATCATTTTTGATTATTGTGTGTATTTGAACATAAAATTAACTTAATATATTTTAATTTTAATTTTAAATTTTTAAACTTAAGGCAAAAATATTTTTATTAAAAAAATATAAAGAAAACTATAAAATAATATTTATATTTATTTATAAAACAAACTTCAATACAAAAATTTACTAAATTAAAAAATAAGGAAAAAAATTTCATTTTTTTTTTTGGAATTTTTGAAAAAAATCATGTAAATTATAATATAAAATAATTATGTTGGGTATATACAATTAAAAATAACTTAAAAATTACACATATATATGAAATAATAACTAACAAAGACTAGGGGGGGTGAGACCTTAAACATTAAAAAAGTTCTATGCCATATAAAAGAACTTTTTAAAAAGGGTGCCTTTAAAAACTAAAACCTAATAAAACAATTATACAAATATTTATAATAACAAGTATAAAATAAAATTATAAAAATTAACTTAGACAATAAACTTTGGTTTTTCAAAATAACAAACGCTCAAAATTTGTCAGTGGCTATTAAAAAAATAAACAATATTTGTTTTGTTTAAATTATTTAAAAGAAAAAAACTTAAAGAAATTACACATACATAGACACAAATTCTAAGATTATGATAATTATTTGAATTTAAAATTTTTCTTTTCTTTTCTTTTCTTTTTTTTTTTTTTACTAAATTTAAACAAAATTTACTTTGCAACCTTGGGTTTGAAAAAGATAAGAAATTGTAGTGTTTGTAAGATAGTCTGGGAGAGGGCTTTATGGTTTATGCTAAAGAAAACTGGGTATTCTTTACTGGAATTGAAGTGTTGATATTGAAATATATATTAGTTTTAATTAAGAATTTTGACACTTTAACTTGTTTGTTTGTATATATGTATGTATATATATAAAATTTGCTTTATAAAAACATTTATATATATATATATATATAGTAAATATATTTAATATTTTTGTTTGTTTGGTTTTTTAAGGTAATTTGTAAAAAATATTTTAACTATGTTCAGGTTTTACAGTTTACACTATGGTTTGTTTGTTGGGTATTTTGCTTACGTTTTTTTTTTTAATGTATATATAGATCTATATATGTAAATATGTAAAGGTTGGTGTCTTAGCTAGCCTGTTATTTGTTTAAAAACTAAACAAACATATGGTTCGTGTAGTTTGGAATGTTAAAGAGCTCGAGTTGTTTGTTTTAATAAAATGTCAAAGAAAATTTTGTATTCTTTTGTTTTACTAAACCAAGTAAATTATATAAAAGAATTTGAAATTTATATTCAAAAAGGTTGCCTTTAACATTTAGTAGTTTTTTTTTGTTGGTTCTTCTTTTCATTTTGGTTAAATTCAAGATCATTTTGTTGTTTGGCATTTTTTAATTGTTTGGTTTTTTTCAATTGTTAAAAGTTGTTAAAAAAATAATTTATAAACAAGGCTTTAAATTTAATGCGCGAGTATAAAAAAAAATTAGTTTTACGAGCCATTTTTTTTTCGTTAATTTTTCTTTTTTATGGACTTTAAAAGGTCTTGAAGCGTTTTACTGTACTTTACTATTTCTTAATTAAAGAATTAATGAAAGGGTTTAGTTTAGAGGAGTGTTGTTTGGTTGATTGATTGGGATTACTTTTGTTTTAAAACTTTTTTTATAGTTTTTGTTTTTGTTGTTGTTATTTGTGTTGTATGATAATAAATTTGTTTGTTTTTCTACTCCAATTGCTCCAAAAAATTTGGAGATTTAAAATATTCTGGTACTGGATCATCGAGACGCGATATAATTTTGTAAATTGATTTCTTCCACGATTGTTCTGTATCTTTGCCACCTTGTATAGCGCGGAAAAATTCACGTAATGTTTGCTCCACTACAAAACGGAAATTTTGCGGAACCTTTTGTTTTAAAATAACAAAAAATAACAATAAAATGAATAAACAAAGTTAATACATTAATAAGGTTTTAAGTTTAAAAGTTTTCTTTAAAAAAAAAATCAATATAAATGATAATTACCTCGATATGATTGTTGCGATTATAGTGTAAATTCAAAACTCTATAGAGTTCACTATCGCCGCTGATGTGCAAATCTTCGGCACATTTAACACCTTCGGTAACAGCTTGACGAGCATATTTCTCCATTTGTATATAGTAAAATTCTCTGTAATTAGATAAATTAAAAAACACACGAAATTAGTAATGTTTAAGAAAAACAATTAAAAATATAGAAAGAGTAGTTTTAAACTAATTTAAACAATAAATTTTAAAATCTAAAGCCTTTGTTTACAATCTATGTATTTTTTAAGTCAAATGGTTTACAAATTAATGTAAAATTCTTCATGGTTTTGTTAACCTAATGTAAACAATTGAAATTTACTTATTCTATCCAAATTTAACCAGTTTTATTTGAAAATTTTGCCTTATAATTGAAATTTTAATTATTTACATTATTTACATCGTGTAAAAAATTAACAATTTTTAATTATTTTCTTACTTGACTTATTTACAAGTTCAAATTTTAAAAATTATTGCATACACTGCTCAGTTTACCTCACGTAAACAATAAAATAACTCAATTTTTATTAACAATTTAAAGTTTTTTTTATAAACATTTTCAAACATTTAATGTTATTTTATAATGTTTACATTGTTTACTCCATGTAAACCACTTGATAATACTGGTTTTATTATAAATTTTAAGAGTTTTATTCGATAATCAATGAAATTATTTGAATTTTTCTAATTTTACATTGTTTACCTCATGTAAAGAATTAAATAATTTTCGTTCTCACAAACCTTTTAATTTAAAAATTTAATTAAACTAATTTATTATTTTATATTGTTTACCTCATGTAAATAAACAAATAACTCAATTTTAACAATTTAAAGTTAAAAATAAATATATTTTTTAAAAAATTTAATGTTATTTAATAATGTTTACATCGTTTACCCAATGTAAACCACTTTATAATTTCGGTTTATTACATATTTTAAAAGTTTTATTGATCGTCAATTAAATTATTTGTATATTTATAGTTTTACCTTGTTTATCTCATGTAAATAAGCAAATAACTCAAGTTTTAAGATTCTTTTTAAAGAAATTAAATTTTTATTTACATTGTTTACCTGATGTCAAAAATTAAATAATTTGAGTTCTATAAATATTTTAATATTTTTGTTTTATTTTTGCTATTAAACATTGTTTACCTTATGTAAATTAAGCAACAACTCCATATTTATTAAAGTTTTTAAAATTTTAATTATATTTTATTAATGTTTTACTTTAATTACCCGATGTAAATAATTTAATGACTTGAGCTTTGTTAACAATTTTAAGATTTTTATTATTATATAAAAATTATTTCTAGAAATTATCATCTTTTAACTAATTACATACTATTATATCTTCTTAACAAGTGCCTTGTTCAAACAAAAAGACACAACTCTTTATGCAATTTGCTAATAAAATGCATTATGCATTCATTATTAATAAGCACCTTTCTTATTCTTGTGCAAAATAAGTTTTTTTCCAGCACTCTTTGGCTTTTCTTTTTATAGGCACACAAAAAGACATAATGAAGTAATTGGCAACTGTTCTCATGTACTGCACACAATCAAACATACATATTTATTACAAAAGTACACTTAACCTCAAAAACAAACACATACATACACACACACAAACATACGAGCATAGACATGTATAGACAAGCATCTTTTATGGCACAGATTTATAACGGTGTGCTACTCAATATAAGGACCTAAACATATGAATAGCAACAAAAAAACTTAAGTATCTAACACTTACACAAACAACACACTACTACATACTAGTACGAGGACTACTTTTAGTAGCTTCTTTTTAGAAAAATAACTAAGCATACAAAAAACACAAGCGTTAATATAAATTTCTTTATATAGATGTATAGGTAGCTGAGTAAATGAGTAGGTGTGTATAAGTGGGAGGTGGAAACAAAATCGTGAGTATGTGAGTGTTTTAAAGCTAGAGGTAGGGTTATACCTATGTGTTTGTTTTTAATATATTAATAAGGAGCCTCTTTTCTACACAAAATTTTCCACCATCTTAAATAAACTAATTAGCTTGTGTTGACATTTTGTTGTTGCATCCTCATTTTTTGCATTTACAAAAGAAAAACTGAGAGAAAAAAATGTCAGCTCTTGTTAACAAGTGAGCTTTTGTTTCTTTAGAACTTTAACAACCTCTTTAGGTTGTTGCTAAAGCAGCTGCTGTGTTAAAATTAAGTAGTAAAGCAATTTAAAGGCTTTTATATGCATATGTGTTGAAATATATTACAAGCATCTAAAAGTATGCTCCATATATTTGTTTTGCCATAAAGGTGTGAATTGTCGTCTTAAAAGCTACTTTCTACACCACTTAACTTTATTTAAGTGTTTAGTTTAGTGTTAAAACATAAACAGACCAATAACAGACCTTTTAAAAGCTGCTCTATATTCATTTTTTTTTTCACATAAGAAAATTAAAAAAATGCTGTAGCCATTTAGCTTATATGCTAAAAGTGTTGTTTATATTGTGTCTATATAAAGTTATCTAAATCAAGCCTGCTTAAGCAAAAGTGCTTAAGTTTCTAAATTCATTTTTTCATTTAACTTCCTACAAAATTAATGCTCATTTCGCCAGGCTGTGGTTTAAAAATACTTTCATTATAAGAGTCCTTTTGTTTATTTTTTTATTATTTTTCTTATCCTTTTTTCTTGTTCTTTAGCTTTATTGTGAAATGCTGCTGTTTGAAAACTGTCATCATATAGACTTAATGCATTATATATTGGATTGTATACAAGAAGATTAATATGACATTATTAATAATTTGCAGCATACTTTTAGGCTTTATTATCTTTCTACTCAAACATTATAATTATCATTTCCTTTTTATATTTATACACACATTTATATATTTCAATAATTTCTTCTCATTCTTTTCTACTACTGAGACTACTACTACTGCTGCTCCAGCCATTGCACTTGTTTGCAAGCAAGTGTGTGCAGGTTTTTTTTTGTATTATTATTAAGTCCTTTTTGCAAATTATTAAATCCTTTATGTATTGTATGGAAAAAAAGCAGTAATACTTCATGTTTGGGTATTACTTTTCTTTGTCTTTGTGTAAAGAATTTTTAATAAATCTCAAATGTGCAAAACACAAAAAAAAAATGAAAGAAAAAAATATATATATTAATAATAATAAAAAAATCTCTCAACTGTTAGAAAATGATTGCAGTTCTTAAGGGGGTTTCTTATGCCGTTATTATACATGTCATTTAGTAAATATTGTGAAAGTATGAAAACCCTCCAGATCCCCAAACTCTTGAATGCGAAAAAACCACAAAAGTATGCAACAATATTTGCAGTATTCTTAATAACTCATCCAACAAACCAACAATATTGTCATAGTGTTGAGGTGGGTAGGTGGGGGGAACGGGAGGTGGTGTATGGTGGGATTTAATTAGACAAAAGCTTTAGGCATAGATTAGCTTGCAAGTGTAAGGAGCTGCAAATGGCAAGGGAATAAAAGAAAATGTATATGAAGTAATGCAGAAAAGCTAGAAATAATTAATTAAAATAATTAAAATTAAAACAGGAAATGACAATAAATCTATGACAGCTTAAAAAAATTAAAGAAATTTCAAAAACGTTAATGATTTCAAGATATAAATATTACTACACTAAGCTTTTGAAAAGATAGGACTAAAAATCTTAGCATACTTTTAGGCCTCATTACTTGTCAATTTTATTGTTTAGTTCACATAAACATTAGCGAAATGTGTGTTTTATTAAATTTATAAAATTTTTATAAGAATTATAAAAAGACAAGTTAAATTACAACTTGTTTGACTTAAATTATTTTTCATCAGACTTTTAAATATTTAAATGTTTGCTTAGTGTAAAATACCCATGGTAATAATTAAAAATTAGATTTTATTTTTACTATTTGACATTATTTACCTCATGAAAGCATTAAAATAACTCCAATTCTATTAACAATTTAAGGAATATTATTAGTAAGAACAAAATTTAAAATTTATTTTTAAAAACAAATCTACATTATTTACCTCATGTAAACAATGGTTTATCTTTTGAACCATAATAAAATATAAAAAAATATAAGAATTTTCTTAGTTTTAAAGTTATTACATATTAGTATTTTAACTATTTTACCTTTTACTATTTTACTGTAAACAATTATATAACATAAGTTTAATCAAAAATCTAAAGCATAGCTGAGGGCTTTTAATAAATTCAAACTAAAACTACTTTATTTTAACAGTTCAGAAACATTTTACCACTACAGTCCTACTTTATAATTAAAATATTTTTAAATTTGTTTGTTTGTTAAACTCCCAACTCTTTTACCCACTCTTTATAATGTCAACATCAGCTATTAATCGTGCTAATTTTCAAGATTTCCCTAAGCTCTATTACATCTTGTTTAACGTTTGTTAAAAAAATTCACATGCTGTTTGATTTTATGAATATATGTATATGTTTGGAAAAAATAAAGACTCTACTCGTATATAAATTTCTTGTCATTTTTTGTTATTTCCAAACAATAAATATTTGCAGCTATTAATGACACACACACAATAATATATTACACACATACAAAATTGCAACAACAAAACATTTTATTGCTGCTGCTTAAATAGCAGCAACAAACAAATCAACGAAAGAAGCAGTCACCAACAAAAAAAAAAAAAAAAAAAAGAACTGCGACACAACAACTACAACAAAAGAATTACAATCTCAAACACTAGGCATCAAGCTTCTTTTGTAAACAGTGCAGCCTAGTGCTAGTATGGCAACACGACAACTTGCTAGATGTCAAATTATAAACGCGCTAAATAACAAATTCCCCCCGGTATTATAGAAAAAAAAATAAACAACTTTTACCCATTCTCTCTATCTTTCTCTCTCTACTGAGGCTTATAGTGATTGCACCTAAAAGTAGGCAGCAGTATCGTAAAGAAAAAACATATTATTATTGTAAATAAACAAGAAATTATTACAAAAACACATACAACAAACAGCAACAGTCAGAAATGTAATAATTGTGAAATAAAAAAGAAACAAATATAAATTCTTATGAAACATAAAACGTTTGAATATGAAATGTATGTATGTATGTATTTATGTGGTTCGGTGTGTGTGGAACGATGCAGCAAAATAAAAAGAAAATTACAAAATGATTTTCTCTACACAAGCCTTGAAGTATGCAATATAACAAAAAAAAAAAAAAACACAAGAGTGGCAATGCAGAACAAAAATTTACGAAAAAATAATCAATACTAAATAAGATATTTGTGTTTTAAAGGCATTATGTAAAGAAATAATGAGAAAAAAAATCTGTTGTAAGATGTAAGAGTTGACTGGAAGTTTTTAATTATGTAAAGATTATATCACGCCTGGTTGAGATTTTTTAGGTGACAACCGATGAATTGGGAATAAAGAAGGAGATTTATTATCGGAAAATGAAATTGAGCTGTTTTGGGTGATTACAGTTTTTATTAATTTCAAAAAAAAAATATTTTTTTTTAATTTTTTTCAGAATTTTTTCACCAAAACCTTCTAAATTTCTGGAAAACTATTGTGCTGATCCAAAAGTAGTGTTAGTATAACTTGAAGACTATCAAAATTCAAATCTGTCGTTCTCAAGTTATGCTTAAATGTGGCGAACCTTTTTTCATTTTTTCTATTTAAGGGTAATCACGATATTTGTAGGCAATTTAAATAATTTATACAGTGATGTTAATGAAATGTATTGCAATTCATTTGTAACATGTCATCATTTCTTACCCATAAATATAAACTATTTTTATTGTTAGTTTTGGTTTTTTATAAATTTTTAAAACCAAACATTTTATAAATTTTTCTTGAAATTTAGTTTTTGCTTCTGAATAACTTCAAAACTATTGAGCTGAATTAAAAGTGATGTATACAACTTGTAGATTATATTTGTAACGTATATTTCATGTTATTTTATTTAATCTTATAACTCGTCTGGAGTTACTAAAATATGTGGTGGTTGCCAGTGTCCTTTCAGGGAATAGTTCTATTTTATTCTCTTGTGCTATCTGTCTTTTTTCAAATCTTTTTAAATATTTGTAAAATTAGGTTTTTTATTTAGGGTAAATAATATCTAAATGCCTAGGTTTATTTAAATTTCTATTTAATTTATCTTTAGCATAACCTATATTTATTAAAATGTTAACAGCTTTGTTAGCCAACTCGAAGTAAACAATTAATTAAAGTTAAATAAATAAAAATTTCTTATTATTATTTGTTTGTAATTATCTTTCTTTAAATATTTATATTGAATTAAAGTTATTTAATATAAAAATTTCCAAAATTCTGCGGGTTTTTGTAGTCTTTCATAGATACTATTTAACAAAACCAGGTTTTCCTTTAACAAGCATAAGTCTTATGACTGACTTTTTAGCTTAAAATAAGTATCTATTTTTATTACTTAGAAAAGACAATGAAAAACCCGCATTATTTTAGAAATTGCATTGACATAATTTAGTTTTGTAAACACACACTTACAAACATAAACCCCTTTCTCTTGATGTGGCACATTAATTATTTAAAATAAAAATGGAAAGTACTGTAAAAGAAAAACTGTAAAAATGTAGCTACCAGCTTATACGTTATGTAAAAGAAAAATTATGCGCCAAAAATGTTCAAATTTAAAAAATAAAACAAAACAGCTGTTTACAGGCTAACAAAGTGTGGCACACGTTTTTATGTTGTTGTTGTTTGTTTCTAAATCACCTGGTATGTGATTTTTGAGTTTCTAAAGACACCCCTAAAAACAGCTGCTTCCATACACATTTTCCTTAAAGGTAAATTTCTTAAGTCTTAAGATCAGATTTATGAAAGTTTTTTGTTTGTTTGTTTGATTTGAATCTTTTCAAGAAACGCTTGTGTGAATTTGCACCTTTTGATTTATTTTCATAAGATTTTTAATGCGCAAGTCTAGGGTAGGTTTTCTGTTTTGCAAAAGAAATCTTTAAGACGTTATGTGTGTTGTATTGTTTTGGAAACGTCTTGCAAGATTTATAGACATTTAAAAAAAAACAGTTTTTATTCATTCTTCCGAGTTTGTTTTAGTAGTTAGGGGTTGTTTGTTGAGTTTTGTATGGGAATTTTGTTATTTTTTTATTTACATAATTTAGGGTGTTTTGTTGCTTTTTCGTTTGGGTAGAGAGGGTTAGTTAGTTTCTTTTTGTGGCTTATGTAAGTTAAAATGGGTGGGAATTTTTTTGGCCTTACCTTTTTTTCTATCTTAAACGTCAGTTGCGTTATTGAAACTTATTATTATTCTCATTGAAAAAAGTTAAACCGTTTTCCGGTGTGAGAAAGTTTTTGTTCTCAAGTCCTTTAAGGAGTTTTAACAATCAAAAAAAGTAACGGTTTTTGGAAGTTTCTTATAAACTCATACTTGAAAATCAAAAAGTTAGATTTTTTGTAAAGGCATATATGAAAAAGGGTGTTTTTAATTTACAAAAACGTACAGTTTTAAAAGAAAAAATATGTTAAGACTTAAGCTATAAAAAACTAATGAACAGACAATTTTAATTAAAGTTTTGTAGCTTTATTGTAATATTTAATGCTTTCTTTAAATAATTTTTTTTTTCAATTCCTTATTATTTATAATTCCCCTTTACAACTATGCTGCCTTTATAATAATATTATACTGTTAAGAATTATGACAATAAAATTAAAAATAAAACATTGGCTTCTTTAAAAATCATTTAAACTCTTAATAAACTTGTAACACTGGCCTCCTCTCATCTATATTCACAATATTAACAACAACTAATACAATTCATAATTATTGTATTGTTGTTTTTAATATAAATATAACTGTATTCTACATATACTTATATCACACTCCCATGTGCAAGCACTCACTCTCTGACTTACATACATACATGCAAATAAATATGAGAGGAGTAAAAATAACTGTTTTTGTTTTTGCATAACGGAAGGATTTTACTTACTGCACAGGTGTGTGTGTGTGTAAATGTGTGAGCAAGTGTGTAAATTTTGCCATTGTATAAACAAGAATGTGTTTGTTGGTTTAAGTGTATGCGTCAATGTTTAGGGTTCTATTAGTAAACTCTGTATGTGTGTTTTTTTTAAATAAAACAGGGTTTAGTCACTTAAAAATGGTTTTTAGTATAAAAAAAAATAAAGAAAACAAAACTGAAATAAATGCATAGAAAAACAATTTTGTATAGAATTTATTAAGCTTTTGACACCTTCAGCTATTATTATTGTTGTTGGTGTTGTTGTTTCTTTACACATACATACCCACATACATTTATTCACTCTGTGAATGTGGTAGCATTTTGTTTTTAACGGAAAAAGCTAATTAGCTTCTCATTAGGAAAACAAATATATAAATTATTTATAGTTCTGTTTTTTCTTTTTGTTTTAGCTAATTAAGGGTATTCACTCGAAGATGTGTTTAAGATGTACTCGTATTAAAATAGAATTTAATAAAAACTTAAGATTTCCAAAGGATTTCTAAAGAAACCTTATATATGTATATATTTTACTTAAAAGTAAAGAACTTTTTAAAAAAATTATAATTTAAGTCCACATTTTATATTTAAAAAAAACTTATGAATTTTTACACTTTTTATAAACAAATTAAAAATTATACCCATGGTGTAATTATACAAGGTGAGTGCAAATCGGCAACAAATACAACACAATATAGAAACAACAGGCGTATTGTATGCATAATATAATATACTACTGTCAAAAACACTTGAAAATGTATTACTTTTGACATAAGTAAATTGTAAACAAAGTCAGTCAGCTTGCTACTGCACTCACCTTGTGTAGTTACACCATAATTATACCAGCTTAATCATAGTGCAACTATACAAGGTGAGTGCAGTAACCCAGCTGACTGACTTTGTTTACAATTTACTTATGTCAAAAGTAATACTTTTTCAAGTATTTTTGACAGTAGTACATTATTTTACACAAACAAAATGCCTGTTGTTTCTGTTTTGTGTTGTCGATTTGCATTCACCTTGTATAGTTGCACCATGAGCTTAATAAAAGAAAAATAAAATTTGCTAAACCAACAAAAACTTTTTAAAATTTTGTAAAATTTTTAGTTTTAAAAATAAAATCTTTTTTATAATTAATAATTCAAACAATAAATATATGTAGCCGTTTTCTCTTTAAATTATGTATCTTTTTTTTAATATTTTCAAAAATTTTCAATTAAATTTGTGTGTGTACTCACCGGAAATTCGAGAACCATTTCACCAATTGTGCTGTGTTATTTTTATTGAATTTAATATCGGGAAAATACATTTTCAACACCGACGAGCTGGGATAACGCACCCAGAAGAACATCAATTTGGCCTTTCTCAAATGCATCGGCGTAAGGGTTGAGGAATGCGATGTGGTTAGTGAATCGCTATTTTTGCTAAAGTTGAATCCGGGCATTAAAACATTTTGAAATTTCAAAATATAAACAAAAATTATTCAATTTTTTGTTTTGAAGTTTGAAAATCAAAATGCAATAAAAAAAATTAAATAGAGATAGAGGAAAAAAAGAAAAAGAAAATGGAAAGAAAGGAGAAAACAAAGCATATTAAAAACACATTCAAATAAACAAAATTCTTTCAACAGCAGCAAAATAAAAAGGTGAAGAAACGATTTTCTATTAAGTTTTTTTGTTGTATGCTATCCGTAGGATTTTAAGCAGTTTTTATTTAATGATTGATTGAAATGTTGTAAATTGTATATCCAACCATTTTTACATTGACTAGTGCATGAATAAAATACCAATGGGGGCAGGTGAGACGGGTTAGAAGCAGATAAATAAAGGTAGAAAATATGCCATCTCAGCCGGTTGTTGGGTTTGGGGGAGGTTGTCTAAAGCAAGAAATGAATTTCAGCGGGTTATTTTTTCCTTTTCATTTTGAGTTCGTTTTATTTGCATTGATTGATTTTGAATGCATTGCACCTTGAGTAGTTGTGTTTGGCTGCATGTTGGTGGGGTTGTTCGTTTCGTTGTTGTTGCCTCCAAGATTTGTTGAAGCTTGCATTAATCAATGGGTTCTTTAGCTATTTGCTGCACTGACTTTTATATTCAAATTCTTAAGTTTTTTCATGTTTTTTTTTCAATTCTGTTAGTGATTGGGGTTGTTGAAATAAGGTTTTTATTTCACTACTACTTATTTTTTTTTGTAAGAGTAAGAGAAGAGATTGTTTTTTTTTTCGTTCATGTTGCTTGTAATTGAATGCAACTACTTAGAGTAGTTGTAGCAGAAATAACAAGTATGTATAAACAAGAAGAAAAAAAATATTATTTATATTATTACAAGACACTTGATGGGTTTCTTTCTAATAACATATCAATCAATTTTCAATCTACCAAAGAAACCAATTCTTTAATAATTTCTTTCTTTCACCATTTTGTTGCTGCTGACAAGAGTCTGCGATAGGAGAGTAAAAATAATAAAGAAAAGGTCTCAAATATACTCACATCATTTGTTGTTTCAAAAATGAGATGGTGGGTTGCATGCCATCGAATTGCATATCGGCCGAATTGCAATCGGAACTACGGTCTTGAGCATCCATGGCAGCGCGCAAATGGGCACTGTAGTCGGGTGAGCCACCGTGGTGGGCGGCCGCTAAGAGGGCGGGGTGTAGCATGGTGGATGGATGAGGCTGCAGGGGAGGTGAGCTATCGCGTGAGTCCATGAGACTGGCGAGACTGCCGGGTGGTGAGGCTGAGAGTTTCATGTGATGCATTTGAGCGGCTGTGGGCGGGGCATGAGGACCACCGCTGTGGGGACCATGGGGTGGCGGTGGCGGTGCATGCGGTGGATGTGGATTAAAGAATGGACTGTACGGTGAGAAGACTTGTGACTCGTGCAGCGAAGGATTTGGTATGGCGACCGAGGTGGGCAACGAAACGGGCATCATGGGAGGTGGTGGTGGTGGCGGCGCTTGTGGATGGTAGTTAGCGGGCGCTTGACCTCTAGGAGAAGGACTTTGGGCGGGTGTTGTATTGTTATTGCTGTTGCCATTGTTCAATAGCTGCTGTTGCTGCTGCTGTAGATTATTCGCATTTATAGAATTATTGCAATTTGTGTTGTTGTTCAAGTTGGTGTTGTTAAGCGAGGCGGGATTCATTGCGTTATTTAGAGTGTTGTTATTATTGCAGGGTCCATTGTTTTGATTCGATTGCAATTGTTGTCCATTGTTTTGAGGGCTGGGCGGTACCATGCCATCTTGAGCCAATATTCTACTGACCGTACGCGGCGTTATACGTGTATCAGTGACCTTATGACGTTTCTTTTTGGGTGTCACCACCAGACTCAAGGCTTCGTTTTGCTCCAACAGCTGTTGCTGCTGCTGTTGTTGTTGCTGCTGTTGCTGTTGTTGCTGCTGCTGCTGTTGTTGCTGCTGTTGCTGATCCCTGGGTTCGGGCATACAGAAGGGGTTTGGTTGCATGGGTCCTACTTGGCCTCCTGTCATGGAATTATAGAGAGCCGCTGCAGCCACGGGATTCATACCTTGAGGTGTTTTGGGTGCCTGAAACATTGCTGCCGCTGTGGGCGAAGGTCGAATATGAGGTGGTGGTATATTTATGGTACTTAAACTATTGTTGTTAGTATTGTTACAGTTATTATTGTTATTACTATTATTATTGTTCGTATTCATATTGTTCAGATTGTTGAGATTACTCAGATTACTCAGATTGCTCAGATTACTCAGATTATTACTATTGTTATTGTTACTAGTGTTACTACTGAGATTGGCCATATTCACATTGACATTATTGTTGTCATTTAGATTTTGTGCATGATGGGCCTGATTGAGGGCCTGCAGGTTTTGCTGTTGACCAGAGGCGGCAGCTGCGGCTGACATAGCAGCCGCCGCTGCTGCATGATGCATTTGTAAGCCCATCGCTGCAGCAGCTGCAGCTGCTGGCGAGGGAAATGACAGTTGACTGCCGTTGAGGCGTGGTGCAGCTATAAGACTTTGACAAGTCTGAGCATTTAATTGGGCAGCCATATTTGGCGTAACAACTTGATTTGTGGTCGTTGGGGCCAGTGTTTGGCAAGGATTGTTCATGTGCTGTGTGGGCACATTAACATTGACATTGACACTGTTAACCGGTCCTGCCGTTAGCAGAGGTGGGCCTGTGTTACTTACAGTGCTGTGCAAGTGACCCAATTGTTGTTGTGGCGTTTGTTGTTGTGATATATTTGAATTAGAGTTAGTATTTTGATTATTATTTAAACTATTCGTTGAGCTATTAGTATTATTATTACTATTATTATTATTAACTAGGAGTAGAGTACCATTATTACCTGCATTAACTCCTGTTGTTGATTGGGCGGATTGAGAGCTGTTCGTGCTGTTGTTGTTCGATCTGTCGGACTGTTTTGTGCGTGGCGATTTGCGATCTAATATTTGTGAGGCCAATAGTAGGTCTTTGTTCAGTTGCTCGGCAGCCGCGGCCACTGAGTCGGATTGTTTGCTAAAGAGCCGTCTTTGGTGTACAAATCGCGTGACAATGGTGTCCACGAGAGCTGAGAGTGAAGTGGTTATTTCGGATTTGAGGACATCGGCTAGACCTTCGAGGTCTGCTCCTGACATACGCATGATCGAACTGGAACTGGAACGCAACATATTAAATTTTTCCGAGAGTTCAGTCTTCAGGGCGGTATTGTGGCGGCCATGATGTCTGTTGTGATGCAATTGAGGTCTAGGAGGTTGTTGCATGGTTTGTTGTTCCTGTTGCTGCTGCAATTGTTGAAGCTGGTGTTGCCTTTGCAATTGTTGTTGCTGCTGCTGTTGTTGTGCCTGTTCTTCTTTGCGTCTTTGTTGTTGCTCTTGCTCGAAGCGTCTTTGTTGTTCCTGTTGTTCTTGCTGCTGTTGAGCTTGTTGTTGCTGTAGTTGTTGCTGCTGGGCTTGTTGTTGCTGTTGTTCTGCTGCTTCCTTGGCCATTCTAGCTTCTTGTTCGAAGAAGAATTGTTGGCCCAAGTACATGGCAGCCGCATTGCTTATGGCCGGATGAGGTAGACCTCCTTCTGGCGTCTGCAATTGCGGCATGTGTTGCAACAAAGGTAGGGGAGCATTGAACGATTGCTGTATATGAGCATGCTGTACTAAAGGATTATGCAATTTACCGGTTATCATTTTGCTCATCATTTGAGACAACACATTATTGGGACTTGCATCCAAATTCAGGGATGAATTGGAAGTTGCTAAATGCTTACCATTTTTCAAATTCAATGAAGGCGAGGTGGATGAGGCTCTTTCATTATCAACATTTTGTTTGACATCGTTGAGGGAAGGAGAAGGTGAAAGATCAACATTGTTATCCTCCTGTTCCATACTGTCGCTGTTATTGTCTTCGATTTCTTGACACTCCGATTCCTGTTCCATGCGTGAGCATAATTGCACATACTTTTGTTGCATTTCAGCCAATTGTTCTTGCATGGATCTTAATTGGGATTTGAGAGCATTCTTTTCATTGCGTTTTTGCTGCAATTGAGGTGACTCATTTTCATCGGAGTCGCCGTCATCAGTGAGCATCATACTTTGTAGATTGAGACCAAAATTTAGACCAGCGGCAGCAGCCACATAACGTTCCATGGCATGCTGTTGAGGCTGGTATAATTTTCGCTTTTTGCAACCATTTACTTGCAAGTGTTGCTGCGAGGAAGGACTGGAACGCATGGTAGACACTATATTCTCCACACGGGCACGTTTTAAGTCAGATTTTTTGTTTATGCCAGGATTTAATTCCTTATCCATGTCCTCCTCCAAATCGTCTTTGCTGTTGTCTAATAACATCATGTCTGATTGGCTGGGTGATGCCAAAGACTCCAAATCGGATCGTGAATTTAAACCCATTAGCTCAACATCTTCCAAAATGTCATCCGCTTCTTTTTTGGTAACTTGAGCAGGCAAATTTAGATCACTTTGTTCATGATCTGTATTATCCAAATTATACGCTTCGGATTGATGTTCCTCAAGATCATGTTGTGATTGCAAACCTTCGGAGTCAGTCGACTTACGTCTTTCTTGAGCCACAGAACCATTCATAAGTTCCAAAGGTGTTTGTTGCGCTAATGGCTCACTTTTGATTTTAATTTCCGACATAGAATCCTCAATCAAATTAATAACATTTGAAGAATTTTCTTTACTTTCAGAATTATTATTGTTGTTATTATTATTATTGGCTAAAGAGGAATTATTATTATTGTGTTTTAGCGTAGAGTCCTGGCTCTCCTTCATCTGTTGCTGCTGACTGATGACCGATCTCAATTCCTGATCCAATTGCATGAGTTCTTTCTTACCCTGCAAAATGTTGCGTAACATATGATGGGCTAAATCATTTTGTTGCTGTTGCAAAGAAGGAGAATTTGGAGCTGCTGAGCTAGTCGTGACCACACCATTGGTGGAGGCATTACCCACAGATGGTGTGCGTGGCGGTGAGTTTAACATATCCTGAGAACGTGAAGCCAAACCATTTTCCTCCAAAGACCTTTCACTGCAATTACTAGTGCGACGATTTTTGGGAGTGGGAGTTTGAGGCGAGATTTGCTGATCAGTTGAATGATTGTTGGAGTTGCTGCTACTGATAGTGGTGTTATTGTTGTTGTTGTTGAGCAATTTATTTGAATTGTTTAAACCCAAACTATTGACCAAATTGGCGGCACTGAGGAGTTCGGCATTGGTGGCCGATTCCATGGCAGCGGCCAGCATGGCATTATCCAAAGAGGTGGGTAAACCACTAGTAGCATCTTGGGCCTGCTTCATTTGACGACCAAATAGTTCGTTTAACATTTTAGCCGAACCGAAACCGTTGGCCCCAAACAAATTACCCAAAGCGGCCGTAAATTGGCCGGTTAATAGAGATGAGGTGGGCGACGATGATACCGAACCCGAATTGGGCGAATGTAACGAGTTTAAATTATTATTATTGTTATTGCAAGTAAAATTTTTATTTGTTAAAGGTGAGTTTGAAGTTGAGGACTGTTGTTGGTGTTGTGAAGAGTTCAATAAAGCCCCATATAGAGCTTGTCCAGCGGCACCCGCGGCAGCCGCAGCAGCACTACTCATTAAGGCAGCAGCTGTTGACGGCGTTAACACGGCAGGCGTTTGACCGAGCAATTGTGGACTTGTCGAATTTTGCAAATGATTTATAAAATTTGGCAATGAGGAAAAAACACTTAAATCACTTTTTTGTTGCTGTTGCTGTAATTCCTCTAAAGAATTTAGCAAACAATCATTGGAGGAATTATTATTCAAACTATTTAATTTATTTGCATTAAGATTTGTTAATTTCGAACAAAAATCATTCACTTGTTTATGGGTTTCACTATATAAATTATTATTTGTATTTGAGGTTAAATTGGAATTTGAATTTAAAGGAGATTTCGATAATTTTATTTTTAAGGACGATTTGACCACGTTATTAATTTTCAATTTTGTTTCCTTTTTATTATTATTAGTACTTCCACTAGTAGTTTGATTTGAATTCGTATTTGCGTTACTACTACAATTAAGTTTATTTGAAATTTTTGCTGTTTGTAACGTATTTAAGGAATTTCTAAAAGTTTTTAAGCCGCACGACGACAATGACGATGTTGTCTTATTGACGGCACCTTTATGACTACTTTCTAAGTTATCATCAACGTCTGTTACGACTTGTTGTTGTGTAGTATTATTTGTGAATGTGGATGATGGTGATGACGATGAGGTCGTATTATTATTCTTCGTCGTTGTCGTAGTCGTCGAAGTCGTAGTTATCGTGGTGGTAGTCGTTAGGGTCGCTGTTAAATTTGAAGCAGACGCTGTGTTTTTGTTATTGCTGTTTGTGTTAGTAGTCGTCGCACAAGTAGTGGAAGTTGTATTAAGAGTGTTATTATTATGTTGCTGTTGTTGCTGGCCGAAGAGAAATATAACTTCGTCGTCTCCTTCGTCGTGTGTACTGTTATTATTAACATTAACACTAACAACGTTGTTCTTCTCTTCCTCTTCCTCCCCGTCAACGTCGTCGTTGTCGTATTGTTCTAGCTTTTGGTTTTCTACTTGATTTTCGTCGTGGTGGTTTGTTACTGTGCCTGTGGCTGACTTAGTAGCTGTAGTATTAGTATCTACTGAGTTGAGTTTTTCGCCTTTTTCTTCTTTGTATAGTAGAAGATCGTTACCACCATTTGTCAGTAATGGTGGTTGTTTGCTACTATTACTATTCACAAGTAATTGTGCTGCTTGAATTTCTCCCAATTCATGTGCTTCCAAATTTAATAAGTTTGGTGATGTAGTCGAAGAAGGTATTTCAAGTTTGGCCGTTAATTCAGGGCAAATTGTTGTTGAATTCGCAGTATCTACAGCCAACAATGGCGAATTATTAGAGTTTAAGGCCAATGTTGTTTTTAATAAAGACTTGTCATCAGTAAACAACCCAAAACATTCGTTATCCTCCTCTGATGACATCATAAGATGCCACCAAATATATTTAGATAAATTTAGAAAAAAAAACACACAAAATCCTTAAAGGTAAATTTTGTTACTCTTTGTTTCTCTTGTCTTGCAAATAAACACCCCCTGATTAGATATCTTCAACACTCACTCTCTTTTTTCCTGTAAGTTTTGTTGTTAATGCTCTGGCTCTCTGTCTGCGGCTAGTAAGTAAGTAAGTAATAGGAATTTCGCCTTAAGTTCTCCTTCTTTGTTTGGTTTGTTTGAACAAAAGTAATAACAATAAGTTCGCCGTTTTAACGCTCACACACATGAACATAATCTTGGTAAAAAAATTAAAGAAATTTTATATAAAGTAAAGATGTGTGTGTCTGATTAATATTATTGGTGGCTGGCTGGCGCGTTTAGAACTTAGTTGAGAGATAATTGTCGAAGAGTAACGAAGTAAGTGAGCGTGTATGTGTGTGTATGGCACTAATACATACACACCTCCAATACCTTTACACTTCTTATACACTCAGTATCTCTTGCCCAGAGTTGTTTTATTATTTTATTTTATATTATAAAACGCTCTTCTTAAAATTTGCTGTTGTTTCAGTGGGTTCTCCTCGTTGTTGTTGTAGTTTTTTTTTTAAATTTATTTTCGTAATGACTTTTGTTGTAGTTGTTGTATGAGTTAGCTAAGTCGGGAAATGAAATGGGTTGGGTTGTTAAGTTTAAGTTGTTTTTGTTGTTGGGTATGAATGAAATAATTCGCCGTAAAATTCTCCTTATTCTTGTTGTTGTTTCTAAAGTTGAATAAATAAATTTTCTAGCAGCAGCCTTTTATCGCCTTAATTTCATTGAGAATTCAGTTTTGTTATTTTTAAAAAAAGTTATAGCAGAGTTTTGTTTTTGTCAGTCTAGTTTTATTTTTTTTTGTTAATTTAAGAATTTGTTTTCTTTGTTTTTTGGTTTTGTATAAATAAATCCTTAAGTTTTTCGTTTTGTTTTTGTATTTTAATGCCTGTGTGTGCGTGTTTCCTTTTTGGCGTTAACTGGTGTTTGCTTTTGTGTGTAAACAAAAACAAAGACCTGTTTCTTGAGCTTCTCTCTTCGCTTCTCCTAGTAGTCGTCCTTTTTAAAAAGTAATAAATTTCGCCAAACTTAGAAATTTTGATTCACAACTTGAGTTTTTTTTTTGTTTTCTCATTTTAGCCTTCCGGTTCAAAATACGACGTTTACGTTTTTTCCGTTTTCTAATTGTAAATTTTGTTTTGAATCTTCTTTCCACCACCACACACATGCGAATGTCTTTAGCATTTAATTTTTAAGATTTTTGAATTTTTAATTGTTTTTGTTTTATTTTTCTGATTTATTAAAGAATTATTTCTCTAAATTTTCTTAAATTTTTTTTTTTTTTTTGATTAAATTAAAAAAAATTAATTTTGTTGGGAATTTTTCTCTCTCCTTTCACGCGCTTAAAAGTCTCTCTGTAATGAAAAAATTTAGAAGGAAGCACAAAAACAAATAAAATATACATATATATATATGAATATTTTTTGAAATTTGTATAAAAAATACTCAAAATTAGAAAAATAACTCAAACATGGTTGTAATTATTTTAAACAATTCCGTCAAGTTAGCTATAAAGGGGATGGCAGGGGAGCTAGAAAATTAGATAAATCTGTAACCCCTTTTTTGGGGAATTCCTAAGAGTGTTTTTTGTTTTTGAAACTATTGTTCTTTTTTATTAAGTTGTGAGTTACAAATTTCTTTCTTTAAAAAAGGGGTTGTAAATTACTGTTTAACCCATTTAACTCAATTGTTAAACAGGTTGTGAAAGTCTGTTGACGGGGGTAGTGAAGGGGAGGGGAGGTAAACAGGTTTTTGTTTTACTTAATGTTAAAGACACGTATGAATGTGAAAGGTTTGTTATAAATCTTAATGGGTGCTAAGTTTTGTTAAGAGCTTACAGCTAGATGGCGCTAGGTGTTTTAAATTAAGTTTAATAAAGTTTGTTTTTTTTTTTATTTATAAGCAATTAAGATCGTTATTGTCAAAAGAATACTTTTCCGGGTAATGGAGTGACAGGTTTTTTATTTGAAATTCCTTAAAACCGAGATAGAAGCTTTTCGTTATCATAATTCAAATTATTCATTAACCCAGAGGCTCTTCGACTGGAGATTCTTTTCGCTGTAGTTCTTGCCACCACAAAATAAGTAACAGGGTAAATATATGAGTTCATTCTATCCTTTAAGCAGATAATGAGCAACATTTCACCTTATTCAATTATATTTTAAACATTTTGATGATTGTGACAACGAGTATAATACACCTAATTAGAAGAATAAAATCATTTGTAATTCTGTCAAGACACAATAATTAAACCTGAATCTAATAATGGCTGCATTTGATATTGTGATGTAGTTTTTGTTTTCATCCGGAGTGTGCCTAGTCTATCCACGATCTTCAGACGTCTGCCTTCACCCAAATGTATCTTACAAAAGATCTGCCTTGTATCTTTTGTAGACGATCGGCTCATTAATGAAATAAAGCTTTACTTTGATCTTTAATAAATGACTGTAAACCATAAATGCTTCATGTCTCTCGGTCGGCTAACCACTAATTAGATGAACAACTATAGCTACGGATGCAAAAAGCTGACGAGATAAAGGTTTCGGCTCTCGATCTGCTAACTACTGGTTTCGGCTACAGTATTAGTAAGAAGTAAGAATTTAGACGTCGCCTGGTTATGCCTTGTTATCCGGGAGCAAAGTATTGTTACGAAATTGTATTTTAAATTAAATTTAACGGACATGCTGTCAACATACAGCATGTTTATCAACAGATGACATGATTATCGACATACAACTTTTTTAGCATTTGTAGAAGTTTTAATTTATAAACATTATTGAGAACACGCTTTTATAAACATAGCTGAGCAATATGGCAACATTAAGTTTTAACGACTTCGACTGAATATTCTATACACGAATATTGTAGATTTGCAGTCATGAACATTCTAGTATCTTAGCTTCGAACCCTCCAGAAATTATGATTGCTGTATAAATAGACTAACAGGGCCAATCAAGTTAATCTGTTTATTGTCATCGTTGAATAAACATCAAAGTGTTCTCAAGCAGTAATTTAAGTGTGTTCTTAAACCGTAATATAAGTGTGTAAAAAGACAGAGTGTCAATTTTTAATTGACGCTTTTAATTTGCAATTAATAAGAATCCAGTTTATTTAAAGGAAATAAACCACCGTTTTTAAAAGGTAAACACATAACAGTATAACTAGATCGCTACTTCGATCGGTATTCTTGCTTGCCCTATTCATGTCTGCTTACATTTCTCTTATTAAAATTCACAGAAACTGTTTGGGAATTTGCTCTTGCTTGGATGACCTTTATTATGATGCTTTTTTCTTATATATCGTGGTACAATATGAAATTGGTTCCAGTCTGTATAAAATCAATGCTATTATCCGTTTTAGCTTCTATTGGCCAGTTCAGAAGCTTTTAGTCTAAAATGGATCTTTTGTGGTGATGACAAATCTGTATATTGAAGTAAAATCACGTGTCCCTCCACATCTTTTAGATAATCTAGTTCTAGATATTAGCATAAAAGTAAGTCTGTCATAACTGTATATGACAATTATCAAAGCAATTAAAAATCTTATATTTACTGAGGTATCGCACAGACGATAAAAGCCTAAATTTAATTGCGATAGTATGGAAAATATTTCAGATAATGGGTGTCAAATCTGGCGAATGATTTATCAATTCAATGTTTCATTTATCGGAAATGCTTACTGTATGTAACAGCTTCTAGTGCTGAATGTGTAAGTCAATCAAGTCGACAACTCCCAACAAAACAGGCAAACATTTGAATATCATCATAGATCATCACATAGAACAAGCTGCCTCAGCATTACTTTGAAACAAAAGATACATGACTTTCAAACACTTAAGAATATTCTTTTTTAAAAACTTACTATTTTCTTACAGAATCATATTGCAATCATACAATTCCTTTAAACCTAACACAATTTTCTTTTTAACTCCCTTTTTTATGATAAACAAATTTGTTATTCCTTCAACCTACCTTAACATACAAACTACACTGCTCTATACTTAGAAACCAAAAAATACTGCAACTCTCCCTTATCCCAAATAAGTATACAGCACAACAATTCCAACTTTAATAACTAAAGGAATGACTGTACAGTTAAAATAATAAAAGTCTGATGCATTTCTACAAAGAAATGTTTAAAACAACTATCAATATATATATATGAAAAAAAAAAATTACTACCCACCACCATCTGAAAACTTTCTATTGCAGGCACAAGGATATTTACTAACTGCCACCCCTTAAAAGGATATGAAAATAAAAAAATAAACACTAAAGAAATGCATTTAAATTTAGCTAAGGTCCTTCAAAATGACATACCTATGCATTTAGGAAAATGTTTAATTATTTAGTTTTGAAAAAAAAAACAATATAAAAATAAGTAACATATGATATTGGTGTTTGTAAGCAGTTAAAATAAAATAAAATATGTTCAAATTTAAATAAAAATTTTCTTATTAAAATAACGTAAAACAGTGCAGGAAAGTAACTTAAATTATAATAATGAGGGGTTTCATTTTTTTGTTCTATTTCTTTAGTTTTAGAAATTTACCACAAACAAAGCGTTATTTATCTCTGTCGTCCATCATTAATCCTCCTAAAAAGAGAAGAGAAAAAAAGAAAATGCAAATTATTAGAAATAAATAGAAAAAAGCTTAAAAATATACATACGTATATGAAAAAGAAAGATTCTGTTTTCATATTTAAAGAAGTATTATTATAAAAAAAAAAACTAAGTGCTAGAAAACACTCTTCATGCTAAAATAGTTTTTATATTTCTACTAAAAAGTGAGTTGCGTATGTACACGTTTTGTATCAAATGAACAATGTATGTTTTGATAGGCAGGTATGGGATTCGACTTAATAAAGTTCATCAAGTTTCCAAGTACGATCATATTTTGAATTTAAAAACAAGAAGAGCCAAATCGTTCTATATAGCAGTTATACGGTCTTTAAAAATGATGCCGGTGCGCACATAATCGTTAATGGCGACCGTTATCGGACCATGATAACCGACTATTTGATGCCTGAAATTGAAGCTCATGATCTCGGCGACATTTGGTTTCAGCAAGACGGCACCACTTCCCACACGGTGAGCACATAATTTCATGTTTTGGGCCGGTCGATTGGCCACCAAGGTCGTGTGATAAGGATATGTAAAGTCTAAAGTTTATGCGGATAAGGCCTTGGAGGAAAACATCACGCGAGTCATTTGCCAGTTACCAGTCGAAATGCTCGCACGAGGTATCAAAAATTTAACTTAACGGACAGACCATCTACGACGTAGCAACGGCCAATATTTGATAGACATTGGCCCCTATTATGAGCTGCATTCGACAATCGATATTCCCTGGCTATCGAAAATCGACTATAGAATATAATATTTGTATTATGAGTTGGCATAGCTGTCGAAAATTTCGTTGTTCAACGAATTTTTTAACGAACACAAATTTGCTGTCGACGCTGTATAAAACTGTGAAAAATTTATTTAAAATGTAAGAATTTGTTTCTGTTTTGGTTTTGATCAACCAAATACTACTTGGAAATTACTTTTGTTAATATCCTGCAAGTCGTAAGTAAAAAACAGTAATTGGAGAAGCTTGTTTCTCTAATGGAAGAAGATCCACTGTTGGCAAAATGTATTTGCTCTAAAGTTCAGGCAGCCAAAAAATGGGAGGGCATTACACAGAAGCGTAATTCTATTCATCAGACGAATCATTAAACCATAATTCCGTGTGGTCATTTCAAATTTAATTTATTTTTCTTTAAGAATTTGGAAACAAATATGGCGCCAGCTGATAGAAATGTACTATTGTGAATAACCCAAAAAGAGTGATTTTCACAATAGCGTTTTTTCATCGAATGTGCACCATACCAACAAATGAAAATTCGTTCGATAAGCATTTTCGACCACAGTCGAAAATCGAATTTTGCTCATAATAGGCACCATAATCTTAAAAAAATAAATGCCAAAGAACGTTCTTTCAAATGATAACAAACATTCCCCATTAGATTTGAATTTTTTGTGTTTTTCTTTTTCTTTAAAAAAGTAGAGAACCTGGAAATGGATCACGCTTTATGTATATGCAGGTGGTGGTAAGATTCAGCACAGCCTAATATAAACTGTTACTTGTTTTAACAATAAACGAATTTTCAACATTACATAAACTTTTAATTACAAAACTTTTTTCATCAATGAAATTATTTTTTTCTAAAAAATGATTTTTCACCATAAAGTTTACAGAACACCTATTATTCACAAAAACAAAAAGCTTTTTCGCCGAAACAACTGGGTTTCATAAACTTAAGTTTTTTAACAAAAATAGAATTGATTTACAATTGTTTTCTACGTGCTACTGCGAAATGAGTTGCATAAAGTGCAGTAATTAATTTATGAATAATAAACAAATTAATGATTCAAAACTAAAAAAAAACAAAAAAGTATTGGTTTGGAAATATTGAAGTTGTTGTTGCAATACATTTGAAATTGAGATTTTTTTATATCAAAATCTTTTTTAAAAAAACTTCTTATACGCTCTCCAACAACTAACTATTATATTATTATAATTATATGATGATGCATGCCTACATGGTGAAACACACATTGTTACTTGCGGACTTACTACACTGTTTCGGTGACGGTGCGTGCCATAAGCTATTGCACACCTGGACTTTATGCCTCACTACTCAGTTGGTTACCACAGCAATAATGATGATCGTAATTGTTGTTTTTGTTTCATTGTCTGTAGGGATTGTCTGACGTTGCATTTCAAAACCAAAATATCTACACAACAAAATGTGTAGCAAAGTAAAGAAAAATGTAACTAGCAACAACAAGAAATTGTCATTAGTTCCGATTTTTACCTGAAAATACGCACACACAAACAGTTTCGTTTTTATAAACCCGTAGCTTCTACACTTTTGCTTCCTTGAAATTGTCGACTGCGCAGGCGCACGAACATGAATTCAGAAGCCAGCAGGCGTAAACAAAGTGTTAAAGAATGTGTAAATATTGTTAGGGGCACAAATATTTATGATACGTGCAAATAAAACGCAACTGTGAGGATTTGTAAATAGCGTATTAGAAAGATTTTTTCCTTTGGAGAAAAACATATACTTAGCGTTTGGAATTAAATAGAAATCAAAAGCAATTAATTGTTTAGTCAAGAAAATTGGTTAAACTGAAAAATTTAAAAATCATGCGACAAATTTTAATGAGATATAAAATTTAAAGTTTCAAATATGTACCTTTTCTTCATACAAAGTCCTTTTATATCCTCTTGTATATTTTAAAATATCTCTTAAAAAAGGAAAACACATTGTTGTCGTTGTAAACATAAAACAAATTATCTTATGTTTATTTGCCATATAAAAATGTTTTTGTGTACATACATATAACAATTGTCATAAAAACCGCATTATATGAACTTCCTCATAAGTAAAGTTAATTTTTGATGCAAACTTTAACATTTAATTCCTACAATGTAAAGAACTCACACCCTACTTTTTCATTTGCCACGAAAAATTCGCTCAAAACTGTATTTTTGTTATAAAAAATGTAAATAAACTTGTAAAAGAAAATTATACTCGTACAGAGTTGTAGACAATAATAATTTTTTGAAAGATTTTTATGATTATAGGAAAAGTTTGCCGGTTGTAAACTAATATGGTTATTTCTTTTTAAAATAAAAAAAAAAAAATGTAAAAAACACACAGATGTGCTCACATGCATATAATGTAGGGTGGGCCCTGTTTATATGGTGTTACAAATGATCAGTGTTCCCTACTAATTTTAACACAGTTAGAAATATCATTTACCAAAGGATTCAACAAATCAAGGGACAAAACGGAATTTATTGAAATGATTTTCATGAAAATAATGGTCATTCTTGTACTCCGTCTTATTTTGCATTTTCATTTCAATACACAGGCAAACACTACTGGCCAATATATTAGATATCAGTGGTCTAAAACAAACTTATAGAAACTTGTTCCTAAACATAACTGGCATACCTGAGAAGCGAACTTTGTAGCTCCCTTAATAAAGAAATAACTGAGTATACGAGTATATGACTAACTTTTGATTCTCATAAGGAATACAGAGTGAGGATTGATTGCAATTTATACAGTGGTGGTTACAAAGTTAGCACACTTGATAGCTGTTGTCAATTAAAGCACATATTGCTCATTTATTTATTTTTCACATGTTACATGTCAGCCTAGGATCATGCCACTGTACTTTTTTTTTTTATTAATTTGTTGCATTTTGGTGGTGGTTTACAATAAAAAGGTCTGGACAGTAATTTAGCATTAAGTAAAAATTTTATTCTCATAAGATAAAGAAAACAAAAAATGTAATTTAAATCCTTTTATTTAGTATGATATACTGCACATCTCCTGGGCTCTACTTCCACTAAGGCCATACAGCGCTCTTTTGGAATTGAGTTTGGTCAATCTTACTGTCGTTAAATGTAGCTTCACATCATTCCATAGGTTCACAATTGCATTGAAATCCGGAGATTGGACATTTTACTGATCCATTCGTGCATCGAGTACAGAACATTCCCATGCCCAGTAAAACACTGCCCACACCATCAAATTCCCACTACCGTGCTCCATGGTCTTAGAAGTATGGACTGTTTTGCATGTGTGTAGGATGTTAGACATATATTTTTCCTTCAGATCCAAACCTATAAGATTTTGATTCATCGCACCAGAGGTTATTCTTTCAGATAATGAGTGGTTTGCCTTAATGCTCATGGACAAGAAAAATATGGGACTGTAAAGGTATGGTCACATTTGGAAAATATTTACTCAAAAAAGCGTGTTTCAGCACAAATATGTTTGACGTTGTTTACTCTTACATGAGTTTTGCAAGATCAAACAGCATCAAATAAATAAAAATCAAATATTTGTTGTGCTTTGGCCTAAATAAGAAAAGTTTTTTTTTTTAAATAAATAAACTTGTTCAAATACGAGTATATGTTATGTGGTGGTTACGTGTTTTTCGGCAAATATTTGCCAAGTGTGACCGTACCTTAAATTATTCTTTAAAACATGTGGCTTATATTGAAAAATGCTTCCACGCACTTTTTTTTTGCATTGAGTCTGCTTCTTATAGTTATTATGGATAATACAGAATTTTGTTCTATTTAAATTACGGTAGAGCTCTTAAATAGGTCTGGCACTGAGGCTCTGTACATTATATAGTGTTCTTTAGGAGTTTTTATATTACCACTTAGATCCTGTGTAACATATTAATATGTCTCATAAGTGCGAATAATCCCTAATGTTTTGTAGAATATCTTCCTTAAGCAAATTAAAATACTTGCATTCTAGCCAATGTTACTCTCTCTAGAGTTCATGTGGTGAATGATCTTACGCTGTTCCACTGTGCCATTTCTAAATAGAGTTTTATGGCTTTTAATCTGTTGTTTCATAAAATATTTTATGAAACATTAAATATTATTATTTAAAGTTTTTCGGGAAAAACTAACAAAATACATTTATTTATTTTCTCGTTGTATATTATTGTCCAGCTCTAATTGCCTGTTAAATGCGGTTAACCACAAATAGAAGAAAATATTAAGAAAAAAGACACCAAGGGACAAAAATTGCAGTTAATAATTATAAAATAAAATAACAAAAATTGTAACTTGATTTTTGCGTTCACCCTAATATTGTCATATGTTTGTAGTTTATTTAAGGATAAGAAAGGATATCAAGTTTTATAGCAATTATTTGCACAAGAAAATTATACAAGTTTTTCTTTTAACTGTTTTAACAGAACTGTAGTTTAATATTTGCAAATTAGTTGGATAATTGTTGTATGTGTTTAATTTTAAAGAAAACAAACAAAATATGATAAAGGAAGTATACAATTAGTAATAGACTCGTTAAGTAAAGAAAGTAAATGTATACAAGTGAAGAAAGTTTTGGAAAATTGGGCTTCAAGCCAACAAAAAATATTTAAAACTAAAAAAAATATAATTTTTTTTTAAACCAGCATACAGACAATGACTATTACTAAAAATATATTTTGAAAAATATCATAAAGGAAGGATAGTATGAAAGATATGGGATTCAAACTTTCCATATTGTAAGTGGGAGATTTTCCAAAGGAAAGTCCAACTCTGTACTGTTGTTATCTAGACAAACTTAAATATTCGGCAAATTTGGGTTTATAATCGAGCAAAGGAGAAGTAATTTGAATTAATGCTACATTATTATTTATACCTAAATAAATAATAAAGAAAAATTTTAGAAACAATTTAAACAAATTTCAGCCATTACTAAACTACACTGACTATAGGACTAGAATAACCTTATTCTGTGTTTTCTATTCAGACTAAGTGCAAATTTTATTAGTATTTGATATATTGTTTGAAAGACAATTTTACGACCAACATAATTTATGTTAAATATTTTGAAATTTCGTCTAATTTTTGCCATTTTAAATTGATTTAATTACCAATTCTTACCATACTTTACAGAGTTTGTCTAATTTTCATAATAATCTTGAGTGTAATTTAACAATTTATCAAAATAAAACAACATTTTTCCATATTCACAACAAGTTAAGAAACAAAGTATAAAAGATGGTAAATTATAAAGTGAGGCTTCTTTTGGTTGAATTTGATCTCAATAACATTATTTACAAGAGAGTTATGGGTGGCGTAGTAGAAGTGGACCAATTATGGACTCATAGCTTCTAAATCCAGTATCCACTAATATGGTTTCTATGTATTTGAGGCTTATTTTGGTTGAATTTCATCTCAATAACGTTATTTACAAGAGTTGTGTGGTTGTTTAGTATGCTCGGAATTGGACTTAATTCGGGAGCTATTGCCAATTATTGACTGACAGCTACAAAATCCAGTAGTATAATTGCCGAATAACCGATATTAATAGGATTTCTGGATTAAAATTTCTGATCCATATAAAAGTTGGTTCGATATCGATATTTATTAGACATTTTTGTGGGTTAAATTATTTTTCGAAAATGGTACTTATATGGCAGCTATGACAAATCAGGGGCCGAACTTCTTATGCATATGAGGATAACGTAATAATGATATATTTAAGATACATATTAGTATTAAAGTGAATTTCGGAAGTGGATCTTATATGGGGTATATAGTCAAATATGGACTGATATTCCCAAAAGCCAGCAGTTTGATATTGGCAAGTATGTAGAAGATCCGTGTTAAATTTTGCATCGGTACCATTGGCCAAATATGGACCGAAATTCACAAAATTTTATGATATATATAAAGTTTTAAGTCGGTACCGATATTAATAAAAATTAATAACTTTTTCTGATGTGGTCCTTATATGGGAGCTATGACCAATTATGGACCGACCATCATAAAATTTAGTATATATCTATAAAAATTATTTGCGTCGAATTTGAACCCGGTAACTAGATTTGTACCAGATTTATACGTATTAAGGTGAATTTTAGATGTAGACTTTATATGGGGTCTATGGTCAAACATGGTCCAAACTAAAAAAATTTTTCGTTTTGCGATTTTATTTTACATGACACTTATTTCTGCCAATTTTTATATTAATATTCCAATTTTACAAGCATTTATTTATCATTAAGCTATATTTCGGGAATATATTTGTATGGGGGGCTATGAGCAATTATGGACCGCTTCTTACTATTTTCCTCACACTTTCTTCTTTTATCATAAAAGTAACGTGTACAAAATTTCATGGCAATATCTGCAATATATATAAAAAAATTGCAAGAAAAATGTTAAAAAGATTGTTTCACAGTTTGGTCCATAACTCTGGTTCTACTATACCTGTTTTGCTGATTTTCAATACCAAACTGCTTAGGAGAATTATAAACGAGTTCTTGTAAACTGTGTTGAGTTTGGTTTTGTTTTTTGGACGCGAGAGTGTTTTACACAGACAGACAGACAGACGGACATAGCTCAATCGACTTAGAATTTTATAAGGATTAAGAATATGTATACTTTGTTGGCTCTCAGATGAATATTTCTCAGTGTTACACACGGAATGACAAACTTATATACGAGTATACCCTCATTCACCACTTATGGTGGTGGATGGTATAATATATATGTATGTCGCTTCAAAAAGGCCCCTGATTTTTCACTTCCACACCTTTCTACATTTATAACTAACCTCTTTGAAAAAATAAACTACTTAACAAATAAATTTCCTAAATTACAAAAAACTTTCTGCACGCATGCGTCTTAAGAAATCAACAAAACTGTTTTCAACATAACAATTTAGGGGTGTACGTCTGGCAGACGTTGGCAATCTTAAAACTTAATAATTTTTCACTAACTGAAATGAACATGAAATGCAAATGCCTTTAAATAGGAGTATAATTTAAAAAAAAATAAACAACACATGTTTTTTGGGCATAATTTTCTTTAACATTAAGAAAATTAAGCATATGTCTTGTAAGACATTTCTTAAGTATTACTGAACTTCCACCACCTTTTACTGCGCAACCCAGTGCATTTTTAACCCTCCCCCTGTCTTTGTTGCTTGTTCAAACACCTTGAGTAAAATTTAAATATAACGTCTAGTGTAGCCCATTGCCTGCCCGTATGTCCCTACACCTACAAGATATGGTTAAGAAAAGATAATTATATTAAAATGAAAAATAAATTTGTTTGTAACGTACTCCAGACCATCAATGTGTGCGTGTTTGAGTGTGACATGCATATTGAAAGTTGGAGGGATATTGTTGCAAGTTGAAGTTCTAGGGGAGGCATAGGGGAATTTTGAGTTGCACTACACTTAAATTTGGGTTAAAGTAAGCTTTTGAGGTTCTATAATAATTCAGAATTTCAGATGTAGCCTAGGTCTCGGCTACATGTATGATATTATTGCAAGTTGTATTTCTAGGGGAGGTATTGAGGAATTTAGAGTTGCATTATAATTGAATTTGGCTTAAAGTAAGTTTTTTAGGTTCCATAGGTTCCATTAGGTCAGCCAAAGTAATAATTTCAGATTATCAATAATATTTAAATCCAAATAATAACCAGACAAGGAATCTTTGAGGCTTTTAAATCAGACAAGATTCTGATTTTTACAATGTCGGTGCAGTGGTATTTTAGTTTCTGTTGATTTTTTTTGTTTACAATATTCAAATTACTAACAAAGTATAGCGACCATGACACACTCCTTTGAATTTAATAAGTTACAAACATTGCAATAAACTAAACATACATACATCCTATTGTTTTCGACTATTAAAAGGGTGTAGGGATGGTTGTATAAAAAAACCGAAGTTACAAATTCTATCTATTTTGTTTAGCTTCATAATAATATTTTTCATTTTATATACAATGTACATTTGGAATGTGCCTTCACAGATCAAAGAACAACATAAATGTCGCGTATTTGGCATGTGTTTACTAAATACAACACAGTACCAACATAACCAACTACTACATATATACATACATACTCTTACATATATCTGTCTATCATAGAGGAAGGGTGGTAGTACAATTTGTAGTTGTTACTTTACATACTGGCCTTAATGTTTGGTGTCATCATTATAACTGAAGAACAAAATATGTATGTAGGTTGTTTTTTAATATTTTATTTTATATATGTATTTAAATACCCAAATATTCATATCAAATAAAAGCACGAGTTTAATGTCATTTCAAAAATGAAAAACACATGTGTTCAAAACTATTTTTAAACTGAAAATTTAAAAAAAAACAAGACAAGTGGTATACAATTATGAATTGTAGTTGTATAAATAATGTTTAAAGTTTTTGTATGAGTTTGAGTTAGTCTGGAAAATCTGACGCTTTGGCTGTATGCATGTTTATATTTAAGAGTTTTTAATGCGTAGTTTTTTGAAGTTCTGGTCAAGTGATTCTAAAATCCGTTAAAATCGAGTTAATTTTAAACAAAGCAGACAAATTAAATTTATTAGTTCTAATGATAAAAAATCAGGTACTCAATAAAACAGGTTGTTTAAAGCCACAATTTGTTTGAATATACCGCACAAACTACTCACATGGGTGCTTGTACTGAGAGATATAATTGGCAGATGTCTTGCTGGTGACTTGGTGAAATGTGGCACTATGATTCTTGGCGGAGATATAGACATCCTATAGACATATAGACATCTTGTTATAAACAAATAAGCAACGTATGACGGAAAACATATTACGAGCTCATGTGATCATGTTCCTTGCATGCTCACAAGGATGATATGACCTATATTGAACTGGGACACTGAGGCACCTCCTTGGACCTACAAAGTTAAGAGCTAAGCAAATTAGTTGCTTACTGTTCACTCTTAATTTGTCAATTAGGAGATTTGGCTTGTCTCACTGTAACTATTCCAGGAGTTGACATACACACAAAGAAAAAAAAATATACTTAGTTATAGTTATAAAAAATATAGTTGTACATGTTTACCACAACAATGTCAACATTTTTACAAGGTTTTCAACAATGTTATGGTCACTCTAATTATTCATATGATTGTGGTAACAATAATATGTTTAAGTTACGATTCAGATGATTACTATATGCGATTGTAATAACTATGTATATTTTTGTTGCCATCATGTTTATGATGATTTCATTTATCATAATTTGTTGCTCTTTGAATATGATAGTAAACAACATAATATGGTATAATCTTTTATAATAAAACTGATGACCATAAACATTACATATACATTGATTGCTATAATCATGTGAATGGTAACTTAATCATATCATGGTTGGAAAAATCATATAAATAATTACAGTGACCATAATATTTAAAAAAAATTTTAAAAATGTTGAAATAGTTGTGGTAAACATGCACAACTATATTTTTTCTCTGCGTGTAGTGAAGCAAAATCTGAACTACACACTAATGCCCTCTGTGCCTAGGCCCGATATATTGTATAGCTAAATGTTTAACAAAAAACTCCAAAATATCCAAAAAAGATACGGCGTATGACTAATGAAATAATCTGAAAAGGAGTCATCATCCAGGGTACATTTTGATTCATTATACCGGCATTTGCCTGCACTAGTTAAATAGAACATCGTTACTTTGACAGACTCTTAAAAATATCAGATATATAGTTTGTATTACAATGAATTCTCTTTGAGAAATATCAATTGACAGGACAGGAAATATAAATAGAGTTTCGTGGTGACCAAATCTGTCATATAACTTGGAATTTGGAAACTTTCAACTCTACTATCTCTTATATTGGCTACTACCTCTTGTCTTTAAATTTACCTACTTTGTATCCATTTAGCCACACAAAGACGCCAATTAAATGAACTCAAGTGGACTGTACGGTTGCCTATTAAACAAAACTATGGTCTATTATTATTTCTGCGAAGAGAGAAAGATTCACGGTTTCAGGGAATTGCTAAAGCTTAACACTTTGATTGACAAAAACAAGACGTTTAAATCACAATATTTACTATGGCCCTTCAATCCTAATACCCTCAAATACGTCCCTGTGTGTTAATCACTGATTTCTAAAAGGAAACTTAATTTGTCAATAAATACAAAAAGTATGTAACCAAGAGGGTTAAAAAATATTTTTAAACAAAAGTAACGTATTTAATAAATAAAACACTAAAAGCAAAATAAAACGCTAAAGACAACAAAAGATAATGATCATAAAAGTAAGCTAAGAAAAGGAAGGGAATACGCTGCCTTAACGGTTCCATTCAGTGAACTTTAGGAAAAGCAAAGATAAATATCGAAAGAAAATAGAAAACTAAAACCTACAAGCATGTCCCTTTTATAAATAAAATATAAGAAATCTATTGTGGCGTGCGTCTTAAGTAAAGTTACAATATCTAGCAAACGTCTTGCAAGACGTTTTACAGTAAAGAACAGTAAAGAAGAACATTTTCTTAAGTCCAGGGCAGCCCAACATAAGGGTGACTTTATGCAATGTGTTAAACGTAACATATAATTAAGAAGACATATGGCCAGAGAGGTAAAATATACATATATAGTTTACTTGTACGGTAAAAATTAAAGAAATACTAATAAAACCACCCCGTTTATAAGGCAAAAGAAAACAAGGCACGCACCAAATTAAAAAAAAATCAAAGCAAATCACACTATAAAATATATAAGAACTTATAAAAATTGTAATTAAAAAAGATATAAAAAGAATAATATATAATTTTTCTTTTTTAAAAAATCCAATTTCCTTAATAATTCTTTAGAGACTTATTTGAAAACTTCAATAACTATTTTAGTGATTTTTTGCAATTTTCTATGTATTTTGTTTGTAAAACACCCACATGTGTCATTTATTAGCTGCGTGTTAAATTTTTCCTTGAAACTGTGTTTGTAAAAAAATCCCCCTTAAATGCACTTAAGTTGTTTGGCTCCATACTCTCTCTCTCTCTCTCTCTCTCTCGGCTTTCATATGTAGAAAACCTTTGTACTTTTTTTGCTGTTTGTTTTTAGTTTTATTAAGTTTCGTGTTATTTATCGTGATCAATAAATAATATATGATCTAAATACGTATTGAAGTCTGACAAAAGCACAAAATTAGAAAAAAATAAATTGTACACAAGTTACTCTAAACAAAAAGTGTAGGTACCTACTTTGAAAAATTATGAATATGGTAAAAAAGCTACCAGATGCATTTGAGTAATTTGTTCGTCGCATTTTAATGTTAATCTAGAAAGTGTAATGTAACTAAATGTATGCAGGTTTGTGTGTGTGGCAAATAACGTGGGTGGTGGGAGAAGTTTGAAGGGATTTCAATGAGGATTTATAATTATTTTTTTTAGTAGTGAGCAACATGTTGCCTTGATTTAGTTGTAATATAGTGTAGAAATTCTACTTTAAGCTGTCTAGAAAATTACCCTTAACTTGGTTGTATAAAGGGTTTTACAACAAGAATTTTGTTTTCGAACAGATGCATATTGGAATCCAATTTAACTTGAAAATCGTTTAAGATTAGCAGAATTAATTCAAGAACAACCAGCTGGGTTTTCTGAAAAAAAAACGAGGTCCATTTCAGTAGTCTAATATCGCAATCCAAACTTCTGAAAATCCAAGAGCAATTGTTGAAAAGTCTTTGCATACAGAAGATCGTTATGAGCTCTAGATTCGTAATTAGGCCATTTTATTTATTAAAAATTCGGCTGGAAACCCTGTGAGTGGAGCATGATATCGATATTTAATTTAGGTCGAATCACAGCTACTAAAAATATGAATTGGTTACTCTGATCTGTGATGTAATACCATTAAATATTTTTGGTGGGTTATTGTTAAAGATCGGCTCTATACAGAGACAAGTTTAAAACTCAAAATCCATGACCTACTTAACAAAATATTCGTAGACCTAACATTTTGCCAAAATGTGATTCAAAATAGTGAGAAAAGAATCCACATCTGTATGCGCGTGTTCGTGATCGACATAGTGGATTTTTTCAAGTGTGTCATATTAAAGACACACTTAATTCTTAATCGCTGTATTATATTTTATAAAAAAAGTGATATATACAAGTTTTCTATAAGTTTATTATTTACTGGTAGAGAAATATAATGACATGTTCTGGTATCAAATCAAGCCAATAGCATGCACAAAACAATTATATATACTACATATTTTGAAATGCAGATTTTTTTTGTTATATAAAGTGTTTGATAAAGTGCCAAAAAAAGGCAACATTTAAATTTATTAATCGATTCAAAAACACTTACTAAATCTCTTTACTCATGTCCGTCCGTCTGTCTGCCTGTCCATGTGAAATTGACACAATTTTTGGAATTTTTTGAAAACTGTGTATAGCAGATTTAAATATTTTCTTTACTAATTGAAAGAGAAAAAATGGCATGTCCTTTTATCAAATCAAGGCAATATAATTTGAAATGCAGGAAAATTATTATTTTTATTACCCTACCATCTTCACAGGAGTAGAAGAATTAATGTTTTTGAGCTAATAATTACAAAGCCAAGGAAATTATCCACATAATCACTTATTAAGTCGATTAACCATTATTCTTCCGGTAGGTCTAATGAAAAAAAATATCGTTCACTCCTCCCAATTAAAACAAGATAATACAATAATATTCTTCTTGTGGATTTATTCGTGAGCGCTAATATAAAATAAACACCTAATAATTTTTAAAAAAATCTTTTAATTTAATACTACGAGTACAAGTACAAATTTAAAACAAAATATATTGCAAAACTCATAAGCAACTTAAGGAAAATATCACTCATTAACAAAAACTAGAAAAACAAAGGTACGGTCACATTTGGCAAATATTTACTCAAAAAAGCTAGCACAAATTTGTTTGACATTGTTTACCCTTACAGAAGTTTTGCAAGATCAAACAGCATCAAATAAATTAAAACTAAATATTTGTTGTGCTTTGGCCTAAATAAGAAAAGTTTTTTCAAATAAATAAACGAGTTAGAATATATGTTATTTAGTGGTTACATCTTTTTCGGCAAATATTTGCCAAGTGTGACCGTACCTTAAAGAACATGCAAAAATAATTAAATTTTAATGGAAAAATACCAAATTTTCCGTCAAATAAAGTAAACAGGTGTATGAAAATTATGTAAGATATTGTATTTAAGATTTTGTGTGTAGTCCTTTTTGAAGCTGACAATCTTCTTGACATAAAATCATCAACCAGTTTTTTCGAAAAATCAGGCCAAATTTTGTTCCATTCATTTTTTTATTACTGCGTTTAGGTTATCCTTGCAAGAAATATTTCTTTAGCTATTTTTTTTTAATTGGATTAAGGTCTGGGGACCTGTAGGCCATTTTGAGGCAAAGATCTTCTAATCGTACTCTCGCTTCCTGAATTATTTGTAAGATTTTTAGCTATTTTTACAGCACTAGATGTTGGGTGTTTGAAAAACTATATTTTACAAAATCTTGAACTGCTTTTAATATGATCTACCTATTTATACAATTAAATTTGATATAAATTTTATTTCTTACAAAATCTTGAACTGCTTTTAATAAAATCTATCTTTAAACAATTGAATTTGATAAAATAATTTTAAATTTTATTTTGCATTTTTTTAATATTTTGTTCTTTATATAATTACATTTCACTATAAATTATTAACTATTTTATGCCAACTTGCCTCAAAAATGTCTTTATGACGCTGAGGCTATATTTACAACCTTGTAATTAGAATGTAATTTAATGTTTACGAAATAATAAAAAAAAAATTAAATTTAAAGCGTTTTCATTAAAAAACCTACATATATTTTGAGGCCTAATAATTGGTCTATTTTAGCAATAAATCAATTAAATTTGTATAAATGACTATGTATATAAAAATACAAAATAATTTTCAAATACATATAATATATATAGATTAGATTAGATTAATATAATTAAGCTTTTCTTTTAATAAAATGTGGTGTTGATTTTATTTTGACGCACACAGTATGTAAAATTAAAATTTTCTAGGTTTTTTTTATAATAGAAAATTCTGAAAGAACCATTAATTTCATATTTTGTGGATCTTAATCTATTCAGGAACATGTGTTTCTCATTTAATATTTTTATGTTAATTTTTATAAACTATTCAAAAAATAATAATTAAAATACAGAAAGTATTTCCGAAAGAAATGTACCTGCCATAAAGATTAATTTCAAGTTCCTGTGACCTTTATTATTTATAAAAAGTTAGACTGTCTGAGTTTTTCTAATTAAGTTAGATTTGTTTAAGTTAGTTTGTAACTACATTAGTTAACAAGATTTTCAAACCAAACAATTTCCTTGCAACTTCTCACTCCTGCCAATTCCTAAGTACCGGTATCTCTTTTATTAAATGTCATATATTAGAATAAGTAAAAAAAAACTATAATGATGGCTTGATTACAATAACGTAAAAAGACTATTATATGTAGATTTTTTTTATACATTTATTAATGCCACGAAAAAATATATACATACTCGTATGTATGAAATTTACCTTATATACATCACCCAAGTATGTATTCACTCTCATATACAGAGAAAGATATCTAGGATAGATATTAAAAAATAATTGTTGTACTATACAAAAGCTTAGACATATTTCAAATGTTCCTCCTCATACCTTCCATAAAAACGTACAGATATCGAACAAAAAAAGAACACCACAAAACTTATAGATGTACACAAAAAGATAATAAATGAAAGCACGAAATTTCTGAACAACAACTACAAAATCGACGGCATAAAAAAATTAAAACAAATGTTTATAAATAATGACAATACATACGAGGCCTCATATCACTCACTCATTTATTCATTTCTTTTATAGGTTTTTTTTTATAGACAACAGGTAAAATAAAATCTAAGAGCTTATAAAAAACCACTCACACTTATATACTTACATAGATATGTGTGTTTGTGTGCATAATTATGAACATATGCAAAATAATTCTAATTTAGATACATTCACTAACTCATACATATGCTCACACGAAAAGTTATTTTTATTATAGAAATTTAAATTTAAAAAGAAACTACCCGGTACTTACGAATTTTTTATGGTAAATGCATACAGTGCATGAGAAAACATGAAAAGCTTTTGAGAAATCCTATTAGTTTTAGATGTACTCTCATTTATATGGCAGGATATGACAACTGTTGAGTGGGTATGTAAAGTCTGACATTAGCAATTTAATGTTTGAAGTTACATAAAAGCATACAAGATCTGCTCAAAAAATAGCCGTTATTTTAAATTTTTTCAAAAAGTAATTATTTTTTCATCAATAACTATCTTGTCCCCTTCAAAGTAATCCCCCTCAGATATAATACACTTATGCCAGTGTTTTTTCCAATTCTCGAAACACTTCTGAAACGCGCTTCTTGGTATCGCCAACAGCTCCTGTTTCGATTTTTCTTCTTCAGTGTCTTCAGTTTTAGGAAGACGAAAAATTAGTGGGGGCCAAGTTCAGTGATTACGGTAGTTGAGGCATGATAACGGTTTTGTTTTTGGCCAAAAACTCAAGCACATGCATTGATGTGTGAGCTGGTGCGTTATCATGATGCAAAATCCATGATTGGTTTTTACACAATTCTGTGCATTTCTGACGAATTGCTACGCGCAAACGGCGCATAACTTCAAGATAGTATTCCTTATTGACCGTACGACCTTGTGACAAGAATTCATGATGCACCACGCCATTGCAGTCGAAGATAACAGTGAGCAAAACCTTTACATTTGACCGAACTTGACGTGCTTTTTTCGGTCTTGGCTCTTCTGGACGTTTCCATTGGGATGATTGGGCTTTGGTTTCAATGTCATAGCCACACACCCATGATTCGTCACAAGTTATGACCTTTTGGAGGAAATCTGGATCGTCGTTGATGCTGTTTAACAGCTCCTGAGCGATGTCCATGCGACGTTGTTTTTGCTAAAAGTTTGGCAATTTTGGAACAATCTTCGCTGCCGTACATTTCATGCCTAAAACATCCTTAAAAATTACTTGACATGCGCCGAACGATATGCCAACATCATCAACAACCTCTCTGATAGTGTTTCGACGATTATCCAAAATCATTTTTTTCACTGCTTCAATGTTTTCATCGGTTGTTAACGTGCTCGGGCGACCAGGAAGACATCTTTTCGGCCTTCCTTAAACCGGTTATACCACAATTGAACACAAATAATATTACACAAAACTTATACAGTTTCTTTGATCCATTTTTTTCCAAAAATTATTAGTACTTAGATTAGTACAGATTTAAAAAATATCAATTAGTCGAAGAGTTATAGACAAAAAAGATCGGCATTTGACTGCAAAGGTCGATTAAAAAAAAATTCGAACTAACATAAATAAACGCCGCGATACGGGTCTTCTTATTTAGACTATATTTGCACTCCTCACTCTTAGAATCGACCTAACTTTTGCTAACCCGAATGTGTTCCACAGTGTTTTTGGAGATGAAGTATCTCTCAGAACCAAAGATTCCACTACTACTTTGAATGCAATCATTGCTCCTCGAATTAATTGTTTGCGGTTGATTCCAGAGCGAATTTCGATCCGTTTGGCTGATTGTTATTGTGATGTGTCCGGAAATTTTGGCTGAAGTGGAAATAGCTTATACGCTTAATTAGAGTATCATAGGGATTATAAATATAATTACGTATATACGAAGCAATGTTTATTGAAAAGATTGATACATATTTTTTTTTCTTGAAATTTTTTCGCTGTTCACACAGCACAATTCTTATTGCTTAAATCGCCCGTATTTTTATTTGAGAGTATACACACATTTGCAATACAAATAAGAGACTAACACGAAACCCGAAACCATGGTGTAACTACACACGGTGAGTGAAAATGGCAACAAATACAACACAATACAGAAACAACAGGCATTTTGTTTGTTTAAAATAATGTACTACTGTCAAAACAACTTGAAAAAGTATCATACATAAAAACTTACGTTCGAAAAAGCAAAATCTGGGTATTCTCCAAAAAAAAAAAGAGAAATAGGTGTAGATGATGGATTTCAAACCTATCGTGCAATAAAATATTAAAAACATAAATAAAAGCAGACAATCGATCAATTCGTTAACTCAGCTAACAATTTCTTGCACAGACATGAATTTGTGTCGTGTGGACAACACTTGTCAGAATATTTGTTCGCACTTAATGTAATTTTCACACTTAAAGACAGTCATTTTAAGAAATTATAAAAGTTTTCGCCATACATAACAACATTCTCTTAACGACATTAACGTTTTAAACAAGACAGTGCAATAACACATACAAACCGTGAAACAATACAATAACCATATACAAATTGTGGGTGGTTTGTTTCGGAATTATTTTATAAAATACATGAGAAATGAGAAATTTACTAAAACATTTGTTGCTCACTGTACTCAAACGTATATTGGCTATATTTCTAATGTACTACGGCTAAAAAAGATAATAACTAAAAAGAAAAACTATTCTGCAGACAATATCCTGCATACATACATACATACATACATACATAAGTATTTAGATGAATTATTATTTTTACAATGACGACTCATGACGCCTTGTCTATTCATCGTATATAGCAGATATTGGTCTTCTTCTCACCATTAGAACTATGTATTTCAATAATTATTATAAACATGTACCAGTATTCATATGTAGATATATAAAGTTCCTATCTAATCAAGAGCAAGTAAAATCCATTCTTCCATATGTAGTATATGAAACAAACAAACAAAAATTAAAAAGAATTTTTATTAATACAAGTAATAATGCAAATATTTATTAAAAGATACTAAGTACAGTTGAGTTTTAGTTCATTTGTTTTGCTTCGTTCCCTAATACCTGTTGGTTTATTTATCTTAAATACAAAGTCCTAAAGGTAAATAATTTTTTTGTATTTTTTTTCACTTTTTCTGATAAAGTTCTATTGTATTTGGTTTTATTAAGATTTCAATGCATTCAACCCCTTTTGGAGTTTAGTCTTTTTTTCTGCTGTACTTAACTGAAGTTTTAGGGCTTTCGTAATGAATTTAATAGTGCTATCTTATCTTTGGTTTTTATATTATTTCTGTTTTATGATAATTTTATTGATTGTTATGTTTAAATAAGTTTTTTTGTTTTTTTTGTATTTATTAAGGATTTCAAAGTTATTGTAAAGGTAATTGTAAATATGGTATTGGTTAATGGAAATTTGTGGTAAATCGTAGATAGTAGGGATATTACCAAGAATTTTTTGTTAATATATAAATAATATGTAGGGTCAAAAATTAATTGTAACAACTGTACGATTGATACCGATGTTTCATTTCATTAAAAGTCATTCTAAATAAAGGGTAATTTTAAGGAATTATTGGCATTATTGACAAACTTATACTTAATTATTTAATAAATTATAAAAATGTATTTATTATTGTATATTTCATAAATTTGTTCATTAACGTCTTGAAAAAATCATCACAGCTTCTATGTAAAACCTTTTAATATTTTTATAACAAAAAAAAAAAAAAAAACAATTCAATAATTTTCAACTACAAATTTATACACATTTCTTAATATTTAAGGTAAGCTGAAAGAAAAAACTAACATTAATTTCCTCTTATATAAGTATGTATGTATATGTTTTTGTATTGAACCACCTGCCCTGCATACATAATCCAAATTGCTAAAATTAGTTTTTGGTCAATAACTACGGCACCATTCCGCTTTAACTTTCCCTTGGCAATAGCCCAATATTGTTGAATTATTATTATTAGTGGAGGTTATTTATTTTTCTATTATGTCAAACTGTTTTCTTTGATATCAATCGATTGCAGTTTTTGAATAATTTGCGTAAAATCGTCAAAAAATAAAATTTTAGATTTTTTTAAGAAAATGTAATCCAATATATAACAAGTAAGAAAGTATTGTCGGTCAAGCCCCCAGTAGCTGCTTGAGTTCAATTTTTACATATATATATTTAATCGTCCACAAGAACAAACGGACATAAATTTGTTCATGTTGTTCTGTATGGCGAAAACTTTTATAATTTCTTAAAATGTCTGTCTTTGAGTGTGAAAATTACATTTAGTGTGAACAAATATTCTGACAAGAGTTGTCCACACGACACAAATTCATGTCTGTGCAAGAAATTGTTAGCTAAGTTAACGAATTGACCGATTGCCTGCTTTTATTTGTGATTTAAATATTTTATTGCATGTAAGATTTGAAATTCATCATCCACACCTATTTCTCTTCTTGTACTTATACTGGTGCTGTATTTTTTTTGGAGAATACCCGGATTTTGCTTTTTTGAACGTAAGTTTCAGGCATGGTGTAACTATACAAGGTGAGTGCATAGCTGACTGACTTTGTTTACAACTTACTTATGTCAAAAGTATTACTTTTTCAAGTTGTTTTGACAGTAGTACATTATTCTACACAAACAAAATGCCTGTTGTTTCTGTATTGTGTTGTATTTGTTGCCGATTGGCACTCACCTTGTATAGTTACACCATGGTTTGAGGTTTCTTTTACTTGTGTCGATTTATAAAACTATTTACAGTACTTGTTGGCAGCGTTGGCTTCTTGCAATCATTGAACCTCAAAATGTTGGATTTTTAGGAAATTTGTTCATGATTTTCTTTCTTTCTTGACTAAAGGTGGATTCACCGCTTCGTACTTAACAAACATTTTGTTCGAACAATTTTTTTTTATATGAAATTTGACGTCTCTCTTTTTGAGAGAGAGAAAATATTTTTTCCGACCTTGAATTGGTTTAATTTTATATTTTTTCTGGACAAAAAGGAAGTGAGTTGCCAATAGATTGCATTTTTTTTTCATACAAATAACAATGCCTTATGTGTTTCCATGGCCATCAGCAAAAGCAACTTCTTTTTAATTTATATCTGTGATTTTGAATACACAATACTTTAAAATAATTTAATATTTGTATTTTGACACTTAAAACCCAAAGCAAAATAAATCAATGGTCGTACTTGTAAATTTTGTTTACATATGGCAGCTTTGATTTTTCAGAAAAATCGTTCGAAATGGGTGAATCGTGCTGCAAAAAAACTGTCAGTAAAAACATTTTTCTCCGGAAAAAATTTTTGTTAAGAACAAATGGGTGAATCCATCTTAAATTGCGGACATAAATTGTTAATGTTCTTTTGTATGGGGAAAACGTGTGGAAGTTAATGTTCACAGTTTTCTTCGTTTTTGTTTTATAAATTTCGATATTTTTGTCTGAAAGTTACATTTGAAGGCAGTCATAGTTGTGCAAGCATGAACATGATACCCATGTCTATACGAGACAAATTAATGAGTGGAAGATATTGGTGGAAGATATTGTTCGCTGCTGGAACAATTTCATGCGGGGTTAAGAACGGGGCTCAAGACAATGGGTTATGTTTAAAAAACATAACACTGAATAGAACGCAGTGTGTCACCAGGTATTAAAAAACAGCTTCTGTAGTGTGTCCAAATTTTATGTAAACATTGCCAGAGTTATAAATAAAAACATGCTTAATTGTTTAATTTTACATATGTACATACATACATTTATTGTAGTTTTAAACATTTTAAATTCTGTATGAAAACTATTTACAAAAACTACAAGTTTTTAGCAAGCAACTAACATTTACAACATTTTGATATAATTCTATCTACTGCCATCATCGTTACCCATAATTTGCCATGACATGATTGAAAGAAATTCATTACCGATTTCGTGCAACTTGTGGCACTGTCTAATGCATTTGAATGTGACACACACGACTAATATTCCTGTGAAATATTACAAGGCATTAATCTAGCGGAACAAACTAATAAGGCATGCAATATTCTTTCAACTTAAAAATATGTCATTAAAATTACAAAAATAAAAATAAAAGTATTAAAGTGTTGGAAAACCCCCCAGAGAAAAAAGTCCTTGATGACCAACAGCGCAGCTTTTTTGTTAATGTAAATTTGGTTTTGAATGCACATACGGCTGGTATAATCTTTTTTTCTTTTTTTTTAATATTTTTTAATGTTTTTTTATTAAAGTAGTTGTTGTTTTTTTGAAATTGCAACTACAATAAAAGATCTGTGCTAAAAGATAAAGTTCTAATGGACAATTATAGAGAAAATGTACACTCGCCATCATAAATGATATTAGATGGTCACGACGTTCAACTTCTATAACGTTGATATTTGTAAATATTTTTTGACATGATACCTTATAGTAGCCATGTATAAGATATTATTATTATTATTATTATTGTATTGGTCATATAAAACAAGTGATTTGATATACATATGTATACCATCAAAAGAATTAAATACATAGCCATGTATGTACATAGTTATTGGGCCGTTATTAAGTTAAAAGCTACGACAACATGTCCTTTTATTTTTAATTGTGTCTATTCTAAAACCTTCATACAGGCGACATTTTTATTAAGAATATTTTGTTTGTAATATGGCTTTAATATATTATTTGTGTGCTTTTGGTTGGTTGTAGTAATCAATTTCACTCATACAGTTCTTTTTTATTATATGAAACGTGTTTGTGCATGTTTTATTAAGGAATATAATTTTTTAATAAAAACGCAAAGAATGACTGACTGATGGCATGATGGCAGGTAGTATAGAAGGCATTTGAAGGTGTAATGGTTATAAGTATTAAGTTATAATATCTCAAGGTAATATCATGTCAAAAGTTAATTGTCTAAACATATGTCTAATATTTTATACAATAGATTTATATTTGGTTATAAAGGTACATATGTATGTAATTTTTTTGGTTTTTAATAAATGTATTAAAGTTGTTTGGAAAATAAAAGAACACATAGATTAAGTGATTTGTTGGTTTGAAAAACTTATTGTTTTAAAATAATAAATTAGTTTGGCCTTTGACTTCTTAACTTTACAATTCCTGGGGTTTTAGTAAATTATGGGACTTTTAAAAAACCAACTATTTGAAAATTCAAAGTTGAAAGTTGAAGTTAAAATTTTTATTTGTTATTGCCCTAGCTAGTATTTTCTTTATGTATATCAAATGTAACATTACTAATATTACTGATGAATTCATCAATGCCCTGTTCTATCTATGTACTAAACTGAAAAACTATGACTTTGGATATTTACTTGTACATAAAATAATGCCAGCCCAAACGTTGTCAGAAAATAAATACTAGTTTTCTTTTATAGTTTTTCTTAAATACTAATGAATGTGGTTCAAAAATATTTAATCGTTTTTTTATAGATAGATATTAATATATTTTTTTAGATCGAATTTTATGTAAATATTGCATTATATATTTTTTCGTTAATCCCTAATTAATTCATAGCTTAATCACATGTTTTAAGTGATGAAATTTTATAACTTTAATCATTCAAAAGTTTAATGAATTTTATTGTGAATTAATTCCAGTTCGAATTTGAATTTATATGAATGTTATATGTAGGGCAAGGAATCTCAAGCAAATGCATGTTTTCACTGGGCATCCTTAAACGGAAACGGTTAAGTTATCTTTGCGAATCGTGAAATTTCCTTTAAAATGGCACTCAATCGTTTTTGCATATTTTGCTAAAAATATCCGTATTTGCATATTTTTGCGCATATTTTAGCACATTTTACAATAAATGCATGTTTTTTTTTGCATAGTTTTGCTATTTTGGTTAGCATCCATTTAAAAGAGTGCGAAATCTTCTGGTAAAAGTTATAAAATATTCGTCTGAGCCACCCCTTTAATATTTACACAATATTTTTACTCCGGAATTTGTAACTTTAAACAACATAGCACTTTTTAAATGGAAAGTGTGTTGGTTTTAAAATTCTTTTCTCCAAATTTATGAAAGTTAACATTTGATAATAATTTCAGAAAATCAAAGCAACTTTATCTTCAAACCTTAATAAATACGTGTCTAAACATTCGAGTGTATTTCAAACCAAATTTGCAATAAGGCAGTGGGCTGTGGAAGGAAATTTCAAGTCCACCAGCATTTGAAAAGCACAAAACATAAGGAATTGCATAATCGACGGTGCGAAAAAACACAGTCGTTGATTACTACTGCTGTAGCAACGGGGCTTAGCAAATTCTCCATGGATTTATGCGAAGCTTTCATATCAGCAGATATTCCATTGTATAAGCTCAATAACCCAAAACTAAGAGATTTTTTGAAAACATATATTAACGAGCTCATTCCACATGAAACGTCAGTGCGCAAAACTTATAGCGACGCTCATTAAACAAAATCAAAAATGCTTTAACAGACCATTTCCTGTGGATTTCAATAGATGAAATGAACAAAACTAATCATGCGACAATAGCTTGTGCCTCCATTGCCTTGCTCGGTGAAAATTTTGACAAAAATCAAGTTCTTCATATGGTAAAAGCGGCAAAAGGGTTACAATTTTTTTATCCAAAGTTATTGCATGTTACTTGCATCGCTCATGCTGTCCACCGAGTAGCGGAAGATATTCGAAATAATTTTATTGAACTGAATTCTCTTTTATCACATGGGAAAAAAATCTTTTTAAAAGCGCCTTCGCGTGTACAGATTTTAAATGAAAAATTTCCTGGTATTCCGCTTCCACCAAAGTCACTTATAACAAGATGGGCAACGTGGCTTAATGCTGTCAAATATTATGTCCAGAACATCGAACAATTTAGCGAAGTAGTAAAAGAGCTTGACGATTCCGATTTGATATCAATTAAAAGCGTAAAAGAATGTGATAGACTTGCCTTTTCTCAAATCTCAACTGATTTTTGTACATAGCAATTATGGGTTTTTATGCAAAGTAATAAAAAAATTAGAAGGACGAAATTATTTGAAAGATGCAGTCGATTGAATAAATAATTCTGTGATGAAAATAAATGATGTAAAAGGGTCAACTGGCCATAAAAATTATTGAAAAATTAAACAATGTTGTCTTAAAGAAAGGTTTCCTTGAAATAAGGAAACTTGCAGGAATTTTAGAATTTGATGAAAATTCTTCTTAAACCTAGTGTGTGCTTTTAAATATGCTCCTATAAATGAATTGTTTTCAGCCTTTTTTGTTAAATTATTTGCAATATTTTTTTTTTAATAAAGTATTGAAAAAATATTTTTAATTGCATATTTTCTGTGTTTGTAGTGCATATTTTCTAATATTAAGTGCATATTTTAAGCGCATATTTTCGATTTTTTAGTGCAAGAGATTCCTTGCCCTAGTTATATGTATTAGTGACAGCAACAACTCACAGATTAAAGTTAGAGCCTAAAATGCCACAGAAAAGAATTTTGTTTTCTCATAACACTTCTACATTTTTCTAAACTATAAATTAGGACTTAATGCTACTAGTTTTATTTGCTCCATTCTTAATTTTGCATTCTACTCAATCAATCACGCTGTTGGCATTGTGAGTCTTTCCATGATGTGTTAACTCATAAAACACTGCATAATAATACGTCATGACTGATCTGTAAAGTTCTTCGAATTTCATTCTCCAACAATTGCTTCAAACAAATAGTTTGTTTCTTTGAATTTTACCTCTTATATTTCTCAAATACTGCTATTTATTTGTGTTCTTTTAATAATATTAAACAAATAAATGTAATCCTTATAAATCAATAATACTGCTACTTACTTATTACTTAAGATTTGTATAAATCCCTTAGATCTGTCTTAGGTCTGTTTTATAAAATACAAGTGCAAATAGAAATGCAATTGCTTTCATTAAGATATTTAATCTTACATCTTAGCAAAACTATCAATTGTATTGTTAACAAAATGGCAAAAAAAAGGCAGACAGTCAGACAGACAAACGACTGACTGAAAGGCAACAATTGCAATGGTGCAGCATAAAACACTTTAATGATTTATTTGCATTTTTAACAATAAAAACATAAGAATAAAGGAACTCATGCTGAAACTTACACAGCTTACACAGTAATCAAATCAAACAAAGAATCTTTAAAATACAATGAAAATATCTTACTTATGTAGAGTGAAATGAAGGAACTGTATTTCTGGTTAATTTATACCCAGCAAAATATGTACAAATAATTGTTAGCTTGAGTCAGTTAACTGGCAGCAAATTTAATGCCTTATGGCCGAATTCTCAGTCATCAGTTAACCATTGGTAAACTTAAATACTAACTATTGTTTAACTATTACTTGTTATTCTTATGGCAAACTAAGCATTGCGAATAAAGAATCATTAGTTAAGCCTTTGTCGTTAGCTAACTAAAGACTGTGAATTCGGCCATTAGTCAGCAATGCTTTATATAGAGTGTTTTTTTTTTAGATGTAAAGAACTTTAAGTTGGCAACACATTTTTAACTGGCGGTCATTTTGTCAGCAGTCAAGTGATTATGTTTGATAAGCCCAAAACAATTGACAACTTGGAGGACAACCTTCTCCGCTTTCTTGCCGATACACGCACACAAATGTTGGAAAAATCATTAAAAATTGGACCTCCAGATTAGATTATGTCCGAGCCAGCCGTGACGGTCAGTTGCCAGAAATCATATTCAAATTATAATGCCAGAAGATTATCTTTCGAATAAAGCAAATTTTATGTCAGTTTAAAAAAATCATCTTAGTTTTTTTGTCCATTTCAAACTTCTATACATTTCTAAGAAAACACAAAACCATTATTTTCAAAATAAAGTTGTTCAAGTGTCAGTCTAATAATGTTCAAAAGCCAAAGCTAAATAAACATAAATCAATTTTATACATCTAAAAAAACACCCTATATTATATGCTGTATACTATTTTACTTAAGAATAAGTGGCAACAATTCATATGTTAACCCAACATATTTATCTGTATGTAAGTATAACTTTTCATTTACATGTTCTAAAAACTTTGCTGGGTTATTACCAGTTTTACCCATCTATCTGCCTTCACTTTATAACACTGAGTAACTAGTTTGAATCATCTTTTCATTTGCTTGGGTCTTCATTATCCATTCACTCTATTCCATTTAGTTTAATTTATTTCTCAAATTTCCATCCATGATTAGTTTGCATCTAGATGAATGTGTTTTTTTTTTATTGAAATCAATTTAATTTAATTGTTCAACTCAATTTGTTTTGTGAAAATATTATTTTGAATTTATAACTTTCTTTGTTGTATCAATCTATCTTATCACTTTAGCTACAACATTTATACATACATATGTACATAAATATTTATCTATAGGAAAATTGTTTTTTTTTCTTTAATACTTTTCAAAACAATCTTGTTGCAAAGTTTTTTAAGTTAGTTTTTTTTTTTACATCGTAATAGGATTTTTGTTTTCTTTATTGTTTTATTATATAAATAAATAAAACAATTTGATTAAACAATTAGTTGTCATCATCTCATTGTGGTGGGACAAAAGAGCATGACTTTTTGGAACCAAAAAAACAATGAAAATACGTAATATTCAAAAGTGTTTACTCATTCTTATGTGTGTAGTTTGTGAAGGGTGTATGTAGTAGGGTGGTACTTATTTTTTGCCTAGGATTTGATTTTCTATAAATATTAACAAGTAAGAAAGTATTGTCGGTCAAGCCCGACTATATAATAACCTACACCCAGTATATAAATGAAATAGTTTTTCAGAAATGGGCGCTATATGGGAGATATTACCTATTATGGACCGTTCATCCAAAAATTTAGTGCCATGACTTCTGTGAATATAAATATTGTGTATGTTATATTTTATCTCGATATGTAAATAGTTTTAAAAGATTTATGGAGGTTAAAGTGAATTACGGTCTCTTATATAGGAGTTTCGACTAATTATGGACCAACCATTATAAAATTAGGTGTCATCATTTCTGTATATATCAAACTTATTTGTGTTGAATTTTATTTGGATACCAACATTTTTATGAAATTTATGGTCGTAATTTTCGAAAGTGGGTCATATATGGAAGCTAAGACAAATCATGAACCGATCATCATTAAATTGTAGCCTATTATTTCTATATATATGAAATATATTTGTGTTCAATATTATTTGGATACCGACATTTTTAAGTGAGTTACGCTCTTTAAAGTGATTTTCCCATTATGATAAATTATGGACCGATCTGCACAAAATTTGTAGATCTGATTTGGCTTAATTTTTCACTCATTTGTGGTGAAATTACTGGCATAATTCAAACATTTATGATCTTTAAACTCTAATTTCGGGAGAACATTTGTATGGGGGCCAGTTGAAATAATATACCGATTTCCTCCAGTTTCAAGCCCAACTGTCCTTGGGCCGAAAAAATTTCACGTACCAAATTTTATCGAAATATCTTCAAAATGGCGAGCTGTACTCTGCGCACCAGCCAGACGGACATCGTTAAATCGACTCCGAAAGTGATCTTCGATCGGTATACTTTAAGGTGGGTGTCGATTAATATTTCTGGGTGTTACAAATATCGGCACAAATCCAATATATACCCTCCCCAATATTAAATTCAATTAAATTAAATAAATAAGTATATTGTAACTATTGCGTATGAATTATGTAAATCACAATGAATTATTTTATGTATAATTGAAAGAAACATTTTAATTTGATTTTGCATATTGAATAAAGAATTTATACTTTTCAATCTTTGTATGTATGTAGAGCATGACAAGGGACCTGCATAATACATACATATGTATTTATGTATATTTATTTTATAGCTTAGAATTTATCCACATAGTTCAAAGCCGCCTTAATGTTTTTATAATTGCTTTCTTTATACACATTAAATTATGTAAATAATTATAAAGTATGCATGCACGAACATGTTTGCATAAAACCAGTTCTTTTTTTAAAAAGTTTCTGGTGTTAAAAATGCTGCTTTGACAAATTATTTATAATATGTGAATAGTTTCACCTACTGTTGAAGTATTATGATGACTAATCATTGTTCATATGAAATCAGGTCTCATACATCACTCTGAACATGGTGGCAACAATTTCCTTTTGACAGTGCAAATTTATTGGTCGGAAGTTATTTGTCCTATTTGTCGAATGAAAAGAATATCGAGCACAATATCCTTGAAAATAAAAAATGCATAGAATTTGCTTGCATCGTTTTATAATACCATTTACAGTACTTTCTGCAAGCTTTAGCTTTTTGAAAAACATTTAAACCGATATCGGAATTTCAATGAAAATTTCCACGAATATGTATTATGATTTTTAATAGCTTAGCACTAGTACAAACTTATTGCTTTAGTTCTGGTAAAGTTATCAGGAAGACACAATAAAGTTTTGTTATTTCTAACTCTTCACTTTTCGAATTTATAAATTTAGCTTTTATTTTAAAAATATTTATTAAATAATAAAATTTTATTCATGGTATAGACCATTATTAGATACGAGCTTTTCCCATCTTTCTGGCAACATATGGATTCCGCGTCAAAAGAATTGCTCATCTTTTGAAGCCACGAATGGATCAAGCTAATTTCAAATACCCTGTTCTGAAGCGAAGCGTATCCTAGAGAGAGTATCCTAGTTCTATATCAATCGAAACAAATAGTAGATAAACCTGCCAAAGTCTGGAGTATAAGTAGGTTGAGGCAAAACTTCCCAACCACTGCTTTCTAAATAGCTTTTACCAGGTATTGCAACATGTTTAGTAGGTTATGAGTTGAATAGAATAAATCAAACTCAAACACTAAATTTTGAATGAATGTTTTTAAATGCACAAAACTATTACAATTAAAATTAATTTTCTAACGTAAGAGAAATATTAATTTTAAATTCAAAGATATAATGATTAAAAATATTTTATTATAAAAAGGTATTTTTAGCAAAGTATTTAAAGAAAACATATTTCTAAATATTATAATATAATTACGCCACACATGTGGCTGACGTTGTCATCAGGGCATATCACACTTTTATGTCTGGCTGCATTTTTTGGCTGCTCTTCGTCCAATGATCGCTACAAATGAATCAGTTGTATTCAATACAGATTCCCTGTGAATTAGGATTTTACCCACCAAAAGTACTTGCAAAAAATTAGTAAAAGTACTACTTGAAGTACTTCTATTTTCGCTCAATAGTCGATTGAAGCTTGCATAAATTTGTCTAAGGCTGCTGTTATTGTGAATAGTTTTCTAACCATACGCCATTAAAGGGTTAAACACTTTATATTCGTTGCTTAGGAAACAGCTTAAAACTGTGAGAATTTATCAAAATTTTAATGCTATACAATCTCTGTTTAAAATATTGAAAATCTACATAAAAATCCAAAACTTTTCTCACACTTTTTATTGTTAAACAATAAAGCAATAAAATTTTAAATTTCCTTATCTTTGCCAAGTCATGGTTGAGATAAGAAAAATCCGTTTTCCTTACAAACAATTAAAAATAAACACACAAAACTATGGGAATTTAAACATTTTATAAGGACTTTCTTTTCACAAATATCAACAAACCTAACATAATGTTTGATAATTTAGGAAGTTGATAATAATTTAAACAAACTAAATTTCCGTTTAAATAGTAAATTAAATACAAAAAAAAAAACATGCAACAATTGACCCATACAGCACAAATCCTTTGGCATGAAAAGAGGGTGGTTTGTTAACCAAAACAACAAATCCTTGATGCAGAACCCATAATATGCAAGTTCATAACAGGTAAAACACGCCACTCTTTAAAACAGTCCCTCACACCCTCACCCACATGCTCAGATACATAAAGAACAGGCAAATGTTTTACTATAAACGGAAAAAATGTAATAATGCAAAAGCTGCATTTACATAATTCCGTCAAAAACTCATACTAAAAAAGAAAATTGTATAAACTGAGCCATGACCAGCTATGGGGTGTTATTTCTCACGCTCTTGCATAGAAAACTATAATAAAACTAGTGTGCAAGGGTAAGGTTCCTTGTTTTTCAGTTTGTGTTTTTTTTTTCAACTTCCATAGCTGCTGATATTGTCATTTTTAAACTAATTTCCTAATAAAAACCCAGTCCATTATGCTGTGTGTATAGCAGTTGCGTTCTCAAGCCTTTATAGAAAAAATACACCACAACATTTTAATAGTTTCCTTTCTTGTAACTTAACAAAATGAAAAAGAAAAATTCCCATACTATTAGGGTTTCCACGATATTCAATGTACTGCAGCATGCCTATGCCAACTGCTGCATGCAGCGAGCATGTTTAAGCTTAAGATCTAAAGAAGATGCTACTGCTGTAACAATATTTAATACTAATTTGTGTTACAATTTTTAGTTTCTAGGACAAGTGCAGTAAAAAAACTATGTAGAAAAAAATATTCCCACTGTTATTTATATATTACATCTTTTATTCTTTGTGTATTATTATTTAAAATACAACTATTACTATTACTATAACTATGTATTACTTAATAATATGTAGACTAAAAACATTTACTCTAGTTCCGCATAGATATACATGACAAGTAGGAAAAGAGTATTAAAAAAATGTGGTTCCCTTTTTTCGCCTACACGCATAATATTCATTCATACATATACTCGTATATAGATTAAATCTTGTAGTGGTCACAATCTGTAGCAGTTGCAATATATGTGAACAGTTTCATTCATAAATTTGATTTTTCACGAGTAGGCAGAGACGTAGTTTCGTACGATTGAAGAACAATAATAGTAAATTGAAAATAGTAACTAAAAAAAGGACAACATTAGCCAAAAGATTAAATTATTTAACATAAGGCTTTAATTAAATAATTGTCTGAATTTTGGTAAAATACAATCTTAAGGTACGGTCACACTTAGCAAATATTTGTCAAAAAAAAAAAAAAACTTCGTTTAATGAGAACAAGACACAACAAATATTTAGTTTTATTTTATTTGATTCTGTTTGATCTTGCAAAACTATTGTAAGAGTAAACAGCGTTAAACAAATTTGTACTAAAACAAGTGGTTACGCTTTTTTAAATAAATATTTTCCATGTGTCACAATGCCTTTACTTTCAAAGCAAAAATTGTGTTTTGTAAAATCTAGTTCATTCGTTTAAGCGAAGTCAGTGCAGCTGTGTTCAAGATTGTCGTGGCTTACTGACTCTTAGGCCTTATTTTACGGCGCACTCAAACGCAGGTTGAACTCGGCTCACCAAGGCGTTCTATGTCCCAGCAATAATACACTAATGTATGTCTTGCAAAGAGCATACTTGTATGAACTTGAACAATTAGCAATTTCTCAATATACAACTACAACGATCAATATAAAGAGCACCGTGCTTAGGAGCTTGGCTTATCTAAACTCTGCCATCCATAGCTTAGTCAATTTAGTCAAAATCAATTTGGGCTTTTGAATCACCCAGCTTGCTGTGACCCCTCCCAAGGCGGGTTCCTAACACATTTAATACGAGTGTCACCTCACAAATACATTTCCTGAGCACATCGCCAATTGCCACCTAGGGAAGAATATCTAAAAAGTAGCTATCGCCTCGAACCAACAACCGAAATGCATTGCCAGCGAATCAGTAGATCCTCTCAATGACGGCTGTAATGACAATCCCAGTACATACCCTAAACACAGAGCTAAGAGCCATCACTACTGTTCAGCAATAGCATCTCAGACAATTTGGTGCAACGAAATTTCCTGCTCAAACAAACATCAGTCTTTGAACCAACTGCCATTCTCACCGCTTTGGGTATTAACCACAGCCATAAAGTATATCTACCACGAAGGGACCTCAACCAATCATCCGTTAGAGGACGAATCCCTGGGCTTCTAACTGATTCTGTAGTTCTAAATAAGACTCCAGTTTGCTGCGATTTTTAGGGGGTAAACAATTAAACTCTTACCAGTTTCAAGTTCGTGCAAGCTCATGGCCAGATGTCGCCATATCTCTCACCAACATGATAAAAGCGTCAAGGTGATGGAATCACACTAGGACATATTACCGCCCGGGTAATAAGTGCAATGTGATTAGTGTATTTATTGGGTTTGAATTGATTTTATTGCTTTTAGTACTGAAGTTATTTTTTTTCATTTGGGAACCCAGGCATAGTAACATACAGCAGAATTGTAGTGGAAATACATTTCTTGGCTACTAGAATGAAGACTAAACTTGACAGCAAATATTGTCTTAAAAAGATGGCTAAGTAATTTAACTTGGATCCCAAGATGGGTTTGCAGTGGAAATACATGAGGTTCTAGATTTCCCTAACTTGATGCACGAAATCATACATCCCAATATGCGAAGTTATATTTTGGTAGAAAGAATGTCTTGAATTTTTCACATGAGGATCTAAAGTGGCCAAATGTTTGGATTATGGTAATGGGCAGAGCTGTCTTTACTCAAGGCATCTTAATATCTCCATGAATATATCTCAAGTCTTTTTAGGTAATGATTCTTACCTTTTCATATTGACTATAACTGCAAATTACTATTGGAACAGTCTATCTTAAGTTGGGCCTTAGGATCCTATTTCCTGACAATGGAGATAGACCTTAGCTTAAAGAGACGGCTGAGTAATTTAAGATCATTTTGGGTTCTGAAAGATAGAAACATACAAGCGAATGTTATGTTGAATTTGTTAAACTGGTATTATATAACGTATTTCACTAGATTTTGGATCTTGGATCTATGTAAAATAGAACAGATAAATTGGCAAACATGGAATGGGCCACTAGAATTGTTTTTACTAAGACCACATCTGGATATAGAGCTTTAAACGTCTGAAGATAGAGCTTTTAACTATGAATAGGAGATATATCTATGAACGGGTGCCGGTGATGCTCATATGCTGCCACAGAAATTTTTGGAATTCGCAGTCTCCGATGTAGTTTTTGATCTGTCGGTTGGAGTCCCTGCTTGCCTTGTGTAACCTGGTTTACCTTATCATACCTAATCTTGAGATACAGAACGATGAGAAGAGCATTAATTACTTTAAATGCCACAGCTCTACTTCGGTTAGTAAATTAATTGAAAAAATAAATAAAAAGGCTGCATCTTATCTATCGAATATTGAAGTGCAGTGTATCATTAGCTGCACAATGAATTGTTTCTAAGATGGTATCACAGCGAGCGATATCTCTAAGTACCTATGTATGTATAAGTATGTTGGAATACTTTTCCATCAATTATAAGACTAGATTTTCAACAAACGACTTCGCTTAGACCTTTCTATTAATATAAAGTATTTTCAATACGTTCCTGTTCATTCTATCTATTATGTGGGCTATTTCAAACTAGTTTCAATACATTTTCATTTTCAAATAAAACACATTTTAAACAGCGCCAGCGCAAAAGAGGGTTATTTACACATACATACACACATGCACACAAACAAACTAAATAGTTTAATTTTTTCTGATTTTTATTAATATTTCAATCAATTTCTGACAAGAAGTGTTAAATCAAAGTGTTTCTCTTGAATGGTTTAAAAACCTAAACAGAAATAAAATTTTATTGCCCATCTCTACATATGGACAATGCAAATGAAAATACTCTGGGGTCTGATTAGCATATCCGGCAAAGACAGCAACTGCGTCAGACTGTCTGTTGTGGTTCGGCACAGCCATAAATGCTTGATGATGGTCCATCGTTCTTGTCACCCATCATCATTGTCATAATCTACCATAAATCAACTAATTCTTTTTTGTGCTGCCTGTTCATTTGTTTGTTTGTGTGATCTTTGTCTAAGAATTATGATTGTTTTGTTTTGTGTGTGTGTGTGTGTGTTGGTTTCTGTTTTATTTTTTTTTTTTTGATTGTAATAATGACTGCTTTAGTTTATAAAGATTAGTTTAAACAAATATGTACGAGTGTAACTAAATACGTTCGTGGTTATTTGGAGCTTGAGATGTTATCTTTAATTGAGACATAGACAGATATGAATAAACATATGTACGAGTACATATGCATGTAGATTTGTAAATTTGTAAAGTTGTATTGCTTTAAATGTTTGGGAACTTTTTAATTGTTTATTTTCTAACGCCCCCTTTTTGATTTAATTGTCTTGAGAAATCTACAGCTAGTATTTGGTTTGAGTAAATAAACTATATAATGTGCTTCATTTAGATTTGAGGAGAGATGTTTTTCAAATGACTAAATACTGAATGGTATTTTTCAAATTATAGGTGGCCTGAGCAATATTTGATGAAACTTTTTTTGTAATATTCCAAATGATATTCTTAAGTCTGGTATATATTTAGGAACGACTTGAACAAAATCTCTAAATGCTCCTGTGGTATTATTACTCTTGTATACAATCTTTCAAATTTCATTCACTTTACAATTTATTACTTTTGCACTTCTCATTTTAACTACTTTTAACAATGTTAATTAACCAACCTTCAGTCTTTATCCAACCTTGTATTTCTCTACTATAACTTAAAGCAAACTTATATGCTTGGGAAAATGTCTTAAAAACTGTATCATTTTACCTTAATGAACCGCAAAGCAAACAAAAATAAAAATAAAGTCCAAGACATAATGACAACTAAATATACACAAAAAGGGTCATTATAACAATAACAACAAAATCTATAAGATGTAATACAAAACAAAAACAAAAAAAGAGTAAAAACAAAAGAAACACTTAAAAACGCATTTTGGAAGAAACAATCAACAACAATCATCGCCAACCAACCAGCCAACAGCAAATAAAAAGCCTCAAGAAATCCAAATAAAACTCCAAACAATACAAAATGTTCCAGTGGTTAAATTCACTTCCTTGTATTATTTCTGCTAAGACTACATACAAACATAACAAGAAGATTACAACAATTAAACTAATACTGAGAAAAAGCCTTTACATCTTAAATTATTTATGTCTCAGGTTACAATTGAAAAGCGTAAGAAATTGTTAAAAACCAAAGTGAAACATAAAGAAAGAACTGAGTTGACATTTAACCGGAAATGTGTTCAATGACACCTTTTTGCTGTTTAAGGGAGAAATTAACTGAAATAAGTTGAAATTGAACAAGTTAATTGATTTGACTCTTGATGAGCTCTAAAGAAGAGCGGATATTTATTGATATTAGTCTGAGTAGACACTGTGGCAAAGTTAGTTGAGATAATGTTAATAATAATAAGGGATATACATTATGATAGATTGTAGCGCAGTATTAAATAGAGGAAGATGAATTTTAATTACAAACATTATAAACATGCATTTATTTTATTTCTGTATTGATGAACATAGACGACTTATTTAGCTGGACGTTCTGTCGTTTCTTTGAAAATTAATTTATGTCCTGATCAATGAGATTCAGTTGTAGGTAAATTTGGTAAAGACAGCTACTATTCAAAACTTGGAAGCCAACATTAGTCGCTTAATTCATGGAATATTGGTTGCAATGCTAGAAAGAATGATCGAAACCGAATGATCGGACCTTCTAAATGAATCAACCTATAGCGAGTAGATGAACATGCAGTTCAAGATTTATTCATGGAGCATCTCCTATACTCATTTTAAGGATATAAACCACAATAGCCGAGATAACCAAGTAACAGAGAGCTACAATTCTAAACGAACAACTCTAATTGAAACTGTGCTGTGACCTTGATAATAATAATGTTAATTAATAATTATAGATGAAACACAAAATTTCCAATTGATTTCAGACAATTCTAATAGAAATGCAGATTTAATTTTCTGAAACTAATTTGAAGACTAATTTCAATTGCGAATTTAAATTCCTGCAGTAAGTTTTTGCGTCGTTTTACCTGTTGAAAGGAGGTGTAGAGCAAGCGGGATCTGGCTTGGCGATTTGAGGCGATTTTCTATGTTTTATGTAATTGTGAAGGGGTTTGCGTATGGGAACCCAAGAACAACACGACATTAAGAAAGCTGTTGGATCTAAAGAAGTATAATTACAAGAAATACTAACCAAAGTTATTTCCTAAAGAATTTACGACTATGTACAGATAATATTTTCAACTGTTATGCCAAGGAGTTTGTTAGTCATATTCCGCGTCTTACAACTATCCGAAAACATAAATTTATTACTCAACACAGAAGCAAATAACTTTACAGGTGTTTTTAGTACACTAACTCGAAAGCAGAATTTATTTCGTTCTTAATTCGTTCGCATTGCAAGATCAATCCATCCTAATATTCGGCTGTGTATCAAATTAAATGTTTGGGTTAGAGGAATCATAAAGCTGTTCTCAAACATATATTGACAATGTATGTCATGTATTGATAGAATTTATTAAGATCTGAGGCATCAATGTTTTGTAGGGTAAATAATTTTTGCTATAATGATATCATCCTCTCCTAAATTAGCCCCGACTATGTACAATTTTTTGTATGTAGTCAAATGTAATCTGCATATTTCGTATCAGAATGATGGCAATTCAAACCTCCTTTTAACCCAATACGTATGTAAACGGATACTTATGAGTTTCAGGTGTGTGGGGCCTTTGGCCACTGTTTTGACTGTGATCTTGACTTTGATTAAAAAAATATTTTGAATAGATTTAATTTAGATTCAGGCTTTGCTTTAAAATGTATCTGAAGTATAGTTAATTTGGTTAATATCAAAACTAACTTTGTAATATTAAGATTTTTGTAGGTATCATGTCAAAACGTACATTGAGAGTACAATTTAATTCGAAAACCCAAATTATATCTTGAACCAAAGATTGTCCGAAACATGCTCCAAAGGTAGTTTTCTAAATTGTTAGGCATTAGCTATTACTCTCTTCACATTACCATACATGTCTAGTACTTATATGTCTGCAACATATTTCTATTAAAGGGGGTGAAAAAATATGCTCACATACAGTAATTAACTAAAATCTAAAGAAATTTTTATTTCTTTTTTTTTTTTCTATTTAATTTTAGATGCATTTTTGTTTGTTTGTATGTGTAAAAGTCCCTTCTAAGCATTAATATTATTTTATAGTAACAAAACAACAGAAAATTTTTTTTAAAATTTATGAAGAAAGTGCAATCAACCAGAGCATTTAAATGTTCAAATAGCCAGCCTGACAACCGGACGCACTCATTAAAGCCTTGAAAATACTCAAATACATAAATATACTCGTATGTGTCTGTGTTTGTAATGAAAATAAAACTAATAATAATTTCTTCTTTGTTCAACCTGCTTGTAGTTTTATTTGTTTTTGTTATTACTCTATATCAAGTCAATATTATGAAAGTCAGTCAGTCCATCAGCAAGCAGTGTAGACTACATAGCCAGCACCCGCTTTTAACATTCAGACATTTATTTGAATTATGAGGAAAATGACGAGTCGTCATATACTAGTCTTCATTCCTGATGATGTTGCTAATGTAAACGTATGACAGTCAGACAGTTAATGAACATTTTACACTGATGTTTAGTTAACAAGCAATTAAACTTTGTTAAGACAAATTTGTATTTAGATATAAATAGGCTGTGCTATTTTTATTTTCAATACTGTTTAGAATCATTTTTAGTATTTATTTTTTTTTTATTAATTTTTTTTTGAGAGAGTTTATTAAATCAAGTGTAAATTAAACAAAAGTATGTTTAATAAAATATTCATTTATTTTATAATCTGGGCTTGTAACATTGACTCACTGCACAAGTGTTAATAACTCTTTTTTGTTTGTGAATTATATTTATTTAAAATATTTTGATACTTTGTAGCTTGAGTTCGTTGGAGTATTTACAACATAAACTTAAAATAATATGAACAATTTTGATTTACATTTAATTTTATTTTGGAACAGTAGGCTCCGTTGTAAATATGTTTAAATGACTGTGCTGTGGAGGATCTAAAATCTTTGTAATACAGCCTATTTAATACGGGATTAAACTATTGATTCCCTTTCCAATTATAATTTAGTCATTTCGTTTGTAGTTTTTATAAGATTCATTTGTACTCCTACAAAATATAAATATGACGGATGTTTTTAGGTAGAGATAACATTTCATTTCTGATGCCTCCAGATACCCCGACTCAGGTGGTTTTAGGATAAAGAGTGATTTTTTAGGAGCTTTCGGTTTTGATTAAAAAAAAAAACACATTCAATTTAGAGAACTTAATGAAATGATCTATATAATTCAATGTTCAAAGATGATTTCATGTAAATGTTGACCGCGACTATGGCTCAAATGGTTCATACGCTGGGTCTAATTTTGGCATATTCTTTCCAACATATCGGCCGGTATCTCACGAAAAAATTCTTCAATACTAGCTTCCAGTGCAATCAACATTTGCTGACTTGTCCTTATAGATATGCGCCTTAACATAGTCCTACAAAAAATAGTCTAAAGACGTTAAATCGCAGGATCTGGCCCACCAAACGTGAAATAAACTGTTCATTGAATTCGCCTCTCAATTGGGTCATACATGGTTACGCGTGCTGTGTGGGATGCTAAAACCAAATGACAGCCAAGTCCAATTCTTTCATTGTGGGCAAACAAAATTTGTAATCATCGCACGATCACAGTAACGTCACAGGTCGTCTTTTTAAAAAGTCCGGTCCAATGATGCCACCAATGTATAATCCACACCAAACAACATTTTTGCTGCTGGCTGCAATTCACACCAAATACGACAATTTTGCTTGGTTATAATATGTTACACGAAAACAGCTTAACTGCCAAAAACAGTCTTTTCAAAAAAAAAGTGGTTAAAAAATCTCCCTTTATTATATATATTGACATATGAGAATTTTGAAGAAGCAAAATCGGTCTTTAAAAAGCTGAGATTAAGCAAAAAACAAGGACTATTTATATCTATTTTTCCAGCTGACTATACCTGAATCAGTATTCTATAAATAACATAGATTGCATAGATCCGATTATAAAAGTGGCTTTCATCTTTCGAAAATGTTATACAGTTATTCACTAATGAATTAGGAATATACGACAAGGTAGGATGTGCCATTTTTAGGCCTAACTGTCAAGATGGAATTATAACTGTAAAGATAGATGCAGAACAAATTCAGTTTTAAGGCAGCAAAGCGACCTAGCGAGTGTTTAAATCACATCGAAAATTGTCCAAGATAGCCGAAAGTCTCTAGAGGAGATAGTGAAATATTTATCGGATATCCTTGCACGAGTCGCTGGACACGGAACTTAGAAATCTAGACATCGTGCTAGATCTCATTTATAAAATCGGCCTCTAGATTACCATGCACAAAGGTTAGAGATTCCTTACAACGACTACTGCAGAAGCTGTAATTATGGGAAAGAAGGAGAAACTACTAAACGCCTTCTTCGTCACTGTCCGGTATTTGGGGAACTGTAACGCATTATTCTTTGTCAACAAATCGTTATTGGCAAATTATCTGACAATTTTTTTTTAGTTTTACAAAAGTTAAGGTCATCCTTATTAATTTGGACAATACAAAAAATTTTCAAATTTCATACCAAATCTGCTCAAGAGTTGAATACACTCTAGACCTGAATTTTGATTAACATCAGGAAATCCAGGGGAAGTGATTGACAGATACATACATATGTAAGTGATGTAGACTTCATTCAAAATTGTAATAATTACCTAAAAATATAATAGAAAATAAAAATAATTAGTTTAAAATTCAATATTTCGTAAAAACCTAAATACTTCTTCAGTTTAAAAATTTTAAGGAGTATGGAGATAGAAAATTATTAAATTTTTTATATGCAAATCTCCCTTCTATGTAATGCCTTCAATATCTCATTGATATCTCACAGAAGTCATTATCAGTAATAAGCAGAAAGTTCTCATAAAAATTACTAGAAATACTCGTAAGCGGTTAAATAAAAGATAAGAAACAAGTAAGAGTGCAATATTCGACTGTGCCGAATCTAAACGTAATAAGAAATACAAAAACTACACTGGTTTTAGGACTAGATTTAGATCTAGATCCTTATTCTGTGTTTTCTATTCACACTTAGTGCAAATTTTATTATTTTTAATATTGAAAGACAATTTTACGAGCAACATAATTTATTTTAAATGTTTCGGAATTTTATCTAATTCTGACCATTTATAATTGATATAATTACCGATTCTTACTGTAATTTACAGAGTTTATGGGTGGCATAGTAGAAGTGGACCAGTTATGAACTAATAGCTTCTAAATCCAGTATCCACTAATATGGTTTCTATGTATTTGAGGCTTATTTTGGTTGAATTTCATCTCAATAACGTTATTGTCAAGAGTTGTATGGTTGTTTGGTATGCTCGGAAGTGGACTTAATTCGGGAGCTATTGCCAATTATTGACTGACAGCTACAAAATCCAGTCGCATAACTGCCGTATAACCGATATTAGTATTATTTATGGATTAAAATTACAGATCTATATAAAAGTTGGTTCGATATCGATATTTATTAGACATTTTTGTGGGTTTATTTGTGTTTCGGAAATGGTTCTTATATGGCAGCTATGATAAATTATGGGCCGCTCTTCTTAAATTTTGTAAAAGTAATTTTTATGCATATGAGGGTATATTTAATATATATGTACGTATATTAGTATAAACGTGGATTTCGTGCACCTTATATGGGGGATATGGTAAAATATGGACCGATATTCTCAAAATCCAGCAGTTTGATTTTGTTATGTATGTAAATGATCCGTGCAAAAGTGAATTTCGGAAGTGGGCTTTATATGGGATATACGGTTAAAAATGTGCCGAAATTCACAAAATGTTGTGGGATGATTTTTGTATATATGTAAATGATCTGTGTGTATATATGTATAAGTATAAATGGCTTTTTTGGATGTGGTATGGAAGCTATGACCAATTACAGGCCGCCCACCATAAAATTTAGTACCACAATTTATTTACCTTATAAGATTATATATGTCAAATTTTATATTTATAGGTATTTAAGTTAATTTTGGAAGTGGACTTTATATGGGGGCTATGGTCAAACATGGACCGAACTAAAAAAAAAATTTCGTTTTACCATTTCTTTTTGCATGAAACTTATTCCTGCTGAATTTTGTATTGATATTCCAATTTTATAGGCATTTATGTATAATTGAGCAATATTTCAGGATGATTTTTCTATGGGGACTATGAGAAATCATAATGGACTTATTTTTACTATTGTCCTTACACTTTCTTATTTTATCATAAAAACAACGTATACAAAATTTCATAGGAATATCTGCAATATATTTAAAAAAATTGGAAGAAAAATGTTCAAAACTATCAATTTTTTATGGAGGTTCTCTTACATTTTGATCCATAACTCTTGTTCTACTCTACCAGTACCAAACTGCTTAGGAGAACTATAAACGGGTTTTTTATAAACTTTGTTGATATCGGTTGTGTCCTTTGGACGTTAGAGTGTTTTTATACAGACAGACGGACATGGCTCAATCGATTTAGAATTTCGTAAGGACCAAGAATATATATACTTTGTTGGGTCTCAGATGAGTATTTCTCAGTGTTATACACGGAAAGACAAATTTATATATACCCTCATTCACCACTTATGGTGGTGGAGGGTGGAGGGTATAAAAATAAGTCAGAGGGCAGTATATGAAAGTCCTTGAAAAGTAATTTATGATTAACTTATGATTAAGCCTTTACTCTTTTCATTATTTTCACTACTTATTTTCTTCTTAACTACACCTTTCTACCCACATCCATTCCTATTTTTTTTTAACAACCATCACTAGTATTACCACTATTTATGAAATCTCTATTTAATTAGAAGACAACTTTTGCCAAGAAAGCCTAACAAAAAAATACTTAAAAAAATACCAAAAAATTTCCTCATTGAAATTATAAAGTTCATTCAATAAACACCAACGAAAGTTAATAAAACAACATTTTTTTACTTTAAGGATTCTTTTCTCTCCAAAATAGCTAAAAATTCCTTTTACATAATGATGTAGTCATTTATACATTTTTACTTAAATAAGATTGCTTTATTTTTAGTCTTTATTCCATTTCCACCAATCGAAAATAATGACCAAAATAACCAAGAACTTTAACCACACAAATAAACTTAGTGTAGGAAGGTATATACTACTCTAGGTATTAAAGCAAACTTTGGGGAAGTAAAGTAGCTGTTGCACTGTGGTTTGGAATAGAAGGACCCATGTGAGCTACGTTTCAGCCGTCTGTAGTAAAAATATTTGAACTCATAAAAGATGTTAAGTATTTAAAACCTTGAAATTGATTTCTCAACAATCCTTTCGGAATTATTTTTCTTAACAGACTTTTTGCTCTCGCTAGCATAGAAAGCATAGCACGATCGCTCACATAATTATCTAATATAATTATCTAATATAACAAATTAACAGGTAATTGCCTAATAACTTTTATAGTTGACTTAAATAACAAATATATCTTTTTAAGTAAGATCAAAAGATCGTTGTAAAATGTGCACTGGTGTGCTTCGGGCAAAACTCTTACATACATCGAATGCTAATTAATGACCTTAAAAAAAATGCATGTTTAAACGGAAGACTAAAGTAAATGCCATAAAATATGTCCACATTAAATTTAGTTACAAAAGACAAAGTTGTACTTTGATTGATGCAATTTATGATCATACCATGGGATGCAATACGATTTTACCATGAAAAACAATCTCTTTATTTCATATATTAAAAAAAAACAAGCAAGGAATACAATCTTAAAATTGGAGAGGATATAAGAAACTTTAGTATTAATTATATGTTGAAACTAATGAGTGATTCGAACCCACTTACAAGGTAAATAAGTTTCGAATAGCGAATTTCAGAGTTTCCCCAATAATTTATTTGGCGGTTAGATTATTGTGATTTACTTGAAAGTGGCCAGATAGGATTTATGTATTGAATTTTCCAGGAGAATCTCACTTCAAATCTCAACTGCTAATGTGAAAAGTCGACAGTTCTTTTGAGCAGCTTCAGAGACTTTCCTGACATAATAATATACAAGTAATAGGGGACAAAGCGGGCACAGGATCCTCAATGTACTAAAATCAGCTCAAAACGTCTCTCTTCGTAAATAAACAACGTTTACAAAACCTATAAATGCTCCAAATTCAAAACAATAATTATTGGACTCAATATTGTTAGACCTCTTTCCTTAACATTGAGACTTAAGTAAGCATGCAAGAAATTTGTTGGGTTTAAATTCGTATAAAGGAAACAAGATTGACCAAAAAGGGGTCTGAGCAACTTGTAATTGGCCATTACTTTTTGTACTCTAGATATGGTTAGTAAAATTTGAATGGTGTAGAATTGTTAGCACGAGTTTGGTTGACTTTTGTGTAAGGTGGAACCTAGTTTGCTATACGATTTTTATTGGGATAAAGGATCAAACATGATATTAAATTGGAGAGTGGAACAAATCAAATACAATAGTCGTAGTTTCAAATCGACCTGCACGAAGAGTAATATCGAGAATAAACAAGATATATATATATATATATTTTAGAATTGTTGCACCTTGTTAAACAATAATCTTAATTTACGTAAAACTAGTTAAAAATATTAGTTAAAATCAGTTTATTAGTAGGGATGCCAAACGGGGCTGGTTTTTAAAATACCGGGATACCGGGATGGAGCTTTCGGGTCAACAGATATTCACATCACTACGACAAAGAGCTTTGTCTGTTACTTTAACCGGATTTAAAATAACAATTATTTGTTTAAGTAAATTCAAATTCTTTATCTCTTGAGGTTTTAGACCTTCTTTGCATAATGGTAGAAATTTCTGGCATTCTTTTATTTCTATTTAGTATTAAGCTAATGATCTTTCATTGCATGATGATGAAAATTTTCATAAATAAAGTTATACTATAAATATAAGTGTATATGAATTATGTATATTATCATCTCGATTTATTTCACCAATAAAGAAAAAATCATGCAAAGAAAAGGGTTAAATCAATTAAAGCGTTTTATCTAGGAATTTCCATATTCCCAAAACTGTAGACACATCAAATAGTGCGTTCCAGTTTGGCAATTCAAAAATTAATTTTAATTCTTTCACCATCATTTCTTCGACAAACCGTTTCAAATTTAAATTTTTGTTGATAACTTTGTAAACAAATATTAGTTTTCTGAAAATCGTGATTTCGGAATTGGCATCACTATTTACAAGTGAACAATTTCGAAGTTTTCAAGCATCTGAGGGCAATAGAAATATGTTGGGGATCATATCTGATATATTGATTTCAACAGACTGGCATAGCTAAATCGATTTCGATATCTAGAAGTATAATGATCTATAAGGTTGTACAAATTGAGTAAAATTTAATCTACTTACTCTTTAATAAATTTTAAAATATCATATTGGACATGATTTGACAAGAATTATAAAGATGCTGAGATTTTGTTCAACTGAGGCATTTTGTTTATTTCAGAAGAGTTGTTTAGATTCAGAAAAATCAAATAAAGCATTGAAACTTGTAAGTTGTTTTATTAACCGCCTGGCCCACGATGTCGAACGATAACATTCGCTTAGATAAAACTTAAGACACAAACTTTTTATCGTATCTATTTTTTTTTACTGAATCAAGTTTGTTTATTCCACAATCAGGTTTGTGTCTTAAGTCTTATCTAAGCGAACGTTATCGTTCGACATCGTGGGCCAGGGGGTAAAACTTCAAAAATATTCCTAGATTCCACCACCTAATATTTTAAACGAAAATAATCACTTTAACTTCATACTGATAGAATAAACTGCTAAAAGATTGAAAATAAATGTCTATGATAATAGAGGGAGGAAACCGAAATAATAATGCTAAATTACAGGCAAAACAAAAAAAAAAAAAAAAACTACGAAAAAACATCAACGGTTTATAAGATAAAAATCGTTAGAATTCAAATCAAAATCAACCTCAACAAGATGTAAATGATGAGGTTGAACTGAATGAATACTTTAGCACCGATGATGATGATGAGATGCACATAGAAATTTCATAAAATATTAAACTGCGAGGAAAAGCGTGTTAATGATGACGACAAGGTTTGAGGCTTTTACAAGATATTCAAACTTTTCTACGGTTTGTGAAGGTGGCTGGCAGATGCTTGGTTGGTTGGTTGGCTGAGTAAAAGTTGAACATAAAAATGTGAAAAAAACGTGGGCATAAAAAACCGCATCAAAAGAAATCATTGCTTGTGCCTGCCTGATTTTATAATTAAATAGACAATTTTTGTAAGGCAAAATTGTCTTATTTTAACAAGAAAAAAGTAAAAAAAAAACAACAAATTAAGGTCATAAACTCGCATGTGTCAGTTGCTGTCAGTTATTTAACTTAAAAGCAAGCATGCCATACAATTTTAATTTCTCATTTAAAGTGTTCTTAAAGTCTTATTAAAGCTTTGCAGCTATCTAATACAAATATATTTTTATACTTTTTTTTTTGCTTTTTTAATCCTTTATTGTGTTGTCTGTATAATTTTTTGCATTTTTGCTTTCTTTCCATATATTTGCATTTTGTATTGCAAAAAAAGGAAAGACTAAAACAAGACGAAACAAAAAATCAAAAGCTCTTAAGAAATGTTTTAACATCTCCAAGTGTTTTACAAAGTCTTAAAGGGTTTAGCCTTTCACTCGTTAAGACTTACACAAAAAAGGGGTTGTTTTGGCAGAGCGGTAGTTTAAGTTTGTCCAAATTTATAGGCTACATTTTGAAATGCAATGATTTTTCTTACGCCTTTGATATTTTGTTTAATTTTTATTATTATTTTAAAACTCTTATGCACTTTTTTCTGCTTTTTGGTCTGTTGGCAAATGATTTTTTTTTGTCAAGTTTTTTTCTTTTATTTTACTTCCTTACTTACAGTAACTTTTTCTCAACTTTACTTTTGTGCAATATTTTTTGGTTTTTTTTTTCTACAAAATTAAAATTTTGTTTTCCTTCATGTTCAATTTTTTATCAGAATATGCAAAATCAAGTGTTGCAGTAGTCAGTCAGTTCAGTTTTGTTTTAAGATGCAGCTTAGGGAAAGGGGGTTTTTTTTTCAAAATAAAAAAGTATGCAAACAAAAAGTATTTATTACAACCTTGAGTTAAGCAGTCATCACAACCCCTTTTGTTAGTTGTATTTTAGGTTGTATTCAATATTTGTTGATTACTTAGTCTATAGACGTCCCCCTTTGTCGGACGAGTGCATTATTTTTGCTAAGAATTTGTCTTAAAAGATGTTTTTCCTATCTTCATTATTTTGAAATGTAGAGGGAGTAAATGTTTGTCAAGTTTCTTAAAACGCATCTTCTGTGATATTTACAAAGAATTGTGGGTTTGGCAACTTGTAATTAAAAGTAGAAATACTGAAGTTTTGTATGCGAGCGACACATTATGCTATGAATGAATGAAATTTTGGTGGCTTTTTGTGCAAACCGAATAGGCTTTTAAGCTGCAGAAACATGAGGACAATGAACAAATTTTTGGAATATATTTTTAGTAATAATTAAAAATCTAGCATAATTTTAGGATGCTGCAGAGTAGGCGCCATTTAAAGAAATTTATCTTTTAGAGTATTGGGTGCGTAACTTAAAAAGGCGGGTTTAATAACAGATAGAACATCTTTTCAACGCGTTTTTTTAGTAACTTATTTAGCATTTCAAAGGGCACATATCTGTCATTTATTCTCTCCTAGGTATTGAACATTATAGCGTTTGGTTTAGAAAATGTCGAATTTTATGCCAACAAAATCGAATGTTTTGCTTTAGTTATTTAATTTGAAAAACGATTTTGAAGATTATAGTGAATGTGTCCCATCGGTTTCACCTAGAGGGATGGTTCGTGCTGTTTAGAAGAGATGATTTTGACACACAAGACAAAGATTGCCCATATCAGTCAAAACGGTTTGAAGACCAAGAATTTGAAGCATTACTTCATGAAGATTGTTGTTAAACAAAAGAAGGGAAATTGAGTACCATATGATTTTTGCAGCAAATCATTACTTGCTGTCAAAAATGGATCTGTTACGATAACCCGAAGTGTACGAGATTGTATGTGAAGCTTGGTCAATTGGATAAATCGACACCAAAGTTAACAATCCATGCCGAGCGCCCAGAATATGTGACATGAAAGCGTAATAATCAAACATGACAACTCTCGGCGACATGTTGCAATAACGGTTAAAAACAATGTAGAAAGAAGTGGTTGGAATGCTTTACCAGCTTGTAGTGCAGAGCTTACTCCATACGACTACTATTAGTTTCGATCGATGCAGAACAATCTCTCTCTCTCTGGGATACACTTCACTTCAGAACAAGGTGTCCCAAATTGAAATCCTTTATTATTGGCTTCTTAGGATGAGTATACGCAGTATACATATATGTATGTTGCCAGAAAGATTGGAAAAGGTCATAGCTTACAATGGCCAATGGAAAGGGTGCTTTTGTAAAAAATAGTACATTTGAAACGTTTGTAAAAAAGTATACATTTGTAAGAAAGGGAACTTTGGTAAGAAAGGGTACGTTTGTAATAACGGGTACTTTTGTAAGAAATAGTAATTTTGTAAAAAATTATAGTTTTTTAAGAAAGTGTACTTTGCAAGAAAGGGTACTTTTGAAAGACCTTTGTTGTTTGTAAGAAAGGGTACTTCTGTAAGACCTTTATATTTTGGTACGAAAGAGTGCTTTTTTAAAAGCTTTTTATTTTGGTACGAAAGTGTACTTTTGTAAGACTTTTGTATTTTGGTACGAAATGGTACTTCTATAAGACCTTTGAATTTTGTTACGAAAGTGTAATTTTGTAAGTCCTTTGTATATTAGTACGATAGCGTACTTTTGAAAGACCTTTGTTTTTTGTAAGAAAGGGTACTTCTGTAAGACCGTTATATTACGAAAGGGTACTTTTGTAAGAAAGGGTACTTTATAGAAAAGAGTAATTTTATAAGAAAGGGTAATTTTGTAAGAAAAAGTACTTTTGTAAGAAAATGTACTATTGTAAAAAATCGAGTATTGTAAGAAAATGTACTACTGTAAGAAAACCGAAGAATGTACGAGAATGAGCTTTTCTAAATAAAAGTAGCTTTGTTGGAAAGGGTACTTTTGTAAAAAAAATACTTTTATTAAAAAATATACTATTTTAAGATTAAATAAAATATGTTTGTATAAAAAAAATAAATGTAATAAAATGTACATTTATAAAAATATATTTTCGAAAAATTATAATACTTTTGCAATTAAAAGTAGATTTACGGAAGAAATTAACAAAGGTAAAAAAGTACTTTTGAAATAAACATATTAGGTAAAAGTACAAGATACTGTAGTGATTTATCTTCCATATAATATATCTGATGATGCTGTTCAACATTCAATCAAAAGTCAGCAAGATGAATTTACCGGCCTTAAATAAAATTTCTTTGCTGCGCTGTTAATAAGATAAGAAATTAAAAGACATAAAACAAAATCAGGTAGGTTATTGTGTTACTTTTTAATAGAGTTTACTGAGATATGGGATTTTTGGAAATCTGTGGCAGGAATACCACTCAAACGATGCGTATGAAAAGTTTAAAAACTTCAATAAACTAAAATAATTTTTTCCAACAGAATCTTAAGATTAGGAAAGTTCTGACAGCCATTAAGAAAAGAATTTAAAACATTTTCATCAGATTTTTGTAAGTAAGCAGATTAATATAACACCAGAGACCTTATACCACTTCTAAACCATGATATAGACATATTTTTTATCAACGTCAAATATATAGTGATTAAATCATTCAAACAACATATTGTAAAAAACTTGAGGTAATTAAAGATATTGCTTCAGCAACATTTCCAAATTGTATGCCACGTCAAAGAGGCTTATAAACTAACAAGCCTGCATAGATAAACTGCTGTTTGCCATAATTTTTTGAGATGCACTAATCCTTAGATTTAGAAAAAATGAAAACACATGATTAATAAGCACAATACAAGTGTAGATGCTAACGAAAAATGCAAAACAAGGCTACCAAAATTACAAATACACAAAACCACACACTGATACATATTTACAGTTTACATATAAAAAAAAAACTCAAACCCTGACATATTGAAATTATAAATCATAAAGCTGAGAGCGGTGAAAGCAATTCCTTTTAATTGAAAACTTATGCGAAAAAAGACAACAGCAAATTTGCCAACTGTAACAAAAAAGCACAAATTTCATCCTTTTTGTTTTGTAACACATACACACTAATGGAAATGAAATGCACTTTCAAAATAATGTAGATATTTGGTTGCATATAGGCACAAACACACACGCACACGCCAAAATAAGCTTCATATGCATATAAGATTAAGTGATTGAGGCAGACAATGAAAAAATGTATTGCAACAAAGTTTTTAAGTATGTATGTTTCTGTGTGTGTTTGCGGATGGTTGGTTGCAAGTGCAACTCTTAGCCAAAAAAAAGTACAAAATCTGTTGAAAAAAAAACTGCAACTTTTGTGTTTTTTTTTCCACCCAAACTTATAGTGTTGTTGTGGTTGTATATGTCTCTAAACTTGTGAATATCTATGTATGTATCTAAACTAGGTTCTTTTTCACTCTCTTTGAAACTGTCTGCATTTATAGAAATGGATTTGATTTTGTTTTAAATTCATATAGACGTTTGTAATAAGGACTTTAGGCCTTTTAATGATTGACTTGCAGCAACAACAACAACAGCTAAGCCCCACCCCAAAAAAAAAAAAAGAATATTTAGTAAATATCTAAATAAAAAACGCATTCAATGCACAAAATCATTCCATTCATTCTAATGTGGCAATGAAGAAAAAAAGGAATTTATAGAAAAAGTATAATTTTTTAGGTTTTTGTATCTAAAAAAAAAATACTATAACAAATATGCATATGTGTAAATATTTTACATTTGCTGTTGTTTTTGTTTGTTTGTTTGTTTGTTGCACAAGTGTTTCATAAGTCTGAAAGTGTGTTTGTATGTTTGTTTGCAAGTGCATGAGTGAGTGAGTGTTTTATTAGCAAAAGATGCATTAAGTCCGCATTGCAGCCAATATTGCAATTGCACTTATTTTTGCAGTTATTGTAGCTGTTGTTGTGTTTTATTACTTAAAAAAATGTATAGTAGTAGAAAAATTATATCCTTTTTGTTTTGTAAATCAAAGTTTTGTAACACAAAACAACTACTACATTCAGTGGGTATTCACATGAACCAAAATAAGCTTACGAAAGTCAATGTAGTCAGCATATATGTATGTACATACAAACATACATTTACACCAGTATATTTTACATACACTAGAACATGTACAGTGTGCAGGACAATGAATATATAGGCGTAGTGAGGGATTTTTGGGGCCTGTTTTGATGGGTGTTAGGAAAGGTTTCATTAGTAACAAATACATACATGTTTTAATTACTTTTTTTTTATTACTTTTAAGGGAAATAAACTTATGTAAGCAAGAAATGCATTCTTAAAAAAAGTCACTTATTTTAAATATCTTTTAAAAAATATGCTTTCATTGAGAAAATGTTATTTTTGAACAAAAGCAATTTTTTCTTGAAAATGGTACTATTTGAAGAAGGTAGTTTCTACAGAAAAATATTTTTTTTTAACTAAACTATCTACTTTCACAAGAAAAGTTACATTTAAAAGCAATTTTTTAAGAAAATCAATATTTTCATAAAAAGTTATTTCTTAAGAAATGTTAGTCCTGTTTCACACTCTTTAGTTTTAGCTGACCAGTATTTGTTCAATTCTCTTTTGAGCTTTGTCATTTTATTCACACACACCAATTCAATTTTCGTGCAAATCAACATGCATGAAAGAAAACAACAAAAGGAAAGAAGAAAATTCAAGTCAATTCCTCAATTCTATTTTCCCTTCTCACCCGAAAATACTTGCCTAGACGAATTAAAATTAAAGAGTGTGAAAGCGAACTTACTATTTTAAAAGAAGGTACTATTTTAAACATATATTTTTCATTTCATTTTATGTATTCAAATGTACTTATAAAGTTATTGTTTGAAATGTAATCTGTAGTTTTTGTGAGCAAGAAAGGTACTTTAAAAAGAAATAGTACTTTAAAAAAAAAACGCTCTTGATAGAAAATAAGAATGTTCATTTTTAAATGATAATTTTCTAAGAAAAGGTACTTTTTTTGGAAAATTTTCTTTTTTAGTAAAAATTGTTTTATTACTGCAAAAAGGTTTAACCCTTTTAACCCTTATGTGATTGACAGAAAAACACCATGTTTTGTATGATAATCTACCCGGGTATGAGTCAAAAGTTGGGAGCTCTCAAGAAGTTTCAAGTACGATGGTTGCCAATTTCTACAAAAAAAAAATTAATTTCAAGGTACCCGTGTACCTTGTCAGTTATTTTTAAGGGTACATATCTGTCATTTGTGCTCACTTATAGTGTAAACAGCAAAAGTTCTATTTTCTTTAAAAAATATCTAATATTCGCCAACAAAGCGTCAAATGCTTGATGTTTTGTTTTACTTCTTTAATTTGAAAAAAGTGCCGCTGAAGGACACCAAAACTTATGGTTAATGTGTTTTATCGATTCCAACTTGAGATATATGGTTATGCGGTTCAGATGTGGGGATTTTGATGCGAAAGACAAAGTTCGCTCAGACCAATAAAAAGTTTGAAATCCAAGAATTTGAGGCATTATTCATTAAGATTGTTGGCAATCTCAACAAGAGCTTGCAAAGTCATTGGAAACTACTCAAGTAGCAATTTCAAAACAGTCGTGATTGGACGAATTTGCATATTCGGAATGCTAGGTACGAGGTCTGATCGAAAAATAACCATTATTTTCACGCCTGTTATATATATATTAGTAATACCAAAAAGCGCGTTTCAGAAGTGTTTCGAGGATTTAAAAAAACGCTGGCATAAATGTATTATATCCGAGGGAGATTACTTTGAAGGGGACAAGATAGTTATTGATGAATAAATAAATACTTCTTGAACAAATTGAAAATAACGGGTTTTTTTGATCCGACCTCGTAAATGGTATAAAAGGAAAATGTAAACGTTATAAATTTTAAAAGGAAAAATTTTAGCATCGAACAATTACTTGTGATGAAAAATAGATCTATAACGATAACCCAAGCGTAAGAGATCGTATGTGAAAGCCGACCAAGTAGTCGAATCGAAATCAAAACCAAATATCCATGGCGCTGAAGTAATGCTAGTATTTGGTGGGATCAAGGGGGTCCTATCTATTATGATCTCCTGGACAGATTATCTAAGGGAACCTGTAGCAAATGCAACTGAATAGTATAAAATGAGTAGAATATGCTGACATGATAAGGCTTGGCCACATTTTGCAAAACCTGTTAAAAGATAAGTGCAGATATTGTCGCGTCCAAATACTATTTGTTTCAATTAATGCAGTACAATATCTCTGGGATACGCTTCTCCTCAGAACAGAATATTCGAAATTGTCTTGATCCATATGTTTGGGCCAGAATCCCCATATGTTGACATAAAGATGAGATGAGTTCAAAGCAAACAATTGCCAACATTTTGAACAAATTTTACACATTTACTTTACGCTTAAAAAGTTATAATAAGAAAATTTACTTTTTAATTTAGAGTAGTATTTTAAGATGAGATATTTTTTAGAATATTTATTGGAATTGTCATTTGTATACCATTTTTCATTAATATTGTCTTACTCTTTCAAATACAATAAATTATTTTCTTTATATATCAATGTGTAATACACTAATAATTTTTAGTGGTCTAATATATTATTGTCATGCATATAATTATAGCGTACACCAGCATTTGTGCTGATGTTTGTAACATCCAAAAACATTAGCCTAACGACCAACTTAATGAATCGCTTTCTGATTTGATTTTTATGTCTGCCTATTGTTGTTGTTGTAGCAGCTAAAACATTTTACAAAATTTAATCGGGGGGTTTTGCCAGATCTAGTTCAAGAAATTGGGCTGGGCTGGCTGGACATTTGAATATGTGGAGAGTGTCATGGTGACCTTGACCACATGCTGGACATACATTGAGCTCGGCACGATCTATGCGGGATCAGAAGGCATTAAGCCTGTTGCTCCATCCAGATCTGAATTGTGCCACAGGCTGGTTGTTCATGTAAATAATGGGTGCAAAGTACAGGTCACAATTTTGAAGACATTTCCATAAAATTTGGAATGTGAATTTTCTTCCAACCAAGGACGATTGGGATTGAAATAAGTTAAAATCGTTTCATTATTTCTCTTAGTCAAATGTCCTCCCGAAGTAGGACTATATTTTAAAACAAACAAGTTGTATTTAAAACCTAATAACAACTATAAATTTTGTGCAGATTGCTCAGAGGCCCTCTTCCGAGTATCACTTCAGCGACTATTAGAATCTTAAAAATGTTGGTATCCAAATAATATTCAACGCAACAGTGTTTCATATATAGGTACGAGTACTCAAATTATACAGCATAATTTTGTGGTAATCGGTTCGTAATTTGTTAAAGCCTACTACCGAAAATCACTTTAACAATCAACAATTTCTTAAAATAATTACAAATAAAATTCAATACAAATATGTTTTGTAAATACAAATGTTATTTCACCTAATTTCAAAATGACCGGTCCATAATTAATGAAAGCTCCCATATAAGACCCACTTTTGAAAATTACTTTAGCATGCCCGAAGGCCCCTTTTGGAGCCCTTTTACTAAAACATTCCTAAATACATGTGCTGAAGTTTGTCTGCTTGCTGGTCTGCTAATACAGATAAGTAATAATAATGGCAATAATAGTGTCGGTGGAGTAGGTGGTAGTTGGCAGAAATATATAGACAGACATACTAGTGGCAGCATTATTTAAAAGACTCAGTTTGAATTGTAAAATTGAAAAGAATATAGAAAAAATGCAAGAACTTGTTAGTTGTTTTTTATGTTTGTTCTCATACAATACAAATCATTCACTAACAATTTTTTGTATTTAAATATTTTTGATTTATATGGAAAAAAGTGTTTGTTTTTTCTATAACCCCTCATGCCACTTAAAAGGCACATGTGAAATACATACTTACGTATTTGCAAAATGCATATAAACTGCGTTTGATTTGGTTGTTATTTTTTTCGGGGTATGCACATGCAATCTTGTGCATTTCAATATAAATAAAAAAAATATATAATTTTTTTGGTTTATGTCTATAAGGATTTATGGTAAACTGGCATTAGTGGGTGTGTGTTTATGTGTTTGGATTACTTATCTGCTCCTTCCTTTTAACTGCTTAACTTTAGTTTTTATTTGTGTGTGAGGGTTTTGTTGCAACAAACTTCTGGTTGTTGTGTATTCTATATGCAATTTTTGCTGGCCATTATATTGTTGTACGTAGCTGAACTTCTATATAGATATTTTCATAATATATGTATGTCTTTGTTTACTTATGCATGTGTGTGTGTGCGTTTTGTTTGCCAGTATGAGTGCGAGTGTTTGTACTTTTTTTGCCAAATGCATTCATTGTTTTTTTTTTGTTTGCAAAAAGAACTGCATTTACTGCATTGTCAATGTTCTACTTCAGACATTTATATATTCTTTTTGTTTTTTTTTTTTTTTTTTTATGATGATATTTTTGAGGTTATATAAGTTGTTTTTCGGGGAGAAGGGGGAAGGTTGGTGGGTTTGAGTCTTCAAAATGCAAACTTATTTTTGTTGTTGATTGCATTTCTTACTCGTCATCGTTGTGTTGTTGTACTGCAAGTATTTCGTTTGCTTGATATTTCATTTCGTTTTTGAGTTTATAATTACATTTTGCCTCTGGAGTACTCTACTCTTTCTCATATTTTAGATATGAAAGCAGACCTATCAGCTGTTTTGGCCGGAGTGTGGAGGGAAAGCTAGCATTTTTTTTCGGTGCAAAAAAATAGATTAATTTTTTATAAGGAATAATTCCCAAAAGGATTAAAATGCAATAAAAGCCTTAAGATTTGAGATGAAAAGATGCAAGTGCAGATGTGGAGGAGGGTATTGAAATTACATAAAATGTTTAAATAAATAAAAATAAACTCTTTGCTCTATTGCGACTGTAACAAGATTAAAGTTATGTTAATAGTAGTAAAACGGTAATTAAAATTAAGGTTTAAAAGTTTTAGTAAAAGAAATATGAACTTTTATACTGAAAAGATGAAATTTTCACTTCGACTGTAATCCTCATTATTTTCTCTCATGTCATAACCAATATTATTATCCAAGACCATAGCATAAAATTGCAGGACATTATTGTTTCTACAATTTTTGCCAAAGTGTAATAATAAAAGAGCTTCGACATTTTTTTTAATCTCCACACAGTAAGGAAGTGGTTCTGGTTTAGGGGTAGTAGTAGTAGTAGTAGTAACTAAGCTCACAAAGCTACATTTTATTTAAGATTTTAATACGTGTCGCGCTAATGTTGTTGGTAGATGTATGCAAATTTAACAAATTGCTATAAATTGTAGTATTTATTTTGGCAAACGACCCAGTCGGAAAGATCTTAACAATTTAGAAACTAGCGCCCTTCAAATAGAATGGTTGAAAAATTAAACCAGCGAGTGTTGATACAGAATATGTTATGAGAGAGTTTTGAAAATGACTTATGAGTGGAAAGAACAACTGAAATTTTAAGTCATCTAAAAACATAGAAAAATATCTCTATATTGCTTATCATAAAGCTCTCAAAGAACTGCCATATTCAATGGTTATCTTAATTTTTTAATTTTTGTAACAAACGAGTTTTGCAGCTAATCTACTCAAATAATAAATACATTTACTGGTTCCTGACCGTACGTTGGTTTTTGAGGATTCACATTGATACTCAGCAGATTTTTAACAGTGAAAAACCTCAACAAAAGTAAACAAATAATAATCAGCTATGTCTGTCAGTCCGCTTTCACACTCTTCAATTCTGACTGGTCAAGGCAAGTATTTTTGGATGCGAAGGCAAAAGAGAATAAAAGGGTTACAAACTTCCTTTTGTTCTTTTCTTTCATGCATGTATTTATATTTACATTAAAAATTACGAAAAGAGAATTTAACAAAAACTGGTCAGCTGAAACTGAAGAGTATGAAACAGGACTAACTTCACCTTATTTAATACACCTTGATATGAACATTAAAATTTATTTAATATATGTACTTCCCTATTTACTTCAAACATTCCCTGACAGTTAATTAATATTTTAAAATATTTTACATAAAAATATTTCATCTTCAGTACGAAAATATAATATTCAATCAACCCGTTTTCGTTATCAAAAAGAATACGAAGGAATGCAGTCCAGAACTTCGTGGACCAAAACTATATTAGATGTTGAAAATGGCACCATTCTAACACGTACTCCCTACGATTGGCTTTTACTCATAATATTCTATATAATATTTTTCTGTGGCATTTTCTCCTTATGGATATTTTTCTATTGGGTCTTTGAGCAAACTCTAACACCCGATAGACCAAAATGGCTTTTAACACAGCCAGGATTTAGTTTTGAACCGGCTACAACATTCCGTGAGAATTATTTGAAAATTGAGTATCATGAACAATCCCCAGAAGAAGGTATTGTAAAACACATCAATAAAGCTCTGGAAAAATATGGACAAATTCCACTACATCATTTTGGCGAATGTAAACAACATCATAATTATGGCTACAAACAACGTAAACCTTGCTTTTTCCTCAAGATAAATCGTATAATAGGTTTTAAAACTCAACCATTAGACAGCATAAACGATTTGCCGTATGAAATACCCCAGGAATTGTATGAATATTTACAAAATTTATCCCAACAACAGCTTAAGCAACGCATTTGGGTTAACTGTGAGTCCACGCCATCTCTTAAGTTTCTGTATTATCCCCAGCGTTTTTATGAAATCTCCGAAGTGGATTATAATGCCTCGACAAACTATAACTACCTATATTCTAATAATGTTAAAGGTTTTTACAACGAAAGTGATTTCAAGCGCATTATAGCAGTACAAATCGAAAATATTTCTGTAAATATTAAACATCATGTACGTTGTTTTCTTTGGGCTAAAAATATAGCTAGAGATTTAAAGGGTAAAATGGGCAGGGGTTTGGTGCGTTTTAGTTTTGAAATTATAACTTTAAATGAAAATGGAAAATGAAATTGAAATGAAATGAATATTATTTTGCAAATGAATTGTTAGTTGTATACTTGTTGTTTGTGTTGTTAGTAAAACTAAAAAGGAAAACTTAATACATATAATGAATTAATAAAATTGAAAACAATGGAAGAAAACGGAAATGCAGTGTGAACAGTGGTACAGAAAACGTATCAGTTACATAAAAAATCAAATAAAACTTTTGAAAGCTCACTGACATTTAAAGAGCTTTAAACTTGTCATTAACAAATTAAAGTTCAATATATTTTTAATAGAATATTCGCGCAATATTTAAAAACATTTCTAAAACATATTTTTTATCTTCTAGTAAAGTTTTATATCAGTAATTGAAGAAATCTTATTAGACCTTATTCTCATTTTACTAGAATTTTTTTTTTTTTGCAATACTATCATTTTTAACTATAAGTTTTCTAAGTGCTAGCAAACTTTAGTCACAGTTTTGTGTTTATTTTTAAACCAGTGGTCTCATTAATGAAAACGCTTTGGATTTTTTCGAAGATCCTTAGAACTTTTTTACAAGAAATCCATACACAGAAAAAAAATCAAGTTTTTTTTTCAATTAAACCTTTAATTGATTTTAAAATAATTTTCAATTAAAATTTTAATTGATTCAATTACTTTTTCTGATATTTTCAATTAAATCTCACATTTTTTTTTAATTGATACTATCATTTTGTTTACAGGTCCAATTTCAATTAAATTTTTAATTGATTCCACAAATATTTTAATTGAAACTCATTTTTATTTTTTTCTGTGTACTACAACATTAAAATATTATTTTTATTTTCTATTGAAAAGCTTATGCATATAATTTTGTTTACGTTTTTTGATGAAGGCTTTTGAATGCTTATTGTCTTTTAAGGAGCTTTTATAGTTTTTGCAAAACCTTCTTTAGTTAAACAAATTTTATTAATCACAGTTGAATTTTTAAATGATCAACTTTTAATTAATTATTTTTGTTTTTATTAAAAAAGCTTTGGTATAAGTTAAAAGTTTTGAGCTAAAAGAACAACGATTAAAGTTTGAAAAATATATTTATGCATTTTTCATTAAAAGCCTTCAATAATTTGAGAATTTAAAAACGTTTCGTCATTTTGTTTAATTTTACGCTTTCTTTTCAAAGAAGAAAAACTAACATTTAATATTTTGGAATTTCTAATCGTTAATAAGACTTTTTGTCAAGTAGTAGCTCTTCAGCAAATATTTATGTTTGTATATAAAGCATATAGAGCTTTGTTGAAAAATGTTTCTTATTAAAAAAATACTATGACAACTCCTAAATTTAACTAAGTCTAACAAACATAAAACATAAAAAAAGTTTCAAATATTTGTTATTTGCTTTGAAGTATTTTCTATTTCTTTCATCTTTAGAAAATAGTTCTTCGAAAACGAAGAAGTTTTTCGTGCCTCCCTCACCACTGTTCAATAATTCCATAATAATTGCATTGGCAATGGCCAAACAAAGTCTTTAGGCTCATAAACAATTAAAGTCATTTTGGTTAGATGTTGGATATGTTGGCCGGTTGGTTGAGGGAAGGAGGCTTATTGCATAACAAGTGCATTTTTCTCTATTAAAAAACCTCAAGCTTTTATTTATGATTAAGTTCGTTCGTTGTTTTGTTCGTTTCTGCAAGTTAGCTTTGTTTTGTTTTTGCTCTAACGCATAAGGAAGGTAGACCTTTTATAAAATTCTGTTATTTACTTTTGAAAATATACTCCATGGATTTCCGTTGCCCAGCCTCTTTCATACTAAACCCTGCTATCACTTGCAGATGCTAATGAAAATAACAGCAACAACAACAAATACCAGAGAAGCAATAGCTAGCAGCAGCAGCAGCAGCATTAACAACAAAAGCAAATAAATGCAAATAATAATAGAGTTCATGATGTAGCTGTTTTCTCAAACTCCCCATACCTGGCATTTCCTTCTACTTCTTCCTTTTTAATGTCCGCTTTAAACTGGCCAGAGTGTAGATGTTGAAAGTCCTTGTGTTTCAATGCAATTCGTTTTAATGTTGTTATTGCTGCTACTGCTGTTATGTTTGTTTTATTTCATTATTAAACTCCCCAATATTTTTCTATTTGTTAAATAAATTTCTTTCCTTGTACTTTTTTATTTTTATTATAATTTTTTGGGGTCCCTTTTTCTTGCTTCTTAATACTGGCTTGGCCTGTCCAACCATCCCTCTCTCATACTTTGCCTAGAAATGTACAACTACTACAACACAATTTTGTTTTTCTGAATTTACAGAAAAAAAAACAATTTGCATCCGTTGCATTTATTTATTTGTTTTTGTGTTTTTTTCCTACTCTTCTCAGTTTATTTTTGGTTGTTGTTGTTGCTGCTGCTGGTTTCAAAGTTGTTCTCTCCCTTCCATCTTAAAGCAGTAGAGAAGTCATCTTTGAACTTTTTTACGGGTTTGGTTTTAGTTGTTGTTGTAGTTGCTACTGCTGCTTGCTGCTGTTGTTTTATTTTTAATTAATTAATGTGCTGCTGCTTCTACTAAAACTTCTTGGAAAGGTGACCTTAAAAGTATGCAAACTTTTTTGAGAATAACCAAGAATAATGTGTATAGGGATGTAGGACTAACGCTTTAATTGCTTTATATAAAGGTCCAAAATATAGTCTACAATTGGTTTATATAAAGGATAACAAATTGGTCTATATTAAGATCCATGATTGTGACTGAATGCGGTCTATACAAAGCTATAGGATTAAGTGTAAAATGTTTCTATATATATTTCTACGATTTGTACTAATCTGTGTCTCTAAAGATCTATGACTGATAATAATGATTGACTATAAATATCTTCAATTGATGCTGAATATCTGGGAACCGGGTACAGACAGAAAAACATATAATTATATAAGTGTTTCTTTTTTGAAGGGATAAACAAATTTACTAAAGCTTACACAGTCCTGGGGCAATAGACCATGTATACGTCCCACAATCGGGTATATTATGCAGTTTTACTTTAAGGGCCTGAGCCGGAAACTTGCTCAGGACCAGGCTTAAACTTTCCAATAAAAATATTTTAGAAATACTAGTAGATTTGGTGCGACCATTGTCCACGCAATGCATTTGATAGCTTTCGCAGTACGATTGATGCTGAAGATTTACAATTGTGTCTAAAATCTACGATTTATACTAATAATCTAAGATTGCTTCATGCTAAAGCTACATAATTTAATACATAATTTATCTCATTTAAATCCACAATGTTTAACGAATACCTTCTTTTAATATCCTGCTCTGAAACTCTTCTAAAATAACCAGATGTATGTTTTCTATAAGTTAAATTTCGTACCACGTAACAACTCGTCGTAGACCCACACAACTCTTCGATAGGCTCTCTTTTTCTGCTTCTACTTGTTCTTTACATAATTTAAGTAGTATTTCGTAATTTTTTTTTTTTTTTTGCAAATGTATTTATATTTCAGAGAATTAAAAAACGGAGAAGAAACAAACTTTGTACCTGTATTTACCTTTCAAGTTTGGCAGTTGTTTTCTGGTGTGGGTGGGTGTTTGGTCGGTGGCTACGGAATGCTGCTGGGTTCTTTTTAGTTGTTACAAAATTTAAGTAAATTTTTTGTTTCGGTTTTGGTTAAACTTATGCAAGTTGGTGGTAAGTGAAAAAAAACACATACAAAATACTGCTGATATAAGATCAAGTAGAAGAAAGTTAAGTTCATTTGGATGGAACTTGCAACTTTTATTTAGGCTGGAGTTCTGTGTTGAGTTATTTATGTCGATTTTTTTTTGTATACATTTTTGATAAAAGCAACATTTTTTTATACAGTGGTTATGACATGGAATTTGTGTAAGTGTTATTAAAAATGTTTTTGAAGGAGTGTTTTAGTAAAGCAAATGAGATATTATTTATTTAATCAAATGGGTTTGAAGCCGGTAAGTCTTTTAATTGCTGCAAATAATTTTAATACTATCTTTACATTCTTTAAATATATATATGTATATATACCCGTGCCTTTCTTCTCCTTTATAAATGGCTCTACTCTTAATTTGTTTTCTTCTCAAAGACCTTTTTTCACAGTTCCTTTAATTTAAAAATTTTAATTAAACAATTTCTTGATTTTTCAACATTTTAATGCATTCTATTGTTGGTGCTCATTCCAATTATGCAAAACTAAATGATTTGATGAAATAAAAACCGCGTAATGCACAAAATTATTGAAAGGAGGAACTCATTCATAAACATTTTATACTCTTTATTAAATGCATCAGCGTCAGTGTACGCAAAAATAAATATATTATCAAGACTGACTCGACTACACTGCTTAATGTTGTTGCTTTAAATTAAAGAAAATGCTAATATTTTATTTATTTGAAAACAGTGTGGAAGTTAAAAGTAGCAGCAAAATTTTAAATCCCTTCATTTGACCAACTAATTAACCGTGATAAGAGGAATTCATCTATAGAATGATGCAGTATTGAGGCTAACATTTGTTTATAGAAATATCAAGGATTAAGGTCAACATTCATCTATAGAAGTATTCAGGATTGAGGCTAATATTGATCAATAGAAGGATCCAGGATTGAGGCTAACATTAGTTTATAGAAATATCAAGGATGAAGGTCAACATTCATCTGTAGAAGTACTCAGGATTGAGGCTAATATTGATCAATAGAAGGATCCAGGATTGAGGCTAACATTTGTTTATAGAAATATCAAGGATTAAGATCAACATTAATCTATAGAAGTATTCAGGATTGAGGCTAATATTGATCAATAGAAGGATCCAGGATTGAGGCTAACATTTGTTTATAGAAATATCAAGGATTAAGGTCAACATTCATCTATAGAATTATTCAGGATTGAGGCTAATATTGATCAATAGAAGGATCCAGGATCAAGGATTAAAGTCAACAATTATCTAAAGAAGGAGCCAGGATTGAGGCTAACATTGGGCAATAGAAGGATCCAGGATTGAGGATAAAATTGGTTTTTTAGAAGATCTACGATAGAGGTCAACATTCATCTATAGAAGTATCCAAGATTGAAGCTAACATTGGCCAATAGAAGGAATAGCACCAGTGGTTTATAGAAGGATCTACGATTGAGGTCAACATTCATCCATAGAAGGATCCATAATTAGACAAACATTGATTTACATACAGATTCACGCTAAATTTGTCTTGTATTTAAATCTGAGATTGTCGAAATTGTTCTATAATAAATCTACTTTTTCCATCATTAGCTTTAAGTAGTATTTTTGTAGGCATCTCTACATTTAATTTACTCTATCTCTCTTCCTCTCTCTCTCTTCTTTTTCGCTTTTTATCATTAATTTCTTTAGAAACACATTTCTTTTTGTTTTTGTTGCCGTAGTTGTTATTGTTGTTGTTGTATTCATATTCCTTGCAAGGCCCATAAACGAAAGACATTTCAATTCAGCAAATATTTTTCTGGGCCAACAAACGTCAAGGGGAAGACAGGAAATATTTTATTCATAAATTCTAGGTTTTTGGGGTTGCACACTACTCGTCAAGCTACCACATCGATAACGAACATACATACAATTCATAGCAGTATGCATGTATGGCAGTATTGCACCTTACAATAAGAATCACAATTTGTGTTTTTTTTTTTCTGTAGCAACATCAGCCTGACTAACTGCCACATCTTGCATAAAAATTAAAAGCACGTGAGTTTAAATGTGTATGTGTCCTGTATGATGCTGGTGTATATATGCAATGCACTTGTTGTCAAAGCTTAATTGAAGGCATCAAGATTTTTGTATACTTTTACAAACGACTTGGCATACAAAAAATGTAAATAAAAAAAAATATCGCAGAAGAAAGAAAACTGAACTGAGAACAAGATGCAACCGTCGCAGCCCATAATCTCAGACACAAATCTAGCAAGCAACGACTTTGCTGGATCCTTTCATATAAGTTTTTTATTTTTTTATTTCTGATTTTATTGCTTGATGGCTGGTGCTGAGGCTGTTGCAGCAGCAGCTGCATTCAGTCGTCATCACTCAGCCAGTCAGTCAGTCATCTTTTCATATAGAGAACTTTTTCTTTTTACAAATCTTTTGTTTTTCTTTCTTTGAATAATTTCTGTTCAAATTTGTTTATTTGTTTTTGTTGCCGTTGTTGGTTTTTTGTATTTGTGCATAAATGCACAAATAAGAGCTTTTTGTTGTTATAATAGTTGTTGTTGTTTTTGCAACATTTTTCTTGTTGTTGCCGTTTTCTCTGAAGACAATTCTAAGGTAAAGGTACTTGAAATTAAGTAACGTCAAATTGTATATAGAGTTGATTATGTTGATGTGTGCGAGTGTATGCGTGTGTGTGCAATTTTTATAATCATATGTATATGTGTGTGTGTTGATGTATGTATTTCTGCAGCAAGTTCTTTCTACCTTTGGGGTTTTTTTTTTTGTTTTGAGTAACGAATGCAATTAAGTCTCAAGTTATTAACTTAAATAGAATAAAAGATAAAGAAAACTCTTGTTGCAAATAGCAAAGAAATATAGGATAAGACATGAAAGCTTGAGGACACTGTGAAAATTAATTTTAAATTATCACGTTTCTTATGTGTTTTGAAGGAATTTTTATCTCTACGAGAGATGTGGAAAATACCTCATATATGCCTACGTTCTTAAAAAGATCTATGATGAGAAATTTGTTTTTATAAAGATCAGCAATTAAGTCGAATATTTGTATTTATAAATTCCAACGATGCAGTTAAAAGTCCAAGTTTGACGTTATAATGATCTGGGATTATTTCAGAAATATATCCTTGTAAAGATCTACGATTAGATCAGAAATTTCTCTTTCTAAAAATCAACAATTAGTTAGAAATTTGTCTTTCGAAAGATCAGTCAAACATTAAACAGATGCTGAGCATTTTGAGATTCTTATTCTGATTTTAACACATCGATATATCGGTTGTAGAACCAAAAACTATATATAGTATATATTTTGGGTACTCTAAGGATTCTAAGACGATCTTGCCGTGACGGACGGAGTCTGCGCCATAGAACATCGAAAAAAAAACCTACAAAAATTAAATTCTTCTCAAAAATTCTTTGTTTCTGCGAAATGTTATGCATTAAAATTGGGTGAAATCGGTACAGTAGGATCCGAGTTATAGAGCAACGTTTCAGACTACTTTGAAATTTTTAAAATATTTTTTGCTATTTTTTTTCAAAAATACACTATTTAAAATTTTGCACACTTTATTTTTATTATAAAAGGACCAGTTTTGTTGAAAATGGTTGGAATCAATCCACGATTTCGGATATTTGCATGCCAATGTCTTTGTGCAAATGCTTACAGAAAAGCAATATTCATACAAAATCCAGCAAAAATAAGTTTCATGATAAAGGAAATAATAAAACGACACTTAGTTTGAATTAGTCCATATTTGACCAAAGACCACTTTGAAAATAGCGAAAAATCTTATAAATCTTTTATAAAAATCACTATCGATTGAAAATTCGACATTAATCAACATGTACATATATATAAATCATCGTAATGAATTTTATTGTGGTCGGCCCATATTTGACCATAGCTCCTACATAAAGTCCACTTCTGAAAATCACCTAAATCTCTTATAGCCATGTTTATTAAGTTGAAAATCGACACAAATAATTGACATATATATATGTATAAATCATCGTAACGAACTTTATGATGATAAGCTAATAATTATTTATATATAGGGACCTATAATATGATTACTTTAGACCATATTATGATTAATTTATATCATAATATGATTACTTTAGAACATACTGTGATTACTTTAAACTATAATATGATTACCTTGTCGTGATATGATCACGTATGACAATTATATTAGGTTATAATATGATGTTATAATATCAAATTATTATTAACAAGAAAATATTATGATGAAATATTACGACGATAATTGATCATAATATTATATTTTATGACACTTATATTTATCATAATATGTTTTGACTACAATCATAAATCTTATCATAATATGTTGCTCTTAGATTATGTTTACCACAACCATGTTTTTTCTCTGCGTGTATATAAGATTCGACATTTTATTAAAATTTATATTTTGAAAGCAAAGAAATTTGTGTTTTAAAAGCTGGTAGAAAATTATTTGTATAAAGATTATCGATTAAGGCTAAAATTGTCTTTCAACAAATCTAAGTTTAAGTGAGAAATTTGTCTTATAAAGATCTACAGTCTTATTTAGAAAAAAATAAAGTAGACTTCAAATGTACTTTAAGAAAATTTTGTATGAAAATTTTGTCTAAAAGCACACTTTAAACCTTCTTTATTTTTTATGAATACGGCAGCTAGGCTTCAATTGTTCAATTGTCAGATTGAGAAAAACAGATCTACGATTAAGGCAAAAATTTTTCTTTCAAAAAATCTATGGGCAAGCTGGAAATTTGTGTCTAAAAGATATCGAATATTGAATTTTTTTTGTTTATAAAGCTCTAGGATAATGTGACTAATTTCACTTTTAAATCATTTAGGATTACAAATGAAATTACTATTGGTTTCTGACCACTTTAATTGTCTCAGTGTACTTTTTAAGTAAAAAGGTTTACTTTTTTTTTTTAAGTAAAAAGGTTTACTCTAAATGAAGAAGATAACACAAAACTCTTCACTACTTCCTGCTAGGAAATATTTGAAATGCAAAGAAAAATAAATAACTGAAAGAAATCATCATCATACTCATCGTTAACAAGAAAAACAACAAAACTGCACTCATTTAAGCATACAATTGACATTTGAAAGGATATAATGGCAGACAGGAGCAATACTGTAGTGCACTTCCTCAAGATAAAAAGCAAGAAGCAAATGTCAGCTACAGTATATAAAGAGAATTTTTACAAGATCATGTATATCGATCTTAAGTTAATTAGTAATGTTCACAAACGATTTTAGCCGCATTTGTTTGTGGAGGAAATTACACTTAATGCAATAAAAATTTTGTACCATCCTTTAAAAGAACAACTAAGCATTAATAAAACAGTGAATATATACTAGTTAATTTGCAGTTTTCTTAAAGATCTTGGATAGCTATCATTACCTTTGAAATGAAAAACCTAATACACCATCAGCCTCTTGTAGGCTCTATCGAAATCAAAAGAAAACAACCAGAAGTAGCATTCATAAAATGTATTTGCACATATGAGGTCAATAGATATCACAAGGATGTTAGAAACTTTTCAAGCAGTAGACGATAAATGTACGGAGTAGAAACTTTTTACAATTTCTGCAAGATTTATCTTCAACATTTGTTGTTATTGTTTTTCAAGTATTTCTTTAGCAACTACAACTACAACAGCAACAACCTCAATATAGTATTTGTTTAGCAAATAAATGCTGCCTGTTTCAAGAATTTGCCAGGAGTATGAGTGCAGCATCTTGTTAAAGGAAATACATATATACATATATATATACTCGTACATATATGTACATATACATACATAAGTATATATGAAATGTATGAAATAAACGAGTACATATAAAGAAAAATATGAGAACATTTTATGAAAATAGAAAAAAATCTTATCTTTGTATGTTGAAAAATATTTTAGAACTTGGTAGGCAAATTAAGAATTTTCTAAGCAGACATATAGAGTTATTTGCTTTCAGTCTTTATAAATGAGCCCAAGAAAAGTTATATTTATATTTGCTTGAAAATGTATTTGAGTATAAATGCGTTTGTATTTGTAAATGAAAGTATACATGCAAAATTTTTCGTAAGATAAGTCTAACGACTTTATAGAGAATGACTTATTTATGCATAGGTAACTCAGATATAGTAGATACACATAACTACTAGCATACATGTGGAATGCAACATGCAACAATGCACCATGGTCAAAAACAGAGTCAGAAATTTTACTTAACCAGTCTTTACAATTAAAGATATTGTCAGACATTGGACTTAATCAGTCTTTATAGAGTTGCAGAAATTTGTCTTTATGTATATTAATAATTAAGTCAGAAATTTGTCCTTATATAAAACTACAATTGGGTAATACATTATATTTTAAAGATCTACGTTTAAGTCGGAAATGTGTCTTTATGTAGATCAACGATTATTCGGAAATTTGTCCTTAAAATGATTTACGATCAAGTCATAAATTGGACTTTCAAAGATCTACGTTTCAGTGAGAAATTTGCTTTTATAAATATTTACGATTAAGTAATAAACTGGCCTTTTTACTAATCTACGATTGAGATTTTTGTCTTTGTAAATGTCTGCAGTTGAGATTTTTGGTTTTATATAGGTCCACGACTGAGATCTTTTTCTTTGTCTTTATAACATCTACTAATAAGATGTTTGTGTTTGTAAAAATGTAAGAATGAGATCTTTATCTTTACAAATATCTACGATTGATATATTCACTTTTATAAGGATTAAGTCTTAAATTAATTTGTTTTTATAAACATCTACGATTAAGTCATAAATTGACTTTTGTACAGATCTACGATTGAGATCGTTGTCTTTATAAATATCTGTGGTTAAGATCTTTCTCTTTATCTTTGTCTTTGTAAGATCTACTATTAGGATTTTTGTGTTTTTTAAAAATCTAAGATTGCCATCTTTATCTTTACAAATAGGCTATATAAAGATTAAATCATAAATTGAAATTTTTATAATGCAATACGTTGGCCTTTTTAAGGATCTACCATTGAGATCTTTCTCTTTATACATATCTGCGATTGAAATCCTGGTTTTTATAAAGATTTACAATTCAGATCGTTGTCTTTATAAAGATCTACAGCTGAGATATTTGTGTTCAAAAAGCTTTGCAATTGTCTCTACAAATATTAAAATTAAGTCAAAAATTAATATTTTTAAAGATATATGATTAACTAATAAATTGATCTATTTAAAGTTCTGAGATTGAATCAGAAATTAGTTTTATTAAAGAATTCGATTAAGCTACATTATTTCAGAATTTAGTCTTTATAGAGATCTTTGATTTGGTCAGATATTAGTCATTAAAAAAAATATTGATCTATTACGTATTGCTTGATTTCTTTTGGAAGCAATTTTTTTAAATTAAGCATTTTTTGGCCCATAGTGCATTGCAAGTTTATTACTTGCAGTTTTTACATGTCCTCATATCATTTTATTTGATTTTTTTTCACGTTGCGCTTGTAAAACTGCATCAGATGATGCACTTTTGAGAACATCCATACAGTTTTCAGTGTTTCTTCCTTTTTTTTTTGGTTTTGTTGCAATGGTTTTTGCAGTTTTTATTTTAATATTTCAACTTTTGCTTACGTATGCATCATTAAAATTTCTTGCTTTTGTAAGTTTTCTTCATTTGGAAACAAAACAAACAAAATAAAACGTACGAAATGAAACTAAACTAAAGGTGGTGACAGTTAGCAAGCAGAGTGAGCAGAAAGTAAGGCAGAAAGAAGTGCAGATTTTGATTGAAGCAAATAACTGTTTTATAATAGTATGTGTGTGTGTGTGAGAGTGTAGGTTTATATATGTATGTGCGTATATGAGTAAGTGTGAGGAAATGGGTTTGTTTTAGATTTCATGGTGGTTTAGATGCAGCATCAAAAAATAAGTTAAAAGAAGTCACCTTAACAAGAAGATTTATCTGCAGAGTTTTCTTTTTAATGGCTTAGTATATATTGTGTACATCTGTGTGTTTGATGACACACATACTTTCATGCTTAAGTTTATTTTATGACACACATGAACACTAGATTTCTATAGCGAAGAGTGTTTTCGGTAATGATGCTGCATAGGAAACCGGAAATTTTCTACAGTAAATTTAATATTCTAGTAGCAGCAGTAAGAGTGCAATGTAGTGGTGGATGATGGAAGGTGGTATTTGTTAGAAGAAGATGATGATGCAAAAATTGTAAATAAATTTTCTTAGGAAAAAAATGTAATTAAAAGATGTAGAATATAAAACTTGTTATAGTATGTTTAAGCATAAGAGAAGTTTTTTAGTTTTATTTGAATTTATCTAAAAAAAAAAAGTTATTTAAATTAAAAATTGCTTAATGAAATATTTACCAGAGTTGAAGATTTACAAAAAAATAAATTTAAAGCCAGTGGATAAATGGAGTTTGATTACTGTTCTCTAGAAAGTACAGCATTAGTTAAGGGGAATTCCGGTTTTTGTAGGTTAGACCCGTGAGCTTATAAAATATAAAAAGAAGCTTGTGTCTAATCTAATCAGGCGATCTTGCAGCCAAATTCAAATTGCCAAAAGGAGATATTAGGCATACCAGAAACTTATCCTTCAAATCCACCATTATTACTCGAGGTGTGAGTAAAGTTCAACAAACCAGTAGGAACCACAAGTTTGCAGTTTCAATTAATTAATTTGCTTTAACAGAAACTCATTCATCATGTTTTATATAGCTTACAAGGCACATCAATCGTGTTAATCCGGGCGTCCGCGAAAAAATAATGCTCAATGACACTTACGGCGTGTCTGATCATGCAGTGACTTTTAGTACGTGAAATTGCTCTTTGTAAATGAAATTTGCAGTTTCATTGGCAAAGAAGTGTATATTGTTTACGTATCACCCCAGTTTAAAATAAAACTTGTCGCTCGACTTGACTGTCGTTAAGGTGTAGTAGTTTAATTTTTTTTTATAATACAGCATAAATTTAGGGGAATTTAAGTTTCAAGAAGGACTAAATTTAAATTTCTTGAATAAATTATTATTAAGCAATTATTATAAAATCATTAACTCATAGAAATTGTATGACAAAAAGAGTTTCAAATTTTGTTTAAAATAAAAAAAAAAATACTTTTTTTCTAAACATTCCACAAAGATTACCGCCTTGTGGAATGCATACCTTTGTACACTACTTTAAGGAAACCTTAAAAACACAGCAAAAAAAAAGAATAAATCAGTGCACAGGGAAAAACCAGCATAACAAATTACCTTATAGGTGTGTTTAACACACAGCTAAATCCCAAAAAAACCAAACTGCAACAAATTATGAAACAATAACAGCAGCAGGTAGTTGAAAATTGCCAATCTCTTTCATTCATTCAAAGACTTCCTTATTCAAATAACTAAACTAAATATATGCAATCAATAACAAAAGGATAATCTCTAACATAAATACACGACAATAAATCAATGAATATTTTGTTAAATCCTTCAAAAAAAGGAGTTTATTTTTGTGAATGACAAAAGATTTTACACGGATGAGTGGGAAAACAGGACACTTTCATAAAGAAAGGAGTAAAGGAAAATGCAAAATAAGCAAATAAACAAAGCAAATAATATGAATGAATGCATGTGTGCAAAACTCCATAGCACTTACATACATTTTTTTAACAATTGTTTCTAAAATGCTGAGAAAATTTTTGAATTGTATTGCAAATTCAAGTTATAATTTTTTTTTTTTTGCAACAAAAACACTTTCTTTTCTTTGTTAATTGTTTGTCATAAGAGCCATAAAATCATATAAGGGTTTGGTGTTCGTTTTTGACCCTTTCTTTTACGAGTTCCTCAGTTCATCAGTTTTGTGTCAGCGGCTTTGTTAGTTTATCACGTTTTGCATGACACATGGTGTGGGTATGTACGAGTATGTCTATTAAAGAGTTTTGCTGTCATTCATTTATTTAGTTGCTTTTAGTCTTAATTGTTGTTGATATTTGATCAAAAATGCATCTGCTTATAAAACATACAATAAAATGCATCTTTTATGCAGCATTTCTTAGCTGTATTGAGAAAACCTTTTTCAGTTTCTGATTTCTTTACTTTTTGACATTTGGGTTTAGATTTTATTAAGATTTCTTTATTTATAAATCCGCTGTCATTGTGGTGGTGTGTGATTGCCATTATAAATTATTTTAAAGGGTAAATTGTCAACATTTAATATTGAAGTTAAATTTTGAAAAATGTTAATTAAGGAATTTGCAAATTTTGTTTTGTAAAAATGTTTTCTTGAATCAAGATGTTTATGGATTCCTCCATTTTGAATAGACTCTAATATAAGACGCTTAAAATAAAAGCTAAGAAATGCAAGAAGTTAGCCTGATTTTTATTTATTTATTTTATTTATTAACAAGTTATGTAATAGGAAAGCCTTCAAGGGCCAATTAAATATAACAATTAATGATGGAATAATAAAAAAAATAAATTTAATTTACTTAATATTAACGTTTTATTACCAACAGCCTCAAATTTGTAACAGAGAGAAACATTCAATAAACTAAAATGAATATATGCCTGAGTTATAAGAAATGCTCTTTCAAAAACTGTGTTATTTATTCTGGGAATACAAATCTGTATAATCCTAATTGAATGTATAAAATTGAATATTTATAATAAAAATTGTGGTGTGTTAGTTTTAATGATTTTACAAAATATTAATAGGTATCTTAAAATTACAAAGTTCTTAAAAGAATACTTTAGAAAACTCTCGATATACGGTGATATATGGTTATAATTTCTCTGATTATTTCGAAGTTGATAAATATTATGATTTAATGCCAAAAACAAAACGTACAATTTTGTTCAGTAAAATTCTAATTTTACTAATATTACTAGAGGTTGTACTCAAAAATATATGCATACCATAAGAAATTTGTGACATTAATAAAGCGTGAGCTACTTTTATATTACATATAAATAAATAAGGTGGCCCAAACAAACGAGCTCGATTTCATTTTGTTTATGTCCTTTTTATTGTTTTGCAAAATTATATCGGCCATCGTGGCGCCTACCTCAGTGTTGATGATCGTTGGTTGGAATCACCGACAATAAGTCCTTTTGGCAGATATTCTCATTGAGAGCTTCCAAACCATAGTTGTACTCATAGATCCGTGACCCGTCTGGGCCGGTCTAATCGGCCGATCTTGCAGCCAACTATAAATTGCCAAAACGCGATATTAGGCCCTTCAGAAATTTATCCTTTAAAATGTCAATATCACACAAGGTGTGATTGTAGTTGAACCAAGCAGTTGGCATATGTCCTTCAGTTCCTATTCATTAATTTGTTACTGCAAAATCTTTTTCATCTCACTTTTTTTATAGCTTACAAGGCACATGTTATCGTGGCCGTTAATAAAAAAAAAAATAATGTCCAGTGACTTTCTGAAAGATACTTGTATTGTCAATGTATTGGCAAATAAGCCTGAGCCATGATAACTTTTCACGTGAAAATGTATTGTTGAGGTTTTTATGACGATGGACGTAATTTAAATTTGAATTGCGGATTATCGACAAGTATTCTGCATCTGTTTATATTTCTATAATTTCAAAACCTAACCACACAGTAATTTAGTCTCATACGAAGCTGAGTTAGCTTATTAGACTAAACTTACTAAATTATTATTTCCCTTCATAAATCGTGGAAATAAAAGTTGTTTACATCGTGTCCTTCGTTATTGTATTTTTTTTTTGGTAAGAAAACACTCTTTAAAACCACTGCATGTTTTTTGTTAAACTTTTAGATTTTTGGCATACTTCTCGATATAATCCAAATAATTGTGTAAAACTGTTTTTACTGTCTGTCTCAATAGTTTTCTTATTTATTTGTTTCGAAATGTAACACAGGATCTGTCGTAGTTTTACATCAACATATTAGCACAAGATCTATTGGAAAATTTAATAGTTTAATCAGATTTCTCTTTCCGGATTACTTTTTTACTTAATACAATATATATCTATACTATTGTATTTTAGTATTACTAAATTTTGGAATCAATTTCAGCAATCGCCCAATTGTAATTTGCATAAATCTTAATGAGAGTTTATTTCTGGGATAAAACGAAACTTTGTCATTATAATGTTTCTGTGTGAAAAATGGTTGGATAAATTGTCAATTTCTGTGCCTCAGTAATGCAATATTCTTCTTCAATTTCCCCTTTTATTTTTATATATAACTTTAGGGACTTGATTTTTCAATTATCCGATTATTGGACTGTTTATGAGCCCTTAAGTGAGTAAACACAATAAATTATTTGATTTTTTTAAGATAATGAAAATCCTAAAATCTATCCATCGATTGAAATTTAAAAGTTTCATTTTGTTGGATATTTGGTTGAATAATAGATTCGGTTTAAAAAAAAAAAAAATTTAAGTTAAACTATAATGCTTTTCATAATCTGAAAAAAAATCAAAAAATAAATTAAATAATAAATAATAAGGACCTCCAATAGAACTTTAACTTTGTAGTTCTGAATCTGTTACCACTGACTTGGTCCTTACATACTTCTATGATGCATTAACTAGGCAAATAGTTAGTCTGGAACAATGTTAGAAACTTTGAAGCAACTATTTGACCTATTTGTTATTTATATATATAGTTGATTTACATAGTCCTAGGACATGCATATATTAAAATAACTAGTCATAAAAGCATTGTTCACATAAAATCTGATCACACAAATTAAACCACAAATTGTCACACATTTATCAATATTAAAAAAAAGCTAAAAGAAGAGACTACTATTAATTACCTTAATACAAATTCGGATCTTCTTTTGTATTATTTAATTTTGACCCACCTGCACGGCATAGTGTTCAATTAGTCGAAGCTGATAACAATTAGGGGCATTTATATATTTATCTATTACGTGGACCTGATTTCTTCGTCAACAATCCATTGCAGTGTTTAAATAATGATAGAAATCTAAATTGCTGCAAAACTTTAGTAAAGACTGGTGACTTCTAGCAAACAAATCACTTGAAAGATATGAACGTTTTCAAATAAATAATATGTTAATCAATAAAGATTCTTAATAGTATTTAAAAATACCAGTCGAGACAATCTAGCTGACATGCTGCTGTAGCGTAAAAATGGTGCCAAAATATCGTCATGTGAGCCACGACTTTAGTAAGCTGTGGAAAACCTATAAAGTTTCCTGCCTTATATGTTTTCAATTTTACATTATTCTTTCATCAAGAGCTTGAAAAATGACGACTTGTTGCAAGAAATAAATTTTGTATAAACGTGAGATTGTTTCGGTATTAAGATCTGAACTTAACTGTTGAGAGTTAAACCTTACAGGCAAATCATGGTGCAACTATACAAGGTGAGTGCAAATCGGCAACAAATACAACACAATACAGAAACAACAGGCATTTTGTTTGTGTACAAAAATGTACTAGTGTCAAAAATACTTGAAAAAGTATTACTTTTGACATAAGTAAATTGTAAACTAAGTCAGTCAGCTGGGCTACTGCACTCACCTTGTATAGTTGCACCATGAGGCAAATCTTTAACGAATTTTTCTTATAAACATTTTGTTTTCTATTATTTAAAATTAAATTTTTCGAGCTCGAGGCCAATGACTCAAAAGATAAATTGCGAGGTACAGCTGTTAAAGATAAACAATGCATTTCGTCAGTTTCTTAGTAGTTTTTCTTTAGCATTATGACCGAAAACAGATCGTGTTAGCGCTCAGATTTAATAGCAAAAAATGAGCAACTTCAAAAGTTTCAACAAGGATAGCGACGAAGAAAACAACTTAATACTGCTAAATAAATATTTTTTGTGTCAAACAGATTGATTTTGGATTTTCAATAAAATTCTGTTTTTCTTTCATTTGTGCTCTTCTTTCTCTACATTTTTAGTCCACTTTTAAGCAAGTTAGGACTTTCTAGTTTTCACCTTTCACGTGAAAGAGCGTTTAAAAAACTATCGAAACCGAAAACTATCACATATATTATTTATTAAATTATTTCTTCCAATATTTCGATATCCATTGGATATCATTATCAAGGAATGAGTTACAATTATATTTTTAAGAGACATATTATTGTCTTTACATTCAATAGTTATATAAAAATATTAACTATTTACTTGTAACAAAGTTCTTAACAAATTTGTTTCTTTTTGCAATATTTTGCTTTGAAAAAGACCCGCATGTAACTAAACGCTAAACGACCTACTTTTTGTACCGGCACGTCTTTAGCATTGACAAAATAAAATAACTTGCATAATTTTAGGTTAATTAAAGTTTATGCAAAAATTGCATTTTTATGAAATAAATTGATCAACCTTTATCAGTTGCTTTTAGTTATAACAAAAAACCCAAAAGCTTAAGTACCAGCAGAAATAAATGAAACTTGAACGAAATTTTATGAGAAGTGCGTAATTGGAACAAACGAATTGAATTATACTTGAAGACCTTGAATAAATATTTAAAGATATGTTATAAAAAGAAGGCAAATAAGTCTAGAGCATAGAGGAGTGGCACAAGACTTGTGAAATGTTTGAAAAATCAAACGGATCTGGTTTTAGTTACTCTGTACTTTTTCTACTAGTTAAGTTAAAGTCTGACGGATTGTGGAATTGGAAAATGATAAGATAAGATAATAATATTAATACTTTATTTTTTTTTGGAATTTACATACAGTTTTTAATATTAACTATTAATACTGCTAAACCACTGTACTCGTATCTCGACCGGTGCAAACAACCATTAAAGTAACAACAAAAACTCTCCTATCATAGAAATCAAATTAAAAATATTTTAATTACACTTGTTACTACTAACTGCATTATTTATGGCATATTAAATCTTAATACTCAAATTAAAATTTCACTAAAGCATAAAATCAATGGCATTACAATCATTGCTGCACACTTCACAAGAAAACAAAATGAAACAACTGGTCAAAAGTTGACAGCAACAACAACAACAACAACAACCTGATTTTCTTGTCATTTTATGATGAGTTTTTAAGCAAAAACAAAAACAAATTTTTCTATAAAAATTATAAATAAAACAGATTGTCCCATCTCTATAAATAGGAAAAGTACTTGCAACTAAACTTCAAGTACAAGTCCATCAAGGATTAAATAACAACAACAATAACACGAAAATGCAATAAAAGAATTAACCAGGGGGTCATTTTAGAAAAATTTTATAGAAAACTGTAGGGGAATCTCTAACTCAACTGAGTTTGTGGCCCAAGAGATTCATTATGATAATTATTTATATAAATTTTTATTTTTTTTTTATTTCTATTTTTCGCGGTACTTTAAGTTTAAGTAAATGTGATTGAAAAAGAAACTGCAATGACATTTTTTTTTGTTATACTGTCATGCTCTCTTCGTTTACTTTTTTCTATCATTTTCAGTTTTTTGAAGTGATGATTAAGTGTTTGTCCTTCTTCTTTAGAGTAATATGGAAAAAATGGAAATAATTTGACGGCAAGAAACGTTTAAATGCAAAGAAATGTTATATTATGAGGATAATGGAAAATTAAACAGCAGAAAAACTGATTTTAATTAATGAAAGATTAAAGAATGTTTAAGTTTGTTTTTTTGCATATACAATTAGAGGTTGGGGATTATGTTTATAGAATAATAGTTTAAAGCATGGTTCACACTACAGCAACTATTATTTCTGCAGGCATTCTTTTATATAAATATCCATGGTTATAGTTGAAGAGATGGCCAAAGCAGAAATCTTCAGACCAGAACTGCAACTTGCTTGCAAACGATTGCCGGTACTTAGTTCCAATTTACATAAAGCAATTCTTTAAGCTAAGCTGATTATCTTTTATACATCGGAGTGAGGGAAAGATAAGATAAGTACGTAACTCTCTTATTCGTATTACATACAGTGGTGAACAAAACTGTCCGGATGTTTTGCATTAAGGATGGTGCTTTTGGATGCGCTTATGCGGCCTATGCCAATAGTATTTTTTTCCATCAGTTTTTTCCATCGGTTGACTTTCGTTTTGTCGCTCCAAATAACCCATTTCCAGTCATCTAATGTCCAATTTTTGTGGGTTTTACAGAAATGAAGGCTTTTTTTCACATTTCTATCGGAAAGTGCTGGCTTTTTCTTTTCCACACTTAATACTAAACCAATTCTATTTAATGCGCGTCTAACCGTCCAGGAGCTGACATCCTTACCAATACTTTTTGCAGTATTTTTCGCGTTCTTGATGTTTGTATGTAGCAAACGTTCAATCTGCAGGGCATCACCATCAGTTTTGGTCGACCGCCTTGGTTATAATTGCAAGCTACATTACGCCGTGTTTTATATCATTTACCGCGGATTTACTTAAATTTAATTTTTCAGCAATATCACGGCATGAATAATTATTTTGCAACAAATTTATCACATTGTTTTCAATATCAGTTGGCGTTTTTCTCATTTCTAAAGATCTTTTAATATTTTATTTAAAAATCAAGTTAATCACTTCACAGGTCAAACAAAAATTCACAAATAGCGAAATAAAAACTTGATTACGAAAGCAACGGGTCAAATACCTTTTCATTTTAACAGACCAATATCGTAATAATGTTTATTTCTTGTACTGTGCAAAAGAGTCCGAATAGTAAATTTTTTGTTTATTTTTTTATTAATGTTTTTATTTTTTTTTGAAGCAATTTATATAAGTTTTTGTGCTTTATACTTCAGAACTAAGGTTCAAATTAAGAAAAAAATACATATATATGATAATATACCTAGATTTGTATTATTTTCATTATCTTACTTCTTTAATGCCTAACATTCGGACAGTTTTGCCTCCCACTGTATGTGAATACAAATGTATGTATATTCTTAAATAAAAAAATTGAGCAATAAGAATTGTGCTGTGTAAACACTGAAGAAAATTCATGAAAAAATTGTATCAATCTTTTTAGTAAACATTGCTTCGTGTAAATTGTGACTTACACTGGTGTTGCAAATTATTCGCAGTTATTGTCGGATATGTCCGGATTTTGCTTTATTTTAATAAAAGGTTTGCTTTCTTTTTGTTTACGATCTGTGTTTAAGGTTTGCTTTTTATCGTTTTATAACATCATTTACCCCCTGGCCCGCAATGTCGAACGGTAACGTTCGCTTAGATAAGACTTAAGACACAAACTTGATTGTGGAATAAACAAACTTGATTGAGTAAAAAATAGATACGATAACAAGTTTGTATCTTAAGTCTTATCTAAGCGAACGTTATCGTTCGACATCGTGGGCCAGGGGGTTAAAGTAGTTTTTGAAAGCTTTAGCTTTCTTGCTATTATTGAACACGACAATGACGGATTTTGAAATTTTCTGCATGATTTTTCACCCAATAAAACTACCATGCTGCCAATTGATTTTGAAAAAAGCTGCTGTAGTGTAGCTGGATTTAGGTTTACATTTCATAATTTTTAACTATTGCAATGCTTAATTAGAATTTCTGTAAAATATCAGAATTACATATAAAGAGACAAGCCCCTCACCCCTTTTTTATAAAAAAAAACATAATTTTCATAAGTCATCTCGTTGCCCACACAAGACATTTGATGCTCAAAGTAGTTGTTTGCTGTTACAATAAAAGACATTTAACAACTACAATAAAGCAAAAAATTATATTTTTTACATATTTTTAATCAATCTTTCTGATTGCATTCTTAAATACAAAGGATAACAACAAAAACGAAATCAAAGTTGACCACAAGCAACGTTGCCACAGAAGCGACAAGAAGATTCCGTTTTATTTTCGTTTTTTCTTTTAAGAGTTTCCAGCAGACAAGACACATAAACGCCCACAGTTTTCATATGCTTTTGGTTAAACAAAACAACAATAGCTAAAAGTGATGATGCATTAAATACTAAAAAAAACAACAATATAACAAAAAATATATATAAAGAAAACTTAAAAAATGCTTGAAGAAATTGCAGCGCAACAACAATAAAAAAAGTACAAAAAAAAAAGAATAATTAAACCACCAACAGACAGACAGACAGACTGACAAAAAAGACATTTGCCAAAGAAATATAAACAAACTGATTAAAATAACAACAAAACTACATTAAAAATATTTAATATTTGTCTTGCTTTTATTTATTCAAATATTATACTTCATTTACAGAATTATTAAGGACAAACACAAGTTTATTATTGCTGCTGCTGCTGTTGTTGTCTGCTTTTGTTTTGGTGTCTTAATTATTTTCTTTTTAGTTTTAAATAATTTTGTTGACATTTAAGTTTTCAGCTGTTTTTCTAGAGAATTTTAAGATATAAAATCTGTTTTCTTTATTTAAATATCATAAAAGAAATAAATAATAAAAGGGAACAATGCCACCACACAAAAACTTAAATTAACCCTTATTAATGGCAAGACTTAGAGGCAAGAAAAATGATTTAAACGAAATTTTAATTATAATCAGGCAAGCATTTGCGTGTTTATAAATTATTAAGAGCTGGCAAATGGTTTTTGGAATATGAACTTTAAACTATTGGAAGATTTGTTATAGGGACAGATACCGTAAAAGAAACGGAAAGTAAGTTTTTTCGAGAATACATTTATTTTGTTTTGTCCCTGTAGACTTCTTGAATGACTTAAATAAAATAAACCAAAAGGTTTGTAAAAAAGAGCACATTAGAAAGAAATGAATAGGGTGATTTTGTAGCAACTTTTTTGGCAAGTTCGTTTTTGGCAGTTCAGTTGTTTTCGTGTTATACATGTTCAGTTTGGTCCATAATTTAACCATGCAGCTACTTACCAACGAACAAAGCTTGCAGTTTATTGAATTTCATTATCAAAAATCATGCTTGGTTGAGAAAGTGCATTGTGCACTTCTTTCATTTTATGGTCAGAAGCTCATTTCTGGTTGAATGGATATATACTCGTAAACAAGCTAAATTGTCATATTTGGCGTGAAGAGCAGACAGAAAAATTGCCAGAACTGCCAATGCATCGTGAAAAATTCACAGTTTCATAGTCGATATGTTGGAGAGAGTATGCCAAAATTGGGCCCAGTGTCTGAACCGTTTGAGGAGTAGACTCGGTCAACATGTACATGAATTTATATTTAAGCATTAAATTATATTGATCGTTCTATCTACTTAGATAAATATTTTATACATTTCTCAGAATTGTATGTGTTTTTGTTTTAAATAAAATATATAAGCTCTTAAAAAGTCACTCTTAATAAAGCATTGTTTATAAAAATTCGGACATCTGGTGGCAATACTTTTTTCAGTGATTTGTGTTTTAAACGTACGTATGTATGTAGCTACCGTTATTCAGTAAATAATATTTTATAGAAGTAACACTCAGGCAATTAATATTCTTATATATACTTGCGTTACTTTCTTTGGAAAGGGGATAATTGAAGAAGCAAAGGTGGTGAAAGTAGAAAAAAACTTTATATCGCAACTCTGGAATTTGCGCATTATGTTTGTTTTAGTGCAGCATTGCAGCGCCTCTGGTGGTGAGTAGGCGCATTAATGTTAAAGCTTGATTTTATAGCCTTTATTTAATTATTTTTCTTCGGTGGCGTTTGAATTCTATACCACTGAAGGAAGGTGCTGTGATAAATATTGGTTATGATAGCTAGAAGAAAACTAATAATTATCAGAAACTGATGTTGTTTGACTGGCAGCGGCTGGGAATCGAACTTGGTCTACAAATACCCACTCATGCTTAATGATCAAATGCGCTAACCAATTAAGCTACAGCACCCTTAACTTTAACATATTATCGTGGCAGCAATCATATAAATAATTACAGTGTTGTTGTTAAATGATAGCAGTGATCAGGTACAACAATATTTGTTATCTGAGTCGATCGGTATACTTTAAATTGAGTGTTAAAACAATAATTTCCACTTAGATGATATAAATACAAATTAAAAATTAAAAACTCAATTTAGCTCAGCTCTTTTCCTGTCCAAACTAACGATATAGATTTAAAATTTCAAAATATACCTACATATGTATATTTTATTGAAGCAATAAAATTCACTACAATATGTTTATGTAACAAATGAATTAAAAGTAACAGACAACTAAACCTGGTAAAGTATAAAATTTTACAACCCTCCAAAGAAAACAAATTACAACATGATCTAAAGGATCATTAAATAATAGATTGAAAAACGAAGTTATACAAAAAGAAATTTCTCAAACTTTTGTAGTAAATAGTTTTCTTTTCAAACAACATATGGTGTTGAAATTTTCCTTATGTATGTATGAATTTTTGATCGAAAGAAAAAGAAAAACTAAAACTTAAAAATCATTGAGGCGTAATTAATACGCGACATTACAACATATGAGCGTATTCTTACAATTACTCAGAACTAGACATTTGTCATAAATTACAAACGCTCAAAAGATTTTTATTTCTATCGCTAGCAAGCAGAAATTAAAATACCTTTGATCTTAACATGCCTGTTCAATCTAAAACAAAAAGTCAATATTTCTTAAAAATCTAGGTTTTCATAATTTTAAACCATTTAAGACTGCAAACAACACGTTTTACATATTTGAAATATTGTAATTAGTTGCTGAAAAAAGGTGCAAAAAAGAGCAAACTCATTTAATGTAATACAATCCATAAAAATATAGAACGTGTTTATGTTGTAATCAATATCACCAGTATGTTGCACATTTCTTTGATTTCTTAAGTTCGTTCTTTACATTCACAAACATACAACATCGAAATGCATTGAAGATTAAACATCGTGTATCATCTTATGCGACTTGCAATGAATTTGTAAAAATCATCTGCTGTTATCTGCTGGAAAATGTGCAAAACTTTTATATGAAATGATTTCTTTTGATTTTAGTTTTCCTATTTTGGGTTTTTAGTATTTCTTATTCTATCTACACTTAACCTTCTGTCATCTTTTTTTTTATGTTTTGAGGTTGAGTGTGTAGGTTTGTATGGATTTTTGTCTGTATTTCAGTGGCTGAATATTTTGAAATCTTTTGATTTTTAACATCTGATCACAGAAAATCTTTTAATTTGATTTTGTGTAGTTTTGTTTTTTGTTCCAATGTATTATTTGTTGTGATTTTATTCCTTAATAAGTATGATCATTGTTGTCATCTGCTTTTTTGAATGTGAATGCTATTGTTGTCGAATTTTTTGATATGGTATATTATCAGGTGTTAGATAATAGCTCGTGCTTAAAGATTGCAGCATATGATTGTGGTTTGTTTTTTATGATCATAAAGGAGGTTAATTTTAAAGTTATAGACAGCCACAACGATTGATATAGATTTCTCACCATTAACATTAAAATCATTAATAGTCAGTCATTCGTAAGGTTTAGAGATCGCGAGTGTCATCCGGCAAGGCTGTATATTGTACCTACTTAATAAGTTTAGACTATGTAATCACACAAACCAACCTTGACAGACCAAACAGTACAAGTAGAAATTTGTATACAAATTTTTAATGACATCGACTAAGCTGACGATCCAACAGACTCTTAGATGCCATCTTGACAAATTTATGAATATTGCACAAAATAAGAAAACCTTTATAGGTGAGAATAGATTTATAATAAATGATGTTAACAATTTATTTTATAGAAGACTTTAATAAAAAATTTATCCCACTTTACAATATAAAGTGAGTTTCTCCAAAGCTGAATGTACACAGTATTTAATAAATAAACAACTTCGTTTTATGGCTAATTGTCAACTAGTTGAAATGAAAGTTGGACTTTGAAAATGCTGCTGCATAAGTGTCATTATACGAAATCCTATCTTGTGTGCTGTTTAGAATGGGAATTTCCAACAACACCGTCTACCAGGACGATTACGTATCATATAGAACGGTTTCTCAGCGGCAGAAGAAATGTTCAACTTGACATAGAACCAAATCTTTTCTCTTTTCTGCAATAGTTAAATATCTACCTATAGAGATTTTCTCAGTAATTTTATTTCCTCATCTATTGCTATTCTACGTTTTTTTAAGATTGAATCATTTGTTTTACAAATATCAAAGAGCTATTTTTTAATTATTTTTTTTTAAATTTTTTTAATGTGCATTGCGCCAATTGGCTTTCGAAAGTATTCTAATTTTAAATAAGTGGTTTAAATCGTAAAACTAATTTAAGACTTTAAATTTGAGAAAATCTTCACAATTTGCGCTCTACTTCTTTGCAAATTATAAAATAGTAAATAGATCTGTTTGTATATCTCCTATTGTGTCACAGGATGATGATAGTAGACCTTTTATAGTTTTGAAAGTAGGTAACAATAATGGCGCCCAACGTGGGGCATCGGCAAATGCTTTTAACATTCATATGTTATCAATATTTAATTTCTCATAATTACATCTCATTATGCTGATGCTTTCATAAACAAATATCTAATTTTCGTGAAGTCGATTTATTTTTTTTATTTATTATTTTTTTTTTAATTGTTAAATGTTGTTGGAGATTTTTAATTTTGGAAAAAATTTCGAAATTTTACTCACATTATTTGACATTATTCTTTTGTTTAAATTTTTTTTTTTTTTTGTGTTTTGATGTTCAATTTTGTGGCGACATGTGATTGAGATTTTGATTTTTGGAATTTTCCGATTTCGTACTCTCACATTAGCTGCATAATTTTTTTTGTTTTAGTTAAGAATATTAAGAATTGAGATTTTTACATTGATATTTTAGGGTTATCTGAGAATTATAAACATAGATAATAAGGTCGGGTGGGTAATGATTTTTAAAAGGGAATCGACATCAATTTCTCTTTAACTAAGCTTCCTCTTTATTTTTTTTTGTCGACTTGGATTTATAGCTACCTAATTTTAAATGTGTAGTGAACACTACTGATTCAATAGGGACAAGAACCAACCCAATTTCCATGATCACAGCCGGTATGAAAGGTAGCACAGTTCCTTGAGAATTAGGGCCTTGAGTGGTTTGTTTCGTTACATAAATTTAAATTTTGCTTTATTCTCATTTTGAACAACTTTAAAATGAAACAACGAAGTTAGTTAAATTTAAATCTTACTTTAGGATGTTTTGAAAGAACTATTTTTAAAAATGGTTAAAAGTATACTTTGGCATATGTATGTATAGTATATGCTTACATATATATGTCTAGTGCAGATATGATCATTTCATAGTGCAATTGCTTATTTGCCCAATCCACTACTTTGTTATGCTCTCTTAATTCAGTTGTCTTTCACATGGCAAATTGTTCATTGTTTTTAAAATACAGTACGAACAAAAATTATGGTATCATTACGAAAATTTTTCGTAATAAAAAATGCATTTGGTAATTCTCAATGCCTTTAATTTTTTAACTGTAAAGTAGAAGGTAAATTTTTCTGTTTTACCAAGTAACAAAATAATTATATACTGAATTATTAAACATATTTTTTCAACCGAAAGATTTTCTTATGATTACTATTTCATAAAAATCTTTCGTTTACTTTTTCGTTTTACTGTACCTTTAAATTTGTCTCATTTTCTCACCAATACATAAGCTTTTTAATATTGATCACCTCTGGTCTAGTGACAAGTTATGTTCGTTATTGCAAAGACTTAACTTACAAAAAGACACTTAGTGACAATTTATTAAATATTTACAATTTATTTCAAACAAAAACTCATTAATTATTACTATGTATGTATATACATACAAATGTATGTATGTATGTATGTTCATAAGATCTTAAAGACCCTCTTGAAAATTTTCTTATCAGCCAATCATAAGGCGCCAATAAGAACCCAATCAGATTTTGTGGCAACCTACAAAAACAAATACTTTACACATGTACATAAAACCAAACCAATTGCGCCAAAGAAACTAAATAAATACTAAGAAAAAGAAGGAGAAATGAGACACGAAAACCAAGTTATATAAAAATGTACACAGAATAACCTCCTAAGAAAACTCATACCACAGAAATAAATATACATACTTACAAACACAACCTAAACACACAACCCGTACCACAATAATAAATATATCTTACAGATACTCACTCTCGCTTAAGAAGAAACTACAACTACCACCACCACCACCACTACCACTACTACCAACAAAAACTTCGCCGCAATTGTCTCTTGTCTTGTTGTCTACTTTTTGTGAGTTTCTTAGGTTTTTAACAAAGGATATTACTTGTGCTCTTTCCCCCTTGACTTTAAGTAAATAATAAGTAGTTAGAGTTAGTAGTTAAGGAATTTAGAGAGAGAGAGAGAGAGAGAGAGAGTTTACTTGACTCTTTAAAGAAAATTGTAAAGAATTTATAAACAAGACTATTAAAAACAAGAGTCTTAAAATAATTCTTTAAAGATGACGACTAATAGTCTGCTGTTTCGGAATTTTTCTAAGTAGTTCAGTTTGAAATGTCTTCAAGACTACACTTGGTTGTTTGAAAGTTCGGCAGAATGGGCAAATAGCAAATTAATTTGCTGGATAAGCATTTGGCGTTTAGTTGGTTCATGAGTTTAAGTAACGTGTGAACATCTTAAGTGTCTGTCTCTGTGGGATTATTTGTGTTGTTGATGTTGATGTCGATGTTGCTGTTATTGTTCTTGTTGTGGGTAAGTTAAATGTAGCGTTTATAAATTAAATGGTGTTATATTACTTTATTATCTCATGTTGTTGTATATCTTTCCAGATGGCTGTTCTTGTGGTTATAAAAAAGTGTATCTTTTTATCTGTTTTGTTTTGTGTTGTTGTTTCAACTTGTCTTATAGACAAGTGGGCGTTTGTTTGTAATAATATGTTTATAAGTGCTGTGTTGATGATTATGACAGTGCCGAGCAGAAAAGAAAGGCGTTTATAAGTGTAATGTTTAATTAATTATGTTATCACAAGGGATTTCCTCAAGCAGCTACGGGTGGGAGTAATCAAGACAAAGTTGTTAAAAGAAAATTAGATTTTAGAAAGAAGCTGCTAGTGTTAAGCAAGCAAGTTTAAGCATACATACATACTTTGGATTTGAACACCTTCTAAGGAGCTACAGTTAACTTGACTTAAATAAATTGCATCAAAATATATGTTCCGGGAAATTTAAATATTGACGCTTAAATTTATTTGAACATAATCCGAAATATTAGACATATTTTTGTTAAATTATCCGTTGGCCTTTGTTCCATATTGTGAAATAAGCTTTAAGGTACGGTCACACTTGGCAACTATTTACTCAGAAAAGCGTAACCACTTATTTTAGCACAAATATGTTTGACATTGTTTACTCTTACAAGAGTTTTGCAAGATCTAGCATCTAATACACGAGCTCACATATATTTTATTTAATGGTTACGTATTTTTCGGCAAATATTTACCAAGTGTGACTGTACCTTTAGACTTTTTATTTGTCATAATCTTTATTAAGTCTCGCCAATATTGTTTATAGAATTATCAAATTAATTTAATATGTTCATATCATAGTCGGGCAATTGAAAGAAAATTGAACATATATGGTTTACAAATACTAAACTCTGGATTACAAGAGGACTCGCAGTGATAATTAACTCTCCGACACATTACTTCTGCACAATAAAATAGCTTCTTTTTAAAGTGCAACACAAAAAAACAGTTTAAAGGGACTAGACTTTAGATTACTAAGACACATTAAAGTGGCAATTGACTGCACTCTATATGAACTGGAATGTATCAAGTAACCAATTAACTTTTCTTTGTAGTATACAGGATTATTAAGCTTAAATATATAAATTGGAGTTAGGATTTCAAATAAGCTAACAAGATATAAATTGGAGACAGCCAAGTAATTAGTCATTAGTGAAAATTATTGTCTAAAAGGCATAAAACTGGTGGGATGTAAATGTTGCTTTTTTTTAACTAATGAATACACAAACATAGTTACAACAACATTATTACCTAAATTGTCTTTAATGTCAATTAGAACGACTATATACATAAATATATAATATTTTTTCGTGATTGTTTCACATTTCATTTTACTTACTAAAGCGATTTTCCTCATTTTCAATAACGAACTTCTTAGTTTTTTTTTCAATATTTGATGAAAATGAACGTGTTTTATATACACAGATGGAGCTGACTTAATATTTCATAAAAATCAACTTATGTGGTTGCTTAGAAGAATATTTGTTTTTGTAGTAATGGCAAACATTATACTGATTCATTGCCTCAACTAAGGCATTTGAAAATAAATACATTTTCTGTAATTCATGAAGCTAATTTTATAGAGATATTTATTCTCTCATCGACTCTAATGTAGCTAGAGACACACATTTAGGCTGATTTACTTTTTTTAATTCCATCATAAATTAAATCTATTCGAAAAAGTAGAAAATTAGTATTTGATAATGTCAATCTATGGATAATATTCTTGAAGTACTGTACTGTAATGAAGTAATCCTCAAGGCCCCCCCCCCCAGTTTTGACCCAGCTATTATTAATTATTATTTAATGCATAAATCATATAGACATGGGAGATAATCTTCAATGCTGTCAAAATTGTTAAATATGATTTTCAATTCTAAGTTTTAACAAATTCCCCATCTGATAAAAATAATTAAAAAGATTAGATGTTAATCCTTAAAAAACTTACTTAATTTTGCTCATTAGAACAATAAAAAAATAAACTGGCCATATCAACTTGGAGGGAGTATTCTAGGTGTTATTTTCAATTATAAATTGAAATAAACTTTTCGTCTAAGGAAAATAAATTGCAAATGTTTGGAAGCTCTATTTGGAGCAACGGAATGTCGAAGGCCCTGCAATTAGTTAAATTTAAAAAAAATTTAGGAACAATTATACAAAGAAATCCAATTCTCTCAATGAAAACGAAAGACAGAAATTGTAAATTTAAACAATTTCTTTACTCAATGAAAGAAATTTGATACTATTTTAAATAAATTCTTTAGTTTTAGAAAAGAAGTTTTACACTATATTTTGAGGATAATATTACTTCATTCTTTATCACTTCCCGGAATTGGAAAAAGTCCGGTAAATTAGAAATTTTACAATATATTTTAACCAATATAGACAAGACTAAATATGCATTCATAACTTTTTAAAAAATTCGCACCTCCAAGGAATAAAAAAGGTACTATATTCAAAATAATGGTACATACATATATTCATATTTTTAGCTTCTGTTACGATATTAAAATTTGTTCGAATAGAACATGGTGTAACTATACAAGGTGAGTGCAAGTCTACAACAAATACAATACAATACAGAAACAACAGACATTTTGTTTGTGTAAAATAATGTACTAGTGTCAAAAACAGTTGAAAAAGTATTACTTTTGACATTAGTAAATTGTAAACAAAGTCTGTCAGCTCACCTTGTATAGTTACACCATGGAATATTGTATAAATTTGAAAAAAAAAAATTATTTTATTTAAAATTATGGCTTGAAATTTGCTTTACTTTTGAAAATTTGTATACAGTTTGAAAAGTACAGTTGCTAAGTATGATTTTCAATGGTAAATTTAAATAACTTCTTCATCTGATTATTTTATGATTGTCCTCTAATTGTGGTCATCTAATTAAGGGGGGAAAAACTCGTACTTCAGCTTACTTTAATTTTGGGGGGAATTTACAATGCTATAAAAGGAAGCGTCATATCCAGGTGTGATTTTCAATTGTAAATTTGAAATATTAAGGCATTACTAGGTAAACCGTGTGGACTTTATCCAGGCACATGAAACATTTCTAATGAGGCCTATAAACGACGTACATATCCTAGCTTCATTCTCAATTGATACAGAGTGATCAACGGAGTGTTGAAAAATCTGGACACTGATCTCCGATATGAAAATATCACTCAGAGAATACCAAATCATCTCAGTCATGCTTTTAAAAGATAATTATGAGTCCATTTAACATAATGCAGCAGTAAAACTATTAGAACGACAGTTTAGAAAACAAAATAGCACCGTAAATGGCCAAATATTTAAGTTTAAGAATTGTCTATAGCACATAGGCTGTTATTTATGCGGCCGATTGATGGTTAGTCGAGTTGTTATGAAGGCTTTCGTAGACACATTTTGGATCAATTGTTAAAAATAGTGAAAATATCACAACGATAATGAGCACAATAATGACGTTAATCAAATAGCAAATGCACGATACGCTCAGATTTAATATCTATTAATCTTAATTTTTTTTTTAGATTTTGGTCTCTGATTTCAAAAACAAAAATAAATATTTCTTATATTATACAGAATTTTGGTTTACATTTCGTTATCGTTATTTGAAACAAATTTCCTTTTAATATGAAATTCTCCAACAACCATGACCTAAAATTGCCAACAATTAAGTCAACATTATGGTGTCATATATAGAACAATATTAAAGATTAAAAAATAAATGTGTGTTATTAGAATAAATTTAATCGTTTCCTGTAGCCAGTATTTAACATTTTTATCCTTTTTTTGTACAGGCCAAAAATTACTGAAAAACAAAACCACCCCTTGGAAAATCTTTGGCCAAATATTCGGCAAATGTCAATTTGCAAAAATAAATAAAACTAAAAAAAATCTCTGTGTGTAACAATTGTTTAAGGACGAAAAAAGGACCCAAGAAAAACAAGAATTACTACACATACTATTGTATACATAACATGTATTAGTTGTTGATTTTTTTTTGCTGTGTTTAGCATTGTTGTTTTTCGTTGCCATTTCTTGTTGTATGAAAAATATCCTGTTTTCTAGTTGTGTGTGTTCGAAGGCGAACAAAAGATTTGAAATATTTTTGAAAACATATGTATGTATGTATACCAACAACAAACTACAATAAGTACAAGAATTGAAAATAACAACAACAAAAATAAGAAACAAAAAAAAGAATGTGTTGGAAATATTTTTCGAAATTATTTTGATTGTGTATACCTAAAAGTGGTGCATTACTGGTGTGTAGAAGCAAAGACAGAGAAGAGGGTCTACACTGTTTCCCTAAGACTCCATCATTTTAGAAATTACTTACTACGTTGATAAATATTTGTAATGGGATTATTTGAAATTGTTATAGAAAACATTATAATATATTTCCAGCACAATATATAACTCTGGTTGCATGGAAAATATTAAACTAGATTTACACGATTGAAATTTTTTCAAAATTGCTCTTCAAAATGCTATAAACTCGTGTAAACAGTAAAATTTCTTCAACTTTTATTTATTTAATAACTATTAATAACTATTAAATAAATAAATTTTGAAGAATTTTTGCCTTTTACACGAGTTTGAAGCATTTTGAAGAGCAATTTTGAAAAAAATTTCAATCGTTTAAATCTAGCTTTAGTTTTGTCCACATTTTCATAACTTATTTTGCATAACTTTGTCCTGTCTGAGAAATTTCAACATATTTAGTAGGTTTTCGATTATTATTGTATTTTTTTTTAATTTTTTTTTATTTTAATTAATTGTCTTATGTCCAATATACATACATATATAAACCTGTATATATATACATGCATAAATATATAAATTCCCAGGTAAATAGTGTAATTGCTTAAGTAAGTAGTTGTAATGTGTTCTCAAATGACATTGCTTGCCATGGTTAAAGGTAAAAAGCCAAAAGAGGCAGCTGCAATTGAATTATTTCATTCGAAATGATGATGACTACAATGAGATGACGTCTACGATGATGATGATTATGGCTAAACAATACAATATATATATTTTTTTTATAAATGCTTGTGGCAAACGACAACATAAAATGTATTAAAATTTGCTTCAAGCAAATGTGATGAGGATTTTTGATGCTGCAAAAAATAAAAATAAGGAAGAAACGGTACAAAAAAAAAAAATCTACACACACATTGCACGTGTGTAAATTTAACAATGGTAGACAGGATCAAGGACGTATAAGATGGACAAAGCTAGAGGGTAAGAAGGGTAACAGAGAAATTGAATGAAACTGGCATAAAATTGAGAATAAACAAAGGTGTTTGGTAGGTAAAAAAAAAAAGAATGGACGGATTTTAGTATTTTAGGGATATAAATGTGCTTGTGTGTTATTGATACAAACAGGATAAATATTGAATAAATATGATGCTGGTAAAGATTTGTTAATAAAATTCTGTTTTTTACCTTTTCTTTTAAATTAAGGGATTTTGTTTTGGGTTAAAAAGTATTAAAAACGACCACGGTTTTGTTAATCCTGATTTTTTAGGTTATTTGAAAAACAAATTTTAAAATGGAATCGCTGTAAAAATGAATTAACATCAACACATAATTATAATTTGTATTACAATTTCAATTTGTTTAATATGACATACTACAGAATAGCAGTTGAAAGCTACAGGTTCTTAATGAAAAACACGTGTTGGAAATATGCTAAGTTCCACATCATAAACATTTGCAAGGTAATATAAATTTAGATTATTGATATCGAAAATATAGAGGTATACTAACAAAGCTGCTGAGGACAGTTATCCTTGATTCGGTTCTGCATATGCGGAGATAACGTAATAAATCCGGATACTGCGAGGACAAGAAGGATATGTTCGCCATTAATGCGAATAGCGCTATCACGCTATAATTTACAATGTTTTGATTATTATTTATTTCAGAATTTACAGGAATGCTTTTTAATCAATTACACTGAAGTTGCTGAACTTTATAAGGTTAACTGGACTTTATGAGGCAAATAAGAATGAAGACACACAAATTAACACATTTTTAGAAAGCACCTTCGTAAAAACATTTTTAAATAGGGGAATATTGAAATGAATTTGTGAAAGCTGAAACGTAATTGTGAGCTCAACTTCTCCTTCTCATATCCCGAGAAAACATTTAATCGTACATGATTCCAGCAATCATTTCAACATTCGTTCAAGTTATTTAACAATATTATGGTTACTGTGATTACTTATATAGTTGCCATAAACATATTATTATAGTTACAGTTAGATGCTTATGATTGTAGCAATCACATATATGTTTGCACAAAATTTCAGTGTTGTCTTACAAATGCAAAAATGATAAAGTTCAAAAAGTCCTACAGAAATTTAGTTAACTTCTGTATAGGAAAACCTAAACCAGGCATATATTCAAACCTATTTTTAAAATCATAGTCAATGTTGTAACCAAAGTCATATTCATATACAAATCTAGTGTCAGAGTCATATTCAAAGACATACTTATTATCATAGTCAAAGGCAAATTCAAATTCATAGACATAGTAAAAATTATAGTCAAATTCATAATCGTAGTCATATTAATAATGTTAGTTAAAATAGTCTAAACATTAGACTCATAACCATTGCAACCACGTCAAATTTTAAGTCATACTAGTTCTATAATATACTTAATTAGTTCCGAAACAATTTTTTGGTACCGCTTAACTAACTTTTGCAGAAATAATTTTTTTATTTTTTTGCCACGCCTAAAAATACCGCCCTTTTAGTATTTTGTACACTGTGCCGCTATTTTTAGTCCGATCATAACATTTTGTATAGCGGTGTTTATTTCAGTCCTTAATCATTTTTTGCTATCACGTCAAATTCTAGTTATTACTTTTAAAAACTCGGTTCGTACCCAAATAATGCTGAATATTTTTGAGCGAATTTTCAAAAGTAATGACTAGAATTTGACGTGTTATTAATGGCGAAAAATAGCGACACAGTGAACAAAATACTAAAAGAGCGGTATTTGTAGGCGTGGCAAAAAAAAAAAAGATATTTATGGAATTGTTTTTGCATTATCTTTAATCCTAGGGGGTAACTGACACAACTTTTTTTTTTGTATGGAAGGCGAATCACTCTAATGTACACCTATTATAATGAATCAAAAAGAAATTGGGCAAATGTAGTTGGAATAAGGCACTATTATATCCTGCCTTTATATTTGGGGAATTAATATTTTTCCAAAACCTTTTTAATGGAATTACCTTTAATGTTTCTTTAAGATGTTGTGCGAAGGCCGCATAATGAATTCAAAAATATAATCGTCTTTTAAAGTCAGTTCTATAATAAAATCATATAAATAATAAACATTTCTTATTTGCTTCTTTAAACTAGTTCATAACCTGAGAATTTGAAATAAAAATCGCTGGTGGAAGAACTAGTTTTAGAACTGTTCCTGGTTTTGGATACTTTCCAAATAACGTGCGATAGCTTCACAACTTTTCTTGAACACCAGTTCTGGATGTGATAAATTTGAACAAAAACCATTGATCCCCACGTCAAGCAACAACGAGTATTGGCTTTTAAATATACCCTACGTCTAACAAGAATGAGTATTGGCTGTATGAATAGGTTCTAGAACTGGTTAAGAAACTAACATATATTCTCCTGAATATTATGAATTCTTTATTTTGTTTAGAATTTTAAATTTTCTTTTTACAAAATTCATATTATCTTAGCATTAAAATATATTACAGTCGACATATTTATTTGCTCTATTTTTAAAATATAATAAATTGTTTTGATTTGTATGATTAAATAAAAAGTAAATATAATATATCGAGAGCTAATGTGTGAAAAGGTTTATTTGTAAGTTTCAGAGTATTTATATTTAAAATGTAAATTTGTAATTGGTTTTTAGTAATTGCAGCATTATAAAAAGTATTTATGAACATTTTTATACAATAATAAAATTTACTTTTCCAACTCATTAAAACAAACTAAAAAATTTCTCAAATATGGCACAAGCTACGCACGCGTATTCTGCTATTAATATTATTTCAAAACTACTGGTTTTCTTTTTAAATACCACACCACCCCTTATAGATTGTGCTACCCAAATATAAATGCAAAAGACAGTTACTTTTTTTCAACTAAATTACAAAAGTAATTTCTAAGCGCCTGAATGAATTCGTAAGGACATCTGTCAGTCGTCAACAAGCTTTTCTTTACAAACATACTCAGCCGTAGTTTTGGGTTGATCTTCATAAGGGGTCTCGAATATGCACGATTACATACAGTATATTGCAAGCACACACACAGCGTTAATGAATAAAATTTTCTGCAAGATAAGAACTATTTCTATTGTGTTTTATTTACAAACTCATGATGGTTTCAAATTTTTCAACCCCGTCGAACAAGGCGTTCTTTGTTTTGGCATGTATACCAAACAACCACATAGCAGAGAATTTTTGTAGTTAATGCTTATTGATCACAAAAGTTCCTTTTTAGTTGCAAAGAAAACTGCATTTCGTAAAACTTCTATAAAAATTTGTTCCACTATGACTAAGGAGAAAAGTTATAACCACCCCTAAAATGTTCGTTGTTTTCATAAAATTGCTTACGGATAATACTTTCGGTAATGTTAATGGCACGAGTCCTTAATAATGTTGATCCTTTATGTTGGTGAAGCAGTTGTTGTAGTTGTTATTTTTAATGCTTTTATTTACAATAGACCTTGCAAGTCGCTCTGACGAGCTGACTGTCGGAGTGACGATCAGTTTTACTCGATTATATATTTGCTTTGGAAGAATTAACAAAAGGTGCGCGTCTTGCTGGTTTATGTGTTGTTTGCTCGTAAATTCAATTTTGAGAGTTTATTGACTTGAAGGAGTATGAACATCTGCTGTTTGTTTGATCAAAAATTTCTGAATAAAACACCGAGTGTGTGTGTGTGTGTTGAAAATTTGATTTAGCAATGCTCTGCTTAATGAAAGTAGGAGGCATATGTGCTGGAAAATATGAGGGTTATTTATTGTATAGGTGATGTTTTCATTTTTGAGAAGATGTTCGTGTATAAGGAATTTTAGAAGCCAACATCTGAGACTAACATAATTGGTAGTTCAAACAATACTAAATTGCATCTCAATCTTTAAGAGTCTTTTAAAATTTTGGGTGCATTAAAATATTGTTTACTGTAGTTGTTTTTTTGGCAGTTGTGTCAATTTCAAAACGATCTCTAGAGAATTTTTGTGTGACATTTGGTGATCAAAATAAATTATTGGCAATTCTTGCCAGTTTCTTTACTAGATTTAAGTCTTACTTATTTTTTCTGACCCGATAACGCGAACTTATATTTAATATTAATGCCATAAGCAAAGCTATAGTAATAGTTCATAGTCAAACCAAGTCAAGAGCAAGTCAAAGTCATAATCAAAGATAAAGACAAAGTCAAAGATTATGTCTATATAGCCAAAAGTCAAATTTATTGGCTCTGATCTAGACTCTTATATTGTAATTATAAACATAATTGCTAACATTTATATTTGATTTGCTTAAAAACCTCATTTCCTTTTTACCATAAACAGCAAACAAAATATTTTCTCCTAATTAGCTTTTTCCTAAAAAGAAACAAATTGCCCTTTGGCTGTTAATTAACGCCTTAAAGTATCATCAAGATATTCAACTTACAATCATGTTAATTTACGACCCTTCAATCAAAGCCTTTAGTTAAAAGTACAAGTTGTGCTCTTTCCCTTTAAATAAAAAACAAACGTGTAGATTTCCTTTAGACAAAGAAAAGAAATTCTGCTAAAGACTAAAAACTTTTTGATTTCTTACTTATTCAAAAGAAGTCTGCCTCTCATTACCTGGAGTACTTATTACAAGTACAAAAATGCTATAAAACAAATAACAATAAGAATTAACAGCAAAAAAAAAAAAAACACAGGCTAAATACCTAAATGTCCTTAAAATCGACAATATAAAATTTGTTTTCTTAGTTTTGACCATTCTGCACAAACCTTTACGACATTATTTCCCTTCACTGGCCATGTTCAGCAGTTAAAAAATGCAACAAATCTAAGCTATTGGTTTTTATTTCTTGTAAATATTTAATGCCTCTAGAAATCAGCTTTGCTTTATTTTCTATACAAACAATAATAAATATGTATCTTAGTTCTTGCAACCTTAATGGAGAAGTTTTTGTGTTTTTACTTGTCTGACTGGTTGTGGCACTTTTGTCATAATTGTGGGTGGCCTCAAGCATTTGCCTGGCCACACTTAAGGCGTTGCAAAAAGACACTTGTCTTAAAACATTTTCATAACTCTCATACTCATTCACACCCGCTCATAACTACACCATCACTTATTTTGTTGAAAGTTGTTGAAATATTCTGGGTGTAAAATCTTGTCGTTTCTTTCGTTTCGTTTCGTCTTTGCTTTCTTTCCTGTTGACTTTTTTTTTTTTTTTGTTTTCTTGGCCAAAAGTTTATGCAATCATTATTGTTGAAAATAATCTTGATTATGGCCATCATCCTCAGAGATTTTTTGGTTACTTGCTCGCTTATTTGTTTATTTATGGCTAGCTAAAGGTTACAATATGGTCATAAATAAGAAATAAATCTTATGGTTTTTAATAAGAACAGGAAGTTAAACAAGAAGTTTTTCGTTTCTTTTTCTTTTCAACTAGTACTTCGTTTGAACATCTTTTATTAGGAAAGTTGTAAACTTTAGTTCTTTGTTTTATTTGATAAAGAGGAAAATAAAAAGAGTAGATTTATTTTAAACTGCAATTTTTTTTACTTTATTAACTATTTAATTATATATTTAAAATGGTTATGAAGAGGTCATGTCTTCGTGTCTAAGATTATGACCATAATTCTGACTTTTACTGCGATTTGGTTGACTATGAATTGGACTATGATTTTACATATGAATTTGACTATGACTTTGACTATGACTTTGACTACGACTTTGACTATGACTTTGACAATGACTTTGACTATGACTTTGACCATGCCTTTGACTATGCCTTTGACTATGGCTTTGACTATGACTTTGACTATGACTATGACTTTGACTATGACTTTGACTATGACTTTGACTTTGACTTTGACTTTGACTATGACTATGACTATGACTATGACTTTGACTTTGACTATGACTTTGACTATGACTTTGACTACGACTTTGACTATGACTTTGACTATGACTTTGACTATGACTTTGACTATGATTTTGCCTATGACTTTGACTATGATTTTGCCTATGACTTTGACTATGACTACGACTTTGACTATGACTTTGCTTACGACTCTGACTGTGAATATGACTTTGACTATGACTATGACATTGACCATGACTTTGACCATGACTTTGACCATGACTTTGACCATGACTTTGAATACGACTTTGACTATCACTTTGCCTTTGACTATGACTTTTACTATGAGTTTGACTCTGATTTCGAATTGGATTATAATTATAAATATTACTTTGAATTTGACTTTGGCTATTACTATGATTTTGACATTGACTGTATCTGTGAATATGGCTTTTGCTGTGCTTATGACAATTACTTTGCGGATGGTTCTGACTATGACTTTGATTATACTTCAACTAAGACTTTAATACTTTGATTGTGATTATGACTATTACTATTACTATGACAATGATTCTTTCTGTTCAAAAGACAATCTTTTTACTTTTGCTATAAACTTTGTAGTCGTTCATGTTTATATTAAATAATTAAATTGTTTATATCTTAAAATTTAATTTTCTTGTAAATAATTCAGTGGAAACTCATTGTATTAGTTCTACATACTTCCTTTTGCTTCAACTTTGTGTTTTTGTTTCATTTTCGTTTTAATAGTTTTGTAAACTATTTTATCTAATTTTATGCTTGATTTAATGTTTTAATAGTTGTTTTTTTTTGCTTGCTTCTGCTGTTTTGTGTTTTTTACTTAAAGTTATTTTTTATTTCTATCCTTGTATCAGTTACGTTTAGTTTTTAAGGGGATTTTTTCTTGCTTCTTTAGCATTTCTTGTCCATGTTCTTATATTTCCAATCTATTGTTTTCCTGTGTACGTTTTTTTTAATTCTTAGTTTTGCATGCAGCCTTTCTCTCGTAAACATAGAAAGGTTTATTGTGTTAATCAAAAAGTTTTTTATATGTACATATAGTTTTTCACAGTTTTTTTTTAATTTTTCTCTTACTTTTTTTTCTAATATGAGTCTAGCATAAGAAAAAGTTTTAATTAAGAAAACCTTCAAGTGATTTATCGATTAGTGCTGGGTAGAGGAAAATGTTTTGCATGGGAGGGTCTAAAATTTGTAGAGATTATATAAGCATTTATCAATGACTAATTAAGTTAATAAGGAATATTGAGAGAAAACTTTAGCTGAAATGGCTTTTTTGTAATTTAAGTCATTTTGACTACAGGCGTAACATTTTTAACTTATTCAAAGCAGGCATAACTTTACAGAAATAAGCCTAGCATACGCTAAATTTAAAACGTCAACTTCAATAAAATGCCTAATCAAATAATGGCATACGTTCCAACTTATTGATTCAACAAAAATCAACATGTTGAGTTTTTGATAACAAATCAGTATATTCTGTAAAAAGCCCCCCTTTAGTATCAAACACGAAAGTGTGCGTAAAGGGTTTTTACTGATGATGACTTATCACTTACTGAAAAGGATTTATTAAATTATCTCTAATACGTGAAATTGATAACGATAACCTCAATTCATAATATTTCTAAATTATATTGATTACAAATAAACTAAATCTATCAGTTGCCTTTGTATTGAAGTGCTCTATACCTGTTGTTTTACTACAAATTGATAAGTGAATTTAACTTCCCCCTTTTGCTTTGTAAGAAAAAAAATCTACAATAATTTTTCCCATAAACTCTCCACCTCATTTAAGTGATTTTATGGTCGCTTTGTCCCCTTGTGTGTATTTTCCCTGTTTGCTGTTTGATTATTTTAATATAAAACATATTGTTTGTGACTAAAGCTAAAAACACCCTAAACTCCTCTTGTTTCCGTTAATTGTCATTTGAATTTCCTGTGAACATTAGTTGTTGCATAAGTTAAATATTTCCTCCCGCTATATCCTGTTTTATTAATATTATTATTTGTATTATTAGGTTGACGCCTATTTCATGAAAGTTGCATTCTTATGGAAAATTAAGTAGTTGGGTAAGAATTCATTACTAATTTTGTACCATAAACGGTATAAGTTTCTATTTCCTGTCATGTCAAATTATGGTGGCAAGTTAAAAGTTTCAGGTCTTAAAGGTATTAAACAATAAGTTTATTTAATTTGTGATATTTAAGGGTGTTAGGGATATTCTAAGTTTTGTGGTAAGATGGTTGTTTTTCATGTGCCCTGTAGATCTTTTATATTGTTAAAAATCTTTGTATTTTGTTAATTCGGCTTGAGGTGTGTTTTATTAAAAAATATAAAAACAATTTTTGGACCAATGTTTTTGTTAATTTTTTAGAAAAAAATAATCTGAAAAATATATAACAAAGAATTAAAAATTTACAATTATTATTAACAAACAATTTACTACAAGTTTAATGCAGTGTTGTCCGATGTTGATGTCTTAAGTTAATGCCACTGACTATTTTCTTTTTTGTTTATTATGTATTTGTATTTGTTCATTGCATATCTACGAGGGCGGTTTGGAAACTTCTTAGCATAGCACAGAAAGAGAATATGTTTTCAAAAACATTTTTATTTTTCAATATAATATCCTGAAACTTCAATACACTTAGTTCAACGCTTATCTAGCAATTATATTGCTTGATTAAAAAAGTTTTCCTCAAGGCCTTCAAAATAGTGGTTTACAACTGCAATTGCATCTTTATTTGAGATTAAAGGTAAAATTCACTGGGAGCTAAATCGGGAGAATAAGGTGGGTGGTCAAGCAATTCGTACTTTAATTCGTTGATTTTAGCCCTTGTTAAAACGCTAATGTGCGCTGGACGTTTTTTTAAATTTTTTTCATTTAATTGATCCAAATTGTTACTAGTACTTTGAGTTTATTATTTTACTCTTTTGGAGATAGTCAATCAATAAAATGCCTTTAAAGTCGCAAAAAACCGTTGCAGTAACCTTAACAGCCGATTAAATTGTCTCCTCAACAGTTATAAAACGACGCTTAAAATCCATTTTATTTTTCTTAAAACGATCCAATTAAGCTTGAGAAATTTTCATTCTTATGCGTTTTTGGTCGACTGTTAACAAATGCGGCACCCATCTTGTTCTTCATGCAAAATTAAATGGACTCGATAATTTGAGATGCCCATAATATTAGCTAATTCACGCACTTTTATTCGCCGATCATGGAATACCATATCATGCACTTTTGGCTACAATTTCTCTTGTTTTTGGACGTCCACTACGTGTTTCATCTTCAATGTTTGTACGGCCACATTTAAATTCAGAAACCAAATTTTTTACTGTTGCATATGAAGGAGCACTTTCACTTAAGACATTCACCAAATCATTATGAATTTCTTGTCCCGACAAACCTTTTTTATTTAAATAATTAATGACACCACGAATTTCTAATTTTTTCATTGTAAAAAATTGCGGATGCGTCTATATGAAACTATTTCTATATGAAAGAGTTGACAGATCGAAAAGAAATTTAACATGTGTTCATAGCACAGATGGAAGTTTCCAAAACCTATAACTTTTTTCAGTTCATACCGCGCTTTCTGTTCTAGGCTAAGAAGTTTCCAAACCGAACTCGCATGTATGAAAGTGCAATTATCAGTTTCTATTTTGTAGTTAATTCTCTTCTCTATTGGAGTATTCATTATATATTATATATCTTGCATATTTCGTTTAGTATTATTATCCTTTTCCACAAGTAATCTAACAATGTCAAAGTTTGGTCGATGTCCAGTTATTGCACAGTGGGCAGCAAGTGCTATTTTTTGTGTAGGTGGTTTGACAATTAATTTTAGGTGCGATTTATGTGATAAAAATCTGAGTGTTTTTTTTGGGTTTTCGTTATACCCACGTATATTTTCTGACATACTTCTTCGTTGTTACATTTGATTTTTCTAGTTAATCTAATTTATATTCCATGTAGTTAAACAATTTGTTCGTCGTATTGCCCGTTTTCAATGCCAATATGTAATTTTCCGATGGTTCAGTTTGTACAATATTGTTGTCAGATCCTGTTTTATTTTAATTTAAAGTTTTTTCTCTAAAAAAAATATTATTTTGCCTGATGCAAAGTTTTTTTTGTTGTATTTGTTTAATTTAATAAAATAAAATAATAAAATATTTGCTTCCTTTTTTTTTGTTTTCCTTCTGTTGAATAGTTCTATAAAAATTTAAACAGTACATTTTGAAGGCTTTAGCAGTTTTTTTTTTGGAATCATTGAACCCTACTTCTTATTTGATTTTTCATTTTTCAATAATCATACAAATATAATTGTTTAAAAGAATATGTATTTGTATGAACTGTATTTGTCTATTTGTGTATATTTGATTGACCTGTGAAGTGATTAACTTTATTTTTAAATAAATAAAAAATTAAAAGATCTTTAAAAATGAGAAAAGCGCCAACTGATATTGAAAACAATGTGATAAATTTGTTGCAAAAAAATTATTCATGCGGTGAAAATGCTGAAAATTTAAATTTAAGTACATATTCCACGGTAAATGATGATATCAAAAACGGCGTAATGTAGCTTGCAATAATAACCAAGGGGGTCGACCAAAACTGATGGTGATGCCCTACAGATTTTACGCTTGCTACATACAAACATCAAGACCACGAAAAATACTGCAAAAAGTATTGGTAAGGATGTCAGCTCCTGGACGGTTAGACGCGAATTAAATAGAATTGGTTTAGTATTAAGTGTGGAAAAGAAAAAGCCAGCACTTTCCGATTAAAATGTGAAAAATCGTCTTCATTTCTGTAAAATCCCCAAAAAATGTACAGTAGATGACTGGAAACATGTTATTTGGAGCGACAAAACGAAAGTCAACCGACACTAGTCGGATGGAAAAGAATACTATTGGCATATGCCGCATGAGCGCATCATTATCTTACTGCTTTAATGCAAAACATCCGGACAGTTTTGTTTCCCACTGTATATGTTTCCCTAATTTCCCTATTTACCAATCAAAACTTTGAACAAATTATAAACAAAAAATCTGTACGAGTAAGTAATAAATGGATGCTTCAAACTATATACATATTTACAAACTTTAAGGTATGACATGTTATTTGTCTATTGAAAACAGTACAACTGATCGCTTCGCTGGCTAACCAAAAAAAAACTTTGAAATTAAACAGCAATCTCTAGCACACCATCGATAATGATGGTCTGTGCCAGTCTTTAATAAAATTATACACCTAAGTACTAAATTTTTTCAATCTCTCTCAATTCATCTGTTCCTTTTGCTTCCTTCCCTGGTAATACGATCATAATTCACACAGGTGTTTTATTTTTCAAAACTTTGCTGTTGATTTAAAATTAGGGTGGTTGTGCCAGCAGCAGCAACAGCAAAGACTTTTATCGTTTATGACATAATGAAAAGCAAGTTATTAAACTTAAATATGGTACGTGGTACTTGTTTGACGCTTTTTGAATTCTTTTCAACCGGAAATGCAAGTACTCGTTGTTGTCTGTTAATGCCTTTGATGTAGCTATGAAAAGCGGAACTACTGTTGAAAGATTTACTGCTTATGATCTATTGAAATAAAAAAAAAAAAACAATATTATATAGGAACTATGCTGATTAGAGCCCAAAAGATTGAACATGAAGCACATGACAAAAGCAGAGTTGGGTGATATTTAAAGCAAGTATTGAAGTTTTGTTTGAAAAAGGGGTTTGTTTTATAAAAGCGAACAAATTTTAATAACTGTAGAACACTAGAACTAAAGTTAACTAGAGTTAATTAATTTGTTAGCAAATAGCTCTATGCGTCTGCTTCACAATTATTATATTATTTCATTTAAAACTTGTAGATTTTTATTTAATTTGAAATTGATACTTTTTCAGATTTTTGTTTGCAAATTGCCTCTACAGAGCATATGAGATTTTCAAGACCATTTTGCATTACTATGGCTGAACTCTATTGATGCAATGTTAAGTTTTCATCTTTATTGCAGAGTAGTTATGCACTTGTTGGCCGACAACCTTTGACTTTTGCCCATACTAAAAAATCCAATAGTCTTAAATCACACGAAAACGAGGGCATACATGAACATGAAATAACTCAGTAATTGCATTATGTCACGGGTTACATGACAAGTGGAATTGTCTTAATAAAAATTATTTAGCCAGTTAAAACTTTGTGGTCTTGTTGCGATATTGAGCACTAATAACGGTCACGGCTTCCTCAGTATCAAAAATATTGGGTGTATAACTTAGAAATGCGGAATTTTTTAAAATTTTTAGCTTTTATTTTGAAATATTAGCATAACAGAAATTTATTCAAAGCTAGCTATTACCTTTTCGCATCTTTTTTTGGCAACATGTCGATTCGACACCAAAAGCATTGCTCATCTTTTGACGCCATAAACAAATTAGGCCAACATTGCGTTCTTAATTGCTTTTAACAGGAACTACAATATGTAGCAGCATATTTCGCGCGTTTTTCAAGCAAGACTCGTCTTAAACGAATCAGTTGCACTCTTTACATATACCCTGTAACGGTTTGACCAGATTCCAGCGGCTCATAATAGATGGGATCCTTTTGCTCTCTCCAAATACACAGCATTACTTTTGAAATCATTTTTAACAGGCATTACAATAAGTGGCAGCCTATTCCGTGTGTTTTTCAGAGGGGACTCGCTTCAAACAAATCGGTTGCATTCGTTACAGATTCCCTGTGATGCTTTGGCTAGATTCCAGCAGCTCCTTGGTCTCTCCAAATACACAGCATTGCCTTAGCTACAAGGGTAATTGTATTTGGTGTTGATTCGGCTGGTTGGCTGGGCTTTACAAACGATCTCTTACGTATCGGGTTATCAAAATGGATCAGTTTTTCATCGCAAGTAATGTTTCTATGAAAAAATTATTTCCTTGTATAGCGTTTTATTAGCATTTTGGACATGTAAAATCATCTATCAAGATCTCTAGGCCTCAATTTTTATGGTACCCAATTTTGAAATTATCGCTTGGATAGGTCGCAATGATCTTGCAAGCACTTGTTGAGTTGTACAACAATCTTCATTGATTAATGCCGCGAATTCTTGGTATTTTTTTGCTTGCCTGTGTCAAAACTTTTACTTCTGAACCACACAAACCATCCCACGTGCGCTGAAACTGATAGAACAATCATCTGCAATTTTTGCACAAAATGACATATAAGTTACTTAAGACAAAAAACCACGTTCAAAGGCACGCGTACCATCTGTTAAAAATTCCGCAATTTGCTTCAAATATTTTGAACTTACTTTATGTTTTACTGCAATATAGTCTAAAGCCTGTGATATGCCACACATATATATGATCTGCGTAATCTAAGTAGATGAAATAAGTATTGGTTAGTTTGCTTAATTACTTAAACAGAAGAGTCTTCCATTTTACCTTTAAATAATAAAATCGCTTCAAACATCGCTTTATGAAAAACAAAAAAAAAAATATACATTATTAACGTGACTACGTGTATATCCCGCTTTTGGCGGCATTTGGCTTTTAAAAAATTCTGTGTGCCTAAAGATACTGTCACACTTGGCAAGTATTTGCCGAAACAGACGTAACCACTAAATAAAATATTTCTGAACTCGTTTAGTTATTAAAAAAACTTCGTTTATTTAGGACAAGACACAACAAATACATATTTAGATTTATTATATTTGATGATATTTGATCTTGCAAAACTCTCGTAAGAGTAAACAACGTCAAACAAATTTGTGCTCAAACAAGTGGTTATGCCTTCTTAAGTAAATATTTGCCATGTGTGGCCGTACCTTAAGAATCCTATAAAGTAATAACACACAAAAGGTGTAAGATTTGAAACGTGTGGCAAATACTTGGTTGTGATATGACACACTCATATTTCAGCATTGTTAGAAGGAATTCAATAATATTATGATCACTGTCAGCACAATCATATTATGTTTCACTTAACATTGATAAATAAAGAATACGAGTTTCTAAAACTTCTTTCAATATTGTAAGCCCAGTTTTGGCTTACAGTTGAAATTTTAATAAAAAAATTCGTTAAATAAGAAATGTGTTTGGAAGTTGTAAATGTTTTTTTTTTTATATTAGAAAGATCTCTGTAAAAATACCTTTCAGCAAAGTGTAAATTTATTATATATTCTTATATAATATATATAATATATATATAATAATATATATAATATATAAACATAAAGTATGTTTTTTTTAATAACCTTTTCGCCCAAAAAACGTAAAAATCTATAATTTTCTTAAATATTGATATTGAAGTAGTTTATTTTTGAAAAGTTATAGCTTGTGTTTGATTGAGCGCAAAATTTCAGGAAAATCTGTTTAAAATTCTGGCTGATGTTTTTCAATAAACCGGAAGCGAAATTTCATATCCATATAACTCGAAAACTTTTAGAAATGACAGATTTATTTAAAAAAATTTCGATTCTGCCCCACTGTGCAACAGCAAATGATAACAGCAAATTAATGTGGACATAATTTAATGATTTAATACTTTTACACAAACACCAGCATAGTTTCAAAAACTTAATTATGGTTTAAAAATAATTCTAAAATTTCTCCTTATAATTAGCAAACATTAAAAAATCTAACCGGAAATACAAGACATTTTAAGTTTTATATAAATTTATTCAAGCTTATGCCAGCTATAAATTCTTAAAAAAAATTGTTTATTTTCATTGAAAATTTATCATTGTCTAAAAACAATTCACGAGTGAATATATTGGTTCTGCTGTTGTGATTCTTTGGTATAAAGTTCTCCAACAAAATTCAATACAATACACAGCAAAAAATCAACAAGAATAATAAAAATAATAACATGAAAAAATAGCCGCTTATTCTCATCAACCATCCAAAACGAAACTTAGTGGGTGTAGTTGGTTGGTTGACTGGCTGACTAGAAATTGTCTTTATTCAATTCTATAGGCTCTCTCTCCTCCTCGTGTTCTGTGATTAAGTTGATAAAACTGGGTGGTGCCTTGAATGTTTTTGTTTATTATTTTCGTCAAGTCTATGATTGTATATAAGAGACCTTTACTTAATAATAGTTAGTAATAACGAATACAATGAAATCAAAACTTTTACACAAGTGTACTAGTAGTAAATAGAATTCTATATTCGCTGTTCGTATTACAAATTCGCCTTAAAAATTGTAGGTGTTGGTTGGTGTCTTTAGTTTCTTTTATTTTATATTATTGCAGGGGAACTTTTGGTGTCGTAAGTATAGCTGTGTTATATCTGTGTGTGTGTGTGTGCGTGTGTGTAAGTATTAGCGAGGGGGACCTATCGTTTTCTTTCAAAGTCATCAAAGCGTAATTACTGTAGTACGAGCTGTACAATATATTGTACATTTGTAGTAATGGGTTTTCGTCATGGTTCCACACAAGTAACTATGTGTGTTACATTTTATTTATTTCAGGTTTTTTTTTTTGGAATTTTTTCATTTCTATATAAACAATTGAAAACAGCAACATCAACAAAAACAACACTTATCTTTCATTATCTTGTCGACAGTAACAATAACAACAACAAGCAACATCGTAATAGTATATATATATGTATGTATGAATGTATTATTATTATTTAAGTGTTTAGTGTAGCCACAAATTTGTTGTCGGTATAATTTTTAACATTTTAAGTTTAAGTGTTGCATTTCTATTGGTCGCAGTTTTTTCTTTGTATTTGTCTATATATGTATATGTATTATTAACTTTTTTACAGACACATGAACATGAATGTTGTAAGAGCATCTGAATTATGGTTTGTAATAAGTTCTAGAAAGAGGGGTAATGAGGAGACCAAAGTAGTATTTTATAGAATTTTTGCATTTGCATTTGTAAAGCAAGTTAAGGATGTAAGGAGTTTTTTTGTTATTAATTTCTTTATGTTTTTCGCAAGCAAAGCAAATGTTAAGGATATGTTTCAGATATCTTTAAGTTATATCTTTACTCTTAGAAAGTAAATTAATATTATATATTTATTATATTCAATTATAACAAGTAAGAAAGTATAGTCGGTCAAGCCGGACCATATAATACCCTACACCAAGTATACATATGTATAAAACAATTTTTTCAGAAATTGGCGTTATATGGGAGATATGACCTATTTTGGATGGATCATCCAAAAATTATTGTCATGATTTTTGTGAATATAATTATTATATGTGTTAAACTTTATCTCGATATAAATACTTTTAAAAGATTTATGGAAGTTAAGGTGAATTACGTAGAGGGTCTTATATGGAATTTCGACTAATTATGGACCGATCATAATAAAATTATACCATATTATTTGTATACATATGAAATATATTTGCGTTAAATATTATTTGGATACCAACATTTTTGAGAGAGTTATGCTCTTTAAAGTGACTTTCGGAAGTGGGTCTTATATGGGTGCTATGACTAATTATGGACCGATCATAATAAAATTGTACCGTGTTATTTATATGTATATGAAATATATTTGTGATAAATATTAATTGGATACCAACATTTTTGAGAGAGTTATGCTCTTTAAAGTGATTTTCGGAAGTGTGTCTTATTTGGGAGTTTCGACTAATTATGGACCGATCATAATAAAGTTGTACCGTAGTATTTTTAGACATATAAATTAAATTTTGTGCAATATTATTTGGATACCAACATTTTTGAGAGAGTTATGTTCTTTAAAGCGATTTTTGGAAGTGGGCTTATATGGGAGCAACGAGTAATTATGGACCGATCTGCACAAAATATGCAGATGTGGTTTGACTTCATTTACCACATATTTGTAATGAAATTTGTTTGGAGACTTGCATAATTCAAATATTTATGATCAGTAAACCCTAATTTCGGGAGGACATGGCCCCATGTGAAATAATGGACCGATTTACACCAGTTTCAATTACATCCGTCCTTGGACCGAAAAATATTACGTACCAAATTTTATCGAAATATCTTCAAAATTGCGACCTGTCCTCTGCGCACAAGATTTACATCGACTCAGAAAGTGATTCTAAAAATAAAGCCATCTAAAAAAGTCATGTATGCTTTTATTTAATTTATATCTGTCGTAAGTTTTGGGACACCCTTCCGTTGAGTAAATCGGAAATAATGACTGATGCTCAAGAATAAATATTACTCTTTTGAGATGTAGACACCGGTAGCAATATTGAAAAGAGTAAACGAAAATTGCCCCTTTCAATAAACCACCCACAGCGTAGCATTTAAATTTAATTATATGTTATTGAGATTGTTGTTTCGAGTCATAATAAAGATTCCGAGAACCAATTTCAATTAGATTCTTTATTATGAATTAAAAAATCTCTAAAAAATTCCGAATATTCTTTGCTGGCTGATACAGATGTCTCTGAGTGAGGGTTGGCAAACATGGTACAGTTGTACCTTTTTTGATACATTTTAGAGTCAGTTGGTACCACGAGCCATTTGGTATAATTTCAAAATATTGCTGCATCAAAATATATTAAACCAGATGAAATATTAATCCACATAAATATATGATTTTAGTTTGTGTAATAGTCGAATAGTCGAAGAGATGATTTTATTAAATTTCATAAAGATTTTGGATCTGATATCTAAATATTCATGTAAAAGATGGTTATAGTGAAGAGAAGCTTTTGGTTGAATTATCGAACAAATGAAGCCTGTGAATTATTATTTCATATTAAATGATTTTGCGGCTAAATAAAAAAAAAAAAAAAAATGAAAGCTTAAAGTTTAGTTAATCAGGATTAAAATCAAGAGTTAAACTTATTTTTATTTTTTTTTCAATACATGCTCAAAATAATCAATGTTGTTATTTTGGAAAAGCAATCGGAGGATGTACGAATAATATATATATTTTTTGTCAAGGCTAACTTTTAAGCGTGATAATAAACGAAAATAATACAGGCAAATACCGGCACAACAAACAATTGTTAAGCCTATTTATTAAATCGAAATATTCATTATATCGAGATTTATTCTTTAATATATTTTAATTAGGTGGTGCCATTAGAAGGCATATTATAATTCATAAAGTCTACCATAAGCTCTGTAAATTACTCTAAATATGATTATTTGAATGTAGATAATTTACAGGAAACTTTTTATAATGAAACAAGCTTTGTTTTTTTCTCTTTCCAAGTACAAGCGGTTAATTTTCCTTGTTTCAGATGCATTACCGCAAACTAAAATTTTTACTCTATCATTCGATTACTGGAGCACTAGATTTTTAGCGTGAATAAATGTTTTATCTAGTAGCAGCAGGATAATTTCATTATACTAATGTTTCTCTTGATTCTTTAATAATTACACCATTATAAAGTATTTTTGCACCGTGGAGGTCTAAAAAGTACATTTCATTTATATAAGTGGTACAATATCGAATGTTTGATGAATTAGACTCGTGACCTGTCGCAGCGAAGATCAAACTGTAATGGGTATGTTTGGTGATTTAAATACGTTTGGAATATGAGTATCATTCATGTTTTTCTTATGGATCCAACCAATTTTTAATATGATAGGAACTATATTGTTATCGGCTAAACTATAAATTATAAAAGAAAATATAAGTATAATTGCAAAGTTATTCAGACCCCATTTACCACTACCACTACTAATTTGCTAAAGCTATAAGTGATTTTGAACAATTATTTGGTAATAAAGAAGATCAATAATATTGAATATTTATGAAGTTTGGGAAATATATTAAATATTAAAAAATAAATGCGCCACCAGCTTGAAAAAAGTAAGAGAGAATGTCAAAGTCAATAGTGTCAGCTTTTCGACTGCAAAGTATTTGAAAGTACTGGGAATCATGTTCAACACTCTCATATCTTTATAGTATATGAGGTGAATAAATATTGAGGAGAATCTGACAAGATATATGATGGCACTTATATAGCAGTTTCTTTACAATTAATCTTTGCAATTAAAAATTATACCAATTGAGTGGTTGATTCTAACCCATTTACTTTTGCAATGTTGCAAGCGAATCTACCAAGTTTCAACATCTTAAGTTTTCTAATAAAAACAACAAATTTCTTATTCCAGAAGAATTCGAAACTGATTTAATTAGTTTCAGTTTATTTTCTGTTTTATTCAAGTTTAGATTAGCTTTAGTTCTATCTTAATTATAGTTAAGTTCCAGTTTGATTCTATTGGAGCTTATTAATATTTATATTTACTCTGTTTTTTGGGATATACAAAATATCTGTAAATTGGTTTTAGTTTTCATACTGCAGCTTGCGAATCCATGTTAGTTTTCTCTAGTCTTCTAGAATTTGCCAGTAGTTATCTATCTATCGTTCTATTAAAGTTTCTACTAACTAAATTAGTGGGCTGTGCCTTTGTTGTTACATTACATAGTAAATCATAGTAAACCGGCAATTGCATACAAAATAGTATTTAAAATTCTAAACTGCTGTCCATTTTTGTTCCCATTTAAGTGTGTTTTACCACTGGGCTCAAGGCTGCGGAATTTATTACGTTCTTATTTTGAAACTACAAACGACTAGTTACAGAGTCCTGCCAAGCTTGACAATAAACGAGTGCAGAACCAAGAAAGTTTGCAGCAATAGTCGGAACTAGTAATTTAAGTTTTTCTAACGAATGAGCTGAAGTTTTTACAGATCTTAACACATCTAAAGCAATTTATCTCTCTTAGATCTCTCTATATATACCATATACATAATGTATAAGCTAGCGGACAGTAGAAGTAAATCCTTCCGACCATCTGCTATAGTTACCATATATGCTCAAGTAATCAAAAGATCATATTTTTCCAGCCACGATTCTATAAATGCACAACTGAATTACTCATTTAGATATGAAAAAATCTTGCAGCCAAGTGTTTAAAAAATGTTTCATGCTTATGCTAAAACAAAAATTATTACGTTTTATATAATTTTTCATTCTAAATCATTTACAAAACCAATGGTTGAATGATTTTGTATAATCACAATCATTTGTGTGATAGAAGTAACAATAATTTTGAAGCAAAGTCCAGCATTTGAGTAAGTATCTGACTACAAAAGTACCTGTTGTATACACCTGTCTACAGATATCTACACCTATGAAAACATATGTTAATGTATTGGCTTTTCATGTTACACTTAGAACTTATACTTATGCAGACTTTCCTGCATCCGGTCTCAGTTAAATACAAATAATATTAACAAAATAACAACAAGTGTATTTTATTTTCTGAAAGGCTGAAAAAGAGGGTGGTATTGTTCAATCAACAGGGGAGTGGTATTATAAATGAACGTTGGAATAAAACAACGACAAAATTAAGTTTAAATTCTTGTTGAAAAAATATTAAAAAAAAAAACAACAACATCAAAAAATATTTTGCTTTTTTGTGAAAATCATTATATTTTATACACAAATGTACATAAGTATGTATGTATACAGTCGATAAATAAACAAACAGCTCATACTTAATCTATTGTGTCGTAGATACACTTTACTGTGACTATCTAATGGATACATGGCCGATCTCAATTTGAAATAAATTATTCTTGATTATTATTTTCTGCTGCTTGTTGTTCAGTTTTTTTTTTTTTATTATTTCCGTAAAAATACAATACAAACAAACAAGCATACAACTAACTAAAGCTTATTCTACAAGTCATTTGCAAACTTAATTTCTCCACCATTTATTAGAATTAAGCAGAACAGAACAAAAATCCAACACACCAACCGCCACCACCATTCGCTAGATAAATGGACAATAAGTACAATAAAAAAGCATTTTTTTTATATAATTCGCGTTTTTGTTGGTGTTGTTTTTTAGTGTACGAATATGCTCAACCAGGCGTAAAACTTTGAGATCGCCAGTGAGACAATTTTATTATAGATGTAAAATAATATTATTTCTAAACATGTACCCACAATATATTATAGATTCGTGATACATAGAAAACATGAATGAATATAAATTTACTTGTATGTATGTATATTTATGAGCAGTACAAGTTAAACTTGTTGTTGGACATTAGTATAGCGTGTATTGTATTTAGATACACGTAAGGTCTTTAACTGCTATGTAACATTTGACGGTGTAATCGGAACCTGCAGACATTTCGAACAGAGCTGTTTAACAAGGCCTTGTTTAAAGCTTGATTATATTAGTCTTTTGAGAATCAGTTCCATTTCAATACAAGTTAGGTTAAGTTTTAGTTCACCTCTATGTTCACTCTTAGTTTAGTTTTATGTAGTTAAGGTCTAGTTTAATTCTATTTTAATTATAGTTTAATTGAGGTTTAGTTCAAGTTTAATTCTTGTTTAGTTCTAGTTAAATTCTAGTTTATTTCTAGTTTAGTTTTAATTTAGCTAGAGTCAAGTTCTTATTTAGTTATAGTTCACTTTTAGTTTTATTTTAGTTTACTTCCAGTTTGGTACTAGTTTAGTTATAAATCAGTTCCAAATCACTTTTAGTTAAGTTCTAATTTAGATGTAGTTTAGTAGTTTAGTTTAACTCTGGTTTAATTTTCATCTGAATTGTACGTTAGTTCTAAAGTGGTTGCAATTCAGTGCTAGTTAAGTTCAAGTTTAGTTCTAGCTTAGTTCTAGTTTATTTCTAGTTTAATTTTAGTTTAATCCTAGTTTAGTTCCAGTTTAATTCTAGTTTAATTTTAGTTCAATTCTAGCTTAGTTCCAGTTTAATTCTAGTTTAGTTCAAGTTTAATTTTAGTTTATTTCTAGTTTAATTCTAGCTTAGTTCCAGTTTAATTCTAGTTTAATCCTAGTTTAGTTCAAGACATAGTTTAGTTCTAGTTTCATTCTAGTTTAATTTTAGTTTAATTCTAGATTAATTATTATTTGTTCTAGTTCAATTCTAGTTTAGTAATAGGTTAGTATTAGTTTAGCTATCTTTAAGTTCTTGTTCAGTTATAGTTTACTTCTAATTTTATTTTACTTTTAGCTAAGTTATAAATCAGTTCCAAATCAGTTTTAGTGAAGTTCTTGTTTATCTCTAGTTTGGCTCTATCTAGATTACTTCTAGAGTGGTCGCAATTCAGTTCTAGGTTAGTTCAATTTATGTTCAAGTTCAGTTTTAGCTTAGATTCAGTTAAGTTTAAATTTAGTTCCAGATAAGTGCTAGTTTTGTTCTGGTTTAAGTTAAAATTAAGTTCTAGTTTTGTTCCAGGGTATATCTAGTTTTACTTTACTTCTTGCTAAGTTCAATTTTAAAACTATTTTAGTTTTAGCTTTCTTCTAGTTAAGATCTAATCTAAATTGTGTTCAGTTCTATTTTAGTTCTAGTTGAATTATAGTTGAGGAATTTGTTAATTTATGATTTACTGCTTGTTTAGTTCCTGTTCAATTCAAGTTAAATTGTATCGAATTTATAATATAGTCTAAGTTAAGTTCTTGTAAGGCTTATTGCTATTTATGTAGACAGATTTATAGGGTATTCAAAAACTTTGTAGATTGGTTGGAGTTTTCGCTCTGCAGCTTGTGAATTCATTTCAGCTTTCTCTTGTCATAGTAAACCTTTGTGTGTGTGCATTTGCTAATATCTATTTGTCTATCATTCTCACTTAAACTTGTTGCTATTGCATGTCCATATGTATGTATGTACGTTTACTTAGTTATATATAAATGTACCCAGATACTTGTACTTATATGATGATATACTGCAATGTTTCCAGTTGTACATATTCTATTCTGCTGTCGTTGGTTAATTTTCTTTTTGCAATTCAATGAATTTGCGTTCTAAATAAAATTTATTCTATATTATTATTATTATTACAATATTATTTTATTTTTAGTTCATGAAATGGGGTATTTAATATCATGTTAATTTATGTAGATGAAAATGTTACTTCAACAATTTCGTAGAAATAAGCGAAGCAAATTTAAAAAAAAAACTAAGTTTGTAAAATCGATTTGACCCTGAGTTTTAAAAATTTGTTAGTTGTAAATTTGATTTTAATTAGTAATGTTTTATGGTTTAATTGAAAATTTTCTTCTAAGATTTAATTTAAAATTTACTCACATTTCCATATATGAAGCAAATTCTAGAAATCAAATATACGTCTCTCCCTTTCTGTTGCTAAGAAAACTAATTTAGCACTTAATACGCTTCCTTTAACTTCTGGCGCCCACTAGTTTATTTTATGGAAAATTTAAAAATGTAAAAGAGGAAAAAAACTTAACAACTTAGAAATTAACTCTACAAACTAAACTCAAATAAAAAAACTTTTAATATACAAACTCTAAAACTTGTTCTCAGAGTTGAGAAAAAATATAAGGATGCATAAAAAATGTCTAAGTTTTAAGAAAAAATATGAAAAAAAAATATATATATGTATATAGGCGAGGTATATTAATATTTTTCTCCTTATTTATACTCACATGTTTATAAGTCAACTTTAATTTGCATTTTTCATAAGTGGCCTTAGGTGCTCTTACTTAAAGTCAACATTTTATGAAAGCACACATACAAACATGCATGTGTGCATGAGAACTCCTCCAAGTATGCTACAACATTTGTGTTGTAGGATATAAATAACAACAAACATGAATATTATTTTATGAGAAAAACAAATGCTCATATCTTTTCTTTTTTAGAAAACACGAGTGAAAAAGAAGGAATTAAAATAACAGGCAAAGTAGCAATCTAAGTATGAATACAAGGATACTAAGGATGTAAATTAGAAAAAATATTAAAATATCTCATACTCCCGTTTTCATGCGAAGGTTTCGGTGAAATTAATTTAAATATAAATGATGTAAAATACAGGGTGTATACAGCAGGTTTTTATAATATATTACACTAATGTTGGTTACAAACTGTAACATGTATGTACATTAATTGTCCCAAGAAAAACTGAGAAAAATTGTTTTATGTAATTTCTGTTGCTATGAATTTTAACAAAAGCCAAAGCTAAACTTTTAAATTTAAATAATTATAATATAGTAGTATTTTAATTTTGGTTATATAATTACTGCCGTATTCATAAAAAATAAAGTAGGTTTGAAGTGTGCTTTTAGACAAAATTTTCATACAAAATTTTCTTAAAGTACATTTAAAGTCTACTTTAATTATTTATGAATAAGGGCATTATAGTTTAATTCGAATTAAATTCTAATTTAGTTCTATTTAATTTATAGTTTAATGCCAGTTTAGTTTTATTTTGTTTTAGTTTAATTCTCATTTAGTTCTAGTTTAATTCTAATTTTGTTCTAGTCCAATTCTAGTTTAACTTTAACTAGTTTAGTTCTAATTTAGTTTTAGTTTTTTTCTAGTTTCTAATTCTAGCTTAGTTCTAATTTAGTTATAATTTAGATCTACTTTAGTTTTAGTTTAGTTCAAGTTTATTTCTGGTTTAGATCTAATTTAGTTCAAGTTTATTTCTGGTTTAATTCTAGTTTAATTCAAAGTTAGTTCAAGTTTAGTTCTAGTTTGGTTCTATTTTATTTCTGGTTTAGATGTAGTTTAATTCTAGTTTCATTGTAATTTAGTTAAAGTTAAGTTCTAGTTTAGTTCTATTCGAATTCTAGTTTAGTTCAAGTTAAGTTCTATTTTAGTTATAGTTTATTTCAATTTTATTTCTGGTCTAGATCTAGTTTAATTATAGTTTAATTTGAGTTTAGTTCAAGTTTACTTCTAATTTAGTTCTAGTTTAGTTATAATTTAATTCTAGTGTAGTTCTATTCTATTTCTAGTTTAGTTCCAAAGTATATAGTTCTAGCTTCGTTCAAGTTTAGTTTTGGTACATTTCCACAACAAAATAATTTTCCAAAATTTTGTTCAACTGGATTCCACGAGGTCTACAAAGGAACGCCCTATCGAAGCATATTTTCTATAACTCAGTAGCGCCGCAATGCCAACAAGACTCTGCTAACAACAACAAAATTTATGCTTGGCTAAGTTATTTTCCTTTTTAATAAAAAAATAAAACAAAAACAACAATAACTTACAGCAAACAACAAAAGTATTTTAAACCACTACACATATACAAAAGCGTGGGAATATTACGAGTTCGTATTAGGAAAAAAGTCAAAATGCTGAACTGCTTAAGACTTGTTTCCTTGTATTTTGTCATTTAAGCTGAAAATAATTACAACTACTTGTAGTGTTGCTGTGAATTTTTCCCGCTTTCCTCACTCTCTCACTCTTCATACGTTCAACTCAAACTCATAGACCTGCTAAACTTGTAGAAATTTCCGTTTCCTTTAACATGTGAATTTATTTAGAAAAAAACTCAAATAAATATATATGGCTGTTGTATGAAACGAACATGTTCATATGAGAGTATGAACAAGAATGTTTTTGAAAAAAAAAAAGAAAACTGAACAGGCTGCAATATAAAGTTTATATTTTTCTTGACTTTTTTCATCTCCTAGATTTACTTTTTCTGTGTGTTGTTGTTTTTGATTTGGTATCGTATGAAGGAAAACAGAAACGGTTTTTTTGCTTATGTAGAGATTTGCCTGTAAACAGTTGTTTAGAGAAGTGATAAAAATAATAGCACTAAATGTTAGACTAAACTAATGAGAACGTTTTAATTTTATAGGTCTCCTATGTCTGTTTAAACATAGATTTTTATCGATTCATTATCGGAAACTATAGGTTGATTAAAAAGTGTCTAGGGAAGTAAATGTGTCCCATATATAACTGTGATCATGGCTTTGCTTTGTATTTCTCCCTCACTGTTCCCACAGGCATCATAACTTTGCATTGTGTTCTTGTTATGTTCTTGTTTAGTTTTGTTTTGTTTTGTTGGCAAAAGGATTTGCTTAGTGCATGTATAAGTTTTATTTTTTAATATCTTAGAATTAGACAAGCAAATAAGAAGGAAAGAGTCAAGAGTGTGAGTTCCATAAACTAGAACGTTTTGTTGGTTGGGCTTATATGTTTAAACGTATGTATGATGTATACAAGAAAATAAACGTCATATTAGTTTTTATTTTATTTTTTTCTATTTTTTATTCTTGCTGTTGCTGTTTGTAGAAAGTTGCACAAAGCAATCTAAAGCATACATAGTATAGACATATAAACATATTGCAATGCAGCAAAATATGCAAAGACATACATACACTCACTCTCATGCAAAACCTGGCAAACAAATGGTCATATTAAGTTTAACCCGTTAATAGAAGATATGCAGCATAAATTAATCTTCTTAGTGAAGAGGTAGTTGGAAAAACGCCAAAATGTGTTTATAAGAATAAGTAAAGTTTATTTTTAAAATCTATAGCTAAAGGAATTATTGACGAGCTTTTATCCTGCATATTTACCTATGCAGCTTCGAAGTGTTTGTAGAAATTTAAACATATCATTGCCTGCTCTCAATTTAAGAAGGTCTGTTTCCTTATTTGAGTCTCTATTAATGCTACATTAAGATTCTGTCATATTGTGCAATGGGTGGAATTCTTCATATTCATTGCATTCCCTTAGTACTTCCGACTTTCTTATTACAGTTGTGGGCATGAGGTAAACTGATGAACTTTGGTTCACTGAGATCTCCAAAGCTAGATATTACTGATACTGAAAAGGACTATCTCTAGGGAAAATATTTTTCTTGTTTCTGTTAGATGGCCAAGGTGATCTGAAGACCTTGTTATGGCGGTGAGGTTGCTACAATCAATGTAGATTTTGGCTATAGAACAAACTGACGATTATGTTGCATTCCTCCGATATCATAAGAATGATATCCTTGTACCAATATGTTTGACTTAATGTTGAAATGTTTTTTAGGATATTGTTGGGTCGAGATTTTCAAACAGGAAAAAAAGTTTTACTCGTGAACTGGAGATGTTATGGTCAATGAACAGGCTGCACTGAATGTCGTCTGTAGGTCGTCTAATTAAAAATTGATAAATATTTCTCCATTATCCAATTATGGACGTGCTTTTTAATCGTCCTGTAGTGAATGCTTACACATGAGCTTGCAATAGTGATATCATGACTAGTTAATTGCGAATATGTTGTCCAACTACAAGACATTATTATCATTACAAAACCACAAACATTCATTTCTAAAATAATATTTGTTATAAAATGCTCAACACTTTCTTTCTCTGTTGTAGACTGAGTATCTATATATTGAGTTTAGTTACCTGTTTGAAAATTTATTTGACTTTTGTTGACATTCTCATTATTAATATCTAAATAACCGTTTATGTTCGTCCCCTGGTGGCTATGAGTGTCCACCACTAAACGAAATATATAAAAATTCACTAGCGTTGCCATAATTGAAAAAACCGCATAAAGTTTGCATCAATGAATTATCATGCTTAATTATACACACCGCCACCAAAGGATTAATATGGCTACTTATTCTTGAGATTTCTTTCATATTCATACATTATGAACACATGAAGGCAAACAAAGTAATTAAGACAGCAGAAAGGAAAGGGAAAAAAACAAACAACAACTAAATAAAACAATGGCCCTGGATAAAATAAAATGGCTAAATTAAAAATGTAAAGAATGTAAAGTATGCTGGCCATAAACATTCTCAGAAGAATATTAATCAAGCCGACAAAATCCTTCAACTGTATGCATACTCGTACACAAAACAAAAACAAAAATACGCAAAACATAAAAGAGTAGTTTTAAACATTTTCTTATTTGTTTAAAAGTTAAAGAAAAGTTAATATAGAAATATGAAAAATTTATTTCAAATAAGTCCGTTAAAATACTGACAACTGGCAAAAACTTAGTTTTTATACCATCCACCAACACAACTGGTGAATGAGAATATACATATCGCACCTGTTCAACAAAAGGGTAGTAACTCAAAATTTTGAAATTTTCACTTTTTATTAAAAAACGATACATAATGATCTACTCTACCCACTGTAAAAGTCTCCCATTATTTGGTCTACTTTTTCGTCAAAAAATACTCTTCATATCGTCAGAGTTACTATTTATATATAAAGATTTTTTTGCCTCTACTAAAAAATAGAAAATTTTGAGTTGCTACGCTTTTGTTGAACAGGTGCGATATATAAGTTTGTCATTCCGGGTGCAACATTGATAAATATTTATCTGAGACCCAACACAGTACATATATACATATTCTTGAGCCTTACGGAATTCTAAGTTGATTGAGCTACACACAGCTTCAAAAGTGTGTAAGCACCAGTGAATTTTTTGATTTTTTTAAGATTATGAAAAGCATTATAGTTCAACTTAAATTTTTTTTTTTTATAACCGAATCTATTATTCAACCAAATATCCAACAGAACGAAACTTTTAAATTTCAATCGATGGATAGATTTTAGGATTTTTATTATCTTAAAAAAATCAAATAATTTGTTGTGTTTACTCACTTTTGAGGCTCATAGTATGTTCGTCTATGTCCATTTGTCTGTCTGTCTGTGTAAAACACTCTCACGTCCAAAATACTTAGCCAAAATCAGAAAAGTTTACAAAACACCATTTATAATTCTCCTAAACAGTTTGGTTTTGAAAATCAATCAAAAGCTATGGAGCAAAGTGTGTGACAATCTCCATCAAAATATGATGTTTTTCACCAGTTTTTTTTGCTATTTTGTTTAAATATATTACAGATATTACAGATTTTTGATAAAAGGAGAAACGGTGCTGAAAATTGTAAAATTCGGTTCATGATACATAAATGCCTATAAAATTGCAATATCAATACAAAAATGTTCAGCAAAAATAAGTTTCATGTAAAAAGATATCGCAAAACGAAATTTTGTTTATATCGGTCTATGTTTGCCTCAATAACTCATATAAATTCCACTTCCGATTCACTTAAATACATATAAATATTGCATACAAATTGCTACCAAGTTAGAAAATTCTGTACTTGGTTTTATGATGGTAGGCCCATAATTGGTCATAGTTCCCATATAAAGATCACATTCAAATCATTTTTATATGTACATATGTATGCATATCTTATAAATATCGGTATTGACCCAAACCTTACATATATTATTTATATATATTCAGAAATCATATTACAGGATTTTGTGAATGTCTGGTCATATTTGACACACATACATATATGGGGAATTTCAAAATTCACTTAATAACCATAAATCTCTTATCCCTTGCAGACCTGACGCAAAACTACCAGGATTTTTTTTATATGTTTTAAAATATGTGATCTGTACAGCACATGAATATATAATCAATGATTAGGTTTTATCATTTTTATATCCTTCAAGGATTTTCAGGACACGCATATTAGTCGATTTTCATTAATATTTTTAAAATATAAAATTTTATCATTTTTTAAGTTCATATACGAGTATGTGCACTTCATTATTTGTGAACGATAATTACTTTTGCAATTAAAGACATTTACTTACTTTCAAGGATCATTTTCCTAAAACTGAAATGTGACTGAGGAATTTCGCAATAATTCAAGAACGGTAAATCAAACAGCAGAGAAATGTTTGAGAAGCAAATATAAAAAACAATCAGCACAATCGATGCAGGCCAGTCTATTTCAAAAAGCAAAAATATTAAAACCGAAACCCACCCACACAATGGATGCAATACGGTTTGAAAGGGTTATAGATAACGATACAGATTCAAAATTTGACCATATAAGTTCCAGTTCCAAAAATCCTATAAATACGCAAATAACTTTTAAATAAACCGGTATTATGTTGAAATTTGGCGTGATATATCCTCATATGTTTAAAATTATCTGTACCGAATTTTATGAAAATCGGCTCAAAATAGATCACTGCTGCAATATAAGGACCACTTTCGAAAAAACAAGTTTTGAGTGTTGACTTGTTTTTCGGAATTGGAATAATCGATAGTGAAAGTGAATGTTTTTCGGAAGCGAAAATATCGATAACAAACCAACATTGTGGACAGATCAGTAATTTTAGCACAGAATCATAATAATTCTACTCATTTATTCTACAGGATTTTGTTGCGATCAGCTCATAATTGGCAATAGCTCTTAAATAAAGTCACAACAACTTTTGTAAATAACGTTATTGAGACAATTATCAACCAAAATACGCTTCAGCTTGGAACCTGTTCTTTATTTTACACTATGTTCCTAAACTTGTGTTGAATATGGAAAAATGTTGAACCAATCGGGTAATGTAAACCAATTTAAAATTTTAGAAATTCTTAAAGTACTCACAAGATTGTTATGAGAAACAAACATATTCTGTAAGTAATGGAAAGATAAATGATTAAAATTAGAAAAAAAAACTTTAAATAAATTGTCAATCCAGCAATTTGTATATATAAAATAATAATACAATTTACACTACCAAGTTTTTGTAATTCTCATTATATTTAACCCTCAGTCATGCGCATGTATCTGGCCAGATCTTTTAAGAATTTAACTGTGATTTAAATATATTTCTAATTCAGCTAGGTGTTTGAGTCTCCAGGTACCCTCTACAAATATTGTAAGCTATCGTTTTATGAAAAAAAAAAACATTAAAAAAAACAACAAAACAATTTATGTGGATTTTTTCATCTACACATCACATACGTAGCGCATGTATCTGGCCAGATACACTTGTATTTGGTATGAAGAACAATTATTTGAATTTTTTATTTTTTTTTTGCGTTTGCTTACTCAAATCCCGGTAAAAAAAACAAAAATTTGAAAAGATATGACCGAAACTGAATTGGATGCATTCGTCGGTATTCTTTTGGAAGCTGGTTGTTCCCACAATAATATGCAAACCACAAAGGTTTTGTGGCAACCAAATAATCTGCCCATATTCAGAGCAGCCATATCTTTCAATCGATTCTCTGTACTGGCACGATGCATTCGGTTTGATGATGGTAGAACACGCTCTTATCGATTGTGCGATGACAAGGCTGCATCAATTCGTGACGTTTGGAATTTTCTAAATGAAAATCTTGCCAAAAATTATAGTCCTCATAGCAGCATAAGACATTTTTTAATTTAGAGGAGTTAATTGAAATTTACTTTATAATTTTATAAATACTAATTTTTTAATTGACATTAATTGAAATAAACTTTAAAACAATTATTTCTTTGAAATTAAAAAAATTTATTCCTCGTTAATTTTTTTCCTGGGTAGGTGGTTTAGCATGTATTAAGAAAAAACAAAAAATAAGAAACAAAAAAATAGAAACTATGTATCTTCCTGCTAATAATATAACAATGTAATATTATCACTAAAATTGTTTTTTTTTTATATATATAAATGTATTGAAATACATAGTGTATCTAGCCAGATACATGCGCTACAGTCGAATGTATCATTCTAACTTGTTTGCTATAAAACAGCTAAATAACCCACTTATATCTAGTGACATTTTTGTCACATGACACAACAACACCACAACTTAATTTAAGTCGCCTACAATTGTTAAGTATCTGAATTAATTTCTTATTGTTTTATATTAAATATTTTTAAGATTTATATTAAAATAGAAAAATATAAACTCACCAAAATTTAAGCGGCTTTCTCATTGGATAACTTCTCGATATGGTGTAACCTAAAATTAGATTTTGTAAAAAAGTACCAAAGAATGTCAGATTAGTATTGCATTATTTTAGACATGTTTCTTTTTTTTTATAAGATAAGTTTTTAAATATAATAACTGCAGCTAATTTAAATGAAAATTAAAATAAAATACAAAAATATTAATGATGTGTATTGTGTGTGAATGTTTATTGTCTTGCTAGAAAGTGTGATTTAATAATCTTGTTTTAAAAAAAACGCCCCTTAATATTTTATATACTTTTTAATGTTTTGCTTAAGTCTGCTTTTAAGACACGTCAGCGATTTGTGTTGGCTGAGATAAAAATAAAAAAAAAACGCCTCCTTAATGAGTATGATTTTATAGAAATATAAAAACAGGTTGATTTCAAATGATTAATGAGCAATTTTGTAAAAAAAATATTGGGTGTATAACTCAAAAATGTGGAATTCATAAAAGGTGACATATCTTTAGTAACTTGTTACATATGTTAATATTATTTTGAAGGGCATTTATTCTCACTTACTTATTGAGCAATATAGTGTAAACAAAAAAGTTTTGTTTTGCATCGAAAATATATGAGTAAGCTTTGCTTTATTTCTATAGGAATACGAGGAATACTCCGTGAAGATTGTTGTCAAACTCAACAAAAGCTTGAAAAATTATTGGAAGTCACTAAAGTAGCAATTTCAAGAGGTTTTCATCTTTAAGCAATTGAAATTGGATACCATATGAATTGCAACTGAGAGACTTTAAAATACGATTTTACAAAATTCAATGTAAACATTAACTGCCGTATTTATAAAAAATAAAGTATGCTTTAAGACAAAATTTTCATACAAAATCTTCTTAAAGTACACTTGAAGTCTACTTTAATTTTTTATAAATACGGCAGTATAAAAGGAAATAATTTTTGCACCGAACTATTTTTTGTGATAACAAATGAAGCCATTACGATACCCCAAAACGTAATAGATCCTATGTGAAGCTCGGCCAACCAACCGATTTGAAACCAAAGAAAAATACCCATGAAGCTAAGGCAATGCTGTATATTTGGTGAGATCAAAAGTGTCCTATCTATTATGAGCTACTGAAATGTGATCAGACCATCACAGGGAACCAGTACCGAATGCAATTAATTTATGTGAAGAGAGCTTAGGCCGAAAAATGCTTAGAATATGCGGCCAGACATCATGGCAAACCTCTTACATATGTTGTCAAACCTGTTAAATAGCATTTAGAAAGAAGTGGTTGGAAAGTTTTGCCTCACCCGCGTTATAGTTAAGGCCTTAATTTCGCTTATGCAGAGTGCTGTCTCTGGGATACGCGAGTATTGCCAATTGGCTTAATTCGTTCTTGGCCTCAAAAGATGAACAGTTCTTTTGTCGCGGAATCTATATGCTACCAGAAAATGGGAAAAGGTTATAGTTAACAATGGCCGTCATTTGGTAAAAATATTTCAATACTGGCAATGGTAACAAGTAAAACGTTAAATAGAAAATATTTTAATATGCCAAGTTATAGGTTTTTGGAAAACAATTAAATTTAGAAATTTTGCTACAATTTGGAATTATCTGATCTAAAACTCCTGCAAAATTGAAGATAAAACTGTGATACTTCGTCTAATTAAAAGAGACAGGTCATTTAAAAAGACATTTAAAGTGAATCACTAAATGACAAATATGTAAATTTTAGGTTAGTGGTCTTTGCTCTAGAAAGTCCACTTACTCAAATTTAGTGCAATTTTGATCTATCAGAGATATTAAAGTGCAGCTTGATGCCGGATATAATACCGATATGTCGGCGTTAGACTGAATGTTCGATGTTTTTAGTTTGGACTGAGGTTGGTGTAGCGTTTTTACGATTATTTGGTGGAGGCACACGATAACTAGAAAGTATAATGTAGAGTTTTTAAGATATAATATGCAGCAAGTTATTTACTTTCCAGCAAAAAACATATTTAACTCACTGACTTCGTCCTCAACAAGTCGGCAACTGCTGACTATTTTTAATAGATAAAACTAGTAATATACATTTCTTCCAATTATTTTACAGATTTTCATTTTAAAAATTAATACTTTTTGAAAAGCTGAAGTGAGTAGTTAAGTCATCAAGTAAGCAACAGCAAAAAACTAATTAGACAGAGCTTGGCTTTACCCATATTTATATGGTTAAGGCAACGGTAATTATAGCGGTAACCACAATATGTTTCAGATACGATTAACGTGATTGGAAAATTTTTTAAATATGATAGCGGTAATTAAGTATATTTAGATATAAATATATGTATATGATATAAAATTATGGACTTGTTTGCCACAAACATAAACTTAATTCTTACAAACATAAACATGATTGTTGCAATCATGTGAATTGCAACTGTAAAGTATAATTTTGCTCTATATAAGCTCTATTTTAAACAATTAAAACACTTTTCAGAATCTTATCTGGTTTTAAAAAGTTGGCATATTTTTAACAGAATAAAGTGTTTTGCATTATTTTTTATTGATAACTTTTGAGAAGGAAATCTGCACTCAAACAAAACCATATCTAAGTAAATGTAAATTGAGACTGTTTATGATATTTTTTGCTGAGCTAATAGTTAGATGAAATGTTTATTACCTATTTAATATGACACTTCTAGCTTTGACTACTATAATTTTAATTGATTCATTAAAAAATAAATGTTATGTATAACTAAAACAAACTATGTAAATTAAAATAAAATAAAAAAATTTTAAAATAAAATAAGAAATGTGTATTAATATTTAGGTTTTTTGTGGTAATGAAAATAATAATAATTTAGATTGTTTTATTTATATTGCAAAATCTATAGACAAAGTTTAATTTTTTAGCTTCAAGAACTATTTAAACATTTTTTGTTCTAACTTGTCTATTTATAATATATATATTTTTTTCAATAATTCCTTTCCTTTATGTTTCAAACATAATTATTTGTGTGTTTTGTTATTATTAATTTCTTTTTTCAGTTTAATATAATTTTTCACCAATACCATTTTACGATATTTTACCCTTAAAAATTTTTGTGTTCATTTTTTTTCGGTTTGACAAAAAAACGACTTAAAAAGTCTGTTGCTACTTGAACGTGCACATCGTAAACATCGTAGTCGAAATGGAATCGTTGTCGTAGTAGAAATTGTTGCTACTGTTGCATTGTTGCAACTAATGTGCGTGTATGCTTGCTGCTTCATTATTACATATTTATTTTTTCGGGTTTATGTAAACGCGTTACACATTGCTTGAGGTAGAAGTCACTGGTGTTGCGATGTGTTGCAGCACATTACTGCTGCAACACCAGTTATACGTAGAAAACATATGCTCCATATACTTTAGCATATTACAATAGCAACACAAGCAAACGTAAGAGCAACACCAACATCAATACGACAAGAGAACAGCAACAGATTCCAACCAGCCAGCCAACCAACCATTCCAGCCATTATTTTTCACCCACGTCCTACAACCTTCGACCCCTCTCCGGTTTTTAACGAACGATGACAACAACAACATTCAGCAGAAGACCAAATAAAAAATACAAACACAGAAAAAAGATGAAATCAAATATTGCATATAACAACAACAAATAAAACAAAAATGTGAAAAACAGAAACTCATAAAATTATTTTGTTTTTCGTTTATTCGCACTGTACGAAGAACATGTTGGAAAAAAGTAGTTATTGTTGTTGTTGCTGTAGTAGTAATATTGTTATTGTTTTATTGAGGGGGTTTTGGTTCGCAGTGCAGGGTGTGTGTGTTGTTGCAGGCAATTGTTGTAGTAGTGGTAGCAATAGCAGCAGCAAAAGTAGAAGCACATGTAAGGTGCATGATGATGATAATAATAAGCCGGCTGTAGACACCATGCTTTTGAATTTTTTTGTTTGTTTGTTTGTTTGTTTTTTCTTTTTGTATATTTATATTTTTGCAATTTTTATTTTGTTACGTTTTCGTAGTGATTTTTATTTATTTTTTTATTTTTATGAATTTTTTTCTTATTTCTTTTACACGCATGTGTTTTATAGACGAATTTTCGGGTTTGTTTTTGTTTACGTAAAAAACATATGATTAACAACACTTTCTTATTTTCATTTCAGAGTATTTTTATGCAAAAAAAAAAAAAAAAACACGGCAACACCATAATATTTTTGTTTTAATAAAATTATTAAAAATTAATTTGAAATATAACACTGTTTTAGTTAATTTGTTATCATCACTCTTCAGTTTTTCGTTTGCTTTAACTTATGTTAGTAAAGTATTGCCTAGTTTTAGGCTCGTTTTATTAAGTGTCGTTTAATCGCTTTTTAAAGTTTTTTACTCATATTCGTTTGTTTGTTGGTTCAATTTGTTAAAACATGTTCAATTAAATAAAAATAAAATTAATAGAAAATTTAAATGCTTACGTATTCTGTAACGATAAGATAGCAAAAAAAAATAATAAAAAATTAAGTATGAAGGTTTAATTAATGTGTGTACTCGTATTTACATAATAAAGCATACTTTTTTATTACAATTTTGTGGTAATTATAAAAATATCTTTAAAAATATTAAATAGGACTATAATATCTTTTAAAATACCAAAAAACAAATTAATTAGCTAAGAATATCATATGTCATGGGGTATACAATTTTTCAATCAGGCATGTGATGGAAATCGATATCGAAAACGAATGAGTTTTAGAAGTCAATTTTTTCGTAATATTTCTGTATTGAAAACTTTTATCACATAAAATATAAAAATATTGAACAACTAAAAAGAATCTTAAAACAAAAATTTTAAAAATTAGATTATAAATGTATTAAAATGTATTTCCAAAACTGATTCGTTTTCGATATCGATTTCCATCACATGCCTGAATATTATTATTTTTAATTTTTGCTACAAAACAAACAACAAAAGTAAAATAATTCTTTGAGAAACTGCAAGTAAATACTTTAAGTACAAGAATGATTTGCCACTGATACCATTTTAAATTAGTAAACAGTGATTTCTTAAAAGTTGTGTCTTTAGGCTGTGAACTACTGTATTAAAAAGATGAAAATATTATTTAATAAAAACAATAGGCAATTTCCTACAACATGAAAGAACATTGAACGCCACATAGACAAAAATCTTCAACTTTTAAGAACCTACTCACAAACAGTTTATTTGCTCTAATTTAATCAGACTATGTCTAATGCGATTCTACTGTAATACTTTATTTTCGATGCTTGCAATAATTTGCTTTTACAAGTTAAAAATAAACTACATAAATATATGTCTAATCTAATTAAGTACTTTAAAGAACCAATGCGAAAACATTAAATTTTACAAGTAAAGATTCAATAAGTAAATCTGTCTGGATTATAATAATATATGTTGTCAATCGTTGTACACAAAATCATATTTATATAAGTATGTATATCCACCATGTCTCCGAAAAGTATGCTTTAATATGCTATATGAATTTTCTACAAGTATAGGATGTTTTGAGATGTATAGATGTATTTTAAATTGACATGGACTTTACTTTATTCGAAAGATAATCTACTGGTATTATAATCTAAATATGACTTCTGGCATATGACCACCATGGCTGGCTCGGAGGTAGGCCGCCTGTTAGAACAGTATTGCCAAATTATTGTTCTATACATCTAAAAAAATACCGTATATTATTACAATAGTAATAGTAATAAATAAAAAATAAAGTTTATTGTATACTTAGAAAAACGTATTGGGGAATATTTGAATCATGGCAACTGTTTTCTAAAACAATAAAAATGTTTTGTAAATATTTATAAAATGGCAAAGGAGTTTCAATAGAAGTAGTAAAGATAGTAAGTCTTTACAAAAATTTTTAGAGTGCATACATAGAACATACCTATAAATAAGGAAACTTAAAAAAAACTACAACTGCTGAAAGATTTTTTAGGAGATTTAAAACAATTTAAAAAAATTACAAATAAATCAAAATCTTAAAATATTTATTATGAATAAACAATGTTAAATAAATTATTTTAAATTAAGTTATCTAAACAAAATGCATTGTAAAGAAAGAAATGAATATTAATCAAAAGCTAATATCAAAGTGCAATTAATATAAATCATACGCCACAGCTCAATGTAAATTAAACAGTTTTTATTAGCGTAAATATGCCTTGACCGTTTTTTATCTTTACCAGATTACATATTTAATTTTGTGTGAAACTGGGTAATCTTTTTAGTTAGTTTGAATCAGAGATGTTTTTATAAAGTATACAATTTTTACGATACATAAAAATTTTCTCACAAATCATTTACCATAAAATTTTAAAATTCAATTTTCTCAAAATTTAAAATAAAATCTCATCTTAAAATAGCTCAAATAATTGATTTTTAATTAAATATTCTAAACAAAATGTATCAAAGTGCAATTAATATTAATCATATTATATTACTCAAAATACCAATTAATAAGTCAGTGTTTATTTAAGTAAATTCTTATAATTTTTACCAGAATACATATTTGATTCTGTGCTAATATGTAAATAGTTTTTTTAGTTTGTTTTCCATTCCCATTAAGTTTAATTCATTTAAATCTTTAAATCACATTTATATAAAACTCAATAAAACCATTTCAGTAAAACTAATTGTTTCTTCAAATTTCTTTTTAAATTGTTCGTAATAATATTGATTCAGCAGTTGAATAAATAAATTTTAAGTTTATTTGAACATTGAGCGCGAATCTTTTGTTAAGTATCACATAATTCAGTGGAAATATTAAAATATTTTTTTGTGTGTTTCAAAGTTTTTTTTTTTATAAAATTTTGTTTATTATATGTTTAAATACATTAAGTTTTAAATTCAAATTTTATTGACTTTGGTTTTATATAAAGCCAAAAGATAAGGAGAATTTAGTGTCTGTCATTTGTGGGCATGCTTTTATGTATTATAAATATTTATAAGAACTAATACAAATTGTAATCAAATATATTATTTTTATTTTTATGAATGAATGATAAACCATGAATACTTTTGAACTACCATGAAATTAAGCGTATTAGTTAATTTTTTTTATAAATACTATAACGGAATGGCTTTGATTATAATCGACATGAAAATAGTCCAAGATATATTCATATAAATTAAGACTAAACCATAATATGCTTCATTACTTATATTTTATTTTCACCAAATTTTCCTTGGCTTAAGTGATCTATGTCCTTCAATTTCAGTGGCACCAAAACTATACAAATTTAAGAGCTACTTTTTAAAATTATAAAATTATAAAAAGATTGAGTTTCAAAACTATAGAAATTTTTAAAATTACTCTAAAGTTTACATTAGTAAAAACACTTGGCACTTTTTCAAACATTTCACAAAATCTTGTCTTTAGAAAAAACTTCAAAAAACTAACTTTTATATCTATAACTTTTTTAGTTTTACATTCAGAATTTATTTAATTTTAACAATTAATGTTCATGTGCAAGGAAATAACGATTTCCAAATTGTTTTGTTTTTTATGAAATCTCAATTTAAATTTTTTAGGAAATTGACATTGGATAAGTTTAGGATATCACTATAAATGAGATAAGTATGTCAATTCACTAATCTCTGTCTGTTTTTTGAAATTCAGTCGTAGAAGACAAACTGACTCAACTGCTGAATAGAACTGTCAGTATTACTTTTTTACATTAAATATATTGAACATAATATCAAGGGGCTAGATATATCTAATTAAACATTTTTTTGTATCAGTAAAGTCTTGTAAACAATAATATTTTCTAAAATTCGACAGTATACAGTATTCAGGTTTCACTTGATATTACGACAATGCTGCCTTTTATTTTCACTCATATTAAAAGCCATTTTCTCTCTCTAACTTTTTACAATAATTATGAAATTCTGCTAATATTGTTTTTAAATTTTTAGTTATTTCGAACTTTCACTGTTGGATTATTCTTTTCACTTTAAGAACAATTAACATTTCTTAATTTTCGTTAAACTTTATGTCTTTTAAAAATTGACTTTTAATTAATTTTTTATTATAATGTCTTTACTTGAAATATACAATTAAGATAAAATAAAATTTAAGATATTTTTTTTAGATTTAAAAATGTATAACAGATCTTTATAAATTTTGTGAAAAACGTTTAAGTATTTACGAACAAATTAATGCTTAGTAAATTTTTCATTAAACACAATGTTTATAACGAAGGCGTATGATTATTATTAATTTAATTTTTTTTTAATTTAACAGGAGAGTAAGACTTGCTACTAAATCTGCTTTATTATTATCGAACCAATGGTTTTAAAAGGGTTAAAAGTTTGTTTCCAATATGTTCCAAACATAGAGAGAAATATATTTTTCTCAGACTACACAAAACTTCACTATTTTATTTTACTAATAATATTTAAGCTTTTATGAACTGGTGTAAGGCATAATAAATAGATTCATTATAGCTTATTGTTATTGTTTAGTATATTTGAAACATAAAAATTCTTAAAAACTTAGTACAATTTTTGAAAAATGTTACGGCTATTGGAAATATTTGATGTTTTTAATTTAACACATTGCTAAAAACGAAGGCGTATGATTATTATTAATTAAAATTGTTTTTTTTTGTAATTTTACTTAATTTGAGAAGAAAAATTTAAGCAAGTGGAGACTTAAATGTAATATGAGTTATGAGATTTTCACAAAAACTGCATAATTATTTTCTAACATTTATCAAAATATGCAAAATTGGAATTTATAAAACTCTTCCTCAAGTTTATTTTTTTAAATATGTTGTTTAATACATCAACTTAAAAATTTACTAAATTGAATATTATATTTACTGCAATAATTTTAATTTATTGGTAGATGTTACAATAGATACGAGTTTTATTATTTTTTATAATTTTCTTCATTTATCTATGGAACTTGTTAATCAATGAGTTTAGGTTTTAGTTAAATAATAAATTTATTATTTATTAATTTATTTATTTTTGAATTTATTTAAATATTTTTTTTAGAATTTTTTTAATTTTTTATTGTTATCGTTTTATTAATATTTAAATATTTTTAATTTTTGTCACTTAAATACATTATTTCTTCTTATGTTTATTACTGTAAGCTAAATTATTAAAACATTATTAACACTTTTATTTAAATTTATTTAATATTTATAATAATTATACCATCAATGTATTATTTCGCATACTTGTTAACCGTTAGAGCCGTTTAAACAATTGTTGAATTAACATTTTCTTTGTGGTCGTTAGTAAAAAATCATTTTTATTTTTTTTGTATTTTTTTTTAAATTAAATACTAAAATGTTTACACAATTTTAAATTAAAATTAAGAAATTTTTATCGAATTTTTTTTTGGTTTAAAATCTTTAAATTTTTTTTATATTTTTTTTTTGTTGTTGTTAAATATTAAGATTAAAGCGCGTAAACACGTAACGTAAGGTTCGCTTGACCTAAGATGAATAACTCTTAAGATGTTTAAGACATGTAGTTTTATTTTGAATATATATAAATATAATATATATATATATATAATATATTTATATACATACACACATATATATATATATATATATATATAAGTATAAGTAGATGAAGAAAAGTGTATACTTTCTTCTAGCTGCTACTTTTTTTGGCCAAAAATTTCTATATATTTTAGTATTAAGAGAGCAAAAATGTTGTTGGTTTTTTTTTGTTGCTGTTTGGTTAAAATATATTTGATTTAAATAATATATGTATATATATTTATATATGTATATATAATATATATAAAATATATGAAAATTACGAGAACTCACGCCAAAAGTAGTCGAAGCTAAACTAAACCTAAATAAATGTCTAATGGTCACAATGAGTCTTCTTCGTATGTCGGTGTCTTGTAGTTGGTCTTGGTCTTTTACTTAGGGTTTTTTTTGCTGATGTAGCTGTTGTTGTTGTTAATGTTGTATATGTATATTAACGTACAAAAATATTTTAAAAATCTACACACACACACACACAAACATGCTCTTAGCAGACACATACATTTACACACAAGTATTTAGAATACGTTGGCATATTTACTTGTGTGCACACAAAAACAACACTATACTACACAAAATACCAGTATAATAAGGCAAAAAGGCAAGCAGGCAACCAAGCAAGTCAGTCTAACAAACTGCCAGCCAGCCATCCAGCCAGTGAGGTAGTCATTTAAATGTTTGTATTTTAGTGGAGGGGGGGGGGATCGACCAAGAGTGTAGCATGTTTAGTTTGTTGTTAGTATCAGCAAAGTCTTGATAGTGTGTAACATAGTGGGAGTTAGGGTAAGTATAATATTAAAAGATACATTTAGTTTGTTAGTAAAAAGGAGCAGCAAGGCAAGCCAGAGCAAATAAGAAACATCTCATAAGGTTAGCTGTAACTGTATCTATATGTAAGTATAAATTTCCCTACTTTAGTAGAAATATATTTTTGGTGAGCATAAAATATAACATTAGTCTCTGTAGCAACAGCGGCAGCAGCAGCAGCATCTTTCTCATTTTAAGCTTCAGTTTATTATAATATTTTCTATAATATTAAATAAATTCACTCGTCTTATGTGTTGCCACTAAAACAACTAATACAATGAACAAGCAAAAACAACAGTAACAATAATATCAAGTACATATGGTAGAAATAAATATGCCACAAAAATACTTGCAGTTTGCAGCAACCATCTTTGAATAAGCAATCCAACTCTTATACTCTGCTATCCCAAAGCACACAAACAAAGCTGCTCTTAGATTATATATATATATATATGCACATATATATTTGTATATATAAGAAACAAGTTATCTATTTCTATATATTATATATATATTTAAATATATACATTTATATATACCTACATACATATAATAAAAAGCATATAATTTTCTATACAAGTTTTAGTATGTATAAAATATAATTTTTCCTACAATACTCTGTGCAAGAGTCAATGTGTGTGCTTGTGTGTGTAAGAAATACAAGAATATAATGCGCAGTTGTATAAAAAACAAGACGAACATGCACTCACAAGGAAATCTTCATTCATACAACAGTAAAATATACAACACGAAGACGTTACGAATCTTTACGAAGTAGCAGACAAGTATGTCCAACAGCATACTTACAGGCAAGCACTGTGTGTGTATGTGTGTTTGTGTCTGTGGTAGTTGCTAGCAGCTGCGTTGCAAGATAAGACTCAGTGTACAGAAACTACTTCGAGTTAATGTTTCTAACATTATAATGTTACAAGTATGTGTGTATGCAAGTGTTCGTTTTCGTGTGTTTATATACATATATGCATGATTATGTTAGTGTAGTTACATGTTTATAGTAATGGTGTTATTCTATAATTTTCTTCTCATAATGTAGGTGTTAAATACTTGTACAACAGCAGCAGCAGCCAGCATTATAAGTCGTAAATGCTGCTGCTGCTGGTTAGAAGAAAAAAGAGGAGTAATATTTTCTCAACAAGATAAAATTTCACATTAGAGATGAAATGTTTTTAAGGAGCACAGCAGCAAAAACGGAAACGGATGTAAAACTATGTGTAAGTGTAGTCGTTGGCAAGCAATAAAATATTATGTAAAAAAATGGAGAATTTGTTAAAGAAATGAGTAGATTTTTACAGAGATTATTTTTTTGTGAAAGAATTTGTAAGTGATTTTATTAAGTTTAATATAGGTAAGGGATTGTTTTTAAAAGCAATTTCCTTAAGAGTAAAAATAATTTTTTTTATGAATGCAAATTGATATTAAAGGAAATTAACAAATAAAACTAATAATTGAGTGAAATGGCAGCTATATAAATATCTATATTTGGAAAAATATTAAAATATTCATTAACTAAAGGAATCACGTATCTAAAAAAAAGTATATCATGACGTATGATTAATATTAATTTCAATACAAATAAATAAAAACGTCATGACGTATGATTAATATTAATTTATGGGAAACGATTGTTAAGTTATGTGAAGAGTGGTAATTTAAACATTGAATATTTAGTAAAAGTGCAAATTAGCGCAATTTAAATAAACATGTGCATTTCTATTACAAAAATTTTATTTGGCTTGAGTTTATATTATTAATTAATTATTGAAAGAAAGAACATTGTAACGCATTTTTATAATTTAATGAAAGTTTCTCTGACTGAAAGCAATTTAAAAAATTTACTGATTTCAAAATTGCTATTATGGCGGTTGTATTTATGTTTATAATGTTTACTAAGAACGAATGGAAATTATTTAAAACTTTTCTTTTAGTTTTAATTGAACTTAGAGTGAAATTGCAATGTATTTTTTTTTATAAAAACATATTGAAAACTAAAAAACTAAAAAAAAAATTAGTGAACTTTTAGATATAACTACAAACAAGTATTATTAAAAAATGTAAATTATACATAGGTAGCTTTAAGTAACTGAATTAATTATAACTAAAAATGACTTCAATTATTTTCTGTCAAATATAAACATCTAATGATGTACAATCAATATTCATTTAAGAAAATTATAATTAATAGACAACGATTTGAATCCATGTAAAAAGTAATATTTTCAAACATTAAATATAAAGTAGAAGTAAAGTTTAAGTGAAATAAATATGAACAATTTTTATATATTTTTTTGATTTTGCTTAAGTTTCTCTATATGAAAATTAATTAGAAAAATTACTGATTTCAAAATTAATACGAAATTAATTGCTACTATAGAGTTTTTAACTTGTGTTTACTAAAACAAATGTTGACTAAAAGAGTTAGAAAGAAATATAGAAAATAAAACATAATTTCGGTTTGCAGTATTTATTTAAAGTTCCTAGTAAAATTTTGATTTCTGATCATAAACTTTATTGTTTTGCAGGACAGCATTTCTTTCACTAAAGAAAATACGTCTAAAAAGTACTACAAGACGTATGATTATTATTATGTTAAGAACAATTTTAAATAATAAACACCAATCGACGAATGATTAATAATAATTTCAAAAAAGTTATACACAAAAAGTTTCTTTGTATAGATAATAAAAAACGGAAACTAAACAATTTGTATGTATATTTTTCTAGTTTTCTGATATTTATTTAGTATTAATATAATTTGACAAGTTTCTCTGAATGAAAACTATATTGGAAAATCTAGTTTTTTGAAGAATTAAAAGGTCAACAAAAAAGATCAATATGATATTTTCCAAAGAAAAACAAGTGGCTTGAATTAATTTTTAATTTTTAATGGAAATTGATATTAATATAAATTGTAATGAATTGTAGTCAATTGCTTAAAATTTGACTAATGACTGGAATTACGTTTTCTATAACAACTATTGCAAAACAGATTTATAATTATTTTGTTATAATTACCAAACGAAATTCTAATGATCCAAGAATTGTTATAAAGTATGAAAACCAAATATGTTTCGAATATATATGTATTCGAAACATTCGTTTGTTGGATTATAATTCCAATCGTTTTATGAAAATAGGCTATTAAAAGTAGATCAAAAACTGAAATAAAACAACGGTAGTAGTTGCAACTACATATATTACAAAAACAATCTTAACAACCAACTTTTTCTATAAGTGCATAAAAAATTATATTTTCTGCAAGCTCAAGATCAAAATTTATTTCCTTTTATTTATTATTTCTTCTAATATTTTGCTACAAAAATTTTATTATTTTATTTCATAAAATTTTATATTATTTTCCTGAAGATGCTACACATTGTTGTAGCGAAATATCCGCAGAAACACTAAATATATAAAAGAAAAAATAAGCTTAAAGAAAATATAATTTTTAATAAAGATAAAATAATTATTTTAATAATCTAAAAAAATAATACAAATACAAATAAGTTACAAAACAAATTAAAAAGTGTAATACCAATTAATATCAATAATAAAGTTTCTTTTTGCGATATGTGAGTTCCAATATAATAATGTTAATTAAATCCGGAAATATAATGTGATATAGTACGTATTTCAGGTAGTTGCTGTTTGATTTTAACTGAAACCGAAACCTTGGTGTCTCATGGCTTAAAAACGAAACCGTTTATTCCTTCTAGAACTATTGTAAACAGAAAAATTAAAAATTTAGAAATGAAAAAAAAACAATCTAATATTATAACAGAAGATAAAAAATACAAATGGGTTGGTAAAAGAAGAACTAAGAGTAGATAGCTGGATTCAGGATGATTGTTGACAAGTAGTCGAGCAACAATTTTCTGAAGAAATATTTTCCTTATTTAAAGTAAGTAATACTATGTGAGTGTAGTAGTTTAGAGTGATACTAGAAACAACTTTCAATGAGCTTAAATACTTCAAAGTAAAATCGATGAAAAAAAACTGAATTGGTTGATTTCGATTGTAAACTTGGCGTATAATTTATATGAATTTGAAATTTTGTTTTAATTTTAACTGAATCTAAATTAAAATATTTATATATATTTATAATATGCTAATAATGGTTATTCGAACTTAATCCAAATACAATATTATTTCGTAATATTGTTGTTAGAAAGGATTTCCAACTTTTCTTTCTTTAATATTTTTAAATTTTGAGAACACTGCTTCACTTTTTAAACTTTGATGCTCTGCTATTAGTTTTCAATAAAAAAGGTCCCGCAATCAAATCATTTTTTTCTATAACGACACAAAACGAATTGGCCTGTGGGTCTGCATTATTTTTGAAAATGGAACTGTTTTAGGAGTAACCAATTAAATGAGCTTAAAACCGGTAAATGGAATGAGTTAGTGACCTAACGTTTTACTTTTTTTTTGTGTCATTGCTTTTGAATAACTCACGTTTTGTCATATTGCCTCTATGACTTGCCTACAACAATAAATAGACCGTATGGAAAAAAAGGCTATTGTCTCCTAAAAGTATGCTATGAAATATGCTTATGTTAAATGTTTAGTAATATATATTTAGGAAATATATTTTTACAATTTCACATTGACTACTTAAGACCCAAAGGATTTAGTGAAATTTTATGATTTATTGACCATCTGAAAATATTTTATTTATGTGTTTCTTTACAAATTTCATATACTCTTTAATGTGTTATTATATTTATAGGCGTTGAAATAAATAATTTTCGGCATTTGTAATATTGTTTTGTGTAATATATAAAATAAGCAATTAAGTTATTCAGACTATATAGGAAAACTCATGTTTTTATGTTTAAAATTCATTGCACCACTTAACGTAAAAATTATATTGTTTAAAATAAATGTTTTTTTTTTAATAATTATTATTTACTTATAAACCTTTAATAATATTTGCATTTTTTATTTATATTTAATTATTTATTATTAATTAATTATAATTTTATTTACCGATTTTTTTATTATTTGCGTTTTATTGTTTTTACGCATTAAAATTCATTTACCGTAAAGCGCGCGAAAGGTGTTTGTAAATTGTAGTTAATTTTCTTTTACTTGTTTTGATTTCTATTTTGCTTTTTTTTGAGTTTTTTGCTTTTTTCATGCAGCAAAGTAAAAATATTTTTTTTTTCTGTAATGTTTTTTTCTTCTTTTGTTTTCGTCGTTATCACAACAGTCTATGTATGTGACTCTAAATATACTGACATTATTTTGTGCCCATAAGATCAAGGTATTATCTTTACTTCATATAATTTAAGAAACATATGTGTACATATACATGTTGATAAGTGTTTGTATTATTTGTGTTAGTCCTTGGTCGTTAGAGAATTTTGTTTGCATATTTTAAGGAGTTACAGGATTAGTGTAGCGGTAAGTAAAACAGTATGGCTAATATTAAGAGAGTATTTGTTAAGAATAAGTAGAATCAGATAAAATAAATGGATTTGTTGTTACTAAGTAAAGAAAAAACAAAAATAAAAGCAAAATAAATATTACTTTTTAATATTGCATATTTCACATACTGTAGACTATAGGAAACATTTTTTTGAACTTTGTAATCGTTATAAGTTATATTCATTAAAAAATTCACTTGAATTGAGTAAAAACTAATTGAAAAAAAGTCAAACATTAAAAAATATTTAAAAGAGCACCTCCACTATGTAAGATTTGATTAAGATATTATACCTTTTTACAAAAAAAAAAATATTTTCTTAAAATTTAGAAATGTGTTTAATATGAAAAAATTATTAAATATGGATTTTCAAATTAAAATATGCAGTTTATTGAAATCAAATAATAAAATATTCATAAAAAATTAAAAATCTTTATCAAAAAGGGCAATTATAACAAACATATTTAAATGGTTGTACTTTTTTAGATAAGTAAAAATTAGTATTGGAATATTAGTTAAATAAGCATATTCGGTAAATAGTTTTGTTAGCATGTTAATAGAAAAACATGATAACTGCAAGTAATTGTAACAATATTTTTGGAGAATTAAAAATCTGACCAAGAAACGACGGTAATATAAAACCTATTACATTATACTTCCAACTTCAAGAAGACGTAGTAATATAATTTAATATATTTGGTTAGTGATTTAAAAATCTATGAACGAAATAAGTATAATGTGGTTACAAATGTCGATTATATGTTTAAGACATATATTTAGCTTATGATTAGCTTTTATTTCCAATGGCTGTTTAAATTTGACTATTAAGAAAGTTAACGTAGAAAGTTAAAAAAAACCTATCACAATGAAACACTAAAAAAAGTGTGTTTTAGTAAAATCCACAATAATATATAAAGAACATAATTTATACAGAAAACGAGATACGTCCTTGCTGTATGGACTAATCGATTTAATATATAGTTTTGATTAAAAATTACCGCCTGGCCCATGATGTCGAACGATAACGTTCGCTTAGATAAGACTTAAGACGCAAACTTGATTGTGGAATAAACAAACTTGATTGAATAAAAAATAGATACGATAAAAAGTTTGTGTCTTAAGTCTTATCTAAGCGAACGTTATCGTTCGACATCGTGGGCCAGGCGGTTAATTTCGAGTTCTAAAATCAGTTAAATTTTGCAAGTAAAGCATTTATACAGTTAATCTAGATTTACACGATTGAAATTTTCTTCAAAATTGCTCTTCAAAATGCTGCAAACTCGTGTAAACAGCAAAAATTCTTCAAAATTTATTTATTTAATAATTGTTAATAATTGTTAAGATAATTTAAGAAAATTTCAATCGTGTAAATCTAGATTAAAATCTATATTTGTCATTATATTTCGTATAAGCTATTTTATTTAATAGTACTGTTTTAGGCGTATCCATAAATTTTGCTCGATAATATTGTTTTGTTTAAAACATTAATCAAATAATTTATAAAAAAATAATAATATAAAAAAAATATAAATTTTTAATTATACTTTAGAATATCACTCCTGATACTTCATCAATTTCCAATGTTTTCGTCATTTTTAATATTTAAAACAACCATATCTTGTCAGTAATTTCTAAGTACATATTTCCTTATTTCGTTTCGTTGTGTATGTTTAGTTCGTGACCGATTTTGGTAATGAGGTTTCTAAAGAACTCAACAAATACAAAAGGATTCGTAACACATTTTTGTGTTTTTAAATCACAAAAAACGTTGAGTTTAATATGTTCATACATTTTCTATATAAAATTTTAAATTTTGTAAAAAACTTCGTGTGGAAGTTAAAAAAAAAGCATTAATAAAGTCAACAATTAAATGGCCTTCGGTTTGGCGAATTTATTTATATTGCCTTTACCAATCAAATAAGATAAACTTGACATAAAAGCAGTCTGTTAACATAAATGCATTAATTTAGGAATTGGTTAACCTTATTTATAAAAGTCTGTAAACTGTAAAATTAGTAACTCAATCTTTATATTGTGTTTGTTGAAACGTTTAGACTAAAATTTATACAAAAACTGGCGGTTACACTGAAAATGTTGTTAGAAAAATAAATCTATTAGAGCACAGCTTTTAATCAAACTGTCTGTAAGCTTAAAAAATTTAAATAATTGCTTTAGTTTTAGAAAATTGTTTAAAAAATTACAAAAAAGCTTTGATTTAAGGAATTAAATAAATTTTTCAAAAGAATTTAAATAAAGTGTTCAAATTAACGGAAAATTATGCTTAAATGAAGGATTTAAAAACATTATAGCAAATTTTAATTTTAAGAAAAGAAACACAAATTTTAAGAACTAAAGAAATATTACTAAACTCTTTAAAGTAGGCAACACTTTTTATAACTTAGATACAAATTGCAAATTTTTTCCTGTATTATTATGAACATCCATTACGATCTAATTATTCCCACGACAGCCAGTTCTACGCACCGGAATGACCCGAGATCAATCGGTCAAGGGCTGTCAACTCCGCAATTAATGCTGTTACAACAACAACGATCTAATTATACGGCCGACTATCAACCCAATCTTTGAACACTCTTGATAATAATTTTCTGAACAACAGGTTTTGACCTAATACTATACTATACCTACCTGAATACTTATAATTTAAAAAATCAAGAATTATTAATTAATTTATTGTGTGGAATATAATATAATAATTAAATTTACTGATTTTTACTGGAAACGATATTGGATTCTCTGATTATTTTGCCGGTAACTAAGACTAAGATGTTGAGCACACATTTCAAAACCTTTTGGGAGGTCAAATAACTTTTTTTTATAGTGATAGAAAAGACTGACATTTGTTAAAATTTATTGGTATTTAGTGTGAAATTAAAAATTTTCAAAAACGTATGTGAAATTTAAAAGAAATAAAATTTAAAAAAAAAAGTTGCCAGTCTCTTTCAATAAAGTGTAAATTGTGAAAGTAACTATTGAGTGGCATATTAAAGCTACAATGAATTCTAGAAATTATTTACAAATATTTTTCTCTTACAAATTTCCAATTTTTCTTTCTTTTCTTATCATAAAAAACTTAAATTTTAAAATAAATTTTTAAATTTCTATTTTTTAATTTAGTTAAAAAAACAAAAAGTAAATTGAAAATTAATTTAGACATTTGTGTCTTAGAAAATTAATATAAAAATATTTTTCACTTAAAAAACGTTTATATATTTATTTATTATTTTTTTTAAATTATTTGTTTAAACATTTCGTTATTTATCCGGATATTTTATATTAAAACACTAAATTCTTTTCCCGCGTCTTAGTCATATATTAATAGTTAGTTTTTATTAAAATTTCTTTATAAAAATCTTAAATAAAAAATAAATATTTTGATTTTTTTCAAACGTAATTCTTTTTTAATGGAAGTTTTTGTTATTATTTTGATTTTAATTATATTTATTTTTACTTAAACTGTTTTCTTTTTTATTATTAAATTAATGTTTGTAATTTTTGACACTTTTTTTTAATAATTTTTATTTTTTCTTAATAATTATAATTTTTTTTCTCTTACATTTATTGTTTTTATTTCTTCTCTTTTGTTGTAAATATTTCGTCTTAGATAATGTGCAGATAACTAAAGGGAAATAATATGAATTTTGTTTATTTTTTGTTGTATGAGACTTTTTTGTAAAATAAACGGATGTTATTAAGCATAAAGCTTAAGATAAACTACTTCTATTATAAAAATCTCCTAAGATTATTAAGATGAGTAAATAAATATTTGTAGCAGAAAGTGCTTAAATTACAAAAAGACAGCAGCAACAAAAAAGAAAAAAAACATAGAAAAAGGACAAATCACCCAAAAAGACAATTAGAGTAAAGCTTTAAACAATATAGACTCCTACGCATGTTTAGATATGCTCAAATTGCAAGTAGATATTAGTTTAATATCCAGCTCTTTCTTAAAGCTTATAAATGTATTGCAACAACAGCAACATTAACCATTATAACGGTCTCTCTAAACAACTTAGTCAAGGTTTGAGGTGCTAATGGTGAAATAAAAAGAACCCAAAATATTAAGCTTACATCTTTACACTAATACTAATGTAAACTTTGCTCTCTAATGCACTCTCTATCATGGTTACTTTCTTTTTTGCTCTTTGGTTTTAAGTTATAATATAAAAAGCAATAAACCGGAAAGTAAAAGAGCCTGCAGTGAGAGAGAGAGTGAGAGAAAGAGAGAGCGCGTTCGCTTGAATATATGTGTATGTCCTGAAAAGATGTTTAGCTTGGAGAATTTTCTGAGATTTTATCAAGATTTTGCGGTTTTTGTGAGTATATTTTAAAGGAATTCTATTTAATAGACAATTTTGCTTACCAGGACTCAAAAAGGACTCAAATTTATTTTTTTTTCTTGATTTGGTTTTCTATACAGTTAATATTGCATATTGTATGTGTTAGTTCGTTTAATTGTTACATTGTTGTTGGTGGTGTCTTTTGATTTGGCATTTTCTTACAAAACTTAAAAATACTGCTCCATCTTCGTCGTCGTAGTCGTAGCAGTAAACATCGTTGTCGTCGTTGTTGTTTTTATTGTGGCCGTGATTGCAGTTGTAGTTTCGAAGTCGTTGCAAATGTTAAAGAATTGCACATAAAACATTTTTCCTTAATTTCTTTTGAAAACATAAATTAAAACAAATTTAAAGCCTTTTTAAATCGAAAATGTTTTCTTGAGTTGCATTACTTTCCAACTTGTTTGCGAGACTTAAGCACTTAACATTTTTGTACACTCAAATATAAATATATAAAAAAAATCTTTCATTTGAAACGAAAAGTTAAATTTATATTAATAACTAATTTCTTTTTGTTAAAAATAGATTTTTTAGAGGTTTATTTTTTTTGGTTGGTTTTTTGTTGCTTGTTTTTTTTGTTGGTGTTTTTGGAGTGAAAAAAAATCCGAAAATAAAAATTTTTATGTAACGTCGACGTTGATGTTAAGTTTTGTACTAATCGTCTAGTATATGGCAAAAAAATCATTTAGCAAGAGCAAACGCACATAGGCCGCGCAAAAACCCCGGTTTTAGCCAACACATAAAGTATGCAATGCTTGTTTTTTTTTCGTTTTATTTGCAGTTGTTGTTCCATGTTGTGTTGTACAGCCGTTGTTATCCTTTTTAGCAAGGAAACGCGAAAAAAATCACGAATTCATAAAACAGGCCTACTCACTATTATAGAAAATGTTGTGTGCCCCAACTTCGCTGTTTCTCCCCCTGCCGTTACCCCACGGCTACTAAAACATCAATTGTTCCCTCTAACTACAAGCACACATCATTTTGGGGAGAACATCTCCTACAGGCAAATATGGTTTTCAGCAGAAACAGGATACAACCAAATTTTTTTTTGTTCAGTTTTGTTGTAGTTGAAATGACGTTGATTTTTGCCTGATGTTTAGTTTAAGGTTAGAGTATGGGTGCAATGACTTTTCATGTGTACGCATATAAATACAAAAAAAAAAATCATCATAATCAAAACTCTCTAAATATCTCTTTATGCTCAAATAGCGCTCTTGGTATTAGTGCGCATTTTCAAATATACACATACATGATCCCCATACCTTCATCTTCTCTACACATTAGCTTACTCACTCATTTACATTTCCAGTTTATCATCCTCCCCCTGCCCCAATACCCGAAAATTGGTCTACAAAACTCTCTAATATTTCTCTGTTACTCTTTTTGCTTTTGTTGGCCTTTTGTGTTTTGTGTGTTTAGTTTAGTTTTACCCAGTTAGTTGGTTAGAAACGTTTGCTGCATTTCATTGTGCGAATAGTCAGACTGGCTTTGTCTTTCATTAAATTTACACTCAATTTAGTTGCAGATAATAAAAGTAAGGAGCATAGTATAAATTGTTGTAGATATTAATATATAGATAAATTTCGTGTGTTTGTTTATTTCGTAGTTTTCATTTGATTTTTTACATTTCTCCTAAAAGTATGCCTTGTTTCTGTTACTTAATATAAGTATTCCCTTCATTTTGGTGAAAAAGTGACATATATTTAGTAAAAATAATTTTTGTGGCTTTCTCCTTTAAGTTTCTAAAAGCACGTGTTTGTTTTAAAAGTGACTTAACAAGTGTTTAGCAATGGTTGGGAGTATTTAATATGCCGCTGGCAATTATTATTGTATTAAGTAATTAGAATAGATTACAACAGACTTTTTACAAGTGTAAAAGTAATATTAAGTAAAATAAAGCAAAGAAACTTTTTAGTTTAAGTAGTAAGTTTGTTATACTAAACAAGTCTTTAAAGTTTAATTGTAAAGTAGACTAACAATATATCAAATCGGAACTTTTAATTATACTGTAAATACTATTTTTGTTTGTTAGCAAGTTAATTTCTAAGTTATATTTAATATTTTCTTTAATTAGAGATCTAATAATTGTAGCATAGTAGAGTTTTGAATTCATACAAAACCTTATTTTAAAAAAATTTTTGTATTTATTTTAAATCAAATGAAAATTGAATATCTTATTCCAGTGTTTTTTATAACAATATGCGACAAATATAATAATATTATTGAATTGGTTATGTTTCCTCATTAGACTGGTAACCATGGAATACATATATGTATATAATAATTAAAACTTTATAAGTGTTAACTAATTAAACCAGTTCTCATTTAAAGGTAGTAAATGTTTATAAATTAATAAATATTCATACTTTTGGCTTGTGATACCTACAAGTTATTTTTAAATGGAAACTTTAACGTCAGTATAATATTCTTTGGCTATCCTATAATAGTTCAATCTTTTTCTGTCCTTCCGTATGTGTTTGTTGAAATAATATTTTATAAATAAATTGCTATATAAAATGCCTCATAAATATATCGGCTATAGTTTCGGAAATGTTGTTATTGAAAATCAGCGTAAACGATTAGGAAACTAATTTTTACTTAAAATTAAGCACTCGCTATTAGATGTGCTTGTTAGAAGTGCAAAACCGATAACAAAGTACATTAATCAAATTTTTAAACTATTGAAGCATAATAGTTGGCATAGTTGGCATTAATAGCTGCGATTGATATTCAATTTAGTTCACATAAAGAGCTACGATTGATGGTTAAATAAGTCCACGTAAAGAGCTGCGATTGCAGCCGAATTTAATCTACATAAAGTGCTACGTTTGAAACTAATCTCAATCCTGCAACTAAAGCATAACTTTATCTACGATGTCAGCTTAATTTAGTCCACATAAAGAGCTACCATTGAAACTTATCATAGACTTTCGGTGGAAACTAAATTTTATCTCCATTGAAGCTTAACTTAGTCTACATAAACAGCTAAGATTGATCTCAGCTACGATTCAGGTTAGATCTGCAATTGAAACTGAACTTTGTATATACAAAGAGCTATGATGGATGCTGAATATAGTCTAAAAAACTAACACTATTGAAGTTCAACTTTGTTAGCATAGGAGGTACGATTGATATTCAATTTAGTTCACATAAAGAGCTACGATTGCTGTTTAAATTAGTCTTTATATAGAGCTACGTTTGAAGCTGAATTTGGTCTATATAAAAAGTTACAATTGAAACTAAACTTAGTCTAAATAAAGAGTTGCGATGGAAGTTGAACATAATATACACATATAGCTACGACTTAAGCTCAATTTTGCCTTCATATAGATTGAACTTAGTCTACTAAAAGACCAACGATGGAAGTTCATTTAATTCTTCATAAAGAGTTACAATTGATAAACAAAACCAAGACTTGAAAATAAAAGTTTAAGCTCACATTTATCATAAATGAAAAGTAGGTGATCAGCATTTGATACCAAAATACAGTTTAACTTTGTTCAATAGGTTGTCATGTAGACAGGCGCATAAAATTTTTCTAATACTCGAAGTGCATAGGATGTCAAAAAAGGGGAAAACAATTTAAATGTTTGAAAATTACAACATAATAGTAAGTGTTTAACTGTTTTTGTTAGATCATTGATTGAATTTTAAGAATAAAAACAAAATTTCAATAAAATATCTATAAAAGCATAATACAAAAATGTATGATTATTTTACAAAATGGTTTAGAACATGAATAGTCAGGCTGTGATTTTAAATTTAAGAGACACAAGCCTATATACATAAATTTAACATTTCAAACTGTTTCAAAAGGTAATAAAATTTAGCTCCCTAATTATGTACCACTTGTAATTTCTTTTGGAAATTTAGCTGCCATTTCAGATCTTTCAACTTTGAATTCCGGTTCTTAAATCATTTTCTTTGAAGTCTTATATAATATTTGAATATTTTGAAAGTGTAATTTATTTACAATAATGTGTAATTACAGTCGTTTAATAGGTGTCACTGTTTTATTATATAGCATAGTTTTAGGGGTTGATGTTGAAATTTAGAAAAATCTTGTTGTAAGATAATGTGAATTGGAATAAAATTATGCTTTTAGCTGGAGAAAATATTTTAAAAATTTTAAATTACGCTGTTTTAAATATTTTAAATAATAGTCCGATTTAGGGTTACATTGGTACAGTTCAGTCCGTACCAATCTAGATCCAAATCATATATTATTTCTTAACATTCTTATTGAAATCAAACATGTGTTCTGTTATTGTAATAACAAACTTGTAGCAAATATTGTTTCCAATATAAGATAATGACTTCAAACGATGTTGATATTGTTTGCCCTGATATTATTTTTTCATGGGATAAAATTGTTATTTACAAGCAACAACTTTTGATAATCGATATTAATTTGTAACAAGTATTTATATAATATATATGTAGGTATTTTTCGTAATTAATATTTATTGTTTACCTCAGTTAACTATTTATAGCTAGGTTTCAAAATATATCAGAGTTTAGTACCCTTGTGGAGGACAATTGCTTAAGAGGAGTCAAAACCAGTCAGCTGTTATCAATATTTCAATTGGACTGAAACCCATCTTAGATCTGTTAATTTTAATATATTGAACTTTTTATTTAACTTTCAATTTAGATTTTATTCTAGTTGGACTAACTTAAATTACATTTAATATGTTTTCTAAAAATTTAATGAAGCTTTTGCATTGGTAAGTATGGTTTTTAGTAATATTTTATATTGAACTGTTTATTATGCTCTATTCAATTAAAAATTACCACAAACGATATTGTGGCTTTTATAAAAAATAAACAAGGTGAGCCTATATCACCTCATTACAAGACATTTTTGTAGATCTGGCAAACATGCACAGTATGTATTAACTTTTTATTAGAAAGATTATAGACTCAACATCGTTTAAAGACTTAAAAAAGGAAAATATTGACCAAGATTTTAATATTTTGCAACTTTTGAAATGTTTATTATTTCCACTAATAATATATGGGCATAATAAAAGAATCAGGGAGTCACTTAGAGCATTTCTGTATTGAATTACGATACAGGGATTATAGAATTTGAAATATCTTACAATGGGAACAATTATAATTAAGATCTTACAGTGTAAATGGATTGTGATTAGAACAAAATTATATGTGGAATTAATTAATTTCTACTTTGATTAGCTTCACTTTAAAGATATTCAAACAATTTCAATATAGTTTAAAGACATGCAATGATATTAGCATTTTAAAAAAATCAAACTAATTTATTCACTGATCATATACTTCACAAACTATATTTGTAATACAAATTAAACTGTATAATACAGATAAATAAAATACTATAGATATTACTAAGGGCCTGCAAGGTTGGTTTGTAGGTAGTAACAAATAATATGATTAAATAAAAGGTTTAGTTAGCACAAATAAATAAGAATATGTGTTTTAAAATAAAGATATTTTTTATTATAATTTTTGTTTTGTTTAAATATTAATATATATTATAATAGAAAAATCACCTACAGGACAATTTACTGATGTTATTTATCCATTTTATTTAGTTGTTTTATTGTATGTTGTCTAACTAACAACATTGAGGTGGCAGCTTTAAGGCAACCTGCAGTATTTGTTGTAATTTGTAGCGTTGATGACAAAACAATTGCCGTATGTTTAAAACTTAATGTATTAACGATATTTAGTAATTTCTCACACAAATTATTGTAAAGCATTATTTGTTAACGAAAAGCTGTTAGAAAAATAGCTCAACACATACAAATCATTTGAAACTAACTGGTTGTTTGCATTTAGTTTAACAGTTGTCACTAAAAAAAAGGGTCGTCGTCGCTGTAGTGAGTTTAAAATAATTGAAGTTTAAACAAAGTTTAGTTTATTTTTTAGTTACGGAAAAACATAGTTTCTATTTTTATAAATTAACATTTTAATTGTTTGTTGCTTAAGTATTTCTTGAGGTTATTGGCTTTGTAACAGAAAATTACAGCGACGACGCCCTGTGTTTAAGTATTTTTAAATAAATTTTAAATTTGCTTTGCGGATTTAGTTGCAGTATAGTTTCAGTTGGCGTTTATAATTAAGTAAACTAAAGTGTTTTGGTTTGAAGGGGTAATGAGAAAGTTATTATTTTTTTTGCTTTGATTTGATTTGTTTTGTTTTCTTTTTTATAAAAATGTTTGTTTATGCTGTTTTTTTTTATTTTAAGCACATGTTAGATTATTATTTGTTATTATTATTTTGTTGTTGTTTTAATTATTATTTATTCATTTAGCTTGATTTTGAGAGTGCTATAGAAAGGAAATTGAGAGAGGGGCATTATTTAGTTGAGCTGCTTAAATAATAATTGCTTGGCATTGCTTTGTATTTTTTTGTTATTATTATCATTATTATGTTTGAGTATTAGTTTTTTTTATATACATATAATAATTATATATATATATATTTAACACTCTCTTAAGCACACACACTCCTTTATGTATTAAGTTTTATATATGTATATATATATATTGTATATAAATTCACTCATCATTTATAAATACAATTACATTTTATTTTGATTTCATTTTGACTCAAACTTTGTTTTTTTCTTGTGTGATTTTTTGTTTTGTAACCGCTTTTTTGTTAGAAAATTATCATGTTTTATAATGAAAACGAGTAAAATTTGTTTGTGTTACTTCAACAAATAAACATATATATAATATATAATAGATATGTATATATATATATATATATATATTATATAATATATATATATGTATATATATATATTATAATATATTTAGAGTTTGTTTTTTGTAGGGTAGTAATATTTAAGTTGAGTATTTTCTATATTTTTTTTTGTATAAATTTCTTTGAGTCCCGTTTAGACACCGTTTTTTTTTGTTTTTTTGTTTTGTGTGATAAGATTTTGCGGTATGTGTGGTACGTTACTTTTTAACCGAGAATATAAAAAAGCAATGTTGTACTCAAAAGACGTCCAAAAGCCGTATGCCAACAAATTCCGGGACATTGAATGCGTTCGGCGTTTTTCATGGTTTTTCGTTAGTGATGATGGAAAACTTCACTAAAGCAATACAAGTCGTTGTTTTGTTGCTGCTGTTCTTTATGTTGTTTTTGTTATTGTTGTTGCGATTACACACTACATATAAATTTACCTCCTCTTGCAATATATACAACACTTTAGTATTGCATTTACATATCAACAACAAAACAGGCATCACACAAACATCATCAACAACATGGTCAACGTCATCATCATCATAGTACCACCATCATCGTCGCGTTTTATATTGTACATTCACCACCAATTCCTCTTTATTTTCCAGATTTCTTTTTTTTTTTGTTGTTGTTTTTCTGATGCTGTGTGTTTTTTCGTTGGGTTTATAATACGCGCGCGAAAAACTTACTTTTAGCATCAACTAAAACCCACCACCCCTCTACAGCCTAAAAAGCAAGGTTTGTTATATCTTGAGATTTGTATATAACGAATGAGGCCTATACAGCCTATATGACATAAAGAAATATGTGCTAAATACAGGAGAAGTATTTGCTAAATATTAGATTAGTATATACACAGAAACACATACACCAACGCTACTAACTACTACCTATCCCTAATATTTCAGTAACAAAACGCACTCAAACACACATTGCACCGCAATAAAAAAAAAAAATAAACTCATATCAGATGAAATCAAATGCACGCACTCGCTATACACTCTTTACGTATATGAACAGACACACACTCACAAAACAAAATGCAACTTCCTTGCAACAAACCCCAAACACTACTGGCCCTTATCTACCCAAATACATATAGAGAAGGCTAAAGAACCTTAACCACCATAACTCTAACTAAAATCAGCAGCATTACAAAAACCCCAGCATCAGCTAACGAAATTGAAAAAACCATCCTAAATGCAAACAGAAACAAAAATGCTCTCTTTAATGCAATTTGCACAAAAATGTCTTTATATAAAGGCTCTCCCTAAAAATTCTTATGTAGCAAGAGTAAAATTCACAAAAACATACAAAAAAAAGAAAGTAAAAGCAAATGCAGGCATTTACCCTACTCCCGCCTAAAAGTAGGCATAAAATCAAAATGCGTAAAATGCACAATTTGTAAACACTGACTACACTCGTTTCGTGGTCCCTCTCTTTTGCATATCCATATACTACATTAACAACTTCAAGAACAAAAAAAAAAAAAAAAAAAACAAGAAAAAAAGAACCCACTTGTATTTATTAAAGCAAAAAAGAGACAAAAAAACTATATTGAATTTGGCAGCACAAAAAGTCTATTGCAAAATGCAACAAAACTGCATACGAAAAACAATGATACATAAAACAGCAGCTTCATTATTAAGACAACAACTATGCAACATAAAAAAAGCCGGTTGCTCTCTTGCTGTAGCTCTTCTGTTAACTTTAACACTCAGTGCTGCACCCCCTACACCCACTAAAACCCACTTGTATGCATTTAAAAAAACTCTCTTACTCTCTGTTTTGTTTTGCATTTTTAGTATATGGTTTTTATGTTGATTTGTGTTAGTTAGTGCATGCTTGTATGTTTATTCTGTGTAAGTTTTTTATAGAAAAAGGGGCATTTAGTGCATTTAATGCGCATGTCTTGAAATGCGTTTCTTTATTTTTTGCATTCTCTATATATACATATATATACATATAAAAGTGAGTGTGTATGCGTAGTTGCATTAACTGACTAGAATAAAAAATAAAGCATCAACACATACGTCTAAATAAAAACAAACCAATACTAGTGCAGTTTGCAATTTGCATTTTCCTATCTGTAAGTGTGGGCAAGAGTTTATGCGTTTTTTTTTTCGTAAGCGTTGTTTGGTTTTGGGGGTAATGTATGTGTTTTTATATGAATGTATGTGTATATTTTTTTTTAAGTTAGCATGGGAGTTTGTTTTAAGGGTCTTAAGTACTAAGTGCATTTTAGTATTGCTTGCATGTTGCATGTGGCATGTAATGCGTATTATGGCGGAGAGAGGGGTTTTAGGTATAGATTTTTACTTAATGATTTCTTTTGGGGGATCAGAAAACTATCGAGCTCTGGTTTCAGAACAGTTGTATTTTCTGATCTTAAAATTTCATATAAAATATATCTCCAGTCCTAAAAATCACAATCCATTTGTAAATTTATCTTTGATAAAGTCAAAAATATTTGGGTTTAAGTTTTATGCCCGTTTTTTTACAATACTAATAAACATACGAAATTAAAGAATGGATTTTCTATTAGCTAGCAATCAGGCACTTTCAAAATAGCTTATTTGTATGAAGCTAAAAGAGAAGAAACTCTAATTTTCGTGATTTCCACAATCTAAATAAAAGTTTATTTAAAAACCTTTAAAGTAAAATATCACACTAAAAATTTCAGTTTTGGCATAAGCTCTTGGGAATATACTTTTTTGAATTTCCTCATGTACGTTTTAAAAGAATTGTCTGAAACTTTGAAAACATCAATGAACTGTAGAAAATATATTTACATTCGGATTTCGATTTTTTAATTTAATAAAGCTGGAAAAACTTTTCAATACTTTGGATAATACAATTAAATCTTAGACTTGCAAAATAAGTGTTTGACGCTAGTTGAAAGAAGTGGATTTCTATTCGAAGTTTCAATATAACAAGAATGCTCTGCCATTCTGATATTCCATTCACATGTTATTAAACTCCAAATTTTCTTTCATTCAATGCTTGATATGTCGCTTAATTTTTAGGATACTTGTAAAATATGTATTTGATAACGTTCTCATCTCTAAAGTTGCACATAATTAGGCTTCCATTAGAATTTTTTTATAATACAAAAAATATTTCTAACGATCAAATGCCTCACTGATTTTCTAAATAATTCATTTGCTTGTTATAAGAAGTCAAAGAATTTTCAATTCAATATTTAATATATCAGACAATTCATCGAAGAAAGCCTATTCCTTTAAGATCACTGTTTTCTCCATCAATGAGGACATTTAAAAAAAAAAGTGTTGACAATCTTTCTCAGCTCAAAAGTTCTATTACAAATAATGATAGCATACACCGGTTTGTGCACTTCCTGCGCAATCTCCCCAGTGACACTTTGTCTAGTTGTCGCAGACAGCAATATATATTTTCTCACATTTTAAATAAATTGAGAAAATACAATCAAAAACTTATTTTTAAGTGTTGGTTTTATTGAAATAATGCAAAATAGTTAATACAAAGTTCGTAGCTTTCTGGTACTGTTCATGATGGCTATTGTATGTGAGCATTATCCACCAATCTTGTTCTGGGGCACCTCTAGGGGAACTTCACTATAATAAGAATGTACAAAAAACTTGAATACAAAGTTGCAACCATATTTTCATTCAATTGTTTTAGTGCATTTTAGAAAAAAACCATATCTCTCGAAATAATATATTTTTGTTCCATCAGGCTGAAGATTGATGGACCACTCAATATCACTGTGTAACAAATTCAGGTTAGCAAAAGTTAGGTCGATTCTGAGAGTGAGAAGTGAAAATAGAGTCTAAATTAGAAGACCCGTATCGCGGCGTTTGTTTATGTTAGTTCGGTTTTTTTTTATCGACCTTCGAACTTTGCAGTCAAATGCCGATTTTCAGCATATTGTTTGTATGGGTTTTTGGCTATAACTCGTGGACTAATTGATATTTTTTAAATCTGTTAAAGCCAAATTATTGCCAAATGTTTGCAACGGTCTCTAGCAATGATTTGGTGCAAATATACAATAACTTGAAATAATCGATATACCGGAAATTAATGTAAACAATGATTTAAAATAAATTTCTTTGACTTATTGATAGTCATTAGTTAACATATAATGATGCCAAACAATATGGAGGCAAATTCAGCAAAATTTTAGTTACAATGTGTTGACCTACGAACATCAATAAATAAGTAAAAGCGATATTTTTCCTCTAAATTCTGTATAGTGATTTCCTACCGCTAGTTCTAGTTATTTAGATCAATTAAGCGAAATCGTCTATTTAGACTGCAAATGTACTAAGTCGCTTTTTATAAATTCTACGAAATATATTAAAATCATCCTAAAATTTTTAGTTTCTTTGTGTTAATCTTTTTTAGAAATCTGTTAAAGTTAACGTATATATATTTAACTGTTGTAAGTTTAGAAAACAGAAAGTACAAAAAGAAATTGACAAGAATTGAAAGTTTTAGAAGCATTCATAACATTTTATTATATAGTAATCGATTATGTGTTCATATTGCTAATTTACTATTTATGGAAACAAAAATTCGTTGTATATTTATACATACATATGTGTGTAAGTAATCAAATCATTATCTTTATTTAATATTAAGAGTATGTAGTATTAAGTTTTGTTCGAATTTGCCGCAATATTTCATAACAAACACATTTACCGACGGCTAGTTTTTATTTATGTAATATTTTTTTTGAAATATTAATATTTTGCTTATTTGCTGAGACTTCAATTATTTATAATTCGCTTTAACTTTTTTTATATTTCTAATTTATTTTTTTTATGCAAATCCATCCAATTTATTTGATTATAATTGTGAATGATTTTAAATTATAATAAATTTTCTTACATTTTTTTCAAATTCCATTTATTTTACATAAACATATATAAAACCAATATTAATCATACGTCTACTTATACTATGAAATAGCACCACAAGATATGTTACAGATTTAACACTCAAAGAGATCATGTAACGTATACGTATTTACTAATTGGTGGAATTAAATATTAATCATACGCATGATTTGTGTAGGTGCCCTCAGAAGTAGGCAATGATAATTAGATTTTGTTAATTTGATTACAGTGCGGATGGCGTATGATAAATTTTTGTTTAATTTTGCCTTAAGACAAAATAAAATATTTTATATACATACATACATACATACATACATATGTATACTAAAATTGGGATATATTAGATTGGGACATATATAACGTATATATGGATAATATAAAAATGAAGAAAGCCTAAAGTAAAATAAAGTCAATAAAATATGTAATTATAAGAAGTAAATATAAAAATTAAGTAAACAAAGAATACATAAAAAATTAAGAAATATATAAAATAATACAAATAAATTAAAATAAAACAAAATATTTACTTAATATGGAACATTTAATAATAATAATAAAATGTATATACAAGAAACTGTAAGCTTAAAGTAAAACTGATACAAATTTCAATGGGCAAGGCAGGGCAGAAAACCTTTGCAGTGATATTTTAAAATTTAATTAAGAGTGGAAAATATATGAAATATTGGAAATAATATAAAAGTAACGAAGCCTACAAAAACGATTTACATTCCAAGTGTAAAACTAAGTTTTAAACTAGATTTTGTATTATTCTGCTGCCATTTATTAAAGTTTTATAATAATGAACTGATTGTACAAACAACCATATCCATAAGATTGACACAAACTGACTACAAAGTTGTAAGCATAACTATTGACTTTTTATATGAAACTTTTCAAATAAAGCATAAATGATCCCATCATATATTTAAAGGGTGGCATGATTTTATAGTTTTCACTCACAAAAACCTTAAGTCGGAGCATAACTGCAATACAAAACTTGGATTGTAGCATTATATATAACGATTCGTTCATCAAGTGTGGCTGCATTCAGGATAACATTTGTATAATGTAAGTTCTCCAAATAGTATTTTTTGAGAACTGTTAACTATTGTTATATTAAATTCATCTTTTGAGACTAATTTGCAACTTGAATTAAAATTTAATTATTTATATTAATAATTAATAGGCGTGTGTAGCCTAGAGCTAACTGCTGGAGAGTTAAATCGAAGATAATATGCTTTTAATTAGTTTTCGATATCCTCCCAACGACTAATGTACAATTTTTTGTAATATGTAAATGTGTTGAAACACGCTTAGAATCACTAAACGTTTTCGAAGGTACCAGAGTAGTCGAAGTTATTTGAATTTTGCCAGAATTTAAGGATTTTGAAATTCAGTTTATTTGTAATTATAATTTCACAAAAAAAGTGAAATTTTTGATATTCCAATGAGAATATTTGTTGAATTTAGTACTAATTATTATATGAATCATGCGCAGTATTGCTACCAATCAATCGAATTTTCATCTATATTCTAACGATTTATAACAATCAATAGTTTCACATTATAAAGTGATTAGTGTCGAATTGATTACATACAAAAAATTCCAAGACGACCATATATGTCAAAAAAAGCAATGAAACAATTTTAGTAAAAAATTTGGTTAAAAATCTAAATAAAATGAATTTGACAAAATATTGAATTCATTTAGAAAGTTATTTTAAATCATATTGATAAAATTTGTCTTGAAATAAACTAAGTTTTTATTACAGTCAAAAAGATCGACAACTTGTTTTGATTTTCTAGGTGCAGTATTTTAATAGCGATTGCGCATGTATCTTGCGAGTTTTATATAATCTTAGGTAGCGTTAACACTCGTTGGAATACCATTATCAGTAAGCTGCGTTTGCCAAAATAACTGCAATTACCGTTACCGAAATAATCGGAACCGGACCGTAATCATTAATATACCATCGCCCTTACTTTTGTTTTTCGTAATTGATAATATCTTGTTTTATTTAAGGTTTTGCAAATAGTATTAATACGTATAGTTTAGATAAGACTAAAATTACTGGTATCATTATAAAACCGTTACCGAAATAAAAATTAATAACGTTAGCACTAAAATATCGTTACTGAAATAATTATTTAATAAGTTAGATAGCAATGTTTGCATTTGTTCATAAAACCAGTATCAATTATTATAGACAAATTGAGTTTTTCTAATCATAAATATTTTATCGCGAATTTTCAGGATTTTTTTTAACCCAGTTTTCTATAAAAGTTTGTTGAGAATAATTGAAAATGTTTTTAAAAGTGTGTCAGAAACTGTGTATGAGAACTTTTGTTTAAATAGTAAAATTAAGCAATTGGTCTCTTATGTTGATATTTTTAATTTAAAACATATCAGTGCCAGTTTAGCAGCTCACTTTTTCTAAGTTTCTTGAAAATGATATTAAATAGTTAAGGCCATTTATTATATTCATTTCGATTATATTTATATTTTGAAGATAGGCTGTTTGTTAGTTTCAGTCAAAACATAAATATATATACAAATAATAATAAACATAGTTATACTTAGTACTTACCCTTTAATAAAAACTCATATAAAATCGTTTGGAGATCGTTTCTATCACAATAATGTAGTTGCAGTTCTTGTTGTAAAACCTTAGCATTTCTTAACATTATGGGATTCGAGTATGAGTGATTTACTGATTACGATCGTTTGCTCTAGACCCAGTGAGTTGTAATGTTTGGGAGTGGAATCTCTTAAGTGTTTGTCCGTTTAGTTACTAAATTTAGTTACGCGTTTAAAATTTAGTTTTACTAAATATAAATAATTTTGTTAACAAAAATACGTTTTTCATAAAAATTTTCTTTTGATTCAGGTAATTTTGTAGTTTGATTTTGATTGATTTGAATTTTGGTTTTTTGTTGTTTTTGATTTCTACTTTTGCAAGTGTTGAAGGTTCGAAAGTTGTTTTTCTTTTTTGGAAATTACTTTGTTTTTCAATTTTAGTTTTGGAAATTTTGAACAAACAAAGAGTGTAATAAAATGCCAAAAGTACTTAAATGTTGTTGTTGATTTAACGTCTGAATTCTATTGAATTTTGCTTAAAGATATCGCCAAGTGCCAAAATTCAAAGTCCGAAAAGGAGTTTTCTCGAGTGTGTATGTGTGTTTGTAAAAAGAACGCAAAATGAATGGCCGAAGCGGGGTTGATCGAAAGTAAGAGGAAAAAACTGATGGCTAAAATTCAGACGTTTTAGGGCGTTTTATCGAAAGAGACAAATAAATCGAAAATGCGTTTGTTGGTTGGTTGGTTGAGTTGAGTTTTGACGGTCGTAACTATTTTTGGTTTTTGTTAGATGGAGCTTGTTTTATTTTGGTTAAAAATGTTCAACTAAGAAGTTCTGGTATTTATTTAATATTGATTGGCTTATTGCTGGTATTAAATTTTGAGGTCTATTGTTTTTGTAAATAGAGATGGCCAACGGTTGGTTTGTTTAAAAAAAATTTACAGTTTCACATTTTTAAAGTCACATTGTTGCTTTTGTTTGTTTTTTTTTTTTATTTGTATGGTTTGTTCTTCAACTTAAAGTTATTTAAGATTTCATACGAATTTATATGCTAAAACATTTCACTCAAGACGGTGTGGCAGCGCTCAGGAAATGGGGCGTTTGAAAATTATACGGAAAATGATAGAAAGACACACTCATTAACTTGGAGAAGAACATGTTGATGACGTTGATGATTCAAAAGTAACACAAAATATAGAAAACAGTAGTTAGAAACCAAAGTTCTTTAAGGCTACATCAAATGTTGACTCTGACAAACTAACAAAAACTTAAAACACTTTTAACTTAATTAATTTGCTAGTATTTTGCTTTAAGCACTTCACTTTAATTACTAAATTTTACAGTTTAACACTTCGGTCCTTTTGTACAAGAGACCTTTAAACAAAACAGTTAAAACAAAACAAGGTCAAACTTAAAACTTTAACTCAAAATATGATTATTTTGTTTTAGAAGTTCCAAAAAATCGTTGTAAAATTTGTTTCCAGTTGTAGATTTCGGGGATTTATGTTCTTTAAAAAATTTTTATTATTAAATTTTAGAATTTTTTTATGTGAATTTTTTATATTGTCCCAAAAGTTGTAAGTAAGCAAGTTGTTAACTAAACAAAGAATAAATGATGTGTGTATAGTATTGTATTTAGTTTTATTAATTTATTTTAAATATATTATAAAAATTTGTTGTGTTGTTTAGTCTGCCTGCTGCCGTACACTAAAAAAATGCCGCGTTTTAACAATCGCGTTTAGTAAATTTCTATGTGTGGCCATTTGCAACATAAAAATGTTGATGATAATAACAACAAAAACAATAACTACAACAACAACATTGGATATACCACCATTTATAAACAGCGACAATACGGAAACTAGCTATACTACACATTCAACAGAAAAAAGGGATACACATGCATTCATACATCAGCACACACACATACATACATTCATATACGACGTACAGTTGTTGTATGCATGTACTTTTGTATACATATATGTATGTATGTGAATTGCAAACATATCACAAAACATTTTTAGCATTTAGTTTAAACGTCACCGTCATCGTTTGGTTTCATCGCTGCTGTTAATGTTTGTGTTGTTGCTCGTAATTATGATGTTGTTGGGATGCTGGTTGTTGCTGTTTCTATATACACATACAACCTAAATAGTACAATTTTTATTTTGCTTTCCTACTAGGCACTATGGCTCCTTTAATTAGTAAACGATATTTAAAAATTTTTTTTATTTTTTTTTTAAACAATTTCACTTATTTAATAGTTTCTTTTTACAAGAAATAAGGTCACTTGAATTTTATATAAAAATATTTAATTTATTTATATATATTTATTTCCCATATTTCGCTATCACAATGGATAGCTTCTGCAGGGATAATACAAGTTTTGAATTATAATTCAAATATTAAAAAAGGACAAATAAACGAACTAAACAATTTCACTTATAATATAACTATTACTTTAACTGTCAGTTAGCATTTTTTCTTTTTCAACAAACAAAGTTAAAATATTGGAGCTAAATTTAAATAAAAAAATTATTTTAGTTAACTTGTTAACTGGCACAAATAATGAGTACTAGATATGAATAATTTTTGAGATTTAGGACATTAATAAAGCTTTAATTACCCAGCTTCAAAAATGTCTATCTTAGACAGTTTTTAGGAAAATCTTTTTGTAATATAAAAGAGAACTTTGCGTCAAATATTTGTAAAATTACACAAAATGATTAATAGACCAATTAAAGCCATTAACTTAGGGACTGTACAGAGTCAAAATACTTTTCAATTTTATTGTGAGAATGTAAGACGTACGAGTACACATTTTGAACGTGTACTTCTCTTCAACATAGCGCTAAAATATGTTTCGCCGACCTACTACTACTCTGAGATATTCTCTGCGAATTAAAAATAAGTATTAAAACACATACTGAGAAACTTCTCAGCTTGGCAATAGATAAAAACACATTAGAGAATTTTCTTCACTACTTAAATATCACCTATGGATAAATTGTTTTTAACCATGAATAAATCTTGTATAAATATTATTAACAAGTCTTTTCATAAATATAGTATTATTATAATATTATCCTACCAGACTTCAGCAGGAAACTTGAACGCTGTATTAGGAGAGTTTCGGAAAAATTTGGATCAAGAAATTAGTAAAATTACTGAAGACGTGTCAGTGTTATTTTTTTTTAACTATATTTCAGAGACAATGAAATGCTTTGTTCAATCTATACAAACGACTAGTTAGACTAGTAATCGCTGTAATTATTTCGCCGCGATACATTCTAAGGGATTCTCAGAAATGCAATAACTTTAGCCATGAGCGCAAAAATCGGAAGAAAAATAACGATTTTGTGGATGATAAATATGAATCATTTTTTAGCGAGGTCTTTTTAGAGAATTTTTTTTTCAATGTAATGTTGAAGCCAGGAATATGTAAGAAAGAATAATCTGCTAATGATCCTAAATTTTTTTAAACCAAAAACTTAACATTCATGACAAAAACAGCTTATTCTCCATTATTTTACTTTTAGTCATGTCAGTTTATCAGGCAAATGGAGAGTAAAAATGGTACATTTTAGATTTGGGACCAATAACTTATTAGCAAGATAAAATTAAAAAAAAAGTATTTTTTAAATTTCTGATTTATATTCTGCAACATTTTAAAAGTACATGTGAGGCATATCTAATGATAGATATTACGTATATTTTATTGGCTATAATAAACTAATACGTTGCTGCAATTTGAAACCTATTATGACCCATAGTAATTCATTGTACATTTTCTATTTCCACCATTAACGGTTTCAGTTTCATTGCACGTTTGAAACCATCAACATCATTATCATCTTTATCGCCATCTAACTGTACAAAACAGTCAATACGTGTTTTTTCTACCTCGCCATTGATATTTTCCAATTTTGTTGTTTGTTATAAAGAATCCTCTGTGTTTTGTACGCGCTATGCAATGGTCATGGCCCTGCTGCCACTACACACCAATCATATCATCATCATCAGAATTATCATCATCATCATCATCATAATAATGTCGTTTCTTACATTCATTTCTCGCTATTGTTATGAAAGAACTCAAAAAATATATGATTTTTGTTGCTGTCCCCACGCTATTAGTTGCAACAGTAGTGCAACCAATACTACTCCACTCTCAATGCAACTACTATTACTTATACACAGCTAAATACTTAAAAATATAAATACTAACACATAAATACATTTATTTGTACTTGTATTTATACATAAAGACTACTATATTATTTATTTCTCTATTGCATTTTACTCATTTGCACTTGTCTTTCGGTTTTTTTTTATTTTGCAATAATTTCTATAATTTTGCGGAAAAAAACAGGTTGTATCCTGTTTTCAAATATAAATTTCTGTTAAACGGCTGATGACATATAATGCGTTTATCATGTTGTTAGGAAATACGCAGTTTGGAGGAAATGGAAAAATTGCATAATATAATATGGGTGTTTCAATGAGAGTAGTGAAAATATGTAAATTTATTGAAAGTTGCTATTTAGAAGCCAAGAAATATTTGACTAATATTTAAGCGAAAAAATAGCTTTACCAAAAGTTATTTACATAAATCAATTTGAAACCCTCTTTTTGTAACTTAAAGACAATATATTTCAAATATAAATTTTAATTTAAAGCTTATTTCACAAAATATCACTTATTATTGTTACTACAAAACAAAGTTATTTTGTTTGCTTACAAAATGCCGAATTTTATGCCAACAAAGCGTCATCTATTGATGCAGGAGTATCTCAAGGAAGTATCCTGGGAACATTCTTTTACTTTAAATATACATCTGATACGCCAACAGGCAATCATACTCACACATCAATATTTGCATACTGCTATTCTAAGCATTAATGGAAATCCTCAAGAAGCTTTTGAATTAGAAAACACACTTTTGAATTAGAAAATGTTAATGAGCAGAAATAGCAGAAATCAATACATAACTTTACATTGCGACGAGAATCATGCTCTCCTAATTATATTAATAATAAAGCAATCTGAAGTTAAATAGCTCGGTAGACACCTCGAACGTAGCTTAAATGTAAATCCCATATGGAACAAAATTGACTAAAATGAAATTGAAATTAATCCAAATTACTTTGCTCATTTGCAGAAACTATAGGCTTAGTTTAGATTGTAAACTCCTACTTTAGAATTCAATCCTGATGCATATATATGGTGCTATGGAATACAGATATGACGAACAGCCTCAGCTTCAAATGTAGACAGAATTCAAAGACGCCAAAACTAATTGCTACGAATGATCAGAATTATCTCCTAGTATTTAAAAAATTCGAATATTCATAAAGACCTTAACGTGCTTTTGGTAAAAACTGAGTCCAAAAGAAAAATGCAGAAAGATACTTAAAAAAGTTTAAAGTACCAAAGCCAAAGAGAAGAAAGAATGCCTACTACATTCAACAATGCTCAAACAATTTTCGTCCGGCATTGGCTGGACTAATAATTAAAATTTATTAGATATAAGATTTGAAATACTTATTGTTAGTACGTTTTTAATGAAGATACAAAAAATAAACAGAAGCAAAAAAAAGTTTTTTATTATTTATTTTCATAATTTTTTATGCATGTAAGTAGTTTGATGTGATATTTTTGGCAATAAATATCTTACTGATGGATCCAGTGATTTCAATAGGAATGGTGCGAATGGTATTTCGATTTTCTTCTCATAGTCGTTTGAAAAGTCCGTCATTAATTCAATGGAATGTGTTGCTCCAAGACAGCATGCTCATCACGGCATTCTCTAGAAATAGGAACAATTCGTCGTTGGAAAAGGAAAACAACTTAGAAGGAATACTTCAGCAACAAAATGCACAAATGCATATAAATCTACATATATACTCATGAATGGTTTAAGTTAATAAATAATAATGAAAAAGATAATAAAGAAACATTTCCTAGAACATCAATTTGTTCATGTATTAACCCTAACCGTACTGACAACATTTACACACGTGAACTCCTGACAAAGGTACCCGGGTACTCGTGTGTGTTTATTTGTCCATTATTGTTTAAATTTATGCCATATAAATACAACGCTATGTATTTTAAAACGGGGAATCCCGTATTTATATTTTATATTTTGGTTGTGTAAGACAACCAATAGCTATCCTTTGAATGGAATCATTTACACAGGCAAGCCACCTGGTGGTCAACGACAGGTAATTGTAGGAGAAAACATCGTTCTAGATCTGGTGGATTTTTACAAACAATCTGAAATAAACCGACAATTTTTTTACTTCACTTCCTTTGGCCAATCGGCTACAAGTTAGAGGAATAAGTCTCGTCGGTACCCTTCGACAAAACAAAGCCTATATTCCAAAAGAGATACGTTCAAACCCATAGTCCGTATGGTACACCCCGATATGGTTTCAACAAAAAAAAGGAACACTTTTGTCTGTTGTGACCAAGAAGAAGAAGTGTGTTTTCCTTCTGTCAACAATGCATTATTCTCGAGGGGAGCCATTAATTATTAAAAAGGAGGAGATTAATGACTTTTATAACAATACAAAATACGGAGTATGGACCAGATGGTGTGTAAATATACCACCACACGCAAAACAAATAGATGCCCTAAAGAAGTTTTCCAGGATGCTGCGGTCCCATCAGAATTGGACGGTTGCCAATAAAGGGTCGCTGCTACCTTTGCGTAACTACTGATCCAAAATCTGATCGAAAAATACGCAAAATATGCGATGGCTGTAAACGACGAATGTGCAATAATAGCAAAACTATTGCAACTATAGCAAAACTATTGCTCTACGCTGCATATATGTATGACTACCATTCTAAAAACATTAACTACAGACTTCAAATGTAAAGAATTCCTTAGACTTTAAAGATAAAAAAGGAAGTAAAAATTCATGTATAATTGATAACACATATTTTCAATATAACAACAATATATATGAACAACAAATAATTCTACCAATGGGATCACCAACTTCTCCAATTATTGCTGATATTGTCATGGAAAAACTACTTGACACTTGTATTGAAAAATTGACTATAACACCAACAATGATTTGTTTTGTATAATTTCAGAAAGTGAGATAGAATATATTTTGACGATATTTAACTCATTTCATCTTAACATTAAATTTACTATAGAAAAAGGATGTAATTATATACTTCCTTATTTAGACAGTTTAATAATACAGAGAGGTAAGAAATTATTAATAGACTGGTATCAAAAACCTACATCCTCAAGAAGGATCCTTAATTATTATTCAAAACATCCTAAAAGAATCTTATGGAAAGAATATTAACAATAAATGATAAGGAATTCTACAAGAAGAATATAGAAACAATTTAAAATATATGAAACGAGAATAATTTCCCTATTAATATAATCTGTAAAATAATAAGACAATTCAAATATAAAACAAGTAAGAATGCATAGTCGGTCAAGCCCGACCATATAATACCCTACACCCAGTATATGTATAAAACAGTTTTTCATAAATGGGCTCTTTATGGAAGATATTACTTGTTAGGGACCAATCATCCAAAAATTTAGAACCATGACTTCCGTGAATATTAATATTATATGTGTTAAACTTTAACTCGATATAAATACTTTTAAACGATTTATGGAGCTTAAAGTGAATTATGAAGACGGTCTTATATGCGAGTTACGACTAATTATGGACCGATCATAATAAAATTGTACCGTATTATTTTTATACATATGAAATATATTTGCGTTCAATATTATTTGGATACCCCAATTTCGGGAGAACATTGGAAAATTACTAGGAATAATAAAACAGTGGTGAATTTGCCCAACCATATAAAAGATTTTTTAAACTTTTATTTTTATTTTCTTAGATTTATGACCCATTTTGAGGGGCGAAAATTAAAGCAGCCAGGCTTAGAATTAAATAATGAAAACATTTTGTAATTCTTCTAGAAAATAAATTGAATAAGTTATCGTTCTAATGAATGTGTTAATTATATGACCATCACTGTATATGATGTTCGACTTTTGTTAAAATTTATTGTGCATTTTACTTTTTATCAAAAACATTCAACATGCATATGTTTATATGTACATATCGTCACTTAAAATTTAAAAGGCCTTAACTACAAAAATTTTTATCGAAACATCTTTAAAATTGCGACCTGTACTCTGCGCAGGAGCTTTACATGGACAGCCAGCCAGCCAGCAAGCCAACCAGCCGGCCAGACGGACATCGTTAAATCGACTCAGAAAGTGATTCTGAGTCGATCGGTATACTTAAAGGTGGGTATTGGAAATATCAGCACACATCCAATATACCCTCCCTACTATGGTGGTGTAAGGTATAATGAATAACACAGAAAGATTTTCTGAACCTAAGATATATAAATAATTAACTTATGTACCTCAAATATCCGAAAAATAAGAAAAATCGAATATATTTGATAAAAACAAATAGCTATAATTCAGTAAAACAAAAGATAGGGCACTTAAATTAGAAATACCGAACGTACTTTATAAAATACCGTGTAATGGTAATGACAATAAAAAATGTAATAAAGTAGGTACAAATAGAAACAAACTAAAATAGCTGGACACAAATCTGAAAAAAAAATATAGAGATATATGTATCATCACTATCCCGACTTTGAGAACATATCAGTTTTGAAAACAGAAAATAATTGCTTATACACGTCCTTATATGTTAGGATGTTTTTTTTTCTGGCAAAAATGATACACTTTTTTCCTTTTTTTATATGGGAAATGGGTAAAAAGTGTAACATATATGTAAAATTTTTGCCAGAAAAGAAAACGCCATTAGAAATGTTAGAAATTATAAATGTACCAAAAAATCTTAGAATTAATTTTAAAGCAGATTATCTGTAACTCAAACCTATAGACACTTAATTTATCAAAACGGAAAAGGAAACTAAATTATTTTTTCATATTTTTGTTTTTGTAATATTTAAAATTTTTTCATTCTGACAATTCTCTTATATTGAAAAATATCTAAACTGTTATTTTATATGTTAATAAATTTTATTTCCCTGAAGATGCTACACACTTTGTGGTAGCAAAATATGGGAATAAATAAAAAAATTAATAAAAAGAAATTGACCTTAAGCTCAAAACAAAATAATTTTTAATAATAATGTTAAAGATTAATTATTGTATTTTAAGGATCAAATAATTATTGTCAAACACAAGTGTTTTTGGAATATTGAAGAACTAGTGATTATTTTAGCTAAAAGAAGCTGTTAGCCGTAACAGTGATAAATAAAAATATAATATTTTCGACTTCATGGAAATACCCATAGATTAATCTGTAGTAAAGCTAGTGGAAAATAATATAAACTCATGCTTAGAAATATTGTTTTTTTGTGTTTATATACGATATATATTAATATAATACATAATATAAAAATCGGCGAAAAGATATTTAGTAAATAAGCCTAAAAATATACACCAAACAATTACAACAACTTGAAAAAAACACAACAAAAATATTGTACGCAATTTTAGGCTTCTATTGGCCGGCACTTTACAAAGACAAAATACAAACACGCATTAATAACAACACATAGATACAAGCATAGACATAGTATAGAAATGAAAATGCCAATACGCATACTAGTGCATTATAGGCAGAAAACCTATATGTAAGTATGTTTATGCTAATACAGGTACAACAACAATGTAATGACAGTTGCATACATATGTATTTATTTGTATACATACATATGTATGTATTATGTATGTAAGCACATACTTCATATATAAAAACGCTAAATATAGAAGCGCATTATGTTTTGACTAAAAACACTAACCCCTGTCACTCAAAAAATGCCCTTTCGATCGCCCAATTCTATATACACATATATATAAATTGAACCTCATAATGATGAACTAACTAACTAACTAACTAGTACTTTTGTATGGGTATGTTTTAGTAGCATGTATGTGTATGTATTCATGCTGTATATAGTATACATATACTATGTAAATATATATGTATATATTCGCGATTTTTATTTTAAATTTCGCGTTTATATATTTCATCTCTCATAATAGTTGTGTTCAATATTAAATGTTATATAAAAAACGAATATATTTTACAATAATTTCTCCTCTTTTTGTATTTATATTTTTTCCATGATAATAAATGGATGAATGGATATTTTGCTGAAGTTGATGATGATGATGATGATGGTGACCATGTATTATTGCATTCGTGTATATTTGTATGTATTAGTGTGTTTTTTGTTACAGAAATATTGACTCCAATACCTTCACCTTTGTTTAGGATATTTTTTGAAGGATAGTTATTTATTTTAACACACATACATATATTGGCAGATATGATTTTTTTTGCTTTTATTAAAAAGCAAAAATATTATTTTTTTCTGTGTTTTAAAAACGATAACGTAAGTAACTTGACTTACAAGCTAAATAAGTTTATTTTCGATTATTGAGAAAGTGCTATAAATTGAGAAATATAATTATGATTAAAGTCGATTAACATCAAATTGCTAGTTGGAAATATGAAACTAAAATGTTCTCTACTGAAAAATGAGATCATCATCTAGTTTTTATCTTAGTTAGATTCTAAGCTAGAGATGGAAAATAGCTGTTTGGATTTTGTACCAATTATACAAATAAAATATATTTGTGAGACCTTCACGGTAACGTTTTCAATAATTATTAAATAATAATAAAACTTACGGCAAAGTTTTTTACATTACAAACTCGATATAATTAACAAGCAAATTTTTAGCATTGAAAATTATATCAGGATATTAAGAATATCTTAAAAAATCGTCAATCTCTAATGACAATTGAGCTTTTGTATTGATTTCTCGACATAAGTAAAAATAAATAATATTTCAGTTAATTGAACTGCTTTCAAAATCAACCCCATAGAAATACAAAAAGGCTTAATAATGGTGAATTTATTGTAAAAAAGTATATGGTGTAAGACTTCTAAAAGAATAAGGAGTGAAATTATTGTACTGCTATATTGGAGATAAAGCATTTGTTCACGCTAGTGCTCTATGAAGAAAGTTACTGCAGGATGGAGTAGCAATTTTAATTTTCGGTAATGTAGAAAACAGTATGAGTTTTGATATGCCTCCTAATGTCACACCGTTTAAAATATATTGAAAAATATCACTCGATATAACGAATTTTTCGATTTAACAAATACGCTTAATGATGTATCGTTCGTTATACATACCTGGATTTGCTTGTAGTTGTTTAAATATTATAAGTATTTATCGTATTAATAGACTTCTAAATATATAAGAACATTATTTTCGTTTATTGTTATGATTATTTATAAAATTCTTATTTATATAGTAGGTATCGGGTTATTTGCAAATAGTTTACATTGAAAAAATAACCATGTATACATGTATATGTATGTATGTTTGTATTTGTATATGTATGTATTGAAGAAATAGAAGAGCTAATTTTTAAAGTTTTTGAAATTCTGATCGGGTTTATCCTCAAAATCATTAAATGGGAAATAATAATTAAAATGCTCTCTTTGTTTGATAATTCAACCAACGACAACTTCCCTTTATGATAACCATATTTTAGATGCATATTTAAAGATCATTACCAAAATGTTCATTATGTTTAATAAAATCATCTCTTCGGTTTGCACTACTACACAAATGGTAACTTAAATCATATATTTCATCTAGAATAGCAATTTTTAATGCAGCAATATTTTGAAATTGTACCGTGGTGAAATGACTCGTGGTAGTACCACGGTATCAACTGAGTCCAAAATGTATCGAAGAAAGTACAATTGTATCGTGCTTGCCAACCCTTTTCTAAGCTCTTAAAAGGCATTGCTTTATATATACATTCTCAAAAAGGTCAAACAGATAGACATCTACAGAACAATGACTATAAAATCATCTTGCAGTAAATCTTAGAATAGTTTTGATTTTATTCTAATCTCATTTCCAGTAAAACAAACAGTTTAAATGAGTCCACGAAACAACTACCATTTCTAGGTGTTGTTAATCAAACGATTGCAGCATTGTGATCAAGCTCATAGTGGATTTTAGGATGACATTGGTTGACTATCGCAAGTATCCTGCACTCGTATACCATTATATTGATGATCACAGTTGCACTATAAACCACACTTAATATTACCGGCTCCTATAACACCGGCAATGATATTCTTTTGGAATGCGTGCTTTACTTAACTTGCCTATTGAACTGTTGACCTTTCTAATGGGTTTCAATACAGTTTTGTTCGAACTGACATTTGGGTAATTAAGAGGGTTGTACAATAAATAAGGTACTGCAAAATATAGTATATTAGAATATCCGTACATTTTCCGACAGTAAATCTGTGTTTAAATCTCTATCTAATGTATCTTAATATAATGATGGCACAATATTCCATTATACCTGGCAAATTATTAAACGAACTACATAAATTTTAAAGCGATTGGTGGGCTGTTCCGCTTCCAAGTTGTACTTCGCTAGTATAGGAAGGTTATATAGGACTGCCATAAATATCCAGATAGTTCAATTGGACACTTGCTGAATATTTAAGCAAAATTGGTCATCCCTAACAGGATCTATTGCGGATAGGAATAGTCATATTGTCAGGTTTACTGTTTGCTTTGTGTACAAGATGTGTTTGTGTTTGTGACAAGATGTCGATGGGACACCTTCTCTGTTTGGCTATACTCCCTCAGAGATAACTTAGACCATTTTTGCATTACCTTACCATCTGTCTTAATAAACGTTTATTAAATTTAATAATCGTTTTTGAATAAGGGGGAGAGTCTATACATTTTAAAAGTTTGAATGATTTTTATATAAATACTTTGCTGAACATCACTATTTTTAGATGATTTTGCTAGATATGTATCTTGGTAAATTTCTATCTGTATGTAGTGGTACATAATTTTTTTTAATTTTTTTTTGATATACAGCCATGTCACAGAATTTAATTCCGTTCGGAAGTGGAATTAATTCTGTATTTTGCTTTTATAGGAAAAGTAAAACGAATAAAACCTAGAAACTCTTAAAATTAAAAGTGGTTTCATTTCGAAAACATTTTTAGTTTTGCTTTTTCTATAGAAGCAACAAATGGAACTAACTCTATTTCCGAACGGAAATAAATTCTGTGACATGGCTGCAATTTCATCCTGATAACAAATGCAAGTGTACCTTGATCTCAAGCCAATTCAAATTATATAATTTATCTCTTATCAGGGTTATTCTAATGACACTGACAATAAATCTTACAAGTTCATCAGAAAAGTACGATTTTTCAGACAATTTGTTCCTAAAAAATACTAATACACTCCCATAATAGTCTTAATAAGTATATTTTCATGGAATTGAAAAAATATAGACTTAATGCGATAATTGGGTACTTTAAATTTCAAAATATTTTAAGAGATAACATGAAATAGCTGCTGCCAGAGGAGCAGTAACATTAACAAACTTGGCTTGATCTGGAATTAAAATTTATTACAAACTATTTTTTTCTCCTCATCTTCCATTAGGGCCACTTAGCAATTTGCCAACGTAGATGCACAACAATGAACAACCAATACTATGATTTGTAAAATGATGTGGTCCCTCAGTATACAATCTGACTATAGAAAGTGTGTGTGAGTGTGTGTAGAAAATCTAACACATATACATAATACTCTCACTCTTGTACATACACATTAGAAAACATGGTAAATTGCGTAGATTTGTTTTTTTTTATGTTTGTTTGTTCATTTTTGCATTGTAAAATGCATTCGTAAAGCCTAAACCCTACAAAATCAAGCAAATAGACATGACGACTAAATTGAGGGGAGGGGGGAAAGTAGTTAAAAATAAAACAAATTTAGATACATTTAACACTAAACACCATCGTCCAATGCCACAGACATGAATGTGTGAGGCTTTTTTTATCCATTGAGCAACAAAAATTGATGAGTTAGAGAATTCACCCGGTACGTTTGGGTTTTTGTTAGGGCTACATGCACAGGTTGCAGACTGCAACTACGGATCCCTTGTATTTAGATTTAGTTAATTGCAATATCTATGTGTGTACGTATGTATCGTTGCATGTCTAGTTGTTGGTTGCTCTTGTTGTTGTATCGGCTTATACAGTACACACATATTCATTCCCCAACTTTTAACCAGTTTTTTTTTTTTTGTTGCAACTACGGTCAGTATTTATATCTATGTGTGTCTGTATGTATGTATAACAAAGCTCGTATGTACATTGCGTTAGTATTTTTTTTACTTTTCTCTCTAAATTTAACGTGTGAGTCCTGACACCATCATAGTCTACTATTCTCTATAGTCTATTCTATAGTCCTGCATTTGGAGGTTTGGTTGGGTTGTATGTTTCCAACTACTACTATTGCTAAGCCTACTATATACGGAACATACATACATATATATGTATGTAAGTATATATGTATGTATGTATGTATGTATGTATATTGCAATTAAATTTGAAGTTTGAAGTTAGAAAGAGAAAGGTTTTTTATTTTTGGGGAATGAATTTGTAGTTGCAAGTGCATGATTTTTGCATTTTTTTACGTTATCAAAGCCCACTCTAAAGCTGCAGTTGTTTTGCTTGTTTCATATTAAAGTTTACATGTTTCTATTAATTTGTTTAAATTGTAATCTTTGATGTTGAGAAAAAAAGTTGATTTCTAAATTTGTTTGATTAATATCAAAGTTTTATTTTTTTAAATAAAAAAAATATGTGTGTAGAAATGTTTTATGCAAGTTACTTCAAAGGTTATTTCCTTTGAATATTGTAAGTGTTAAACATCCTTTTCCTGCACAGTTGTTGGACGCAAATATTTGTTTTTTTTTTGCTAACAATTTGTGCTTTGTTGCACATCTTAACACTAGAGAAAAATTTAAGTTTTATATGTATGGCAGCTGGAAAATATTATTGTACATTTTCTTTCTTCATGTTTCGATATACAGTAGCTAAAAGCGAAATTCGTACAGCAAGATATTTCCAAAATTGTTTTATATTGAAATTAGATACATCAAAAGTTTATTCGTGTCCTTTATAGCAAATATTTTACTTGAATCAAATAGAGAATTAACTTAGAATCAATAAATATCGCTAACCTGCTGAAAGACTGCATACAACAACTTTACGAGAAAATGGGTGTCCTACTTTTTCCATTCCACTGTATATCTTGAAAATAGAAAAGTGTTTTCTGTAGTTAGTTTTTCAAAAACATTTTTATTTTTCAATATAATCTCCTGAAACTTCAATACACTTGGTTCAACGCTTATTTTCATTACAAAAGTTTTCCGCAACGCCTTCAAAATATTGGTTTACAACTGTAATTGTATCTTCATTTGAGGTTAAAGGCTTGTCAGCTAGGATTTTTTCATATTTGGGAACAGGTAAAAGTCACTGAAAGCTAAATCAGGAGAATAAGATGGGTGGTCATGTAACTCGTACGTTAATTTGTTGATTTTAGCCATTATTGTTTTGCGTTGTAAGCCAGGAATTTTTTCTCGAATTTTTGTATTTAATTGCAAATTATTGTTTTAGCCTTTTGCAGATAGTCAATCAATAAAATACCTTTGAAGTCCCAACAAACAAACCGTTGCCATAATCTTACCAGTCGATTTAATTGTTTTTGCTTTCTTTGGGGCAAATCCTCCAGCTTGATTCTATTGCTGGGATTGCGCGTTTCCCTTCCATGTCTCATTTACAGGTATGAAACGACGCTTAAAATAAATTTTAGTTTTCTTAAAACAATTCAAACAAGCTTGAGAATTTTTTAGTCTTATGCATTTGATGATATTGGCTATTTCGCGCACTTTTATTCGTCGATGATTTAATACCATATCATGCACTTTGGCTACAATTTCTGTTGTTGTTGCTGTTTTTGGACGTACACTACGTGGTTCATCCTCGATGCTTATACGACCACGTTTAAATTCAGCAATCCAATTTTTTACTGTTGCATATGAAGGAGCACTTACACCTAACACATTCACCACATCATTATGAATTTCTTGTACTGATAAACTTTTTTAACTTAAATATTTAATGATACCACGAATTTCTAATTTTTCCATTGTAAAAAATTGCGGATCCGTATTTTTTGAACACCAGTAAAAAAAATTCGTATTTTTTGAAGCACTTTAGAGAAAAAGCGCAATCGAGCGCTTCAATAAAAGCGCTCTTTTGAGGCAGTAAAGCTTACGAATAAAATATACAAAAATATGCTTTTTTAGTGCTGGCAACGAAGAAGGTTTTAAAGCAAAAAAACAAAAATGAAATTATAGCCAACAGATTTACATATAATAACGAAAGTCAATTATAAAACGAATATCGCGCTTCTCAGTTACTATGAATTTTCCTTACGCAAAAACATTCAGATAGAATTAAAAAAACACTTTAGGAAAGTGCTTTATTTGCATGTTTGATTAGGCTAAAAGAAGCGCTTTTTGTCAGCAGAAAGTAGTTCTCCAAACCGGGAACACCTCATACAAAAATCATGCATCCCATCAGCAGGTTTGAAGCGATTTGAGGTATGAATTCATACATAAAACCTGCTCCTTTTGGAGCATTTGCCAGATGGAAAAGAAATTTAACATGTGTTCATAGCACAGATGGAAGTATCCAAAATACTTAACTTTTTTCTGTTTATACCGCGCTTTCTGTACTAGGCCTTCGTATATCTGCGCTGCATATATCAAAATGTTGTGCAGGAGTTGGTATGATTCATCGAAAATACGGAATTTTTTAAGAGGAAATTAATTTTAATTTCTTGTTTTAAATATTAAAACATTTATGTTTGTGTATTTGATGTGAACAAAGTTATATGTACGATTTTTCCATAAAAATATCTCGAAATAATTGTTTGCAAATTAACAACAATATTGTGTAATATTATTTTCCATTTAATCTATAAAATTGAACATAAAAAATCATATGTTTTTTAAATACAACAACTTATGTAACTTTAGTTTAATTACTACAACCTATTAATAACAGAGTTTAACTACATTTTATAGTAAATTTAACTAAAAGCAAACCTTAATTTAATCCACTTTAATATAGGGAAAACCATAAAAAAACATTTAATCTAACTTTCTGTAATATAAGAGTGTTTACGACAAGGGCCACAAAACACTAAATCATTTAGATATTTGTAAACATAAAGAAAATTTAGCGATAAGGCATTTGAAAGATAAAATCCAATTTTGGCTATAAAAATTGCGATATATCACCTCATATGCAAGCATATGCATTTGATAATAATAAAAAGAAAATAAAAACTTACTAAATAATACAAAACAACTGCAAAATCCACCAAGTGCGCACAAAAATAAAAAAAGAAATATCACGAATATAATCCTAAAAAAAAGAGCCAATGCAGTGAAGTGCAAGACAATGCTAAAACAGACTGCATAGAGAAACAACCATTTCCAACATTATCAACATCATCAGTGGCACTAGCACCAGCACCAGTACCATCGCCATCAACGTGATGGTGATAAACGCGATTCGAACCAATGCAGTTGCACAACCAACGATTGCAACAAAAAAAAAAAAAAAAAAAATGCGCTCAGAAATTGCCATTACAAGAAATAAAACCTAAGGTAAGGAAGGCTTTTTTCGGGGAGTTGCAAAACAAACTAAACGCCAACGAGAGTGTAAGGCTAGGAAGAAAGGAATGCATTCGTATTTGTTTGCTAGTGCAGGAAACAGAAACAACAACAATAAGAAGAATACATGAATATATGTAAAATGCATTGCAACAACCCACATCACATGGCCCTACCGCCTTCCTTTTATAGACACACACTTATCCATACAATTTTCTATTTGGGCCTCAAAACAGCAGCAGCAACAACAACAAGAACAACAATAATATCAGGGAAAAACTGCAGTTTATTTCCGCGAAAAACAGAAAGTATAAAAAACAACAACAAAAACTACACTACTTGCAAAGCACTTGCAGCAGTTTCGTGTATACGAATGAGAATGTTGTGTGTGTGTTTAAGTTTTTTGTGTGGTTTATTTTTATTATTTGTTTTTTTTTTTGGGTAGGAAGTAGAAAGGACACACACACACACACTCACACTCACACACAACAATCGTCTAAAGTTTGAGGCATGTGACGCATTGCGACGAGTACAAGTACTGAATTATTGTATGCAAACAAATACAACATGTGCCACAAGGTAGATGTTAAGCTCAAACTCCAAACTGAAAATGATAACACGTACAACAAATATACAATAAAGAAAAATAACTACAACTGCAACAGAAAGCAAAATAACAACAACAACAACAAAACACAACGCGTGAATATCAAATGGGAGATGGTCATATAATATTGCATAACTAAAAACTACAAATATAAATACAATAATAAACACAAGCAAAAAAAGACCCCTAGAAATCTTTCTTTTCCTTTTTGTTCTTACTTTGATTTTAATAAAGTGGGCCAACATGAAATTAATAGTTTTAGCATTAGTGCGACTTTACAAAGCCTCGTTATTTGATGCGTTGTTTGATCAAAGAATGCTAAAATTTAATATTTCACAGAATCAATTTCATTAACTGCTGCTTTAGATTTTAAAGATATTTTTCACATTTACAAAATGTATTATAATGTGAAACTTTTTAACTTAAACCTGTTTCTTAACACTGGTAATATCCTGTTGATTTTCAAGTGTTTGAGGTGTTTTGGGAAAAGAAATAATTTAAATCACAAAATTTTTCAAAGATATTAAATTTTTCGGATATATGAGATCTATCAAATGTTATGGCACGATCGTAAAATATTTTAATATGTTTCTCGGAAGTGGTCCGCATATGGCAACTGGGACCAATTATGGGACGAGCATCCTCAAAAAGATTTAAGGTACGATCACACATGGTAAATATTTAACGAAAATAATATAATCACTAAATAAAAGTTGTTTTAATTCTTGTTTTTATTTAGAAAACTTATTTCACTAAGAAAAAATCACAATTAAAATTAAGTTTTATTTCATTTGATGTTATTTGTTTTTACAAAACACTCGTTAGATTAAACATTGTCAAACAAATTCGTACACAAAATATTGGTTACGCTTTTTCCAGTAAATATTTGCCTTAGAATAATGAAATTATTCCCAAATATTCTTTGTTTTACCAAAATGTTTGGTATTGAAAATGAGCAGCATTAGTCTAGTATGACCAAAAGGCTGTGGACCATTATCGAAACAAATAATGGTTGGACGGAGAAAAGCCTGGACTGTAAGGCGTCTGAGGAAAAACTTTCAAACCACTTCTTTCAAAATTATTTTTAACCAATATTTTAGACAACCTCAATGTTTTTCAGATATTCTTTGATATTTTCGTTAAATATAATATAAATAATATAGTGCAATTTTGTACTCATTTTTTTATACATTGAAGCACAAGTTATATAGAAAATGGTAGAATCGATCTGCGATTTCTCATAGCCCCAATACCAATGTCTTCCTGGAATATGGCGTTAAGGGATACAAATAAGCTTCCATATAAAGTCCAATTTTGAAAAGCACACACAACATAACCATCAAGTTTAAATTCAACACAAATAATCCATATATAAACCGTTTCCCTAATGGGGAGTATTTCTACATAAATGTCGATAGCAAACCGAAATATGTGAAATTTACTCCATAATTGGCCAAAGCTGCCACACAATCACTTCCGAGAATAATCACAGGATACACAGATGTGACAACTTTGACGTTTCAAAAAGCAAAAATCTGTTTGGCTTTTAGGTACCAAATTTATTGTGTGTTAAAGTAAATCGCTGTTACACTCTGCAAAAATTTAAACAAATGACAGTTCTTGTGACACCTCTGTATACTTTGTGGAATAACTGGAAAACTCATAAAATTCTTGTAAATTATGGTTATTAAGATGAAATTCAACAAAAAGAAACCTTAAATATATAGAAACTACGAAACAATATGTTAAATTCTAATATCGTTAAATGTTATTTTTTGTAGTCGTTAATCAAAACTATCAATGAAAAGTTTTTGGAGACTTTTTTGTTTCGAATTGTAATAAATTCCATGTTCTCACAGAAATATTATTATTCATACATGTATGTATGTGTTCACTCCAGTGAGTCGTCCACTGAAATTAACTGAACTTTGCGTTCATTTAACGCATCATTTGGCTACATTAATTTCCTTATTCCCGAGTTATGGATCATTTAAAGAAAACATTAATTATGCGAAGCCGGTGTATAAAACCCCTTATAATAGATGTATAAAATATGACTCTTTTTTTTAATCTTAAAAGCGAGATTTTAAAAGTCATGCGGTTAAATAATATCTTAGATTAAAGCTAACCCCCTGGCCGACGATGTCGATAGATAAGACTTAAGACACAAACTTGATTGTGGAATAAACAAACTTGATTGAGTAAAAAATAGATACGATAAAAAGTTTGTGTCTTAAGTCTTATCTAAGCGAACGTTATCGTTCGACATCGTGGGCCAGGCGTTAAATTTCTATAATTGAGTGTGATAACAATTCAAAAATCGAAAATCCGTAATCGGGTCCAAATGTATTAATAAATTGCGATGTTTAATAATTCATTTTAAAGCCATTTCAAAAAGTTATTAAACTTTATAAAAAAAATATCAAAGTTGTTGTTGCTAGGTTGACAGCCCTTGACCGAAAAGTTTTGGGTCATTCCGGTACGTGGAACCGGCTGTCATGGGAATGATTACACTTACAATACATTAATGACACTTACCAATAATCGTTTGTCTGGATAGACCCAACGAACCAAACTAACCAAAAGAAACCAGACTGGCACTGCTTCAGAGAATTTACCGATCGCATATCAATGTTCTACCAGTTCCCTCCAATGTACACGCAGCAGAGAGGAAGTTCCGTGAAACTGTTACCGCAGCAGCAGCTTGCTTCATCCCCGCTGGTCGAATATCCGTAGTGTGGCCGCACTTTCCAGCAAAAGCAGCAGGACTCACAGATGAATGCGAAATACCAACCCTGAGGACCCAGCTCCGTGATATCAGCGGATTGGTAAATGAGGACAAGCAGATCAAATGGATGGATCATTTGAAGAACTTCAACTTGAGTTCAGGAGTTGGCAAGTTGTGGACTACAGCTCGGTCTCTCTTCAATCCGATGAAGAAGGATGACAGAGTCGCGATTAAGTTTGCAGACTTCACTATATCCGACCCTACGAGCTGCGCGTGCCTGAAATAGATAAGGCGAAAAGAAGTATTGTACGAAAACTACATGATCTCGCAGTCTCGGACACACCACAACCTTACACGCCAACTGAAGTTGCAAATGCTATCAATGCAGCTAAGCCTTTAATGACCATAGGACCCGACGAAATATCCATGCTGATGTTAAAACACTTTGTCGAGCGCGGAGTCGAATACCTGACAATGGTTTTTAACCTGTCAGTGAGGAGCGTTCCTGCGCCTGGAAAATGGGCCGAGCTATCCCACTATTGAAACGCGAGACAATCGCAAACACAGTCGAATATAAACTCTTATTTGTTTAATATTAAATAGCTAAAAATTAAAATGGTAATTTTGTATATCATTGCAGTTGTATAGCATCTGCATAATTTTGTTTATTACAAAAAGTCAGAGATTCATGCTAATCATTGATGTTGTATATAATTAACCATAATGTAAATATACGAAACACTGTCGGATAACATAAAGTTCGGTTTCAAATATTTCCTGTTTTTTGATAAAGACATGTATTTAATATTTCCTACTAGTTATAAATTATAGTTTTATTTTTAATTCTGTTACTATTTTATCTAATATTTAACCGCTTTTTTATATTTGCAGCTCATAGAAGAGACTTTTTATTAGCGAACGTACTTTTTAAATCGCTTTCGTTAAGTATTCTTTGGACAGTTTGAGTCGAAATATTTAATTCTAGTTCATTTTTTATATCACCGGTTATTGTACAAGAATTTATTTTTGCTATAATTGCAATACGATCATCGTCTAGCTTCGTGTTCTTACGTTTTCTGCTACATAACAGCCATCCCTAAATACCGGCGGCAAGCGTTTTTTAACTGTCACGTTTTGCTAATGGAAAATCCGATTTTGACAAGGCGTTTCACAGTGAAGTTAGTTGCAAAAGAAAACAATAAACAGGGTCGTTTTATTTATTCCCTTTTTTTATCGTTTTGACATAAAGTTGCCGCTTTTGTTTAGGGATGGGGTATCAACGTTAATGCTCAGCTTTCAAAAACGTGACGCTTACCGCCGGTATTTAGGGATGGCTCTAAGTTCTTTACGCTTTTGTTTGACTTTCTTATTTTATACAAAGCAATTATTTTTCTGACCGCATATTCCTATTTTCACGATCTAGTACCAACAACTCATTTTTCTTTTCGGTCCTCATTTCGAAAAATTCTTAAACTAGCCGTATTTTGTGTATATTTAATTAATATTAAATTAAATAAATAAGTACTTGACTATAATTTATTATTTTCTAAAAACATACTACAAATTAAAGCAAAAAATCAGGAATACAACTCTTATTTAAAGGTTAACGGAAAACTGCACTTTATTATGTCGCGTAGAATTCTTGTGCACTTCAATATTATTACATCAGAAATATAAATGACCGACTTCATTATATTGCAATACCACACTTTATTTTGTCCGCCAGTGTATATCATGACAAATTCCAGCACATTCTTACATTGTTTTTCTGACCTTGCTGGCTACATAGAATCGAAGCAAATATTTAAACATTTAATATAAATGTATTCAAAGTATCCAAATATATATCCAAATATTTCCCATATTTCTCGAAACATATGAAGAGCTGCTCATCTTTTGAGGGCAAAAACGAATAATGCCAATTACGGATGCCCTGTTCTGAAGTGAAGCGTATTCCAGAGAGAGTATTCTGCATCGATCGAAACAAATAATATTCGGACGGGAAAAAACCTGTACTAAAGGCTGGTAAAGCAAAGCTTCCCAAACACTTCTTTTAAGATAGTTTTTAACAGTATTTCAACATATTGCGCAGCAAAATCTGGGCATTTTTCGGCCAATGCTCGCTTACAAATGTTTCATTTCTGTTTGCACCAAATTCTTCTTATTTGCACTACAATTCCAATTTTCCTTAATATGAATATATGTAGCTATGTATTGCAATATACTTTCACTTGTCAAAAAGTGCAAACTAAAATGTCAATGTTCTAAAAAGATCGTAAATTCTTATTTTCGGCGAGGCACAAACTGTTCACTTCATTCTCCTCTACTGGTAAGAAATACTTTGTTCGAATAATTTAATAAATAATAAGAAAAAATTCCTAACTTCAATGTTCAATCTTTTATTTCTTTTCATATTGTTTGTTAAATTGTTCTAAGCATCAAATTCTAAACGACTTTGTTTCGGCTCAGAGAGTTTCATAATCTCTTTCAATTGTATATCCACTTTCAAGAGCTTTTGAGCTAAACCATTTGCATTCAATACAAGTTATGTCATGATTTGGGCAGATTTCAGCACCTCTTAATACAAGGTGACGCAAAAGTAATCCTCCTATCAGAAAATGCTATAAATTTTGCGCGACTTGATGAATTGTGATTGTAAAACATGTGGTTCCAACAGGATGGTGCAACGGCACACACTGCACGTGCCACAACCGATATGCTGAAGGATGCATTTCCCGGGCGCCTAATCTCCTGTTTTCGCGATTTGCACTGGCCAGCAAGATCGCCTGATTGGAAGTTTACTTTTGCGCCACCTTGTAGATAGGATCCCTTTGGTTCCACCAAATACACACCATTACGTTAGCGCTGGCACATACGATCTCGCATGCTTCGGGATATCGTATGGATACATTTCTCAAAGCAAGAGTGATTCGGAGCAAAAATGATTTTATAGAGTTTAAGCATTGATCAGCTTCAATTCCTTTGGATGAATTTTGCTGCTCACAAATGTTCTAAAATTGCTGCTTGAGTAGCACCTAAGTTTTAGTTGAATTTGTTAACAATCTTCATGGAGTAATGCTCCCGATTCTTGATATTGAAACTTTTTTTGGTCTTCCAAATCAAAAACACCACTGCTGAATCTCACACCAGAAGCTTCAGTGAACAATCGGTATAATTAAAGAAGTAAAGCAAAACTTAATGCATTTGACGTTTTGTTGGTATAAAATTCAACATTTTTGAAGCCCAACGACACTATAATGTTCAATAACCAACTCAAAATGACATATAAGTTACGAAAGAAAAAAATTGCGTTCAAAATAAACGCCAATAAGTTAATACACCTAACCACTTTCGCAATAATATTCTGTGAATGATAGAATCATAACTCATGATTAGGTTCTCCGAGAAGCTTTCCATGCAACGTTTTTTTTGTCATTCTTACTAACTAGTACAGATAGTACAATGCCACATCAATCATGTCCGATAATAAATTAATACCTTCTTATATTATGTAGGTAACGAAAATTTAATTAAAAGAGAAAAGACGTTTTTTAGAGTTTATTTAAAAAAAATACTGCATGTTTTTATTAATTTCTTAGTCAAATTTCTCTTCATAAAGTTTCCGAAATCAAGACATGCTATTACTCCAGTCCTAAGTGTAGTTAGCCCGCGGGAAGGTGACACTACATAAGTGCTCCTATTATGAAATCGGGTCTCTTGGTTTTGATTTAATTAAGACGGCCTTATACCGAATCTCTAGTATAGTTCAAATGCTATGTTCAATCTGGTCTCTTCATTGGCTAACGGCGTTGCTAAGTTACCGCATACACTATGCCAGTTGTCAGTCAAAGTTAAAGGGACAGAAAATTACAAAATTTTTGCTAAGCCCGCATTTGAATTACAAACACGTACGACATGTTCGCATGTATGCTGGCATACATGAACACACATATCACATAGAACATAGACACATGAACTCTCATAAATCCATACACACATCCGTACATATTTATATGCAAATATGCAATTTGAATATGAAAGCAAAAAAATGCGAACGTTTTTTTGCGCCTAGTTTGTTGCTATAGAAAATGCATTGTAAAATGCTGCGTTGTTTTTAAAATATATTTTTTGTTGCTTCTTTTTTATGTTTTTAATTTTGGTTTGTTAAATCCTCCATTTGTTTTGGGTTTGCATCCTATGCAACTTAAAAAAATAGCGACAGCAGCAACTAGAATAAAAAACTCTCACATACTCAAACATAAATGTACATGCACTCTTACATACACATGTATGTATATGTGTGAGAGCAAGTATGTGTGTGTGTGTGTGTGTATTGTAGTTTGTTTGTCTTTGTTGCTGCTGTTGCATCTCTGACAGTAGTTGGGCTATTAAAAATGCGCGCTTGCGTTCCAAATAAAACTAAAAAAAATGAATCAAACTACAGAAAACTGAAATGCAGCACAGAAAAAAAGTGCAAAAATGCTCCGCCTCCAAAATATAACACGGTAAGTAAGATGCGTGCGGTGGTTTCAAAACCATAAAATCACCCAGTGTCTGTCTGTGTGCTAGTTGGTAAATGGAATGCATGAAATTCCATTGATGCACTGAGCTGCTGTCCAGTTGCAATAGTACGTGATGTGTGGTAGGAAGAGTAGGTGCATGCACGAGTTTTGCACAATTGTTTTGGCCCAACTATTTCTCTATTGCAAATGCAATTTGCAATAAAATTGCCTCAAACTTACACATCAAGGCCTAAAGCTTTATATAAGTATTAATTTTCGTTGTTGGATTACTTTACGCTTGTATATGCAGTGAAAAATAAAATATATACACATAAACATGCAAATAACTTTTGTCAATGTTCAGCATAATGTTATAGTTGTTGTTACATCATTATCTATGATTGACCATCAGCATCCTACCAATACCAGCATCATCTACTTGAATTTCCTGCGTGTTTTCAAAAAATATATATAATAATGATATAAAAAATAAATGTTTATGTATTAAAATAAAAAAAAATAATAGTGAAAAGGGAAACAAAACGACTGGAATCTTTTCATTAACTTTACTTTTGAAGCAAAAGCTGTGCGAGGGTAGAATCAACTGGACTAACTTTGAATTTCATCTCCTAGATGAATATATATTTCATAATCGTTGTAAGTAATCCTGCTGGTCCATGCCAGAGTTGAAAAAAATCTCAGACAATATAACAAAACCGATTAGACAACAAAATCAGGATTAAAATATTACGACGCTTTTACCTACATCGTACATCTGCTAGTGCTACTCATATGTTTCTTTGAGTTTAATAACTAGAGCATTGCAAACCGGAAACCGAATGGTTAACGGATTTTGTTTGTTTAAAAAATCGACGGCTATCGAATATTTTATGTTGGGTGTATAACTTAAAAATACGGAATTCTTTACTGATGGCGTATCTTTTGAACGCGGTTTTTCTTAAAGCAACTTTTACGTCATTTTAAAGGGTATAGATCTGTCATTTATTCACATTTAGATATTATATATTTATTATATAGTGTAAACAATTTTGAAAATATCTAGTCGTGGTGTAACTACACTAGGTTGCTGGAAATCGGCAACAAATACAATACAATACAGACACAACAGGCATTTTGTTGGTGTAAAATAATGTACTACTGTCAAAAATACTTGAAAAAGTATTACTTTTGACATATCTAAGTAAATTGTAAACAAAGTCAGTCAGCTGTGCTACTGCACTCACCATAGTTACACCATGTGTCTAATTTTGTACCAACAAAGTGTCATATGTAATAAGTTCAGCTTTACTTCTTTAGTTAAAAAATATGCTTCTGAATCACTCAGACTCACCTACCTTAGCTCCTTAGCGTATGGTGAGTGTGTTCCACCGGTTTCAACGTACAAGAGATGGTTTCTGCTGTTCAGATACGGTTGTTTTCAAACGGACGACAAAGATCGCTCAAGCCAGCAAAATGTTTGAATACCAAAAATTGGTGGCATTACTCCATGAAGATTGTTCTTAAACTTAACACGATCATTAAGAACTACTCAAGCAGAAATTTAAAAAGGTTTGCGAGCACCAGAATTCATCCAAAAACAGGAAAATTGGCTACCATATTAATCGAAACCGACAGATCTTAAAAGACAATTTTGCATTTCGGAAATGCTGATTAAATGCTATAAAATAATTTTTACACCAAATCATTACATATAAATGGATCATTGCGATAACCCGAAGTGTAAGAGATTGCATCTGAAGTCTAGCTAAATAAACAACAAAGCCAAATACCAATGGCGCTAAGTTAATGCTTTGTATTTGGTGGGTCCAAGGTGTTTCTTTATAGTAGAAAATGCTGAAATCTGGCTATACCATTAAGGGGAACCTGTACCGATTCATTTGAAGCAAGCAGTGGCCAAACAACGCCTATGACAACGGTCGGTCGCATGTTGCAATTACTGTTAAAAGCTATTTAAAATAATTGCTTGGCAAGTTTTAGGAAGTAGAGAAGTAACTCATGTTCAAAATTATGTGGAATATCATAGCTATTTTACAACAAGAACTTTGTTTTTCAAAATAAAAAATTTATATAAAAATCATCAACTCAAGCCGAATGAAAAATTTTCTTTAATAATCATGAAAATATTAATTGTTAGATTTTTCTTAATAAAATATTGTTGAACTTTTGATAATTATTAATAGAGAAATTTTATTTGGCTTCAGTTCATTTTAATTAATAATTCAAAGAATACCTTTGTAAAATAATATTTTTAGACAAGTGAGACATTGGAATGCATTTTCTGCCTTGCCAATGCATTGGCGTTATCAGCAATGTTCATTGACCAAAATCTACTTGTAAACATCATTTATTTAAATCACCAATATTGAGAAATAGATTTTCGGAAATTAATCAATCAATTAAGTAAAATGTTTACTGTATTGGAAAGAGTAATGTTTAACAATTACCATCCATTCAGATGTCGATTCCTTTATCCCCATGGTTAGATGTCGGTTCTAGTTCTATAATCACATCATGTATAATGAGATCTAGAAATTTATTTTACAATTAATTCATTATTTCGGTGGTTGTGTAAAATGTGATACCATACTGTTGAAACCGCATTCAGTGATATACAGATCATTAATATTGATCCAAAATTTAGTTGTCAAAGGAATTTGCAGAAAACCCGGTCATAGCTTATAATATAATAACACGCAAATTGCTCTTTGTGTCAGAAGTCCAAATGCAATAAAAATAATCCAAATTTTTAAGAGTGGACTTAACCTATGTATAAACGATCGGCAGATATTACAACGTTGTTCGAAAAATGTTCTAAAAATGTCTAACAACCGTGTGAACATAAAATTTTTGTCTTCCAACTTTGTAAGAAAAAGCATTTTCAGTACAATGGAAGACAAAAATACTGTCAGACATCTAACAATCGTGTAAACACACAATTTTGTCATTGTCATTGTTTTAAGACAATTGTCAAACACTTTTCATTGTCATATGCATTTGCCAATGGCAGCATTGTCATAGAAATTATTTCTAAATGCAACTCTGTATATACATAAATAAACAAATAAGTGTGAATTAATAAAATTTTTGAAAAAAGTGAAAGAAAATTAAAGAATTAAATTAAAGTGTGCATTAAACCAACCTAATCCTTCACCCACACTTTGCGGCGTTCTTTAGTTTTTTTATCTTCATCCACGCTACTTTCTAGGACATAAGCAGATAAAATGGTTTCAATTGTTCTTTTTTGTTCCATGACAATATTTAAAATTTTTAAACACACACACAACGCTGCAAAACGAATTTGACAATGCCACACAACAATCTGACAACCGTGTGTACTGACAATTTCGGTTGACAGATAAATTCATTGTGTGACAATTGTGTGCCAATGAAATTGTTAGTTTTCTTACAGTCGTCTAAACTGACAATTTACTTTTTGCTAACAATTTTTCAATGTCAGTACAGTGCTAGATCTGACAACGTAGTAATATCTGACGATCTGATGATATTGCTTTAAAATATTTTGTATCTGGTGGGAAATTTTAATAAAATGTGAAGAAAATCGGTAAAAATTTGTAAATTTTAAATGGAAAAATTTTGGAATTTAAATTTTGAAATGCTTATAACTTGAAAACTGTGAAAAACCAAAAAAAAGTTGCACGCGTTTAAACAATTTACATTTTAAAACCCCATAGCTTCGGCTGTGTAGTGTTTGTGGAATCCATATTCAAAACTTAAACTCAAATACTGCTTGTAAGATTTTATATCAATCGTACCAGCTGCTTGAAAATTTTTTTTTCCTATTTATTTCCGAAAAATACTAATTCTGCAACACCGTGCCACGTTTCTCTGCAATATAAAATGTTGGTGCTTTATGTTGTTAAAACATTGTAGCTTTATAACAACACCATAACAACACTAATTTTTGGATCTATAGGACGACAGTTAATATGCAAGCGTGTTCTTGTTGCGGCACTTAAACTGGCTTTGAATTTTTCTGAATGATCCTAGACGGAGAAGCCCGTGGGATTTCCTTTGTTAGTTCCAGGTTTCTTTTACTAATATTTGTGCAGTTATTTAATATTGTGGAAATGTTAAAGTTGGTTGAAATGCATTATCTAAGGGTCGGGTTCTTGTTTTTTTTACAATAATTTTAGTTGCAAACGTTTTGTAATTATATCATTGCCATCAACCGTGCAACATCATGTGGCAAAAAATAAACATATATGAATACAAAAAAGGAATTGCCTTGTTTTGTCATAGTTATCTATGAATTGAGTCTATAGTTCCAGTATAACAATCTGTATAGATATACATATTATATTTACATATGTATATATATATTTACTTACATACATGTAAATATAGACATCTACATAGAAAATATTGTGAATACATGTATTTATGTGTAAAGAGTATTTTTGTATCTGTCATTTATTAATTTACATATTCAATTCCGTTTGTGCATATTAGTGTTTTCTGCATTAATTTTGCAAATGAAAAACATCTATGATTTTGTTATTGTTGTTTTCTTTATGATTTATGCTGTTTGTCTATGGTTTTGTAAATATTAAAGAAAACATTTTTTGTAACACAAAACATTGTTTGTAATTAATAGTTAATGTTGAAATATTGATCAAGATCAGTTCCCATTTGTCATATTAAACTGATTGTATGCAGATGTTAAATCATGTTTCAAAATCTAAAAATGCTTTTGCTTTTAAGATCAAAGTCAACTCAACTTTAAATATACGAGTATATAAATGACGTATTGGATTATTTTAATCCTTAGTTACGTTTTTAAATAAAACCGACTTTTTATTTAGTTTAATTTATTTATTTACTGACGTATTTATAAAAAATTTAAGTAGACTTCAAGTGTACTTTAAAAAAATTTTGTATGAACATTTTGTCTTAAAGCACACTTCAAACCTACTTTATTTTTTATAAATACGGCAGTTAAATTATAAATTATATTTTAATAATGTATTGAATTATTAGCCTTTTATTATTTGAACGTATTGGATTAATAATACTTGATTATAATTATTATTAGTTTACAAATCCTTATTATGATCTTTGATTTTTGTTATATGAACTTTACTGTTCGACTGCCAAAATCTGACTGCTCTACTTCTTGATACTTTCTCATGATTGTGCATGCCTTTAAACTTTTAATGTTTGAAGTGACATCGGAATGTTAAAAACAGAAGACCTCAAAAGTGGCATTAATACTTAAGTTATTATGGCTCATGAACAATTAATGAATCTGTTGGATGTTAATTAGTGTTGTTTAATAAAAATTCAACGACTGCCTTTTTTGCTACCGAGTGATAATACTGACAGACTACATAGTCTGTCTTAGTATAAAAAAAAAAATACATTTTTGATACAATAATACAGAGTGGGCCAAGTTTGACTGACTGATTTTCGAAAAGTTCTCGCAGAAGTGCCATTGTGGCTCTTGCGGTATGAGTTGTAGCTCCATCTTGCTGGAACCATATGTTACGATTATTGAGAACTATCGGACGTAAAAAATTTTCCAACATGGTCCGGTATACCACCCCAGAGACGGTTTGTGGTTCATTAAGCTCATTTTCGAAGAAATATGGACCAATAACTTTATCAGCCATGATTCCACACCAAACAGTGCATCTGACAGGGTGTAATTGTCGCTGATGCAATGCTCTTGGATTCTCTGTACCCCAAATTCGGCAGTTCTGTTTATTCCCATATCCATTTAAATGAAAATGTGCTTCATCGCTCATAATCAGATTATCCAAAAAATTGTCATTTTCTGTAGCTAGCAAAATCAATCTATTGGCATATTGTAGCCGTTGTGGTGCATCCCTCGGCAATAATTCTTGGGCCAATTTTATAAAATTCTGTATTATCTGCAAAAAAAAAAAAAATTAAAAAAAATTAAAAATGCAAAAGTTATAAGCATTTCAAATCAGTCAGTCCAAGTTTTCCCACCGTGTATAAGTTATCTATTCTTTTATTAAATGATCTTTTGAGGTATATTTTTTGTGATATGTATTTTAATCTGTTTAAATTTTATACTAATTCGAACCTGAGCCACCCACTAGTCAGCATCCTTACTACAAAGTCATGCAAATATATATTAACTTAAAAACATCACAGCTTTAGCTATGCACAGTGGTGCAAAATCTGCAATTTCTAAGCGGTTGGTTCGATTTATTATGGGCATAGCCAAGTAGTATTCGAGTTAAATTATTAGAGATGGACCCCACAAACTTTCTAAAAGGGGAGCTGTAGGGCATGACTATTGACAAGTAATTTATTATAACAAGTGCAATTTTTTCGCATTCATCCAAATTTCAAGATTTATATATTTACTGAAAGTCCTCGGCTAGATCTTTAAAAAACATGCATGCTTATGGTTTATACACATTTGAAATTTTAAATTATATTAAAAAAAAACCCTTGTCTGGGATTTCGTAAATATCGGGAAGGACTGTTTTTTACAAAATTTCTCCAATTGTGTACTGTAAGTTATACAATAAAATTTCCTATCATATGCAAAATACTTAAAAGTAATATGTTTTCTAGATCTACAAATAAGCGAATTTATATATAATAAAAATAAAAATATAAAACTATTTTATAAAATTATTTTATATTTTTCAATTTGATTTGTCTTACGCTTTTCCGAATTTGATTAATTTTTTTTTAACAAAATTAAAATTTTCGGCCTTATGTTCTAATATTCCAAAGCTGGGTTTACAAAACAAAAAGCTGTTTCTAAAAACGTCACATCTTTCTTATTGACTCTTAACGTTCCGATGAAATGTGTAGCTCTTGAGTAAAAATTGGAAAAAAATCCCAATTTTGGAATTTTGTTTTGGAAATTTGAAACTTAATTTAAGTTTAGCATTTCATTGCAATATGTTAATAAATTAAGATTTTATTACATACAATGCTTTTGTAAATCCCATTAAGCGAGTAAGTTTGAATTTCATTTTTATATTTGGCTGGAATAACTTTAACATGTAAGAAAGTGCAAGCTTTATTATATTTAACATCTACAATTTTTAATGGAACAACTTGTATATACATACATACTTATACCTTGAACAAAAGGCCTTGAAATGTAACTAAGACAATTTAAAATAACTTTTTAATATTAAGGCAAACACCATCGCCTGGCACCAATATGACGCCTGCTATATTTACAGACCTTATTATTTAAAATTCTCACTGAATACAACACAAGACATAAAACTTGTCTGCATTTCAAAACCAATTATTACCGGCACATCTTCAATTTTAAATCCCTTGCAATGTATAAAATAAATCATACTAAAGAAAAAACGTACAAATCAATGAAAATCCATTAAATTGCATAATTGCAATAAGAGGGTGTACGAGTACTTTGGAAAATACAATAAATTTCAACAACAAACCCAAAAAGAAGAGAATCGACAAAAATGCAAAAATAAAAAAAAAAAAAACTCAAAAACTACAAAACATTCTAAACAAACCTTGGTAACAAACGAAAAATGCAATTTAAACAAGCTATCGAGAAAAAAATAACTAAATAAAAAAGAGTTATAACAAATTTGCAGTTGTATGTCTAAGTGAAAATAATACAAGGGTGGCACCACAAACAATTTCAGCATACATGTTATTTCTCAACAAATTGGTAAAAAAGTTTGGAGCAAAAAAACAAAATCTGTAGTAATACAAGATTTATAAATAATAATAAAGAATACACACACATTGTAAACGTACGTAAGTTTCGTTCTAACTCACAACACGTATAGAAAAAAGAAATATGATAATTCTCGTATTCTATTTCTCAAAAAAACGGTGAGTTAAATAGATGATGTTTACAGATTGATCATGGACAATAAAGATTGCTGATGACGCCTTTGGCAGGGTAGAAAATGCATTCCAATTTGCCAATTGTTCCAGTACTTTACAATAGTATTCTTGATTATTCGAACTATTAGCCTGAATAAAAAACTGTTCTCTTAAAAAATTGATTTTATTTTATGAACTATATTTACGTTTTAGATTTTTTACAAAACTTCTGATTGTTTTTATTTATGTATATCTTCGCATTTCAGTACCTCCCTAATAATCATACATATGCCAAAAATGCATTATTACCTTCCCCGAAAAATAACACAAACAAAACATAAAATTACACCCAAGTGCTTAATAAGAATCTAGAATTTGCAAACAACAACAACAACAACTACAAAACCAAATGCAATAACAACGTTAAAACAACAACAATATTACAAAAAAAAAAACAGCAACAAATTTTAAGAAACAGATACAAATTTTTTAAATTGCAAACAATTTTCGCTAAAGAACTAAAAAGTGCATACAGAAGTAGAACAGGATAGAAAACCTGGGCCAACAGGACCAGTGTAAGGAAGAATAAACAAAAGGAAGAATAACAAAAATAAAAAAAACCCCTGCGTTTTTTTTTTTTTTTTGGCAAATATAAGCTTAAGTGAGAGTTAATTGCGTTTGTCTGTCTACGAATGTACAAACATATGTGCACTCTTATGCACATGGACGGACAGTTAGCTAAACAAATAGTAGTTGGATGGATGGATGTGTAAGTTGCATGGGTAGCTGGTTGTAGGGCTGAATAAAATTGCAACATAGAGCATGAATACCTTATATTTAGGTATAAAAAAGGTTTTTTTTTTTTAATTTTACATTTTGTATGCCAAAGACTTATAAGCCATAGACATAAACAAGACACGACAAAACAAGGACGAGTGCTAGACATCGATAATGATAAATGAATAAAGCTTCATACAGGAAATCAACAACAAATTAAAAAAAATATATATAAAAACATACCTCACGTAACTTAACTAACTTTAAGAAGTATGAGCTACAAACACTTTTTCGTCCAAAAATTCCAAAAAACAAAGTAAAAAAAAATCAGACGCAATTGAAATTGCAATCGTATGACTGCAACTTGGCTGAAAGTTTTTTTCTAAGGTTTTGAATTAAAAATTCATACGTACGTACTTTAAGCACACACGAGAGAGAGAGAGAGAGAGAGTTGGTTTCATTTCAAAGTATGTATGAGTTTGTTTTCGTAAGTTTTAATTTGGATTTCCTCACATCTGCTCCTTTTAGAAAATGCGTTGCATATAAATACAAAGTTAAATTTCTGCTGAAATAGGGTTACCATAATCATTTTGACAAAAAGAGGATGACAACCAAAAAAAAAAAAAGCCGGACATTTACCCCCAAAAAGAGGACAATACTCTGTAAGAAAGTATTAAAAAAACAATGCCTTAAAATACACAAAACAAATTTATTTTTTTAAAATAAAATTCTATTTACATTTAACAAAACAAAACTTAAACAAAACATAAAATATCAGTCTGATCTCATTACTACATAGCACAACATAAAAACATAACATTTAACAAATTCATTTTAAAACTTCACATGTACCTATGTACGTATATAAATTCTTAGTAGGAGTTGTCAAGTTTCATGTATATTTTTCAGCGCTTCCAATTTGAACCAATATATTATTATCGCATTTTTTTAAATATTCATAAAACTCTTGACAATTCATATCAAAATTAAATAAACTGTCAACATTAAAAGAAATGTCAAATTTTTTTAAAAATCCAACAGATTTTTGTACGTTAATCCAATTAACAGTACCAGCATTTTCAAAATATAACCAGTCAAATACTTCCAAATCTTTGAATTGTACTGTCCATGATTCAATATAATCTTTAATAGTCATATAAAATATTTTAGTTTCATCCATTAGAATTATTTTTTGTTCATCAGGCATATTTTTAAAAATTTCTTGACCTTTTATTGGAATAAAATTATTTTCTATTCTTTCCTTTAAATTTCCGGATATTTCCTTTAAAATTTTCTTCACTTCAAGCAAGGAAATATCAGATCTTTCGATTTTTTGAATATTTTTTTGAATTGTGAACATTGAGGAATGTATTGTAAATAAATACGCCTCGCTTATATCGCTTTCAAAAAAGTTTTTTATAACTTTTGGTGTGCTTTCTAGGTCCAGAAAATAATTGTTCAATGGTTCATATAATTTAAGTATGCGCTCAATAGCAGGGTATAAACTCAGCCATCTTGTTTTACTATGATAAAGTAGCTTTGCATATTCTATTTCTGATTGTTCGCAAAAGCCTTTCAGTGTTTCTGTTCTTACTGTATAAATACAGAAATGATTGTAAACTTTCAAAACGATAGATTCCACATCAATAGGCAATGTGTCGCAACCCTTGTGAACTGCGTTATTTATTATAAAGGATGGTTAAATTGTAAGGGCCGATGCTGAATGTGAACCACTCCTAAACGCCAAGCTTTTTTCCGAATTTTATGTGACATTTCTCTATTTCAGACTTACTCTATTTAAACCATGGAGAGATACACAATCCAACAACGTGTTAAAGTTATCCAGACTTATTATGAAAATGGGCGTTCAAATCAAAATGCATATCGTGCACTTCGTGATTTTTCCAAATGTGCGTACAATCGCAAAAATCGTGGAAAAATTCGAGCAAACCAGGTCTGTAGAAGATGTGAGAACACCAGTGCATGCTCGTACAGCTCGTACTGCAGAAAATATTGCTGCTGTTCGCCATAGTGTGGCTGAAGAGCCGTCCACCTCAACTCGTCGTCGTGCCCAACAATTACACCTCTCACGCTCGTCGTTGATGAACATTATGCATAAAGAGTTGCATTTACATGCTTACAAGGTGCAATTGGCTCAAGAACTAAAGCCTCTTGACCATTTCAAACGTCGTGAATGGGCAGAATGGTGGCAAGAAATGGCAACAGTGGATGATCAATTTTCGAAGAAAATCATCTTCAGTGATGAGGCACATTTTCACCTCAGTGCATTCGTCAATAAACAGAATTGCCGCATTTGGGCGAATGAGAATCCAAGAGTGATTGTCGAAAAACCAATGCACCCACAAAGAGTGACTGTTTGGTGCGGTTTATGGGCTGGCGGCATCATCGGGCCGTATTTTTTCCAAAATGAGGCCGGTCAGGCAGTTACTGTGAATGGTGTTCGCTATCGTGAGATGATAACGAACTTTTTATGGCCCGAATTGGAAGATATGGATGTGGACGATATGTGGTTTCACTTGAAACCACTTGACACACAGCTAACGAAACAATGGCTCTTTTGCGCAACAAATTCAATCTCACGTAATGGCGATCCCAATTGGCCGCCAAGATCATGTGATTTGACACCGTTGGACTTTTTTCTTTGGGGTTATTTGAAAGAAAAGGTGTACATCGATAAGCCAGCAACAATTCAAGAGCTAAAGGATGAGATAATTCGGCACATTAACGGCATAGAACCTCCATTATGCCTCAGGGTCATCGAAAATTTGGACCATCGGATGGAGGTGTGCCGCCGTGGTCGCGGCGCCCATTTGGCCGATATTTTGCTCCATACATAATTGACTAATACCAATATATCATAATAAAATAAAATTACAATAATTTCCTAAATAGTTTGTGTTTTATTCAAAATCAACATCGGCCCTTGAAATTTAACCACCCGTTATGAGGTGGACAACCAATACCAATTATATTTCTACGCAAAGCGCTTGTTAGTTTTGCAAATACATTATTTTGACCGAATCTGTGCTTGCCGCCAAAATTGGTATTGCAATTGTCACCGCTAAAAGCAACACATTTTGATTTTAAACAATTTTTATCTAATTCTATAAAAATAGTATCCGTTAAAGTTTCTGATGTTTCATTTTTAATTGTTGAAATATCCAAAATCTTTGTCTGTATTCCGTTTTTTTTTGGATTGAAGTATTGAATAAGTATTGGTAAAAGCTTAGCAGTACCGAAATTACTCGTGTCTGAGGATACACTTACAAAATTAATTAGTTCAGTGTATTGCCTTACCCTTTGTGAGGCAAGGGGTGCCAAAAACTTCTTAAAAATTGCTGTAACCTTAGTACGATTGCAAGATATATTTTTAACAATTTGAAAATCAATAAAAACCAAATTTATTCAATCCAATCGTGCAATCCAGAGATAAAAAAGACATATTATGAACAATGGTGTGATAAGCGATGCAACCCTCAACGGCTCGAAGTTCATTGTCGTCAATAGATTTTGAAAAAATTTTGTTAATTTTGTTGGAACAATCTTGACTGGCAAAGCCTTTTTTATGTTTCTGCGTTTCCAAATGACTACTGATGTCTTGTACTCCTTTATTTGCAATAGTTGCAGAGTGTGCAATTCACTATCCATTCTTTATTGCCTATTTTTAGGTAGGGAAATTTCTTTTTCAATTTCTCATTGAATGTACATTTGCGTTTCGGCATTCTAAAATTATAAAATAAGTGAATATTTAACACATTGAATTTCTGCTTAAAAACTTACTTTTGCTTTAAAGCACTCTTATTTTATTTGGAGGCAATTTTTTCACAATTTTACATCAATAAGACAGGTAGACAAAGGCCAAAAGCCAAAGCTGTTCAAAATTGTGACGGCGCATACTTATATGGCGGCCAAAAAGCATCAAATACAATGTGTTTACACAAGAAAGCATGTCATGACATCGTGTGTATTTAAAAATAATAATACATCAATGCCAACAATACATTCGATGCAATAAAACGAAACTATAGATTAAAGTTTTAAAAGTAGGACAAACCCAGGACACTTGCAAAAAAGAAGTAAGACTACCCCGGATGCCATAAAAAAGAGGACGGTGTCCGGGCAAAAGAGGACGTATGCCAACCCTATGCTGAAATATGTTAAAGTATGTTAAATTTGTTTACTACCAGAAATACTAAATCAAAAGAAAAAGCATACTAAATGAATGTAATTTTTTGTTTAACTATAAGTCTATGAGAAACTCATAAATTAAAAAGAGTTCTATTTATTCAACATAAACATATTCGAATTATTAGTTATTCTTTGAATAAATATTTCATTATTGGCTGTCCTACTAACTTTATGCAGAGAGAAGCAATTGTAAATCTCTGCTTTACCTTTTGGCCACAACGACAACGAAAGACATGCTAGACTCTTAATTACTACGATAGATTTTAAATTACATACATACATACATACATTTCCGCATAAATTTTCTAAAAATTGGTGAATCCCCGATCAAGATAAATATTTGTTGTAATAATTTCAATTATAATTTGTTTGTTTGACACCAACAATTTTTTGGATATATTCCAAAAAACACATTTAGGGTAAACATTTTTAAAACCCCAATATTGGATGTTGTTGCCGAGGTAAATAATAGTAGAAATCCAAAAAATCTGAATTTTGTATCTACCCAGTAAAAACTTGTAGCGAAAGGGTTAATATAACATTTGTAGTAATAAAACAAAAGTATAAAGGAAGTAAAGTCGGTTTTTCAGAAATGGGCTCTATATGGGAAATATTACCTATTATGGACCAATCATCCAAAAATTTAGAGCCATGACTTCAGTGTATTTAAATATTTTTTTAGGTTCAATTTTAAATCGATTTATTTCGAAATTGATTTTCGATGGGGGTCTTATATCGGAGCGTTGACTAATAATTTACCGACCATTATGAAATAGGGTATCATGATTTTTATATATGTATACTAAACTTATTTGTGTTGAATATTTTTTGAATACCCATATTTTTAAGAGAGTTATGCTCTTTTTTTTTCTTGGACCAGCACCCCTACTTATGCAATGCATTGTGTTGGAACTAGGAAAATAGGTTATGGTAGGAGGATAGAGGGCGTAGTGTTTGTGAACATGTAACTTGAGTTTTCCTATATTGACAGTGGCAGAGAATACTTCTGCTGGTAGTTTGTTCCACATACGGACAGTACGGATAAATAACGAATTTTCCCTGTAGTGTGTTGTGCGATCAACTGTCCAAGCGATCACAAATGGATGAAACCTGACTGAAGAACGTGTATTACGTACAAAACTATGTGTTTCAGGAACAAGTTCCCTGATTTCAGCAGAACACATTCCATTATAGCATCGATAGAAGAGTGAAATACAACCCACATTGCGATGATGCTCCAATGAATCAATAGACTTTGATAATCTACTGTCACCAATAAGCGTCTTCGCCCTCTCCTATACGCGGTCGAGTAACTCCAAAATTGACTTCGAAGCATCGGCCCATACATGAGAGTAGTATTCCATTTTCGCTCAAATATAGGTGGTATAAATAGTAAGAAGATCAGATGAATTGAAGTATTTTCTACACCGTTTTAAAATACCAAGGTACTTGAGCGCTTCTTTTGACACTTGAAAAATATGTTTGGTCCAGCGGTAATTACACTGGATTCTCATGCCTAGAACGTCAATAGTGTCTGATTCCTTAATATTTACAACGCCCATAAAAGCAGAACATGATCTGTTGTGCGTTTGTGATTAATAAACAGCACTGAGTCTTACGTGCGTTAAAATCGACTCTGTTCGCACAACCCTATTACTAGATTGTCCTAAGATCTCGGCTCAGCGTATCATTTATATTCCATCGCATTTTCCCAATCTCCAAAGAATTTGGTCTATGGTTAAATGAGTATGAATGGCAAATGTTGCTATCATCTGCAAAAGCATAGATAATGTTTGAAGATTGTCATATAAGGTCATTTATAAAGATGAGAAATAAAGTGGGAGAAAGAACGGAGCCTTGCGGTACCCCTGAGTTAATCCTGAACTCGTCCGATGAGATCTCATCTTTAAAGTGATTGATGAGAAGTAGGCATTATATGGGAGCTATGGTCAATATTGGATATGTGCATAAGTACAAATAAACCCCTATTTCGGTAGGACATTTATAGAGGGATTAGGTGAAATACAGGACCAATTCCAACCAATATCAAAACCGACCGTCCGTGAACCGAAATTAAATAATTGCAACCTGTACCAGCCAGCCGGCCATACGAACTAACGGATATCGTCAAATCAACTCAGGAAATCATTCTGAGTCGACCGGTATAATTGGATGTTGGACCTATATTTATCCAATATGATGATGTAGAGTATAACTACTTATTATACAGGTACATATGTTTTTTTATGCACATGAAATGTTTTATTAAAGTTTATTATACAAAATCGTACAACGAAAACATACTTACAAGTACATTTCCTTATTTGGTGTCAAAAACACAAAAATTCTTGTTGATTAAGTTTTAATTTGCAAAGTTTGAAACTGTTTTACAAGTGAACGAAGATTAATAAAATAATAATTTTTATTTAAAACATAATTTTAAGTAACATAAGCAAACTATATGTTATACTGCTACTGATTTTAGGAAAAATATTACAAAATTTTGAATTATACTTGGAAATATACTAATCACCCTAAATAGGCACTTAGGAATTATCTGCAACTAGCATTCCTTGTGAATTACAAATAAATAAAAATAAAATTTCCCTTAGCAATTTTCTAATTATAATATTATACATGTAAATAATTAAAAGAAATAAAATGTCAGCAAAATTTCCTTAAACTAACCCCAATATCAACAAGTTCAAATTAAGCAGCCACACTTTAATTCACAAACTCTAATTTATACTTATAATGACTTTATAACATGTCACAAAATATATACATACGTACATATATGTATATATATATATATGTATGTATATGTATATAAGTAAATATAATATTAGGCATGATTTTGACTTTAACACGCATTATTAAATGAAACAATAATTTCCTAGTTTTTTATTAACATTAATAATTTGTATAAGTGAAACACGTAAGTTAAGAAATTCGTCAACAAAAATTTAACTTAAAGGAAAGACAACTATTATCATAAATACTGGTACTTATAACTAAATAAATACTGGCTGTAATAAAACCATATGTGAGAGTTTACTGACTGACTTAGTTTTCTTCTTATGCCTAAAGTCTTGTTAGACATCAACACGGTAAACTTAATTTCAATTAAACATTGCGTGACATGAGATTGCGACATTAACACTGTCAGACCGAAAAAAATACGGTACGTATGGTCAGACGTTCAGCCAGACACTTAGGACTATAAAGTTTATTTGCTTAATGTTGGTATTAAGAAAAAAAAATATTTTAAGTTTAGTTGTAAAATTATGGCCAGTAGGAAAAAATTTAGAGGCGACAGATAAAGTTTATTATAAGGAGTGCACTCCAAGAGCAAAATTGTTACAGATTTAAGTTTAGCATTGTCAAATGTCACGTCATGTTTAATTAATTTCATGCTTAAATTTTGGTTAAATTAAGAAATGTTCAAAAGTACAAAAAAGTATTTCCATTACAGGTAACCCTCCTACAACACGGTAGATAGGTTCCTAGAAAACGACGTGTTGTAGGAAAACGTGTTATTTGAGGCTAGGAGGTAGTGTAAAATAAATTTTTTTTTTTTTAATTAAATATTTTCTTTAAATTCATTGGTTTTATTAAAAATATGTACATACATACAAAATTAGTACTTTTGTACTATTTTGGTACAATTTCAACAACTCAATCATGATAAAGTTGCAATTACATTTTATCGTGTTAGAATGTAACCGTGTTGTAGATTTTTTTTCGTGTAAGATCGAAATCGTTTTGTACGAAGCCGTCTTGTAAGAGGGTTACCTGTATATTATTAGATAATGCAGCTGTACTTATGAAAACTTCTCGGTTTATCCGATAGTTTGTTCATAGTTAGGTGCCTTTGAAGAAGTGGTACAACTTCCAGAGACTTTATTAACAAGTTTTAACAAGACCTCCAGAGAAGATTTCGTACCAACTATATAAATAAAAGTACTTTTTAGGCCTATACGGTACCATTTTTAATATTTGTTAAATAATAATAATACTTAAACATAAACTTACTTTATCGAAAATACGCTACACGAGTATCTTATGCCAACATATTACCTTATATAACAAATGTTTAAACAATTTTATACTCGATTGCTATTGATTTATTGCAAGTGATAAACAAGAAGCAAGACTTCTTCAAATAATCATTATCTAACTTCTGGTAATATTAGAAATGCTATGCAACTGGAAAATGCTACCAGATAAAGCATTCGTATGCGATATGCAACTAGTGTTCCAGGAAGAAAGTTACCAAAGCATACTCAAACAATTTTATGTTAATGCATCTGGATCAAGGAAAATTAAACCTCTTTTTCACAGCTCGTTTTGTAATAAAATGTTTCCTGTAAATTATCTTTATTTGGGATTTGTCTGTATTTGACGACTACTTCTGACTCTATAACAATTAAAAATATTATTTGCGATAATCTAACATATATTTATTTATGAAAATAAGTTAGCCTTGTTAAATATATATGTACTCTTATGTATGTATATACATATATACATAGATTCGTGCATCCTTCTATTACATTTCTAAAATAACTAAATTTATTATTTAAAAAATAGAAGAAATAGAAAAGTTAACTTTTAACGATTTTGAAAACCTGTTTTACTACATTTTAAGTTTTAGTTTTTGAATTCAGCCTTAAAATCATTAAATGTATTTAAAGATCAAATTGATATCAGTTCCAAAATGTTCATGAAGTTTAATAAATTCTCTTTTGCTTGCAAAATGTTACACAAATAGTAAAATAAATGATATATTTATCTATTTCATCTGAAATATGAAATTTTGATGCAACAGTATTTTGAAATTGTTCCAAATGCCTCGTGGTAGTACCACGGTACCAATGGTGTCTAAAATGTATCAAAAAAGTACAATTGTACCATGTTTGCCATCACTGGTTCTAATTACTTCATAGTAAGCCTACGACAGCTGAATAATTTATGTCATCGGATTACATTTGTAGCAATTGTTTCCCATCTAAGTGGTCATTAGTTGATCGAGAGCATGAATCAAATAATAAAGATTACGCAGTGCGCAGGTTCGTTATATTTTACAAAAACTGTGATAGTGAAATTGAGAGTAAAATTTCTGCTTGTGACGTCACAAGTCAAAAATATTTTTATGTTTGCTTAACTTCTATATAAATTTTTAATGCAAATAAAAGTTTTAAAATGAAGTGTGCCGTTTTTAATTGTAAAAATAATAAAACATAACATAAATTTTATTTTTTTTTCGATTTCCAAAAGAAAATAAATTTAAATAAACAATGGGCACAACTTTGCCACCTTGATGAAAAAAAAAAATAAAAGTGTCTCATAGAGTTTGTATTGAACACTTTAAGGCAGATGATATAAAAGGAGATATGAAATTAAAAATTGGTAACTGAAACGTTTTGCCTTTAAGATAATTTATGTTAGTTATGCCTACTGACGAATTCGTGTGTCAAAATAAAAATCTGGAAGTGGTATTCAAATCTTTGAATGGTGAAAATCTCTTGATTTGCAACGAGTATTTAAAAAAGCATATACATATGTATGTAAATGAGTCAAGTACAATTAATGCGTATATTAAAGCTAAAACAACTGCTAGCGAATGGGACAACAAAACACAAACAGAAACAAAAAAAAAATAATTAATAGATAATAAATTGGATACTACTTTTTTTTTACAAACTTTGCGAAATATTTATTATTTAATTCATGGATCGAGAGTTAAAGTATATCTCGTTGTATTGTACTTTTGGTCACGTCTTAGTTAGCCGACGAGAGCTGAAGATTTTATTTCATCGGATTGCACTAATTGCACCTAAGAAGTCGTTAGTCGATTAATAGCCAAAGCATTGTAATTGTAAGAGTCCACAATAAAGAATAAAGTAATTGAGTAAAATATTGATTCCGTTAACGTATACTGAAGATAAAACACAGATCTTTGGTAATATTTCAGAGAAAGCAGACCTCTGATGAATATAGACAGACTAGACATGCCCCGGTTGGAAAGCAAAACTGCATCACAAAATTGTTAAAAAATAGAACATTGGAACAAGTGTGTATTTTTTTAATTATATTAAGTTCATTTCTGATTATAGTTTATTTGACCTTTTTATACCCTACACCACAATAGTGGGGAGGGTATATTGGATTTGTGCTGATGTTTGTAACGCCCAGAAATATTGGTCCAACACCCACCTTAAAGTATACCGATCAGCTTCGAATCACTTCCTGAGTCGATTTAACGATGTCCGCCCGTCCGTCCGTCTAGCTGGCTGGCTGGCTGTCCATGTAAAGCTTGTGCGCAGAGTACACGTCGCAATTTTGAAGATATTTTGATAAAATTTGGTACGTGATATTTTTTTCCCCAAGGATGGATGGGATTGAAACTGGTAGAAATCGGACTATTATTTCACCTGGTCCCCATACAAATGTCCTCCCGAAATTGGGGTTTACCGATGATTTCAATTATGCAAGTATGCAAACAAATTTCACAAAAAATGAGTAATAAATGAAGCTAAATCACATCTAAAAATTTCGTGACGATCGGTCCATAGTTAGTCGTAGCTCCCATATAAGTCCCACTTCCGAAAATCACTTAAAAGAGCATAAGTCTTTTAAAAATGTTGGCATCGAAATAATATTGAACACAAATATGTCTCGTACATATACATATAAAATGGTAGAATTTTATGATGAGCGGTCCATAACTAGTCGTAGCTTCCATATAAGGAACACTTCCCGAGATCATTTTAAGGACCATAAATCTCTTAAAAATGTTGTTATCCGAATAAAATTTAACAAAATTGAGTTTCTTATGTACAAATAGGATGACACCTAATTTTATAATAGACAGTTCATAAATAGTCAAAACTCCCATATAAGACCCTCTTCGTAATTCAAGTTAACCTCCATAAATCTCTTAAACGTATTTATATCGAGATAAGGTTTAACACACATAATATTTATATTCACGGAAGTCATGGCACTAAATTTTTGGATGATCAGTCCATAATAGATAATATCTCCCATATAGCGCCCATATGAAAAACTGTTTTATTAATATACTGGGTGTAGGGTATTATATGGTCGGGCTTGACCTACCATACTTTTTAACTTTTTTATTATTATTAATATTTTGGTAATTGTTCAAGCTTAAGGTTTTTTTTTATTTTTTATTTTTCAATATTTCACTACGTTTCTGTGTAGCTTTTTAGGAAGAAAATAATTTAAATTTAAAAAGTTTGTACAATTATTAAAATATTGATATTAAGTTAATTTTTTTATTTTTTTCCAATTAGGTTTACTACACCTTAAACGTAAATAGCACAAGAATTTTTGTACTTTTTATAAACCATATGTGAATATTTAGATTAGGACATACAAGTTAATGTTAAAGAAACGCAAATAATATGGCACGTAGAAGACACTAAAGCACACAATTAAAAGTCAAACTAAACTAGCAAGTAGAAGAAGGATAAATAAATGTTTAGCATAAGGAGTGTCCTTTATTACAAGAATTCCTCTCAAGAGACTTAAAGCTAAAAAAAAAAAAAACAACAAAGGCAATGACAACATACGACAACAATAGCAACCAACACAAACAACTCACAAGAAAATAGTTTCAACACTTTAGTAAACACAGACATATACACATCAATACATACACAATTACACACTCACACACACAACTTATAATTAAAGTAGTTAAGCTTAAAGGACATTTACTCGTTTAGCAAATGTGTAAACGAAAACATTAAGAAATTGTGGCAAGTGAGTGTACTAAGTGTAAGTAAGAGTGTGTCAGCGCCAGCACATTATTGTCCTTGATTATGTGACAGTATATGTTTTTGTTTTGTTTGTGTATACATTACACTAGCCTTTTGTTATATTATAAATTTACTTTGATGACGCCAAGTCTCTGTGGCGTCTTATTATATTCTCAATTTTAGCTTTTACTATATTTTTTTAACCTGTTTTTGTGGCGATTGTGATAAGGATAATGAAATCCTTGAGGTAAATGACTTGAAATGTATTTTATCTTTGTTAAAATGAGTATGTGTACATATGTATGTGAGTAGAATAAACAATAAACTAAATGATATGTATGTATAATACTTATATCTACACATGTATGAATTTACTTATTGTCTTTATTTGCATGTTTAAGTAAGTTAAAAGTACAAAAAGTAAGCAAAGGTGCGGTTTTGCCACATGAGAATTTTACTATTTATTTATATGAGAATAAAGATTAAGGTTGTGTAATAGATATCAAAATAACTCCTTGGGGCTAGCACTAACGTCTTTGTTAAGTAATGGTGTTAATGTAGGGTCAAGTTTTTTTTTTGTTTCTAAAAATATTTTAAATATTTTGCAAAATTAAATGCGAATAAATGATAAATATTTAATAAATTCCTTTACAAGACTTAAGAATTGTTCAAAAAGAACTTGATTTTGAGATAAAAAATAAAGTAGGTTTGATGTGTGCTTTTAGACAAAATTGCCATACAAAATTTCCTTAAAGTACATTTGAAGTCTACTTTAATTTTTTCTGAATAAGACTGCTAATATCTACAAAACTCTTGTAAATAATCACCTGTAACAAAACTGATTTCTTTAATTTACCTTTCAAAATACCATTAATTCAAACAATGTAAATATGAACTCATGACGTTTTCCAATAAAAAAACCATACGTATGAATCGCCACACAATTGCTACCGCATCAAATAAAAAATGTAAGTCAAAAACAAATTACTGAATGAATGTGTAAATCGGCAATCTGCTTATAATATACCAACACTCTTCTCACATACAAATAAACTTGTTTGGATATGTGAATAAGTAGTAAAATACATACAATAAATATGTTCAGTGATTTTGTTTTTTTTTTTGTCTGTTTCATTTTTACCCAAAAGGTGTCCAAATAAATACCATCAACAGCATCAACAATGCACTCGTTCGCCGGCGTTGAGAGCCAAGAGTGAAAAGTGTTTAAATTTTAATTGACATAAATTAACGAAAAATAATAAAAAAATGAAAAACTAATAAAAAACATAAATAACAACACAAACAATGAGAAACCACGAAAAAATAAAAATGAAAATGTATAAATACAAACACCCGAAATAAATACTTAAATGGGATTCAAATGAGCAACAGTTACTAAAGCCATTGGAGAAGGTAGAATTAACGATACCAGGAAGGAGTACAGCAACAGTAGCAATGATAGCTGCATTTAAACATATTTGTATACATATATAGTGAGATACTGGACGATATTGTCGATGATGATGATGACGACAACATAATATTTTTAAAACACTTAAACATACATGCACAAGCAAATAATTTCGTTTTAAAGGAATGAAATCTTTGAGTAAATAAACAAAACTCAGCTCCAAATCTAACAACTTGATTTAAATTTGAATCATTGAAATAGAACTTAACTAGAAACTGAACCAGAACCTGAACTATAGCCTGAACTACATCCTGTACTAGAACTTAAACCTGAACTAAAAGCTGAACTAAAACCTAAACCAGAAACTGAACTAGAACCTGAACCAGAATCTGAACTAAAACCTAAACTAAAAGCTGAAATACAACCTGAACTATAGCCTTAACTAGGAACTGAACCTCCACCAGCACCTGAACAACATCCTGAACCTGAACTACATGCTGTACCAGAACTTAAACCTGAACTAAAAGCAGAACTACAACCTAAAACAGAAACTGAACTAGAACTTGAACTAAAAGCTGAAACCTCAACTCGAAACTGTACCAAAACCTGAACTAAAACCCAAACTAGAACCTCAACTACAACCTCAACTACAACCTGAACTACGTCCTGTACTAAACTAAACTAAAAGATGAACTATTCCATAAACCAAAAATTGAACTAGAACCTGATCTAAAAGCTGAAATACATCCTGAACTACAACCTCCACTAGAGCCTGAGCTACATCCTAAACGAGAACTTAAACCTAAACTAAAAGCTGAAACCTCAACTGGAACCTGTACCAAAACCTGAACTAAAACCTCGACTAAAACCTCAACTACAACCTCAACTACAACCTGAACTACATCCTGTACTAGAACTTAAACGTGAACTAAAAGCAGAAATACAACCTAAACCAGAAACTGAACTAGAACTTGAACTAAAAGCTGAAACCTCAACTCGAACCTGTACCAAAACCTGAACTAAAACCTGAACTAAAACCTAAACTAGAACCTCAACTACAACCTCAACTACAACCTGAACTACATCATAAACTAGAACTTAAACCTGATCTAAAAGCTGAAACCTCAACTCGAACCTGTACCAAAACCTGAACTAAAACCTCAACTACAACCTGAACTAAAACCTGAACAAGAACCTGCACAAGAACTTGAACTAGAATCTAAACTACAACCTGAACTAGAAATGAAATTCCAAATTGTTAAGGAATGTGTTACTAGTTACAGTACCATTGTTGGAAGTCCCACTAAATTCATGTATTTTCAATCACATTCCAATCAATTCCATCAAATCTCTGTCCTTTAATATACTCCACAACAACAGTGTAATGTGCAAATAAGAAGGGATTTTTAATGTGAATGTATTTAAATGTACTCATGCTCGTTCACATACACATATAAAATATTTTTGTTTTCTCTTTTCATTTCACAAAAGTCTATGTTTTATTTTTACTGTTTTACCAACTTGCAATGGCCTTCAGATGACCACCAAAAATTGAAAAAATAAAAAAAAAACAATCACAAAAAACGAACTCATCATATTTCGCGAAAAGTGTGCATTTGTGTTGTTGTTTTATTTTTTGGCAATTTTTATTTGTACGAGTGAGGCTTTTGGTTTTTTTTTTTTTTTTTTGGGTATATTTTGACTGCAACGGAGAGCAGTAGTATGCCATTATGTGAGTATTTAAATGTATGTAAATGCTGCAAGAGTAGGTATTGAAGTTAATGTATGTATGTATGTATGTATTTACAACATTTTGTGCTTGCAACACTTGCTTTTATGTAGTTTTTTTTTGGGTTATTTGCATTATGTATTATTATTTTATTTTTATAATTGTTTTTGTATCATTTGTAGTAATTGTTGCTGTTTGCAGTGTTGATGTTGTTGGTTTAAATTGTTTTTTTTTTAATTTGTGGCTTGTTTATGTGAAAATCAGGTTGAATACCTTTTATGACGTTTCATTTGATTTTGTTATAATTTGTTAATTTTTTATTATTTATATTTCGTCATTAATGTTTTTACGTTTGTTGTGCATGACATTGATTTTTAATTATACCATATGCGATATTTTTTACTGGAATATTTGTTTAAATATGACTGTAATCAGGAGACAGTGTTTGCTGTAGGTTTATAGATCGTTTGTTTAAATATTTATGCGTCTCCCCATAAAATGAAATTATTGATTTATCGTCTTAAAAATATATTTATTTTGAGTTAGTAATATAACAAATTTTACTGTATTCTTGGCTGATTCATTATTTCAAAGATATTCACAAAATTTTAATTTTTTTTAGACTTCTGACCCAAACATAAACTTTAAAAGCCATTATTTGTAGGAATATCTAATAAATACAGTAGAAAAAAGTTTACAAAACCAATTTTATGTCATTCTCTATAGGTAATTTTCTCACAAAAATAAAACAAAACACATGGAAAAATACTCGCAAGAACCCACAACAAGAACTTTTCAATGTCTCTATTGCCAGAAAAAAAACTGTATCTGTAATTTTCCATACTATGAAGTTTAGTTTAAAGTGCAACCGAAATATTTGTTTAATATTTGTTATATCCTCGTAATATGGTCTACCTCCCCGTAAAGAGAACGAGCTATGATTTATTGATAGTTATAGCAGGGCACCGTTCTCCATTTTATTTAGACTGATGGAATGTACAATATTGTAAAATATCCTTATTAGTGGACAAACGATGTGCCCTTGTCAGCAATAGCAACAAAATTAGCAGGTATAGTAGAACATTTTACAGGTTATGTGTTTCAGATATAAAGAGTCAGCCTTCATAAGTGCGGTGCAAGATAACATCCTAGGGACGTTTTAATTGGTGCCAAATATTTTGGTCGTCCAAATGCCTGCTATTCAAATGTCAGTATCGAAGTAATTCGGCGTCATTAATAAGGACAAAAAGCCCTCAAAAGCTAAGGATCTGTAAAGTGTCATGGCTGTTATGTGGAATAAAAAATTGTCCTAATGTCCAGCAATGCAATATCGCTTTCATTTCAACAAAATATTGAAATATTTACTTTGGTTTAGCTTCTAGTTCTGGTGTGTATTAACTCTAATTTATTTGCATAGTCATACATAAATATTATCATTAATTTGTTCAGAAACTTTATGCTTAAAAACTTCAATTGAAATAATAAATGAAGCCTTGTGACTAATGTTGAATGGTTTATTAGACACTTAAGAGCGCATGCTTATTTTTCGACCGTCTTAAGCCTCATAAAAATTACCGCTAAATCAGAGCATCCATATGTGACCAGAAAGAGCTCCCTAGATTGTGTTATTCAGCATTTTTTGAAATCCTTAATGAAGTTATGTGAAAACAAAGTTCTATGAAAACAAGCTCACAACCACTTGAACATTAAAAACAAATCAATTTGGTAAAAATCAAATAATTTCAAAATTATTTATATAATATAAAACACAAATTTGAACATATTTGTTGCTACACTAAACTGTTGTAATTTTCTCATTCCTCAAAATCAATCAAACATTATTTTATTATGTTTCAATTATAATTATAATTAATTATAATGATGAATATACTCTTTTATATTATTTTTTTAATTCAAGTAATTAATTCAATTTTATTAGAAATTCATTAATTGTTCATAAAAACGTTTACTATATAAAAATAATACAAATGAAATTTTAATCAGAACTAACTCCATAAACTATGCTATACATTTTATTCTTTTGAAGTGACGTATACTTAATATTACAATTAAATATTTCACATATTTTCTTAAAAACCAATCAGGCAAAAATAGAAATTATTGCCCATTGTTATGCACAATGAAGAAAGTGAAACTAGTTCGTTTAGATTAGCTAATGTCTAAAGTGTGAAAGTTTTTCAATTCTAAGACAGTGTCAAACGGGCACCTACGAGTAGGAAGAGAAAAATTACTACATGATCCTTTGTAGTCTAGATGGAACTAAATTTTATTTACAAATTTTAAACTAAATTAAACTAAATTAAATATCTTAAAACTAAGTCTTGCTACCATCAACTATGCATATACAGCACAAGTTCATCCCTAAAAATAAATCCCTTAAAACTAAATAGAAAATAAACTAATAATTCGTCTTTCAGTTATGAACAAACATTATTTTTTTAAGGTGGCTATATTGATTTATCCGTCACTAAATATAACACAAATCATGACACTCTATAAAGTTGTTTATTATCCTTTGAAATAAAAATATGAAAAACATAAGGACGAAATTTAAAAAAAAATCTTATCTTTTGTAAAATGTCTAGCACCCATTTATTCAAAGTTTGAACACTGATTCGTGAACTAGTTATGACGTACAACAGATTGGTATTATGTTAGAAATTAGTATTAATTATTAGAAAAATTTTATTTGGCTGCAGTTCATTTTTGTTAATAATTGAAAGAATACCCTTGTAAAGTAACACTTTTTAGGAAATTGATACATTGGAATGTATAAATGTTTTAATTTTTATGTAAAAACAAATGATTGACTACTTGATATCCATTTATTTTTATTAAAGAAAAGTTAAAAGAAGATACTAAAATTCATTCAATTGGCCGAAGGGCGAAATAATTAGGGGCGGTCATATATTGAAAATCAAAAGTCGGGTTTCTCCGACAATGACAGCGTAAACAAATACCATACCAATGTAAAAAGCAATAATAGTGCTATAAAAACGACAAAGTTTTAGTAAAATTTAACAATTTACTTATTGTGTATAATGAAAAATATGAAAAAAATTTACCAGCCGGATCCCAAATGTTATGTTGCAGTGATGGCTAAATTAAATAAAACAGATTTGGCAGTTATACCTAAGGAGCCAGCCAGCCTTTGTCACCTCATCACCTATGACTTTGGAGACTTGTCTTAAAGCATTACAGGAAAAACGTTTGAAACCTTTTATTAGACATCACCACTATTTAGAAAATTTTCCGATTTGGTATTGCCGAAATCATGTAATAGAAAAATATTTGAATCCTCCTTATTATGCAATATTGGAATGTTGTCAAACGAAATTTGAAGTAACAATGAAAATCCTAGTGGTTTGGAATAAGTATGCAGAGCAGGTGGAGGACCCAAAGGAAAATATTAATTTTTATAAGAGGATATTAATTTTTATGTCTAAAAGCAGCCTTAAATATTTATAAATTTGTACTAATTTGTGGTTGACAATTATTTAATTGTTTTTTTCTACAACAAGTATTAGAGCTATTATGAGACCAAATGTTATAATGTTAATTTCATTATTTATATAGTAACGGATGATTTAAGTAGAGATACTTTTTTCAATAGCCTTTTTTTTGTTATTTTTATTATTTTTGTTTACTATTGTTTGGGATTTCATAATGGAAAGACTTACGTCTGAACAACGTTTACAAATCGTTCAACTTTATTACGGAAATTCACGTTCTGTTTGGAATATGTTTCGTGTACATCGCTCGACTTATGGTCAACATAATCGGCCTACTGAGCGTACTATTCGCAACACTATCAGCCATTTTGAGACCCAGCATTCAATATTGGATAATAGTCGACCGCATAGACCGCGTCCAGCACGCTATGAAGAAAATATAGTAGCCATCCATATTTCTTTAAAAATTATGCCAATGTGAATGTAACCGTCAATGGCGACCGTTATCGTGCCATGTTAACCGACTATTTGATGCCTGAAATTGAAGCTCGTGATCTCGGCGACATTTGCTTTCAGCAAGATGGTGCCAGTTCCCACACATCGCATCAGTCAATGGATTTATTGAGAGAACACTTCGGTGAGAATATAATTTCATGTTTTGGGCCAGTCGATTGGCCACCAAGATCGTGTGATATCACACCGTTAGACTTTTTTCTGTGGGGATATGTAAACTCTAAAGTTTATGCGGACATCACACGTGTCATGCGCCAGTTACCAGTCGAAATTAAAAATATACCATCTGCGATGTAGCACTGGCCAACATCTGATACATATAATCTTCAAAAAATAAATACCAAAGAATGTAATTTCAAATGATAATAAACACTCCCCATTAAATTTGAATTTTCTGTATTTTTTTCTTTGAAAAGTATGAAATCTCGAAATGGAGCACGCTTTATAATAATAAATTTTGCAACATAAAAAGAAAAATTTATTAATTAATATAAGAAGTTCTTGAAACCGAATTCCGGCAGCTTTCTAGTTAAATAATGTTTTTACATAAAACATTATAATTCTATATCAAAGTGTTTTCTAATTAATCCACTACTTACTTAACAAACTACTGTGCATACCGTGACAATTGTATTTTTTTTTTGTCAATTGATAGTAACAAATTAATATACATATATGTATTTTATATGTACATTATATAAATACACATTATTTGTATTCATACATATATTTACTATAATTATTAAAAAAAAATCGCAAGTTTTTTATTGAATCACAACGACATTTAATAAAAAAAAATTTATAAAAAACGTATAACAGTATTTAATTTTTGTTTTGTCATATCAACAGTAATGTTTTTTGTTCTTCATATTTTGGCCTATAACAAAAATTAACCAAAATGCTGAAAAAATCAATTGGGGTCAGATCGTAAATGCAAATAAAAAGCTTCACATACACAAATAATAAACGTTAATGTGAGCATGAAATGAAGTAAGAGAAAATTTGTGAAAAAATAAAAATAAAAAAAAGAGTGAAGTATATAAATAATTTTCATTATCGGCAATTACGAGTTGACCTTGAAATATGACATTGGCACCCATAATGCCGCAACAGTTTTTTTTCATATTTTTTTTCTTCATACAGACACACTCGTTTAAGCTTATAAACATTCATAGACACAAATGTATGCTACATATTAAAACAAATGAGTTAAAATACTATGAACAATATTCTTTTTTTTTCGATTTTTTTTTGCATTTCCACTGAATGGGCTCGCTCTAGCATGGGGTGTTAATATACTGTTCCGTTGTTTTAAACAATATCTATGTGAGTGAGTGCAAGTGTATGGGAGATGCTTGATATGTATACTCGTATATGTTCCAATGTAAATGTGCATAACTGGCTTATTATTGTTGTTATATTAATGTTTATCGTCACTTGGGCCTCCTGTCGTAATATCGGGGTTTAAAAACTTGTCTACACTTATTCGTTTAACACTCTTTCCAACTGCTACTTGCTCATTCTCTTTTGCTACTCTGGCACTTGTTGTACCCTGTAGCTTTGGGTCTAGGTTTGACATTTGACAATGTCACATGGTTTGTAACATTTCAGAGATGTGCGAATAAAGGTTTCCCATAGTGGCTAAGTGGCTAAAATATTTGCACACAGATATATATATTCTCTTGCAATATTTCTAATGGTATCAGAAAACTCTAAGTGTTAACATTAAAATACTATTGAAATTTCAAATATTTACATGATGTGATTCATAAACTCTCACAGCTTCAAATTAAAAAATTAAAAATAGTTCCATAGTATGCCACAAATTCACCTCAACCGTTTTTAAAAGCAACTTTAGTAGATTTTTCCTTGGAATGGGGTCATTGTCGTATTTGTTTGTCTATCAGTATATGTTTATGTCCTTCCGTCTGTTTAAATTTCGCTGTTCTCATTGTGCTTTAGCTGTTCAGGCAAAACCAAAAAAAAAAAAAAACACCAAACGAAAGAATACAAAAAAAAAGAACACAAATTTTACTACATATTTTTATTACTGTGCCATCCATATTAAACTCTCTCCCATGCCAACATAAATTTTCAGGTTCATTCATACACTATTCTTCTTTCGGCCATACTCAATGTACGTACCTCTTTCGTTGCATATTTTTGGGAATTTTTTAATGTGGTCCCCAGTTAAAAAAACGAAAAAAAGAAAGCCAGTAAAAAAAACAACACTCGCCGAACAAAAAAGTTAAGTTCACTTTTATTGTTGGTGTTTATTAATACACACGCGTTTTACTACTACTTATTCGTAGCCATATTGTACGGCTTTAAGTTTGTGCGAGTGTGTATATGCGTGCGTATTAAAATAACACTGTTGCATATTTTTTGGCATTCGTAGCTGGACTGTGGCTGCTACAATCATCCTCATTTACATGTCAATGTTCGTTCGTTCGTTCCTTTTTTCATATTTATTTTTTACTTTTTTTTTGCATTTTTTTTGGAAGTTGTGCGTAAAATTTCATTTAATTGTTCATTTATTGCTTTTGGGGTTTATTTTATTTTTGGTGTATTTTTTGTTTGGAAAAGTGTTAAAAATGAATATTAATCAGCGCTTTCTGTTTTTTTGTATTTATTTTTTGGTTAATTTCACTTTCGTTTTTATTTTGGCAAACACTTGTTGCGTGTATTTTTCATTCATTTATAAATTTTTAATACATTTTAAAATGCCGAAATAATTATTGTATTAAGAGTATTAATTTTACAGTTCAACTTTGAGTTAATGAATGCAGACAAAGTAAACTTGAATAAATTTCTTTACAAACTATTTCGTATTGAGACGTCAGTATACAATTAGATACAACAAATCTATAATCATAATTTAACAAAAGAACTTACAGCGATAGCTAGAGTTAATTGCAAAAACTGAAATAATCATTATATATCTGCAATTGCATCTTAATATTATATAAAAATTCTAGTTTTTTTTTTCATATTTAAAAATATGTTGTTATTTTGTCAATAAATTTTAGAAAAGAATATTTGGATTCTATAAAAAAATTAACTATTAATTTATCTGTGCTTCGAGACAAATGGCAAAAGATTTTCTCTTAAAATCTAGATCTGAACTTACAACCCACTTCACTTACCAGAATATCCAAATGCATTTCATACCACCAGGATCTCCTCATATGGATGGTCTATGGGAAGCGGGTGTCAAAAGTTTTAAGGCTCATTTCCGTAAAGTAGCTGGTCCTTTTAAGTACACGTTTGAGGAATTCTTAACATTACTTGCAAAAATAGAATCGTTTTTGAATTCGAGGCCAATCTCCCCAATGTGCGAAGATCAATGGATTGTATTGCTTTAACTCCTGGACATTTTCTAACCAGCAATCCTCTTCTTGCACCCCCCGATCCTTAAATAGAAAATCAGCCAATTTCCATCGTAAAATGTTGGCAACGATTAAGAACGATACAACAACAATGTTGTCAACGTTGGAAGAGTGGATATCTGATGGAACTTCACAAGAGGAATAAATGAAAAATCCCACAACAAAATATTCCAATTGAAGACATGGTTGTTATTAAGGACGGCAACACTACTGTAAACAAATGGCGATTAGGTCGTGTGTCCAAAATATTTACTGGATCTGTAGGAAAAGTTAGAGTTGCTGATATTGTAATGCAGCGAGGAACCATAACTCGGCCAGTAGTGAAACTTGTCATTTTGCCCGCATAATTATTTTCTGTATTTTGTCTCTTTTAAGCTGAATTTCATTTCATTATTTCCTTAATCCTTATTCATTCCCACATTTTCCCACAAAAATTTAACACTATTTACATTTATCATTCAGTACTTATATCTCCTTTTCCGTAGGTGAAAACATGTCGCCAAGCCGTAGTAATAGAGATGTCGTAACTCGAAGGAACTCCACACAACATAATTTGTTTAAGTGCAGAATTTGTAAAGGACGTCATCAGTTACGAAAATGCCAATCATTTCTTAGAATGATTGTAGAGAAGTGATTGCGAGCTGTTTTACTATTTGACTACTGTCCGAATTGTCTATCACATAAGCACTCTGAAAAATCTTGCCTACATGATACAGGTTATCATATCTGCTCCAAAAATCATCACACCTTACCGCACTTCAACGAATCTTCTGGTATCAGCAGTAATCGTGAATCATCTAGCGCTTTTCGTGGTATACGCAAACATGAAAAAAACACCAATCCATAGAGACAATATTTCGCTGACAATCTCAAAACCATCGATGTCATCCATTCTCTCCCGACATTTTGTCTCATTGCTACCCACCATTACCGTTACTATCATCTCAGCAAATAACAAGTATTCATCTAGAGCACTCATCGACGCCTGTTCTCAATATAGTCGCATTGGAAAACGCCTTGTAGACGAACTGCGGCTAAAAACATACAAGCTGGACAATGAGGCCTATTGTCAGCTCATATTAACATCAAGAATAGACCCACAAATTCGTTTAGCTGTAGACACAAGAATCGTTTCAAGGTTACCGATTAAAACCCCTTCAACATCTATAAACTCTGCAATAATACAGAATCTTTCTCACCTTATACTTGCTGACAAACACTTCTATATGTCTCACGGAATTTCTTTAGTGCTTGGAAATGATTCATATAGTAAAATCTTCAAAACTGGTATCATTACTGGAGATAACGGTTTAACCATGGCTCAAGACACCATTTTCGGATGGGTTTTGTCTGGCTCCTGTGCTCTCTAAACAGATGAATTTACTTTTATTTACTTAAAGAAAACAAATACTAACCTTCACAAATATTGTATTAACAACTAATTTTCTAATTACATTTTCAAACTCTTGTATTTATAATTATCAATGAATTTTTTATTCCCTATATTTTTCATAACATACATATTAATGTCTGTGGTGGTCTTCTATACTTTATATTTATATGTTGAACTTAAATTTATACGTTTTAATATTATAAGCAAACCTGGTTCTAATTGCAATCCTCTAAATGAATTACACACTAACAGTCATGATGGGCCAATTATCTTAATAGTCAGTTAAGTATTGGCTTTATAAGAAGAAACACCCAATAAATAAAAGAATTCTATTAAGCATACATTTCCACTTGGGCTTTTATTTAGAGGAAACTGGCTAGGAATTTTAACTCTGGTCTTTCACAATTACAACGTTGCAAACGTTTTCAATTATTAAAAATATTTATATTCATCTTTAATAACATTGTTCAATCTTGAATTAGAGATTTTTATTTTGTTTTGTATTTACTTTTAAACACTATGAATTAGACTGCATTTTCTTTATGTTTACTTAGGGATGAACTTGTGTATTCGTTCGTGAGATGTACATATGCAACATGGCTATGTGTATAGAACAAACATAGGTTCATATTAATTGGTTGCAGGTAATACGAATTTAGTTTTAAGATTTTCTAATATTGTTTATTTTAGTTTAAGATTTGTTAATAAAATTTAGTTGCTGTCGAAACTACAAAAGAACAAGTAGCTTATTCTCGTCTCGTCTTCCTTCGAGTCCGTGTGCGTAAATAAAAACTTGTTAAACGTAAAAACCTTGACATTATATGAAAGCTACATATTAATCATACGTACTGGCTACTTTATAAATTTCATCCTAAAAATATACTGTACATTTATTTCATTGCGTTAGTTGTTGATTGTGTGACGTATACTTAATATGTAATTACTTTTTTTTTGAAGATAAAAATTAAATATTTTTGCCAAATCCTCTAAAAGAGAAAAAATCAAAAAAGATAATTAGGCAATTATTAGGGTAACCAAATTATTAGATTTTTCTTTTGTTCGAATAAAACGAATAATTCGAACAAGTCAGTTTAGCTTATTCGAATAATTCGGTTAGATATTTAAAATTAATCGAATTATTGGAATAATTAAAAAAATTTAAATAAAGTAAAGTAACAAGTTTTATTCCTCTTCAGGTCGTACAGAAGGTAGTATCGTCTAAATCCGCATTTAGTAATATCACGCGTTCTATTGTTCCCCAACCATAAATCCGAGGTCGCAGAAATCTATGAGTAATAACTAAAGCGAACGAATGTGATAAAGCTCATGAAAAAGAAAAAATACACATTTAAAAGTGTTTTATCTGCAAAAAAAAAGTTAATGTTTGCTAGAGAGCAGAGAAATTGGATAGTAGATGACTGGAAACGTGAAAATATCTCCGGACTACTGCAAAGAATAAAAAGAGTAAGGAGGAAAAAAGACTATCTCTGTATTTTGAAAACTCATCTTAGCGATTTTGTATATAAAATCATCTATCATTTGGATAAAGTCACTTTTTAACTGGATGGTAAACGAGCAAAGTTTTCTTCTGATGCCGTGGACAACAATTTGAATGAACTTCGGATTCAGTGCAAATGGAAGAAATTGATGGAAAGTATGCCAAAACTGGCTGGACTAAATAATTAAAATTACTTAGATATAGGTTTTGAAATGTTTTGTAAAAACGTGTGTCAAAAAGCTCCAAGTGATTTAAAATAAAAATCTAAAAATTATATTCAACCTACCTAGAAGGTACTCAACCAATAGACTTCATAGAAACTATGAACAAGAGAAGGTCGAAACAGTAATTTGTAATTTAACGCAACGATTTGAAGATCCAAATAGATGTTCAAATTATGATGTAATAAGAAATTTGTAATTAACATCTTCCTCACTTTCAGCAATGAAGTTGATAGAAGCGTTAATGAAAAAAATATCTTAAATTTTTAACTAGGTTTTTCCTATCTTTTGTTTTCCTAACACTATAAATATATATTTTTTAATTAGTATATTTATACCTTTAAGTAAAATCTCAAATAAATTTTAAGCACGATGACCATGTATCAAACTGATTTGACAAACTCAGTTTTTTTAGATTGTGTTAGTGAAAAAAATCTCACACGTATATGTTGATGTGAGTTTGACGAAAATCAAAACAATTTAGATTTCACTACCGCCGCTTCTTCAAACTAAATATTACGAATACATACATATTATTTGTCAAATCAGTTTGAGACGTGGCCATCGTGCTTTAACTGATGATGATAGAATAAAATATTTAAAAAATATTAAAAAAAATAATTACTGTTAGTTAATTTTTAATGAAGATGCAATAAAAAAAGAAATAAAAGATATATGCTTCCCACTGTATATGAGTTCGATTTAGACATTTCATGCGAATTTAAGTTTAAAATCGGTGTTGCTAAAATCTAGACGTAGACAGGGTAATTCAAACGATATTGGCAGACTGTTTCTTTTTACAAAATATTTGATATGCGTTCAATAATTTATAAAAAATGCTTTTCTAGCTCGATTTTCCTTAAATTGGTAAATTCTAAATTTGAAAACCTGACTACCATATACACCTAATTCTGTTTTTACACGGGTTTGATATAACATGGTTTGAAAATAGACAAACTTTACATTTTTTTACACGATTTTATTCAATTTAACACGATTCAAAATCTTTTGGGCTTAATTTTTTTTAGTTAATTTTAATTTTTGCAAAATATGTTCATCAGAAATTTATACGAATTCTCAATTGTACATAGGAATAGGAAATTTAGGAGTATTCGATTTTAGTGCATAAAATAAAATGAACTTGTCATACATTTTTTTACATTACTTTTAAGCGTAGATTGCATATCTGTTTTACTTTAATAACTATGCTTGTGTAAAAACACATTGTAGGTATATGTGATTTAATATTATAAACCTTAAAAGTTGTTCTTAAAAAATCCTTGTTTTTTACTAATTTAAATAAGTTTTAGAGATAAGGAAGTATTCACCTATTTTGCATACAATCAATGTTTTTGTTTTACATGGTTTTTTTACACGAAATTTTCCGGAAACAATGACCGTGTAAAAAGAGAATTAGGTGTAATTTTCGACAATATTTTGTTGATTTTTTATTAAGCCAATTTACTGGAATTCTGTGAAGTTTAAATTTATATAAAGTATTTAATTAAAGTATATTTAACAGATTTAATTTCTTTTTATAAAAACTCCTTTCTTTATACAGATTTTTTCAAGTCATTGAAAAATTCCGATTTGTTATGTCATGTAATTAAATATTTAGAAAACTTGAACTAACAGTATATAATTGATTTTTATTTTTAAACAATCTTACATATAAAACTTTAATTGCAAAGAAATTTAATTCTCTTTAACTACCTTGTAACCTCATTTTCAAAGCAGGTTAAACAATTTATAACTATAAAAATCCTTACCTCAAACCATACTTAGGATAGAAAATCACCCTTCCTTATATAAATCTTTGCTAGTAGCAGTAACAATGACATGTGGTCACTTGGCTAATTGATTTTCACAAACAAACTGACCATAAGAAACCGACCATCCATATAACAAAACTCTCTATAACAAAAAGTATTCTTGAAATTTTAGTTGTATCAAAATGTACCATAAAATCTTTGTGAGTTTTAAAATGACTTAAGGGTTTAAAAGGATTTGCTAGATTAAACAAAAGGTAACATTTTATTTTCATAAATACATTTAAGTTTAAGATATATACATTCATTAGAAAGCTACAAATAAGTGTAAGCATTTACTTTTATACATAACTAGTTTAATTGCCATAGTTTTATGACTGGAGATTTAACCCAAATTTATAGTTTAAAACTCAAGGTTGCTTTGGTTTACAGAAACTTGCACGTACTCTCTATAGAACATAATCTTTTGAAATGACTTCATAAAGATAATTATCAATAATGATGACAAAAGAACTTTAACGACAATGGCAAATACTTGTAATAACAAACAAAACAAAACAAAAACTAAACAATTTTAGCAGCCTTAAGAAATTTTGTAATAAATTTAAAACTCAACAGAGATTTGAGGTATAAAGAAAACACTGTTAAAGAGACCCTTTAGAAAGTTGTCTTTTATTTTAATGGTTTTTTGTGGCTGTTGGTGTGAAAAGTTTCTGCGTGTGATTTTGTGTGTTGGTAAACATACATACGCAAATTTTTATAGACATTGCTGTTTGGTGTCCTTTTTCTGTTAGAAGAGAGGGTGTATTGATAATTGACTAATGTAAAAATTAGCTAAATTTTACATAAGCAAATATATTATATTTAATATATTTAAAAGCAATGTTGACATGATTTCTGATACCAATTCATTGCAGTTTTTGAATAAAGACAACGAGCTAAATCGAGACAAAACTTTATTGATGTTTAATAAGAGACAGTAAACGGAAACCTAGGCATTATTTTTATTATAATATCTAAGTCATTATTGAAGAGGTGACAAAAAGGATGCACTTCAGACCACAACCGCAAGGCTCGCGAAAACATTGCCAAGCAAGCTGAACCCTTCAACAAGATCATCACGTCCTATGGTTACGAATGTTAAATTTCGTATTATACTTTTTTCTATATAATTTAGTTGTGTGAAGCCAAATCTTTGCCTGTTTTTATTAAAATTTATGCTTTTTCTGTATTCTGCATTCTGTGACAAATAATTTTTATACACAATATTTTAATGAGAACCCATTTTGGTGAGCAGCTAAGTTTGCATTTCGTTCACACCTCTATGTTTTTTCTTTGGGTTTTTGTGCAGACAATGTCGGTCTTTGCAAGATATCTTCTCAATGCTGATAGCAATGCTGGAAAAAGTGATGAAAAATCAGACTTCCCAATAAAACAATCAACAGCACAGTCTCGGTCAATATTTGAATGAAATTATTTTAAAAAAGTAAAAGCTAAAGACAGCATTAATTAATTACATTTTTAGCGTTTTATAGAAAGTAATAAAATTAAAAATTAAATACCCTATATAACTAAAATGCTGAAATTATGGTTTTGAAAATAGCAAAACAATTTTTGTATCAACGGATATGGAGCAATTAGTTTTGACAGCAAAGCGGCCTATCATGAGAGAAATTGTTCAAAAATGCCGGATGTCACTGGAGGTGACAATCATACATTCCCCAGTTACCTTACATGTGTCCCTGGACAATTTGACATAAAAGGTAATAACAAAGTCAACACAGCCATTAATTCAAACGAATTTAAACGTGATATTGGCGTCCCTCTCTTAAATGATGAGCAGTTGATTTCACACAGTGTTCATTCAATTTCCAAAGAAATATGAGAAACAGAATCCACTTGCAAAGACACCTGTAAAATCTGGCTCAATATGGATGTACAGAAAAAATCTGCCTAGAATCTAAATGACCATTAGGACTGCTGTATAAGCTGTAAAGCCGAGGACAAAGTTGAAAATACAAAGCACATTATTTGTCACTGTGCGGCATTTAGTGATCTAAAACACGGAATTCTTGGTCAACAAATCTTTTTATTTAAAAAGTCTGTCTATCAAAAGATGACGCACAGACACAACCAGATTTCCTATTTACTTAATTTAATGATATTCCGCTGTTAAGTGGTCGTCTGATAATGCGACTAATCACTACTGATTTTTTTTTGAGGCTACGTTAAATATAAAGTATCGGTTATGGTTTTAAATTTTACTTAAAACGACGCCATTTAGCCATAATGTGAATGAACGTTATGATAAAGAAAACAACGTCAATGTGCGTGGTTGCAGTGGGTGTCTGTTTTGTAATATCATTTCGTAAGCATTCCAGATCACACTACTGGTTTTCCAGACAGATATAATGGTGATTTTTTTAACAAACACAAACTGCAAAGCTTTATGCCTTATCTAAAGAAAACAGCCAGAGTCTTTGGAGGGAATCGAACCCTCTGACTGATAGTCCGGCACACTATCGCCTATCGGGGCACTCAATTACTGAGAGTATTAAATGATTAAGGGTATCTATAATAAAACGCCAAGTCTTGTCTTTACGAATAGACAGGTGGTTATTAAAAACTTAAGAAATCACAACAAAATGTTTTACAATGCAATAATGAGATAAAATCTTACTTAAACTGCATAAATTCTGAGGTAATATGGGTCCCAGATCATCATGATATCGTTTCCTTCTCAAAAACGATAAAGTGGACAAACTATCCAAGATGGAATCAATGAAGAATACCATTATACAGTAAATTATCGAGAAAGCGGACAAACTATCCCAGATGTTATCACGCATGGACAATATCACATTGTAATATGTCAAACTGTGTCAAATTTTAAAGCACAGAAAGATCGACACTCTGTTGGGAAACCCAAATCAACTGAAGCCAAAGGAGATTCTATACATTAATGTACCAACACTTAGAAGTCTAGTCAATATATTATTTATACAGGAAATTGGGATATGTGTGTACCCTCTACTTAACCTATCCTTATTATACTCTACACCACCCACCATAGTGGGGAGTGTATATTTGATTTGTGCCGATTTGTTTGCCGATGTCCATCCGTCTGTCCATGTACATCTTTTGTGTAGTGTGGAAGTCGCAATTTTAAAGATATCTCCATAATATTTGGTACATGATAGTTTCTAAGCCCAAGGACGATTGGAATTAAAATTGCTTGAAATCGGTACATTATTTGATATAGCCCCCTTACAGATGTTCTCCTAAAATAGGTGTTTATCGGGCATAAATATTTGTTTTATGTACGCATTCAAACAAGTTTCGCACAAATAAGTGGAACATTAAGCCTAATGGCATCTACAAACTTTATGCACATCGATCCATAATTGAACAAAGCACCCATATAAGGATCACTTTCTCAAATCACTTTAGAGAGCTCTCTTTAAATAATATTCAACACAAATTATTTTCATTTATACAGAGATCATGACACCTAATTTTGGAATTGTCGGACCATAAATATTCATAGCTCCCATATAGGATCCTTTTCTGAAAATAACTTTAACATTTATAAATATTTTAAAAGCATTTTTATCGAGATACAATTTAACATAACAAATATATATACGCATAAAAGTCATGGCAATACATTTTTAAATGATCAGTGCATAATATATACATATAACGCCCATTTCTGAAAAAATGTGTAGGGTATTTTATGGCGGGCTTTACCGACAATACTTTCTTATTTCTTATGTTTGTGTTGGCAAAATAATTCTCAAAAAAAAAAAAATACAACAAAAGAGTTGCAATTAGGTTTCTCAAAAGGCTTCTGTACTGTGGCTGGATATTAGCGAAACAATACTTTAATAATAGAACTTCTGTTATATTTGCTTGCTCTCAAATATTTCATATACAATTGATAAATTTCTGATTCACAATTAAAAATCGTTTTACTAACTGAACTATTAGTAGAGTTTGTTTCAGTTAATTTCAAATTCAGCCACCTTTTCCAATATTGACTTTTTCATTTTCCTGTATTCCACACTATCAAATTGATCTCGTTTTATAGCGATTACAATAACAATGAACTACATATGTATTTTTCGTTACCATATTCAAACACTATTATTGTTGTTGCTGTTACCAAGTAAAGATGCCAATAAGATAAAAACTTAATATGCGTTTTCCTTTAATACTCATTAGCTTGCTGTCCTGCCAGTTCTTTTGTGTTTTCTATATAACACACGCACATACTGTTACTTGCGGCTCACTCACATAAGCAATCAAGACATTCTTTATAACACGAACTATACAAGGATATATGAATAAATACAAACATAATTGCGGACGAACGGGTTTGTTTCCCCCAGTTTGTTAGTTCATTTTGGTCACATGGTGGTAATTACTCGTTTGCGCTTATTTTGTTTTTTGTTTTTGTCTTTCGGCGATATATAGACATCATAAACACTTTTCAATAGTTTGCCATATTTTAGGCTTTTACGTTGTCATTCTTTCGTGTTGTTGAGTAAGAGACAGAAAATCCTAGGAAATTTATTCTTGTAGAAGAGAAGAGCGAAAGTTTCTTGTACTTGGTTGCATACGTGTCCTTAATAGTTGTACTGGCAATGTGTTTAAACCGGAAGTATGACAATATTATAAAGACAATGAAAGGAAACCTGTCGTTTCTGTCTTACTGAAATTACTGAATAATTTTAAAGTAATTTTTTCACCCTCAACTCCCTATTGAAAAGTTTTTCTTTTTTGGTGGTTGAGTTTGTTTTAAATGTGTTGTTTTAATGTATTTTTTGGAAGTAATTTCTTAAAGAAGAAATTTAAATTATTTGTTTTGTTTTGAAATTGCTTTAGAGATTTTAATCTGTTGGCATGTTTCTAAGGGTACGGTCACATTTGGCAAATATTTACTTAAAAAAGCGTAACCACTTGTTTTAGCACAAAATTTATTGAAGTTGTTAAAAGAGTCATGCAAGATCAAACTGAATCAAATAAATAAATAAAAACTAAATATTTGTTGTGATTTGGCCTAAATAAGAAAATGTGTTTTTAATAAATAAACGAGTTCAAATAAATATTATTTAGTGGTTACGTCTTTTTCGGCAAATATTTGCTAAGTGTGACCGTACCTTAACATATCTATCTATATAAAAATTAATGTCTGTCTGTTTGTTTATGCTTTATAGAAGGCCAAACCATAGCACCGATCTTCCTAAAATTTACTGTGACCCTGGAAGGAATAATAGGCTATATGAAGTTTTAATTGGACAAAGGGGCGCGCCACCGCCTTATAACACAAACATTAAAATCGCCATATTTTGGCCATTTTTTGACCTACGATGATATTTGGTACATAATGAGGAATACGTACCAGGACAAAAATGGGTGGGACCACGACCTTTTTAGGAAAATAAATATTAACTATTGGACCGATCGTCATTAAATTTTCATATATGATATTCTTGCGAAATAATAAATTCTTGACTATATAAAATTGTGGGTTTGACCTCGCCCATAAAGCCAGAATTTAAAATCGTTATATCTTGGGCATTTTTTGACCAATGACGGCAGCATTTGCTATATATGGTATTGGCATGAATAGAAATACGTACCAAAAGAAAACTGAGGGTGATGTAGCTTAATTGGTTAGCGCATTGTAGCCCGGGTTCGATACTCAGCCGCTGCCACTCAAACAACATCAGTTTCTGATAATTATTAATTTTCTTCTATCCATCATAACTTATATTTATCACAGCTCCCTCTTTCGGTGGTATAGCATTCAAACGCCACCGAAGTAAAATTATTAAATAAGGGCTTTAAAATCAAGCTTTAACATTACTACGCCAGAGGCGCTGCAATTCTGCACTAAAACAAACATAATGCGCAATTGCAGAGTTGTGATATAAAAAGCTTTATTCTTTTATCGCCTTTACTTCTGCAACTATTCCCTTTCCAAAAAAGTAACGCAAGTGAGTATTACTTCTCTTAAAAAAAAGGTGGGCGGATTACGCCCCTTTGTTTGCGATGACTGGCCCTGAAAAAACGAAACGACGCAAAGCAAGGTATGAGTGTAGAGTAGCGCTGCCCGAAGTAAAATTCTACTTTTTTTTTAAGATTTTTTAAGCAAAAAAAGATTTTAAGATTTTTTACCCAAAAAAAAAAGATTTTTTGTTTTGTCTAGACGAAGGTTAGATTTAATTAAAAAAATCTTCTTTGTTATCATTTGAAAAATTTTAAATTAATCGATTCCAAAAAATGTACAATTTAGTATAAGAAAAAAAATTTTTGTTATTTTTTTGGTTAGTGTTAAATAAAATATGAATTGTTTTTATTATTTATAATAAAAAAAACACTTATTTACAAAAATAAGATTTTGTGCTCAAAAATAAGACTTTTTTTTGGCGAAATTAAGATTTTTTGTTGAAAATTTCTGGCAGCCCTGGTGTAGAGCCTATTTTAGAGTTCCATATAAAAAACGTTTTTTGGGGGAAAAATTAAAAATTACAAATAGAAAAAGATCTTATTACGATTTCTAATTATCTTATAAATTTATTAAAATATTGGCTGGCTACACGGGAAATCTTGTGATATTTGGTAACTATTTATTGTATAATTTGCAAATATTATATTTAATTCTATTTTAAAAAGTCAGCATAGTTTTGGAAGCAATTGAAATTGTTTATCTTAACTTAAAGTTTTTAGTATAGCCTCTTCAAAAATTTCACTAAAATTTCACTTTTATGAAATAAGGTTTCATAAATGAAGAAAACTTAAAGCATCAGTCACAATGTTTAAACATGTAGTGCAGCAAATCAAATAAATTCATCCCACAAGGGTTGATAAATTATCATTGAGTATATAATTTGTGTGTAATAATAAAATTGTGTTTTCATTCAATAAAACGAATTAAAAACACCCTAATAAGTTAAAAAACTAACACGGTTACTTCAGTTAATTGCCCAAGACACAATTCTTCCATATTTTCACATAAAATTTTTTGTTTAATTGCAATTGCTCTAACTCACTTAACATACCAGCTAAACTCCCGTAAAGATGTTTTTTTTTTTTTAACAAAAACAAAAAATAACTACCAACTGGTCATTCAAATGTCCAGTTCATAACACAATAAAAATATTTTCAGTCATACACGTTTACATATCCGTAGCGAATGTTTTGAATGCAAAATAAGAAGAAAAAATTGTATGTATATAAACACCAAAGAACGCATGCATGCAGCGGGGCAGGCAGGCTTAGTTTCCGCTTTAAAATCTATATATGTACAACGTTTTTGTTTTTGCATGTTCTCAATGAATCTTTATGACGACAGAGAATATACAAAGAAATTAAAGGATTAATGCTGAAATTTACAATGTTTTGCTTTATTTGCAGAAATTTATGGACCAATATTGTAGGGTTAAATTTTGAAAAACACAAGACAATACCAGTTGGGGGGCTGCTCATTTAAGACTCATTTGCAAAACTTGAAACAAAATAAAATATGCATACGAACGAACAATGATGCTAAGGATTTTAAGCTGGACTAAATCAGTATGTAGCAATGAGGGTAGTTATTACATTAAGGATTTTAATACTTTCGTCACACTGGACACAAACTCATACTCACAAACGTACTTACTTATGTACCTACTATTACATGTAAGTATAAATATGCATATGTGTAATTTATATTTCGTTCCTACTTGGTTACAAGGATTTTTTCGAGACAAAAATTCAAACAGCTCACGCGTTTTGTTAATTAAAGATTTGTTTTTTATGTACTATGTAGTCTTTATCGTATGTTTTTCATTACACAGGATTTGTGAGTAAAGGACAGGTTTGTTTAAAGGATTAATAAGATTGACTTTTAATTTGACATAAAAATCTTTTAGAATTTTAATTTACGGATTCTGTTGATTTCTAATTACTTAATGAATTGTATCTATTTTATATTCTTGGATTTTTTGTTTTGCTGTTTATACGAAACGAAAGTTTAAAAGGTCAAAATCATTAACCCATTCCTGCCTAATGGGTATTTAAATACCCAAGAAAGTGTTGACACATAAAAAAATTTTGCGCGGTCCAGGTGAGAGATATCGCGGTATTTTTTTTTTTTAAGTAAAGAAGAAAGATTGGACTAAATTAAAACATTTAGCAGGATTTTCCTTTATTTTGTTTTCCTTTTGTTTTTCACAGACAAAAATCGATGTTTTTTCTTTGCCGGAAAATGCTCAGGAAAAGTGCTGCTAAACATAGGAAAATCGGAAAAGTTAAAAATTTCGACTTTTATCAGATAGCTTAACTTGTCCACTATGCAATGGAAAAAATCCGGAAGTGATATGTCAACACACCTGGCCTTCAGATACGGTCAAATGAAAATGGGTATTTAAATACCCGACAGTCCATGGTGTGTACTAAAAATGCCTCTTTTTTCTATATAAAATAAAAAGCATTTTTAAATCGAGTACTTTGTACTTTTATTCAGAAAACTTGATACTTAAATGTTTAAATCACTTAGCCTTTATAATCTTCTTCTGATCTGGTGCAACACCGTTGTGATAATCCAAGAAGCAAGGAGCAGGATACAAATTCAAACAGCCATACTCAGTTTTCCCACCGCATTGCGGACAACGATGACGAGTATTGAGTTTTCCTATAAAATGATCCATGCGGTCGTAACGCATTTCCAATTATGCCCTAGAAGCCGACTTTCTACCAGGATGATGATAGTTCGACCTAATCATAATGGATTCGCACACCTCCACTCGAAAGTCGAATTGTGGCTTGGCTTGTTTTCATACTTCCGGCAAAAGCAATGTAGTTTCCACGCGTTTACCATAGCCGCATCGAACGCATTTGTTATCAATGGCCAGTACCACTTTTTTCCCCGGATCCGAATTCTGTAATTATTCATTGCGTTGTCAAAAAGGTCAACCCCACCCATGCGCTGATTGTGTTGGTTGACCAAATGGGGCTGCTCAATTGCAACTATTTTTCGTTACTTTCTATCATACCGTTTTGCGCGGACCATTGGTGTATGGCTAAGGAAATTTGATAATAAGTTAACGACCTGAAAAATAAGAGTTAATTAAGACCATTAGTCATTAGTTTGTGACTTGTAAAAAAATTGTCAAATGTAACCGTGTGCTTGGCGCGATCTTCCACATGTGACAGCAGCGATAGGACTACTCTTTCTCCCAACCCGAAACCTGGGTCCACCTGTTCTGATGCACCAGCATATGGAATAAGCTGATACAAATAACCTTCAACCGAAGCCAAACACCAATACTTGTATCCAAAACGAAACGAAAATGCAATCATTTGTTCATCAATCGAAAGGTGGTGAGAGAATACACCGAATTGAAGAAATTTTTTGTTCAATAAATCATTCAATGGTGCGACTTTTGCAAATTTGTTTTTCGGATCCAATGCTGAGTTGTCGCACACATGAAAGAATTGTTTGATTCGTTTGAATCTATCCCTTGAAATACATTCTTTTATTAGCGCACATCCCAATGATTCTCGATTTGACCAATAACTATGCATTTGCGGCAAAGTGTGGTAGCCTGTGATGTACAACAAGCCCAAAAATGTTTTCATTTCGCTAGTTGATGTTATGAATGGTGGACAATTGTTGGTCACAGCGTATTGGTTGGTTGAATTGACCAACAGATTTAAAACCTCCTCATCGATAAAAATCTCTAAAAGCTGCACTGGATTCATGGCACCAATTCATTCATACAACGCTTTGTATGAATTAGCCGTATCATCAAATGGAGTCTTATCAAATTTATAATTATGTGACCGAGATCATTTTGGTTTGATTCCTTCATCGATTCTGGGTCGCTTCGGTGCCTTTTTTGAATTTAATGTTGATTTACGACCACGACCACTAGATGTTGAGGCTACCGGTGTATCATCTTCTTCTTGTTCTTCTTCGGTTTCAAAACTTACCGTATCATTATCACCGCCTGCTAGCATATACTCTTTGCAGTCATTATAAGTAAATTCGATTTCGAATTGGGCCGCAATCTCATTAGGCAGCTCCGGCTCATCGCGCAACAATTGAACATTGTCGTCCAATTCTTCATTGTCACTAAGATTATCGGTATCATCGGGAGGCGTAATGATGATATCAACGGAGTCTGCGTTTTGGATAAAGTTCTCTTCTCCATCACTGTCCTCATCAAAACAGCTATCAAAAAGGGCTTGCAATTCGTTAACAGTTAGAATTTTCTGTCGACGAATCATTTTGAATCCAAAAATTTAGTATTAGATTGTGATAATCTAAAAATTTTTATATTTATTTATAATTATACAATAAAAATATTTGTAAAACGTAATGAAAAAAATTATGTATACTTACAATTGTTTATCGGCATAAATTGTAAATACATATAACGGTTTATCATTTTTTTTTTAACATTTTTCGAATGTCAACCAACAATAATGAAAATGTCAACAAAATAGTGTTGGGTGTTTTTTTGGCAGATATGGTAAAGTGAAAGTAAATCACACCAATGCCTGTCGGGTATTTAAATACCCATGTCATATCTCAGGTCGGAGCTGAGGTAAAAAAAAATTTTTTTTTTCTATCAACTTGTATGGTCTTCCGGGCACATATTTCCAAATTTCATCAAAATCGTACGAGCCGATCTATGGGCAGGCAGTAATGGGTTAATGAGATGGAAAAATAATTTCAGTCATTTTAATTTAATTAGTTGTATTAAGTTTATTTTAAAATAATGTACTTAATAACGGGTCCGCCATCTAACGTTTTTTATGTTCGTATGTTCGTTATCTTGTAAAAAAAAGTGAAAGAAACTGGCATCCTCATCGATAAGCCAAAGCGTGAAAAGCCAAAAACAGTGTGTACACCCGAAAATATTGCTGCTGTGGCAGAAAGTGTGCGTGCAGCGCCATCAACATCAATTCACCGACCTTGGTATGACGCCACACAAAGTCCAATTGGTTCAGGAGTTGAAGCCAACTGACCATCCAATGCGTTTTCACTTCGCTAAGTGGGCCGAATCGACTTACAAAAGATGCCGATTTTGCCAAAGAAAAACATCTTTTCAGATTAAGCTCATTTTGATCTTGGTGGGTATATAGAGAAGCAAAATTTCTCGCATTTGGGGCACAGAAAACCCGCACGCATACATTGAAAAGCCGATGCACCCAAAACGAGTTACTGTTTGGTGCGGATTTTGGTCCAGAGGCATAATTGGGCCATTTTTCTTCGAAAATGAGCAAGGAGTGGCCGTCACAGTCAATGGCGATCGTTATCGGACCATGTTTAACGAATTTTTATTCACAAAAATTGAAGAGGAGGATATTGGCAGCATTTGGCGCTACGTGCCACACAGCCGAAGCTACACTGGATGTTTTGCACCCTGTTTTTGAAGATCGCATTATCTGCCGCAGAGGTGATGTCGATTGGCCACCTCGGAGCTGCGATTTGACAGTGTTGGACTATTATTTGTGGGGTGCCATAAAAGATAAGTGTTACGCCGACAAGCCAGAGATAATTGACGCTTTAAAGGACAATACTCGTGAAGCCTTTGGTGAAATACAGCTGCACGCAATCGATAATGTGCTTAAGAATTGGATTGATCGTGTAGGCTACTGCATGGCCAGCCGAAGCAGCCATTTGAATGAAACCATTTTTCATTATTAACCGGAAGGATTGTACTTTCAAACAAAAACAGAAATTTGAGAAAATATTTAGTAGTTTTTTTATAGCACTTTCAAAAAAAAAGTTATTTGATGGACCCTTTACATGCACTTATCCTAAAGTATACCCATCGACTCAGAGTCGATCTAACGATGTCCGTCTGTCCGTCCGTCCGTCTGGCTGGCTGGCTGTCCATGTAAAGTTTATGCGCAGAGTACAGGTCGCAATTTTGAAGATATTGCGATAAAATTTGGTACGTGATATTTTTTTGACCCAAGGATGGATGGGATTGAAACTGGTGGAAATCGATCCATTATTTCACCTGGTCCCCATACAAATGTCCTCCCGAAATTGGGGTTTACCGATCATAAATGTTTGAATTATGCAAATATCCAAACAAATTTCATCATAAATGAGTTGTAAATGAAGCCAAATCACATTTACAAATACTGTGCAGATCCGTCCTTAATTACTCGTAGCTCCCGTATAAGGCCCGCTTTCGAAAATCACTTTAAAGAGTATAAATCTCTCAAAAATAATAATGTTGAACCCAAATATATTTCATATGTATACAAATAATACGGTACAATTTTATTATGATCTGTCCATAATTAGTCGTAGCTCCCATATAAGGCACACTTCCGAAATTCACTTTAACGATCATACGAGGAAACTTCTTAGCCTTGAAGAGAAAGCGCGGTATAAACAGAAATGAGTTAAGTGTTTTGGAAACTTCCATCTCTGCTATGAACACATGTTAAATTTCTTTTCGATCTGTCAACTCTTCCATATATTTAAATACAAAAGGTTTATCGGGACAAGAAATTCCTAGTGATATGGTGAAAGTGCTCCTTCATATGCAACACTAAAAAATTGGGTTGCTGAATTTAAACGTGGTCGTACAAGCATCGAGGATAAACCACATAGTGGACGTCCAAAAACTGCAACAACAACAGAAATTGTAGCCAAAATGCATGATATGGTATTCAACGATCGAGTGCGTGATTTAGCTTATATCATGGGCATCTCAAATGATCGAGTGCATTTAATTTTGCATGAAGAACTACAGATGAAAAAGCTTTCTACAAGATGGGTGACGCATTTGTTAACAATCGACCAAAAACGCATAAGTATGAAAATTTCTTAAGCTTGTTTAGATCGCTGTATGAAAAATAAAATGGATTTGAAGCGTCGTTTCATAACTGTTAATGAGACATAGATCCACCACTATAATTCTTCTTATTTGTTCAAAATAACAAAGGTAAGATTTAAGCGACATTTTCTAGCATAATAAGTATAAATAACAGTTATACTTTTGTTGGTCTAGTATTCTGCTTTGTTTAACATAAAATGTAATTATAGTTATAAAACACTAGCAAAATATTAGTATCCAATTTCCTTGTTTAATTTATGAAATGGTCTACCAAATTGTAAATAAAATGAGATGAAAAAGGTTACATGTTTTAAAAAACTGTTTGTAACTTTAGAACAAATAGCAAACATCAAGTGTAATTATAGTAATGCAACACAGTGTATGTATATGCAAATTTACTTTAGTAACTCCACTTTTCACTATGCTTTCTTTTAACTTCTATACTTATCAGAAATTGTGTGGTTAGTTGTTTTAGAAAATTTTGTTTAAACTTAATATGTTTCTACTGCAAGCCAATAAAAAAAAATTAAAAGAAATGTCATATGAATATGTATGTGAAGTCATGAACATGAACATTTAAGTAATGAAAACAAGTCCAAACCAAAACTAAAACTAATAAAAAGAACCTGTGAAAATATTTTTGTTCAAACTACAGATTCTGCAAGAGTTTGTAGTGAAATAAAAGCTACGAGGGAGGTGTGAGTTTTGCAATAAACAAGCTTAGATTATTAAAAAAAGAGTGTTTAGAAAATTACTTTGATTACTTTGAATGAATAAAATAATGTTTTCTGTTATTTGGAGAGCTTATTTAAAAATGAACACTTATCTTACAACCCTCGTAATGTGTTTGTATATAAAACATGCAAATATTTGCGAAGGTTCTACATTCACATTTGTCGTATTTAAAAAGGAACTATAAAATGCATTTTATAAGTTTTTCAAATGAAATTAATTGACAGGAAAACTTTTGAATTTTACATATACATATACGAGCATATGAAATGAGAGTACGCGAGGCTTGACACATGTACAATGTACTTTACTGTATTAAACTGCATTTAGTTCAACATCTTCTCAAAACAAACACACAAAAAAAAAAAAAAGAATTTCTGAAATTATAAAAGAGCTACTACAATCAGGCCATAGAAATTTTGTTCATTTATGTTTATGTTTATGTTGTATGTGAATTTGTTGTGTTTAATTTTTGCCGTCTTTTGACATGTGAAATTAAAGGACATTTTTTGAATGTTTCTGTTTGCTTTAGTATATTTATACATATCCAACTGCGTATAAGTTTGGGTCGCACATGTACTTTAATTTATTTAAACTAAATACATGAATGAATGGTCTGTTTATTTAACAAAATTAAAAAAAAGAGGTTTAAGTCAACTGAGACAAACAAAAAATTTAATTGCTTTAAATTTGCATAATTCATGTTAATCTCTGTTAACATAGAAAAAATAAAGGAAATTTTAACGTATTGCTGCTGGAGAATATTCTTTGTTCTTTAGCCTGTATTTTGATTCTATGTATGTTTGCAAGCATAATTGTTAATCGTTAAGCAGTTGGTAAAAACGTGGTGATTCACAATGTGTTTGTAGTTTTAGGTAACTAAAGGGTGCTTTTTTTTTAGAAATTTTCTTTTTGGCAAGACTGCTTTTGGCAGCTCAGCTATTTTTGTGTAGCATGCTACTGTTAAACATATTCAGTTTGATTTATAATTTAACCATGAATCGACTTAAAAATTAAAAACTTTTGCAGATTATTGAAATTTATTATCAAAATTCATGCTCGCTTTAGAAAGTGCATCATCAAGCTCATTTCAGGTAAAATTAATACATGAACAAGCAGAATTGTCATATTTATTATCAAGAGCAGCCAGAAGCATTGCAAGAACTGTCAACACATTTCGAAAAATGGACTGTTCGATGAAGGCAAGAACGTTATTGTGAATGACAAGCGCTACCATGGGCTGATAGCAAATTGTTTTTGACCAAAATGGAAATGGAGAACTGGGTTGACATGTGGTTTAAATAAGATGGTGCCACATGCCACGCAGCACTTGAAACAATGGCCCAATTAAGAGGCGAGTTCGGTGAAGAGTTTATTTCACGTTTATGGCCGGTTAATTGGCCGCCTAGATCGTGCTTTTCAATGCCTTTTGACTATTTTTTGTAAGGCTATGTTAGGGCTCATATCTATAGGGACAAGCCCACAATGGTTGAGATACCAAAAACTAATATTGAATAATTTATTTGTGTTGGAGAGAATATGCCAAAATTGCAACCAGCAATTACAATTTGAGGCATAGTCTCGGTAAACATTAATAAAGATTTCAAAAACTACTCGAAATTGTAGGTGTTTTTGTTTAACAAATCCGAAAGCTCTTAAAAATCATTCTTTATTTATAAATTTGTACGAAATAAAATAAATACTTAAAAATTGACTTCTATATTATAATGAGCGATAAGTTTTATATGTTTTCTTCTCCCAAATGTCCAATTGTCCTGATTATTTAATGAAAAGCAATTTCCATAAGGTCAGTATCCTTATTTAGGAATGGACTTGGTACAATGAGTATGAGGAGGATTTTCTGTTGATAATGCAACGTTAATCCAAATCTTCACTTTACATTTTATTTTACCATTTATTGTGTTAGCAATAACTTACATGAAACAGTATCAAGTAATCCAGTAGGATAAAATTCCAATATTTATAAAATCCCATTTCAGTCCTATTTTGCTTTTAAAAACATTGTAGGATTTATTGTAATAATAATAATTATTATTATTAGTTCTAATTAATCCGTATTTTTTAGGAGACCCAGATAATGTCATCCTTGCTAATCCTCTAGTAACGCCAGTTCATATTCAACCAGAATAATATTTTTTATTTGCTTATGCTATTTTACGATCAATTCCTAATAAATTAGAAGAAGTAATTGCTTCAGTCCTTTATATTGCAATTTTAAATATTCTTTCATTTTAACACTTAAGTAAATTTCAAGGAATTCAATTTTTACCTGTAAATTTTTTTTTTTTTTTTATTATAGCCTTTATTTATTTATTGAATCTTCATATAATGAAATGACAATAAGTATTCAAATCTTAATACTAAAAAGAAAATAATAAGCCCAGCCAGTGCTAGACAAAAATTTTATGATACTAAAAAAATTTCACATCAACTGATCCAGTCATCTATTTTGCGCTTGAGTTAAAGCAAGGGTATCCCTCCTTCTCAACCGATTATGGCCACTAAAGTTAAGGATGTCTCGTGCAAGTGGGTTTGGGTGGTGTTCAAGTTTGCTGACATACTTTGACGCGTGTTTTGTAAATTCAACTTTTACTGATGGCACGCATAGATCTTTGTGAATTCGAGAATTTTTAACATACCATGGAGCTGCAGTAATTATACGTAGAATTTTATTTTGACCCCTTTGAATTTTTTCAATGTTTGATGCTGAGGCAGTACCCCATAATTGAATTCCATAGCACCAGATTGGCTTTAGAATTGCATTGTACAACAATAGTTTGCAGTCCAACTTTAGTGAAGAATTTCTGCCAATTAGCCAATTAAGCTGCACTGCTTTTAATCTCATCTGTGTAAGTTTCGCTTCAATATGAGACTTCCAAGTTAAACGGCGGTCGAGGTGAATGCCGAGGTATTTGACTTCATTATGTTGAGGAATAATTTGATTATTTATTTTGATGAACGAGCAAGTTTCTTTTCGCAATGTGAAAGTGATATGAATACATTTCTGTTCATTAACCCTGATTTTCCAAAGCTCTAGCCAATTCTCTAGTTTATAAACATAATTCTGCAAATTCTGTGATGCTACTTGGTGGTCCTTGTGAACGCTGATAAAGGCTGTATCGTCTGCGAAAGTTGACGTGTGGATTTTGGGGTCTGACGGCATGTCGGAGGCATAAATCAAATATAAAGTAGGACCCAGTATGCTACCCTGTGGCACACCTGTTTCAATTGGCTGAGCGGGGCTTAAAAAATTGCCTTCTTTGATTTTAAATTTGCGACCGTATAAATAGCTTTCCATAAGTTTATGGGTGTTAGCAGGCAGAGTTAATTTTATTTTGTGCATTAAACCGTCATGCCAAACTTTGTCGAACGCTTGGGACACATCAATGAAAAGGGCGGAGCAGTATTTTTTGTCTTCAAACGACCCTCTTATCACATTTACCAATCTGTGTGTTTGTTCGATGGTGCTGTGTTTAGCTCTGAAGCCGAATTGATGATTAGGAATGCATTCAGTGTCGTTCAGAATTGGAATCAACTTAGTCATTAACAATTTTTCGAACAGTTTAGAAATTGTCGGCAGTAAACTAATTGGCCTATATGACTCTACTTTGGTGTGATCCTTCCCTGACTTAGGAATCATAGTGATCATAGACACCTTCCAATCTGCAGGATAGTATTCTAGGCGTAAAATAGCGTTGAAGATAAAGAGGATAATTCTTCTAGCTACACGAGGTAACTCCACAAGCATTTTATTGCTGATTTTATCCATACCTGTAAATCAAATCTTGTTTTGTGTAATAGTAGCTGCAGTAACTTTCTTAATATGAATTGGAGCTCGACCAGTTAAAGAACCTTATGTATTAGTAAGACAAATCTTAACTGTAATTTATTTCTCTTATCTTTATATTTAATCCTTTAATTATTAAATGATAGAATAACTTATTAAATTAGTGAATGAGCTTAAAGCCGCATGTGATTGTCAAAAGTCAAAAGCAATAATAGAACGTGTCTCTGTTTGGTGTGAATTTTGAAAACGCATATTAGCTTATAATCTTCTCTCTATTAAAGCCTTTGAATAGTATATTACTTAATAGGTAATATAATAATGTTGTCTTCTAGTATATAATTTTAAGGATGTCGTAAATACACAACCTCTGTTATAAAAAAAAAAAAAAACACAACAGTCAAATCAAAATAAATTAAGTTAAGTTAAGCGACAGGATTTTTCAACAAACATTGCTTTCATCAAAATTTTCAATCACACTTTAGCAAAATTCGTTTATATATTCGTTAAGCACGTCATGGAACTTGAAAGTTTAGTCTGCAATTGATTTAATTTGCTTTGTATAGAGCCAATCCAGTGGTAATAAATCACATGATCATGACAAACTTACCGTTGAAATTTTAGTAGTTTAAATCTATCGATAGCGTGATCCCTTCACCGTAACAGTAATATCATCTGAATGTTCGAAAAAAAAAATAATGGCCAAATCATTCCTCCAGACCACATCGCGCACCATATTGTGACACGTTCAACATGCTAAAGCTTCTCAATAATTGATCAGAAGCCCAAATATGGCAGTTTTATTATTCAACTTCTTAATAGCGGTATAAGAAGGATAATTATGTTGAATGAAAAAATCACGAATTCATTGCAACAATTGAGAAGCTTCAACTACAGTTATGCATGTCACAAGTAGAATGTCAAAACTTTTATATTTTTCAAATATGCCCCTGTTGGAAAACCAAGTTCTCGTTGAAAAACAGGTATTTGTCATTTAATTGTTACTTATGATGTTCCGAAAACTATGTACGACTATGTATGTATGTGAAGTCAGTACGTGAAATACATTACAGTGGCTAAAACTGCAGAGTTCGGCAGAAGATAAATTACAACCCGCTTCTCAGTTAGGACCAATTCAAACTGGCCAAAATCTGTTTTTCATAAAAAACTTATCCATAAAGACATCTAACGTCATGAAACGTTACTATTTTTAATGCTATCTTCTAGTAACTTTGATGAAGAAAAGTTATTCAGCCCAATCATGAATAAAAATTTTGCGGTAGTTTTTTCCCTTTTTCTATTTTTCCTATTTAAATTCAATGTTAAAAAATAAAAAGGGCAAAAACTCCCACGGATTTTTTATTCATGATTGGTTATAAAGTCTTGAATTATGAAGCTATTCTATTGCTAAACAACATTTCGAAAGCAATGAAAGTTTTGAACTCGAGACGAAACATTTTTAGTTTCACCTTGATTAGCGAATTTACGCAATTGAGGGTCCTAGAAGCCACATGTAATTGTCGAAAATCAAAAGCAGCAATAGAACTTGTCTCTATTTGGTGTGAATTTTGGGCAGAATTAATTATTGGATTATAATAAGGTAAAATAGTGACCATTACGAAATATTGCGTGTTTTTTTCTATCTAAAGTGGATAGTGCCATGGTGAAATTAAATACAAGGTGACAGCATTGCTACAACAATTACAACAAGGCAAGAACAACAGGCATTTTTGTTTGTGTAATACTTTCGTTACTGTCAAAAACATCTGGCATAAAATAAAGAAAACAAACATACAAACATGGATAAAAACAGAAAACAATAGTAGTGGAAAATTGTTTATTTTATTTTCTTAAACAATTTCGAAACTCGTGATAATTTTGTTTGGGGCATTTTGATTAATTAGGAAATCGTATCGTAATTAGGAAGTCGTATCTGTGTTTCCCTCTTGCCACGCGAACAGTATGCTCGAAAGGTGAACAATTGGCTGACTTATCAAATTGTCAGCAATGACATCATAAATCGACATCATAAAAATAATATGTATCTATAAAAGCCCTACGTTTAGTTTGGTCAAGGTGTCACTGGGCGAAAATGTGGTGGTACATAAAAATAGTGTTCAACGTTGACCTTCTTCGCATTTGACCTTCTGTAAATATTTTCCGCATAGAATCAAGCGCTAAATTTGCTTGAAGGAGCTTACATTTTAAATCTTTATTTTCAGATTCCAATTGGCGAATTTTTTCTTGATAATTTGTTGATACTGTATCAAAAATTGAAGGACTAAAAGTGAAACAGCAAAAGCAATATTAGAAGCTCTTCAAAAAATAATAAAATAGATAATTTATTAATATAATTAATTATATTATTATAAAAGGCACAAAAAAGAAATAAGTACATTAATGAAATTATTGATAATTTTAATCACTTCTCAGTTTGAGATTCTTTTTCTCTCTGAATTTGCCCATGACACTTTGAAGCTGCAGTATTCGAAAATTCTTCCATGGAAAATAAATGTAAGCCATGTGAAGGTTTCTCTGATGGATTAACTTCGGATGACATTCGAAATTCTGTTGGGCGTGATAGCCGTAAAGGCACAACACTATGCATTGTTGTTTTGTTTTGCTGCTACACTATTGGCATAGCGTTGGGCATTAACAAACAACGAATTCCCGCAGATATAATATCGGAAAGTACCACTTCCAGCTACTCCTTTTGTACGGCATAAGATGCAACAACGCATTTTTCTGCAGCAAAAAAAATCATATTTAAAGAGGAATCTTAACATTTATCTTACAGAAAAAAACTAACACTTTTAGTAAAACAACTCAAAAAACAAACACACTATTTAATATAATAAAGTTTTTTTTAACACTTTTAAGCTATTTTACGCAGATAAAACGGCGACAAAAACTCAATTTTTCAAAAACAAAATAATTTTGTAACGTTTTTATATAAACTTTGACTATTTGTAAACAACTTTTTGACATTTTCAATTTCACCATGAACAGAGCAAAAAATAATCAGCTGGCGCTATGCTGTCACCTTGTATTTAATTTCACCATGGATAGTGCTATTGTGAACATTTCTAATGACATTGACATGACATTTCAGGGTCGTATACTGTAGTGTAGGTGATCAGAATAGGGCCTGTAGGTGGTGTGTGTTTACACCATAAAATTTCTTTTGATAGTGTTATTTTAAGTGGAATGTGAACTGACACACGAGTATTTAAGATGAAAATTCAACGTTCATTGATTCAATAAGAGTCAGTCAAAATTATGCAAAATGTTTATTAAAAATTTCAACATAATGCATAATTGCCAGCATATAAAAACATTTTGCTGTGATTTTTAAATTGAAGATTTTCAATTTCATTAGATAAAATACAATTTGCATATTATTAATATAATTTAAGATTAATATGTTTCTTAATTAATATTTTCTATAATTGTTTTACACCTAAAGATATTTTGTTACTATGTTCTTTAAACAATTTGTAACATAAATCTTTATAGACGTTATGAGAACAATTTGTCAGAGATATTATAAAATTACCACCACCTGAGTGACCTCCTTGTTAGAATATTAATTATGGAATTATGACACGTGTTAAAATGCCACTGTGTGCCATGTGTGAATGTGTGTGGCTCTGCTTGGTGCAGAAATTTATTTAACTACAACACATTGGGATAAGTTGTTACAAAAGAGGTAGTTATAAAGGGTTGCAGCTAAAAAAAAACATGTTTAAGTTAAGACTTTGTAAATGAAATTTTTTACTTGAAACTTTATATTAAAGAATTATTGAGGAAAATATAGAATATTCAAAGAATAACTTGTGATTGGAAAGTGGTGTCTGAAATAATCATGTGTTTCCTATGATTGATATACATTAAATTGATATTCATTAGCAGAGTTTGGTCAGAGTCATCACAGAGCAAGCACATATAGAATAACTTGTGTATTAAGTCTTATCTAAGCGAACGTTATCGTTCGACATCGTGGGGGTTAAAGACAATTTTCTATCTATTAAGGGATAAAGTATTATAATAAGTACGTTCCATTTATTAGCAAAATACCAAACATGATCTTTATATGTTAATTGTGTGTCTGGAACTTTCTATATTTATGTTATTCTGGGGAATAAAACATTGTTTTCTTTTTCTTCAACTGAGTTCAATTTATGTGCTAAAGCAATAATTCAGTAGAACCCGCCGACCTTTGATTAATTGCGTTTCTGTTTATTATGCATCCAGGCCATAGTGTTTTCCAACATGCATTTAAAGTTTGTCGTCTTATTTCACCAATAGCAGAAGTTGCATAATTGATACAGTTTAAAATCGAAAACTTTTTCCAAACGTCTGTTTATGTTTTTTTTTTTACTACTTAATGAATGTTTTGTATAAAGGTGAGGTTACACTAGACGACTAATCTGTCAACTGCAAAATTTGATAAACTTTAAGTCTGCCACCGTTTAGCTCCTACACTATCAGACTTTTTTTTTTATCAACTTGGATGATAATGCATGGTCGACAATTAAACTAGCAATTTTATAAAAAATTATATTTTTAAATTAATATCATATAAAAAAATTCCTCTAAAAATTTGTACTAAAAAACCGCATAAGTTTAAAATCGAATAAAAAAAAGTCGCATAAAAACAGAATTGAGTGTATTTCTTATTCGGACGTAAAATTCTTATTGTGGTCGTAAAATTCTGTTTTTATCTAAAAAAAAATCCACAATAATGCCCTTAATGACTCTTTCCAGAACTTTACTAATGGACGACAATAAACTAATGGGTCGGTAAGAAGTTGGAGAAACAGGGGGTTTGTGTGATTTTTTTACGGCAATGACTTTAGCCTGCTCTAATTTTTCTGGGAAATAGCCCAGTTTGAGATAGCTATTAATAAAAAGAGTCAAACACTTGACATCTGTTTTGGGTTGAGCGTTTAGAACACTATTATTTAAGCCATGTACACCAAGTGACTTATCAGGTTTGAAAGGTTTCAAAATAGCTAAGATTTTTGCATACGATGCTGGAAAATTGTCATTTGTTGTGAAATTAGTGCTGAAATTATGACTACAATTTTTGAAAACATTTTCTGTGGCTGAGTCACTAGTATTAGAAGATAATAAATGATTGTCACAAAATATCCGACCTGATAGTTTACACATAATTTAAAATGTGATCCTTTTTTCTTTGTATATTTTACATTCCTTAATATTTTTATTAATTTAATTTCCTATTTTCTTTAAAGTAACTATTTTCAAGTCTATCCCATTGTGTTTTTTTTTATATTTCTTATATATCATTGTCACCAACGCTGTTCTCGTTATCTATGCAAGAAGTATAACTTTTTTTTACTTGTTTTTGTTTTTGTTGTTTTTTTTATTCAGCCATTTAATGTCTCTTAATTTCTTGAAAAAAAGTTTTAGATAAAAGATGCGTAATTATTGATTTTGTTTTACTCACTGAACACTTTTTCTAATGTCCTTTTACGCATAATTTCTTTTTTCATACACATGTGTGTTTAAACCTATAAGTATAAATGAAAGTCTATAAACAAAGGATGAAAATTAAAATGTTTGCTATTTATGTGTAACTAGCAAGGGGAAGAATGCCATAGGAGAGAAAACTAACAAACAGTTATAAAACCTGAATGTAATGTTGTTAATCTTTAGAACGGATTATTATATGTTAATTGCTGTAATAATATGTATGCTAAAATTTAGGCAAATTTTTAATTAAATAGCAAGCACAGTTCCCAAAATGATCGCCATGTATTTATGCGCCGTGCGCTATTTGGGTATAAAATCAATTACCCACAAGTACCTTATTAAAGGTTATACACAAAATGAAGTCGATTCAGCTTATTGCTTAATCAAGAGAGAAACCAAGCATACGAGTATGTTTAACCCTTATGTGTCAAAGTTTTTTCATTGAAATTGATAACTTGTGTATCTGAAACTTTTTCAGAACTACTAACTTTCAAATAATTTAGTGTTTTTGCAGCCGTACGCTTTGACTTTTTTTTTGTAATTTGCCTGAGAGCCCAATTTACTTTTAACACCCTTTGATGCGCACCAAGGTACCTGGGTACCTTTGGCGTTTTCAGTCAAAGTTTTTCCATTAAATTTGATAGCTTTTATACCTGAAAGTTTTTGAGAACTACTAACTTTCAAATAATTTAGTTTTTTTTTGCAGCCGTACGCCTTGATTTTTTTTGTAATTTGCTTGAGAGACCAATTTACTTTTAACTCCCTTTAATGTGCATCAAGGTACCCGGGCATCCTTTCGTATTTTATATAAGAAAGCAACCATTGCAAGTATATTATTTGAAGTTGTTAGTAGCTTGCAAACCTTAAGGCTTTAAGAAAAATTATATAAAATATCTCTTAACTACGCTCCAACAATGTATTTAGTGCGAAAATGCTTTTTCTCTACTTAACTCTCATATAGGTACCCAGGTACCTTGCAACACATTAGAAGGTGTTTTTTTTTTTGCCGCACACATAAGGGTTAAAAGTGGCCCTATTTATAAAACTGAAGGATTTGTATCAACAAAAAAAGGATCTCCATTTAATGTTAACGAGCTATGTTTTGAGAATTTTTAAGATTTAAAAATACTGGCAAATGACATCGGTCCATTAAACAATTTGAGTTCAACAAGAATCACCAAATTCTGTATTTTAGAAGACCGCTTACGCTGACGGAAAGTTCAAGGAAACGTTTGTTATAAAAAAAAGATCCAAGCAAAAGCGATTTCTTTAAACACAGCTTTTCATTTCCAAACCAGGTATACCAGCAATTAAGAGGTACGATATTAATGACTTGTTAAAAAAAAACTTATTCCAAATTTTTATAAACTATTTAATGATAATTTGTAAAAACTTCATAGTCAGAGTTTCGATGCCAATATATTTTGGTATTTACAGCCTAATTAATAAAAACTTATCAAGGGTTTATAACAGGCTTATAAAGCAAATATCCATACAGAATTTGCTTTATAAGCCTGTTATAAACCATTGACAAGTTTTATGAATTAGGGGGATTATTCATAAAAACTTACAACCTGTTATAAACCTGTTGTAAGTTTAAGAATAAGGACATTAAAATTCAAAAGACTGAAAATGAAATGTATGAATACGAACATATTGTTTGTTTTTCTCAACAGTAAAGACACATTATAACTTATGACACTCTATTGCATATTTATTTTTGCAACAATAACGTCCTAATGCAAATGAGAGTTAGTTCTTTTACAGGACAAAACAGCAATACTTGGCGTTGATTTTTCTTTATGAATATGTTAAATATATTATAGTGAATTGGTTTATCTTGAAATTATATTATTTCCACTTTTCTGTATAAGGTGAAAGTCAATTGAAAACTTTAAACGCGTTTTCTGCAAAATCGATTTTTTTGACTTATGCCGGTCTTGCAGCAAATGAGCTATATGAATTTGAATTTAAACATACCAATTCTTATCACCGAAAAACGAACTTTTCAAGCAGTAATTAAATGGTTTAACGAAATGTATGGCATGCGGCAGACTTATTGTAGAAGAAATATGTTCCAATTCCAGTCTAAAAAGTGAAACGTCATGGTAGTATAAACTTTTCGACAATCACATGTAGGTTATCAGAGCCTCAAATGCATTAAATGTGCTTCATAGCTTAATAAACTGTTCAACATTGTTCTTACAATATCTTGTCTAATAGCCCTAAACTGTCAGCTGTCTTTCTGAAAGTTGACACGACTTTGCTACAAAAATGACGTCAAATACAAATCTAGCGTGCATGGTGCACGCTTGCGAATAAGCTTATATTGATATTGTATAGGTCTCATCATCTGCATAATAGCCTACACAGATAATGTTCTATTGTAGTTTGTTTATTCTAAAAAGGCTGTCCTCTCCATAATGTCCAAGTGGTCTTAGTACTATGTGCAGGCTACAAATAGCAACAAACAGGAACTCAAAATTTTTAAATCATTCAGATTAGTAAGTTTAGCTTCAATCCAAATGGACGTTAGTAAATGGGATAAAAAAATAGTTTAGGTAATTGAAAAGGGTTGATGGCTAATTCCAAAATTATTGTTGTATATATTGGAATAGTTTGTAGTTTTCTGCTGGCTAGTTTTACAGCTTCAGGCCTGATTTAGAGAAATGGAGCTATTGTGACATGCTTTATATGTACAGTAAAGTCATTAAAGGCATTCACCCAAAATGTCTTTAATTTGCATGATCATCAGGACTACTTCTGGTATTTTTATCTCTGTATATTAAACAGAATTTCGGAGTAGCAGAATGTTTCCATGTTTATTTTAATAATCGCTTTCTGTTTCTACACTTTATAAAAATTTCAATTTGGATGCTGGCATGCATGAATATCTAGGAAAATATTAAAGTGGTCTAAAGCGTATGTCTAAAGAGTTTTTAACCCTTTCGACCCCAACTTTTTATCTGTATCCCTAAAAATTTTGTTTTATTTTTCATCATTTTGTAGTCATTTAAAGAGTGTCTGGTCAAAATTTCAAGTCGCCACGCCAGACAACCAGAAATGTTTTCAAAATAATCGGGAAACTGTGCCACAACCACTTCATTACTTCCGAAGGCAAAGAGTCACATCTTTCATTTTTATAACTGCAATTCATTTTTTTTTTAACCTATGTATAGGGTGTTTTTTAGGCAACACTTTTTCAGCTTGGTTTGACATTTCGACATGACGCCTGAACAACGCTTCCAAATTGCGCAAACTTATTTTGAAAATCATGGTTCTGTTCAAAATACATATCAAGGCTGTCTTTTTTAGATATATAGAAATTTTAAATTGAATAAAACAAAGATGAATTTTTTAAATTGCCATGATATTTACTTTATTTAGAAGATGCTTGAAATGTTGCCGCGTCTTGTTAAAACCATAATAAGACCGAAACGATGGACCATTTGGAGGGCAATATTCGCCGCGTTATTGCTGATATACAGTCACAAATGTTGGAAAAAGTCAACGAAAATTGCACCTCCAGATTACACTACTTTCGAGCCAGTCATATGCCAGAAGTCATATTTAAATTAAATTGCCAGAAGATTATCTTTCGAATAAAGTAAACTATATCCATTTAAAAAAAAAATTATTTTTGTTTTATACAATTTCCAATATGTTTATATACATCTAAAAAAAACACCTTATAGTTTAAAACGGGGGTAGCAGAACTAACTGTCTGTGATTGAGTTGGAATTGAATATATGATATGGATTATTATTAATCAGGATCATAATTGAACAACAGATCTGAGTGTGTGTGAATTGGCTCTGGCGGTTGCCTTTAGCTTGGCGGATCATAACGCCATATAGGTAATGTTCTTATTCAATAATGAGATAATAGGAGCCACATATTAAGACTTTTCTTATTATGAAAAAATGTATAATGGAATACTTCCCATTATAATTCCGTAATAACATATATGGCATACAGTTAAGTAAAAAAGTGTATGTATGGAGAGACTGAATTTGACATCTGTTTAACCTAACAAAGCTTTTGCAGAAAACCCCAAGCAGAAGAATGAGGACATAACGTTACCGTTATTAGAGAAACAATAATTCATATTTCTTTAAATATTTATATGTAGATGTTTGTATAATTATTACCATGACTGTACCTGTAACATTATTGACATGTGAGAACATCTTTTAATTATAAAGTGTTATTAATATATTTCATGGCTGAACACTTTCAAATGCTCAAGTATATTAATAGAGGATTTATGGGTTTGTTTTTTTTTTATTGTCTAGAAAAATTGTGCGTATGAAAGTCGCAACAGGGTGAGTGAGTTTGTAAGAAGTTGTAAGTAGTAAAGTATGAAGGTAATGCACTAGACATTTTATATACATACGAGTATGTATAAAGAATTATTAAAAATTATTTTAAAACTAAAATTATATGTTGCATAAATTAAGTATAAAACAGATTTAGTTACAATACAATAACTAATGAATAATAGCATTCATAAGCAAATATTTATTTTGTTGCAAATTAAAAACAAAATAGTAATTTCAATTTTATTTTTAATTAAAGAATTGCTGTTTATTTTTTGTTTGTGTGATTGAGGAAAAAAAATAAAGTGGAAAAAACAAAGTTATTTACAAAAGTCTCTAATTAATATTTATAGAATAGATTTGGAGGTACTTAACCATCAATTTAAATGGCTGGCCACTTAAAACAAAAATAAATACAAGAGAAAAAACAACAGACTACGTAAACGCACTTGATGACCAGGCTCCTCTCTAACGTAGCGGGCCATACTCAATTTATTTATGAAAAAATCAACGTAAAACGCAAAGTGCTTCTAACGTTATAGCGCTACAAAACAAAGCGAAAATTTAAAAAAAAAAATAAGAAAAAAAAAAACTGAAAAAGTAAAAGAATTGAGGATGAGCTTAAAATGGCAATTGCACTTAAAGTGCAGTAGAATATACGTTGCGTTCGCTGGTGGAGATGTACGAGTTTATATATATATTTTTCCCATATAAATAGGATAGGGAAAACACTTGCAAACTCACGAAAAAAAAACTAAATCAACTCAAATCACAAAACAAATATGAAGCTGATTCAGATGGTGATGATGCTCTTGCTGACGATGATGATGATGCACATACAGACTTGTATAAGCGAAAAGAAAAGCTAGGCCAAACGTATGAAATATACGCATATCCATGACCCAGTTGGAATTGGGGAATGAAAAACTCCCAAGAACAAAATATATAGTGGAACATGTTTACCACAATCATTTATGATTATTGATTACAGCAGCCATAATATGTTAATCTTGTGATTCACTAGATTTTAGCAATCACATGATTGCATCAATTAAGTATATGTTTGTGGAAATAATTTTTGTGATGAATGATTATTCCAGGAATATTATGTTCTGCTCAGATTATGGTTATTGTAATAAAACAGCAACATATTATGATCTAATAATTCATCATGAACATGATTGCCACAAACATATGAGGGCGGTTCGAAAACTTCTTAGCCTAGCACAGAAAGAGAATAGTTAGTTTATCAAAAATATTTTTATTTTTCAATATAATCTCTTGAAACTTTAATGCACTTGCTTCAACGCTTATCTAGCAATTATATTCCTTAATTAAAATAGTTTTTATAAGGCCTTCAAAAGATGCAAATACAACTGTAATTGCATCTTCATTTGAGGTTAAACGCTTTCCAGTTAGGAATTTTTTTTAGATTTGGAAATGGCTAAAAGTCACTGGGAGCAACTCGTACTTTAATTCGTTGATTTTAGCCATTGTTAAAACACTTGTGTGGGCATCAGATAGTAACTTGCTTCTATCCACATAACTAAGTGGCTTATAAAACAGCGTTAATTTCAGCAATTTCTGTCAATGCTTGCACCGCTGCCTTTATAAATAATGACATAAAACCAAGTTTTATTCCATATTTTTTTTCAAAGGCGTTCTTATATTTTGCTCTTAGATCCATGACATGATACAAAAATAACAGTACATCAAAGGACCAAATCAGCGATTATGTTGACTTAATAAATATAGTATATGGAAAAAGCAATTATATAGTGCTGAACATCTCATCCCCAAACACGCCTAATTTACGCAATCTGCACAATAAGCAAGAATTATCCACAGCGTTGTGTTGATGAAAAATAATTTTTTGTGTTGTAAGCCAGAACGTTTTTCTGGAATTTTTACATTTAGTTGATCCAAAATATTGTAATGGTACTCTGGATTTATTACTTTACGCTTTGCAGACAGTCATTCAATAAAATACCTTTTATTTATTTATTTATTTAATCAATACAGTACAACAAGAACTAGTCTTATCTAATAGTACTGGGGAGATAGTGGCACAATATGATTTTTGTTGGTACAAAAAAGTCCCAAAAACCCGTTGCCATAAAACTGAACAGGAACATTGAAGTTTAGTTGATTAAGCAGCAACTCTAAATTAACATCACCACGAATTATGCCCAGAACACATAAAGCGCTCAGCATTAATTGGCGACTATTTAGAGTTGGCAATTTTGTCAAAGTAAGTCTACTTTCATACGGTGGCAATACATAAGAATTCCAACCAAGACCATGGAGACAGAAAATAAATTACCGATTCAATACTATTGATATGAATTGTATAATAAACAATTGATCAAGAATTGGTCGAACAAGAGAAGTATATAAAAGTTTTATAATATAAGGATCTAAAAATTCCGTAGACCAGCACTTCATGAATCCAAGTACCCCATAGGCTTTATTTACCATTATAGAGATGTGATCGCGAAAATCAAGTCTATGATCCAACAGTATTCCAAGATCCCATATGGGTTGAATTTTATTTAAAATAACAGTATCAATATAATAAGAAGTCTCAACCGGGTTTTGTCTAAAAAATGATATGTGCTTGCATTTCTTAATATGATTGATTCAATCAATTGAATAGTAACTGCGTATGGTTGCCTTAATCAGATAAATAAATACAGTAATTATAATCTTGAGCGCCTGGAACTTCTGTTGTTTTCGCCGAGGTTATGGAAACTCAAAAGTCATTATTCGCTAGATTCTGCCTTAAATACTTAAATAGTCACTTGTAGCTATGCTGAAAAAAGCGGGATTCGTTGTGTTCTGTTGCTAAAAAGCACATAAATTCCGAGTACAAATACCAGAAATTTGATGGCAACATATAATATATATTGTTCAATTTCAGATATTGTACACCTTACCTATTAGCCACCAACTATTTGTATTAGTCTTTCTATTGGGTATTTTCGTGGGACACGTATACTAAACGTGCTTTTTTGCAACTTTTCACAAACATGCTGCTGCAATCATAGAAAAAACTCTTGCATAAATATATGTATGTAGTTTCAGAGAAACCATATAGACCAAAATGCAGTTTTTCTACACAAGAGTTTGCAACTACACACACATATGTACGTTGCACATGCTTGCAACATTTAACTGAAAGGATCAATAAGGATACGCGAGTATGTATTTTTTTTCTGCGAAATGTAAAAAATAAAATAGAAACAAACACACACAGACAAACGTACAAGCATACGTGTAAGTTTTGAAAAAACCCACACCAAACGAACTCATCAACAGTAAAAGACAAAGAAACCGAGTTGCTGTAGAGTAAAGAGGAAACGAGCAGAATGAGTGTTAGGAAGTCAGGGCATAAAGAATGTTGTTGCTGTTTGGCAATAGTGCATCCTAGTAACATGAACATAAACACACGCATGCACACACATACGCTCTCAAACAATTGAGAAGTTTCATGGTTGTGTGTGTGTGTATGTGCATGTATGCTTCAATGTGTCCAGCAACATAAGCAGGCCAAAGCTAAAATAAAAAGTATTCAAATAAAATCTACAAAACACAAAACTTTTTTTGAAATTCGTTTTTTTCACATTTTATTTTTTATTTTTTGAAAAGTCCAAAGTATGCACTGCAGTTTTTTGCATAACACAAAAAAATGCACCAGCAAAAAAAAAAGGAAAGAAATGATTTCTATGTATGTTGATGGGTGTGAGCTCTTCTCGGAATGATTGAATGTTACTCCTACCAATGGTCAACAGAAATACACGTACTTATACACACAAACACAGCAAGAAAAGTTGCAAGAATATTAAAATGAATTAGGCTTTGGGAGATTACACTGGAGAAAATTCAAAGCTAATTGGATAGATTAATTAAAATAAGAAATTTATTATTATTAAAAATCCAGATCGCTATTTAACTAGTTGGATAGAACATTCTGTTAACTCCATGTAGTGGGACTCGCCAGCCAGACCTACAAACTTCTCGTAGCTATTAGAGGGTCAAGAAAAGAAGAGCACTTCACTAAGTCCACTAATTCGACTAATCAACTAAACTTTGCCGTTGCGAAAAGTCTCAATCTTTGCGATCCTAAAGATCATGAAATAGAAAGTGACTTCGTATTATGAAGGCGATTTAGTACCTTATTGGGCACACCACAATTCGTCATTACTTACTCAGATAGTTATCAGTGTTGCAGATCAATGAGAGTTATAAAATATGATTCATTTTAAATACTAGGGCAGTTCGGAAACTTTTTAGTCAAGAACAGAAATGACGACATAAACAGAAAAAAGTTAAGTGTTTTGGAAACTTCCATCTGTGTTATGAAAACATGTTGAATTTTGTTTTTTTGATCTGCTAATTCCTTCATATAGAAACAGGTGTTAAAAAAACATCCGCAGCTGTTTTACAATGGAAAAATTAGAAGCTCATGGTGTCATTAATTATTTAAATAAAACAAATTTATCAAGACAAGAAATTCATAACGATATGATGAATGTGTTAGTTAAAAGTGCCCCTTCATATGCCACATTAAAAAATTGGGTTGATTAATTTAAACGTGGTCGTACAAGCATTTTTTAACACAAGCTTTTTGGCTTATCTGCAGAAAACACACTATCGCCTATCGGGGCACCCATTGAGGATGAACCATGTAGTGGACGTTCAAAAACAGCAACAACAACAGAAATTGTAGCCAAAGTACATGATATGGTATTAAATGATCGACGAATAGAAGTACGTGATGATCGAGTGCATTTAATTTTGCATGAAGAACTACAGATGAAAAAGCTTTCTACAAGATGGGTGCGGCATTTGTTAACAGTCGACCAAAATCGCATAAGAATGAAAATTTCTCAAGCTTGTTTGGATCGTTTTGAGAAAACTAAAATGGTTTTTAAGCGACGTTTCATAACTATTGATGAGACATAGATCCACCACTATGCTCGAGAAACCAAAGAACAATCCAAGCAATGGAGTGAAGCTGGAGGAAGTGCACCAAAGCAGGCAAAAACAATTAATCGGCTGGCAGGTTTTTGGGTCTTCAAAGGTATTTTATTGAATGACTATCTGCAAAGGGTAAAACAATAAATTTAGATTACCATTGCAATATTTTGGATCAATTAGATGTAAAAATTCGAGAAAAAATAATTTTTCATCAAGACAACGCACCAGCACACAAGAGTGTTTTCAACTAATGAAAGTACGAGTTGCTTGACCACCCCTTCTTATTCTCCTGATTTAGCTCCCAGTGACTTTTACCTGCTCCCAAATCTAAAAAAAATTCCTAGCTGGCAAGCGTTTTACCTCAAATGAAGATGCAATTACAGTTGTAAACCACTATTTTGAAGGCCTTAAGTAAAACTATTTCAATCAAGGGATAGAATTGCAAGATAAACGTTGAACCAAGTGCATTAAAGTTTCAAGAGATTATATTCAAAAATAAATATGTTTTTGAAAAACTAATTATTTTCTTTCTCTGCTTGGCTAAGAAATTTCCAAACCGCCCTCGTAAAAGACTTAAAACATAATTGGATGTCAGAAAATTAACTGCTGCCTACAGAACAATTGTTGGCATTTACGTTTTTACTCGCCCTTATTTATCTGGTTGTATTGAAAGGGCAGTTATTGTCTGTATGATCAGAAGAAACTATGTGTTTTCATAAGACACGCTCAATTAATACGTCGTTTCAAAGCAGTTGAGTTGATCCAGACAGATCCAGCGGATGCGTTCGTTATGCTATTTTATGATCGTGTGTCCTTAGCGACGTTTTCTAATTCCAAATTATTTCAGGCATATGAATAAAGGATGTGTGAAAGACTAACCTAGAAAACTTGACTTCTGCATGCAGCTATGGTAAAAATTTATATATTTCAATTTAACTAGATTTTATTTATTATCCACTTTTCAATCCTGTGAAAATTTAGGAATTCAGCTCCGTCAAAATGCCTGCAGTTGACATACAATGCAGTTTTATAGTATGGCTGTTGCGACAAGTATGTATCAGTGTAGTCTTGCCAACCGACTTTATATGATGCGTTTGTAATAAAATACACACACAAAAAACGCGAAATGCATATAAATTGCATCAAACCAAGGCCCATGACTATTTTTCTACCATACAAGGACTAAATGCATATATTTTCAAACGTATACACACACACACACACACACATTCCAAACACAAATACATACATATATTTTCAACTAACCAACCAAATGCTGATGCATCCCGTGTTTTTTATATTTTGGAAAAAGTTAAACCCCTGTTCGTGCTTTTTTTTTTTTGGCGACTATGTTGACTGTTGTTGGCTAAAACATAGCGTAAAAAAAGTAACATTGCATAAGTTTTGTATGCAGTTTTTAAGCGTAAGATGGGTATGAGTCTTTGGAGGAGATTGTGGAGGGTTAGATGTTGGGTAAAACTTAGTCTGCTGTCGAATATAAAACAAATAATATAAATGCAGTTTTTTGATGCTGCTGCTGATATTGTGTAGCCTTCTTCAATGCAACTGACAATTTTTACACACTAGAAATCCATCAAAGTACCACAAGTGACATAAACCAGAGACTTGGTTCAATCGAAAGGGGAGAAATGAAAACTTCAGTTATTTAATTCTCTCACTTCGGTGGGGTTTCAATGCTATACCACCGAATTAGGGCACTGTGATAAATATTAGTTATGACGGATAGAAACTGATCAGAAACTGATGTTGTTTGAGTGCTAGCGGCTACAGACATAAATTCATGGGAAACTATACATTGAACAACCTTTTTGTACACATTTTAGTTACATTATGATGTCAACGACATTAAATCTGACGAGTGGTGTGGTCTTATTAAAACGGAGTCCCTTCGAATCTACTTAAGTGTTCGCACGTAGTGAGCTACCACGTAAACCAACCAACCAACCAACCAGTGCTAGCGGCTGGGAATAGAACCCATGCTACGAATTCCAACTCATGCTTAATGATCAAACGCGCTAATCAATTAAGCTACAGCAGCTTTAAAGTTATGCTGTTTAAAGTAATTTCCGGAAGGGGATATTATATGCGAGCTATGATCAATTATGTACGGAATTTGTAAATGTTATTACTCTTAAGGTACAACTTATTTGGGGAAATATTTGTTTGAAAACGTGCATAAATCAAACACTAATGAACGATGGAGTCCTATTTCGGAAGAAAATTTGTTTGGGGGCTACGTGAAATAATGGACCGATTTCAACCAAATTCAATCTCAAATGTCCTTTAACCGAACAAAATTTACGTGCTGAATTTTATCGAAATATAATTTGCGCACAAGGTTTACATGGAGACCCAGACGGACGGACGTCGTTAAATCGACACTGGAAGTTAAGGTTTTAAGGTGGGTATTTTTGGACGTTATAAGCATCAGCACAAAGCCAACACCCTCCCGCTATAGTAGGATATGAAAATGTATGTATGTTAAAGCACTTCAGTCTGGTAAGGGAATAATATAACCAAGTACATTTACATTACATTATCATTTCTTCAGCAAATAATTTTGATTTTATTCAAAGAATGCTGGCAAAAGTAGTAAGAACAATATATTTTCTTTCGAATTTTTTATAACTTCTAATTAATCTTTCTGTATGTCACACATAATATTAATATTTAGTAATCTATTTTTAATCTCCATTTATTTTTAATAATTCTTCTCAGCTACGATTCATAGATCCCAAAAAGTTGTTTAGCATAATTTAGGAGAAATGAAATTCCAATACATCTTCATTTTTTCTACATATCTTCTTTGCTTTAAGTTTTCTATTGCACTATTTTCCTTGTTAGGGACTCCCCAAAAATATTAAATAGGACTTAAGTCCGGGGATTGTGACAGCTACTCCATAAGATGGAATTTGTTTTATTTAAACCAAGAATAAACTAGTTTGAATGTTTACTTGGGATCATTGTTCTGCATGAATTTCCATTTATTTTCTGGCATTTGATTTGCAATATTTCTAAGTAATTTACGGCTCACATTTTTCCATCGAATAAATTGCACCGACTTCGAAATTAATCGAAACAACCACACACCATTAATCAAACTCAGTATTTTGTATCCTTTAATCGAAAGTTTTGCCAGCGGAAGCAAACAAATTTATCTTCATTGGATCTAACCAAATCAAATTTAACCAATTGTCCAAGTGTGGATATATCTTAACAAAACAAAACCTATTTTGCTCAATAAAGGTACATTTCAGGCTACGGGATTTTAATCCAGCTTTCCGAAGCCTATTTTTTATTGTGTGACTAGTGACACATGCTCATAAACCAGATTAAAATTATTCAAATGACCTTTTAGGTTTTAAACACTCCTCAAACTGCTTCCTTATTTTTCGTTTCCTGGCTCCTGTCTTTGGTTTCAATTTTCTGAGAATTGCTTGCAAAACTTTTGTCTTGGAATAGTTCATCAGTATTGCAATTTCATTAAAACTTTTTCCCAGTTTTCACAGCTTTAAAATAATATATTTTTTAATTAAAGTGCAGTGCTATTATTAATACTTTTCGGGAATAAAAGTAATTGATAACAGAAGCTATTATTTTTATATTGAAATCAAATCCAATGATATCTTAAATACAAAATTGAAAACATCATTGTTATTATTTTCTTGTGGCACGAAGTTTATCATTATCTTTATTCCTTACTATCTGATCGCCCCGGCTTCGGTCGGTATTTAGTAATGATTTGTATTTCAAATCATTTCATACTTAAAAAAAATTAGAAGTGCAAAGAAGGCTTTGGTGCTAGTTCTTCAAGTTTCTTCAAAAATGTCTCTTATTAAGAAAAATGAGAAGTGAAAAGGAGGCAATATATTAAAAACTTAAAATGTCCGAGTTTTACCAGGAATTTTTTATTTACAAATTTTCAGGAGATGAAAATTTTGAATAGAATAAACAAAAATCAACCAAATCGCTCCAGCCGTTCTCACGTGATGCCATTACATACATGGACCATTTCATTTTTATATATTTAGATGATCTTCAGCAGTTGGACAGTAATCGCATGATGGAAAATTAAAAGTCATTAAAATAGACGATTTTATCCTTTTGAACTACAAAGTGATACTCGTTTATGAATATTTAAGAGAAACTAAAACAAGAAAATGAAAAACCATGTTTTTGTTTTGCTACATGGCATTAATTGTTGCACAATATTGTGATCCATTTGCGCCGCTTATACGATATTTTCCATAATGACAGAGAACTTAAGCGCACCAACATTTTACTGAATAGTGGTGACGTTTAACAAAAGTCCGCGAACGCTTCAGCATTCTTATTTTACATAAATATATGATTTCAACAGGACGGTGCCACATAACGCACAGCCACCGAAATAATGAATTTATTGTGAATCAAATTTAGCGAAAGGCAGATTAATTTTCAACCTCGATCATGCGTTTTGACACCACTGAATTCTTCTTTTTGTGGGGCTGTGTTAAACACAGTCAATTGAATTGACTAATGTCCTTAAATGCATAATTTATGACGTGGTTAACGAAAATTCTAATAAAAGCATCTATATCTGTAGGCATGGTTGTGTGGTGGATGCCTGTCCGTTATCATTTTCCATTTATTATTGTCAAACTTTAGTTTTTCCAATACAGTAAACATTGAATGAATTTCATATAAGTTCGTTGTTTTATTTTGTTTTACAGAATAAAGTTCTTGTTGAAAAATCCACTGCATGCTTCATAATTTATTTAATTCTTTTAATAATATTTCGCCTTTATTTTGTTTAAGTTCTGTTTTAAGGTTTACTTGTTTCGTTTTACAATTTAAGTTACAGTACTTTTTGTAAGCTTTAGATTTCGCAGCTTAAATCGGCTTTATTGGCGTTTTTGGAAGCACTTTCAAAATTGTATCACTAGTAGAGTTCTAAATACTGAGTAACAAAATAGAAATTTTTATCGGCCACGCCCATTTTCGAGTGGGCAAAGCTGCAAAGTTTGTAATTTATTTAGCTATATCTTTAAAATTACATTTCTTTGTTAGATGATTTATAAATTAAATGATAGGCATTTTGAAGACCTCTCCAACGTGTATAATGACTTACTTATATTGACCTATATGTCAACATCGGGAATTTTTTTTTTTTTGATTATTGTTTTTTTCTTAAAAAAACTATTAGAGAAAAAGGTCTATATGAGTAGGTATTTTAATTGCAAAAAATATTAAAAGTCAAGAAATTAGGCTTTAATTTAAGGTATAATACGACCGTTTAGGTAATATAAATCCGATGATATTAATGAAAGATTATGACATGTCACCATAAAAAATACTAGAAACGGAAAGAATTCTGATGAGAGAAAGTGGGATTTCTCGAAACAAATGTAAATTCAACAACCCAGGTTCGAATCCTAGTCAAGAAAAATTATCAAAAAATTTTTAATAATAAATTTTTCAAGTTGTAATTCCTAACTTCAGTAAAAATAATTTAATGAAAATTAAATTTAATGAACTCGAGCCTAACTAAAATTTGTCAAGAAATACTAGAAATCTTTACAATGCAACACCGAGCTCTATACCATCATTCCGCAATACAGGAAATATTTACTATGCAAAGCCGTTGTTGTGTATGCCATAGAGGAGAAAGTCCTTTCCTGTATACTAAATTTTGCAAATTATAACTCAAAATAAAATAATTATTTTTTTTTAAATTTTTTAGATCTAATAATTCTATGATTATATTAATAATATTATCTATATTATAAATTAACACAAAAACTTTTATAAAGACTTTTTTAAGATTTTTTTAGATATTAAAGAAATTCGGGTCAAAATATATATGTATATCTCGGATTTAGCCCATAGCCAGTTCATATTTTATAATCATGATATGTATCGTTGGAAAGATATTTTTAATTCGATGTATTATAAATTATCAGACACCCAGTAGTTCCCGAGATATAGATATATATTTTTAACTTTGATGGCCTGCCCACTCGAAAATAGGCGAGACCGACAAAAAAATTTTATATTTAATGAGCTCGAAAAAACTTTTTTTTTGTATCATCTCTGAAAGCCTTATTTGATGACTTTTTTTATTCGATTTTATAAAATATTTTTCTTATTTTATCAGCCATAAATAACTATAAGGTTGTTAACAAATATCTGGTGTCTTTCTTATGCACGATCATATGGCCCGTTGTTAACTATTAAAACTACGCTATTTATATTGAAATCAACTCATCACACAACTTCAAACCCAACACAACAACACAATTCAAAAACCAACAACATCAACGTAGAACAAAACAGAAAAACTTTTATTCCTTTTTACAAAGTAAAATTGTATATTTTACGCAAAAAATCTGAAAATACGACGAGTATTGAATAAAAAAGTAATCAACAATGTCTATTTTCTACAGCTACAAAAACAATAAAACAAAACAAAAAATGTGCGCTATTATTTTGTATTTGTTTTTGTTTTTCTCTACAACATTTGAACATATACGCACACACACAGATACACCAATGCACTCAAATACACAGATACGATTTGATTTTCTATATAAAAAAAGCGAAAAAACCGAATTAAAATCAAACCAAAAAAAAAAGGAACGCAACAAAAACGAAAATAACAAAGTTTTTAACGACTTGTCCCATCTGGTCAGTCCAATCGAAAGCAACACAAACTCACCCACAGATTTGCACATTGCACTGACTGTCATTCAGGCTTTGCAACAAACAGCAACAACATACTACTTACTACTGACTGCCTGCTGCACCATTATTTGTAAAATGACATAGACAAACAAATTGCATTTTCTATAGGCAATTTTACTAGTTACAGCAACAAATGCTAACTGATAGATAATAGAAATCCTTTTACCATCCTTTAACTTTAGCTGTAGCTGCTGCTCCTGCCTGCTGTCGGTTTGTAAAATACTGCTGCTGATTCGGCTGAGTGTGTGTATAGAATTATCGATTTTTTTATGCGTTTCCACATTCACATAACGATACAATGACGTGAGTTACGTTATTTCAGTTGCTGTTTTTCGGAACTAAAGAGTTTGGGTAATGTTAGGGATTTTTGATGTTTTTTGTTAGGATTTTGCTCTAATATATGCTCGACTAAGGCTACAAGAGGATGCGTTCATTTTTGTAATTAAACATTATACATGAACAAATGCTATTTGTTCTTTTGTTTTTTTGGTCTGTGAAAATTGTTTATGTTTTTAGAGATGGTGCGAGATATTTTGATTTAATTTTTACATGCAGTTGTATTGCATTTTTAGTCGTTTTGTTTGAAAATGAGATGAGAATTTTTGTTTGATGCTAACTATGGCCAGTAGGCATTGACGATGTGATATGATAAATTAGACTAGACAAAGCATATTAGAATGTTTAAGGGATTTTCAAAGCGTTATTATAAAAACCTACATAGCAATTTCTGGTGCCTAGATATTTTTTATATAATAAAGCAAATCTTTACTTATCTGCATAAGGGGAGGGTCCTGGTGTATTCCATCAACCCGTGTTCGAAACTGAAAAGAGTTGATAGTTTCATCCCAATTAAACTCGCAAGTGGCTAGAGTCTCATCTAGTACCACAGGATTAGTAAAAAGTCCGGAGATTCGTCCCTTAACTGATAATTAGTTGTAGGTCCCTTCGGGCAGACTTTGTGGCTGTAGTTTCAACCTAAAATGGCAGGAAGAAGATAGTTGCTTAAAATACAAAGACTGTTGCATAAAAATTTGATATTTCAGATGAAAAGCTAAATATATGATTTATAGAGATGATATCTTTATGATTTTTAACGACAAGAAATTGTTGGTGCAATTGTCAAACATTGTAGACTCTGAAACTAAATAGTTTTGTGTCTGAATCCCAAAACTAAAGCCTTAAATTTAGCTAAACAGGATTTCAAAAACTTTAGATGTAAACACTTCTATTGCTTTAGTACTTTATTCGTAAAATAATAAATCTAGTAATTTTGGAAATACAATTAACCCATTAAAGGTCAAATGAAAACAGGATTTAAGATTTTTTTATTAATAGAAACGAGCATAAACCGATATATTATTTTTGGAAACGAGTTTTAGGGGTGCACTGTACTGAACTGCTGCTAAGTATGAAATATTTCGAAACATGTCTTTTCTACACAACGTGTTTTTAAGCAATTTCATGGTACTTTTGAAGGTGGAGTTAAAGATTGTAACTGGTGAAAAAGTTGTCAAAAAAATGCGGTACAATTCAGTTTTTCTAATAAGTTTTACCGATCATAAATCAAATACGCATCCAAATAAATTTTGCCACAAATAAGTTGTATATGAAATCTAATCACACTTATAGAATTTGTGCAGATCGGTAAATAATTGGTCATAGCTGCCATATAAGTTTCACTTCAGAAAATCACTTTAACGGGCATAACACGCTTAAAATTAATAATATTCAATACAAATAAGTTTCCTATAAATCACGATACCTTGGTCCATAATTTGTCATTGCTCTCATATAAGACTTAATTTCGAGACTCGCTTAAATTTTGGTATCCAAGTGCAATTAAAAATTAGAAATCAGGGCACCTAATTTTATAACCATTGGTCGATAATTAATCATAGCTCCCATATAAGAACTATTTCTGAAAATCAATTCAACTAGCAATATAAATATATTTTTAAATTTTAAAATGCTAACAAATGCTAAACATATTATTTAAAAAAAATGCGAAATAAAATGTCAAATGCTAAATGTAAAATTCTAAAGCTAAATCAAAATAAAATAAGCTAAATTTGGCCTCAAGAATGCTAAAATAGTTACATTGTATTTAACAAATGTTAAAAATTGTACCATTGAGGTCAAAAAAGTACATTTTTTATTTACTAACCCCCTTATTCAAAAACGATTATTAAACTTAACAAACGTTTATTAAGCAAATTTGTATATACAAATAACCCACAGAGAGCCAAAGCATTTATCTCATCTCTTCGGATTGTATTCTTAAGCAGGTTTGGAAAATAGGATTTTCGAATTTATATCAACTTACCCCTTATTCAAAAACGATTATTAAACTTAACAAACGTTTATTAAGCAAATTTGTATATACAAATATAATTTATTTGTATATACAAATATAATTTATATACAAATTTGCTTAATAAAAACAAAGTCTTGTTTTCAAAATTCCTTTATTTACCATACCCACAGTGTTTTTGTTGTTACTATTGTCTTACTCTCAATGTTTGTTGTTGTTGATATTATCGTCAATATATTTTGATATTTAATAGAGATGGCTGCGTGAGTACCTATGTTCACGAGAGTGACCAATTTATCAGAAAACAATAAAAATTAACACTCAATTTTCTTATAATTTACCAAATTCACGTGATGGTTTTACATCTTATACTAATTTGCCCGTGGCGAGATAATCACGCCTATATAATAACTGTTTTCAATCACTTACTTTGGGCAATCAACTTTTTTTTACCAATGCGTTTGACGTTTAATATTTTTTGAAATTAAACTGACTATCGTAATTTATAAATAATAATGTTTGCGAATACACTGTTTCACGTGCCCATCTCTATTGCCGTTATTTTGTGCTTGTTTTTATGTTTTGTGGTGTTTTTTGCTGTTTTAAAATTTGAAGTTTTTGTAAAGTGCGATTGTGTTTTGCATTAAATAGAATAATCGGTATAAAGTAATTTGAAAACCGATTAAGCAGTTAAAGTAAATAAGAACAAATTTAATATTTTTAGGAATAAGTCCCAAAACTATTTTTATATCGCGCCTAGAACTATAGAACTTTATGAGAAATACCGCTTTATATGATTGGAAGGATAAAAACAATTTTCTTAAAATGAAAACCATTAAGCGTATAAACGCCAGCAACATGATTTTTTTCAACCAAACATTTGATAATAATGATAATAATAATGATGATGATACAGTTGACAGTAATTGTAATGATAATATAGACTATGCAGTGTTGCCATTTTAGCACTTTCAGTGCTAGATTTAGCATATTGCTTCTCGAAAATGCATTTAAATTTTTAAAAATTATGCTAAATGCTTCTTAGCATAATTTGCTTGATAAAAAAAAGTGTTTTCTCGAAATTTTTTTTCCTTTTTTACTCCAAAAAAATACTTTTGGTGAATTAAAAAATAACTTTTATTAATATTTCGGAAATTTTTGAATTAATATATGAAATGTAATCTTTTAAAACAAGTCAACAATTGTTGCGAACAAAATTAGAAAAAACTATAATTTATATTTGTAACATTTGAAATAAAAATTGTATTGTTTTTTTTGTTCTGTAGAACATTTTAGCACTTAGTTTTTCAAGTTTTAGCATATTTTGAAATTCATTTTCTGGCAACACTGACACTATGATAGTTCAGGTGATGAATAAGAAATATAGAATATTCAAATAAATTACATTAATAAAAAAAAAAATAAAAATAAATTAAAAAATGTTAGAAGTTTTGTTTTTTTGCCTAATTAGGGTACAGTTAATACAAAAAAAAAAAAAAAAACAATATTATCTCGTTAATTGCACCCTTACTTGAATTAATCTCCATTTTGGGTATAATCGAACCCACTGTGCATCTGGTTATGCTTTGGTACCTAAGAATATAATATGTTGTTCTCTCACAACTTTTATATTAAAATCCACATAAACTTTTTAAGAATTATAACGCAAAGTGTATATAATTAGTATTGAAAAATAGAAAATAAATATTTTCGATGGCTTCACTTTCGTAATTTCTTGTTACATATTAAAACATTAATTTGACTGCATTTAATATGAATATTGATCTACATAAAAAAAAGATAAAAGGATGGTTCCTAATGAAATAAATACCAAATCTTAAGCCGAAACTTTTTATGGCATATGAACAATGTTCATTGAACATATTTAAGGCAAAAGTAATGTAATAATAAAATAGATTCAGGATTAGATAAGCAAACATTGTATCAATGAATATAAACTTTGTCTCTCAATTGCAACAAAAATCTTTAATGGAAGACAAATTTCAAGAAATGCTCTAAAAACTAATAGTAATTATTTACCTCTTCCGTATAACTAATTTTGAGATGACAATTTCAACTAAACATTATTTATCAAAGCTATTATGTAACTCCTTAGAACTTGTTGCGAACAAAACACCTAGAAATCTTTAAATAATTAAATTTGAAACAGATACTCTAGTTCATGAAAAAATATACATACATATATAAAAGCCTGGGGCCAAATTACCGCATTCGATATTGAATAAAATTGATCGTAATTTTCTTATTTGAGATTATGGCATTCAATATCGAGCAAGAAATTTAGTACATTTTATCATAATTTCGATATCGAAATCATTTTCCAATACGATATCTCATTCGATCACGAATGGGGTAATTTGGCCCCTGTTTACAACTATTAAATACAAACAAGCAAATATTTTCCATTTTGATGGTATTATCGTAATTAAGTTTTAATTATATTTCTGTCTATGTGTGCTTCAATAAAAATTGTGCATTTATTTTTTTAAAACCAAAAAGACGATAACAACGATACATCTACTTATATTAAACTTGTCAGCATCTGTGATTTCTCTAGCCCAGTTTAAAAACAAACTGTGTGCATAACAAAAATCTAAAAAATTAAACCCCCCCAAAAAAAATAATTCTTAAGCCTGACCAGGACAATAACATCCATCATATATTGTAAAACACCAACAACCACATGCATATAGACGACCACAAATACTACAACCCCTAAAATTATGCACGTTCAAATGTACATACATACATACACATGTATGTACTTTGAAATAAATGTATTTTTTTTTCAAACAATATTTTCTTTATTTTTACGAGTGTCCAAAATTATGTTTTTGTGGTTTACAATCAAAATGCTATTAAAACCGCTTTAATAACGACAACAATGTAGCTTTAATGTGATCAAAAATGTATTGAAAAAAGTTCATCTTTTTACGGAATAATATAAATAGCAAAAAAAAAAAACGAACCAAACAAGAAAATATTTTGATTTACACCTCAATTTAACGAGACATAAATGTGTATCTTTCATTGCGGGCAAATAACAAATTGTTCATAATTTTAACTACTTATTGTCATTCCTAAGATTTTCATACATGTCTGATATATAGTCGTCAACAACGTGACATTTGTTAAAGATATTAAAAATTATTCTCAATCGTTAAGTTTTGATAATTTGTTGAAATGAAGAAAATTGTTGTTTTCTTTTTTTAATACTTTGACACTACGAATGGAGAGTCTTTTGTAAAATATTTTTATGGTTTGGTAACAAGGCAAGATATATGTACATATTTAGTTTATAGCTAGCTTTTTTCGAATTGTAGTACAATAATTTCGATTCTTATAATTGAGTTTCTATATGTATATACATATATGAAATCGCTTCATTTAAATTAGAATGCAAACTAAAGTATTTCATATAGAAACGAATGAAAAATTCATTTAAACTAGCATAACAAATAAACTGGTATATTCAGAATACAATGCAAAACAAGTAAGAAAGTATAGTTGGTCAAGCCCTGCCCCCAATATACATATGTATAAAACAGTTTTTCAGAAACAAGCGCTATATGGGAGATATAACCTGTTATGGACCAATCATCCAAAAATTTAGACCCATGTCTTCCGTGAATATAAATATTATATACATATGTTATACATTATCTCGATATAAATACTTTTAAAAGATTAATAGAAGTTAAAGTTAATTATGGCTGGGTCTTATATGAGAGTTTTGATTAATTATGGACCGACCATTATAAAATTAGGTTTTATCATTTCTGTATATTTGAAAGTTATTTGTTTGAATTTTATTTTGATACCAATATTTTTAAAAAATTTATGGTTGTTAAAGTGATTTTCGGAAGTGGGCCTTGTGTGGGAGCGACGTCTAATTATGGACCGATCTCCACAAAATTTGTAAATGTGATTTAGCTTCATTTACTTTTCATTTGTGGTGAAATTTCTTTGGTTACTTGCATAATTGAAACATTTACGATCGTTAAACTCCTATTTCTATGAGGGCCAAGATAAATAGTGGACCGATTTCCACCAGTTTCAATCCCATCCATTGCGACCTGTACTCTGCACACAAGCTTTACGTGGACAGCCAGCCATCCAGACGGACGGGCAGACGGACATCGTTAAGTCGACTCAGACAGAAATTCTGAGTTCATTGGTATACTTTAAGGTGGGTGTTGGACTAATATCTGTGGGTGTTACAAACATCAGCACAAATCCAATATACCCTCCCCACTATTGTGGTGTAGGGTATAATGAACAAGTGAATTTAGAATAGAATGCAAATTGAACTGATTCATTTAGAATAAAATATAAAATTCATTAACAATATAATGAAAAATGAACTGGTAAATTCAGAAAGTTTCTTTAGAATATTCTGCGAAATTAATTTGGTAATTTAAAATAGCAAGAATAATGAACTGGTTCATTTAGAAATAAAGCCAAATAAATAGATTCACTTGGAAATAATGCAAAATAAACTGGTTAATTTAGAATTAAATGCAAATTGAACTTTTTTCATTTAGAATAGAATACAGAATGAAAAATTCATTTAGATTAGCATTACAAATGAACTTTTTTTTTTAAACAAACACAAACTGCGAAGCTTTTTGGCTTGTCTGCAGAAAACACGCAGAGTCTTTGGCGGGCATCGAACCCGCAAACCTCTGACTGATAGTCCAGCACACTATCGCCTAGTCTATTGGGGCACTGGTATATTTAGAAAGAATGTAAAATGAACAGCTAAATTTAGAATAAAATGCAAACTGGATTATTTCATTTAGAAAAGAATGCAAAATGAACTGGTTCATTTAAAAAGTTTATTTAGGATATTCTGCGCAATTATTTTTTTATTTTATAGCAAGAAAAATTAACTGGTTCATTTGGAATGCAAAATGAAAGGCTAATTTAGAATAAAATGTAAACTGAATTATTTTTTTAAAATATAATGCAAAATAAAGAAGTTCATTTATTATAGAATGCATAATGAACTGGTTCATTTAGAATAGAATGTGTAATGAACTGGTTCATTTAAAATAGAATGAATAATGAACCAGTTTCTTTAAAAGAAAATTCGAAGTGAACCAGCTTATTGAGAAGATAATTGGTTCATTTAGAATAGAATGCAAAATGAACTGGTTTATTTAAAAAGTTCATTTAGAATATTCTGCGAAATTAATTTTTTCATTTAGATTAGCAAAACAAAATAACCTTTTCATTTAGAAAGAATGCAAATTGAACGGCTAATTTAGAATAAAATGCAAACTGAACTATTTTATTTAAAATATAATGCAACATAAAGAATGCAATAGAATTCAAAATGAACTGGTTCATTTATAATAGAATGAATAATAAACCAGTTTTTTTTTTTAGAATATAAAACAAAATGAACCAGTTTATTTAGAAGAGACTTAAAAATCATCAAACTAGAATAGAATGCAAATGAACCTGTTTATTAAGAATAGCTTGCAAAATGAACCGGTTCATTACGAATATCATGCAAGAATAACATACAAAATGAACCATACAGTTCTTGTATAACTAATAGAGTGTAAATAAACTCAAACACAACGATTGAAGATACTTTGTCCTTTAACAACATGATTTCCAAATTGACCAATTTATGTTTCTTACATAAACTTTATTACCACAAATTGGTCATCTTCCATTTGTATGCATGTATGTAATTTTGTTTAACTGACTTTGTTTATTATTCTTAAGTTTTGTCATAAAAACAGGCGAATAAATAAAAACTCAAAACTCATCACAATTGTAATTGTAAATGAACAATTTTCATTTTAACGCCACCATATAAATGCAACATTAAAGAGGATATAATCATTTAAGAGCAGGCAACACTTGTCGCGGATGATGATGGCAAAGACATGTAAGAAACATTTAGCGATTATTTTCCGTAGCCATAATAAACTGCTAAAAGATGTGCCACCTACATATGTATTTTATTTAAGAAATGTATTTGTTGGGAAATGTATACTATATATATGTACGAGTATACGAATAAATATGTAGTAAATTTATGTCTTAAAAAGATGCTATATGTATTTCTACCATAACAATTTCCCTTTTGTATTGCAGCTTTTCTTTCTTTTTTTTATATACATTTTTGATTGCAATGAACTGTAAAACTTAATAAAATTGTAGCATAATGTTTTTTGTTTGTTGCAATTTTTAACCTTTGACTTTATTTCCACATCAATTATTTCGGACAAAGCTGCAGCATCACTGTTTTAAATTGAATGTGAACAACGAAAGGATTTGCCAACATTTAATTACTGCTTAGTTTCGCTGTTAAAAAAAAATTATATTAGGTGTGAGGCAGTTCTTTATGGCCTTTAACAAGTTTTTCCTATAAACAATATTTAAAACAACAATCATAATAATTTAAATACACATGTATTTAGTGTAATGTAGTAATATATGAGTTATTTGCTGATTTAACTTTTGTCAAACAAATCTAATTGATTTTTAATATTATGCTTGATTTTTACTATGTCATTTTTGTTGTCAAATTGTCCAAATTGTTGGCAATTGTATGAAAACGGGTTGTCATATCATGATTTTCATGATTGCAAACATAGTTGACGCCATATGGCAACCCGTTTTCATACAATTGCCAACAATTTTGACAATTTGACAACAAAAATGATACAGTGAAACCGCGGCCTTATACATATTACAATAAATATACAAATTAAAATTTTATTGTGCATTCACCTATTAGCAAAATAAGTAAATGAGAGTAATTTATCTAGCGATATCAGAATAGGTCATCTGATTTATAAAATCACAGTGAAAAGAAAAGAAATCAACTTGCACGGTTGGTTTTTGGTCTATTGTTTTGGTTATGTTGAGCTAGTCAGCGGCTAATTGTAAGAAGAGGTCTAAAATGCATTGATATTTTACTTTACATCAAATAATGTAATAAATTATTCGAAGAATATAACTTTTCGATACCTAGAGCTCCGAAGAAGTATGTTCCACAGATTTCTTGCCTAAAAGGAAATTTATGTAACATTCCCCATTTGATTTTTTTACCCACCACCATATTTAGTTTATGATTTCGTTTGCAATACATTGAAGTATTAGTCATTGAACCAAAAAGTATATATATTCTGGATTCTTATATGATTGCAAGACGATCTAGCCATATCCGTCCATCTGTCCGTCTATTCGTCTGTTGAAGGCACGATAGATCTTTGAAAATAATACTTAGAATAATGGAATTTCTGCAAAACATTCGTTATATCACTGAATTATTTGTTATTACAAATGGGCCAAATCGTTCCAGTACGATCTTAGTTATAGTTCAAAGTTTCAGACTACCTCGATATTTTTCTTATATTTTTATAATTTTGCACACTCTGTTTTGATCAATCTGTACTCACCGTTTTTTGAGAAATAGAATACGAGAATTCATTTTATTTTCAAATGTCTTTATTTCAAAGTACAAGTGCTTAATAACTAATAGTTATTATATACACACATATTAAATATTTTTTTACATTTCTATAAAATTCTTAGCATAAAACATTTAATATTGGATGAAGCTCAAAGGGTTTAGGAAATTCAGTTTCTGTAATTAATTTCAATATATAATTTTCTGTTCTTTCCCCAATAATATAAGCATAATAATGCAAATCAAAATTTTCAATTTGGTATTCATTAAATAAAATAAATAAATATATGCCGTCTTCTAATAAAATTATATCGACAATATCTACTATAAACACATTTCTTCATAAAAATAAAGTACCCAATTTTAAAATTTATGACTAGATATGAATATGAATAAATGATCAAAAATAGTTGAAAATTTATGTTCTTGCTCACACAACATTCTTTACGCTTTTTGTATGTCAGCAGCGCTGTTTATTTCAACGACGAAGGAATTCCAAGCGTCGCCTGTGCTAAGCTTCCACATCTGTTTCTCAATTGTTTTTCCTGCTACAGGCTTAAAATTTGCTGCCAGCACCTGCAAGTCTTCAATTAATTCTAAATCTGCAAGAAAATTCAAAAATAATAATTAGCCAAATTTTATCTTCTGAATTGATTCCTGATACCGAAATAGCACTTACTTCTCGACTTTCCAATTCGAGTTTGTTGTTTGTTCTTACGCGGAGGTATTTTTAAAAAACCCGGATTTTCTGAAGGCTCTGAACGTCGAACGGTATTTGTTTGTTTTCCGTTCCGCTTTCCTTTTGAAAATAATATTCCTGTATTTTAATTTTTAATATTGAATGAAATAAATTGCGTAGTTGAAAACATGCCAATCGATTTAAATGCATGTTTTTAATCCGATGCAGGGCACTACATATTCATATATTATGATCAATTGTGTTTAATTTTCAAATAATTAAGGTATGAACAATGTTCACAACCTGTGCACATTTTTTGTGTATCACTTATGAACAATTTTAATATATTGTGCAGAATTTACGATTATTATGCATAATTTGTGCGCAAAGTTGCATATTGAAAAATGTACCTAAACATTTTATAGTTATGAACAGCTTGAGCATAAATAATGCACATCAGTTTTCTCCGTGTACTCTAGCTCTCACTTCAGTTTTTGTAAGACGCTTTGATCGTTTTGCACCAGGCGATTTTTTTACGGTATTGTGATTGGTATACTTGTCTATAATATTTTTTATTGCACGATTTTACCTATTTCATGCAGAAAATTATTCTTCTATGTAAGTCTATTATGATTTGCCGAGACTCAATTGATGTTTGTCTTCTCATTGTAAATTTTTCACTATTTAACGTCACAACTTAATCTCTTCTAATGATAAATTATGAAACTTGCAATTATTTTGCACGTTACTTTACCGTTATACTTGCAAACAAAGAATTGCCACTACTCTTGGAATGACAGGAGGTTTTGTTTTGCTTTCCACTGTTTACTTAATTGTAAAGTGGAAAAATTGGTATATTTTAACAACAAATCAATGAAAATCGTATACGCTTTTGTTTTTGTTCCTTTATTTTGTGAATTCAATTATACTTAAATAACTATGTAAGTATATACAAATGCATTATAATTTTCAAATACAATTAAGCTTTTCTTTTAATAATATATGGTGTTGTCTTTATTTTGACGCTCACAGTATTTTGAAATGGGGAACAAGCTATACATCGGCAACTTTTTAATTCATTATTAAGAAATTACTAGATCATCCTAATTTAGGAATCGATGATACACTTTGTACGATCTGCTGGAGGATATCGAACTGACATGAATGTCAAAAAAAAAGCGCAGCAAATTGGAATAATTTTAGTTGACTTTAGTATCGATATCAACAATATGCTTATTAACTGAAAACATTTATAATTAATATAATTTGAAATTATTAGAGAAAATTTTATTTGTCCTGAGTTTTTTAATAATTTACATGTGTTTACAATGTGTTAGTACTCTTCATATTATTACTACGAATTTTGTATTATTACAAATTTGTTGTTGTTTTTATTGCTGTGTCTACCACTGGTTGGCAATATCAGCAATGTCATTTGTTGTCATTTCTCCTTTATAGTAGATTCTGTTTTTTGCACCGCAGTTAGGATGACAACTTTTTACACCGTGCCTTGTGTGTTTTGTTCAAATTGCAAATTTCGTTGTAACTCATAACATGTAAAAAAAAATATAAATAATTATCGAAATCTATTTCACAATAATAATAGAACTTGGAAAACAAACATTGCTGATTATGCATTTCGCAGGGCAGACAATGCATTCCAATGTGTCAATTGTCGAAAAATATTACTTTCAAAGGTATTCTTTAAATTATTAATTAAAATGAACTCAAGCCAAATGAAATTTTCTCTAATAATAAATATCAAAAGTTTAAAAGTTTTTCGTTGAGTTAGTTAGTTAGTTAACTTTATTGAGACTTCTTTTTTTTCATAATTTAAGATTTACAAACATTAATTATAAGAAAACTTAAAACTATAGCGTATTATTTTAATTACATAAATATTAATTTGGTTATGCGACAGGCTTATCAAAAGTAAAGAAAACTTAATTATATGAAAAATTAATTTGTAGTTAATAAATTGAATGTAACAATGTTTGCTCCCGACATTTAGCTAAACTTGCAGAGTTATATCTACCTTAGTAAACTTAAAACTAAAAAACACTTAAAACTAAATCTTAAAATTAATTTAAACTAAAAATAATAAAACTAAATAAAAATAACAAATTTACCCCCTGTGTATTCCAGGAGTTGTACATGAGTAAGAGTTTTCACCAGGAAAATTATTGTGTTGTTCATATAAAATTCCAATCGCGGAAAGGTAATTAGTGTTTGACCAACTAATTCCTTGCTCGTCTGACAAAATATCTTGCATTATATTGCCTTCGAAGAAAGACAGTCTATCAACAAAACATTTCATCAAATGTAGAGCATAAAAGGAAATTGGAGATATTTTGGCCTTCTCATAAATAAATTTATTTGAAAACCTTTTATTATAAGTTTTAAAATTTTTCTCTATGCATTTTCTTAAAATGTGGCGTTCAAATATTTCCATTTTCCTCATCATTGTTTTTGAAATGCTAAACCATATTGGAAATGCATATAAAAGTATTGGTCTAATACTTACTTTATATAAAAGTAATTTAGTCGTAATTGGCAAAGTTCTACTATTAAATAGTTTTGAAAAGGCACCTTTAACCAAATTAGCCTTCTCCAAATTATATATAACATGCTTGTTGAACTTTAAAAGCTTACTAAAATTTACTCCTAGGTATTTTATATTGTCCTTAAATATGATTTCAGAACCATTTAATTTTAATTTCAGATTTTTGCTCTCCGGAAATTTTTTTCGTTGAGAAAAAACAGAAAACTCTAAAAATTAATCATTTTAAATTCTGACTGCTGCTCTGTAATTTTAATGCATTTTTTATAGCAGCATTTTAGGAGTAAAAAATTTTTGTAATAAGATTCATTTCTTTGACAATTTAGTTTACATACAAAACTTATATGCTTAATATAAAATAGATTTCTGCTAGCGTCATCTAGCAATGACTAGTTGAGGCAAATCCCTTCAAAATTCTAATTGGACTTAGGTCGATAATATAGTTTTGAAAAAACGGATAAAACGTAAACAGGGGGTTGTTAAATAGCTTATCTCATATTTAAGAGTATTTGGCATAAAACACTCTTAAATTTAAAATCGGGTGTGATTTTAAAAGCAGGGCAGAGAAACAGGGGGTTGCAGGGCAGCAACAGAAATCAACCACCAAAAAAACTAAACAATAGACTATTTAAACAACAACAACAGAGTTGCCAACTTTACACAATCTGTATAGACAGACAACAGAATGAGTTTGAAAGTATGCAATGCGAGCCATTATCGAAACACGTCTAAACAGTATGGTAGCCACCAGTAAAATGGTACTATAGCTGGCAACAAATGTTGGCAAGACAACACAGACACCTACTACTAGTACTTGCTCCCACTATCACCAGTACCTTTATGAACAGGGAACTGTCACACCAGACTCTATGTATGATGGGTATGTGTTAATGCTAGCGCTAGTTGGTGATGGCTGCTACAATATGCAAAACTAAAACAATATGGTTTTGTGGCAGAAACAAAAAATTGCAAGTTATTTTTATTTTGATGTTTGTATGCGCATGACAAAAAATTATTTAAATTTTTTTTTTTGGTTCTATAAATTATAATCCTTGATAGAAGAATACAATGCACTATGCAATTTTTTATTATTGGAGTCGGTGTGTATGTATCCCTATATATATGTGTAGATTATTACTATTGTGTATGCATTTAATATGTATTAGAGATGCATGCAAAAATGCATTTATGTACTACAAGCAGCCAAACAGGCTGGCAGGCATATAAATGCATATTAAGTGCATACATGCATATACATATACAACATTTTAGTTATATACTAGTATACACATGCCTTTTTCTATCTGTTTTACACCATGGCAATAATTTTCTATTTATTTTGATTTTTGTTTTAATTTTTGCAAATTTTTTAGCCCTGTATAAATACATGTGTATTTTCATTTATTAGAAATTAAGTTTTTTTATGCCGTATCTACTCTATAGGATTTGTTAGACAATTTTTTTTAGCAATATTATTAAATACAGAATGCCATATGAATCATTAATCATATATTCTAGCAAAAATATTATTAATGGTTTTTTTCTGCAGTGTCTCTCTCTCTCTGCCACCAATTGATGATAGAAATTGTAGGCAACAAAAAAAAAAAAAAAACAATTTATAAATACAATATATATTTTGATGAAAAGCCGGAGACAAATTTTGTCATTGTTTTGTTGTTGTTGTTGTTGCTGCCGGTTTAATTTTGAAATCCCAATAAATTTATTTTTAATTAAAACGTTTTTTTTTTTAAATTTTAATTGAGTTTTTTAATTTTTGCTGTGATATTTCCGCCGGATATGAAAATATTATTGTGTTTACTTCTGTTTATTTATTATTTGAATTTGTAATATTTATTATTAATTACATTTTAATTTAGAAATAATTGAGTAGGAGGTGAAACATCTAATCTATGAATGTGTTTTTATGTAATCATTTTTGTACTACTTTTCTACATACTTATATACTTAAATTATATATTAATTAATGCATATATTGTGAATAAAAGATTTTCTTTATAAGTACATACCTATTTACAAATACTATGGCAAATATTTGTAAATAACTAAGAAATATTTTTATGTTAAAATCCTTGCCTCATGCAAACGTTTATTTGCCAGAAGCAAGAGCGAGTATAATGTCGGTGTAAGATTTTTTTAAATACGTTTAATGGACTGCTTGGAATTGAGCTTTAAGTTGAAAATTTCAAACATTTTATTTCAAAAGTTTTAATGTGAAAATACAGATGAAGTTGAGAAATTCAAATTCATATTGAGAAAATACATAAATAATATTATAAAAGCAATTTAATATTGATAAAAAAAAACAACCAATCTAAAAAATAAATCCAAATACAAGTCTGCTTTCACATTCTTCAGTTCTGACTCGTCAAGGCAAGTATTTTTGGATGAGAGGGGAAAAGAGAATAACAGAGGTACGAACTTGACGGCACTAGTCAATTTTCTTATTTCCTTTTGTTTTTTTTTTTCTTTCATGCATGTTAATTTGCAATAAAAAAAAACGAAAATTGAATTGACGTGTGTGAATGAAATGTCAAGTTCAAAAGAGAATTGAACAAAAACCGGTCAGCTAAAACTGAAGAGTGTGAAACAGGACTTACTGTATAAAATAGTAATTAGAAGAGTTAACCCTTAATTTCTCTCTGTATTTTTAAAGATATAACCAAAGAAAACATTCCCAAGGCTCTATTTTAGATGAGAATAAAAGAAAAACTATGCCAACTCATTTAGGAACAACCAGGTTTCTTTTTAAATTAATTTTATTTTTAAAAATTAGACAAATTAGGAGTCTTAACATATTAGTATTTCGAACCAGATTAAAATATTCCCCCTTATTCATAAAAACTTACGACAGGTTTATAAAGCAAATTTCCATACAAAATTTGCTTTACAAAATTTTTAAAAATAGTCAAAAACTAAAATGCTTTTTGAATGGTTGTATCTTCAAAGTTTAATTTTTATTCGTTCTGCATGTCTGAATGTATGGTATTGGTTTTCCATCTCTGTCCTGTTGGGAGATGATGTTACGATCAATAATATGAACAAACTGCAAAATATAGAGCGCTGCTATTATATATATTTACAGTCTAATTCATAAAAACTTATCAAGGGTTTATAACAGGCTTATAAAGCAAATATCCATACAAAATTTTCTTTATAAGACTGTTATAAACCTTTGACAAGTGTTATGAATAAGGGGGTTAGTTTTAAGTTAGTTTTCGTTAAATTTTATTTTAACATTATGTTAGTTTTTTTCGAGCCATTTTGTTTTATTATTCGTTGCTTGGACTTTAATGGATTAAGTTAATTTTTGAGGAAATTTTTTATGATTTTATATGACGGGCATTCCCGAATTTATAAATAAAAATATAATTTTTGTGCAACTACACTATTGAAAAAAAGGTTAAAGGAAAGTCTTTTTCATTTTCAAAAAAAAAAGAAAGCAGAATTTGCATTGATTAAAAATAATCCTTTTTTTTTTGTTAAAGCACTTCAAGTTGTTTTGAAACTTGATTAGAAAATTTGCAGGTCCCAAAACCCATTTATAAACACACTTGATGAGATAACATTCGTATTTCCTTCTGCGTTATTGTTAATGTTCATTAATAGTTTGTGCTTTAAAGAAACAGATTGACTGTTTTAAGCATGTATGACCCGGCCTATGAAAAGGTTTTGACTCAAAAAAAATTTTCCACTTTTTTATTTGGTGTCGATAGGGTTTGAGACGCTATATCACGTGGCAAAAACTATAAAGTCCTAACTTGCTTAGAAGTGTTGTAAAAATGTAGCTTTCTCTACACAAATGAAAGAAAAACTGAATTTTATTGAAAATCCAGAATCAATATAATAAATGGAATTGTAAAATTTAAAAAAAAGTATTGAACGCTGCAAAAATGATTTTACCAAAAAAAAAAACAAAAAGCTGTTTTGCACAAAAAATATTTATTTAGCAGTATTAAGTAGTTTTCTTCGTCGCTATTCTTGTTGAAACCTTTGAAGTTGCTCGTTTTTTGCTATTAAATCTGAGCGCTCACACGATCTTTTTTCGGTCATAATGCTAAAGAAAAACTACTAACAAACTGACGAAATGCATTGTTTATCTTTAACAGCTGTGTCTTGCCACCTTTTCATAGGCTGGGTCACATATATTGTCCTTACGTCCTTATTGTAGTTGATTTTTGTTTTTGTGTCTTGATTTTTTTTTTATTAAATTTGGGATTGTTTCAGAATTTGTTGTAGTATGTCACGATTTAGAAGATCTAGTACAAGAGTAAAGTTAACAGTTGTAAGAAGTGTAGCCAAGATATTCCTTACAATAGCAAAGACGAAAGTGACTAAATGAAAATGAAATGAAAGTGAATAAAAATGGAGAGCAAGGACATGCAGAGAACAACTAAAATGCAACCAGTTGAGGAAAAAGATTACAACTGTGAGACTTAGGATGAAATTGATATTGCATGAGTATTTTGTCAAATTAATAAATGAAGATAATGATATGGATATGCATATTAATCTGAAATATATTATGAATTAACTAAAATTAGTACTGATGGACAACCGGACCTTTAACCTTCTTCTATTTCGCGAAATTGACAGATTTCAAAAATATATAGTATACATTGATAATTTGTATACAGCAATGCCGTTGTTGGTATATTTGCGTTCACAGGTTGCGTTCAGTAGTTACTACGCTGCAAAAGCGAATCAGAAATTGTAAACTTTCTGATAAAAAAGTCATGATGAAATATGAAAATGGAATAAGTCAGAAATTTATGACATTATTGTCATAGAAAGACAATAAAATGATTTTTAAAAAAAAGATAACATAATAATGAATATTTCATTAAAAATTATATTTTTATGTATTATACAATGAGTAGCATCTTTATGAAAATAAAAAAAAAAAAAAAATTTGGGTCAACCTAATCTTCAGGGAAATTTTTCAAAATTGTTGTTATAAAAAAATTTATAAATTTGTTAATAAATTTATTTCCCTGAAGATGCTACACATTGTTGTTGCGAACTATCGGAAAATATAATGAATAATTAAAAAATGTTGAACGTTGTTGAAATACTGATATCTCACCCTAAACACAAAAAAGTCACAACTCAAAATTTTCCAAAACTGACTTCTTTCCATAAATTAATTTAGAATGAACATCTCTAACTACTGCAAAAATTTCTTTCACATCACTATCTTCTTTGACTGGAAAAATACACTTATGTCTATTTTTATGTTAAGTATTATGTCTCTCTCCTGAAAATTTTAGTATTTTGAGTTGTGACCCTCTTGTATTTAGGGTGCAATATAATAAATAAATACAAGTTTTTACCTTAAGCTTCATAAAAATATAATTTTTAATAAAAACAGAAAAATCGAACAATTAGTTTAATAATCTAAAAATATTCCATATTCACAAATTATAAAGGACTATAATTATCATATGGGAAGAGTTGATTAGATGGACAGTTTAATGATCATGATAAACAGCAGAAAGTTGGCTGTTGCCTATTTCATCATCTTCTTAATATGACTTTTGTAAATGCATGAATAATACCAGGCGAATAAATAAATACCGCCAAGCACCAGAAATGAGACTAATAGATTATAAATTCAAAGTAGCTGACCTATTGTTTTCTTGCAACAAATGCTCTTTCTCAGAGTGTGCGCCCTAATCCAGCAATTTGAGGCCATCACTCATTCTAGTTTGGCCTTGCACAGTGGTATTTGTGACATGTGGTATTTCCTTTACGATCGAAATTAAATCTTACATGTGCATAGCCAAGGAATATTTGAGTTTATGTTTGAATATGGATCCCGCACCACTGTTGAGGCTGTTGGGGCTTGAAATAGTGCACCTTTGATATGATTTTTAATCATCTAGCCGAGGACTTTCAGAAAATATAAAAATGAGTTTAAACAAATTACATGTTAAAGGTGTCATATTTTAAGGCTTTACAGCTCCGCCATACGTGGGATCCATTTTTAAAACTCAAAGTCGAATGGTCCTAAGCTACGCCCATGAACATTTCTTTTCGCTTTGACCAGCCATTTAGAAAAAAATTTTATATTTTGCCCCACTATGCGTTGGAATAAATAGTTTTTATTTGAAATTGTCACCTCTACAACTGGTTCTAAAAGAGCTTCGCTGAACTAACACTTATTTTTTAATACGGTTTTGGAATCAATTCTTTAATGAATGTTTTTTTTGTCCTCGGAACTAGTTCTAGAAAAGCTGTACGAAGCAAATAGACATGCATAAAAACAATCCTTCTAGTGATTAGTTTCTAGTGATTTAAGTTTAATTTTTTTACGTTTAAAGCTAGTTTTAAGAAGCAGATGAATTATTTTCTTTGTCTCTATGGTTAATTTATAGAATTAGCCTTAGAAGAGATATAAAGGGTTACCCATTGTTTTATTAATTTGTTTTTTTTTCAGATCAAACGAGACAGACTTCATACACAATTATTCAGCTGTATTACGAAAATCAGTTTTCTGTGAGAAATGACGACTATATAGGTTTGCGTTTTGGACCTGTGATCTGTTCTCCCGATCGTTTGAAATCACACCCATACGTTTATTCTTTGGGTTAGCAATGCTGTAAAGAATCGTATTTCGCAAAATACTGGCAGCAATGCTAAAAAGAGTGAATGCAAAATAGACCTTGTAAATGCACAACTAACATTGTAGTCGTGGCCAACATTTGACAATATTCTCGGCTCCTTAAGAACAACTTTTGGATTGTTCTCAAGGAGACTTATCCATAAATGCTACATATCTACATATATATTTAAAATAATCTTCATACGTTTTAAAATAAAAGACAGAATATCCAGCACACTTCTTTTATTATTTTTTTGGAATCAAATTTTTGGCACGTGTCACTTTCTGACATCAATTATACTCAAATGGGACCCTAATAATTTAGTAGATTATACTACGTTTTTATTTTGTATTCTTGCCAAAAAAAAAAAGGAAAACCACAATATGAACTGACAAACCGAAAAGAAGATTGCTTTCAATACGATTTTTAACACGACTATACAATAACAAAACAAACAAAATAATTCAAATAAAATACCTCAAGAAATGCCAAACTAAAAAAACCAAAGAACATAAAATACCTAAATAGTTAGACTCAGCAAACAACACAACCTACAACCCTTTTGCCTGCACAAAATCCTTAAAGACTGTATGCCACAAATAAAGCAAAAGAAAGAAAAATAGAAGAAAAATAGCAGACTAAAGGTAGTAAAAAACCCAAAAAAAAGGAAACCTGTCTAGTTTTATTTCCACTAAAAAGTAAACATAAAATTCTGTAGACTGGAAACTAGAGCTGAGGTATAAATGAAAACTTGATAGTTAAGTGGTTGGTTCGTCCGTTTGCTGGCAGTGTGACAACAATAAAATGTTATTTGAAACAAGATGTAAATTTTCTCGGTGGTGTTTACATTATTGCACAGAGTTTTATGAGATTCTAGGCAAAAGCATGAGAAAACGAAAGAACAAAAGAAAAGAACAAGAACACAAGGTTTTGAAATATTTTTCATACCGTAAGTAGTAGTAATAGTAGTAGACGACAATATTTCTAAGGACCTTTTTTGTGTATTTGAATGTGTGCCTGAGCTGTTGTTATTATTGTTATTTTGTTAGTTATAGAGCTCAACCCTTTAGCAGTCTTTTAGTCCTGTGTGCTTCCTTTGCCTTTTATAAGATTTTGATTTCTGTATACTTGTGTTCTCGTGTGAGCTTGTAGTTGTGAAATGTCTGTTGAAACTTTTGCTTTTTTAATTGAATTCAAGTTGTTTTGCTTTCCTTTTCTGTGAGGTTTTTTATAGTTATTTTATAGTTTTTCTTGTCCTTTTTTTTTTGCTTTTGCTCTTCTATGGTCCTTAGAGTTTTTATTTCATTTTTTTTAGTATTTTTGTCTATTTATGTCTATAATTTCGATTTGGTATATTGTAGTTGATATTTCTTTATTCTCTGTGTTTATTCTTTATACCCTACACCACAATAGTGGGGAGAGTATATTGGATTTGTACTGATGTTTGTAACGCCCAGAAATATTGGTCCAACACCCACCTTAAAGTATACCGATCGGCTTAGAATCACTACCTGAGTCGATTTAACGATGTCCGTCCGTCCGTCCGTCTGGCTGGCTGGCTGGCTGGCTGGCTGGCTGGCTGGCTGTCCATGTAAAGCTTGTGCGCAGAGTACAGGTCGCAATTTTGAAGATATTTTGATACAATTTGGTACGTGATATTTTTTTGCTCCAGAGATGGATATGATTGAATCTGGTGGAAATCGGTCCATTATTTCACCTGGCCGCCATACAAATGTCCTCTCGAAATTGGGGTTTACCGATCATAAATCTTTCAATTATGCAAGTATGCAAACAAATTTCACAAAAAATGAAGCTAAATCACATCTAAAAATTTCGTGAAGAGCGGTCCATAATTAGTCGTAGCTCCCATATAAAGCCTACTTCCGAAAATAACTTTGAAGAGCATAACTCTCTTAAAAATGTTGGTATCCAAATAATATTGAACACAAATATTTTTCGTATATACACATATAATATGGTAGAAGTTTGTGATGATCGGTCCATAATTAGTCGTAGCTCCCATATAAGGACCACTTGTGCTTGTGAAAATAACTTAAAAGAGCATAACTCTCTTAAAAATGTTGGTATCTAAATAATATTGAACACAAATATTTTTCGTATATATACATATAATATGGTAGAATTTTATGACGATCGGTCCGTAATTAGTCGTAGCTCCCATATAAGGATCCCTTCCGAAAATCACTTAAAAGAGCATAACTCTTTTAAAAATATTGGTATCCAAATAATATTGAACACAAATATGTTTCATACACATACATATAATATGGTAGAAGTTTATGATGATCGGTCCATAATTAGTCGTAGCTCCCATATAAGGACCACTTCCGAAAATAACTTAAAAGAGCATAACTCTTTTAAAAATGTTGTTATCCGAATAAAATTTAACAAAATTGAGTTTCTTATGTACAAATAGAATGACACCTAGTTTTATAATGGTCGGTCCATAATTAGTCGAAACTCCCATATAAGACCCTCTCCGTAATTCAATTTAAGCTTTATAAATCGTTTAAAAGTATTTATAACGAGATAAAGTTTAACACACGTAATATTTATATTCACGGAAGTTATGGCACTAAATTTTTGGATGATCGGTCCATAATAGATAATATCTCCCATATAGCGCCCATATCTGAAAAACTGTTTTATTGATATACAGGGTGTAGGGTATTATATGGTCGGGCTTGACCGACTATACTTTCTTACTTGTTTTTTTTTTTGTTAGTGTAGTGCTGAGATCTCAAACTGTGTGGAAGCATCAAATGTGTTTTTGTCTCTAGATAAACTATTGAATGTATCTATATAAATGCTGCTGTTAGCAGGAAGTTTTTCTGCTTGCCTTTAACTTATGCTTGTGGATAATAAAATATACAAAAATCACGTACAGAACTTACTCAACCAAAAGCGTCACATAAATGTTTTCGTAATGTTTGTGCATTTTATAGACATATCATAAAATTAATGGTTTGGATTGGCAAAAGGGCTCCATTGTCAGTTTTCTGAAGATAAAATTCATTCAATTAAATTTTCGAAAGATCCTCAATAAAGTTAAGAAATTTTTTGGAGTCAGGCAACGCCTAAAAAACACAAACAAATTTGCAACAAATTGTATTTGACAATTTGGGCGATTATTCCGGCAGCCTTTAAAACCTAATCTGGATAAACTGTTAAATTGAATACGTTACTGCTGATATATAAGTAGCAATGCAATCGTTTTAATGGATATTATTTAAACTTTCCGATTTTATTGTTACTAGAATAGGTGAAGATCTATTTAAAAGTCAACTTTTTAAAAGAGGTCAACATTTCCCAAAAACCCAACATATCTTTGTCTTTCAATATCTTTCTTCTCATCGTCTTTATGCATCTTAGTTAGCTTTCAAAAAGGAATAAACTTAATAAATGGTTTATAACTCTACAAAATATATGTAAGTGTTTTAACCTTTATGTCAACAGCCACCTACCCAGGTATGTTTTTTATATTAAATTTGGTATATTTTTGCCACCATTTGAGCTATCGAATTGAAATTTTGAACATTCTCCTAAATTATTATTGGAAAAATAAATTATTGGAAAAAGAACAATTTATTACTTTTTTATTCGAACTGTTAATTTTAAATTTTTGATATTTATTTAGTCGGGCTCGAGTTCATTAAATTTAATTTTCATTAAATTATTTTTACTGAAGGAATTGTTTTACAACATGAAATCTCTATTAAAATTTTATTGATAATTTGTCTGGCTGAGGTAGGGTTGAACTTGGGTTGAATTTACATGTTTCAAGAATCACCACATTCTTTCATCAGAATTCTTTAAGCTCTAATCTCTGCACCACTGCGGTGCCTGCTAGCCAACAGTCAAATATCGATCTTTTAACCAGTGTTACCGGTGGTTCGAAATTTGCTGTAATTATCATTTTTTCAATTTTTATTTACATGTTGCCTCCTTTTTTCTTCAGTTTTTTCTTTCGTATTCTTTCTGTCAAGACTTCGTCTTTTCCTTCAGTAAAAATAATTTAATGAAAATTAAATTTAATGAACTCGAGACCGACTAAATAAATATCAAAAATTTTAAAATAAATAATTTTTTTTTTTGACAATATCCACAAGCAATTTATGGAAATCATCCTCTAAATATACAACCGGCCTACCCCGGTAGGCGCAGAACAAGTCAACCAATTTTTGTATTTGGAATGCAGTTGTATGTACGAGTATGTTTAGCTTTAATAAATTTCAATATTATTTTTCACTCTACATTTCATTAAAAAATTGCATGTGGTTATAAAATAAGACTAGAGATACAGCGATTCAAATATTTTTTTACATAATTTGTGCATTTAGTTTAAGCACGTATGGCAAATGTTCACGTATGGTACCGGTTTTTTGCATTCTTGTAAAGCTTTTCTTGTAGAACTTCTTTTAGCACATAAGCAGCAGTTTTGGTTGTTCTCTTTTTTGTTGTGTATTCTCCAAGACATTTGTCCATGTTGTCAACTCCACCTTTACCTTTGTTGTCATCCAGAATCATTATAGGGTTTTGTTTTATACCTCCAACTTTGATATTATAATGAGATTTAGATAGAAACATAACCGATCTTTTTTTTTTTTTGAATATATGAGGAAGAAATAAATCCAAAAACTCAAGATTATACTTCTCTTCCTTTCGGATTAGAAAATTCAGCTGGAACAAAGATTCGCCTTTTGTTTGCGTTGCCGAAGACGACTCGTTCACCCTGATTTTTTTATTTTCTCCAAAAGGCACCAACCCTGTTTATATTTGTCTACTCAGAGTATAAGATTTAAGAGGATCACAAACTAACCAGACCTTTTTTCGTCGGATTTAAAGGTATATACTGTGTGAACCCAGTTCCCTTATGGAAGGGCGAAGACTGCTCTTCAACCGTGATGTTGCCTTCTGCTACATAGTTATTTTATAGGTTTCTGTTTAACATTAGAAATATGTCTGATATGGCAGCTGCTTTATCACTTTCTTTGCGGTACTGGCGTTTATTGTCATTATTAATTCTTATATAATGGCTTATGGTGCAAAATCGTTGAATACCATAGGATGAGAGCTAGTTTTTTTTAAATAAAAATAAAAAACAGTAGGCCAATATAAGCAAATGCACTTGTCAATGTTGGTTCCACAACCTGGAAAATAATAAAAATTTAAAAGTTTTTTTTTAAAGAAACTAAATGATATGTGCACAACATAACTCCCTTTATCCTCCCTTCCATAACCTATTTTCCTAGTTCAAACACAATGCCTTGCATGAGTCCCCTGAGTGCTGGTCCAAGCAAAAAAAAATAATGCTCAGGCACATGTTACAATACCTGTTAAAAAAAAACTATTTTGAAAGAAGTGATTTAGTTTCACTTTCGAATAGGGTATCCGAAATTGGCTTGATTCGTTCTTGGCTTTAAAAGGTAAGCAGTTCTATTGGCACAGAATCAACATATGTGGGCAGAAAGATGGGAAAAAATCATAGCTAACAATGGCCAATACTTTAAATAAAATTATATTGTAAAAGCCAAAAATTTTAAAAATATTCCGCAGTTTTAAGTCATACTATTTGTTAAATAGTTTCAATTTTAACTATTCATTACGGTAAATATAAAACTTTATACTGCAAAGTTACAAAACTAATTTAATATTAACAAATATTTCATGCAATTAAATTAAACTTACGCAAATCGAAAAACCAAAGCAAAAAAGGAACACATGCAAATGTCATTTTTAGTTTCCACTCAAGTAGTTTCTTTAAAACAAAACGAGTATGAGTATCTCTACAATCCCTTGAGGCTTTAACCAAGCAATCCTTTTGCAAACAATAGAGACTACGTATAACTACCCGTACAAATACACAACATTTACTACAATTTGAATGAATATGCCATAGTCATAAGCATAAACTATAGTAATGTTTTTTTTTTCATGCATAAACGTACGAAATGTATTTTTGTTTGTCTAATGCTTTGTAACTATTTCTAAATTGTACATGTGGATTTAGAAAAATTTCTAAACACAAATATAACCAGACTTACACTACACTCACTCACTCTCTCTCTCTTACTCACTCTCTCTCTCTCTCTCTTGGCAGTTTAAATTAAACGCAAGTAAAGGAATACAATTCTAACCCTCTAACATTACCTGCTCTATACTCACCCCATTTTGTATATTTTAACAAAACTAAACAATTGTAATATAAATATATATTTGCAAATGGCAATTTAACAAAAAGACAAAGAAATAAAATTAAAATGAAAATTTCACTTTAGGTCCTGTAGAAGGATATAACATGAATGTGAGTATAAGTACGCTAGTGCTGAAGTAAGACCACTCCATCTGAATGTGTTCATTTATATAAATATGGCGTCGTCTTCAATAGCCCTGCTCATTTGGGATAGTTTTTGTGGGTATGCTGGTAAGTGTCCTGTTGCAGGACAACTTCCATACAAATGGGGTGTGAGTTTAATTTGTTTTAAAAGTGGTGGTAGTCCTTTTTTTAGGTTGTTATAAAACTAATAACGACAACAACAAATATACAGACTTTATAGTTTTTATATCCCATTTTGCAAATGATGGGTGTTGTGGGGTGTTTTTTTGTTTGTCTGTTTCTTAGATTAAAAAGGCAAGGCCAACAAGAAAGGTATTTGAAACATGGTAGAAATGAGTATTATAAAAGTTCTAATTGATTTATAAAGGAAAGGTTAGAATGTAAAGTTGTAATTAATTTATGAAAATTTCTTTAATTATCTTTCTTGTCTTTATTTTATGCAGACTGTACTTTTGTTAAAACCATATTTTATATCAGATATGTATTAGAAAAGCTTAAAGTTTTCTTTTTTGCATTTGAATGTTAAAATTGCGCAAATTTAAATTTTTAGTTGACTGTAGGTTACACAGCTCCATCAAAGTTACCCAACTCAACTTGCAGGTATTATGTGCTATACTTTTCAATTACTATTTAACACCATCTACACTATTTGGAAGCAATTGCATAATTACTTATTTGTTATCTAATAATGGGTGATTCAAGTAAAGATACTGTTTTCAGTACAGTATCTGAACAAGCGACATCGCTTCGCTCTATGGGCTCTTGAAAAGTTCCAAGAAGATCCAACGTTTTCGAGGCAAATTTTGTTCAGCGATGAGGAGCATTTCTGGCTCAATGGGTATGTAAACAAACAAAATTGCCGCATTTGGGACGAAGAGAAACCTGAAGATAATCAAGAAATGTCACTTAATCTAGGAAAGAACAACGCTTTGATGTGGTTTGTGAGCCGGTGGAATCATTGGTCTATATTTCTTTAAAAATGATGACGGTGCGAACGTGACCGTCAATGGCGTGACCGTCAATCGTGCCATGATAACCAACTATTTGATGCCTGAAATTGAAGCTCGTGATCTCGGCAACATTTGGTTTCAGCAAGATGGCGCCACTTTCCACACATCGCATCAATCAATGCTTTTATTGAGAGAACATTTCGGTGAGCACATAATTCCACGTTTTGGACCGGTCGATTGGCCACCAAGATCGCGTGATATTACACCGTTAGACTTTTTTCCTGTGGGGATATGTAAAGTCTAAAGTTTATGCGGACAAACCCGCTTCGATGCCTTGGAGGAAAACATCACACGTGTCATTCGCCAGTTACCAGTCGAAATGCTTGAACGAGTCATCGGAATTTGGTCTCAACTGATAGACGTAGCAACGGGCAACATTTGATGGACATAATCTGCAAAAAGTAAATGCTAAGAATGTTCTTTCAAATGATAATAAACATTCCCCATTAGATTTGAATTTTCTGTGTTTTTTCCTTTAAACAATTAGGGAACCTCGAAATGGACCACGATTTTTATAGCACTTATATTATATGTTTACCAATAATGTCTTCTGTGTATTCTTGTGATCAACAAGTTATTAAAGCTGTTACTTGTAATTGATTTTAGAGATATCAAAGTCATGACTTGTTCAGAAGCGGTTATGATGAATACATGACTTCTATGACTCCGGTAATGACTTAAAATGCTATTGTGTCAATAGTGTAATTAACAGTTAAGCTTATGACTTGTTAATGAATGTTTTCATTAAGCTTATTTTTGTATCATAAACTTTAATTATAATTTAATTTCTGATCGTAAATAAAAATAAATTCTATTAAACTTTTTCTAATTATTATATAAGTTGTACTTTAGAATATATACTGCCTCTCACTGCTGTTTCCCTTTTAGTTTTCTTTTCAAATTTAACATTCATCATAATTTGCTCGCTTTTGTTCATCATCAACAATCCTCATGCTAATTAGTTGGGTTTATGAAATGCTTTTCGTTATTTTATTTTTCATACATTTTTTTTTTTTTTAATATAAGGTATGTTTTTGTTTAGTTAAGCAACTTTGTCTGTTGAATTTAAAAATATAAATAAAAACACTCTGTGTAATTACTTGATTTGTACAAATGTTTATGTATAATTCATTATAATAATAAAATCTAATGAGTAGTAGTTGTTGTTTAAGGTTTTTTTTAAAGAAAAGTTAAAGAGTTTGAAAAAATCAAGAAATGCAGTGAAATTTTAATTAATCAGTAGAAATTGTTAAACAGAAAGTTCTCAAATAGATTTTTATAACAATATTAAAAACTAACTAAACAATTTAAAACCAACAATGTATACATTTGTTACATCATATACTATATCAGTAACTTGTTTAATTTTATGGGGCTTTTAAAACCCAATAGGTATTCTTGTGATGCAGATGTTTGACTCCTTCAGACCTGGCGCAAAACTACTACTTTTTTATAATTTTTGGAATATGTGATCTCTACATCATATGAAAATATAATCAATGATTAGGTTTTATCATTTTTATATCCTTCAAGGATTTTCAGGACAAGCACACTTAATGCATCTCGGTCGATTTTCATTAATATTTTTAATTGAAAACATTTTTATTGCATGAAAGATTTCAATTAGTTTGAAATATTAAAATTAATAAATTTTTTTAGTTAATATATGTATATGCACTTTATTATTTGTAAACGATTACTATTTGTGTTATTAAAGGCACTTTTTAGTGACTGAAAAATTTCACAATAATAAACAAGTAAGAAAGTGTAGTCGGTCAAGCCCGTCTAAATAATACCCTACACTCACTATATGTATAAAACAGTTTTTCAGAAATGTACGTAATATGGGAGATATAACCTATTGTGGACCGATCATCCAAAAATTTAGTGTCATGATGTCTGTGAATATAAATATTATATGTGTTAAACTTTATTTCGATATAAATACGTTTAAACGATTTATGGAGGTTAAATTGAATTACGGATAGGGTCTTATATAGGAGTTTCGACTAATTATGGACCGACCATTATAAAACTAGGTGTCATCATTTCTTTATACAAGAAACTTATTTGTATCAAATTTTATTTGGATGCCAACATTTTTAAGAAATTTATGGTCGATAAAGTGAATTTGGAAAATGGGCCTTATATGGGAGCTCTGACTAATTATGGACCGATCATAATAACATTGTACCGTGTTATTTGTATACATATGAAATATATTCGGGTTCCATATTATTTGGATACCAACATTTTTAAGAGAGTTATGCTCTTTTAAGCGATTTTCGGAAGTGGGCCTTATATGGGAGCTACGACTAATTATGGACCGATCATCATAAACTTCTGCCATATTATATGCATATAGACGAAACATATTTGCGTTCAATATTATTTGGATACTAACATTTCTAAGAGAGTTATGCTCTTTTAAGCGATATTCGAAACTGGGCCTTTTATGGGAGCTACGACAAATTATGGACCAATCATAATAAAATTTTACCGTATTATTTGTATACATATTGAATATATTTGTGTTCAATTTTGTTTGGATATCAACATTTTTAAAAGAGTTCTGCGCTTTTAAGTGAATTTTGGAAGTGGGCCTTATATGTGAGCTACGACTAATTATGGACCGATCTTCACGAAATTTGTAGATTTGCTTTAGCTTCATTTACTACTCATCTGTGGTAAAGTTTGCTTGCATACTTGCATAATCCAAAGATTTATGACCGGTAAACCTCAATTTCGGGAGGACATTTGTATGGGGGCCAGGTGAAATAATGGACCGATTTCCGCCAGTTTCAATCCCATCCATCTTTGGGCCGAAAAAATATCATGTACCAAATTTTATCGAAATATCTTCAATTGCGACCTGTATTCTGCGCACAAGCTTTACACGGACAGCCAGCCAGCCAGACGGACGGACGGACGGTGGGTGGTATGGTGGGTGTTGGACCAATATTTCTGGGCGTTACAAAAATCAGCACAAATCCAATATACCCTCCCCACTATGGTGGTGTATGGTACAAACAGAAGATAAATGTGAGAAGCAAATATAAAAAACAATCAGCACAATTGATGCATGCCAGTCCATTTCAAATTGGGTTTACGAAAGCAAAAATATAGAAACCGAATCCCACCCGTACAATCGATGCATCATGGTCTGAAAGGGTTAAAGACTCGTCTTCGAAAACAGAATATATATATAAAACATAATATAACAAAATAAAAACTTTTCGGCTGCAAAACAATGGCAAACCGCTCTTTTACAAATGCTAAACATTATACCGAATATATTGTACAGTGAATGTAGACAGCGGCCATAATGCATATACTGCTCCAGCTAAAAAATGGGTTATAAAACCGACGGAAGTCAAACAGTCTAAATAATCTCTTGTAGAATGTAAAAAATAGTTTTCTCCTCTCTAAAATGATATACGACTCTCTAGGAACTAGACTAGACTTTTTACAGCTATTCTGGAAGATTTGACACAAGTTTGCTTTGCCAATGTAAAAACTATTGCAGAAGCTGTATGGACAAACTGTAGGTGCAAACAATCAGTCTTTGTTTATGCCCTTTCATAATCTTAATTTTATCAAGGATGTGTCTCTGACGATTTTAATACCGGTGGATTCTCAAAGGAGCAAAAAGTTCACCCAGTTTTTCTGAGAGATTTTCAGTATTCACAATGGCTCTAAATACCTATGAGTGTATTCGTTAATAGAATCATTTTTTGCTTGCTGATCTTATGACAATTTTGCTCAGAACTCAACATTACACTCAATGCTACGATTGCATTGCATCGGCTGAACTAAAGACATGCGATTATGCTTTGTATTCTTCTTGCAATTCAATTTAATATTAATTACTTTTCCTCGGCCAAGACTTATCCCACTTAAAACACGATCAATTACTCTAACGAACATTTCGCCGGCTTATCTGCAAAATATAATAGTGATGGTAATTTTTTCTTTAAATATCATGGCAGGAGATTAAATATACCATTGTGGAAGTTGTCATAATGAGAAAATGAGTGAATGATTGAGCGTTTTATTCGACATAGTCTAGCTCCAGGGGATCTGAGTTGCTAGGTTTCTTAATTTTACACGATGTAAAGAATCTGTCGGAAATATTCGTCGGAGGAATAAACGCGGTCTTTTATATAACTCAAAAAGTTTGTCTACGGACTCATTATGATTGAAGAAGGCACTAATTCGGAGCTACAACCTCTTTACTTTTCTTTTTACCTAGATATAGCCTCAACATAATACAGGCTTTTTTAGTTTTTTAAGCAAAATTAAACAAAGAATTTATATGAAAATTATTCAAATATTTATTGTATTGAAAAAGTATTATGGTTGACTATTATAAATGAAAAGTTATATCGGACAGATGTCCAGCAACCATGCATACAGATGTTGATACTTTTATCAATATTTCAATTACATTTTGAAAAAATGAAGGATCTATTATGATAATCACTTTAAGGATTTTCAGTTTCTAGGCTGTAATTGTTCTCATTAAGTCTCTACAGATTCTAGCTTTAACATGGCCGCACAAAAATAATCCACAATGGTATAAAATTGCACAATTGAGACGACCAATTAACGGATTAACAAATTCATTGTGTGAAATGTGCCATTGTCCTGTTGAATCCATATGACAGTGATATTCATATCATGAATAATAGGTAAAATCTTAGTTGTTTATATCTCTCGATAACATGATCCAGTGACCGTAACTGCATTACTTGCCGAATTTTCGAGTCTAGGATTTTCAGAAGGACAACTTTTTAATAGCGTTTAAAGCAGGATAACTTAATCGAGCGAAAATATCACGAATTTTACGAAACTTCTTGTTGGGATAACTTAAATTTTAACTCACATGCTATATTATTCAAAGAGACCAGGAGAAATCACAGACCAAATTAATTTTATTTTTTTTTCGTATGTCAATTTGCGAAAAGAAATTACGATTATATTAAAAATTTTAATCTGAATTTTTATTACAAGGTTTACATTAACATTATTTAATCGGGATATAAGCTGGTAGCGATGTGAATTGTATAAACAATTTAAATATGCTGTAAAAAAGTCTTCTTTTTACACTTCAGGCATTAGTTTTACCCCATTAAAGTTCTTTTTCAAATTTCTTATAATTTAAAATTAAACTTTATTACAAAATCATCAAATATCCCCCAAAAATAAAACACATATATTACATACATACCCACCTACATACATATGTATGTACATATGTGTATGTTTGAGTAAAAGACTTTACCCATACTTTAGATTTTCTACATAACTAAAGACTTGACAATTAAGTAAAATAAATGAGTTGTAGTTGACAGGCATAAAAAGTAACGAAAGCAGTGGACAACATGGTATGGCAGGCGAACGATGAACAAACAAACAGCCCTGATGTGGCCAAAAGATGTTGCACTAGTAAGTTAAAGTCCTAAAAAAAAATCATTAAAATATAACGCCAAAGTATGAGATTAAGCTTTCACTTTGGCTGCGACATGTCCTCACCCAAACGCACACATACTCGCACACTTGCTGATAAAATCGTCGTCATCATGTTGAGGGGCAGGAGACAGAGCCAGAGCCATAAATATAGAGTGAGAAATGTTGTATGCTTTAATGTGTGTATTTGTTTAGCCATTGCTGTTGTAATGCTGAAAGGAACTTTGGTATGTGCTTAAAAAGCGACGACGATGACTAAAAGTAGAAGTATAAACAAACACCCACACTCACCGCACTCTTAGTTATCCATGATCAGCAGTCTTATATCCTTCCTTACATACTTACATACATGTAATATTGTACATTGTATGTTTTATTTTACTCGCTTTTAAAATGAATGAAGACCTCATTCGCATAATCCCCGGTTACTTTAAAGGATTGTTGTGTGTATGTATTTTAATATGCTTGTGTTTTGTTTTTTTGTTTTACCTTCAAGTTGTAGTTGTTTTTGTTGCTGCTTCTGCTGTTGAGGTCACTAATGTCGTAAGATGAATACATAACGAAATACATATTTCCATGCATACAAATACTTTGAGTAATAATAAAAATGGCTTTAAAACACCCTGCTACCGTGACTCTTGCAAAATTGTTTGAATACTTGCTGTTATAAGTATTTATAAGTAGAGCTATGGTAAGATTCATTTGGAAGTTTCATATCTTTGGCGTGTTTTTTTTTTTGTCACCCCCTTGCTATTGATAAACAAGTGGTGCACATTGGACCAAAATATCAAATTTGTGCGTATTAACACTTTTCTATAGGAATATTTCACTAGCTTCCTTAAGCTTTGTATATACGGTTTTTAACGTTGTCCGAAAAATGTTCAGAAGATGCCTAACAACCGTGTGAACTTAAACTTTTTGCTTTCAACGTTGTAAGAAAAAGCATTTTCAGTGCATTGTAAGACAAAAATATTGTCAGACGTCTACAAGTCGTGTAAACACATTTTTTGTCATTGTAAGATTGTATTAACACTTTTAATTAACATATGTGCTAAGCTTAAGCATTTGTCAATGGCAGCATTGTCAGAGAAGATGCAAAGGTAGAATCCGTTGATCACATGAAAGTATTATCAAACTTATCGAGCCAGTTGGGGTACGGTAAAGTTTATGGGATGCTGGTTGCGTTGAATATAAACTTCCCAAAGATACTTTATGCCAAGAAATAGCGGATCCCATACAGTTAAATATAAATGATTGCAAAGAAAATGAGCAAACCACAAAACAATCTGACAACCGTATGAACTGACAATTTCGGTTGACAGATAAATTCATTATGTGACAATTTTGTGCCAATGAAATTGTAAGGTTTTCTAACAGTCGTCTGAAATGACAATTTACCTTTTGCTAACAATATTTCAATGTCAGTACATTGCTAGATCTGACAAGATAGCATTGCATCTCAATTAGCTCTTAAGTTCTATTAAAATATCATACTTTTCAGTTAGAATTTATCCAATATTGGATTTTGCTACTTGTATAACAAGTTTTTACGCTGATCCAGTCAGAGTTCATTTGTTACTGTTTCCATGTATGATCGTATTCCGAATTTTACTCTTGGGAACTGTTATTCAGCTAAATCTGTTGTTTCTGTGGATGTAGAATCTGGATGCTGAATTTCTGTCTGACTGCAGTTTACAGGCGATGAGTATGTTTTGAACATCTCTCGTGACTCCAGTTGATCGGAGCTAATTTGAAGGTTTACCAAAAGTTGCAGTCTTCAGATTTTTAAACTCGGCAGCATCATGTCATTATTCGGTTGTTGCATAAAAAGCAGCTTATAGTTTTTCAACTTTCTGCACAGTGGCAAAAGTACTACAAGCTACCATATATTTATTGATTGACTTTCATTCGTTATGGTTTCAGTTATCATTAGATGAGAGAAAATGTCCATCCCAGCTTAGTCAGTCCGTCTGTTCGTTTGTCTGTTAAATACACAATAAGGCCTAGAGGAAGGATCCTAGGGAGATGATTTTTTTTTACAAAATTCTTCTTTGATAAGACATGTACATTTTCGTTTAAACAAAAAAAAAACACTGTATATTCTAAAACTGGGAACTGGGAACACAAGAACTTTGTTTTGAAAAACAAAGTAATACAAAGAATTTATATGAAAATCATTAAAATTTTTATTGTATTAAAAAGAGTAAAAAATTATATTGGATGTCAAAATGTTCATAAAAATTTTAGGAAAATAAAGGGTTTATTTGGTTCATCGTGTCACGAATTTCGAGTTATAAAGTTATAATCGATTCGATTTGCTCTATAGAGACTCTATCATTGACATAGGTCCATAAAATATAATCCAGTGGTTTTAACAGCTAAATTTCATGAAATTATGCGTCCGGAAAATTTGGTTTGCAATAAACCATTTTTTTATTGGATAAGTAACATGTAGTACAAGCCCCCCCCCCCCCCCCCCGGCTTTTACGACTTCATGTCAGTGATATACATTTCATAAGTACAACTTTTAGTTGTTAACAGTTCTCAATCCACTCATAACAGAATATGCGAAAACAATATTTCGTATAAAAATGACTCAATCACAAAATGTTTAGTGGCGGCCTCAGAAGGACGATTATGGTGGCGGAAAATATTACAAATTTTACAAACTGTAACTTTTATAGAAACGACAGTTTCCTACTGAATTTTTGCAGCAAAATTGAATTCTGTGTCAAGCCCGACTATATAATACCCTACACCCAGTATATACATATATAAAACAGTTTCCCAGAAATGGGCGTTATATGGGAGATAAAACCTATTGTGGACCGATCATCCAAAAATTTAGTGTCATGATGTCTATGAATATAATTATTATGTATGTTGAACTTTATCTCGATATAAATCCTTGTAAAAGATTTATGGAGCTTAAATTGAATTTCGAAAGTGGGCCTTATATGGGAGCTACGACTAATTATGAAGTGATCACAAGAAAATTGTACCGTATTGTTTGTATACAAATGAAATAAATTTCTGTTTAATATTATTTGAATAACAAAATGTTTAAGTGAGTTATGCTCTTTAAAGTGATTTCGGAAGTGGACCTTATATGGGAGCTACGTGATGAAACTTGTTTGCATACTTGCATAATTCAAACACTTATGATCAGTAAACCCCAATTTCGGGAGGACATTTGTTTGGGGGCCAGGTGAAATAATAGACCGCTTTCCACCAGTTTCAAGCCCATCTGTGCTTGGGCCGAAAAAATATTACGTACTAAATTTTATCCAAATATCTTCAAAATTGTGACCTGTACTCTACGGACGAGCTTTACATGGATAGCCAGCCAGACGCATGGACGGACAACTTTAAATCGTGATTCTGAGTCGATCGGTATACTTTAAGGTGTCTGTTGGACCAATATTTTGGGGCGTTACAAACATCAGCAGAAATCCAATATACCTCCCCAACTATGGTGGTGTAGAGTATAATAACATAATATAACTTCATACGTTTTTGAACTTATAATTTACTAGAAAAATTCCCCTACAAAAAAATAAATTAGTTGCTGCCTGCAAAGGTTGACTGTAAGAAACTCTGTAAATTTCTTTGTATTTAAAAATATCAATACCACTCTATACAATTAATTTGCAAGTCGAACTAAACGAATTTCTATCATTAAATTCTAGAGAAATTTAATTATAAGAAAGCATTTTAACTCTTTCGTTAGACCTAAACAAATGTCATTAATAAGAAATATTATACTTTCTCAGCATGTTTTTTAACATGCAACATTTACATAGAAATACAATACTCTCGCACTACAAACAACAAATTCTTCCCAAAATAGAACTAAAGCACTCCCCCAAAGAACTCAAATGGTTTTACTTAATTTTAATTTTAACTAGAAAATAATAAAAAGGGTTTAAGTTTTTGCCTAGAGAGTAAGAGATTTTGATGGAAAAGACAAACAATAGCTTTGGGTATTGTTTAAACACGATCTCATTAATTATTTAGATTTAAACTAAAAAATACTCATGGAAGTACACAAAACAAAAAAAAAAAGTATAATTGTTTAGAACAAAACATTAACAAGATACCAATAGAATATAACAATAAGGTTGCTAACAATAAATGGCAGGTCATCAAGGAATTACAAAATTCAAAAATTTACTTGGGTCAAGTTTCTTTTTTCTATTTTATTGTGTTTGTGCTTTAGAGGGAGGCCAGCACAAAATGTAAATTGTACTCGTAAATAAAAAGGATTTTAATTGTGACGCCATTAAATATTTTGAGGCAAAAAGAGAAAGTCAAGAATGAGGCACATTACATTTTAATGATGAAAAATATTTGAATTTTTCGTTAACACCAGAAAAGACAGGAAGAAACATTTTATTAATGTTCCTTTTGCAATTAGATTTAAAAAAGAGGTATAGGTTGTAAGATGTGTTGCAAAGAGGTAAAAGTAATTTAAGGTTTTTATTCTTTTCCAATTAACCCATTTCTGATATTATTAATAAAATGTTATTTAAATTCCAGAGTTTTACAAAATTCGTACTATACAGCTTCATTATTATTTCTTTTTAAACAAACACAAACTGCGAAGCTTTTTGGCTTGTCTGCAGGGAAACACCCAGAGTCTTTGGCAGGAATCGAAACCGCAACCCTCTGACAGATAGTCCGGCACACTATCGCCTAGTCTATCGGTTATCATACGTCTAGTGTAACTACTGCGCAGTGTTCCTTATAAGGGACGGTCCATAACTTCAAAACTACAAGTTTTTTTGAATAACATGTTTTCAAAACGAATTAATCAGATCAATTTTAATCATTTAATAATTAGTGAAAATTATTTGAGGAAAGTGGCCAGGGAATTTCGTCCACTAATGGGCTAATTCTTAGCTTACTTTTTTAAGTGATTCATTTAGATTGTAAGTTTATCAATCTTAGTAAATTCGGACATGTAGCCTTCTTCTGTAGAAGCTAAAATTTACTAAATTTACCATTAATGGTGTCTGTGTTTAATATACGAGTAGATATAACTATGTAAAACAATCAAGCTTCTAAAACAAAAAGCATTCTTATATAGACAATGTTTCAGAAACTTTGTAAAATAGCCTTTGGAACACCCACAACATCTTTCTATGACCAGCATCACCATATGGGTTAATTAAAGTTAATCAAAACTGCAATAACCCAAACTTCTCTTCTAATGTGCTCAAGCCAAAACTAACCCCAGTGGTTAATCGCAGACGAAAAATAGTAAGAGTTTGTTGGCCATTTACAAAAACTAAACTGTCTTCTTAATGATTTATTGTTTTGCTGAAATCAAAAAATAAACAACTACAGAAAAGGTAAAATGTTGAAGGTTGCACTTTACTCCATCATAGAAATAGAAGAGCAGGCTATTCAACCAATACCTTTCAGCTACTAACCGGCCAACTACTTCTAGTTAATTTTTCACAAATTGGGGGAGTGTTTTTCTTTTGCATGTCAAGGAGTCCCGGTTGGTACTTTGTACCCTTTTTTGTCACAATTGTCTGTAGTGACGACAAAAGGAACAAAATTTGCAAAAAAAAAAAAAAAAAAAAAAAAAACATTTGGATTCTTTATTTATTTGGGTACTGGGCAATTTATTTATGTATATTATTGTTGTGTATTTGAGCTTTGTTTAATTTAGTAATGGATTAGTATGTTTGTTAATTTTGTTGTTTCAAAGTCTAAAGTACTTTGACTAATGCTAAGTCATGTGCGTCTAAACATGGCACCAAACAAAAACAACTGTTTACAAAACATGACGACCGTAAAAGATGAAGATTTATGATGACATTTTCTTTTTTGGCCAGCTAACAAAATGAATGGCGTTCCCAAGACACCTAAGAATGCGTAATGTGTTGTGTTTAGTGGGTTGGGCTGGAACATACATATTTAAATTAATGAGTTTTAATGTCTAATATGAAACAAATAATGCTTAAAGCTAATTTAGCATTATCAAAGATCTGAGTATTAAAGACTTTATTACAAAAATTCTTTGGCTCCCTAACACTGTCTTAAGGTACGGTCACACATGGCAAATATTTGATGAAAAAGACGTAAGCACTAAATAAAATTTTTTATAATTGTTGTGTTTATTGAAAAAATTTATTTCCTAAAAACAAATCAAAATAGAAGTTTAGTTTTATTTTATTCGAATATGTTTGCTCTTACAAAGCTTTTGTAAGGTTAAACAAAGTTGTGCTAAAAATAATGGTTACACCTTTTTCAGTTAATATTTGCCATGAGTGCAACATCTAAAAACATTGCCGAACAATATTGTTGCAGTTCAAAAGATTTTCTTAACTCTGCATTTAAATGGTCGACTTGCTCTATAATAATACTGTTAGCACAACAATTGCTACATGGATAGTGTAATTAGGTCATTTCCTAGAGACTTTCTTGACTTAAAATTGTCCCTTATAGTTTTGTGAACTGAATGTGACACTTCGAAAGTCTGGTAATGCACGAATAGTTGGTTCTTTTAGTTCAAATTCATTCATGCTGGGGTTTATCCTTTGCACTTCGTGTTCAGGTTTAATCAGTTTTTCTTAATGGCCTCTTAATATTTCTAGCTGCCTTTCAAAGGAATAAATTTGTGTCATCTTTTTTTGAAAGAAGGGACCTTTTTCTCTTCTAAGCATCTGCTTTCAATGAGCTTTTATCTTAATTAGAAATATGTATAATCGACTTTGAAGGTAATTGGCACTTAACTCTAAGTGGACGAACAATATCAAAGTCCTGAAGTCCTTGCACAGTATGTAGGTATCATGATATGGATATGATTGCTAAAATATATTTTTTATATATCAACTAATTGGTCTTGAATTATGAAGTTTTTCTATAAAATGTTGAGTGTTATTTTTCCCGTAATAGTCAATTGCAATTTTATATTTAATTTTATGCTTTCTAAAAATGTCTTATATATTTATTTATTTCAACTGTGGCTTTTCATATCTAGTGGTGTTTATAATAGCGAACATTTATAGAAATATTTATGTGTCTGAATAGCTCAAAAATAAAGAATTCCTTACTAAAATATTCTAACAAATATTTGTATGCAATAAACGTAATGAACTATTTTAGCTCTAAGATAAACATATTGTGGTTCTTAGTGTAAATGGAAATTTAGAATTAAAAGGATAATAAACATTTTAGTGATAAACGACTTAGGGACTTAACTACACTAAACAAATTTAAATTATTATTAATGCAATAAAAAAAAACTGTCTAATGTAAAGCATTAATCACTTGAAACACGACTGCACTACAGAAGCTTTTTTAAAAACACTCTTCCTTTTTCAGAGATTTATTTTTTAAACATAATTACCGCACAGAAAAAAATAAAAATAAGTTTCAATTAAAATATTTGTGGAATCAATTAAAAATTTAATTGAAATCGGACCTGTAAACAAAATGATAGTATCAATTAAAAAAAATTGAGATTTAATTGAAAATATCAGAAAAATCAGAAAAAGTAATTGAATCAATTAAAATTTTAATTGAAAATTATTTTAAAATCAATTAAAGGTTTCATTGTGCATGTGTTGTTGAACTGTTCGGACGTGTTATTTTTAGTGCGGCTGAATTTTCGGTGAAAAAATCGTAATAGGTGAAAAAGTGTAATAGGTCGAAATAAAACAAAAAGTTAAAAAATAATTCGTAATAGGTAAAAATACCTACGGTAAAAAAAAAAAAAAAATAAAAAACATTAAAAAATAAAAAACATTAAAAAAAAAATAATAAAAAACATTAAAAATCGCATAAAAACTGTATGAGTGTTCCTCTCAGATGTAATTCTGAGAAAGAGCTTAGCTCGACTAGAAAATCTTTATGGATCTCTGAGGAAGAATCCTTAAAAAAATCTGTGGAGAATCTTCTCACTACAAGAGCCGTAGAACGGCGCCGTTCCTGTTCGCCCAATATAGTGATTTCATCAGATGATAAAACATCAATATCTTCTACATCAAATAGTGCAGTTAAACCTAGAAAACAAGTAGGTATGGATAAATACGTCACAGTTCTTAAGCGACAGAGGAGCCCGACATCTGCTCAAACGTCATCAAATTCAAAAGCTCCCAAGACCGTGAGTATTGACAATCCAAATGATCAAAACAGGTTTGCTCTCCTCCAGACGGATGATCCAGAACTTCCTAAAAAAACGTTTAAGCCCCCACCAATTTATCTGAGAGAGCCCACTTCCAGTAAATTGGTACAAGGAATTGTTTCGGTAATAGGTGAAAATATGTTTAGCGTAACCTCAATTAAACATGGAAATATCAGCGAAACCAAAATTCAAGTGAAAAAGGAAGATGACTTTCGAAAATTGTCCAACCAGTTGGAGAGGGAGAGTAGGGATTTCTATACCTACCAGCTGAAAAGCGCAAAAGGACTCCAAGTCGTTCTAAAGGGTATAGACCCAGATGTTGATCCTGCCGAGATAAAGACTAGTTTAATGGAAAATGGCTTCAAAATTAAGAACATAACGAATATTAGAAACCGTGAAAAGATTCCTCAGCCTATGTTCAGGGTGGAATTGGAACCCGGAGATATAGTCTTAAAGAAAAACGAGTCCCATCCCATCTACAATCTGATTTACCTTCTGCATCGTAGAATCACCGTGGAAGAACCGCATAAGCGTCAGGGACCCGTCCAGTGTCTTAATTGTCAAGAATTTGGTCACACTAAAGCATATTGTAAATTGCCGTCAGTTTGTGTTGCGTGTGGGGAACTACATACAACTGCTCAATGTGATAAGTCGAAAACCGACTCAAAAATCAAAAAATGCAGTAACTGCGGAGGTAATCATACCGCAAATTATAGAGGTTGTCCAGTTTACACTCATTTGAAAGGCATAAGGACCAACAAGACGTCAGTATTACCTGTTCATCCACAACAGCCTAATTTTGCATCGAGTAACAATTTTCCTCAATTGTTACGGCCCACTAGTCATGAAAACGCGCCTAGTTCTAGACAAGTTTCTTACGCTAACGTGGTTAAATCTAATATGCCAGGTTTGGAGCAGGAACCTAAATCTCAATATTACGAGCCTAATATTAACACTCTAGAGACTACTTTGCAGACACTTGTACAAACTATGAACACTTTTACGACCACTATGACATCCATGATGCAGGAAATGCTGAAAATGCAATCCACTATCTTACAAGCAATTTTAAAGAAATGATTTGTTTAAAAATTTGTTTTTGGAACGCGAACGGCCTCCGCCAACATAAAAACGAACTGGAACACTTCCTGATGGATAAGCAGATTGATGTCATGATGATTGCTGAAACTCACTTGACGGCGACAGGGTACTTCAAAATTAATGGCTACGTGTTGTATGATACTAAAGATCCCCGCGGAAGAGCATGTGGAGGTTCGGCAATTCCTATAAAGAACAGAATAAAACATTATTTAATGAACAACATATGTAAGGATTACCTACAAGCAACAAACATTTGTATTGAATTCTGTCAATACAACTTTGTTTTATCATCAATTTATTCGCCGCCTCGATTTTCAATAAAAGAACATCAATACTACAGCTTCTTCAATTCCCTTGGAGCTAGATTTTTGGTTGCTGGTGACTTTAACGCCAAACACACATTTTGGGGTTCACGTCTAGTGACCCCGAAGGGTCGTGAACTCTTCAACACCATTGCCAAAATGGGCTTAGATGTACTCTCAAGCGGGCATCCCACCTACTGGCCGACGGACCGACGGAAGATTCCCGATATTATTGACTTCGGAGTAGTGAAAAATATCCCTGTAGAATCGATACAAGTGGAGCCTTCATTAGACTTGTCTTCAGATCACTCTCCTTCTATTATTTCAATGCGTTTCCTTCAAGGGTATGGCTCTCCATTTCGGGACATGTCTAAATCCAGAGTAAGTTGGATAAAGTATAAAAAGTATTTAAGTTCCCACTGCACGGAAAATGTAGTGTTGAGAACTACCGAGGATATTGATGGGTCGATTGGCAAGTTTACTGAGGACATACGAAGAGCTGTGCATCACGCTTCCACATATGACGTTGAATGCAGAAATAGGACAAACAGAACTTATTTCGCTGAACTCGAACATCTCCTGACAGAAAAAAGAAGAGTTAGAAGAGAGTGGCAAATTCACAGGTCTCCTCAACTGAAAGCTAGGCTACGGGAATGCAGAGATATACTAAGAAATTTCTTAGAAACCCAAAGAATGGCTTCACTTAAATCATACTTGGAGGGAATTGACAGTTCCCCACAATCTGACTATTCGTTATGGAAGGCGGCACGAGGTTTAAAAAGACCAGTTAGAGGAAAGCCTCCTTTGCGAAATCCGATTGGGGACTGGGCTAGAAACGATTCCGAGAAAGGGACTTTATTTGTTAACCATTTGAGAAATGTGTTTACTATAAACAACTCAAATAATGCAACTGAATTGCCACCACTCGTTATTAGACCTCCTATACCTCTAAGACTTAGCTTTAATGATATTCAAAGCGCTATTGGTACTCTGAACCTTAAAAAAGCTCCAGGTATGGATAAAATCAGCAACAAAATGCTCGTGGAGTTACCTCGTGTAGCTAGAAGAATTATTCTCTTTATCTTCAATGCTATTTTACGCCTAGAATACTATCCTGCAGATTGGAAGGTATCTATGATTACCATGATTCCTAAGCCAGGGAAGGACCTCACCAAAGTAGAGTCATATAGGCCAATTAGCCTACTGCCGACAATTTCAAAACTGTTTGAAAAATTGTTAATGGCTAAGTTGATTCCAATTCTGAACGACACTCAATGTATTCCAAATCATCAATTCGGGTTCAGAGCTAAACACAGTACCATCGAACAAACACACAGATTAGTAAATGTGATAAGACGGTCGTTTGAAGAGAAAAAATACTGTTCCGCGCTTTTCATTGATGTTTCCCAAGCGTTCGACAAAGTCTGGCATGAAGGTTTAATGCACAAAATAAAATTAGCTCTGCCTGCTAACACCCACAAACTTATGAAAAGTTATTTATATGGTCGCAAATTTACAATCAAAGAAGGCGATTTTTTAAGCCCCGCTCAGCCAATTGAAGCAGGAGTACCCCAGGGTAGCATACTGGGTCCTACTTTATATTTGATTTATGCATCCGATATGCCGTCAGACCCCAATATACATACTTCAACTTTTGCTGACGATACAGCCTTTATTAGCGTTCATAAGGACCATCAAATAGCATCACAGAATTTGCAGAATTATATTTATAAACTAGAGAATTGGCTTGAGCTTTGGAAAATCAGGGTTAACGAACAGAAATGTATTCATATAACTTTCACATTGCGAAAAGATACCTGCTCGTCCATCAGAATAAATAACCAAATTATTCCGCAACACAATGAAGTCAAATACCTCGGAATCCACCTCGATCGTCGTTTAACCTGGAAGTCTCATATTGACGCAAAACTTACACAGATGAGATTAAAAGCAGTGCAACTTAATTGGCTAATCGGCAGAAATTCTACATTAAAGTTGGATTGTAAACTTTTGTTGTACAATGCAATTCTAAAGCCAATATGGTGTTATGGAATTCAATTATGGGGTACTGCCTCAGCATCCAACATTGAAAAAATTCAAAGAGGTCAAAATAAAATTCTACGTATAATTACTGCAGCTCCATGGTACGTTAAAAATTCTCGAATTCACAAAGATCTAGGCATTCCTTTGGTGAAAGACGAATTTACAAAATACGCCTCAAAATATGTCAGCAAACTTGAACACCATCCAAACCCACTTGCACGAGACATCCTTAACTTTAGTGGCCATGTTCGGTTGAGAAGGAGGGATACCCTTGCTTTAACTCAAACGCAAAACAGATGACTGGATCAGTGGATGTAAATTTTTTTGTAGTATCATAATATTTTGTCTAGCACTGGCTGGACTTATTATTTTCTTTTAGTATTAAGATTCGAAAACTTATTGTCATTTCAATATCTGAAGATTCAATAAATAAATATAATGTATTATAAAAAAAAAAAAAAAAAAAAAAAAAATTAAAGGTTTAATTGAAAAAAGCACATATTTTTTTTTTCTGTGTATCCTCTTGCAAATCTCTAATTTGGCACTTGACCCAGGAAAGTTGGTCAAGTGAATCAATATGAGCTATTACGAGAGCTTTTTGGGCGCCGTCTAGGCCTGCTGCAAACTGCAAATAGGCAGTCCATGCCAGATGTGTCCTAAGCTACAGTATAATTAAGTTACGTTCTCCAGGACGTTCGTTCTTTAAAGATATTTTTGATATCTCTTTTATAGGGCTTTAGGGATTGTATTCTTTCGCATGTTTCCTTTTTTCTTTTTTTATGTACTAAACTATTTTCTATGCTAAATTGTTTTACTCTACACCTCTGCCATTAGCTTTCCTGTCTGGAAGATGCTTTGATGACGTAGCACCTGTATAAAACCTAACCTACAACAAATTTAATCAGTTGAGATATATTTGCATGAGTACAGATCAGTGGAATATCTAAATATAATGCGAAGTTCTTAGAAAATCCGTACTTCTCTGCACCTGATGTTATGAAATAAAAACGAAGCCAAAAATGATATTGAATGAAAACAGAAATTTAACTTTCAACAAAGCTAAATCCGAGAATGGAGTAAATGTTTTTTTCAACAACAACTTTGTTTTATAATAGTGGTATATTGGTATTTTGTTCGTGATTGGTCCATATCTTCTAAGGAGGGTTAAAGAATATTGAGCTATTGCCAACGGAAAGTTAAAGCGGATTAGTATTGTAGTTCTTAACAATAACACAATATTAGAGAACTGGCATTAGTATGAAGCGCAAGTATTGTAAGATCGCAATGTGTTAATTTTTATTATTATATTTTATTTATTAAATATAATAATTCCATGTCTTTTTTGTTACATAAATATTAAAACCTATTTGCAATGGGATTCAAAGTGAACAATGCTGTATTATACACAGAGCTTCTAAATCTAGTTTTGGAATAAATAAAAGCAACAAATATTAATATACTTTTCTAACAAAATAACAAACTTAATATACCCGTTTTTATCCTTATCGAAGTATAATTTTATAGACAGAGACATACAAATATACCATGGAGCAAGTAGAGCTGCTGCTCTGTTCAGATAAAACTAGACACTGCGGTTGGTTGCATTGGCTACCTCTAAGTTAAGCATATTGAAACTGCAACCAGGACTCTTCTCACCAACAAAACACATTCATACATTCATACAAACTATTTACCATACATATTTATTCTGTATTCTGTTTCACTTGTGTTTAGTTGCTGTCCAAAAATTAAAATATAAAAACAAAAACTATGGCTTCATTTGTTCTTTTTTTTTTTTTTTTTGAGGTAACGGCAACAAATGTGGTTTTTAGTTTTATAGAGTTAGAAACTTAAAACTTTTGTTTTTCCATTTGCATAATATGTACATATGTATTTCGATGCTAAATGCAAGTGTAATTAGTTGGAGGAAAATAGTATGTAGTTGTTCGAAAGTATGCAACTTTCATAAATGTGTATGAGTTTTTAAATATATTAATATAGTTTAATGCGTTACGAGATAATCAATTTTATATTTATAACGTTGAATATGATTAGATAGAATAGCATAAATTAGCCCAGCTATTGTAGATAATAAAACAAGTAATAATGTATGGTTGGGCAAGGTCGACAATAAAACAGCCTACACCTACTATATACATAATCATTCAGCCCATTCATTAATAAAAATTACGCGGGAGTTTTTTCCCTTTTCCTATTTAAATTTAATGTTAAAAACATGAAAAGGAAAAAAATGATTGGGCGCATTATGTTTAAGTTTAAAATATTCTCATGTCTCCCGTGAAATATTTTGATACAAGCCCACAGTGCATCAATTGATTATTTAACGTTGCTTTCCTTTATAGAAATTATGAATGAATTTAGAAGTAGTCGAACTTTTACATTGAAGGATTCTCAGCATTTACACAAATCCATGATTGCTTATCACAACTATACACGATGAGTAGTTAGTAGTATCGTGTAAATTTTGTACTGAAGAAACACATTTTCAAAGTTTAACGATAAGAAATTTTTTGTCCCAAATTTACACGAAGCAATTCTTTAAGCTCTGCTCATTACCTTTTAGATATCGGGATAAGGGGAAGATAAGACGAGTACACACTTGATGGTACTTGCAATTCGTGTTACTCTCTTATATACATTTCTGTATACAAATGTGTGAAGAAATTTCAAGGAAAATATTGTATCAATCTTTTCAATAAAAATTGCTTCGTGTAAATTGGGACTTTTAACGGCTTAATACTATTTCTATGTTATGTCAATCTATTTTTATGTCTGCCCTTGCAATCGAACACACATGAAATTCAATGGTGTGGTTAATAAAATGCACATGCAAAAACTCATAAAGTATAATTTATACTTGTCAGCGGCATACGTGTAAAATCAATAGCCAATCGATCGGCAATCGGCAAGATAGGGAAACTAAATCTCCGTCGATTTATCAAGGTGCCCAATAAGGTCATACAGTTTGGTAGCCTATAACTCAGATAGATCGTTTACTATATATGTACATTCAGTAGTATATATTTTCACAAATAAAGAACAGTGCAATTACAGAGAGGCTCCTGCTCCGACAAGAACTGTTGAATGGAAGCCCAAGTTTTCTTGTATACTTCCCGATTACACAATAGTCTCTGTTTAAGAATTGTTTACTGAGTTTTTCACTGCTAGGGGCCATCATATTTTGTCAGTATCTTAGTCTGTCAGACAGTCTATCTGCACTCATACAAGAAGTTGCTATAACTAGTTTCCATCCTGACAATTTATACTTTAATTGATACGAATGTGACTCATTAAGATATACTTATGTCTTATCATATAACATAATTATACAGCTATCTTAAAATCCCATCATAATATGTTCACCGCAACTACATATGTTTTTTTCACTGATTTCTGATTCTCATAACAAGCAACCGTTACTTCTGACAGTGACCGATTTTTCAAAGAATCCAGATCGCAAGGTGTTGCAGTAATGATTTACATTATTTATCCCGAAAAATTCTGCTATAATTGGTACGCACTTGGAAGGTATACGTATTGAGAACAAAAGAGTTCTACTTTTCACGTAGAGACACCTATAATCAGCCTCCTGAAGATAGTGTTTATAGACTTTAGTTTTAGTAGTTATTCAAACTAGGTTGATGCTAGATAAACATTCTAGGCTAGATAGTAGGGTATTCAATCGGTTAACCGTTAATCGGTTAACCGGTTAATTTGGGTCGATTAACTGTTCGAATAATTTGATATTGGCGATTTTCAAATAACAAATAAATCGGTTAATTTGTGCCAATTAACCGAAATTTATCTTTTTTGTAAATATTTTAATATATTTTTTATATAAGTATTTAATTACTATCCCCCTTATTTATAAAACTTGTCAAAGGTTTATAACAGGCTAACAAAGCAAATTTTCTATGGATATTTGCTTTATAAGCCTGTTATAAACCCTTGATAAATTTTTATGAATTAGACTGTATATGTTTATGTCGAATATATAAATACGTAAACCATGCACTAATTTGATTCCTTTTTCGAATTTATAAATACAAGTTTTGGAAAACTTATCTAAAATATTAAAGCCTTTGGACGTCGCTATTATAGAGCTAAGTAAGGATTCTGCTACTCTAATTGATTTTGAAGGAATTATTAAATTTTTAAATAATAATTTGGTCAAGGCCAACAATTCTATTGCAAATGATTTAATTGAAAGCTTAAAGTACAGACTTAATGATAGACGAGTTAAAGTTTTAAATACGCTTATTTTATTCCTTAACTCAGGAACATTTCCTTCTAGCAATAGTTTTTTGAAATATAGCTCTAAAACTGAAACTAAGGAATTTGGAAATGAACTTTTTTCTAGAATGTTCCATGATGAACTTTGTCATAATGACTCGGATGACGACATGCTAATAGAATAAACTTCTGACATTAATGAAAATAGTCTTTTTTTAGAACTAAACCAAACTATTAATAGTATTAAAAATGTAAAAAATTCTAAAAAGGACTTCAATGGTATAATGGATGATTTTGTATGCTTAGAAAAAACAAAGAACAGAACTGATAAATTGGATATTCTTTATAATGCCTTACTTTCGATTTCCCCAACATCCACAATCAGCGAGAGAGTTTTTTCCAAGTCAAGTATTATAAAAAATAAAAAAAAAAACCGTTTAAAAGCAACACATTTGAATAATATTCTTTTTTTAAAAGATTATTTCACAAGATCCCTTTAAAACCTTAGTTTAACTCATATGTACAATATGTACAAAGAAGGATCTCATTTACTTTATTTTTTTATTACTTATGAATTGTTACGTTTTATTTGTTTTTTTTATTAATAAAATATAAATTCTAAACATAAAATAAGTATTTATTTTAATATTAACCAATCTATTTATTTAAATTTAAATTGTTCGGATAACCGAATAATTCTTTATTAACCGATTAAATCTCAACCCGATTAATTATTTGCTCGATTAGTCGATTAACCCCGATTAATTGAGTACCCTACTAGATAGATCTTATTTACAACTGACATAGGAATTTAGTAATGGCTGTCGTTAACAATGTCGTTAACAGTGTCATGAATGTTCTTTTCTCTTAAAACTAGGTTTATGTGAGAGACATTTTTAGAACCATATCCTGAGTTCATCACGGAATACAGAAGGGTTTTTAAATCATGCTACCAATGCTTCATAAGGTTGCTTTAAGAATCTCTAGCTTCCAGAGGCAAATAGTAGTAACGCTTGAATTTAGGTGGGTTCAGAACCTTTGAATGACATGGGCGTAGTGCCGCCATGAGCCTGACCCAAGTAGATCCCTGAACCCTATATAGTTGGTTCACGATGTATTATCATAAACCACAAATCCAAGAACCAATATTGGATGTACTATCGCGATATAGTATATCCGCTTAAACAGCATAAGGTTCAAGCCTTTTTTGCAACGAACCTCTAACGACAGGTGTATTAAATAACAGCCGTCCTTTATAACTTTGTTTATTAATTAAGTTTCCATGATAATTTTGACTCCTGATAAAAAAGGGGTTTTCAACAAGAACTGTGGTTTCCAAAACAAAATTTATATTTAAAATCATTCAAATTTGTGTCATATTGAAAAGAGTAAAGTTTGACAGTTAGAACTGGAAAATGATATTGGACAGATGTCCATCACGACCAACTTAAACAGTTACGTCTCCAGACCACATCGTGTAGCACACAGTGACACGTTCAGCATTCAATTGTCCTTAGATTTTGAGAAGCCGAAGTGTTGGAATTTTATAGACAAAATTTTCAGTTTAGAAGGACGATAAAATTGACCGAAAATATCATGTACACTTAATTCTGTTTTTGCACAGTAATTGCTTCCAGGAAACTCCTTGTAAAAAAAAGTGTGTAAAAAAAAGATATTTATCGTATGCAAAATAGGTGATTGGTTTCTTATCTCTAAAACCTATTTAAATTAGTGCAAAAAAAAAGTAATATAAAAAATGTATGACAAGTTCATTTGATTGTATGCGCACTAAAAGGGAATTCACCTAAATTTGTGACATGAACATATTTCGCAAAAATTAAATTTAACCCAACAATTTAATGCCAAAAAGATTTTAAATCGTTCTAAATCGAATAAAATCGTTTAAAAAAATTTTAAATTTGTTCATTTTCAAAACGTGTTAAATCAAGAACGTGTAAAATAGAATTAGGGGTCATGTAGCTTTTATGTGTGACTTTTCATAGTGATCTTTCAAGCAAAGTTTAATTCATTCTGGCAAAATCGAATTTATTGTAACAACTGTTGAAACTTTTACTACTGATATGTCAACAAGTTAAATAGTGAAACGTTCATATGTAGTTTGGTACCTTCCACATCAACATACTTGCAACCAACGCCACCATATGATCATCTAAAGAACAGCTGTAATTTTCTCCAAGTTAATAAAGTTAAGAACCATCAGCTTAAAAATGTTATTTATAATATTAATTTCATTTAGGAGTATCTTAATTAAGTAAGTATGAAGAACAAATAATTGACGGCATTGGCTTAAAGCCAAACTATTGGCTATTCTCAACCTTAGCTTCAAAACGTTAATCATCCAAAGTTCTATTTACTTTGAATCTTAATTACACAACGGAGACCACTTTATGGAAAATTTTCATTTGCGTCTAATAACCACATACATATATACCCCTACCAAAAATCTCATAAAGATATCCTTTTTCTCTTATTAGTAAAACAACTTATACATGCATACTTACTTAAATATGTGTGATACGAAGGACATGAAGAGCCCCTAAGGTGAACGAGCAACTATTGTTTTACTTGAACATGCATGAGTTGAAGCGGCAGATGTTAGTTTCAAAAACAAAGTTTTAGGTTCCTTGTTTGGTTATCCTTACAAACACACACACACATGAGCAGTTACACCAAACACAAAAAATAAAAACTTGTATTTTATGTAAAATATTTTGAGGTTTTAATTGTGCGTTACAGTATAAAAATAAGAAAACTGAAAAACAAACGAAGGAAACACAAAATTATGTGTGTAAAAATTAAAATGAAAACAACATGCTGGAGCAAAAGATGTAGTAAGTGCAGAAAACAAATGTTTTAAATGAAACATTAAACCATCACTACAGTTGGCCTCCAAAAAAGCAAATGGAACAAAAACACCACCAAAGCTTCACTACTCGTATGTATGAGTGTGTTGGAAACCACTAGTCTGTTTTAGTTTTGTGTTTTTTTTTTTTGGAAGGAGGTTTACAGAATCTAAGACAAATCCCTTTGAAGCTATGGTTGGTTTAAAGTGCTACACAAAATCTAATGTGGTTGAAACAAGGGAACAAATACAAATTTCAAAGTATTTGAAACTAAACAAAACCTCAAAAAGGAAACTACTTTTACAGTGAATGGAAAATGTATGTAGGATCTCTGTGCTAAATATTTGTGCTCGTATTGGTTGCATTTTGCAAAAAGAGAGTATGTAGTGTGGTTAATATGAGTACACACACACTCATGTGTAAATTTTACCTCTTGTATTTGTATAAGGAACAACTTAAAATAAATAATTATTTTGCATTTTCTATATATATATATATGTATATGAATACGTGTACATATTCCTGTTTATACCCTACACTACAATAGTGGGGAGGGTATATTGGATTTGTGCTGATGTTTGTAACGCCCATAAATATTGGTCCAACACCCACCTTAAAGTATACGGATCGGCTCAGAATCACTTTCTGAGTTGTTTTAACGATGTCCGTCCGTCCGTCTGGCTGGCTGGCTGTCCATGTAAAGCTTGTGCGCAGAGTACAGGTTGCAATTTTGAAGATATTTCGATAAAATTTGGTACGTCATATTTTTTCGGCCCAGGGATGGATGGGATTGAAACTGGTGGAAATCGGTCTATTATTTCACCTAGCCCCCATACAAATGTCCTCCCGAAATTGGAGTTTGCCAGTCATAAATCTTTGAATTACGCAAGTATGAAAACAAAATTCACCACAGATGAGTAGTAAATGAAGCTAAAGTACATCTATAAATTTCGTGAAGATCAGTCCATATAAGGACCACTTCCAAAAACCAATTAAAAGAGCATAACTCTCTTAAAAATGTTGGTATCCAAATAATACTTAACACAAACATGTTTCGCGTATATACATATAATATGGTAGAAGTTTATGATGATCGGTCTATAATTAGTCGTAGCTCCCATATAAGGCCCACTTCCGAAAATCACTTAAAAGAACATAACTCTTTTAAAAATGTTGGTATCCAAATAATATTGAACGCAAATATATTCCATATACATACAAATTTTACGGTAGAATTTTATTGTGATCGGTCCATAATTAGTCGTAGCTCCCATATAAGACCCACTTCCAAAAATCACTTTAAAAAGCATAAATTTTTTAAAAATGTTGGTAATCAAATAAAATTCGACACAAATAAGTTTGTAATGGTCGGTCCATAATTAGTCGAAACTCCCATATAAGACCCTCTACATAATTCACTTTAACTTCCATAAATATTTTAAAAGTATTTATATCGAGATAAACTTTAACATATATAATATTTATATTCACAGACATCATGACACTGATATCCAAAATAGGTGATATATCCCATATAACGCCAATTTCTGAAAAACTGTTTTATATTTACATATACTAGGTGTAGGGTATTATATGCTCGGGCTTGACCGTCTATACTTTCTTACTTGTTTTAGTTTTTAATAGTTGGAGTAAATTTACCAACTAAAACATATTTAAACAGAAATTCATGCATACACAAAAATTGTTATTATTAAAATCAAAAATTTAAACAAACATAATTTAGCCTCAAGTTACTTTTACTACACATACATGCTGATGCACAGGGAACATGGTCTTGTTTTCCTTGGTGCTCAAATGTACACGTACGTATGTTCTGAAATCATACACTTGAAAAATTTTAAGTTGCAGTAAGTAGTTGAGAAGTTAAAAGCACTGTGAAGATATCCTTGTGATTACTATCGTGGAGACACTTGAAAGGAAGGAGTTAGGTTAGTCTTTTTTGGATATATATTATCTATCAATTTCTATACTATATAGACCGTATTTATATCAATGTAAATCGCAGCATATGTGTAGTTTTTAGATACTTTTTAAATACGACCTCAATAACTAATATCTACTAAAATTTTGAAATTTCCCAAATATCAAAAATAATCCTTCCCAAATCTCCTTCCTTTTCTGCCAATCCTTCAATGGCCGATTTGATAATTTTTAGCGGGAGTATAAAAGTTATAACTCAGGAATATTAAGATACTAAAATGCTTGGTGTAATTTAAATACGAAACTGAGAGTCTAATTCTAAGCTATGGCTCTCTTGCCTTGTGGACAGCAATGAAAGCCAAAACATAACTCTCCATGATGAGTTTTATGAGTATGTTGCAATAGCTTGTTTTACAATTTCTAGTGCTAAGAGTTTTCCTACTTAGGACATTCTTGATTTCAGGCTCAACATATCGCCCTAGAAAACACGATCATATGTTAAGCCTCCAGGAGTCAGGCATGAAATATAAGCAGGTAGCGGACGGATTACAATTCCTCATATAGTATTTGAAAAAAACTTTGCACCGTTTCAACGTGCGGTTCAGAAGTGGTAATTTTTATACGGAAGACAAAGATTGCCCAGGCCAGACAATAAACGTTGGAAGACCCAGAATTGGTGGCATTACTCTATGAAGATTATTGTAAAACCCAACAAGAGCTAGCAAAATTATTGGGCCGCTATTACTATGGAAGTTGGGTACCATATGAATTTTGCCTGTTCGAAATGCTGCTTAAACGCCATAAAGGGAAATTATGAAGCCCATCCAACCAGCCAAATCAACAACAGAGCCAAACTTCCATGTCGATAAAGTAATGGTCGGTAAGCTGCTAAAATCTGGCCAGACCATCACTGAGAACCTGTACCATAATTTCGTTTGAAGTGAGTGGTTGGGAAGTTTTGTACACCTGCCTCATAGTCCAGATCTTGCCCCTTCCAACTACTATTTGTTTCGATCGATGCAGAACACTATTTCTAGTAATTTCATGATTTATGACTACTATTAAAATAAAATTATTAAATTTTACTGTAATAATTTATCGTTTTATTTTAAAATTTTTCATAATTTTATAATTCAAAATTTTAATAATTTAACCCCCTTCCTTTTCAATTTTAATTACTAAATAAGACATTTTTAATAAACAGATATTTGTGTATATAAATTAAATTATTATTATCTATCAATTCAAATTTTTTTAATGATGACATTTTAGAATATCAGTAGTCTAAAAATCCGTCCAGTGAAAAACTACTATATGAAATTATATTAACAATTTTTAATATAAATGAAAGTTGTTAAAAAAGTTTTTCAATCATTATAAATCTGGGAGTGGAAATAAGTTATAATTCTAAAAAGAAATATTTGATGTTTAGTAAAAAAAAATAGAGAACAAGTTTTAAAATTGTAAAGTCCACATACGAGTATGGTAACAAAATATTGTCTAAATCGAAATTATGTATTAATTTGTATCTTATTGATAGCTTAAAGGAGAGTAGTGAAAGTAATTGCAAACAAAAAGCTTATGGAACAAAACAAAATTTAACATTTGTTAGAAAATTTTGAAAACACTATGATACATATTTGTTCTATTCACAAGTGATGTTGTATGTTGTACATTGTATGATACAACTATCTGATGTATGTTTATGTTGTAAAAACTTAAAATTTAAAAAACAAATATTTTAAAAACAAATATACAAAGCATAAAATATGGACATGTTTCAAAATTAAAACATACAACCATGGTATAATTATACAGGGTGAGTGCAAGTCAGCAACAAATACAACACAATACAAAAACAACAGGTAGTTTGTTTGTGTAAAATAATGTACTATTGTTAAAATATAATATATAAGCAAACTGTAAACAAAGTCAGTCAGCTGTGCTACTGCACTCACCTTGTATAGTTACACCATTCATACAACAATATCTATTATTACTTTTGTTTATTAATTTAATTTTTTTTTTGTTTCAATCCGTGTAAAATTTTGGGTACCAATCCACGGATCATTTACATACATGCCTAAATCAAACTGCTGGATTTTCAGAATATCGGTCCATATTTGACAATATCCCCCACATAAGGTCCACATTCGAAATTCACGTTTATACTAATATATATCTTAAATATACCGTTATTATGTTGAAATTCGACGTGAAATATCCCCATATGCATCAAAATAACTGTTTCAAAATTTAAGAAGATCGGCCCATAATTTGCCATAGCTGCCATATAAGAACCATTTCCGAAAAACAAATAAACCCACAAAAATGTCTAATAAATATCGATATCGAACCAACTTTTATATGATTCAGAAATTTTAATCCAGAAATCATATTAGTATCGGTTATACGGCAATTAAGCTACTGGATTTTGTAGCTGACAGTCCATAATTGGCCATAGCTCCCGAATTAAGTCCATTTGCGAGCATACTAAACAACCAAACAATTGTAAATAACGCTTTTGAGATGAAATTCAACCAATATAATCCTAAAATACATAAAAATCACATTAGTGGATACTGGATTTAGAAGCTATCAGTCCATAATTGGTGCATTTCTTCTATGCCACCCATAAATCTTTTGTAAATAATGTCATTGAGATCAAATTCAAACAAAAAAGCCTCATCTTATATCTTATCCTTTTTTATACTCTGTTTCTTAACTTGTTGTGAATATGGAAAAATGTTCTTTTAATTCTATAAATTGTTAAATTACAATCAAGATTATTATGAAAATCAAACAAACTCTGTAAATTACAGTAAGAATTGGTAATTACATCAATTGTAAATGGTCGAAATTAGATAAAATTTCGAAATATTTAACATAAATTCCAGTAGGATCTGTGTAATAGTTCAAAGTTTAAGACTACCTAGGTATTTTTTTTAGATATTTTTTGCAGTTTTTTTTGAATATAATGCCGATAATATCATGAAATTTTGCACACTTTATTTTTATTATAGAAGGCCTAGTGCTGTTTAAAATGGTAGGAATCGGCCCAAGATTTTGTATAGGCCCCATACAAATGACTTCCCGGAATATGGTTTTATGGTGTACATAAATGTCTATAGAAAAGCCGTATCTAAACAAAATTCTGCAATAATAAGTTTCATGCAAAGTGAAATCTCAAAACAATATTTTGTGTATATCGGTACATAATTTCGACATAGCCCCATACAAAGACCACTTTTGAAGAGCATTTAAATCTTTTGTAAAAATTACTAACAAGTTGAAATTCAACAAGCATAATCCAAGTATACATCTAAACCGTCGTACCAAATTTCATGATGATAGGTCCATTAAATGCGCATAAATCTCTTACAAAACCCGCTATTAAGTTGAAATTCAACACATATAGTGCATATATATATAACAATCGTCGATCGCAGATTTATGATGATTGGTTTATATTTGACTGTAGCCCTCATATAAAGTCTACGTCCGGAAATCACTTAAATGCGCATAAATCTCTTATAAATCTCAACAGTAGGTGATTAGGTGGTGGGTATATAAGTTTCGGCACAGCCGAATTAAACTCTTACTTGTTGGTAATGATTATAGTGCTAGTTATGTTTCTAGACACACACTGAAATTTAAAACTAAAACATAGAAAATAATTTTCTAGAAAGCTTGTAAAATTTTCTACAGAAATTTTTGTTTAACAAGTTTCATGGCAAATGTATTGTACATACATTGTAAATGCTTGGCATATATTAATGTATCCTGTTTTGAAACTCAACTAAGAAATTGTAATAGTTATTTCTGTAAGTGTTTAACAAAAACTTTAGCTGTACAAATACACCAATACACACTTTTTGCCTTTGCTCTACTCCAACGCATACTCATTAACAAGAGAAGGTTTAATATTTGTAAAGGATATTTAGTTTTCATTTACAATAGTTGTAGTACATGCATTTCCAGTATTTACTTTTATTATGAAATCTAAAAACTCATACGCTTACACATGCGTTTTTTTTTTTTTTTTTTTTTTTTTTTAGGACCAAACAAGGAGGTGCTATTTTGTTGAATGTTCTAGGATCTTTATTTTAATCAAATACGTTGAACTATATAAACGTATCTCAATGCATGTTGCTATGTATGTGTATTAATATAATTATCCTTTGCTATACTCAGTTTGCTTGAATTGAAACTCTATCTGTCTATTTTGTGTAGTTAATTTACGAGAAAATTTACTACCAATTAGTTTAGTTTTATATTATAATTTAGCTAAAAGGGTTATTAAATTTTCAAAATACTTATGTACAATAAACTTTATTAATTTCAACAATTTTATTTTAGAAATAAGTATATATAATTATTTTATTAGTTTAATGATTTATGTGCTTAATTTGCATATTATGCTGTTAAACAATTAGTTGAAGTTAACAAAAATGTTTATGTTTATAAATATAACAACATTTTTCCTAATTCAAATTAATATACTGTTAATATATTCATTGTACACAAGAAATAATTCTTATAGACTGTGAGCGTCAATAATTAATAGTAAACACCTAAAATTGTTTTAACATGTTTTTTTTTAAATTATAAAGGGTGGTTAAATTGTAATGGCCGATGTTGAATGTGAACCACACCTAAACGCCAAGCTTTTTTTCGAATTTTATTTGACATTTCTCTATTTCAGACTTACTCAATTTGAACCATGGAGAGCTACACAATCCAACAACGTGTTAAAGTTATCCAGACTTATTATGAAAATGGGCGTTCAAATCAAAATGCATATCGTGCACTTCGTGATTTTTTTGGTCAATTTGATCGTCCAAATGTGCGTACAATCGCAAAAATCGTGGAAAAATTCGAGCAAACCGGGTCTGTAGAAGATGTGAGAACACCAGTGCATGCTCGTAAAGCTCGTACTGCAGAAAATATTGCTGCTGTTCGCGATAGTGTGGCTGAAGAGCCGTCCACCTCAACTCGTCGTCGTGCCCAACAATTACACCTCTCACGCTCGTCGTTGATGAACATTATGCATAAAGACTTGCATTTACACGCTTACAAGGTGCAATTGGCTCAAGAGCTAAAGCCTCTTGACCATTCCAAACGTCGTGAATGGGCAGAATGGTGGCAAGAAATGGCAACAGTGGATGATCAATTTTCGAAGAAAATCATCTTCAGTGATGAGGCACATTTTCACTTCAAGAGTGATTGTCGAAAAACCAATGCACCCACAAAGAGTGACTGTTTGGTGCGGTTTATGGGCTGGCGGCATCATCGGGCCGAATTTTTTCCAAAATGACGCCGAATGGTGTTCACTATCGTGAGATGATATCGAACTTTTTATGGCCCGAATTGGAAGATATGGATGTGGACGATATGTGGTTTCAGCAGGACGGTGCCACTTGCCACACAGCTAACGAAACAATGGCTCTTTTGCGCACCAAATTCAATGGCCGTGTTATCTCACGTAATGGCGATGTCAATTGGCCGCCAAGATCATGTGATTTGACACCGTTGGACTTTTTTCTTTGGGGTTATTTGAAAGAAAAGGTATACTTCGATAAGCCAGCAACAATTCAAGAGCTAAAGGATGAGATAATTCGCACATTAACGGCATAGAACCTCCATTATGTCTCAGGGTCATCGAAAATTTGGACCATCGGATGGAGGTGTGCCGCCGTGGTCGCGGCGCCCATTTGGCCGATATTTTGTTCCATACATAATTGATTAATACCAATATATCATAATAAAATAAAATTACAATAATTTCCTAAATAGTTTGTGTTTTATTTAAAAGCAACATCGGCCCTTGAAATTTAACCACCCGTTATATATTTATAACAAGTACAAATTTTATAACAAACAAGTAAGAAAGTATAGTCGGTCAAGCCCGACCATATAATACCCTACACCCAGTATATGTATAAAACAGTTTTTCAGAAATATGAGTTATATGGGAGATATAACCTATTGTGGACGGATCATTCAAAAATTTAGTGTCAGTGAATATAAATATTATGTATGTTGAACTTTATCTCGATATAAATCCTTGTAAAAGATTTATGGAGCTTAAATTGAATTTCGAAAGAGATACGACTAATTATGGACCGATCACAAGAAAATTATACCGTATTATTTTCATGCATATGAAATATATTTTCGTCAAATATTATTTAGATACCAACATTTTTGAGAGAGTTGTGCTCTGTATAGTGATTTTCAGAAGTGGGCCTTATATGGGACCGATCTGCACAAAATATGTAGAAGTGGTTTGGCTTCATTAAGCACTCATTTGTGATGAAATTTGTTTGGATGTTTGCATAATTCAAACATTTATGATCGGTAAATCCCAATTTCAGGAGGACATTTGTATGTGGGCCAGGGGAAATAATGGACCGATTTCCACTAGTTCAGTCTCATCCATCGTTGGGCCGAAAAAATATCACGTATCAAATATTATCATAATATCTTCAAAATTGCGATCCATACTCTACGCACAAGCTTTACATGGACAACCAGCCAGCCAGCCAGACGGACGGCCATTATTAAATGGACTCAGAAAGTGATTCTGTGTCGATCGGTATACTTTAAGGTGCACGTTGGACTAATATTTCTGGGCGTTACAAACATCAGTACAAATCCAATATACCCTCCCCACAATGGTGGTGTAGGGTATAATTACAAAGACTGATGCATAATTCATTTAATAACTAAAAATCTCTGTTGTTTGGTTATCACTAAGGGTACTTTTTATTGGTATAAAAAGGCTACTAAAGTCTAGATATTAATTGATAATTTAAACCGATCGAAAGTAATTTCCGATTAATAACGAGGTTAATAAAAAGTGACTTGTAAACACCTAATATATAATATTAAAAGCAATCGATCGATACCTTTTAACATTTGTAAATCACTGAAAAATGAGAAACACTTGAAACAGAAAAATTTGTTCACCTAACTTTCTATTTTTTAATTTCTTCATTAATTTAAACCTTAAAAATCTTTTCAACAACCCCTTTTCTACGTTTACAAGTGCTTGATCATTTCTATCCCATTTAAGGATCATCATACACAATTACCACGTGTTGCTCACACTTCAGAGTTAAATTATGTCAAACATGTTTATGTGTATGTTGAACCCATTAAGGGATAAAAAAAGATCATGAGATATGATATCAATTACCACAAGGTGAGGAAATGACTTTAATAGAAATCCGCTATACTAACATGGGACAACCCATTTGTGGAAAGGTTTAACAATTAAAAACAACCCTGCTGGAAATAAAGCGAACACAAATTTAAGCAAATAGCAAAGAAACACCTCAAAGGTAAAAAATATAAATACAAATTAAATGAAGGATTTATGAAAAAATTCAATTAATGTAGAAAATACTTGTGATTTCATAGGAACATATATTGATTTGAAATTGCTTGTAATGACTCTCCTTGGTTTCTTTAAACCAAAAGTATTTCACACAGCTGTTATTTTAAATTTTTATAGAAATAATTAACAATTACTAAATTCAATGCCTACAAACTAGAAAAATGTGCCATTGAAAAACTAGTAAATCTTCTATTCTTTCCCAAGAAACTACTTTTTTTTAAAAGAAATTTAAAAATTCTATTGCTAAACGAAAAAATCTTGGCAAATTATTGAGATTCATATAATTTCCAAACAAACTAAACTCTACCCTTTTATTCTAACAACACAAATTTGTTGTTGTTCAGGGTTTAATTCTAAAATCAGTTTTCTTAGGGGTGAAAAAGGTGATTTTATGCTGACCATCATTATAACAATGATCAACATGATCATATACAGATCACACGAACAATAGACTAGACAACTGGTTTTGAAAACAAAAAGGTTAAGATTTGTATTTCTATTTAAATTTTCTATGAAAAATTAGACAAAAATATAACGTTAGATAAAAATAAACAATAAGTTTAGAGAGTTGGATAAATTGAAAACTGGTTGTGAGGTTTATTGAAATTATTATTAGAATTTGTGGCGATCATGTTTTTCTTGCCTGAGCATTTAGTTTGGATTAAAACGTGAACGTGTTAACATTAGATAAAATAAAAGAGAAAATTAGAACGGCCACGGATAAAAGTGCAACATTAACGGGGAATTGTGTTAAATTAATGATTTGAACAGTTAAGCAATTAATGAAGAATCGAATAATAAAATCTAATTGCAAATTTACTATGTAAGTAGTTCAGACTAGACTTTTCAAAACAAAAGTTTAATTATATATTGAAATATAATTTAACATAAATTTAATATATTTTAACAAGCCAAATTTAACAGAATTTTGGTTACATCATTAACACTCTTCAAAAAAAAAAAAAACAAAAAACCTTTTATACAAAAATGTTTGCAATTCATATGTTTTTAAATATTAATTTCAATATTAAATTTAAATCAGTGCTTTTGCCATTTAAGAAATAAAAGGGCAAACAAATTAGCTATAACCCAGAAAACAAACACACTTAAAGACACACATAAAATATATAAATATATATAGAAAACAAATGGAAAAAAAGGTTACAAGGTTAAATATCTAAAACGTCCTTCGCTGATTGTTTTCTCCATATTCACATGTTTTTTTTTTTTTATTTTATTTACAAACAAATATTTTTATATCTTAGCATTACAACAAAAAAAAAAAAAAACGACTCGTCCAGTAAAATATCAACAGCACGTATTAGCAAAATTTCAAATCTCACTAACAAAAAAATATCCTTCGTCCATATATACATACATTTTTTTTTCCAGCGCTATACGAATCCTTATCATGTGTTGTTTTGTCTGGGTTAACAATTTTTTTGTAAATTCTAGTTTGTTGTTGTTGAGTTTTTTCTGTTTTTTTTTCTGTTTTTTTTTTTTGCAATTCTGTTTTTTCTATTCGTTTCGTTTATATTTTTTTTTAAGTGTCCTTTTTCAAAAGCTTAGACACAAAATGCAACAATATTGTGTTGTTTGTAGTTGTGTGTGTGTGGTTAGATTTTTTTACTCTCTAACAATTAAATATAAAGTTTTTAATTCAAATAAAATATATCGATAAAAAACAATTGCAGAAAAATTACAGCAAATTCATTTGAAGTTTATTTAAAATTTATTTACAATATAAACAATAAAAATAAAAATGTATTGCAGCATTTTACTGTCAGTACAAAGGCTAACATTGTTAGAGTATTCATTATAATGATTTGAATTTAAATACATACTATAATAAAACTTCATTAACAAAAACAATTAAAGCGTTAAGATACGGTCACATTTGGCAAATATTTAGCAAAAATTTGTATGAAGCTGTTTACTCTTACAAGAATTTTGCAAGATCAAACAACATCAAATAAATTTAAACTAAATATTTGTTGTGCTTTGGCCTAAATAAGAAAAGTATTTTTGTTTAAATAAATAAACCAGTTCAAATATATGTTATTAATTGGTTACGTCTTTTTTGGCAAATATTTGCCAAGTGTGACCGCACCTTTAATCACATAAACTCTGTGGGTATAAATATTTTAATATTTGTGTAAGCAAAAAGCAATTGTTTTATTATTAATAATTAAGAAAAGTTAAAAGCAGAGACTTTAATAAATTTTTCTCCTACAAAGTGTATTGCAGTTTTGTTAAATTGCATTAAAATGGTTAAGCATTGTTCACATAAAATCCGTTGGCATAAATGGTTTATTATTTATATAATATATATAAACCACAAATTATTAACCATTTATTAACATAAAATAAAAGCTAAAAAATACAAAAATAAACTAAAATTAATTTCCTTTTATAAAAATCCATATTTTTATTTTAATTACTATGTGGCTTAACTAATGCAAACTGTTTAGATTCATCTGGACTTAACTTAACTTAATCACAATTGCTTTAACTTAACTTTGACAATAGCTCAGTATTGTCCAATTAACCGTAGGTAGTATTATTACTACATGCAGAGAAAAAAATATAGTTGTGCATGTTTACCACAACTATTTCAGCATTTAAACAGTTTTTTTTTTCAATATTATGGTCACTGTAATTATTTATATGATTTCTGCAAATATGATATTGTTAATCTACCATCATGTTATTATAACAATCATATATATAATTAAAGCAAATATGTAATGTTTGTGGTGATCATTTTTATGATGAAAGATTATACCATATTGTGTTGTTTTCTATCATAATCAAAGAGCAACGAATTATGACAAATGGATTATGATAAACATGTTTGCAAGAAATATATACATAGTCATATATATGATATATGACTATATGATTTTATAATCATGTATATGATTGTAGTAATCATCTGAATCGTAACTTAACCATATTATGGTTAATACAATCATATAAATAATTACAGTGACCATAACATTGTTGAAAAACTTGTAAAAATATTGACATTTTTGCGGCAAACAAATTACGAATTGCTGGTTATTTCGATACCAAACCTTTGTAGCTTTTGAACAACAACAGACAGCTAAATCGTACCAAAACTTTACTTATGATTGCTGACGTCTACTAAGAAAAGAAACAAAAGTTTTTGCAGGCTTGCTTTTATATATAATGGGGAGCACAAATGAGAACATGTTAGTAATTTGTACACTGGTTATAGCATAAATATAAAAGTAATAAAGAAAATTTAAAAAAAGTTTTTATTGTCATTTATCTTATGTTTAATATTTAATAAATTTATTCATAAATCAAAACTAAAAGTATCAAGTTCTAGGCAAAAGGACAAACAACGCATGTACTCAATTTTGCACCAAACAAAAACTTTGGGGAATTTTAGTATTTTGAATATTTTTTATTTAGTCCAAAGCTCATTATTTCTTAAAATTATTTTTACATGTTTTGTTATGCTCTCCACCAGTTTTTGAATTATCTCATTTGGAATACTTTCACATTCGCGCTGAAGCCAAAGTCCAAATTTAGTTTAAATGGTTTGGAGTTAATCGGTGTTGCCTCTTCACGATTGAACTTTTGATGCTGCTCACTTTTATTCCATTTCTTTTACGATTTTGGAAGTGTGTTTTGGGCCACCATCCTGCTGAAAAGTAACTTTCACTTGACAGACGCTCTTATCTACAAAATTGGGAATATGAGTTTGCAAAATACACAGATTGTTTCTTTTCTCATTATTCCTTCGATTCTTTGTAGTGGTCCGAGGTGCAACCCCATGTCATGATTTTCCTCCCACCCTGCTACATTGTTTCCCTTACTTAAGGTACGGTCACACTTGGAAAATATTTTCCGAAAAAGACGTAACCACTAAATAAAATATATTTGAACTCGTTTCTTTATTTATTAAAAAAAAACTTCATTTATTTAAAACAAGACACAACAAATATTTAGTTCTATTTTATTTGATGCTATTTGATCTTACAAAACTCTTGTAAGAGTTGGTTATAAATTTGTGCTAAAACAAGTGGCTTTTTTTTAGTAAATATTTGCCAAGTGTGATCGAACCTTTAGTGTTTTTGAATACTTTGAGCTGTGCGACGATAGCAAAATTGTTTTTTTTTCGGACTGAAAATGATTAAATTTGGATTTGTCTCACCAGATTGCACGTTTGCAGTCATCTGCTGTCTAATATTTGTGCTGTCTGCCAAACTTTAATCGTACCTTAACATTTTTTATAAACAAAGCTGGTTTTAATTTTTGTACTCGGGCTCGTCTTACTGTCCATCAATGAACGGGTTTGCCTATTGCACCGTTTGGTGTTAAACACTTGTCTCTTTATTTGTGTTATCATGAGACGTGTTTCCGCTTTCCTTAATAGTTTTTTGTTGACTCTAATTTGTGGTTTGGGGACAATAAAACACCTTTTTTGGGCTCTTATTACCACTGATGGACTTAATTTTAATTGCTTAACTTTTATCGCATAGAACAGCTACCTCTTCTGAATACTAGAATATAATTACGAAATTATATTTAAATTTAACGGTTAGAATCGGCTGGTTTCAACTTACAGCAAGTTTACTGACATAACACATGATTACCAATATTTGCATTAGTAGAAGTTCCTATTTACAAACATTGTTGACGTTGTTATTGAATAAAAATTGTGGAGTATGGAAACAGTAAGTTTTAACGGACATAGAAAAGAACTTTATACTATCTTAGCTCCGAACCACCCAGAGACTACTCGAAATTCTGTTAGTGTATAAACAGACCAATCGGGCGAATCAAGTAGTTAGTTTTATTGTGTGTCATCGTTGAGTGAACATCAAATCGTTCTCAAACTGTAATTTAAGTGTGTGTTTATTGAAATTATTTTGTGTTCATTTGAATAAATAAAGACTCGTTTTAGTTTTAAACTACTTGACGCTTTTATTTGGCAATTAAAAGTAATCCAGTTTATTTAAAGAAAATAAACCACTGTTTTTAAAAGGTAAAAAGTAATATTGTCCTCAATGACTCTTGACAGCTTTTTTCATTATATATTATAATTCGATTTCTGGTGGATAATTTGCAGAAAGTGTTTACCACATGTAGCTAAATTATGTTTTTTTATTCGAGTAATTGTAAATAAAATCTTTATTCTCGATATTTCGCTACATCGTTGGGCAGAATCTTCAGGAAAAATTTTTTATTTTATAAATTTCAAATTATTAAACAATTATTGGAATATTAATAAAAAGGTAAAATAAACTACATATAATAAGAAATACTAATGCAAATACGGTGAATTTTGTTATTTTTCAGAAACCGAAAATAACGGGTTCACTTTAAATTAAGCGGTTAATTGGCACCATTTACCATTTAGAATTAGTTTTTTTGTTTTTTATCACTGAGAGAGTGATTTATAAGAGAATATTTTAGGTTTGTGGTTGAGAGAAACAGCAAAGAAACTAACGGAAATAATCAAAATTAGTGATTTATAATTAAATTTTTTTTGAAAAGGTCAGATTATAACTTTTATATTCGAACTTGTAAAATATACGGCAAACGTTCATTTAATGCAAACCAATGAAACTTGAATATAAAATTCGTTTTTTTTACTTCTTGCCCAATGGCGACACTACTGTAGTTCATATTCAACATATTCAATTAATAATTTGTTAAAAATTTATAAAAAAAAAAAAAAATGTAAATAAAAGAAATTGAATGTTAACGTTTATTAAGATCAACCACAATTAAAATATTTTGTTTCCCACCAAAGCATTAAAAACAACAAAAACTAATAAAGATCATACCAAACCAAGTCAAGAAAAAACATTTCATAACAGTTATTTCAAGTGATTTATTTTTAAAAAGATAATATCAGCCATGTCACAGAATTTAATTCCGTTCGGAAGTGGAATTAATTCCGTTTTTTGCTTCTATAGAAAAAGCAAAACGAAAAATATTTTTCGGAATGAAACCGCTTTTTTAAGCATTTCTAGGTTTCATTCCGAAAAATTCGTTCGTTTTACTTTTCTATAAAAGAAAAAAATCTGCCGAACGGAATTAAATTCTGTGACATGGCTGTATAACTCACAATTCCAATTTTTGATTATATGAACGAGTTATTTTCGGTGTCTGATTTTTATTTTGCAAATATTTTAAAAGACACACTTGTGCAGCATTGACTATATGCAAGTGCATAAAGCACTAACATGGATTCATTTGTGCTCCCCATTGTACGTAGCCAACCATTACTTGATATGTCTTTTGTCTTTCACTAAAGAAATTCCATTAACTGAAAATGTTGTTTCTTCTAGACGAAAATCATCAGCTATAAAGTAAGCCAGACATCTGTGGTTTCTGTAACAACTATTGTTACCAGAAATTTTTGGAATTTTTTTTAAATAATGTTGGAACAAACTATTTTTTTCTATATCTTTGAAACCATAACTAAAAGCATGGTGTTCTATCATCTTGAAACTTGCTGTGAATTCCTTTATTAACATTTTGCAAGTATGTGTCCTTTTGTATTTATTTTTAACCTATTTAATGATATTTACCTTTATACAGAAAATATTATATTGCTGATTGATATTGTCAACAAAAAATATTGGTTTCTATCATCTTGAAGACTGCTTTAATATTGTTCTTTCATGAATATTATTTAATTATGGTTTTGGTTTTTTTTTAATAATTATAATCCTATTGAATGATATTTATCTACAATTTTATTACTATTGTGAATAATATTTTACAAGTAATTTCTTAAAAAACAGAATAGTTATATAAATTTCCATAAATGCCGTTTGGTAGAGAAATAATTTAATGAAATTTTTCACTTGCTTTCTAAAAATTCATATACGAGTAAATTTATTTAATTTTCATAATAATTGAAACCCCTTACAAAATCCTAATAAAAAAATTATTAAAAATTCTTTATTTTCTTTTTTAATTAAAGGCGTTTGGCTAAAAACTTTTCTTATTAAATTAAAATATGCAATTTTAAAATATTAATATTATACAAAAATATTATAAAAGTTTCTTTTTGATCCTTTCAAATCCCTACATCCATCAATGGCTTAACAAAACTTCATATCCTGACACTCACACACATTCTCAAACCACCTTCTCCTCTCTAACAAACAAAGAAACTTTAAATTCACACTGTATGTACAGCATACTCACTGCGAAGAGAGCAAAAAAATATGGTAGGAGAATAAAAACAATTTTTAACTACGTTTTCTATTGGCTTAAGACTAGGAGATAAAATAAAACTATGGACAGAAAAAAAAACAAAATCAAAACAGAAAGTATGTGTGGAAAAAAAACAAAATAAAATGTGCATATAAATGCAATTTTTCAACACTTGGAGAAGATCCAAATGCAAAAAACCAGAAAAAAGATTGCACTTTTTTCTACATACTCGTACACCCAACACAACAAGAGAAAAACTGGGCAAAAAATAACGATAAAGCAACAACAAACTGGTACGACCTAATCTGGGAGCCCACGCACTAAAAAGATTTGTATATAAAGTTTGCAATCTAACAGGCATGTACAACCTTTAATTTGTGTTTGCAAAGGAAATTTCTATGAAAACTAAACTAGTCTACTGGAAGTATTTCAAATTTGCAAATTCTCTATAGAAATCACTGTAATACAAACAATTTTATATAGAAAATACTTTTATACACAAGATTCTCTATATAAAAATACATAATCTATAATAAACTTAATTAAAGCCAGAGTGGTGAGATGAGGAAAGTTTTTCCATACTGAGTAATCTGCATGAACAGAAATTAACATTTCCATTGTTACACATCGAAATATTGGTCATAGGCATTGTTCATATAAAATCCATTCACTTTTTAAAAAGTAGTGACGTCAAAGCCTTAGTTAGCCGACTGTAACGGAATGTAATGGAATGACGTAAAAATGTAAGGAAATTCTATTTCTTACAGATTCATACATTACGGGGTTGCGTTACCTTTACATTTCCATTACCATTTGCATTACTTTACACATCACAATATCCACCAGCTGTTTCTTACTGTTGCAGTTACATTCCGTTACAGTCGGCTAACTGAGGCTTAATAAATGGCAGCAAACATATCTGCAGGCATTATTTTAAATATCTCAAGTCATATTTGAAATGGTACTACACGATAAGTTTGAAAACTAGCATCCATGCGAATTCTTCTTGCGGTTTACTGGGGGGTTACTCTCTATTGCGAGTACCCCCCTGATGTTGTTTTTTTTGCGGTGACTCTATTGAACGAAGTATTTTTTCTTTGTAAATTCTATATTTCTATATTTCGATCTATGCTTAAGGTTTACTTGTATAATTTTATAAAATCAATAATAGTATAGGGCGTTTTATGAAGAACTTTGTTTTTCGAAGCAAAATAAAATAAAGAAAATATATCAATTATAAATTGATTATAAAACAAAACAAAAAGTAAGAAAATGTAGACGATCTAGCCCGATCATATAATATAAAACTTTGTTTTAAATTTTTATCAATATCAACACTTTGAACGGATTTTTACATGTTAAAGTGATTTTCGCAGGATGTTTTTTATGGGAACTTTGACTCATTATACGCCAACCGCTATAAAATTAGGGTTCATGATTTCTGTATATATGAAATTTATTAGCGTTGAGTTTTATTTAGCTATCAAAATTTTTAAAAGATTTATGGTCGTTAATGTGGGATCTATGACTGATTATGGGCCGATCATCATAAATTTTTAAAACTTGTGTGAAATAGAGCAATTATTATATTTAGTTGAACTGTTAATTTTTGTTAGTTTTATTTAGTTAGGCAGGCTTCTTGAGTTCATTGAATTTAATTTTCATTAAATTATTTTTACTAAATGTAGGAATTGTTTTTTACAACATGAAGTTTTTATTAGAATTTATTGATAATTTTCTTGGCTGAGCTGGGGCTCGATCCTGGGTTGAATTTACATGTTTCAAGAATCACCACATTCTTTCATCAGAATTCTTTAAGTTCTAATCTCTGCACCACTGCGGTGCCTGCTAGCCAACAGTCAAACATCAATCTTTAACCAGTGGTACTGGTGGTTTGAAATTTGCTGTAATTATCATTTTTCAATTTTTATTTACATGTTGCCTCCTTTTTCTTCAGTTTTTTCGTCTTCTGTGGAGACGTCCATAAATCAAGGATTTATGACCGATAGACCCCTATTTTGGTATTTGTATGTGAAATAATGAATCAATTGCAACCAATTTCAATCCCAACTGTTCTTAAGCTGAAAAATTATCACGTTTATCTAACTTTGCGCACAAACTTTAAATGGCCAGTCAGCCGGCTAGATGTACGGAAAGACGGACATCGTTGAAACGACTCAGAAAGTGATTCTGATTTTGATTACGAACACCAGCACAAATTCAATATACCCTCCTACCCACTGTGGTGCTGTAGGGTATAATTATATTGGACAGTTATACCTCCCGACCACTTTAACAGATCTCGAGACTTTTATAAAAAATCTCAATCTCATTCTTGCAATATAATGGATTTATTCCTTTACCGATCATAAATGTTTGAATTATGCAAGGAACCAAACAAATTTCATCACAAATGAGTGGTAAATGAAGCCAAATCACATCCACAAATTTTGTGCAGATCGGTCCATAATTAGTCGTAGCTCCCATATAAGGCCCACTTCTGAAAATCACTTTAAAAAGCATAACTCACTCAAAAATGTTGGTATCCAAATAATATTTAACACAAATATATTTCATATATATACAAATAATACGGTACAATTTTATTATGATCGATCCATAATTAGTCGAAACACCCATATAAGACCCTCCCCATAATCAACTTTAACCTCCATAAATCATTTAAAAGTATTTATATCGAGATAAAGTTTAACATACACAATATTTATATTCACAAAAATCATGACATTAATTTTTAGATGATCGGTCCAAAATAGGTCATATCTCCCATATAGCGCACATTTCTGAAAAACTGTTTTATACATATACTGGGTGTAGGGTATTATATGGTCGGGCTTGACCGACTATAATTTCTTACTTGTTATTTTTAAGTCTGTAAGTGACTCGATTGGCTCTGTGTAGAATTAACTTTTAACGCAGCATGACAAAAAATAATACAGTGAGTGTTAGATTTCTTGAGCGGGGCAGCAAATTTACAGTTGAATTTCGTGAAGTTATGCGATCCGGAAATTTGGTTTGCAATTTATTCATTGTTTCGGTGATAAAGTGGCATGTGTCATCGTTCGTTTGAAACCTCATGTTAGTGATAACCATATCATAAAAATTTGGCAAACAGTTTGCATTATTCTTAAACCGCAATCAGATTTTCTAAAAAAATAATGGCCTAATCACAGTTTCAGACAACTTATCGCACCATGCAATAAAGTATGTTCAGTTTGGGTAGCGAGTAGTAGTAGATTTTCAGAAGCCCAATTCATGCATTTTTGAGATTCGCCTTTAAGAAAACTACTGGGAATGTATTAAACAAATCTATGGCGAAGTGAATGACCTTGTAAGGCTTCAAAGCCATGTCCATACGCAAATTTTACCATGAGGTCATTGTAGACCTATAGCACCAATTGTGGAGAACGTCGAAAAATAAAAGAATTTCAATCTTCTTTAAAACTGCGGCTCACGAATGAGAAATTTTCACAATCCTGTCGAAGTGGCGTGTTGATTTTTTTTAACAAGCTAGTCTACTTATATATATCGACCTAATTCCTAAATAGTACGATTTTTTATATGTATATCAAATTTAATTCATTGTAACAATTGTCAAAGTAAACAGCCAGAATTTGTATGTTATCATGTTAATTTTGCAATATGCTCCTGATGGAAAACAAAATTCTTGTTGTAAAAAATATGTTATTATCCTACTAAATATATTTTTACGCAATTGCATTAATTAAAATTTGTTTTTCAATAATTCTCTAGTTAAAATTTTTAGATTGTCCACACCAGATCTAATTTAAAAATGCATTTGGGTGTGGCATTCACTAAGCCAAAAACTATACATACATGTGCATAGTGCATTAGTTTTTTGTTAGTACTATACCTATGTACCATATAAAGGATTATAAGTCCAAAAATATATATATACATATACACACACACACACATATGTACATCTATTTATGCATATAAGGTGCAAACTCTTGCACACAAAACAGCACACACTGTTGTCTGTTGACTAGATATATAGAGATAAAGATGAATACTAGATAGACGTATGTTCAAATTCACATGTACTCTTCTATACATAAAACAGATATACCTTTAGCTAAATGAATGTTGAAATTTCAATGTATTCACATGCAATTGCTTGCTTGCATCATGTGCATTCTGGTGTTTTCAGTAGTTACGTACAAAAGTGTACGATGAAGCTAAAAACAAACTAAGAGCACAATAGATAGACAGTCCTATAAAACTCAACAACAAAAGCAGCAACAACAATACAACATCCAGAGATGCAATTTATAGTTAGAGGCCTGTGCTGTCATGTCCTAAAAAAAACATTTGCAAAATATACAAAAACCTAGAGTTTGAGTAAGAAAATATGAGATGTGTAATACTGCAAGGGGAAAAAACAAATCAAGTTTCTACTCTACAATATGCACAAGGATGTCATGTAGTATGGCTGGGTGAGTGTGTGAGTTTGGTGTAGAGGCAGTGGTAGTGATGCATGCCTATGTATTAGTGCGTTTTATATTCTATGCTGGTATAGTTAGGTAACCTCTTTTCACAATCTAACAGAAAATTTAAACGAGTAAAAAAACAACTTTGAACAGTGCATATTATAGGAGACCTGCATATAGGACCAAGTAAAGCAATAACAACATTAGCATACTACTATTACACACGCCCAAAGTATGACGGCAGTTTGAAAAATCCTTTGAACGTTTCAAGCATCATTTAGTTCATTAGTTTGAAACCAATTTTTTAAACACTCTGTGTATGTAAGTGATAATATAGATTTTAATATATCTTCTAAGGATTAAGTTAAATCACCTTTCGAGTTTTTCGAGAATTTTTTTTCATAACAAAATAGATTACAGAATTTATATGAAAATCATTCATATTTTAAATGTAAGGTTTGACAATTATAAATAAGAAAACTATATCAGACAGCTGTTCACCACAATATTCAGTCTCCGTTTACTCAATCAGTTGATTAAGCCATAAATATAATACAGTGGTGACAGCGGGAAATTTTTTGTTATTCTTGTTCGAATTCAGCAAATATATGGGGAAAAAATATGGTCAGTCAACATCGATTCATGCACCAGGACTAACTTCAAAGACTTCAAAGCCAATTCAGTTCGTAAAATTCACATTGAGCTTGTTGTGGAAGCATCTGAATATTGAGGACGTCAAGAAAATTGGGATCTTCTCCAATATTGAGTGATATTTTCATTAAGCAACCAGGTCAAAAATGCATTGCATCACTCAATTTTATGGACCAAATTCCTTATATCGATCTCGAAATATCAATATCACGAATTTTACGAAATGTAACTTTTACAGTTCCTAAAATTTCATAATAAATTTCTTATAATTTAATACGATTTCCCAACAAACTTGAATTCGTTATAAGAATTGTCAAAGCTTCCACTACCAATACGTCAAAACTTTAACGTTATTCCAAAATGCCCCGGTTGGAAATAAAGTTTTTGTGGAAACCTCGTTATTCTGATATTTGAGATATACCAAATTCAGGTAGAAGAGTTTGAAAATAACTAATGAGTTTTTTAAACAGCACATATGTACTCGTGGCTATACTAAATGTAATCTGTACCAAAATAATTTTTTCTTTATTTTATATCAATATTTTCCGTAATTTTTACATGTGGACAAATCAAAACAGGTAAATTATACCGAAATTCTTGAATCAAGCACGTATGTGCTACTCCGATATTTGTCATCCCGACCTTCACACATATGAATTGAAGTCATCAATAATGGCAACAATATGAACTATTTATCATTTAAATCAAGTTTCACGAATCTCTTCGCAGGCTATCGGTGATGCAGAGACTGAAATGTTCATCTGGAAAGTGTTACTGGTATTGGCCAGTTTGAAAGGAACTGAAACATCAATATGATCAGACAATATACTCGAGTGAAAATTTAGAATATGTCAAGCGAATGACCGAACTTGTTTACCAATCCTCTCTTATTTGCATATCCTGCATCAAAATATTTGACAATCGATTTGTTATTTCTACAATATTAACTTAGGACACTATAAATCATGTGCCCTATATTTCCTTATAGAATAAATAGGATAGATATACTTAGAGAATAAGACGTAACTCAAAAATCCGGCTTCTCCAAATTCTCTTCAGAACATTTGAGACATTAACAAACAAGAAATAATAATAATGGCTAGAAACAACGTCACTATAACACAGTAGGCAGATTATTCAGCAAACCAAATGTGACAGTATCTTTAGAAATTTCAAATGTAGTTTATAAAATACCATGTAATGGTAATGACAATGAAACATGTAGTAAAGCATATGTAGTTACAATCGAAAAAAAAACTAAAAACTAGAATAGCTGGTCAAAAACATAGAGATACAAATATCATCACAAAAAACAGCATTATCATCACATTGGGCAAGTTTTTATCACTATCCCCACTTTCAGAACATATCAGTTTTGAAAACAGAAAATAATTATACAGCCATGTCACAGAACTCAATTCCGATCGAATGTGGTTTTGATTCCGTAAATTGAGTCTTTAGAAAACGAAAAACGAAAAAACTCATACTACTAATTTATAATGACAATTAAATAATTAATTTTATTATTTCATTGTTTTTTTAGTTCTCTCATTGATACTTCTATTAAATTTTAAAAATTTCAAAGTTGGTGTCAGCAACAAGAAAACTTTTGTCAAAAAATTACAAAAAATAAAAATATTTACACAGCACTGGAATATGACAGAGAAATTTCTTCTTCGTAGCTTTTCAACTGCGTTTTGATGTTTTTGTTCATTTAAAACAGCAGCAATTGAAATTCTAGGCATTTTGAAAAAATTTTATTGACTTTTATTTAAAATTTCTTTGTTAACGTTTTTTTTTGTTCGCTTTTGTTACACTTTTTATTACAAAAAACTAAAGTTTTTTGTTTTTAAAATTTTTTTTGGTAATAAACAAAATCGATCGGAATCTAGGGAACGCAAAGTAAAAACAATCGATTTGCAAATAGGGAATTGAAACGTCGTTAGAAATTATAAATGTAACAACAAATCTTAGAATTAATTTTAAAGCAGACACAGATAATATTGCATAAAACGATAGACACTTAATTTATAAAAACGGAAGAGGAAATTAAATTATTATTTCTTAGTTGTGTTCGTGTAATATTTAAAAATTTTCATTTCGACAATTATAGTAATATTGAAAAATATTTTTATTGTTGTTAAAAATATATTGTTAATTTCTTAACGTTAATAAAACATTTGTTTCCCCAAAGATGCTACACAATGTTGCAGCGAAATATTGGAAAAAATAATAAATAAATAAAAAAATGTTTGACCTTAAGTTTGAAGATAATATAATTTTTAATTATTAATATTTTAGTAATTGTTCAAACTTAAGGTCTTCTTTAAAAAATTTTTATATTTTTATTTTCAACATTTCGCTATGGCTTTGTATTTGTATTTGTACTTGTTTAAGTTACCTCCTTAATAGGAGGATTTATTTGGCCTGATATATATCATAACGCCATCACCAATATCCGGCTTACGCGTAAAGGAGTCTCGTCAAGGAACATCCACCACCTATAGCTTCGTATGGGAAACAGGATTTCCCGAACTCCAGCCCTGAGTTTTATGGTCTCTACCAATATCAAAAATGAGTTCTGTTTGGTAATCCACCACGATAAACTAATAGGTTATAAAACCATAAAAAAATATAGCTTGCGGTCAATGCAAACTTCGAGAAACTGTAACGCGGTACAGTTATACGACGCCAAACCAATGCGAGGGAGTCGCAAGACTCTCGAAGGCAGCGAAACAAGGACGGCCTGATTACCCTTAAAAGATAATGGCAATGGCGCGCGAGATCTTTCTCCACCCAGAGTTGGGGCCAAATTACCGCATTCGTTATCGTATCGAAAAGTAATTTCGATATCGGAATTATGATAAAATGTACTAAATTTCTTGTTCGATACGTTCAATTTTACTCGATATCGAATGCGGTAATTTGGCCCCTGAATTACGACTCCGCTACGTCTTTGTGTAGCTTCTTTAGGAAAACATTTTTTTTTTAATTTTATATATTTCAAATTATTTGTAATAGGAAAAAGTATATGAAAAAAAGTATAGAAAATATTACTAATTATACAATATTTGTAAATTTTGTTATTTTTTATGTACTAAATGTCTGTAAATCTGTTTCGAATCATATTCTTTCTCTATTGTAAATTTAATATATAGATTAAAATCATCTAGAATAGAGTATTCCTGTCATGTTTTGGTATTTTTTACCAGTAATCATATGAACGTCAGATATATCATTTGTATATTCCTTTGGAACTTTGGCGTTGTCATCATCTTTGTCAGCATGAAACAAGTTCATGTTCCTCAACGCTCTTACAGAGATATATATGTATAATTTTCTCATTAGATTCGACTTTTTGAGCAGTTACTTGAAATTTAGATTGTCTATTCAAATGGTAATTCTTGATACATTTTCACTTGAAGAAGCCAATTTATATTTTAATAAAAAAATTAATTTTTTCATTTAATTAATGATATAAATATATATAAACAAATATTTATAAACAAAATCGAGTTAAAACGTTGAGTTCTAAGAAGATGTCAGTTTAGTTTACACTTTCTTTAAATGTGAAAATCGTACCTCTATTGATTTGGCATGTCAAGTTGAGTTTCCCCTAAGGACAAACATTATTTTATACTTCTCTATAACTTTGAAATAACTTTTCAGTTCGGTCCACATAACAACAAACTAGAGTTTGATACAACAACAGCAACATTAGTAAATAGTAAATATCCTGTACTGTACTTTACACTGTCTGTGTATCTATGTTTTTGTTGTATGCTCCCTATTTTGAGTTGGTGTATGTATTTGCTGGCAATTTACACACTCACATGCATAGAGACCCCACCACACTCACATTATGAGCTTTTGTTGTAGAATGTTCAACAAAAAACAAGCATCAAAACAAAACGAGATGCAAAATACTAAAAAAAACTAATGCGCTAGAAAGAGAGACATTTATTAGAATTACGTTATATACTACAGTGCCGTATACAGCAAACAAAAACAAACAAAGGAGCAACACAACAACAACAACAACTACAACTATATTTTAACAGAACAGAAATTGTTTTGCACAATTTTCTCTGAATATTCTCGTCTATTCGTATGAGAAAATTTATTCTCATTCGAGTTTACACACTAAACATAAATACGAATTCTCTCCTTAAACTTTGTGCAACTTTTATTCCCACCAAAATCATATATAGAAATACACATGTTCGTGTGCTTGCAACAGTTTGAGTAAAAATTTATATGTTTTGACTTTAGCCAGCCAGCTATCCATCCATCGTGTATCCTGTGTGCAACGTGTATCATCATTGTAGCCTTGCTGAAACCATTCATTGTTGTACATATTCGTATTTAGGGTGTTTTGGTACTTTCTTGTTGTTCGCTGTGCCGCTGTGTGTATGCTAAAGAAGAAACCGTTGCTGCTAAATCATACTCCCAAGATTTTCTACGTAAGATTTGCTTTTTTGGGGGAGAAAAGTTTTGCAAAAAAAAAAAAAAATAAGAAAAATCGTTAAAAAGAGTGTATGTATACAATACAATATGAGTGAGAAAATGTGTGCGTGTGTGTTGGGTTAAATACATATGTGAATGTATGTAAAGTAAGTGTAAAAAATAATATTTGTCCTTAAGATAAAAGACTGTTTTTATCTGTAGATAAAATAAAATGTGTTAAGAAAATATGGTACAAACAATTATTATGTTCTACAGATCATAAATACAAGGAACAAATTTCAAAATTAATTTCAAAAGTAAAATTTTGCCGACGCATAAAAAATAGCAGTTTACTTATTGAACAAAATAAATGCATATAATTCTACAATATTTAGTTCTCTTTCTTTAACGTTTAAAGTTATAAACCAAAGTAATTGTTCTTAAAGTAAATAGAGATCCCTTAAAAACTAAAAATATAAATTTGTTGTACATTCATTTCATTTCTTCAAAGATCAGCGCTTTGCGTACAGCTGTTAGTCTGTGAATTTCTTCCAGATGTTATATGTATATATTCTTACATAAATAATTAAATTATTTAAATCCCTATTAATGAATCTTAATTTTATTTATAGATAAGCCAATATTAAGAAATTAGAAAACATTCAATCATTTCATAGCTAGAAACGAAAAATGGTGCCTTCAATTTTTTGTTCAATTTTTTTTTTGCTTGGACGACCCCTACTCATGCAATGCATTGTGTTGGAACTAGGAATATAAGTAGGTTATGAGAGGGAGGCTAGAGGGAGTAGTGTTTGTGAACAAGTGGCACAGCATACAATTGCTGGTAGTTTATTCCGCATACGGACAGTACGGTTTTTTTCCCTGTAGTGTGTTGTGCGATCCACTGTCCAGTCAACCATGAATGGATGAGCCCTGACTGAAGAAAATGTATTACGCAAAAGACTACATGTTTCGGGAACAAGTTCCCTTATTTCAGCAGAATACATTCCATTATAGTATCTATAGAACAGTGAAACACAACCCATATTGCGACGATGCTCCAACGAATCAATAGAGTTGTATACCCTACTGTCACCGATAAGCATCTTCGCCCTCTTCTGTGCGCGGTCGAGTAACTGCAAAATAGACTTCGAAGCATCGGCCCATACATGACAGTTGTATTTCATTTTCGCTGAATATAGGTGGTGTAAATAGTATGGTGATCAGATGGAGTGAAGTATTTCCTACACCGTTTTAAAAAACCAAGGCACTTGAACGCTTCTTTTGACACTTGAAAAGTGTTTTTGGTCAAGTGGACATCACACAGGTTTCTCATGCCTAGAACGTCAAGAGCGTCTGATTCCTTAAAATTTAGTTACAACACCCACAAAAACAGATGAAGCAACATGATCTGTTGTGGTTTGAGTCTTACGTGCGTTAAAATCGACTCTGTTTGCACAACTTCATTCTTAGATTGTCTTAAGACATTACAAAAACTATAATATTAAAACACAACTTGTGTACCATTTTTATAATATCTTACAGTATTCTAAAAATAAATATCTAAATAAATTTAACATATTTTATTAATTCAGGTTAAATTACAATGTCAAAATGTAGTTTATTAAGTTTTAAATAACATATCGAGTAAAGAATCCAATTCATCCAACATATACAGGAAAGTATTTTCAAAGAATTTGTATTTATACCCTACACCACCATAGTGGGGACAGTATATTCGATTTGTGCTGATGTTTGTAACGCCCAGAAATATTGATCCAACACCCACTTAAAGTATACCGTCCGTCCGTCCGTCCGTCCGTCCGTCCGTCTGTCTGGCTGTCCATGTAAAGCTTGTGTGCAGAGTACAGGCCACAATTTTAAAGATATTTCGAGAAAATTTGGTACGTGATATTTTTTCGGCCCAAGGACAAATGGGATTGAAACTGGTGGAAATCGCTCTATTATTTCACCTGGCCCCCATATAAATGTCCTCCCGGAATTGCTGTTTACCGATCATAAATGTTTGAATTATGCAAGGAACCAAACAAATTTCATCACAATAAGTGGTAAATGAAGCCAAATTTTGTGAAAATCGGTCCATAAATAGTCGTAGCTCCCATATAAGGCCCACTTCAGAAAAACACTTTAAAAAGCATAACTCACTCAAAAATGTTGGTATCCAAATAATATTTAACACAAATATATTTCATATATATACAAATAATACGGTACAATTTTATTATGATCCGTCCATATTTAGTCATTAAGGCCCACTTCCGAAAATCTCTTTAACGGTCATAAATTTTTTAAAAATATTGGTAATCAAATAAAATTTGACACAAATAACTTTCTTATATATAGAAATAATCACACCTAATTTTATATTGGTCGGCCCATAATTAGTCGAAACTCTCATATAAGACCCTCTACGTAATTCACTTTAACTTCCATAAATTTTTAATAGTATTTATATCGAGATAAAGTTTAACACATATAATACTTATATTCACAGACATCATGACAATAATTTTTGGATGATCGGTCCACAATAGGTCATATCTCCCATTTAACGCCCATCTCTGAAAAACTGTTTTATACATATACTAGGTGTAGAGTATTATATGGTCGAACTTGACCGACGATTCTTTTTTACTTGTTGTTTTATTTAAATTTATTTGGCAGAATATTCTTATACTTAAACTTAACAATTGTCAATAATTAAGAAAACAATTTATTATTTAGTTTTGTTTTTGAAACATGTCATGTTCTTCTTACTATTTATGATATTAAAAAGAAGAGAGAATTTAGTAACAAAAACATTAATAAAAATCAAATATTAGAAAATTTTAATACTTCTGAAAATCGTCACTTCAAATCTTCAAATTGCTACTTTGCTATTTTTGAAACAAAAAATCGTCAAATCTGGCAGCTATGATTGGAAGAACTGCCAATGCAACCCAAAAAAATCCTTTGTTTGTTGTGGATTATGGGTCGAGGGTATGCCAAAATTGGAATCAGCGTATGAAACATTTTTATAAATCACCTTTAAACATTCAATTTATAGATCGTTCTCAAATTAACTCAAATTAAGATTTCATACATTTCTCTAAATTTTATGTATTTCTTTTTTATATAAAATTCGAAAGCTTTTGAAAAAATCAATATTTACATAATGTTCTGAAATCTGCATGCAATTGAGACTGTTATGGTATTGAACAGACTTACGGTTTAGCCAGAATAGCATCTGATCTGAATATATCTAATGGGGTGTCGATTGCAACTTCGCTAGGGACTAATAAATGTACAGGCATGTCACATATTTCGATCGCAATGGCTTCAATTCCGTATTTGCAAAGCGATCGTTTTTACTTTGCGTTCTCTACTTACGTGCGTTCTCTGTTGAATCCCAAAAAAGCTTTAAATTTCAGTTTTTAACTTAAATATGATAACGTTGTGTTAACCAAAACGAAAAACATATGATTTTTAAGCAGAAATTTGAAAAGTGACAAAATTTTTAAAAAATTCCCGGAATTCAATTGTTGCTGTTTTAAATGAACAAGGATATCAAAACAAAGTTGAAAAGCTACGAAGAAGAAATTTAAAGGACGCTTTTCAAAACGACAAAAGATTTCTTGTTGCTGACACCAACTTTGAAAATTTCAACATTTTATTCAAATATCAATGAGATAATTAAAATAAAATATACAATGAAATAATAAAATTAATTATTTAATTGTCATTCTAAATTAGCATTATGAGTTTTTTCAGTATAAAATCATAAAAAATATCAATTCGTTTTTCGTTTTCTAAAGACACAATTTAAGGATTTAAAACCACTTTCGATCGGAATTGAGTTCTGTGACATGGCTGATAATATCTTTTTCCAAAAACTATAAACAGCAATCGGAGAAACGTATAAAGGTGGCTGACAGTCAATTTAGATTTTGCTTCAACGACTATAGTCTCATTTTCAAGCACAAAAACAAGGATAAAGCGCTTTTTCACCTTCTCTGAGATACCAAGGCCCTAAATGACAAGATGCACATACTCATGGGTAATTACATACTAACTAAACTTGGTCAATTATCAGAGTCTAAACTTAATGAGATATCTCACAACTACAATCTGAATTTAGCTCCTTTACACATCAAACGGACTCTTTGCGACAATTACCAACCAATATGTTCGTAGGCCTTTTCGCAGGCATGACGACTTTTTGTAAAGCTAGCTTTTATATAATTCTATAAGATGGAACCAATAATTAATGAAAAGGCTTTAGGACCAATATTATTTATATGTATGTATGTTTGTATGTATATAGTTTTGATGATGAGGCCATATAATTGAAAAGCTAAATTAAAAGTTTAAAAAATATGTTTAAAAATTGTATGACTGAATGGATGGAAAAATCTTGTTGAACATATTAGTTCAAAAGTAAAATTTTGATAAATTATCAATTGGTGTTTAAATTACATATATCATTTATATCTCCATTACGATCTCAACAATTTTTGTGGTGCAGTCAAAACTTGATGGAATTAAATTTCAAAAAAATGTAAACTTATGCGCTTTTCAAGAAGTAGTTATATTTCTACCAATTATACTTTGAGTGATTACCAGCTTGAAGTTGTTGAAAATTTTCTTTAACTGGGAATTTTAAAATTTGTTTCGCACATTACCATGACGGTAAATAAAGCTAGAGCTGTATGCGCATTTATAAAGGGATTGACTAAGGAATTTAATGATCTATAAACAATTATTTTATGTGAGAGGTGGGCGTGGCTGTTAGCAGATTTTGCTCATTTTTCACCATTCATTAATATTATCATAAAATTGCAATAAGAAAAAAATTGTGATTATGATGATTTTTAACTTTGGTGTTATATGGAAAGTAGGCGTGGTTGTGCTCGGATTTTTTCCATATTTGCAGTATTTGTTTATCACAACCCAATATTAGTCTGTACTGAAACTCAAGACTCTACAATGTGTCCTTATATTTAATGCCACCCATCATATGAAGCTGAACCACAGAAAGGAGGAAAATTAAATCATAAGGTCACTAAAGAAATATTAGATTAAACATTTTAGTATATTAATACAGATTTACATTATCGTGCAATTGCAATCCATATATATTCTTAAACAATTAATTATAATACCAGTTCTGTATATGTTTCCCTTGCCCTTTAAAATTAATACATCGGAATTTAATGCATTATTCACATAATAGAAAGATTTTTAATAAAATATTTAATTATATCCTTAAACATTATTATGCTCCTCTGTGACTTTTAATACTCTCTAGACTCTTACAAATGCTCTCTCCTAAAAATTCAAATAAAAGAAAAACTGCCATGTTTTTCGTTGTTTTTTTGCTGTATGGATTATACAAAAAGAGTTATCTCTATATGGCATTAGCAACAAGAAATTTGAAAAAAAAGAGTAAAATAAGTAGACGGAGAATATTATTTACTACAAAAATAAAACCCCCCACGCATACTTATGTAAACATATTCAAATACATACTTACTCCCCACAACAACCATATTATTAAAAGGACATGTGTTTTGTTGTTTACATTGCATATGTTTTGGTATTGGTGAGTAAAATTCTCACTAACATTTATACAAACATACAATTATAACATTTACCAGGATAAAAAGAGAGTAAATATTCATGTTTTCGCTCTTTACAGCTCAATTTGCAACTAAGTATGAACAAATAGACTCAATTTCATTCCGTTTTCTATGAGTTTTATATTGGCTTGGATTTTGTTGTTGTCGTTTGTTTGAATGTTAAGAAGACTAGTGGTTTGATACTGATGCCAAAGAAGGTGGAATTAGGCAGGTGGTTTTGCCTTTTTCCAAATGATTTTGCGTAAGAATGTATGTTTGTATATTTAGGTGTGCGTGTTTTAAAAATTTTTACATGTGAAATTATTGTTGTTTTAAGTTTTAATTGTTTAAATTTAATGAAAAATTTCCTATTCTTCCTTAACTATTATTACGTCTGTTTATGTATTGGATAATTGGTGTGAACTAATTGTTTGTTAAATTGAGCTCTAGGAGGTTGAAAGCGTGTTTTTAAATGATTTTAAATTTAATATTTTTTCCAGTTTTTTTTAACCGCTTATATAACTCTTTAAGGAAAGCTTCTTTTTTTAAATAGACAGCTTCTAGCAAGAAAGAAACAGTCGCAAAGAAGAACAACTTATAATTTTTTTAGTTCTTACGCTCAAACTACTGATGATCATATGGTGAGTCTAAACTGATAAGCTTTTTTTTATTTCAGACATTTTTCAATTTTCTTTCAACAGCCAAATAATAATATTGCTCCAATAGCTACAACCATTTTTTTATCTTTTCATATTTTTGCAATTGCTTTTAGTTCAAGAATTAATAATGGGTCCTGCAAAGCACTGCACTTTATATGAAAAGGCAAACATTTTAAAACTTCGAATGCAAGACAAAATATGAGTGAAATTGCAAATTGCTGATTTGACAAAGTTTTTTTTTAAACAATTCACAGAAAAGTAAAACCAGAGAAATGAGGCAGGAAGCGAAAAACGACGATACAGTTTGATCAGTGTTTAATACGTAAAAGCAAAAGAAACGCACTTTGGGTTATGTGCGTCCGTAACTAGTCGCAGAATCATAAATAGGCTTAAGGAAATTGAATTAAAAGCCCATAACCAGAGGGAGCAAACAGAATGTTAAAAATAAATTGTGTCTTGATAACACGGGGAAATCGGGAAAATATGCTTTGGTTACAAGTTTGATTCTGATGAAAAATCTCGAAAGCCACAAAGTGTATACTTGATCCCAGTTGTACACTAAAAATCGTAAAGCATCGATGAAATATGTTGGATTTCTTCATCTGGTATTACTCCACTTTATTGGATAGTTGGAAAAATGTGCAAATCTATAAAAGAAAATTAATGGATGCATGCAGGACAAGCACATCTTCAAAATGATTAAATCTTAGTTTAAGCAAAACAAAGACCATGCAGTCAGTAGCAGTCACAATTTTCGGAACCAATTTCGAATTAAATTGAGACACGTGGGTTCTCCATAAGCCAAAAACAAATGTGCGCAGAAAATTCATTGCAGATTCCTTTGAAAAATATGCATAAGTTTTCAATTTATAATTAACCAAAAATTTAATCAATTCAAAATTTGCTAAAAATTTTTTATAAAACATCATCAAACTTATTACACAGATATTTGAATCCTTCGGAAGTGTAATGATCCGCTAAATATTTTTGGAATACATATTCTAGAGCAACCATGTTTGTTGTTAAGAAACGCTTGCACGTTTATTAAAAACTAATATAATTTTGTTTGGAAATATGTATGTATGTATGTCTGTGCTGAAAAAAGAAAACAATTTAAGAGATATAAACTTGAAAATCTTTGTTTTGAATTAAATAAATTAATGTTTTATTTAATTTTTATTAACAAACAACAAAACCAAATATCCAGCTCATAAAAGCCTGCAAGCATTATTTTGTTAAAAAGTTTATTTTCCCATTTAACCACTGGAATGAGTAATGAAATCAACACATGCACAACCTCTAATGGCCAATTAAGTCAATTTGCCATAAAACAAAGAATGTTCAATATGGAAGTAGTTGTTTTTTTTTTCGTTATTTGTTTGAAAAAATTTGTTATATTTTTATTTGACATTTTCCGAAAAAAAAAACAAAATGCAAAATATATAAAATGCATAAAATTTGTGTATGTTTCATAAAATTTCTGTAAATTTTTAGTTTATTTTGTTTGTGTTGTTTCTAATACGGTTGGTTTATTCTGGTTCCGTTTGATGTATTTTTTTTGGAGAATTCCCGCACAATGTCATATTTTGCATTTGAACATTGCGAACGGAAAACAAACGTGAACAAAAAAATATATTGAAAAAACGTTAAAATAAAAAAGTGCATTTTGGAAAATCAAAAAACACATAAATAACAACGTCCGAACAACGCCCTAAAATCAAACACTGGTTACAAACCGTAGAAATAACAAAAACTATATACAGGAATATATATATAAATGTATGTACTCGCATGCAATCAACCATGTGGCAGGCAGGAGTATGACAAAACATGCATTTCTTTGTACTTTATTAAAAACAAGTACGCGATTTTGTGTTTTGTTGAATATAGCTTTGTTGTTGTTTACTTCTGTTGCAGTTGTAGAGTATCTATTAGTCAAAGTTTTGTTAAAAATTAAAACTATTGTAAAATGTGTTTGTAAGCAAGGTTTGTTAGCGCAAAAATAATTGAAATGATTAAAAAAAAAAACGACTAGATATAGAAATTACCACTATTATGATGACCGAGAAACTTCTCCTAATAACTAGTATGTAATGGTTACAATAGAAGACCAGCAAACTGAAAAGAACGATAATGTTTTAAGCTACTGCAATTAAAGGAGCTCAGTCTTTACCAACATAGAAGATAGAATTCATCAACATCCAAAAATTTCAAGTTAAATAGAAAACTTCTAATTCATTTTAAAGGACATTTTATACAAAACTCCTAAAACTCAAGCTCCATTAATTTGCTTATTAAAATATTTTTCATACTCCAGCTTTATTTAGCCAATACAGCTTTACTGCCATATTTATAAAAAATTAAAGTAGACTTCAAGTTTGCTTTAAGAAAAAATTTTCATACAAAATGTTCTTAAAGTACACTTGAAGTCTACTTTAATTTTTTATAAATACGATAGTTAGACTTTAACAAAACTTTCATAAATATTCGAAAATTATAATTTGATATTAAAAAAAAGTGTTAGTAACTCCTACACATTGTAGGCAAAATGGTAATTTTTGTAAAAATGAAAACAAACTTTGCAATAGAATGCAGGATGTAAAAAAATCAAAAAAATAAAATTAAGCACTGCATTGTCAGGACCAGGCAAACTTGTTAAGGTTAAATTTAACACACACACACATATAGAAATATAAAGGGGGCTTCAATGAGAATTTTGTTTTTCGTAATAGACTAAAATAAAGAATTTATATATAAAAAGAGTAAAGTGTGATAATTATTAATGAAAAGTTATATCAGACATATGTATGTCCATATCACCACACAGACATAAATTACTTTATCAAAATGTTTAAACACTTTTTGGCTAAATAACGGATCTATTTTCTATATAAACTGTCAAAATTTTTAACTAAACATTTCTCGGTATCGTGATCCTTTATTAGAATGGAATTTCCTGCCGAATTTTTCAAAATCACTTCTCCAAACAGTAACACCTTTAGCATGCAAAGACTTCTCAATAAATGCTTTTGGATTTTCAGAAGCTCAAATGTTTAACCCCCTTATTCAGAAACGATTATTAATTTTAACAAACGTTTATTAAGACAGATTTGCATATAAAAATTTGCTTAATAAACGTTTGTTAAATTTAATAATCGTTTTTGAATAAGGGGGTAAATCTTTAAAGAATATAACGAATTTTGCAAAATGTAGCTTTTTTAACAAACCCTTCAATTTTGTAGTGAATTTTAGATTGAAATTGAATTTCAATTGTCAAAGCTCATGTCATAAAGACAATAACTTTATTGGAAAAAAGAGTTCTTATTGAAAACCCCTTTACAAATACAGCAATAATAAAAACAAACATACACAGCCACTAATATCTATATAAACATACACACATGAACTTAAGCCTTCTAACGGATGTCTGAACAAAAGTAATTTTTGCATGTCAAAGCAAATGAGAATTGCATTCATAATTTTTTGTGTTTTTTTTCTATGCTTTTATTCGCATGCATTCAAAATAATACAGTGAAGGTAAAAACATTGGGAATCATGTGTAAATTTATTTGTTATTTATTTATTTTACTATCACAATATAAAATTGGTTTCATATTTCTAAACAGTTTTGAGTTACTAGCATTAAGATATTACAACAAATAAATTCAAGTTGTATATAATTAAAATAGCTTTTTACAAAAATATTCCACTGTATAGAAAAAACATAGTGAGAAAAAAACCTATATTAAATATCATAATCATGTGTAAATGTGATTCCCAATACATAAAAATCAAAGGGAAATTGTAATTGTTGGCAGAATGAAGATATATGTGATTTAATGCTACTGCATTATTTCTGTGAAGCTATCTTAAAGATAGGAATTACAGTTACAGTACTAGTCGAATCGATTACAGTTTTAAAAATGTAAACCCGTGGCGTATTTAACGAAATATATCCGCCATTTTTTGTGAAACGAATCATTTTTTATTTTAAAGTATCGAAACGTCTACGTCTTTTCAATACAATAAAAATTGAAATGATTTCCAGAAAATTTTTATTTTTATTTTATTTTGAAAAGCTAAGTTCTCATTGTTAAACACTTCAAATGCAAGAGCACAAAGTAAATTCGATCACAAGACATGTTAGGTAAAACATATTTCATAAATTTCTGTTGCATAAATATTTTAATAATGATGTTAACATCAGTTTGAGTTGCCTGCCCTTGGCCGTATGCCTGGAGGGCACTAAGCTGAAACAATACTAGTTTAATTTAAGATTGGATCATATGTCTTTATTTGGTCCCATTTTTACTTCAATCATTTATTCGACTTTAGCATTGGTTTTAATTCAGCCCTATTTTAGCCTTTACTTAGTCCACTTTTTGGCTTCCATCATTTATTCTATTTCAACCTCAAGCATTGTCTTTATTTGAACCTATTCCAACCTATTCGTTCTGTTTAAGTTTGTAGGTCTTCTTTTAGTCTATTTATTCTACTTTAGCTTCAATCGGTGGACTAAGTTTAGCTTTAATCGTAGGTAGTTATTTAGTCCAATTTTAGCTTTTATCGTTGGTCTTCACTTAGTCTAATTTTTGATTCAGTCGTAGGTCCTTATTTAGTTCTGTTTTAGCTTCAATCGCTTGTCTTTATATAGTACCATTTTGGTTTCAATCATTTACTCCATTTCAGCTTCAATTGTAAGACTTTATTTAGTTTAATTAAGGCTTGGATCATATGTCTTTTTTGCTTCAATCATTAATTCGACTTTAGCATTGGACTTAATTCAGCCCAATTTTATCGTTTACTTACTCTACTTTTTGGCTTCCATCATCTATTCTATTTCAGCTTCAAGCGTTGTCTTTATTTGAACCTATTCCAACCTATTCGTTCTATTTAAGTTTGTTGGTCTTCTTTTAGTCTATTTATTCTACTTTAGCTTCAATCGGTGGACTAAGTTTAGCTTTAATCGTAGGTAGTTATTTAGTCCAATTTTAGCTTTTATCATTGGTCTTTATTTAGTCTAATTTTTGATTCAGTCGTAGGTCCTTATTTAGTCCCGTTTTAGCTTCAATCGCTTGTCTTTATGTAGTCCCATTTTGGCTTCAATCATTTATTCCATTTCAGCTTCAATCGTTGGTCTTTATTTAGCACCATTTTAGCTTCAATGAAAGGTATTTATTTAGTCTATTTTTTTGTTATTCGACTTAAGCTGCATCGCCGGTCTTAATATAGTTTTGGCTTCAATCATTGGAATTTTTTAACTCCATTTTAGCCTTTATTTAGTTCAATTTTTGCCGTCCATCATTTATTCCATTTTAGCGTCAATCGTTGTCTTTATTTAAAACTATTTCAATCGTAGGTCTATATTTAGTCCCACTTTAGTTTCAATCATATGTCTTCTTTTAGATCCAGTTTGGTTGCAAGCATTTATTCTATTTTGTAGCCTCATTTTAGCTTCAATCATTTACTCAATTGTTTTATTTAAACCTATTTTAATATCAATCATAGTTAGGTATTCTTTTAGTCACAGTTTTCCACTTTTATATACTTGTTGTATTCGATCAGAAATCACATACTGGAATGATGTTAACATCAGTTGACTGCCCTTGACCGAGTTAAATCGGGTCAATAAGGATCGTAAATTAGATCATAATCCCAGTCTTTAGTTCTGTGTCCAATTCCCATCCCTGCAGTAGAAACATTCTCAACATTTGTATAATTTCTAGATTATTAATCGAATGTGTCCCTATATTAGCACTCACTGTATGTGCAGTTGCATTAAATTCAACCAAGCTAACAGCAATAGAAACATTTATGACTGTGAATGTATGTATACAAGTAGGTAAATACGAGTATGTGTATATTTAAATGTATGTACGTGCAACATGGGCATTGTATTACATACGAGTACATCAACCATTTTGAAAAATTTTGAAATTTTTAGGCATCCAAACCGATACATATACATGTTTATACAACCATACATCATAAACATAAAAACACAACGACATCATGGTCCATATCCTTATTGTATGTACATATGTATGTATGTATGTTCGAAAGTATTTTGGCTGGTAAAATGTTATAGACCAATACTATGTATATCTTCATATATACATATGTATGTATGTATCTATGTATGTAAGTATAGATATGTATGTATCTATGTATGTAAGTATAGATATGTATATATATATATATATATATAGATACGATTTATTGCAATACTATCGTTGGTTTTTATGGGTCTGTTTTATATATTGCTGATTTTTTGTTTCTCTTCTATAAAACAAAGCTTGCCATTTTTTTCGTTTCCCTCTCATTTTTTGTCATAGACTTTGTGATGTGCATAAAAATGCAATGCAATATTTCTTGCCAATGCATGTACGAATGTTGGAAAAATAGAAAAAAAAATAGAAAAACAATTTTTCTAAAAATGCATTTATATTGCAGTTTGTTCCATGGTTGCTGTTTAAGTCATCCCTATGTGTAGTTTCTATATTTTATTGTGCATACGAGTATTTAGTTTTTTTTTTGCAGTTTTTTGTATGCCTGAAACGTTAGTTGCATTTTATGGAATTACAAAATTTTTCAATTTATATGCAGATGCATGTTGACGCATAATAGACAAAATATTGCTACAACAAAAAATGTTGAAAACAAAAAAAAAATTACTTTAATTTTTATGAAAATGCCTCTTGCTGTTGTTGGGTTCATTGTAAAATATGAAGTAGTCTACGTGTAGAATATTTTTATAAAATATTGACAAAAAAAACATATATTTAATCAGTCTGGCATAGGAAATATGAGCTTACTGCTATATATATATATTTACATATATTGTGATTTTTCATAATATTTATGTTTATATATACAGAATGATATAGCATACACGGATTTTCCACTACGAAATTTGTATAAAGAATACTGAATAAAAGGTTCAAAACTTGAATTGATTTTTATATTTTAGATCAGTTAATTGGTCATTAATTCTCTTACACTTCTGGATTCCGGGTATAAAAATGCTGAAAATAGAATTTCACTTCTGTGACGCATCCCATGTGCCTGGAGGGCACTAAGCGGAGAAAATACTAGCCCTGCGCTTGCAGGATAGTGACAATATTTCAGTTTAATAGTTGGTATGAAAGGGAATTGTTGTCTTAAAAGGATACGATTTATAAATGTTAAGTTCAATCGTAGATCTTTATAAAGTCACATTTTAGCTTTAATCGTAGGCCTTTATGAAGCTACATTATAGCTTTAATCATAGTTTTAATTGAAGGTCTTTTAAAGTCCCATTTTAAATTTAATCGCAGATCTTTATTTAGTCCTATTTTAACTTCAATCGCAGGAGTTTACTTAAGCCAATTTTTTTTCCTTATCTTTATTTAGTCCCGTTTTAGCTTCATTCGTAGGTCTTTATTTAGTCCCATTTCAGCTTCAATTGTAAGACTTTATTTAGTTTAATTAAGGCTTGGATCATATGTCTTTATTTGGTCCCATTTTTGCTTCAATCATTTATTCGACTTTAGCATTGGTCTTAATTCAGCCCTATTTTAGCCTTTACTTACTCTACTTTTTGGTTTCCATCATTTATTCTATTTCAGCTGCAAGCGTTGTATTTATTTGAACTCATTTCAATCATAGGTCTTTATTTCGTTCTGTTTAAGTTTCAATTGTAGGTCTTCTTTTAGTCTATTTGTTCTATTTTAGCTTTGATCGTAGGTTGTTATTTAGCCCAATTTTGGCTTTTATCGTTGGTCTTCATTTGGTCTAATTTTTGATTCAGTCGTAGGTCTTTATTTAGTCCCGTTTTAGCTTCAATCGCTTGTCTTTCTGTAGTCCAATTTTGGCTTCAATCATTTATTCCATTTCAGCTTCAATCGTAGGTCTTTAATTAGCACCATTTCAGCTTCAATTATAGGTAACTATTTAGTCTCCTTTTTGGTTTTTATCATTTATTCGACTTTAGCTGCATCGTTGATCTTTATATAGTCCTGTTTTAGCTTCAATCATTATTTAGTTCACTTTTTTTCTTCCATCATTTATTTCATTTTAGCTTTCATCGTTGTCTTTATTTAGTATTATTTCAATTGTAGGTCTCTATTTTATCCCACTTTAGTTTCAATCATATGGTCCCAGTTTGGTTGCAATCATTTATTCTATTGAAGTTTCAATGGGTGGACTAATTCATTCATTTGTCTTTATTTAGCCCCATTTTATCTTCATTCGTTGGTCTTTATTTAGTCCTGTTGTAGCATCAGTCATTTATTCTATTTTAGCTTCAATAGTTGGCCTTTTTAGACCCATTTGGCTACAATCATTCATTCTACTTTAGCTTCAATCGTTGGACAATTTTAGCTCCAATCATAGGTCTTTATTTACTCAAATTTTGGCTTCAATCGTTGGTTTTTATTTAGTTCACTTTTTCCCTTTATTAATTAATTATATTTTAGCTCTAAACATTGGTCTTCATTTGGTGTAATTTTTTCTTCAAGCATTGGTCTTTATTTATTCCCATTTTATTTTCAATGCCTTTTAGCATCAATCGTATGTGTTTAACTAGTTCCATTACGATTAAATTTTTGTATAGACCTTTAAGTTCACTGCCACTTACGATAATTAAATTAGTAACCTTTAAGTTTGATTTTTAGTAAAATATGTCTCATTTATAACAAATCAAAATATATCCAATGGTACTAAATCACACGATCTAGGAAACCAATTCAAATTAACGATGCGAGAGTGTATACGACTACGAAATGACTCATGAATTAATAGATTTTTTCATTACAATTTAAAATAATAATGAAGACAGCAAGAATTATATCGCGACATCGAGCCACAACTCTGAATTGATGGCTTAATATTGGAAAAGTGTGTTTATCTCTTTATCTCTGAATTTTTAAAATACCATTTTTACAGTTGTACGAAATTTTCAAACTTTGGCAAACCAAAGTTTCTTTATTCTCTTAAATAATGCTCGCAAACCGTCAACTGTCAATTGCAAAAAAACACGGATACTTGAAGTTTTTTATTTGCCAAAATTTAACATTGGCAAATTTTAATGTACAAATGCCGCCGAATTCAAGTACTGCCTAAATATTGCACATCAGTAATAAATACTTGATTGCTCGAGTTTAGTAAGCTGCTAATTTAACTCATCAACTCAATAATAATCAGCGTTGTCAACTTTGAAATTTCAAAACGCACCAAAATGAAGGAAAAAACGCGCCATTAAAAAAAACGCACCAAGTTTAGAATTTGGTTTTTATTGAAAATATTCATTAAATTAATTTTACATTTTTTTTTAATTTCATAAATTCCATATAAAACTTTTTAAAAAGAGATCAACGATTAATAGTAAAAGTAATCATATTAAAAGCCTTTTTTAAATAAACGAGTTAATAAATATAAAGTAAGCATTTAACCACATAAAATGTATCTAACTGACAATATGCTATGCGGAACTGAGGTACTAATTGGTACAGAAGGTTTAAATTCAGTACATATTTGGTACTCGTTCTAATTACTTTTGACTTTTGATATGTACTGGGATTCTACAGTTCAAACCATCAGGCTATACTAAAATTTCCATGTTTCCATGTTTAAAATGTTAATTTTATTTTCAAACAAAGATTTACACCCTATTCACTTAATTATTTATTTTATTTTTTATATTTTATTCATTTATCAAACATTCGTATTTAAAATACATGTAATGTGGTTCTTTTGCAGCGTATAGATTTCATGATAATGAATTACTAAAAAACAGCAATTAAAAATTAGTAAAAAGAAAATTTTCATCACATTTTTGGAGAAATTAAAAAACGCATCAAGTTTAAAAAAAGCGCACCACGCACCAACCAAGGAATTTTTCGCCCAAAAATTTATAAAAAAAAACACAAAAAATTGTGCGAAACGCACCAAGTTGACAACGCTTATAATAATGTTAGGCCAAATTTATAGAAAATCCTAAAGAAGTATTTCAATTTTGAGACTTATGCATTTGAATTGAATCCTTTCATTCTCAAGTACATAATAAGTAAAAATTTTAAATTCTGGTACTTTATTGCATTCACAATAGCTCATGAAAATGAGTAGTAAGAAAACAGTTACATATCAGACAATAAATAAGTCATTACATGACTTGTTCTAAGTAATGCACACGTTATGTAGTTGTTATTGACATTAAATTTTTTTAAATAATTGCAAGCCATGGCCAAGCTTTTACTATTCTGTTATTTTTGTTCGACATTTTATGTGTCTCTCTGTTGCTCCAGCTTGATTTTTTTTTTATTTTTTTTTTTTGATTACTTTTTCAAAGTAATAATAAATATGAAACAAAATAAAAACCCATACACCTGCGGGTATTTGATTTGTTTTTAATGCTTTATTATTTGAATATATTTACATATAAATTTGCTTGTTTTTATGCTTAATAAATTTTTTTTCCAAAATTATATATGCAACACTACTTAAATATTATTTTGTGTTGAAATATTTAAAAATTTTGAATGTAATATGAAAGAAATAATATAATAATGATTTATTTTTAACTCATCGCACTTGATAGAAGGTTTGCTAAATTAGTTGTATCATTAAATTTTTTATTTTTTATTTTTTGATTTTGCCAATATAATACTCTAAGGTATTAAATATGAAATATAAATGGAATAACTAGATTTAAGTGCTAATAATAAATAGATAAATATTTGATTGCTATAAATATAACACATACTTTTTTTGTTTGGAAATTCTGTTAATTATAAAAGTATTCAAATTGCTAAATTTAAATTCAAGACAGACTATTTTGTACAGTTGAACACATATTCAATTATGATTTCTTTTTAACAACAAAAAGAGTTATTAACGAACGTTACTTCTTACATACTTAATATGCACATAAATAAATACAAACGTACATAAAAACTCACACACAAACTTTAAGAAGTAGAATTCAAATTACAAATGCATAATAAAAGATGAATAATTACAAAAACTCTGACCCTATCTTCATAGCAATCCCTCTCTACCCCTTACAGCACTGTCTCTCTCTCTCTCTCTCTCTGATAGGTGTCTGGCAGCTACCTTTAAAATGTAGAAATGGTATGTGCAACACAGCACAACACATCAAATCCTATACATACTCGTACATATGTATATTTGTGTACAACAAAATGTTGCCTTTTTTGTGGCGTTTTGTTGTTATGTCTTTACATTCCAGCCAAAGATATGTATGAGAAATATACTTACATACTTATATAAAAAACATAAAATAAACACATTGAAAATATTGAACATACAGTCTCATAACTACAACTAGAATGCACTCATATCTACAAACTTACATATGTACATACATATGGGGTGATTCATTTAGAGTTTTTTATGCGTCATACTACTTTTATTCCAAATTGTTTGAAAATTCGTTATGGAAAGACTAATTAATAGCTCAACAACAACCACGAATTATTCAGTCGTATTACAAAAGTCAGCATTAGAAACGTTTTTTGTTTATTTCGTTCAACAAATGGTTTTCATTTGCAAATTTGAGCCTCAGACAATATGGTATTGGCAGATACAAAATCGAATAGATAAAATTACTGGCTTAATTTTTGAGAAACCAGTGCTAGAAAATTTAACCATCCAAATCTACCACCTACAGCGTAGTCGTGACCAACTTTTAAATGAAATTATTTTGAAAAAATAAATACCAAACATAATTCTTTTGGGCAATAATAAATATTGCGACATCCAAATCTAATTTAAGTATTTTATTTAAAATTAAAAAAAAAATCTTAACGACTCATAGACAGTCAGATTCATACACATATGTATTAATGAAATGACTATAAAAACATACAAGTGTAAATCTAAATAGTTTGAGGTATGTGTCTAACAGACATACATACATATGTATGTATCTGCAAGTATTTATAACTGCCGTATATGCATGTATTTTGTCATAGCAACAAAACACATTTCATTGCAAGTATGCTAAAGGAAATAAAGGAAAAACTTGCATTCAAATCGTATGTAATAAAAACTAAATACAGTCAATAAAGTGAATAACGAATGAAATGCACAAATTTTAAAGCTGAATATAAAACATATATACCGAGATTGGGCAGGAAAATCGGCACTAAGTTTTACAAAGTTTTATTGTCCTTCCACAAGTAAAGATAAAGAGTAAACTTTTTTTTTACATTTAAAGGAAATCGAGCTGGATTAAAGTTCGGCCTTAAATTCATGAGAGCAGCAAATTAAGTCATAAGTTATGTTTGCTGAATAGCTGAATTTTTTGTAAGAGAGGACCATAAAATCATTGTAACATTATTAGCTACACATCAACAAAATATATAATAATAAGTTAATGGTTTTTCAACAAAAATTTTGTTAAAAAAAAATAAAAAAAGAATTTCTATAAAAATAATTAAATTTTTTTTGTACATACAAGTACCCGTTTACACAGGGAAACATTTGGAAGGGAAACATTTTGTTTCTAAGAGAGGGACGGTTGGGGAAGAGAATATGAAATTTGTTTCCCGTTCTCGGATGCACGCTTTGTGCTTTCATTCTTATTGTTTACATGTGCTTTGCTTTTTGACATTTGCTTTATTTCCTTTCGGCGTGCTTTGTTATCTATGTTTTCTATTTGACTTTGTTTGAATAAAAATAAAAAAATAAATAATGTAAAATAAAATAATATAAATGTTTTTTAAAATTTTATTTTTTATAATTTTTTTATTTATTTCACAAGTAACATTAGCAAATCAAAAACAGTAGAAATTAAAAAAAAACAACCGCGAAAGAAAATACAAAAGAGAATTCCAGATGTTTCCCTTCAAAATGTTTTGGGAACCAAGAGGTAGACGAGAAAGAGAAAAAATTCAAATCACCAGAACTACCCAAGTCTAATTCGGTCAAAGTTTGTCAATGCAATCAACAGCAGTGGAACTGTTACAACGAGAGCATAAGATATTTTGAATCCTACAAATCCCTTCTGTCAAGGTTGACTGCTGTATTCGAAATCCCGTCTTGTAAATATGATTTGGGTCTTATTTTCTTGGTAGAATACTCAACGGTTCGCTCCATATTTTCAATGATAATGTCAAAATCTTAGGCATGCAAAAATTTGTTTAGTGCAAAGTGAGCTTGGCAAAGACTATTTTGGAATAGAAATAATTATCCATTTTCCATAAAAAGTGAAAAGTTGATAAGTTTTTTTTTGGAATACAGCCCTGTACTGCTCACAAGTTTTACAGCACACCAGCTGGGCTGTTCTTTCAGGTGGGTGTTGAACCAATATTTATGGGAGTTACAAATATCAGCACAAATCCAATATACCCTTCCCACTATGGTGTCTAGAATGTACTCTTTTCTACAAACTAACATACATATATACATATAGGGTGATTCATTTATAGTTTTTTTTCACAGTTCAGGCATATCTGTTGTCATGCTGCCATACTACTTTTATTACAATTTTTTTGAAAATTCCTTATGGAAAGACTAATTAATACCTCAACAAAAACTAAGGTATAAAACCCGCACTTTAAGGGAATGATAGTATTTTTAATATTTAGTCCAAAGCACTTTTCTCTCTTTTTAATCTCTGCCAAATACCAGCAGCCAAAACTAGTCCAAATGGGTTAGAGTTAATCGATATTGCTCCAACTGTCTTTTCACAATTGACCACAAACTTTTAATCGGTTTGAAGTTGGGACGTGTTTCTCCACTGCATCAAAAGAACATTTTGAAAACTGAAAAGCAATTTTATTCACATGCTATACGCTCTTCTCATGAAGATGAGTTTGCAAAATTCGCAAATAGTCTTCCTTCCTCATTATTTTTTTGCTTATTCGTGGTCTGAATCAAGCAACGTTGCTCCAACCATTTTTCATTGCTTTCATAACATTGTGGGCTGTTTGGTGCCAGCTATAGTGTTAACCTTTGGATTGAAAACGATTAAATTTCGATTTGTCTGACCAGATTAGACTTTCCTGTCATCTATTGCCTATTGCTGTAGAAGCATCATTTGGTATTAAAAACATATATCTAGTCATTTCTGTTATCATGAGGTATGCGGCCGCATACGTTAATAGCTTTGTACGACCACTGATTTGTGGTTTGGGACTCTTATGGCCTCTAATTGATTTACTTTAAGCCGTTTATCTATTACCTGAGTAGAATAGCTACTTTTTGTCATTACTAGAATATTGCAATTGCTATTGCCCGTTTAATATTATTTGCCTTAATTTTATAATTGAAAGCCTGTACAATAGAGTGTTTCGCCTTCCATACAAAAAAAGTGGTGTGGGGTGACTGACAATTAAAGATAATGTAAAAACAATGCCAGAAATATTTGTTTTTTATTTTTTTGCCACGCCTACAAATACCGCCCTTTTAGTATTTTGTGACTGTGCCGCTATTTTTAGTCCGATAATAACATTTTGCATACTGGTGTTCATTGCAATGTAAGGGCTATATTTCCTTCCTTAATCATTTTGTACTACCACGTCAAATTCTAGTCATTACTTTTAAAAACTCAATTCGTACCCACAATAATATCAAATATTTTTGTACGAATTTTTAAAAGTAGACAATGACTAGAATTTGACGTGGTGGTAAAAAATGATTAGGGCATGGCAAAATAAAAATAAAGAAAATATTTCTTCCATTGGTTTTTCGAACCACTCTACTATACAATATCAAATTACATGTTTATTTAATTTTTTAAGTGTATTTTACTTTGAGAATGGCTCGTCACTTTGAGTCAGCATTTGTACTTAAAAACCCGGACTCTTACTACAACATAAAATACAAATAATCTTATTTTTACATGACTAGCATCATTCATACCTACGCCATACTGTCACTCATTTATATTCTCAACCCAACTCTAACTTACTTTGCACTTAGCTTGCGATATAAAAAATGCATCAGAACGAAACAGTTAATGGTCAAAAGAATTGCTTGGGGTTGTCGCATAAACAAAATACTATGAAAAAAATTAAAAATTCATAAGAGAGGTTTCATATTCAGTGTCTTAAGCTATACTTACACGATTGAAATTTTCTTCAAAATTGCTCTTTAAACGTACTTCAAACTCGTGTAATAGTTATTAATAGTTATTAAATAAATAAATTTTGAATAATTTCTGCTGTTTACACGAGTTTGAAGCATTTTGAAGAGCAATTTTGAGGAAAATTTCAATCGTGTAAATCTAGATTTAGTATACTTTAATTTAAGAAAAAAAAAAAAACAAGTAAGAAAGTGTAGTAGGACAAACCTGACCATATAAAACCCTACACGTAGTATATGTATATGCGGTTTGAAAACAATCAAATTTGAATTTTTTACACGATTTTAGTCCATTTAGCACGATTCAAAATCGTTTGGGTTTAAATTTTGTTTGGTTAAATTTAATTTTGCGAAATATGTTCATATCACAAATTTAGGGGAATTCCTTAAATGGACAAAAACATTGAATAAATTCATATTGTACAAATATATAAAGTTTGGCAACAATTCCGCCCAAAAAAATAATTTATCTTAGGCCTCGTTTTCACTATGCCATTTTTGTCGTCAAATTGTCCAAATTGTTGGCAATTTTTTAAAAACGGGTTGTCATATGCCGTCATCTATGTTTGCCATCATGACTGCAATCATGAAACCCGTTTTCATACAATTGCCAACAAATTGGACAATTTGACAACAAAAATGACATAGTGAAAACCAAGCATTATAAAGACAAGCTTTAAGGAATATACCAAGTATAGTGTGATACAGCATTGCTATTTAGGCCCTAATTTTCTAAATCACTTGCTTTCAAAATATCACCTACGCTTCTGCGAACGTATCATCAAAAATATGACATTTTGTATCTTGCAATTGCCGAAATATTACGTTGTTACAATACTGTCAAATCATTGCATGAGTAATGTTGCCATTGTTAATTGTTGATACTGAAATTTAAAATAAAAATTTACATAAAGCTACACTTATTTTGCATTGGCAATGCTACAAACCTATCAGCTGTTCAATTGTATTATTTGGTTATTTATCAAAAAAATATTTAAAATTGTGAAGAAGAAAGCTTTTAAAGCAAATAACAGTCTTTAGTTAGCTAATGGCAAAGGCATAACTAATGATTCTTTATTCGCAATGCTTAGTTTGCCATAAGAATAACAAGTAATAGTTAAACAGTAGTTAGTATTTTAGTTTACCAATGGTTAACTAATGACCGAGAATTCGGCCATAAGTGGTATAAAAAAATGTTCGTACTTATGGATATGTCTTCTTTAAGATTCTTCAAGACATATCTATTGAAGAAGCCCAATTGCGCTCTACCGTCAACTTCATGAATTTAACGAACAAGTAAAATAACACTGTGAGATTTACAACATTTTTATATTTGGAGCTGCCAAAATTAGGTATTCAACGAGCCACATCTGGATGCTTTTCCATTTCAACTAACAACAATTCAAATTGAGCTGCCGTTGTGGTTTATTTTTTCGCCCTAAGAAAAGTTTTATTAGTATTTTATATGTTTGTACATATTTACTTACATCGTCGTATTAATAAAGTTCCTATCAAATATTAAGTTAATTGAATAATTTTGTTTTTTAATAATATTTTAATTCAACTTTTAAAACTAACGCCAAGAAAATGTTGGCATTAAATTTGACAACGCCAGCGATAAAAAATTCAGCATAGCGTTTTACAAAATACACAATTTCAAATTATTAATACACAACAACCTTGAATTGCAAAATGTAATTTAACGCAACGCTTTGAAAATTTTAGCGTTGCGTTTTACAAAATTAGGGCTTTAATACACTCCAGTTCATTTAAATAACAACACCAAACATTTTATGTGATATTGCGAATTTTTGATCAAACAAGCAAAATATTAAATTATTTTCTTTAGATATTTTGTTTTATGTTCGTGTTATTTACGAACACTTCTAAAATTTTGAAAATAAAAGTGACTGAAAAATTAAAAAAAAAAATAGTTCATTTGAATAACAACGCGAAGAAATTTTTGGAAAACATAAAAATATTCACTAAATTAAATTTTATTTTTAACAACTATTTGGTTTTACGTGTTCTCAAACATTTAGCAATGAGTGTTGCCTCCATGGTACTTTATAATCTGAAATATGCGACTCGGAATGGAATCGTAGAGAGTTTTAAGGTAATCTAGGGAAATCTCGTCCCAAGCGGTCACGATTGCATTGACTAACGATGGAACGTCTTCATATTGTTTATCTCCTTCATAAAATTTCTGAGAAAGCCATGCCCAGACGTTTTCCACTATGTTTAAGTCTGGTGAGTGGGGTGGCCATTCCATCAGTGTCACATTTTGGTCACTTATCCAGAATGTTTTTGTACTGTTCTGCGTTCAGTTTTGTCGTTTTAAATTGTAGTTTAATGCCGCCATAGTATGATATGGCACCCCATACCATAATTCAACCAATGCGACTGTGCCGACGTCTTAATATAACTTTCTCTTATCTCAGGTTGTGGTTGTACACATCAGGGCCATTCAGATTATTTTTTTTTTTTCGCCAGTGAATGGGTTTTAGTACAGGGTCCAAATTACCGCATTCGATATCGAGTAAAATTGATCGTAATTTTCTTATTTAAGATTATGGCATTCGATATCGAGCAAGAAATTTAGTACATTTTATCATAATTTCGATATCGAAATCATTTTTCCATACGATAGCTCATTCGATCACAAATGTGGTAATTTGGCCCCATTCTTTAGATATTTGTAGAATTTACAATCAATCGCCGAACAGTCGAAGTACTTGCACAAACTCCAGATTTCGCCTTCATTTTTGATACGGAATCATAGGAATTAAATGCATTTCTTAATATCTTCCTTTAATGTTTTTCCCATAGAAATCTCGATTTTTTATGTAATTGAAGACATAAAAAATTCTTCCGATTTTCTCTCCAATTTTTCTAAAGGACAAATTTTGTTCAAAATAGGCTTCAATTTTTCCTTCTGGTTCTTCTAATGACTTTCCTCGTCCCATTTCTGCGAAACACATTCGTTCAAGAATTTTAAAAATTGACAACTGTTGTTATTTATATGAACTATTTTTAACTTCAAAATTTTTGCTATTTCAGTAGGCTTTGAACGCTACATTTGTGATGGGACTTTTTTTTATTATTATTATGTAAATTTTTCTTTAGACCAGTGTAGTCAACCAATATAATATGTAAGCACATAACCGTTTCTTACTTTTATCAAAAATATAATTTTTAGCAATGACTATCGCTGTTGTTATTTAAATGAACTGAAGTGTATTTTAACTTAGAATGAAACTCTCCTCATACACATACATACATATATTATCTATATTAGTCTGCATGTAAATGTGTATAGTATACCAAACTATGTATAAGACTCAACATGAAAATTCTTTTAACGTGATGAAACAAAAAGAAGGTGACGATGATGATTCCGATGATGACTGCATTGAAGAGTCCATTTTACTTTGTACCTATTTTTTTTTCTTATTTCACATGTCTTGTTACTACAAAAAAAAATTGCATGTGGCAAGTAGAGTTTGCATGTATTTTATATGCAGTTTCTTGTGCTTGTTTTGTTACCAATACTTATAACAGAACTTACAACTGCATACAAAGACCAATACACACAGTAGTACGCATAGCTATGGTATGGTTTACAGAAAGAATTGCTTTCTCATACTAAAGGAGGTATCCTGCATTGAATTGCATTGTTTTTTTTTACGATGTTTATTATTTTTGTATGTTTGTTGATGATGTTGCATTACTTTTGTTAAAAATGTCTTTGATTTTTTGTTTATATTTTACAAAACAAAAAAAAAAAAAGAAGAAAGTACGATTTTTTTCAATATTTACTTGCAATTCGGAGTAACGTAATGGGACAACTCCTGAACCTATGTGGGAATGTTTTTTTTCATTTTGTGTACTTTTTCCAAAAGTATTTTGTTAGTCGTGTTGTTGTACTGTTTTTTATTTTACGCTATTTTTCTTTTTTTGGTGTCAGTTTTTGTTGCATGGACATATTTTTTAGTATTTTTATTTGAAATTTTGTTTTTAGTTTTTTATTTGCTGCATTCATATTGCATGCATTTGCGCAGGAAATTTGTCTTGTTTTGCATGGATTTATGTTGGTACGGTTTGTTTTGGTTTGTTTGATTTTACTTGCAGAGAATTTGTATGCACAAGGAAAAAGTACAGTAAATGCAAAACTTGTTTTCGGAGAAGATAAAAACAACTACAAGATACTGTATAAAGGAACAATTCTGGGAATCTTGATTATGATTAACTGTACTATTTTCATAAAACTGGAAACTACTGTGTAAAGCTTTTTCTGTATATAGGTCATAGCGACAGCAATTAGTAACTTTCATATGCAATTTTTAGCAAGCTGAAAAATCAGGTTTTTTTTTTGGTCATAATATTTTTGGGTTTTTAAAGCCAAATAATTTGTGTAGTAATTCTAGAAAATTCATCAATATTTGACAAGAAAATTTAGTTCTGGTTAAACAACAATCAGTACCAGCTAAGAATACCCTGCTTTTATAAATTCTTTTTACTTGCACAACACCAAGCAAAACTCCTTTATTTCTACTTTTCATTTTGTTAACATTTCATTTCCCAGCTTGATGCGATGGCCCCAAAAGCAAAATAAAACATGCAAAAGTAATAATAGCTGCAATAAGAAAAAGTGCAAGTTTTGTTCATAATAAAAAAGAAACTGCAACAGAAAATCAAAAAATAAAAAACAAAAAAAAAACCTTTAAAAATGCGCATAAAAATCCAACAATACTGTCCCTACAGCCTTCAACCTTCTTCAAACAAACCGAAACAGTTGCAAAATATAGAAATATGTGCTAAAACTACCAAGAAAAAAATGCATACATCTTCCAGGCTCATTCCAATGTATCCTCTACTCTCTGCCTCATGTCGAGCTTTGTTTGTTTTAATTTTTTTATTCAAATATTGTTGTTGTTGATTTTGGCGTAAGACTTAAAAGTGTGCACGGTTGGCGTGACGCCTTTGCATTCGTTTTTTATTTTTTTTTTTGGTAGTTGTTATTGCTTGTTGGTAAATGATGTATGCAGGTATTTCAAGGAATTCATTGATTTTGTTTAGATTTTCATTGTACTTCTTTCGTATAAACAATATATTTTTTTAATCCTAAATACCATATCTGATTTGTATTTTAGAATAATGCACTAATACATTATAGCTTTTCATGTATCTAGCATAAGTGACTTTATTCTTGCAATGTTCTGTGTGCAGTTTAGTTTTTTCTATATGTTTTACATATATTTACATACATATTTTCTTTTTCATCTTTTTATGAATTTCTGTTACAATTTGAAATTGAAATATGTTTTATTTTTTCCAAGTATAAAGTTTCTAAATGCAGAGAAATGGAAGTGGAAAAAATAGCTTTCTTTTCTGAGGTAAAGCCGTAAAGTAGTAGAGGTTTAATACTCATATCTATAAGATCTTGAGGCAAAATTGAGCCATGATTTTTTAATACTGAAAGTCCCAGTTATGGTAGGGTGGGAAAGGAAAGGTGTCAGAAAAAAGATACTGTCGATCCTAGACTTTAGTATTCAACTACTTGGTTATCTAAACAATAGGGAAATTAGCCCACTCGAGTACTTTTCTTGTTTATAGAAATGAAGAGTGCTTTCTCTATTTATTAAATCTAAGGCAAAAAAACTTACGACAATAGCTAGTATTTGTTACCCTAACCTCGATTACTAAATGTCTTAAAGTCTAGAAAATTGCATCAATGTGGTTTAGCAGAGTTTATAGACAGTATCCAGAAGCTGAGGGTGCTGTAACTTAATTGGTTAGCGCATTTGATTATTAAGCATGAGTTGGTATTTGTAGCCCGGGTTCGATTCCCAGCCGCTGCCATTCAAACAACATTAGTTTATGATAATTATCAGTTTTCTTCTATCCATCATATCTAATATTTATCACAGCGCCCTCCTTCGGTGGTATAGCATTCAAACGCCACCGAAGTAAAATAATTAAATAAAGGCTATAAAATCAAGCTTTAAAAATAATGCGCCTACTCACCACCAGAGGTGCTGCAATGCTGCACTAAAAACAAACATAATGCGCAATCGCAGAGTTGTAATATATAAAGCTTTCTTCTTTCACCACCTTTACTTCTTCAACTATCAGCTTTCCAAAGAAACTAACGCAAATGTATATATAGACATAATAAGCATGACCTTAAATGAGGCCCACGTCTCATTTATTTATTTTATAAGCATGACCTGATGGAACATTTATCCATTTAGTTTATTAAATCAAACACTTATATTTTTGATAGAGTTTGTGCTCAAATTCAGTTATTACGTTGAAAATCTTTTCTTTTTCTGATAACAAAGGGTAGCTTCTGTATCTAATTTTAACATAAAAAGTGAAAACATACAAATCTGTAAATTGTTCCATCTAAAGAAATCAGATGATAATAAATATATAAATGCTTTTAAATCATAACTAGTCCTACTTTTGTAATGCGCTGCTATTAAGTATCATTTGAAACTGTTCCTGTCGTAAAAATTCCAAGGAAAATGAAATGAATTTTAGTTTATTTTCTTAACCAAGTGGTTGAAGTTTTCTCTGTTCATGTCAGAACTGCAGTGTTAAATTGTTTTGTTTTGACCAGCAATGGTGGTATTTTTTAGAGTTGACTATTATTCTTTTGCCACGTACTCCTCTCTGCCATATATCAGCTAAAGAAGAGCGCTGTTATGGAGACTTTTTTACGTTTTATTTGCATAGAGTTGGTGAGTGAGTGTCATATTGCAATTTTTCTTTATGGTTATTGCTTACAATGATGATGATGATGATGATGATGATGATGGCGACTCTAACATGGAACATAGCAGATCTACGTTGAGAAAATCTGAAAACAAATGTGGTTCATGTGAGGGTGTATAAAACATTTGTTTTTGTAAATAGCAAACTTTTTTTTGATACATTTGATATATGTAGTAGTAGTATTCCTTCTCTCTGTGTATTCACCTATATGCACTTCCTATGCACTGCTCTGGTCTTATGAACATTTCAATTGCCGTTTTTTGTTATGGTGATATATAAAATGGAAAATGTTTGAATTTTTCTTATTTTTCTTTTTTTGAGCAAAAATAAAAAGTAACATGAAAAAACCTGTATAAAAAATTTAATACACTTTTTTATATTAGTTCTGTTTTTGTCCCCTACTCTGTATAAAAATTGCATTTTTATTTTTAGAAAAAAGGAAACTCTCCTAGAGATGGGGAGGTCCTTTAAAGTAAAACAACAACAACAAAAACTTATATGCAAAAAAAGACTAAAGAAAGTTCTGCAGTTTGGTTTTGTTTTTTTCTGGCGAGAAGAAATGTTACTACACATAAAATGCATTTGCATAGAAAACTGTGGATGCGATTTTTTTTTGCAAGAACAATGACAATAATGTCATTCATATCAGGGCAGTTTGGCGGAAAATTTGCCAACAATGAAAAGAAAACGTTTTGTTTTTTTTGTTTTTTGTAATATATTACAACTGAAGGTGGGGTAAAGCGAATCAGAGTGTTATGTTTTTCCTTAAAGCTATTTTGTGTTTAAACGTGTGTTTTTAAACTCTAAAATGATTTAGCTGGTTAAATTTTTGTAAGATGAATGCTGATGGAACATGTAGATGCTGGGTGGTTTCAAAACTCACTTTCCATTTAATAACCAATTCGTACTTATGTTTTACGACAAAGTTTTAACAAAATTCAAGGACTATCTCATTATGACTGATGAAACATGTGTAAAACTGGACCTCAAACAGCTACTGGAACCAACATAATATGTTGTTGCTAAATGAATACATTTGCAAAAGGGAATGGTTTGTCAAGCAATTTTAGTTAAACTCTAAAGAGCACGGTATTTATTAACTCTTCAGCTATTATTAATGGAAAAGAATGTCTGTAAAAATGTTTTCTGACTCCAACTGTATGGCACCACTCTTCAGTGAGGCTTTGCCCCGATTCAGCTGCCTATCATTTTTCAGCACCAATGGAATATTATCAAGCAAATCAGGTCGGCATAATTTATTTATTGTCTATGGATGTTATTCCTTACAGACATTTACAAAAATATAAAAAATAACAAATTTAAAACTTATTAGTTTAAATACATTATAAAATAAGGTTTCATAAGATTGGGATCTAATGAAAAATATATAAATCTATATAACTGATTAAGTGTGTTGCACATCCTTTTTAGTGGGTCAGCATCAGCATAGTTTGATCTTAAAAATCTTATTCACAATGGATAAAATTTTCTGGTAGGGCGTTGTGGAACGTTGAAAAGAATTTCATTTATTAGAGCATTACAACATGTAACACCATTAATAACGTTTAATATAAATGATACATTCAGCATAACTCTACGACTTTTTAGTTTTGACAGTTTAATAAGAGCTAGACCAGCAGGATATGATAGTAAGTTAGTGGGTACAAACGTAATCCTCGAAGACAAAACAAGAGAAATTGTTTTTGCACCGATTCAATAGCATTGGAATGTGATAAATTGGATGCCAAATAACTGACCCATACTCAAGAATCGGACGCCCAAGCGACCCTGGCTTTATATTTTAAAAATTTTATATGTGAGGTATAGTTTAATTAAGGGTCATATCATTTACCTAAGTCCAGATATCTTTCAACCAAGTCCAGTTTATGATTTCCCAAAAAGTAATTTGCAGTTATTGGCTTTCATCTTGCAAAGCGCATAGTTTTATATTTTTTTATATGAAGTGCCATTTAGCACACCAATCATAAAATAAGTTATTATCCTTTTGCAGAAGTGTATGATCTATTAACTGATTGTAGCTTAAGAATAACTTGACAAAATTTTATTACGTTCGGTAAGTAATTAATAAAAATTGAGAACAGTAGCGGCCCCAGATAGCTGCCCTGTGGTACTCCAGATAATACTTGTATGTTTTTGGAAATACAATACGAGTATATCTAGTTTGTTAAAAGTTTTGAGAATCCCATTTAATGCAGTTCTTTAATAAGGAGTTTATGATTTACTTTATCAAATGCTTTGCTAAAGCCGGTGTAAATAACATCAGTTGGTTTCATCTGAGAAAAGCCATAAACTACAGCACAAGTAAACTGAATAAGATTAGCAGTAGTAGAACAGCCTTCTCGAAATCCATGTTGGAACAATGATATCAAATTTGATGATTGAAAGATTAAATTATCAGTAATTAATTTTTCAAAGAGTTTGCAAAGCCACGATAATTTTCAATTCCTTCTTTATTATCCGATTTAAATAAAGACACAACGAACGATTTCTACCAGATATCCAGTAAATATCCATTCTTAATAGATAGATTAAACAATAGTGTTATTGGGATAGAAAAGCTTTAGAACATTTAATTAAAATACTGCTGCGAACTTTGTCTGGTCCACATGTGTAAGAAAACTTTAGCTTTCTTAAACCATTTGCAACAGTCAATTATGTAAGTGATATACATATTTTGGTTTTCATTCAATAAATATGGGTAATGAACAGCAGAGTCATATATTCCAATACATAGTTGCAAAAAGAATCAGCAAACAAATTACATATAATTGTATCATCACTGGATTCAATATTTGAAATTTCATTGAAGCAGGTTAACCAGTCGATTTTTTCTTGGAATTAATGAATTTGTATAACGATTTGGGATCTAGTTTCAAGTTATTTTTAATTTAATTTAAGTAACGCTTGTAACATAAGATATTAAGTCTTGTATAGAATGCCCTCTATAATGAGTAAGTAAGATAATCGATGGATAATCCTGACTGTTTAAATCTTTTGTAAGATCTGTTCTTTGCCTTGTGTTCCAAGGCGGTTCAGATAACAGCTTAAGTATCTTTTTTTGGAATACCCAAATCCATAAACGAATAAATCATCACAAATACTACTAAAATCCCCTATCCACCCTCTAACCTATTTTCCTAAGTTATGCATTGCATGAGTAGGGTGCTAGTCCAAGCAAAAAATAACTTTATTAATTGGAGTGATTTAAATTCTAACTATCAAATAAAAGATGTTTAAAATTAATTTTATAATATGCAAAAAGATGCAATGCCAAATTAATTAACAGGTAGAAGGAAAAAATTTTAAATTATATTGTGTATGATTAAAGGACAAGAAACCTTAGACTAAAAAACTGAAATTGTTTTGAAATTTTAGACAAATAATTGAATTTTTCAGTTGAACGAGATTACATCTTACAATTTTACAAGATTTGTCTGTGAATTGTTGTAGAAATATATATTGCCATTTATATGTATGTTGTTATCAACATAAAATTACATAATAAAATATCCTTAGTTTCATAAAAAATATTTATTATACGTGGTACACTTAATGCAAAATTAATTAAATAGCCCTTAATATCACCAAATTCAAATTCTGAAAGTTTTTGCACAGCAACCACATATTGCATTTTAAACGTATGATAAATATTTAATACTGATAATAAGTATACGTCACAATATATATTTAAAAAAAATATTTTTGAGTAAAAAATATGTAGCATAATTTAGGGAGCTATTTAACATTATAAGAGTACATCCACATACTAGACGTATGATTAATATTTAACTCATAGATTTACATATTAAGTATATGTTTGTTTTATGAACTATGAATCGAATAGATATTAAAGAATTCCAGACATAATTAAACAAATAAATTATAAATTTTTATTTATTATATATGTACTAACAAAATTATAAACTATATTTTTATAACTAATTGCATAAAATTATTGAAGTTTTTGTTTGATTAACATATTTTGTTGTTAACCATTTTCAAAGTTTTTTAATATTTTAAAAAAAAAAAAAATAGTGACATAGTTTAGTAACAATTTATACTTTATCGCTTGGAACAATACTTTTAAAAAATTGAAAATATTATAAACTAAAATCTATATCATTTTTCTCTTATATACCAGTCTCAAAACTTAAGAATAGTTCCAGGTATTTTTCTTTCATATGATTGTATTTATTACCTAAGATTTTTGTCCATTGCATTCTGGGCTCCCAGACCGGTTTTTGAGGCAACAAGTCAATTTCTGAACTTAACATTTTCCAAAAAGTAACTATGGTAATTTATAGATAATATCCTGGGGTACTCAAATGCAAAAAATTATAACAATGTGGCAACCCTGCATTTAACAGGAAGCTCAGGAAGTCAGACTTTATTTGTTTATTTTGCTTTCATACATTTTTCACTTGATAAGTAAACAAAGTAAAGGCATAAGTAAGCAATAATTATCAAACTTAATAAATTATTTTAAAATGGAAAATATTAATAAAGGTATGAAAATTTAGATTAAAAAAAATTGGCAAAAATTTTGTTGTGTTACTTAATGTGGGCTGTTTAAGTGTGCCGTCTTTTTTGTGTATTTTTGCTGATAGTTTTCATATGTAACGGAGTAGAAGTTTGTTTATTGGAACGTATTGTGTGAAAAACTGGTGTGCACAGGAAGCTACTAATGTGCAGTTAATGTTTGTAGAAACTTTACTGCAACCATCTGCAACCTTTTAAAATATTACCATTTTTAGATTGCGTAAAAATAAAAAATGCTGATATTGTAAAATTTTGGTTAGAAAATAATAGAAGTGTGACTGCTGTTATCAACTGGATTTGCATTAAATTTCAAAGAGATGCTGATGAGAACTGTATGATACTAATTAAGAAGAAAATTAATAATTTCTGTGCATATGCCAACCAAAATTAAATTAATAAATAATGATGTTCCAATCAAAAGAGATCGGCCTAAAATTGGTTATAGTGAAGGAAGTGTGAGGCAAAAACGTAAACTCGCATCCGAAGTTACGGCAGAACAGGGAAACGACACCAAGTTACTGCTTCATGCCGCTTCAATTGCAGCTCTTCTGTAGGAAGTCCCCTTAAAATTAGAGAAGAGCTCATCTCTGATAACAAAAAGCCAATTATGCTTTTCCCCGGAGAAGCATTAGGTTTTTTCTTAGAAAATAATCTAACAAAACAACAATATATATTAGGATGAGGTAGCTGAACAAATTACACAATTGTGATATTTATCCCAGCTATAAAAAACTTCTAGAATATAAGAAGCAATGCCAACCTGAAGGGTTAATGATAACAGAATCAATTGCGAAAGTCCCTTTACAAAACCTAGTTAATCACACGGCTGAGAGAATATTATCATACCAAGAAGAAATTTTAACGATAATACCTCAGATAAGTGAAGTGATATTAGTTCTTAGTTATGGTTTCGATGGTTCTAAAGGACAAAGTTTGTTTAAACAAATATATAAGAGCAATGCCACAGAAAATTTAGATAGCTCCCTCTTTGTTACCTCCGTTATACCACTAAAAGTAGTCACATCGGATGACGCAATCGTTTGGAAGAACCGTACTCCTCAGTCTATCCAGTTTTGTCGACCGCTAAAAATTTAATATATAAAGGAAACCAGGGAGCATATTTTGAAAGAAAAGAGAAACTTGGACCTTCAATTATCTAATCTTGTTCCTTTGAAATATTTATTATCAAACGGTAAGGAAATTTTAGTGAAATACGAACTAATAATGACTTTAATTGATGGTAACGTGCTAACGGATACAAAGTCCGTACAATCATGTCCAATATGTGGAGCAAATCCGAAGCAGTTAATTTCAATTAAAGATTTAAGTTCGTTAGAGTTTCAGCCAAAACCAAGCTCATTAAAATATGGTATAAGACCCTTACACGCATGGATAAGATGCCTTGAATTTGTTCTTAATCTCTCATATAGACTTCAGGTTAAAAACTGGCAAATTCGAAATACGGAGGACAAGAAATTAGTGCAAAAAAGAAAACGCAAAATCCAAGAAAATGTTTAGAAGGAAATGGGTCTGCATGTTCACAAGCCGAAAAGTAATGGTAGCGGATCGAGGAATGATAGCAATAAAGCTCGAAGAGCATTTTCAAATCCGGAATTGTTTGCATCTATAACAGATGTTAATGTGTAATTTATAAACCATCTGCATATAATACTTAGTGCCATTTCCAATGAATTTGAAATAAATGTTGAGATTTGTAAGAGTTTTTGTTAAGAAACTGCTGATATATATTTTAAAAATTACGAATGGTTCCGACATAACTTGCATAAAATTTTAGCACATTCTGCACAAATATTACAAGCTTCAATCGTGCCTCTTGGGTGTGCTGGAGAAAATGCTTCTGAGGCTAGAAACAAATTTTATAAAAAGGATAGAATTGAACACGCACGACTGTATTCAAGGGAACATAATATAACTGATGTATTTAACCGAGCTATGGATTCGTCTGAGCCGTTTTTATCCAGTGTGTATTTGAATAAACGTTACTCAGCAAAAAGAAAGTTGACTTTTCCACGAGAAGTTATTTCTCTTTTAAAGGTTCCAGAGACTCCTGAATGTGTGTTTCCATCTACATCAAATGCAATTGAAAATGATAGCGATTCCGATTCTGAAGAAGATGAGATATCATTCCAAATTAATTTTGAATTAGAAATTGATGAAACATTACAAGACTTTGATGAATCTTAATTTTGCTGTACTCTACATAATTTAATTTTTTTGCTATTTATTGATTGAAGAAAAACTCGTAAAAAGCGAAATATTGAAAATGCGATATCTCGTTAACTAAAATCCCCTTATATATATTTTCTTTAATAAAGCGGGTCAAATTTTTTGAAAAATACTATTTCACTGTTGTCCAGTGTAATTAAAATAAGCTCAATTTCAAGTCATAATTTGTGTCTAGATGAACAATTAATTTTCGCACATATAAGTGGTCGTGGCATTGTTCCATAAGCATGAAATTTTTACTAAGACCTTTAATGGGCCTTATACTTAAGCCCACAAAATTTCAAGCGTCTGGGTGCTTCCTGTGATTTGTTGCCTCAAAAACCTGTCTGGGAGCCCATAGTGCATTGGAGTACCCTATGATGTGATCAGAGATTTTTGAATAAAAAATGGCTCCTGTAGAAGAAGACTGAAGGCAAAAGAACTTGCGTGGTTGCAGTTGCAGCATAAGCCACTTCCAAGAACTGTTGGAAATGGGCAGCATTGGTGTTGGGCATAGTGTTGGTTCTATTCATTCGGTCAATGCACAAAAGGATTAGTATGCTTTCTAAAGTCTACTTTTAAGTACAATGATGATGACAACAATATGCCACTTATGTAACGCTTTATTTACGACAATGCCTCAAAATACAACTCAGGCTTTGTGGGAAGTTGCGTGCAGCAGAATAAGAATGATGTGCTGCAATTTGCAGTCCAATCTCTGGATCTTAAGCTAATGGAGCATCTATGGAATGATGTGGAGCAACATATAACAGCAGTAAGACCCAAGAAATAGGCCGATCCAAAATGCTTGGTACGCATATCAAAAGAGCGCTGTATGATTCTAGTGAAGAGTATGCCCAGTAAATGTGGTGCAGCAAGATATCCAACTAAGCATTATGATTTATATGCTAATTTATGTGTTTCTCTTATGGAAATACCTTTTCAAATTAGAGCTAAATTAGGGTACAGAGTTTTTTTTTTTGGTTAGCTGTATTCTAGAAACAAAACCACCGAAGTGTAACACGTTTGAAAAAATAACGAACAATAGTAAATATTTCCTTTAATTGGCGATAGAAACCTAGTGTGCTAACTTCTTGTCCACTGCTGTATACATATATTAAAATACTTCTTAAACTATTTAAAACCTTTGAAGTATATATAAAAATTTCACATACCTTTCATTTGCATCCAATTTTAAGTGAACTAAAGATGTCCATATTATTATTAAATGTTAAGCTTTCGTTTATTAGTAGCAGACGTATCTTTATTACAAAAGTAATAATAAAAAGTAAATAATTTGCCACTACATTTTAACAAACAGTTTAGGATTGTTAATCTCGCCACGGATTAATTTGGCTGTAGTTGATTACATCGGCTCTGCATAGAGATTATCATTAACAATATTCAATACAGTGATATTAAATAGCCCAGTCACGCCTCGAGACCATATTCAGCACCATTCAGCATGCAAAGGCTTCTCAGTTTTATTGAATTTTCAGAAGCCCAATCGACCAAATTCTTATTAGCGGTCTAAAGGTACGGTCATAGTTGGTAGATATTTACTCAAAAAAGCGTAACCACTAGTTTTAGCACAAATTTGTATGACGTTGTTTACTCTTACAAGAGATTTGCAAGATCAAACAGCACCAAATAAATAAAAACTAAATATTTTATGTGCTTTGGCCTAAATAAGAAAAGTTTTTTTTAAATAAATAAATGAGTTAAAATATATGCTATTTAGTGGTTACGTCTTTTCGGCAAGTATTTGCCAAATATGACAGTTTCTTTAGGAAAGACAAGACAGCATATTTGAGCGATATGGTACAAGTATGTAAAATAATTATATCGAAACAGATTAAAGCGATTTATCAAAAATCAAGGTTTTTTGTAAAAGAAACTAAATTTAAGTTCAGTTTAGTTTTTTTTTAGATTGTCTTAAACATTACTAACTTATAAGAATAAATTTTGTAGGATAACTAAATGCTTAAAACCTAACTGCCATATTTATAAAAAATAAAGTAGGTTCGAAGTGTTGTTTTAGGCAAAATTTTTCTTAAAGTACATTTGAAGTCTACGTTAATTTTTTTTGAATAAGGGCATAAGTATTTGTTATAAAATCTAACACAACCTGTCAAAAAATCCTTAACTGTCATGTATATTCCTAAAATTCTCTATTAATTGAAAAACTTTTCTTGCTAAACTAACCAGAATTTATATGTGCTTAGCATCTTTTTATTATGCAGTATTTTCAGGAACTTTTTTATGGCTTTATTTGAACATCAAAACATATTTTAAGCTCTTAGAAATGATTGTTTTTTTACGTTTTTTTTCATGTCTACTTTTTTATTTGCATCTAAATTATGCTGAATTTTATTTCAATTATTTTAATTGAAAACTTTTATTTGTTATTTTTGTGCTTTATTTTTATTTGCAGGTTTTGTGCTGCTGTACAACAACAGTTTGTGGCTTGTTTTTTTAATAAAAATAAAAAATAAAAGAAAAAAAACTATAAAATAAACTTTATTAGTTAATAGTTTTTCATTGGACATTTGTGACAGTTTTGTAAAGAAGTTTTTTCATCAGCCAAAAATTCATTAGATAAAACCAAAGTCAGCGAAGTGTATAGCAGGTAATTATAGAGTTGAAAATAAAGTTCTTTTTTTAATTTAAATTAAAATAGGTTACCAAGTGTGGACTTTAAAATACTTTTAAAGTGGTGTAAGTGTAGCTCATTTACATGATGAAACATTTCTTAAATCCATTATTTTTAACCCTCAATTTCAATTCATTGATCTCTTAATTGTAATCATGCAAAATTAATTAACCGGCCTGCTAAATTCAAAACAAAAACACAATTTTTAAATTAGGCTTTTTTTATTTTTAAAATTTTTGCTAACAACTGCTAGTAATGTAAATTTAGCCACAAAACCCATAAAACACACAGAAAAATCAACAAAAATAGCTGTGGCAAAATAAATTTCAATTACGAAAAAAAGAAATTAATGAAAAAAAACAAACTTTACAACTAAATAGTTACCAAAAAAAAAACAAAAAAAATAATCCCTGACAAAAATGCATTTCAAAAAACGATAAAGCCAAACAGAAGGCAGGCGTAAAGTACAAAAAATTAACAAATATTTACAAATGCAATTAAGCATGCCAAACACTACCTCAACCACTACCATCATGGTCGTGAGTAAATACTCACATATGCACACTCACACATAAAAGTATGACAGGAAAACGGAAACACAGTTGAGTTCTTTGCAAACATACTAATGCCTTGCAAAAACAGTACACAACTTTTCTATTACAATAAAAAAAAAAATCAAAAGAAAAAAAAAAGAATTCTAATGAAAAAATGGCTTAATATATTATATTAGAGAATACAACAATACTAATATGAGCAAGAAAAATTAAATTACAAAAACTGTTTGTTGTGCATAACTTTCCTTAAATTTAAATTTATGCATCAAATGCACATTTCATGTTGTTTTCTCTATACAAATACGAGTAAATGCATGCAATTTTTCTATTCATCCTCTCCCCACCTCCACCTCTCTTAGCAACCTAATATTTGTGATAAATAAATGAAAAATTTAAAAAATGAAATGCTCTGTGTCTGCTGGCAGCAAATATTGTATAATTTTTTGTATTTGGTTTTTTCCCTTTTTAATAGGGAAAACATAGAAATTGCATTTGTATGTACTTATGTACAGCTATATACATATACACATTCATAACTACATACTACGATATACATAGTGCTTTTGAAAGGTGTGTATAATGGTTTTGAAAAACTGCATATACTGTGTACCCAAATACATAGTACCCATATTAGTAACTATGAATGCTGTTTCTAGTAACCTGCACTATGCCAGGGTAGTGTTAATGTTTTCTCAATAAGACTTAAAACTGAGGAAAAGTATTTTAGAATTTAATCCTTAACTGCAGATAATCAGCAGAAAATCAGCTTGTATTTTTTCAAAAGATATGAATTGTATAACAAGTAAGAGTTTACGAGGGTGGTTGTATAACAAGTAAGAGTTTACGAGGGTGGTTCGGAAACTTCTTAAGCTGACATAGAAAGAGAATAGTTAATTTTTCAAAAACATTTTTATTTTTATTGCTCATCCAGCAATTCTATTCCTGGATTAAAATAGTTTTCCTCAAGGCCTTTTAAATAGTGGTTTACAACTGTAATTGCATCTGCATTTGAGGTAAAACGCTTGCCAGCTAGGAATTTTTTTTAGATTTGGGTTCAAGTAAAAGTCACTGGGAGCTAAATCAAAAGAATAAGGTCGGTGGTCAAGTAACTTGTACTTCAATTCGGTGATTTTACCCATTGTTAAAACACTCTTGTTGTCCTGATGATTTTTTTTTTTTTTTTTGTGTTGTAAGCCAGGACGTTTTTGTCGAATTTTTACATTTAAGTGTTCAAAAATGTTGAATAAGTAGTCTGAATTTACTGTTTTATTCTTTTTCAGATAGTCAATCAAGAAAATACCTTTGAACTCCCAAAAATCCGTTGCCATAACCTTACCAGCCTACTCAATTGTTTTTGCCATCTTTGAGCGCTTCCTCCAGCTTTAGTCCACTACTTGGATTGTGCTTTAGTTTCTGGAGCATAGTGGTGGATTATGAAACTACGCTTAAAATCCATTTTATTTTTCTTAAAACGATCCAAACAAGCTTGAGAAATTTTTATTTTTTATTTCTTAATGAGGCAACCATCATACAGAAAGCCTTTTCATCTGTAGTTCTTCGTGCAAAATTAAAAGGACTCGATCATTTCAGATGCCCACGATATTGGCTATTTCACGCAATTTTACTCGTCGGTCACTCAATACCATATCATGAATTTTGGCTACAGTTCCTGTTTTCGGATATCCACTACGTGGTTCATCCTCAATGCTTGTACGACCACGTTTAAATTCAGCAACCCAATTTTTTTGCTGTTGCGTAGGAAGAAGCACTTTCACCATATCATTAGGAATTTCTTGTCCCGATAAACCTTTTTTATTTAAATATTTAACGACACCACGAATTTCTAATTTTTCCATTGTAAAAAAGCTGCAGATGTTTTTTTTTAACACCTGTTTCTATATGAAGGAGTTGGCAGATCGAAAAGAAATTTAACATGTTTTCATAACACAAATGGAAGTTTCCAAAACACGTAACTTTTTTCTGTTTATACCTCGCTTTCTCTTCTAGGGTAAGAAGTTTCCTAAGCGATCTCGCATATTCGACTGTGACGAATCTCTTAAACCCACCAGATAAGTATATTTTTTATAGCTTGCATACTTGAAATACAAGTATTTTTTTTTTGTCGATGCTAATCATGGTCGAAAACAATTTTGTTGGAATAATTTTTCTAATGGTTGTTAAAAAATTAAAGTTCATCTTTCTAGTTTTAATAGAGTATATCAACATTACTCATAGGCTTTCTACTCAGAACGCGGGTTTCTTAAATAAGCATTACATCAGCTGGTTGAAAAATTATAAGCTTCAAATTTTTTTAGACGTAAGCCTAAATATAAATTTGTTGTGCACTTCGAAACATTAATATTCATAGATTTGGCGCGAACAGAAAATGCATTCATGTTGCACCCGTCATGGCTTAAAGAACAAATTTCTTATTATTGGATTATATTCCTCTAGGATGTTTGATTTGATAATCATCGTCTGATATCTCATACAATAAAAGTTTAAAAATTAACAGAGTCTTGTGTTTTTGTGGTATGATCTTATGAAAGTTGGCCAATTTGGTTGCACCCGTCATGCACTTTAAAGCTTCTCGTGGCTATTTGGTCGTTTCATATAAATTCTTGTAAACAGATAACAATAGTATATAAAAAAATATTACCCCTTCTAGAAATAACTTAACTGAAAATGTGTTTCTTTTTATTAGTAAAAGACATGTAAAGCGTTTAAATGTTGCACCCGTCAGAAAAGAATCGCCCATTACGAAAAATCTAACTGCCGTATTTATAAAAAATTAAAGTAGACTTCAAATGTACTTTAAGCACATTTTTGTATGAAATTCTTGTCTAAAAGCACACTTCGAGCATACTTTATTTTTTATAGATACACACTTTAAACTTTATATTTAATTTTATACTATAAAGTTTTGAAAGTCAATCAAACTTGATTAAAATTATGTCCCGAAAAAAGGCGATATCCCATAAAATGTTTCAAACAAAAAATTATAAGTACAAAACATATTAAATACAGCTTCTTCAATTTACTCATACAAATTTGTTAGTAATATTTTTTGCTGAAATTTGTCTACATTTTCCTCCCATAGTGTCATGTGCTAAAATGCAAACAGTTTTTATTATTTTTTTTACTAACCATCATCCTGGGAGTACGGATATGCATCAGCTGCATTCTGTATAATAAAACTAACATAAACAAGGATGACCAGTTGTGTGCAACAGCAACGAATTCTGGATGCTCTTTAATATAGTGTAACACAGATACAGTAGGGAGCACAAAAGATTAAATGTTAGTTTTTTCTGCATTATTTATTTGCATAAAAATTCAACTAACGAAAAATAGAAAATATTTTTTGTAAAATATTATACCAAATAATTTATAAATCAGAACTAAAAGTATCAAGTTATAAGAAAAAATATAAACGAATGGGTTCGAATAAATCGGTATTATCCCAACTGCCTCTTCACCAATTCTCAATCGAATTGGGGTCAAGACTTTTTGCAATGCTTTTCATTACAGGAGAATTCTGCACGCTAAACCATTTTTTCACGATTTTGAAAGTGAACTTTGCATTACCATCCAGCTGAAAAGTAACTTCATTCACATTATAGAAGCTCTTGTTTACAAAATTGGGAATAAGACATATACGACAAATTTATTTCTTTATTATTCCTTGTATTCTTTGAAGTAGTCCAAAGTGCCAACATGTAAAGCAACCCCAAATCATGACGTTTCTTAAATCCTCTTCTTTTAAACTTCTTTCTTCATTATTCCTTCTATTTTTTGAAGTGCAATGTAAAGCACTTCCATACCATGGCGTTTCTCAAACCGTGCTTTATTGTTTTTCCTTTACATGGTGTTTTTAAATTATCTAGACTATTCAGTGCCAACAATATTGTTTACTGTTGGATGGAGCACGATAAATTTGGATTCGTCTGACCAGATTACATTTTCCAGTTATCTACTGTGCTCTCTAGCAAACTTTAACACAGTTTTTATGGATAATATGGTTTATGGTTTTTATTTTTTACTGCTAATATTTAACGAATTTCACTAAGTCCCAATTTACACGAAGCAATTCTATAAGCTAAGCTGATTACCTTTTAGAAATCGGGGTAAGGGGAAAGACAAGTACACACTTAATTGTACTAGCAATTCGTGTCATTCTCATCGCATTACATATTTGTACTCAAGAAAATACAAGAGATTTAAGCAATAAGAATTGTGCTGTGGGAACGCCAAAGAAATTTCAAGGAAAAAATTGTATCAATTTGTTCAATCGTCTCTCTGTCCACCTACCAACAGGTTTGGCTATTGCTTTTGAAGTATCATTGGTGTTGAATACTTGCCTCCATTAATTTATATTATCATAAGACGTGCTTGTTTTTTTTGGACTCTTATGAATCAATCTCAATGGCTTTTGACAGTTTCTTCATTATTTATTATATTTTTTGTATTAAAATTCGATTTGTGTTGGTTAATTTGCAAAAAGTGTTTACCGCATGCAATTAAATTAATATCAAACTATTTTTTTTAGACATACAAATCTAGTGGTACTCTTTGACATTTTTGTGCGTGTGGAAAATTGAGTAAAAGCTAGTTTTTGTAGCTACTTATTATTTATTATTTGGCGGAAATTATTGTTTTGTATTGTTAGTTAATTTGTTTAACATTAAACCTAAAATAAATGACAAAAACAAAAAATTTGTCTTTATCAGTTGTTTTTAGTCAATAAAAAGTGCACAAGCCACAAACATATACTCATTTATACTCAACACTGTATATTATAACTTTAACAATTTATGGTGGATTCATCCATTTGTTCCGAACAAAAATTTTGTGCGTGGAAAATTTCTTTTACTGAGAGTTTTTTGCAGCATGATTCACATATTTCGAACGATTTTTCTGGAAAATCAAAGCTGTCATATGTAAACAAAATCTATTAGTTTTACAAATGCGGCCATTGATTTATTTTGCTTTGGTTTTTAGGTGTCAGAAAATAAATATTAAATTATTTTAAAATATTGAAAGAATAAAGACGAAGAAAGTTATTTTTGCTGATGGTCATTGAAATTTGTATGAAAAAAATGTAACCTAATGAAAGTTGAGTTCATTTTTGTCCAGACAAAATATAAAATTAAACCAATTCAAGCTGAGAGTTGTTCGTAAAAAATATTTTCTCTCTCTTAAAAAGAGAGACGTCAAATTTCATATGAAAAAAGCTTTGTCTGAACGTTTTTTTTTTACAACGAATGGGTGAATACACTTTTAGTTTAAACAATGTTCAAACAGGATATGATCAAAAAATAAATATTTTACTATCAGTTAAATACTGTTGTGACAATAAAACAGGTGATTGATAATTCTCTATTATTTCATAACTATTACTTTTTTTTATACTTGCACAAAGTGTCGATTCCATATCTTAGACATTATTATGCAGAACTGCCTTTATTCTGTTAGAATGTTTTAATAAACTGTTTAAGAACCTTTAGTATTCAATTAGATTTCACCGGCAGCATTAAAGCGTGATTTTCAAAAAAATCATATATCAAATAAAATATACCCACCATAAAGTAGTACCTGGGTATTAAAAAAATGCATTTAATATATTAGACACCATTTTTCAGTTTGGTATTTAGTTTTGTTTCTGCTTTCAGAATGCATACGAATTTATATGGCAAAAAACTAATCCCATGCATATGCAAGCAACTGCATACACATACGTCAAATGGCAACTGCATATACATATTTACCTCTTGCCATCCTAAGTGGCCCAACACCTCCCCAGGGACACAACGTTAGTTGTTATTTTTGTTAATTTTTAGTGCCTGCTGCATGGTCATCTAAAAATGTATTTGCATTTTGGTTGCAGCCATGTTGGAATTGTCTGTTTGTTTTGTTTTTTTTTTTTGATGTTGGATACCAGTTTTAAAGTTATTTTGTTTTTGCATCACAAACAAAACAAAAACGAATTGCAGCTGACAAAGCAATTTCTTTTTTGTGTTTTGTAAACCCACCCCCCCCCCCCCCCCTTCTCTCTCCAGAAAACAACATACAGCTAAAATTTTTCACAATGCTTTGGAGTAAAATGCATCAACAAAAAACTAAAAACCAGCTGCTTTGCACTCACAAAATAAATTGCACACAACGAGTGTTGTTGTTATTGTTGTTTTTTTGTTGTTTTGTTGCTCGAGTTCTCTATTACTGAAACTCAGTTGTGGGAAATTTTGAATTTAGGTTCGTTTGGCTGGATATATTTGTGCATTTTTTCCAGTTCCATGCAAATGCAAAAGAAACCTGCATGCATTTGCTTCCCAGCTTGAATTTCCTAATAAACAACATTGGCTAAATCTCTATACAACTCTTTCCATGCTCGGGTTTTTCTATGTATAAGTTAGAGCTGGATACTTTTGACAAAACAAAAATACAAACGAGCCTGGTAACGTCAAATGCAAATGTATTTTTTTTTATATGACTGAACATCATTAGCAAAGGAGCCTCGTAGTTTTTGCTTACTTCGTTTTTCTGGTGCACATGCACATTTCGATTTAAACAAAGCAGCATTTTGGTGCAAATCCATAATGGCTTATGGTTGTAAATGGAATTTGTATGTCTAAATTAAAGTTAGAAATAGTTGAGGGCTTCTAAGCCGGCACTATTTGCTGGAGAAATTAATGAAAATTTTTATAATTTTTGTTAAAAATATATTAAATTTGTAAGCACTGTCTCTTTTGCTGCATCAATTCAAATCAGTAAATTTTATTAATTCAAATGCTGCAATATATAAAATATATTGATATTTTTTATAATTAAGAATTTTAAACTTTTTGAGCTTTTCTTTTAAAACATTTAAAAATTCTTCTGCAAAACTTATTTACTTGATAAAAATTCTTGAGTCCTTATTATTTCATAATTGAACTGTTAATTTTACTTCTTGATCAGTTTAGTCAGGCTTGAGTTCATTAAATTTAATTTTCATTAAATTATTTTTACTGAAGTTAGGAATTACAACTTGAAAAATTTTATTATTAAAAATTTTGATAATTTTTCTTGACTGGGGATCGAACCTGGGTTGTTGAATTTACATATGTTTCGAGAAATCCCACTTTCTCTCATCAGAATTCTTTGCGTTCTAACCACATATACCACTGCGGTGCCGGCCAGTCAACAGACAAACATCAATCCTTTAACCAGTGTTAGTTCTGGTAGTTCGAAGTTTTTTGCTGTAATTATCATTTTTTTTTTTATTATTAGTTTCTATTCATAGTTGTTTTTTTTCCGTATTCACGTCAAGACTTTGTCTCGAAAACTTGAATACATTTGTTTTTTGTCCACTTTCGTAATTGCTAACTTCAGTAAAAATAATTTAATGAAAATTAAATTTAATGAACTCAAGCCTGACTAAACTGATCAAGAAAAAAGAAATTCTTGAGTCCCTTATTTATTCTATTTATTTATTTAATATTAATTACATAAAAAGTACTATAACTCCTCATTTCTCAACCGATTTCAACAAATGACTTCTCATTTTACTCAGAAAATTAAACTAAATTTGGATAAAAGTTTCGTAGAAATTTTAAAAGTTAAAAAAAGTAAAAATTTTCCATATAATTGAAAAAATCTATGAGTAGTAAATATATTTAAAAATAACACTTATTTTGCTTTCCAAAACCGTTTGAATTTCATAAATCGGTTAATAAATAAAAAAGTTATAAGTTTAAAAGTAGCAGCCTCAAAAAACTTTATTTGTTCCATAACTCGGGAATTTGGAGGTATATTGAAACTTTTAAGCCCGGATTCGTAAAACATGCTCACCAACAAGTGCTTTTCGAGTGTTGCACAGTGTAATTAGTAGTAAAAACAAGTGGCAATGTAATGTATTCTGGAAGTCATTAAAATTAAGACTGTAAGTGAAGTTTTTGCTGGGTAATTAACAAAATAATGACACTAAAATGATAATAACCAAATTGAACATTCTACAAAAATAAAAAATTACGAAATGCCTCAGGTACAGTCACACTTGGCAAATATGTATTTGCTGAAAAAGACGTAACCTTTATGTGCTCGGGATCGAAAACTTACGTGGGCGGTCGGAAGACTACATTTGTAGTAACATTATTTTTGCACTACATTGTCCTTATAAAAAGAAAAATAGTTGTATTTACTTTATTTTATTTATATATTATTTATGCAGGTACATGTAGGTATAAAACAATTTTATACATTTCAGTTTTATTTATAGAGCAGCATTTTCCAAATACGTAAGTTGTGGAATGTGCATCGCACACCGGTTTCTTACACCAACTACATATCTTGCGTGTGTTTTTGCGATTTCCAATTTCACATGGATGTTTTGGCAGCTTATTCTCAGATATATATCGGGTAATTGATTAGTAGCTGAAGCGGAAGATGTTGAATTTGGCAAGTGCCCTAGCGCCATTTCGATAGCGAGGCGTGTTGGAGTGTAGCCTATTATCCTTGGAATTTTTGACCGTTCTATAATTGCTGGCATAAACATCTGTTTTGCCAAACTTCTCAAGAACTTTCTACGTTTGTCTGTTTGCTGAATATGTCTACTATATTCTATATAGATGATATAAGTAGCTAAAGCAGATATATCGAGCAAGTTGAAAACCATTGCCAATGACCATCGCAATGTTTTGCGTTTTGTGGAATATGCTGACAGCATTTTGTCCATTGCATAGACGCCTCCTTTGCTGACGTTATAGTCAAGTATATACTGCGGCTTATTTTTTTTCTCTGCCACAATATCATTATTCAAGGTTGTACTTGATAATATAACAACTGCCTTTCCCTTTTTTGGCACATAAAATGATAGTGCAAACTTTGAGTCCAAAAAACCAAAAACTGATGTATATTCTGCACGTTTACGGTCAGCTTTCATTTCGTTGGGTACAAAGGTTTTATTTTGACGAACTGCACCAAGAATTGCAAGGCCTTTGGACAATAAATATTTACCCAAATTTAATGATGTGAAAAAATTGTCACAAACTATTGTTCTTCCGGTATTTTTCCAGTTAGAAATCAGTTTTTTACTACATTCTCTCCAACATTTGCAAATCGATTTGTATTCGGGTTCTTTCCCGATTTTGCATCGCATGCATAAAAGTAACGTACACTTTATCTTTGTTCTATTGTTTTTGATGAAATGTTATTACTTTGATGAGCTTTCAGCATACATGTGATTCAAAGAATTCTTCTTTTAGCAAAACTAAAAGCAAAACAATGTGTGGAAATGTAATAAGCAACAAATAAAGCTTCTTTGCATACAAACCACATAGTGACTACAAATGTAGACTACCGGCCACGAGATGATCATTTTAAAAAACGTCCTACGAAATAATTATTTTTACATCACTTACGTTTAAATCTGCTTAAAACAAGATTTTAGGAAGCTACTAAAAACCTCAAATTGTTTTACTAACGTTTTTAATTTTTATTCGCTAATCCAAACAAAATTACTACAAATATAGACTTCCGAGCACATAAAGGTTAAACTCGTTTATTTATTTAAATAAACTTCGTTTATTTAGGACAAGACACAACAAATATTAATAGAAACATATAATTTACTGTGCTTACCGCAAATTACAAACGATAGTTTAAAATAATATTTTTTAAAAAAGCCATATTTTTATACATTTTGATCAAATGTTTTGTAGAATGTCCATAAGTTTGTAGAAAATTAAAAATAAAGTGGGTTTATAATTGTGACATGCAGTGTTGTTCTCACCAAAATATTGTTTTCTAATTTCTTTATAACTGAAAGAAACTTGAGAAAAATATTTCAAAATTTCCAATAACTTTTTAAGGAAAGTTTAGTAAGTGAGATGATCAATTCGATAGTTAATTTTTATAAGAATTAATAACTATATAAGTTAATCGTTTGCAGATTAATACCAATTAGTCACCAGGACAGTATTTCAACATTTATTTTTCAATATAATTTGATTTATGATCTAAAGATCTCAACATTATCAGCAAGTAAGAAAGTATAGTCGGTCAAGCCTGACCATATAATACCCTACATCCAGAATATGTATAAAACAGTTTTTCAGAAATGGGCGTTCTATGGAAGATATAACCTCTTGCGGACCGATCATCCAAAAATTTAGTTTCATGATGTCTGTGAATATAAGTATTATATGTGTTAAACTTTATCTCGATATAAATAATTTTAAATGATTTATGGAGCTTAAAGGGAATTACGGAGAGGGTCTTATATGGGAATTCCGACTAATTATGGACCGAGCATAATAAAATTAGACCATATTATTTGCAAACATATGAAATATATTTGCGTTAAATATTATTTAGATACCAACATTTTTGGGAGAGTTAGGTTCTTTAAAGTGATTTTCGGAAGTGGAGCTTATATGGGAGCTACGGGTAATTATGGACCGATCTGCACAAAATTTGCAGATGTGATTTGTCTTTATTTACCACTCATTTGTGATGAAATTTGTTTGGATACTTGCATAATTTAAAGCATTTATGATCAGTAAACCCCAATTTCGGGAGGACATTTGTATGGGAGCCGGGTGAAATAATAGACCGATTTACATCAGTTTCAATCCCATCCATCCTTGGGCCGAAAAAATATTATGTACCAAATTTTATCGACATATCTTGAAAATTGCGCGGAGTACAGCGCACAAGCTTTACATGGACAGCCAGCCAGCCAGACGGACGGACGGACATCGTTAGATCGAGTCAGAAAATGATTCTGAGGCGATCCGTATAATTTAAGGTGGGCGTTGGACCAATATTTATGGGCGTTACAAACATCAGCACAAATCCTATATACCCTCCCCACTATTGTGGTGTAGGTTATAAATATTATCACAACTAAAAGTTTAGAAAATAAATCACGTGGCTGTGTAATACTTAGGAAACTATTTTCTGAAATCTTTTATCTGCAATAATTTGTTTGTTAAATGTTTCCGAGTTTCTAGATTTTACATAAAACACTAATAATCTTATTTATCTATGTGTTGAATTAAAACCAACCCAACTCAATCTTCCAGGAATTGATTAATTGCTTTAATTAATTGTCCGGAACAATATCGTAATAATCTTTTGAAAAAAAAAGAAAACAAAACTGACAATTTGAAAAGAAGTCCTGAAATCTGAAAAAAAAGTAAATTAACCAGACACTCGAAATGGTCACGTAATAGCCCAACCAACTAAACAGACAACCATAAAGAAAGCCACCCTCAAAATAAGAAAAAATAAAAAGGGCGAAATGTAAAAATAAGAAATGAGAAATAAGTTTTTACAGCTAGAAAATAACAAAATGTATAATATTAAAATAGAGTTTAATTTAAATGTTCATTTAAATATTAAATTAAATTGTAACTTTTTTCCGTATTGTATCTGCATCATGTCTTCATACAAATATACAAGTCTCTTATCATTATTTTTTTTTTGTTATTTATTTATCTCAACTTACCGGAAATATATTTGCAAAACTACTTGTTTTTTTTTTTATTTGTGTATTTCTGCAAATAAAAGAATAAATAAACAATTTTGAAAATTGAACCACAGAAGGGACTAAACATTAGAGAATTTATATAAATACCAGTGTTATACATTTGTGTATATGGTTTTTCTATTTATGTATATATATAAAAATAAATGCATGTTTAATACAATTTATTTATGTACATTAGGTTGGTACCAAAAAAGGCACCGCCAGTCATGTTACCAAATAATATTAAAGTTTCATTATTAAATCTTTCGCATAAAATCAGAGTGCTCTGAAATTTTCAATGTACATAAATTTTGTCATTCTAATTCTAAATAATAAATTGCAAAAATTGAACATAAAATCAAATGATAAATTTCCAAAATAATAAACGAAAATTCCAAAAATTTGGCTTATAAGATCCACATTTCTTTTGGGACTGATGAAATTCTTTAAGGATGAATATAGAATGCTGTTGTCTATTTCTTAATCCCAGCTTTCATATAAAATAGGTCAAATTCGGAACGGCTTAGGGGCAATATATTTGACATGTGTTTTATATAGAAATGAGTTCTGTAAAGATACATTTCAGAATATAAATCTATATATATATATAAAAATGGTGTAAAAAATGTATAGTAATTCATAAAATGACAACGGCTGGACCGATTTCTATAAAATATTTTGTCAGTTGTTCGTATTTTCGAGGAGAAGGTTTTTACGGTAGAATATTTTGTAAAATCCCTCCGTAAAAGTCCGAAAATTGAAAAAATCGAGTTTTTGTATGAAATTATTCCTTAATGGCTTTCCAAATCAAAAAATAGAAATTTCTTAGTATAAATCATGGAAAATGCAAAATGCGAAACGCAGAAAATTGGAAGTTCTCTTCGCAAAAGTCGGAAAATTGGAAATCTTGAAAATCCACATTTTGTATGAAATTGTGTGTGAAATTATTCCTTAATTGCTTTCCAAATCAAAAATTGGAAAATTGATTCTTTTGTACGAAATTCTGTGTGAAATTATTCCTTAATGGCTTTCCAAATGAAAAAATAGAAAGTTCTTAATGTAAAACATGGCAAATTCGGAAAATGCGAAATGCGGAAAATTGGAAAAATCGAAAATTGATTTTTTTGTACGAAATTTTGTGTGAAATTATTCCTGTTGTATTATATTATTATTCTAAAGTTTGTCTGAAGGCTTAAAATTGGGGCGAGGCAAAGTTTGCCGGGTCTGCTAATCTATATATATAAAAATGGTGTAAAAAATGTATAGTAATTCATAAAATGAGAACGGCTGAGCCGATTTCTGTAAAATTGTTTCTCAGTTGTGCGTATTTTCGAGGAGAAGGTTTTTACGGAAGAATATTTTGGAAAATCCCTCCGGAAAAGTCCGAAAATTGAAAAAATCGAGTTTTTGTATGAAATTATTCCTTAATGGCTTTCTAAATCAAAAAATAGAAATTTCTTAGTATAAATCATGGAAAATGCGAAACGCGAAAAATTGGAAATTCTCTTCGCAAAAGTCGGAAAATGGGAAATCTCGAAAATCGACTTTTTATATGAAATCTTGTGTGAAATTATTCCTTAATTGCTTTCCAAATCAAAATTTGGAAAATTGATTTTTTTGTACGAAATTTTGTGTGAAATTATTCCTTAATGGCTTTCCAAATCACAAAATCGAAATTTCTTAGTGTAAATCATGAAAAATACAAAATGCAAAACGCAGAAAATCTCTTCGCAAAAGTCGGAAAATGGGAAACCTCGAAAATCGAGTTTTTGAACGAAATTGTATGTTAAATTATTCCTTATTCGCTTTCCAAATGAAAAAATACAAAGCTCTTGGTGTAAATCATGGAAAATTGCGGAAAATGCGAAATACGGAAAATTCGAAAATCTCTCCGCAAAAGTCGGAAAATTTGATAAATTGGAAAATTGATTTTTTTGTACGAAATTCTGTGTGAAATTATTCCTTAATGGCTTTCCAAATGAAAAAATAGAAACTTCTTGGTGTAAAATATGGAAAATTGCGGAAAATGCGAAATGCGGAAAATTGGAAAAATCGAAAATTGATTTTTTTGTACGAAATTTTGTGTGAAATTATTATTACTCTAAAGTTTGTCTGAAGGCTTAAAATTGGGGCGAGGCAAAGTTTGCCGGGTCTGCTAATATATTATATATTCTTAAAGAAAGTTTTTTTGTAATAAAAAAGACACTTTTTTGCTCAACAAATGCGGAAGTAGATTATTTAATAAACTTTTTAACTTTAAATCTTTTATTCTTTTACCTATTTATATTGAACCTGATGAAAAATTTCATTGTTGCAAAATAAATTTAAAAAAAATCAAAAAAAATTCCGCGAATATCTAAAAAAAAAACCGGCAAAATTCTGAAATTTCAAATTTTAAATGCGAGTAACACGAATTCCATAACAGATACATAGCACAAGCAAATAAGATTTTAAATGTCCAGCCGAGAACTTACAAAAAAAATCTTGAAATTTTAATGAATAACGCTTTTAAACAAATTTTGTATTAAAATCAACCTATTTAAAACCACCATGCTCCGCCCTTGAGAGGAAATAATATAAAATTAAACGAAATTCTTAAGAGTGAGTGTACGACGTTCATGCACATTCGGTTGCTGCGTTATGTTTCCTTTTTGCGGTATGATCTCCACATTGCGGCATGCCGCAGCAATGAATAATTACATTTTACATATCGTTCGATATTCCTTACCGTTTAGTTTTCCTTTCTGCGCGGCTTCAATAATACCACCAAATAATTGTTATAGTTATTTCTTCCTTACTATCAATTACTTTTTTAAAATTACTTCTTGAAACTGTTAGTATTCTGAACATTTTTTATATGCAGCCTTAATATTTCTTCTATCCATTAGGTTGTAACGCATAAAACACTCATAATTTGTATGACTCTGATATTGTAAATTCAACATTTGATAAGAACAATTTCTAATATAAAATAACTTAAAGAAAAATACTTAAGCACTTGTTGTGCTCTCCAGTCCAGGCGCTCCCAATTTCTCACAAGCCTGCTTATATATGTAGTTATATTGTATAATGTAATATTCTAATAGAAAAGAAACACACAAAACTTTGTATAAAAATAAAATAATGTTAAAAAGTTAAAATTCTATTCAAACAGTTTGTCAAATGAAAACAGTTTATGCAAATATACTAAAAAAAAAAAAAACAAACACATCCACTGATAAATATGTGTTTAAGTATTTATACCCCTATGTAGACATAGGTATGTACATACACACAGAGAAATACTAAAGTTGTACATGTTTACCACAACAATGTCAACATGTTTAAAAGTTTTTCAACAATGTTATGGTCACTGTAATTATTTATATGATTGCGGTAACCATAATATGATTAAGAAACGATTCAGATGATTACTACAAGCATATATACGATTGTAGTATAAATATGTTGCAATGATGTTTATGATGAATCCATTTATCATCATTTGTTACTCTTTGATTATGATGGAGAACAACATAATCTTTCATCACAAAACTGTTCACCATAAACATTAAATAATATCTATAATCATATATATGATTGTTATAATCATGTGAATGGTAAACTTAACCATATTATGGTTGCAGAAATCATATAAATAATTACAGTGACCATAATATTTTAAAAAACTGTTTAAAAATGTTGAAATAGTTGTGGTAAACATGCACAACAATATTTTTTCTCTTCGTGTATGTATAAGAAAATAAAAGTAATTTTTATTACATTTTATTCAAAACTTATACATATGTATATATGTATAAATAAATTTATAGTATGTATACATATGAAAATAGCCTTGGACATCATATAGATTACCACCTTTCCTTGGAAGCATATACTTTTGATTTTCCCTTCAGCTCTCTTAACCAAACTTTATCTTGTTACATATCTTTTCACAAAAATAATAGTAGCAGTCGTAGTATTTCTGGTAGTATTTCTCTACATTTAGGTTGATAGAAGTATGTAAATAGTTGCTTGGTTTCTTGTTACCCTTAAGCAAACTTGCAACCACCACCATCAGCTACTCCTCAGCAAATACTTACTGGCGTTAGAACTTGGTCCCTGTTTCTTTTCTTGTCCTTTTATACATTTCAAACAATAGCTGCATGTTTTTTGTTGTTAAACATGGTGGTAGTAGTGACTTCAACACTTTTAACAATTGTCCTTGTGTATATGTTCAAGTATGTCTGTTTGTTTGTAGTTGTGTGTATGCTTTCATATGCTTCTGTTAGCAAAAAGTCCTTTTCAAATAATTTCCTTCATAGTTGTAGAAATAGTAAAATACAATTGTTATGACTCCCTTAGTGTAAAGCAAACTACTTTCCCACTCTGCTTCATTGGCATTTAACTACAGACATGTTAAAATTCTTATTGTGTGCTTTACATCTTGTAGTAGCCTTTGCAAAAATCATCAAACACTCCCGCTTCCTTTTCACAACGTTTTATTTCTACAATAATATTTCTATACCATTTCCTTTAAATGAGCTCTAGCATTTACACATGTGCATGGTCTTGGTCTGTCTGTATGCTTAGAATATGTATTCCATATTTGATTTGACATCTTTTGCTGTAGGTTTAGCTTGTTCGATAGTTTCTCATTACAATCTCACATACATGGCCAGGATCTTTAGAATATTTGTAATGTCAGTCTGCATGAACGTGTTGTACGTTTACAATAGTACAGTCTATATGAATATCTATTGTATAGTGGGTGTTAGCAACCACAGTTTCAATCCATAGTTTAAATTTTGTATAGACTGCCACCTTACTTTTTTACTAGCTCTCATCTTTCTGCTTATACTCACTCTTAAGATTTTCGTTTAATTTTATACTTTTTCCTCACTGCTCGTTGCCCACAAATGTAACTTTGTATTACATATTTTTCTATTTGCCGCATATAAACAGAAAATGACATTTCGAAAATGGAAAGGAATGCAAACATACAAATATTTGTAATTGTGGGTTTTAATACCTCTTCCTTTCACTGCAACTATTCTTAGCCTGAAAATCATTAAAAATTTTTACAACTTTATCTGCTGGCTTTGTCATGTCCTTTTCAAAACTAAAAACGTTTTTTTCCTTTTATTTGTTTAATTTCTCTTTTATTTCTGCAAATAATTGTTTGTTGAAATTGATTTAATTTCTTATTCAAGTTTTCTTTTTATTCTTTTCTTTATGAATTTTTAATGAAATAATTTTCAAATTCTATAAAGATGGCAAATAGTACAATTGCCATTTATAGAAAATAGGGAATAATAATAATAGCAGATATAAATTAAATTAAATTTTAAGAGCTAGATATTTGTGCAAGTTAGGCAAATTTTAAATTTCTAAGGAAGTTGCAAGGATTTTTGTATTTTCTATTCGATTTAAAATTATTTAAAGTAAAATAAAAATATACTTTAATATCAAATAATCTTTTGAAATAATGTGTTCTAAATGGCATAACAACATCTTAGTGGAAATGACAAAACTTCAATCTAATATTTAGCATAATGACCTATTTCGTTCAACTTGTCATCTTTAACTCTTTTCTATATCCAACAGTTTGGCTTAAGGCAGGGTATTAGAAGAGACTAATTGGTTTTCCTGTACAATGGCACAACATTGACCAATTACAATATAACAATTTTATTGAATAACTTAAAACAAAAAAATAATAGAAATAATTCCAATTCAACACAATCGTTTTTATATTTCGGATCTGAACTGGTTGAACTCAACATCAATAGTTGTTAGTTTTTGGTTCCGAGGGTTTATTTTTGAGCCGCAATGTAATTTTTTGTCTCCGAAGCGGAGTCTTTTTTGGGTCAAAATTTAACATCCGTGGTAGTTCTTTTTTGAGTTCCAATTCAACACAATCGTTATATTTTGAATACGAAGAGGGTTGTTTTTTACATTTCAATAAAACATTTGTCGTGGTTCTTTTTTGAGTTCCAATTCAACATCAATCACGTAACTTTTATGAGTCCGAAGAGGGTTTCTGTTAGAGTCTTAATTGAAAATTAATCGTGGTTCTTTTTTGAGTTCCAATTCTACATAAATCGTTGTTATTTTCTGAATTCCAATTCAACTTAATTTTTGAGTCTCAATTTACCATTTATCGTGGTTCTTTTTTTGAGTTTATGAATCCGAAGTGGGTTTCTTTTAGAGTCTCAATTATAAATTAATCGTTGTTCTTTTTTGAGTCCCAATTCAACACAATCGTTATATTTTGAATACGAAGAGGGTTGTTTTTTACATTTCAATAAAACATTTGTCGTGGTTCTTTTTTGAGTTCCAATTCAACATCAATCGTGGTTTTTTTTTTAGTTCCAATTCAACATCAATCACGTAACTTTTATGAGTCCGAAGAGGGTTTCTGTTAGAGTCTCAATTGAAAATTAATCGTGGTTCTTTTTTGAGTTCTCATTCAAAAGCTATCGTTGATTTTTGAATCTGAAGTCAGTTCGTTTTTGAGCCTCAATTTAACATCAATCGTTGTTCTTTTTTGAGTTCCAATTCTACATAAATCGTTGTTATTTTCTGAATTCCAATTCAACTTAATTTTTGAGTCTCAATTTACCATTTATCGTGGTTCTTTTTTTGAGTTTATGAATCCGAAGTGGGTTTTTTTTAGAGTCTCAATTTAAAATTAATCGTTGTTCTTATTTTAAGTCCCAATTCAACACATCGTTATTTTTTGAATACGAAGAATGTTGTTTTTTAAGTCTCAATTAAACATTTGTCGTGGTTCTTTTTTGAGTTCCAATTCAATATCAATCGTTGTTCTTTTTTTTAGTTCCAATTCAACATCAATCACGTAACTTGTATGAGTCCGAAGAGGGTTTCTGTTAGAATCTCAATTGAAAATTAATCGTGGTTCTTTTTTGAGTTCTCATTCAAAATCAATCGTTGTTCATTTTTAAGTCTGAAGTCAGTTATTTTTTAAGTCTCAATTTAGCATCAATCCTGGTTCTTTTTTGAGTTACAATTCTACATAAATTGTTGTTATTTTTTGAGTCTGAAGTGAGATCTTTTTGGAAACCAAATATAACATCATTTGTTGTTCTCATTGGATTCCAATTCAACATCAATTATTATTATTTTTGGCGTTCGAAGTGGGTTATTTTGAAATACCAATCATGGTTTTCTTTGAGTTCTTTGAGTTCCAACATCATTCTTCGTTATTTTTGGTATACGTAGATGGTTATTTTTGAGTTCCAAATTCACATCAATCGTGATTCTTTTTGAGCTGAAATTCAAACTAAATATTCCTTTTTTTTTTGAGAAAAAGTTTTTACTTTTTGAGTTCCAATTCCACATCAATCGTTATTATTTTTTGATTTCAAAAGAGCTATTTGTTAGTCCCAATTTAACATTAATCGTGGTTTTTTTTGTGCCCCAATTCATTACCAATTGTGTAACTTTTCTGAGTCAGCAGTTGGTCCCTTTTTGAGTCTGAATCGTTGTTCATTTAAAACTGGTTTTTTTTATAGATGTTTTTCATTATAAGAAGCCGACTGTGCGAACCAATGCGAAATCGAATATTTAGTAAAACGCTTCTGGGTAGTGATTGCTGCTGAACTTGATTTGAGCTTAAAAAATAGAAAGAATAAGCTTAAATTTGATTGTGTTCTTTATGTAAAGCTTAAGACAATAAAGCATAAAACAGACTAAAATGATCACCACTCATACCATTTAAGAATCTATACGATATTATAGAAATAATTATGAAGACTAAGTTTTCGTAAATCAGGAAGAGATCATTGTTTGTCAGCATTCGCCCTAGTAGCCCTACTTGTAACAATTAGCAAGACGTACGTCTTAACGTGGTAACAGACGGATAGAAAATGTTTGTCTTAATAATGGTCTACCACTTGATGCCAAGAGAAATTTTTATTTATAATATAATCTGTGGAATTAAAATTCCTTATAGTAAGAAAAAAACAAAAGTCCATTAAAAATTTTCTAACTCTAATCTCTGACAAAACTACAAAGCATTCAAAAACTATACAAATTTATATAAATTATTTAAAATATTTTTTCTAACTGATACAACAACAAAATTTTACAAACAGAGGTGCCTCTTGCCCGCTGCTTAACAGCAACATCGCAAAGCAATTACATTCCATTTACAACCAACATTTGCAATTACCTTAGTAAAGAACTCAATGAGACACACGAAAAACACAAGTAAACCCTTATCAACAAAATAGCGAACAGAAAATATATATGAAAGCTCCTAAATATTCAAAAATATATTTTATTTTAATCCTTAAAATCCTAAAAACCCCACTCTCATGTAAAACAGCATACACGTATTTGAGTCAACAAAACTTATATTTTTCAATTTAAGCAGGTCAGCAAGGAGGGCAGGAGATGGTAGAATTAAAGTAATATAAGGAAGGTATGAGGGAACAAAAGTCAATGTGTGCAAAAGAAGGTGGCACGGCACGATATTTTCTAATTTAAATTATGGCATAAACTCTAGATGCTAAACACTCTTATAACACATACCTGAACTCTCACGAACAAGACAAACATGCCTGACATCCTACGCTAGCCAAACATACATCATACAGAAAATTATGAAAAAAAACACAAACACCAAGCAACTTAAATGACCAGGATTTATTTTATCCTTAAATTCTTGTTCTCGTTATTTGGTTAGATAGATAGAGCTAAAAACGTGTTTTTCAATAGAGAGAGTGAGTTTGAAGTTTAAAATAAATATAAAGCGGTTCCTCATAAATATATTAAAATAAATACATTGTACATATTAGGGTGGCCCTTATTTTGCTATTTTCCGATCTGCAATGTTCTTAATCGCTCTAAAATTTATCTCCATCATCTAAATATCTAGTAATGTTTAGAAGTGCAAATTTTATTTGAAATTTCAAGTATAAAATACAAAAATTTAAAGAAGCACGATTGAAGCTTATACTCAAGAATACAAAGAAAACATATTGAAGCTAAAATTTCTGAATAAAAAGAAACACAATTGAAATTAAAATGCCAGAATAAAAAAAACCCGATTGAAGATTAAATTCAAAAATAAAAAAACACATTTGAAGCTAGAATTCAAGAATAAAAAGAACAGCGATTGAAGACAAAATTCCAGAATACAAAGACTCAAAAAAATTTAAATCAAAATGTCAGAATAAAATAACATGATTCAAGATAAAATTCAGGAATAAAAAGAACCACGATTGAAAATTCCAGAATAAAAAACACGATTAAAAATAAAATTCAAATAAAAAAGATGCTAAAATTCTGGAATAAAAAAAACACAATTGAAGATAAAATTCAAGAATAAAAAGAAAAAAATTTAAATTAAAGTGCCAGAATAAAATAATAAGACTCAATATAAAATTCAAGAATAAAAAAACACATTTGAAGCTAAAATTTAAGAATAAAAGGAACCACGATTGAAGCTAAATTCCAGAATAAAAAAAAAAAAAATTAAATTAAAGTGCCAGAATAAAATAATACGACTCAATATAAAATTCAAGAATAAAAAAACACATTTGAAGCTAAAATTTAAGAATAAAAAGAACCACGATTGAAATTAAAATTCCAGAATAAAAAACACTCGATTAAGAAATAAAATTCAAGAATAAAAATAACCACATTTAAAGCTGAAATTCAAGTATAAAAGAACCACTAATTCAAGCTAAAATTTCTGAATAAAAAGAAACACAATTGAAATTAAAATGCCATAATGAAAAAAACCCGATTGAAGATTAAATTCAAAAATAAAAAAACACATTTGAAGCTAGAATTCAAGAATAAAAACACACATTTCAGGTTAGAATTCCAGAATTAAAAGAACCACGATTGAAGCTAAATTCCAGAATAAAAAGAAAAAAATGTAAATTAAAGTGCCAGAATAATATAATACGATTCAATATAAAATTCAAGAATAAAAAAACACATTTGAAGCTAAAATTTAAGAATAAAAAGAACCACGATTGAATTTAAAATTCCAGAATAAAAAACACACGATTAAGAATAAAATTCTAGAATAAAAATAACCACATTTAAAGCTGAAATTCAAGTACAAAAGAACCACTAATTCAAGTTAATGTTTAAGAATAAAAAGAAACACGATTAAAGTTCAAATTCCAGAATTAAAACACACGATTAAAAATAAAATTTTAGAAATAAAAGTAACACGATTCTAGAAAAAATTCCAGAATACAATTGATGCCAACACTCAAAAATAAAAAAAAAACACAATTGCAACTAAAATTCAAGAATAAAGAAACCCGATTGAAGATTAAATTCAAAAATAAAAAAAACACATTTGAACACAAGAACAAAAAGAACAGCGATTGAAGACAAAATTCCAGAATACAAAGACTCAAAAAAATTTAAATCAATATGTCAGAATAAAATAACATGATTCAAGATAAAATTCAAGAATAAAAAGAACCACGATTGAAAATTCCAGAATAAAAAACACGATTAAAAATAAAATTCAAATAAAAAAGATGCTAAAATTCTGGAATAAAAAAAACACAATTGAAGATAAAATTCAAGAATAAAAAGAAAAAAATTTAAATTAAAGTGCCAGAATAAAATAATAAGACTCAATATAAAATTCAAGAATAAAAAAACACATTTGAAGCTAAAATTTAAGAATAAAAGGAACCACGATTGAAGCTAAATTCCAGAATAAAAAAAAAAAAAATTAAATTAAAGTGCCAGAATAAAATAATACGACTCAATATAAAATTCAAGAATAAAAAAACACATTTGAAGCTAAAATTTAAGAATAAAAAGAACCACGATTGAAATTAAAATTCCAGAATAAAAAACACTCGATTAAGAAATAAAATTCAAGAATAAAAATAACCACATTTAAAGCTGAAATTCAAGTATAAAAGAACCACTAATTCAAGCTAAAATTTCTGAATAAAAAGAAACACAATTGAAATTAAAATGCCATAATGAAAAAAACCCGATTGAAGATTAAATTCAAAAATAAAAAAACACATTTGAAGCTAGAATTCAAGAATAAAAACACACATTTCAGGTTAGAATTCCAGAATTAAAAGAACCACGATTGAAGCTAAATTCCAGAATAAAAAGAAAAAAATGTAAATTAAAGTGCCAGAATAATATAATACGATTCAATATAAAATTCAAGAATAAAAAAACACATTTGAAGCTAAAATTTAAGAATAAAAAGAACCACGATTGAATTTAAAATTCCAGAATAAAAAACACACGATTAAGAATAAAATTCTAGAATAAAAATAACCACATTTAAAGCTGAAATTCAAGTACAAAAGAACCACTAATTCAAGTTAATGTTTAAGAATAAAAAGAAACACGATTAAAGTTCAAATTCCAGAATTAAAACACACGATTAAAAATAAAATTTTAGAAATAAAAGTAACACGATTCTAGAAAAAATTCCAGAATACAATTGATGCCAACACTCAAAAATAAAAAAAAAACACAATTGCAACTAAAATTCAAGAATAAAGAAACCCGATTGAAGATTAAATTCAAAAATAAAAAAAACACATTTGAACACAAGAACAAAAAGAACAGCGATTGAAGACAAAATTCCAGAATACAAAGACTCAAAAAAATTTAAATCAATATGTCAGAATAAAATAACATGATTCAAGATAAAATTCAAGAATAAAAAGAACCACGATTGAAAATTCCAGAATAAAAAACACGATTAAAAATAAAATTCAAATAAAAAAGATGCTAAAATTCTGGAATAATAAAAAACACAATTGAAGATAAAATTCAAGAATAAAAAGAACAATTAAAATTCAAACGACAGATTTGAAATTAAAACGCCAGAATTAAAAACACATTTGAAGCTAGAATTCAAGAATAAAAAAACACAATTCAGGTTAGAATTCCAGAATTAAAAGAACCACGATTGAAGCTAAATTCCAGAACAAAAAAAAGAAAAAAATTTAAATTAAAGTGCCAGAATAAAATAATACGATTCAATATAAAATTCAAGAATAAAAAAACACATTTGAAGCTAATATTTAAGAATAAAAAGAACCACGATTGAATTTAAATTTCCAGAATAAAAAACACACGATTAAGAATAAAATTCAAATAAAAAATATGCTAAAATTCTGGAATAAAAAAAACACAATTGAAGATAAAATTCAAGAATAAAAAAACAATTAAAATTCAAACGACAGATTTGAAATTAAAGCGCCAGAATAAAAAACACATTTGAAGCTAGAATTCAAGAATAAAAAAACACATTTCAGGTAAGAATTCCAGAATTAAAAGAACCACCAACCAATTCCAGAATAAAAAAAAAAAATTTAAATTAAAGTGCCAGAATAAAATAATACGACTCAATATAAAATTCAAGAATAAAAAAACACAATTGAAGCTAATATTTAAGAATAAAAAGAACCACGATTGCAGCTAAAATTTCTGAATAAAAAGAAATACAATTGAAATTTAAATACCAGCATAAAAAACACACGATTAAAGATAAAATTCAAGAATAAAAATACCCATGATGGAAGCTGAAATTCCTGAATAAAAAGAAACACAATTTAATTTAATATTCCCAAATAAAAAAAAGCGATTGAAGATAAAACTCAAGAATTAAAAGAATCACATTTGAAGCTAAAATTTCAAAGTAAAAATAACCACAATTGAAGCTAATATTCAAGAATAAAAAGAAACACGATTTAAGTTAAAATTCAAGAATAAAAAGAAACATGATTGACGCTGAAATTCTTAAATAAAAAGAAAAAATTGAAATTAAAATACCAGAATAAAATAACGCGATTGAAGATAAAATTCAAGAATAAAAAGAACACACAATTAAAGTTAAAACTTAAGAATAAAAAATTACAATTAAAACTAAAATTTAATAATAAAAAGAACCACGCTTGAAGATAAAATTCAAGAATAAAAAGAATTACGACTGTGGTCTATAGAGCGTCAATTTTTTGACCCTGCAACTACAACTTCGGAATATACACAAAAATGCAAATTAAGAGCCACCCTAATATGTATAGACATAAAGAACACAATACAAGGGTATCTCAAGGATTTACGCTTGAAGTTCCTAATTTTATACAGTGTCTAGTAAATGTATACGAAGTAATATAAATTAAATGTAAAACATTTGGCAATATTGCAACATAAAAAAAAGACGAAGATTATTCGTAGACAAAGCAAAAGCGGTTTTCAGTTTCAATATGATTTAGTTTAAATTTAATCTAGAAACTTTTAAAATTCACTATAAAATATATTAACATTAGAAAGCGTTCACATGTCCTATAACAAACGAGTATGAGTGTGAGCTAGATTATAATACCAGTTTAGGGGGGCCATTACATGAAAACCTGAAAACATCTTCTCTCTAAAATGTAATAACATGTAATGATGCAACCATTTATTGTTATAAACAGGTCATACAATTTATATTTCCCTAATTCAAAAACACCACTTCTTTCTAATTAAAGTGGAGAAAACCCCCACAACTAAAACACCAACATATAACTGAGAATATTTTTATAAAATAAAAAAACATTCTTAAAATTTCGTTATAAAAAAGACTCAAAATTATCATCTGGAATTAAAATATTTGTTTGTCATCAAATTAAATTGCTTGGTAAACTTCATTAAACACAAAAAAAAAAACAAACTTGTGAAGTAAATTAAAAATTTTGTTTAAATAACAAATTGAAAAATTAAAAAATATCTGATAAAATTGAAGGTCCTTATAACAACTCTTCTGCACACTCTTACATTAACTCACAAGCCTTAACAGTCCTACAAACAATTTTTGGACCCCTTGTCGTAATTAAATATACAGAACTTGTCTTATTTTAATTATAATAATTTTTTTTTTCCTTTTTATATGAATTCACATCACAGCAACTCCTACTTCTGTGCGAACAAACAAATTGCATAAATACTCGTATGACTGCGTTAGAATGATTTTAAGTAAATATTACCAGCAAATTTTTGACGCTTTCAAGCGTATCTAATAAATATGCAAATTATTTACTTTGTTATTTCTTTTTTTATTATTAAAAATTTTACATCATTTAGAAAAAAATATATAAAAATGGAATTATAAATTATAGAAGTACATAAGGTTTGAGTAAATTACTTTACTTCTTGCTGTTGATTTGTTAAATTCTTAAACACACGGCAGTTTCACAGTCTCTCACACATAAAGGGGCTGGGAGACGACAGAAAAAGGGTCTTAATTTGTGATGTTACAAGTTAGTAATAAGGATATACAGTGAGTGTCACTGTTAAAGGGAAGTTTCGAAACAAATTTGTTGTTTACCTTTACTTAATTTTGTAGCTGTTCTTAATAGAATATTACAATTATTTCAGAAGGTTTTGATTTTTTTAAATTATCGATTATCGTAAAGGAGTAGTCTTCTTATATATAGCATGATTTCAAACGGAAATCCTATACTATGCTCCGCGTTTTTTGTAACTAGTAAATTACAACGTGCTTCTTTTCCATATTACTATTGCTGGAAGGATTTTAAGGTTTTCTGCTTTTATTTATTTGTAACCACAACAGTAATGTTTAGAATAAAAATCGTTTTTGTTATAAAGGGTCCGCCAAGTAACTTTTTTTTTTTTTTGAAAATGCTATAAAAAAAACTACTCAATATTTTCTCAAATTTATTTTTTTATTTGAAAGTACAATCCTTTCGGTTAATAACGGAAAATGTTTTCATTCAAATAGCTGCCTCGGCTAGTCATGTAGTAGCCTACACGATCAATCCAATTCTTAAGCACATTATCGATTGCGTGCAGCTGTATTTCACCAATGGCTTCACGAGTATTGTCCTTTAAAGCGTCAATTATCTCTGGCTTGTCGGCGTAACACTTATCTTTGACGGCACCCCACAAATAATAGTCCAACACTGTCAAATCGCAGCTCCAAGGTGACTAAACGACATCAGCTCTGCGGCAGATAATGCGATCTTCAAAAACAGTTTCGGCTGTGTGGCACGCAGCGCCGTCCTGTTGAAACCAAATGTTGGCAATATCCTCCTCTGCAATTTGTGTGAGAAGAAAAATGGCCCAATTATGCCTCTGGACCAAAATCCGCACCCAACAGTGACTCGTTTTGGGTACATGGGCTTTTCAATGTATGCGTGCGGCTTTTCTGTGCCCCAAATGCGACAATTTTGCTTGTTTACATACCCGCCAATATCAAAATGAGCTTCATTTCAAAAGATGATTTTTTTTTTTTTTTTGCAAAATCGGCATCTTCTGTAAGTCGATCGCAGGCCCGGCCCACTTCGCGAAGCGAAAACGTATTGAATGGTCAGTTGACTTCAACTCCTGAAACAATTGGACTTTGTATGGCGTCATAGCAAGGTCTTTATGCAAAATTCGTCTCAATGATGTCTCCAAAATGTTCAATTGTTGTGAACGACGGTGAATTGATGTTGATGGCGCTTCACGCACACTTTCTGCCACAGCAGCAATATTCTCGGGTGTACACACTGTTTTTGGCTTTTCACGCTTTGGTTTATCGATGAGGATGCCAGTTTCTTTCACTTTTTTCTGCAATATAACGAACATACGGAGTTGATGGTGCTTGTCTTCTTCCAAAATCCGTACGCAATTTTCGCACATTCTGCAGCATTACCTTGAAGCACTAGTTGAAAAAAAAACGTTAGATGGCGGACCCGTTATATACAAAATTGTAATATAATATATATACATAGTTGTAGTTATCAGAACAAATTTGTGCCGTTAATAGTTCATATAGTTCAACACGATCAACATTTTCAAAAAGCTAAAGTAGCTTCGATGAGAATCAAGGCTGCAAAATTATTCCAAATCGTTATTGAAAAGTGATGACGTCTAATAAGATGCAGAAGATGTTTCAGTAGACATTATTTTATAGGGCGTGGCAAATTATGGGCCAAGCAAAAACGGCCCCAAATAGAAAAATTTTCAAATGTTGGGGTAATTGTTCATGGCGAAAAATACCATAATTCTAGAAGATGTTTCAGCAGACATTATTTTATAGGGCGTTGCGAATTATGGGCCAAGCAAAAACGGCCCCAAATAGAAAAACCTTTTTGTTGAAATGAAAGGTGGCCCCAAATGTTGGGGTAATTGTTTATGGCAAAAAATACCATAATTCTATAAATCTATTTCTCAATAATAGGGAGTTAACTAGATGGTCAGCAAACATTTTCTGCTCTGCCCTTGGCATCATCTATGTATTTTTTGGATTCATTTTTTGTCTTTTTCATTGGGGTCATTTTCCCTGAAACCACAATTCGCAGCGCCCTTTTGTATAAATACCCGAAGTAATAGTTGAAGAGTTAATAAAATGAATATCTTCTGACCACAACGAGTAATTGCTTACTAAAAAATTGTTGCTTTTACCAAATTTATCAAGTTTTATGTTTATATCCTCGAAACCTAATCAACGAATCGATATCTCGCTGTGGCGCCACCAAACAATATAAATCAATACAATGCATTATTAAGACTCCTTATTATTTATTACAAGCAACTGACAAAAGGTATTGTTGAACGAAGGCATACAACTCTACAAAAAATCTATAATGTATTATATTGCCCAGAATTGGTCTGCTTCTCTACCATTAGTCCTTTTGGTTAAGAGATCTCTTTCTTGTCTGAAAGGGGAGAAAAACTTTGTGTTGCATAATAGGTATTCCCAAGTTGTTAACTATTTCCAAATTATTCTGATACGTGAAAGAGACAAGAAAGGCATATATTAAATTCTAACAAATACGAAATTCATTTCAGACTTTTTTCAAAAACCAAGCAATAATTTATTATTTTGAGTTTTCTGCGGAAACAGAAATTGAAATATTATAATTCTTCTTTTCTTTTCTTTTTATACCCTTCACCTTCATGAGAAGTTTGTCATTCCGTTTGTAATTTCCCCAATATAATTTTCCGACCCTATAAAGTATATATATTCTGGATCCTTATAGATAGCGGAGTTGATTAAGCCATGTTCATCTGTCTGTCTGTCTGTTGAAATCAATTTTCTGAAGTCCCCAGATATCTTCGGGATTCAAATCTTCAATAATTCTGTCAGACATGCTTTCGAGAAGTTTTCTATTGAAAATCAGCAAAATCCGTACATAAATAACGGAGATATGAGCAAAACTCCGATACAACCTCTCAAAATTTCATCAAAAAAACTAAGTGTATTAATATTGTTAGGAATAATTTCATCAACAGATGGCGTTGATCAAACAAAGTGTATTAATATTGTTACGAACAAATTCATCAACAGATGGCGTGTTTATCGACATAATTATGCATAACATAATTATGCATCCACAACAAAGGTGAAGGGTATATAAGATTCGGCATAGCCGAATATAGCACTCTTACTTGTTTTTTCTAGGTTTTTGAAAGTGTTGTTAATACACAAATAAATATTTAGAAAAAATGGGGAATATTTCGTTCCGCAATTAGGAAAAAGTCATACCTGGAGGTTAAAAAAGTTAAAATTTTATTTTCAAAACCTTTTTATTTCTTCACTTGTAGCTTTCATAGATAGAATAATGTTTGAAATTGTATAATACAAGAATAATTGCCATCGTTTTCAATTTCAATTTCTCAAATAACCGAAGTTTCTTACTCTTGGGAACTCTAGTACCGCCCCTATGGTTTTATGAAGACCGAAAACAAAACTTAAACTCTGCAATACTTCCTCTCTAGGCACGTGATATTTAATTGCAATTGTATCAAACATTCAGAAATTATAGATTTATTTCCTTTTTTCTAAATTTTCTTGTTGCCTTTTGAATGTTGGTTTTGAAGTCAAGTTCAAAATGAACTTTCCATACAAAATTTGCTTTATAAACCTCTTATAAACCGGTTGTAAGTTTTATGAATAAGGGCAAAAGAATTGAAAATGTCTTTCAAGTGTCATTGTCAGTTAGTAACTATAGGATAAGTGCCAATGTTCGAAATTTCGAACAGTCAAGTTTACACATATATGAAATTATGCATGTGCATGCAAACCATGGTTTATATATTCTGTGACATAATTACAAATATTGGCAATAATTCCTCATGATTATTCTCTTAATTTTATTTATTTTATTATTCTCAAAATTTATTTAAAAGGTGTCTAAAAAGATGGGTTGAAGAATTTTACCCCTAGCACGATGGGGAGGGGGGTGGTCACGGAGAGATATAGTTTTTTATTTTTTTATAATACGAGACTTAACATCATACCAAAATTTATTTGAAATTCTACATTTTTCATATATAAATTATTTTCTTAAAAATTTGATTTTTACTGTTCGAAAAATCGAACAGCAGAGTGGAATAACGACAATAAAATGGAAAAAAAACATTAGTTTCACAAGAAAGATCTACGCGTATAAGACTAAGAACATACGATATAATACTATCAATAAATTCCTTGCACAAAAAACCTCAGAACCCTGTATCTAATAATGAAACTTATGTCATGTAGTACCTCTGTTCATTTTGCGTATTGGTGTGTGTAAAAAATATGGTAAAGTTGCAACATTGCGGTTGTTGGTCAACAACTCACATACACAATTAGAAAACTCACACACGCACATGTGATCAAACATACATATGTGCATGCAAACAATTGCTTATAAAACTTTTGCATAAACACTTGTGTAACCTCCTCTCTGCATAAAACAGTTTGTTAGTTAGTTAGTTTTGTTTTTAGTTTATAGTTTTATACTTTTTTGCTACTTATTTTAAAATTTAAAAACTTTTATTTATCCTCCAACCAATGATTTTCATTTCTTGTTGTTGTTTTTATTTTTTTTGTTTTGCGATTGTGCAACCATTTTCTACAACTAAAACATTAGAGGTCCCTTATCGAAACTAAAAATTCTCAGATGTGTCTTCACACACACACACACACACACAAACGCACGTACTTTATTTTACACAAATATGTTGTGTATAAAGGCAGTTACTCCTATGTAGCTGTGTGAGCGATGAACAGAGAAGCTTAACTTTTGCATAAAACTACTACACAAAAATTCAAGTGAAAAGTTGAATTGAGAAAAACTATTAAACATTTTCTATTAAAAACTTTTGCAACAACATACAAAACTAAAGCAACAACGCAAAACGAACCTTGTTATTTTAACCGAGAGAAAACAACACAATGACGACGATAATGATTTTAAGAGTGAGAAAAAAAAACATGTAGGTTTACAGCATGAGAAACTTCTTTAGTTGATAGATTGTTTAAGGAACTATGTTTATTATAACTAAAGGGTATTAAAATAACAAATGATATTTTGTGGAAATTGGAAAGATTTAACTTAAACAGATTTGTTTTAAGAAAATTATATATAATGGGTGATTCATTGATATCTTTTTATAGCCATCACCAAAAAGATGGGCGGTATATTAGGTTTATCATTCCGTGTGTAACACATCGTGATATTGGTCGTACAACCAAAAAGTGTATGTATTTTGGTAAATCGATCTAACCATGCCCGTCGGTCTATTTGACTGTTGAGGGCATGATTGAGCTGTGAAAAAAGACATAGAACAATGCAATTTTAACCAATTCTTTGATCCATATTCGGCACAGCCAAATAAATATATACATTAACTTGTTTTAAATTTGTTTTTTTTTCATAGATCACGTGTGCCAGTTATCACCACTGGATTTACCCCCAATTACTTTCTTTCTTATACACTAAAGCCCCGATTTGTGTCGCTAATGAGGAGCGGGAAAATGCGACGCAAACCGAAACGACGCATATCGAATCAATTTTTCTATACAAATGTACTGATTTTCTGTTGAATGGGTTAAAAGTTAAAAATTTAGCAAGCAAAATCATATTTTTATTAAAAAACATCTTAGGTGTGTTTGATTATACTATTTCAGCAGGTATTTGTTATTATTATAAAAAAATAATTGAAAATATATCTTAAAAATATCAAGGAATAAAAAATATTTCAGGATAGAAAAAAATCGAATTACATACATATATAAAAATATAATCATAATCAAATCAATCATCAATATCATTATCGTCCATTCCATCAAATTAAGCTTCACTAGCAAAACCAGCCATTTCTCTACAAATGTTTGAAACTTCATTATTATCGTCACCATCTCTATCAATGCAGTCTAACCATAACTGCCGTCAACTTCCTTTCATACAGGAAGCTTTAACTTCTTCCGAAGATAATTTTATGTTTGCAATATCCAACACAATGTTATAATTTTTCCAAAAATCGTTCATCGGCTGATTTAATAAGTTGATGAAAAGTTAGCCGTAGGTAATACATTTTAAAGTTGGCTATTACGCCTTGATCCATATGTTATATAAGGGATGATGTGTTAGGCGGCATAAAAACCACTTTGACATGATCGGAAAAATCACCTGAAAAATTTGGATGTCCTGGTGCGTTGTTGACAAATAAAATCAGTTTAAAGTCAATATTTTGATTGTTCGTTGTGTATGGCAAGTGCCTTGATTATAATCATATCCTTGCTCAGTGGCATTCTTCGCTTGTTTTAATTTTGTATCCAAAAAGAAACAAATGACTCCATTTTAACCATTAAAGAATTTTTTTACTTTTGGTACTTCTTTATATTGAAGTGGTGTAGAGATTTTAGCAAATTGAGTTATTTTTACCCAGTCTCTGTTGCAAATTATTTTTACTGACGAAGATGCCAAACCAAGGGCTCTTCCAAAAAATACAAAATTTCAAAGCCGACACAAATCGGAATCAAAACGACGCAAAGCGAATTAAACCACGTTTAGAAAGGCGACGCAAATCGCAACGACGCAAATAGGATGGACGCAAATCGGGGCTCTAGTGTATTCACTTGGGATAAAAATAAAAAAGTAATTTTTAATATCAATGGATCGGAAGTTGTGCCTGTTTTATCATAATCTAGCTATTTAAACTATATTGACAAATTAGGTTTTCACGGAAAACCTATTTCGAAGACAAGGCAAAAATGTGTTTTTTGAATGTTTTCGGAAACAAAAAATTTTTAAAATGAAATAATATTTTTATTTATAAATATATTTATTTTAAGCCATGTCCATCTATCTTTTTCAGGTTTTTAGCCATATGGTATATATTAGGGAAGGGGTTTTGAAGCCCTTTACAAAATAATTAAAAACATATTGGGCCATAAAAAATCGGTAATCTTAAAATATTTGTCCTAAAGTTAAATTTGACATAAAAAAAAGCAATATTTGCCTTATATTCTTTAAATTTTTTTAATTTAAAATATTTTTCTAAAGTTAACTTTCCAAATAATAAATATACGTTCTGAGTCTGTTTGAAAATTTCTTAAATTATGTAAAAAGAATACATTTAAAAGAATACATGCAAAAAGTAAACCAAAAACTGTGTAAACTTTGATGAATTTTAGATAATTATTTTTGTACTAAATTTATAAAAGTGTTTTTAATTCACGAACAAATAGTTCAAAAAATAAATCGAGAAAAATTCGTTATTAGCAAAAACAACAGACTGGAATCGAATTGGAATCGTTTTAAATATCTCACATACCCGTGGGCACCACTGAAGTTATGAGGTCCAAATTCAAAACTTCAACTTGACAATACTTTCTCCCTAGATATGATGTGAAATTTTCTTTTAGAAATTACAGATTTATTTTCTTTTTTTTCACAAATTCCCCCAATGTAGGAAAAATTTATTTTTTGAAAAAAAAAAAATCTGTCATTTCTAAACGGCTATTAAGATAAAGATAATATTTTGCGCGGACATAACCAAGGAGTATTTGAGTTTAAGGTTTTAACATAGACCAAATAAACTATCCACAAGGGGAAATGTGGCTGCTCAAAATAGGACACCTTTAGGTTAGGTTAGGTTAGAAGGCCGGTGTGAGGTTGTCCCCACACCATCACCCAGAGACCAATACGGTCCATTGTGATGCCTTTCGTAGGACACCTTTAATTTCTAATTCATTTTAACGTATGTAATTTTTTTTCTTTTTTATCCCGATATCTAAGTTTTTAACATTTTCTGATCTTTATAAAACTTGATTGCAAGTATTATATATCTCTTATGGTTTTCGAGTTATTCGTAAATTTAAACGTAAAAATTATTTTTAAATATCGCTCAGAATTTTTTTTAACGATTTTCCTTAAAATTATGTTGTTAGTTAGATAACAAATTTTCCCATTCGTCATGACGCGTCATAATATATTTTAAAGCAATACCTTTTCTGGGTCCAAAAATAAGAAATTTTCAATTTGAAAAAATTGCTTTTTTTTTGCCAAAAACCGTTTTAATTCTTTGTTTATGGCAAATAAACTTTCTTCAAGAATTTATAACAAATTTATATATTTTTTTCGTATTGGCATCTTTACATAGTTCATTTCAGTAATAAAAATATGTAAATTTTTACAAATATGTTCCTTCAACGCCGTTCCGAATTTGACCTATTTTTTAACCAAATTTTAACTTTATACCAAATGTTCTGGATTCAAAAGCTGGAATTACTAAACTGAAAACAGTTTTAGAAACCTTCATGTACCTTTTATCTATCCTTGAAGTATTTTACCAGTCCCAAAAAAACTTCAACTTAAAAGTAAAGTTGTAAAAAAATAAAATTTTTGGGAATTTTCGTGTAATATTTTGAGAAAACCGGGATTCCAATTTATATAATTGTAAAATTCTTATTTATGTTATTATTTAGAATATCAAATTTAATATATTTTTTATTCTATTAGTAAATACAGGTTTTATTACATATAAATAATATAAATAACAAAGACTGTTTTTATGAAAATGTTGATAAAATTGCAAATATTAAGAATAATTTGACTCATACTTTTCCTAGACTGAATTTTTTTATACATTTCCGATAACCTATTGTGAATCGATCATCCAATAATTTAGTGTCATGATGTCTGTGAATATAAATATTATATATGTTAAACTTTATCTCGATATAAATACTTTTAAAAGATTTATGGAGGTTAAACTGAATTACGGAGAGGGTCTTATATAGGAGATTCGACTAATTATGGACCGACCATTATAAAATTAGGTGTCATTATTTCTTTATACATGAAACTTAGTTGTGTCGAATTTTATTTGGATACCAACATTTTTAAGAAAGTTATGATCGTTAAAGTGGTTTTCGGAAGTGAGCCTTATATGGGAGCTACGACAAATTATGGACCGATCGTCATAAAATTGTACCGTATTATTTGTATATATATGAAACATATTTGTGTTCAATATTATTTGGATACCAAAATTTTTAAGAGAGTTATGCTCTTTTAAGCGATTTTCGTAAGTGGGCCTTTTATGGGAGCTACGACTAATTATGGACCGATCATAATAAAATTGTACCGTATTATTTGTATACATATTAAATATATTTGTGTTCAATTTTATTTGGATACCAACATTTTTAAAAGAGTTATGCGCTTTAAAGTGATTTTAGGAAGTGGGCCTTATATGGGACTAATTATGGACCGACCATTATAAAATTAGGTGTCATCATTTCTTTATACAAAAACTTATTTGTGTCAAATTTTATTTGGATACCAACATTTTTAAGAAATTTATGTGTTCAATATTATTTGGATACCAACATTTTTACGAGAGTTATGCTCTTTTAAGCGATTTTCGTAAGTGGGCCTTTTATGGGAGCTACAACTAATTATGGACCGATCATAATAAAATTGTACCGTATTATTTGTATATATACGAAATATATTTGTGTTCAATATTATTTGGATATCAGCATTTTTAAAAGAGTTATGCGCTTTAAAGTGATTTTCGGAAGTGGGCCTTATATGGGAGCTACGACTAATTATGGACGGATCATCACGAAATTTGTGCATGTGCTTTAGCTTCATTTACGACTCATCTGTGGTAAAATTTGTTTGCATACTTGCATAATTTAAAGATTTATGACCGGTAAACCCCAATTTCGGGAGGACATTTGTATGGGGGCTAGGTGAAATAATGGACCGATTTACACCAATTTCAATCCCATCCATCCTTGGGTCGAAAAAATATCATGCACCAAATGTTATCGAAATGTCTTTAAAAGCGCGACGTGTACTCTGCGCACAAGCTTTACATGGACAGCCACCGAGCCAGACGGACGGACGGACATCGTTAAATCGACTCAGAAAATGATTCTGAGTCGATCGGTATACTTTTAGGTGGGTGTTGGACCAATATTTCTGGGCGTTACAAACATCAAATCCAATATACCCTCTCCACTATGGTGGTGTAGGGTATAAAAATTAACTAAACAAATTTGTTTGTATTCCTTTGTATAGTACAAAGTATTTGTTTTTAATTTCATAAATTTCATATAAAACTTTTTAAAAAAAATCAACGATTAATACTAAAATTCTTTTTTTTAATAAACGAGTTAATTTAACTCACAACCCAGCATACCATTCTAGGAGCGCTGCTAAAAATGAGTCAGAAAAGAGACCAACTAAAGAGCATTTTCGGAGCGAAAGAAAAATTTGTAATGACCCTATTTTCTGAAGGTTTTCGGAGCAATAATGATTGTTTTTTTGACTCACAAAGAGCATGAATGCTCCGGAAAAGGTGTCAGAAAATAATCTTTTCGGACTCATATGCTGGCAATATGATTTAAGGAACTGAAGTACTAATTGGTAAAAAAAGCGCTAATTTTAGTACATATTTGGTACCTTTTTCAATAATTTTTGTTTTTTATTTTAAGTATTTCTATTTGAATTTTTTCAATAAAATTTTTTAGGGACTCTAACCCCGGTTGTTCGTATACAATGGAACCATCAGCCTATACAAGAATTTTTAATTCCATGTTTAAAATGTTAATATTATTTTCAAACAAAGATTTTAAACCTATTCACCTTTTTCATCGTATATATTTCATTAAAAAGCTGCACTTAAAAATTAGTAAAAGTAAATTTTTCATCACATTTTCGGAAAAATTAAAAACAGCGCACCGCGCACCAACTAAGAAATTTTTCGCACAAAAAATTTAAAAAAGCACCAAAAATATTGCAAAACGCACCAAGACAAGATATTTAATTTTAATTTATTTTATGCTGTTTGATTTTGCAAAACTCTGGTAATGGTGGTTACGTTTTTTTGAGTAAATATTTGCAATATGTGACCGTACCTTAAGAACTAATTTGTTTAACAATAATTAATCTTACAAGTCTTTTGTAAGAGCAAACATCCTCAAATAAAATAAAACTAAACTTTAGTTAAAATCATATGACATTAAAAATGCTTAGTCTCAACTTTGTACTTAAATATAAATATTAATATAATTTTTAATTTATTATCTTTACAGCACCTCACAACTGCCACAAATTCAACTTTCAATGACTTTAATAAATCCCAAAAATGGCACTTGTACCACAAAAGGTACTTTTGTAATAGAAGTGGTTTTCCATATATAATGCTGTATCCTGCCATACTAACAACATCAATTGATATTTAGGCTTTAATTAAATATTCTATAACTATTTTCCGCTTTCATTATTTGTATTAAATTTTATTGTTATCACTATTATTTTTTTTAAATTGAATTTATAATTATATTTTTTGTGTTTGAAAGCTTTGTAATACTCGCATTGTAGTTTAAATAGTAAATGGCTTTTTATTAAGTAGTTCTAGTTATGCTTTAGTATTAATTTACAAAATTATAACAATGAAATAATAATAAACGAAAAAATAATATTATTTTAATGATAATGTATTTTAAAGTGCTTTTACTTATTTTGTTTTGCTTTTATAATATTGAAACAAATGAAAAAAGAAAGACAGAAAGTTATGAAAAATATAATGGATTCGCAGGCAGGATTTGAGATGAATAATTAAAAATGCAAAAAATGGTAATTGTATAAAATTTTTATTGAAAACTAAGAAATAAATTATACTAAGCTAATTCTAAGTAGACAGGGACATTTTCAAAACTTGATCTAACACATACTCGGAACTTTCGAAATAATACACTATAGCAATCTGCTGCAATATTTAGAAATTTTATTAACCAAATTCTATTCAAGTGAATTATCTTTTGATACCCTCCACCACCATAAGTGGTGAATAAAGGTATATTACGTTTTTCATTCCGTGTGAAACTTCCTTAATATTCATCTGAGATGCAACAAAGTATATGTATATTTTCATGCTCCTTATGAAATTCTAAGTCGATTTAGCCATGGCTGTCTGTCCGTCCGTCCGTCTAAAACACTCTTATGTTCAAAATACACAACTTAACTGCACAGAATTTCCAGAAAACTGTTTTGTATTTTCTTAGGCAGTTTGGTATTGAAAATCAGCTAAATCGCTAAAGTAGAACCAGAGTTACGGACCTAAATGTCAGACAACCTCCATAAAAATTTCATATTTTTTAACGATTTTTATGCAATTTTTTTAAATGTAATGCAGATAATGCCATGAAATTTTCTACACGTTATTTTTATAATAAAAGAAGAATGTGTGATGAAAATAGCATGAATTGGTGCATGATCTCTCATAGCCCCAATACGAATATCTTCCCGCAATATGACTCAATGATACATAAATGCCTACAAAATAGGAATATTGACACAAAATTCAAAACGAAATATCGGTACCGACATTTACATATATACAAATCATTTACATATATACAAAAATCATCCCACAACATTTTTGAATTTAACCGTAGCCCTCATATAAAGCTCTCTTCCGAAAATCACTTTAATACTCATAAATCTCTTTAAATAACGTAAACGATCCAATTTTACACGGATCATTTACATACATGCCTAAATCAAACTGCTAAATTTTGAGAATATCGGTCCATATTTGCCTATATCCCCTTTCAAAATCCACGTTAATACTAATATGTATATATCTTAAATATACTATTCGACGTGAAATATCCTCATATGCACAAAAATTACTGTTCCAAAATTTAAGAAGATCTTTTGTAAATAATGCTGATCAAATTCAAACAAAAAAGCCTCATCTTATATCTTATGCTTTTTTTATATTCTGTTTCTTAACTTGTTGTGCATATGGAAATATTTTCTTTTAGTTTTATAAATTGTTAAATTACACTCAAGAGTATTATGGAAATCAGACAAACTCTGTAAATTACAGTGAAATTTGTAATTACATCAATTATAAATGGTCGAAATTAGATAAAATTTCGAAATATTTAAAATAAATTATGTTGGTCGTAAAATTGTCTTTCAAACAATATATAAAATATTAATAAAATTTGCAATAAGACTTAATATAAAACACAGAATAAGGATATTCTAGTCCTATACCCAGTATAGTTTTCTATTTCTTAGTACGTTTAGGTGGAGGGCACATCTGAATATTGCCAAAATTCCCATAAAACATGGCGAACCAAGAACGAAACCTTTAGCAATAAATATGATACTAAAACCTTAAAACATGGCGGTGGCTCAGGCTAATGGTCTGGCGCTTAATGGCGCCATCGGTAACCTTACATTTATAGAAACTACAATGAAAAATTAAAATTATTAAACATTAAAACATAGAAGCCCATATTCTGCCCATAGCGCTGAACTAGATTCTCCAACAGGACAAAAAATTAGGCAAAGAAATATTTCTTGTAAGCATAACCGGAAGGTAGTAACACAAAATTTCGCTGGATTTCCCTAAAAAAAATCATTGATTCTATGTCTAGAAGATTGTCAGCTGCGATAAAGGTAAAATCACTACAAATAAAATAATAAATACAGTGTTTTACATTATTTTAATAACCCTGTTTACTTAATTTGGACAAAAAAAAAACCATTAAAATGAATTATTTCTTGTTGTACCTTATTTTCTAGTTTTTGTTAGCAAGTTACAGATACATACATACATATATATTCCTTAAGTTAAGTTTTAGTATATGCATATAATAAAATATAGGTGTTTACTTTACATTGACGCTCACTGTAAAAGTCACTGAAGCCAAAAGATGGCGTCCAAAAACTTTCACATCTGTAATGAATCCCGCATTTTTAAGTATGACACCCTATAACTGCATTAACTTTTACATACAATGAATATTTGAAAATTCCTTTGTTTTTGTAAAAATATAAAAGTCCATTTTCTTCGCATATAAAGGCCCAAGAGCCCAAAGGACTGTGATCACGTTTATTTCTCCAAATTTCAAAATGTTTTATGAAAATATAAAAGTTGATTTAGAGCCAATACAACAAAAATCTGTGTTCACTTTGATCCCAACATCTTTTCATTTTTAATGAAAATATAAAAGTCCCTTTTTCTCCGTAAATAAAGGCCCTACAGCCAAAAGGATAAAAGTCTGTGATCACTTTTATTTCTCGAAAATATTTAATGAAAATATCAAAGTCGATTTTGCTCAAAAAAAAAAAAAAAAAAAACTATGATCACTTTTATTCATTTTTATTGAAAATATAAAAGTCCATTTTATTCGTAAATAGAGGCCCTAGAGCCTAAAGGAAAATTATCGAAAATTATTTCAACATTTAAAAAAAAAAACAATGCTGCGATTAGTGTAAAGAAATTATAACTGGCGCATACCTAAGCATACTAAAAAAAAAAATTGTGAATCATTGCCCAACAATTTAGATCGCCCGCGGCAGTCTCTATACTTCAATACAACTGAGCATCTGTGGGAATATTTGGATCAAAAAAATAAGGAAAATAAATATTTCCTGCAAGAATAACCTAAAGGCAGTAATACTCGTTGACTCTATGTCTAAAAGAATCTGGTACATTTTTCTAGTTTTTGTAATATAATATATTTTGCTTGAGTTACTTATTTTGACGTTTACAGTATTTCACGATTTTTATGAAATGTGTTGATAAACAAACAATACTCTTCAAATATCCTTAACTGAAAAAGTTAAAGTTTTAGTTATAAATTTATTTTAATAAAATTTTATTTTCTACGGACTTTTTTGAACAAATCTGTAAAATTAAAAAACAATTAAATCTCTTTATAAGATACCCCAAAATTCCCAAAAAAGTTTTTAGATTTTTGGCCATATTTTCTGTACCAGAGACGGGGTTAGTGAAACCCTTTGCATAATAATAAAATCGGTTATTATTTTTGAATATCAACTGTGCATATTGAGAACATTTACCCTAAAGTTGAAGTGCAATATTCGGCTGTGCCGAATCTTAAATACCCTCCACCTAAACGTAATAAGCAATTCAAAACCTACAATATCCTTATTCAGTGTTTTTAATTAAAATTTTTAGAAATTATATATATTTTTGACCACTTAATTGATCTGTGTAAAGTTCTACGTCGATACCGATATTTATAAGATATATATAATGATAAATGAATTTACGTATATGGTCCTTCTATCGGAGCTATGACCAATTATAGACCGACCATCATAAAATTTAGTACAACTATTTATATATCTATAAGAATTATTTGTGTCGAATTTCAACCTGGTAACTATATTTGTACCAGATTTATATGGGGTCTACTGTCAAACATGCACCGAACAAAAGGTAATTTTGTTTTGCGATTTCTTTTTACATGACACTTACTTTTGCCAAATTTTGTAATAATATTCCAATTTTATAGGCATTTATTTATCATTAAGCCATATATCGGAAAGATATTTGTATGGGGCCTGTGAGAAATCATGGACCGATTCTTACTACTTTCTTCAAACTTTCTTCTTTTATTATAAAAATAACGTGTACAAAATTTCATGGCAATATCTGCGATATATTTAAAAAAATTGCAAGAAAAATGTTTAAAAATATCAAATTTTTATGGAGGTTGTCTTACATTTTGGTCCATAACTCTGGTTCTACTATACGGATTTGGCTGATTTTCAATACCAAACTGCTTAGGAGAATTGTAAATGGGGTTTTGTAAACTCTGTTGATTTTGATTATGTCGTTTGGACGTGACAATGTTTTATACAGACAGACAGACAGACAGACGGATCAGAATATATCTACTTTGTTAAGTCTCCGATAAAATATTTTTTAGTGTTACACACGGAATGACACACTTATATATTCCCCACTTATGGTGGTGGAGGATATAAAAATCATCTTTTTTTATTCAATTTTAAAGTTCCGTGTTCTAAAAAGAACACAGAAACATGATTTTCAAAATCAATTTGCACAATTTGGAAGCGTTGTGCAGGCATCAGTCAGTTTATGTTGAAATGCAAAACCAAGTTAACAATTGACAAAATGACCGCCAGTTAGAAAAGTGCTGCCAACTTCAAATTCTATATATCTAAAGAAAAATCTTTGAAATCGCATCACAAACGATGAATTGGAATCGTTGCCAGAGAGTATGGAATATGGGGTCCATATTAAAAACTTAAACCCGACAACACTTTCTCTTTTTACGTTATTACTTCTAATCAAATCCATTATTTTCCCTTTAATTTTAAACAAGTAAGAAAGTATAGTCGGCCCCAGTATTTGTATAAAACATTTTTTCAGAAATGTGCGAGATATGATCTATTATGGACCGATCACCCAAAAATTTAGTGTCATGATTTCTGTGAATATAAATATTGTGTATGTTAAACTTTATCTCGATATAAATACTTTTAAAAGATGTATGGAGGTTAAAGTTGATTACGGGGATGATCTTATATTGGAGGATCGACTAATTACGTACCGACCATTATAAAATTGTACCTTATTATTTCTATGTATATGAAATATATTTGCGTTCAATATTATTTGGATACCGACATTTTGGAGAGAGTTATGCTCTTTAAAGTGATTGTCGAAAGTGGGCCTTATATGGGAGCTGCGACTAAATATGGATCGATCAGAATAAAATTGTACCGTATTGGTTGTATATATGGAAGCTATATTTGTGTCAAATATTATTTGGATACCAACATTTTTGAGTGAGTTATGATCTTTAAAGTGATTTTCGGAAGTGGGCCTTATATGGGAGCTACGACTAATTATGGACCGATCTGCACAAAATTTGTAGATGTCATTTGGCTTCATTTACCACTCATCTGTGATGAAATTTGTTTGGTGCCTTGCATAATTCAAAAATTTCGGGAGGGTTTTTGTATGGGGGACAGGTGAAATAATGGATCAATTTACACCAGTTTCAAGCCCGTCCGTCCTTGGACCGAAAAAATATCACTTATCAACTTTTATCAAAATATCTTCAAAATTGCGACCTGTACTCTGCGCATAAGCTTGACATGGACAATGGACAGCCCGCTAGCCAGCCATCCAGACGGACGGCCGGCCATTGTTAAATCGACTCAGAGAGTGATTCTGAGTCGATCGGTATACTTTAAGGTGGGTGTTGGACCTATATTTCTGGGCGTTACAAATATATGCACAAATCCAGTAGGGTATAAAAATATATTATGTAAATAAAAGAGAAATAATGTAAAACTTATTAAGATCAACCACAATTGAAATTGTTTGTCTCACACGAAAGTATTAACAAATCATGTAAACAAAACCTTTTTTATTACGGTTATTATGAGTGATACTTGATCTTTTTAAACCTATCAATACTTATTATTAAAAATTGATACAGATGTCAGATTTGTAAATGATATTAAACCACTTTACAGGACAAAGAATAACAAGTTATACTAATCAAATCACAAGCTATAATTGTGCAATAAATTTAATTAAACTTTGCACATATAAAATTAAAGTCATTATTTATTTACTTTTCCTTTTGTTTGTTTTTAATTTTTATTAGAAACACATTTAACATTAAACGCAAGTGCACTTCCTGATCTATTTTTATCTAATAAACAACAGAACTTACATGAATCTTTTAAGTTTCGTCCAATGCCATCTATTGCTTAATAGGACTACTAAACACTTACAACCCCTTTTTTCTAATATTTAATATTAAGAACAATAACGGAAACTTATTAGAAAACTTTAACAAGTCCTTTTATACATTAAAGCTTTTATGCAAAAGCTTTTTGTCTTTCCAACAAATACTGAAATAAGGGTTGCATTAGCAAATCATTAAATAAAGAAAAATTTACTAATTAGAAAAAGACAAACCGAAAAACGAAGAGATGCCAGATGATAAAAGTTAAAAGCAATTTTAGAATTGAATAATACAAATAATAAGTATTTAATTAATGAAATTTGTGTTGGGAAAAACTCGATATTTTGTATTCAACTTATACATAAGTACAGTTGCTAACAAAATATGCATGTATCATTAACTGGTGTCCAATAAACACAAATGTTTCACTTTCATTTCCTTTTCACTCCTTTCACTCCTTGCCTTGTTGTACTACACATCATGAATGCTTGCAAATGAGTTTTATCTAAGAGTGCGGAGCTTAATTCATAAACAAGGAAAACTCAACAGGCTTACAATTCCTTCAATGACCACATAGACTACCAACAGCAGCAACAGCAGAACAGCCAAAACGTTAACATTAAATAGATTATATGTATGTACTCCATAATTTTGAGAATGTGACAAATAAGCAAACAGCAGATGATGGAAGCCTTATATACATACAATAGCATGAATGGATGTACTAGCCAGGCAATAAGACTGTGGCACTGAATGTTTAACTGCAATAATAGAGTTTTTAAAAAGTGAAAGCTGTTGGCGGGGAAGTATGACTTTTGCAGGAGATGGCAAAGGATTTAGAAATATTTTTTAAAGGATCACGACAAATTTAGACAATCAAGAACTACATAACGCTATTTTTGTATCCAAAATTTACTTAAAAGGATCCTTATCACACTGGCTTATTAAAAAAATAACGGGTTGTTCAACAAGAACTTTGCTTTTCGAAAGAAAATGTTTGTTGCATTAAAGAGTAAGGTTTGACAATTAAAAATGAAAGATTATATCGCGCAGATAATACATCAGGACTAAGCACACAGATGTCGTATCTTCGATCAAAATGAGTTTTAAGACAGGAATCAATAGGCTTGTCAGTAATTGCTCTTGCATTTGCAGAAGCAAAAATGCTGCAATTTTGCTTGTTGGCGTATCTACACAAATGAAAATGGTTTTCAACTGAAAAAAAATTTATAATTTTTATAATTTAATAGATGGCATTTATAATTTTTTTTTTGTTTTTTTTTTTTTATCTGCCAGCTTTTTCAATTAATGCAAAAGTTAAACCTTGTAAGGATTCAAAGCAAAATCCTTAAGCTAAAATCGCTTTGTAAATAAGAAAGTCAAGAATTGGTAAATAAAGAGCATCTTCAACATTGCGTCTCATGGCTATATTTTCACTAGAACAAACCGGTTTTGTTGCATAGTCAACTAAAATTTATCCACCAAATTCTTAATAGCGATTTCTGTGGTACCATTATACGAGGGCGGTTTGGAAACTTCTTAGGCTAGCATAGAACATAAAAAAACATTTTTATTTTCCAATATAATCTCCTGAAACTTCAATACACTTAGTCCAACGCTTATCTAGCAATTCTATCCCTTGATTAAAATAGTTTTACTCAAGGCCAATTGCATCTTCATTTGAGGTTAAAGGCTTCTCAGGTAAGAATTTTTTTAGATTTGGGAACGGGTTAAAGTCACTGGGAGCTAAATTAGGAGAATAAGGTGGGTAGTCAAGCAACTCGTACTTTAATTCGTTGATTTTAGCCATTGTTAAAACACTTGTGTGGGCTGTTGCGTTGTCTTGATGACAAATTTTTTTTTGTGTTGTAAGCCACGACGTTTTTCTCGAAATTTTATATTTAATTGATCCAAAATATTGCAATGGTACTCTGAATTTATTATTTTACCCTTTTGCAGATAGTCAATGAAGAAAGTACCTTTAAAGTCCCAAAAACCCGTTGCCATAATCTTACCAGCCGATTAAATTGTTTTTGCCTTCTTTGGGACACTTCCTTCATCTTCAGTCAATTGCTTGGATTGTTCTTTTGTCTCTGGATTATAGTGGTGGCTCTATGTCTCGTCAACAGTTAGAAGAGGACGCTTTAAAATCCATTTCATTTTTCTTAAAACAATCCAAACAAGCTTGAGAAATGTTCATTCTTATTCGTTTTTGTTCGACTGTTAACAAATGCGGCACCCATCTTGCAGAAAGCTTTTTTATCTGTAGTTCTTCATGCAAAATTAAATGGACTCGATCATTTGAGATGCCCACGATATAAGCTAAATCACGTACTTTTATTCGTCGATCATTTAATACCATATCATGTACTTTGGCTACAATTTCTGTTGTTGTTGCTGTTTTTGGTTTATCCTCAATGGGTGCCCCAATAGACTAGGCGATAGTGTGCCGGACCATCAGGCAAAGAGTTGCAGCTTCGATTCCCGCCAAAAACTCTGTGTGTTTTCTGCAGATAAACCAAAAAGCTTCGCAGTTTGTGTTGAAAAAAATACTTGCACAACCACGTTTAAATTCAGCAAACCAATTTTTTACTGCTGCATATGAAGGAGCACTTTCACCTACATAACACATTCACCATATCATTATAAATTTCTTGTCTCGATAAACCTTTTTTATTTAAACATTTAATGACACCACGAATTGTAAAAAAAAACGCGGATGCGTCTTTTTTCAACACCTTTTTCTATATGAAGAGAAGAAATTTTACATGTGTTCATAGCACAGATGGAAGTTTCCAAAACACTCAACTTTTTTCAGTTTGTACCGCGCTTTCTGTTCTAGGCTAAGAAGTTTCCGAACTGCCCTCGTATTGACTAAATATATTACGAATTATTCGAAATGTAGCTTTTACAAATTCAGCATAATGAATAATCATACCTATTCTGCGTTTCGATTACGTTCCCGCATTCAGTTACGCTTGAATCGAAAAGTGTTATTCTGCAAAAAAAAAACATAGTCGAAAGAAAGAAACAGAAGAAGGGAAGTGTATGTCTGACATATTTGTACTGTGAAACATGTGAAAAAGAATCAGAAATAAACAAGTGATTTTGTGCACATTTTAATAAAAAGTTAAATTAATTGCTAAAAAAAAAAACAAAATAATTTAAAATTAAATATTTTGCAAATTTTTATTGGACAAATACATTACGGAGACCGAGCAGTGCCATAACCTCTGTGAGTAGTACTTGTGGAAAAACTAATGTAGTTTAGGGAACTCTGTTGCGCCGGAGGTGAAATTTTTTATTTTAAAATTTAAATTAAAAAAATTGTTGCTTAAAATAAAATTTAATAATTTAAATTTAACAAATTTTAATGTGAAGACGAAAAGAATGTTTCTTGAAAAACATACATACTTGGCTAAACTATTCTAGTCTAAAGAAATCTGTTGCGCCGAAGGTGCTATTTTTCATTTTAATTTAACATTGTGGAACAAAGGGTGATATTTTAATATATATCAAAATAAAAATAAACTTTATTTCAGGAAAAATTGAATCTATAGCTGCGGAGATATTATTCAAAGAGGAGAGCAGCATGCCACAGACTGCAGATTGAAGAATTGAAAGATGGTCCAGTTCCGAGACAACTGCATTCCATTCGAAATGAGTAATAAATTATAAGATATTTGCTTGATATGTGTGTAAAATATTTAGTTTAATTTTAACAGGTTTCAGGAAAACTTTCGCCAAAATAAACGCATCTTTAACCCCCTGGCCCACGATGTCGAACGATAACGTTCGCTTAAATAAGACTTAAGACACGAACTTTTTATCGTATCTATTTTTTACTCAATCAAGTTTGTTTATTCCACAATCAAGTTTGTGTCTTAAGTCTTATCTAAACAAACGTTATCATTCGACATCGGTGGCCAGGGGATAAGTATGTATTAGACACTTTTACAGAAGAATCAACGCTCACCGAGTTCTAAGTGCTTCGAGATTCTTTGCTGAAGGAAGCTAGCAGCATGAACACAGAAAAAAAATCATGTTTCTTTTTCAATTAAACCTTTAATTGATATTAAAATAATTTTCAATTAAAATTTTAATTGATTCAATTAATTTTTCTGATATTTTCAATTAAATCTCACATTTTTTTTTAATTGATACTATCATTTTGTTTACAGGTCCGATTTCAATTAAATTTTTAATTGATTCCACAAATATTTTAATTGAAACTCATTTTTATTTTTTTCTGTAAAGTGGATGCAGATTATAATGTCGGGATGGCTTAATCCATTGTGTTAAAGTTTCTGTCGTTTTTTTTTTTAAATCATGGAGCCAAAGCATTATGGATACAAGCAAATTTCCTGGTCATACCAATTGTAAATAGCACATATTTGGGGGAATCCCCTTTTAGTGCATACAATCAACTTGTCAATGACAAGTTGTCATACATTTTTTTACATTACTTTTAAACTTAGTCATATCTTATAAACCTGAATAGTTGGTCTTAAAAAATCCTTGTTTTTCATTAATTAGAAAGGGTTTAGAGATAAGAATCAACCAATTTCTCTTACTTCTTATACGCTTTTTTTACGCGGACTTTCCTGCAACCAATTGCCATGTAAAAACAGAATTAGTTGTACTCCTGTTGGAAAAAAAAATTCTGCTTGAACAATAATTTGTAACCATGAAGTTTTACGCAAATCTCATTAACCATTTCTTTATACTAAATTTGCCATTAACACAAATAGCGCTGAAGCAGGTAAATAATTTGATATGACTTAATTAAACATTTTAAAATTTCGTATAAAAATAAACGGAAAATTAAACAAAGTCTGATTGTGTTTTATAAAAACCAAATTTGTTACGATTTCATTTATATTAGATTTTATTATATTAGAAATAGTTTAACTTTATAAAAGCAAACTATTAATCGTTATTGGTCGACCTTCCCTCTGCAATCAGAGTACAAAATCTGTATAAAATCTGTAAAACATTCATTTTGTTGAAATTTAACTTCATTTTAGCATTTAAACAATGGCATACAATCAAAACCAGAGTAGACATACATACATACATATTTTGTTAAACGACAATTTTAAGTTGTGTAGTTGTTGATATGTTTATGTAAATTCGGACGACTATTTGATGTTTTGTATGATGGTATGGAGAAGACTCTATGTAAAGTGTTTATTACGCACCCAAAATGACAATTTTACTTACACTTAAAGTACGTACAACTAAACAGATGCAGACATTCATGGACTTACTAGAGCACATGACGACACAAGCAGACCGCATAGACCTTTTGGTCAGTATTTCCTTTCATTTTTGAATGGAAATGTTTGTTTGTGGATGGGAGCATAATATAAACAAACAGCTATGTTTTTGAAATAAGACAACACTCAAAAAATTTATGAAAATACTTTGTATTTGTACAAGTCTAAATCTAAATATGAAAAATTATGCATCTTAGCGGATGTAATTTTCAACTTAAGTTGTATAAAAGAAAATCATGTAGAACTATGTTCGAATTGCTTTAATTTGCCAAGACAGCGTATAAGAAGTTTTAAACAGAAATGATAGTCAATTATTGCCTTCACATAGAGATTTCAAGGTACAGGGTAATTCTACAATTTCAATTATCATTTATAGGGCTACAAACCTCAAGACTCCAAAAATTGCAGTTTTATCGTCGCAACACTAGTATTTTGCAATAAATTCACTTCTTATGAAACTCGATTTTATAGGTTATAAGACTGTTGAGTGTGTGTGTCTTAGAACACCACCAAGTTTACTCAGCTATTGTTAAATCTGAGAAAACTGATTCTATACACTTTTCAAGGGAATATATCCACTATCTGTATGATTGATGGCTACGACTTAAGAGTATAAACTGATGGTTCTAAGATGGAGTGTGGCGTTGGTTCTGGCATCTTCTGCGATGAACTCAGTTTAAAACTCTCGATACGCCTCCCAGACAAATCTAGCATATTTCAGGCTGAGATACTAGCGATTAGGGAAGCATGTAATATTTTATGTAAAAAAAATATTCGCGGCACATATGTCACTGAAATCCCATGCTACACCATCTATTCTAGTTAGGCAATGCAAAGCAGAGCTTTAAAGGCTAGGTCGTCCAACTAACATTACCTTAGTTGGGACCCTGTGCATGGGAACTAGTACGGTAATGAGAGGGCGGACGAACTGGCCAAAGAAGTATCATTAAATAAACTTGGGACTATTAAAAGTTAAAACTTAAGGTACTATTTTTAAATTATTGGAATTAGCTGGCGCAATCTGTATCATTATAAATATGTAACCAAAATATAAAGAGAACATGAAACGAAAGGACATCTTATAATTATAATAGCGGTGCTAACCGGTCACTGAACGATTGCTAAGCATGCAAGCAGACTCCAACTTCCCTTCAATAATCACTGCCGCAGTTGCCGCGACAGGTAAAAAGAAGAAAGTGTTTCATCTTCTCTGTGAATGTCCGGCTCTTCAAAACTTTAGACTCAAATTTTTCAACAATCATATACTAAACAAACTAGCGAAGTATTAGATGGTGCGATTTCATTGGATACCTAAACGCAACTGGGAAAGATCTAGTCCTATCATTTGTTCAACGAGTGGTGTGGTCGTTTTCAAAACGGAATCAAAAGATTTTACTTAAATGCTTGCAGGCAGCAGGCAACCATGCTAACCAAGCAACCAATTATGGGCATAAAATCCATTTCTAAAAGCGCAGTATATTGATTCATTCTTGAATCGAAGCTTCATTGAAATAAGAACATACATGCGATACGCTAATATAATCCTTTAAAAGCTCCAATGGAGGGACCTGAGATATTTCACTTAAGAAAACAACATAACCTTTCGACTTGATTGTTATTTTTGCAGAGACAAAAAGTAAATAGTAATTAAAATCATATATTACCTTCACAGAGAAACTTCTGACCAGCAAGTTTATTCCTATAGATGGCACACATCTATAGAATAGCAAACCGGAAGACTCCACTACGAGATGTTTCACCACCGTAATTGTGGAATCTTGCAATAAATTCAGAACTCATTGAACTCGATTCTATGGTTTACAAGACTATTGAATTTGACAAGTCTCCGTAACTGTATCAGAAAAATATGTTGAAGGCTTAATGTAATGGGTTAATTGTTAATCCCAGGAAAACTGGTCTTGCAGTATTTTCACTTCCCTGTGTTATGGGCGTGAAACTAGCATCTTTTGATAGTGCAAAGTATATAGAGAATCTCAATTCAAAACTATCTTGAAATTATAACTCGCAGCAGAAGGAGTCTAGGCGGATGCGCTCATATACTCGTTTAGAAGGGTCATAGGAGCTAGGAATACAAAAATATAATACTGATATGCTCTTGTTTAGCGCATTGGCAAATCTGCCCACAGTAGATCGTTTCAAAGAATCGTACTTACCTCAGCCCTTATTGATGTGCTGAACTGGCTTCCTGTTGACTTTAAGACTAGAAACGTTATTCTAAATGTTGCCAGATTTTTTAGTACTGACATTTGGAATCAGAGAACCTTCATCATTGCAACTATATTAAACTATCTACATGAACTTGCGGACACAATTTTATATTGCACACCAAGAGAACTAATTTTAAAATAATTTAGCGAACAGGCTGCGGTATTATCGTGTATATACGGAATAAAAATTCAGAACAACTCTGAACAAAGGCAAGACGGACAATTAAGCCGGACTTTTATGCGCAACATTTAAATATTACCGTGAACTGTATTTCAAATTGATTGGCTAAAAGAAAAGTGTCTATGCAAATGATGGATTGCTCGCAGGCTAGATTGGTTTTTATTCCAACATACTAACATACTTTGTTTATTATACTACTTATGTTTGTCATAGAACTTTGTGATCGACTAAGGAATGTGACCCATTCGGTAAGGATATTAAATATTCCATATATTGATTTATTTTATTCGGAATTAAATGAGATGTTTAATCTACCTGGCCCGTGATATCTCAACCATAGCTATAATAGTGAACTGAGGTTTTATTTTAAGTATACGTCATGAATATTCAGATTTACAATCACAGTAAATGATAGAAAGGCCTGAAATGTCTTATGGAATACGGGTCATCTTTGACTTTGGATTTTTCTTAGTATAGGGACACAAAATTGTACTTGGGAACTATTCAGGTATTTAATTGTGGAAAGGTCAGCGTCATTCTATTATAATGAAGTTGAGTGATTGACTGAAGTGCAGCAATCATCGTGCGTGTCTAGGGGAACTGATTACACGCAGACTTTAGACCATCTGTGCGATACCAGTGGTTTAAGTCATTAAACTATACGATCAATAACGAAGAAGTCACTGCATGTTCGGTGAGCATGCGTGCAGATTGAATGTTCTATATGTAGTCTTCTCTAGGGATTGTCATGATTAAGGAGAGAAGGAGACGGGTAAACACAGATGCACAGATTGCACGACATGAAGGATCAGTTGGATACTAACATCAGAAAGTGGTACACTTTCATGCGTAAATCGAGTTGGTTTCGATGGTGACTCAAATTGGTGGCATGTAGGTAACCGTTTTCTTTCTCTACTTATGTCACACAACAAGAGCCATGGAGGACCAAAGTATTTTAATCTGTTTAATTGACTGCTTATGCTACCAGCCAGGCTCACTAGCTAGAAACAGCTATACAATTAAGGACCTACGTGTCATTCTTTACAATTGAGTGCCTATTCTATTCAGCCATTGCTGAGCAGAGATTGGTAATGTTGGGCAATTTCCTCTTGCACGGCATTACAGATCAATCTGAAACGTCAGAAGATTGAAAATAAAAGAATGTAGAGAATTCTTATATCTAACCAAGTCGCACAATGGCGTAAATATAAGATGCTTTTTAGATGTATAGAACTTTAAGTTGGCAGCACTTTTTTAACTGACGGCCATTTTGTCAGCTGTTAACTAATTTTTGTTTAGTTTGGTTTGGCATTTCAAAATAAATAGACTGACGCCTGAACAACGCTTCCAAATTATGCAAATTTATTTTAAAAATCATTTATTTTAAAAACTAACACAGAACTTTAAAATGGAATAAAACAAAACTGGTTTTTTTTTTCAAATTGAAATGAAATGTACATTTTTCAACAGATAGTCTGCTGGTATTATAATTTAAATATCTAACCTGGAGGTGCAATTTTCGTTGACTTTTTCCAACATTTGTGGCCATATATCTGCAATAACGCGGCGAATGTTGTCCTCCAAGTAGTCAGTCGTTGCGGCCTTATCAATTAAATTTGAAGCATAACCGTCTGTATTTTATTGTTAACAGCTACATATTTTCGAGTGTATTGTATACATTTCTAAGGACACAGATTATAAAGTATGAGCCAATACCCAATACCTTTCAAAAACAACATTCATTCTTTTGGATGTGACAAGGAGTCTCCATTGAATGGGTTAGAGTTATGAAGATTATAAACTGGCTTTATCTTATTTTATATTTGTATGTACATATATAATTCACCTATACATGTAGAAATATAATGTTCCCATTCATCCGTAGATTTAATCAAAAACCATTGCATTTACATTGAAGTGGGAATAGGAACCCAGCAGTTTTATATACCAAAATTGAAATGTAAAAATGTGACTTACAGCCAAGCTGCCCCTAACCATTAACAAATATAAATAAAGTGCAAAAGTCAAAGAATATCTATTTAACCCTTTCCATCCCAAGAAACTTAATGTTGGTGGATTTAAATGACATTTTCAGTGTGTTATATTTACCCTAAAAATCATAGAAATAAATTGTTTATGCCTCTGCAGTCTATATGTTCCTAAAAACAGGATAGATTACACATTTTATTAAGAGACTAAAAATAGTTGCAAAAAAACAAGCCAATCATGCATAAACTTCTTGTAAAATTTACCTAAACATATGTGTAGGTAGGGACGAAAAGGGTTAACCCTACGGTCAATAAACGGGTACCCGGGTAACTTTTTCAACATAAAAGTGCTCGCAATTCTTTAATAATGAAAATATGGCCATGAAACTTTAAATCCTCGCAATTAAGGTCTTAATAGACATTAAAAAAAGAAAAAATAAATTAATTAATACATAAATATTTGTTTAAAATGCTTTTACTTTCGACACCTACGCGAGTCAACAACCGGGTAGCATGATACCCACCCCTACAAGTTTTATTTGTTTTTTATTAAAATTTACCACAGTTCCTTTATTTTTGATTGAAAATAGCATTCAATACCAGATCTTGACGAAAAGTGGCGAGTAATTTGGCAGCTCGTTCATTAAAAAGAGACATTCAAAGGTCCTCGCTGAGAGCCTGCAAAAACATTTCCATAGTGCTATTGTTTTCAAAATATATAATATATGTAGAAAATGCACTGATATCTATTATATTGTAAAAGAGTAACAAAGGCCATCGTTTTGTTTGGCGCTGTAAGGTATATTGGCCCAGCATTTGATCCATGACATGTGGTGTAGATGTCATTGTTTGGTTATAAAATGTTATAATATCTGGTTTTCCTTGCTACCAATGCTTTCGTTGTCGTGCATTGTGGATAACGTAATAACAGAATTTGATTTTCTTAGCGCATATGAACACATAGTGACATTTCCCCGGAAGGCAAATTTGGAGGATCCAATAGTTTCTTTTTTATCCTTCATTATATCAGGTATTTAAGGCTTATTTTTGCGCAATGTTCCCACCATTGTCAATTTGAATGATAGCAAATATTCCGCCAAATCAACGGTGGTAAAAAAAATATCCATTGTGATGTTGCACCCACTACCATGTAAAGGACCTGTTAGATTTTTAACAACTCTTTCTCCTTGTCGAATCTCACGACCCGTTGCTAATTTTCCAGTATATAGTTGGCCTTCGAGCGGGTAAGATTTTTTGGCGTCACAAATCCACCAAACTTTAATCCCATATTTTGCTGGCTTTGAGGGTATATATTGTGAGAACTTAGTTCTGCCGCGGTATGGGAAGAGCTGTACGTCGATTGTGAGATATTCGCTGGGTTTGTAATGCGCTGAAAGATTTTCGGTGAGCATTACCCATTTATCACGGATTGGAGCAGCCTTATCCGTAAGTATTCTTTTACCTCTGGTGTTTGCATCGTCAAAGCGTATAAGCGTAATAGTGACCAGAATCTGTTAATGACCATTGTTGCTCGGTGTAGAGGATAAGATGTGACGGCCCATCATAAATATCAGCATTAGGCAGATCAACATTCGTGTGACATCCTGGGACATCTTCAGCGTCTGACATTTCCACATTTCCCGTAAATGATGTTTTTTCGTCTTCTCTTTCAGACAACTGTTCATCATCCACAATATCGTCGAAAGTACATGAGATATATTTAACTTTGTCTTCATCTGATTAATGTTTGTATTGTCTTTGTGATAACAACTCCACTTTATGCGACATTCTTACTTGAACAATATACATGAATAATTTGAATAAAAATGAAACAAGTCCTGAAAAATGTTCTGCTTCACTCATTTCGCTAAATGGGTGAATTCCCGTCAATCACCTTTTCTTAAATATGTTAGTGAGGGGAATTCCCGCCAAACCTATGCGACTTAAAACAAAACACTTATTCAATTTAATTTTTTTATATACATATTTTCAACATCTGTGTGTATAATCCATATATTTGAATTTGAAACCATAATTTTTAATATAAAAGTACGAAAATCTACAAAGGGGTACCGGGGTATCTGGTTATTGAGTAACGTATATTTTGTTGGTTATTGACCGTAGGGTTAAAGATAAATTCCACAGGACACCAAGCGACTACGATTCAATAGTAATTTTACTTGTGAATAGTTATGATGAAGATCGCAAACGATGCCCTGGCAATGGTATTTCAGTATATAATTGCAAAATTGTTGAAGGGTAATCAATAATACCAGTACTGCAGGGTAAACGTATGTGTATGCAGAAGAATATTTATTATTACTTGGGCAATACCAACAAGCAATACTAAGCCATTCCTGGACAGTTCATGCATACATAAAAGAAAATACAATTTCAATTTTAAACTTTTTTTTGCGGCATTTTTCTACTACTCGTAAATACATACATATGTACATATATATGTATATACATACATACATATATTTTACATTTTGTATTTCGTTAACCATCCCTTGAGTAAATATTTTACATTCTTTCATTTGTTTGGCAGTGTAAAAGATTCTTTGTACATTTTTCAAATGCCTGGTAATATAAAACAAAAAAAATAAAAAAAAATAAAAAAAAAATGAAAACAAAATGGCAAATATTTTGTAGAATCTTTCTCAAGGTTATGGATTTAGAGTTGTCTGTTTAAAATACCTTAAATTGGGGGAGTCTTTTTAATAAAATTTTAAAAAACAAAACTTTAGTTTTTCTACCCTGGAAAATTATGTGTTTTAAAGAGCCATTTTGGAAATTCTATTTAAAATTAAATAACTTAAGGCATTTAATAATTGTTTAAGCAGTTTCAATGCAAATGTTAGCTTTGAAATATAAAATATAGGTCCTTTTTTACACGACTTTAATTTAATACGGTTTGAAAATAAGCAAATTTTACATTTTTCACACAATTTTATTTCATTTAACACGATTCAAAATGGTTTTTGGGCTTAATTTATTTCTTTTGTTAAATTTAATTTTTGACATATATGTTCATATCACAAATTTAGGGGAATTCCCTTTTTTTGGATACAATCAAATTTACTGATCAAAGCACTTGTAAGTGGCACAAATTTAGGGAAATTCCCTTTTTTTGGATACAAGCAAATTTACTGATCAAAGCACTTATAAGTGGCACAAATTTAGGGAAATTCCCTTTTAATGCATACAATTATTGAACTTGTCATACATTTTTTTACATTACTTTTAAGCTAAGAGTGCGTATCTTTTTTTTTCTTTAATAATTCTGCTTTTGTAACAACAAATTGTATATGTGATGTAATATTATAAACCTGAATAGTTGTTCTTAAAAAATCCTTGTTTTTCACTAATTTCATTAGGGTTTAGTGAAAAGGAACCAATCTCCTATTTTGAATACGACCAATGACTTTTTTACACGGTTTCCTGGAACCAATTGTCGTGTAAAAATAGAATTAGGTGTATTCATACATAGACATATACATAATTGTATCATCAGAAAATGGATTACATTGAAGAAAATTAAAAATATACATATCTCTTCTTTTATGATAAAAGTATTGATATTTATATAGGAGTCACATATGCTGTCAATATTGTAAAGTTGTGGGAATTAAAAGAAAATTTGCAGCTTTCTACTTCCTTAAATAATCTTAAAAATATTTGTGAACTTTCAAGTACAGTGGCCAAATAAGGAACGTACATAACAATTAAGTAACTTGGAGTCAATGATCACAGGACACTGTAAATTTGGCAACCAAGCAAGAAGATAAGGTATACCCTACAACGACTTCTGCAGAAGTTGTAATAATGAAGAAGATCTTCTGTGTCAAAGTCCAGCAATGGGTATTTCATGTAACATTTATCTGGGACAACCATCCTTTAATAGTCTATCTGAAATATTCGATATGAAATTAGAGAGAATTGTAGCCTTCATTAGAAGTAGTAATTGGTTACCGTGATCCTTTCTTTTAAAACTATTTGGTCGTTAAATGACTCTTTTCAAGCAACACATAAGAACCAGTGATATTGGACCTAAGTGAGCTGTGTACTTGTTAGGTACACAGCTCACTTAGGTCCAATATCACTGGTTCTTTAGTATTATGCACTTCTATAATAAAAATGTTAAATTCTAACATTTGACATTTTGTACAAACATTTTAAAATTTGCTTTAATTTTGAAGCTTTAAAGTAATATATTTTTGAAGAGAATGAATGACTGGCATGAATCTTTTTGGTTAACATCGAAAATAACTTTGTCTACAAAAATCAATTAAGTCCTGGAGAAATTGGGACAAATTATTCCCGATATTTACATGACAAATAAGACCAGATATGACACGGCTAGTGGTGCTATTAAACTGTGACAAAGTGACTTCACATATTTAACCCCATCGTAAGTAAGAGATAGAAAATTTTTTGGTAATATATATTGCTATTCTCATTTTTCGATGGGGTTAATTACAGTAAAGCTAATATACCACTTTTGCAAACCTTAGGCCGCCTTTTTACCATCTCATTTTTGTTGTCAAATTGTCCAAATTGTTGGCAATTGTATGAAAACGGCTTGTCATATGGCGTAATCTATGTTTGCAATCATGAAAATCATGATATGACAACCCGTTTTCATACAATTGCCAACAATTTGACAACGAAAATGACATAGTGAAAACCAAACATTAGTTTTGACGAATCTGTAGTATCTCTTTTTTTTACATATTTATCAATAATTTTTATAAAAATTGTGTTTTTGAGAGATTCGTATGTATTAAAATGTATTAAAATGTTTGTGTATTATCATTCTAAATAATAATTTATAAAAAAAAATTAACAAAACTACAAAAAGAATCCTTTTGTTTCCCAAAAACCATCTCAAACATGTGATTTTTTTTTTAAATTTTGCTCATAAGGCCCACATTTCTATCGACACTGGTAAAAGACTTTAAGGATAAATAAGAAATACATGAAGGTATTCGAAGCCTTTTATAATTATAAAACATATGCCCTAAATATGAAATTTTTATAAAAAAATTTAAAAATTAGACATCTTTCTTGATAATTTTAGTCAGGCTTGAGTTCATTAAATTTAATTTTCATTAAATTATTACTAACACTGGTTAAAGGATTGATGTTTGACTGTTGACTGGCCGGCACCGCAGTGGTGTATGTGGTTAACACGCAAAGAATTCTGATGAGAGAAAGTGGGATTTCTCGAAACATATGTAAATTCAACAACCCAGGTTCGAATCCCAGTCAAGAAAAATTATCAAAAAATTTTTAATAATAAAATCTTTCAAGTTGTAATTCCCAACTTCTCTAAAAATAATTTAATGAAAATTGAATTTAATGAACTCAAGCCTGACTAAAATTATTAAGAAAGTAAAATTAACAGTTCAATTATGAAATAATAATAATTAGACATCTTTTTATCTTTTTATATTAAAATAAACTTGGTAAAGAAAACCAAAAAGTACAAAATCGATGTTTTTTTAATTCAAATTGAAAACCGTATATTTTTGTAGCTGGAAAAGATATTGCTTGGAAATATTTTGCATGTGATGGTGAATTCTAGTTTTAGTAAAAACCTTCTAAAATTCAAATTTTCCAATGCGTCTAACTTGAAAATAATAAGACGTAAAAGAGCCAAATAAAACAAGATCTAGACAAGGACTTTTTTAAAATATAAAAATTTAAAAAAACGGATGAATAACAAAAAAAATTGCACGCGCCTTAAAAATTGCGGCCCGTCCTTAGAATGTTTGTGGGATACATCTCCAAAACTTAAATTCTTATAATCCTTGCCATATATAATTTTATATCGATCGGAATACACGTTTATAAATGCGAGATTTATATCAAAAATAAATTTTTGATTCTGCCCTCTGTGCACTGCAACTAAGCAAACATTTTTCAAAAATTTAGGTATTCGTGGTTTTTCACTTATATTTCCGCCATTTGTAAACCGATTATGCCAACTAAGTCTTCTGATGTACTTTTGAGGTAATTATGTTTTGAAGTTATTTAAGGGCTTTCTTGATTTTAATACAAAAATTATTGAAATTGATTTGCAACAGCTAGAGATTCATGGTTGGTTATCAAGAATCATTCTGAACATCACTCTTTCAGCGTATGCATAATTCCTAATGAAGAAAATATGTCAAAGGCAATTAGAAGAAAATAGATATGAAATCAAAACTTGTATTAAAACTGATGTGTATTTTAACATTTACGGAAAATTGAAATACAAATTTCTAATTAGTATTAATTTCAACATAATTTGTTTTTAAAATTAATTTTGTTGAATATACATATATTGCTATGTTGTTTAAAAACTCGAAACGTTTGATGACAAATAGCAATTTTTAATTAGCAGTAATGCAAAATAAGAATACTCTAGTATGCAGACAATTTCGGAAACTAATTTAAAAGTAAAGCAACTTTTCAGTTAGTTTTCTCAAAAGTAAAGAAACATCAGCATAAATGGCGTAAAGAAATAATACCTACAGTAGGGTGCACAAATGGCTACATGTAAAGGTATGGTCATACATGACAAATATTTACTCAAATAAAGCATAGCCACTTGTTTTAGCACAAATTTGTTTGACGTTGTTTACTCTTGCAAGAGTTTTGCAAGATCAAACAGCATCAAATAAAATAAGACAAAATATTTGTTGTGGCTGGTCCTAAATAAACAAAGTTTTTTTTTTAATAAATAAACGAGTTCAATAAAACATTTATATTTTGTTGTTACGTCTTTTTCGGCAAATATATTCCAAGTGTGTGCATAACTTCAGTTCTGTATGCACTTTTTATGGCATAAAAATAAAACTAATAAAAATTTTATTTTTAATATTTAACGAATTAATATTTATAAATCAAAACTAAAGCTAGATTTACACGATTGAAATGCTCTTCAAAATGCTTCAAACTTGTGTAAACAGCAAAATTTCTTCAAAATTTATTTATTTAATTAATAACTATAAATTTGGAGAGCAATTTTGAAGAAAATTTCAATCGTGTATATCTAGCTTAATAGTATCAAGTTCTCAAAAAAAAAACCAACAAAACTGAAACAATTTTACACTATACAAAAACTTTAGTGAATTATAGTATTTTTTAAATTATTCCAGAATACGTTATTTCGTAAAGCACGTTTTACATGTTTTGTTATACTTTCCGCCAATTTTTCAATTAATTAATTTGTAATAATGTCCAATTCACTCTGAACCTGCTGCAAAAGCTCGCCTAAATGGGTAACAGTTATTGCCCCAACTGTCTCTTCACGATTGACCACATTTATAAATCGGATTGAGGTCGTGACGTGTTTTGGAAGTGTCCTCATCCACATGATCGGAAGATGAGTTTACAAAATACGCAAATAGTCTTTCTTTGCAGTGCTTAGAGGGGCCTCCGTGTAAAGCCACTCCATAACCTCACCATGTTTCACTATTTCCTTAATATGGTGTCTTTAATGTCGCTAGGCTGTTCAGCGCAAACAATATTGTTTAACTTTGGATTGAAAACGTTTAAATTTGCATTATTTTAATCAGATTCAGCGTTGTTAACTTTGAAATTTCAAAACGCACCAAAATGGAGGAAAAAAACGCGCCATTTGAAAAAAAAAATCGCTCCAAGTTTAGATTTTCTTTTTTATTTGAAATGTTTATTGAATTAATTTCACATAAAAATAATATATTTTTGTATTATAAATAGAACAATAAAATAGTCTTCAACTGTTCAGTGTTTTTAGAAACATAAAAAATAAACCAAACAAATTTTGTATTCCTTTGTACTAGATATGTAATTAATTTTTAAACTTTTTAAAAAGAGATCAACGATTAGTAGTAAAAGCATTTAATCACTCAAAATTTAACTCACAATATGCTATTCGGAATTAATTGGTAAAAAAAAATGGCTAATTTCAGAAAATATTTTCTAAATATTTTTGTTTTCTATTTAAAGTACTTCTAGTACTTCGTTGACCCTATTCAATAAAATTTGTTAGGGCTTCACTGGGACTCTAGCCCTGGTTGTTTGTCTAAATTTCAATAGGCCAAACATGCTACACAAGAATTTTTATTTTCATGTTTAAAATGTTAATTTTATTTTCAAAACAAAAATGTTCATCCTATTCAGCCAACTTTAGCAATAACCTTCACTTGACGAATGCTTGATTATTATACATTCGTATACAAAATGCTTTCAATGGGGTCCTTTTTCATTGTATAGATTTCATGATGATGAATTATTAAAAAACTGTAATTAAAAATTGCTAAAAATAAAAATTTCATTACATTTTCGGAAAAATTAAAAAACGCACCGAAATTTAAAAAATAGCGCACCAACTAAGAAATTTTTCGCACCAAAAACTTAAAAAAAAAACACCAAAAATGGTGCGAAACGCACCAAATTGACAACACTGATCAGATTACACATTTCTAGTCATCTGCTTTGCAATTGCTCTCTGGCAAACTTGCTGTTTATCGAATAATGGGTTTGACTGTTGCTATCGAAGCATATTTTGGTGTTAAACACTTGTTTCTTTTCATTTCGTTTTCCATGGGACGTGCGTTCGCATAAGTTTATAGCTTTTTGCTACCTCTGACTGGTGGTTTGAGAACAATAGGACATCTTTTTTGGACACTTATGACCACTCACTCACTTAATTTAAGCTGTTTAGCTATTACACGCGTAGAATATTATCTTTTTTTTTGAATCATTTTTGTGCTCAATGGCTGTTGATAGTTTCTTCATATTAAACAAATGTTTAAACATTTTTAACTTTATTAAAAATAATATTTTCTTCAAGCTTGAGTTCCCTAAAGATGCTTCACATAAATAAAATAAATTTTGACTTTTAACTTGAAGAAAATATAATTTTTAATATTTATTATAATTTGATTTGTGTTGGATAATTTACAAAAAGTGTTTACCACATGCAATAAAATAAATTTCAAACAGATGTTTTTTTTAAGTCATACACAAAGCAAACACATAAAAATCTGACGATAAACTTTGATATATTTGTGCAAATATTTCAAAAGACACTTTTCTGCAAAAATTGATAACATTCAAGTTTTTTCATACTAATTGTTTATTTGTCGAAATTTATTATTTTCCATTTTGTATTGAAAATTTTTCTGTTTGAGCATTAAATCTAAAATAAATGACATAAAACATTTTTATATTTTCTTTTTGATTGATTTTTATGCAATAGAAAGTACACAAGGCACAAACATGTGCTCCCCACTGTACATTAGTCACCATATATTATATGCAAGCATACATATGTTTGAATAAGGCATAAAAGCTGTTTATTTATATTCTAATTTCATGAGTGATTATTTAACAAAATCATTATTATTTAACAAAAAATGCTGCAGAGGAAACCGTCAAAAACCCGACAATGAAAAATGTATGAAGTTCGTTATTCATTCCAGATGAACTGACAGCTCAAAAGGGTTAAAGAGCAATAATTATTTATAAACAAAACAATGAAATGTTAAAACGTTAAGAAAAGCTTAACTAATTATTAAAGTTATTTTTAAATTTCATAAACAAAGGGCAACAAACAAAAATATTAGAAATAAAACAAAAGAGATTTTTCCAATTAACAAACAAAAGGTTAAGGGTAGTACAACAACAACTACAATAACAAACATAGCACTACAATAACAACAACAACAATGTGAACCTTCACCTTTTGTTTAGCTAAATTACAAGTTTCGAGCTTAAAACAAAAGCGGGAAAAAGGTGAGTGAGCGAGCACATGTGTCAAAAAGTATTTGCTTCTAGTGTTGTTGCTGTTATTGTTGTTCGTACAGAAAAAGGAAATTTTTTTAATGCTCCCACCTTTTGCTCACCTTTACATTCAAAACATAATGTTTTGAAACAAAAAATTAAGTCTGAATAAATGAATTACATTAAACAAACAAACAAACAAAAAAAGGAAGCAAGATAGAAAGCTTTAGATAGAAATGTGAATCTGAACCCTTTTTGTATGGAACACTGATGTTGGGTATTTTTTTTTTTTTTTTTGCATTTGTTAGAAAATGTCTACAAAGAGATTAATAATGAATGATGATTCCTTAAAACGCATGTGGCATAAGCATAGAAACAAATAATTTTTCTTCCCTGTGGCAGCAGGGAAAACATGGCGTCTACCCTTGTCCAAGCCCAAATAAGTAAGTAACCAACAAAAAACAACAACAGAAACCTAAAAAACACACAGCAATAATGGCAGCCATGATTTTCTCTAAATCACAAATAAAAATAACAGCCAAAAAAAAAAAAAAAAGAAACACATTAATACAGGCTACGAACAAACGAACGTTAGTATATTCAAAATCCTTTTTCTTATTGTTATATGTGGCCCAAACATGCCAATTATACATACATATGTACATGCATCCATGCATATAAAATAATACACTCATACAGACACATAATGAAACCCAAAATTTAATGCGGCCTCTTATTCCAGAAATTCCTCCACCATCATCCGCAAACATCCTCACTTCCCGTTGGTCTTTGTACGCAAAATTAAAATTCATTTGAAAAACATCTACAAATGTATGCATGACACACACCACTCATACATTTATAAACTTAAACATTCAGCTACATATTATGCCAAAATTTGAAGCAGGATCTTGCTTAGACTTCAAGTCCACCAATTGTGTAGAGGTTGAGTGTTTTACTTGCTGTAGGTAGCTGAACTCAAACCAATGCCATCCCTTAAACATTCTTTTGTGTGTGCATGAAAAAGTAACGCAATTTTTCAACCCCGTTTTTTTTTTGTTTTGCCAAAAAAAAGAGCTGGCAAAAAAAATTAATATTGTATAGGAATCCTCATGCTTTTTTTGAAATTAAATGTTTATCAGCACCTGGCCCTTCTCGAGTTCTTGTTTAACTAACAACTATATGTATTTTAAGTGCAGATAATTAGTAATTTAATGATAAAGTATTCACACGAGAAAAGCAATACTCGTACATTATTTTTATATAATTTTGACACACTGTACAAAAATCTGAAGATCTAAATATCGTAATATCTGCAACAACGTACTGCTGTCATGTTAGAATATTACGCTATCATGTCTGGCTGCGTTTTTGGCCAATAATCTCTTTAAATTAATCAGTTGCAATCGCTACCCAATTTCCCAGCTTTTACATGAATTCCACTTCTCGCAAACGTTTTCATATTGCAGCTTGAGTAACTCCCATTAATTTTTCAAGCTCTTATTGAGTTTCACAATAAAACTAAGTGAGAATAAATGACATACTCATACTCATACATATGTTATGTTCAAAATAACATGCTGTGAGAGTCAATAAAAATTCAACATCTCATATTATTAAAAGAAAAGCATTATTATATAAATAGAAATAATATTATATGAAAAAATATATACAGTGCAACCTCGAAAACTGAGGTTGTTGCGAAAAACGAATCACATTTTTGAGGGGGCTTTATCTTTTTTTGTGGTGAAAATTAAGAAAAACCCAATTATATATTTATTATTTTTAAAATAAATTCATTAATTTTTATTGGAAAACAACATAAAAACACATTGTAACGTACATCGGATACACAAATTTCAATTTGTAAACTTAATCATAAAAAAAAATCAATTAAAAAAGTCGGAAATTTTTGACTGTGTTTTATTAAAAATTTTTTTTTTTTTAATTTTTTAAAAATATAATTAACAAACACAAACTGCGAAGCTTTATGGCTTATCTGCAGAAAACACCCAGAGTCGAACCCGCAACCCTCTGACTGACAGTCTGGCACACTATCGCCTAGTCCCAATATATTTTTCTGCAGTACAAATTTACAAATATTTTGTAAAAACATGATATCTCTTTTTTTTTCGTTCAACTGAGTTAAATCTACAAAAAATAAATGCAAAACGCACATTTCAAGTTTCTTGTAATGACGGTAAATCTAAAAGTATAAATCTCAAAGACAAAATCTTTAAGTAGTAGTAACGTAAGTAAAATATGTAAAAAAGTTGCGATAAACGAGCGTTAACTGAGTCAAAAATGCAAATATTTTACGTCTTGCAATAATTGCATTTAGCGAAGGTTGCATTAAGCGAGGTGGCACTGTATTGTATTGCAATTTTATATAATTATTTAAGTAGAAATGAATTCACAAAAAATAAAAACAAATACAAAAGCGTATACAAATTTAATTGATTATTCTTATACCAATATACCAATTTCATTCCAAAAGTAGTTGCAATTCTTTTAGTTTTTCTTTGTTTGAAAGTATAATTTATATATATTATATATGTACATATAAAAGCTAAGTGCAGCTCAAAATAATTGCAAGCTTCAAAATTTATCATTAAAGAACATAAATTTGTGATGTTAAGTAGTGAAAAATTTACAATGACAATTTTACAGAGACAAACATTAATTAAGAGTTACTATAGTTATTATATACATTATAGTTAAGTATACAAAATACAATACCGTAAAAAATTTACCTGGTGCAAAACGACCAAAACTTCTTACAAAAACTGAAGTAACAGCTATAGCAAGAGCAGTAAGAGCCTGTACGATTAGAAGATAGTCTACATGGCAGAGTGTCATGTAAGAACATAAAAACAACAACCAAACCAATCGTTTCAATTTTGCATAAAATTATATAAACTAACCTCAAATTTTTTTAAATTATATTTTTTTTAACCAATGAAAGTAAATTTGAGATATTTGAAGTTAAAGATCCACCCAAAATATGGCTAACCTAGTATGAAGCTTTTAGTAATAAATATTTTGCTAAAATGATAAAACATGGCGGCGGTAGGTAAAAAAAGGAAGATTATATCAACATTTTTAAAAACATTATAGAATATAGAAAAATTAGAACTAGCGCAGAACTGGATTTTCCAACAGGGCAATTTTCCTAAGCATACCTCCAAAATTGTGAAAGAGTGATTGCTCAAGCATTGTCTACAAATCATTCTCCGCAGTTCCCAGACCCCAATCCAATTGAGCATCTGTTTGGATACCTGGACAAAAAGAATTGATCAAAGAAATATTTCTTACAAGTATAACCTAAAGTAATGCAGCAGTAATGCAGGATGAAAAAAACAAAATTTCGCATGATTTCATTTCACAAGCTGTAATAAAGGTCCAAGGACTACAAACAAAATATTAAATTCAATGTTTTAGGTTATTTTAATATACTTGTTTACTTTGTTTTAATGTGAAATTCATTTTATATTCCTTATTTTACTAGTTTTTTTAATGAGTTATATTTTGCTTTAGTTACATATGAATTAGACAACATATTTTGTTTTTTTTAAATTCGTACTTGCATTACATATAATAAAACATTTTTTTTGAGGTATTTATACCTTACACCACAATATACCACAATATACATCCATAGATGTTAGTGCACCACCTACCTCAAATTATAACGATCGACCGAGTTGATTTAACGATGTCCGTTCGTCCGTCCGTCCGTCTGGTTGCCTGGCTGGCTGGCTGAAGATATTTCACTAAAATTTTGTACGTGATATTTTTTCGCCACAAGTCCGGATGGGATTGAAACTGGTGAAAATCGGTCCATTATTTCACCTAGCCTCCATACAAATGTCCTCCCGAAATAAGAGTTTAACAAATTTCACCACAAAAGATTAGCAAATGAAGCCAAATCACATGTATATATTTTGTGAAGTTCGGTCCATAATTGATCATAGCTCCCATATTAGGACCACTTTCTAAAATCACTATAAAGTGCATAACTCCAAATAATATTGGACACAAAAATATGTTTCGTATATATACAAATAATATGGTACAATTTTATGATGATTGGTCCATAATTAGTCGTAGCTTCTATACATATAAGGCCCACTTCTAAAAATCACTTTAACGACCATAAATGTCTTAAAAATGTTGGTATCCAAATAAAATTCAACAAAAATAAGTTTCGTATAGCTATATAAAAATTATGACACCTAATTTTATAATGGTCGGCCCATAATTAGCCGAAACTCCCATATAAGACCCTCTCCGTAATTCACTTTAACCTTCATAAATCTTTTAAAAGTATTTACCATATGAATATATTTATATTCAACGAAGTCATGGCACAAAATTTATGCATGATCGGACCATAATTGGTAATATTTCCCATCTAGCGCTCATTTCTGAAAAACTGTTTTAACATATACTGGGTGTAGGATTTTATATGGTCGGTCTTGATCGACTATACTTTCTTATTTGTTTTATATTATATTGTTGCTCACTATATAATGCTAGGTACACAATTGGGACGAATGGCGAATTTACTAAAAATAAGAAACATTTGTGTATATGAAAATACACAAATTAACGGCGTCGGCTGAATTCGCCCTATGCGGCAAACTCTGAAATAGACTCTATTAAATAGAGTCTATTTCTATTGCTTGTGTCAGCGAAGCATTCGCTGCGAATGACGAACAAACAGTATGAGGTGACCATGTTTCCTTTTAGTTTTTAATGTTTTATTAGATAATGTTAATTTTTACTTTAATTATTGCTTTATTGTTTACCTTATATTATTTAATATACAATAGTTAACTATAAAATTTGTTTTACCTTTTTTTTTTTTGTTAATGTTTATTTTTATATATATTTTTTTAATATGGTCACACTATATATCAGCTGTTATTATTTTTCGTCATTATTGTGCTTCATACGACGAATGTACATAGCAAATGGTCACCGAAATTCAAAGTTCGTTCCAGTTGTGTTCCTAGCATAAATCATAAAAGACAAAGTACGGCGTTCAGAGGATTTATATTCTGTAGTTAATGAATCCCATATATACTGCCCCACTAACTGTATTGAAATGTTATATACAATGAATTTTCTAATTGTGTTTCTGATGTATCATCATTAATTTATTTTCCTTTTGATGAAATTATGCAGTTTCCATCTTGTTTTTGTTGTGCAAATCTGAATAGTCAATCTCAAGTGGTGCCTGGGGTCTTTAAATGGCGACTACTGATGTAGACATTAGTAAATAAATAAAATCTCATGTTCAGTAAATATGATTTCTCCCTCCCTTACATGTTATTTAAAATTTTTTGTAATTTTTTTGTTACTGTTTGTTTAAACATGCCAGCAACTTTTAGCCACATATAATTTTGATTTTATTAAATAAATTCGCCCCAGAAACATTAAATAACTTTATATAATTTTTAGTTTTTATTTTTTTGTATTTGTTTAAAAATAATTAAGTTTTATTTAGAATTATGGATGTAAAGGATTGTGTAGTAGGGTGGCATTATTTACCAGTCATCAAATGCTTGAGAGCTGAGCAAAATCGAATAACGAATAGCAGCAACTGTTAAAATTGATGTTTTTTATAAACAATAGTGTTAATTAGAAACGATAATTTGTGGAAATTTTATTGAAAACATTTTTGAAAATATAAAATTTCAGATTTGAGATAAAGTTGTATGATATTTTTTTGTTTTCAAATTATAATTAGTTATGACTATCTTTACTGGATTGGTTTTTAACTTTAATTTCCTAAATTGTTTGTCTTAACGTCATGCGATTTTGTTCAAATATTCAGTACTTGATTTACAAACAATGGAGAACATTATTAAAACAGAAACCCATATTGCATTAATTTTTAAATTATCTAAAACCTAAAAAACATTGCAATATAAATGCTATCCCCAAATTATTAGAGAAAATCCTTACTGATATCCTATCGCATCAAACATCCTCTTAATTGTCTACTCGTCAATATGGTTTCTGCAAATTGCGTTCTACAACAACAAACTTACTTGAATTTACTACTTTAATAAATAATGGTGTCTTATTTCGGGGAATAATAATAATTCTCCTTGAGATTGGAAGCTAAAATTGAAAGGGGGCCAATCTTAAAAGAGATAGAATTATAAATACATACTCGTGATGTATTTACAATTCGGGGTTAAGGGAAATAAAAGAAAATTATTAGTTTCTTTTACTTAAACTAGTGAGGGAAACTGGGATGCTCACCTTTTAGGTTTATTTCTTGATAAAGAAAAGAAATGTGTTGAGTTTCGTTTGTTTTCTTCAATTTATATTTTTAATTTATAATTCAAGTTGTTGTATGTGATTCCGATTATAAAAATTTAAGTTTATATGTATGTGTAAGTGCGAGTTCAATTTCATAAGTATTTGTATGTATACGTTTAAAGTTTTAATTTTATATGTGTTTTTCGTTTTAAGGCAAAAAGATAAGTAAGTTCCAACAAAGGGAGAAGTAAATTTCAACACTTCGGTTTTGACAATTTAAAAACGGCTGAATTTAAATACAACATATGTACTAAAATGAGTGTTGTCAACTGCTCTTGTACTTTATACATTTTTCAAATGATTTTAATTCATAATTGCTTACATACTTTTAAATATAAAAATTTCTATAAATTAAAATTTTTTTGTTTATTATTTAAGTGTCCAACGTTCGTTTGGACAAATGGTTTTGTAAATAAACTGCAAACTGACGTAATATACACAGATTTTAGTAAAGAATTTGACAAAGTAAACCACGTTATTTTACTTCAAAAATTATGGCTGATGGGTATTAGCATTCCGGCTTTAAAATGCTCAACCATTCTTACTTATCCAATAGAACTCAACAATTAAAGTTTAGAGAAGCTGTTTCAAACGTTATGAAAGTTACTTCAGGAGTACCTCAGGCCAGTCACCTTGGTCCTGTTCTATTTACACTTTTTATAAATGATCTTCCCAATGTCATCCTCCATTCTAAAGTACTAATGTATGCCGATGATGTCAAGATTTTTAAGAGCTTGGAAAATTCTAATGATATACGTCTTCTACAGGAAGATTTAGACATGTTTTCTCAATGGTGCAGAATCCATTTAATGGAACTTAATATTGAAAAATGCAAACACATGTCGTTTTACAGAAATAACAAAATTAATTCGAACTATAATATAAATAGTACAACTCTGTAAGAAGTTAACACTATTGTTGATCTTGGAATTTTGCTAGATCACAGACTAAACTTCGGTGATCATATTGCGCTAACAGTTAATAAAGCTTTCGGTGTGTTTGGATTCATGAAAAGCTGGTCTAAGGAGTTTTCTGACCCATATATTACCAAACAGCTATATACTGCCTTGGTTCGCCCCATTCTAGAATATGGTTGTATCATTTGGGATCCTTGCTACAGTATACATATTAACAGCATTGAATCTGTTCAAAAACAGTTTTTGATATTTTGTTTACGTCACCACGGATGGAACTCTTTTGTGCTGCCACCATACGAGAACAGACTCAACCTTATAAAGCTGCCAACTTTAAAAAGTCGCCGTATATTGCTGGGTATTACATTTCTGCTTGGACTAATTCGTGGTGAAGTAAATTCCCAGTTCCTGCTTGGCCAAATAAATTTTAATATTCCAGCTAGAACAACTAGCAATTTTCAACTTCTGAGACTGTCACATAACAGATCTGTCTATGCTAATAATGATTCGTTCCGCCGCATTTGCAAAATTTTTAATGATTGTTATAATGTTATTGATATATCACATCCTATTAATGTTTCAAAGAGAAATATTATTCTATTTTTAAATATGTAAGTCTTTAGTCTGTAAGGATTTTGTAAATCTATAGACCAAATAAAATAAATATAAATATAAGGTGCTGCCTAATATCTAACCAAATAACGACTTTAGTTTACACACTCGTAAAGTAATGTACATACAAATTAAAATCAAGCTAATAAATGTTTATATAAATTAGTATTTGTTGGTGTCTGCATGTAAGTACATATGTATGTATGTATGCATGTACTACTTATATTCAGTAGCCATAAATACTAGTCAAATATTAATTTTATTTAAACAAAAATTTTCTGAACAACTACAAAAACTTACTAATTAAATGTGTTTTTATTTATATATTTATATACATACATACATACATATGCTAGTAAATATTTGTTTATGTATTACCATATAATAATACAAATCCATACAGACAAAATGCATATATTGCACCATACATTTAAAAAAATAGTTTGAAAATTGATTTAATATAATTAGCTTTACAAAAAAGTTTTGTTTTATGTTTAGAAATAAAAGAAAAAAGTTGAAAGGGAATTTGTTAAAAATAATGTGTCTGCAATTTTCATTGTAAATATAGTATTGGTAGTAATAGTAGTAATAAGTGTGTACATTCCCAGCATACCATTCTAAGAGCGCTCCGAAAAAGGAGTCAGAAAAGAGTCCAACTAAAGAGCATATTCGAAAGCGAAAGAAAAATTTGTTTAAAAAATTTATTTTTTTTCCATTTTTATATATTTTATTTAAATGAAGTCCATTTTATTTAATAGTTTCTTTTTACAAGCAAGTTACCTTAGATAATATTGTTTTTTCTATTCAGTCTTAGTTAAAACTTTATTAGTATTTGAAATATTTACGACCAACATAATTTATGTTAAATAATTCGAAATTTTATCCAATTTCGACCATTTATAATTGATGTAATTACCAATTCTTACTGTAATTTACAGAGTTTGTTTGATTTTCATAATAATCTTGATTGTAATTTAACAATTTATAGAATTAAAAGAACATTTTTCCATATTCACAACAAGTTAAGAAACAGAGTATAAAAAAGGATAAGATATGAGATGAGGCTTTTTTGTTTGGATTTGATCTCAATAACATTATTTACAAAAGATTTATGGGTGGCATAGAAGAAATGGACTGATAGCTTCTAAATCCAGTATCCACTAATGTGATTTCTATGTATTTTAGTATCGATATTTATTAGACATTTTTGTGGGTTTAGTTGTTTTTTGGAAATGGTTCTTATATGGCAGCTATGACAAATTATAGGCCGATCTTCTTAAATTTTGGAACAGTTATTTTCATGCATATGGGGATATTTCACGTCGAATTTCAACATAATAACGGTATATTTAAGATATATATTAGTATTAACGTGAATTTCGAGAATGGACCTTATGTGGGGGATATTGTCAAATATGGGCCAATGTTCTCAAAATCCAGCAGTTTGATTTAGGCATGTATGTAAATGATCCGTGTAAAATTTTGGATTTGTACCAGATTTATGAGTATTTAAGTGATTTTCGGAAGAGGGCTTTATATGGGGCATACGGTTAAAAATAGATCGAAATTCACAAAATTTTGTGGGATGATTTTTGTATATATGTAAATCATCTGTGCATAGTTTTGAGTGGGTACCAATATTTATACAATATATATAGCGATAAATGTCTTTTTCAGATGTGGGCCTTATATGGGAGCTATGACCAATTCTGGGCCTACCACCATAAAATTTAGTACAACAATTTATTTGCCTATAAGGATTATTTGTGTCAAATTTTAGCCGTTTAACATTATTTATATCTGTTTTATACGTATTTAAGTGAATTTTGGAAGTGGACTTTATATGGGGGCTTTGGTCAAGCATGGACCGAACTAAAAAAAATTTCGTTTTGCGATTTTTTTTTTTTGCATAAAATTTATTTTTGCTAAATTTTGTCCTAAAATTCTAATTTTATAGGCATTTCTATATAAATGAGCAATATTTCAGGAAGATTTTTGTATGGGGGCTATGAGAAATAATGGACCGATTCTAAGTATACAAAATTTCATGGTATTATCTTCAATATATTTAAAAATATTGCAATAAAATTGACAAAAAATATCAAATTTTTATGGAGGTTGTCTCACATATTGGTCCATAACTCTGGTTGGCCTAAGCCGATTTTGCTGATTTTTAATACCAAGAATAACCGGAAAATAAGAAATGCTTTCCTGGAAATTTCGTTTAGTTATGTTGTATAGTTTGGACGTGAGAGTGTTTTACACAAACGGACAGACGGACGGGCATAGCTCAATCGACTTAGAATTTCATAGGGATCAAGAAAATATATACTTTATTGGGTCTCAAATAAATACTAAAAAAATTTCACACGGAATGCCAAACGTAATATACCCTCATTCACCACTCTTGGTATAAAAAAAAATAAATGCGACTTTTAAATTTGTTGTATTTAAAATTGCAATGACTCTTTTCTGACATGATGTAAGAGCTCTTTCTGAGCCCAAAAAACACTCATAAAAGACACTTTTCTGATATTATCTAAGAGCTCTTTCTGACGGACTATTTTCTAATGTAATGACCCTCTTTTCTTAAGCTTTTCGGAGCAATAATGATTGTTTTTTGGGCTCACAAAGAGCATGAACGCTCCGGAAAAGGTGTCAGAAAAGACTCTTTTCGAACTCATATGGCTTGCTGGCTATTGTACATGTAGATTATTGTGGATTACAAACGATCTTAGGGTGAAATTTCACCAATTTTAAATTTTAAAATCTTTTACAAATTTTACTTAATATAAATTAAACTATTTTCGAATTTTGTAACTTGATATTTTACTTAAAAAAATAAAAATTTTCTAGAAATAATTATTCATTTCGAAAATATTTAAAAAATTACGTCAAAGTCCCTCGGGTGAAATATCACCCATTAAGAAAAACTCATAATTATTATTAAATATTATAGCTAGATGGTAGACAGAAATAAAGCATTTCTGGCACGATATTGATGATATCTCAATACAGTCATATTTTGGCCTACTTGTATTGGCTGGCGTATATAAATCACATGGTGAGTCACTAGAGAGCTTGTGGAATAAAGAAACAGGAAGACCGATCAACGGTGTCATTGAAGCAATTCAGAAAACTATGTCCGGTTATTCGATTTGATGACAAAAATAGCAGAACTGAACGCAAAGCTCCTGATGCAGCACCCGAAAAAAGTCAAGGCCAAAGAGTAGTGCTGGACCTTATCAAAGATTTAAAAGAACGAAATATAACATGTGACAATTTTTTTACGTTATATGATCTTGCAATTCAGTTACTAAAAAGAAAAGACACTATTGTGGGCACAGTTCGGTCAAATAAAACGTTTTTGCCAAAATCAACGAAACAAGAACTTCGTAAGCGTGCGGTTTTCTCCAGCATATTCTTTTTCCGCAACAAAATTTCACTGGTGCAATACGTTCCAAAAAAATATAAAACTGTTAATGCCCTTAGTACTTTTCATCATGATTAATATGTATTGAATGACAAAAATAAATTGCCAGAGATTATATCATTTTATAATAAAACTAAAGCCGGGGTAGACACTTTAGATCAGCTGGTGACAACTTATATGGTAAAACTAAAAACAAATCAATGGTACCAAGCATTATTTTGCAATATGATTGACATATCAGCAGTTAATATGTACGTTTTGTGGCTAGAAATGAACAACGATTGGAATAATGGAAAACTACACAAATAAAGGTTATTTCTACATGAACTTGGAATGGAATTAGTTAAAGCAGAAAATCAACGGCAATCATTTTTGCCAAGGTCAGTTTCAGCAATAACGTTGGTGAACGCCATACGGCAATCAAGCGATGAGCCTTTGACATCATCGAATGCGAAAAAAAAGAAAACTAACTTCAGGTTCCAGATGTGAACTTTGTCCGAAGAATGAGAGGAAGGCTTATTCGTTATGTGCAAATTGTCAAAAATTTATTTGCGGGCAACATAAAATTGCATATTTTGTATGTAGCAGTTGTAACGAGAAAAACTAGTTATTTGTACTTTATTTGTTATTTTTTTTGTTGTTTTTATTACAGATTAATCCGATTGAATTTAATGGATTAGGTTTTTTTTTTCTAAAGGGTGTTTCAACTAGAACGCAATTTTTAAATTTTAAATAAAACACAGATATTTAAAAAAAAAAATCGTGAAACTTTATTATATCGTAAAGTAGACAGAATGAGGTTATGTATGAAACAAGATATCGTGCAGATGGCCGCCGCGGCATTGCTGGCAAACACGCGATCTTTTAAGGCTTGAGTCGTCGTCGGCTTATTCGCGTAAACCATCGACTTCAAAAAACCCCAAAGAAGAAAATCTAAATCGCACGATCTAGGCGGGCAATTCTGGTCTCCAAAACGCGAAATAACACGACCGGAAAATGACTGATGCAGCAATTGAATTGTTTATCTGGCTGTATGACATGAGGCGCCGTCTTGTTGAAACCACATGCCCTCCACATACATTTCTTCAATTCTAGACAAGAAAAAACTGGTTATCATTTCATGATACCTAATTAAGGTGGATGGAGTTTGAGCGACATCATTACATACAGCTGCGACATTTTCGGTCGATCGACCTGGTCGAAGGCGCGTTGTTGTCTTTACATCACTAACAGATCCAGTTTCGGCAAATTTATCCATTAATCTCTTTACAGTTGACTCTTTTGGAGCATTATTGTGACACCAAATTGTTCGCAATTTGCGAACTGTAGCCGCAAAACCTTCACCATTTTGGTAAAACAATTTCACAATGACAATGCGTTGTTCATTCGTGTAGCGCTCCATTTTTACTAACCTCGTACTTTCTACTAGCAAACAATAACAATTGTTCAAATGTCAAACAATGACACTTCGAAAGGCGTCAAATTTAAAAATTGCATTCTAGTTGTGACAGCCTTTACTACAAAGTATTGTATTACTGAATACTTATTTACTGAATACTGCCAATGCGATGTCCGTCCGTCCGTCTGGCTGGCTGGCTGTCAATGTAAAGCTTGTGCGCGGACTACAGGTCGCAATTTTGAAGATATTTCAATAAATTTTAGTACGTGATATTTTTCGGCACACTATCGGATGGGTTTGAAACTAGTGGAAATCGGTCCATTATTTCACCTGGCCCCCATACAAATGTCCTACCGAAATAGTAGTTTAACGATCATAAATGTTAGAATTAACAAGTATCCAAACAAATTTCACTACAAATGAGTAGAAAATGAAGTCAGATACCCATATAAGCCCCACTTCTGAAAATTACTTTAGAGTGCATAACTCTTTTACAAATGTAGGCATCAAAATAATATTGAACACAAAGATGTTTCCTATACATACAAAGAATATGGTAGAATTTTATGATGATCGGTCCATAATTCGTCGTAGTTCCCATATAAGGCCCACTTCCGAAACTCACTTTAACGACCATAAATCTCTTAAAAATGTTGATATCGAAATAAAATGCAACTAAAATAAGTTTCATATATACAGAAATGATGACACCCAATTTTACAATGGTAAAAACTCTCATAGAAGACCCTCTCCGTAATTCAATTTTCCACCATAAATGTTTTAAAATTATTTATATAAAGATAAAGTGTGTTCAACTTTATCTCGATATTTATATTCACAGAAATCATGATACTAAATTTTTGGCTCATCGGTCCATAATAGGTAATATCTCCCATATAGCGCCCATTCTGGGTGTAGGATATTATATGGTAGGTCTTGATCGACTATACTTTCTTACTTGTTATCCTCATTTCATAAATCTCTTGTAAATAATGTTATTGAGATCGAATTCATCTAAAAAACTTCTCCTTATAATCTTTCGCTTTCATATAGTACTCTGTTTCCTTACCTTAATTACTTATTCCGAAAATTGCCAGCAACAGTTAAATTTTATTCCCACTGATTAACACATACAACTAAACGCTTTTGCTTTAATTTATAAACTATCAATTAAATCCTTTAAATCAATATTAAATTCTGGTCTTAATCAAAAAAAAACCATCGATTATTTTATTCACTTACGCATCAAAATAAACTTTATTGAACTTTTGTTTTAGTTTGCTGTATGGGAAAAACAAAACAATCCTTTTCTATATGTTATGAAAATTCGCCATTAAATAAATAAATAGGATACCAAAACTCACTCTTTCCTAGCAAAAAAAAAAAACACCAACAACAACAAAAATCTAACATGTTTCATTGTATGAGTGATTGAGTATGTGTGCATGTTATGCTGGTGTGTGCATGATATACAAAAACAATAATAACAAAATCTTCAACACAACAGCAACAACAAAACAATACAAATTTTGATGAGCTGAAAGAATGATGATGAAGTTAACGAGTGTGTATTTGTGTGTGCAGCTGTTGTAGAGGATCTAGTGAAAAATTATAACAGCTTACAGTGGGCCTAATGGCCTAAACATTATGGCACTTTCTTTATATGTCTTAAGTACATAATTAAAGCAATGTATCAAATATTAATAATAATTCTTGCCTCCTTTTTACTGAAGACATTAAAGCTAGAAAACAAAAAACCAACAATTAAAAAAATCGAAATATTGAACTATAAAACATGCTTCTTATTATAATAAGATAATTTCAATAATTAGTGTGTATGTAACAGGCGACGCAACTGTTTATAACAACATTTTAAAATTCAAATCAAATTCTTATAATTACTGTGTAATTTAATATAGGAGTTTCTAGGGAAGATTTAACCTTCATCTCACAAATGAGTATGGTCAGACTTTTTTCATTTTAAAATATTATTATAATATATTTAACACTTAGTTAGAGACTTGACATTTCAGGTACACTTCTACAATTTAGTTCGTTATAAATATTTAAAAAATAAATCCTGGAAAGGACATAGAAGGATACTTATTCGAATATTTTACTGCACACATTACATTTGTAATACATGGGTCTGGTCAGATCTAGAAATATTTTGTATTGTAAATTATGTTGTTTATATTTTTCTATTTGTTTTAATAATTTCTTTTTAGTCCAGTTATCTATTATTATTTATTTACAACTATTAAAGTCTAGTTAATTCATAAGGTACATAAGGTAAGGTTTTATTGAAACTGTCGTTACACTTTTCACCACCTCTGCTTTATGTTTGTGTTGATGATAATGAGAGTTGTGATTCCCCTAAAATATGAACATTTATATATATACATATATATATATATATATATAATTTGTATAATTGTTATGTGCGCTATGTGGCCTGGAAATTGATATGTGGTTTCAACAGAATAGTGCCACATGTTACACAGACCCTGTAACAATTATTTTATTGCAAACTAAATCCCCCTCGAACGCATAATTTAACGAAAATTAGCCTGATCATGCAATTTAACATCAATCCATTAACCATATAATAAAGATTACGCATTGCGCAGGTCCGTTATATTTTACAAAAACTGTGATAGTGAAATTGAGAGTAAAATTTCTGCTTGTGACGTCACAAGTCAAAAATATTTTTATGTTTGCTTAACTTCTATATAAATTTTTAATGCAAATAAAAGTTTTAAAATTAAGTGTGCCAAAAGAAAATAAAAAACAATGGGCACAATTTTGCCACCTTGATGAAAATTAAAAGTATCTCATAGAGTTTGTATTAAACACTTTAAGTCAGAAGATATAAAAGGAGATATGAAATTAAAAATGGGTAACTGAAACGTTTTGCGTTTAAGATATTTTATGTTAGGTATCTCTACTGACAAATTTGTGTGTCAAATTCAAAATCTGCAAGCTGTATTCAAATCTTTGAATGGTGAAAATTTCTTGATTTGCAACGAGTATTTAAAAAATCATAAAAATGAGTCAAGTATTATTAATGCGAATATTAAACCTTAAACACTTTTTTTCGATCGAAAACGTTTTTTCAAATAAGAACACTAAATTAACTCCTAGCGGATGAGACAAAAAAAAAACACAAACGGAAACAAACAAAAAAATAATAAATTGATACTTCAAAACTATAATATAGAAAATACTAAAATATAGTTAACTTTTTTGATACATTTTAATATTAATTAAATAGTAAATAATTAAATGTTTTATTTTGTAGCAAAAAATTTACGAAAAATTAATTTTTCTTTAAAAATTGTTAGAAAAAGTTATATTTTACATGTTAATTATAGGGAAAAAATAACCTGTGACGTCATGCGTAGAAAGAGGCAATTTTGTTTACATTTTTTGCGCAATCTTTGTTATTTGATTCATAACATCAATAAAATCAATGATTTACGAAATTGACCCGAAATTTTGCCACAATGTGAATACAAATTTCGACCAAAGAATCAGCATACAGATGTCCGTCGTTTATCCACTACAATTTGTATAATTTTCATATAAATTCTTTTAACTATTTTGTTTCAAAAAAACAACGATCTTGTTGCAAAACCCAGTACCGCCTTTTTTATATAAAATACAAGTCGGCTATGCCAACGACGTAACAACCTATCATCTATAAACAATATGACAAAAAAAGATATACGATCCAGTTTTTAAGACACCCATCATATCAGGTCTGCTGCAATTTTCAACAGTAACTGATCCAGATCCATAAAAAAAAGTTTGTTACATCAAAACCCACTATGCTGGAGTACTGCTACATATTATATTTAGTAGTCGTAGTTACAGTAGTATGGCAGACATCAACTGGCTATAGCAGCAATAATGTCATGAACATTCAGGCTCTCTTGGAGAGTATGTAACTCACACACACACACAAGCAACATAGCTGTTTTGTACAACAACAACAACAACAAAAACAGGCAAGCAAACAAAATAAATAAATGTGTGTATAGAAAAACATTGAAAAAAGGCGAAAAATGTTGATGATGTTGGCAAATGTTGTTGTTGATGCTGTTGCAATGTTAGTGAAAATTTTCGCTTTTTTTTTGCATTTTTTGTATTTGTAGTTGTTGTATTTTTATTTATATTTCTCTGGAAAAGATGTGTGTGTATATATTGGTATCCATGCTAAACTTTTTGTGTGAAGAAAAATAAAACACAACAAAACAGAAACAAAAAGCAAGGATAAAAAACGCTGAAAAAAGCAACGTGAATTTGCACTTTTTTTGGATTTTTTGTAAGCTCCACCTACTTTAACTGCCAGCGGATTGGTTTAAAAAATAGAAGTTTGGGTTCTAACGAGGGGGGCTTTTAGCCTCCAACTCCCCACCAAATACATTTCACTGTTGTTGTATCACACACTTGATGGCCCTGGCAGTCGGGGGAATTTTATTTTTTCAACTTTGTTTTGTGCAAAAAAAAAAAAAAAAGTCTAGGAAACATTATGAAAAAAAAAGAAGAGGAAAATTAAAATATATTCAAAATATTTGTTAAAATGCTGCTGCGAACAAAAGAATGGCTTGAGTGGAGAGTGTTGTGCTGTGAGAAAGGGTTTTTGTGTGAATGGCATATACAAAAGCGAACTTTGAAAAATATAATTTTCAAAGAGTATGAAAATTATTTTTATGTGTTAGTAAAAGTTCTCGTATTTAAACGTGGCTGGATGGCAGTCAGCTGCGAGTGAGGGTGTAGGTGGTATTAGTAGTACGTAAAGGATTTGCGTGTGTATACCCTACAGAATAAAAACGTAAATGTAAGAAACGTTAAAGTAGCAAGCGTTTACTTGAAAGGAAAAGTTTTGATTTAATTCTTTATGTTAAAATGACCTTGATATGTTGATAAACAAATAATTAATGACATATGTAGTTTATTTAATTATTAGCAAAAATCCAAATTAGAATTTTTTTTGTAAATAACCCCTGATCTTTAGGCTTGAAATCATTATAATCAAGAGTTTGTTAATAATAACTAATGATTATGATGGGAAATAAAAATATTAACTGATAACAAATGTCCAGTCTGGTTAAGGAAAAACACAACCAATAAAACCGCCTTACTACTTTTTCAGCAACAAATTTGATTTAAGAGCCTGCAAGATATAATAAGAACAATAAACTTTCTTTAGTATTATTATAACTTCTTGCCAATCTATATTTATGTTTCACCTAATATTAATATTTATTAATTTTTATTTTGGATGGAAACTTCCTTAATCTTTAAAAGCCTAAAAATCCTTTCCAGCATAAATTCTAACAATTTTGTTTCTGATTTTTTTTCTATTATTTTCTTTTAGTTAAACTAAGCACTAGAAAAGCGAAATTATAAGGTGATGGTCACACATGGCAAATATTTGCTCAAATAGGCGTAACCAATATTTTTTGTACAAATTGTGTTTGGCGATATTAAAACTAACGAGTGTTTTGTAAAAGCAAATAGCATCAAATAAAATAAAACTTAACTTTTCTGCTGATTCTTCCTTAATAAAATAAGTTTTCGAAATAAAGACAAGAATTAAAATAACTTTTATTTAGTAGTTACGTCCTTTTCATCAAATATTTGACATGTATGATCGTACCTTAATAATGATTTTCAATAGTTATTTGTCCCTAAGACTACAAGACTTAAATTTTAGAATTAAGATTTATTAAGCGAAACTACTCTTGAGTATATAGATTTATATGAATGAGTTGTTTTAAAGCAAATTTTTATATGCAAATCTGTTTTAATAAACGTTTGTTAAATTAAATAATCGTTTTTTAATAAGGGGGTTAGTACTTCGCCACCAGCACCTCCACACACATGTTGAGAGTTCTAAAGAAAGTTACGACGTGCTTATTGTCATAACTAACTAACGGACTATAAATGACTCTTAAAGAAAATCTAGATTCCATAATCAGATCTCACAAATTCTTATTGAAATTATTGGATTCATAATGAATATATTTTCATAAAAAAATATCACAATAAACTACACAAATTTTGAAAACAAGTAATGGCAAAACAAGTATGTTACAGTTTACTCAAACAATTTTCTTTGCAACTTGAAAAGGACATGTTTGGAGTGCAGGAGTAATCATGGAATTGCAACGAATTTTTGCTTCTTAGTTTCCTGGGGCCAAATTACCGCAATCGTGATCGAATGAGCTATCGTATGGAAAAATGATTTCGATATCGAAATTATGATAAAATGTACCAAATTTCTTGCTCGATATCGAATGCCATAATCTCAAATAAGAAAATTGCGATCAATTTTATTCGATATCGAATGCGGTAATTTGGTCCCTGGACTCTTTACATGCTGTATTTTTTTTTAGATTTTTATACTTTAATGGCAAAATCAATATTTATACTCGCAATAGCTTAAAGCACTGAAACTACTAATGTTTATCTGATCTACACAATATGGATTTGAAATTTCAGACGTATTTTGTCAACTGAGATCCAAACAAATGCAGAAAACCATTTAAAGGGCTTGAAGTTTCTCCAAACCCATTAACCCGCAACATATTACATAATAGTGCCTATATTTGCCTAAAAAGAAGGGATACAGCGGATCTGAGCCGAAGACAAGAATGAATAATGCCTGCTTAACCTACATAATCAACAATGGTCAAACAATTTTCGTCAGGCATTGGCTGAGCTAATAATTAAAATTGATTAGATGTAAGATTCGAAACACATTGCTAGTTGGTTTTTAATGAAGATACAATAAATAAACAAAAGTACAAAAACAAAATCTGTCTGACTGAGACCGCCGGAGCCACGGATAGCTAATCCAAACTTATGGTGGATGTGTTTAATCGGTTTCAATGTACGAAACAGGTTTGTGTGGTTCAGAAGTGGTGATTCATCCATAAGCGGAGAAATTGGGTAACATATGAATTAAAGCCGAGAGATCTTCAAAAATGATGTCCCAAACAATGCCTAAATATTACAAAAGAAAATCAATTTCTGACCGAATCATTATTTCCGATAAAGAATTGATCTATTATTAGAATAACCAGAAGAGTAATAGATCGCATGTGAAACGCGCCCAAACAGCCGAAACAAGACCAAAGTTCACAGGTGGCAAAAGATTCCTATATATATATATTTAAAGCTGCTGAAATCTAGACAGATCATTACAGGGAACCTGTACCGAATGTAACTGATTCATTTGAAGCTATTATTGACCGAAAATCAACCAGCATATAGGGCCAGATATGAAAGCGTAATATTGTATCGGCAACATGTTGCAATACTTGTTCAAAACCACAGTTTAAAATTACAACTTTTATTTTATTTAAAAAAAATAACCAAGTATTTCATAATTTTATAGGAAAACTATCAAAATATTTTAAAAAAAATATTTTGTGTTCTGGCTGCTACTGGAAATATTTTGTATGGCAAAATATTTTTAGAATTACTGCAAGCAATATTTCTACCATGAAGCTTGTGCATATATTTCGTTGATTAATACTTTGTATATTTTTAGTATTTTTTTATATTAATATGGAAGTGGTACATATTTATTGAACAGTCAATAGTCAGTTGGAAAAAATGTTTTACTAAATATTAAACGCTGTTAAAAACTATTTATAAAAAGTAATTAAAAATTTTATAAAAGCCTTATAGTCTAGACCTAAACCCGTCCGACTGCTATTTGTTTCCATTGTTGCAGAATGCTCTATCTGATACACGCTTCACTTCATAACAGGGTATCCGAAATTGACTTGATTTGTTCATGGTCTCAAAATGTGGCGCGGTTTTTCCCATCAATATTTTAATAAAGCACTTGTTTTAATTAAAAGTTTTTATATTTATTTATAATTAATTAATTAGGTTTTGAAGCACATTGCATATAATTACACCAGCAGGACATTCATTAAAACTGATAATAGTGATACACCATCTATTAGCCAATATACAAATAACTTTATCTCCTAATGAGATAGTGCATGTCTTCAACAAGACTCTTTAAATCAATTCCTTTTATTAGAAATTCGTTCAAAAAAAAAAGCTTGTCACATTTTAAAACCTACCTATTTAATAGATTTTCGGCTCTGGTTATGGTTACATTTATTCAAGTGGATTAAACTTTTGTAGCAGTTTGTTTCAGCTGCTAAAGTACAAACTAAAAACCTTCCAAAACAGTTTTAAAACGTAATATTTCTGTACCAGGTATATAGTCAAATAGCCCATTACTTGGGGAAACAAATTGTCTTAAAATATAATTGTAATTGAAAATGACAAATCCAAATATATAAATTGTCTGCCCATTTTAAAATGTGTTCATCCTTTCATTTGATACTCAGAAAAACGGAAGTTCTATCAGGCAATGAAATAAATAAAATTTATAGCGTGTCTCTAATTCAACCTGGATATATTGCAATGCAATTTCTTTATTTCTCCCTTTCACATTTTCAATACACATGTGTATGTGGTAGGTTATTTGTTAAAAAGAGTAGAAAAAAAAACATAAAATAACAGCTCAAAAATTATGCACACATCATCATTAAAATCAGCAATAAAAACAACTGAAGAGTTTGCCCTCTTTCATCAGTATATAGAATGAGTACATATATGATTATGATTTTTAGTATGAAAAGGCAACAAAAAAATAAAATAAAAGGAAAGAAAAGAAAATCGCACAACTATTATTAACTAAAAATAGACGCGTCTGTGGTTAGAGATTGTGGATAAAAAATGCATACCACTACCTCACATATAGATATGTATGTATGTATGTATGTATATGTATAGAAGGGGTTTTCATACACAATATCATCATCATTATTATTATAATAATTGCAATGATTATACATATAGAACAGAGTCAGAGTTCTCTTTTTTTTTTACTGAACAAATTTCTGACCACATTTTCAAACATAATTATTTTATACATATGTATGTATGTATGTTTATAGTATCAAACAAAAAAATCAGGAAGTAGAGTTGCAAAACAAAAAATAAACGCCTTTTTGCGGCAACACCATTTGTTGTGTTACCAATTTTTTGCCTAACTGTATTAGTGGCATGTTATGGCCTTTTTTTGCAACTCATTTCCGGTTACCGGTTCTAGTCGTGGTACGCACTATGGCGTCATTTATTTGTATTAACGTAACCACATAAAAATGGTTGCCGTTTACTTAAAATATACATAAATACTAATACTAATACAAAGTACACATTTACATTAACTTTCATGTTGTTAAATTTAATACGTTTTCTATGTTGTTTTTTTTCGTAATTTTAGTAATAATTTAATTTGCTCAATTTCCGTTCATATGTATACCCAGACACATTAAAGTAAACACAAGGGATTTACGATTTTATTTAATTTAGAATGAATATATAATTACATCTACAATATTTAGTTGTTTGAAATAAAACTTTTTCAAACACACGTGGAACATTTTATAACAAAGAATACATTTTTTTGAAAAGAAAAGTTTTTCATATCAATTTTAAAATTATGTTTTTTCCCAATTTGTGAACTTTTGCCGAGAAAATGTTACAATAAACAACTATTACTTTTCAACAGGAAATTCCAAATTTGAGGCCTCCTCGATTGGATAGTGCCATTGTGGAATTCAGTGATCTGCTGTAGTTTCAGATTCTAAGAACTAGTGAAATAATTATATTGAGAATACAAAGTGAAAGGCACTTTGCTGCCTCCACCGGCATCAGACTTGTTCTTAGCTATGGTGTTCTTGTGTGGTAGATGATGACGGGAACCAAATAGTCCTAACCCTAACATGTTGAGATATCAGTAGTAGACACAGAGAAAAAATATAGTTATACACGTTTACCTCAATAATGTTAACATGTTCACAACTTTTTTGCAATGTTAATTATTCATATGATTGCGGTCCATATTATGGTTACCGTTACGATTCAGCTGATTACCACAATCATATATACGACTCTACTAACTATGCATGTATTTATGGCAAACATGATTATAATGAAATCAATTATCATTTTATATTGCTCTTTGATTATGATTGCAAACAACATAATATGGTATAATATTTCATCATAAAACTGATCACTACAAATATTACATAATTTCTATAATCATAGATATGATTGCTATAGTCATGTAAATCATAACTTAATCACATTATGGTTGCCACGATCATATAAATAATTACGGTGAAATTAAAACAAAAGAGAAAGATATTAAACCAATTTATAACTACTTATATATTTTGTGTTTTGTATAAAAAGCAGAATCAATGTGCTTGTACGTTTCAGAAATTAGTTTCTTATTGTTGTGTTGGCAGTTATCCAGTGTATATTGTTACAATGAGCACTGAAGGCGACAGATTCTTTGAAACAGTTTCAAAATCTGACCCTAACTATTATGATAGATTGGCAGAAGCAATTGCCAATGATATAGAAAACGAAATTCAGATTGAGGTTGATGGATATGAAGACGATGCCTCTGATATTGGAAACGTGTTAGAAGTTGATAATGAAACTGAAGACATTTAATTTAAGTCTACGCAAAATATAAGAAGTCGCAGCTAGGCCCTGTTGGAAAGCGCACAGAACCTAGGTATATGATCAGATTTATGATTTTACCAGTATAACAATGCAAATCACAAATCTGGAATTTTTTGCAAACATGGCTAATATATATAAATGCCCACATTTGATGATACCGCCATCACAGTCTCCAGACCTTAATGTTAATGAAAATTTATGGTTAATATAAAAATCAGCATAAGGAAACAAAAAATGTTTAACAAAAACAATTTCAAAAGTGCATAAAATAAGCTGGGATATGAAAAACAAGTACTTTTTTGGTTTTTTTTTTAGTTTTAGATTGTTAAAAATGTACATTTTTGCAGTAATTATTTTTGTTTGTTTGACTATAACATTTTGTCTTTTAAAATTTCACCAATTTCATTTTAAAGTTCCTGTTAGATTTCTTTTTATGGAACTTTGAAAATAAACAAATGCATAAAACAAGATATAAGCCGCTGTATGTATTTTTAAAAGGAAGTCACAATTTCCTATTCTTTGATACATAATATGTCTAGATTGTCTTTTTCACGTGTCAAATTAATTTGGTTATAGTGCATAGATTATAATTTATTTGCCCGATTAGGTGTTAAAACACCACTGGATTATATTTTGTGGAGCTATTTTAAAGATAGATTTTATACAGAGCCAAACGAAGCGTTGACAGCCATAAGAATCCTGACTGACGTGATTAATGAAATATATACCTGCCACTTTGTCATAATGTGATGGAAAATTTTGGTGAAAAACTCGACATTTCTATAAGTGGTCATGGTGAACTTTCTTTCCGATTTCATTTTTTATTTATAATTGATTGATATCTAAGTAAGTTTGTAAGGATAAGCCCCAAAACTATTTGTAACTATTAATACAATTACAGAGCTAGACTTTTAAAAATTAGATAAAGCAAATCATATTTGAGATCTTATGACAATTTAAAGAATATGTGTGGAACTGAGATGATTTTGACACGAGTAAAAATTATCAAATAAATATTGTGAAATTTGAATAAATAGAAATAACTGAAGACAAACTTTATTTAACTAAAACGATGCCTTAACAAATTTAATAATAGGTATTGAAAAACAAATAAGTATATTTTTATTTAAATATATACAAATACATGCATATCTCTAAACTATGTATGTATGTATGTATTGAAGAGTTAATATGAAAATAAAATAAAAAACAAAATGGCGACTTATTTTTCTCATTTTTTATTTCAGTCTTTTTTGTTATATCCTAGACTAAAACATGTCCTTTTTTATAATGTTATAATTGCAGACACGCAGGCTTCTACTATATGAAAAACCAACTTAAATACATATGTATGTGTGTATGTACATCCGTAAGCAAACGATAAAACTCCATAAACAGGATAAAAAGGATGACTTGTGGTGTTACAAACAACAAATATACACACATTAACACACACTGCAGAGGCAAACACAAGGGTTTCTTTTTTTACAAGAAAAACACAAACAAAAACAAATTCGCACAAAAGCAAAGAGAAAAACAAACAAAAACATAAAACAGTTACAAGAGAAAAACGTTGAAAAACTGACAGTAAAACAGAAAGATGCAAAAAAAAGAGGAATTTAAGAAGTTGAACTGAGTGGCAGAACAAACATATATATATAAAAAAAACCAGGCGATGTTGAATACAAAAATAAAATAAAAGAGAAAATTAAAATAAAAACACAACACAAATACACACGTAAAGATGCAGGAGAAGAAAAATAGGAAAAATGTTTAAAAAAAAGCAAAAAACAAAAAAAAAACATGAACTGGACAGCCAGCAAAAAAGCTCATGATTTATGGTCTTAAAATATAACGACATTTGTTGGCGTCATATAAGTGCACACAGCCAAACACGCACACACTCTTTTAAATATTAACACATACATACATATGTTCATGTATGTGTGTATATGTTTATTCATTTGTAAATTGTTTTTGTTGCTGTTATTTTCCAGCTGCATTTGTATATATTTGCATATGACTCTTAAGATGACACAGGACAAGAAGATGATGAGGAGCCGGAGGTGTGAGCTGTAAGTAAGTATAATTTACGTTGAAAACAATTTTAAGTACATAAAGAAGTAGCACAATAATCGCTGTATTGATTAAATTTAAAATAAGAAAAATGTTCCAGGAATTTTTCTTTTAATATAAATTAAGATTGTAAAGCAATTAAAATCTTTCTGTCTCTCTCTCTCGCTCTCTTCCTTACCATATCTTTCTTACTTACTTTACGCTCTTGTTTTTTTTTTTTTTTGGTATTTTACTGTACATATTTACATATTGATGAAATGGTTAAGAAAGTACTTAATTTGTGTTTTATTTACATCTTTGTTGTTTAAAGAGCGTTTTACTTAAGAACGTTTAAAAAATGTTGCAATAATAATTAAAGTGAGATTAATGCTACAGCTGTAATAGCAGCTAAAAGTCATGGGCAATACTCTCAGAACAGTTTTTAGTCTTTATAAAGCCTGTAAAGGTATTAAGACCCTTTATAAAGAAAGTTACTTCATACAGTCTATATAAAGAGTTGAAAAAACCATGGCTTCTTAAGTTTAAATGATGCTAAGAAGAAGCTTAAAAACGACTAACTTTTTTAATTCCCACTCACAAACTACTGATAAGCCTATGATCACCGAGTAGCTTTCTTTGAATATCTTTAAGTTAATTGGCTAAATTTTATGGAAAATTTTAATTTGCTCGGAAAAAAAGAACGATATTTTCAATTTTGTATTTAAGACATCATTGAACCGGGAGGTTCGAAAACTTTTCAGCCTAGCACAGAAAGATATTAGTAAGTTTGTTTAAAACATTTTTATTTTTCAATATAATATCCTGAAATTTCAATAAAATTAGTCCAACCCTTATTCTATCCCTTGATTAAAATAATTTTCTTCAAGGCCTTCAAAATAGTGGTTCACAACTGTAATTTCATCTTCCTTTGAGGAAAAACGCTTACCAGCTAGAAATTTTTTTAGATTTGGGAACAGGTAAAAGTCACTGGTAGTTAAATCAGGAGAATAAGGTGGGTGGTCAAGCAACTCGTTCTTTAATTAGCACTTTTTTGAGCTGGTACATTGTCTTGATGAAAAGTTGTAAGCCAGGACGTTTTTCTCGAATTTTTACATTTAATTGATTCAAAATTTTACTATATTACTCTAAATTTCTTGTTTTACCCTTTTGCAGATACATAGTCAACCAAGAAAATACCTTTGAAGTCCCAAAAGACCGTTGTCATAACCTTACCAGCCAATTGAATGGTTTTTGCCTTCTCTGGGACATTTCCTCCAGCTTCAGTCCATTGCTGGGATTGCTTTTCTTCATGTCTCATCCACAGTTATAAAACGACACTTAAAATCCATTTTATTTTTCTTAAAACGATCCAAACAAGCTTAAGAAGATTTTATTCTTATCCGTTTTTGGTCGACTGTTAGCAAATGCGGCACCTATCTTGCAGAAAGCTTTTTCATCTGTAGTTCTTCATGCAAAATTACACTTTCACCTAACACATTCACCATATCAATATGAATTTCTTGTCCCTGTAAACCTTTTTTATTTAAATATTTAATGACACCACGAATTTCTAATTTTTCCATTGTTAAAAAGTCGCGGATGCGTCTTTTTTGAACACCTGTTTCTATATGAAGGAGTTGGCAGATCGAAAAGAATTTTAACATGTGTTCATAGCACAGATAGAAGTTTGCAAAACACTTAACGTTTTTCTGTTTATACCGCGCTTTCTGTTCTAGACATAGAGGTTTCGGAACCGCCCTCGTATATTTTCAGTTGCCTATAGTCCAGAAAAGTATTAAGAATGGGCCTTGCATAGCAGTAGAACAACATTCTGTTAAAATTAGGTCGCTTTTTTGCCATCCCAAGGAAACGCAAATACGTTTGTTTGGTTGTCACTGAAATGAGTGTAAATTGTGAGCGAAATTTAATTACTTTTACAAAACAAAGTTCTTTCTAGAAATTTATATAATATTACAGCTACGTGCAACTAACTAAGGACGCAAACCTAACATGTAAGCTTGAAACAACAGTCCAATAATACGAGATATCATACGGTTTTATGATATTCTCAAAATTTGTCATAGTTTAATCAACTTAATCTTACTCCTAGAAAATAACTGCATATTGTGTCAAATTAACTATTATTTATGAATCTGTGAGTCGTGCTTCAAAATCTGATTCACATCAGTCGTGCATATAATTAAGGACACACCAAGTTAGAGTGCAATATTCGGCTGTGCCGAATCTTTACAAATTTAACGAATTTTATTTGATCTCAATAACGTTATTTACAAGAGATATGTGGGTTGCATAGTAGAAAGTTTAAAGAACAAGAATTGGCGTCACTACTGCCTGAATATTGTTTTCAAACTCAACGGGACCTTGCAAAATCATTGGGAGCTACTTAGCCGAAGATAAATTGGGTACCACATAAATTGAAGCCGAGAGATTTTGAAAGACGATTTTTCAATTTAAAAATGCTGCTTGAACGGTGTAAAAGACAACGAATCTTTACTTGCTATGAAAAATGTATTCATTACAATAACCCGAGGGAAAAGAGTGAAGCCCCTAATAGCCATGGCACTAATGTAATGCACTATATTTGGTGGACCAAAATAATGGGCTGCTGAAATCTAGAAAGACCATCAAAGGAAACGAAGGCAAATGATTCATTTTGAAGCAAGCATTGGCCGAAAAACGCCCAGATACTGAAGCCAGGCATGAAAGCGTAATATTCCATCATCACAACACTCGGCAACATGTTGCAATTCCTATTAAAAACTATAGGGTGTTTTTAGAGGAATAGAAATTTTAATATTCAACACTTTTTTAACTGGCGGCCATTTTGTCACCTGTCAAGTGATTTAGGTTTAGTTTGGTTTGTTAATTCAACATCAATAGACTGGCACCTGAACAACGCTTCCAAATTGTGCAAATTTATTTTGAAAATCATGCTTCTGCCAAATACATACGGTGTTTTTTTAGATGTAAAGAACTTTGAAATGGACTAAACCAAAGATGATTTTTTTAAAAATTGACATGAAATTGACATTTAGTTTAATTAATAATTTAATCTTCTGGCAGTATAATTTAAAACTGACTTCTGCCCTATGACTGGCTGGGATATAGTCTAATCTGAAGGACCAATTTTCGATAACATTTTCCAACATTTGTGGCCATACAAGGCTGCTGTAGCTTAATTGGTTAGCGCATTTGATCATTAAGCATGAGTTGGTATGTGTAGCCCGGGTTCGATTCCCAGCCCTGCCACTCAAACAATATCAGTTTCTGATAATTATTAGTTTTCTTCTATCTATCATAACTAATATTTATCACACCGCCCTCCTTCAGTGGTATAGCAATTAAACCCAATCGATGTAAAATAATTAAATAAAGGCTATAAAATCAAGCTTTAACATTATTGCGACTATTCACCACCAGAGGCGCTGCAATTCTGCACTAAAAAACAAACATAATGCGCAATAGCAGAGTTGTGATATAAAAAGATTTCTTCTTTCACCACCTTTACTTCTTTAACTATCTCCTTTCCAAATAAAGTAACGCAAGTATATATGGGCAACTTCAAAAATTTACAGCACTTAGAATTTTTTTTTTTATAATTTTTTTTTTGTCTGACATCAATGTCGATTTGCATGTGAAATTCGTTCGCGTTAATAATTTTTACTGCGGTTTTGAGTTAAAAATTAAAAAAAAATATAAAAATTACAGTTTTTGAGATTAGAAACATTTTTTTTTCCTCCATAAAATTTTAAATCTTTAAAATTTTTTCTTCCGTTTTCAATTTTAGTATCAAGCTCAGTAAAGTCTTGTATTCGATGTACGTTTCAGCGCAATTGATACAGCGCTTTAGTTGTCACAAAGCGAAATGTGTTTGAAAAACTGCCGCTGCACGCGCCCGGGTTGAAAAAAATTCTTTTATTTTTGCACTTTATCAGTTTAGTCCGTCGCGAAGAATCTATTTAGATACCTAAACCTGTTCCCATGCAATGTTTTGGCATGTTTAAAGAACTGTTTTTTTTTTTTGCAAAAATTTTTAAAAGTTCATAAAATTTTTACGTTTAAAAATTTTAAAGTGAGTTTTCGCCTCGCAATACACTACCCAACTTAAAAGACACTTCAGATTATCAGACGCAAAAAAGATAAATTTTTACAAAATTTACGCTAATTTCTTTTAATTTTGTGATCTCTCTTGATATACCTCAAACTTTATAAAATTACGCAGTTTTTTTAATTCTGCGCTTAAAACTCATTTTTATTAAACGGCGCAAAAATCCTATGTAAAATCTTCAAAAAGTTCAAAATTCGAAAAATTTTCGTTTCACTTGTAAACCACATGCATCTTTTCAACCAGCAGCGATATCAAATTTTTTTTTGTCTAGTCTAGTGACTATATTTTGTATTGGTTGAAAGCTAAAAACTATTACAAAAAAAAAGGGAATGGATGAAAAAACTCTTGCAAGTTTCAAGTCGTTTTTTTTTAATTGTTCGAATTTTATATGACCACCAAATCTTAAGGTAAAGACTTTTCAGCGTAAAACGTAAAACCCTGTACAACGTTTTTTTTTCAATTCGTAAAATTAACTGAATAAGAGCCATAGTATGTCGGTTTCAGCAGGTGCTCAAAAAATTTGAAATACCCCATATAGGCATATTAATTGCCGGAGTAACCTCTTTAAAAAAAAATAACACGGCGAATATTGTTCTCCAAGTGGTCAATCGTTTCGGTCTTACCACTTTACAGCTGTTGGCCGCCAGTTAAAAAAGTGTTGCCAACTTAAAGTTCTATACATCCAAAAAAAAAACACCTAATATTTAGATAGGTGTGGTTAGGAAGTTTTGCCAGACCTTGCCCCGTCCGACTACTATTTGTTTCGAATACTGCATGCAGAACGCCCTCTCTCTGAAAATAGTTTTGCAAACCCTCTAAAAGTTTTAAGTATCTACAATTTCTCTGTTTAAAATCTTCTTAATTACGATATCCAATATATATGTACATATGTATATACCTTATAGGCTCACAAATGAATATCTTTCAAATAATCATATATACTCTCATGCCATGGCAATGAAGATGGGAGATAAAATTAAAATTTGCTAAAACCTAACTTAAATTTAAATTAACTTTTATATTTATTTTCAAATTACCAATACACACACACACACACACCAGAATGCCTAAGTGTGGGTAAGTGCTCTTATGTCTTATGCACGGTATTGTGTGTGTAATTACGTTCATTTAATATAAGTACAATACAATATCAACAACAAGAGCAACAGCAACAAGAACAAAAACAATAATTACACAAAATTGACAATATTGTGCAACTAACCATAAAACCGAATTGTAACAACTGTTACGTACCGTCGTACAGTCTCTACCAAATTGCGTCTGTTTGACCAGCTAGCAGAAGCTTTTAAAACAAAAATTTTAAATTTTGTTACACATAGGGCAAGACAGAAAACCGCAATGCAATGGATGGGTTTTGGTCAATATAATCGCAGGCATAAACTCATATAGTTATAAGCAGAATATGCTGACATACACATGCTCAAACAGGATTACTAATGAGCATTGATTATGTCTAGAAAATTAAATTATATACATAGTATATTGTTATATTAAATGTGAATCTAAAATAAAAGTTTGCAACAAAAATATTGTTTTTTTAAAGAATTTTTAGTTAAATTTTACCATTATTTAAGATAAACCATAAATACCGTACAAGTAGAGAGAAGCTAATATCTGCAACAAGATCACTGAGAACTTAAAAAGGAAAACTAGTGGGCCAACACTGCCAAGGAATTTTAGAAGCTTAGCTGAGATTTTAATTTAATTATTTAGGTACAGTGGTGTATATAAAAAAATGTTAACTAGAGTTAGATAAAGAAAAAATGCAGCTGCTCAAGAAAAACATATCATGCATGTATTGGTGGGAAATCAGTGGATTAGAAGTTGTCAGCTTTTCAAATTCAAAATCATAAATCGTCGTGGAGTCATTAGAAATATGGAACAAATTCTAGGGGCTTCGTATCCTAGAATTAACCATTTCATATTGCGGGTGAATGAGAGCTTTTTTTGTGGGACAACCAAACTTTGTTTTGCAACAGAGGCACATTGCAATAACATTTTAAACCAGTGCCGCTGAAACACACCGAAGACTCACCGAATCTCACGGAAGGCAAAGAAAACCACCTTCAAGTTTTAAGCTAAAAAAATTGGAGGCATTACTCCCTTAAGATTGGCGAAACCATCACAGGGAACCTGTACCGAATGTAAATAATTTAATTAAAGCCAGCATTGGCAAAAACAAACATACTTAATATGCGGTCAGACATCATTATGACAATGCTCGGCCGTTTGCTAAAACACCTTTTAAAAAAAGTGGTTGGTAAGTTTTGCAATTGCAATTTTCGACTACTATTTTGTACGATCGATGCAGAACCCTCTCGCTCTCTGGGAAACGCATCACTTCAGAACAGAAATATACGAAATTAGCTTGGCTCGCTCTTTTCCTTCAAAGATAAGCAGTTCTTTTGGCGCGGCATTGAAAGAACAATGGTAACTGGTTATAGCTAACACGTAACAAGCCTTTGAATAAATTTATATTGTACAAATGTTTTAAAATAAAGGCTAAAATTTAAGAACAAACCCATATTTCAGACTTTTTCTTCAGGGAACATATTTGAAAAAGCCTGTTTAACCATAGAAATTTCTACTCTTTTTAAAGAAATACTTTTGATTATTGAACAATGGCATGTCCATCATTTGTACACGCATAAACTTACACATTTACACACACAAAACAGCAAATATAAATGTGTGAGTGTATGGAGTAGAGCAGAGAATACAATAAACTCATAAAGACGAAACCATAAGTAGCATTATAAATAACACGTTAAAATAGGCCCACAAGCATTATATACTTAAATAACACATGAACACTTGCTAACAAACAAACACATATGCAAAACAAATAAATTTCAAACACACACATCTACACAAGGCAACATATACAGTGTTGGAAAAGCAATAGGCACAATACCCAGCTTGAAAAATTGCAAAACTTTATGTCTCATATAATATTAATATCACATTGAACCTCCATGCATTTTTAACGATTCTTCGCAGCTACAATTCATAAATTCCATAACTTTTGAACCCATTTTACGAGTTATGGAATTCCATTTCCTTTATAATTTTTTTCCTAATTAAATAATTAGAGTCGCATAGTGCCCAAATTTTAATTCCGTATTTCGCTGGCTTCGAAGGAATATATTGCCTAAATGGACATTTGCCACGATATGTCACTAGCTGCTCATCGACTGTCACGCATTCGTTTGAATTATACATAATCTTCAAATTGTTAGCCCATTTATCCCACAAAACTCGTATAGGTGCCAACTTATCGCGAGCTCGTCGATCTGCTCTATCTGATTTATCGTCGAATCGAAGAACTCTGCTAATATTTTGGAATCTACGCAGCGACATTGTTGCTTTGAAGGCTCATATTCACATCGTCCCATAAAAATTACATTGCTTCACCACGAAAACGATAAACGCCAGCTAATAACAGCAATCCAAAATATGCCTTCAAGGATGCAGGGTTAATTTCCTTCCAAGCTTCTCCAAACACTTTGATGCCTATGTAGACATGTATAAATAAGTTTGTAGTGCGCAATGTTTTAGAAAATACGATGAAAATTACCTTCAATATTTGTCATCTTTATAATAATAGTTTGCATTTCCTTTGTCATAAACAAAAAAATCATTCCCATGTAGAAATAATAGGTAATACTTGTAACAAAAAGTAATAAAACCAGTAAAATTGTATTGGGCACAATTTGCCCAAAATACAAGATTTGCTACTTTTTTTATAGGGGTGCCTTTTTGTGGAGCCACAATATAAATTTTAACAGCGCTGCTAAATATACATAAAAGACTAATTGTCAAGAAGTTTCATACCGATATTACTAAATACACGCCAGAATTGAAAACGCGTTTGGGCAAAATTTGCCCAAAATACAGGATTATTATTAACTAAAGAAATACCAAAAATTTAAAAAATTAACAGTTCAACTAAAAATAATAATTGTTCTAAAAATAGGTGCCCAGCTTCTAATGTTTGTATTTGTACTCAAAGAGTGGTACACATAAAAATGTCGACGAAAGTGTACAAAAAACATCAAAAACAAATGTATTCAAGTTTACAAGACAAAAAATCTTGACATGAATACGAACTGAATAAAAGCAGGCAACATATGAATAGAAATTGAAAAATGATAATAACAGCAAATTTCGAACCACCAGGTAATATTGGTTAAAGGATTGATATTTGTCTGTTGGCTAGCGGGCACCGCAATGGTGCAGAGGGTTAGAACGCAAAGAATTCTGATGAGAGAATGTGGTTGTTCTCGAAACATGTAAATTCAACCCAGGTTCGAATCCCAGCCAAGAAAAATTATCAAATAACAAATTTTTTCAAGTTGTAAAACAATTCCTACCTTCAGTAAAAATAATTTAATGAAAATTAAATTTAATGAACTTGAGCCTGACTAAAGAAATACCAAAAATTGCCTGAATTGTCTGCACAAAAGCCAATTGAAAACATAAGTGTGCATTCAGGTGATTTGAGCCTCGTAAATTTAACACAAAAAACTAATGTAGTCTTTAGTTTTTACTTCAAAAAGAGACTGCTCACCACTTTATTTGAAAACACTGAATCAGAATGTAAAATAATAATAAATTTACGGCAATAGAACAACTCGTTGCTTAAAATTGTTGAAATATTGAAAATAAATTATTATGCGATTAAAAAAATTGTTGACAAATATAACAAAACAAAAAATATTGCAAATAATGCGGACGCCCTCAGGGCCTTTCTAATGGTGAGACAAGTCTGAGGACAACAGTCGTGTTTCTCGTAAGAAAGTCTTATATCAACAAAGTAAACAATCAAAATAAATCGAATCGGACTTTTGGAACAGACTGGTTTTTGCGGATGAGAGAAAATTTGCAAATGTATGGAAACGATGGGAGATGTAGAGTGTGGAGAAACCCAAATGAGGCGTTTAAAGAAAAAAATGTGTGTCCAACTTTTAAACATGGGGATTGGTGACTTAGTTCTAGTGCGGGAATGTATGAGCGCTTCTGGAGTTGAAAATTTACATATAATCGATGGCATAGTAGATCACAGGATGTATGTTGACATTTTAAAAGCGTGCAAAAAATAGGTATTTCAGAAAATTTCATATTTTCACAAGACAAAGATTCCCAACACATGGCTCATTGTACTAGGTTATGGGTATTGCGTAACACTACAAAATGAAATGGATAGAAACTTCCTCCCAATTACGAAATATTAATACTATTGAAAACATGTGGGAGCATTTAGGCAGAAAACTTAGAGAGAGAGAGAGCAATTGGACTGATCTAACAATAACTTTAAAGGAAGAGTGCAATAAAATTCAAACTTTGGTGATCCAAAACTTAGTGGGTTTTATTCCTAGAACACTAGAAGTCATAACTAAGAACAACTAAGAACTCCCATACAAAATACTAAAACATTTGTTATATGCCATTTTTATTGCAAAAACTACGAAATTAGCACTCACCTCTTAAAGTTAAAACCTGAATTATTTCTTGTTATGTAATTTAGCATTGTGATTTTGATTAAAATTGTTCATACAATTTTGACAATTAACAGCAATTTATTAATAGAAAGCTTAACAGAATAGATTCATTACAAGATCACCAGCAGCTTGACAGCAATAATTAATAAAGTTATTCGTTTTTAAGGTTTGTTCTCCCTATCTCTGGAAATGAAGAGCCGTTCTAATTATTTTTTCCAGCACTGTATATATGTATAACTATCGGTATTATATAAAAAAAGTCTACATATAAACACAACAAAAAAGTAAATGATATACATTAAAATCATACTTACTTACATACATATATATATACACATATACATATATATAAGATAAGTATTTACATACATACATACATATGTATATATACATATGTTGGCTAGTATATAATAAAAAATATACAAAACACAATACTTACGCACACACTCATTTAGCAGCACATTGTGTAATAATAAAATGAGAGCAGACAAAAAATATGGTACGAGTAATTTGCGTGTACACGCAATACACATGTGTACAAAATATAACCACATTATACTGATGCTGCCACTACTACTACTACATCAACATCTACTACATATTTATTTTTGAAGCTGCTGCTGCCGCTTCTGATGATGCAGCTGGCAGCTTATTGTATGCAAAAAAAACTGGAAAGATGTTGAAATAAAAAACATCGTGAGCAGGAAGACATACAAGTTGATATTTTAAGTATGGGTTAAAAGGACGATGGAGCAATAATAATGATTACGGTAATAGTATACTACACATTTCAGTTTATTTCTGTGTATGTAACACACACAGACGGGTCTGTAGCATAAACATAAACACACTTATGCATTAAAATGAAAAATTATGTAAAAATAAATAAAATTTTGAAACAAAAACTGAAGGAAAGGATGTAGAAGAAAAAACAAAAAACCATTTACAAATGTACCGTGGCATGATGGAAAGGATATTACAATAGTATAAATATTTATTTATGTTTATAAAGCAGCAATGTTATTATCAATTCTATATGCAATGCTACATATAGGATTTCTTTGTGCAGCCCTTAAGTGCCTTATAATAGGTTTAGGCTATGTATGAAGCCAATTGGCGTTTTAGATGCAAGAACAAAAACATCACTACAGTTCATTAAGGCCGTTCCAAGCAATTTCACTTTGCAAATTGCCAGCATTGGCCAGACACAAAGTAAATATGTGTCCAGAGAGTTCATTATACCGATTGCAAATTAGCTCGGTTTTTTTCCAACATTAGCTAAACTATATCTACGGCTACAATGTATGGTAATTTAGTTAGTAATCTAGTTAATATTCTCTAATCGCTCTTACCGAGCAATAATAACTTTTCAAATCTACTTTTGTACAAAGTAGTGAACGGTTTTGCTTGCCTGAGCCCAGACAAATTGCCCAAAAAACAAATACTTTCCATAGCATATACTTACGGGAAAAAAATGTCGGCTCCCATGAGCCCAGGCACCTTCATTAGTCAAGCAATCGGCTCGTCAGTTCCCATAGGAAAATTATGCTGGGTACCTGGGTTTTAAGATATAACGCAGCCCATGATGCCACTAAATCTCACCTCATAAGAAGATAAGTCCCTAATTGCAGCCTGGTTGTCTGACATAGCTAATAATCCTAACTACAATCGTATTCATTTGAAAATTGGGTACCTAAACTCCGACTCCAGTGTAGCCCAGTGTTCTCCTATCTAGAACCACCATCAAAAATTCCTATGTAACATCAATGTAAGTTATATATAGTCCAATACAGAATCATCTGAATGAATTACTATACATATATCTTCTCCATTATAAATATCTAAAAGGTTGTATGTGAAAATTAGTACCCAGAGTGTAGGATAAGGTGATAGATCTTAAACAGTACAGATCCCACAGTCTCCTGTTCCACTTTCTTCCACAATAGCTTATTAATAACCAGAATCCACAATATAGGACTAATATAAGATAGAGATAGAGAGAGAGAATCTTATTTATCAGCACTGAGCACACATTAGTAATACTATAAATACAAAATTTGATCTCTCCATTTAAAATGGAGTTTTGTGAACTTTTTAATACTCAAAATTAAAAACAGAGACAGCTTTTTAAGCCTCACAAAAGGGTACATAACACATATATTAGTGTAATCCAAAAAAAAAACTGAAGATATTGATAGCATACGGCAATTTAGACCTTTAGCAAAACAATAATATTATTATATTCTCTAAAAAAAAAGTCCCAATTTACACGAAGCAACTCTTTAGCTAAACTGAATACCTAAGACGAGTACACACTTGATTGTAGTAACAACTCGTTACTCTCTGATTTGTATTGCATATGTGTATACAAGTGTGTGTATACTCTCAAATAAAAATACGAGAGATTTATGAAACTATATTTTGCTGTGTCAACACCGAAAAAATTTCAAGGAAAACATTTTTTCAATATTTTCAACAAAAATAGCTTCGTGTAAATTGGGTCTGAGATGAAGTGTAAAAAATGGATAGAGTTTAAAATATATATTAATATTATTGGGTGTATAGCTTTGAACTGCATGATTTATTACAGATGGCGTCTGTTTCGAATGAGGTTTTTGTCTTCAGTAACATATATGTATCTTATTTTAAATGGTACATCTCTGTCTTTTATTCTCAATTAGTTACTGAACATTATCGTGTAAACAACAAAGTTTTTTTTTTGTTTCAAAAATATTGAATGTATTGAATCAGTTTCATGATGGGGGATATGGCTTGCGTGGTTCAGAAGTTCAGACTAAAAGGGTTCTGCTGAAATTTAGCCAGTCCATCAGCATTCCAGAATACTAATTCCCAGGATATTCGGCCAGACATGAAAGCGTAATATTCCATCATGACATAACTCGACCACAAATAGCAATATCTGTTCATAACTACATATTTACAAACTATTTGGGAAGTTTTGCCTCAGCCACCGTGTACCGTCCAACTACTATTTATTTCGAGCGATGCAGAACGTTTTTTAGTATACGCTTCACTTTTTTTCGTTGTTGGCTTTAAAATATGAACAGTTTTTTTTGGCGAAGAGGTTATAGTTATAAATGACGAATACGTTGAATAAATTTAAATCTTACAAATTTTTCAAAATAAAAGCCCAAATTTAAAAAAAAATCCAGCATATTGAAGTTATATACCCAATATATGAGACATAATATAAAGTTAATAAAATATAGTGTATTATTTTTCCAGCATATTATGAATAAAATAAAGAATGTTAATGAAGAAGTGGTAATTAATTTGTTAGTTATGTCCTTATTTGCTAGACTGGAGTACTTTAAATTGCCATATAAAAATTTGTTTTTAACAAAAATTAATTGAGCACACTCTTTCCTATTATTTTTTCACAACCCTGTAGTTTTCTTCTAGTTTGCCTATTGTGCAGTTTTCAATAAAATTGTCGCAGAAATTCTTTAACCAATTTTTTCCTTTATCTCACCACTGTGCACCTTCACACAAACAAAACGGTTTATATAATATACAACATTAAAAAAGGATGCAAAAAGTATATACAAGTAAAAACAAGTATTTTATTTAAGGTTTACATGTTTGTGTATTTGAATACATATGAACTTATTAACAAAATGTCCGTTTTAAGCAGATGATGGCGAACATAAAGGCAGCAGCGTCCATTTTATTCTCTACTTAGTACTACCAGCGTATTCTATTATTTTAAAGTGAAGGTATGAGAGCTTCAAATGATTTTTTGTTTATATAGAATAATACATAAAATATACAAAATGGTAAAACTCACATCATTTATTAAACATTATTCACGGTACAAGAGATTTAAGTTACAAAAGTTGCAAATACAAAAACATCTTACCCTGACTTATGACAAAAACCAAACGAAAACAACAATGTTGCATTTCCCAGCCAATTTTCTGTCAGCCAGCCAGTAATTTATTTAAACTGTTGCTCATCCTAAACTTTTATAGAATTTTAAATTAAATTTTTATGTTTCATTGTTAAAAAAAAAAAAGATTTTGTTAATTAAACAAATAAAGATCACTAGTAATGTTGTGATAAACATACATAGTTGAAATAAAACAATTAACTGCTGTTGTAAATATTTTTATTATTTTTTTTCTATAATTTACAATTCCTTTAACCATAATATCTACTAGTACTGAACCTTTTTTTGCCAATGGTGTTAAACATCATTTATCAAACTTAAACATTATTAAAAAAAAACAGTCGTCGTTTGGGGTTTTTTTACAGTGATCCCTTCGTATATCCTTTTACATGTTAAGCTTGATAAATGTTTGTTTCGTTACGCTTGTCTTAATATTGAAAAATGTGGCAATTTATTAAAATTATACAAGAAAAAAAAGCAATTTAATATTATTTAACTTAAATATTTCTATACTTTTAGCAATTTCATATGTATGTGTGGTAGTATGAGTGATTGAAAAAATTAAATATTAATCATACGCAGTGGTGTGTCTATGCAGTTTATTATTATTAGAAAATGGTAGTAAAAACTTTCTTATTGTTGATTTCAAAGTAAGATAAATAAAAGTAAATGCTATTTCAGAATGTAGGGATGTACGAGGGCGGTTTAAAAACTTCTTAGCCTAGCACAAAAAGAGAACAGTTAGTTTTTCAAAAAACCTATTTATTTTTAAATGTAATCTCTTGAAACTTTAATGCATTTGGTCCAATGTTTGTCTAGCAATTCTATCCCTTGATTAAAATAGTTTTTCACAAGGCCTTCAAAGTAGTGGTTTACAACTGTAATTGCATCTGCATTTGAGGTAAAACGCTTGGAAGCAAGAAATTTTTTTAGATTTGGGAACAGGTAAAAATCACTGTGAGCTAGCTAAGTCAGGAGAATAAGATGGGTGGTCAAGCAACTCGTATTTTAATTCGTTGATTTTAGCCATTGTTGTTAAAACATTCTTATGCACTGGTATGTTGTCTTGATGAAAAATTTTTTTTGTGTTGTAAGATAGGTCGTTTTTTTTTATTTTTAAATATAATTGATCCAAAATTTAGCAGTAGAACTCGGAATCTATTGTTTTACACTTTTGCAGATAGTCAATCAAGCAAATACCTTTAAAGTCCCAAAAAACCGTTGCCATTTTAATTGTTTTCCTCTCTTTGGGACATTTCCTCCAGCTTCAGTCCAACGCTTGGATTGTTCTTTTGTCTCTGGAGTATGTGGTGGATTTATGTCTCATCAACAGTTATGAAACGACGTTTAAAATCCATTTTATTTTTCTTAAAACTATCCAAACAAGCTTGAGAAATTATCATTTTTATGCGTTTTTAACAAATGGGGAACACATCTTGCAGAAAGCTTTTTCATTTGTAGTTCTTCGTGCAAAACTAAATGGACTTGATCACTTGAGATGCCCACAATATAAGCTATTTCACGCACTTTTATTCGTCGATCATTTAATACCATGTCATGTACTTTGGCTAAAAATTTATTTTATTGTTGCTGTTTTTGCACGTCCACTACGTGGTTCATCCTCAAAGTTTGTACGACCATGTTTTAATTCAGCAACCCAATTTTTTCCAAAAGACTTAAATTTTTTCTGTTTATACCGCGCTTTCTGTTCTAGGATAAGAAGTTTCGGGACCGCCCTCATATATATGTAGGGTTTTTTAATGAAAACACCGTCAGTTTTTTCCTCGCCCATTCTCAATCGTTAGTTAATAACAACAACGTTGCAATCTCAGTAAGTATTACCACTTCTTGTCGTTCGTCCGTTATTACCCGTCCCCACATATATTTAACTACGAAATATATAAGATTAAGTAAGAGTTTTATATTCGGCTATGCTAAATGCATGCGAATACGGTTTCTCAATATATTTTGATCCAGATTGATGATTTAGCATTATATGTTTTAAATTATTTTAAACCATAAAGCATTGTACACATACAAATACCCCCGTGTTTTTAGTGATTTGTTATTTTAGCAGTCGAAATGTATTTATACGAATGCTAAACAATAATGCCCTTATTCATAAAAAATTAAAGTAGACTTCAAGTGTACTTTAAGAAAATTTTGTCTAAAAGCACACACAGTATAATTTTTTTTTTGTACGAATGCTGCGACATTTTTCAAAACAAAATTAATTTCTTTGTCATAAATATGCTTGAAATGAAAACCTTCAACGTAAAAACTCTTACCCATTACCGAATATTTCGAGTCGATGTTTTCAAACTTGAATTACTTTGTTGCCTTTGGCTTTTGTAAAATTAACAGAACAAAATTTTGCAATAAAGAGCGTGAGTGTCTTCAGACTTCGCATGAATTACTTCCTTAATATCGTAAGAAATTTAGAAAAAAATAATAGTTGGAAAAAACCTAAAACACAGGGCATTTCTGTTAATATTTCATTAATAAAACTTTTTGTACGCTATTATAAAGCATTTTAGTCTGGTAAAGGAAAAACTCAACAAAAAATTTGATTTTATTTTATTAATAATAAGATTTAAGTACTTTCTAAAGAATTATTAACAAATTCCTAACAATCTAGTTCTATTTCTTATATAACATTAATATTTAGTTGAACCTTCATCTATTTAAAAGACTTCCTAGCAATAGATTCCCACAAGTTTTAAACATATTTCTGGAGCTTTGGAATTCAATGCGTTTTTGATTATTTCCTACATATCGTTTATGATTTTAATTTTTTATTCCTCCCAAAAGCACTCCAAAGGTGTTCAATATTATTTAAGTCTAAGGATTGTGCCGAACGCTTCATAACATGAACTTTGTTTCGATTAAACCTAGAACTAGAAAGTTTAGTTCTTTGCTTGTAATCATTGTCCTGCATGAATGCACATAAAGAGCGACATTTATTTTCTGACAATTATTAGCATTCAATTATAAAGGGTGATTTTTTAGCTATTATCTTTTTGGCAACACTGGTTTAAACAGCTGACGCACGTTTCGTGTTTTGTTTCACTGTCAAACATCTTCAGTTTGGTCTATAATTTAACCATGAATCGTCTTACCAACGAACAACGCTTGCAAATTATTGAATTTTATTATCAAAATGCGTGCTCTTTTAAGAAAGTTCATCGCGCGATGAATTACCGAAAAATTGTGTTCAGCGACGAAGCTCATTTTTAGCTCAATGGGTACGTAAATATACAGAATTGTCGATTTTGGAGTGAATATCAGCCACAAGCATTGCAAGAGCTACCAATGCATCCAGAAAAAGTCACAGTTTGGTGCGGTTTATGGGCTGATGGCATCATTGAGCGCTACCTTGAGATGATATCCAACTTTTTTTGCCCAAAATATAAGAACTTAACTTGCATGACATGCCACACAGCACGCGCAACAATGGACTTATTGAGAGGCGAGTTCGGTGAACATTTTATTTCACGTTCGGGACCGGTCAATTGGCCGCCTAGATCGTGCGATTTAACGTCTTTAGACTATTTTTTGTGGCGCTATGTTAAGGCTCGTGTCTATACAGACAAGCCAGCTTCAATTGACGCATTGGAAGACGACATTGAAGTATTTATTAGTGAGATACCGGCAGAAAAAAGATTTCATGCTCACACAGCACCATTTCACGGGCGTTTCTAGGCTGTTGTTGGAGCTTCTATTTTTAGCATTTTAATAAAACTTACACACACATAGGAAAAAAAATGAAAATAGTGCATATGGTAAAAATTGAAACACTTTCTTCTTTAAGTTGCAAATTTTTTTTATAGATATCCCACTTGCATCCCATTAAGTTACCACAAAGCTCTTAAAGGAAAAGAGCTAAGCTTTTAAGAGAAAAGTTTTTTATTCAGGCTAATAGTTCGAATAATCAAGAATAGTATTGTAAAGTACTGGAACAATTGGCAAATTGGAATGCATTTTCTACCCTGCCAAAGGCGTCATCCCATTAAGCGATTATAAAAGCCTTAAAGGAAATTGTATAAGCTTCCTTTTGAGGAAAAAAGGGCCCAAATTAAAAAAAAAATTTTTAAAAATTAAAAAAAAATATTTTTGGATTGATTGAAGAAATAGCTATCTAAAGTCCTTTGGACAATTTTTGTTAGGATCAATAGGTGAAAAGTTACACTCATTTTAATAAAACCCTGTATGACCAAAATGTCCAACTTTGACCCCCTCTAACTCCGGCAGTTCTTGACTGATAGAGCTGAAAATTTGTGTCTGGTCTACCATCCAATAGTATTAACCTTGGTGCAAATTTCATCCAAATCGGAAAACATCGATTTAAAAACTTGGGTCACTTGACAAGTTGACACGAATTTGCCCATATATCCCTCGGAGGTATAAGGGTTTTTTGTCGCTAAATTAGCAATGTAAACAAGTAAGACACTGAATATAAACTGACGGTTGCGAGACTTCGACTTTATAATAGGCATAAGATCGATTTACACGATTGAAATTTTCTTCAAAATTGCTTTGAATATGCTTTAAACTAGTGTAAACAGTAAAATTTCTTCTTATTAATCAAAATTTATTGAACAAAACTTTTAAAGATTTTGTTGATGCCGTGTAAATATGCATCAAAATCGCATCTGGTAATATTGCTAATTATAAATAATTTGACAGCATATTCATTCTTTTGATTCAATACATATCAGCTATGAATATAATATTAGCTCAGTACCACTAGATATTATTTTTGATATGAAATGGTCCATGTATGTAATGGCATCACGTGAGAACGGCTGGAGCGATTTGGCTGATTTTTTTTTTCGATTCAACAATCTCAGCAGATGGTGTGTAACGAAAAATAATTCAAAAATTCCGGGTAAAACTCGGAAATTTTAAGTTTTTAATATATTGCCTCCTTTTCACTTCTCATTTTTCTTATGAAGAGACATTTTTTAAAGAAACTTGAAGAACTGCCACCAAAGCCTCCTTTACACTTCTCATTTTTTTTAAGTATGAGAAAATTTTAGCAAAACTCAATGAAATAAATTCTACTGCCTCCTTTTCATTTCTCATTTTTCTTAATAAGCGAAATTTTTTGAAATACAATCATTAGTAAATACCGAACAAAGCCGGGCGGTCAGCTAGTATTTAATAAATTAGGTTTTAGCTTTAAAAATGCATCGTTTAATACTTTATATAATGCAGATATTTATCTTTTGAACAAGAACATCAGACTTGGGTAACTGTCACCAGTCGCTAAAAATCTCAAATTAACCCCCAGGCCCACGATGTCGAACGATAACGTTCGCTCAGATAAGACTTAATACACAAACTTTTTATCGTATCTATTTTTTACTCAATCAAGTTTGTTTATTCCACAATCAAGTTTATGTCTTAAGTCTTATCTAAGCGAACGTTATCGTTCGACATCGTGGACCAGGGGCTAATTGCCAGGCGTTCTTCAGGGCATATATGTAGATTCCCACATATTAGTAAGGCCAATACTATGGATAGGGTGACGAGATTATGCAAATAACCAAATTCGTGTGGTGACATTCGCACAAAGTTTTTGTATAAGTCGGGATCATTTCTTATCAATTGCTCCCTAAAAGAGACATACATACCATTACGTGCCAAACGAAAAGGTCGAACTCAATGTTCCTTTTGTTGTCTTTTTTTTTGCATTAATATCATATACTTCTTATTCCAATGCAGAATATTTTGTCTTCGATAGAATCATTGTGCAATCAAGGTCGTCAAAGCGAAACGTCCAAGCTCATTCGACAAGAATTCACAGAATATTTTTTAAAAGAAGTTTAATGGCAATACAAGCATATTTATTAAAAATTAATTAAAAACCCAATAAATCTAAATAAAAAGTTCAATTCATTTATTTGGCAACTTAAAATCACATTCTGTTTATATATAAAAAATAAAATTAAAATATTAAAAAGAAATCACATTCAGATATAAAATATAAAATATGTTGATGCTATCTATGATGATTGTGTCGTCGTTCATAATTATTAATTGTTTTTTTTTATAATAATAAATTATTTCATAAAAGAAACAAAACATCTGATCAAAGTCAATTAAAAAAGAATATTTTGATCAAATTTTTGAAACGTGTAAATAGAACATCAAAATAAATTTTCAAAATTTTAATAAGACTTCAAAATACCTTTAATCGTGTAAATCTAGCTTTACTTACAAAATTTTTACAATCTACATTTTTCTCAAAATTCGGCCGTTATTATAAATAATATTTTTGTTTGTTTTTAATATGTTGTTCTTTATTTCAAAACAAATTGACAATTGGTCCCAAAAACCAAAAAATTTCTGTTCACTTATTACAAAAAAAAAGACTAATATGGATCAAAATGATCCAATAACTAAGATTCGTAAGTTTCTTTAGACCTAACAGCAGGGTTAAAAATGCATCATCTAAATTGGAGCTAAGTTTGTCTATATAAAATAATTTAATAAATTAATTAAAAATAAACATTTGAACAAGCAGTTGTAATGAAAATTGCTTAAACATATAAAATCAATTTTAGATTTTATAATGGAAATTTTTAAAATAATCTTAATATTTATAAAACGAGTTAGTCGTCAGCTATGAGAACGCTAAATTGAAATAATAAAACTGTGCTAGTTTTATTAAACAATTTAAAATTCTTTAAAAATGTTTTCTTCATGCTAAACGGATTTAAAAATTACCCGGAATTGTAGAGTTCATCATCATATACTTTGGTCACATGTTGTACAATTCCGCTCGTAATTTAGCTATATGATTACTAACAGAAATATTGATTGGGTAGCTGTGGTGTTGCTTAAAATAAGTGTGTATTTCTTCTACCGATGCTTTGGAAGTGCATATGTACTTTCCATAATATATAAAAAAAATTAAAATTTATTCCTGCTGATGTTAGACAATTGTTTGATCAGTGAGTATTTAACGTACTATATTTCAATAATTGGCAAATATATATATATACATATTATAAGTTATTATGTTAAAGAATTCATTTACATAAACTATACATTTGCAAAATGTCAAATAAAAACCACAAAAGCTTAACATATGTATATTATTCTATTGTTATAATTACTACATATTGTAAAGCCACAATATAATTTCCTATTATTTTTTCAGCAATAAACTACCAATCATTATATCAATTTTATAAAAAAAAAATTAAGCAAAGAACAGGTGTTTTGGAAATCTGGCGCTAAACAACAACTCACACAACAAGTACTGTTGTCCCCATAAAGTGCATAAACACACACGAACAAAACCACCAAAAAATAAAACAGGAACAAAAAATCATCGTGTCCTTCACCTAGAATTAAAAACTGTTTTAACAGTAAATTGGTTCGTTTTTTATCCGTACTGTTTTTTTTTTGTTTTATTTTTTTTTTTTTGCAGAGTATTTTACATAATATGCAGTTTATAATGTTTTTGCCCTTGCTGAATGCCAGCGGAAATCAAACAACAGCAATATAATAATATACACAAATAAATAAATAAATAAACCAAAAGAAAGAAAAAAAAACACCAACAGCATCACTTTCACCCAAAAAACAAAAAAATATGATTAAAAAAAAAATCAAAAAGTTACCACTTAAAACAGGACATTAAAACCCCCGAAAAATAAAATAAAAAACTGTTAAAAAAAATCACACTGAAGCCGGGTTGAAACTGCATACAATAGCAACAACAAACACAATAAATACGCACATACAAGCACGCAATCATAAACTTACTCAAACACACACACACTCACAAATACCCAAACACGCACCGTAAAAAAAAACAGCAAGAGCAAAAATAAAATAAACTAAAAAAGCGACTCCCAAAAGTATGCTGCATTGATGAGCTTTTTGTAGGATACTTGTGTGTTATTGATATGAGCAACTGCACGTGTATGGCCAGACTAGTGTTTGTGTATGTGTGTAAATGTAAGTGGGAATATTAACGCACACATACATTACGCACATTCACACATTCACATTCATGTAGGCATTGTTTTTCATTCATACTTTTTCTACATACACACACGCACTCGCTTACATTTTTACTCATTCCTCTCTTTTTTGTGGCACGAAATATATATAAAAACTACACTTTCATTCATTAACTACAAAAGTGCAGCCGAAAAAATAAATTAAAATAAAACTAAAAAAATATTTCAAATAAAAAATAAAAATCGGGGGCCCATATAATTTCCCAAAAAAAAAAAAAAAAAACATAAAAAACGAAAAAAACAGGCAACAAAAATATGTACAACAACAACAACAACAAAACATTAATCGCACTGAATTGACTTAATTCATATTTAACTGCTGCTCTTTAGTGAGGGACTGTGGATGCACAGGCAGATCTTTAAAATATATTTTTGTTATCAAAACTAAACCAATTACCATTACTCTTTCATGATCAGTAAATATAAGACATTAAGCAAAAAACTAAATATGTTTGGTTAGTTTGTAGTCTTAATTAGCTTCTATGGAACTTAATAATAGATCATTATTAAGTCAGTTTAAGGCCCTTTGCACGAAACTGTAGTTAATCAATTTGTGGCCTCAATTGAGTCAGCTTATGAGTTTAATACTGACACTGACACTGAGATTAAGTGTCTACTAAATCCAGAAACAAACAACATTGAGTCATCTCAATGTATATATGTATGTAAACAGATGATATGAAAATATACTTTGATATGGTGTGGCATGAAGATAAAAAAAAATTTGCCAGCAACTGACAGATTTTCATTTAAGAAAATTTTCCTGCAACTGGCAGATTTTTGTTCAAGAAAATTTGCCAGCAACTGGTAGATTTTGTTTTAGGAAAATTTGCCAGGTACCGACAGCTACTGTCAAATTTTCATTAAAGAAATTTCGTTAAAGAAACATTATCAGAAAATCGCACATTTCCGTTAAAGAAAATTTGCCAGCAACTGGTCAGATTTTTGTTTTGGAAAATTTTTCAGCTACTGTCAGATTTTCGTTTATGAAAATGTACCATCAACTGGCAGATTTTCGTTTAAGAAAAGTTGCCAGCAACCAACCAGATTTTCGTTTAAGAAAACTTGCCAGAAATGTGCCAGCAACTGATTTTTGTTTAAGAAAATTTGCCATCAACTTGCCATCAGCAATTGACTAATTTTTGTTTAAAAAAACAAAACTGACAAATTTTCGTTTAAGAAAATTTGTCCGCAACTGGCAGATTTTTGTATAAGAAAATTTGTCAGCAACTGGTAAGATTTTCGTTTAAGGAAATGTGCCATCAACTGGCAGATTTTCGTTTAAGAAAACTTGCCATCAACTTGCCATCAGCAATTGACAAATTTTTGTTTAAAAAAACAAAACTGACAAATTTTCGTTTAACAAAATTTGTCCGCAACTGGAAGATTTTTGTTTTAGAAAATTTTTCAGCTACTGTCAGATTTTCGTTTATGAAAATGTACCATCAACAGGCAGATTTTCGTTTAAGAAAAGTTGCCAGCAACCAACCAGATTTTCGTTTAAGAAAACTTGCCAGAAATGTGCCAGCAACTGATTTTTGTTTAAGAAAATTTGCCATCAGCAATTGACAAATTTTTGTTTAAAAAAACAAAACTGACAAATTTTCGTTTAAGAAAATTTGTCCGCAACTGGCAGATTTTTGTATAAGAAAATTTGTCAGCAACTGGTAAGATTTTCGTTTAAGGAAATGTGCCATCAACTGGCAGATTTTCGTTTAAGAAAACTTGCCAGCAACTGGTCAGATTTTCGTTTAAGAAAATTTGCCATCAACTTGCCATCAGCAATTGACTAATTTTTGTTTAAAAAAACAAAACTGACAAATTTTCGTTTAAGAAAATTTGTCCGCAACTGGCAGATTTTTGTATAAGAAAATTTGTCAGCAACTGGTCAGATTTTCGTTTAAGGAAATGTGCCAGCAACTGGCAGATTTTTGTTTAAAAAAATTTGCCATCAACTTGCCATCAGCAATTGACTAATTTTTGTTTAAAAAAACAAAACTGACAAAGTTTCGTTTAAGAAAATTTGTCCGCAACTGGCAGATTTTTGTATAAGGAAATTTGTCAGCAACTGGTCAGATTTTCGTTTTAGAAAACTAACCAGATTTTCGTTTTAGGAAATTTGCTAGGAACTGGCCCGATTTTCATTTATGAAAATTTTCCAGCAACTGACAGATTTTCGTTTGAGAAAAAAATTCTTCATAAAACATATAATTCCTTTCATATACTGCCATCATTCGTGCTTTTTGTGATTTTTGTTATTTGCCCAGTTTTATTCTGGTCTTTTTGGGCAATCATTTCTGTTTGTATATATTAATTTGTACGATTGTGTGAGTTTGCGTTTCTCATTTTGCCACATACATGCAACAGTTGTTTGCTCAACCGGTTTTATATTTTTTAACTTTTTTTTTTAAATTCAATGTGTCATTTGCATCATTATTTCGTACACCATTGCACTGGTCCTCGTTAACATTGCCATCATCGACAGCGTCATCATCATTTAACAAATTAATAAATCATTACACTTGATTAAGTTTCAATATAAATTGAATATTATTTTAAATAACAATTTACATATTTTGTTTACGTTTTAGGAAAAATTGCTAAAAGAAAAAATATAAGAGTTGACAAAGACGTCAATACAATAATAAATTAAATTCAATTTTCGATAAAAAAAAATAATTCGTTAATTTAAAAATTCTAAATTTAAAAAGTTGTATTTTTTTAGCCGCTACTTCTTTGTTAGAAATAAGTCGTGCGTTATGAAAATATTAAATTTAGCAATAATTTTCATGCTGAATTTGTTAAATAATTTAAAAATATTTAATAATAATTTAATACATATTTTAAAGGCTTCATAAATCGAATAAAAATGGACCAGTACGAAGGTCATATGCAAGAAGAGGGGCAGCAAGAACAAGATAATTTACTAGACCAGAATGCTGGAATAATCCCTCAACGGCATCATTATGAACCATTACAGAACTTGGCTTTGGAGGAAATGAGGCATCACCATGAGCTGCATAAACCCGTATACTCCTTCCAACCATTACGACTTATACAATGCCTTTATAAAAATCGACATGATTCATTGGAATATCCGATAGCACGAAGTGGACATCGTATTATTGCTTCTGAGTCTCATCTCTATTCATTGGGAGGATATAATCCTTGCATGTTATTTAAAGAATTGTGGGCTTATAACTTTGCGACAAACCAATGGAAGCTTCTCCAAAATGGAGATAATTGTCATATGCCAAGCGAATTAGCTTCAAATGCTTTGGCCATATATAATAATGTTTTAATTTCACATGCTGGTACTGGTTACCCATTTGGAGAAACCTGTTCAAATGACTGTTATGTTTACACGACTGGAGAAAATCCACAAGTCATGCTTCTAAAAGTAACTGGAGACTTACCAGCAGCCCTATACGGTCCAGGAATTGTGATACATAAGGATTATCTCTATACGATTGGTGGGACGACGGGTTTCGACTATTCGTGTGATGTTTATCGCCTTAACTTAATAACTAAAGTTTGGGAAAATGTTTATATATGCCATCCCGAAATGCGTGATGATCCCGAAGGTCGTTATAGACATGAAGTTGTTTACGACGGTGGTCATATTTACGTGTTAGGAGGTGGAACTGTGCACACCGTTTATGACTTACAGCGCATACCTGCTTTTAATTTGGAAACAAACCGCTGGGATTATTTTGATACTTTGCCCGATCGAACTGCTTCGACATCTGAAGACCCTGGCTATCCAAAGGCTCGCAAATGTCTATCTTGCGTACAACATACATTATCAAATGGAGATATAGAGGCTTTTATCACCGGCGGCTTACAGGGTGATTTTACTACATATTTCAATGACATATGGAAACTAAACTTACGTACTAAACAATGGTACAAAATACACAGTGCCTTCCTTCCACAACCACTCTATTTCCATTCCGCTGCACATGCTGGAAATGGTTGTATGTACATTTTTGGCGGAATTGCATATAGTGAGAAGGACATGTGTCGCCGCAATGATCTCTTTAAAATGTGGATGACAATACCAAAACTTAGTGATATTTGTTGGGATGCTGTTACCTATTACTATACTGATTTACATAACTTCGATCGTATTACTTTGCTTCGGGCAGGTATACCAGCTCGATTTCTAATTCGTTTACCGCCTCTTCAACAACGAACGCAAAAGCATATGTAGGATGAGTCCGAAAAACCATCTCCAACCTCATTAATTAATGCTCTTTCTAAAAGAATGCGTTCTCACATCGAGTAGATTTCACAGCCCTGAATTTATTATGATTATGATTAGTATTTTTGTTTTTGTTTGAAGTTATTTATGGATCGTTTGCCATCTGTTTTATAATAAATAACTACATATTATTATTTTTTAATCATTTACATTTCATACAAATCAACGAAGATAATTTATTAGCATAGAATTTGAAAACTTTCGAGTTTTAGAAGTCAATTTTTTCGTAATATTTCTGTATTTCAAAATGTTTGTCATATAAAATATAAAGATATTGTGCTACTAAAGAGAATCTTGAAAGAAAAATTTTAAAAATTAGATTAGAAATGCATTAAAATGTACTTCCAAAAGTCATTCGTTTTCGATTTCCATCACATGCCTGATTGTCTTCCAAATCTTCGTTGAATGAATTTTGTTTGGGTTACAAACACTACATTTTAACATAACACATACTCACACATGCATAAATATTTTTAAATGTGTTTTTCTTTTAAAATTTTGAAATTAAGTTGTGTTCACTATTTGTATTTAGAACGCAAGAGTCGTTGTCGTTAAAAGAAAACGACACTCATAATAAGGCTGAATATAATGGGATGAATTTTTATTTTCTAACAACTATGTATATAACTTGTTTAATTTTGATGTGAAAATGACTGCAGGAAATATTCAGATCTTCCTATCTATCTATCTATCTAGTTATTAAGTGATATTATGAATACTTTCTAAATTAGTTTACTCAATTTTATTTCATAAAATAAACAAATATACAAATAATAATAATAATAATCAAGTCTATGACTTCAAATGACAGTAATATGTTATTAATGGGCTTCTTTTTAATGTGTTGCAATTTAACACATGATGCAGGTATCTTTAGAGTAGTTGGTATTATGCAGCCCATAAACGCTTTAATTCAATCGTCAATTGAGTCTTTAAATTGAATTGATTCTTGGCCACACACTTCTTAAACTGAATTGAAAGATTTGCATTCAACTTTCAAATTTATATTTTTTACAACTACAAATTTAAAATTTAAAAACTTTAATGGCTGAAAAAAGAAAAATAATTGCATTTTAAAGTTGTCAGAGATGCTTCGCTATCTATTTGCAAATATTTGTCTAGAAGCAACTCCCAAGCTTTTGCCTTTTCCATTTTATTTTTATACTCCGGACTTTTTATTTTAAAAGGGCTGGATTTTCCTCGAGCAATTTGAAAATTTGGATTTGTGCTGATATTTGTAACGACCAGAAATATTGGTCCCACACCCACCTTAAAATATACCGATCGACTCAGAGTCTGGCTGGCTGCCTGTCCATGTAAAGCTTGCGCGCAGAGCACACATCGCAATTTTGAAGATATTTCGATAAAATTTGGTACGTGAATTTTTTTTGGCCCAAGGACGGATGGGATTAAAAGTGGTGGAAATCGGTCAATTATTTCATCTGGCCCCCATATAAATGTCCTCCCGAAATTAGGGTTTAAAGATTATAAATGTTTGAATTATGCAAGTATCCAAACAAATTTCACCACAAATGAGTGCTAAATGAAGCCAAATCAGTTCTGCAAATTTTGCGCAGATCGATTAATAATTTATCATAGATTCCATATAAAGCCCACTCCCGAAAATCACTTTAAAGAGCATAACTCCCTGGAAAATATTGGTATCTAAATAATATTGAACGCAAATATATTGCATATGTATTGTAATAATACGGTACAATTTTATGATGATCGGTCCATAATTAGTCGTAGCTCCCATATAAGGCCCACATCCAAAAATCACTTTAAAGAGCATAAATTTCTTAAAAATTTTGGTAATCAAATAAAATTCAATACAAATAAGTTTCATATATACAGAAATGATGACACCTTATTTTATAATGGTCGGTCCATAATTAGACAAAACTCCCATAATTTACTTTAAACTGCATAAATCTTTTAAAAGTATTTACATCGAGATAAAGTATAACATACATAATATTTATATTCAAGACACTAAATATTTGGATGATCGGTCGATAATAGGTTATATCTCCCATATAGGGCCCATTTCTGAAAAATTTTTTATACTTATACTGAGTATAGGGTATTATATGGTCGGGCTTGGCCGACTATACTTTTTTACTTATTTAATAAACAACTTTTGCTTTGCAAAAGAAAAGTCCTAAATTTTGACAGGTAACCAAGAGACTCGAACACACACTGTACAATCGAATTGAAACGTATATGGGCTGCTTTAGAATTTAAATTTATGTTTTTAAACTGACTGATTTACTTGCTTTAATTTATGATTTTTTTTAATTTTTAGCTAAAACAACAATTCAAAAATATATTTATGTATGTATATGTTTTTTTTTTTTTGTATATATAATTAGACATTTAGCTTCAAGCCTTCATTCTAATTATCTGCAAATATTTGTCATTTCAAACTGACACTTATTTGAAAAATAAATTAATGTTTTGAAATCCTTCGACAACCAATCGCTTTTCATTTAGAGAAATGCAAGACCAGCTAAACAAAAAATATCAATAATAATTAGTAAAACATTTTTCAATTACAAACAAACAAAAAAACAAAAAAATCTTCTTACAATATTAGTCATGTTTTTTCGTTTTGTTTGTTATTTGCTGAAAATGGATTTTCTATATAACATTTGCTAGCAAAAGAAAATAAAAATTAAAAAAAATATCTGCCATTAGACAAACAACTTTGAACACACCACTACTCACTCCTCACTCCTCACCAACCCCAGACACCACAGCATATTTATTTTGTTGCAAATATTATTTGCCTTATTTGCTTCTGTTGCCATATACTTTTTTCCTTTTTTTTCTATGCAATTTTAATCAGCAAAAGGCATTTATCTTATAGTTGGCAAAAAGAAACAACAGAAATAAATTCGAGACATACAGAGCAGCTAAAGCGGTTGGTAGTTTAAACACCATGTTGTTTGGCATGAGTTACTTTGAGCACATGGAGTCATGTTTTTCAACTTAAGAGACATGCTGCTGCAGATAAAGGGGTCTCTAAAGAAATTAGTTTTCTCCACTTCACTCACAGCCGTGGCAAATAATATATGTACATATATCGTACATAAAATCAAACAAATATAACAAAGAATATAAAACGTGAAATGTGAAATGTATAAAATTTATACGTTTATATCGTAGTGTGTTCACAAGTCAAACTGAATTTTCCATTAAGGGTTGTTGCTAAAAGTAACTACATAAAAAAAATACAAATAAAACAAATGTTGCAAAAAAAAAAAATGAAAAGAAAATAAAACTTTTTCTTTTTATCTTCTTACCACACCATGCTAAAGATTTTTTTCATTTCAATTGTTTAAATATATACACTGAGATGCCTGAGATGTTGCTTTAAAAATTACAAATCTTTTGCAGGATTATTAATAATATTCAAACTCTCAATTTAGTAGACACTTTAACTTAGTTGTGCAGATTGATCATGGCAAAATTTACCGAATAAAGTGTCAGTCTTAAAGTCAAACACTGACTAAATTAAGACTTAAAATTAGCTTTACTAAATGTTTATTATCCATTATTAGGACTCATTTGAAGCTGAAGAAAAATTCAAAAATGTTACTAAAAATCTATGTTTATAACTCAACTATATGGAGGAGAGCATAAGGCTACAAATTGACCAAAAAAAACAGAGTTCCTTTCTTAATGCCTTACACTTTACAATATAGACACAAATTTATGACTATAAATTGACAAAAAAAATATCCACAATTAAGGTTGCCAATATGCCAAATAAATAAAAATATTCCACGAATATTCCAACTAAAAAAATGCCTACAGATACGTTAATACTTGGCAAATATTTGTCGAAAAAGACGTAACCACTAAATAAAATATTTTTGAACTCGATTATTCATTTAAAAAAACATCATTTATTTAGGACAGGACACAACAAATATTTTGTCTTATTTTATTTGATGCCGTAAATAGCATATATTTGAACTCGTTTATTTATTAAAAAAATGTATCCTATTTGATCAAAGCATATCAAATATTTACTTTTGATTTATTTGATGCTGTTTGATCTTGCTGAACACTTGTAAGAGTAAACAACGTTAAACAAATTTGTTCTAAAACAAGTGGTTACGCATTTTTGAGCAAATATTTGCCATGTGTCACCGCTGCCAAATGACTAACCCCCTGGCCCACGATGTCGAACGATAACGCTCGCTAAGATAAGACTTAAGACACAAACGTTTTATCGTATCTATTTTTTTACTCAAACAAGTTTGTTTATTCTACAATCAAGTTTGTGTCTTAAGTCTTATCTAAGCGAACGTTATCGTTCGACATCGTGGGCCAGGGGGTAAATAAAGACCCACAATACGAGCGATTTCAGCAATAAGAATTGTACTGTGTAAACATCGTACAAATTTCAAGAAAAAAATTTTCTCATTATTTTCAATAAAAATTGCTTCGTGTAAATTGGGACTTTCATGAGTAAGACTGAAAAGAGCCACAAAATTTGTATTTATCAAATAAAACTCAACAATTAAAGACAAAAACAAAATGAATAGAGATCCACCATTAAAATTATATTATCTAAATTGACATTTACCATTTAGGCTACAACTTGACTAAATAAAGTTTCAAAATTAAGGGTAATTAGGGCTACAAATCAATAACTTTGAGGCATAACAATAAGTCTACTTATTAACTAAATAAACAAGTGCATTTAGGGCAACAACAACTTTACTAAATGCAGAATCATCATTAAGGCAAAAGATTGACTAAATAACAATCAAAATATAGTCTACAAATTAGACCTTATATAAATTAAGATTTTGGCTAAAAATTAGAGGTTAAGGTTAAAGCTAAAAATCGTCTTAATAAAGCTGTACAATATTTGCTACTAATTGATAAAGGTCACAAATTAACTAAGTACATAAATACAAGGCTAAAAATTGACTAAATAGAGATCCAATATAAAGGCAACAAATTCCATAAATGGAGATCCACGATAAAGGCTACAAATTGACTAAATAGAGATCCACGATAAAGACAAGAATTTCCTCAAATGGAGGTCCACGATAAAGGCTACAAATTGACTAAAGAGAGGTTCATGATAAAAACTGCATTTTCCTTAAATAGAGATCCACGATAAAGGCTACAAATTGACTAAATAGAGATCCACCATAAAGACAACAATTTCCTCAAATGGAGGTCCACGATATAGGCTACGAATTGACTAAATAGAGGTCCATGATAAAAGCTACAAATGGCTACAAATTGAATATATAAAGATACATGATAAAGGCTACAAATTAACTAAATATACCTAGATCCACGATTAAGGCTGCAAATAGACAAGAGATCTAAGATTAATGATTGATCCTCGAGGAGAGATCCACGATTTAGGATACAAATAGATTAAATACAGATCACCGATTAAGCTTACAAATTCCTTAAATAGAGATCCACGACAAAGGCTGCAAATAGACTACGCAGAAAGCCACGATTAGGCATACAAATAGACTTAATATAGATTCCCAATCAACTCTTTGTTACTTACCAAAATAAAGTTTTGCAAAATTTTTTTTCTAGTGATCGCCGATCAAGCTTACGAATTCATTAAATAGAGATCCTTGATTAAGGCTGCAAATAATATAGATTCACGATTAAGGATCAACTATGAGCTGCAAACTGGCTAAATAGAGATCTCTGATCTAGGTTACAAATCATCGTCGTCACGACGATGATGGACGGACGAAAAAAAATAGTTTTGGAGAGGAGGAGGAAGAGGAAAGAAAAGAAACAAGAGAAAGAAAGGGGAGGGAAGGAAGAATTAATTAAAACAAGTAAGAGTGCTATATTCGGCTATGCCGAATCTTATATATACCTTTGTTGTGAAGATTACAAATAGATTAAATATACATCCACGGTTAAATATACAAATTGACTAGAAAGTGGCCCCCGATCAACTCTTTGTTATAAATTGGCTAATTAGAAATGCACGATTAAGGCTACAAATTTAAATTAAGATAATTTTCTTTCAGTGCACTTCAAAACTCCTTGATGTTGCTCACATAAAACCTACAAATAAAATAAGTTCATGTGTTTGGTGTTTTTTTTAGCATAAGTTTGAGTTTTTAATTGTTAAAGAGTTTGAGGGCAGTGTAATGGTAACCAAACATATATAAATAAAGGGTTACTTTCTACTGTTACCAAGATAAAGTTTTGCGATTTTTTTTTTCGTTTGTGCAAAACTCTTTCTCTACCAAATGTAGCAAAACTGAAATTTATATTTTCATGACTTAAATATAGTGAAGTAAGTAAAAAAAGAGGACATTAGTTATGCTTAAGGAATATATAATACTATGGCGACGACACAGTCGTAACAGTCATCTGTGGCTGTACTTAGAGTTAAGAACAGTGGTTAGAAAAAAACTAATTGTCTAAGAAACAATTTGATTGATAAAATTTTTTTCATGCTATAATGGCAAGTACATGAGAATGAACTGGCAACAAATTTTCAAGGTTTTCATTGTAAGAAACGATTCGTTAAATTCTGGCAACAAAACTTAGATGTAGGTAACAAAGACTACAGGAAGGCCTTAAGTGAAACCTAAGATTCATGCAAATCCTACAGTATATTGCCTATAAAACCCATTACTACTACATATAAGGATACATCACATAATTCAATTAGGTTCTTGCCCTTTTAGCTACTAAAAAGTATCCGACTAAAATTCCCAATGTTACATCTTTCTCACTTTTCAATCACCGTACAAATTTAAATTTATTTTTCTTGTTGCTATATCTTTTTTTAATATTTTATAATGTGAATAATAATATAGAAAAAAGATATATTAAAGCAAAAAAAAAAAGCCAAAAGCGAAAAAATAGCAAACCAAAAGTTCTACTACATGTATTTGGGAATAAGAACTAAGCAACAAGGACAACAACTCAAACTCAAAAAGGAAAAAGTTTTATTTCATACATTTGGTTTTTCTCTACATTCAAACAGACCTACATTCATACACACACACACACACACACACACTTTAGAATAACATAAATATCCTTGGAGATTTAAGACACCCTATCATTTGCTAATGTAAGTAAGTAAGAATGGCCTGTTCTACTCGGCTACGTACAATGGACGCTTGTGGTGCACAGTGCTCTGCAGTGCTGTTCCATAAGAAGTACAATGTGTAGCAGCAAACGACGAAGAAGAAGAATAAGTTAGTGGCAGTTAGAGATACCCAAGGGGTTGTATTTATATGTACGAGAGTGTGTCTTTTATTTCATCTTTTACTGGGCAAGTATCTACAACAAAACAAAAAAAAAACACATTTTAAATAAAATAAAGGGTTGTTAAATTAAACAAAAATGGCGTCCTCTTTACAAGATGATAAATTAATGTTGTATATTTGCATAAAATTGGATTAAGAGTTAGATCTGGAAACTGAGAAACAATTAAAAAAAGTTTTTTTATGTTTTTTAGAGTAGTATTAATTTTAAATTAAGAAGGTTTTTGCATTTGTTAGAGAAATAAAGGATGCATGGACTTAAAAATGTTTTATATATACTCATACATATTACCATGGCGATAAAAGTAAATTGTAAATTTACTAAATAAATAAAGTTACAAGTTTACAATAGACTAAATAGAGATTTATGATTAAGGCTATAAGTAGACTAAATTGAGATCCCCGACTAAGGCCACAAATATACTTAATACAGATCCACGGCTAAGGATACAAGTATCTAAAAAAAAAGAGTAAATAGAGATCCATGATTCATTTTATAAATAGACTAAATAGACATTCAGGATTAAGGCCACAAATAAACTTAATACAGATCCACGGCTAAGGATACAAGTAGCTAAAAAAAAGAGTAAATAGAGATCCATGATTCATTTTATAAATAGACTAAATACAGATTCTGGCTTATAGCTACATATAGATTAAATAGAGCTCCGCGATTAATTTTACAAATAGACTAAAAAGACATTCAGGATTAAGGTCACAAATAAACTTAATACAGATCCACGGCTAAGGATACAAGTAGCTAAAAAAGAGTAAAGAGAGCTCAACGATTAATTTTACAAATAGACTAAATAGAGATCCACGTTTAAAGTTACATATAGACTAAATAGAGACCCTAGATGAAGGCTACAAATGGACTAAATATAAATCCACATTTAGGGCTACAAACAGACTAAATAAAGATTCAGGATAAGGGCTACAAATAGCCGATTAAGAATACAAATAGATTAAATATAAATCCTCGAATAAACCAAAAAGTGATTCACGTTTTAGGCTACAAATAGATTAGATGGAGATTCATGATTATGGCTAACAATAGACTAAAAAGATGTAGGAACGGGACAGTATAAGACTCATGACAGGGGTAAGAGGGGAAAGGAAAGTGACTGTGGACAGAGTAGGAATACGTGACTGAAGTGTAATTGACGCGACTGAAGTGTAACAGACTGAGATTCATTTCATGGACGTTGAATTGTGTTTTTCCATAATGCTCGTATCAGTTTGAATTATTTTTTTTTTTTTGTTTATAAATCAAGGTTTGATCAATGCGTCTACTCACCACCAGAGGCGCTGCAATACTATGTACTATTAATAAACATAACGCGCAATTACAGTGTTGTCATATGAAAAGCTTTTCTCTACTTTCACCACCTATTCTTCTTCTACCTATCACTTTCCAAAGAAAGTAACACAATTAATTAATTAATATATAGGCATATGTATATTGCCTGAAAAAATAAAACGCGCCTCAATTCAAAATTTAAATATTGTTCCGGTTATCGAAGACGGAATGGATCACTTCATTTCTTCTAAGACAAACAACTTTTTTCTTCGCTTTAATATCAATACAGCATTTTTGAAAAATAATCCAACTTCATGGCCTGCGGAAAAGTTTAAACTGCTCTTCAAATTGTTAATGACATTAATGTGTTAAATGATACAGCTGAACGAGTGGTGAAATTGATGCAAGACTACAACCCAATCCTCACAAAATACGAGGAATAAAAACATTATACATATATTGCAAGTACTCAAAAACTATCAAAAACATTTTCTTATGAGCACGAAGGAGATTTTATTACAAAACTTTTTATAATTACACCATTTAATAAAATAAATAAATAAAATAAAAATTCAGGCAAAGAATTCAAAGATATGTGAAAATTTCGCTGTTATTTTTTAATTTCGTTTTTTCTGGATTAAATATTAATGTTAAAGAAAACTGATACAGACAAACATTGTTCATCAGATATAGTCCTAGAATATTTGTGAATAAGGTTTTTCTCTAAAATAAATATTACTGAAGTTATGAACAATTAAGGCGAGCCATAGTGAGAAAAATAGCATTTTTAGCAAAAAGGACTCAAGGCACGCCTAATAATTATGCCAACGACCTAAAAAATTTTATATATTAAATTAATTTTTGATTTCTTCGACCTTTTTTTTTGAAAAAATAAAAAAAATAAAAAATTTTTTTCGAGCTCGAGGCCAAAAAAAAGGTCGAAGAAATCGAAAAAACTTTTTATTTTTTTTATTTTATATATATTTTTTTCTAATTTGGAATCAATCTACGGGGTTTGCCAAGTGAAATACGTAAAAAATAACGGCCGCCCTAGTAGAGATCCACGATTAGTATTACAAATAGACTAAATTAATTTACACAATGAAAGCTAGAAATCCACGATTAGGGCTACAAATTGTATAAATAAATAAAAATTGACTAAATAAAATAAAATTGTACTGTATTATTGTACTACTGAGATCGCTATTAACAATGTAATCAATAAATCTGCCACATTTGAGTTTCTAAAAATCAAACTGCAATTATTGAGAAGCATTTGTATGCTGAAGATGTCAATGTAGAGTCTACACTAAGCGAATTGAATGGATTCCAGACTTAAAATTGAAAATCTGTGATGTGATTTACGTAATAGGCCCTGTGATGTGATAGAAATATATCATTGCCACAACCTACTCTTTCCAATAAAATTAACTTTTTAATGAATTAAATATTATTTCTTTATTTCATTTTGTTTTAGAAAACTATTCTCTTTATAAATCTTTGTACTTAAAACCTTAAATATCTTCCATTTGCCTTCAATAAAATATACCTCTATCTTTTATAACCAGACTTTAAACTTTTATACTATTGAAAATATTTTTCTACCTACACCCTAATATTTTATATTTTCACATAATTGCCAGCTTTTTTCTTATTTTATTCTAATTTGTTACTTTTTCGTACTATTTCTCTGTTAAACATTTGCAAATTATTTGCACAATTATGCAAATATATCTAACATACACCCAAAAAAAGAAATGGAAAAAAATTTAAGTCAAATTTATGGCTGACTTAACAAAATTACGTTTCTGCCCAAAAACTGCCAACAAAAAAAAAACACAGAAGGGTAGATAAAACAAAGAAAAAAATTTTAAGGAGAATAATGACAAAGAAGACACATAAAAAGAAGAAAAACTCCACAAACTCATGAGCAGACAAAAATAAAATAAAATTATTACTGCCAAAAGCAAACGAATGCAAATTAAAATCGCCTCAGTTTAACAAACACCAACCGATGATTGTCTGAATCTACTAAAAATCATCTATTAAAATAATGTTAAATAAAAGCACAGGGAGCGAAAGAAAAGCTGCATGAGAATGTTGTCTAGGCATATTTTGTGTACCGAATGGGCAAGGGGGAAAATAGCACAAGTCAGACGAACAAAATGAAAATAAAAGAATGGTTGTATAGCGAGTGTCGGATAAATAATTAAGGACCTGAATCAAAAATATGTCAGGACAACAATTTATAAGTTTTTGTATAAAAATCACTTAGTTTGCAAATAGTTTTAGAGTATGTGGTTTTTGTGTAAGAATTCATAAACATGAAGAAATCAATTAAAACTAGTTGGAATTTTTTACTTGCGCTTACTGTACAAATATCCTGTAAACTTTTTTGTAACTAAACTTTTTAGGCCGACCTTCATACATTTAATATCTTTAGACTTTATCCTTTATCCAACATAAATACAACACTTAATACGTGTTACAGTAAGTGTATAAGTATTGTCTGGTATTGTTGTTGTAGTTGCTGCATTGTTGCCATTGTTTTTTGTTGCTATTGTTGTTAACAATGTAGTAGGTTTGCTGACGACTATCTGGGGAATCATTATTGAATTGAAAAACTTTTAAGTACTCGGTTACAGAGTGGAAGATGCTATGAAAAAATGAAAGAAAAATTAAGTAAAAGGAAAATAAAAATAAAAATGTACGAAAGAAATAAGAAGCAAAGCAAATAAAAGTGCCAAAAACACTTTCTATAGCACTCACAAACATTTCGTATGTGTATGGGTTTTTAAAAACAAAAATTTGACAAATAAGTTAAAAAGTCAACGCCTATAAAAAAATTCAAAAAAAAAAAACTCAAACAGTTGCGAGGAACTTCTTCTACTACTTAATGATTTATTGGTCCTGTTGTGCACCAGAGTTCAATGTATAATCTACTTAACGGCTACGTTTGGCTGAAAGCTGAAGAAATTTCTTTGTTGTGCAGTATTCGGCGAGAAATAGTTATTGTTTTCTTCAATATATGTTGATAATTTGGAGTAAGTAAGTCAGAAATTATGTAGCATTCTCTGAAGTATTCTATAAAAATGATCAGTCTTTGTTTTAAGAATTACGATTGAATTTTCAACACTTAAGAGCTGATTCTCAAATACTACAATTTCATTGTATAATTAGATACACAACTGTAGAACCAATTCAAGATGATGAGATCCCAGCTGCAGCTTCGATCGACTATTTGAAGTCTAAGCTAATGTTCCAGCTCAAGCAGGTTAAAAATAATTAAATAGGGACCCAGTAATGATTCTACAAAAATGCTCAAATAGATCATTGATTAAGGCTACAAATTGACTAAATAGAAATCCACGCCAAGGGGATATATTTTTTTAAGAAAATATCGAGATTATCTTCTTATTTCATTGAAGATTACTGACCCCTGATGCCGCCATACAACCCCAGACCATTAATAATCCGCCGCCAGATTTTATCGTATTTGTAACATACGTTCTTGTTTCGCCAAATTTTTGGGGGGTTTTTGACACCAAATATATCAAATTTCGGTGAAAAGAATATTATACCAAAAAAATTTTGAGGCTCCTTTATATGTGTTTTTTTTCGAAATTTAAACCATTGGTTTAGTCCTTCTTTGGCACTTTACTATTAAGATCTTTGCATCGAAATAACCTAAGATGTTTTTCATTGTACTTGCGCTTACAGGTTTTCCACAAGTTTACGTTAAATTTTCAACAATTATTAAAATGTTATTGATAATTTTCTTGGCTGAGCTGGGGATCGAACCTGGGTTGAGTTTACATGTTTTAAGAATCACCACATTCTTTCAACAAAATTCTTTTAAGTTCTAAACTCTGTACCACTGCGGTGCCTGCTAGTCAACAGTCAAACATCAATCTTTAACCAGTGGTTTGAAATTTGCTGTAATTATAATTTTTTCAATTTTTATTTACATGTTGCCTCCTTTTCTTCAGTTTTTTCGTATTATTTCTGTCAAGACTTTGTCTTGAACACCTGAATACATTTTTGTTTATTATGTTTGTTGTCCACTTTCGTCGACATTTTTATGTGTACAACAAGCTATTTTTTAGAACAATTATTATTTTTAGTTGAACTGTTAATTTTTAATTTTTGATATTTTATTTAGTTAGGCTTGAGTTCATTAAATATAATTTTCATTAAATTATTTTTATTGAGGGTAGGAATTGTTTTTTACAACATGAAATTTTATTATTAAAATTATCAATAAAATTAAATTGAAAAAATGATAATAACAGCAAATTTCGGACCACCAGTACCACTGGTTAAAGATTGATGTTTGACTGTTGGCTAGCAGGCACCGCAGTGATGCAGAGGTTAGAACTTAAACTGATAAAAGAATGTGGTGATTCTTGAAACATGTAAATTCAACTCAGGTTCGATCCCCAGCTCAGCCAAGAAAATTATCAATAACATTTTAATAATAAAATTTCATGTTGTAAAAAACAATTCCAACCTTCAGTAAAAATAATTTAATGAAAATTAAATTTAATTTTCAACAATTTTTACAGCACTAGATGTTGGCTTTGCCATTACTTCACCATAGCTCTAAATTCAGATTTTGTAAAACGCTTTCATCGTCTTGCACCAGGCAATTTTTTTACGGTTGGGTACTTGTCTATAATATTTTTTGTTTCACTGTTATGCTTTCCAACGATTTTCCTTATTTCACGCAGAGTTTTACCTTTTTTATGTAAGTCGATTATGATTTGTCGAGTGTCAATTTTTACTACCTTACGTCACAACTTAAACTTTTTTAATGGAATTCAATTAATATGAAGCTTTAAAACAAAGAGTATTTAAAATTGTGTTCACTATTTTGTAATGAGAGCTGTTTTTAGCATTAGGATGATACTACTATGCATTTTATTTTGATGCGTAAATATTGTTCAATTTTAATAATAGATCAATTAAATTTGTATACGCTTTTGTTTATGTTTCTTTTTTATGAATTTAATTCTAATTAAATAATAAAAATGCAATATAATTTTCTAATATAGATTAATATAATTAAGCTTTTTTATTTTAATAATATATGGTGTTGTCTTTATTTTGACACTTACAGTATGTATTTTTATCTACATATTATGCTGTCTGTATGTTTGTAACTGCCAGAAATGACTGTCAGCATTTAAAATTTGCTGCTAAAGTCTCAAAGTTCATAACCATTAAAGTTTTTTTTATTATCGAAGTCATTCGATTATATCCTTATGGCCTAAAACATCTATAACAATGGTTTGCAGTTTCATGATTTTTTTTGCTACATTTTAAATTTTCTGATGTCTTTTTTTTTAAGTCTCATATATTTCTTATTTTTTTTTTTGTATTTTTCCAATTCCAGTTAAATTGTTTTTTGTCGGAGTGTTAACCCATTATAAAGCGTTTAGTAAGAAAATATCTTAATAATATTTCAATATTTTGAGGCTGGTGTTGCACTTATACAAATCCATATACCCTACCTACTATGATGGTGTGGCATATAATAATCCAACAATATTAAATTATTGTTAAAGATTATTTTAAGCGAGATGATCTGTTGTCATTTGAAATAAGTATGCAGCGTATATGTTTCTGAAATATTTTGCGACAGATATGCCAGATGTGCCATCAAATTAAAACAATAACATGGATTTTTATGAGAGGATATAAATTTTAGTTTTTACTTTTAGCTTTTCCTAGAAATTATTAAATAATCGCATTTTTTGTTACATAAATATTAAATGATTTTTGTGACCGGATTCCACTTGTTTTAAGTAAAAAAGCCACTATACAGTCATTGACAAAAATTAACAGACATTATACAATATATTTTTTTCTTTAACTTTAGAGCTCAAATATCTTCATTGCCACCCAAAAGATTAAAATATACAAATTAGAAACCAAATAGAAAACAAACACATTTTAATAACATTTGCCTTGATAGCTTTAGGTTATTATATAAACCTGCCCACACACACAGATAATATAAAATTTCTTTTTCTATAACGTCCTTCCTTTAGATTAAAACTAAATACATAGTCAAAATTGGAATATTTTTCACTTGTTATCAACACAAGCAAAGCCACCAATACTAGCAACCACAAGCAAACAGATAGAAAAAGTTTTTGCTGTGTTTTATACCCTACACCACAATAGTGGGGAGGATATATTGGATCTGTGCTGATGTTTGTAACGCCCAGAAATACTGGTCCAACACCCACCTTAAAATATACCGATCGGCTTAGAATCACTTCCTGAGTCGATTTAACGATGTCCGTCCGTCTGTCCATCTGGCTGGCTGGCTGGCTGGCCATATAAAACTTGTGCGCAGAGTACAGGTCGCAATTTTGAAGATACGTCGATAAAATTTGGTACGTGGTATTTGTTTGGCCATTGAAACTGGTGGAAAGCGGTCTATTATTTCACCTGGCCCCCCGAAATTGGGGTTTACCGATCATAAATATGCAAACAAATTTCACCAAAAATGAGTAATAAATGAAGCTAAATCACGTCTAAAAATTTCGCGAAGATCGGTCCATACATAGTACTAGCTCCCATATAAAGCCTACTTCCGAAAGTAACTTTAAAGAGCATAACTCCTTTAAAAATGTTGGTATCCAAATAATATTGAACACAAATACGTTTCGAATATATACATATAATATGGTAGAATTTTATGACGATCGGTCCGTAACTAGTCGTAGCTCCCATATAAGGCCCACTTTCCGAACCACTTTAAGGACCATAAATCTCTTAAAAATGTTGTTATCCGAATAAAATTTAACAAAAATGAGTTTCTTATGTACAAATAGGATGACACCTAATTTTATAATAGTCAGTTCATAAGTAGTCAAACCTCCCATATAAGACCCTCTCCGTAATTCACTGTTACCTCCATAAATCTTTTAAAAGTATTTATATTGACATAAAGTTTAACATACACAATATTTATATTCACAGAAATCATGACACTAAATTTTTGGATGATCGGTTCATAATAGATAATATCTCCCATATAGCGCCCAGATCTGAAAAATTGTTTTATTGATATACTGTGTGTAGGGTATTATATGGTCGGGCTTGACCGACTATACTTTCTTACTTGTTTTAAGTTTACTTTTTGTATTCACATGAAACGGCATCATTATCGGTTTAACGTTTCATTGGTAACAGTTACGAATAACTGTTAAACAATTTGGTGCAAAGGTTATATTGCAGTAAAGACATCAGTACGAAGTTGTTTACTTAGATTATTTCACTTCTATCTCAAAATTGCAATAAAATCATAGTTTCAGTGGCTGTGTGACATTGTCCACATTTCAGTGATATACATATGATATCAATAATAGGCCAACAATTTCTTGTTAACATATCTCGAATGCGTAATCCATTCACCATTACCACATTTCCAGGCAAATTTTTTAGGTAACCCTGCAAAAAACGCGCCTGTATGGACTACTCCACAATGGACCAGGAGTACTGCAAACATAATCCCTTTGTATGAAAAAAACTAATCCATTTAACATTACGATGTCCTAGGACTGGACCACATAATCCGGCTTTGCATAACACGGAACTACTCCCAAAACTACTCCTTGTAACTACTTCCAATGTTTTATAACAACGATTACGGTCATTAAAGAAGTTCGGCTTTGAAAATCAAATGTTCCATGAGTGCATTACATGGGACCCTGATGTAGCCACTACATTTTAACAACCATGGACCACGTACTCCACAGATTTTTGCAGGGAAAATAACCAAACCACACCCCCAGACCATATAGCACACAATACTGTGACACATTCAACATGCACAGGCTTCCTAAAAATTGTTGTTAAATTTTCAGAAGCCCAAATGCAGCAATATTTCTTGTTATCATATGTAGACAAAAAAAAATGGGCTTCATCTGAAAAAAAAAAATATAATTGCAAAAAAAAACACCATGTTGTTCTCGATTGAATTCAGAGAATCTACTGCGATTTTCGATTGTAAAATTTGTTATATCGATATGTCATCTAGTAAAATGTTAAAATTTTCATGTTTTTCCCTTTCTACCATTGCTGAAAACACAGCTTTCATATTTTGTATACCACACAATAGCAACTAACACGTGTTTTCTGTTTTTAATACCAACAACTTTTGACAGTTCTTCAAAAACGTAATTTAATTTGGAAAATTTTGCCTGCTACACATCAACGAACTAAAAATTATGCTTCTTAAATGTCGAATATTGTGCCAACACAGTGACATATACGAAAACTTTTGCTTTACTTTTTTAATATGAAAAGAGTACGAAAGTATAGCCTATCAAACCCGACCATATAATACCCTACACCCAGTATAGTTTACACCTACAACAAGTTTTCATAAATGGGCGCTATATGTGAGCTCTGACCTACTATGGATAGATCATCATCAAATTTTATCTCGATATAAATACTTTTAAAGGATTTATATATGTTAAAGTGATTTCCAAAGGGGGTCTTATATCGAAGCTTTGACTAATTATGAACCAATTGTTATAAAATTAGGTTTCATGATTTCTCCATATATGAAATATATTTGTGAAATTAGTCCTATTTTGAAGCTAAAACTAATTACAAAACTGTATGAAATAATTTATGAATATATGAAACATATTTCTTTCGATGCTAACATTTTTAAAAGAGATATGTTTCTTAAGGTGATTTTTGGGAGCTGAGGTCAATTATGGACCAATCTGCACAAAATTCATAGGTGTGATAAGACTTCATTTAGAACTAATTTACGGTTTAATTTCTTTCTGGGATTAATCAAACATTTATCATCGATAAATTCCTATTCTGGAACGAAATTTGTATGGGGGCTAGCTGAAATAATGGACCGATTTCAATCCCAGCCGTCCTTGGGCCACAAAAAAATATCATGCATAAGCTTTTTTCCAAATATATTCAAAATTGCAACCTTTACTTTGTGTGCAAGCTTTAGATGGACAGCCAGACATCGTTAAAGCGACTTAGGAAGTGATTCTAAGTCGATCGGTATACTTTAGGAATGCCAATCCCCATATGCCGGGATTTATAATTCCCAAAAACTCTTATTTGTTTACAAAGTCATCAACAAAAACTTAAATTTTATAAAAGTATGTGGAAGAAATAAAGGTGAAAGAATTAAAATGAATTTTAGATTGCCAAACTCGAGCGCACTATTTGAGGTATCTGCGGTTTTGGAATTTGAAAATCCTATAAACAATCTTTAGTTGATTGAAAAGCTCAACAGATAAAGAATTTGTTTTACTTAAGCAAATAGTGCTCATTTTGAAATTCAGTTAAAGTAAAAGAAACCCTTTGCCGCAGTATTATGAATCTCTATCTACTGATGCTGCACTTTTATTTAGCGATGAACCGATGAAATCTTTTCGTAAAAGAAACCAAGAAAGAAGAACGATTTACTCAAAACTTTAAATTTTTTTGAAAAAAATCTAAAATTGAAGAGTAAGTTTTATAATGAGACAGAAATGTTTGTTAAATAAAAACGTAAAAGAACATTTTTTCAAACAAACTGTGTTTGATAGAATTGGAGGTATTATTACATAAAGAATGCAGAAAAACACAACAAGAACTTGTAAAATTTTTGGAAGCTGCGCAAGCAGCAAATTTACAAGCAGCAGGATTCATCCAAAAGCAGGGATATGTGATACCTTATGATTCAATTCGACAGATCTTGAAAGTTGATTTTACATGTCAGAAATACTGCTTAAACGCTATGAAAATTAATCATTTTTGCACCGCATCAGTACTTGCAATGAAAAATGGATTCATCACGATAACCCGAAGCGTAAAAGGTCGTATCGAATCGACACCAAAGACAAATATCCATGGGGTTAAGGTAATGCTCTGTATTTTGCGGTACCAAAAGGGTGCTTTCTATTATTAGATGCTGAAACCTCGTTAGAGCATCACAAGGAACTTGTACCAAATGTAACTAATTCGTGTGAAGTGAACATTAGCCGAAAAACTGTCAGAATATGCGCACAGACATGAAAGCGTAAATATCTGTTAAAAACTATTTACAAAGCAGTGGTTGGGAAGTTTTGCCGCACCCTTTCTATAGTCCAGACTTTGGCCCGTTCGACAATTTTTTGTTTCGATCGATGCAGAGCGCTCTCTATGATATGCTACACTTTAGAACAGGGTCTCCGCAATGGTCTTGATGCGGTTTTGGACACAAGAGATGAACAGTTATTTTGGCGCGGAGTCTATATATTGCCAGAAATATGAGAAAAGGTCGTTAGCTATGACTGGCCTATACTTTAAATTAATTTATATTGTACGAATGTTTTAAAATAAAAGCTAAAAATTTAAAAAAAAAAAATTCCACATTTATAAATCATACACCTAATATTTAAAAGATTACAGCATAATAGAGCCGGCTTATACCTTGCTTTATATCCCTAAATATCTTATATAGTAGATTGTTATACATTTTTCTACACCCAAAATGTCAGGTTTTGCTTTTAAGTGTCCATTTAAATATTTATATTACTTTTTTTTTTTTTTGTACTTTTTAACAACATTGGATTTCATTTCTTTTTATGTTAAAAGCTACAGCAGCAACATCAGCAAACTTTTGAAATTTTCACATCCTCGACAATGTCGCCAGGTTGGTGAAGGAAGAAGAGTGGACATCTTAATGTTATTTTTCAAATACTATTTGCTGTTTCTTTAGTTTTAATGTACTTTTTCTATACAACAACTGCATACATATCTACATACTCGCATACATATGTATGTAATAAAAAATACATTTTAATCTTATTTTAAATATGGGCGGAGCTGAACACTGTATGTTTTTTTATTTTCATATATTTGAATAAAGAAATACAAAAACCAGTTTTGTTTTTTTTTTTTCTCTAAAGTATAAAATCATTTAGAAATTCTTCTTTTTCTTTACCATCATTTCATTTCCTTTACATGATGAGATTGTGTGAGTAAATGACTAACCCAGCAGTGCTAGCTAAGTGTCTAGAATTAAATATTTTTTTTTCTTGGACCAGCACTCATGGCACGACGACCCCTACTTATGCAATGCATTGTGTTGGAACTAGGAAAATAAGTTATGGTAAGGAGGATAGAGGGAATAGTGTTTGTGAACATGTGACTTGAGTTTTCCTATATTGAAAGTGGCAGAGAATACTTCTGCTGGTAGTTTGTTCCACATACGGACAGTACGGCTAAAGAACGAATTTTCCCTGAAGTGTGTTGTGCGATCCACTGTTCAGTCGATCACAAATGGATGAGCCCTGACTGAAGTACGTGTATTACGTAAAAAACTACAAGTTCCCTGATTTCAGCAGAACACATTCCACTATAATATCAACAGAACAGTGAAACACAACATACATTGCGACGATGCTCCAATGAATCAATAGAGTTGGATACCCTACTGTCACCGATAAGCATCTTCGCCCTCTCCTGCACAGAAAAAAAAATCATGTTTTTTTTCAATTAAACCTTTAATTGATTTTAAAATAATTTTCAATTAAAATTTTAATTGATTCAATTACTTTTTGTGATTTTTTTGATATTTTCAATTAAATATCAAATTTGTTTTTACTTGATACTATCATTGTGTTTACAGGTCCGATTTCAATTAAATTTTTAATTGATTCCACAAATATTTTAATTGAAACTCATTTTTATTTTTTTCTGTGTGTACGCGGTCGAGTAACTCCCAAATAGACTTCGAAGCACCGGCCCATACATGATAGTTTTATTCCATTTTCGGCTGAATATAGGTGGTGTAAATAGTATGGAGATCAGATGGAGTGAAGTATTTCCTACACTGTTTTAAAAAACCAAGGCACTTGAACGCTTCTTTTGACACTTGAAAAGTGTGTTTGGTCCAGCGGACATCACACTGGATTCTCATGCCTAGAACGTCAAGATCGTCTGATTTCTTAATATTTACAACGCCCATAAAAACAGATGAAGCAACATGATCTATTGTGGGTTTGTGCGTTAATAAACAACACTGAGTATTACGTGCGTTAAAATCGACTGTGTTCCCACAACCCCATTCCGAGACTGCCTAGAGAAAATTGTATTTAACATGTATATAAATTAGTAAAAGTAAACTTAATAAAGACCGAATTTTTAAGATCTTTTGGATCTGATTTCAAAAACACATAAAATTTAGAGAAATGTATGATATCTTTATTTGAGTCAATAGAACGATCTATAAAATTCCCATTTAAAGATGATTTCATGTAAATGTTGACCGCGGCTACGCCTCAAATGTTTCAGCTGCTTGGTCCAATTTTAGTATACTCTCTCCAACATATCGGCCGTTATCTCATGAATAAATTCTTCGATATTAGCTTCCAATACGTCTACCGTTGCGGGCTTGACCCTATATATAAAAGCTTCAACACAGCCCCTCAAAAATTGTCTAAAGGCGTTAAATCGTACGATTAGGCGACCATTTGACCGGCCTCATATGTAAAATAATCTGCTCACTGAACATGCCTCTCAATTAGGCCATTGTTTCTCGTGCATTGTACCATGTGACAGCATATTGTTGAAACCACATGTCATCGAAGTCCAACTCTTTCATTTTAAGCAAAAAAAAAATTATAATCATTGCACGGTAGCGGTAGTCATTTATATATTTCTTTATTCAAATCTATGCACGCAGAGAAAAAATATAGTTGTGCATGTTTAACACAACTATTTTAAAAATATATTTAAATATTTTGTAAAAATATTATGGTCACTGTAATTATTTATATGATTTCTGCAACCATGATGTGGTTAAGTTTATCATTCACATTTTTATAGCAATTATGTAATATTTTTGGTTATCAGTTTTATGATGAAAGATTATACCATATTATATATAGAGATATATAGATATAGAGAACAACTATCATAATCAAAGAGCAACAAATTATGATAAATGGATTCATCATAAACATGATTGCAACAAATATATACATAGTTACTACAATCGTATATATGATTTTAGTAATCATCTGAATTGTAAACTCAACCATATTATGGTTACCGCAATCATATAACTTGTAAAAATTTTAAAATTTTTGTGGTAAACATGTACAACTATATTTTTTCTCTATGACTGGATACAATATTATCATTACAGGCTGGCACCTTAATACTAAAATTTATTAACTTAAACTTCCTACTTGGAACACTAATAATAAATATAATTGGTTACAATTGTCATTAAATTGACAGTAACGTTTCTGCCATAGTCGTTTAAATTGAATGATTTTTGATAATAAAATTCAATAATCTGCAAGCGTTGTTCGTTTCTAAGTCGCTTTCTGATTAAATTATAGACCAAACTGAACATGTTTAACAGCAACGTGATACATGAAAACATCTGAGCAGCCAAAAAATAAAGTTTTTAAAAAATCACCATTTATTACAAAAGAACATTTAGTAACAATTAACTTTCCGATAAATTTTAAACTGAAGACTGACCTCTAGATTATCTGGGATGTATAAAGTAAACAATTATAAATATGAAACAAAAATATCTTGACTTGAGAACTGCTGGGTGTTTTCTATATGTGTGTGGGAGTTTAAATAGAATACATTTGTTGGGTTGGCAAAATTCAAATTGTTTTAATCTTTTACTCTATTTTATTTTAATATTATTTTCTTTTACTTCTTGCTTATTTTTCACAGTCATTCGTATTTTTTTTTGGTCTACACTTGTAGTATTTTCTACACCGCCTTTTGGCCAAACAAGCAGCATTTGAAATTGCTTGGCTATTCTTTGGCTGGCTGTTTTACGTTTGGTTGGTTTGACTTGAGGTAACTTGGCTGTGTTCCAGCTTCTTCGCCAATAACACACAAGTAAGTAAGTTGTACTATAACGCTGCTGCTTCCTTATGTAGTCCATGCAGTTCGTTGTACTTCTTATCTATTTACATGGGCGAAAGAAAGGTTGTAAATGGGGTGGCTGAATTGACAACAGTTTTTTTTTTTTTTTTTTTTTTTTTTTTTGTACATAACTTAAGAAAGAGTATGAGATGCTGTGTGAAGTATGTTGTTTATATCTCGTTTCTTTTTCCTATAATATTTACATGTATGCTGTAGTGTTATTCCCGTTTCATTTAATTAAATGTTTGTAACCAATAAAACTAAAATAAATTAAATATTTAATAAGTAAACTTTACTTACAATTTTATTAGGCTGAAATGTCAGAAAATGTATGTGTTGTACTTTAAAAGATGAAGATGAAGACTGTATGTGAATATATATACTCGTATAATGTTATGTAGAGCATATCTTTCCATTGTAGTGTTAAAGTTTCAGAGAATTAATAAGATATTTGGAAAAAAGTTTTAACAATCCAGTAAAAACATAACACAACTGCTTGTAAATTATTGTAAATAATTTTACAAATAAAATGCAAACTGATGTGATATACATGGATTTTAGTAAGGCGTCTATTACCACAATCGTCTATTACACAAATGATCATTTATGGAATTTAGTTTCTCAGCTACAAAATGGTTAAACTCTTATCTATCACAAAGAACTCAACAAGTCAAATTTGGGAATGTTACATCCAAAATCATTCAAGTACTTTCTGGTGTTCCTCAACGTAGCCACCTGGGTCCAATTTTATTCACCCTATTCATCAATGATCTTCCTACTGTTATTTTGCATTCTAAAGTACTGATGCATGCCGATGATGTTAAACTTTTTAACTCTTTTATGGCCGAATTCACAGTCTTTAGTTAGCTAATGACAAAGGCTTAACTAATGATTCTTTATTCGCAATGCTTAGTTTGCCATAAGACTACCAAGTAATAGTTAAACAATAGTTAGTATTTTAGTTTACCAATGGTTAACTAATACTAAGTGCCGACTTTTGCAATTTTTCTCAATGCTGGAGATTTAATTTATTGGAGTTAAATATTAAGAAATGTTAGTCACATGTCATTTTTTAAACACAATCCGATTGAGACGTCTTATTATATTGATACTGTTATTTTAAATAACGTTCAAACCATATGGGATCTTGGCATACTGTTGGATCATAGACTTGATTTTCTCCATCACATCTTTATAATGGTAAATAAAGCCTTTGCTTGGATTCATGAAGCGCTGGTCTAAGGAATTTTTAGTAGATCCTTATATTACAAAACTTTTATATACTTCTCTTGTTCGACCAATTCTTGAGTATGGATCAATTGTTTGGGATCCTTGTTATACAATTCATATCAATAGTATTGAATCGGTACAAAAAAAAATTTTAATTTTCTGTCTCTGTGGTCTTGGTTGGAATTCTTATGTCTTGCCACCGTATCAAAGTAGACTTGCTTTGATAAAATTGCCAACTCTAAATAGTCGACGATTGATGCTGAGCGCTTTATTTGTTCTGGGCATAATTCGTGGTGATGTTGATTCGGAGTTTCTGCTTAGTAAACTAAACTTCAATGTTTCTTTTGAACCAACCCGCAATTTTGAATTCTGAGCATTAAAATACTACCGTTCTGTATATGCTAATAATGATTGTTTTCGTCGTGCATGTGTTAACTTTAATAAATGTTATCATCTTATGGATATATCTGAGAGTAATGACGTACTGAAGAGAAAAATTACTTTATATCTAAATTGTTGAACTAATTATTTATATATATTACTGTTTTGTCATTTATATGTAGTCAGTAAGGATGTAAAATCTATTGACCCAAATAAATAAAAAAAAACACTAAAACTAGTTACAAGTAATGACTTAAAGAGCACACACACTCTGATAGTTAGATCTCACGTAAGTCATCAGTGAAAACATAATGTGCTCATGGGTAATAATTCAGTATCTCACTGGCAGTTTCTACCAAAAAAAGTCCTTTTATTTATTCCTTTATAGATAAATCAAAAGGAAACTTAAGCTTAACTTAATTAAAATAAAATTGGGCTCATTTAAATGGTCATAGACCCCCCTCAACCTAAACTTGGAAAATTTTGCAAAAACAATTTAAAGGTTTAAGAGCAAAAAATTCTGAAAACGCAAAGCACCAATACTCAAAGATCATACAATGTTGCCAAATATGGCAATGTGCTAGCAATGGACAGACATTAAAAAATTGTTAGCAAAAGGTAAATTGTTAGTACAATTTCATTGGCACACAATAAATTTATCTGCCAACAAATTGTCAGTTCATACGGTTAACAGATTGTTGTATGGCTAAAATTGTCAAATACATTGTCAGTCATTGCCAGAAATGTGTGTGTGCTTAAAAATGTTAAATATTGTCAAGGAATAAAAAAGAGCAATTGAAACGACTTTAGCTGCATATGTTTGTATGTATGTAGAAAGTAGAAGATAAAATGAAAAAAAACACTACAAAATTTGGATAAAAGAACTGTTTAGAATCTGCGACCTCTTGACATAAAATATCTTTGGGAGATTCCCATAAACATCGCCATGCCTCACCCCACGTCAATTTAATTGGTTCACCACTGAGCTCTATGATGCAGGATGCATTAATTGGAATGTTGCTAGCCATTTTTTATTTTTTTTTCAACTTAATTCTTAAATTTTCTTTAAATTTTTCTAAATATTATTGATACACACTTTTGTTTGTTTATTTATGTAAACAAATAGAAATAATTTCTTTGACAATGTTGACATTGTTAGATGCATAAACTTTGCACATCTGGCAATAAAAAGTGTGTGACAATTATCTTACGCGAGAACTACATCAAAAAGCTACAAACCCACTCGAATCCGCTTGCTAGAATTCTAGCTCAGAGCCAGACGCAGTCGAGGCTTATCAGCCAATAATAAATTAATGCTCTGTTAGAGAGTAATTCGATTTAATTTTAGATTTAAGATTTGAATACTTATTGTTAGGCCTAAGAAAATAAGGCAGATTCAATAATTAATAAAAAAAAAGTATAAACAAATTATCTTACAACAATCTTACAAAAAATTTGTTACTCGTAGATGTCTGACAATATCTTTGTCTTACAATATTTTTAGTACATTCTCTTTCTAATAAAAATTGTAAGTTCACACAGTTGTTAGACAATTTCTGACATTATTGTAATATCTGACCACCGTCTGTACTTAGCTGAAATTAGTTTATTAAATATTAAATGACAAAAACCATTTTCTTTATTAGTATTCTTTTTATGCAACTAAAAGTGCACAAAGTACTTACATGTACTCATTTGTCCACCCCACTGTATATAAAAAGCTTATATGTGCTCTTTTGAAGTTCCACAAACCTTGCCCCTTTCAAAAATGTTAACGTTGTTTCAAACGCGAACATGTTTGCAGTGAGGCGGTATCGATTTTTTGTTGGAAATAAATCTAGCATTTCAAAATTGCTGGTCCAAGTGAGATAACATTTTACATGATCGTAAATGAAAATGCAGTTACGGTGAATAAGTGACGCTATTAAGAGAATTTAGTATTGACGATACCAATATCACAGCCCACCCAATCAGTTCTCCTACCCTTAATAATAATATAATCCAATAATTTTAAAAAACAAGAGTTAGTGATTCATGCTACAAGTAGTTATAATTAATAATAATAATAATAATATAATAATAATAACTTATGTAAAACTTGTCCATAAAATTCAAATAAAAATCTTCTTTTAATACAATATTATAATGTTCTTAAATGTAAACATTTCATATAATAACTGAAAAATTATGCCACTTCCTTACATTTACCTTAATTTATACAACACCCTGTTATCCCTTTAATGTTCCAGTAAAAATCCATTTGTAGTTTTAATTTTATCCATATATTAGCCTTATTTATATATAATTATGTTGTTAATTGCACTCAAGTGTTAACAAAACCATAAAGAGAACAAGTAAACACCCCTTGAAATTAAATAAAAATTTCTGTTTTTTTTTCTCTTTACAGGATAAAGGATAATTTAACACTGCCTTACCATCTTGCCACTAATGACATCTGTGGGTTGGTAGATTAACTAAAAACAAAAGAAGTTCCTACTTAATGAGGGTTGTTATGACAAGGATAACAAAGCACAAATTCGTTTAAATATTTTTGTAACGGAAATATAAATTTAAACTATAAAATAAATGCAAAAGCTGAAAACGGTTACAAATAAATCTACTACCTACATACGAGTATATAAAGTTTGTTGGTTTTTTCAATCATATTGTTTAATTAATAAATGTGGTTTTAGACGGTATGTATATTGCAGTGCACTTGTCAGTTATACGATGCATATGGAATAGTGCATGTCTGTCAAAATTGGCAATTTGCAGGCAGTTTAAAATGTTTGCTTTTCAACGTCGGTTTTTAGTTTCATGTGACATAATATAAAATAGACGACAACAGCTGTTTTTGTTATGATTATTTTCGTGGGAGTTTTGCGTTCTTGCGAATATATGTAGTATGAAAAAATGGATTAAAAAATTTAAATAATTGTAACTTGCAGCATTATTGCAATAACAGCTTCTATAAAATATAAAAATAAAAAATGTATTACTTATAATTAAACAAGAGTTAAAGAGAAAATGTACCATATGGAGCCAAAAATTGTTAAATAAGTTAAATAAAAATTAATATGCATAAATACGTTTTTTCAATAAATATTTCAATACAAATTTATTGTTTTATTTAACACAATTTTTTTTAAAATATAAATTTGCTGAATCACAAACACTATGTTCTTGGCGCCATAAACAATTAACTTGTAAAACAGCTGGAGTTGCAGGTGCTTTGTTAGATGAAAATAGAACATGTTCTAATTGAAAAATTAACACTGTAAATGCAGGCTGACATTTGCCGGAGCATTTTTTGCTTTTACACAACATGTATTCATTTTGCGGAAGAAAATTTGACAAGCACACTTCAAAATACATACCGCCTAAAACCACCTTAAGCAATAATTTTAATAAAATGGAGTTAATGATGCAGTTAGCTCATAGAACTTTGTTTCTAATATAATATTAAAAAGTTACTGCTAAACGAAACAATTTTAATTTTAAATAAATGTAAAAAAATAACTAAAAATTGTGTTTAAAATAAAACAAGTAAGAAAGTAAAGTCAGTCGTTCAAGCCCGACCATATAATACCCTACACACATGTTATGTGTAAACACAAAGTTTTAGAAACGGGCTCCATATAGGAGCTATGATCTGTTATGGAATATTCATCCACAAATGTAGTGGCATAAAAGCTGTACATATAAATATTCTTTGTGTTAAATTTTATCTCAATACAAACCCTTATAAAAGATTTATAGATATTAAAGTGTTTTTCTCAGAGGATCTTATATGGCAGCTACGAATAATTATAGACCGACCATTATAAAATTAGTTGTCATGATTTCTGTATATATGAAACTTATTTGTGTCTAATTTAATTTGCATACTAACATTATTAAGAGATTTATGGTTGTTAAAGTGATTTTGGGAAGTAGGCCTTCTATGAGACCGATCATCACAATATTGGGCCAAATAATTTTAGTATATATGAAACAGGCTTATGTTGAATATGATTTGGATATCAAAATTTTTCAGAGATTTACGCTCTTTACAGTGATTTTTGGCAGCGAGCCTTACATGAGAGCTATGGTCACTTATGGACAAATCTGCACAACATTTTCTGATGAGATCAGTCTTCATATACAACTTATTTCTGGAGCAGTTTGTAGGGATGCGTGCATAAATTAAACATTTATGACCGATATTGTATGAGGGTTACGTGAAATAATAGACGGATTTCAACCAGTTTTAATTTCAAGCGTCCTTGGGCCAAAAAAATATCATGTACCAAATTTTATAGAAATATCTTCAAAATTGCTACCTGTACTCTGCGCACAAAGTTTACATGGACACCCAGCCAGCCAACCACGGACGAACGGACGGACGGACTGATATCGTTAAATCGACTCAGGAAGTGATGCTGAATCGAACGGTATACTTTAAGGGTGTTGGACTAATATTTTTGGGCATTACAAACATTAGCAACCAACCATCATAGTGGGGAAGGTATATTGGAAAAATATTTTTTAAATAAATTTTTTAAACAAATTCAGAAAATTCAGTTTCCATTTATTAAAAAATTAACACACATTTTTGCTTCCACATTATGAAAAAAAATTGAAGCAAACAACTTTCTAGAAGGACTTTGTGTTCGTTAAAAAAACAGTAGTGTTATTATCGACAAATTTACGAAATGCTACCATAAGCATTGGAGAATAGAAATATTTATATGAAATTATTATCAAGGATATTGCAACATAATCACAATTTGTATATGATGCGTACAAAGAACTTAAGGCATAAGCATGGCTCATTAAAGGAATATCCAAACGTAGTGAATTTTTATAAAAAAAAATTTAAGTTTGAGTAAAATATTCTAACAATGTAAAACACGAATCCTCGAAAAAGTTTTATATGTATTTATATAGTCGTATATCTTAGTTAAATCCGTACAAAGTCTTCTTTACTATCATATATTTACCATTACGTCGCTGTGAGCACTTTTATAATAAAAAAAACTCTGTTTTTGGAAAACATTTTTCCCTTATATTTTTTATTAATAAAATACCCTACACCGAGTATAAGTATAAAACAGTTTTACCGAAACGGGCGCTATATGGGAGTACCATGACTTCTGTAAATATAAATATTATATGTGTTAAACTCGATATAAATAATTTTAAAAGATTTATGGAGGTTAAAGTGAATTACAGAGAGGGTCTTGTATGGGAGATTCGACTAATTATGGACCGACTATTATAAAATTAGGTGTCATCCCATTTGTACATAAGAAACTCATTTTTGTTAAATTTTATTCGGATAACAACATTTGTAATAGAGTTAGGCTCGTTCAAGGGAATTTCGGAAGTGGGTCTTATATGGGAGCTACGACTAATTATGGACCGATCTTCACGAAATTTGTAGATGTGATTTCGCTTCACTTACCACTAATTTGTGGTGAAACTCGTTTGGATACTTGCATAATTCAAGCATTTATGATCAGTAAACCCCAATTTCGGGAGGACATTTGTATGGGGGCCAGGTGAAATAATGGACCGATTTCTACCAGTTCCAATACTATCCGTCCTTGGGCCGAAGTATATCATGTACCAAATTTTATCGAAATATCTTCAAAATTGCGACCTGTATTCTGCGCACAAGCCTTACATGATCAGCCAGCCTAACGAACGGGCATCGTTAAATCAACTCAGGAAGTGATTCTGAGTGGATCGGTATATTCAAGGTGGGTATTGAACCAATATTTATGAAGGTTACAAACAGTCTCACAAATCCATTATACCCTCCCCACAATGGTGGTGTAGGGTATAAAAATTAGCGGAGATTATGCTTAAACATGTCAAAAGTCTTTGAACTAAATATTACAAATACGAGTATAGGTAATATCATTCCCTAAAGTTGTTGTATGTGAGTACATGCTGTTGCCGGTTATTTTAGTTTTGTTTGTATTTTTTCTTAGAACTTGATGCTTTTAGCTTTATGTTTTCTTTGTGTCAAGTTTTACTTATTGAAATATTGAAACTTAAGCTGGAAATACATAGAAGTATAATATTAATTAAATTTTTGTATGAAATGCAATAATTTCTTTTCAATCTTAAACCCTATGGCAAATATATACATATAATACATAAATATACATAAAAGGAGTAAAATTTTAATTGAAAAGCTTAATTTAAATGACAAACACAAAAACATAAACTAGTAAATACAATATGCAAGACAAAAGCAGATATACAAATTATAACATAAAAAGAAAAAGAGATTTCTGTTAAGGAATGCCAAATTTAATAGAGAATCTATTATTAATCATCCAAAATTTCTATACTGTAAATTTTCTCACACTTTTCTAAAATATGTCTCATCTGCAACAAGATTTTAAATCCTCTTCTTGCATCGTAACCAGTATCTCGGACAGTTACCTTTGAACTTCAACCTGAAAGTTCATTTTGACCAGCAAGACACATTTTGTCAGAGCAAACTCGTTTACGGAAGATGTTACTGCATAAGATGCTGAAAGAATTTTAGTTTTTTATTAAAAAATTCACACAGACAATTTTCTACAAAAACAGAAACCTTAAAAAAATAATAAAAAAAAACTTGGACACTACATTTTATTTGCTAATGACCAAGAGACAAGACATTTACAAAGGATGCTGTCTATGCCAAGTGTAAGCAAAAGGTACAAAAGGGGTGAATTTGTTAAAAGGAAAAACCTGTTTTTCTTTACTTGCTTAGCTGTTGGTATAGACACTATAAATAAAGGACTAAGGATTTATTATGTTAGATGAATTAAGGGTGGTAAGAATACTTCTAGCATGGGACATTTATTTTGTTTTGTAGAAAAGTTAAATGTTTCTTTAAATTATTTTAGAAATTCCAGGCAGAGCTGAAAAGCTGATATGCTTTCTTTTTTTAAATCACGTGTAAATTTATAATATCAACACGTTCTTAATTATTATTCCACTTCATTTGTCTTTGAATTTTATACTCTAAAGTCGATTTGTATATATACATATGTATGTATTTTTCTGATAAATATTTTATATAAACATTAAAAATTCCCTAAGGGGTTTTTGGATATGGAGGATGAAGAGACAAACTAATGATACATGTGTTTACATGTCGTTAGTATCCTAGTGTCTTTTAGTTTAATTTATACTAAATTGTAGGAGTCTTATGTTTGGTAAATACGAATATTGGACACTTTTCATTATTGTTTTTAAGATTTTGGTAAAATTTTCAGTGAATTTCTGGAGAAATTTCTATATATTTTAAGAAATTACTCCTTATTAGGTTTAATGAAGGATTACTTTTCCTATGTAAACTTTTAATGGAACTATTTGATGCCATTCGTATATGACCTGGAATAGAATCTTCAATCAGAAAGCAAAGTAACAATTGTCATAACTTACCAACACATTAACAATACTAAGAATTATTATAATCATTTATTATTATCTTAAATAAAACGAATGCAATATATTATTAATAAAGTAATTCAAACATGTATCTTATTTATTAAACAATCGAATATATTCTAGGTTTTTATATACTGAAAGCTAATAACAACATCACCTTGACTACAATTTGTGGCCAATTCAACCAAAAATACGTACATTATACACTCACTACACTTGGAACTCCCATAAACGTAAATACATTAGGTTGGTCCCAAACCAAATATTAATGTAGAGTTGTAGAGGTTATTATTGAACTAGAACAAATTTTACACAATATATCAATACAAAATTTAAACAAGTTTTGAATTATTAAAGTCAAGTTTCTGAATACATTGAAACTTTCATAATGTAAACGAATGTTACGTATTGGATGTACAGTGGGCAACACAAATGAGCACCTGTTTGTGCCTAGTGCACTTTTTATTGCATAAAAATAAAAGCAATAAAGAAAATTTAAAAATTTATTTTATTCAATTATTATAGGTTTAATACTAAAAAAAACTGATAGTCTGGCACACTATCGCCTAGGCTATCGGGGCAACCATGACACAGCATAAAATTGATTTTAATTTAATTGCATGTGGTAAACACTTTTTGCAAATTATCCAACTCAAAGTAAACTATAATAAATAATAAAGAAAATGTCAGGAGCCATTAAAGACAATATACTAGCAGTGACAAAAAGTAGTTATTCTACGCGACTAATAGCTAAACAGCTTATAGTAAGTAAATCATTTGTTATACGAGGCCAAAAAAGGCGTTCTATTGTTCCCAAACCACAAATTTAAGAAACGGAAGCTATTAACGTACTCGGACGCACATTTCATGATAACATAAATGAACACCAAAGGAAATCCGTTAGTCGTTGGACAGAAAGACGAGCCCTTTGCGATATGAGCTACAGCTCAGCAGTAAAAAAATTAAAACCTGTATTGTCAATAAAAAATTTTAAGGCACAGTAGATGACTGGAAAAGTGTAAACTGGTCAAACAAATCCAAATTTAATCGTTTACCATATTGCTGGCGCCAAACATTCCAAAAATGTTGGTATCCAAATAATATTTAACACAAATATATTTCATATATATACAAATAATACGGTATAATTTTATTATGATCGGTCCATAAATAGTCGTAGCTCCCATATAAAGCCCACTTCCGAAAATCACTTTAACGTTCATAAAATTCTTAAGAATGTTGGTAATCAAATAAAATTCGACACAAATAAGTTTCATATATACAGAAATGGTGACACCTAATTTTATAATGGTGGGCCCATAATTAGTCGAAACTTTAAAGAGCATAACTCTCTCAAAAATGTTAGTATCCAAATAATATTGAAAGCAAATATATTTCATATGTATACAAATAATACGGTACAATTTTATTATGATCGATCTATAATTAGTCGAAACTCCCATATAAGACCCACCCCGTAATCAACTTTAAACGCCATAAATCTTTTAAAAGTATTTATATCGAGATAAAGTTTAACATACACAATATTTATATTCACAGAAATCATGACACTAAATTTTTGAAAGATCGGTCCATAATAGGTCATATCTCCCATATAGCGCACATTTCTGAAAAACTGTTACTGTACTGTATATGCACTGGGTGTAGGGTATTATATGGTTGGGCTTGACCGATTATAATTTCTTACTTGTTTTATTATACTTTTAATTTTTATTTACAAATTATTTTGTTAAATATGTCATTAATATCATTATCTAATATTCTTTATTAGTTGTATTTGTATGCAATAGCAAGTCCACCAAGTACTTACATGTATTCATTTGTGCTCACCACTGTATCTTATTTTCTTTTTATATAATCTTAGGGACATGGTTTGCTCAAACGTTTTTATACAATAATAATAATGTGTTATTAAAAAATATTATTTAAAATTATCGCTGGTGATTTGCGATAAATACGGCGTTTCATAACTGTAAACGCATTTGAAGTTAAATGGATGTAGCGTGTTTAATTTTGTTATTCAGCCTTATTATGAGTGTCGTTTTCTTTTTACGACAACGACTGTTTCGTAATAGATTAAACATAAAATTAAATTTGTTTCTTTAATCTATTACAAAAGAGTCGTTGTCGTAAAAATAAAACGACACTCATAATAAGGCTGATTATCGTTTTAATTTCATAATTTTGTTAATTAATACCCAAAATTACAGGTGCAATATATCTCAAAAAAAATCGAAAAATATAAATTGTTTGTTATATAAAAACCAGAAGCTCATGGTAATTCCGAAATTACTTAAGTTGATAACGGTATTCGTTGAAATCAGTCCATTATTTCACCTAGCTCCCATACAAATGTCCTCCCGAAATTGCGGTTTATCGGTCATAAATGTTTGATTAATGCACGTATTTAAACAAATGTCTCTAAAAATAAGTTGTACATGAAGTTGTACATCACATCTACAAATTGTGTGCAGATTGGTCCATAATTGAGCATAGCTTTCATATAAGTATCTCTTCCGGAAATCACTTTAAAGAGCATACGCTCTTTAAAATTTTGGCAACCAAATAATGGTACAAAATATATTTCATACAAATCATTCGCCAAATTTTATGATGATTGGTCCATATTTAGTCATAACTCTACTATAAGATCCCCTACGCAAATCACTTTAAAATGTATAAATCTTTTAATCGTGTTTATATAGAGATAAAATTTAACACAAAAAATATTTATATGCACAAAAGTCATGCTACTAAATATTTGAATGATCGGTCCATAATACTCGTAAGTTATAGTTAGCTCCCAATTAGCTTCAGTTTCTGAAAAACTATTTTTACACATATACTGGCTGTTGGGTATGTTGAAATATCCTGATTTTGTACTTTGCAATACAAATACTTTGTTTATGAATTTAGAATTTATTGTTTTATAATCATACTTTAACATAAAATATTATTTTGTCACTTACTGAAAATGATTTATTGAATAAAGAACACATGTTGTATAAAATCTAGAATATAGATTTGTTGTGTTATTATTTGGCCTTTATCAAAAGATAGACTTCCAACAGGGTATTATAAGGTCGGGCTTGACCTTCTGTACTTTCTTACTTGTTTTCGAGAAAAGTAAATTTATTACTGATGGATTCAATGATTTTAATATGAATTAGTGAGATTTTCTTTAAGAGTAATTTTAATTTTAACTGCCGTATTTATAAAAAATTAAAGTAGACTTCAAGTGTACTTTAAGCAAATTTTGTATGAGAATTTTGTCTTAAAGCACACTTCAAGCCTACTTTATTTTTTATAAATACAGCAGTAAGTCTTTAATGATGTCAGATATGTTGCTCTAAGAGATGGTCAGCTCGTCATAGCATTCTATAGAACTAGATAGATTTTGTCGATATACTCGTAAGTGGAGGTACTGGTTGCAAATTACTAATTTGTTTTTTTTTTTTTTTAATTCAAACAACTTAGAACTAAATTATACAAATCTATGTAGGTAAACTGTATGTAGAGTGGTTTCGGTAAATTTCAATATTTTTTCAATATAGTATGTATTTCTGGTATTTCTGAATAACTTACAATGTTTTTATTGGAAATACATATATTTTCGTAAACTTAAGTATAAGCTATACCAATGGTGCGCTTGTAATTGTACAACTTATGGCCGAATTCACAGTCTTTAGTTAGCTAATGACAAACGCTTAACTAATGATTCTTTATTCGCAATGCTTAGTTTGCCATAAGAATACCAAGTAATAGTTAAACAATAGTTAGTATTTTAGTTTACCAATGGTTAACTAATGACCGAGAATTCGGCCATTAGTGTAGCTCTTCTAAAGCAATGCTTAATTTCATTAAATTCGTAAAAGCAAGTGTACAAATTAATTTAAGATAAAATAACATTGAGATCATTACGCTTACTAAAATTTAGTAACTAAATCGTCAAGGTCGCTGTCAGCGTTGTCAACTTTGAAATTTCAAAACGCACCAAAATGGAGAAAAAAGCGCACCATTTATAAAATAACGCAGTAAGTTAAGAATTGAATTAATTTGAAATTTTTTAATATCATAAATTCTATAAAAAACTTTTTATCAGCGATTATTAATACAAGTAATAATAGTAAAAGCCTTTTCTTTTAATAAATGAGCTAATAAAGATAAAATAAGCATTTAACCACTCAAAATTTAAGTCACAATATGATATTCGCAACTAAAGTACTAATTGGTAAAAATGCTAATTTCACTACATATTTGGTACTTTTTTTATATATGTTTTTGTTTTCTAGTTAAAGTACTTGTATTTGATTTTTTCCAATAAAATTTGTTAGGATACCATTGGTACTCTAACCCTGGTTGTTCGTCTACAGTTCAGTAGACCAAACCATCAGGTTATACAAGAATTTTTAGTTACATGTTTAAAATGTTAATTTGATTTTCAAGCAAAGATTTTTGAAGAATTTGATTTCATACATTTTTTCGTCGTATAGATTTCATGAGTTATGAATTATTAAAAAACTGCAATTAAAAATTAGTAAAAATAAAGATTTCATCACGTTATTGAAAAAATTTAAAAACGCACCGAAATAACACAAAAAAAAATTTTGCAGTGTTGAATGAAATGGTACCTACTCAAACAGGCCTATTTTATTGTTGAAAGATTTTTTTTTTCTCACACTGAAACAAAAAGTTGTGTTGAATTTGCTTTGGTGTCACCAAAAATTAAAAAGCGCACCAAAATTTAAAAAAAAGCGCACCGCGCACCAACTAAAGAATTTTTCGCACCAAAAATTTAAAAAAGCACCAAAAATGGTGCGAAACGCACCAAGTTGATAACGCTGGTCGCTGCAATGTCTGTCAGGGTTTTTGAAATTAATCACAAACTTATCAGTTGCAAAACTCAACTATAAAATCTTGTAAGATTTGATATAATATAAACAGAACGGTGTAATACACCATTGGTGTATAGATATTGTTTTTATTTAGCATTCCCCTGAAAATAGCTTCAACCTCACCTATTTATGGAGCTGTCTAATGCTCAAACATACACACTTTATAGTTTATTAGTTTATTATGCAAATAATGTTTTAGTTTTTCACGCCATTTGCGTCGTTTTGTTTTCACCAAAGTAAATGAACCTGCATTCACTAAAACTTTTGTTGCAAGTCTACTTTTTTTTTCTATACAAATTTGTAACTTAAGGATATCCGAGTATACATATTAATGTACTATATACATTCATGTATAAAACAGGATTTATAAGCGTGTGTGTAGTTATTTTACTGCATTTACTTGTATGACGCCGTAGGAAGCGGCTGGTTGTTTTTGGTGTTTATGCTCCAAGAATATTTTATAAGTTTATGGTGATTTGTTTTTGTCTATTTTGTAGATTTTCCGTTAAAATTAAATAAAAACTATTTATGAAACCGGTAACAGCAAACTAGGGCCCTAAATGGATCTAAATATTATAATTTTTTTTTTTTTTTGGAAAATATCAACTTCTTTTGCAGGTTATCTCACATTTTGATGCATAACTCTGGTTTCCCTGATTTTCAATAACAAACTACTTAGGAGAATTTTAAAAGTTTTTCAAGAAATCTTGTTGATGTTGTTTGGGTTTTTTGAACGTGAAAGTGTTTTACACATACAGATGGACGTATAGACAAAAATATACGGACATGGAGTCAACGACTTAAAATTTCACAAGGACCAGAGCAGTATTGTTCTTATTATTTTTTCTAGCACTGTAAGTTTTTGTCATTTTGGTCATTTAGGACTAAAAAAAACATCAAATTCAAACTACTGGCAGACTTTCTTAGCTATTTCAAAGATATGTATATGACATTCAACAACAAATGCTTGTTCAGCTCTGCTTTATAGCGCAAGTATCCCAACTAAAGTTTATGTAACCCATATATGTAGCTAATTTAACTAAAACTTTGCAGTTGTTGGCTTGTATCACATTTAATATTTATGGCCTTTAATGTTATTTAAAACACCACACAACTACTACAGACTCTATCAGTAGCCAAAGCCAGCCAGTTTCCACTTGCTGCCAGTACAAGAAAATGGTTTGAAAGTCTGCAACAATCTGCTAGTACTCCTTATCATAATTTCAAATTATTTACATTTTTTTCCATTTATTTACTTATTTTGCATTTAGTTCATTTTACCACAACTTGTTGTTGATTTTTTTTTTTTTTAGCTAGAGAAAGTATGAAAATGTGAAGAAAAATTTTAACTAGAAAATGAAAAGAAAAACCAAAATATTGAACTACCATATTTTCTAATAAATTGTTGTAAACAAATACGTGCCTGCACAAGCATGTTTACCAAGTTTATTGGTTGTTATTTTTTTGTTAGCTTTTTGCTAGAAAAAAAAAAGATGTTGAAACTGCAGCTGTAGAAAAAAAGGAAACTTTTTGGCCTCATAACTCATTACTTGGTTTATTAACTTTGTCGTTTCTCTAAAGTGTTTTACATGCTGGTAATTATGTTTTTCTTCTCTTCTGCTTTTTTGGCCTGTTATTTTTTTTTTACTTGTTGGTTGGTATTGTTGTTGATGATGTTGTTCTATCTTCATGTTGTTCTCATACATCTCTGCTACATTGATATATTTTAAGATGATGCGAACTTTTTGGTGTTCCATTTGTATACAGAGCAAATTTGGTTTGGTTAAATCTTATGTTTAATCGAGATATCATGTATAGCAACATTAGAAGGTACAAATACTTTAAACCAATTTACAAAAACTTTTTTATGTTATATTACTCTTTGTCTGAATAAAAGATAATCTGACGTATTTATAAAAACTAAAGTGTGCTTGAAGTGTGCTTTAAGACAAAATTTTCATACACAATTTTCCTAAAGTACACTTGAAGTCTACTTTAATTTTTTATAAATACGGCAGAATATGTCTAACGCGGCAGCTATTGCACACTAAAGATTGTCGAGTGACGCTTCTCAAACATATTCGACATAACATGCGAAAAAAGTATCATATTATACAAGTTCGTGGGAGAATAAATTAGACTTTATATTTAACATTAATATTTTATTATTAATTCGTGACCAGCCTTTGTGATAGCAAGATTGCTGTCTTTTACGCCATCGAAATGAAATCTGACAAGGCAAATGCTCCTCTAAATAAGTGCAAGACCAAAGGTGTTTACCGACACTGCTGTGACATAAACTGAGATCCGATGGAGTTGTTTGGGATGATTTTAGTACCAATCGAATTGATGTAGACGGATTCAACAATAATTATATACCTTCGCCTGGGTGTATACCATAAAACTCGCCTTTTTCTTTGCATAATGACTTTGGTTTTACTTTTCAAAATTATAGTGAAGATGAATTTTAAGAGGCGTAATGCTACTGGACCTGATGGAATACCATTAAAGATTTTGAAGTTAATTTTTCTCTATATTTCTCGCCAATTGTAATTTATTTTTAATGCTTTTATAACTTCATCAAAATTTGCAGATAGTTGGAAAGTTGGGAGAGTTGTACCGAAAATAAAATCACCTCGCCAGATTATTGATTATCGCCCCTAAAGGCACATTCAATATTTGCCCGCAAATACTTGAGATTATATTGAGAGAGCAGCTTTGGAACATCTTATAAATCAGGATTTAGAAAGTGATTTTAGTATTACGGGCTTAATGTTAGATTGTGTCGAAGATATAAAAAGTAATATCGACAGTAAAATTAATACAATTCTTATATTTCGTTATCCAGCTGAATGATAAACTTGGTTTCAGACAGCATATTGACAATATAAGCAACCAGACTTGATGAACGGCTACATTGTTGCTTCGAATAATTTTTTTTTTTTTTTATTTATTTTTATTATTGAATCTTTCTTATCGAAAGTTACAATAAGTATTCAAATCTTAATTCTACTTGTTGTTTATTAGTTCTTACCAATGTAACCACTAACTGCTGTATTAAAATTTTAAAAATGTCTTCTAGTTAGGCTCAAAGTATCGGTTCTTTTTAGCCTCTGGTGACCTTCCAACTGAAGCAGACCCCGAGCGAGGTAGTTAGGGTGGGTTATTAGTTTATCGATGTAGCTGATTGAATATTTTTTAATTTCCTCCTGCATAGTGGGGACGTTGAGATCTCTGTGGATAATATCATATTCGAATTATGACAAATTACAAAGTTCCAAAGCCTTACATAAGAAAATTATTAAATGGAGTTGACAGAGAAGAGACAACTAAAGCTGATTAAAGATAGTGATAATCGAGAACAAAACAAACAATAAAGAAAAAATAAAGATACAAGAGAACACCAAGCTCCAGTATCATGATATCAAGGAATGTGCAGACACGAGGAAAAAAGAATATTAACTGATACCAAACATTCAAGAGTGAATTTTTAACAAACCCTATCAGCATTAATCAATACCTACATTGGTTTAAATGAGTGGCACAGTATGTTTTGAGGCTTTAGAAGAATGTATAAATGAAAGTACACTGTAGATGTACGCAAAAATAATCTGCCCTGATACCCTGATACTTGACTGGAAACTTTGACATTGCTCATGTACACACATTTATCAAACAACTCGCCGTTAACTGTTGCAGGTATGTAGATCCCAACCGTATTGTCTGATTACTACCTCACTATTGATGAATATAAATTGTTTTGGACTATACGAAGCTATTATTCCTAGAAGTCTCCACATACGAAAACCAAAATAAATGCTAATCTATCGAACTGATTGGACTATATCATGCCTCTCTTTGGTGATCGTACATACAACTTCATTCTAAAGGCAATAAAAGCTTCACATACTAAGAAATTGGTAAATGACTGATGCTAGATGACTTCTTTAACACGTTGGCTGCCAAAACCTTTTTAGAATTTTTATCGTTCAGTAGCAATGTGATTTAACAATTTTGGTCACCAACAACTTAGTGGTGTTCTTTTTTATTTTGCTTTTCTATTATCCAAAAAAATAATATTAAATATACACCGCGGCCATGATAAATACACTGAAATGTTCACCACAGGCCAGAGAATCCAAATTCCATGTAAATTGCCATATTAATATATATGGCCTCAAAGTAACATTTTAATGTCGCACGAAATTGTGCGACGTGGCCTCAGGGTGTCGCATGAAAATGAGCAACGTATTAAAAGTTGTCCGAATGTGAAAGGGAAGTAGGGCCACAACTCTGCCTCAGTTTGAAAACTGAACCTGAAGGACCATTGTTGGAACCATTGGAAATTATCATTTACACTCACATCTAAATATCTGTGGAACATTAATTACTATCAACATGCCAACATACCTATAAGTAGAGGAAATCTGAGGTAGCACTTCACTTGTTAGTAGGATTAATTGAATTTGATAATTTAACACTAATAGCTTTTTTTTGCAACTGCAATTCAAGACTTCTCAAATTCGAAACATCTCTTACATCCATTTCTGTTGAATTTGGGCATTAAATGTCTGGTTATGAAATTGAACTCAGTAGGCTAAAAAGCTATCACATATGCGGCAGATGTTTAATGATAGATGACTTCTGTAGAAGTTGTCAGAATGATAGAGAGACGTAGAGCAGCTTCTCTGCTACAGCAGTTTGGGGATTGGACCTAAAGGATCTTTTCGATCTGGACGTCACCTGAATATAAGTCTTTGTTTATGAAACAAAGTGGCTGCAGAGGATACTAATGTGATACAAAACGTAGGCTCATTCTTTCAAAGAATCCCAACGGTTCCAATACTACATACACCCAAGTGTGTCACTATTTGATCATCAACATATTCTAGCACGCTAAAGCTACGGTTACACTTGGCAAATATTTGCCGAAAAAGACGTAACCACTAAATAACATATATTTGAACTCGTTTATTTCTTATTTAAGCCAAAGCACAAAATTTTATTTGATTCTGTTTGATCTTGCAAAACTCTTCTAAGAGCAAACAACATCAAACAAATTTGTGCTAAAATAAGTGGTTACGTTTTTTTGAGTTAATATTTGCCAAATATGAATGTACCATAAGTGTTGATGTAATATCATGAAATGTGTGGCAGCTATATAATCATGAAACAAATAATTAACTTGACTTTCAATATACTGTACAATTGATTCGTTGATGACTGGGTGCAATTTGTCTACCTCTTTGCTTTTTTTCATCTTAAAGTCAACAAAAATACTTCAACCGTTTGAAAAAAACAATGTATAGATGAGAAATATGATAAAGAGCTGGAGAAGCAGAGAAAAACATATATAAAATAAATAAAAAAAATACTGTGAAGAAGGAGTAAAGTTTTTACATAATTGCTAATATTTTATGCATTTAAATTAAAGTTTATGCAAACAACAGTGAGGAGCAAATATGTAAATAAAAAGCTACTTTTGTACCAAACTGAGCAAAGAAATACTAGGATACAAAAAAAAAGCTAATTTATGACAGTTTAACACGGACTAGTAGAAAATTTAAAAAAGTGTCACCATCTTTATATTATTAAATTAAACTAGTGGTTGGCACTTTTATCAGAACATGATGGGTTATTAATATGTGAACAACTAAAATTGTTACAAAGTTGTTACAAAAATTAACAGCACTTTTAACATATTATTATAACTCATGTCCTATATTCTCCTTATACTATGGATGCCAATCCCGGGATCAATAAATACCGAAAATTAGTATATGTGTAAAAAATCCAGAGAAGTATAATTGTTTTTTTTCGTTTTTTTTGGCAAACACCAACACGAAACAGCTTCACTTAACATAAATTAATGATTTTTTAGCATTTTTAATAAGAGAAAATAAAGGAAATCTAATGACAGATCCCACATTAAATCATTAATTGAAAAGGTCAGTAACATTTCAAAATTATTTATAAAGTCACCAATAAAATTAAAATTTTTCAAAAGTATGTTGAACAAATAGAGGTGAAAGAATTAATATTAATTTTGGACTAGCAAAGTCGTACGCTCAAATAGTGCGTGTGTATACGGTTTTTGAAAATGTAAATTCATATAAAAAAAAGCTTTAATCGTTTTTAAAGCTCAACAGATGACAGATGAAGAAATTGTTTTACTTGAACAAATAGTTGTCATTTAAAACCCGGTTAAAGTAACAGTGAAGGCGTTTGCCGCAGTAATATGAAGCTCTGCCGATGTTGCACTTTTATTAAAGCTCAAAGAGTTATCAAAAAGTAATTGCATATTAAGCGATTAACTGGTGAAATCAGAAATAAAAAACGAAGAATTTTACTCAAAACTTTTAAAGTTTTTGAAAAAAAACAAAAATCTAAAATTAAAGATTAATTTTGATAATGAAATTGAAATTGAAATGTTTGTTATGAGAAATGAATTGAAAACGTTGATTGCAAAACGAATGAAATAATGAATGTAATTTAAACATTCTAATTTTTAATCTAATCTTATTATGTTTTTAAATTGTTAATGGTTTTTTAAAATTTTGTTTACAAAATACAAAATTTGCTCTATAAACTTTTAGTAAATTTAAAAATTATGGCTCTGAGCACAGAAACATCTATATTTTTAATATAATTTTTTTTTTTTTTTTTTGAAATAAATAGTTTTTCTTATTAATAAAAACAATGCGTTTTGATAAGAAACAAAAATCCCGAATCCCGGGATTTTCAAATCCATTCCCGTTTGGCAACCCTACCTTATACTGACCTGTGATTTCAACTATAAGGAAACTTATGATTTTGTCATATGATTTTCTCTCAAATAATTATGTATATACATGTATGTGTTCACAATGCCTCAATTTGTTCACTCATCGAAATTTGTCTCGTGTGGGCAACTCTTGCAGATGTCAGAACATTTTATAGACATAAATACACTGCGTGTCACAACTATAAATAAATTTTTCGTTTTTATAAACCTCTGATCAAACTTTTTATAAAATATTAATGAGGTTTACAGCCATGTCACTTCCGTTCGGAAGTGGAATTAATTCTGCTTCTATGAAAAAGGACAAGAACAATTTTTTCGGAATGAAATCACTTTTAATTATTAATTTTTTTCTATAGAAGCAAAATACATAATTAATTCCACTTCCGAACGGAATTAAATTCTGTGGCATAAGTGATTTGGCGGTAGGCACATACAAATATAAACTCTGACTTGTTTAAATTTCTCAAATTCAAATTATTCCCCACATGTGGTCTGACAAATGTAACCTACTTTCAATAAATTTCATAAACGACATTGTCAATGGTTTTTTGATTGTCTGCGAAAATGCATTTCAATAGTGTATACAATTGTTATTTGCTCTTAAAGAAAGTTATTTTTTTTATTTTGTTAAAAAAAAAGAGTTAAATAACTTTTTTTGCAAAAAAAAACATTAAGAACATCTCTTACACCTAATTCTGTTTTTACACGGTAATTGGTTCTGGGAAACTTCGTGTAAAAAAATAGGCGATTGGTTCCTTATCTCTAAAACCTATTGAAATTATTGAATTTCAATTTCAAGGATTTTTAAGAATAAATATTCAGGTTTATAATATTAATAACAATGTGCTTTTACACAAACATAGTTATTAAACAAAAAGATAGTCACTCTAAAAAATGTATGACAAGTTCAATGATTGTATGCATTAAAAGGGAAGTTCGCTAAATTTGTGCTTTTTACAATTGATCTCACCAGTAAATATGCTTGTATTCACAAAAAGGGAATTCCCCTAAATTTGTGATATGAACATACTTTCGCAAAAATGAAATTTAACCAAATAAAATTTAAGCCCAAAATATTTTGAATCGTGCTAATTGGAATAAAATCGTGTAAAAAAATTTAAAATTTTTTATTTTCAAACTGTGTTAAATGAAAACCGTGTAAAAACAGAATTAGGTGTATATTTTCATCTTTCAAATTAAATATCGTTTGTTTTTATTTACAGAAAAGATATTGCTGTGAAATAGTTTGTATCTGATCAGAGATTTAGTTGTTTAACAAACAAAATTAATTTAAAATTCTGAGATATTTAAATAAAACCGAACCAGGAGTTAAATCGAAAACCATAAGACAGACATACATACATATGTATATACATAGCTCACGCAAAGATATCTTTTAAAGATCTAACCGAGAACTCTCAGAAAATATAAAAATCTGAGAAATCGCATGAAAAACTAAAGTTGCACGTGTTTAATTATTATGAACCACCACCCCCAGTTTCGCTCGTGGAGGTTTTTTAGTGTCCATATTGAAATTCATCTTAAACTTAAAATCTCCTTGGCTATGCTCATGTGAATTTTATAGCGTTCGGAAAAGCCAATTAGAAATCCTAGTTTAATTATACAAAAGAAATTTATTCTGCCCCAATGTGGAATAATATATTTTCTATGTGGGCTTACAAAATGCCACTTAGATTCTAATGAATTAGGAGTTTTTTTTTTAAGGAGAAAACTAAATATTTGTGCAATTTCTTTGCCCTCCACTGTAGTTTGTGATTGTGCTTATTTGTGTCTGATTGTAAACAAAGTTCTTCTTGATTTTTACCATTTTCAGTTTTTTTTTTTAATTTGTTGCTGCATTTCATTCTACATGTTGCTACAAGTTGAAAGTTAACTATGAAAAACCAAAGGAAGTTAACTACTGAAATTAGTTAAAGTGTACAAAAGTTGATGAAAATTGCTAAAGGGAACAGGGGCGTTAAAAAAATACGAAAAATTTGAATCTAAAATGAAAATAAGTTAACAAATAACTTTACATAAACTTGCTAAATTGCTTTAAAATACCAACAAACTCTTCAAATATTAATTAACCTCCATTTAAATATGTTCAAAATGGTGTTTGTAAAAGAAATATAAAAGAAAAATATCACAACGCCACTGACTTTTTAATTTCAATACTGCCACAACCCAGGCTAAAATATCTTCACTGCTTATTTCCTCCATTATTTTGCTTTCCAAAAAAAAAAAAAAAAAAACTTAATATTGCTCGTTGATCAAGTTGCATCAACAAATTTTATTCTTTTTACTCCCTCAAATATTTCTATAAGGAAAAGAAAAAAGAAAAAGTGTGTAGATATGTGAAAAAAGTTGGCAAAACTCATCTAAAAAATGCATACAATTATAAATAATGAACTGTAAACCAGTAACAACAGGAACAGTAGTCGAAGTAGGAGTAGCACTAAAAATTGAAAGGATAATACAAGTAATAATAAACACACTCCCACATAATCACATGCATGTATATAAAAGGAGATATGACATGAATAAGAACCAGAAAAGACATCATCAACATGCATGATTGTAGAAAAGTCACCAGGACTTTTTTTTACAAATGTATAAAGGAGATCTGAGACTGATATGAGACAAGTGTGCCTGTGTTTGTATGTGAAAAGTTATTACAGTGATTAAAGTTATGAAACTTTAAAATCAAAAGATATTGAGGTTTCTAACTGAAAGAAACTTACATGTTATTTATTTAAACGTTTGGAAAATTTAGAGCAGCAGAAGGAATTTATGTACGTCTACTAGCAGCATTTAAAGATATTTAATGAAAAGTTTCAAAATACGAGTATTGCATGTTTTGTTAAATATTATTCCCAAATAGTTGTCACTTTTAAAGAGACTTGGGTATTTGCTTATAAATAAAAATTGAACATGTTACAATCATTTAGGCCCCTATTATGAGCTGCATTCGATAGCTATCGAAAATCGACTATCGAATCTAAAATTTGTATTATGAGTTGGCATCACTGCCGAAAATTTCGTTGTTCAACGAATTGTTTATCGAACACAAATTTGCTGTCGACGCTGTATAAAACTGTGTAGAATTTATTAAAAATGTAAGTATTTTTTTGGTTTTGGTCAACCAAATACTACTTGTAAATTACTTTTGTTAATATCCTGCATGTCTAAGATCGTAAGTAGAAAACAGCAATTGGAGAAGCTCGTTTCTCTAATGGAAGAAGATCCACTATTGGCAAAATGTATTTGCTCTAAAGTTCAGGCAGCCAAAAAATGGGAGGGCATTACACAAAAGCTTAATTGTATTTATCAGACGAATCATTAAACCATAATTCCGTGATGGTTATTTTAAATTTAATTTATTTTTCTTTAAGAATTTGTAAACAAATATAGCGCCAGCTGATAGAAATGTCCTATTGTGAATAACCCAAAAAGAGTGATTTTCACAATAGCGTTTTTTCATCGAAAGTGAACCATAATACCAAATGAAAATTCGTTCGATAAGCATTTTCGAGCACAGTCGAAAATCGAATTTTGCTCATAGATGTGATTTGGCTTAATTTACTCATTTGTGGTGAAACTTCTTTGGATAGGAAGACATTTTTATGGGGGTCAGGTGAAATCAAGGACCAATTTCCACCAGTTTCAATTCTATCCGTCCTTGGGCTGAAAAAATAGCATGTACTAAAATTTTATAAAAATATCTTAAAAATTGCGACCTGTAATCTGCGCACAAGCTTTACATAAACAGCCAGCCAGACGAATGGGCATCGTTAAATCGATTTAGGAAGTGATTCTGAGTGAATCGGTGTATTTAAGGTGGGTATTGGACCAATATTTATGGAAGTTACAAACAGTCTCACAAATCCATTATATCCTCCCCACAATGGTGGTGTAGGGTATAAAAATTGGCGGAGATTATGCTAAAACATGTCAAAAGTCTTTGAACTAAATATTACAAATACGAGTATAGGTAATATCATTCCCTAAAGTTGTTAAATGGTAAGTACATGCTGTTGCCGGTTATTTTAGTTTTGTTTGTATTTTTTCTTAGAACTTGATGCTTTTAGATTTATGTTTTCTTTGTGTCAAGTTTTACTTATTGAATATTGAATATAATATTTATTAAATTTTTGAATAAAATGCAATAATTTCATTTCGATCTTAAACTATATGACAAATATATAGATACATAAAAGGAGTAAAACTTTAATTGAAAAGTTTAATTTACATGAAAAACACAAAAACATAAACTAGTACTTACAATATGCAAGACAAAAGCAGACATACAAATTATAAAATAAAAAGAAAAAGAGATTTCGGTTAAGGAATGTTAGGAATTACACTGTGACTTAAAATACTGTAAACAATAGTTAGAGAAAATATGATAAAATTTTAATATTTTCAATATAAATCAGCAAAATTGATTTATCAATATTTAATAAAATAAATTTGGCAGAGAAATTCTTAATTGCCTTTAGTTTGAAATTTATAGAAACTTAAATAAATACGTTACATTATTTCATATTATCTGTTAAGCTAAAGCTATGAATAGACGGTTGTCATATCATATAAAGTTGTTAGATCTAGTAATGTACCGTCTATACAAAGCTTAAGATCACATGATTGGCAAAATTTACAAATAATCACAATTTTTTGTATTCCAATCGTGTGATTGCACACTAAATTGGTACATGTGACAATCGCGGATAATATTGTGTTTGTTTTAAATATTCCAATGCAACCGTGTGGCAATAAAAATGTCAAAAGTAAGACTAATATTTAATTTAACAGCTGATTGTTGATGTTATAGCATGTACGAACAATCATATGAACGACTGGTAGTATTAATTATGATTGTGCAGAATATCAGCACAATACAACTTGGGGCAAGTTGTTGCATTTTTTTTTAAGAGATAACACTCAGGCAATTAATAATACTATATATAAATGCATTACTTTCTTTGGAAAGGGAATAGATTGAAAATGTAAAGGTGGTGAAAAAGAAAGCTTTTTTTATATCACAACTCTGCAATTGCAATTGATTGTTTTTAGGTCAGCATTGCAGCGCCTCTGGTAGTGAGTAGGCGCATTGTTCCTAAAGCTTGACTTTATAGCCTTTATTTTAATTATTTCACTTCTGTTTCGTTTCAATGCTATGCCAAGCGTATGATCTTAGCTTAAGGCTGAAAAATTATGTCGAAACGAAAAGAAAATAAAAACTTGTCTCCAACATTCCTATTTTAAAATGAACATAAAGCAAATAGTCTTGGTTAGTTCTTTTTTTACCCTTTCGCTCTCTAAAGACCTTAAAATATTTGAAAGTATATTTTCTGATATTGCTGTTGTTGAGGCGTAATGCTTAAAATAAAAAAAACAATGAAAAAGAAAAACAACAAGACTCCAGACTAAAATGTTTGCTAAGGCAGCAGTAAAATAAGAAGACAGTGGGCAATAAGAAGTGGTAGGCAATTAAAACGAATTGCTAAATACCCTTCTAATGCAAAAAAGAAAATGTAATGAAAAAAGCATGTAGATTATGGTTCCTTACTATTACTTTCTGTACATTATTAAGCTAAAGCACACAAGATGTTTTAATATAATACAAATTTAATATTTTGTTTCAACTTCGATTTTCAAGTACATTTTAAAATATTACAAACTTCCCTAACCAACCAACAGATTTGTTACAATCAGCCTTTCACAAAAGTAGGGAGCATTTAAAAAATAAACAAACTTAAGCATACGAGTACATGAACAATGTCTGTAAAGGACATCTTGTGTTTAAATATTTACGAGCTTATGTTATACTGTACATAAGATATTAACAGCAAATATACAAACATATTTATGTATCTCTAAGTCTACACTTAAAAATATACAAAATATACATATATTCTTGTATATCATTGTATGAGTAACTAAGTATTAATGCATGTGAATGTACTTGAATACATTGTAATGTCTATTGTTTCTTTGTCAGTTGGCTCTTGTCTCTTGTCTTTTTTGGTTTTTTTTTTTAATACTTGCTTCTATTTGTCCTTGTTTCCTTTGTTTTAAAAGTGTCTCTTTGGTAAATAATTTATATTTTGTAAAAGTGTTGATGTTTCTAGTTTTACTTTATTTTTTTTTTTTGTTTTGTTTTCTTATCTAGAGTTTTATGTAAAGATTTTTTAGTTTTTAGGTATTTATGTGAAGTTTTTAAATGTATTGTGGTCGCTAGGAAATTTGATATTGATTTTGACATTTAGCTTATTTTCAAGAGGAATTATAGATATACAGTGGGGAGCACAAATGTGTATATATTTGAGGCTTAAAAAACATACGGGGTTATTGTGGAATTTCATTGTTATCAGAATTTAAATTCAATTATCGCAATAATAAAATGATTTTGGTGTCATTTTTTAATTTTTCAATCAGAATTGTTATCCGAATGTGGTGTCATAGAATTCCATGTTATGTTTTTTTTTTTTGTCAAAAACAATCCGATCAGCTGGTAGCTGGCAGATTGACATTGTTTATTTTGGTTTTAGTTTTAGGCGGTCAATTAGTGGCGCACAATATAAGTAAAAATAAACAATTAATGGCCAGTTTTTAACTTAAAAATTAAAGTGTGTTCAAACTTAAGTTCTGTTTAAATACCAAATTCATTTTTATAGATCATATTTAAATATAACTTAAATCACTGACTACGTCCATTTAAATACAACTTACGTTTTTCATACTACCATATGATTTTGACAATTCTGCAAATTATGTAAATTGCGCATTGAAGTTTTTTTTTATTATTTGATAAAAATATTCAATAAATAAACTCGTTGCGAATAAAAACATTGTGCTTATTTTTATCAATAGCAACTAATAATAACTAAAACAATGAATTTTAGATGAAGAGGACATTAATGATGCAGCTTTTGTCCATTAAAGCTGTGTTCACATTATGTGTATTTGTCATGTGGACTGTCACTTTTTCGCATGTCAAATTTGTACATCTAGTCTGAACACCTTCAAACAATATCATGTGTTATTTCTCTGTGTGCAATACATATGACATTTTTGTATTTAGAACGAGTTCTATTTTCAAGTAACAAACCATCTGACATCAGCTGTTTTTATAACAAACATTTTGTGGCGGCAAAGATTAATTGAAATTTTAATAAATATAATTTATACCTCATAGTAAAACAAAAATACAAAAAAAAAACTACACAAATTTATTATTGAAAATGGAGGAAAAATTTGAAAAGGAGTTAACAAAAGTAAGTACATATGTGTGTGAAATAACCAACATATGAACATGTAATTTGTAAACTAAAATGTAAAACTCAAATTTTGACATACACATGAAATCACATATGGGTAGAAAAGTGACATTCCACATGACAAATATACATAATGTGAACACAGCTTAAGTTTACAACAATTTGTAAACTAAATATGAAATCAGCTGGTAAATGAAGAAGTTGTTTATATTTTTTTGATATTTAATAGTGCTACCATACTTTTATCATAATTAAATACCAAAGTTAATTTGAGACTGAAAAAATTAAACCGTATTGAAATACAACTTAAGTTTAAGGAAAAATTAACTAATTTCGTATTTAAATATCAAGTTAGAAACTGGCCATAAGTGTGGTAAAAGAGTTTGTATTTAAAAATTTATTAACAATCACACACAAAATGGATTATGGATGTGCGATCACCAGAATCGTACTCCCTCACAAAATACTGACGTGCGCTACTTACTAATGCTCCACACAAATGCATCATGGCTTGATCCGGGTTAACGTGCGTCTACTGCTCTCATTGTCATAATGCTGTTACATGCATATCTTGCAACAAAAAATATAAATGAATTTCTATTAAAATTGTTACTAATTCTTAAGGTGGATTCACTCACAAAAATTTTGTCCGGAGAAAATTTTTTTACTCAGAGTTTTTTGCAGCATTTCGAACGATTTTTCTGCAAAATCTAAGCTGCCATATATAAACAAAATCTATTAGTTTTACAAGTTTTAATAATGCGGCCATTGATTTATTTTGCTTTGGTTTTTAAGTGCCAAAAAACAAATATCAAATTATTTTAAAACATTGTGTATTTAAAATAAATTAAAAAAGAAAGTTATTTTTGCTGATGGCCATTGAAATACATAAGTAAGGCATTATTGTGGGTATGAAAAGAATGTTACCTAATGACAGTTTAGTTCATTTTTGTCCAGACAAAATATAAAAAATAAAACCAATTCAAGCTGAGAGTTGTTCGTAAAAAATATTTTCTCTCTCTTAAAAAGAGAGTCGTCAAAAATTATATGAAAAAAAATTTGTCCGAACAAAATATTTGTTACAAATGGGTGAATCCACCTTTACCTACAATCATGGCATTCATACTAAAATATACTTTTCTGTTGAAATATATGTAGGTGATCGTCAATGGCAGACTTTATAATTTTAATGTGCATTCCATTGATGTAACCAACCATAAAAGATATTTTGTATTTACTAAAAACATAGTTTCTACATCTACGTTTTTCGTTGTCATTTACGATTATATTTTATTTACCCACTATGTCTTCCTAAAACTTTTAGAACGCAGCTCTTGGCAATTGACACAGTACTTCTATCCAAACTTACGGTTGTATCTTTTCCAACTGCCCTTTGGTAAGACCGTGCTGCCAAAAATCCTAATGTCGCAGCCAATTGAATTACGCAGGGAATATTTAAAGATGTGCAGCAACATTTAACCCTCCTACAATGTTAGAAAAAAAGAATACACATTTTATGTTGGGGTCATATTTTGACCCCACTTTTTTTATTGAGAAAATTCAAATTTGTATATTTCAAAAATTTTTTTAAGGCTTGTGATCAATGCAATATATCGTCATTAGAGTGATTGTGTGTCGGTGTGTTTGTCCGGTTTTTGCAAGTTATGCAATGTTAAATACGATTTTGGTCATCAAAAGACCCTAAACGTAGTAGCAGGGTTAAAAAGACTTTTTATTTAAACGATACTGTCCAACAAATCTACGAACCGTTCACAACATCTACTTACGCTGATTCTGGCAGTTACAATGGTTTGCTATGATTCCTCAATATTTTTCGTTTGACTTTTTTACTACACGCTTGCTCCATAAATAAAAAAAAAGGTTACTAGGTTAAAGATGGTTTCCAAAAAATTGTTAAAACGTTTACTAAAAGACGGATTCATAACCCCAATTCAAATCAGAATAGATTTACAATTCTGATAAATAACCATTCTGACTTGGATTCTATAACAACCATGAATAGTTTGATATTAATTTAATTGCAAATGGTAAACACTTTTTGCAAATTATCCACTACAAATTAGAATAAATAAATAGGAAGCTGTCAAGAGAACTGTCAATATTCTAGCAGAGACAAAAAGTTAAATAACGTAAAGTAAGTCAGTCAGTGGTATAAGAGACCAAAGATGACATTCTATTGTTCCCAAACTACAAATCAGATATCGCAAAAATCTATTAGCGTATGCTAACGAAGGTCTCATAATAACACAAATGAAAAGATGCAAGTGTTTAACACCAAAATGTGTTTTTATAGTAATAAGCAAACCCATTAGACAGTAGAATCAGCTCTTCACGATAGTGATTATATCTCAGCAGAAAAAAATAAAAACCTCCAATGTTGATAGAAAAGGTTAAGGTAGGGTTAAAGTTTGCTAGAGAGTACAGAAATTGGACATTAGATGACTGGAAACGTGTAATCTAATCAGACGAATCTAAACTTAATTGTTTCCATCTAAAGGTAAACAATATTGCTGGCTCTGAACAGCCCAGAGAATACAAAGACACCATGTAAAGAAAACAGTGAAACACGGTGGGAAGAACGTCATAGTATGTGGTAGCTTTGCATCATGGCACCTCGTATCACTGCAAAGAAATGAAGAATAATGAGGAACTAAGACTAACTAAGTATTTTGCCAACCAATCTCCCCGATTTTGTAGATAAGAACGTCTATCATGTGGATCAAGTTAGTTTTTAGCACTACACTTTCAAAATCGTCATAGAATGGCTAAGCGAGCAGAATTTTTTGTTGATGCACTGGCCAGCAAAAAGCCCGAAACTCAATCAGATTGAGAATTTATGATCAATCGTAAAGAGACGTTTGGAATAAAACCGATTAAATTCAGGCAATTTGAACGAGCTTTGGCAGAAGGTTCAGCACGCATGTTAGAGAATTCAAAATTAATTACCTGAGAAATTGTTAGAGACAATTGAGTTGATTTCGTTTCGTTTGTCTGTTTCTCACATCTTGATACTTTTAGTTTTGATTTATAAATTATTTTGTTAAATATTAAACATAAAATAAATAAAGAAAACGTTTTTTTAATTTTCTTTATTAGTTTTACTTTTATGCAGTAACAAGTCCACAAAGTACATGTACCACTTCTATAGATAAAGAAATATTAATTATTTGATATAATTAAAATAATTCGGCATTCTCAATTTCCTACTGAGTCATATATTAACAAGTAAATCTTCAAGGGAATTGTTAGTTGTATAAACATTTTGTCTGTAGTTAATTTTCTTAAAATTCACAAACTACTTAAATACAAATTTATTTATTAAAAGACTAAACGGACGTAACAAAGACTTTTGTTTGAATTTCACAAACGTATATAAGACTTTTCGAATTTGATATAAAAAGACACATTTATTGAGTCGATAGAATCTTTATATATATATCTTGAGTCGATAAAACGATCTATATAATAATGTCTAAATGTCTGATTACGTAAATGTTGAACGCGGATACGCCTAAATTGGTTAATAGGCTGGATTTAATTTTGCTTCAATCGAAGTCACCTCTCAATTGGGCCATGTTTTCGTGTGCTGAGCAGCATGTGGCACCGTCTTGTTGAAACCACACTCTTCCAGTTTGCACTCACCATTAAGAGTAACGTTCCTGCGTACATCATCTTTCAAAAAAGTACGTTCCAATGCTGCTGCCGGCCAATAATCCACATCAAACACTTAATTTTTCGTAATGCATTAGCAGTTCTTGCCATGCTTCTGGCCGCTCTTCACAACAACTACAACAATTTTACTTTAATCATAAATGATCTTCACTGCAATTTACTGATAGAAAAGGGGATCTTCATCCAAATTTGCCAGCGCCCATTCAGCAAAAAATTTACAGGTTGCGTGGCTTAAAATTTTGCATCAGCTGTATTTTATAAGTTTTAAACCAAAATCCTTCGTAAAATTTTCCACTTATTAATATAACAGAGGTCCAATTTCTGCGAACAAGATTCCAAATAGTCGGCTTCAATGGTCGTTGATCAATAAAATTAAAGAAAAGCACGATACACTCTTAACCGAGCATGAATTTTGGTAACAAAATTCAATAATCTGCAAGCATGCTTCGTTTGGAGGTCGATATATGGTGAAATTAGTCCCAATTTACATTAAGAATTCTTTAAGCTAAGCTGATTACCTTTTAGATATCGTGGTGAGAGGAAGATAAGACATTTCAAAAAAAAACGTGCACAACGAGTTTTTTTTTTTTTTGCTTATTTTTAAAGTTTTTGCAATTCGCCTGTAAAAGTGGCCAATTTATGTAGAAATTTATGAAGAATCCGGTGGTACTTTTAGGCTCTCAAAAAAATCAATATTTTTGAATTTTGTTTAGGTTTTCTATGATTTCTATCTTGAGCGTCACACACCAAATATGTATAAAAAATCGCTAAAAATGCAAACATATTTGAAATTCAAGCTTACTACGATGTTTTTTTGTTATTCAAGATTGACTTTAGCGAAAATCTCCTTTTCGATTATAAACAAAAAATAACGATTCACCATAATTTTTAGTTTTTTTTTTTAAGTGACTAGTTATTTTAAAACTTTAAGATAAAAAATATGTAAATTTTTGTTAAAAAAAGAATTGACCTTAGTGGTTACTTGCAAAGTAATAGGCTTGTAACAATGTATTTAAAAAAAAACTGCAATTATAAGCGTTTAAAAAAAAAAAAACTACGTGTGACGCTCAAGATATTTTGTGACGATCAAGAGAATTTGTTGCACGTAAAGAAGAAATAATGCCAAATTTAAAGTTTAACGAAAAAAAGTTTATTCTTTTACAAAAAGTAAATAAAAAAAAATTTCTTCAAAAAACAAAACTTTTCATACAAAACTAAACATGTACATATTATTTGCTGTCTTTAACAAAAATGGAACAAAGGAAGTAATTCTTGAAGAAACTTATGCACATATGTAAATATTTGACACAAAACAATAACTTAACTTAATTTAATTTATAAGTTTTCATTCGAATTCTGAATCTGTATAAACTTAATGAAATGACAAGCGGCTTTGTTTTTTTTTTATTTTCATTCATTTTTAACACTTTCGAATTTAGTTTGTGGCAAAAACAGAATCAGTCAGTAACAATAAAAATTTAACTAATTATACCTTTCTTTCTTCTTAAGCTTTATCGAGCTTAATTTTCTCTCGATATCTCCGTGCTCTTTCAGCCGCCGTTAATTTTATTGTTTTATTTTTGAATATTGAAAAATAAAATGAAAATTAAGCCTTTTAAGCTATGAAGCAATATATATCAAAAGTGATGCTCATTAAATATTTGTGTATTTTGTTTTTTTTTTTTCGTAGGCAATTTATTTCTCAAATTCACAAATTCACAAATTATAAAAAATGAGTTGAAACCATGTAAACAATGATTGTCCACTTAAATTAAAATTAAAGTTTTCACTTTCCTTACGTTATTTACTTTATTTGCATTTAGCAAATTGAAAACTAGTAATATTACTCGATTTATAAAAAAGTGACGCTCAATGCAAATTTTGGGAACAACCTTTCTTTGCAACGCCAAATTCGCCCTAATTAATTTTTTACGACTATAACAAATCAAAACACAAGAAAGAAACGCAATAATTCGAAAACTGTTGTTAAATTTCACATATTTACTTTTTTCTTGATTTTATTTTGTTTACTAAAAATTCTAACGAGGGACACATGCTTTTGTATGGAAGCAGTCAGAGGGAGAAACAAAACACCATTCTGAATAAACAAAAAAAACAAACATACAATTTTGAGAATTACGTTTGTTTGTTACATATTCCTCGCTGATCACTCTCATATTTTTGTTTTTTTTTTTTTGCCTAAAATAGTAGTGTAAAGTGCGGGGACACAAAGATTTCGTTTTATTTTTTAAATTGACCCGTATAGAAATGTGTGTATACTCTCAAATAAAACTACGAGCAATTAAGCAACAATAATTTTGCTGTGTAAACACCGAAGAAATTTCAAGGAAAAACTTGTATCAATCTTTTCAATAAAATTTTCTTTGTGTAAATTTTAGACTTCTACCGACCAAAGTAAATACGTTACATGAAAACAGCTGAGCTGTCTCTCCAAATAGAAAGTTGATAAAAATCATATTTTTCTTAAATAAAACACATTTTGATTAAAAAGCTTCCTGAACTTAAATACCAAAAAGTAAAATATTCCTAAACCCTCAAGAAAAAATATAATAACTTAAATGCAACATAAATCCTGCAATTCAATCTTATTGAAAAAAAAGATCATTTAATAATACAAAATTATTTCTAAACTTTTAGTTGTAATTAATTTTAATTATAATTTGTGACTTGCAGTCCTTTTGTTTGCTTTTACTAGTTTCTGTTTGGTCACTGTAAAGACAAAAAGAAACCTTTTTCCAGCTTTTTATTTAAATCTTGGCAATTTATTTTATAAATTAGCGTATTCATCAATTTTAATAACATTTGCAAACCATAAAACCACAACACAGTACTAAAACAGACTGACCCACCAAACAATATTTTTGCAACTAACTTTTCTAAAAACAGGACTTGCAAGTAACAAGGAATAAGGTTTTGAAGTTGTTATAAAAAATCAATGTCAAAAAACAAACGAAATTAAATGAAACAAAGCAAACGATTTACAGCAGTAATAATTAGAAACACAAAATTACATTAAAGTGTTTAAAAGGATAATTTTCTTTGGTGGATAGAAAACGACTGACAGGCACTTTACAGAAAGAGGGCGGACTAAAGATCTAACTAGGTGAATAAAATAACTTAAACTCAGCTTTGGCAATAAAATATTATTCAATTGGAAAATGGTGTGGACAATTACGTCGAGCTGATTCCGATATCGATACGATACCTATCTAAAGCTGCTGTTGAATACTTTCAGGAATCTTTCTGCTTTACGCAAAAGTGTTTAAGATTTGCTTGTTTGCCACCAAATTTTCAAAACCATTTCTGCAGTATGGCCGCTTGTTATGTTAACAATGATTTCTATTTAAGAAATCATACATTTTGTAAAAAGTAAAGAATTCTTTCAAAAGTTTATCAACATTGCTAGTTGTCTTCTGAGTTTCATTTCTTGTTCTCAATATTTTGTTATTGTATTCTGTAGCGTGCAAATAACTCACACACCAACAATTACTAAAATAAATGTAACAAATTATGAAAAACCATATTTTTTTTGGGATCTCTTCATTTGTTTTCGGTTACTTGTAACCAAAACCGAAACATAAATGAATGAATTGTATACACACTTGCAAATTACAAGACCTTAAACAAAATAAATAAAACATAAACAAAAATATTGTTTCTTTTATTTAAAATTGTAAAATTCTAAAAACTAAAAACAACAAAAAACCTAATGATTTTCAGTTAAATTAGGTTGTGTAACAAGAAATTCTTTGATAACATAAACAACACAGACCCATCTTAACAGGAACTGGAAATAGTAACAACAATAACAACAACAGATAGCACCCACTAAACATAAAGAAAACATGGCCGCTTTAAGGGAAACACACACACATTTACTGCAATGTAAGAGAGAGAAAAAGAGTGGAGGAGGTGTTGAGTATTGAAAGGCATTTGAAAAGGGTGTTGATTTCAGTTGTTTTATATTGAAAACTGGTGTTTATAGTTAGAATATAGCTTTTAGTTGTTGTTTTTTTTTATAACAAGTTGACTGTTTAGAAAAACTTTAAAAAGAGGGTTGGTTGTGTTATTAGATATAGTTCTGTTCTGTTTTGTTGTGTTTTATTTTATTTTGTTTAGTTTTGTTTTTAGTTTTAGTTTTAGTTTCTTCTCCAAAATTCTTTTAACAATGTCCAAGGATTATTTCGTCTCGACCGAACATGCAATTAATTATAAGCTTAAGGTCTTGGAACCCTTTATTTTCTGTCTTTTTTTTCACCCAACTGTACAACAACAAGAAAAACAACTTTAGCAAAGGGAATTGTAAAAAAAACAACAACTAAAACTACTTGTGCTAAATTGTTGTAGTAACATTTAAAAACCTTTGAAATTTATACCACATACAACTTATACAAACATACACATACATATATAAGTATACATACGAGTACATGCGTATAAAACTTGGCCCAAAAATCTATTAAAGCGTTATAACTCCTGATTGCTGATTATTCGTTTAATCGATTAATCGCAAATATTTGTATGTTTTATTGTGTTTTTATAGGGAAGTACTTTTTATAGAAAAGTACTTAGTGTACATTTTTATTCTATAACGTTTTTCTAACTTTCTTTCTTCGACTCTTAAAAATGGAGACGAATTTCTAGCTGCCTTGCCTTGTTCGCTCCATGTCGAATCTAGTTAATTTTAAATATACATACATGTTAAGAAATGATTGCATATCATACTTTCTAATGTTTCAATATTCATAGGAATAATTTTATATCATAAAGTAGTACACAACGAAATACTGCTGAATTTTTTTTCCAAATAAATGGCTAAACAATACAGAAAATAAGATGACAGTATGGCTCTATTTAAGCTTGATCTGTTGAAAAAGAATTCGAAAATAGTACTTTAATCGACTAAAATTATGTATGTCAAAATATTGATACAATTTCTTTAAATCGATTGAATTCATATTCGAATAAGCACTCGAAAAAAAGTAACCACATAAGTGAACACAACTCAATTTTAAATAATAAATGTATAAATGGATTTTTGTTTAGTATCTTTATGGACAAACTACACAATAATAGTGTACGACAGCAATACACATTAACACATATTTACAAACACCTAACAAGTAAAAAAGTATAGTCGGTCAAGCCCGACCATATAATACCCTACACCCAGTATATGCATTAAACAGTTTTTCAGATATGGGCGCTTTAAGAGAGATATAACCTATTATGGACTGATCATCCAAAAATTTAGTCATGATTTCTGTGTTAAACTTTAACTCGTAATAAACGTTTAAAAGATTTATGGAGGTTAACGTAAATTAATAAGAGAGGGTATATGAGAGTTTCGATTAATTATGCACCGACCATTATAAAATTAGGTGTCATCATTTCTGTATATATAAAAATATATGTGTTGAAATTTATTTAGATACCAAAATTTTTGAGGGAGTTATGCTCTTTAAAGTGATTTTCGGAAGTGGTCCTTATATGGGAGCTAAGATCAATTATGGAACGATCTGCACAAAATTTGTAGATCTGATTTGGCTTTATTTACCACTCATTTGTGGTGAAATTTGTTTGGATACTTGCATAATTCAAATATTTATGATCGGTAAACTCCAATCTCGGAGGACATTTGTATGGGGGCCAGGTGATATAATCAACCAATTTCCATCAGTTTAAATCCCATCCGTCTTTCGGCCGAAAAACTATTATGTACCAAAATTTATCGAAATATCTTTTAAAATTGCGCACAAGCTTTACATGGACAGCCAGCCAGACAGCCGGATGGACGGACATCGTTAAATCGACTCAGGAAGTGATTCTCAGTCGATCAGTATAATTTAAGGTGGGTGTTGGACCAATATTTCTGGGCGTTATAAACATTAGCACAAATCCAATATACCCTCTCCACTATGGTGGTGTAGGGTATAAATACATAAACATACATATTTACATACATACATACATACAGATAGAACACTTTTAAAAGATAACAACCTCAACTATCTGCTAAAAACAATCCACCACCCTAAATGTAAAAATGTATGTGATGTAAGTATACCCAAGGCTGCTCAAGAAAATCTACAGAAGATGTATTCTGCCAGCTCACACTTATACATACATACGAGTATCTACAACAACATAAGTAAAAACTATTATTTATTCCCAAAAGTTTAAGGCAACATCATTATCTTTTATGTACATAAATAGAAATATTACTACAAACATAACAATGTACACTATACATACATTCATATTTAAGGATGTTTGTAAAAATGTATGTACGAGTATGTAGCCGAGATATTGCCTCTAGAGGGGGTGTTTTATGTAGTTGAGATAACAATCCTTTTCTTTACTTTTAACACTCATACTCATACTTTTTACTCGTGTACATATGTCTATATGTAGTATGTATGTTGCTGTGTTGTAGAACTCTTAGTTTGTTTCTTTAGAAAATGTCCATATTTTACATATGCCAGGAAATTTTAATCCCCCCTTCATCATTCTACTTCCACCCCTACAAAAGTCTTTACACCCTTTTTTTGTTTCAATTTTGAAAAGTTTTTCTTTTTAGTTTTCTAGTTTTCTATTTTGCTATTTATGCAAATATTCTTAGTTTTTCATGCTTAACTTAACCCTTATATATGTATGTATATTTTTTAGTATATTTTATATACATTCATACAAATTTGTGTTTGTATGTATACCTTTATAAGATGGTAAACATGGTCTTAAAACATACAACCCACTCTTCGTACTTAATCGAATTTAGAGTTTTCTTAAGTTTTTAATAATGTCTACGAGAAATATTTACACCCTTAAAATTGTAAATTTACTACAAATGTTTTGTGCTTTAAATTGTTTTATTACTTATATTTGATTAAGCAAATCGATTAATTTTTACATGAAACAAGAACATTGTCTCTTAGCAAACAGAAAAAAAAAAACAGAAAATGTTAGTTAAAAATTTGTTACTTACTTTAAAAATCTCATAATATTGATAATTTTATTACTTTTAGGTCAAAAATATCAAAAATAAATTTTACATATGCTTGCTTTGTGAGCCTAAAACGTCTTTTGAGTCTAAAAAAAACACATACATGCATACATTAATACATATGTATGTATGTATGTACATACATCTGTACTTATTTATACTTACTCATTGTATGTCAATCTTAAGGGGTCGGAGGTGTCTCTTATTTGTTTCCTTATATCATTAATGTTTTCAATCTCGTCAGAATCAAAAGACGATAAGTAAATGTGAAATTTTCAAAAATAGTAATTTTTCAAAAATGTGTCATATCTGATATAAGCAAAAAAAAACAGACTGTGGTGGCAAATAAAGTTAAAAAGTTAATTTTCATTTGCTGATATCTCATAAACTCTAAGAGAAAAAATATATGCTAGTCCTCAACTATAGTAAAATCTCTGAAATTGGATCAAAATTAATAAATTGGAATAATTTTAAAGTTCTATCATAACCTAGGTTCCCAATTTGGGGAACTCTATCACCACGCCTGGTAGGTTTATGAGTTCGAAATTCCAATGTTGAACTTGACAACACTCTCTTTTTCTAAACATGTGAAATTTTATTTCAATCGGACTTAGCGTTTGACAATTACAGATTTATTTCCTTTTTTCAAATTTCGCCTCTCTGCATCGACCAATTGAATACTACATATTGGGTTATTTTCAAAGGAAACTTAAGGCGGCGGATTAGTACTGTAATCCTTGACAATAAAAAATATTTGTGAGTTGGATATAAAAGAGCAGGTACAACGAAACAAGTGGAATTTTTGTTTTAACCTTTTTTAAATATTTGTTAGTGAAAATGTGATTCAAAAGAATTCATTCGCTTACTTTGTCCCAATTTACACGAAGCAATTTTTATTGGAAAGATTGATACAATTTTTTCCTGGTAATCAGTTTAGCTTAAAAAATTGCTTCGTGTAAATTGGGACTTTATAGGACCGGCGTTATATTAAAATTCAGTTCGAAACCTATATTAATTATAGTATGTAAACTTATGCTAGTCAAAATAGTTCACTGTGCAATTTGTTCTAGAAAATATGCTCCTGGTTTTCATCGTAATTGCACTTCTATGACGAATTCTTATGATGCCTGCAGTTTTTGCCCAACAAACTGCTTAAAACATCTTATAAACATTCTTCAATCATCTCTAACCCGTTTTTTACCACCAAGACACCTCTATTTCTACTTAAAGAGACACACATAAATTCAAACCCTTTGATAAAAAAAACTGCTAACGAATTCCATCAACTGGACACATCAACCCCTTTTTTCACACGCCACATACAACCAAGCTGTCCTGCAACTTGTAGCAAAAAGAAGCTGCAGCATCTTTTCAACCAGCAACAGTAGTACCTTAGAAAAGGGGTATTTTTTATTTACCCAAAAAAAAAGAAATCAAACAACTACTGGTCAAAGGTTAAATTTTAAGAAAAATTCTCACAGTTTTTAAAGAAAATTTTGCAGAATTTCTAAATTTAACACCAATGATGAGAAAATTCTTAAAAGATTGCAGTTGAAAAATAACTTATATTTTTAAGCTAAAAGAGAAAACAGGACAAGCCTGTTTGTTTATAAGTAATAAACATCCTAGGAAATCATTTTTATTAAATCCTTTTAGTTATTCAGTTTTTTTTTTTTTTTTGTCTACTTTTTTTCTCTAGAGATGAGCTAGAGTATAAAAAATTAAATTAAAAAATACCAATGTCTGTGGTGTCTTCAAACATCACACCACTCAACTGGTGTGATAATTGTAATGAAAAATGGTCATTGATGTTAGTGTATGTAGCAAAGTAAGAACATTTCTTAGTTTGCTTATATGTTTGTTGTCTACAAACGAGTATAAGTATCGAACTCTCTCCACCAGAGTTTTAATAAAACAAACCCATAAACTTAAATATTTATGGAGATGACCAGACCACATAAAAAACCATTCAAACATAAAATGTTATCTCAAAAAACAACATCTTAAATTCCATGTGCTTTCAAGTTGATAGAAGTGCGTAAAGGAGTTACAAGGAGTAAGCAAATGTAATGGAAATAACTTTTTGCATTTTGTACCAACTATATAAATAAAATGTACTTTTAAGACCTTCTGGGTACCATTTCTAATATTTATTAAATAACTGCAAATCTTAAACACAAACATACATACTATATATAAAAATGCAAGTGCATATTTTCCCCCTTTATTTGAATTATAGTTAGTATTTGTTGAAATGTTAAAGAGTCCTTCCTAAAAGCCTTAGTTTGCTAACTCATAGAATGACCACAACGTACTCCCTTTAAAATGACCGAGAAATAAAGCATAACTACAGGTCTCATGTCTTTTAAGATGTACGAGTTTACTAGCAAAAATAGTCTGCATAAAGTCACCATAAGATCCTAATCTTATACATATACATATATTGTATAGGGCATTGAGAAATGAGTATCGAATATTTTAGAATGTCTGCACAGCCCTAGGCTGGGTATAGTTAGGCAGCAAATTATTGAATTTATGTGAAATATTGTTTGAAAATTTAACCAGACTATATAAAGTTTCTAATCAGAGGGTTCTGTATTCAGGGCCAGACCAAGGAATTGTGTTACTTTTACTGGGTTGATCCATAAATCCATTGAGCGGGGTAAAATGGGATTGGCTGATCAGTTAAAGATGTGGGGGTATCATAGTGAGCCTGGCCACGTGCAGGGCATAAGTTTGTAACGGCACGGTATATGCGGAACCAATAACTTCTTGTAGTGATAAACGTCTTTAAGATGCATATTTAAAAATCTTCATAAGCATAATTTTATAAACTTTCTCCTCGACTTGCATTAGTAAACAAATGGTAACTTAAATCATTTATTTATCTAAAGGGTGTTTTTTTTTTAATGTATAGAACTTTAAGTAGGCAACACATTTTTAACTGACGGCCATTTTGTCATCTGTCAAGTGAATTATATATAGTTTGCTTTGGCATTTCAACATTAATAGACGGACGCCTGAACAATGCTTCCAAATGGTGCAAATTAATTTTCAAAATTTGGTAAATGGGCCCTAAACAAAATTGCCCTTGACCCCGATTTTCATAAGCGAATTTTGTATAACAATGAAGTTCACTTTTAATGGTTACATTAATAAAAAAAAACTGCTGTACTGCTGTATTTGGAACAATGCTAATACTCAATGACGATGATATGCAGGAATTGCATACATGCAACATGACACACAGTTCATGCCACAATTGATGTATTGAGGGAAACGTTTGTTAACCGCATAGTTTTATGTTTCTGACTCGTGAATTGGTCTTCAAAATCATTGGACTTCTCTGGTTATATGTGAAGTCGCTAGTCTACGCCGATAAGCCGGATACGATTGACCACTTGGAGACCAATATTCGCCACGTTATTGCCAATATACGGCCACAAATGGTGGAAAAATTCGTAAAAAATTAGACTTCCAGATTAGACTACACCCGAGCCAGACGTGACGGTCATATGACAGAAGTTATGTTTTTTCATGTAGCAGAATTGTACCAGCTGAGTCTAAAATGTATCAAAAAAAACTGCTATTGTAGTATGATTACCATACCAAATGCATTGCATACAACGACTATATTATGTTAGAAATTAAAAATAATGGATAAGCTGTGATCAGTAAATTTCTCAATAAAAATCGAGTTTTTATGTAGCATATTTCAATTGGTAATATGTATATAATTTGTGTAGACAGTATATTAGCTAAAGATAGGGACAGAGAACTAGTTACGTAAGTAGTAACTGGCCGATAGTATTCGGCACAAAAAAACTTCAAGGTAGGTTTTAATCTTCTTCTCTGTTTGATAGTCTATTCAATAGAAAATTTGAATTATTATTGATGCTTCAAGAAATATTCTCCTTCAAAACACGGGAGATTTTGAGTTTGTTGGCATAAGTAAATCATATTAAATCACAAGATCCAGGGCGGCCAATTCTTATCAACAATTTCATTTAAATTTTCTTAAAGACTTGTACAAAAAACATGTTATCTACATCATTATCATCTAATATAGACAGAAAGCTAACAAAACCATCACAGGTTGATCAGCCTCAGTGATCGGATAAATATGGCCTAGTGAAGTTTCCAGTACAAAATTTGCACCAAACTGTTTTTCGTCAATCACATGGGATATCTCTGAACCAAAAATTTCTGTAAATTGGACAATTAATAAAGCAATTAGGTGAAAATAAGCGTCATCGGTTAGTATGATTTTGTTCAAAAAAATCAATATTTGCTAATTGATCTCTAAAAATGCAATTCAACAAACTCTTTTTGCCGTGTGTGGGGATTAGCCATTGTAGTCAATAGTTTGTATAAAATTTTCAAACTGTAGCCTCCAAACAATAAGTTCAACAAGGAAAAGCAATTGCTCTGTGGTGTGATGCTTCATTTTTACTATCATGAAACTACACTGTGTTGCATTACTATAAATACACAAAACTTTTCTCAATTTTGTAGGTTAAAGAAAAATTAAAACAGTTTATCCGATATGTTTTATTTTACCTCTTAAAAATGTATAAAGATATTAATTAGTGTTTCATAACTATAAATACACTGTACAATCTCATCGTTTGGCTGAAGGAAACAAACTTGCATGATAATTTTGGTAGTGTTAAGCGAACTGCAACAGCTGACAAAAACATATCGGATGATCATATAGCAAAGAACAAGATGATATAATGATCTTAACATAATTACAATAGAGAGATCTGGTTGTAAGCACTTTAAACCTGCAAAACCTTTGTAGAACTGGAAAATTTGGATTGATCTGTGTTAAAAGACCAACTGATAAAGATATGTAGGAAATACCACAGTAATTTATTGGCAGCTGGTCCTACCGATAGGACTCATGGTATCAGGAATAATCAACGTATAGATTAGTTGTAATTGCAGAGGCAATTAATCGTATGATGAATGAGAGACCACCAAATATTTGCAAGGCCAATGTCCACCGATCAACAATTCAAATCCTTAATTGAAAGCTGTTTGCTAAATTAAAGAATCTCTTTTATGATTAGATAAGGGGTTATTTTAAAGATCACAAAAACTATAATCATCAATGCTTTTATCAATATTGCTTTTATCCATGAAAGTCTAGTATGAATCACATTAACAGGATCATAGCGATTGGTGGAATGCTGTTCATCATTAAGATTATTGTTTGTTGATTACAAGATTCGATGGTACTTTTTGAAAAGCAGTAAGATCCAATCTCTAATGAGAAAATATTTTAACATTCAGGTCAATTTTTTTTTAATCAATTAAGGTACATAAATATATCATCCATAGGCCTAAGTGTCTAAGGGCCGGTTTCAACTATGAAGTTGTGACAAGTGTCACTATGTAAATGGTATCGTATTTCTTCTTATTTAATTGTATATGCTGACGTTATTGCAAATTTATGAAATCAGCATTGGGCGCTTTATTTATAGTCTGATAGCAATCGGGCAAAATCGAGAGTTCCAAAAGCAGAACAAATAAGACTGTTTCAAATAGATGGATTCTTCGAACGTAATCGTGTTCCAAAATTGACGCAAATTTTGAATTCACCGCAAAATATTGTCATCAAAAAAAGGAAACAATTTGACAGCTTAGTTATACACTGTTTTGCTTAACTATAATTACAATCGATGTTTCTTATTTATTTTAAAGCTACAATAGTTTTTTTTTTTAACATGCAAATTTTTTTAAGAGTTTGTTTATTGATCTCTTGTTATTCAAAATTTGGGAAACCACTTCATTAATTTCAAAGAGAAATGTACATTAATATTTCTGTTAGTGTTTAATAACTATAATTACACTTTGTGATAAACAAAGACGGAATACACTTTGCTATAAAATTCTGCGTGGTTCGTAAAATTTAAAATTTCAGTATATACAAATTTTTGCTAGAGTTTTCGAACAAGTGCCTAAAAAAAATAAACCGGTCACATGTTGTAGTAACAAATTTTCCAAATAATCTGGATTATTATGGTAAAAATAAACAAAAAGCCATCTGATCTGATCGGGAACAGTAACACAATGAACAGTCTTGGGCAGATTTTTAATGAATGTAAGGTTAATGTGTTAAAATCAACCAAAAGTAGACTGCTAAAAAAAATTCCAGACTATTACTAGACTCCGCCACAAAACTGCTGGCCTTGAATTCGAAACTTACTTGCAAAGAAAGTTACAAACTAACTTTGTTAATAGTTGCACCATTTAAACATATGTTCGTTTAAGGTGATTTTTTTTTCAATGAGAAAAAATTCAGTTCTGATTTTCCAGATTACTTCCATGATTGGTCCATGATATTTCTCAAAAATAAATTTCGAGTGCGGTTCTTTGATGGTTTGAGAAGATTTTCGTAAAGACATTATGCTTGATTTGGCGTTCCCAAGCACCAAAATTAATTCTTCGGATTTCGCAAAATTACTAGATGAAAAGAGTTATTGCCATTATTAGAAAATAGTAATGAAAAACAATTTATTTTTCAACAACACAACGCAGTTATACATGTAAGTCCTCAAACAAAAGGATGATTGTATTTGAAAACAAGTAAGAAAGTATAGTCGGTCAAGCCCGACCATATATACCCTACACCCAGTATATGTATAAAACAGTTTTTCAGAAACGGGCGTTATATGGGAGATATAACCTATTGTGGACCGATCATCCAAAGTATCATGATGTCTGTGAATATAAGTATTATATGTGTAAAACTTTATCTCGATATAAATATTTTCAAAAAAACTTAAAGTAAATTAAGGTGAGGGTCTTATATGGAATTTCGACTAATTATGGACAGATCATCATAAAATTAGACCATATTATTTGTACACATATGAAATATATTTTCGTGCAATATGATTTGGATACCAACATATTTGAGAGAGTTATGTTCATTAAAGTGATTTTCGGAAGTGGGGCTTATATGGGAGCTACGAGTAATTATGGATTTGCAGATGTAATTTGTCTTTATTTACCACTCATTTTTGATGAAATTTGTTTGGATTTGCATAATTCAAGCATTTATGATCAGTAAACCCCAATTTCGGGAGGACATTTGTATGGGGGCCACGTGAAATAATGGACCGATATACACCAGTTTCAATTCCATCCATCCTTGGGTCGAAAAAATATCACGTACCAAATTTTATCGAAATATCTTCAAAATTGCGACCTGTACTCGCGCACAAGCTTTATATGGACAGCCAGCCAGCCAGCCAGACGGACGGACGGAGGGACGGACATCGTTAAATCGACTCAGAAAGTGATTCTAAGCCGATCGGTATACTTTAAGGTGGGTGTTGGACCAATATTTCTTTGGTGGTGTAGGGTATAAATATTAATGTAATTGAAAAGCCTGCACGTTCTGCAGAACAGAATCCCTTAGAAAATATTTGAGAAACATTAAGCCGCAGAATTTATGCTGAAACCCGTTAATATAAAAAGAGAGCTAAAAAGAAGCTGCTATAGAAGCTGGGAAATCTATATCTGAAGATTTAAGAATAAATCTGGTAATTAATTTATGAATATAGTTTTTTAAAGTTATTTTTGCAAATTACAACAGCCGTAAATTCTTTGTATTTCTTAGGAATGCACCTTGATACTGGACTTGTCCTAAAGATTTTCTACTAGTTTGAACATGCTGGCTGATATTAATTGCTGTTTTAACGCTGGCAAACTAAAAATTTATGGGTATCAAAACATGCATCTGCCCAAGAGAGTTTGCAGTATCTACCAGGGTAACACGTGGATTACCGGATCATGTTGAAAACCATTAATCTAGCAACAAGGAAATATTGTCACATGTTTTTTACTCCGTTGGTTCTCCACTGTTAAATACATAAAGTCTCAATATTTATTTTACAACTTTGCCGGCAAAAATTAAATTTGTAATATTTGGGCAAAAAAAAAACAAAAAAATAGAGAGAAAGGACATAAAATATTAAAAGCAATTTAGTTATACTTTACAAAAGTCTTAATGTACAGCTTCAGGCAATTTCTTATACTTTTTACGAGCAAATAAAATCCTTACAATACAATCACAGACAAAAACACATATAAAAGTTTTAGTAACTTAAAACATATTCATATACATATATAGTTATAATACATACATATATTATACATACACATATTTCAAGTTATTTACCAACTACTTCACAGTCTAAGTATAAGTATGTATACCCTGCAGGTTTCGGAGGCAATCAATTTACAAGGCTTTTAGCTGATGAGTTGATATTTTGGCATTATAGTTTAATACGGAAAAGTTTACATGTACAACCAGCCAGAGAGACAGGTGGACTAACGAAGGAACGGTCGCACAACGTTAAACTAACTTAGAAAGTGATTCCGACTAACCAAATATTCCCTTTCCTACTATTTTGGTTTACGGTATAAATACATGGCAATGAATCCTAATGAATTAGTTTTTTTACAACAAACCATAAGTTTTTCGCTTCTAACAAGAACTTTATTTCTCAAAACAAGAAACATTGTGGGGTTCAGTGATTGCAAAAATGCTAAACTACGATTAAATTAGGCCGAATAGAAAAAACCACCTAATACGAGGGCGTTTCGGATACTTCTTAGCCTAGAGCAGAAAGCTCGGTATAAACAGAAAAAAGTTAAGTGTTTTGGAAACTTCCCTCTATGTGCTATGAACACATGTTGAATTTCCTTTCGATCTGCCAACTCCTTCATATCGAAACAGGTGTTCAAAAAAGACGCATCCGCGATTTTTTTACAATTTGTGGTGTCATTAAATATTTATCGGGACCAGAAATTCCTAATGATATGGTGAATGTGTTCCTTCCTATGCAACAGTAAAAAATTGGGTTGCTGAATTTAAACATGGTCGTACAAGCACCAAGGATAAACCGTCCAAAAACAGCAACAACAACAGAAATTGTAGCCAAAGTACATGATATGGTACTAAATGATCGTCGAATAAAAGTGTGTGATATGGGCATCTCATATGATCAAGTCCATTTAATTTTGCATGAAGAACTACAGATGAAACAGCTTCCCGCAAGATGGGTGCCGCATTTGTTAACAGTCGACCAAAAACTCATAAGAATGAAAATTTCTCAAGCTTGTTTGGATCTTTTTAAGAAATATAAAATGGATTTAATAGCGTCCTTTCATAACTGTGGATGAGACATTGATCCACCACTATACTCCAGAGACAAAAGAACAATCCAAGCAATGGACTGAAGCTGGAGGAAGTGACCCAAAAAAAGACAAAAACTATTCAATCGACTGTTAGGTGTATGGCAACGGTTTTTTGGGACTTCAAAAGTATTTTATTGATTGACTATCTCCAAAGGGTAAAACAATAAATTCAGAATACTATTGCAACATTTTGGATCAAATAAATATAAAAATTTGAGAAAAACGTCCTGGCTTACAACACAAAAAAATCATTGTTCATCAACACAACGCAACAGCCCACAAAAGTGTGTTAACAATGGCTAAAATTAACGAATTTCAGTACGAGTTGCTTGACCACCCACCATATTCTCTTGATTTAGCTCTCAGTGACTTTTACCTGTTCCCAAATCTAAAAAAATTCTTTGCTTCCAAGCGTTTTACATCAAATGAATTACAATTACAGTTGTAAAGCACTATTTTAAACGCCATGAGGGAAAATTATTTTAATCAAGTGATAGAATTGCTAGATAAGCGTTGAACTAAGTATATTGAAGTTTCAGGAGATTCTGTTGAAAAATAAAAATGTTTTTGCAAAACTAACTATTCTCTTTCTGTGCTAGGCTAAGAAGTTTCCGAACCGCCCTCGTAGTCCCCAGTTGCAGTCAATTGAACAATCAGCCTTATTATGAGTGTCGTTTTCTTTTTACGACGACGACTCTTTCGTAATAGATTAAAGATAAAATTAATTGTCGTAAAACGAAAACGACACTCATAATAAGGCTGAATATTCTTATAAGTGACATTACTAAAGGTAGCTTTAGACGATACTATTTTCTGTAAGAAGTGATAAAAATGTTATTTTACTTTATTTAAAAACGTTTAAGTTATTCGAAGAATTCAATTAATTTAAAATTTGTAATCGAATTATTTGAACACGTTAAAATCTCTTATTCCAATTGTTTGTTTTATTCGAACAATAGAAAAAATTAATAATTTGGATACACCAGTAATTATTGATTAGGTTTAATGTAAATATAGGAACGATAATACGTAGAAAAGATAATATAGAAATAATTTATGTCAATGGATGGAAAAATATATCAAACGTTGGACATATAACAAATTCATGGAAGACTATTTGGAAAACAAGGATAATATGTCGTATTTGGTCTTTGGTGCGGAAACTAAAAATTTTTAAACTTAACTGAAAATATTATTATTATTATTGCAATTGTACTTAAAAGTAGTACACATAAAATGTCGACGAAAGTGGACAACAAACATAACAAAAAACAAATGTATGCAGGTTTTCAAGACGAAGTCTTGACAGAAAGAAAACGAAGATAAAACTGAAGAAAAAGTAGGCAACATGTAAATAAAAATTTAAAAAATTATAATTACAGCAAATTTCGAACCACCGGTAACACTGGTTAAAAGATTGATGTTTGACTGTTGGCTAGCAGGCTCCGCAGTGGTGCAGAGGTTAGAACGCAAAGAATTCTGATGAGAGAATGTGATGATTCTCGAAACATGTAAATTCAACTCAAGTTCAATCCCCAGCTCAGCCAGAAAAATTATCAATAAAATTTTAATAGAGATTTCATGCTGTAAAACAATTCCCTCAGTAAAAATAATTTAATGAAAATTAAATTTAATGAACTCGAGCCCGACTAAATAAATATCAAAAACTTAACTTTTAAATATTTTTAATAAAGTTTTGCATTTATACGGAAATTTTTGTGCAAAATACTGAAATGGAAACAAAATTTAACATTTTTAATAATATACCCCACTATTCGCAAAAAAGTTTTGAAAGTCACAAAAATGGAGTTTTAAAAATGTTTGGCCATATTGTCTATATCAGGGGCGAGGTTGTCAAAAGGCTTTGCAGAATAATCAAGAACATATTGGGCCCTGTTGGATGGAATGTTGTCCAACATAAGAGGAACAAAAAATTTTTTTTTTTATTTTTTTTTTAGCTTTTCCTAGATATCAATAAATGAATATTCATTTGTGATTCAAAAGTATTCCATTGCTTTTTATGTGAACAATGCTTTTTCTGGACTATAGTCAGCTTATATTTGGGGAATATTTAAAAGAACTGCCGCATAACTTCAAAAAGTCACAGACTTACTGTATATGTATTTATGTACATAGAAACTAAACTTCTTTTAAATTTCTAATGAATTTCCTACCAACACAAAACTAACTACTAAAAGGAACTAATTTTAGACAAAACTTTTCATTCCTCTAGATTTGCCAAACCTTGCTAAAGCAGACGCCACCCTAAAGGAATGGGAAACAACAAGGAAATGTCTTGTTATGGTAAAAGTCCACATACATACATATGTAAACGTAGCAGTCGTAGTAGTAGTTAAACACTTTATGTAGTCAAGGATTCCATTTTGTAACTAGAATCCTTAATATAGTACTGCCTCACTTAATGGCAGAGAAACTTTTCTTATCATCATTTCTAGTTAGTTTTCTTCTTGTTTCATTTCGCTTTTGTTTTTTTTTTTATTTCAAAAAGATTCTATAGAAATTACACCAGCCTTCTGGTGGAGCATGAGGTTTAATACTTTTCTTTTTCAAATAAGAAAAATCTCATTTATTTTAGAAACACACAAAACTTGTACTTTTTGTTAAGCATTTTCTGCAAAATAAGTAAAAGTTCTTAGTTTTTTGTTTAGTTGAAGTTGATGTTGCAACAAAACAAAATGGAATCGTATGACAAACGAAAAAAAAACCCTGTGAATGAAATAAATGATGTCAACATTTGCTGTTGATGGTATTGGCCAAAAATAATGTTAAAAGTTTGCAAACAATTTTTGCTAAATTTTGCAATATTTTCTATTGCCACAATGAAATCTTTTTTGCAGTTAGTTGTGACTTTGTGCTTGGTAAGGTTAAGATATTTGTTTTTTTTTATTAGATTTTTTCCATTGATATAAATGAGTGGAAGAAGTGTTGCCAAGGAGAATGTTTTTGGTTTCATAAAAAAAGATCTTTCAAGCAATCTAGTAGAATGAGTGAGAATAGAAAAGAGAAAAAGAAAATTTAAGTAGCTGGTTGAACTGTGTATTGGGATTCGCATCTATAAATTGTTTAAGACAATTTAGGCAAAAGATCAAATTGAATGAATATACCTAGTAGGAGAGAAACTTACAGTGTGAACGTTTGAGAAAGTCAATGATCAAGATTTTTTAAGTATGATTTTAAGTCGTAGTCCTCCAAAGAGCAAGCCAAAGACAAATTAGTATTCCTTGTCATCATCATGACAACTTCTATCAAAGTATTTTGAAGGAACATTTAATCTTAAGGAGAGTGCTATGTTAGCACACCTAATAAAAATTCCAATCCCCACGAACCCCTTCAAAGATGTCAACTTGTGATAGTTGTATACAGGTATTGAAAACTTCCATATCTAAAATTTGTCAAAGTCTGAGCAGACCCACAAAGTTTATGCTGTATAAGTAACAGCATGAATGCTGCATGAAATGATAGATATCGTCGTCTTGCAAGCATGAGCCTGATGAGAATATTATCAATCAGCGATAATATTGCCGTGTGTATCAAAGAGGCCTGTCGCTCAGAATAACATGTTCGAATGTCTCACCATGTCAATGTGGGCGTAGTGTAGACATCAGATAGACATTTAATTACAGGTTTACTGTCGGCATAAATTCGAAAATTCTCACCGATTATCCTGTAGTATTTGAAATATTGAACCGCCCTATTGATGACCGAAATCAGTCTGTACTGCACTACTTTTACAAGGTAGCTTAAAGCAAATCAACTCCTTTTTGTTTAAGTTTTTTCTTAACTTATTTAATCTGCCTCTGCTTCAATATTCCTAGGGGTCATGAGATGAATCTGCTCGGATGTGTTGGCGACCAAGGATGGGTTGAGCGGTTCTCTTTCCTGAAATGTAGTGTGTTAGTTGTAGATTTTTTGTTTGTCGTTTTAGTTTCCTTTTTTTTATTTGTTTATAATTCCTGGGCTAGATTGAGGGAGGGACACATCCCACAAAGATAAATCGATCGAAAGTTAGCCGGAGAATCTTTTTTTTAAGAGAAGTAACACTCAGGAAACTTGCGTTAGTTTCTTTTAAAAGAGGATAGTTGAAGAAGTAAAGGTGGTGACAGTAGAAGAAAGCTTTTTATATCACAACTCTGTAATTGTGTATTATGTTAGTTTTTAGTGCAGAATTGCAGCGCCGCTGGTGGTGAGTAGGCGCATTAATGTTAAAGCTTGATTTATTTAGTTATTTTACTTAGGTAGCGTTTGAATGCTATACCAGCGAAGGAGGGCGCTGTGATAAATATTAGTTATGATAGATAGCAGAAAACTAATAATTATCAGAAACTGATGTTGTTTGAGTGGCAGCGGCTGGGAAACAAACCCGGGCTACAAATACCAACTCATGCTTAGTGATCAAATGCCCTTACCAATTAAGCTACAGCACATAAGTTAGCTGGAGAATCAGTTTAGTGTCAACTATGGGACACGTAACATTACAATAAGTATTTAATTCTTATACCTAAATCTTAAAAACTATTTGCTCTCAGTTGAGAGAGGGCAAAAGTAGGGTGGTAAATCAGTTCCACGAAGCCTTGTTCCGGTTTGAGTTCTAGTAAGTAATCTCGCAAGCGTACAATGATACTTCTAAATCTCTACGAATGTTTTCATATACAATGGTGCTACCGTCATGGTCTTTAGAAATGTTGGTATTACCTGCAGTTCACCATAATTTGATTCCAAATGATCAAATTGGTTTTAAAACAGTCTTATACAGGATGACATTACCATCAAGGCTTAATTTAGTTTGATTTTTAATTAGCCAGTGTAGATTAGAAGATTTTAATCTAATATGGACCCTCTTGGCTACAATGTGGCGTCTACCATATATATCAAGGTATGTGGCATGATCAGACTGTGGGATATTCACATTGTTTAGTGAAACAGATGAACATTTTTCTCTCTTAAGCACAAACGTAACTTGTCTGGACTTATGAAATCAAGAAATAAATTAAAGTGTCCCTAAATAGAGGTGAAAGCTTATTTCTAGAAAGATTATAATTCCACCGTAGTCAGTCCCAGAGATATTAAGTATTCACCACAAAAAGTATATTCAAACCTACAGGACCCCATTGTACTAATTCATTCCGCTGAATTTAGCTTGTAATTAGTACTTCATGTTATTAGTACTTTGCATCATATAGTCCAATTTCACAAGAAACTATGATTTCAATATAACTTTCTCAATGTGTGCGTAATTAATAATAATGCACGGAAAAGAAAATTAAGCGGAAAGAAATATCGAGCAATATGCAAAATGCAATTATTCATTCCTGCGGTAGAGGTTTGTCGCGAAGTAAATTGAATATCACTGTTTTTATTAATTTCATGTTAATTTTGTTACAGCTGGTGGTGGAAAAAAGACATTTGAAGAAACAAATCTCAAGGTCCAAAGTGTAATTGTGCCATATTAAAACAATTAAAATATGGATACAATTGCGTTTTTTGATTAGAGTAGTGATGATGATTCTTCGAACATTCGATTAGAAAGAGGAAGTTTATATTATAAATCTGAGAATATGTTACAAATGAACGTTAGAGAGTAAGGCAGAATTGGTTAGAGCAGGATCTAGCGGTTGTCAAAGAGCGCTTTCTGTAAAAGATAAACTTTCTGCGTGCTTTCACAATTGCTGGAGCGTGTTGGCTAAAACCACACGCCATGTCTTGAATTGTTTTCATTAAATCAACCATTGCTTCTAGTTGCAATTTACTTGTACATTTTTCTCTCTTACTCGTATTACATGCTTTCGCACAAAAATTTCTTTCCGTAATCGCGGAACGGAATGAATAATTAGACCCAATATTCTCCATATTTTTCAATATTTCAATATTTTTATTTCTGTAAAACAGTAGAGTCGCTCGGTTATATGAATATCCAGTTATGAAAACATCCAGAAGAGTGAACAATAAAATTTAAACAGATGAGATTCTGCTCCAAAATAACACAGAAAAAAATAAAAATTAGTTTCAATTAAAATATTTGTGAAATCAATTAAAAATTTAATTGAAATCGGACCTGTAAACAAAATGATAGTATCAATTAAAAACATTTGAGATTTAATTGAAAATGTCAGAAAAAACAGAAAAAGTAATTGAATCAATTAAAAAGTTTAATTGATAATTATTTTAAAATCAATTAAAGGCTTAATTGAAAAGAAAACATGATTTTTTTTTTCTGTGTAAATTGTTTTTTTTCTAATGTTTTGAGTGTTGAGTTGTTGAATTTTGAGTGATTGTCTTACATATTAAAAATCGGTCAGTGTTTGTTACATAATGCATCGAAGATAAAGAATTAAAATTAAAAAACTTATTGAAAATAAAATCCTAATGTAATAAAAAGCATGTGTATTACTTATTTCATATTCTCTCGATTATGTGAACCTTCTCCATTTAGTGAAGAGGCTCTGTTTGAATTAGTTCATATAATCGAACGACTATTTTATTTTAAATATTATACACTGAAATGCCTGACCAAAAGCTTTTAAATTTTTATTGAATTAAAAGAAGACCACCTTAATCACACGTTTTGCTTTCTTTTCAATAAAAACTTAAACAATCACATTAATCAGTAATACACTCACAATATTATTACAGTAACGGAATGTAGTTTAATCAGGAAGTAAATACGGATTTTCAGTTTTGTATGTAAAATTAAATGAAACTGTAATCTAAAATAACTGAAAATTTACTTAAAAACCGATCTACTTATTTTTCATTTCATTTTAACAATAAGTTCATTTAATTTTAAATGTTATAATTCTCAAACAGTCAATGTGAATTTTAATATAAGATATGTATATGTAGATATTATACAGAAGCTATGACTATGTATAGACCGACCCTTAGAAAATTATTTCAAGTTATTTTCAGTTATTTTATTTTAGTTATTAACTAAAATTAAATGAACTTTTCGTTAAAATTAAATGAATAATAAGTAGACCGGTTTTTAACTGAATATTCATTTATTTTATATTACAATTTCAGTTAATTTTACGTACAGAATTTTTTGAGTGTATGAAAATTGCTTTTTAAACTAAAGCCATAAAAAAGAAATTTACTCAAAACACAAAATAACTTTAATAAAACTTAAACCCTTGTCAAAGTCATTATTTAAGAGAAGTGTGCAAATGTAATAAATATTAGGACGTACCCATTTATATGAAACCTAATTCTGATACCAATTACCAACAAGTCTACTTTTATAAATTAAAGGGTCCAGTGTAAATATTTTCAGATTTTTCTCATATAAAGGATGATTTTTTAGCTATTATCTTTTTGGCAACACTGGTTTAAACAGCTGACGCACGTTTCGTGTTTTGTTTCACTGTCAAACATCTTCAGTTTGGTCCATAATTTAACCATGAATCGTCTTACAAACGAACAACGCTTGCAAATTATTGAATTTTATTATCAAAATGCGTGCTCTTTTAAGAAAGTTCATCGCGTGATGAATTACCGAAAAATTGTGTTCAGCGTCGAAGCTCATTTTTGGCTCAATAGGTACGTAAATAAGCAGAATTGTCGATTTTGGAGTGAATATCAGCCACAAGCATTGCAAGAGCTACCAATGCATCCAGAAAAAGTCACAGTTTGGTGCGGTTTATGGGCTGGTGGCATCATTGAACCGTACTTCTGCAAAGATAATGCGAATCGTAACATTACTGTGAATGGTAAGCGTTACCGTGAGATGATATACAACTTTTTTTTGCAAGAGCTTGACTTGCATGACATGTGGTTTCAGCAAGACGGTGCCACATGTCACACAGCACGCGCAACAATGGACTTATTGAGAGGCGAGTTCGCTGAGCATTTTAATTGACGTTCGGTACCGGTCTATTGGCCGCCTAAATCGTGCGATTTAACTCCTTTAGACTATTTTTTTTTATATTTTATTATTATATTCAAAATAAATTTATGTAATTTTAATTTTATATAAATGACATTTGCTTTGATATATGATACTTAAGTACATGATTATTAGGTGGTTTTCTAGAACTTGCCTGGATTATGAGACAGTTTTGCTCAGTTTATTGAGGCTGTTTTCTATAGAAAACTTACTCAGTTAACAATACTGTTTTCTATAGAAAACTTGCTCAGTTAATGATGGTATTTTTCTATTGAAAACTTGCTCAGTTAATGAGGCATTTTTTTCTATAGAAAACTTGCTCAGTTAATAATACGGTTTTCTATAGAAAAATTGCTCAGTTAATTAGGCGGTTTCCTATTGAAAACTTGCTCAGTTAATGTGGCTGTTTTTCTATAGAAAACTTGCTCAGTTAATAATGCTGTTTTCTAAACAATTTTATTTTTCGAGATTAGGGCATCTTCTGAAGATACTACACATTGTGTAGCGAAATATCGGAAAAAATAAAAAATAAAAATAAAAACTGACCTTAATCTCGAAAAATAAAATTGTTTAATTAATAAAAAGGTCGAACAATCAGTTAAATTATCAATGATGTTTTCTATTGAAAACTTGCTCAGTTAATGAAGCTGTTTTTCTATTGAAAACTTGCTCAGTTAATAATGCTGTTTTCTATAGAAAATTTTCGCAGTTAATAATGATTTTTCTATTGAAAACTTGCTCAGTTAATGAGGCTGTTTTTTTCTATAGAAAACTTGCACAGTTAATGACGCTGTTTTTCTATAAAAAAAACTTGCTCAGTTAATGAGGCCGACATATTTAGAAAATTTTCTCAGTTTACAAAACAGTTCTCTATAAAAAAAAAAGAAACTAGCTCAGTCTAGAGGAAGTTTTCTAGAAAACTTTGTTAACATTTTATATAATTTTATATCATTTTCCCATTTCACTAATTTAGTACAATTTTTTGTTTTAATAAAATTTTACAGAACCGTAATTTTTGAGAGCCAACCTATTACACATGTTTATAATATACACACAAAAACGAACTCCGGCCGCAAATATAAACCTACTTAAATAAAAGTCCTCGAACAAACAACCTTCTGGAAATCCTCTTTTAAAACAAAAGCATACAACAACAGCAACAAAAAATCAATATTTTGAGAAAATATATGCTGAAAGTTCTGTTCATATGTTGCCAGTATATTTCCATAAGACTACAAGCAACATCTTACAAAACAGCTTAACACACAGTAGCAACAACCAAACAAAAAGTACAGTACACACACCTACTTAAACACAGCAGTTGATAAAAGGACAAAAGGCAGCCACACAGCAGAAATGTTAAATATTAAACAAGCAAAATGAAACTTGGAAAACAAAACTTTAAAACATACATACATACGAGAATTTTTATGTGCAAAACAACATAAAAAAGGATTCTAACATAAAATGTCCTTATGGCTAAAGATATAAGGCGTGGTTGTGAAAACAATACAAACACATTTTGTTTGTGTGTGTAAGTGTGCTTGCCAGGCAGTCATACGGTAGCTACACAAAAAAGGAACCTGAAATAAAACTCACCCTGCTTAATGTCTACACAGCAACAACATCACTACGAATATTATTATCAAGACGATAAAAGAAAATTCTAATAAGAAATGTGCCACCATTTTGAAGTATAAAAAGGACTACAACAAAAAAAAAACTGGTTTCAAAAAATACTCACCCTTATTTTGTTTTCAATGTTTATTAGTTCAGGAAAAAAAAGGTTGCTGTAAGAAAGTCGTAGGGATTTTTATAGCATGCTATAAAGTTTTATTTTAATAAGAGATTTTTTTTGTAGAAGTTTTTTTTTATTTATTTAAAAATTAAATATTTGACCTTAATACAACCCTTTTCTGTATAATTGTCTATTTTTAATGGAATCCTTTTTGGGTTATAGTAAGTATGTAACATTATCAAGTGTTTCGTTTTCTTGTCTATACGTTTTTTGGGGAAAATATTATGTAAGTACGAGTATTAGAGGAATTCAATTGAAATAAAGGTTTCATGGCCATCTTTTGGATGAAGTGCAAAATTACAAGTTTCTATAGATAATTTACTCAGGTTTTGAGCATGTTTTCTATAGAAAATTTATTATGATTCTAAGCCAGTATCCTTTAGAAAATTTACTCAGATTGTGATAAAGTTTTTTAAAGAAAATTTAGTCAAATTCTGAGCCAATTTTCTAAAGAAAATTTACTCAAATTGTGAGCGAGTTTTCTAAAGAAAATTTATTCAAAATCTGAGCCAGTTTTTTATAGAAAATTAACTTAGATTCTGAAACAGTTTTCTACAAAAAATTTTACTCAGATTCTCAGCCAGTTTTCTACAGAAAATTAACTCTCTTTCTGAGCCAGTTTTCTATAGAAAAAATATTTATATTCTGAAACAGTTTCCTATAGAAAAATTATTTATATTCTGAAATAGTTTTCTATAGAAAAATTATTTATATTCTGAAACAGTTTCCTATAGAAAAATTATTTATATTCTGAAACAGTTTTCTATAGAAAAATTATTCAGGTAACAGTTTTCTATAGAAAAATTATGCAGGTTTTGAAACAGTTTTCTATAGAAAATTTACTCAGATTCTCAGCCAGATTTCTATAAAAAAATTTACTCAGATTCTGAGGCAGTTTTCTATAGAAAATTTACTCAGATGCTCAGCCAGATTTCTATAAAAAAAATTACTTAGATTCTGAGGCAGTTTTCTGTAGAAAATTAACTCAGATTCTAAAACAGTTTTCCATGGAAAATTCACTCAGATTTTGAAACAGTTAACTACAGAGAATTTACTCAGATTATGAGCCAGTCCTGTGAAGGACTTTTTGATAGTTTCCGATTTTTCTTAAAATATGAAGTGACATTGACCCCCTTTTAAAAACAAATGTTAAATTTGTAATAAAAATTCTCTAAATAATATACTTCTCGTATTAAAATTCTTTTACTTTTAAAGCAAAAACTCAATACGAAACATAAATAATAATTTGACAAGTTGATGGTTTAAATTGTCCAAATATATTTCAAATGATGGTCAAACAAAATACATAAGTATACACAAATATCTAAATATCTATAAGTAAATCCAAATCTATATAAGTAGAAATATTTTCCATTTTCTATAACAAGCAAGCCCATAAAAAACAACCCTTTATATTTTAAACTCACCAAAACATATATAAGGAATAATAAGGAATAAGGAATGTATGAGCCAGATTTTAATGTTTTATTATAAAATATATTGTAATAAAAAGTTTTTTTTATTAAGAGTCTATATGTGCATATCTCTAACCAACACATGCATGTATAAATAGTATAAATATATACATACTTATATTAGATATATAAAAAAAATGTAGCTGTGTCCTTTATTTTGTGGAAAAAGCCAAGAAGCTTTAGAAATGAACTATATATACCAATGACAACAATAGCAACACAAAAAATAAAGAAAGAATAAATGCTTTAGGACTACTTGATTTAAACTGGTCATCTTTTATAACTGTTTGCTTTTTTTATTGTCGTTGTAGTTGTTGTGTCATGTTCTAGGCATGTTTGGTAGAAACATAAGTAAAGTAGGATCCACAAATAATAAATATGACCAAAATGAAACAGCCCAAAATATTTACCCAAAAACCCATACATACATTCATCACATCTAAAGCTTTGTGTATTAATATACACAGCCACACATTTACATATACGTATGCATACAATAATATGTATGTATGTGTGCGTGTATAAACTTTTTTAATCACACAAGTATACCCTGAGTTAGATTAGTATTTCTTTTTCTAGCCATAATACTACTGCAAAATGTTAGAGGAAGACCAAGACAGAGTTTAATTTGTATAGAAGCTGAACTACCGACAAAAAGAAAATAGTTCGATGTTTGAGGTAATTTTCGAGGCCCAATAATTTAGTTTATATAGCATAATCTAAGAATTCTACAGATTTATTAAAAAGTCTACCAAATATGTTGCCTCTATATTGCTCTAAACTTGAACTGAGGAAATTTTGAATAGAAAAGTTGTTAAAATTCTGAACAGAATCTGAGTAACTTTTCTATAGAAAACTGGTCAAAATCTGAGTAAATGTTCTCTAAAAAACTGCCTCAGTATCTTTAAAAACCTGTTTCATAATCTGAGTAAATTTTCTATAGAAAAACGATTTAGAATCTAAGTAAATTTTCCATAGAAAAATGACTCAGTATCTGAGTAAATTTTCTACAGAAAACAACCTCAGAAGGTGTGTAAATTTTCTATAAAAAACTGACTCAAAAGCTGAGTAAATTTTTTAAGAAAAACTGTTTTCTAATCTGAGTAAATTTTCTATAGAAAAACTTGGACAGAATCTAAGAAAATGTTCTGTAGAAAACTTGCTGAAAAGCTGAATAAATTTTTTGTAAAAAACTTGCTCAAAGTTCGAGTAAATTTTCTATAGAAATATGGCTCAAAATCTGAGTAAATTTCCTTTAGAATGCCGTCTCAGAATCTGAATAAATTTTCTAAAAAAAACTGGCTCACAATCTGAGTAAATTTTCTACGAAAACAACCTCAGAAGCTATGTAAATTTTCTATAAAAAACTAACTCAGACGCTGAGTAAATTTTTATGAAAAACTGTTTCATAATCTGAGTAAATTTTTTATAGAAAAACGACTCAGAATCTGAGTAAAGTTTTTATAGAAAAAACGACTCAGAATGTGATTAATTTTTTTTAGAAAACTTGCTCAAAGTCTGAGTAAATTTTCTATAAAAAACTGACCCACAATCTAAATAATTTTTCTATCGAAAAAGGTCTCAAAATCTGAAGAAATGTTCTATAGAATATCCGCTCAAAAAAATTCTCGAGCATTTAAAAATGTTGCATATGTGAGGTGTCATATTTTAAGTACCCACGGCACTACTCCTGAAGAAGTATTGGCGTCCAGCGTCAGAACTTAAACTCAAATACTCCTCTGCTACATCTCTGTGAAATTTCATGTCTATTGAATCAGACAATTGCAAATGTCAGATATAGTTTCAAAATATTATTACTATTAGTATCTGTTTCATTTCTTTACAGGGAGCCCTACAACTTAGAGCCCAACACAAATGGAAGATCTTGCAATTTCTTATTATGGTCTTGACAAATGCATATTCTTCTGTTAGAGCACATACAAAATACACACCAACAAACAAACCTACATATTCTAACAAATAGATACAACCAAAATAACCCACATAAGAAGACCACACTATAACTTTAACGAAGAATACACATGACTGTTACTATTTTGGTTTAAGTTTTCAAATATACACATACACACAAACACAGACAAATTCATTCTTGTACAAGTATAAATGTGTATTTCTGAATCCTTTTATATCTTTTGCCATAAAAGGGAAGTTTTGTTTATGAATGTTATGTGTAAGTGTGTTTATAGTATTTGAAATTTATGTAGGGAGTTTATGAATAATTTTGGTTTGTATTTTGTACGTATAGGTTGGTAGCTTTGTAAATATATTTTTGTATGTGTGTGTGTGTGTGTGTGTGTGTGTAAATATATAAATACTGTAGGTGTATTTTGCCCAAAAATAAAATAAAAAAATGACCAAATACACAACATGAACCCATCATGACAACATTCTACTCGTTCAAATATATTGTTGGTTGAAAGAAACATTTTTGATTAAGTAAATGGATTGGTATACATACATATATACTTAGAAAAACATCCAAAATATGTTTTTTAGTATTATAGCAAAAATGTTTAAACTTCGCAGATTCTGAGAGATTTTATTAAAACAATTAATAACACTTATATGTTGGAAAATTTCTAAATACTGTCGATATTTTTGAAAATTTTACTGCCAAAGGTGTTCAAAGAAATTATATATCCAGCAAAGCCTTATTAATGACTTGTCATTACTTACTTATTCTTATGTGTAGGAAAGCATATTTGAACTATAGAATATTTTCTTAAATTAATCAAAAATTGTTTATACAAAGTTTGCTGAGTTTATCAGGAACATTTCTCCGGTGAATTTGGTCAGACCATGACGAAGTTTTCTATAGTTTTGAAAATTTGCACAGAGCATGAGTAATGTTTTTAGAGAGGAAATTTTCAGACCACAAAAAAGTGTTCTAATAAAAATTTACTGCATTGATGAAGAAGTTTTCTTCAGATAATTTACTGCAGATAGAAACTTTTATAGAAAATGTTCTTGTTTCTAAAAAAAACCAACACTGCATCGTTGACGTAGTTTTATAGAACATTTCAGACATTATTATACTACGGAAGTACCCTAGTAGACATAGCAATGTATTGTTATGTGGAGTTTATTTATTTTTAAATTCGAATTCCAAAAATTATTTATTTTCTAAGCTAAAGGATGCAAAATAGATTTTTTAGTAATGATCAGTTTTCGCAGTATTTTCATTAAAAATTATAGTCTTAAGGTGGATTCACCCATTTATTCTGAACAAAATATTTGTTGGTACAATGTTTTTTCATATGAAATTTGATGCCTTTTTAAGAGGGAGAAAATATTCATATGAAAAAATTTTGTCCGAAAAAATATTTTGTTCGGTACAAATGGGTGAATCCAACTTAACAAAACTATCAAATAGAAAAATAAATTAAATCAATTAAAACATACATACATACATATGTACGTACATACGACTTTAATTTAAGAGAAATATTTGTTCAATTCACTAATGAAGTTGTAGTGTCGTAGGAGTTGTACGTTCTATATAAATTGTTTCTACAACATTTACGACATTTATTATATATTATATATTTTTCGTTAGTTAAAAAAAAATAACTAAACTGTAACACTCAAATCATTAACTGATTGACACATATACATAAAACAAGAAAATAAAATTATTAAACAACAAATTTAAAAAATGGAGATTGTTGTATTTAATTTATTAAAAATGATCATTTAATTTTTACTTGCTTGACTCAATCGTTAAAATGTCTGCATTATATTTTTCACGCAATTTAGAAATTGTTTTGTTTTTCTCACTTGTATTATTAATTTTATTTATTGAGTTTTGTATATTTGTTTTGATATTTTACCTTTGACATTTTAAAGGCTTGACTTTGCTCAAAATTGTGTTCACAATCAGATAGTTGTATCATACGATGTACGACATACAACATCACTTGTGAATTGAACAATTAAATGTTTTGTAAACATTTACAAAATTTAATAAAAATGTTTAAAATGAGAAAAATAGAAACATTTCAAATATTTTTATTTGTCTGCACAAGCAAGTAGTTTGTGTGAAATTTCTAAAATATTTTTTGTTTTTTGTTTAACAAGACACACACAAAATAATGAAAACTATTTGCTAATAAATGTAAATTTTAAGTATTTCCTCTTCGTTATAAACTCAAAAACTTTTCTATATGAACTTATATAAAAAATTTAAAATAAAATATAAATAAAAAGAACATAAAACAAAAATTTGGAGAAAAATTAACAAAAATATGCAAATTAAGTACAAGAAGTCAACAGTGGAGTTCAAATAAAAATAATAACAGTATATATATATATATAAACTTAAAAAACATATCGATCGTTCACATGCTGATTTTCATTAACTACAAATTATATCATATTTATGCCAAACGCCGCAAAGTAATATTTAAAATTTAGCTGTTTAAATTTAGCTTTGTCCAAAACTCATTGAAGAAACTTACTCTTTATCTGAGTGATGATAAATTTTTTATTTGACATCTACCAACTTTGATGATCAATCTACTAGGTTCTATAGGTTATTTTGAAAAGCTTTATTATGCTCAGACAATAAAGACTTTTCTATACAAAATTTGCTCAGTCCATGAGAAAATTTTTGTTGGAAAATTTGCTTAATCCATAACCGACTTTTCAATGGAATATTTGCTCAGACCATGAGAGACTTTTCAATAGAATAGACTTTTCTATAGAAAATTTGTACAGCCCATGAGAAACTTTCGATAGAAAATTTATTCAGTCCATGAGAAACTTTTCAATATAAAATTTGATCAGCCCATGAGAGACTTTTCAATAGAAAATTTGTTCAGTCCATGAGAAACATTTCGATAAAAAATTTGCTCAGCTCATGACAAACTTTTCAAAAGAAAATTTGCTCAGCTCATGACCGACTTTTCTATAGAAAATTTACTCAACTTATAGAAAATTTTCTCAGCCCATGAGAAACTTTTCAATAGAAAATTTGCTCAGTCCTTGATAGACTTTTCCAAAAAAAAAATTGCACAGCCCATGAAAACCTTTTTAAAGAAAATGTGCTCAGCCCTTGAGAAATGTTTCAATAGAAAATTTGCTCAACCCATGACCGACTTTTCTATAGAAAAATTGCTCAGCCCATGAGAAACTTTTCAATAGAAAATTTGCTCAACCCATAACCGACTTTTCTATAGAAAATTTGCACAGCCCATTTTTGATATATTGATAATAACCCCCCCGCCCACGATGTCGAACGATAACGTTCGCTTATATAAGACTTAAGACACAAACTTTTTATCGTATCTATTTTTTACTCCATCAAGTTTATGTATTCCACAATCAAGTTTGTGTCTTAAGTCTTATCTAAGCGAACGCTATCGTTCGACATCGTGGGCCAGGGGGTAAATCTTCCAAATTGATATTTTTGAGAAGCTTAAGTTCATAATTTTAGATATCAATTGTTTTAATATCAATACCTATGCTACAATTTTACTTCTCACTGCTTATTTATTCTTTAATTTCATACAACTACTTCTAGCTACTTCCGATTGCCTTGCTTGACCAAAGCACCAACCAAAAGAACTATAGCAACTTGTTCTTTTCCTCCCAAAAAAAGAAAGGCTACAAAATATCATCACTAAGTTAAACATCTGTATATATAGTTTTCAGTTTGAATAGCATAGAATATATGAATGTATATATATATATAAGTATAACTATATATTGGATAGGCTCTTAAATAACCCTACACCATTAAACTCCTTCCAAATTTACTACTTGCAAGAGTAACTCTGCTTCTAGCAACATCAACCCGCTGCAGTATTCAGAATACATAAACATACATACTCTCATAATATGTTACATCATGTTCAAATAAAGTTTAACAAGTATATATGTATGTATGTATATTCGTAAAGAATAAGGGACTCCTCAATAACATTTCCACTAACATACATCTGAATATGTGTGAATGTTGATAATATATATATATATGTATGTATGTATAGTATATAAAACAGAAGATAGGAAAAATAAAAGTTTTGAATAGAAAATAATAATAAATTAAGAGTGCATACATACAATAACAAACACAAATACATAATAACAAAATGTTTTGAATTTATGAAAATTGCTTCCAAAAAAAAAAAAAAAAAAACAAAAAAAAAACAGAAAAAAGAAAAGAAAAAGAAGTAGTAACAGAACAACAAATTTAACACTAACTAACCCAACTAATAAAATACTCATACATGCCTAAGTATAAGGACACACTTACTTATTCACATTGATCCTGGCATGGACACAATTTGTATGTGAAGTTGTGACTGTATGAGTCTAAAGTTTTAATCATTTCAACATACATAAACAAATGAAGGAACAAACCTTATTGCTTGTAAAAAGAAACTATTAACTAAATATTAAAATATAAGAATATTTAATTTCAACAACTTTACACATTTTATAGAATAGTTGACTTGATGTTTCTTTTTTAGTAAATTAAAAGATTTCCTTTAAAGAGATCGAGAAAGGAGTAGAGAAGTCTTATTTTACACAACTCCCAAAACCAACATATAATGTAAAATATTGAATTTGGTTTTTATAATCTTGAGCTAAGTTGGTAACATGAGAGCAGCCTATGCAATACTAAAACAGAATACTCGATTCCAAATTACAGGAAACACCTTTCATGTTGAAATTGAGAAATTCCAAATTTATATTGAGAAATAACAAATTGAAATTCAGAAATCCAAACTGGCAATGAGAAAAAAATGTAATTTTATAATTCATTGACAAATTGATATTGAGAAAAGAAAAATTTCAGTTGAGAAATAAAACTTTTTTTAAAATTTTAATTTAAAATCGTGTTATGTATTTTATAAGTAAGAAAAATATTTGAAAAATTTCATACAAATTTTAATTTCTCAATATCAATTTACATTTTTATACCCTCCACCTTCATTCCGTTTGTAATTGCCACAATATAATTTTCCGACCCTAAAGTATATATATTCTGGATCTTTATAGATAGCGGAGTCTATTAAGCCATGTCCGTCTATCTGTCCGTATGTCGGTCTGTCTGTTGAAATCAATTTTCTGAATTCTCCAGATATCTTCAGGATCCAAATCTTCAATAATTCTGTCAGCCATGCTTTTGAGAAGTTTGCTTTTTAAAATCAGCAAAATCCGTCCATAAATAACGAAGATATGAGCAAAAACCCAAGACAACCTCTGAATATTTCATCAAAAAAACTATCAAACAAAGTGTATTAATATAATATATATATGTATGTATATAATATAATTATGCATCCACAACAAAGGTGAAGGGTATATAAGATTCGGCATAGCCGAATATAGCACTTTTATTTGTTATAGCCTTCTATTGATTTCAATTTGTTATTTCTTAATATGAATTTTAATTTCTAAATTTAAAATTGTATTTTCTCAATTTAAACTTGAAAAGGTTTAGATAAAACCACCATCAAGATGAGTGATTTTTTTTTGTAAAGATCGATGTATAACTTTTATTTTCGAACGTTTAAAATAAATGGCAAAAGTTCATTAATGCAAACCAATGAAGGTTGAATTCGCTTTTTTTACTTCTTGCCCTATTCAATTTACATTTTGTTAAAAATTTATAACAGAGAAATAATGTTAACGTTTATTAAAGCTAAAGGTCCACACCAAGCGTCTACGCGTTTCACGCGTTCTAAGCAACTGTTAAAAAAGTAGAATCAATGTAGTTGTATGTTTTAAGTTACACACGCTTGAAACGCGAAAAATTCGTTTACTTTCTACTTTTGAACGCGTCGCAAGCGGCGAACAGCTGACATTGACAAGTGCAAAGCTAAGTTATTTTAAAGGTGATGTCACTAAAAATGACAATTGAAAAGACATTTTTTATATGAAATTGTCAAACAAACCGATAAAAAGCTTCATATAAAAACAAAATTAGCTGGGTATACGGCATCACCTCCGAAAGAACATACATAAACATATGTATATCAAACACAAATGATTGACGCGAAAAATCTTCGCATGTAAATTGAACTACTTAACGCTTACAACGTTTAGAAAGCTTAAAACGCGTTGACGCCAAAACGCGAGTTATGGACCTCCAGCTTAAGATCAGTGATTTTTGATTATATGGACGAATTATTATCGATCTCTGCTTTCGATTATACAAAAAAAAATATACTGGGGTATATGCAGTACCCACTAGCAGAATATAAGAGTAGTTCTGTCATAACTGAAGTCATTAACAGCAGGCTTTACAATTCATGTCCAGCATGTGGTTATGATACTCATGATTGTTCCTCACATAAAACTTCCTCACTTTTTTCCAGTAGACTTATGGACTAGATTGATACAACTAGCAACAGTTCTTGGAATATTTGCCAAATTAAAAATTCTAAAGTTTTAGGTGTTACAATAAAACAATACTTGATTATACCACAAGCTATACAATAGCGCAATTTACATCTCGTGCAAATGCAATGTTGCAATACCATTTGCACAAGATTGTGAATTGCGCTAATGACATACTACACTGTATAACAAAGGAACAGCTTATAGTTCAGTGTATATTATCTTTAAGAAGAAAAAAATACAATTTGGATCTATTATTTTATACAAAAACAGGTCTTCTATGAAAGATACGTGAATTTCATTCAGACTTTTCATTTACATATTTATTTATCTGATCTTTAAAATTGGGCAACCCTTTTACGTACCACTGCATAATTCACAATAATCTCGTTTTTAAAAATAACCGCCAATTAATTACACTTAAATTATTGTGAATTATTAAATGTCCCATACAGGAATAATTTCAACAACCCTCAAACTAAAAATCATTTCATTTGTAAATGTTTTTTTTTTATACAATGTTTGCGAAATGACATGGCATTTTGTGTTTGACCCCACCTCTAACCCGTAGTTGTTAAACTTCTAGTCATCACAATAACTTTAAGGGTTAATAGCACTTCAACATTTCGTTGTTGTTGCCGATTTACTTTGTTTTTTTTTCTTCACAACTGCCAAATCCAACCTTGACTGTATTAGCTAAAGTGGTCGTCTGTCCGCCTGTCTATGTTTGTTGCACAAGCGTTTGTTTGAACGAAATGAATGCCACAGAAAAGTGGCTGCTGCAACAACCCTTAACTTGTTGAATTTCTAGTAGAGCAAAAATTTAAATATGTACGACTACATAATACGAATAGCAACAAAAAAAAACTAAAATAAATCACAAGGTATGTTTTGGTTTAGTTTTTTGCATACATTAGCGTTAAAAAAAATTTGGTAACATATTTGTTTTTTATTTTTTTTAATTTTTTTTTTTTTATTTTTTTGTTGACCTTTTAAACAAGGTCATGTAGGTTATGTTTTGATGGAATAGTCAGTATTTTTTGAAGCTTTAAATTACACTATGCGACAGTCAAAATCGGGATGGGATGAAACCAACGGGAAATGTTATATCGGTAAGGTAAGAAGTTATACGTGTCCCGGCGTTTCGCTGGGTCACGTCTAGGAATCGAGATATATCGATTTGAAGTTAGTAACTATCATATAGGGGAAATTGTCACCTTTGGTGGTTTTTTTTGACATAACTCGAGAACCACTGTCCGATTTTGCTGAAACAAATTTAAAAAAATTAGGAATTATAATTCCTTTAATCTGTTCATACAACGTTTCACTAAATAAGCAACAGTTTTGCAGTTATAAATAAATGTATGAAGAAAAAAACTATTTTTTTCCTAAAAAATTGAATTTTTTTTTCTTTTAATTCATAAAAAATTCAAAACGGTAAAAAAAGTGTCAAGTCCTATTACTTTCACGTAAGGTCACATACGATATTTCCTAACTTCAAATTAGTTTTTAAATTATTATTTGATGTAACATGACCAAACGAATGATGCAGAAGTTCTTTTTTTTGGGGCTACTTTCATAAACAATTATCAGAATTGAGTCCCGAAATCATATGTGGTACTGTATTATTATAAATATGATTTATTTATAGTAAACACTTTATTACGAAACAAACGTTGAAGAGTTTTAATTTAATGCTTACTGCTACTTTTAAAAGTCTTTAGAAAAATGCTCCATTTTCATTAGGGGATACTCACCATTCTTTAGAAATGGACGATTTTTTTGCGCTATTTCTGATACTATGATATAATTTACCATGTTAAACATTTTGTTTAATTTTACTCAAAATTCGTTATATCGAGCATAAACAAACTTTTTGAGTTCGTTATATGTCGTCTTTTCTTTCAAGTGAGATTCGTTATACCGGAATTTACCTGTACTTATAAAACATATAGCAAAGTTTAATATAACGAATTATTTGGCATGATTATATTTCATCTGGCCATACCAAGAACTGGGGTTAAGCTTGAACAGTGTTTGATTATATTTCAACAATGGAGACTATTTGTTTCCAAAAATGTGCTTTTTGCAATTATTGTTCAAAAAACAAAGTTTACAAGAAAAATTCCGAAAGAAATCGCTGATCTTAGCCCAAGGATTTATTTTATGTAAAATACAGGCGGACATTGATGTAGATGTAAAATTAGTTAGGAAAGTGAAGAATTTTTGCACAAATTTCGGTGCTATGTATTTTGTTTTAGTCTTACGGAATTATATTTCAATTTAAAGCCTAGTACTCTGTTCAAAATTTCAAGTGGAATGCTGTCAAAATACATGTTAAAAAAATTCACATGAAATTTTCATGAATAAATGTTGCAGAAGTAGTACTCTGTTCATTTTGTGAAAAACATATGAAATGTATCTCGCAATATTATTTTTTCACACCGAAATAATGAAAGTAGCAATTGTTTCACGTGGAATTTTTATCGAAAAGTCTTCTGTCGCAACAACAATATCTATTACTTGTTGTTCTGCTGCACAAGCTGCCAGTAATATTTGTTTATTCATTTTTATTTAACTATTTTAAATATTTTAACTTTTATTTAGTTTCGATTTAAATTTACAAAAAAGCAAAACATATGTGTTTTGTTTACATATGTAAAACAATGTGGCGTAATTTCAATAAAAAAAAACGTCAAATTATGTAAATTCGCGTGATAGGCAACATTGGCTACACGTTAAATTTTCCGTATGAAATAATTAATGTTGCTCAACATTTTTCCCAAATTTGAACAGAGTACTAGGCTTAAATTTAACGGTTTGTAATAGCTGGTATCAACATACAGCATTTTTATCAACATCCCTGCCAACATTTTCTATTGCGAAAGTGACTCAGAAGTGACGCTAAGAAGTTGAAACTCATCTTCTGCGATACCATTTTCTCATCGTAGAAGCGTCTTCCGTATTGAGAAGTTGTACCCCCGGAAGTGACTTCTTAGGCAAAAAGTGTAACATATATGTAACATTTTTGCCAGAAAAGAAAACGCCATAAGTTTTAACGGCTTTGGCTGAACAGTCTAGACATGAACCTTCTAGTATCATAACTCCGAACCATCCAGAAATGCTTTTAGTGTACAAACAGATTAACAGGGACACTTACCGCCTGGCCCACGATGTCGAACGATAACGTTCGCTTAGATAAGACTTAAGACACAAACTTTGTATCGTATCAATTTTTTTACTCAATCAAGTTTGTTTATTCCACAATCAAGTTTGTGTCTTAAATCTTATCTAAGCGAACGTTATCGTTCCACATCGTGGGCCAGGGGGTTAAATTAGTTTATTGTAAGTCATCGCTGAATGAACATCAAAGCGTTCTCAAACTAAGTATAATTTAAGTGTGTTTAAATAAACTGACTGTAAAAGAGTAGCGAAAGACAGAATGTTCATTTAAATTGTTTTTGTGTACATTTCACAAATAATGTCTCGTTATATATTCTTTAAACTACTTGACGCTTTTTAGCACTTAAAAAAATCCGGTTTATTTAAATTAAACCATCGTTTTTAAAACGTAACAATACTTTTTAAACGTATAGCTGAATTTGGAAAAGAGAGAAATAAATCTGTTATTTCTAAATGTTAATATCGATTTCAATTGAATTTTACATGCCTATAGTATTGTGGGGTTTGGATTTTGAATTTGGACCTCATAAACCAAGCAGGAGTGGTGCCAGCGGTTCCCAAGATCCTGCACCTCGGGTATGTGAGAAATTGAAAACGATGGTTTGTTATATGATTTCAAAGATGACTTGATAAGATGACTAAATAAGAGCATGTCGTATATATTATCTCTTACAGTTTACGAGATATTTGCATATGAAAATTTAATTTTAACTTTTTTACCTATCCTAATAACAAATCAAAATAATTCCCCATTTTTTTTTTTGCATTAACAACACTTTCATAAAACTAGCAAAGAAAGAATTGTTTACAAATCATTACAAAGTCGAAAGTTAAAAAATTAAAAAAAAATTGATTTATTGCCATTTTTATTTGTCTTAAAAATGTACTTTTATTTCTTTTATATTATTTAAAAAATTTCCAAGAAGACTTATAACGTATTTATATTTTTCGGATAGCTAGCTTAAAGGAAATACCTATTTTATATGAAAAAAAAAATTAAATACTTTGTTACCGAGTTGACCAGAGTCATTCAAAATATTACAATTTTTTCTGTAAAATACAACTTTAGGGCAAATGTTCTCAAATTGCCTAGTTGATATCAAAAAATAATAAACGACTGTATATGGCCCAATATGATCTGAATTACTCCACAAATGTTGTCAATAACCCCGGCCCCGGGTGTCAATAAAAATAAGTTTTTGTGATTTTTCAATTTTTTTTGGAATTTTAGGGTCCTTAATAAACAAAATTTAATTTTGTTTTTGTTTTAATATTTTGCACAAAAATGTCAAAATTTAAAATTAAAATTTTATTTAAATATATTTATACATACATACAATATTTAAATAAAATTTAAATAAATTATAAAAAACATTTAAAACTTATGACCTCGTGCTTGAGTATTTATCAATTTGAGATTCTACAAAGAAAAGGTCGAATATTTCAAACTTTTATTTTTATTTTAGTTTAAAAAATTTTTGTTTCTGCAAAAAACTTAAAATAACACATGTTTGCCTTGTTTTCGAGAAAAGTCTTTCAAGAGTTTCTTATTTGTAAAAATTTCTATATATTTTAAAAAAATAAACACAATTTCTTATCTATTCATGTATAATATTCTTGTGCTTGGCTTTTTAATGTTACAAGTCAATTTGGTAATATTTATTATCTTTCTTATATTTACATTAAATATTACACCAATACCTCGCTTTGCGTTGTTTCGTTTTGCATTTTCTCGAAGTTGCGTCGCTGCTTACTTAGTACTAATTTTCACTGTAGTTCACTGTAGATTTTCGTAGATGCGTTGTTTTGGGTTCGAGAGTTTATTTTTTTTTTAATTTTTGCAAAATCTATACGATGGCCCGTACAAGAAGTACTTTGATGATCAAAATGGAGACCTTGCTTTATATTTGGATTGAAAATCAAGTTGATGACAAAAAAGTATATCATTATCCAACGATAATGCTAGTGGTAGTAATATGTACAGACAATTGCTACAAGGAAATTTATTTTGCGTTGAAAAAAAAGCTGTTCAGCAATCATTGGACCAATTTTTTGTGAAAGAAAACCGACGACTTAGTATTTTTGTAACCCTATAACCTATCTTCAATCTTTACATGGTTGGCTATAGAAAATCTGAATTCACTTTGTGTCGTGTTTTTTTTTTTTGGAACGTATGGGCAAATTACTTTGACATATTTTGAAATTACAGATTTATTTCTATTCTTTTTTTAAATTTCCCCACTGTGCATAGTAAATTTGTTAATGATTTTATCCATTTTCAATAGCAAACATTTCCTATCAACAATATATATTTATAGGTTCCTTTATTTAGGCCCTATAGTGTCTTCCACTGACAGGCTAGAATAAGGACTTTATATACCTTTGTGAGTCTACGACCAATATTTCGATGGATTACAAATGGAATGGCAAAATCCTTTGTCAAAAAACTATGTTTATTCTCTACGGAAACCAAATATGCGAATGAGAAGTCTTTATGTATAGGATAAATGACTACAGGCGATCACGCCTTTAAAGGCTACAAAAACCTTTGCTTTGAACACTAATTGCTTGAAGCAAATAAAGGCATTCAATGATAATGTTGCCTAATGAATTCTAGAAAATTTGTTGAAAGACAACACCGCTACTTAGTTATCCACAATTAAAATTTTTTATAGTGCTAGATTGAAACTCATCTTTGTTTGCAGTTTTTAATTTCAAAATAATTTGAGGTTACTAAAATTGTATTTGCTTTTTTAATAAAATTTTCCATAATGTTTCTAACCAAAAAAATTAAAAAAAAACTTGCAAACATCCATTTGTAGGGTCATTGTACACATTTATCACTTTAATTTCACATTTAATTTCCAGCAAACAAAAGCAACAGCATCCTGTTTAAACATGTTTTTTGTCATGTTCAACTAATTTTTATCTTTATTTCTCAAATTATTATCATCAAAAAACTGACAAATTTTAAATAAAAATGCACCCAAATCTAACGAAACAAAATTCACCAAAAAAATTCCCTAAACAACAAAAGCAAAACGAATGACAATGAAAAAAAAACACACAAAGAACGCAGGCGCAGACGGCTTGGTAGGATTTTTTTAGTTGTGTTTAAAGGCTTTGTTTAGATCAATGGTCAAGGATATTAAAGAAGCGGAAGCTTTATTATCCGTTACCCTTAACGGAAAGTAAAAGCAACTAAAAACTAGTTTTAATTAACAATGATGCTGAATACACAATGAAATGGTCCAGCAGCTTGTCTAACTGGACCAGGTGTACTCAAACGTACATGATCATTTTTCTGACAAAAATTACGAACAAAAATAAAACCACCACCGAATATATTTATACAAACAATATTAGAGAAAAAGCACCCAAATTTAAAGGTATTTTTATACAATTGAAAAATTGCAACAAGCTTTATGAGAAATCCTTGTGTGTGATGTCCTTTTTTTTGTGTTGTTCAGTAGACAATAAACTTGATTTACTAGTTTTTGTTTCCAAAAAAAAATGTGTGCGTTATAAAAGAAAAGAAATTCACAGTGAAATAATTTTATAAAAATTTGATAGCATACAAAACTAAACAATGTCCTTTGTCCTTTGCTTAAAACTGAAACTGAGAGAAAAATACCACAGCAGCAGAGATTTCTGTTTCCTTTGTTTGGTGGTGGTATAAAACGTAAAGCTTTTGCGCCGACTCCTTTAGTTTCATTTCAATCATCAAACACAGCATTTCAACGGTCATGACGCAACTACTTCTCTAGCCAGCTAGAAAGCAAAGCGATCATGGATCCTTCGGGATCGGTTTAATTATTTTATGCCAACCAAACAAGCAACGCTTAGTGATAATTTGGATTAATAATTTTTAACTTTTTCGTTGTTATAAATAAAAAATTTTAACAAAATATACAAAAACAAAAGCCTGCCGCCAAAAAAATAGTGTTAAATCATTATGATCAGTTAAAGTCAGATCAATTTTAATTATATTTTTAATAATTAGTTTCAACAAATATAAAAAAAAAACATTAGTTTTAAATACAAAAATATGTTGTTAATATAATAGCAACAAAAACAAAAACACTTTAAAATCAATAACATTTTTAAAACAAAAATCTAAAAAATATTGCAATCATGGCACAGTGTTTAAAAACTATTAATTGCTTTAATATTAAAGTGACTTTATTAATATGAATTTTTTTTCTTTACATTTCAACAGGTAAGTGAAATTATTGTTAAAATTTAATATTAAAAAAAAAAAAAAAAGCTTGTTTTCAAAATTTGCTTTCGCTTAAAGGTAAAAGTAACAGCGGTAACAACGAAAAAGCTTAAGCACAAATAAACTTTACAGGAGATACATTGTTGCTATTAAAATTGTAAAGGTAGTTGGTATATCATGTACATGTATGATTTTAAATTAGTGGTATCTATTAAGAAACAAAAATCGTATACGAGTATATTGTTGGTTAAGATATTTTCGATGTTAGCGGTTAATGTCTTACAATGTGACTCGTTGCAAGTATTCAGAAGTTTATTTAATGTTGGGGGAAAAAAAAACTAATTACAGTGGTGTTTAGATTTTCGCTAAACACAAAATAAGTTTGTAGTGTTTTTTTTTTGTTTAGCAGATATTAAATTATAGTAGAGTCTTGACGAAACATCTCTCAGCAGTAATTTATTTGTTTGTTGAAAGACAAAATACATTGTGTAAAAATGTTGTACATTATCACTTCCATAATTTCATCATTACTGTTTTAGTTTTTTAATGCGCAATTAGAAAAATTGCCATTTACTACAATCAAATATGTATATGATATGCTGCAAGCATGTAAATCGCAACTTTGGTTACCACAAACATATAATTAATAACAGTGACCATAATATTGCTAAAAAAAAAAAAAAAAACTTGTTACGATTTGCCCATTGTTGATTATATGATTATGTACAACAATAGTTTTTCTCTAGATGCAAGCCGGTAATTATGACCGAAATAAAAATTACGTACAACATTAGTTATGATTTCATCTGTAAGAAGAAATGAACAAACAACGTATTGCTACCCATGTCGCCATATATTTATGTCGTTCGATTGGCCAGCTTTCAACCTATTAGTCTAAATGAAAGAATAGGTTTTAAATTTAGCTTAACAAAGTAATAATCGAATTTCAACTGTTTAAACTTTAAATCTAAATAAGGAAGACTTTAAAGTTTCGTCGTATATTTTTTCCGCTAGATTTGTTCGGTTTTCAGCCTCTATTAAACTCCAAGAAAACAAAATATTAATCTGCAAGAGAAGTTCATCAACGAATTAGTTCAATTTAACAGTTAATAAATTAAATGTTATAAAATAGTTCATCTTCTAAGTTCTTAAACTTTTAGCCCCTTATTCAAAAACGATTATTAAATTTAACAAACGTTTATTAAGACAGATTTGCATATACAAATTTGCTTTAACTGCCGTATTTATAAAAAATTAAAGTAGACTTCAAGTGTATTTTGTATGAAAATTTTATCTTAAAGCACACTTCAAGCCTACTTTATTTTTTATAAATACGCCAGTAAAAGTTTACTCCATTCATAGAATCCACTAGTTAAGTTAAACAATCTGTATCATTGTTTATCATTGCTTTATCTATATAAATTCCCTATTTTTTAATTTACCATAAGAGTTTTTAAAATATATTTTAAATTATTTGTAAAACAAAACTCAAAAGGCTTTGCATGTCTCAGTTCTTCAGCAGGCGAAATATATGGAAATTAGTTTATTTTTTGGCTTTATGAGCGCAACAAATAAGAATTTACTACAATTCTTTGTAACAACTCCTTCAACGAGAAAAAAAAATTATGGGTTACATATAATTAAATATGTAATCCCAGAGTCACAGAAGTTATCAAATTGTTAATCTTTGTGCCTTTGGCTCACTATTGAGTTCCAGCATTGCTGACTAAATAAAGTAAGACAATTTGAAATTTTGAAAATTTTTGTTAAATAAAATTTAGAAAACATATCAAAAAGTTAAATATTTAAAGGTATTTTTATATCTTCCAAACAATAAAAAAAAACAGAAAAGATCTTAAAATTCCAACTATGTTTCAACTAAACTTTTTTCTAATTCTAATTTATTTCAAGCATTTCACAAATGATTTTCATTGTTTCGAGAATTTGAATTTTCATACATTCATTTCATTAAATTTTTTAAGTTAACGAGATATTAAGATTAATTTGAATTTTATTGCAAAAAAAAAGTAAAAGTAATGATTTTTACAAAATGTCTACATTTTAAGGATTTTTTTTAATAGAAGATTTTGCGTCATGATTTATGAGTTTTTTAATAAGATTTCATTAGAGTCTAAAAACTGTTTTAGTTTTAATATGAAACCAATAGAAGTTTACTTTAAATTCTTTATGATAATTTCATAATTAGAAAAAATATTTTGTTCAAGTCCGATCGGCCGTCATCGAAGACATCTAATAGATCTTGAAGACGATTTTATCGACTTTGATGACGCCAATATCGACTTCAACGGACGACCTCCAAACACTTCCAGAAGTGATCCGCACACTTGTAATTGGCTAAAAATGGAAGTTGTTTACGAGCAAGAGAAATACCCGCGCAGACTCCCGGTCTTCTTTTTTTTATAAAATTAATAAAAATTTGAAAATAAATTATTAATTCTTTTTGTTTTCATTGGTCCACCAACCAACCAAAAGGCAAAATAAGTCAGTTAAATAAAATTGTACATTTTATTTGGTCTCAACAAACGGCAAACAACAAATTACCAACACAAAAGTTGCAAATTGTTTATGGTCCTTCGAACCGGATATTAACCAGTGACCTATGGGTTGTTTTAGGGATATGTTTGTAATTAATTCTAAATTCTTATGTAGTTAAGAAGATTTAAATAATATATAGACAGTTGTTAAAATGACCTACAAAAAACATCAACATATTGTGAACTGTTTAGCAGTACTTCGGTTTAGTTTTGAGTTCATAAGATGAAAACTGAGTCTATTTTACATTTGCGAATAGCGGTTTTAATATTGGTATTTATCTTAAAGTCTATGCATTTCATCAAAACTAAATCTCGAGTATTACGAGAATTCAGATGTAAAAATTTTACTTTATTTTAATTGGAATTTTATTAAAAAGGATACTAAATTTTATTGAAAGCAAAGTATAAGGCAAATTAAAAGAAGTTTCCTAGCAAAAACCTTCACAACTGTTTATAAATAAATCATTACTTTAATAGCACAAAAACCGGTTACAAGTAATGACTTAAATAATAGGTTGATATTAAGGACTTCCAGAAGCCATCATCCGTAAAAACAGAATATTCTTAAGCAAATAACTAAAGCCGTTATGTAACAATAATCAACAAATCTTTATACGAATACCTCTAAGTAATGCAAATGGTATGTAGTAGTCATTGAGAAGTAAATGATTGAGTAATTAAAAGTCATTATCTAGTTTTTTTGCAGGTTACATTAACATTTTGTGAAAACTGTACACATTTAAATTATAATTACAAGCAACTGTTACAATATTATGATATTTTTATAATGTTAAATGTTCCATTTTATTAGGAATAGCAATAGGGCTTTAATTTGAATAATATGAACAGGTTCAAATTTCAGTATTTTAAAGAAATAAATTTTGTCATATAAAAGAGCAGAAAAATTGCAATATTTTTAACCATAATAGAAAACATCATTAGGCTATGATATATTCCTGAGAAGTAAACAAGTTAAATTCTCATTTAGTACTAAAACACTGGAGAAAAATTTGGAACCAGTTTGGGATTTTTATTTCGAAAATAATGAAAATTTGCATATTTAAAAAGACAGCAACTAAATTAGTTCTTTAATTAACTAAAAGAAAAACTAATAAAATTAACAATTATTAGATTAAAAAAATCTCAGAAATAAATTTTAAAAGAAATGTTGAAAAACTGTGGTTTTCACACCAAAGAGTGGTTTTCAACTCTTTTGACACGGAAAAATTGCAATTAAAACATTAACTGCCGTATTTATAAAAAAAAAATAAAGTAGGCTTGAAGTGTGCTTTAAGACAAAATTTTCATACAAAATTTTCTTAAAGTATACTTGAAGTCTACTTTAATTTTTTTATAAATACGGCAGGCAGTTAATGTTGTTTTTTTCTTTCAAAAAATTGCTATTTTAAATTCAACTTTTTTCTATGAGTCTTGATAATAATTATTTCATTATTGCATTTTCAATTAAATTGCTATAAATTTTAAGTTCCAATAAAACCACTGAAATTTTCAAATTATAATTACGAAAATGTTTTAGCTGGGCAATTGACTTTCTGGTATTATAACATAATTATAATTTATCGAATCCAAAATACGTTTAAGGACACTTTCAAATATTTAAGGTTTATTCAAACTTTTTTTCTGTTTATTACGGAGTCAAACAAGTTCAAACTCACAGCAACGCAGCACACTCTCAATTCATAAAAGAAAATAAGCATTTTCAATTTCATTTCTAGTAATTTTTGTCTAAAAATTCAAATTAAAAATGTAACAACACACTGTTAAATGTAGTTTTAAAAAATTAAAAAAAAAAAAAATCCTTAGAAATTAGACTAAAATATTTCAATATTTTTCTTTTCCTCCCTTTAGGATACCGCTCTCCCCCTCAGGATAAACTACTGGATACCTCAAACCGCCCCCTAAAACTAAAAAACATAAACAACAATGAGATGAAACTCACAAAAACCTGATAAAACTACAAATTACTAGCTACTACAAACAAAAACACAACAACGAATTTCTAAGCAAAATGTGATAATTTTTTTTCCCAACAAATTTAATTTTTAAGAAAACTAAACAAACAAAAAAAAAATCAACTATTTACAAACAAAAAACAAAGTATGTCAAATGCCAAAAAACAAACTACTCACATGTTTAAGAAAAACGCCATTTTATAAGAAATTACAACAAAATCAATTAAACTATATTTAGAAAAACAAAACTCAAATACTAAAAACACACAAAACACAAACAACTCAAAGAACTCACTTAACGAAGCACATTAACATGGAAGAGAATTTCAAAAGATGAAAATCAAAACAACTAAAACTGCAACACAAAAATACTCTCTTAAAAAATCAGCAAACTTTTGAGATAAGGAGTATATGAAAAGCAAAGCTTCACACATATTAAAACAAAAACAGGAGTACAGTTATCTAAGGAGCAAATAACAAACAAATAAACAGGAGAACATTTAAGGCGAAATTTAGAAAACAGGAGAAATTGTATAAGAAATTTCACACAAGATACATTTATCTAAACAGCAGCAAATATTACTCATTAATAACTAACAAAAACTCAACTCATTTAGAGTTTGAGCAAATGCCACCCCAAACTTTAAACAACATCATCAGTAGCAGTAGCAGCAGCAGCAGCAGCTTCAACTTCATTATGCTTTTTAACACCCCTTCAAACGAAAGCGAATTTTGTGTGTAAGGAATTCAAGGGATTATTTTTTTTTTTCCTTGGCCGCCTATATGTTCCTTGTACATTTGAGCAAATGATAGCAAAATTATGCTCTTTGCTTTATAAGGATTGAAGGTATAAATGGTTGCATGATTATATGAATGAATTCGTGTTGATTTTTTTTTTGGAAATAATACTAACTGGTAATTTATATTTGAATCTCATCGAAAAAAAAAACGATTTTTTGTTAAAAGAACTTTTCTAAGATGGTGGTTTGTTTCAAGAACAAAATCTCTTAAATATAAACAAAAGTTAAAATCTACTCTAACCATTTCACTATGAGCCTTTAAGCATAAGCTAATTTTTTCTTACTTTTTTTATTTGGAAAAAAATTACTTTTAAAGGGCAAATGATTTTGTTTGGCCAAATGATGCCTTTTGATTTTGAGGATTTAAGGTAAAGGGGGGCTGCTTTCAAGGACCATTTTTTACTTTTAAGCAAAATCATTTATTCTTTTTTTTGTGTGTGCTTCAAAATAAAGAACTAATTAAAAGAATTTCTTTAAAATAAAAATAAAAAGAAAAGTGAGCAAATGATTGTTTTATAATGATGCTCTTGGCTTTTGAGGAATTAAGGATAAGACAAGGGGTTGGTTAGATTTGAAAATTGAAAGTAAATTTTTGAAATTAAAACAAGCTTCAATAATCTTTAAACAAAAGCATTTTTAAAATTTTAAACATCAATTTTTTTTTAAAAGTTTCTTGTAAATGGCAAATGAGTTTTTCTTAGCAAAATGATGCCTTTTGACTTTGTTTATTTAAAGCCAAAGGATATGCTTTTGAGCACTTTTAAGCTTTTTAGCAAAGTCATTATGATTTTATGATTTATGATTACTGAAATTGCTTGAAAATAATTAGACAAGAAATATAGCAAATGATTGATTTAATGATGCTAGTTGCTTTTGAGGAGTTAAGGTTAAGAGAAGTAAGAAATTTACCAAATTTTAAGTTAGAAAATTAAAAAGCTGCTGATTATTTTGTAAAATATAATATTATCTTATTTAATGAAGTGGTAAATTATTGTAGGCTGTCTGTGTTTTAAGGACACTATGCACAAATATGTTTCCTTGCTTTAAATCAAATTAGTTATTGAAAAAAATATTTTGAAAAGCAAAATTGTTAAAAGAAATATTGCGGCAGCGTTTGGCAGTTAAGTGCCATAATGATGTTCTCAAGTTAACTGGCAATTGTTTGCCAAACACATGAATAATATTATCCTATCTATTGTCCTTTTTGTACAAACCCAAATTCTGTTTAGAAGCTTAAAGTACTAAAAATTTAATAAAGAAATGTTCCTATTTCAAGAATGACTTAATCCTAACATTGTGTTAAATATGTGTCAAAATATTTCGAAATAATGTTTCACATGATGGTTTTTAACCCCGCCTACTTCTTTATTTAAAAATTGAGCATTTTTCTGAAACTATACAAGTTGCCAACTAATAATGAAACATTTACATATTTAAAGTGGCATCAGCAAAATTAAAGAAATAATTAAATCAAAAATAAATTAAAAACTATTAAAATTAACAATTATTGAAACAAAATGGTGTCTAAAAATCTCAAAAATAAATTTAAAGAAAAATAATAAAAAAAACTCTTGGTTTTGAAAATGTTTTCAAATGGTTTTCTTTAAAATTTATTCAACTGAACTCTTTTGATAGTGAAAAATTGCAATTAAAACATTAAACGTTGCTTTTTTTCTTTGTCTTTCCAAACTGTTGTCAAAAACTCTAAAATTTACTCAAGTTTTCAGCATTTTAGATTCAACTTGCTTTCTTTCAGTCTTGATAGCAATTATTTCAAACCAGCTTTTAATATTTAAAAACTATATTTTTATACCCAACGAACATCAAAAGAAATAAACGTTTTCAATTTACTATTTAATATCTCTGAAATTTAAATTCCAAAGAAAACCTGACTATAATATCGAAAATGTTTTAGCTCGAGACACAACATTCTATTACAACAGAGTTGTGATTTGACGTAACCAAACTACGTTTAATGAAATATTCAAATATTAATGGTTTATTAAAATTATCTTTATTAATTTGTTAATTAAGTGCAAATCCACAAGATCTAAGCACCTTCTTAATATTAATTTTTTTTATTTTTATAGCCGAACGAACGTCTCAGGAAATAAAAATTTCAATTTCCAAATTTCGAAATTCCAAACAATAATTTCGAGTCTACTCTCTTAAATATTTAAAAGTAAATATTAAAATATTTATGGTTTATTAAAGCTTTCTCCCTCTTTATTAAATCATCAAGCAGACCCAAACTTACAAGATCATCTAAAAGACATCAAGACATCTAGAAAACCATTATTTAGTTTTTGCTTTAAATCATTTAGACATTTTGATTCAACTAATGAGTTGCAAATATTTTGAAAATTGATTTCAGTTTAAACAAAAAATTAATTATAAATTAATATTAGAATACAATGTATATTTCGAACAATTTGTATATGAAATCATTCAAATTCTTTTTTCAAGTAACAAACATTGTTTATAAATTTCCTAATTAGTGGCCAATTAAATTTGAGATAAAAATTGTCTTTAACATAAAATTCAAAAATTAAGTAAAATTAGAAACAAAAACATCTACAAATAATTTGTTTAAAAAAAAAAGCAAAAACTCTAAACAAAAACTAAAACAATTAAAATTCGTAAATTGAATTCAAGAACAGCTGGCCACACTTATTTCTATATTTTGTTTTAAATACTAAAAATACTTCACAAAAATACATAATTCAGATAAACTTTATAATATTAAATATTCAAAAAAATAGATTTATATATGTATATAAAACGAAATAGGTTTCAACATTTAAGTAACAAAACTATGCACACTTTAATAAGTAGTAAAACCAGCTACAATTTTCAAATTAAAATAAATTCAAAAGCGAGTTGTGAAAGCAACTTACAAAGCGTACAAAATCAAACACCTTTAAAATACAATGAAAATGTTGTAAATTTTAGAAATATACAAATTTTCGAACCCAAAAAACATACTTTTTATAACATTTAGAACATAGTCCTTTAAATAAGGATAATTTTCACATTTAAATAAATTCAAAACTGACTTGGCAAGACAACTTACAAAGCATACAAAATTAAAGACCTTTAAAATAAAATAAATAAGTTTTATATTAAAATAAAAATAAATTTTCAAACAAAAAACGTCAGTGTTTATTACAATTAGAGCATAGTCCTTTAAAAATAGAAACATTTTCACATTTAAATAAATTTAAAACAACTCACAAAGCATACAAAATTAAACATCTTTAAACTAAAATAAAAATATTTTATATATTAACAAAATTCATATTTAGCCAAGCAAAACAACTTGTTTTTTTTAACTCAATTAGATTAGAAATAAAAACTTTATAAATTTTAAATTTCAATAAATTCAAAACAAAGCATACAAAATCAAAAATCTTTAAAATTAAATAAAAATACGTCAAATGTTAAAGAAAACTCTTAATTGGCCAGACTTGCTTACTTTTTCATCACAATTAGATATAGACCTTCAAATTAGGGCCCTTTTAATTTGAAACAAATTCAAAACTGAGTTGGCAGGGAAACTTGCAAAGCATACAAAATCAAATACCTTTAAAATAAAATTGAAAGGTTTTATATTGAAATAATAATTAATCTATAAACACAAAAATTCACTTTTTATTACAATTAGATATTAGTCCATTAAACTAGAACCATTTACACACATAAATAAATTCAAAACTGAGTTGGCAAGGAAACTTACAAAGCATACAAAATCAAATACCTTGAAAATAAAATTGAAAGGTGTTATATTAAAAAAAATTAAATTGCAAACACAAAAATTCTTTTTTTATTACAAATAAATCAATTAGATACTTTAAATTGGAATAATTTTCAGATTTAAATAAAATCATAACTGCTACTTACAAAGCATACAAAATTAAAAACCTTTAAAATAAAATAAAACTGTTTTAAATCCTAAAAAACTCATAAATGGCTAAACAAAAGTACTTTTTTAGCACAATTAAATTATATATGTTTATATTACAACGTTAAATTCATATTTCTATTAAAGCATACAAAAGAGCAAAACAGGCAACAAAGTTTAAACAAACTAACTCCAAATACAATTTCTTAAACAAAAATGCAATATTAAAAAAACGTTCATGAATTCTTATTTAAAAGCCCTAAGAAAAATTAACTTATTATTAGAATTAAAACATAATTGGCAAAGCTACTTTCAAAAATATTAAAAAAATATCAAACTTTATAACGTTGCTATTGAAGCATTCAAAACCAACCTTTGAAATTAAAAAAAAAATGATTATTGTTGACAACTCCAAATCTCTAAATTTACTTTTTAGCACCATTATATCACAGTGGGGGGCAATGACAGATTTCATTTCTAAAAATATTTTAAATTAATATTTCTATTAAAACAAACTTAAAAAAAACCTTTTGTTAAGACTTTAAATTTAATATTTATATTAAAAGCAAACAAAAACCCCCTTTGAAAAAAAAACAATAAATATTAAAATTTTCTTTTTAACTATTAGATATAAAACTCACACTTTATAAAAGGATTTACAATATTGTCTGTCGCCCACATTTTGTACAAACCCAAATTCTGTTTAGAAGTTTCCAGTTTAAAAATTTTCAATACTTAAAATTTTCAAAATAAATTTGCGTGTTTTAAAAGGGAACTAGTACTTTCATCATTTTAAATGTATAGAAAGCTATTTCGAAATAATGTTTCAGATAACATTATGAAATCTATAAAAGTCTTTAAAAGGTCCTACCGCCCTCTTCATCCTGATTTAAAAATTAAGCATTCTTCTGAAACTAAACAATTTGCTTTGCCAAATTTTAAATTAAATTAAAAATGTCAACCAAAAAATTAAATAACTAATTATTTAATTAAAAGAAAAACTTTTAAAATTAAATTATGAGAACAAAATGGTGTCTAAAAATCTTAAAAAATAAATTTGAAGCAAAATTTTGAAAAACACTTGGTTTTGAAAACGATTTCAAAGTGGTTTCATTTAAATCTTTGTACAGCGAAAAACTGTCTAAAAAATAATTTACGCTGCTTTTTTCTTTGTCTTTCCAAACTGTCATCAAAAAATTTATCAAAAACTCTAAATTCATTTAATTTTCAACATTTTAGACTCAACTTGCTTTCTTTCAGTCTTGATAGCAATTATTTGAAGCCAGCTTTTAATATTTACAATTTATATTTTTCTAACCCACAAACATCAAAGAAAATAAGCATTTTCAATTTAATTTGAATTCAAAAAAAAAACTATAAAAAACCAAATTTCCAAATAATAATTTCAAAAATGTTTTAGCTGAAAAAAACAACCTACTCTTATTATAACAATGTGATTTATCGAAACCAAAATACATTAAATGACACTATCTTTCCCTTTATGGCGATGTCAGTCAGGTTGTCAATGGTATCAAATCTGTGACAATTTTTTTAAAAACAAAACTTAATTTGCCACTCTAAATTCAATTTATTGGTTTTAAATCATAAAATAGCGTATCTTTGAAACATCGTTTTAAAAATATTGAAACAAATTTAACAAAAACTATAATGTAAGACCTTCAAATTAAAATTCATATAATATTCAAAAATTAACAAATTGCTAACACCTCGAAATAAAAAGCATAGCTGGCAATCTAAAATTCAATTAGTTTGTTTTAAAACGTCAAAAATAAATATTTTTCAATAAAAAGACAATTTGATTATGATAATACTGATAAAAAAACAACAGGAGTTTAAACGAATGCAATATTCTTCAAAATAAAATTCCATATGGCAATCTAAAATTTAGTTTTTCTTTTTTAAAAAAAACTTTTAAAAATTCAATTTTGAGAACATGCAAAAACAAATACTTTTTATTACATTTATAACACAATTGACAACGATTTTATTTATATTTAAATTAATAAGAAACAAAAACTAGCAAAACGTTTAATGAAATTTAAAAAGTAAAATCATAATTGGAATAAGAATTCAAATTTCAAATCCTAGCAAAATATATATATTTAGCTTACTTTCATAACTAATAACTTGAAATTAAAACACAAATTTATACACAAGATTTTCTAATATTTCAAAAAAAACTAATAAAAAAATCTTTGTTTACACAAAATCAAAAATAAATCTTTAAAATACAAAACATAATTGAACGCACTACTGACAGTTTCTTTATTCAAAATCAAATCATTCAGGCTTTAAAAACCTAAAGTTTAAAACTAGTCATTTTAATAAAAAGCTTAAATAACAAGACGAAACTACATTTGATCATATTTACTTAATAAATGATAGTTGACAGTTTTATAAATATTTTAATAAAAATAAATTTTGTATATTTCTTAAGCTAGATTTACACGATTGCAATTTTCTTCAAAATGCTTCAAACTCGTGTAAACAGCAAAAATTCTTCAAAATTTATTTATTTAATAGTTATTAATAGTTATTATATAAATAAATTTTGAAGAAATTTTGCTGTTTACACGAGTTTGAAGCATTTTGAAGAAAATTTCAATCGTGTAAATCTAGCTTTACCATTAAAAATCGTTGTTAATAACTAAAATATCAAAACTTTAAAAATTTACTTTTCAGCACAAAAATATATTAGTTGGCATCATAATCTTAGAAAATATTTAACAACTTACAAAACTATGTTTATGTTTGAATTCGAAAATAATATGTCTTTAAAAAAATTCAATGTTGGCATTTCATTTCAAACTTGTATTGCTACAAGGCAGATTAAATCTTGTCGAACATGTTAAATATAGTGCTGTTTCACACTTTTCAGTTTTAGCTGACCAGTTTATGTTCAATACTCTTTTGAGTCTGCCAGATATATTGAATATAAATGAAAGATACTCTCGTTCACGTGTGTGAACTAACGTATCTTTAATTTTCGTGCTCTTCACCATCAAGTTTCTACTTTTTCATGCAAATCAACATGCAAACAACTTCGCGTAGAATAAGAGGAAAAAATTTAAAGAAGAAAACAAAAGGTTTCTTATTCCTTTTGACTACTACCGTCCCTTTTAAATTCTCACCCAAAAATACTTGCCTTGCAGAGTCAGAATTGAAATGTGTGAAAGTGAACAAAGATTTAAAGTGGCCAACATAAATCTCAACAGTTTTTAATAGAACTTTACAAAAACTTTCAGATTTCGCTATTAAAAAAAAAAATTCAAAAACTTAAGAAACATTAATAAGCTAAAAAAAAAAGCAATATGAAATTAGACACTTTGACAAATAAGCGTGTAAATTAAATAATTCTTTCTAAAAAGCACAATTCCTGCTCTAAATTAAAATAATCATATTTCTAAATTCAAACAAAATAAAACTAATTTAAAAATTATGTTATCAAACTTTAAATGTCCTGGTATGAAACCCCCGAAATCTAATAGCAATGGAACTAACTAGAACTAACTATTTTTCTTTGAAAAAAAAAAACTTCAAGTTTAACTTTATTAAATAAAAAATTAAAAAATTTAATAACAAACTTTTTTTGTATTTAATAATTTAAAAATTTAAATACAAAAAGCTTTTCCATAACCCCTATAAAATAAAACAAATTCCGTTTTAAATATATTTTTTACACAATCCCTTTCTTCTACACCATCTCTGAAGCCCTATAATAAGTCGTCAAATTATAAATATTTTCCATTTAAAACAAAAATAAAAGCAAATTTTCAATAAAAATTGTCAAACATTTCGTTATTTATGAAGAGTTTTTTTTTCTTAAATCAACCCTCTTTAGAGCCACTTTTTTATAACAAAGCCTTTACCCACCCTCTTGCTAGAGCAAGAAAGAGTTGGTTACGAATTTCTAAAAATGGAAAGAAAATGGCGGCCAAATTAGGAAAACTTTGCAGATGCTTTAGAAGAAAACAACAGAAATGCCATAAACCAAAATGTTAATTTTTTTATAAAGTTTTTCCAAAAAAAAGCAAAAATAGTTAGAAAGTTTATAATCATGCAAAATTATGTTATTCTTTAAGAATTATATATTTGTTTAAAGTTTTCTTTTAACTTAAATCATTTAATATTAAACACATGGATAATAAAAAACCAGGACATTTACCTCTTTTTTTTTTTTATTTTGTTTGCCTGGAATCCCTTTAAAGTTTAAACTACTTAGTTTACTTGACCTTTAAAGAGTGTTGGTTACTTTTGATGTTGTTTGTTTATTGTGTTCATGCAATAAAGTTTTGCAACAAATTCCACTCTTAACTAAAATACAGAAAAAAAAGCAATAAATGCTTATACAAGTAGATCTATGTATATTAATACAGGCTCCCCCTGCTTATGGTCCCCTAACGCTCTTTACACCATAAAAATTATAGAAAACTTTAAGATTAAAAAACAATTTTTAAAAATTGAATTTAAGCATGAAAATAGCGGAAAATTAAATCTTTATTTAAACAATTTTCTTACAAAAATTTTCTTACAAATTAGAAAAAATACTGGGAAATAAAACTAACTACTTCCCTTATTTAGGACTATATAAAAACTGTACAAAAAAAAAACTTTCAATATACATACATTAACTAGAAATGATGAAATGTTGAAGCTAAAACCAATTTAAAAATTTATATTTAAACATGAAATTTTAATTTGTTCACATAATTAAAGAATGAAACCAAGCTAACATTTCAAAAAAATAGCGGGAGTCTAAAAAAACATTTTTATCATTATGAAATATAGTCGAATAAATATGTTTTAAATATGACAACTTCAAGTTTTGTTTAACGAAAAACATCATATTCCGCAGAAATACCGGGCACACCTAAGCATTTTCCTAATTTCGAAATCTATTAAAAAAATATTTTTTGAAAGCAGAGAAAACTCAAAATTCACATTTCTTTAATAAAAATTAAAATTTCTTATGCCAATTCAAGAACATTGGTAAGAAATAAAACTTTTAATATTCCTATATCAAATTTACGAAAACAAATTTCCAAATAATGACAAACATAAAAAGTAAATTTATTTTAATCGAAAACAATAAATACATTCATTTGTTAGAACTAAGTACTGTTTCACACTCTTCAATTTTAGCTGACCAGTTTTTGTTCAATTCTCTTTTCAACTTGTCATTTAATTCGCACAAGTCAATTCAATTCGCGTACTTATTAATGCAAATCAACATGCATGAAAGAAAAAAAAACAAAAGGAAATAAGAAAATTGACTAGTACCGTCAAGTTTGTACCCCTTTTATTCTCTTCTCCCTTCTCGTCTAATAATACTTGCCTTGAAACTCAACTAAAACACTAAGAAACTCAAAATTTACACACCTTTGATATAAATAAAACTAATTCAATACATTCTTCGTTGAACAAAACTCACTTGTAACCTGCTGGGAAATACTCGAAACTGTAAAAATTAAATATTCAATTTCACTGCATAAACTTTCTATCTGTGCAAAAATAAATTCAAGACTAAAATAAATTATTGGACAATTAAAAATTTGCTTATTTTTCAATACAACTACTAAATGTTTTTACAAATACTGGTAATAATAGAAGAAATCAAAACTAATTCATTATAAGCATTTTAATATTTAAAAAAAAAATACTGGAAAAATGTAAAAATTAAATATTCAATTTTACTTCCTCAAGCTTCTCTACCGGAAGAAAAAAATTTAAAACTAAAAAAAGAAATTCAAATTTATTACCAATAACTATTCCAATTCTTCACATTCATGAGCAAAATTCACTTTTGATTCATTTGAATGTTCCCATTTTAATATACTCCGAAATACTGGGAAAAAGCCAAAATCAAATATTCAAATTCAGTTTTCCCAACTAAAATAAAATTATGGGAAACTCAAAATTTGCATACTTGACTCCAAAATACTGTGAATTTTAAAAAGAACTAAAACTAATTCTTTATATAGCTGACCAAAACTCAATTGTTTAGTCATTTGAATATCTTTACTTTAACATTGTGAAAAATACTGGGAATTTTTAAAATTAAATATTCAAATTATCTACACGACTAAAACTCAAAACTAAAACTCTCTTTATTTTCAGTATAAACTTCAAAAAGTGTTAAAATCTAAATTTTGATTCGCTTTTTTTTAAATAATTTTAAAATTTTTTCCAAATCCAAATATAAACAAAAAAATTGCTTTAGCTCATTGATCAATTTACATATTTAAACATTCTGAGATATATTTATGTTTAAATTCACTTCTTAAACTTTGTTCTTATGTACAAATTCGAAACTAAAAACAAAATACTTGAAAACTCAAAATTCACTTTCTTGCTATTATAACTTCAAAGATTATTTATATAAAACTGGGTACATTTCGAAATAAAACATTATTTTTTAGTGGTTCAAACTGAATTTTTACTGACAAAATTAGCTCGTGAAATAAAATTTATTTCAAAACTCTGGGAAAATTTTACATAAATCTATATTAATTCAAATATTCACATTTTAAGATTCTGGGAAAATGTAAAAATAATTTATTCAAATTCTGTTTTTAAGCTTGTCAACAAAAATAATTTCCAGCCTAAAACAAAATGCTGGTAAACACAAAATTCGCTTTCTATTTAATATTACTCTAAAGTTTATTGAAAAATACTGGCATAATTTCAATGAAAAAAATATGATTCTAAAATTCAGTGAATAAAAACTTAACAAAAATTAATTCGCTTTTCAAAACAAAACAACAAAATTTTTTCAAAATACTGGCAAAATTTGGTAAAAACCAAAATATTTATTTAATTTAGTGATTAAAACTAAAGCTGGATTCATTTATATAGTTTATTTAAACATTCAAAAAAAAATACTGCTAAATTATAAATTAGTAACGAAAATAAAATACTGGGAAACTCAAAATTCGTTGTATATTAAATACAACTTCGCAGCTTGTAACTAAATATTGAAATGATTTTCAAGTAATTAAATGAATTTCTCAGATCAATAACTTATTTTAATACTTCGAAAAAATAAGGGAAAAATACAGAGAAATTCTTTTCAAAATTCTCTAAATTATTTTGAAAACAATATTTGAAATGTTAAATGAAACATGTTTTAATAATAATAAGAAACCAAACTAAAATACTGGTGAAAATCTTTACGCGATTGTTTTCTAAATACTGATATAATTAAAAAGAAATAAAATGAATTGTTCAGTATTGGTTTAAAACAAATTCACTCTTGAATCATATTATTCGAAAAATACTGGGAAAATTAAAAAAATTTAGTTTGGAAATTTTAAGGAAAACTGTTTTGCCATAAACAATCATTAATTAAGAAATTTTTATATAAAATTAAATACCAGTAAGAAACAAAAAATCAATTTCTTTTCAATATTAATTGCAACTTTTATAACTTGAGTTCAAAAAAAAAAAAAAAAACTCTGGGAAAAGATAAAAATTATTCCATAAAAATTCAAAATTTTCTCAAACAAAATTACTATAATAGGAAACTCTAAATTTCACTATATTTAAAATTCTAATTATTTTGTAAAATTTTAATTATGAAACCACAAAACTCAAATTCATTATTCAAATATTCAAATTTTTAAAAATATTATCTCTATTCCTTTTAAGGCAAACTAAAATACTTGGGATAAACAATTTAAAAGTTTATTACAAATAAAAAAAATATATGCTTTTGAAAAAAACTGATTAAATTATACCAACAATACAAACAAATTTAACATTACTTTAAAACTGTTTTATATAAAAGTTTTCAATTATTGAATTATAATTCTAAAACATCAGAAAAACTTAAACTTTTTTATTTTTGATTGTACCAACTAACTAAATTTATAAACCAATAAATTCACTATATAACACTTTAAATTCAAAAAAAAAATATTCATAAATTTCAAAATTAAATATCAGTTTCTAAAAATTACATTTAAGTAGTATTAATTTAAAGCAAAACATAACCAAATTATTAAATTACGTCCTCACAAAACTATAAACTATTTTATTATTACACAAAATTATATTATTAGCAAAAACACTGGTTAAACTTTAATCCATTTTAAACTGTTTTGACTCAAAATTCTTTTTAATAAACATAAAATATAAACCTTAAAGAAAATAGTTTGAAATAAAACCAATTTTATTGTTAATACCATTTAACAAAAATCAAAAACACATTTTGTTGCTTTAGAATACTAAAAATACTGCTTAAATAAACAAACAAAAATAATTTAAATTATATTTCTATAAATTCTAAATAAACCGCTTTTAAAAAAAATAACCCAAATTAATGATTTGTTTTACTTTTATTTCAAAAAAATATTTTATATTAAATTCTAGGAGCAACTGCTAAATAGGAATTCTCTTGTAATTCCCCACATTTACTCATAAAATAAATTACTAAATATTTAATAAATTTGTGTTCAAAATACCAAAATAAATTTGTATTTATGTTTTAAAAAACACTTTTTTAAACCATCTCAGCTAATATAACTTAAAACTAGATTCATTCTAAAACATTTTATTTGAAAATAACACAGCACAGTAATGTTATATGAAATTGTAGTTTTTAAAATTTCCCATTTTTTTAAATTTGCCCAAGTTTTTAACAAACAACAAAATTTTTTAATATTTTTTTATAAACACAAGTGAAAAGTCGTCTTAAGATTTATAATTTTACAAAAATTTTGACTGTGTCTCTAGTGTTTAATTTTTAATATAAAAAATTAATTAAATCTTAATTTTAAATCCAAGCAAAAACATAAAACATTCCTTATCAATTTAAAATGCATAAGTTTTCTTTTAAACTCATTTTAAAACACCTTAAAATAGGCTACATTTTTTATATATTCTATCCAGTGTGGCCATATCCAAAAATAATTTACAGCTAAATCGGATTTAAAATAATGCTAAAAAATGCTAAAAAAAATACTAAACTGCCAAAAAATAATGCTAAAATTTTAATTGTATTATTTTTTGTAACTTTGGATAATATATCAATTTAAATGGTTTATTTTTCATAATTCTTCCCTATAAACACTTATTGCACATCATTTCAATGAAACAAACTGATTAAAAAGTAACAAAATATTTATTGAAGTATATGTACATTCATAAAAACTTTTTTTTAACAAAAAAAAAATTAACAAAAAATCAAAATCAATCAATTTACATAAAATATTTGATAAAATATTTAAATTATAAATTAAATACGTCATCGAAGGTATATTCATTAGCTTTTGAAGATTCGTTCGATATATCATTATAATATATATTCTTATCACATTTTTTAATGAGATCATTCGTTATTTTAAAATTTTCGCAACATGTATTCATTCTTTTCAAACCACACCTAATATAAAGTAGCGAATTCATAGTGTTTAACATCATTCTATTTCGAATTTTCGTTTTTATGAGATTCATGCCACTAAAAACCCTTTCAACTTCCGCGTTGCTAAATGGCAAAACCAGGAACTTCATTGCAAAAGTAGCTAATTCACTGATTTTCATTTAGTGCATTCTTATATTCATATACATTTACCCAAAAGTCAACTGTTGAATTCTTATTTAACCATTCATTCATATCATTAGTTTCTGCCACTGATGTTCCAAAGCTGTAATTTCTTCTACAGGCAAATCAATGAATTCTTCTTTAAAATGTTCGTTTAGTTTGCATTTATTCATTTTTAAACTGTTTTCTACACAAAATAAGTTAGTTTTTGTTAAATTATGAAAATTTTTTGGCAATCGTTGTCTAAGGTGGCATATTAATTGAGCTACAAAATCTCGGCATGAAAATCGTATTTGTTTTTCTATTTTAATAGTTATGATATCTCTTTTTGATTCCAAATATTTTTCAAAATCGTAATTAAAATATGGTGTTGGTGAAAAAAAATCAGATAAACATGAATTTAGTGGATCAAACTGGTCCGATTTCAAAACAATTTGATATGAAAGACCTTTTAAAAGATTGTATAGTTCTACTAGCAAAAGAGTAGGGTCAGCATCATTACTTTCAAACATTTTGTTAACCTTCTGAACGTCTGATAATAAAGGCTTTAAAAATTTTAAATATAATAAATTTTTATCATTGTATAAATTTTTCAAGATGTTTGCTTGGTGGCATGATTCTAACGTTGCAGCAATTTCAAAGTGAGTTTCTAATTCTAGCCATTGATTTTCTATACGTTTAACAGCTAACTTAATTGATAACCATCTGGTATCACAGGCTCTAACTAATTTTAACGATTGTACTCCCTCATTTATTGCACAAAATATGTTTTTAGAATTATTTTGACTTAAAGAAGATTTGTTAAACCAATTATAAGTTTCTGACACCAAATACTCGATTTCATTAGGTAAAGATTTTGATGCCGAAGATATTGATAACTGCAATGAGTGACAAACGCAAGGAACTAAAATTATGTGTTTATTTTTTCCCGTAATTTTGCTATTACACCTCGGTTAACTCCCGTCATTACGTTGGCGTTGTCTGTACCTAGTCCAACCATTTTTGAAACTTGTAAATTAAAATCGTTAAGTACTTTAAAAATGGCTTTGGAAATTCCATTGGCTGAAGCATCTTCTAATTCACTTAGATGTAAAAAAGTACTTACAATTTTTTTGCAAGAACTGCTATAGTAACGAATTACTATTCCCAAGTATTTGTGAATACTTATGTCTGTTGATTCGTCTATAATCAAACTGAAATAATTATTAGCAACATCTTTTGCTAATAATTGTTGAAAATGTGGAGCCAAAACTGATCTAATGATGGCACCACACTTTGTTCGGCCTAAGGTCATGCTAACAGCGGCTTTACTATCACTGAAGATGTTTTTTTGCAAGCGGACTAAATGTTCTACTGATCTTATTGAAGTGTACACAGCCACACATAAAGCTTCCATAATTTCTGCTTCCCTTGCTTTAAAATTACTGCTTACTGGTAGAAAATCTATTGTTTTTTGGTAATTTTTATAAAAAGGAGACTTTATTGCTAGGGTTACAGATATAAATGTGTAATCACTAAAAAATTGTGGTAGATATTGAAATTAAGATTAATATTTTGAATAAATAAATATTTTCAATAAGATAAAGAATGCTAAAAAATGCTAAATATATAATTGAAAAATGCTAAAAAAAATGCTAACTGCAAAATGAAAAATTTACAGCTAAATTAAAAAAAAAAATGCTAAATCTAGCCGCAAAAATGCCAAAATGGCCACACTGATTCTATCTATTTGTTACAAAAATACATTCAGTATGAAAAACATTTCAAAAAACAAAAGAGTACCTATTAAGAAATTAAGCATTTTGATCATTTAATGTATTTTCAGAATGTAAGAAAATAATTTTCAATAAATAGTTTCAATCTCTGGTTAGAATAGAAACTGCAAATCAAAAACTGGTCTTCGAGTTTAAAAAGTTTTAATAAATAGACTTCAAATTTATTTACTTTTTTTCGCGGAAAGCTTTACCTGCCTTAAAAAACAATTAAAATTTTTATATTTATTAATATACAAATATAAACGCTTCAGTTTAACTCAAAACACGTAATGTTTTTATATTACTATCTATCTGCTTTAATGTCTCTTTATCACTCTCTCTCACTCTCTCTCTCTCTCTCTCTCTCTCTCTCTAACAATTGTAGTCAGAAAGAGTTATGCGTCTTTCTAATTTATTTAAATTTTGATATAAATAAAAAAAAACTTCAATCTAAAACAATATATTCTGATTAATACTCACTTCGAAAGAAAAACTGTTGAAATTTTAAAACGACTTCAATCTAAAACAAACTGAAAACTAAAAACTGTCTAAATTTTAATAAAAATTACTAACAAAATCCCTTCAGTTTAATTCAAAATATTTAAAATAACACACGTAATGTGTTTACATTACTCTCTATCTGCTTCAACGTCTCCCTATCTCTCTCTTTCTATCAATTGTACTGAGTCAGTATCATGAGTTTATACCTTCAAATCTAACTAAACTATTTAACTGTTTAAACACAATCAATATATTCTGATTAAAACTCGATTTGAAAGAATTAGTAAAGCATAAATTAATGTTTTCTATACAAAAAAAAAACAAAAAAAAATGTTTCCATTTTAAACTGTGTTTGAAAGTCGTATAAATAATGACTGTTTCTGCTTTTCCAAAATTTTGTTAGAAAAATATTTTTATCTTACTTCCTTACATCTTACATGAATTGAATAAACCTAATATATTTGACAGCAAAACTAAATTCAGTGACAGTTTTTACTTTCTTAACTAAAATTAACTTATTGAAAACAAAATCTGAAACTATTGTTAACATAAAAGTAAACCTAACTTAAAAAACAATAAAGTTACATTCATGAACTAAAATGCACTTTGATATTAAAGAAAAAATCATTAAAAAATAACTTTTTAAGAAGGCCTGTTTAACCTCAATCTCTTACGCTTCTTAAAACTGTCTATTTTAAATTGTCTCACTAATGTAAAGACAAATATTGAGTTTTTCCTTTAAACGTAAAACTGAATGATCTGACACAGAATATTGTTCAAAAAGGTTTTGGCTACGTCTCTCATAAATTAAAGCGCCTTAAAATAGGCAAATTTTTTAAACACATTTTGTTTCTCTTTAAAATTAATATTAAATAATTCATTTAGCAAGTAAAAAAAAGTGGACTCTAGGGTCTAGATCCACTTTCTCTCTTTCAAATGTTGTTTGTAAAGCAAATCTGCTAAAAGAACTCTGTCAGTTCTTAAAATACTATTGAAAAACTGTAGAAATTCAAAAATAATAGTTAGAAACTTATAAAAAAATTCTTAGGTAACAGCAAATTATTGTTTCATTATAAAACAAATATTTAAAAACAAATTTATTAAGAGTCACATTTTGTTTTAAAATTTGTAACAAAATTAACACATTTTTCCTTAAGAAATTCAGATCCTCATTATGTTAAATGAAATGTTAAGAATTTGTTAAAATAATATGTACTGACAAATTAGAATATTTTAAACGCAATTTCTCGTTTCCTTTCATATAATGAGGTCCTTAAAAACATATTTCGTTTTATTGTGCTAAATTACTATTTGATTATTTTTTTATTATTTTATTATATTTATTATTTTATAATTTTTTATAAACATTTTTAATTAATTTATTATTTTTTCTTTTCTTTTAAGCAGCTTTAAAGCAACATGGATAAAAATTTCTTTAAACTCATTTGATCAAATATTTGGCTGAACATCTGGCTCTGCACACAAAATTTTTAATTTGGTAATTTATTCAATTAAAATTTGCGCAAATCTTACACAAACTAAAACCATATATAAAATTCGAAACTTATTAAGATTAAAAAACAAACAAATTTCAAAACTATTAAGCAAAAATATTTAAGGAAATTTATACAAATATAAACTCAGGAATATAGAATTAAAACAGGATAACAAAGGATAAATAACAATGCCTATTAAATCCTAATTATAACAATAGAAAACAAAACTTTTACAGGCTTTGTACAGTAAATCACAAGTTTCCAAGAAAAAACTAAAATTTTAAGTAATATATACGAAAAAAATCTTTATATTTTCCAAAAAGAATAAACAAAAAAAAAATAACAAAAAAAAATAATTATATAAAACAAGATTCCTAAAAAAAACAACCTAATTAAGACACTAAAACTAAACACTAAAAACGTTTAATGAAAAATATATTTCCGAAAAAAGCTTAACTATTTATAAAACATATAATAGCTAGATAAAAAACAAAATTATTTAAGAACTAATCCAAAAATCATTTAAATACTCTGGTCTCTATATTTGAAACTTAATTTTTAAACATATTCAAATTAAATTTTTATTATGGCAAACAAATAACGTTATTAAACCACAAAAAAAAACCTAAACAACTTCTCGAAAATCTTTACTTTCAGAATATTTTTTTATGTATTTCAAAAACTTCCTTTTTAGCTGACAACATAAAATTGCTTTTTTCGAATTCCAAAAAGCCATAAATCAAACGTTTAAAATATTTAAACAAATTAAAATCTTGAAAACAAGCTTTACTTGAAATAAGAAAAGTAATAAATAATAAATAACTTCGCATACTTTTAGTAGTTTTTAGGCAAAAAAAAAACAACAAATTTAGATGAAAAACTTAAGAAATTATAAACACTTTTACAATACACTGCCCTAAAATAGGCATAATTTTCTATGTCCTTGGCAGTCTTTAAATGTACAATCCATGTTTACCAACTTTGTGGTTGTCCTAATTTAATTGTTTTAGATTTTTTTAAATTAACAAATTTAAAAGAAAAATCTTATTACAGCATTAAACAGTAATCACTTTAAATTTATGAAATTATAAATAGTAATGAAAGCCCTAAAGTAGGCAACATTTACTATGACTTTAGCACAACTCTATATTTGCAGTGCATATAAACAAATATGCTATATAGCTTTATTGTAACGATAAAAATTTTTATTGATCTACAAAATTAACAAAATTGATAACATGCGAAAATATTGACTTTAAACGCTTTAAATATATGAAATTATAAATACTCCAGAACAGTTTTTAATAAACAGCTCTAAAATAGGCAATATTTTACAATCTTTAAAACAAATGTATATTTACAGACCATGTAATTATGTATTATACGGTAGTATACATTTAAATTCATTCGCTTTTGATTTCTAAAACTTAGTTTAAAAAATATTTTCATCTTACACCTTTACATTTACAAAACAAAAGTTAAATTAAAAAAACCAGAAACTTTTGACAGAAAAACTAAACTCTGTGATAAGTTTATTGTTTTCTTAACTAAAATTAACTTTTTGTACGCAAAATCTTCAATTATTAAAACATTTCTAATACATCTTCACAGAACTAAAAAAATGTTTTAAATTAAAATAAAATCATTAAAAAAAGAGCCACATCAACCATTTATACTCATTAAAACGCCTTAAAGTAAGCAGTTTTTTTTAAATTTACACATGTCTTTCCCAAAAAAGCCTTAAGCAGACTCTTCCTCCAACACTAGTTAAACCTCCTTTAGAGAGTCATATTTTATAAAACAACTGCCTAGGAAAAGACACAGGCCATATAGCTCCTTTAATGAGTCATATTTTCACAAAAATCTCTAGTTTATAACTTTTAATATAAACAAATTAAACAATTCTTAATTTACAACCAATCAAAACCTTTAAACATTCATTATAAATTTAAACAAAATTCATTTTCTCTTAAACTCTCTAACTACCCCCTAAAATAGGCCATATTTTTTATATTTTCTATTTAATTTTTCCAAAAATACATTTCAAAAAATAAATTAAGATTTTGACAATCTATTAAAAATTACAAATTATACATTAATTTAATTTAACAAATAGGTTAGCAAGGCTCAAAATTTTGTTGCAATTAAATAGACCAAAGCCTCTGGTTAGAATTAGAGCAGCAACCTCCAAAACTCATAAAACACTACCTAAAAAGAATTTACATTTATGTATTTATATTTTTACGCTAAAATAAAATTTACACACAAGGAAAGCCCCTTACAACTCCTTAAAATTTAATATTAATTAAGCACCAAATATAAACTCTTTAGTTAAATTAAAATATTAAAAATAACACCAGCAATGTGCTTCCTTTCTGCTTTAACCATTCAATATCTCTCTCTCTCTCTCTCTCTCTCTAACAATCGATCTCTTTACATTCAAAGTTATGAAAGAGAAGGCTACATTTATACCCTAAAGTTCCTCTAATCTGTTTCAATTTTTATTACATTAAAAAGATTTTTGATTAAAGCTGTCTTTGAAAAAATTAGGATATCATAAATTATATTTTTCTATAAAAACAAAGAAATACCTTTAAATAAAATTAAATATGACTAATATTTGAAATTGTGAAAACATAAAGTTAAAATTTACCTAAAATACATTTTTAAATTCTTTTTAAAAGCCAAAAAACTCCCTTAAATAAATACGGCTCATAAATCAAACAAAAAATCGATGGTACTTTTTAAAATTCCAGAAAAAATAGAAAATTTCCTAGCTGTTAACAAAAACCAAAATATACACCTAAAACAAACTTACTATTTTAAATTTAACTAAACTTAACTGAATTTAAATAAGAAACATTGATCTAAAAACCTCTTTAAAATTAAAATTCCTTTCAAGTTCTTTGTTTAGCAAAAGAACCCTAGAATATTAAATAAAATTCTTAAAACTCAAAATCTGAAATATATGTTTCAATTTTAATAAACCATCTTCAAAGTGGCTTAAAAATCTTCCCACTTTCCTAATTCTATACAATAGAAACAAAAAATTTCAAATAAAATTCTTTAAATTCAAAGTCTGTTTTTAACTCGGAATAAAAACAGATTTTAAAATTAGATTTAATAGAAAATCTATAAGTTGGCTTAAGTCCTCTGTCATAGTGTTGAACAATAGAAGCAAACAAACTTCAATAAAATTCTCTAATTAAAAGTTTATTTTAAGCTCGGAATAAAAACGTACAAGATATCATATTTTAAAATTGGAAATAAAAGTAAACTTTTCAAATTTAATAAAAAAAACCTATAATTAGGCTTAAAAATAAACCCTCTTTTATATAGATAATGTTCAACGATAGGCTAAAATTTTAAAATAAAATTCTTCAAATTTGAAATTTGTTTTTCGCCCGGAATAAAAACGTACAAGAAATTTTCTTTTAAGGTTGGAAATAAAATTAATTATTTCAAATTTAATGCAAACAACTTTAGCTATCTGTTACATAAAAGAAACATAAAATCTGAAATTAAATTCTTAAAACTCAAATTAACTATTTTGTTTTAATCAGCTTAATATATGTCTATTACTGTTATATAAAAGAGTCCTTAAAATCGAAATTATTAAAGCTCAAAATTAGTTTTTTTGAAAGAATATCAAAACATATGTACTTGTCAACTATAATATAAACACGGGTTCAAATATACTATTTTAATCTCTCTTGCTCAAACTATTATTTAAAAAAAAAAACAAAAAATCTGAAATAAAATTCACAAAATTCAAAATCTTATTTTTTGCTATGAATGAAACAAGAAATGATCCTTCTTTATTTATAAAAAGGCAACAAATCTGATATGAAATTTTAAATTCATTAAACTCAAACATATTTTTAGTTCTCAACTTTTCTATAAAATTAAGTTATTATTTGAAAATCAAAATCTACAATTTCGATTTCATTTTAACCTAAAATTGTTATTAACATGACATCTCTTACAAATATATAAAAGAAGCAAATACATTAATTGAAACAAAATTCTTAAAAGACAAAAACTTTTTTTGGATCGGGAATAAAAACATAATATTCTTTAATTTATCTGTCATTCTCTCTTTCTCATACTCTTATAAAAATGAGTTAATAATGAATCTGAAATAAAATTATGAAAACTTAAAATCTTTTTTGGTTCGAGAACGAAAACATAATATTCTTCAATTTAATTATATGTTTTAATCACTCTCTCTCTCTCTCTCTTTTCATATTCATATATAAAAAGTTGATAATTAATCTGAATCTTTTTATCATAATAAACACACAAATTTTGTGTTTAAAATCTTCTCTCTTACAAAAAAATTGGTAAAAAAAAATAATTTTTAAAGCTGGCTCTAAAATTAAGTTCCTTTTTTGGGAAATCAAATGTCAAATTTTAGAGAGAATAATACAAAAAGTTTTAAATTAAATTTTCCTAAAACAGTTTCCCAGAAACCAAATATTTTAAGATATATCGCATTAATTTTTTTTAAACTTTATTATAGACTTATACACAAGTTAAGAACAAAAATATTTATTTTTCAATGTAATAAATAACAGGCTTCTCTTAAAACATTCTTTCAAATTTTCTATCTACTAGAAATGATTGTTTTTTATATCGGTTTTCTTTCTAATAATACTGAACGTTTGAGCAAAGAGAATTGTCTCTGTTAAATAAAATTATTTCTTAATATCAAAATTGATTTAAATAAATTTAATAACTTTTTTAATTTTTTTAAAAGATTTTCCTCCTATAGCCTAATTTACAAAATATATTCCTAAATATCTGTTTATTTTTAAAATTTTAGTTGTGAAATTCCCTTTGAAGTTTATATTTCCAGGGACTATGATATCTTCTTACAAAATTTAACTTATAACTAATAAGCCAAGCAATATTATTAAACCGTTTTAATAGACTACTTTCAAATTCCTTTAAGTAATCATAAAGTTCCTATTAAAATTAATTACATTTGTCCTTACGCATTTAGTTTACCTAACAAGGAAATAAATTAAATATTTACTTATAATACAAAACGAAAAAGTCACCAAAAGAAATTACAAAAATTATATAGATTATAAACTAACTTTATGCAATATATTTCTATTTTAATCATTAACATTTCAAACGAATTTATTTAAAACATAATAAATACATTTAAGAATTATCGCGAAAGTATTTATAAATGGCATATAAAATGTTGCATATTTTCAGGCTACATTTATATCTTTAAACCATAAACTCGTATTTCAATTTAACTGTTCTGCTTTAAACTTTATACACCACAAACAATTCAATTTTTTTTAAGTAATACAATGTACTATGAAAATTCATATCTACCTAACATGCCTAACTCCTCTTAAAATTCCGCCATAATGTAATTATTATGCGCCTTTAATGCCATTAAGTCTTAATGATTCATCTTTTCCTTCTACTTCTTTATATAAGGAAAAGAAAATTCATTATAAAATATAATTCTTGTGGTCTAGAGTAAATAAATTATCAACATTATTATTATTATGATTTAAGTTAAAAAACTTACACACACCCAAAAATACACAAAACAAGCAACAAAACGGAAGTCATAATGCGCCATTGAAAAGCTCTTGCAAAGACAAAGATGTAAAAGAAATGAGCACACAAAAAAATAAGAAATATTACCAGCGATTAAGAAACAAAACAAAAAAAAACAAAAGAAATATGAAAAAATAATTGGCAAAATTACAAAAATTTAACATAAAACTAAAACCAAAGCAAATAAAGAATTTCTTAAAGAATTTAGCAAAAGAGTAAACAAAGAACCAGAGTCATAAAAATGATAAATAACCAGCATAGAATAGGAAAAAATTTTACACAAAGATAGTAAGTATTTGTAAAAAAGAATAGAACTATTAGTATTAGCAATAAAGTTAAACAAACAATATAAAAAAAATATAAAAAGTCTGGCTGAGTTTTTAAATTATTTTTCTAAAAAAGATGAGAATGTCGTTATTTCATTTACAAGAGTATAAAATCTGTATTTGAATTACAAAAAATTAGCTTTTTTAAAACTTCTTCTTGAAAATATGGCTAAAAACAAGAAATTTAATAGACAATTGGCAAAACTCTAAAATATCTTTAATCAAAAATAAAGCCTAGAAATAGGCAATATTTTATTATATTGTTTTACAGCTATGTTTGTAAATACAGCAGTTACATTGGGGTTTGAGCCTCTGCTAATAAAATTTGACAAACAAAAACTAAACTTTAAAAAATCCTTAAGAAAAACATAACCAAAATATATTTTCACTATCAATTTGTTTCATATTATACATGGATTTCCTAAGGCAGTAATTTGCTGAAATATTATGAACTACAAGGAATATTATGTATAAGGAATATTTTCGCAATATTTTGCCTAACTTGTTTAATAACTAACATGTTTCTTTATAATAAACTAATGCTCAAAATCTCTCCGCAACATCTTCATCTCAAAATATTCTTAAATAAAAACAAATCAAAGAATAAATTAAAATTTAAAAATAAATAATAATAAAATTACAATTGTAACTTCGATTTACTATTTGACTTTTAAGAAGTTAATAAAATTTTAAATTAAATTTCAACTATAATTATTTCTCAAATAATATGACATCATAAAGTAATCCGCCTTATTTCTATAACAACTATAATAACAAATTCCAACCATGCTAATAAAAACACGTTTGAGCATGTCTTTATTGTTAATCTTAGAATTTTTTTTTTGTAAATTTATTTGCGGAATTATGAAGTGTTTTACTGTGTCTGCATTATAAAATTTATTTTGATGAAAATTCATTTAAATTTAGATTTGTTTAAATTTAACTTGTTTAAGTTCTTTCTTAATAATATTTGAGTTGGGGTTTTAATTGCATTTATGTCTGTGCTAATGACTAACATTGACAAATATTAATAAAAATAACTCTTTAGTGTGTAGTTTAAAAAAAATTCATAAATCTCATAAAACATTTGAATTAATTTTATAATTTTTAAATCCCTCGGTTCATTGTGGGCAAAAGTGTTGAAAAGAAATTTAAACAAAAGTAAAAGAAAATTAACAAATTCATTGAAAAATTCTAACTCTCCCATTCTTAATCTAAACAAATGCAATATATTTGATACAAACGAAATTTTGAAAATTCAAAAAATAAGAAACTGTGTGACGAACAAAATTAAACGCCTAGAAATATGCTGTATTTTATGACTCTCTCTCATAATTTTTAAAGTACAGCTATGTTGTAAACACAGCTATTACATTAGAATGGGGTTGTGTCTTCGTTAATTCAACAACTCTTAAATTGTTTTTTGTAAAGTTAGAATTTGACGCACGAAACTTAAAAAAATTTTTTATATTTTATATTTATATTATTTTTTTATTTAAATATATTGCTTATTTAAAATTCTTTCTTTCATTTATTTTCTAAAAAAAAAGTATTCCAAGCAAAAGTTAAAAAATAATTTAAAAAAAGCAATATGAATTAATATCAATTAAAATCAAAAACAAGCCTAAATATAAAGAAACATATTTAAAAAGCTATTCCGAATAATGTTGTATTTAAACTTAATACAAATTTAAAAACATTTAACAAAAAATACAAAAAAAAAACTAAGAAATACTAAAAACTTGCATGAATGATCTTAAAAAGTACAAAAATATTAATTTTCGAATGTTTTGAGCAATTTAAATTTTATTGTAATATAAATAGCAATTTTACTAAAATCCAAATTATTACTTTCTTAACATTCAGAATAAAAGCTAAAAATTTTAATTTTAAAACTTGTTGTAAAATTAACAATTTCAGTTTGGAAATTTAAAAACAAAACTGTTCTTTTCATACTAAAACTGAACTTACTAAAAACAAAATAAAATTCAAACAAAATTGATTTAAATTAAAGAAAAAATATTCCAAAATATGAAAGCATGAATTATGATAAATTATAAAACTATTTCAAAAGACTTTACCAAGAAATAAGCCTGGTTATTTTTTCATTTTCTAACTTTTTGAAACATTTGAGACAAATTTTAATTATAAATAAATAATTCATGATTCAAAATTATTTTAATATACATATTAACAAAACAAGTTTATATTACAATTTGGTATCAAAACTAGTTTTCTAAAAAAAATTAACCCCCTGGCCCACGAGGTCGAACGATAACGTTCGCTTAGATAAGACTTAAGACACAAACTTGATTGTAGAATAAATAAACTTGATGGAGTAAAAAATAGATACGATAAAAAGTTTGTATCTTAAGTCTTATCTAAGCGAACGTTATCGTTCGACATCGTGGGCCAGGCGGTAAATATCTTGAAGGTAAATCCTTTAATAAATTATAATAACTTAAAAAAAAATTATGTAATCAAAAACTTAGCTTTCTTTTTATAACAAAACCAAAGTCTTAATTAACTTCAAATCCTTTTAAAACATAATTGGATTAAAAAATTATAGATTTTTTAGAAATATTGTGTATTTTCTATAGGCAATAATTGGACTCCCTTTTAATATCAAACACTTTAAAATCTAAGAAATAATATTATTTATATATTCCCAAAATTGTTATACAACATTAAATTTTAATAATTTTGAAATCCAAATTAAATATTAACAAATCCTGATTCTTTATCTTTCAAAATCAATAATAATAATAAATTCAAAAAGGAAATATTCAAGTGAAGCAAACATAAAAAAACCCAAAATTTATTCTCAAATTACTCACCAAAAACATCATAAATTTAAAAAGAATATATTAAAATTAATAACAAGTGAAATATACAACAAAATCCAAAATTTATCCTCAAACTAGCCACCAAAAACTATTAAAATATATAAAAAAAAAAAACATCAGCAAATTTTTATAACAACATTCTGGACAATAAACTAATAATAATAAAATATTCATAAAAATCCCAAAATTAAATAATTTTAAATCAGAACAAGACAATTCGTAATTTTGAAACAACCAACAAAAAGATTACTTCAAATTCAAAACAATTTGAAAATTATTTTATAAAATTTTGAGTGAAACAAATTAATTTTTTCTAAATCTTATAAAATTTATAAAATAGCTGATCATTTAGCTTGATCCAACTCAAATTTAAACAAAACTTACAATTTCTAAATTTGAAAAGGCTCCTACAAATTCCAAACAATTTAAAAATATTTTATTAACCAGACAAATTCATTTTCTGTAAATCTTTTAACATTTGTCAATTTTTTAAAAAATAACCATTTTGAACCATTTTCTTGATTCAACCAAAAAATTAACTAAATCTTATAATTTAAAAATATTTTATGTAATTTTGAGCCGGACAAATACATTTTCCCTAAATCTTCTAACTAGATCCAACTCAAAGCTAAGCAAATCTTACAATTTATAGTTTTCCAAAAATACTAGTCTGCTGGTTTCTGGATCCAATTCAAAGTTAAACAAATGCTACAATTTATAGTTTTTTAAAACACCAATAAAAAGATGCCTTCAAATTCGTTACAATTTTAAAATAATAGAAATAGAAATAAAATCTTAACTAAAATTTGACCAAAAATTACCATTAAATATCAAAATGTTTCAACTCAAATCCAAAACTTGATCTAAAATAAATCTTACTATTTCGGGATTTAATAAAAACAATTTAAAATATCCTGGATAAAGTTTAAACAAAATAAAGTTTTTCTTCAAATCAACAATATAATTAAAAAAATTATTCTTTAAATATATAAAATTTTAATTAATATTACTGTAAATTTAATAAAAACGAACACAAATATTTGCCATTTCTCAAATTAAAATATTTTAAATGATATTTTAAAGCAAATTATAAAAAAGATTTTTGATAATAAGATTCTTAATTTGCAAAATAATTTAACAAAAATGAGTTGATTTTAATGAATTTTAGAACTTTTCTAATTAAATATAATTTGCTGTATACACTCAAATAAAATATGGAAAATATAGTTGTACATGATTACTCTAATCATTTTAAAATGTTTACAAGTTTTTTTAATAATATTATGGTCACTGTAATTATTTAAACAAGTGTGGCAACCATAACATGTTTTAGCTACGATTTAAATGATTGTAATATACATATATGACATACATATATGTTAGCTACAAACATATAAATCGTAATTTTGACATAATATGTTTGCCTTAATCATAAAAATATTTAAAATAATCATAATAGTTTTTAAAAAAAACTTGTAAATATAAATGGTTTTTCTCTAGCTGTATATTTATTTCTTTAAAATTTGTTTCGAAACGACTAAAATCTTGTAAATTGTAACATTAATATATTTTTGCAGTCATATGCACATAAACCGTGATCTTTAATGTTGCAAAAAAAAAACTTTTAAAACCCTTAAAATTATTGCGCTAGTCATTTACAATTAGTTTCTTTAAAATTTGGTTTCGATTAAAAAAACACTAAATTTTACTTAAAACATTAGTTATTTTTGCTTTATGGAAAGGTGTGTAAAAAGTTTATAATTTAACTGACCTCTCCTTTTAACAACATTGTGTAAAAGTGATGGGTTCCTTTCATTAAAAGTTAAAGTTAAAAAGTTAAATGTTTACCTATAAAAAAAACTGAGCCAAATTCAAATTTAATTTCTATAAGGACTTTTTAAAACCCTCCAATTCTTCACATTCTTTTAGTTCTTTTACAATTTGAAAGGTGTCTAAAAAGTGTTCATTATTTACCTTACCTCTGCTCATGTCAAACTTTGGTTAAAAGTTAGAGGTTCCTTTCATTTAGAGATTAGAACTACAACAGACCCTGCAGGAATGCGAATAGATCTTTATAAACTTAATAAATTTTCAATATTTTAATGAATATACAAATTATATTATATTCCATATCAAAAATACAGTTTTTTTTTATAAGAAAAGTTTCTCAAGTATTATTGAAATTATAATAGTTTTTACTAATTTCTAAATTTTATATATTTCAAGAATCAATATTTTTGTGAAATTAAATGCAGAAAATTTTAAAAGCACTTCAAATTAAGAGAACTTTAAAATTTTATGTTTTGTTACTAGTTTTCAAAAAAATTTTATATTGAAATCAAAAATTAATTAGTATCAATAATTTTAAAGAAATGAAATACAGCATATTTTAGAAATACAAATTATTTACTCTAACATCAAAAGAATAAAGTTCGCAAGCACAATTTTTTTTACTTCAAATGAAAAGAACCTTATGAAAAAGTTCCCAATTATTATTGAAATTACAAGTTTTTTATTAGTTTTGAAAGCTTAGGGATTATTTTATATTTGGTTTCAAACATATTTTAAATACAGCAAATTTTAAAAATACAAAAATGTTTACTTCAAATGAAAAGAACTTTAAAAAAATTATTCGCAATTATTAATAAAATTAGCCGTGTTTTTACTATTTTTGAAAATACAAACATTTTAGAAACATTTTCAAATCGGTATCATAAAAAGGATCAATTGCAATATTTTAAATACAAAAAATTCTAAAAGCACAAAATTTATACTCCAAATTAAACGAATTTTAATAATAAAGTTTGCAATTAAAATAACGAATCACATTTCAAATATTAAAAAAAAAAACACAAATTAGCTACTTTAAAACTTCAAATTAAAAGCATCGTAAAAAAATCAAATGAAATCAATGTTTTAACCATTTTAAATGCAGCTTATTTTAAAAGCACAAATTACAAGCACAATGTTCTAAAAAAAAATTTTGCAAGTATTTTTGAAATTAAAACACACTTTTACTAGTTTTCAGAGAATTTTTTAACTTGGAATTTAAAAATTTAAAGGAAAAACTATTTTCAACGATAACAAATTCTAAATTCTATAATTTTAAAATAATATGACACCATAAAGTAGTCCGCTTTATTCCTATAACAACAAATTAAAATCATTTTAATCCAAAATTAAAAAAAAAAAATCTTATAAAACATGTTTTTATTGTAAATCATCGTAATATTTTGAAAACTTATTCGCAGAATTATTAAGTGTATTTACTGTCTCTGGAATGCGATGCAACTTCTGTTCAATAGGACTTAATTATGAAACTTATTTTGATGGAAATTCTGTGTAATTTAAAAAGTTGTATTTATGTCATTTTTTATATTCTTCGAAATTTATATTTATATTTGTTTATAAACAAGTTCTTTCTGGAACATATTTTAGTTGGACTTTCAAGTTTAAAAATAACTTTAAAAGTCTTTAAAATTTTAAAAAATTTAACTAAGTTTGTTTAATTTCATAAAATATTTGAAATAACTTTTTTTATAACATTTGAAATCCGGTTCATTGTAGACAAAACTGTTGAAAACAAATTTAAGCAAAACTAAAAACCTTAACAAATTCGTTTAAAAATTCTAACTTTACTAAATTTATATATAGTATGTACTACAAACGAAAATTAAAAAAAAAACACACAAAAATTCCAAAACTACCTATCTGTATTACAAACAAAATGAAACAGCCTAGAAATATGCTGTATTTTATCACTCTCTCTCTCTCTCACACACACACTCTTTAAAGTACAAACACAGCAATTACGTTAGTACGGACTTATTAAAGCAAAACCTAACAAAAGTTCTTGAAATGGTTACAATGCATTTTCAAACACGCAGTTTGCTTTAATATCTAATAATATTAGTATATTTATATTAAAAAATTCAGAGTTTTGAACCATATTATATAATTTTACAGATACCAATTAACACCCAAAGAAAACTATAAATATAAAGAAAAATTCTATAGAAAGTTTTATTAGTTAAAATATTTAATTCAGCAGATATTATTTAATTATGAAAAGAAACCAATTCAAAAGCAAAGCAAACTATTAATATAAACAAATATTGAAAGAAAATTCTGTAAATTTAAAAATATTACTTCATTCGTGAAACAATTTTACACCTAAAAAAAAACTATTAATTTAAACAAATCTTTATAAAAAAAATGCTATAAAAATTTACAAATTTTTATTAAAAATTATAATTCAAGAAATATTATTTCTATTAAGAAACATTTTATTATGTTATGTTTACATAACAAATTCCTTCTCTATAAAAAAAAACACTATTATTATGTAGTTTTCTATATTTTATTGATATATTTCTAACTTATAAATTGAAATCCAAAAACAAAATTATTTTTTTAAAGCTTCAATTAAAATAAAAATAATATTTCTTTGACTCTCTCTCGCGTGGTTTGAACTACAGTTATGTCGTAATCAGAGCAATTACTTTAGTATGGGTTTGTGTCTCTGCTAATTGAAAACAATCAAAATTCTATTGTGAGGTTACAACTTCACTTACAAACAAAAAACTTTAAAAAATATTTAAGAAAATCAGATTTGCAACGAATTGTATTAGAGTTTTAACAAAAACTAACTAAAATAAATAAAAAACATAACAAAAATAAAAAAAATAGTCATATAAAACATAAAAACATTTTACAGTCCAATTGATTGTTTATTACAGAGTCAGCAACCACTTGAATTTAAATTAAAAACTAAAATCACAGACTCCATGTTTTGCTAATATATTCAAACGAAATCAAACAAACATTAAAAATATTAGCCTCAAAAATGTCTTAAAAAGACATTTATCTGCAAACTGGTTTACACTCACCCCTATACCAAAACGAAATTCAAAAGCAAAATGTCTATATTTATGAAAAGCTCTTAAGTAAACATAAATAAACATCTAAAACTTTTGAAAAAGACAAAATATCTTTAAAATCTCTTCAAATGTGGTTAAACCCTTTTTCACGAAACTTTTTTGTCCCCTCGACTAAAAATCTCCAAAAAAAAACAGCAATTTCTCTGACAACATCATCTTAAAATAAAAACCAATATAAAAAGAAAACTCTAACCCTTATATAATAACTCAATATTACAAAGAGTATAACTAAAATAAAGTAAAAGCTGCCATTTAACAAATTCATTCAACTGGACAATATATTTTAAAAAGATAATTGCTATCAATATTACCAAATACAAAATAGTACATGCATCCTTTTTGTAGACAGAGACATACAAACGAAAAACGTAGTAATTGAAGTTAAAACATCTTTTGCCAGCCGCCATAATTTGTATGCCAAAGAAGCCCAAGAAAATCTATTTATAAAGACAACGACAGACGACAGTCAGTAGCGAGCTGGTCTAATACAATAAACCACATTTACAGCCCAAACCCAAACCCAACACTTTAAATTCTATACTCAACCTCTGTCTCACTCTCAGTTCTAAAGGCATAATAATTGAAAATTTTGTTGTGGGGAAAACGTGAATAGGAAATTGTTTATATTGTTAAAGGGACTCATACCTTGAATTAGATTTACATAAATTAAAAGAAATTTAAATTGATGGAAATAAGTTTATACCATAAATTTAATATATATAAGACAAATTTACAAAACAATTTTGCTGTATTTGGTGTCAAGCTCTTTTAAAAGCTTGTTATTTAAGAAAGCTTTAATGTTTATTATAAAAAAAATTTAATCATAAAATTTCACTTACAAAAAATTCTAAAATCCATTGAAAGGTTTCACATTGAAATAAAAATTAAAACTTCGTAACATTAATCAATACGTTTATTTAAAGCTTGGCATCAATGAAAGCTTGATTTGCACGGTTTTTAAATCTAAATTTACCAAACAAATTTGCTCTTCGAGAAGCTTAATAACGAAAGCTTTCATGATTATTATAAAAATTACATACAATTCTTAATCAATTTTGAAATTATTCCCCAAAATCTAAATAATTTTTGTTAAATTATGGACAATAATATTATTTTAACATTTATCAGTAAGTTTATTTAAAGCTTGGCATCAATGACAGCTTTATTTACATGGTTTTCATATATGAATTTACCAAACCAATTTGCTCAGTTTTGAGTAAACCTCTATGAGCAGCTTAAAAGTAACAAATGTTTAAAATAAGCAAAAATTCACTTTCTTACAATTCTTATTCAAAATTCCCAAATTTCTAAAAAAAATTTGTAAAATGTTTGCTAAATAAAAACATTGCAACTTTTATCAGTTAATTTATTTAAGACTTGACCTCAATGAAAGCCTTTACACTAATTTCAAGATTTAATCAAAACGAATATGACTTTTTCAAAACAAATACCTTGGGATTCTATTTAAATACTTGAAGTAGAATCATTTAACAGTAAAAGCTTTAACATTAAATAAAAGCTTTTGTAACTTATGAGAGACAAACGTTTAAAGATACTTGTACCTTACCTTAAACTCTAAAAATCAAGTTTTTGCTTATAATTTATAAACTCTGCGAAGAAATTTTTTTAAAATTTACAAAATGTGCTTTAATAAACAATTTAATTTAAATAAAGTCTATTTAAAGCTCTAGGTATTTATATTACCTAAAGCTTTGTTCTAAAATCATGCAGAATCCGATTCAGAAAAAACGTTTAATTAAAAAATATATATATAATTTCATTACATATAATCGAAAAATTAGTTACCATTACTTCAATCTGAAACATGGCCATAGATGGAACCTTAAGGGTCTAAAGTAATTATCAATTTGCAATCCAAACAGAAAAATTTTTAAGAATTTTGAAAACTTTAAAATTCTTCAACTTATAAAATCTCATTATAAATTTAATAATTTTTTTAAATTATAAAATTAACGAATATCTAGAAAATTAAGTTCGAAATCTTGAAATTTAAAAATCTTATACCATTATTTCGTTCTAAACCATCGCCAAAAATGCAAACTTTAAAATCCTTAATTGCAATTTGCAAACAAGAAGTTAGAAAATTTCAATAACAAAATTAATACAAAATTAAGTTTAGTAAAATTTTCAAAATAATTATTTTAAACTAAGCAAGAAACGAAAATTTGCCAGGAAATTTAAATTTAAATCTACCAAATTCAATTAATGCCAAAATGTAATACAAATTGTTTATTTTATCTGCTTCAAAATCAAACAAATGGCCAGAACTTTTAAACAAAATCATTTATGCAAAATCTGTCATATTTTCCATTTCAAAATATTTGCTTTATCAAAAACTATTTTTTTTCAATTTAATCTGTTTCACTAAAAATTTCTTTCAGCTACTAACTATTAAACAAATAATTATGAATTATCTAAAAATTAAGCAAATTTAGAAACAAATCTGACAAGGTTTTAATTTTAAATTACTAAACTAAACTAAATCTAATTACATTTTCGATTTAAGCTTTCAAAATTTTCATTTCAAAATATTAAGTTTTCCAACCATTTAAACAAAATCAAATCAAATTGCTTAATTACTTATTATTTTTTAGCAATTTATAAAAATTAAAAATCTCAAAACTTGATAACAAAATAAACAATTTTTTAAAACTTTTTATTTCAAAATAAACTATCTATCTATTTTATACTGATTTTTCAAAATGTTTTACCAAAATCTAACAAAAATTAACTAAAATTAACAAATGAAAAACTTCAAATCTAAATAACAGAAAATGGTTTTTTCTAAATAACAAAAGAAAATTTTCAAACATTTTATTTGAAAATCCACTATTATTTAAAGATTTAAAATTAACTTAAATCTTCCAAATCTCTATAACAAATAAATGAAAATTTTACATTTTGAAGAGAATGAAATTAATTTCTTAAACATTTTATTTCCAAATCAATATTTTATACTGATTTAACAAGAACTTGCAACCAAATTCTACAAGAAATAAAATTTTTTCAAATTATGATATTTAAATTAACAAGCCAATTCTGATTTATCATAATCTTTTATCCAAAAGCTATCAAAATTGAGTTCTGCAAATGAATTAATAATGCAATTAAATTCAAATTATCAAATGTAATTAAAAATATTTCCTATATTTCAAAAAACTGCAAAAAAAATTTCTAACTTTTCATTTGAAATGAAACTTACTGCAGTACTTTGCATGTTTATATACCAAATCTTATATTTCCAAAAAATCAGTTTATAAATTTATAATTCCCTAAACTCAACTTTTAATTTAAAAATGTTGCTATTTTAACTTTCATATATGTAAAATCTATCAAATTGATTCTGATGCAACCAAATTCAAAACAAATTCCCCAATTAATAACATAAACATTAATATTAGAAACACATTTTCAATTTTACAATCTTAAAAATTTATTTTACTTTTTCAGTGAAATTTCACAACTGTCTATTTACCTGCATAATCTCTCAAAATCCAATTTTCAACACAAAAACTTACTAATTTAATTTTAAAGGAATATCCAATTTATAGAAATCAATTTTTCAATGCAACTTTGTTATTGAAACTTTTTGGCTTTCAACTTGCCCACTAAAGCTGTCAAAATCAAATTTTTTTCAATACAAAAATTTACTATTTTAGCTTGAAATTAAATTCAATTGAACAAATTGATATTTACAAAAAAAATTTTATCCAAAAATTTATTTTAATCTTGGCAATTATCAGCTAACACACTGAATCTTTAAAATTCATATTTCTAAATACAAAAATCTTTAATTTTCATTCAAAATTTGAAAAAATCTTGGAATTTTTTAATTAATTTTTTGCTATTTTCATACAAATTCCATGTAACCATTTATTTTAAACTTTGTAGCTGTCAACTTGCACACAAAATCTCTCAAAATCCAATTTCTTTCAAGAAAAACTTGCTATTTTAACTTAAAACCACTCAAAATTCAATAAACTTAAATTTAAAATTTTTTTAATAAAATTTTTTAAAATTTACATATTGGAAAAATCTCAGCTGTCTACAAAATCTCTAAAACTTGAACTTGATAATTCAAAACCTTAATAATATAAACAAATATTTGTAAGTTTCCCATACAACAAAATTCAATACTCTTCCATTTAAGAGAAATATATTAATGTTTTAATTTAAACAAATTCTAAGTTAATACTCAAAATTCTGTTTTTGAGTACAGCTAATTAATATTTCAATACAAAATCATTTACCATTTGATTCAGCTAAATTCAATAATTTACAATTTAAAAGAAATTTCTTAGTTTTTATTAAACAAATCTCAATTGCAAAATGTTAAACTTAAACAAAATCTGTTAAAAACTCTGAAAAACTCTGGTTGAATTTGAATTCACACGGCTTCTATGTGAAAACAGTAATTTGAATCTAAATTTCTAATTATTTCTATCTAATTGTTTAATTGCAACAAACTATTGAAATAAATCGCGAATATAAACTCTGTCAAATTCACTTTTTTGCTTTCAAATGTCCGCTATTTTTTATACAAAATCTTAATAAATTCATACACTACAATTTAAAGGAAATATTTCAATTTTGTAAATAAAATTTCCAGCTAAATTTTAGTGCGAAAACTCTCTAGTTTCATTCAAAATTATAATCTAATTTTGTTTTGCCAATTCAAAACTTTTTAATGCAAAAGAAATCTCTAAAATTTTTAAAAGAAATTTTGCAATGCAGTTTCAAAATTCAGCCAATTTTTTTTTTAAAAATATCTCTTTTACCTCAAAGAATCTTTTAAGATCAAATTTTCTTATAAGAAACTCACTTTTTTAATATAAAATTAGTCTTCGAATTCACCACAAAATAATTTTGAAAAAAATTTTGCATCAAAAGTTCCGATTTGAAGACAGTTTTAATTTATTATTGAAGAACTCAAAAAATCTGTCAAATTCCTGTATTTGTAAACAAATAGCCACCAAATCTGAATGATTCTATACATTTCAATAAATCTTTAAAATTTTTAAATCGCATTTTTCAATTTACTTTAAAAATTCTGGAAAGAATTCTGATGAGAGAAAGTGGGATTTCTCGAAACATATGTAAATTCAACAACCCAGGTTCGAATCCCAGTCAAGAAAAATTATCAAAATTTTTAATAATAAAATTTTTCATGTTGCAATTCCTAACTTCACTTAATTATTTAAATTTAATGAACTCAAGCCTGACTAAAATGATCAAGAAGTAAAATTAACTAACAGTTCAATTATGAAATAATAATTATTCTATAATTCTTGAAATTTTTTAATTGAAAATTTTCAAGTTCTCAGCTTTGTTAAAAATCCTATTTTTCAATACAAAAACGTAATATTTTGATTTGAAATATTGCTGCTGTTGTAATTTTATATAATACATTTGAATTTAAAAGAAATCCTTTCAGATTTGTATATAATATTTGTAATAGTGGCGTACTACAACAAGATCCATCTAAGCTTTTGTTTTCAAATACTTACTAATTTGATTGAATATCTTTGTGATTCCAAATATTTAAATTTAAAAGAAATCTTTTAATATTTCAATTCAAAGTTTTAAATTTACTTGATAAATTCATTAATTTTTTTTAAACAAATTCACATCTAACTATTTCAATTCAATTCAATTATATTATATTATACTTAAAGTTTTCAATACTAAATTCACTTCTTTTTAATTTTCAATATTAAATTTATTTTATTTTCATGTAAAAATAGCTTCCTAAAAGTTCCAGCTAAATTCGTGTAAATTTTTAGTGCAAAAGCCCACAAGTTTCATTCAAAATTATAATGATTTTAATTTGACATTTGAAAACTTTTGTTTTAATGCAAAAAAAAAATCTCTAAAATTTAAAAAAAAAAAACTAAAAATATTTTAATTTTCTTTGAGTAAATCAACTAAATTCGTTTCTTTTAACCATAAAATGTCAGTTCAAATGCCTGATACAAATGGGTACAAATAATTAACTAAAACTATTATTTCTTAATTTCAAATTAAAAAAAAAATCATTATAAATTTTTACCATTAAGAAATTTTTTCCAAACTCGACTTTTTAAAAAACAAAGTTAAACTTATACACCATTTGGAAAACGTAAAAATATTATAAAATCATTCAATTAAAAATGAAGCATAAAAATCCATTTTATTTCTATACGAAATTCAAAATCAGCCTAAAAAAAATTTAAAAAAAAACCAACAACATTATTTCAAGTTTTGAAAAATCTAAATTCTCTTAAGAGTTTATAAAAGAAAAACATAGATCGTGAAATCGTCTACCAAAACCAAAAGTTAAATGCGTCTAAACAGAGTCTTTTATTTAAAAACACATTCCAAATTACCTTATAAATTCTTTTATATTTTTATAAATCAAAATCCTTATTTTGAATTCAAAATCCTGCGCTTTTTAACAGAAAACCCACATTTATCAAATAACAATGATTAAATCTTTTTAAAACGAATCTTCCAAAACGAGTCAGTCCAAATTACCTATAAAATCTTAAATATTTTGATAAATCAAAACTCTCCTAAGAGTTTAAAAAGATACAATTAAAATCCTTAATTTTGAAATCAAAATCCTGCGTTTTTTGCCAGAAATGATTAAATCTTTTTAAAACGAATCTTCCAAAACGAGTCAGTCCAAATTACCTATAAAATCTTAAATATTTTGATAAATCAAAACTCTCCTAAGAGTTTAAAAGGATACAATTAAAATCCTTAATTTTGAAACCAAAATCCTGCGTTTTTTGCCAGAAATGATTAAATCTTGTTAAAACGAATCTTCCAAAACGAGTCAGTCCAAATTACATATAAAATCTTAAATATTTTGATAAATCAAAACTCTCCTAAGAGTTTAAAAGGATACAATTAAAATCCTTAATTTTGAAATCAAAATCCTGCGTTTTTTGCCAGAAATGATTAAATCTTTTTAAAACGAATCTTCCAAAACGAGTCAGTCCAAATTACCTATAAAATCTTAAATATTTTGATAAATCAAAACTCTCCTAAGAGTTTAAAAGGATACAACTAAAATCCTTTATTTTGATATCAAAATCCTGAATTTTTACAAGAAAAACAACATTTATCAAATAAAAATGTCTAAAAAGGGTCTGTCTAAACAAGAGAAAGCAATTAAAATTCTTAATTTTGAAATCAAAATCCTACTTTTTTGCAAGAAAAACAACATATATCAAATAACAATGAGTAGTACTCTCTAAATCGAATCTTTTCTACTAAACATAAAGTCGAAACTACCTATAATTTCTTAAATATTTTGATAAATCAAAATCCTCTTACCGAGTTTGTAAAATAAAAACAATTAAAATTCTTTATTTTGATATCAAAATCCTGAATTTTTGCAAGAAAAACAACATTTATCAAATAACAATGAGTTGAACTGTCTAAACCGAGTTAGTTTTTTTCTAAACACACAGTCCAAATTACCTCTCTAAGATTTTACACAAGAAAACAATTTAAATCGTTTATTCTGAATTCAAAATCCTGTGATTTTCAAACGAAAGCAACATTTACCTAAAATCATTGAGTAGATATGTCAAAACAGAGTATTTTCCTCTAAATACACACAAACCTATATAATCCGTCTTTAGTTTTCCAATACTCGTATATATCTAGAATTTAGAAAAACTTTAGTAACAACTAAACAATTTATAATATTAAAAAAGCTCAAATAAAAGCTTTCAAAATAAAACAACAGCTATCGGTTAAATATACATTTTAGACTTTCTAACACTATGAGTTGTAATACAACATTTAAAATCTGCCACCAAAGACATCAATGAAACAATATAAAAAATTTGAATTTGTATAAAATTTAAACAAATTCTATTTAATAGCAATGATTTCAAACCTAATTTATATTAATAAAATTAACCTCAGAGCTCTATAACTAAATAATAAAGTACAAAACTGACTTTTTGTCACCAATAATATAAGAAACCTAACAAGTACAAAATAAAGAAAAAAAAAATCAGTCAAAATATTACAATATTAGCAATTAGCTTAAGTGCAAAAATTCAAAAAAAAAACCCCCCCTTACGATTAAATGTCAGTGATAATATACTAGAAAAAAACTCAAAATTCTGTTTTAATCTATATTGTATATCATTGGAAACGTCATAAGACAAAATTTTAAACAATATCAATTAATAAACATATTAATTGTTATATATAAACATTACTTTTTAAAGAAAAATAAACGCCAGGAGCTTCAACATTTATTACAAAATAATCTGCTATTAAAGTATTAATAGTTGTGTACATCACTGGAAACCTTTTTGAAAGATATAACATTATTAAAATGACAATTTTCAACTTCTAAACAAATTATGTTTGAGAAAATCTAAAATAAAATAAATAAAAACTTATTACTTTGATTCCAAGTAACTTGATAATAAATATATTTAAAAAAATTATAAAAAATTATTATTTTCTATCTCATTTGAAAGCTCACATTGAAACAGACACGTTTAAACACCAATAAACTTCAAATCTAAAAATATTAAAATTTTTACTTACTTTTATACTTAAAATAACTGAAATCAGTTAAAATTATTAAATTTTTATTAAAATTATTAAAAATTATTAAATCTAGTAAAACATTTAAAATTTAACGCTAAATTTATTATTATAAATCTACAAAACAAAATAATTAAAATTTTGTATATTCTACAATTTTTTTATTGAAAATGTTTAAAAAAAGTATTTACACCATTAAAAATTCAATATGTTTCTAAAATAATTCAATTCAAATTATTATTTCAAATCATTCAAACGCACAAAATCTATCGAATATCACTCTTTTAATACAAAAAATCACTATTTTAATAAAAAAAATTGAATAATTTTTATATTAGATTCAAAATTTATTTAAATTTTCATACTATTTGAAAAATATCAGCTGACAAAATCTATCAAAATCTCTCATTTAGTACAAAAAAATCTGTATTTAAAAGAAAAAAAAAATTTGAATTCGAATTCACTACTTCAGTTTAACAAAATTTTGAATTCAAAATTTCTAATTTATATCAAAAAAAAAATGTCTTCAGAAAACTATTTGAAAAATCCTAGTTATTAACTTACTTACTACAAAATCTACCAAATTCCCTTTTTCGTTTTTAAATACCCGCTATTTGAATTCAAAATCTTAATGAAACCATAAATTACAAATTAAATGAAAATATTAAAATTTTCACTTTAAAAAATATGGTTTTTAACTTAATTCATTCAAATTGTTGTTTCAGAATATCTAAGCTGTGTACTTACATACAAATTGTCTGCAAATCTCTCTTTCCAATACAAAAAAATCAATATTTAAACTAAAAATAAGTATTTGAATTCATGACTTAAATTTTTAAATTTGAAACTTATGGTTTTCAATTTTTATAGAAAACTGTCTTAAAGAAATAATTTAGAAAAAACTGTCAGTTATCAACTTATTAACAGGAACTAACAAATTCCCTTTTTTCTGTTTTCAAATACCCAAAATTTTAATTCAAAATCTTGATACGTTTGAATATAAATTAAAAATGTTAATTCTTATTTTAAAAAAATCTTAAGACATGTATTTTTTATACGAAAAATACCCGTTTTTAAAATGGTAATCAACAACTGTCACAATCTAATTATACTTTCAACATAATATTTGTAATATCACAGTTGTCAAAAAACTGTCAAATTCCTTTTTTGTTTTCAAATACCCACTTTTTTAAAGCCAAATTTCAATTTAATTGAAAGAAATATTCATTTTAAGGCTAAATTCATGTAATTTTATTAATTGAAAAAACAAAAAAAAACACAAAACTTAATAAAATAAATTATAATCTTAAAGATAACAAAATTCAATATTATATTCAATATATTCATGTTTAATTTAAACCAAAATCCAAGTTATACACAAAATCTTTCAAAATCTATTTTTGAGTAGAATAACTTAATATTTCAATCCAATCAAATATCACCAAAATTTAAAACTTTAATTCTCAGTTTTCAACTTATGCACAAAATCCGTCAAAATCTCTCTTTTCAATAAAAAAAAAACACAATGTTAAATGAAATTTAAAAATATTGTAATCAGAATTTCCAATTTATAATAAAAATTACAATCACATATAATTAAAATTAAAAATGTTACGGTTTAATTATCAGTTTTCAACTTATACGCAAAATCCGTCAAAATCTCCAACCACAAAAAACAGAATTTTAATGGAAAATTACAAAAATTTTAATCAGAATTTCTAATTTATAAAAAAAAAAATATAATATTTCAACTGCTAGTTGTCAACTTACTCACAAAATCTCACAAATTCTGCTTTATGTTTCAATATATGTCTGCAATTTTAATTTTAATTCAAAATCTTAAAGAAAACTAGCTAAATTCAAATATTTTTTGTGTGTATTTGAAAATAAAGATTTTAAGTTTACAAACAAAATCTTTTAAAATCCATTGTTTAATACAGAAATTTACTTTAAATTTAAATTTTGAACAAAAAAAAAATTGTAAAACACACAAAACAAATTTTCCAAATAAAATAAATGGAAATACCCAATATTTCAAATCAAAAACTTCAATTCACAAATGCAATCTGTTGAAATCCATTTTTTTTAACGAAAACATTTCAATTAAAAAGAAATCTTTGTGCTGTTTCACATGTTTCAGTGTAAGCTGACCAGTTTTTGTTTAATACTCTTTTGAACCTACCATTTCGTTCACACGCCCAAGTTTCTACTATTTAATGCAAATCAACATGAAAACAACTTTGTATAAAATAAGACTTAGAAAATAAAAGAAAAATACAGAAGGAAATAATAAAAAAAAAAACTAGTTCCGTCAAGTATGTACCACTTTTATTCTCCTTTCACTTAAGAGTCAGAATTAAAACGGGTGAAAGCGGACTTTAAAGATTAGGTCTTTACAGTTTTTGTAATACACATATATAGTTGATATACTCGTATATTTTTGTAGCATTAAAGTCTTGTTAAATTTTCTCAATAAAAATCCTCAAAACTTTTTAAATAAAAACTGTTAAATCTACAAAATTAATCCAAAGCAACAACAATATTTGCAAATACATATGTATTTAATCATTAACAACAATTAAATCTAAAATAAATCAAAAAAAAAAATCCAGATTTTACGACAAAAAAAAACTAACCAAATTCTATTTGTTCAAAAGTAATATAATTGTATATTATTGGAAATCTTATAGGGAAATATAATTACTAACAAAACATTAAATACAATTAATTAAAGAACAAATAAATTTCTATAAACTAAATTTAAAATTCTCATAAGTATTCAAATCGAAAATAAATCAACAAAAAAATATGTCTATAAAAAGAACATAAATTAAAAAAATCAATTATAATCTATTTTGTATATTGTTGAAAATGTTATGAAATTGTTTGTAACATCCACCAGCTTAATTTTAATAGAAAATTTATTGAATAACAAGTAAAAACTTAAATTCACGCCAAAAATATTTAAACACTAACTGCCGTATTTATAAAAAATAAAGTAGGCTTGAAGTGTGCTTTTAGACAAAATTTTCATACAAAATTTTCTTAAAGTACATTTGAAATCTATTTTAATTTTTTATAAATACGGCAGTAATTGTGTACATCATTAGCTAGCTGGCTTATGGAAATATCAAATTAAATATATATCATTAGAATCTTGCAGAAATATTAAATTATCAAGCAATTAGTAACAATCGCCTAATGCAGAATTTGTTTATCATATTCCGACTCCTCTTACATAAAAATTTAAAATCAAAAGTGTTAATTTTGTATATCATTTGAAACCTCGTATATATACTTAACACTTCACGAAATCTAAAATAAAGTAAGCACTTAAATTTACAATTATATTCAATGAATATTGAAACAAAACTGTATCCAAAAAATTATAATTCAAAAATCTAAATTATCTTTGTTTAAATGTAAACACATTCAGTTTTCAAACAATTTTAAGATTCCCAAATTGATAAATACTAAATGACCTCGAGCTTGAGAATTTATCAATTTCGGATTCTACAAAGAAAAGGTCGAATATTTCAAACTTTTATTACAATTTTAAGATTTAAATAAATTAACACAACAAATATATAAAAATTCAGTTTTCATGCAATTTCTAGATTTACAATAAATCAACAGAAATGCAAGTTCTTTTAAAATGGTTAAAATTTAAAAAAAAAAAAAAAGAGATAAAAAATCTATTTTTAATTCATTTTGCATTTCATTGCAAAAATTATAGGCCACTAATAATTAGTCAATTTACTCTTAATACTGAAGGTTCTTATAATAGAATAATAATGTCTTTAACTTAATCTGATGAACCGTAATTTCTATAATTGAAAATTAAAATTAATCTATAAACTTAATTTTATGATTTGTTCACTAAAAAAAAAAAAAACTGTTTAACAAAATTCAGTTTCATATTCTCTTCTGTGTTCAAATTTTTCCCTTTCAGTTTTCAAGCTATTTCCGATTTGAAATAATCCAATAATTAAAACAACAATATCTGAATACAATATTCAATGAATTTTGTATATCATTTAAAACTTTCTAACTAGTATAGTAAAATTATGATATAAAAAATCATGATACGATCACGATTTAACAACAAAATAATACCTAAATTATCGATTTACAATCGAAATTTCTGTAAATCAAATTAATTGACAAAGAAATTAAATTTCTATAACCTAAACTTGATATTCCCATCATTTAACCAAATTCACTTTCCTTCAATATTTTCTTATATGTATAACCAAATTGTTAAGAAAATTCTGTTTTCCAGATTTCAAAGTAAACCAAATATATAAAAATACAATTTTGTATATCATTTGAAACGTTTTAATAACTTAAACAAATTTACTATTACTGCTAAAGTCATGCAGATTTTACTGCCTAAGTTTTATAATTATCAGTCATTATACATTTTGTATATTATTGGAAATCTTATAACACGCAAACCTTACATAAATTTAATTAAAGAACCAACAAATTTCTATAAACCAAATTTAATTATTTATTTATCTCTTCAGTAACCAAATGTTTAACAAATTTCTCAGATCTAAAATAAGTCTACAAAACTCAAGAAATTAAAAAAAAAACTTATCAAATTTAATTAATAAATTTACTATTGCTGCTAAATCAATCCAAAAATAAAACTAACCAAAATCATTTATATTATTATTATAAATCTTACAGGCAAATAATTAACAACACGTTAAATATAATTAATTAATTATTTAAAGAACACATAAACTTCTATAAAAGAAATTTAAAATTCACCTAAAAATTATGCAAAATTCAATTTCAACCAATTTCAAAATAAATCAAAAATCATCAGAATTATATTTTCAATAATCATTGTATATCATAGGAAACGTTTTCAAATTTACTATTTCTGCTAAATCAGTCTAGATTTTATAGCTTTAAAAAACTACTTAAATTCTATTTTTTTTTTCAAAAGTAATACCTTTATATATTATTGGAAATCTTATAGGGAAATAATAACTAACAAAAGGTTAAAAACAATTAATTAAAGAACAAATAAATTTCTATAAACTAAATTGTAAATTCTCTTCTGTTTCCATATGTTTAAGAAATTTTAAGCCATTTTCACAACTAAAATTAATATAAAAAAAAAAAACTATTCTCTTTATAGTGCGTAAATTAAAATAAAATGAACAAAATTCAGTTTTAATATTTTATATATCATTGGAAACAAATAAATTTCTGTAAGCTAAATTTAAAATTCTCTTCAATGTCCAAATATTGAAAAATTTTAAACTATTTTTAAACAAAAAAAAATATATCCTCATCAAAACATCAAAATTCAATTTTAATCCAGTCTGCATATCATTGCAAACGTTGTGTAATTCAACAATATTAACTTTATAAAAATTATAAAAATATTATACTATTTCAATTAATAAACTAATTAATTTTTATTTATACACAATACTCTACTGTTTAGAGAAAAATAAACGCCACGAACTTTAACATTTAATACAAAATAATTTGCTCTTAAAGTAGAAACAAAATAAAAACAAACTAAAAATATTGCTGCAATAATTTATATATAAATATATATAAACAACCTTAATACTACAGTAGAATTCTATACAACCTCTACTAAGCGCCTAAGATTTCACTATTTCACAGATTTTATACATCACTGGAAACGTTACTCCAAAAACCAACTTAAACTATTTTTGCTTATCTTAATGCAATTTATATATCATTAAAAATTATGGCAGCAAATAGCCTTAATACTACAGTACAGATCAATACAACTTCTGCTAAGTTTAAGGTTTCAATAACAAATAAAAATTCTTCGTATTTAATATTATTATTTGTTTTCTATATCACGGGAAACTTTGAAAACATCTAATATAACTTTAAACTTAAAAGCAAAGAACATATTTAAAAACCCAAAAGTTAAAATAAAACGTATTTTGTTTTCAAAATTTTATACATCACTGGAAACCTTATAAACAAATAAAACCATAAATATTGAATTATATTTATTGAAAACAATAATGTTTAAAAACTCATTGTAAAAAATGTATTTAAATTAAAGAACTATTTCACATAATAACTTGTTCTATATAACCTGGGAAAGCTTAGAACAATATAATATAAAAATATGTAAAAACAAACCAAAAGTTAAAATAAAATGCATTTTGTTTTCAAAATTGTATACATCACTGGTAATCTTATAAATAAATTAAATCATAATTATTGAATTATATTTATTCAAAACTATAATGTTTAATAACTCTTTCAAATAAATTCATAAAATTAACGAAATATTTCACATCTTAACTACTCCTATATATCATGGGAAACCTTATCAATTAAAAACATAAAAGTTATATCAATATAAAAATATTGAAAGAAAATTCACAAAACAAAAAAAAAATTTAGCATTTTTTATAAAACATCACCAAAAAAATTTCTTTGGCAAACTAAAGTTTTCAAATATTTTGTACATTAATAGAAAGCTTATATTTTGCTTAAAACAATCTGCTAGAAAACCATTTTAAATACCAATTTCTTTTGGTAACTACAGCAAAAAAATCTATATAATCTAAAAAATTGTATCTATTAACAAAAGTCTACAAATTAAAAAAATGTACATTTTTTTTAAAAATTGCATTTAAAATCTTTCTTTAGAACTTCTTCATTTTAAAAACTTTCTTTTTAAAATTTTTCTTTCCATAACATTTTTTTAAGCAAATGGTTAATTGTACAATTAACAAAATTGCTTTAAAGGCTTTTACAAATATATAAGCTAATTCAGAATCAAGTTTAGTCCTTGTGCTAAATTCAATATACAAAGATCTTTGTAGAGATTGTATGAATGTGGGGCATACTTCCCACAGAACACTATTTCTTAAATACTTGTGGAAAAAAAGCCAGCAAGTAAACTTTTCATTTGGAGTAGCACTAGCTTTGCATGCTCTTTTGCAGCAATGGCCATAAAAGGGGGATAAACAGTGTAATTGCTAGTGTCTTACAAATTATCAGCCAACAAAGGGGGGAATGCATACAGACCAAAACCCCTTTTACTAACTACATACTACTCTATTAATATTAAACCTAAAAAATTTGAAAAGCAATCATATGGAAAATTATAGAATTTTTATAAGGATATCAATATGAATCCTTTCTATACTTTATATATGAAAAATAAGAAATAAATTTAAGAAATAACAAAAAACATTAAAAAGATATTTAACAATACCAAACTATAAATTTTAAATATTTATTATTTATTCTATGTATCTATACTTATTTAATTGCTGTAATTGCACTCTGTATCTCCCTTTTGTTTAGTTATAAGTTAATTTATTATTAACGAATTATCTCCTCCCCCTTCAAAACCTATTGTAAAAATGCTCTCAATTCCTCTCAATGTGGGAAATTAAACCAAAATTATAAAAAAAATTTCAAATGCCATTTCTTTCATTTGAGATGTGGTTTTAATTTGTAACTAATTATATGTTTCCATATTTTAAATGAGACAATTGTGGCATTTGCCTTTAATAACCTAAATTGTACTTATGTAAGTATTTAATAAAGTTCTAATCAATATTTATTTATAAAAGTATTTTGTATTTATTTGTCATCAATTTAACCTTCAATCTCTTTAAAAAGATCTTATCAATAAGAAAGAATATTTGTTGTATCTATTTCAAATACGAGTATGTATGTATTCCTTAATTAAGTTAAAAACTGTAAAATTGTATTCGTTCTAACAGAACAAAACTGTAAAAATAATAAATTTATTTCAAATAAAAATTGTACAAACCATTTTGCCCAAAAAAAAAATATATATCTTTTTGTGTGTTTTTCTTTTAAATAAAACTAAAGATTTTTCGAAATGAAATCAAAAATGTCGCCAACATTTTATTCCATTTTTTTATTAGGGACGTCGAAAAATCAAAAGCATTGTTTTCATAAAATCCGTTCGCATAAATGTTTTACCCCCTTATTCAAAAACGATTATTAAATTTAACAAACGTTTATTAAGCAAATTTTTATATGCAAATCTGCCTTAATAAACGTTTGTTAAATTTAATAATCGTTTTTGAATAAGGGGGTTAATGTTTATGAAACATTTATTGCTATTTAAGAATAGTTAAAAAAAGAAATCGCAAATAACTGCTGTAGCACAGTTTAATTCACCTGAGCTGCATAGAATGGCAGACAAATGCTCGTACGCAATATATTTTCTATTATTTTTAAAGAAACTTTAGGGATTTTTGGAAAAATATACCGAATTATATTCGTGTAACTTTTTATATGAACTAGATAACTATTGGGGTTATAACATAAAAATGCGGGATTATAACAGATGGCTTACTAACTTACAGTGGGCAGCACAAATTCTAATACAAATACCGAACAATATCCTAGCAATGACAAAAAATAGCTATTCTACACTTAACTTAACGTAAGTAAGTAAGTCAAAAAAAATCAAAACAGCCATTCTATCCCAGCATACCATTCTAGGAGCACTCCGAAAAAGGGGTCAGAAAAGAGTCCAACAAAAGAGCATTTTCGGAGCGAAGGAAAAATTTGCTTGTTACTGTCTTGAGTCGGCACGCAGTATGACTCAGAAATTCCACTTGATTATGTGTGTACCAAAGCGTTGTTGTCCTGTTATTTCTCCTTTGAACAAAAAAAAAACATAGCTGTGCCGCACAAGAATGATAAAAACAAGATTACACAGAGCCCAAAAAAAAACCTCATAAAAGACTCCTTTTTGACATTATCTAAGAGCTCTTTCAGAGCCCAAAAAATCCTCATAAAAGACCCTTTTCTGACATTATCTAAGAGCTCGTTAAGAGCCCAAAAAAAAAACCCTCATAAAAGACTCTTTTCTGACATTATCTAAGAGCTCTTTCTGACGGACCATTTTCGAATGTAGTGACCCTCTTTTCTGAAGGTTTTCGGAGCAATTATGCTCATAAAGAGCGTTAACGCTCCGAAAAAGGTGTCAGAAAAGACTCTTTTCGAACTCATATGGCTTGCTGGGATTGTTCCCAAGTCACAAATCAGAGGCCGTAAAAAATGTTTAACACCAAAAGATGAATATATAGCAATAGTTTCTTTCAGTTTCAGCTTTCAGTTTGTGTTTATAAATTATTTTGTTATATACATCTTGTTTCACACTCTTCAGCTTTAGCTGACCAGCTTTTATTGAATTCTCTTTTAAACTTGCCATTTCATTCATATACGTCAATTCAACGTTCGTACTTTTTAATGCAAATCAATATGCATAAAGAAAAAAACAAAAGGAAATAAGATAATTGACTAGTACGAGTACGGTCAAGTTTGTACCCCTTTTATTATCTTTTCCCTTCTCATTGAAAAATACTTGCCTTGACGAGACAGAATTGAAAAGTGTGAAAGCGAACTATTATAAATAAATGACAAACAACATTTTTCAATTTTCTTACAATACTATAATGGTGTATTTGCATCTGTGCTGATGTTTGTAACGCCAATAAACATTAGTCCAACATCCTCCTTAAAGTATGTATATAGATCGACTCAGAATCAAAGTCGTATTATTTCGTTAAAATTATGTACATGATATTTTTTTTGCCCAAGGACAATTGGGATTAAAACAAGTTAAAACCGGTTTACCTAGCCCCCATGCAAATGTCCTCTCAAAATAGGGATTTATCGGCCATAAATGTTTTATTTATGCACGTATCCAAAGAGATTTCAACGCAAATAAGTTGTACATGAAGCCTAATCACATCTACAAATTTTGAACAGATCGGTCAATAATTGACCATAGCTCCCATATAAGGCCCACTGACGAAAATCAATTTAATTTAAAAATGTTGTTATCCAAATAATAATTAACGCAAATAAATATCACATATACAGATATCATGATATAGGTTCATAATTAGTCAAAGCTCTCATATAAGATTCTCTTTGAAAATCTCTTTAACAAGTATAATCCTTTTAAAAGTGTAAAATTTAACACAAAAAATATTTATCTAGATATGCAAAGAAGTCACACCACCGAATTTATGTATGATAGGTCCATTAGAGGTCATAGCTGCCATATAGCGCCCATTTCTGAAAAATTGTTATAACACATATTCTGGGTGTAGGGTATTATATGGTCGGGCTTGACCGACTATACTTTCTATCTTGGTGGTTTTATTTGTATGCAATTACAAGGGCAAGTTTGAAGACCAATAATTGAAGGCATTACACCATTAAGATTGTTGTAAAACTTAACAAGAGCTTGAAAAATCATTGGGAGCTTATCAAGCAGGAACTTCAAAATGTTTGCGAGCAGTGTGATTCATCTAAATCGATCCATTACTATAACTTGATATCATATATGAAGCCCTGCCAACCAGCCGAATCGCCATCAAAGCCTAGGGTAATGCTCTATATTTGGAGGGGCCAAAACTTTCCTACCAATTATGAGCTGCTGAAATTTGGCCAGACCATCACAGGGAACCTGTAGCGAGTGCAACTGATTTATTTCTGATTGTCCAGAATATGCAGTCATCATGACAACGCTCGGCCGCATGTTGAAATACCTGTTAAAAACTATTTAGAAAGAAGAAGTTGGAAAGTTTTCTTCCGACTACTATTTATTTCGATTTATATACAACGATCTCTCAGGGATACACTATTCTTTAGAACAGGAAATTAGCTTGATTCATTGTTGGCCTCAAAAGATGAACCGTTCTTTTGGCGCCGAATCTATATGTTGTCAGAAAGATTTAGAAATAGAAATATTTTTTACTTAAACATCTAATTGCTGAAATCTCGGCCATTAGTTAACCATTGGTAAACTAAAATACTAACTATTGTTTAACTATTACTTGTTATTCTTATGGCAAACTAAGCATTGCGAATAAAGAATCATTAAGCCTTTGTCATTAGGTAACTAAAGACTGTGAATTCGGCTATAAGAGATTTTCAAGTACTAACAAAAAAAAAAATTGTTGAAATTTGATTGATACATAATCGTACATATATGAATATTTGGTGATTTTTTTTTATAAATTTTGTAACTAAGCCCCTTTAAAACTACAAACCCATGTATATACTATGCCATTTAAGAACACCTTAGCTCTGACTGTGCAAAATTTCATTCAAATATCTGTAATCGTTTAAGAGCTATGGAAATATTTAAAAAATTAAATGTTTCTAAACCACCACTGTGAATTGTATAAATTGTTGTATGGGTTTGTGTTTTTGATAAGCAAAATTATTGTTTAAATGTGCTGCTTTAATACCTATCAAATACACAAACCATTAAATAAATCTTCGTGGTGATGCTGCCAAGTCTTTAATAAATAAATATTTTGAAGATTGTATTGGATTGTTTTGTTTCTAATTGGTGAATCAGCCAGAGTGGGGGAACTTGGAATTAAATCTGTAATTGCTAAACGGTAAAACCGATTGAAATAAATTTTCACATGCTTAGTTAAAAAGGTATTAAATTCGGACCTCATAAACCGAACAGGAGTGTGCCAGAGTTCTTCAAAGTGCAAAACTTCCGGTATGTTTAAAATTTATGAAATCTACTAGTCAATGACTAAAAAAAAGTTTCGAACTGATTTAGCTCCATTTCATTATAAAAAAAGCTACATTGGACTGTTGTGGAATGTAGAGATAAACAAAACATATGATTGTCCCCAAGGTCTGCCAATAAATATTTTAAAAGCTATTTAAGAAGAAACTACAGTACCAAAATATGTTTAAATTATGTTTTAAAATCCTGTGCTCCATCAGAACAAAAACACCGATTTGTATAATTAAAAATCAATTTTAGTTGATTTTTTCAACTTTTAATTTATAATAATGAGTATCAATTTGTAGTATTCAATTCAATAGTTTTTTTTCTTTTGTCACAAAAACCTTAAAACATTTATGCAGTCGGATTTTAGGTGAGCAATGCTTTAAAATTGCTCATTTCAATTGTTACATGTTCTAAAATAATAATTATTTACTTAAACTAAAAAAACAGCACAAAATTTATATAAAATTCTATTTAAACAAAACCTCAAATAATTTCTCTCACATATTTTCTATACAAAACAGATTCAAAATTAACGGACGTTTACAATATTACAAACATAAATGAAAGTTGCCAACTCACCCTTTCAGTGGCTATGTAAATACCAGCAGTATGGCATCACCATTAGTTTGGCTTTTTCTTCCTCTGGTTTTGTTGTTGCTTTTTTTTGGCGCACACTTACACTGAGTTTTTTCACACAAATACATTTTAGCTTGTTGCACTATTTTGACTGATTTTAAACACATTTACACAAATTTTCGATTAATTAACACGTTTACTTAATGGCAAATAACTTTTTTATTATATTTTCATAAATTTTATATGATTTTTTTATAAATTTAACGTACTTTTACTAGAACTTGTAACATCTGCTTGTTGACCGGTTGAGAGCGCGACGGAAACTAATCAGAATTAAACTAAGCTGTTCAGTGTTGCCACTATGTGTGTAATTACCAGAGCAACCAAAAATATGTTTTTAAAGGATCGTTATGGTTCAAATTCAAAATTTAATTTAAATAAATGTATTGGGTGTATAACTTAAAAATGTGGGACTCATAGCAGGCGTATCTCTGGAACGCGGCACAGTGCTACAGAAACGTTTTTTAAATAATACGGAATTCAACGAAATTACACATGATTGGAGCTGAGGTGTTTTAGAGTTGATTTAGAGTTTTTTGGCGTCATAGGCGGCGTCAAAAAAAAACGCCAAAATTTAATTTTTAAAATTCATTATACATATACATATGTATATAAACAGTCCATGAGAAAATATCTACAAAAAATACGCTTACATTAGTTCAAAAGATATATTGGTTCCATTCTTTTATTTTTTTAATTTTACTCGATCTTTTTTGGGTTTTTTAGATAGGGCGTGCCTACGAAGGTTCAAAAAAGTTTTCTAAAAGATCAGCTATTTTTATGATAAAATTTTAAATAAAATTAGAAAATCTTGCAATCAGTTATCTCTTCCCTATAAAAAGTTACACGCATCCATAGTTGGAACATGTAAAAAAGGTCCATATTTTTCAAGTTTTTTCAGCAAAAGTCTCATTATTTTTTCTTTAATAGAAAAAAATTTTAAATAATTTTTATATGAACTAAAAAGATAACTTAATTTAAGTGGACATAGCCCTCCACAGACCTCCAAACTGGGCCAATTTTGAAAAAAAAATTTGTTTTAATTATAAAATTCTAGAAACGCAAAACACCGATCCTCTAAAATTACTGAAATATACAGAAAGTTTTTTTTTACTACAACACGGTAAATAACGTCCCAGTGGGCAAATTTAAAAAAATTCTAATTTTGGAACACATGTTCCGCATTGTAGGAATTTGCCATTGATTTACCCGGGGTTTGCACATGCAAGTAACAGTTCGAAAAACTCAATACACTCACATTTTTTACTAATACACTCACATTTTTTTCACTTGCAGAGCTAGTCGAGTTTTTCGAATAAGTTTTCGTATATAATACGTACTTGCATGTGTAAAGGCAGGGTTAAATTGTATTTTAATGCTAAAAGAACAAGCGCTGTTAAGAGTGGTAAGAATCGTTCTATGATTTATTTTAGCATCCATACAAATGTCTTTCCGGAATATGGTTCTATGGTACATACATATGTGCATGCCAAAAAAATACAGTATTATTACTAATTTCATGTAAAGATAAATCACAAAACGCTAATTTGCATGACTCGAATTGGCCCACACAAGTCCCGCTTTTGAAAATCACTTACAGATTTTTATATATATCACTTTGAAACCAACATTTTACACAGTTAAGCTACATAACTATAAATACTCGTACATAAAACTTTTCTCAATTTTGTAAGTTAAAGAAAAAGTAAAACAGTAAAGAAAACCTACGTACTCGTATATGTACATACGGAAATTTAGACTTATTTTTATATCCTGCATTAGCACAAATGGGGAATGAGGGTATACTCGTATATGTTTGCCATTTCATGTGTAACATTGAGAAATAGTCATCTAAGACCTAATATAATATATAGTATGTACATATGTATATTTTTGATCCATATAAAACTCTAAGTCGATTAAGATATGTCCGTATGTCTGTGCAAAACACTCTCACGTCCAAAATACATAACCAAAATCCACACAGCTTACAAAAGAACATTTTAAATTCTCGTAAAGAGTTTGGTATTGAATGTCAATAAAATCGGTCGCGTAGAACTAGAGTTATGAATTAAAATCTGAGACAACCTCGACAAAAAATTATATTTTTCACATATTTTTTTGAAAATTTGTTGAAATATTTTGTAGATAAAGGCATGCAATTTTAAAAAGGTTATTTTTATGACAAACTATGATAAAAATAGTAAGAATCGGTGCATGATTTCTCAAAGCCCCCTTACAAATTTCTTCCCGAAATATGGTACATAAATGCCTTTAAAATGACAATAGTAATGTAAAATTCAGCAAAAAAAAAAGTTTTATATAAAAATAAATCAAATCCCATACAAAGTCCACTTCCGTAAATCACTTAAATACGTATAAATCTGTTATCAATTAACGATAGCGATCCAAAATGTTTCACAGATCATGTATATTTATGCCAAAATCAAATTGTTGGTTTTTGTGAGCATAGATCCATATTTGACAATATCCAATATACACTTTCGAAAATTATTTAATACTCATATCTCTTAAATACACCGAAATGTATTAACATCCTCATATATATAAAATTCTCTGTAGCGAATTTTATTAAGATCGGTCCATAATTGATCATAGCCAACATATAAGGACTAATTCCGAAAAACAAGTAAACTCACAAAACTGTGGCTCGAATTATTCATTTCGTTCCTCGATTGCGGAATACATTTTTTTGCAGAAACATAATTTTAAATTATTCAACTGTTGCTGCGGTATTTTTCCTTTTTTCAGTATCATCTCTACACAGACAGTATTGCGGCACATACTGTGGCGGCCATGTAGTGTATTTAATGGCCATAAATCATTTTTAAATTTTTTAAGAATTTTAATTTTTTTTTTTACAAAAATACGGCCACTTTTACGCCCACCTCCCATACAACTTAAATAGAAAATATGGCATAACTTCCATGATTTTAAATATATCAACTCAATTTTCATAAAAGATTAAGATTATAATTGTAGAATGACCTCCTGAAAATATGAACTTAATCCGCCCACTTTTACGCCCACCTCCCATACAACTACAATACAAAAATTTTGTCAGTTTCACTCTATTTCATTTATTAACAACTTTTTCACATCTTCGTGATAATCTAATTTTTTAAGCTTCAATTTCGTTCTAAATTTAAGTTTTTTCTATATAGCACACATGCAATGAAATTTTCGTATTTCTCGCTCCCAAATTGGCACCGGCTACGTATACGAGTAGCAAAGAAAGAAGGAATGCGCCGTTGTTTTTGCACGCGTAAAATAACGCATATTTTTACTGTATTTTTTTGGTTTTTCATTGTTTTTTTCGGCGACGGGCAAATTGGGGCAGGTTTTTTTTAGTCTGTTAGCTGACTCTCAGCTTTAATTTGGTATATGACTCCATGTGTCGCACTGCTTCGCACACAACTAAAAGTCTAACGGAAAATCATAAATGTTTTTTTTTACAGAATGCTTAATGTCTATTTTAAGTGAAAAAATTACTTATAAGGTACATTCGGTGTATGGTTTCTAAGTAACAAGCTTTTGAATATGACATAGAAAACTATCACATTTGAGACTTGTTCACATACTTCAACTTTGCGCTGCTCGGGACAGAAAACCAATGGAGATATTTGCATGAAATTTTCCACACATGACCTTTAGATAGTTTTTAACCATGTATAAAGATCATGAAAATCGGCGAGCAGGTCCAAATTAATTGATTGCCATAGTGGACACAGTGTGCGGCATGCCGCAGGAATGAATAATTACATTTTACATATTGATCGATATTTCTTTCTGCTTAGTTTTCTTTTCCGTGCGGAGTCAATAATACCACCCTGTCTAATAAATATCGATATCGTCGATATCGAACGAACATTTAATACTGATCAGTAATTTTAATTCAGAAATCATACTAATATCGGTCATATGGCAATTGGATTTTGTAGCTATCAGTCCATATTTAGCAATAGCTCCCAAATAAAGTAATCTTTCATGCATCAATTTGAAGATATAAATATAGATATAATATTATTGAGATGAAATTAGGCTAAAATAAGCCTCACCATATAACTTTACCCTTTTTTATACTCTACCTTTACCAAGTGAATATTGAAAATGTTGAACCTAGTTTTAGCATTCGTAATAAAATTGTTGTTACATTTTACGTTATTAATTTCCATAAATCATTTAATTGAATCATGAAACTACATTAAATGTTAAAAAAATAAGTTTTTTTTCAATTAAAATAACAATTTATTCAAGTTCAAATAACAGATGCTATTTGTTTGTGCAACAGTTCCATGGTTTCTCAACTAAAGTGATCGGCTGGCACGGACACTAACAAACGTACAATAAGTATTCATTTTAAATTTGTCGAAAAAATAGCCAATCCCACACAAATAATTTTCCAAAAGAGTGTCCATTACAGGAGGTAAATAGTTATTTATAGTCTCTTGTGTATTATTACGAAAATTTATTGATAAAAAGATTTTGCTAAACCAATCAAGCATTGTTTAGCTGCTATCAATCATTTACTCCTTACCATTTAAATTTTTAATGAAAACAACTTAATAGCTTTACCCAACTTCCTCTGCAATTTCAGAACACCAACATTAACAATTATCACTATCACTTCAGCGCCGATAATTTGCCCAAATGTAAATTTTCGTTAAACATGGAGCTGTAGTCTTTCAAAGAAAAACTCATTGACTTAAACGTATTTGGTGTAGCTGATTATAAAATTCGTAACAAAAACTTGAAGAAAAAGCCTGAAAAATAAATTAAACATTTCTTGTTTTTTTTTTTTTTTTTTTTATTTTAAGACAATTTTTGTTTTTTTTTTTTTTTTGATTTTTTATATTTTTTTTCTTATTTGGTTTCTTTAATAAATTAAAATAAATCATTACACAAACATAAAAATAGAAGAATATCAGTTAAGAGATGATTGTGACAGCAAAATATAGCAAAACAAATAGGAAAGAATAGAATTTTAGCTGGTTTTACAATTATTTGTTTTCTTTTTTTTTCGAAATTGTTAAACAATAAAATATGTTACGAAGTTGTAGTTTTATAAATTGTTCTTTTTATTTATTTACGAAATAAAACTTGTGTAGTTGAGTTTAAGTTGTTTGTTTTTCCAGTGATTAAGAGTAAGTAGACTGACTAACTTTCTTTTCATATGCAAGCTAGTTTTGGTTTTGATACGTTTTGTTTTTTCTGTTTTAGTTGTGTGGTGTGTTTATAGCAAACATAAAAGAATTGATCATTGTTCTACAAAGACATTAAAGACTTTTATGTTGGCAGATAATTTACAAGCCAGCTAAAATAATTCTAGGATCTTCAACGGCAGCCTTAATTTTACGCAAGAACATGACAGCCTCACGACCATCAATCAATCGGTGATCGTAAGTAAGAGCCACATACATCATGGGGCGTATGACAACCTGTAAAAAATTAAAATAAATAAATTTAATTAAATATCTGTTATAAGCTTTAACATAAATTATAAATGTACCTGTCCCTTGACAGCAACGGGTCTCTCAAAGATACCATGCATGCCCAAGATAGCACTTTGTGGTGGATTGATAATTGGTGTGCCCATAAGAGAACCGAATACACCACCGTTACTAATGGTGAAGGTACCACCATCCATGTCTTCAACAGCAATAGCACCCTTACGTGCCTTGTCGCCCAAAGCAGCCATAGCAATTTCAATATCGGCATAATTCATACCTTCAACATTTCTGATGACTGGCACCACTAAACCCTTAGGGGTAGCAACGGCTACAGAAATATCAACATAATCACGGTACACGATTTCCTATAAGTAAATTAAAATGGTGATTTATGATGATTTTTCTAAGAAAAAATGTGTTGCCCTTTTGCAGGTTAAGAGCGTTTTCTTTGCAACAAAATGTTGCCCTTTTTCTCATATTTCCATTTTATGATTTATTTTCTAACCTATAAACTATGAACGGCTAACACGTTAATTTCTTTAAATATGAGCAAAAAATTTAATATATAATAAAGATATTTTCTTCAATATTCATTAACTACTGAAAATGTTGCCTTTTTATACAACTGACTCAACAAAAGTTATTTGTAAAAAGCTTATGAAGTTTTGTTTTGCATTCTGATCATTGGGTTTGCTAAAAAACTATTTCTAACGAAAAATGTTGCCCCTTTACAGTGATAAGCGAATTTCTTTCTAACAAAAATGGTTTCTTTTATCAAATATTTGCCTATATTGTGCTATTTTCTAAATACATAGGTAATGAACAAAATTAGGAATGTATAACATGTTTCTTTCACAAAATGTTGCCTTGTTTGACTAAACAAAATTTAGTTGTAATAAGATTATGAAGTTTTGTTTTACAATTCATTAGTCCCAATTTACACAAAGCAATTCTTTAAGCTTAGCTGATTACCTCTTAGACATCAGGATGAGAGGAAGATAAGACGAGTACACACTTTGATTGCACTAGCAATTCCTGTTTACTCTCTTATTTGTATTATATATGTGTATACTCTCAAATAAAAATACGTGCGATTTACGTGCAATAAAATTATGCTGTGTAAAGACCGAAGAAAATTTAAGGAAATAATTGTATCAAACTATTCAATAAAAATTGCTTCGTGTAAATTGAACGAAACCTAGAAAAGAATTGGTAATTTGAGGTTCTAAAGCAAGCATATTTCGCTTTAACAGAATCCTATATTCGACACGGTATTACTGCTTGGGGATGTACAACTTAATGCGGATCACTTCAACAAACTCAAAACCAAATTCTAAAAATCTTGTGGAAAAGCCAACATCATAAAAATAAAAATAATATCAACAATAATGCTTTTAAAAACAACACCGTACACAACAACAACAACATTCCCAGCAACACCATCAACAACAACGTCTTAACCATCAATATCGCCAACAACAATGCCCTTCACAACAACGTCAACAATGTAATCTACAATAACAACAACAATTACACCAACATGGTCTATACCAACACTATCCACAACAATACACCGAACAACATTTTCATCTACAATAACAACAACTTAGCTAACAACAACAACGTCAATGAGATTACAATAAGTAACACGAACAACAGCAACTTCTGACTCAACAACAACGATCGTAACAACTACATGCCAAAGAACATTGCAAGCGCTGCTCTAAACGTAATGAACGTCCATAGCATTTACTGTTCAACTTTAATCAATGAATTTTATAAGGACTCGAAAACTTTCTTCAATCCATTGATCACCATTACAACACAAGAAGACGAGCACAAGGACGTTTTAAAGTTAATCATTATCATAATAATTGTGGGAAAGATACACTATCAGTTATATTACCTACAATTTTCAATCAATTGCCCGTTAACTTATTAAACATTACAAATAAATACAAAAGAAAAACATTGATAAGAAAACTCTATCAATGTCTCTCTAAATAACGAACGAACGATTAAGCTGATAAGTGTTGTGAATCGTAATCGCAGTTTACAACATACAACATCAAAATACTTACTGCCGTATTTATAAAAAATAAAGTAGGCTTGAAGTGTGCTTTAAGAGAAAATTTTCATACAAAATTTTCTTAAAGTACACTTGAAGTCTATTTTAATTTTTTATAAATATGGCAGTTAGTGTTGTGAACGGCCATAATTTTGGGTTCGGCAATGTTAATATCTTTTCTGTTCGCCATTATTTATGTTTTATGTTTTGCAATTTGAAACAAAAAATTTATACAAAACCACTTCAAAGATATTTTTGATTTGTCTCCATTATATTTGGCCACAAAAAACATTCAAAACGTATCGCTTACTTTTGCATACGGGTAAAGTATTAATATCATTGTTTTTAGGTTCTTATTTATTGCCAAACTTTGCAAATTCAAAAGCAAAAAACCTAAAATAATTTTCAAATATTTATCTGTAAATACAACTCAACTTGAAAGGAACTACGCTGATACTTAACTGTAATATAAAATATATTAAATAGTTTGTACCCTGATTTATGCTGCCGAATTTATCGGCCCAATCATGAATAAAAAAATCCCCAGGAGTTTTTCCCTAACATTGAATTTGAATACGAAAAATGGGAAAAGGGAAAAAACTCCCGCGGAATTTTTATTCATAATTGGGCTGTATTATTGTGATACATATAAACAATATTTTTCATCGCTGTACTATATCATGATAGTAAACAAATATGCTGTATTTTAACAACTGTTTTGATTTAAATAATCATATAAACAATTTCTTATCACCACACACGCCAAAATATAATTACTTCTTACATAAAAAATTCACTAACGAAACTAGTTTAAATTTTTTTTCAATGAACTAAATTATGCGCATGTATGTATAAAATACAGCAAAAAAGAAATAAACAAAAGCAAACCCAAGATAAAAAAAAAAAGGCAAACAGTTGACTCATGATCATCACAAATTAAATTTTGGAAATAAAACTGACGTCACAGGTCAGCAGACCTAAAAAGCGTATGTATTTCACAAAATAAAAACCGGTATTGCGTAAAGCTTATATTTACTTGTTTAGTACTCAAGCAGAGTAAGAAGAAAATATCAGAAAAAGAAACAAAAAGTTAAAATTACATAAATATTTGTGAAAAAGTTAAAATCACGAACATTATCAAATGAAAGAAATGCTTACGTAGACAAACAAAATATCATTATGTATAACTGGAAAAATTTATATATAAAGTTTAATAAAAGCAAATAAATAGATATATACTTAATGCAGTAACCAAGTGCATACATACATACGTATGTTTGTTTTTCTTGAGTTTATATAAATTATTTATTTAAAACTTGTTAATTTTTCAGATAGAGTTATCAAAACGATAAAAAGTAACATAAAATAAACTTAGCGACCAAATTTTTTTTTTGAAATTTGCAATGAAATTTAATTAGTAGCATTAAAAACTCTTTCAATTGCCATTAAGATGAATTACTAAAGCATTGATAGCTTTATCTGTGATTGCTGTTAAATATTCAGTTAATTGAAATGTATTGAATACTAATGTCACGATTGACAATTACAAAAGTACAAACAATTAGTAAGGTTCAATAATACATTTAGATGTTTGATAGCATTTAATATTTTTAAAGATCGATCAAAGCCAATTTGTAATGAAAAATTAATATAGAAAATATACTTTTTTGCACACCAAACCAATTCATTTAATTTGGCAGTTAAACTATACACAAGTAATATGGCTTTTGAATTTAAATTTTATACCATCAGTTTGTTTGTTTCGCAAGGAACCATGCAAAGAATGTTAACCCAGCAGAAGCTGTAACAAATGGAAAACTTTGACCCACAAAAAGTATCTAAATGTAATTTTTTTTATCAGCTATTTTTAGTTTTCCAACGAGCTAGCTTATCCCTTTGCAATAGATTTCAATAAGTTTATTTTACATAAACTGGGATTTATGTAAAACTTATCCAAACAAAACCCCTAAACAAATTTTGATATTAACATAATTGAATTTCTACTTACGGCACCATCAATAACCGCATTAACAACGGGTTGATCTTGCAAGGCATAGGCAGCAGCTTTAGTAAAGATGGACATGAAGCCAATTTTAATACCGAATTTCTTTTGGAAGGCTTCCAAATTCTCCTTACGGAAAGCCATAGCACCACTAAATAAAGAAAAATAACACAAAAATTAATATAAAATTTTGTAAATAAATAATTGATTTAATTCAAATGAAAATACTGTCTCGTGTGTAATATAAGAATATAAAACAATTTCCCTTACCTCATATCAATTTCATTGAATGTTGTCAACATGGCATTGACATTTTGAGCTTCCTTCAAGCGAGCGGCAATCTTTAGACGCATACGATTCATTTTGACACGTTGTTCGGTACGTGTACCAGTGATTTGACGTGAATAATCGGCTGGTGGTACTTTCACCTGGGGTGGAGTTATACCGGGAGCACGGGGAATAGATGCAGATGGAATTGAGGCAGCTGGTGCGGCTGGTGGTGGTGGTGGAGGACGTGGTGCTGCGGGTCTTGGTAGTGGTGGAGCAGCAGCTGCGGGTTTAGCAGCTGGTGGTGGTGGAGGAGCAGCTGCGGCTGGCTTAGCTGCTGGTGGTGGTGGTGTATCGGCTTTGGGAGCAGCAGCAGGTGCAGCACTGGCATCAGCCTTCTCCAATTTGAACAAGGCTTGACCAGCTTTCACTGTATCACCATCGCTGACCAAAATTTCCTTAATAATACCGCCAAAGGGTGCTGGTACACCAACGGTGGTCTTATCGGTTTCGATTTCCATAACAGTTTGATCGACCTTGACATAGTCGCCGACCTTGCAAGTGAATCTAAAACAGAGAGAAAGAGAGAAGTATAAACGGAAATCAATGATTGCAACCAATTTGTGGAGCCTATCAAAAAATTAAAATAATCGAAGCCTGAAGTTTACATATTTACATTTTTTTTTTAAATTCAAACAATTGTAATCTTCATTAACTTAAGGTACGGTCACATATGGGAAATATTTTATGACAAAAGAATGGCAAATATTTTATGAAAAAAGAATAACCACTCAATAAATTAGATTGTAATTCTTTTATTTAATTAAAAAACGGACAAGTCGCAGTTTTTTATGTTTAATTTTAAGTGATGCTGTTTTCTTTTTACAAAACGTTTGTAACTATAAACAGCTTTAAACTAATTATGTGACCAAATCTTAACCTTATAACAGCAAAAATAAAACTCTCAAAAATAAACATTTCATTTCATTTGAAACACCTTCTAAACCTTGGGAATTTCTTAGCGGAAATTTCTATTTAATCTTATCATTGATAGTTATTACGCACATGATAACAATGCTGTAGCAACAACCACCAAGTCTTCTTTCTACACTATCAATTTTGTTTTTGCATTCAGCTGCTGGTGGTAGGTAATGTTTAATATTAAAAATTAAATCTAAATATTTTGGTTTAGGGTTTTTTCAAACTATATCACTTCTAGTTAATATAAAACTAAAAACAGCATTATAGAATTATTATCTGTAAGTACTTGAAATCAAATAAAGTGAAAGTGATTTGTAAAACAATTAAATTATCATTCAAAACATAATCATTACATATGTATGTGTATGTAGCTTTGCACAAGCAAAATCAAAGTGAGTTAATAAAAAAAAAAACAAAAAAAAAACGACAGCCGGTTACCCCCCAGACAACTAATTTAGCTTCAACACTGTATTAATTAAAATGTTTGTGTCTGAGGTTTCAATATGAGTCATTTAAATATCACTTTGAATAAAAAATCTAGCTACATGTAAATTTTGTATTCAAAATTCAAGCAAACAGACTTTTTGTGTATAATATTTCAAGTTTTGTAAATTGTTTAGAAAGAATATTCGTACCTACATACATATATACCAGATAATCTAGTTTGAAAGAAATTTATGTAGTTTCATATTTAGTGAGTTAAAATATTATGTTCTACTAAAAATTATATATTTAGTTGTTTAAAATAAAAAATTAAAATGTTTTATTTAGCTGTTGAGAATCTTAAATATACTGCATTTATAAATAGAATTAAACAAATTACAACATTTTTATCGGAAAATTTCTTTCCCCATAATTACCACAGATTAATTATGGACAGGAAATTTATTTTAGCCATTAGAACTGACACTCTTGATATTGTCATTGCTATCTGCTAAACCAGGCTAATTTCGAATGGGCAGATCTTAATATTGCTCTAGATCTTTGTTAATGGGAAATGTGCGCATTTCCTTAAATTATTTGTTTTTGTTTGTAACATGTTTTCCTGGCCGTTAGGGAAATCGCATTTTCGAGACAGGTGTTGGTTTTCTCTGAACGTTGCTTTCTATTTTAGGCCTGTTATACTTAATATGGTTATTGTTACTTTAGTGTTTGAGTATTAGCTAGATATTTGAATATCTATTGGTGATTTTTGCAGATAGTTCAACGAGTTTTTTAATGAAATTATGCGAAATTTTGTTTCATTCATCCTGTATTACTGCCTTTAGATTATTTTTGCAGTAAGATATTTTTTTATCCAGATATTTTTTTATCCATATATTCCCACAGGTGTTCAATGAGATTGAGATCTAGGGATTGCGGAGAATGATGATTAAGCAACTACGCTTTCACAATTTTGCATCATTTCCTGTTGGAAAATCTAGTTCTGGGCTAGTTCTTATTTCTCTAAACTATAGCATAAATTGTTTTTTAAAATATTTTCTTCTTTCATTCTAGATTCTATAAATGTAAGATTACCGAGCTTTGATGACGCCATACAACCGTAACCGTAACGACAGCCGGTTCTACGCACCTCACAACTTAATATCTTTTAAAAATAAATTATGAAACATTATGAAGCATGCAATTGCAATAATAAATTAAGCCTAATTTTTTTAAGTAAAAACTAAATTTAGTTATTTATCCATAATGTTGGCAAGTTCTTTGGGGTCTTTGCTTAGTTGATTTCAACAGGGAGAAACATCAGACAGACACTTTCACCATATTCTCACGTTTAAGGATGGCTTGCTACAGTAGCTTTTTAAGTTGGGCATCGTGGTCGACGGATAACTTGCGTGTTATTTTTGATAGCCTCCTCAACACAATCCACTGTTATAATACCAATCACGTGCAATTTAGGAAATATGAACCATTAGAACTGACACTCTTGATATTGTCATTGCTATCTGCTAAACCAGGCTAATTTCGAATGGGCAGATCTTAATATTGCTCTAGATCTTTGTTAATGGGAAATGTGCGCATTTCCTTAAATTATTTGTTTTTGTTTGTAACATGTTTTCCTGGCCGTTAGGGAAATCGCATTTTCGAGACAGGTGTTGGTTTTCTCTGAACGTTGCTTTCTATTTTAGGCCTGTTATACTTAATATGGTTATTGTTACTTTAGTGTTTGAGTATTAGCTAGATATTTGAATATCTATTGGTGATTTTTGCAGATAGTTCAACGAGTTTTTTAATGAAATTATGCGAAATTTTGTTTCATTCATCCTGTATTACTGCCTTTAGATTATTTTTGCAGTAAGATATTTTTTTATCCAGATATTTTTTTATCCATATATTCCCACAGGTGTTCAATGAGATTGAGATCTAGGGATTGCGGAGAATGATGATTAAGCAACTACGCTTTCACAATTTTGCATCATTTCCTGTTGGAAAATCTAGTTCTGGGCTAGTTCTTATTTCTCTAAACTATAGCATAAATTGTTTTTTAAAATATTTTCTTCTTTCATTCTAGATTCTATAAATGTAAGATTACCGAGCTTTGATGACGCCATACAACCGTAACCGTAACGACAGCCGGTTCTACGCACCTCACAACTTAATATCTTTTAAAAATAAATTATGAAACATTATGAAGCATGCAATTGCAATAATAAATTAAGCCTAATTTTTTTAAGTAAAAACTAAATTTAGTTATTTATCCATAATGTTGGCAAGTTCTTTGGGGTCTTTGCTTAGTTGATTTCAACAGGGAGAAACATCAGACAGACACTTTCACCATATTCTCACGTTTAAGGATGGCTTGCTACAGTAGCTTTTTAAGTTGGGCATCGTGGTCGACGGATAACTTGCGTGTTATTTTTGATAGCCTCCTCAACACAATCCACTGTTATAATACCAATCACGTGCAATTTAGGAAATATGAACAATTTTTACAAAACTCTAGCCCGCAGCACTTGGGGAATGGATATAGGCGATTGGTCTGTTAGTGCTTAACTATGCTATATGGGTTAACATTCCAAAGACTAGAACAGACCATAGTTATTATTTCAAAATTATTTATATCTTCCTTTCCCTAAAATCTTAGTTTGTCGAAAATAAAATCTTATTTAAAAATGCATTAAAAATGCCAAACAACATTTCAGTGTTTTTCTGCTTTGAGAATTACCAAAATTACTTAATTTCACCATTAAAAAGTACTAAATCTTATCAAAAGAATGCAGAATTTGTTTGGATTCAATTAAGAACTCGTGAAATCTTAAGATCACACTTTCACATGTTTATTTGTTTACAAAATAATAACAAAACATCGATATGTTTTAAGATTTCGCGCTTTGCTTTAAAGACAAATTCTGGAATTTTTTCCTTTTGTTTATTTATTACTAAGTTAATACTAATACTAAGTTAAAGACAAATTCTGGAACTTTTTCCTTTTGTTTATTTAATACTAAGTTAATTAGGAACTCGAAAATGTTGATATTTTGGGTCATACTTTCTACAAAAACATTTAATTGGCAACATTAATATGAACAAAAACGCTATAATAAAGATTATAAATATTACTTAATACCTATAACACTGCGAAAAATATTTAATAAAAAACAGTATAAATTTGTTCGCCGATTTTGAAAAAACCGGGTAGACATTCACAAAATATATATATACAACAAAAGCTGTAAAAGCCAATGACCCACATACGGGACCTTGGCAAAAAAAAAAGCAATACGCGTTTTAAATTTAAACAATCTGCAAAGGGGAAAAGAAACCTTAAACAATCCCATATTAAAAGAAGCTTAAAATAAAAATACCCAAAACAAATAGTAGTAATTAATCAAACTTACTTAACATCACCTTCCGATACAGAATCAGCAAAAGGAGGTACTTTAATGGTTTCCAAGCTCCACAAGCTGACAGAAGTGTGGAAGCTTTGGTTGGCCATAACGCCCAAAGGTCTAAAATTGTACCAAAAACAAAACTTTTAATAAGTTATTTTCAAATGAAAAGTAATTTTTGTAATACCCACCTGCTGACAGTAACTGCCGACTGGGACTCTCCAAAGAGTTGAGCTTGGACTGTAGCTAATCTGGCATATTGACGTACAACATTGGCACTTTTAACCTGAAAACCATAACCAACAAAAACATAAACATTTGGCAGCAGTCTTTATATAAATAATATTAAAGATAAACATTCATTTCTGCAGCAGTCGGTTAAAAAAAAAGTGAAAATCAATGATTGCACAACACTTCAAATAAAAAAAATATTTTTGCTTTAAAATATTATAACGCAAGTGTCTGCTTTTTTTTAATAGAAGTAAAAAAGTCACGTGAATCATACTTTTGTTTTAGCAAGACTCTGATACTCTTTGGATTTCCATTATTTTTGTTTTAAGAATATCACTTTTCCACATTACATAATCCATTGGATGCTCGGACTTATTGTTTTTTTTTACTTTTCGTCTTTAACAAATACACCTTAAATGCTCGGCGATATGGTGTAAACACCTTCCGCCATAACCTCTCTAATCTCGTCATGAAAATCCAGCTAGACATTTGTCTAGCCATTTATTTATTTATCCATTTACTTACTTCTTGGCTACGAGCCGCCTGCATACCCAGGCTGAGCACATTACGCGGTAAACGTCGCGACGTTATCGATATTATTCCGGACATTTTATCTTATATTTTTGTTTCGTTCGTTTCTTTGATTTATTGTTTTTTATATAAACAATTTAGAAAAGTTTCCAAATTTTCGTTTTCTCAAATTCTTTCACTTTTTCCCTTAGGTCGACATGCGACCCAGCAGCAGTACCAATGAACGTTTCCTAAAGCGACGTGAGAGTAATGTGAAGTTTAAAAAAATTTTGACATTTTTCTAGGAATTGTCAAAATGACATGAAAAAATTTGACAATGTAGGAGAAAATGTCAAAATGTACTAAATAATAAAATGGTTGGTAGGAAATTTAGCTATGTCTCCCTTTATATTTCGACTGTCAAAGTTTTAATAAAATAACATTCATATATAAAATAATAATCTCTTTTATATTACAAATTTTACACAATTTAAGAAGAACCGCTTGAGTTCTTTTATTGCAATTACCATAATAATTATAAAATTTATTTGTTATCTTAAACAAAACATAATATATGTACCTTATGGCTACTGCAAAACTAGAACAATTTCAAATATTTAAATTATACTTGTATATAAATATGAATAAGTTAAATAATTTAAATGTTTAAATATTATGTTCATCATTTATTATATAAATATTTTATTAATTTATTTGAAAGTGTTTACGGTAATGACCTTCAATTATATTTTATTACAATAAAACTTCTGTAGATTTCAATTAGCATAATTATGGTAAACAACAATTTCTATTGTCATAATTCATAATAATAAGAAAAGTCCTATACTATACTAGATTTACAGTATTTATGCAAACTTCCCAAAAATAAAGTGAAAAACTGTCTCTGTAATTTGTTAGTTTCTATGAAATTTGTCTTAAAGTTTTTTGAATTTTTATGACCACTGCCATGTTTACAGTGTTGGTAAAATAATTATTACTAAAGTCTTCCTGCCGTATTTATAAAAAATAAAGTAGGTTTGAAGTGTGCACTATAAGACAGTTTTAATATTGTGTAAGCCTTGTAGTAAAGATTGCATGCGATTTGAATATTTAAATGTACGGGAAGTTTAAAAACCAGTATCCAAACGTATTTATCTTGCTCACCGTTTCTGGCAAAAGGATAAAATTTAATATTACTGTCTCTTTATCAAGTCGTATCTTCTTAGAAGATTTAGCAATTTAAAGTTTCAGAATAAAAATTTTAAATATAAACACTAACTGCCGGATTTATAAAAAATTAAAGTAGACTTCAAGTGTACTTTAAGAAAATTTTGTATGAAAATTTTGTCTTACAGCACACTTCAAGCCTACTTTATTTTTTATAAATACAGCAGTAAATCATTATTAAATGAGTGAGTTCCATGTTTTTTAATTGTGAATGAATATAAATATTATTTCAAATTTAATACAAACGATTTTATTTTTAGTAATAAACAAAAGCAAACATTATCGAACTTTAAAATTTACCTTTTCTTTGCGAAATTCCATAAAATTTAATTCAATTTTGACAAAATTCTATTATAAACTAGATTTTGTTTTGTTATTATTAAAAACTAATGAAATAAGCAGAATAAATATGATGCATTGGTTGATATATATTTCTTATTAGATCAATCTAATATTAACGCTTACCAACACTTAATCTGGTTATGTTCATGACATGACATTGTTTTCATTCGTACTAAATGTTTTTACAGCTGTTTTCCTGCGATTCAATCTTACCGCCGAAACATTACGAAACGTGAGTGTAATCTTCAGTGAAACTTGAAAGAAAATGTTATTTTTTTAACTATTTCATACCAAAAACATAAATAAATGTTAATAAATTTCAATTAAACATCAAAAACAACAAAAAATTATGTCGATTCAGTACCAAAGATTCTTAAAAGTACTTGAAAAGTGGCCAGCAGAAAAATCAAAAGTTGGCAGGTAAACAATCATACACATATTCCATTTAAAATTATTTTAAATCCATACAACTCCATATTGCCCACCATATCATTGCACTTAACATTTTGTATTTTTTGATACATGATAAAAACTATCCTTATAACCGCGGTTAGTATGAGCTGGGTTATTGCGATTTGCTTAATTTTCATTCTTAAATTATATTGTTGTTTTGGTATACAGTATACTCTTTGGTATACAGTGGCAAGGGGCATATACATATGTATATAAAATATATATAAGGTGTACATATTTAATGGTTTTAAACAAATAAATATCTATGCCATTTATTCAGCAGTGATTAGTTGCTTGTGGTACTTGCTAAGTTTCAGTTGCCTTTGAATATTAACTTAGTTTGTGTGGGTTTCTTTTGAAAGTTACTAGTTACATCTTGTGTTTGTGTTGTGAAACTATTTAAAGAAAAACTAAACCATGTCTTCCAAATATGCTTATCAATTAATTGATGAGGAGTACCTTTTTGGTACTGGAGAAGAGTAAGTTTCTGTATTTGTAATAGTAATAATTAGAGTCTAACCGTTAATAAAATGTTACATTTAATTTAAAAATTTTATGATTTACAAAAAAAAAAAAAACTTTTCTTAAATTTTATACTTTTACGGACTTAGTCTTCATACACATTCAAAATTTCATATTTTCGTCAATTATAGATAAACAGGAAAAAATTTAATTAAAAAATTGAATTATATTTGAATAAATAATCAATATTATTTTTGCAAATTCTGTGGGAAATTCGGAGTTCATACCCTTATGTTATGCTCTTTAAAAAGTACCTACTTTGGTCAACTTTTTTATCGGTTGAATTTTCGATTCTTTCCGCCAATTTGTGCTCTGAGATTCGAGGATTTTTTGCCACCTCTCTTAAAATGAGACTGGCATTTCGCCTGGAGAGTTCCTGATCTTGGCTTGTGTTCTACAGAGCCAGTGTTTTTGAACTTATTTATAATTCACTGAACCGTAGCAAAAGATTTTCTTACATCGACACTAACTTCTTTACGCGTGCTCATCCCGTTTATTTGTAACGACTTTTTTGACTGATAAACTGCTAAAAAGTAATTCAGCAGTCACGTAAACTAACTGAATTGCAAAAACCTAACCGACGCTTGCGATTGAACTGGTTGAAATCGGTCCATTATTTCACCTAGCTCCCATACAAATGTCCTCCCAATATAGGGGTTTATCGGTCATAAATGTTTGATTTATAAGTAACTAGTTACATCTTGTGTTTGTGTTGTGAAACTTATTAAATAAAAAATAAACCATGTCTTCCAAATATGCCTACCAATTAATTGATGAGGAGTGCTTTTTTGGTACTGGACAATAGTACTCGTAAGTTTCTTTATTTGTATAAACTTTGTTTTATATATTTGAGAAAGTCACTATTATTTTATTTGAATTTTCTAACAATATGAAAATTGTATATTGGAGTAACTAAATATGTACCTATGCATAATTTAATTTAAAGAAGTTATAAATACAGTCTACCTATAATGTTTGCGAATGTATATAAATATTATAACTATTACTATTTATTTGTTCAATTTTTTAAATTTAATTTTAAAAATATTTTTGATTTACATTGTTGTATGTAAATTGGATAATTGTTTAAAACATTTCCAATATAAGAAAATAAAATTTAAAATAAATTTTTAAAAATTGTACAAAAAATATAGATATCAACTGTTTTTTCATAGGTATAAATTATTGTGCATTAACAAATTTGCGTTAGAGTTCAATGATTAATATTGAAGCTTTAGGTTGTTGTGAGAAAGCACATTTTAAAAGTGATTTGTTTTTTGGATGGTTTATTGTGAAAAAAGTGAAAATCGTTTTTACAAGAATAAAATAATCTCGCATTCTATTTAAAAATTCAGAAGAATTGTGTTTGAACGTGTCTTACTTTTTTTTTTTTTTATATATATATAATATATTTATTCAAATTTTAGTTAACAACAATTTTAAGTTGGTCTCAGCGTCACTTGGACATAGTTGAGACGTGTTGGCAAAATAAATATTACAATGAATTCTTCTTAAGATTATTACAATTTAAAAATATATATAAGAAGGGAATAGATTATATGTATGTATATAAAATATGAATATATTTGAAAATATTATACTAGAAGCATTTCTAAGTTTTGAAGTAAAAATAGTTTTTTTAAATATTGAAATTCTTTATATATTTTTAAAATTTTCGGGAAAATTGTTAAACTCCACAGTACCTGCATATTCGATCCTCTGCTTTGTAGTTTCTAGATGGCATCTAACCACTCTAAGATTAGAATTGTTTCTTGTAATGAGTTTAGTTTAGTACTCGTATTAAATTTATTTTTAAACTTATAAAGTAAAGCAGATGCAGATACTACTTTTGTTTTCAGGTTTTGAATATGAATATCCCAAGAAAGATTATTTTGTAAGTGCATTCCAAGAAATTTTGTTGATTGGGTTTCAATGATTTGATTTCCATCCACATATATGTTGAAATTTTGTCCATTTACTAAGTAAGGCCTAAATCTTATTAGTTTAGTTTTTTGAGCATTGATGATTAATTTATTGATTCTCATGTACTCCACAATTATAGCTGCATCATATTCCAATTGAGTTTTTAAGACAGTTTCATGCATATATGGATACAGAAGATTTATATCATCAGCAAATATCGTTAGCTTTCCAAACATAGGCAAGTTTTGCATATCATTTAGATAGATTAAAAACAACAAAGGTAACAGAACACTTCCCTGAGGAACTCCAGAATTGATAGTGCTCGGGCAGCTCTTTCTACCATTTATTTCAACAAATTGTTGCCTTTTTTTCTGAATAACTTTTAATCAACAAACATGAACTTAGATTAAAACCATAAAAGCTTAGTTTTTCAATCAATATTTGATGATCAACAAGATCAAACGCTTTCGTCAAATCATAAAAAAATACCAGCCACGCCATTAAATCCATTATCTAAACCTTCGCAGATACCATTTATTACATTAATCACAGCTTCTTCTGTGCCACTTCCTTTTTTGAAACCATATTGATGCTTGAACAGTAGATTATTTTCATTCAAATACAACGACAATTGTTCATGTATTATTTTTTTCAAATATTTTATCAATTGTAGGTAACAAAGCTATAGGTCTATATTTTTCTATTAGTGTAGCATTATTTTCTTTTGGTATAGGCACAATTTTTGCTATTTTCAGTACATTAGGGTATAAAGATGTATCAATTAAGCGATTGAAAATTTTTAAATGGTGTAACTATACAAGGTGAGTGTAGTAGCACAGCTGACTGACTTTGTTTACAATTTACTTATGTCAAAAGTAATAAAATAAAGTAACAAAATGCCTGTTGTTTCTGAATTGTGTTGTATTTGTGTCCGATTTGCACCCACCTTGTACAATAACACCATGTGCCTTACTTTTGGCTGTAAATAGGCTGCCAAATGATGAAATTTAAAGATTTAAGCTGTCATTCCTTGACATTTATTTAGAACAAACTTTAACCAAATTTTAGCCATGGAACGCTTTCCATCAAACCAAAACGATTTAGAATTATTTTGTAGCAAGCTTACTACCGAAAAGTGTTGTGATTACTATTATAAAAGGCTTGTTAAAAATAGTTTAATAATGAAAATTGAACCCTTACTGTAATGTTACTTGTATGTAATATGCAGTAAACTTTGAAGTCTAATTATAAAATAAGCTTACAGAAGAATAATTTTCTAATCACGTTTGTAAAAAGCTTACATTGGTAATATTTGTGTAAATTTAAAAATAGAACCTATTAATAAATTTACACTTTACTACGGCAGTAAATTTTTTCATTAGAGTTTTTGTTTTTAATTTAATAAAATATTATTTAAACATTTATAGTATCTGTATTTCATAAAACATTTTTAGTAATTTATATACTTGTGCCACATAGTTTTTTCGGGACTGTTGTCTATTTTTAGCAAATTGAAAAAAATATTTTGTACTCGTATGTATTCCTTAAAAGAAATAGCACTCTTACTTATGAAAATGTATTTTTTTAACTCACAAATGATTTCAAAAAGTTATTGTTTTCCTGCAATATATTTTCAAATTTGAGAAATTCGTCCATAACTTTTAAAGGGTTATCAGGCATAACTGATTTTATTCTGGTCTTCTATTCCTTAAGTTCTTTAATTTCATTACGCAGGCCATTGATCTCCTGTCGCAATGAATTCACTTCATTCGTGAGCCGTAAGAACATGTGTTCAATCACTTTAGAAAATTTAGCCAGCATCTCCTAAAATAAACAGAGAAAAAAAAAACAATTTAGAGCTGGCTGAAAATTCACTAGAATTGCATCTTTTTCTTTTATTACAACTTAAAAGCAATTCGACGATTTCTTTCGATTATTTACACTCTATTTAAATTTAAATGGCATATTTACAATAAATCTTTTTACTATAAATATTTAATACATTTTTTTTAATTGTCCGCTTTTTAAAACACTTCACTGAAAAAATTAAAAATAATAACAACTTTAACTAATGATTTAAAGTTAAGGCACATGCCCAATAACGGTACTTCATTTTCAGAAATACTTACAAAACTATTGCGAGAATAAGGTGCCTATTATGAGGAAAATTCGATTTTCGACTGTGGTCGAAAATGCTTATTGTACGAATTTTCATTGGTATTATTGTGCACATTCGATGAAAAAACGTTATTATGAAAATCACTCTTTTTGGGTTATTCACAATAGTACATTTCTATCAGCTGGTGCTATATTTGTTTACAAATTCTTAAAGAAAAATAAATTAAATTTAAAATGACCATCACGGAATTATGGTTTAATGATTCGTCTGATGAATAGAATTAAGCTCTTGTGTAATGCCCTCCCATTTTTTGGCTGCCTGAACTTTAGAGCAACAGTGGATCTGCCAGCAGACCTTAGACCAGCAGGATATTAACAAAAGTTATTTACAAGTAGTATTTGGTTGACCAAAACCAAAAAAAAACAAATACTTACATTTAAAAAAAATATTGCACAGCTTTATACAGCGTCGATATCAAATTTTTGTTCGATAAAAAATTCGTTGAACAACGAAATTTTCGACAGTGACGCCTACTCGTAATACAATTTTTACATTCGATAGTCGATTTTCGATAGCCAGCGAATATCGATTGTCGAATGTAGCTCATAATAGGGGCCTAAGTCATTTGCAATCATACTTGTTAAATTGTTATTTAAACAAGTGCTTAGCAAGTAAAAAGCATTACCATGTAAAGGTGGTTTTAGACGGTATGTATTTTACAGAGCACAAAAATTGGACCGTCGATGACTGGAAAAGGGTTATTTGGTCTGTCGAAATCAAAATAAATTGCTTCCAGTCTGATGGCAAAGAATACTACTGGCACCGCCCTATGAACGCTTAGAAAAAAATTGCACCGTTGGCAATTTTTGTGCTCTTCACAAAATTTTAGTCGAGCCTTCACATTTTTTACAGCCTGTAGCCTGTTTGGGTGTTTTTACCTGTCTGGAAGATAATAATCTCTAAATTGTCCTGGCATCTCGTTCCGAAAGCACACAAGATCGTGATTTTTTTTAGAGTTTGTGGGCTAATGTTTTTTTTTATTTTTATGACTTGTGGCACTGTTCGATTACAGATTCCCAACTTCTTAGCAATTTCGCGGGCTGTGTAATTATTATTTGTCATATCCACCACTTGGTTTTCTAAAAAGTCTGGTTGAATTTCAATTTATTTTCATTTTTGTTTTATTTATTTGACATTTTAAATAAAAAACCATTATTATTTTTAAAAATTTGAGAGTTTTATTGGGGGTTTAAGTCATAGTTATAAAACATGTACCCATGTGTGCTCGCCACTGTATATATAACGAAAACAAGGCATTTTTAATAATCATTTTCAGTGATGAGGCCTATTTTAAATTATACAGAAAAACTAAACGAAAGCCACAACTTTTTTAACAAAATCTTTATGTTTAGTGAAGAGGCCAGTTTTCAATTATGCCTTTATGTAAATAAAATAAATTTTCACATATGTGGCTTATTGAAAGTTCTAGACATATAATTACATGTAAAGATAGTAACTGTATTTTGCAGTTTGTGGGTTAGGTCAGTTAGCGGTCAGTATTTTTTTTTTTTTTTTTGTAAAATGTGCAAATAATCTTTTTTACCGATTTTCGATAGCCAGCGAATAAATCACTCAGAAATGTTGGTATCCAAATAATATTTAACGCAAATATATTTTATATGTATACAAATAATACGGTAGAATTTTATTGTGATCGGCCCATAATTAGTCGTAGCTACCATATAAGGCCCACTTTCGAAAATCTCCTCTTTAACGGTCATAAATTTCTTAAAAATGTTGGTAATCAAATAAAATTCGACACAAATAAGTTTCTTATATACAGAGATAATGACACTTAATTTTATAATGGTCGGTCCATAATTAGTCGAAACTCCCATATAAGACCCTCTCCGTAATTCACTTTAACCTCCATAAATCTTTTAAAAGTATTTATATCGAAATAAAGTTTAACACATATAATATTTATATTCATAGAAATCATGACACTCAATTTTGGTCCAACATAGGTGATATCTCCCATATAACGCCCATTTCTGAAAACTGTTTTATACATATACTAGGTGTAGGGTAATATATGGTCGAGCTTGACCGACTATACTTTTTTACTTGTTCAAATATTATTTTGCATTCAAACCCAGCTCTGGTATATTTTCCTTTTCTTTGTTACCATATTATATACTAAGGGCCCGATCATCGTTTACAACACTATAATGTTGTTTTGTCTCGACTACAACACAACATGCATTTTTCATACGATTAAGCTGATAAGTGTTGTGAATCGTAATCGCAGTTTACAACATACAACATCAAAATAATTAGTGTTGTGAACGGTAATCGGGGCTTTAAATTATTTAAAACATTACATTCAGTATGCCTTGTACTAAAACATCAAGCTACTAATTTATTTTTTTTATTTGTTTTAATTTTAAATCATAATCACTATTCATTTAATTCATAACTCCTACTCACTCGCATTTGCATTTTTTCTAACCTGAATGATCAACAAAGATCAATTTTAAACATACCAATTTTATATACTCTCATCATTAGGGATCTTGGTGAGCAAATACGCAAACACATAAAAAACTTGAAAAATCCTGCCAATCTAAATCAAGAAGCTACTGAAAAAATCACCAAACAAATAGATTCACTGGAGAGGTTGGCCAACAATACCTACGGACGTAAATATACACGCATTTACGCCTCTACAGCCACTGGTCTAACGGCACAACAGTGCAATCAAGTGTTGTCATCTGAATTTTTACAATATCTAAACGAGGGCAAAAAGAAAAATTAATTTTTAAAAACGTTTTAATTTACTTTTTCCAACAAAATGTGGCGCAAACAATTAATAAAATCTTATTGTACGGTGGGTTCAAAACAGGCCACCAGTACCACAACAAAACCTCCTCACATACCGGTTTTATGTCAAGAGGCCATTACGTATTTAAAACCTTCATCACAGCAAACTTTTATCGACATGACATTTGGTGCAGGCGGCCATACTAGTCAACTATTGGAGCAACATCAAGATATTAAAGTGTTTGCCTTAGATCGTGATCCGGTAGCATATGACTTGGCCAAAACTATGAGCTCTAAATATCAAGGTAGATTAATACCTTTATTAGGTAAGTTTTCCGATTTACCCAAACTCCTTAAAGATCGTCAGGTGGGACGTCATAGTATAGATGGTATTCTGTTTGATTTTGGCTGCTCCTCCATGCAATTTGATGAAGCCGATAGAGGGTTTTCTATATCGAAGAATGGTCCTTTAGATATGCGTATGGATCGTGGTTTAACAAAAAATACTGAACAAATTACTGCTGCCGATGTTTTAGCACGGGCCGAAGAAGTTGATCTTGCGAAAATCTTAAGAATATATGGCGAAGAAAAGGCTGCCAAGAAAATCGCACGAGCTATAGTTGAGGCCCGTGCCGCATTCTATAAAATCGAAACTACCAAACAACTGGCAGATCTAGTGGCTTCGTGTTTAAGTGATACCCCCTTTAGAATGGATAAAATGCAACGTCCTTCCCATGTGGCCACCAAAACCTTTCAAGCTCTACGTATTTTTGTTAACAATGAATTGAACGAGATCAATTATGGCATGATATTGGCAAATGAATATCTAAAGCCCCAGGGACGTTTAGTAGCCATTACCTTTCATTCTTTAGAGGACACTATTGTAAAACGTCATCTCAATGGCAATGTCATAGAAGGTTTGGCCAATCCTGTTCCTCTTAAATATTGCGGCCATGATGTTACCCACGGAAAAGAACTACTAGAGTCATTTGTCTCCACCAACTGGAAACAGTTGCACAAACATGTCATTGTTCCCGACGATGAGGAGATAGTGCGCAACAGTCGCAGCCGTTCGGCTAAATTGCGGGCTGCCATTAAGCTGAAATAGTGTTTTTTGTTTCGGTATTTTACTTTATATTTAAAGTTTTTGTTGTAGTTTTACGTTACATTTGGTTAATGTTTAATAAAGAAATGTGAATCAATGAATATTAATAAAGTTGGTATGAAAGTTTACATAAATCGTTGAAAAATACATATTTTATTCTACATATACTAGCTGTGTGTGCAATATGTTGATAGGAGCTTTATTAGAAGATCAAATAGAAACTAATTTTCGTATATTTTAAACAACAATAAAATTTGTTGTTGCTACATGCTACAAAGTGTTGATACACTTTGTGAAAACCAAATTATGCTTACTCGAAGTTCTATTTAAGTTTTAATAACATAAAAAATTATTTAAAAGTTTGTTAATAAATAATTCAGTTAAGTACTTTAATATAAAAATTGCATTTATAAATTTGAATATTGTTTTCAAACAAATTGTATATTTAACTTGAAGTAAAACTTCGAATAAAAATTTTTTAAAAAATTTTCTAATACTCGCAAAGGAATAATTCTTATTTAATATATAAAAAAAGTTAAATATACAAGGTTTGAAAATAAACTCTATTAGACACAAAGAATGCTGATGACGGATTTAGCAGGCCAGAAAATTCATTACATTTTGCTGGGGACTGTTTGTATATTTTTGTATGATTTTACATTTATGCTTTCAAACGGAAAGCTATGTGAAACATATAACAGAAGTATACAAAAATAAATTGTAGTGTATACAATTGTTTTCAAACAAATTGTATATTTAACTTGAAGTAAAACCTCGAATAAAAATTTTTAAAATTTTTTTGGTTAAATTTAATTTTAGGGGAATTCGCTTTTTGTGGATACAAGCCAATTTACTGGTCAGAACAATTGTAAATAGCACACATTTGGGGGAATCCCCTTTTAGTGCATACAATCAAATGAAAGTGCATATCTTTTTTTGTTTAATAATTATGCTTGTGTAAGAACATATTGTATATGTATGTATGTATGTGATTTAATATTATAACCCTATAATAACCTATAACATTCTAAAAAAATCATAGTTTTCATCAATTTCAATAGGTTTTAGAGATAAGGAACCAATCACCTATTTTGCATACGATCAATCAGCTCAATCATGAATAACAATTCCGCGGGAGTGTTTTCCCTTTTTATTTTTTTAACATTGAATTTGATTAGGAAAAATTGTAAAAGGGACAAAACTCCCGCGGAATTGTTATTCATGATTGGGCTGAATGTCTTTTTTTTACATGGGTTTTCCTGGAACCAATTACCATGTAAAAATAGAATTAGGTGTAATTTGTTGAATGCTTTGGCTTTGGCGTTATTTAAAGTGATATTCATCCATATGTACATACATATAACTGATTGGATATTGAATTCATCATATAAGTGATCGCATATTATCCATATTTTTTAATTTAGATAATATTTCCATATAAAATACTCGGCTAACTAATCTAGCTCATTTAATATTAGTCTAAATTAAAAATAAAGCAAATCTGTGATCACTTATGTATATATATATATATAATAGGCTTTAGGTCCTTTAATTTTATATTATTAATATTAGTCTAGATTAAAAACAAAGGATCATCTGTGATCATAATCGAAAGGAAAATTAGACTCATATTAAATAATTTAGAACCTATTTTATATATTTCCATATAAAAAAATCAATTTTTGATAGCGAATTTAAGTGATCACAGATTATCCTTGTTTTTTTAATTTAGACTCATATTAAGGGCTCTACAATAATTCCATATAAGAAATTTATTTTTAATAGGACATCTAAGTAATCACAGATTATCCTTGTTTTTCAACTTAGACTCATATTAAATGAGCATATTTTATAGTTCCATATTAACAATCAATTTTTGATAGAAAATTTAAGTGTCTCTAGATATCCTTTATTTTCAATTTATACCAATGTTAAAGAAGAGCATGTTTTTTGAGGAAATTAAAGTGATCACATATTTAGACTACTATTAAAAACCATTTTTTTTTGTTTCATGATACCATTTAACTTTATCTAACATCAAATATAATGTTTTTCAATTGATAGCTGTTTTTTTTTAAATTCATTATCTTTACTTTCAACGATATATGTATTTGGGAAAGATCAAAAGTTTATAACATTTTAATAGTTTTTTCAATAAATCCATAAGAAATTCCTTAATCTGTTATGGTATATTGAGCATAATTGAAACATTTTACATTTTAAACATAACATCAACTAAATGAACATGTTGTTACTCTGTTAAACTGAAAATTAGAAATTAGATAAACTTAACTAAACTGACATTTAATAATGTTAAGTTAAAAATTTCAATAACAACAAATGTGATGTTTTAGAAACATTTGATAAAAATGCATGCGTTGAATGTATAATAGAATAATGAAATTAAAAGCTCATCAATAAGCTTTTTGTGCAATTTCGCGCCTAATTTTATTTACCAGCTGAGTTGAGTACCAACAAAGAAGTTGAGTGATTAATTTATTGTAAATATAAATATAATTTAGTTATACTTAATTTATTAAAACCTTATAAAAAACCTAAAGATAAGTTAAGAGATATTTGTATAATTTACTCGTACTAAAAGGAGTTTTTGAAAATGTATAGAAAGGCTAAATATATTGCTGATTTAATTTGTATTGAATGAAGGAGTTTTAGATAGTTGTTTTTAAGGAATTTTAAACGGAAGTCAATACTTAAGACAGCCTCGATATTTTATTATTCAGTAAAATTTAACGACTTTACCTCAACATCGAGAAATGTAAGAACATATTTGTATGTGGGTTCAAAAATGGACTCATAATTATTTAAAATGAAATTATAATATACATACATACATATATAAAATATAATAAATGTTTATAATATATATACAGTGGCTCACAGTTTATTTTACGCAGTGCATTTTTTTGTTTTTAAAACTCCATAAAACGAAAACTAACAGCAACTTAAATAAGAAATTGACGTCATTTCCAACTTGTTGGAAAGCTCAAAGAACTAAGTATAAGATCAGATTTTCCAACGATCCAAAGTACAAATCACCTGACACCTCCACCACAGTCAGCAAACCTTGCTGTTATCAAAAATGTATGGTAAATTTTAGAAATCAGCATAAGGAGACACAAAATTTCCAACAAAAACGATTTCTACAGTAACAAAATACACAGCAAGAGTAAAAATAAGCTAAACTTTTCTGCAAATGCAATGATGCAATACCATTTTAAAATGTATATTTTTGCAATAAATTATTTTTGATAGTTACTCTATAACATTTTTTCTTTTAAATGATACCAATTTCATTTTTAAGTTCCTGTTAGTTTTCTTCTTATGGAGCTTTGAAAAAAGTCACTGCATAAGAAAAGCTGTGAGCCACTGTATATAAGTGTGCCCCAATATTTACTACAGATTTAGTAAATATTTGTGCAGTAAAGTGTTGCCAAGAAAAAAAAAAAACAGTTTGATTGGTGACTGTTATGGTTTTTAATCGTTAAAATTGCCGCATTATTGAAAAATAAATGCATATTTTGCGTTATTAGGTCTGATTGAGTAATCAGTGGATTATATTTATTCCATGAGGCTGTTGGATTTCTATTTATGGGACCAATCAAGCGTACGTTTAACATGTTTAAGTAATTGAAACATTCTGTCAAGTGAAATAAATCGTTTTTAAATACGACTGCAATAACGTCAGTAGTCGCCAGTTTACTAAATTATTTGTAGCCTACATCTTCATCATCTAAGTTTGCATTGACCTATTTGTTTGGTGGTTGTTTGATCCTTACTTAACATCATTAGCAATGTAACCTGACTAACTATATATTGTAGTTAGTTAAAGTCTACATCATTGTAGATTTTCTTTAGATCTTAGAAATAATATGTTATCATATGCCATTTCATCTCTATCATTGACTTAGACAACTTGGCGTATCTTCTTTCAATATTTATTCCGCACTTGTTCAACAATCTAAAGAAGCGACTACTTTTTCTTTCGACTGGATCGCTACCTTTAAACACAAAGCAATTGCTTTTTACGAGAAATTGGTAATTGCTCCATGCTTTTCTCTTTTTTAAATTTTAAGTCTCATTTTTTTATATGGCTTTATGCAAAGTCTGGTAACTGTTACATATAGAGACTGCAATAATTGGTTCTCTAAATACTGAGTAAATATAACTTGTCCATGTTGATCTAGCGATTTCATCTCTTGGTCGCAAGCACAAAGTCTTCATTGTCAGATATTCAAGCTTAGACATCGCATTAATTACCATGGCTTCACTATTTTGTTATTTATAACAATTTTCGGTTCGAAGGACCATAATGTAAAGTTGAAAATGTCAGCAAGTACTATTACTATTCGTAATATATTTTGCACTAAAAATTTATTGTATCGTATAATCATTTACATAAATTTCATAAAGACAACTATATAATGAAGGGTGTATTTTTAGATGTAAAGAACTTTCAACACTTTTTTAACTGGCGGCCATTTTTTCAGTGATTTATATTTAGTTTGGTTTGGTTATCAACATGAATAGACTAAATTCAGAAAATTTATTTTAAAAATCATGGTTCTGTTTGAAAGAACCGGTCTTATTATGGTTTCAACAAGACGGCACATGTCTCACAGCTCGTGCCAATTGACCACAATTGATTTGTTGAAGGAAACGTTTGGTAACCGCAAGTTTCACGTTTTGGATCCGTGAATTGACCTCCAAGATTGTGCGATTTAACGCCGCTTGACTATTGGAGATATGTGAAGTCACTAGTCTACGCCGGTAAGCTTGGAACGATTGACCACTTTGAGGACAACATTCGCCGCATTATTGCCTATTGGTGGCCACAAATGTTGGGAAAAGCCATCGAAAATTGGACCTCCAGATTTGACTACGTCCGAGCCAGCCGTGGCGGTTATATGACAGAAGTCATTTTTAAATTATAATACTAGAAGATTATCTGACGAATAGAGCACATTTCATGTCAATTTAAAAAAAAACATCTTTGTTTTATTCTATTTCAAAGATCTGTACATCTAAAAAACAACCTTTATAATGCCTATGTGTTTCGTTAGGAATTATATGTGGACCATGTTTGATTGCAGGTAAATATTGTCAATTTTCATTATGAAATTTTGTTTTGGTTAAAAATAATCTATTTTTTATGTAAATTTCTTTTTACCTCAACAGTATATTATGAGCAATAAAAGGTTTAATTTAAATATTAATTGAATATGTCTGTCTTATCAGTAAAATGTCGAAAAAGAAAAAGAAAAACAAAACCGCAATTTTTTTTCACAATATATTGTACAATTATTTTATATTTTTCCAAACTTCTTTGACCCTTAAACAAAACAAAAACAAAATACATATATTAAAATATAAAATGATAATCTTTTATAAAAACATGTGAGATACCGCATACAAGCCAAGTCGAACCCCTACAGAGAAAAATGGGGCTCGTAGACAAGTGTAGAGAAAAATGTTTTAATCTTCAGTTGCATTTGGTGGGTAACGGTTCGAGTGATATTCTTAATTTAGAGAACCTAATATTATTTAATTAAAAAAAATCTTATTCTTATTTAATTTTGTGTGTTTTTTTTTTGCAAATAGTGTTGTGGATTTTTCTCCTACTGTTGAAAATATGTCGGAGGCCAAACTAATTTCGGGTACACAAGTGGCCAAGTGAGTTAACAAGATACATATGTGAAAAAAACAAATCAAAACAAAAGTGTTAAATGGAATTTTTTTATTTTTAATTTCTATCTACAATAGTGAAATACGTGAATCGTTAAAGCAACAGGTGTTAGAATGGAAAAATAATTTACCAGAATTTGCTCCCGGTTTACGTATTGTACAAGTTGGCGGTCGTGAGGATTCCAATGTTTATATACGCATGAAAATTAAAGCTGCCAATGAAATTGGCATCGCTGTGGAACATGTTAAGTTGCCAAGGACTTGCACAGAATTAGAACTGTTAGATAAGGTAAGTCTGAATTATAGGTATTTATAAGGTATTTATAGTAACAATTAATTTGTTTAAATTATTCAATAATCTTTTAAGAAATCTCTAAGGTTATCTTTGGAAGACTTATCAGCTTTCCATTTACACTTCATCGATGTGGCATTTGTTTGTAATGTTGTGGTTATTATTGCAATTTTGTTGAATAGAAAATTTCAAAAAATTTAAGAACATTTTACTTTTTTTTTTTTTACAATAAACTAATTTTTATGAATTTTTTTTTTAAATTTCCACTTGCTTAATTTATAATTAATTTTAATGCTCAAAAGTTCCTACATTCTAGAAAATTTTTAATTAAATTTTTATCAATATTAAGCCACAAAACATGACTCATAAAACAAACCTATACTTGGAATTTTAGGAATAAACTAGGTGAGATAATATATCACAAAGATTTAAGTATTGGCTTCTCATATCGAGAGCATAATGGACAATCCATGGTTCTTACATTTTTTGCTTTAAATGAGTTTTTTTATAAACGAACTTGAGTAGTTTTCTGCCGATTTCTAATGGAATATGTATAGGTATAGGTTTATGTTGGCTTATGTAAGAGTAATATCACTATGGTTAAATGTTATTCAGATCTGTTAATTTCTAATGATACTAATTTAATTTCTAGACTTTTTTTGGTGGCTTTTGATACGTTTTGTACATATACCTTAAAGATTGTATCAACGATTAATGAGTAATTTTAAACAATTACTTGTTGCTATAAATATGAAAATTATATTATATTGATTAAAACCAATTCGATGAATCGATGACGTTTTATCATTGCTGAAATATGTGGATGCTGAAATAAGTGATTGAAATAGGTTTTAGTGATATAGTTGACTTTAATACTTTTATTGATGCTTCTGAATCCTCTTCTTTTCTATTTGTGCTATGAATCGAATAAAGTCGAAATCTATTGGCACTGATGGAATACCTATACGGTTTCTTAAGATAATTTATCCTCATGTGTCGCATATTCTTATGCATCATATTAATTTCATTTTAACATCGTCAACATTTCCTTCCATCTGGAAAAATGGCGCGGGTAGTACCAATTCCAAAGTCTATACATGGTCTTAATGACTTAAGACCTATTTCTATTCTTCCTTCTTTGTCGAAAGTTGTTGAGCATTTAATGAAGAATCAGATACTTTCCTTCGTTCATAACCAGATTTCTGCCTCCCAGTATGCTTTTCGCCGTGGACAGAGTTATTCTCTACTACTTCTTAACTTAACAGATGATGTTCGTAATTCATTGAATAGCGGTGATTTTGCGGCAATGGTGTCTTTAAATTTGGCTAAGGCTTTTAATTCTGTAAATTTTTGTGCCTTGATTATGCAGTTGAAAGATTTATTTTGCTTTTCTAAATCGGCTTGAAAGCTTATTTTCTCCTACTTATGTGATAGGTCTCAATTTGTTGATATGAATGGTACTTATTCTAGCATTCTTTCTCTTTCGTCCGGTGTTCCTCAAGGTTCTGTATTAGGTCCTCTTCTTTTTATACTATACATTAATGATCTTCCTAATGTTGTTGATACGTCTGGTTGCAAATCGGTCCAATTAGACAAAGGGGCATGGTACCTCCCATACAAACCACAAATTAAAAATTTGAACAAAATTTGGTACGTCGGTTTGGTGTGCATTTTTTAAGTGCTGCTGCAAATATGGGCGGGATTTGACAAAGACGCGTGGTACCTCCCCTACAAATCTTCTACTGTACGTGTGTATGTCACTGAATAAATTTTTTTTGCATGCGTTTGGGTGCCACCTTGGATGGTTTACATTCACAAACCAGCGCGGCAGATGGCGCTGCAGTCGGTATCTAGGTTATTCAACTACATTGCCCCTTTTCAAAAATGGCACTGGTGGCCTTTCTTATTATAATAGACCGATTGGCATGAAACCTTTCCAATAAAAATAAAATTTTAAGGCAAAGCAACGGTTGCCGGGTCAGCTAGTGTAAAATATATTTTTTTAAGTGCGCCTTTTTAAAATAAAACAATTGAATAAAATTGCATGTTTTATTTTTTCAACAAAAACAAGTTGTAAACATTTTTGATTTTTTTAGTTTAAGAAAAAAAAATTATAAAAAAATCGTAATCGACGGAAAAATATCGACTTTTATGCTCGATTAATCGATTATAATAATAGAGTTGAAAATGGTTGATCGAATAACCGAAAATCGATTAATAACATTTCATACCATTCACTAATTCACACATAATGATCTTTTGAAAACATGAATAACATAACGTGATTATTTTCCATTAATTTCATAGATGATCCTCAAATTCAAAATAATAGTCGAATGATTTTGTTTTTCAACAAGATAACTAGTGTCAAAAATAGATCACACGATTAAAATTTTAACAAATAAACAATGTTTAATATTGATAAAACTGTGTTCGTAACGAAAGTTCTTTTATTTTATATATATATTTTTCCTATGGTTCCAAGTTGGAACAAAGGGCCGTAACAAAATTCTTCCATTGGGATCTGTCCTGTGCGATTAGTCTGATCTCAGACCATGTTCTTGTTTCGCTAATCTCGGACTCTAGTTGCCTTCTCCAGGTGTTAGCTGGTCTACCTCTTCTTCTGCTGCCATGAGGGTTCCAGTCAATTGCCATCTTGGGTATATCATCATGTGGTCTTCTCAAAATATGACCAACCCAGCTCCATTTCCTCTTTGCAATTTCTATGCGAATCGGTATTACACCTGTTCTTTGCCAGAGGTCTCTGTTGGAAATTACGTTCGGCCAAAATATTCGCAAATTTTTATTTTAACAAGAACACTAAATTTATTTTAAAAATTTGTATAAAAATCACCCAGATTTTTAATAATTTTGCATTGTTACATTGAAATATATAAAAGATTCAGATATTTTCCCTCAGTATCTTTTTAGAACATATTTTATTACCGTTTCTTATCCTTGTGAAAATGCGAAAGTTTGCTTAAACACAACAACAACATAAATATTGTTGTTGTGATTGCGTGAAAGTACGTTATTTCGCAAAGGTATTGTTCAAAACTGTAATGTGAATACCTTAATTTTTTTCTATGATTCCTAATCTGCCTTAGATCAACTTCCTAAACAATGATCCCAATGTACACGGCATAATTGTGCAAATGCCTTTGGATTGTGAGAACAAAATTGATTCACACAAAGTAACCGATGCCGTTTGTCCCGAAAAAGATGTTGACGGTCTACATACCATGAATGAGGGACGTGTATCGATCGGTGATTTGGGAGGTTTTATGCCCTGCACTCCTTGGGGCTGTATTGAGCTGATCAAACGCTCGGGTGTGCAAATTGCTGGTTCCAATGCTGTAGTTTTGGGACGCAGTAAAATTGTTGGTACACCGGCCGCTGAGCTCTTGAAATGGCATCATGCCACCGTAACTGTTTGTCATTCGAAGACTAAGAATATTGCTGAGATTGTAAGTAGTGGTTGGGCAGGAACAGGATTAAGTTTTTATATTGTTTTTATTTATGGAATAAATTTTCAGTGCCGCAATGCCGATATTTTAGTTGTGGGCATTGGTGTACCAGAAATGGTTAAAGGATCTTGGATTAAGCCCGGCGCAGTGGTGATTGATTGCGGTATTAATGTTAAACCAGGTGAGTAATAATAACTGTTAATATTTGAGTAAATATAAATAAGTATAAATGAAATTAAAGTAAATAGAGCAAATATTATATTTTATGAACACTATTAAGTTCAAATCTTTCAGAAGGTTCTTAATAAGGAAACTTGTTTAAATCATATTTTTGTGCTATATTTGCCTTCAAATCATTTTAGTTAGTTAAACTTAAAACTTACACAAAAATATTAAATGAAAAGAAGAAAAACAACATTATTATTCATGTAAAATTGTTGTTAACCTTAAGCAAAATCAGTCGTTATTGAGCTTTTGTAAGACATAGACTTGTTTTTACAAAATATCTTACTATTTAAAGCTTCTTGTTTAACTAAATATCTAATAAATTTATTTGTAAACATACAAGACAGAAGTGCAGAAAATATTGTATAATATCAGGACAAAGTGCTGTGTAAGAGAAAATACTTTCTACTAATTTCAATATCCCAATTAATAAATTTGGAATTAGCTTAAAGTAAATTTTAAAATTCACGTCTTCTTAATAGTCAATTACAATACATACTTTATAAATGTGAATAAATTCTTAAATAATCTTATAAAACTTAAAAATATCCAAAGCAGTTTTTAAATATGACATAGTTTTGAATATTTCAGTTTAATTTAGGTTATATTGTATTGTGCTGATGATTGGCAAATATTTGCTGAAAAAGACGTAACCACTAAATGAAATATATTTCAAATATTTATTTATTTATTTAAAAATGTTTATTTATTTAGGACAAGACACAACAAATATTTAGTTTTATTTTATTTGATGCTGTTTAAAAACTCTCAGAATCACTTTCTGAGTCGATTAAACGATGTCCTTGTGCACAAATAACAGGCCACAATTTTGAAAATGTTTTGATAAAACTTGGTACTTGAAACTTTTTTCAGCCCAAGGACTATTGGGAATAAAATTTAGCCCCATTAAAATGTCCTCTCGAAATAGGGGTTTATCGGTCATAATTGTATGATTAATGCTCGTATCCAAACAAATTTCACCAACAATAAGTTATACATGAAGGCTAATCACATCTATAAATTTTGTGCTGATTAGTACACAATTGACTTCTTCCGAAAAGTGATTTTCGATTTGACCACTTCCGAAAATCACTTCAAAGAACATAAATCTCTTAAAAATGTTGGCATTCAAATAAAATTCAACTCAATTAAGTCGGCCCATAATTAGTCAATTCTACAATATAATACCCTAACTTCTGAAAATCCACTTAACATGCATACTATATACAGTGGGTGGCCAAATTATTAGTTACACTATAGTTTTTCTTATTAATTAAGATTTAACCGCTTTTAATACGTATATAAATCTGTTTCTTGTACCAGATGTTTTCGTATTTTAATTCTGGTAATACTGTTAAATATTTTGTGCAGTGTCAACAATGATTGGTAACATTAGAGTGCAGTTGTAGATCATTCTGCTCTGAAGTGTGAAATATGCAATTTTGTGGTAATACTGTTATACAAACAAAATCTTATAGAGGCATTGATTAAAGTCTGGCATCACGATGAAGAACTAAAAGAAAATGCATTCAGAGCATGCCAAAAAGGGTGCAAGCTGTAATTGATGCCAAAGGAGGTTCTACGAAATATTAAGATTTTTTTTCAAAAAATTTGTTTTCCTCAAATATATGTTTTTAAAACAAAAGAATTTATTTTTAATTGAAATAGAAACACTTAATTTACATAAAAGAACAAATAAAATAATAAATTTTCACTATTTTAAAATGTTATACGGCTTCAAACTAAACAATTTTGCATGTGTAACTAATAATTTGGCCACCCACTGTATTTTAAAAGTGTTTAATCGAGATAAAATTTAACACAAAAAATATTTATATACACAGAAGTCATGCTACTAAATTTTTGAATGATCGGTGCATAATAGAGCATAGTTACCATATATCGTCCGTTTCTGAAACACGGCTTTTGCACATATGCTGAGTGTAGTGTGTTATATAGTCGACAACCGACAAATAAATATAAAATTAAATATTCTTCTGTTTAATTTTGTTATTAAAATGTATAGTGCAAATAAATGTATAGGACTTAAATCTTTTAGAATATCTTCCACAATCCATTCACAAATAAATGTGCTTTATCAATGAAAACACGTAGACGATTTGTCGAACTTTGAATAACTTTATGCAATTATTTAAATGAAGAAAAATATTCCCATAAACATATGATCTTAAAGGGTCAGTTAAACCATGAACTGCTTCTTCGTCATATACATTTTTGCTTGCATCTTTTATCATTTGAAAAATATTGTTGCTTAATCCAAGTCAATCAAATCCGAAAGCATAATAATAAAAACATTATAGTTTCAACGGGAAATGCGAGGGGGAAATAACGGCATTAATGTTTCTAGGAAGAAAATCGTACAATATGTACATAGTACACAAACTTGTTGTCTGCTAATTGCAGACATTCACTACAAGTTTTTGCAATAATAGCTGCTAAGCTGAAAGAAAACAAAACTGCAACAATTGTGTTATGATTGATTATGATGCAAGTCTATTTAAAAATACCTAATTCAACGGTTGTAACAACCCAGCAAAACGTTTTATTACTATACATAATATTTTTTGAGATTGCTTCACAAAAGCTTCGAATTATTCAAATTAGTGTGAGCTTAATTTACAAAAAATCTTACTTTAGAAAAAATATCAGCAATTTGTTTCATAAAATCATGAATATAATTCATACATTGTTGAATAAATTCATGTTAAAATTCTTTTAAATGAAAAATGTGTTTTTGCAGAGAATATTTTTTTTTAACTTGTTCTAGTGTGTGTGCATTATAAGCACTTCTTTCTGTATATGGGGATTCTAAAGTATATCTATTAAATTATTATTGAACTAATTTTTTGGCACTAGTTAGACCAATACATTGCTACTAGATCAGCTCTATAGATCAGTTTTTAGTTATAAAACAACTTTTTGGAACCGGTTCAAAAACTTTGATTTTTTGAAAAACACTAATTACTAATTAATATAAATTAAGGAATTGTACAAATTGGGAACATTATAAATTATAATAATATAATATAATATTAAAATAATATAATAACTTACAGTTCTGCGGCAATATTTGGGAAATCTTTTCAATAGAATTAAATCTTACATACATTTAGTATCTAATTCAACGGCAGTTGAACGAATTAAAAATTCTATTAATTAAAAACTAATTCTAGGAATGAATAAATAAACAATAAAAATTCGTACCTCATCTGTTTCTTCTGAAAGTAGTTCTAAGTGAAATTTTTAACAAATATTACTGATAAAAGAACTAGTTCTAAAACAGTTGATAAGAATGTGTGTTTGCTATTTAGAACCAGTTCTGGAGTTGACAATTATGTCTATGTGCATGCATTCAAAAACATGTTGTAGAGCAAATCCAGTTTTATCTGAGTTTATTCAATTTGTTTTTGTTTCGTTTTTAAAACCTTTACTTTAGTTTAACATGCCGCCGCACAGTGGCTCATCGGCCAAAAATTGGCGGGCCGTTTAGAAATACAACACACACACATTGAAGGTTATATTTGAAATGACTGATTGTGTTATTGCTTATAAAGGCTTGATTCTCTCTAGCTTCATATCCGATAGTTCGGAGAGGTTGTTATATGAGCGGTGTTCCAGAAATCACTTACAATTAATAAAGAAAAAATATTTAAGAACCCATCTGTAATGGAATTGAACTGAACAAAATTTTCAACAGACACACTGAAATGCCACAGTTGTTATATGATTGCTGACAAAATGAGTGACAATGTCTTGTATGTTGTCATATACATATCTAACAAGATGAACGACATTGCCTGGAATATGATCTTCAGTCAATTTATAGTCGATATTTTCATTGTTGTTGTGAGAAAGGCAAACTGATTGATATTATCCCTTTTTTAAACGTCCATGATATTTGCGATATTTGTTTGAAAAACTCGCTGATAATTTTTTTGACTGTCCCTCATTTATCGTGGGGAGATAGATTATTGTTTACATAAAATATGCTCGCTTAAGGCACCTATACATTATGTGTTTTTTACATTGTATATGTCAAATGAGACTAGGCGATAGAGTGCCGGACTATTAGTCAAAGGGTTGCGGGTTCGATTCCCGCCAAAGACTCTGGGTGTTTTCTGCAGATAAGCCAAAAGCTTCGCAGTTTGTGTTTGTTAATTATTAAAAAAAAAACAACGGAGTAAAAACATGTAGTTGGTGACCTCAAAAACTTTGCTTGTGTAAAATACACAAAACATAAGACAAAATTTCAATTAGAACATGCTCTATTTTCTTATGTTCAAACATATTGTTTTCAAATGTATATTCCAAGCGAAAAGATTTGTCGACGGTTAAATATCTGCGCTATCATTAGCCGACCGTATGAAGAATTTGCATAAGTGATAAATTAAATATATTTTTATTCCATTTTGATAATTTAATAACAGTGATTTAAATTATTTAAAAATATTTGATACACACCTTGTATATTAAAAACGAAAAACCTTAAATCAATATTTTTGACGCCGGCAGTTAAGTGACGCTACCAAAAATGTTTGCGGCGGCTTTAACGCATTTTTTAAAGAAACGACATGGAAATTTATGTGTTGAAAAAGAATAATATTTAATATTTAAGCGTATCAGCTGTTGTAAATAATCATGGCGATGTCATGGTAATTGTACATACAAAACGGAGTATACAGAGGCGACAATTTTGAAGTTTCAAAATCGCTACAATCAGCAGTTCTCTTAAAAAGAGAAAGAAAATATTTTCTGGTAGTATGTTGGTAGGTAATGTGAAAAAGCAAAGCACTATATACAAAAAGAATTTTGTGGACAAAACAAAATAAACAAAACAATTTGAGTTAGAATATTTAAATTGAAATTTTGTTTATATGTTTGTGATTTCAATAACTTACTGAATTGTATTTTAATAATTGTTATACTTTGTGGTATGCATTGTGGAGTTTGTGCATTCGTTAGATGATATAAATACATTTTTTTATGATTGTATCAAACAATACAAAAATACTCTGTGCCAAAAATGAATTTTATTGCGCCAGAAAAATAATAACATAAAGAAAAAAAACAAAGAAAGAGACATGTATAAAACTTCATCTTCGTCCCTCTTCTGACACCTCTGTATACATGTGAGTTGTAAACTTAAAAAAACATAAGCAAAAACACGTAGTGTATAGACAACTTTAAATGTTTTAATATTTTACCTATACATACATACATATACTTATATTTATATTTTAGACTAAAAGAAAAAAACTGGATTTTTTTTAATTATAGTTTTCATTGGTTTTGTAGTTTTTGTGGAAAATAGTTATTGTGGTATTTTTCTCTGTATTAAGAAATGTATTAATTGGTAAGTTATGTATGTATGTCCTGTGTTAATTACAAGTGTTTGAAAAAATTAATTCTGAATTCAAATTTCAAAATCAAACATAATATGATGTCATATGGTGGTTAAAGAATTCATTACGCATTAATTAATTTGTCTTCAATTTAAATCTATTACAAATAAAATTGAACAAATTGTTTTCGATTTAAATTTATCCATTAAAAGAATGAATGAATTTTATTATGAATTAACAAATAAAAAATTTGAATGAAGCTAAAGAATTTGTGTTGTTTGGAATAGTTTTGCGGAAAGATTTGCAGGAATTTTTAAATTCTGAATGAAGAATTCATTCGGTGATTTAAAATTACATTTAATTAATTCATATTTAATTTAATTCTTGACGTAACCACTAAATAAAACATATTTGAATTCGTTTATTTATTTAAAAAAAAACTTCGTTTATTTAAGACAAGACACAACAAATATTTAGTTTTATTGATGATCACATTCTCGTTTACCAAATAACTTCATGAATGTTAAATTTGTATGAGTTTGCCCTGTTGGCCTTATTGGAAGAGATCTCTTTCCTTTTCTTATTTTTCCAATAATCGTCAACCAGACCAGATCATAATAAATTCATAATAAAAACAATAATTTGTATTTAAAATTTAACTTAATTAGATAAGAGCGCTACAGCAATGTATTTTGAAATAATTTTAATTAATATATGTTATTTATATTCTTATCAACATTATCAGTTTGTTTTTTTTATTTTGGCCCCACTGATAGTAAAGGTCATTTGTAAAATTCAATATTAAAAAATACACATACTTCGATACATGTACATTTTTTACGTCACAACATTCTATGTTTGGATTTCATTTGCATTTCATTATTTCACAATTTTAAAACAATATTATTCTTTTCTAGATCCCAGCAAAAAGAGCGGTACACGTTTAGTGGGTGATGTTGATTTTGAAGAAGCCAAATTGGTAGCATCTGCTATTACGCCTGTACCCGGTGGTGTTGGTCCCATGACTGTAGCCATGTTAATGCAAAATACCGTGCGCTCATCTTTTAGAGCAGCCGAGAAATTATTAAAGAAATCATGGGATTTATCTCCATTGACATTGAGGCCTGTTAAGCCAGTACCTAGGTATACATAAACTACTTGTAGATTTTATTAATTGTTTTAATTTATTGAAATTACTTTTTGTTTTATTAGTGATATTGTTGTTGCTCGTTCTCAGACTCCCAAGGATATTTCATTGTTGGCCAAGGAAATCGGTTTGATAGGTAATGAAGTGTCTTTGTATGGCAATAAGAAGGCCAAGATTGCTTTGAGTGTTTTGAAACGTTTACAGCCAAGAGGTGAAGGGGCTTATGTTGTGGTTGCGGGGTAAGTACAAAATTTTAATTCCTTCAAAAATTAAAACTTGATCTCTTAAACATTTCATTATATAATTTACAACAAGTTTAGTTATAGGCTCATAATTCATTCTACTGAGAATTCCAACTTTTTGAATAAATTACTTATTGAATCATTATCAAACTAATTAAAAAAAATTTAGTAAAGACGAAAACTTATCTCTTTAACATTCTATTAAAGAATTCACAATAAATTAGATGATCATAGGCTCAATTATTTAGTACTTCAAACGTATTTAGTTCTTTGAGAATTCCAACTTTATATCAAACTAATTAAGAAAAATATGTATTTTTATTCGACCTTTATTATTTCAATTATTACTAATTTTTCAAGCTTAAGGTCTTTTTTTTTTATATATAAAAAACTTTTTAACGTTTATTTAAATCCAATATTTCGGCACTTCCTTGAGTGCCTTCTTCAGGGTTTTTCTCTTTCTTAATTTTACAATTTTTAACAAATTATAACAGTTATTATTAAATTTGTTATAATTTGTTAAAAATTGTAAAATTAAGAAAGAAAGAAACCCTGAAGAAGGCACTCAAGGAAGTGCCGAAATATTGGATTTAAATAAACGTTAAAAAGTTTTTTATATATAAAAAAAAGACCTTAAGCTTGAAAAATTAGTAATAATTTAATTAAGAAAAACTTTAGCAATGAAAAGTTTTCATAAATTCTTGATTTTTATAGTTGTTTTTAATGTGGAATATGTAATAGTAATAAACAAACAATTTAAATAAATAATCTTTCTTTAACAGCATCACCCCCACTCCCCTGGGCGAAGGTAAGAGTACCACCCTTATCGGTTTAGTGCAAGCCTTATGTGCCCATAAAAATCGTAATGCTATTGCCTGTATGCGTCAGCCATCACAAGGACCCACTTTTGGCATTAAGGGTGGTGCAGCCGGTGGTGGTTATGCCCAAGTCATACCCATGGAAGAATTTAATCTTCATCTTACTGGCGATATACATGCTGTTACAGCTGCCAACAATCTGGTAGCCGCTCAATTGGACGCACGTATTTTCCATGAAAACACTCAAAAAGATCAGGCCCTTTACGATCGTCTAGTGCCCCGCATTAAGGGTGAGAGGATATTCTCGAAAATTCAATTGAGACGTTTGCAGCGTTTAGGTATTGACAAAACCGATCCTGATGCCTTGACTGACGCGGAAAAGGGAACATTTGCACGTTTAGATATTGATCCTGATACCATTATGTGGGAACGTGTGGTTGATATGAATGATAGATACTTGAGAAAAGTAACTATTGGTCAATCGGCTACAGAGAAAGGTTTCACACGTACAACCTCATATTCCATATCGGTGGCTAGTGAAATTATGGCTGTTTTGGCTTTAGCCAAAAACATGCAAGACATGAAGGACAGACTATCAAAAATGGTGGTGGCTTTCGATCGTAAAGGTGATCCTGTAACAGCCGATGATTTGGGTTGCACCGGAGCTTTGACTGTTTTGTTGAGAGATGCCCTACAGCCGAATCTTATGCAGACTTTGGAGGGTACACCAGTTATGGTGCATGCTGGACCATTTGCCAATATTGCGCATGGCTGTTCTTCGAATGTGGCAGATGAGATTGCCTTGAAATTGGTTGGTGATGAGGGTTTCGTTTGTACTGAAGCTGGTTTTGGCTCGGACATTGGTATGGAGAAATTCTGCAACATTAAGTGTCGTTCAATGGAACGCAGTCCAAATGCTGTTGTTTTGGTGGCCACTGTTAGGGCGTTGAAAATGCATGGCGGCGGTGCTCCCGTAATACCGGGTGCTCCTTTGAATAAGCAATATACTGAAGAGAATTTGGAATTGTTGGAGAAGGGTTTGCCCAATTTATTGCAACACATTTCGAATGGTCGCACTTTCGGTTTGCCCGTTGTGGTGGCCATTAACCGTCATAGGTAAGTGAATTTTAATATGTATATTCATCATTATCATATCATATCACATCATTGAAATACTTATAATACAAAAGGTATGGTCACACTTGGCAATTATTGACTCAAAAAAGCATAGCCACTTGTTTTAGTACAAATTTGTTTGACGTTGTTTATTCTTACAAGAATTTTGCAAGATCAATCAGCATCAAATAAAATAAAACTAAATATTTGTTGTGTCTTTTTCTAAATAAAAGAAGTTTTTTAAATAAATAACCGACTATAAATATATTTTATTTATTTTACGACTGGAAATGAGTTACTTTCTTTTCTAACTATGACAACATTTAGAACGTTTCTTGTTTTTAATATGCGCAAAAGCTTTTCTAATTTAAAACGTTTTTATATGAAAACCGGGTTTGAAATGTGAGTCTAAATTTATTTAATGATACCTTGTCTTGTCTAAATCGCCGATAGATATACTAATTGTAATTGTAAATGTAATTTGTTTGTAACATTATCGAGTTTACTAACAGTTTTTTTTTTTTTACTTTTAAGAAAGCAAACATTTTGCCCCAACTCTATTACAAGGTTAGAATGTTGCCTTTAATTGACAATGTTTCTATTTTAGTTGAAAGCTGAATTTGTTAGTTTTGGATATTGTTTGAAATTAAATAATTTCTAAGAACAAACTCAGATATATGTAGAAATTACTTATAGTAATATTTGGTTGTTGTCTTTTTTATCTTATGATAACGAAGTGTTTTCAGTGAAGTGCAGTGGAACGATACTATTTGCAGTGTGTTAAAAAGTTTACTGAAAATGATAATAAATGAACAGCTAAAATTGCTTATTTTTAGTTCTAATGTAGTGATTATAAAGAAAAAAATAGTTTTTTTGAAAGTGAATGCAAAAATACAAAAATGTTACCCTGCAACAGGGGAACATTATTTGCAAAAAAAAAGTTTGTTTATATACGTATTGATTCCACAAATTTCAAAATTAATTATAGATTATATATAGGTATTAATTAAGAGCATCAGCAGGAACATAATTGTAGAGCAGCAAATGTAAACATAATTCGAAGAAACTCAAAAAGCTTAAAACAGGACTTCATAAAAACTTAACTAATAACTAACATTTAGAAACTAAATCGCTTTCATTACTAACTGGAACTAAACACACAAATAAAACAAACAAAAAATATAAAAGAAAATATTTGAAATTATAGCAGTGACACTGACGCTGAACATGAGCTGATTAAATCTGCAGCCCTTAAAGCTGGTGCCTTTGCTGCTGTGGTTTGTGCTCACTGGAGTGAAGGTGGTTCTGGTGCCACTGAGTTAGCTGAAGCCGTGATTAATGCCTGCAAAAATTCCAACAACTTCAGATACCTGTATGACAATGAAATGTCTATACTGGACAAGATGAATACCATTGCCCAGAAAATGTATGGAGCCGCTAAAGTAGAACTAACACCTAAAGCACAAAGTGCTATGGAAAAATTAACTCAAGCTGTAAGTATTTATTTGCTATATTTTCTTCCTTTACTGATTTTGTTTTAACTCATGTTCTTCAGGGTTTTGGCAATTTACCTATTTGCATGTCTAAAGTAGCAGGTTCTCTGACCGGAGATGCTGCCATTAAAGGAGCGCCTAAAGGTTTCACTTTAACTGTCAGCAGCATGTATGTTTCTGCTGGTGCTGGCTTTGTGGTGGCCATGTGTGGTGAAATCACTAAAATGCCTGGTTTGCCCACACGTCCCTGTATTTATGATATTGATTTAAACACTGAAACCGGTGAAATTGAGGGATTATTTTAAAAGCAACTGTTTAAATTATTTGCATATTTGTGGACAAATTATATAAATGTACATATGTATATGTATTTTGATATAATTACTCGTTTCTAATTAATAAGTTGATATTACGTAAAATTTTTAATATTTTGTTTTAAATGTACTGTGTAAATAAATTTTATAACATGTTTCAATAACGTTTTATATCCAAATCCGTTTGTAAATTGTTTGTTTTATCATTGGCGTTAAAGAAGTCATTATTTAGGATTTTATGATCAAAATTAGTGGTGGCCGTTTTGTTGTTGACTTCGAAATTATTCAAATCATTCATCTCGAATAAAGGATCGTTATGCAAATCTCTAAAATCATCTTCATCATCCTCGGAATCAGAGCTAGAAAAAATAATTATAAATATACATACATAGATAATAATAAACATTTTACTTATTTTCCCAACATACCTTGTTTCATTGTCATAAACACCGCCTCTTTGTTGAATTTCATTTGCTTGTTTATTAAACACGGGATTGGAACCTTCCACCGAGAACACATTCATTGAAGGCCCCGCCAATCTATTGAGATTCGAGGCCATCGAACCAAATTCTGCTGGCTCAAAGGCTTTAAGTTGCTTCTTTAAAGATCTGATTTTTATTACATATAAAATTATCATTATGGCCGAAACTGCTCCTAATATAACGTTTAAACCCACCAGAGCAGTTAATAACCAATTGTCCACAAATGGTGTTTGTGTTTCCGCTTCGATATGTGGTATATCATTCAATATTAGACTTTTATGTTGTAGAGCGTTTTGTAAACGCGATATAAATGCTAAGTCATTGGATCTTTTCTCGATATCATATGCTTCTACAGCTTCGTTGTTGTGTATAAAATGCACTTTAACTTCGGTTATGAATGCTGATGATGTATTATTGTAGGTAGCTATTTGGCGCAATTTTTGTTCTCTCACATTGGTTACATCGTCTATGGAGTCGATATTACAGATTTCATAACCATAGATTTCTTGAAATTGTTCGCGAAGCTGAAATGGTAAATTTATTATTCTCTTTTATTAACTTGATTGATAAGAGTTTAAATGTTAACAAATATCTCCGTTTGAAGTGTAAATATAGCAAGATGTCTCTTTTGCTTATAAAGGATGATTTTTTAGCAACTTTCTTTTTAAGAAGACTGCTCAGCTGTTTTCATGCAGAATTTTATTATCATTGAATTTTGTTATCAAAATTACTGCTCGATTAAGAAAGTATTTCATGCACTTTTTTTTGCCCAAAATGGAAGTGCTGGACTTGGCTGACATGTGGTTTCAAGTGCTTTCAAAGTCGCTGCCACATGAACACAGTACGCGAGACAATGACCCAACTGAGATGTGTGTTCGGTGAACAGTTTGTTTCACGTTTGGGGCCGGTCTATTGGCCGCCTAGATCGTGCGATTTAACGCCTTTAAACTATTTGTTGTGCGTCTATAGGTTGACGCACTGAGATACCGGCCGATATGTTGCAGAGAATATGCCAAAATTGGATCCAGCGTATGAACCGTTTGAGGCGTAGCAGCGATCAACATTTACATGAAATCATCTTCAAACATTAAATTAGAATGATCCATATCTATCGACACAAATATTTCAAAATTTCATTAATTTCTCTTAATTTGATGTGTTTTTTAAAATCATATCCGATATATCTTAAAAAATCGCTCTTTACTTTTCATTTTATCTTTGAGACTTGAACAAACGATTTTATTATTTGAAAAAAACGATTATTAAATTTAACAAACGTTTATTAGGCAAATTATTATATGCAAATCTGTCTTAATAAACGTTTGTTAAACTTAATAATTGTTTTTGAATAAGGGGGTTAATCTTTTATTTAAATTGTGAATATGAAATTCTTGTGGAATATTCATACATGTTCTGTAAACCGAATCCGAAAAACCTTTTGGTTTTTAAACCAATTCACATATTTTGCTCGTATATATGTATTTGGAAACATCTTAATTATAACAAAAATTATACTTACAAATTTCTCACTGTCTCTTATAACTTGTATATCGCTTAAAAACACAAATTTCACACGATTCTTTTCCGAAACAATATAGATCTTTGCTGACGAACGGGCTACATGGTCAGCCAAATCCCAAGCCTCTATCTCAAACATAAAGTAACCTTTCATTTTATTTGTTACATAAGCATTTAGTATTAATATTCCCGAATCCCTATCCAGTGACAAAAGTTCTGCATAATTTTGCGCCAAGTTTTCACCATGTGCTTCAAAGGATATTTGAGAAATGGCATAAACAATAACATCATTTAAATCAGGATCTACGGCCTAAAATAAAGTTAAATTAGTGATAAATATACATATCGCACCCTAAATACAAAAGGGTCACAACTCAAAATTTTCCAAAACGGTTTTTTTTCCATAATTTAATTCAGAGTACACTTCTTTAGCTACTGCAAACATTTCTTTCACATCACTATCTTCTTTAACTGGAAAAATACAGTTATGTTTATTTTTATGTTAAGTGGTTGCTTGTGTATTTTGAGTTGTGACCCTTTTGTATTTAGGGTGCGATATATTAATATATGTAACTTCAATATTGGAAATAGATAACCTTAAATGACATGATATGTTTTCCGATAGAATCCTTGGTGGTAATACCAGCTGCATAAAGATTTTGTGTAAACTTTGGCTCATTATCATTGACATCGTTTACTTTTATATTAACCATCAAAGTATAATTTACACTATTAGGATTGGTTATTAGACCTTGCTCATTATTCGAGACTTTAATGCGAATGCTTAGTTCCTCTATGGTTTCACGATCCAAAGTGGTATTTAGTTTCAAAAGTCTAGTTTCGGGGTTTAAAACAAAGTACTTGGCATCTTCTGGATGATAAGATTCTAGAAATGGAAGACATTTTAACCATAGCGTTATTTAAAAGTTTATTACAATGTACATATTTTTATCATACAATTTTACATACAATTCTTAAGGTACGGTCACACTTTACTCACAAATATTTACTTAAAAAAGCGCAACCACTTGTTTTATCAAAAATCTGTTTGACGTTGTTTACTCTTACAATAGTTTAGCAAGATCAAACATCATCAAATAAAATAGAACCAATATTTGTTGTGTCTTGTTTTAAATAAATTAAGTTTTTTTTTAAATAAATAAACGAATTAAAATATGTTTTATTAAGTGGTTACGTCTTTTTCGGCAAATATAAATTATTCTTACCCTCTATGAAATAATACAATTTATAAGCTTCATCTGGATCATTTAAACCCTCGTTTTTAGGATCATAGGCCTGCGGTATGAAACGTTCTTCAAAAAGACCTTGTTCATTTTCTGAAAATATGTATGGAATCAGGTTTATATGAATATCTGAAAACTTTTAAAATATAATGTTGAATATCGAATATACCTACCAGTAAAATCTGTGTTAAAAGTATCGTTTAAAAACATTGGATTTCCCAACATATCCACAAATACTAATTTAAGATTTCTTATTTCGGAAGAAGTACTACCACCGCCATCTATAGCTCGCATATTGATCTGAAGATTATTCGAAACATATCAATTTAAGATAAAACGTTATTTGAGATATACTTACGTTATAAATACCAGCAGGCAACAATTGTTTCACATAGAAATTGCTAGAGTTACGAGACTCTTTAACCAGTTCAAAATATTTATCATGGCCCGCTAAAAAGTAAACTACTATTTAATCCATTATTCAATAAAAATAATTAGTTTTAATTTTACCATCACTAGAAATTTCAAAGTGTACATCACCATATTCCCCCCCATCAGGATCATAGACTTCGAAAGGTTTTAAACGTGTCACACAATCGGCTTGATATAAAGGACGTAAAGGTTCTTGCAGGGAATAACTAATAATACAAATAAAATTGTAATATTTAAATATTAACAACTGTCACCCTCGTTAACAATAAACTACAGTTCTTAATATTAAAAATTTTTACTCTAAAATCTGACATTATTTTTCTTATTTACTAACTTAGCCCCACCATAAGTGGTGAATGAGGGTATATATAAGTTTGTCATTCCGTGTGTAACACTGAGAAATATTCATCTGAGAACCAACAAAGTGTATATATTTCTTGTCCTTACGAAATTCTAAGTCGATTGAGTCATGTCTGTCTGTCTGTCTGTGTAAAATACTCTCACGTTCAAAGGACACAATCGAAATCAGCAAACTTTCCAAAAAATCGTTTATAAAAATAGTTCCTAAGCAGTTTGGTATTGAAAATCAGCAGAATCGGTAAAGTAGAACCAGAGTTACGTACCAAAATTTAAGACCTTCATAAAAATTAATATTTTTAAACTTTTTTCTTTCAATTTTTTTAAATATATTGCAGATATTTCCATGAAATTTTGTATACTTAGTTTTAATGATAAAAGAAGAAAGTGTGAGGAAAATATTAAGAATAGGTCCATGATTTCTCATAGCCTCTATACAAAAATCTTCCCGAAATATTGCTCAATTATACATAAATGCCTCTAAGATTGGAATATCAATAGAAAATTCAGCAGAAATATGTTTCATGCAAAAAGAAATCGTAAAACGGAATTTAAAGTCCACTTCCAAATATATGTATATCTTAAATATACCGTTATTATGTTGAAATTCGACGTGCATAAAAATCACAAAATTGAAGAAGATCGGCCCATAATTTGTTGTTGTTGTTGTAACAGCTAGAACTAAGTAAGTTTTAATACGGGGCTTCTGCAATGAGGTCCAGACCAAGAAACTGGGCTACTTCTACTGGATTGGTCCATAAATCCATTGGACGAAGTGAAGTATGGTTGGCTGGGCAATTGAAGATGTGGTTGGTGTCATGAGGACCCTGGCCACATGCAGGGTATATGTTAGGGACGGCACGGTCTATACGGGATTAAAAGACGTTAAGCCTAATGCTCCATCCCGATCTCAGTTGTGCCAGAACTACTCTTGTCTTCCGCGGCAGTTGTTTTTCGGTATCTGCAATGGGCGGTGGGCAGCCTCCAAGTACGACATTCATGCGGTATTCTGCGACCGTGGTATTGATGGCATCTCTGTGAATGTCGTTCAAAGCTGCTACATACGAGTTTTGATCTAGTGGATCCTGTGTATATTTTCGTATATCTTCCTCGTATATTCGAAGGTCCTTCCTGACATGCCTCGGGGGAGACTCCAGGTGTGTGATGTTAAATCTTGGGTGATACCTCCGATGACATCCCAAGAGGAACTGTTTTGTCAGCATGACATTATGTTCCATTACAGGTAGGACCTTCATTTCCTCATGTATATGGTGTTCTGAGGTTATTTGCATGCAACATGTGATGGTACGTAATAAATAAACCCACAAAAATGTCTAATAAATATCGATACCGACCAACTTTTATATAGATCAGTAATTTTAATCCAGAAATCGTACTAATATCGGTTATACGGTAATTGTGCTACTGGATTTTGTAGCTGTCAGTCAATAATTGGCAATAGCTCCCGAATTAAGCCCACTTCCGAGCATACTAAACAACTCTTGCAAATAACGTTATAGAGATGAAATTCAATTAAAATAATCTCTAGAAATCACAATAGTTGATACTGGATTTAGAAGCTATCAGTCCATAACTGGTCCACTTCTACTACCAAAAGTATTTTGTAAATAATATTATTGAGATCAAATTCAAACAAAGAAGCCTCACCGTATATCTTATCCTTTTTTCATACTCTGTTTTTAACCTTATTGTGAAAATGTAAAACTGTTTTAATTTTAAAATTTGTTTAATTACACTCAAGATTTCATAATAATCTTCAAACCAGACAAACTCTGTAAAATAGGAAGCATCGGTAATTACATCAATTATAAATGGTCAAAATTAGATAAAATTTCGAAACATTTAAAATAAATTATGTTGTTCGTAAAATTTACTTTTAAACAATATATAAAATACTAATAAAATTTGCACTAATACTTAATAGAAAAAACAGAATAAGGTTATAGGACTAACCAGTGTAGTTTTTGTATTTCTTACTTAGGTGGAGGGCATTAAAGATTCGGCACAGCCGAATATAGCACTTTAATTTGTTTTTTAACATGAATTCTGCTGTCAAAATGTTTTTTCATACAAAAATTATTTTAACTTTAGTTTAAAAAATAACTAGACTTGATGAAAATGAGTGTTAAAGTTAAGTTTAATTGTAAAATTTCCCAGCGGGAAAAAGATGAAGTAAAGATGCAATTTTGAATGTGTATGGAACGCCTTCTAGAAGGCCTTCTGAGAGAAAGCATAGTGGAATGAATATCGAATCTTTTAAAAGATGTAAACGGGTCTTCTATAAGGTCTGCAAATGGAAATACTTGCAGTTTTGCCCGCTGGGTTTTAACTGATTGTTGAGATCTTTAGTTAGTGTTAACTTCAAGTTAAGTATTTATTGTTAGTAGAGATCAGTTATACTATACTTATTTATACTTTACCAGATTCTTATAGACTTCTGCTTAGAAGGATTTATAATTTTTGGTACATGGAAATTATATGGTTTTATGTAGATCTCATATTTTGAAGTATTTCTTAGCTGTGGTGTACCCTGATCAGAGGCTTCAATTTCAAGTTCCCACAGTCCATGGTAACCTTTTAAAGATTTCTGAGTTTTTAAGCGTCCAATGCGATCTTGTAAAGTTGTAATAGTAAACAAATCACCGTAATTTTGGACATCAGGATTTAAATGTTGTACTAAGTAAGAGAAAGGCGATAAATAAGAAGTCATATTAGGTTTTTAATTCAATATTAATTGTATAGTCGTACTTAATGCCAATAACAAAATTATCTGAGGAATTTTGTTGGTCCCTACAGTTCCTACAGAGTTCGTTTAATTACAAACTGTCCAGTAACAAAGACATTTTTGAGATGTTTTTCAAGGACAATGAGCTTAACGATTTCGAAAGACTAAAATTAAATGTCGTTCATATTAGTCTGTTATCCTATAATTGGGATATACCAATACATCTTAAATCCATTAGATCTTGTATGTAAGTTTGTAAAAATTGTATTGATATTTCTACAGTTGTCCTCTTTTACTTGAAATAAAATGAGTTTTAATTTAATTACTTGGACTTCTTGTTAAGATATAAGAGACAACATTATTCTTTGAAATAAGAACTGTATTTTGAATGTCTGCGAAGACTTCGAGAGTTGAATTCTACAATTTTAATGTAGATCAAGGAACAGGGGTATATCCTGGACTGATTAAATCAAAACTTATCTGACTGGAATTAATTCGTTCTTAAAGGTTGCAGAAACTTGATAAAAGTATTCAACAAGTAGTAGTTTCAGTGAAAGCAAATAGTTTTTAGTTCGTTCCATCGTTCGTTATCATCAGAAGTCATTGTTTAAGCTCTTCACCACCTAATAAATGATAAATCGCAACAAAATACATAACATAACCTGCAGCTATCACCAACAACACTCTTCACAGCTTGAACGAAGGTAGTAAAGCTATGTTACCTTTATCTATGAGGACCAAATTGTCAAATAATCTTGAAGTAATCACATTCCTTTTCCAGTGTTACACATTTAAAGAAGATTCAAATATCCTAAATTCCCAACTTAATTCCTTCTGATCATGGAACATAAGAACCTGTGAGCAGAGCAGTTCTTTGGAATGCCAATAAAGAGTGTGGGAGCCACGGAATTGCCGCTCTTATACGACATCTTTAAACAACACAAGACCACATCGTTTTGCACAAGCCGACTTTCAAGAGAAGTTTATGATATGTTGTATCATACAAGATACTCCAAAGTTTTCATCAGTGGCTTCAACATAAGGTGGTCTCTTTTAACATGCTAGAAGTTTTAATTTATGTTGATAGCCTTATTCATGACTGTTTATCATTCGTTGGGAGTATAATTGCCAATACTTGCTACACAGTGAAATAATATTCAAATATCTCAAATCATCCAATTATTAAAGTAATGTAGATTCTTCTGATCAGTTATTACAGTGTGGACTCCTGTCTAAGTAGCGTCGAAAAGATTTTTACAGATAAGAAGAGGACGCTGTAGAAGAGCTGTAAGTATATACTTTGGATAATATTTATAAGGAGTATTTCGGCTTGAACCGCAAAACGGTGGCGTTCTAGACAAACCAACTTGATCTTGTCGAAATAGAAGATATGTAATTCAAAGTTTTTTCAAATGAAGATGTTTGCCTTGAGAATCCGTTGGAATACGTAGCATTGTTTTCAATTCAACTTTACTTTGTTGAAATAGAAGTAACTTAATGTTTTAATAAGTTGATTGGAAGGTCTTATACTGAAACATGGTAGAATTTTTTTTGTGTCCATCATATAAGCGCCCATTGCAGTGGAATACTATCATTATATAAACTCTGTTCTTTAGGAATGTGACAATTTACAAAAGTGTAAAGTCTTAAATTTAAACTCTTACAATTTATGGTTAAGCAAGACTAGTGAAAAATTTACGTTAAGATTGGCATTAAATATTGATAACACAATAAATTGGGGATTTTAAAATAAATTACCAGGTCTTATAGATAAAATAGAGTAAATTAAATAAGAATTGGGAGTATTGGGTTCATCGCGATCTTCCGCCAGTAAATCTAGTTTTGATATTGTGTTCTGTTAAACAAAACAAAGTAATATTACAAAAATGTTTAAAAATTTTAGCAAAATATCAACCTGTGGGTCTGCTTCAGAAAATTCCGGTTTAAATTGTTTGGTATTGGGCATTATGGGGGCATTGTCATTAACATCTTGTAGGGTAACATTTAAAAATGTAGATTTTTGATTAACAGCTAAAATGAAATGTAAAAGTCTTGAAATGATTTGAGTTTATATTTAAAAAAAAAATAACTTACGTCCATAACCAGTATTAATAAAATTGAAATTATCTCTTATATCAATGGGTATATAATGATAGCTAGTACCCATATCTCGGTCAAGTATAAAACCATTACGTAAATTGACTTTGACTTCACCATTGGTGGTGTTTATTTGAAATAAATTGTGCAGTTCCCCTAAAGCACTATTAATGGTATATTCTAAAATGTTATGGGGACCTTGAGAAACAAAAAAAAAAAACAATTTAAGGTAAATGTTATGGAAATGGTGTCAAGTCTAAGGCCCCGATTATCGTTCACAACAGTAAAATGTTGTGTTGTCTCGCAGTTTTAAACATACAACATCAAAATACTTAAGTTACGGTCACACTTGGCAAATATTTGCCGAAAAAGACGTAACCACATAATATGTATACTACTATTTGAACTCGTTTATTTATTAAAAAAAAACTTCGTTTATTTAGGACAAAACACAACAAATATTTAGTTTTATTTTATTTGATGATGTTTGATCTGGCGAAACTCTTGTAAGATTAAACAACGTCAAACAAATTTGTACTAAAATAAGTAAATATTTGCCAAGTGTGACCGTACCTTTAGTGTGGTGAACGGTAATCGGGGCCTAAGTTAATTGTTGATACTTACTATCTCTATCATTATCGTGAGCTTTTATTTGGCCCACTATAGTTCCAGTGGTGCTATTTTCATAAATAAATACTTGATGCTCAAAGTCGTCGATAGTTGGCCCTTGATTGTTTACATCTATAACAGAGATATTGATCTGTTGAAAAATTAAAAATTAATAGTTACATATATTTTTAACACAAGTTTTCTTGTTTTTACCTTTCCTTTGGTCTCATGCAAGGAATCGTTTACAGTAATCTCATATTCTAGATTATATACTTTTGGTATATCACATTGTATGACACCAGTCACTTTGAGTAAACCGCTTGTGCTATTTATAGAAACTAAGTCCATTTCTGTAAGTTCACCTATTCGTCTAAAGAATTTTTTTTAGTTAAAATAATAATTAATTTATCAGTAAATTTACCTTAATTTATACGTTATATTATTATTTCCCGCACCATCTACGTCGTAAGCCTCAATGGTACCTTGTAATATTGTTATTATTGCTTAAAAATGTCTTGAAGTATTTAAAGTTTGTATTACTTACCTATCGTACTCATAATTTCCTCCATTTCTGTAACACTGCGTGGCTCACTTAAAGTGCCGGTTGCAAATTGGGGAGGATTATCATTGACATCATCAATACGTATGGTCAAGACAGCTAAAAATTAAAGATATGCGAACAATTCTAAAAGAGATTTAAACACTCTTTCCTTACCTGTTGAAGAATCCTCATTTAATTCCTGATTTAAATCGCGAACTTTAATTGTTAAAAATATCGTATCATATTTCTCATAATCCACCTGAGATTTAAATTCATTATTTATCTTTAACTGGCCATACACTAAATTATTATTAACAAATTCCTGTTCAATTACGAAACATTCTACAAAATAAAACTTGTCCACTTCTTGGCCACTTTTAGTGGCATAGGATTGAGACCACATTATTTCGAAACTCAAATCGGCTGAAGTGTCCGGATCTCGTGCCTCAATACGATTAGTAATAAGTGTGGATGCTGGTGAATTTTCCGTTATATTGACTATAAAACGGGGCTGTAACAAATAATTAATTAAAATATATTTTTAATTTTATAACATTAAAAAGTTTACCATTCTAAGTTCGGGGGTTTCATCATTAACATCCAATACTCTTATTTTTAACTGGCTATAGGAAGCGTGTAAATTTTGTGTATATTCTGTAATCAAAGAATCTTTAGCCTGAATTTGCAGTATTACCAATGATTGTCGTTCAAAATCGAATACATTGGTTTTATTTAAAGTTATTAAACCGCGACGAGAATCTATAGCAATGCCTTCTATACTGCCCACTATTGAGTGTCTGCAAATTAAGGAAAATTACTTCAAACTGTATATAGCTCCTGTTTCTGTAAATCTTATCAGAGCAACGTTTTCGTTTTAAAAACGAATTTCATATTTTTATGTTCTGTAATTCGAATCCTGACTAATGGCTAACTCATTTTACTTTACCAATAATCAAAATAATCGATTATTTATATATATTTTTTTTTTTGGTTTTACAGAACAGGGTCCTTAGTTGTATTATTTTTAGGCTCAACTTACACTACTTCATCGCCTACATCTCGATCTTTAGCTTGTATTTGTGCAAGCTGCGTTTCCTGTGTAGCGTTTTCATAGATTTCAATTTCGTAAGACTCTCTTTCAAATATAGGCCATTCATCGTTCCAGTTTATCAACTCGATATTTAAAGTAACTTCATTCTCATGCTGCAGATTTTCCACTTCTGTGACTTTAATCTTGAATTGAAATTAAGATTTATATAATATATTAAAGGACATTATTTAAAATACATTATAGAATATCCCAGCAAGCCATATGAGTCCGAAAAGAGTCTTTTCTGACACCTTTTCCGGAGCGTTCATGCTCTTTATGAGCCCAAAAAACAATCATTATTGCTTCGAAAACCTTCAGAAAAGAGGGTCATTACATTCGAAAATGGTCCGTCAGAAAGAGCTCTTAGATAATGTCAGAAAAGAGTCTTTTATGAGGGGGGTTTTGGGCTCTGAAAGTTCTCTTAGATAATGTTAGAAAAGAGTCTTTTATGAGGGTTTTTTGGGCTCAGAAAGAGCTCTTACTTCATATCAGAAAAAAGTCATTGCAATTTTAAATACAAAAAATTGAAAGTTCACATTTATTATTTTTTGTTTTTACTTAAACAAAAAGGGAATTCATTTACAAATAAACTGAATTAGAATTGAAAAAAAATTAAATAAATTGTATTTACAGTAAAAAAAAAAAAAAGGTAATTCATTTAAATAAAATATATAAAAATGGAAAAAAAAAATATTTTTTAAGCAAATTTTTCTTTCGCTCCGAAAATGCTTTTTAGTTGGACTCTTTACTGACTCCTTTTTCGGAGCGCTCCGGAAATGCTCTTTAGTTGGACTCTTTTCTGACTCCTTTTTCGGAGCGCTCCTGGAATGGTATGCTGGGATGTTTAATGATTATGATTAGTGTTTGTTTTAATGGACAAATAAAGAAGTTTTCACCAGGAACTTTGTTTTTCGAAACAAAATAACTCATTAAATTGTTATTGTAATTTAAAAAGTAAGGTTTGACAATCATAAATTAAAATTATATGGTACAGTTGTCCAGCACCGCCATCTGATAGTTCAACAAGAGAAATATTATGGTCTTTTGCGTAATGAGTCCGTTTAAATTCGACTTATTTCTCACATTTTTGTCAGCCACAAATTCGATTAAAATATGTTTGTTAGCAATGGTAGGTATAAAGACAACATGGAATATATGGTAGATTAAAATCATTACTAAAATCATTTCCCTATTCTCAATTTTCCGATGAGATAAATTTAAGATAACATGAAATACTGATTGTAATCTCATGTTATGTCTTTTTATTCTCTGTTGTAATCTGACCAGCTATTAAATCCGAATTACTATATTGTATTCCTTATGTGATATTCTTTATTTTTACTAAATAACTGATCATGTTTGCCCACTGGTAACTATCAGTTGTTGTAACAGATCAGTTGTCGTCGAAAGTACTTCCCTAGGCAAACAACTTTCAGTTAATATCACTGATAAACCGATCATTCTTAGCTTGTTTAAAATAGTTATTGATAGATTTATATTAACATGACACGATTGTATGAACCTTTAATTCGAATTGTCTCCAGTTTTCATTTTCATAATCCAATTGATCAGCATGTGTTACAGTCAATGAGAAATCTGTTTTCTGATAACCACTATTCGGAATCATAGTAAATGCTTCTGCATTTTTGATTGTTCCTATTGAATTCGTAAGCAAAACATTGTATGTTGCATTTGAGCCCTGGAAAAGAAAAATGCATATTATACAATGCACAGTGGTTTAGAAAATTTATATTTTGGAAATAATTTTGTTTCTCGGGAACTAAGATATTTTAACAAAATTTTACATGGTTGGAGCTGATGCATTATCGACTTGATTTATAATTTTTTGTTATCGTAGGCGGAAGAGTGGCATATTTTATTTTGAAAATCGCCAAATATCCATTTATGAACCTAATGAGCTGAAATGATTTTATGCATCAAGTTCTCTTTCCGGATCATATAAAAATTGTATGTAGTTCCGAAGAAAATTTTTTCCTATTAAAGAAAATATATAGGTACATTTTCTGGAAAAAGGTAAAAAATATGGACCTTTTTACATGTTCCAACTTTCGATGTGTGTAACATTTTATAGGGAAGATATAACTGCTGGCAAGTTTTTTTAGTTTTATTTAGAATTTTATCACAAATATAGCTGATTTTTAGAAAATGTTTTCGACCCTCGTAGACCCGCCATATCTCAAAACCCAAAAAAGATCGAGCAAAATTACAAAATAAACCTATATAACTATTAAAATAAAAGAGATAATACACACAAGTAAGCATTTTCTTTTATAAATCTTCGCAAACACTAATTATATTTTAAATTTCAGCTTATTCGGGTGAGAACTGGATTTTTGATCTGAAACCTGAGGTGACAACCTTTGAGGGACCACTCACTGGACCTTCTTCCGCGTAAATCAACTCCATAATCCCTCAGCTCCAACCATGTGAAATTTTGTTACGATATCTGTAATAGCTCCTGAGATACAAAATTATTTCGAAAATAAAACGTTTTTAAACCACTGTGCAATGTTTTATAGAGATCAAAATTAGTTTATTGTTATAAAAATTCTGGCATCCATTCACAAACTTTCTCTTACCAAATCTAAATCTTCTATAAAGAATTTCTCCAAAGGTAGCGTTAAGTATTTTGATTCCAATATGTTTACTACTTTTGGTTGTAAAGTAATTTCCGGTCTATGATCGTTTATATCCTGCACAATTAAAATGGTAGAGTTTTTTATAAACCACATAGGATCATCACATTTATAAGCACAAGTCTAATAAGAAGAAAAACCAGTTAATATATTTTAATTGAGATTTCAATTAGGAAAATATTTACATAAAAACTAAAAATCTGTTGATTTAATAAATCACGATCTATAGGTTGGACATGCAAGACACCCGTTGTATCATTAATAGAAATCAGTTTCGAATCTAAAGAAATTTAAATAAAGTTAATTTAATTATAATTTATAAGCTAGCATTTAACTTACAATCATCCTCAAACTCCAATCTATAACAAATGGGTTTATCAATGCCCGTATCACCATCTATAGCTTTTAAACTGAAAATCTTTTGAATAAAAAAAATGTTTAGCACAAATTCAATTTCAAATCTTATATATTGTTAAATACCTGTTCTTCTTTTTCATTGAATGTAGCCGTAGTTAGTGGTCTTACCCATATAGGATCACGATTAGGTAAATCGATTACCTCCAATATGGCGAATATGTCACCAGTGTTATTTTTGGCATCATAGACTTTAACATCAAGATTATACATGGCTTTATCCTCATAGTGTAGTTCTTGTAAAAGTCTTAATTCAAAATAATAATGTGTTTGGTATAAACGCTCAACTAAACTTGAATAAAAACTCACTTTAATTTATATTGTTTTTCATAGGTCGTAGTCTCACCATGTTCCACAAATGAAAATATAGAATTTTCATTATTATTGCCTTTAGCTTCAATGCGTATATTATTGCGATCCATGCCATCCGGGTCATAGACCATGAAAATACAGTCGGAAATGTAATTCGAATGAAGTTCCTAAATAGTATTTAAGAAAATGTTGATTTTACATTTTACAGAGTATATACTGTGAGCGTCAAAATAAAGTCAACAGCACATATTATTAAAATAATAATTTAATTATATTAATATAAATACAACTAAATGAGAAATATATATATATTATTTTGTATTTTTATATAGTTACTAGCTGTACCCTGCGCGCGTTGCTACGCTACCAATTAAAATAAATTTGAAAGAAAGACATTACACAAATATTCAATTCATTTTGAGTAATTTTATTGATTTTTCTCATTTTAAAAAATCACGTGACCAAATGCATAGTTTACGATTCTATAAAGGACATACATACAAACATTAATTTTTTGTGTTGGGGCGTGAAAGTGGGCGTGGCACATACAATTTTTATTTTTACCTCGCCTTTAGTAAGATGTGGATACAATTTGTATGAAGTAAATCTGTAAAAACCCATGCAGAAGCAATTAATCAATTAAAAAAAGAGGGCGTTAGAGTAGGCGTGGTCGTACCAACTGACAAACCTTCCCGGACTGATACACAACAACTTTGAGTCTATGAAGGACGTACATACATCCAAACATTAATTTTTATATACATACATATATAGATATAGAATAAGATGTATTCACAACCTGCCTGTTCTTATTTATTTGAAAATAAAATATCTGAATTTGTATAGCATACTTTAGGGGGCTTTTTTGAAATTAAAGTTGACTGGATTCACAAAAAAAATTTGAGTTTTACCCGGAATCCAGCCGTTCTCACGTGATGCCATTACATACATGGACCATTTCATTTTTATATATATAGATGACTGGACTCACAAAATAATCCGAGTTTTACCCGGAATTTTTGAATTTTTTTTCTTTACAAAACATCTCCTGAGAATTTCGAATCGAATAAAAAACAAGTAAAAAAGTATAGTCGGTCAAGCCCGACCATATAATACCCTACTGGGTATATGTATAAAACAGTTTTTCAGAAATGGGCGTTATATGGGAGATATCACCTATTTTGGACCAAAATTTAGTGTCATGATTTCTGTGAATATAAATATTATATGTGTTAAACTTTATCTCGATATAAATACTTTTCAAAGATTTATGAAGGTTAAAATGAATTACGGAGAGGGTCGACTAATTATGGATCGACCATTATAAAACTATGTGTCATTTTTTCTGTATATAAGAAACTTACATGGACAACCAGCCAGCCAGACGGACGGACATCGTTAAATCTACTCAGAAAGTGATTCTAAGTCGATCGGTAAACTTTGATGTGGATCTTGGACCCATATTTCGTTACAAACATCAGCACAAATCCAATTTACCCTCCCTACTATGGTGGTGTAGGGTATAAAAATGTTTTTCAATAATTATAAATAAGTGATGTAAAAGTTTCTTATAAAATAAGTTATAAAACATATTAATTGGTCGAATGGGAATTCCTAGAATATACAGGAAAACACAATAAATAATAGTAAAGCAATCATAATGCACCACTTTGGTTTCTATATACACCGGTTCTTAATTGAACCAGTGTCATTCTTAGAACGTTACCTAAAATGGTGGTGAATGAGAAGTTGAAGAAAGTTATACTGCGAATAACATTGATGATGATAATGTTGAAATAGACAAAGAACATAATTACTAAAATGTATATAATTGAAATTCTTAAAGATTGATGAAGGAAAGCCATTATATGACTTTATTTAAAAAAAATTTAATTATTCGAATAATTCGATTAATTTTAAATCTGTGATCGAATAATATGGATATCCTAATACATACCTGTTTACTTTATTTTGACGTGAAAAATCTGGTACTTTTCCGTTAAAATTTTATTATTTCTTTATGTTCCTTATTTATCTAGTTTTTGTTAATAAGTTTTATTTTGCTTAAGTTACTTATTAATTATGCAATATATGTATGTATATTGTTTTAAATTTGTACTTTTAGTATTTATAATAAAAGATTTTTTAAACAATATTAGGTGTTTACTTTATATTGGCACGCACAGTAGCTTTGCAATAATCTTAAGCGGTTTACTATCCAATATGTTTCTTTGATGAATTCGGGTGATGTTTATTGTATTATTTGAGAGTTTAGTCTTAAGACCTATTAATTTCTTTAAATTAACTCACCTCCAACTTGCAAGGTGATGGTGCATATGTCAATGTGGGTTGATTATCAAAAATATTTTCCAATTTAATAAATATGCTCGGTTCCACTGCATTTGGCGTGAAAACATCTTTAATATAAATTTGAAAAAAATAAATACGTTGTTGAGGATTTTCATAATCCTGACGCTTTTCTAAGGTAATAAACCTGTAAATAAAAATTAAATTAATAAAACCTCAAAAACAAATATAAACAAATTAGTTAACTAAAGTTAACACTCTTACCACTGATTGTCTGCTAAAAGAATTCGGGCACCCAATAAGCTATTGTCGCCAATATCAAACGCTCCTAAGGCCGGGACACCATTACCTTTGTGTTTAGTGGAAGAAACACATACATACATACATAAAGGAAATAAATAATGACCATCATCATTATTAATGTTATTAAAATAAAAAGTACATAATATTTAAGTAGTATAACTAAGTATCTAGTAAGTAATAAAGTTCTTACCATTATAATTGATTTTTGCCAATTTATATGGCACAACAAGTTCTTCTTGCACATTAATGGTTTGTATACCCACAGCTGTTTCACTTGTTCGCCATTGTACACCCGGGGTATGAGTGTCTATAAAGTAAGGTTCTTGCCATGACGATGCCGACATGACTGTGAGCAGTTAGTTAAAGAGAAAAAATTAAAAAAGAAACAATTCAAAACTTGTATAAGTACCTGTTACTTATTTGACGAAATATAATTTTCAACTTAAATTTAAGTTAAAGCACAGTGGTTTAAATGTCTAAAAAACTAAACGAAAAAAACGTAGTTCTCACCAAAATCTTTATATTTAGTGATTTCCATGATTACAAAAAATATAAGGAAAGTTACTGTGTGCTGAAAATGAGCAAGGAAACGTCATCATTGTGAAATCTCTACGCTACCAAACCCGATTATTAGACGCCACAATCGTCTAAAGTTGACATCAATGGTCTTTTTTTTTTATTTGTTTTTCAATATATGTAAATTTGGTTGGCGGAGAATTAATCCCTCAAATTGCCAGGTTATCCCACGAGCGATTCAAGTAAGTCCCAAGTCGACCTATACCTTCATATAGAAAACTGGAACGCTTAAATCTTGTATTAAAATAAATTATAGCATGTGACTACTGCACAACTTCGAAAAACCGCAATGCGGTACAGATATTGACATATGACCATAATCAATTTCTATATTTTATATTAATATCAATGATACTGAATTTTTCACAAAAAATTAAATTTTTTATTTCATTTATCAAATTTGCGCAGCTTGTAACTATCTCAACATTGATTTGGATTGATTTGTTGGATTATTGAGAATTTTAATCTGAGATAATCAGTTTTAGATAGAATATGGTGTAACTATATACGGTGAGTGCAGTAGCACAGCTGACTGACTTTGTTTACAGTTTACCTATGTCAAAAGTATTACTTTTTCAAGTGATTTTGACACTAGTACATTATTTTACACAAACAAAATGCCTGTTGTTTCTTTATTGCGTTGTATTTGTTGCCGATTTGCACTCACCTTGTATATTTACATCATGGTATAAAATTTTGGTAAAAATATACGGGAAAGTATGTTATTTTTTAGTTTATCGTCATTAATTAAAAAAATTTATAAATTTCATTGTGTCTCTCAAATGTTTTCATTTTCACCAAGTCCAGTTATTTTTTACAGTTAATATAATTTTTATATGAAAAAACATTTTAAGAGACAGAATGATTTTAGGTTGAAAAAATAATTATTCTTGGTGGAAATGGAGCTTAGACATTTAACAATTCGACTGTTGTCAAGTCATTCCAGCGTGTAGATCTGAGTTTGTCACGAAAAAATTAGATTTTTAAATCAATTTACTTCCTAACCTCAAATTGCTTTATAATTTCAGAGCAATGGAAAAATTTAAGGCCTACATAAAATAGTCCTATAAATATGACATTTAAACTACTGTGGCCATTATGTTAATATTAGTTTGCTATATGAGTCATTCCATAACTAAACAATTTGAAATTTTCTTCGAATTTTGACAGGTATAGATATACATATAAATTATTTTAGAATATATATATGTATGTATATCAAGTTCTCTATAAACAAACTGTCACATTTAACTTTTTAAAAATAAACGAAGTGAATAAAGCTAGTACTTTGTACTAGCTTCATAATTCATACGTAACATGGTGTAACTATACAAGGTGAGTGCAGTAGCACAACTGACTGTCTGACTTTGTTTACAATTTACTTATGTCAAAAGTAATACTTTTTCAAGTGTTTTTGACAGTAGTACATTATTTTACACAAACAAAATGCCTGTTGTTTCTGTTTTGTGTTGTATTTGTTGCCTTGTATAGTTACACCATGATAAGTAACTTAAGCAAAATAAAACACAATAATAAAAACTAGAAAAATAAACAAATAATTTAATTTTAAGGGAAAACTATCAGATTTTTCACGTCAAAATAAAATTTAAAACATTTTATTTAATATTTTGTTTGTAGTGATTTTGACTTTATCACAGCTGAAAATCTTCTATAAATAGAATCAACGAGGTTTTTTTTTAGAGAAATTAGGCGAAATTTTGCCTTTAGGTTATCCTTGCAAGAAATATTACTTTGCCTAATTTTTTGTCAAGATATTCAGATACAGTTTGTCAATTGGATTGTGGTCTGGGGAATGCGGTGGATGATCCAAAGTTTTTGGACAATGATTGAGGAATCACTCTTTCACAATTTTAAAGGTATGCTTAGGATAATTGTTCTGTTGCAAAATCCAGTTCTGCCCTTGTTCTAATTTCTCTACGTTAGGAGCTAGATCATTTTTTAAAATGACGAGACAATTTCCTCTTTTATTATAGATTCTATAAATGTAAGATTACCATCCCTTGATGCGGCCATGTTTTACCGTCTTGGTAACATATTTATTACTATAGACTTCGTTCTTTGTTCAAACTTACTTTCATCGGTTAAAAGTAATATTATACCAGAAATTTCGAGGCTAAATTGTATATATTTTTTTTTGCGAAATTCAAACGTTTGGTTTATGTAGGCCATTTTGTTGCAAAGATCTTTTAATCGTACTCCCGCTTACAGATTTTCCAGAAGTTTTCGTATCATTTTCAGTTATTTTTACAGCACTAGATGTTGGTACTTCTTACTATAGTTCTTACTTCAGTTTTTGTATGACGCTTTCGTCGTTTTTCACGGGGCAAATTTTCTACGGTATTTTGTTTGGCATACTTGTCTATAATTTTTTTTATTCTACAGTGATGCCTTCCAACGATTTTAACTATTTATCGTAAAGATTTACCTGTTCTATGTAAGTCCATTATAATGTGGTGAGTCTCAATTGATGTTTGTTTTCCCATTGTAAATTGAATTGAACAAAAACCGGGCAGCTAAAACTGAAGAGTGTGAAACAGGACTTAACGTTACAACTTAATTCCTTTTTAATAATAAATTATGAATATCGCAATTATTTTAAACGGCACATTATCGTTATACTTGCAAACAAAGAATAATTTAAAGAAATGCCACGACTTTGGTGTCTATAATTTTTTCTACTGCACAGTGATGCCTTCCAAGGATTTTACCTATTTATCGTAGAGATTTACCTGTTCTATGTAAGTCTATTATAATGTGGCGAATCTCAATTTTCAAATTTTTCACTATTTAGTCCGCTTTCGCTATCTTCAATTCTGACTCGTCAAGGCAAGTATTTTTTGGTGAGAAGGGGGAAAAAATAAAAAGGGTACTAACTTGACCGTACTAGTCAATTTTCTTATTTTTGTTTGTTTTTTTCTTTCATGCATGTTAATTTGCATGGAAAGTACGAAAATTGAATTAACGTGAATGAAATGGCAAGTTCAAAAGAGAATTGAACGAAAATGTTCAGCTAAAACTGAAGAGTATGAAACAGGACTTAAAGTCACAACTTAATTTATTTTATTGATAAATTATGAAACTTGCAATTATTTTAAACGGTACATTATCGTTATACATACTTTCAAACAAAGAATAATTAATACTTTTGGAATGACTTAGTTTTTTTTTTGCATAATTGTGAGGTTTATTTTGAGTCGTAAAAATTTATATATTTTAAAAATAAATCAATTAAATTTGTATAAAGTTACTGAAGTTTGAAAGTCTTTTTCATCAGAAGTTCTATCTGAAAAAGTAACATTAGTTATTTATCAAATTTGTTATAAAATTATCAAATTTAAATAAAATTTTCTAATTTTGAAAACACATTTATTAATTTTTTTCTTCTGAAAGAAGACAAAATATTTTCTACAGTTTATTATGAAATGACTCATATTCATACATACACATGCATTGTAACTACGCACCATTTTGTATATTTCCATCACACAACAATAAAATACTGATTATAAAGATAATATTAATGGGTAGTTGTGTGACGGAAAACATATTATTTTTTATGAAAAAACCCATTGATGATTTAAAATGTCTGCGTAGAGAGACTTATTCTTAATTTCCGTTTTTTTTCTGAAAATTTTTTAACAATGATTTTCATTCATAGATAAATTTTTCACACACTTTGCAATAGATGATCAATCATACATATGCATGCAGGTACATATGTACTTATATATTGAAATATTTTTCTTTTTACAAATATATTGTTCTTATTGTCATTATGAAATATTTCGTTATCGTCATCATTAGTTTAAAGTTGTCTTCAATATTTGTTTTGTTGTTTTTGTTATTTGCTTTTTTGTTCAAAAAGATGTTGTTTTTTTTGTTAAAGGTAAATATGGCTTTTGCCACAGTAATATTTTAATAAATTAAATTTATAAATTTTAAATACTGTTTAATGATTTTGAAGGCAGTATTTAAATTTGTATTAATATGGAAGTGTTCATTCTCTTAAATTAAATTAGTTTTAAGTTAAAATTTTTTTTTATATTTTGACCGCTTTTTAGAGTTTTCTCTACAACCGTAAATTTTATACTGATAGTGATGTTAAAATTTTTATCAATTCCTGTTTAAAAGAAGTTTGATAAAAGTTACAGCATTTCTAAGATAAAATCAAAAAATATAAAAATATTAAGTAACATAAGAAATTTTGAGCTAATGTTTATTACTTTAAAAAGGCAATTTGGCTGTTTCAATGATTATTATAACTATTTATAACAAAAACTTTTTATTTTAAATTTCAATAATTATTATAACGTTTTGTAACAAAAACTTTTTAATTTTAATTAGCACTTAAATCTAAAAATTGTCTATAACAATTTATTTATAAAACGGTATTTCGACACGTCCAGCCTTTGAATTGACTGTCTCCCAACAGGTGCAATAAAATGTTGAACGATCCATTTGATCTATATATAGTTTGCCATCTAAATGATCCATTTCATGCTGTGCTATGCGGGCATTCCAACCTGTCAGTTGTAGTTGAGATGGTGTGTCCCGTTTTCCAACTCCCGTTAACATGACATCCTCATAACGCTCCACTTCAGCAGAATAGCCTCGCACACTCATACAACCCTCAGGATGTTTATGTTTAGTATAGTTGGTAACTTTTAAGGTGGGATTTATCATAACCTTGGAAATCATAATAATATATTAATATCAAGAAAGTAGTAGGTATGTAGTAGTTGAATATAAAATCAGATTTCGTGTCAATTTGAAAAGTAAAATCTCTTTCATACATACTGTTAATGGTAGCGGTGACATTTTCCTCGCCTCATAGACCTCTTTCGTAAATTTCTTATTCAAATCCGCTCTAAATTCCATGACAATAATACGCAAGGACACACCAATTTGGGGTGCCGCTATGCCCACACAATTATATTTCCTTAAAACTTTAACCATTTGTTCTACAATCATATCGATTTCTTTGCTATTCAACATGTCTTGAGGCACCTCGGCTGCCTGAGAACGTAACACGGGATCTCCAACTTGAGTAAAATGGCCATAAGGTGGTTGATTGAAACTTTTGGGTGTCCAAAAATCACGATACATTTGACGAAAAGTTTTACATTTTGGTTTGGAAATATGAAGGTACCTCTCGGTGGTATGCCAAATTTTTAAAGGAAGAATATTTAGTTTTTGTAGAGCCATTTGTAGAAAAAATTAAAAAATTTAATGAAAAATTTACGCAATTGAGTATGAAACAATAATAGCCGGTGAAAAACAACAAAATGTAAACATACATCAGCTGTTGCAAAATTATCTACGCTTAGATAAAAAGTTGCCATATTGTAGTGAAAATTGTAAAAAGTTTTTGACTTTTAAAAGTTTTCTTTATTATATTGTTAGTTAATTCAGCAACCACCCCGTAAAACTGTAAAAAAGCCAATTGCCTACTTTTAGGGTGACAAATTTTCAATAACTTTGAACAATTACGAATAATAGTATTTGTGGTGAATTTCGAAAAACTCACCATGATTTATATACTCAACACAATTTATTCAACATGAAGCCAAACAATCAAACCCCATCTTTAATTTTAGCCGGATCGAAGCTACGGTAGAAACCTTTGTTCAATCGGTCAATAATTTTAGGAATTCTATGAGCAACATGATGCAAGAAATGCTTAAAATGCAATCCATGCTATTGCAAGCTGTACTAATAGGTCATTAACTGTTTGAAAGTATGTTTCTGGAACGCAAACGGCATTCGCCAACATAAACAACAACATTTGACGTCTAGAAATTTATTTCGTATAAATGGGTATCTCATATATGAGATACTTAATGAGTGATCTTTGTAAAGATGAAATTCAAGCCACTACGATCTGTATTGAAGATTGTTATCAAAATAAAGTGATTTCCTCTATATTCTATCACCAGATTTCAAATAACAGGAAGTTAATACAATAATTTTTTTAATCACTTTCCTGGTATCTGGCGACTATAAATAACGCTAAGAAGCACCATGCTGGTTATTTACACTGATTATTCCGAAAGGTTGTTTTTTTCCCAATTTCGCAAATAAGATTAAATGTGATTTCGAGAGGAAAGCCTATTACTGGCCTACTAACCCATAGAAGATACCGAATGTAATTGATTTTGAAGTGATAAAATTTATCCCCAGAGAAATTAATAAATAAATATTCGCTAGAATTATCATCAGATCACTTACCCACAATTGTTACTATTTCGAACTCCGAGAAATTGTATCCCCAACTAGTAATTTAGCGATGATTGCCACAAATATAAATTGGCCTTAATACAGAAAATATCTTTGTATTCTGTTAATCATTTAAAAAAGTATTTACCACAAACACATCAAATGAAACAATTAACTTGCCACCAGTCCTACCCCTACATTGTGAGATTCGAAAGATCGAAAAGTCTATTATTGAATTAAACTCTAAGAAAGCACCTGGTATTGACAAAATCAGTAATAATATTAGATAATATTGCTACCCCGTATACCCCCTGTTTATACGAATTTATTTTTTTACCCTTTTGCAGATAGTCAATCAATAAAATACCTTTTAAGTCCCAAAAAACCGTTGCCATAACCTTACCAGCCGATTGAATTGTATTCTTGGTCCTTACGAAATTCTAAGTCGATTAAGCCATGTCCATCTGTCTGTCTATCTGTGTAAAACACTCTCACTTACTACTATATTTTTAAATATATTGCAGATAATACCAGGAAAGTTTGTATACGTTGTTTTTATGATAAAAGAACAAAGTGTGCGGAAAATAGTAAGAATCGGTCAATGATTTCTCATAGCCCCCATACAAAAATCTTCCCGAAATATTGCTCAATTATATATAAATGCCTATAAAACTAGAATATCAAGACTAAATTCAGCAAAGATAAGTTTTATGCAAAAAGAAGTCGCAAAACGAATTTTTTTTAGTTCGGTCCATGTTTGACCATAGACCCCATATAAAGTCCACTTCCTAAATTCACTAAAATACGTATAAAACAGATATAAATAATGTTAAACGGCTAAAATTTGACATAAATAATCTTTATAGGCAAATAAATTGTTGTACTAAATTTTATGGTGGACCACATCCGAAAAGCCATTTATCTTTATATCCCACAAAATTTTGTGAATTTCGGTCCATTTTTAACCATATCCCCCATATAAAGCCCTCTTCCGAAAATTACTTTAATACTCATAAATAACTTATAAAATTTTACACGGATCATTTATATGCAAGCCAAAAGCAAACTGATGGATTTTGAGAATATCGGTCCATATTTGACTATATTCCCCATATAAGGTCCACTTCCGAAATCCACGTTAATGCTAATATATGTCTTTAATATACCGTTAATATGTTGAAATTCGACGTGAAATATTTTCATCGGCATAAAAAAAAACTGTTCCAAAATTTAAGAAGATCGGTTCATAATTTATCATAGCTGCCATATGAGAATCATTTCCGAAGAATAAATAAACCCACAAAAACGTGTAATAAATAACGATATCGAATCAACTTTTATATAGATCAGTAATTGTAATCCAGAAATCCCACTAATATCGGTTATACGGCAATTATGCTACTTGATTTTGTAGCTGTCCGTCAATAATTGGCAATAGCTCCCGTTTTAAGTCCACTTCCGAACATACTAAACAATCATATAACTCTTGTAAATAACGTTATTGAGATGAAATTCAACCAAAATAAGCCTGAAATACGTAGAAACCACATTAGTGGATACTGGATTTAGAAGCTGGTCCACTTCTACTATGCCACCCATAAATCTTTTGTAAATAATATTATTGAGATAAAATTCAAACAAATAAGCCCCAACTTTTTATCTTATCCTTTTTTATACTCTGTTTTTTACCTTGTTGTGAAAATGCAAAAATGTTCTTTTAAATTTATAAATATTAAAATTACACTCAAGATTATTAGGAAAATCAGACAAACTCTATAAATTACAGTAAGAATTGGTAATTACATCAATTATAAATGGTCAAAATTAGATAAAATTTCAAAACATTTAAAATAAAATCACATTAGTGAATTACGACCAACAGGTCGTATTGTCTTTAAAACAATATATAAAATACTAATAAAATTTGCACTAAGACTTAATAGAAAGCTCAGAATAAGGATATTAAAGCCCAGTGTAGTTTCTGTATTTCTTATTACTTTTAGGTGGAGGGTGTTAAAGATTCGGCACAGCCGAATATAGGACTCTAAGTTGTTTATTTAAATACATGGAAATCCCATATACATAGATGGAAAATTGACTCAAATGAAATTGAAATTAATCCAAATTAATTGGCTCATTGGCAGAAACTTTAAGCTAAGTTTAGATTACAAACTCTTAGAGCTAGTTTCTGGGATAAAGATAATCTACATTTTTCGCTTAAACCTAGATTCAAATAAAAATTGTGTTTCTCAGTTATTATTTATTTGATATATAATCTAGGTTTAACTGAGCATCATTGGTGAGTTAAACCTAGATATAAAATATCAAAATACAAACAGCTGAAAAATAAAATAAAAAATTCAACAAGTGAAAAGAAATTTACCACATTTTAACAAAAATTAAAAAAAAAATGGATTATTCTAGTGATGATGAGGATTCAAGTGATTCAAACACATATAATAACTTAAATATGTCAATTGTTAGAAAGATACGAACAATAAGGACACGTCCAAATCATTTCTGCATTTATACCGACGCCGAATTCTTTCAAAGATTTCGCTTAACAAACTAATTTATTAAAAAAAAAACAAAAATTCTCTAAAAAACTAAATAATAATTCATTTCTAACAATTGCAAATTGTAATTTTTAGAATTCCTTAGGATTGATTTTTTGTTAAAATTTAAGATATTGCCATATTTATATAAAAAATTAAGAGGAATGCCATATGTATTTTGACTGAACAGTACGGCAATGCTAACAAAATTGACAGGAGGTAATCCACCACTGAGAAACACAATCAGTAGTTAAATCCCGGCAAAATATATTTGAGGTTTAATATAACAGTGTGTTAAGCTGAGTTTAACTGACAAGTAAAAAACTAACTCTTACTGCCGTATTTATAAAAAATTAAAGTAGACTTCAAGCGTACTGTAAGAAAATTTTGTACTTTATTTTTTATAAATACGGCAGTTACTTTACAACTCAATCATAAAACCTATGTTTATGTTGTTATGGTTACAGCTATGGGAAACAGCCTCAGCTTTAAATGTAGACAGAATTCAAAGACACCAATACAAATTGCTACGAATGATCACAATTAATTGCCCCTTGGTATATAAACAATTCGCATATTCATAAAGATAAATAAAAAAAAAGTAAAACCTGCGATCCAAAAAAATGCAGATACTTAGCTTGAAGTTCAACCAAAACCAAATTAACCCGCAGCATTTTACTGAATAATGGATATATTCGACTAAGAAAAAGGATTAAAACGGCTCTGAGACAAAGACAAGAAGGGATAATCCCTATTTAATATACAGATGTATTCAACAATGGTCAAACAATTTTCGTCCGGACAAAATTATTAAAATTTGTTAGGTATAAGATTTGAAATACTTATTTTATTGTCAATAAATAAACAAAAGTACAAAAATAAAATACATATTTCATTTAAAAACAAGTCTTTATTAACCCATTAATGCCTGACCCTCGATTCCGTTGTCCGATTTTGATGAAATTTCACACAGTTAGTATTTAGGGCATTTATATTGACGTGGCCTGTGGCCTTGTGGTGTTTTTCTACCCATTTAGGCGTGTTCTACAATATATGTTTCTTTGTTTAAGGCATTAGCTTGAAAACAGCAACAATAAACTTATCTGTTGTACGTTTTGAAGAATATTGATAAATTTAAATATGTGGTGTGTTTTTTTATAAAAGAATTTGGGACTTCCCCATTTTTAGCTCTAGTAAGTGAAATTCAATGCAATAAGATTTTTAAATTCTGTGAAAATGTTGCGCTGTCGTAAAGTTTTAACTGTAACTGAGCTACAAGCAGAAATAGATGGATGGACTAGTGACGAGAAAGAAAATGATGTGCGACATAATGCAGATCAAATCAATTTTTTGATTCCTCCACCAGATAAGGTTGATGCTATTAGTGACAATGAAGATATAGATGATAATCTCCAAATACTTTACAATAAAACTCAATTTCCCAACGAAATACCTGGCTAACGAAATATGAGGATGATAATTTGAATCTACCAGTGGTTTCTGAATTAGTGGATACAAACAATGATCCCATGGATACAGACAATTATCCCCAGCCATCTACATCGAAGTCAAAAGGTCGTGTCTCAGTGAAAAATAAACCTACATATGTAAATGGAGCAAATAGCATTATTACAAATTTGATAAACAACCTTTTGACAATGAAGGGAATGCCCATTGTACGGGAAAATTGGTATGTTGTGTGGAATACCTTCGTTGTATACAAATCCTTATAGAAATTTCTGGTGTCGTTAGGTTCGTACCCGCCATTATAACTATGGGAATGCTTTTCTGATGAAGATGTCATGAATATGATCGTCAAAAGTACAAATGAATATGCTGTACAAAAAAATGTTTCTGGTTTCGTAACTTCAATTAAAGAAATTAAAACATTTTTGGGAAGGCTCTTACATGACATGTATTTATCAATATAAATATAATAAAATTGTTTTTTCTTGAATTCCTACAAAAAAAAAACGCTACAAAAAACTAATTTTTACTTTAAAAATAAAATTCATATTTCATGTGTTTTAGAACCCTTGAATGCCTAAGTGGGTATTTAAATACCCATGCCATAAAATCGTACCTGTGCACCAAACGAGTGGTCCTATCCCTGTGATATTTTTGTTTATGATAGAGGACATCTAAGGCTCCCCATGGAGCCTAAGGCACTAAATGGTTTTCGGTAAGTTAATTCCTCAAATCTTCCAGAGCCATTGACGTTCAAAGTTTTTGATTTTGTAAAATTGCAAATTTTTGACCCGCTCATTTCCAACCAATACCTGACCCTATATGACCCACCAATTTTTTGTTTAAATAGTCCCATCCTTTCTCTATCTGTCAATGAAAACAGATTTGTGATACCTCGCACCTGACTCTAGCTAGAATTTTTTAAAAACAGCTCTATTTTTGGGTATTTTTTTTACCCCTCCGGCGTTAATGGGTTAAATACATATAAAAAGGTTAGAGAATTTTATGGGAAAAATAAAACAACTAAAAACAAATAAATCATAAATATCTACAACTGTTCTTTATCACAACTTTTTTTACTTCCACATTTTCACTTTTAATACTTTTTTCTTTGTATGTACTTACAAATTATCTTATCATACAGACAGTAAAGTTTTTGCCAGAATCTATATTAATTTACGCCATTTGTTTGTATCTATCCAAAAGTAAAAATATGTAAAATGGTTGGGTGATGATGATAGCAAGCAGATAAAATATTCATTGTCATATGGGTAGTTCCATGAAATTGTTAACCACGACCAAAAACTAAGAGTACTTGAAAAATGTTTCTAACATGATTTAATAAGAGAAAAATATTTGATTTTTCATAATATGGAAGCATTTACAGGTTATTGAAATTTTAAAACTAAAAAATGGAAAAGAAAAACTGAATGTCTCTTCGACTCAGTTTTTGCAAATAAAATAAATTATTTTCTCTTTTAATTAATAGATTTAAATTAATAGATTTAAAACATTACAATTACATCTTAAAAATAATTTTACAATAACAAATAACTATAATAACGATAAAAACGAGAAGTTACAGCTCGAATAATGGTATTTTTTTGATTTGCTTTTGATGGTATTCTAATGTCACGTACGTTATGCAAAAACATTGTTTAACTATATCATTTGTATATGGGCAGTCGCCGGTAAAGAAGATTACAATTCTAAAATAAGAATTCTTTCAATTAAAGATATTAACTAAAATTTCCTTTTCAACCGAAATAAAAAAATATTGTTATTACCTTCTAAAGTTTGTCGCATACGTTATTGTAAGTAAGATTATTTAAATTAAATGCATGAAAATCTATGTTAAATGTAAATTTTCTATTTAGATTATTTTAAATAGTCGTAAAGTCATGAAACGGTGGCGGGAAGAGTTAAAAAAAGACGAAACAAAATTAATATTAATAAACATTTTATGAATTTGATATTATTTTTATTATCACACCGTTTTTTGAATAAGTAAACACTGTTATTTTCTTTCCCCAAATTTATGTCTAAAATTATCTACAAAATACATTTCATTATTTATATACGAGAAAATTTGTCACGTACGTTATTATGTTTTTCTTTTATATAAAACTAACCAGAGATGATTTCTGTTTAAATATTAAAGACTTTCGCATGCACGTAAATATGCCTTAAAACCACTTCCGTTTTTGTCACGTACGAGGCTGCTCATTTTTTCTCAAAGATAGAAGCTTTTGATTGCAACATAACTGTAATATTGTTTTTCATTAACTTCTATTTTTGTGAGATGTACGGCTGTATGAAAATACCCATATGTATGTTACTGTGTACTATGAAAGTTTTAAATTTCTCTGTCTCTTTTGACCTCCAAAAAAATTCATATTTTTTAAGCCATTCATCATTCTGGCTGCTCAATTTGGAACTGCGAAGCCTTAAAATTGAAACTTAAAATAAAACATATAAATAGAAATAGAAAAAAATCAATAACTAATTTAATTAAAATTTTATAATTACACAAATGAATGGCGCGAAATACAAAATAGGAATATATATTTCAAATGATTTGTGTGAAGCTACTTACATAAATAGAAATAAAGAAGACATGAAAATTTAGATTGTGTTTACAAAAAACCTTTGCTTACATTCTTAATTTTTTATGACTTCCAGGATTTATTATTTTGTAGCTTTATTCGTCACTTTTTGTATTACTAATTATATATTAAAGAATTACCCTATATATGAATATACTTAAAAAAGGTCATAATAATTATAAAATCCAAAAAGTTTACTTCAAATAAATAGACTTTAAGAAGTTAAGCTAGATTTACACGATTGAAATTTTCTTCAAAATTGCTCTTCAAAATGCTTCAAACTCGTGTAAACAGCAAAAATTCTTCAAAATTTATTTGTTTAATAGTTATTAATGAAGAATTTTTGCTGTTCACACGAGTTTGAAGCATTTTGAAGAGCAATTTTGAAGTAAATTTCAATCGTATAAATCTAGCTTTAGTCCGCTTTTACACGTTTCAATTCTGAGTCTTCAAGGCAAGGTTTTTTTCTAAATTTGGAATTTAGAATAAAAGGGGTACATATTTGATGGTGCTGGTCAATTTTTTTTATTGCTTTCTTCTTTTATTTTTTTCATCTATTCTACGCGAAGTTGTTTGCATGTTGATTTGTATGAAAAAGTAGAAACTTAAAGGTAAAGAGCACAGAAATTAAAGATACACGTGTGAACGAAATGCCAGGTTCAAAAAAGAATTTAACAAAAACTGGTCAGCTAAAACTGAAACGTGTGAAACAGCACTTATTTTATAAATCATTATTATTATCTTTTTGCAGTAAGTTTCCATAATATATATATTAACAGTCTTATTCAGAATAAATTAAAGTAGACTTGAAGTGTACTTTAAGAAAATTTTTTATGAAAATTTTGTCTTAAAGCACACTTCAAACCTACTTTATTTTTTATGAATACGGCAGTAAGTTTTTTTTTTTTTTATTTATTTTTTAATATTTTATTGCAAATTAGTTTATATTTTTTATAAAAATTTTAAATATAAAAATAAGTTATTATTAATTTTTTGGTTAAAAGTGGCAAAATTATAACGGATTACTATTGGGACATTGCGAACAAAAATAAGTACCTACTTTTTCTAGTAGATTTGTAAGTAGTCTGGTCGACAATTTCCTATTACTTTTTAACTTAATTTGTAAGTGAAGTTTTTGCTGGGATTTTATTCTTTTTATACCCTACACCACCATAGTGGGGAGGGTATATTGAATGTGTTCTGATGTTTATAACGTCCAGAAATATTGGTCCAACACCCACCTTAAAGTATACCGATCGATTTAACGATGTCCGTCCGCGTCTGGCTGGCTGGCTGCCAATGTAAAGTTTGTGCGCAGAGTACAGGTCGCAATTTTGAAGATATTTGCATAAGATTTGGTACGTGATATTTTTTCGGTCCAAGGACGGATGGAATTCAAACTGGTAGAAATCGGTGCATTATTTTACCTGGCCCCCATACAAATGTCCTCCCGAAATTGCGGTTTACTGATCATAAATGTTTGAATTATGCAAGTATCCAAACAAATTTCATCACAAATGAGTGGTAAATGAAGCCAAATGACATCTAGAAATTTTGTGCAGATCCATCCATAATTAGTCGTAGCTCCCATATAAGGTCCACTTGCGAAAATCACTTAAAGAGCTTAACTCACTCAAAAACGTTGGTATCCAAATAATATTTAACACAAATATATTTCATATGTATACAAACAATACGGTACAATTTTATTGTGATCGGTGCATAATTAGTGGTAGCTCCCATATAAGACCCACTTTCGAAATTCACTTTAACGATCATAAATTTCTTAAAAATGTTGTTATTCAAATTTTACACAAATAAGTTTCTTTTATATAGAAATAATGACATCTAATTTTATAATGGTCGGTCCATAATTAGTCGAAACTCCCATATAAGACCCTCTCCGTAATTCAATTTAAGCTCCATAAATCTTTTAAAAATATTTACATATATCGATATAAAGTTCAACATACATAATATTCATAGACATCATGACACTAAATTTTTGGATAATCGGTCCACAATAGGTTATATCTCCCATATAACGCCCATTGCTAAAGATTTGTTTTATACATATACTGGGTGTATTGTTATATAGTCGGGCTCGACCGACTATACTTTCTTACTTGTTTTATTTCGTAATTGTATATATGTATATGTATATATATTTACTTAAGGTGCATATACACTACGTGTTTTTTTACATTCTATATGTCAAATTTTACATATGGGAGTTAAAACATGTAGTTGGTGACCTCAAAAACTTTGCTTGTGTAAAATACATGTGGAAATACATATGTATTTTTTCGATTAGAACACGCTCTATTTTCTTATGTTCAAACACATGTTCTCAAATATATATGCCAGGCGAAAAGATTTGTCGACGGTTAAATCTGCGCTATCATTAACCGGCCGTAAGAAGAATTTGCATAAGTGATAAATTAAATATTTTTTTATCCAATTTTGATAATTTAATAACAATGATATAAATTATTTAAACATTTTTGATACAAGCTCCACATCTTGTATATTAAAAAACGAAAAACCTTAAATCAATATTTTTGACGCCGGCAATTTAGTGACACTTTATAGCGGCTTTAACGCATTTTTTAAAGAAACGACATGGAAATTTATGTGTAAAAAAAGAATAATATTTAAGCGTATCAGCTGTTTTAATCATGGCGATGTCACGTGTAATTGTACATACAAATTGGTGACCAAAAATTAAAACCCATATGTAAAATAACCAATTTTGACAGACATAAAGAAAAACATGTGAGTTGTAAACTTAAAAATACATAAGCAAAAACACGTAGTGTATAGCCACCTTTAATAAGTGCATTTAAAAATTTCACACACACACACACAGCTTGTTCTATAAATGCCAAAACCAAAATGTGTTGATAAATTTTAGTACCAACATTTATTATTGTATACCTTAAGGTAAAAGCCATGAACAAATCAATCACCATTTTGGTAAAATTTTAAGAGCCCACGTGTTTTTTTGTTCCACCTCCAAGAAAAGCAATTGTAAATTTTCAATTGAATTTATGAAATTTTCACGTTATTCATTCATCATTCATCCAACCAAGCATAACAAAAGAAAATGTTATTTTTACCGGTTTTATGTCTTTTTTTTACTTTTGAGTTCACTTGTCTTTGTGTGGAAACATTGTTGAACTTTTGTTGATTTATGACACCTTTGGATATACGAGTATTCTTTTGTTTATAAAACAAAACGTTACAAAATAAAAAATAAATACATACACCAATACCTCACTTTGCGTCGGTGTTACGTTGCAAAAAAAAAAAAAAAAAACACAAATTACAAATTGAAACGACGCAAAGTAAATTAAAGATTTTCTATAGCAAACCATGTTAAGATTTACGAAAATACTGGTCCAAGGTTTGCTAAACTGCTTCTTTCAACGTAAAATTAATTTTCTTGTAGCAATTGTCTGTATTACTACCGCTAGCATTCGTTGGGTAATGTGCTACTTTTTATGTCATTAAATAAGCTTTTTGCTCTTGTCTGAATTACCAGTTTACTTAATTGTATTATGTGCGCAACTTGATTTTCAATCCAAATAGAAAGCAAGGACTCCATTTTGATCATCAAAGCACTTATTTAGCATCTAATGTTGCAAATTTTGCAAAATTAAAAAAAAATAAAAACATATTAAAGACTCGAACCAATGCAACCTCGAAAAGCAAACGACGCATAGTGAAAATTAGTAGTAATTAAGCAGCGATACAACTTCGAAAAAAAAAAACGCAACACGAAACTACGCAAAGCGAGGTATTGGTGTATTCACATAGAAGGTGTCGTCTCTGTGCAAAAACTGAAAAATGAAAAAAGTATGAAAACAAATTATTATGTTAAACAAATTTCTTTTATTAAAATTTATGTAGTTATAAATACTACATATTCTTTACTTCTGCATATAGTAGAAGTTGTGTAAGTATATTAGAAGTAAAATTAAAGAAGTAATAAATATATCTTAGTATAACAGTTGTTTTCACAGTTTTACTTACTGTAGAAGCTTTGTAAAAACTATTTATTGCAAAACTAAAAACTGGGGAAAAGAATTGTATTATGGTTGCACGGGTGTTTCGAAATATTGATATTAAGCGTTTATTTATATAAAAATATTGAATATTGTTAAACATTTATAACGATTTTCCATAAAAAAAAACTTTATTTCTTACAGTTTGGATTATGGCTTTTTTTATTAAAGTTTACTTTCTTTCTTTCCTACTCAATACTTCATGACCTCTAAAATTTATTTTGTAATGTTTAATACTGTGCACAGTATCTTTAATAGCATTAATATTTGATGATACTTTTGGCAGACAACATAAACATAAATTTAATTAGACAATTTAATTTGGCTTTGCTGTATCGCTATGTGTGCTAAGTCCTATAAAGTATTTTATTCTGGATCCTTATATATAGCTTACTTGCTCTTTAAAAAAGGCAACCACACGATCGTGTATACCTTCTATACGCAAACTAAAACCAATTTCTTCTTTCTTCTGCGGTCATAGTGAACTCCACACGAAGATGTCGCAAACTTTTCAATGAGGCTATAAGATCAGGTAAGTGCTTTACATACAAGTCAAAGTTGAATAAACTCAAAAATCCGGCTAGGAGCGTTAAACGCAAATCTTGGACAAGCTTTTGTAGCTCTTCTGAGACTAGTCGTTTGAGAAAAATCCTGTCAAAAACCCTCACCGCCCAAGGTTATATTAAAAAAAGGACGGCACGTCGTCTGTAGATGAACTTGAGATACTAGAAGTGCTCATGAACACACACTTTAACACTGTCTAAACGGCATAACGCTAACACTTTCAAACAGTGCAAATTATTTAGGTGTTATTCTTGATAGTAAACTATCTATCATGTAGACCCAACACCTGGTAAGACCATCAAACACATACATTGTTTGCAGGAAATCTATAGGCATGAAATGGGTCTAATAACCTCGTTGCATAAACTCCATACGTTCTCTGAATAGTGAAAATCACTGGACAAGACTTTTTAAAGTTTTCACCGAACTCGAATCTCAATTGGGCCATTGTTTCGCGTATTGTATGGTATGTGGCACCGTCTTGTGGAAATTACATGGGCATTCTTTTTGGGCATTCACAGTTCCTGCCTTCGTCGTCTTTGAAAAAGTACGATGTAATGATAGCACGGGCTTATAAATCACACTAAACACTGCATTTTTCAGGATGCATTGGCAGTTCTTGCAATGCTTCTGGTGGCTTTACACACCAAATACGACAATTTTGCTTGTATACGTATTTCAACCAGAAATTAGCTTTGTCGCTGAACACAATTTTCCGATAAAAAAGTGCACGAAGCACTTTCATAATCAAACATGAATTTTGATAATAAATTTCAATAGTCTGCAAGCGTTGTTCGTGTTTTAGTCGCTTCATGGTTAAATTATAGACCAAACTGAACATGTTTAACAGTAACATATTACACGAAAACAACTGAGCTGTCTTGCAAAAATAAAAAGTTGCTAAAAAAAAATCACCCTATAGTAAAAATTGGGCATTCCCCGAGAGAACAATTCTTTTCATTATTGAATAATACTGTTAATACTTAATACTGTTCCAATTTAAATGTAACAGCCGATATCAAGATACATCACTCGTGTTTATTAACATATAACATTTTTTATGGCAATATTAATTTTTAACGATGAGTAGACACGAAAATTCCAGACTTGCAATCATGAACATTCTAGTATCTTAGTTCCGAACCATCTACAAATAATGCTTGGTGTATAAATAGACTAACAATATGAGTTAAAGTACGATCACATTTGGCAAATATTTATTAAAAAAAGCGTAACCACTTCTCTTAGCACAAATTTGTTTGACGTTGTTTACTCTTACAAGAGTTTTGCAAGATCAAACAGCATCAAATAAATTAAAAATAAATATTTCTTATGCTTTGGCCTAAATAAGAAAAGTTTTCTTAAATAAATAAACGAGTTCAAAAATATTTTATTTAGTGGTTACGTCTTTTTTGGTAAATAATAATAGACTTAAATGAGTTAGTTTATTCTGATAAGAGAATGTGGAGATTCTCGAAATATGTAAATTCAACACAGGTTCAAACCCCAGCTCAGCCAATAAAAATTATCAATAAATTTTAATATAGATTTCATTTTGTAAAACAATTCTTTCAGTAAAAATTATTTAATAAAAATTAAATTTAATGAACTCGAGCCCGACTAAATAAATATCAAAAAAATTCTGAGTCATCGTTGAGTAAACATGAAAGTGTTCTGAAACTGTAATGTAAGTGTGTTCTTAAACCTTAAAAGTGTAGTAAAAGACAGACTGCCGTATTTATAAAAAATTAAAGTAGACTTCAAGTGTACTTTAAGAAAATTTTGTATGAAAATTTTGTCTTAAAGCAAGTGTGCAAGTGTGCAAGCCTACTTTATTTTTTATAAATACGTCAGGAATCCGGTTTATTTAAAAAGGTAAAAACGTAACAATACCTAAATATAAAAAGTTTTTAATGCAAAACAACTCAATTATTGGAAGATATGTTTCGTCGTTTACTGCCTTAGAATTGGTCTGCACATCTTGTGATACAACACCCATCCATTTATATTAATGAGGATATTTCAAGGAATAGGTCTATACTAATAATTACACAAATACCCGGACATTGTATTATTATATTTCAATATAATCTTGTTTTGTTATTTTCTTTTAATACATAAACAAAACGTTTGTAATAATGTGTATTTTTATAAAAAGTGCCACCAAAAAACGTATAACTTTAAATAAAACTGAAACATTCATAACAAAAAAAAAACTAGTTGACATAAAATCCAGCAACACTTTTTCAGTGTATTTTAAATATAACTAACGTTTGTGTTACAAAAGTTTTGAATATAATTTTTACTTACATATGTAAATATTAAAACATTTATGCGACCGAATTTTATAACGGTCTTGTTGCACAATTTTCAGTTTTAGCTGAACAGTTTTTAATGTTTAATGCTCTTATGAACTGGCCATTTCATTCACACATTTCAATTCAATTTTCGTACTTTTTAATGCAAATCAACATGCATGATAGAAAAAAAAACCAAAAGGAAATAAGAAAATTGTCTTTTCCCTTCTCATCCAAAAATACTTGCCTTGACGAGTCAAACATAAACAGTATAGCATAGTCCGCGTTCACACTTTTCAATTCTAAGTATTAAATTATCTCCTTTAATTAACAGGTTTCTGCTTGTGTAAATGTAAATGCCTTTAGCCATTTTAATGGCAGCAAGTGTTAGTTATTTACATTTATTACGCACCTCTTATCTATTTCATAAAAATGAAGAAATTCAAATAATAAAACCTGTAGACTGTAAAAAAAGGTTTGTTTTAAAACCCAATACAAATTTAGTGAGATAAATTTAGGATGAGTAAAGGATTTTTAGAAGGTTTTAAATAAGGGATTTATCATGACAATGAATCCATAATAACTAAGCTTTCTAATGAAATTTAATTGTTAATGTAATTGCTATTATTATACCCTACACCACAATAGTGGGGATTTGTGCTGATGTTTGTAACGCCCAGAAATATTGGTCCAACACCCACCTTAAGGTATACGGATCGACTCAGAATCATTTTCTGAGAACTGTTTTATACATACACTGGGTGTAGGATATTATATAGTCGGGCTTGACCGACTATACTTTCTTACTTGTTTACAGTTAAGTTAGTGAATCCTTTAATGTCAACAAGATTTTGGCTAGACCTGTTTTGATTGTTTACCTCTTCAACACAGTCGATTAAACGTTATAACTTGAGTGTTTGTTTTTGGCTATATAAGTTTCATTCTACAAAGAAATATTTTCTGCTTAAGAGCATACAAAGAATTTCTTACATACGTTATTTAATTAAACAGCTTCATTAAGTTTTAGTCTCTTTAACGAATTAGTTGGAAAAAGTTTCAAGTATTAAGCTGTTGAGAGCGAATGAGGGCGTAATATAAAAATGGATAATAATAAGTGGCTTTGTAATTGAAATTCGTACCGACTGTATTAAAGCGCTAGTGATTTAAGAAATACTATAAACTATCAGTTTTTAAGTTTTACTTTAATGCCAAAGTTTTTACTAGAAATGCTTACTTTTGTGAATTTAATTAAATTATAAATAAAATACTTTGATCGTACAACGGTGCGTATAATTTATATTAACGGGTGGTTAAATTTCAAGGGCCGATGTTGATTTTGAATAAAACACAAACTATTTAGGAAATTATTGTAATTTTATTTTATTATGATATATTGGTATTACTCAACTATGCATGGAACAAAATATCGGCCAAATGGGCGCCGCGACTACGGCGGCACACCTCCATCCGATGGCCCAAATTTTCGATGACCCTGAGGCATAATGGAGGTTCTATGCCGTTAATTTGCCGAATTATCTCATCCTTTAGTTCTTGAATTGTTGCTGGCTTATCGACGTACACCTTTTCTTTCAAATAACCCCAAAGAAAAAAGTCCAACGGTGTCAAATCACATGATCTTGGCGGCCAATTGACATCGCCATTACGTGAGATAACACGGCCATTGAATTTGTTGCGCAAAAGAGCGATTGTTTCGTTAGCTGTGTGGCAAGTGGCACCGTTCTGCTAAAACCACATATCGTCCACATCCATATCTTCCAATTCGGGCCATAAAAAGTTCGTTATCATCTCACGATAGCGAACACCATTCACAGTAACTGCCTGACCGGCCTCATTTTGGAAAAAATACGGCCCGATGATGCCGCCAGCCCATAAACCGCACCAAACAGTCACTCTTTGTGGGTGAATTGGTTTTTCGACAATCACTCTTGGATTCTCATTCGCCCAAATGCGGCAATTCTGTTTATTGACGAATCCACTGAGGTGAAAATGTGCCTCATCACTGAAGATGATTTTCTTCGATATGCACGATATGCATTTTAATTTGAACGCCCATTTTCATAATAAGTCTGGATAACTTTAACACGTTGTTGGATTGTGTATCTCTCCATGGTTCAAATTGAGTAAGTCTGAAATAGAGAAATGTCAAATAAAATTCGGAAAAAAGCTTGGCGTTTAGGTGTGGTTCACATTCAATATCGGCCCTTACAATTTAACCACCCTTTATAAAAACGAACAAATTGTAAACAAGTAAGAAAGTATAGTCGGTCCAGCCCGACTATGTAATACCCTACACCCAGTATATGTGCAAAAATAGTTTTTCAGAAATGGGCGCTATATGCTCATCGAAAAATTTAGTGCCATGACTTCTGTGAATATAAATATTATGTATGTTAAATGATATAAATACTTCTAAAAAATTTTTGGAGGAATTACAGAGAGGGCCTTATATGGGAGATTTGATTAATTATGGACCGATCATCATAAAATTGTATCATATTATTTGAATATATACAAAATATACAATATTATTTGGATACCAACATTTTTAAGAGAGTTAGTTATATGGGAGAGAGTTATATGGGAGCTACGACTAATTATGGACCGATCATAATAAAATTGGACCGTATTATTTGTATATATATGGAATATATTTGAGTTAAATATTATTTGGATACTAACATTTTTAAGCAAGTTATGCCTTTAAAGTGATTTTCGGAAGTGGGCCTTATATGGGAGCTATGGTCAATTATGGACCAATCTGCATAAAATTTGTAAATGTTATTTGGCTTCATTTACCACTCATTTGTGGTGAAATTTGTGTGGTTGCTGACATAATTAAAACATTTATGATCGTTAAAGCCCTATTTCAGAAATACATTTGTATGAGGGTCAGATGAAATAATGGACCGATTTCCACCAGTTTCAATCCCATCCGTCCCTGGACCGAAAAAATATTATGTACTAAATTTTATTCAAATATCTTCAAAATTGCGATCTGTACTCTGCGCACAAGCTTTACATGAGCAGCAGCCAGCAAGCCAGACGGACAGACGGACATCGTTAAATCGACTCAGAAAGTGTTTCCAAGTCGATCGGTATACTTCGAGGTGAGTGTTGGACCAATATTTATGGGCTTTACAAACATCAGCACTAATCCAATACACCCTCCCCATTATGGTGTAGGGTATAAAAATATACTCATAAGTCTCACAGTGCCTTTCAAATTGCTTACACTTGATTAAGTTTTTTAATTTAAAAAATTCTGCAGCGACCTTTTTACATGTTTATCCCAAATAAATATGCTCAATAAATTTTCCATATCTTGCACAGGGTGACTAATTGGGATTTTCTTTGGTGAAAACTAAAAAAAAAAAAATTATTTTTATACCCTACACCACAATAGTGGGGAGGGTAGATTGGATTTGTGCTGATGTTTGTAACATCATTAAACATCTTATAGAATACCCAGCTAGCATTTTTTGAAATTTTAATCAAATATGAGTCTTCTTTGACTCCCCCGCGGGATTAAAATAATCACTTATGCTCTCGCTTTTGAGTCGAAAATTAATGTTTTGTCGGGAGCAAATGGTACCCAAGTCGCGACTCTTCTGAAAAAGTCTTTTATGCTTCGGTTTTCTGAACCCTTGCGACACATTTTTGTCACTTTCTTAAAAACAGGCATATTATAAACATCTGTGTAAATAAATTATGATTCGCATTCAAAAAAAAAAAAAAATAATAATTGTTCTTAAAATAGCTAGGGCACCAGCTAATGTTTGCAATTGTATTTCGTGTACACAAAAAAAAATGTCGACGAAAGTGGACAACAAACATAACAAAAAAACAAATGTATTCAGGGTTTCAAGGGAAAGTCTTGACAGGAAGAATACGAAAAAACTGAAGAAAAAGGAGGCAACATGTAAATAAATAAAATTGAAAAATTATAATTACAGCAAATTTCGAACCACCAGGTAACACTGGTTAAAAGATTGATGTTTGTCTGTTGGCTAGCAGGCACCCGCAGTGGTGCAGAAGGTTAGAGCGCAAAGAATTCTGATGAGCGAATGTGGTGATTCTCGAAACATGTAAATTCAACTCAGGTTCAAACCCCAGCTCAGCCAAGAAAAATTATCAATAAATTTTAATATAGATTTCATGTTGTAAAACATTTCTTTCAGTAAAAATAATTTAATGAAAATTAAATTTAATGAACTCGATCCCGACTAAATAAATATCAAAAGATTTTGTTTTTGTTCTTCAAATTAGTCGTTTTCTAAATATTTAAATGAGTCGTTTTTTTATCGACAAACTGAATAATCAATTTTTGGTCATCTAAGGCAATCTTAAAAGACTCATTTTGCTGATATTATCAAAAACAATCTTCCAATTGCTAGCTGGGTAATATCATATACAAATTATAATATGTCTCACAACTGCCTTGTTTGTAATACATACTTATATATGTATGTATGTATATATGTAGGTATTTTAAATATTTTTCATATCAGTTTATAATTTTTCGTTATGCCATATAATAATATATAAAAAAGCTTCTAACACTTCCACTTGTACTTCCAAGAAATATTTTCTAAAGTCAAACCCACAGCAAATTGATTTGGTGTTTGTTCTTTATTCTTTTTTTTTTAACGTCACACTTGTTGGCCTAAGTGACACGTGTGAACGTTACCCTTCTACTAGTGTGTTTAATTTTGTATGGAAATTTTTTAAATATTTAAAAAAATTCATTGTCATCAATCATTCATTATGTGTTGATTTTTATGGGCTTTAGTGTGGTTTATTTTAAATTCAAAAAAGTCAAGAACAGATTGAAATTTAGTGGTTTGATATTTTAAGATTAATTTTCTTTAATTTGAAAAGAAAAGAATGATTTTCAATGGAACTTTTGATAAATCTGTTTGGATTGTGTGAATTTTCAAGTTAGAAACAACAAAAAAGAATTCAAGGTGATTTAAGATATTTTCAAAGTAAATAGCAAAACTTGCTTTTAATTTTGACAAATTAAAGTTCATCAGTCCTGCAAAGAATTCAAGGTGATTTAAGATATTTTCAAAGTAAATAGCAAAACTTGCTTTTAATTTTGACAAATTAAAGTTCATTAGTCCTGCAAAGGAAACTTAACTTACAAGTTTTATGATTTTCTCCCACATATTGTTTTTATACCCTATACCACCATAGTGGCGAGGGTATATTGAATTTGTGCTGATGTAACTTTGTAACGCCCAAAAATATAAGTACAACACCCATTTTAAGTTTTACCAAGCCAGCTGACTGGCTGGCTTTCCATGTAAAACTTGTGTGCAGAGTGCAGGTCGCAATTTTATAAATATTTCCATAAAATTTAGTCCAAGGACGGCTGGTATTGATATTGGATGAAATTGGTGCATTATTTCACCTAGCTCCTAGTCAAATGTTCTCCCCAAAATCGATCATAAATGTCTGATTTATGCACAAAATCCAAACAAATATCGCCATGAATAAGTTATGCATGAAGCCCAAAGTTTGAGCTAATCGGTCCATGTAAGGTTCACTTCTGAAAATCTCTTCAAAAAGCATAAATCTCTTATTCATATATAGTTTATTATAGTTATCAAATAACGCTTAGTTCTTAAAAATACTAATATTTAATAAGATATAATATAATATAAATTTATGGCCACGTTAAAAAGTATTGTCCAGCTAAAAGCAAGTATAAAGAAAGAACATGTCCACTAAAGTATGAAAATATGTGAGCTGTAGATTAATGGATCGATAGCTGTGAGCTGTTAAAATATGGATTGATATCGTTTTTATATTTTCCGTTGCATGAAACTTATGTTTGCTGAATTTTTTATGGGTACGTTTTTTCCATAGGCATTTATGTACCATAAAGCCATATTCCGGGTAGATATTTTTATTGGGACTATGAGGAATCGAGGTCCTTCTATAGTAAAAATGAAGTCTGCAAAAGTACATGCTATTATTTGCATTATATTAAAAGCAAATATGTAGCAAAAAATATCTGAAAATATAGATATAGTCTGAAACTTTGATCTATAACTGAGATCCTTCTAGACCGATTTTGCCCATTTTCAATAGCAAACATTTCGATGGATCAAAGAGTGTTTGATAATATTTCATTTTTCTATGTCTTTTTTTTTTTGAAAATCTTCAACAGACGGACGGACATGACTCTACAGATCGTCTTAGAATCTTATAAGGACTCAGAATATATAGCCGTTTTGGTTCTACGACCAATATTTCGAAGTATTACAAATGGAATGACAAACTTTATATACCCCCCATCTTTTTGGTGGTGGGTATAAAAACGATAGGTGAAAAAACGCAGGAAGAAGTTTAATTTTATATCTCCCGAAATATGTTTAAAACTTGTGGGATCTATGAATGTGAAAAACTGTTAAAAATGGATGGAGTTTCAACTAAATATTATATGAGAAATATGGTAGGACGTTAGAAATAATAAAAAAATAGAACATTTTTTCCACCATCTTATAAATAAAATTCAATTGTATTTCGTAAAAGTGATAATGTAATGATATTGGTTGTGTCTTTTTCTATACCAGTCTGAAGTGCTTTAATTTGGCATATACATATGTACATATGTATATTTGTTTACAGATATACAGATATTTGTGAAATTGTATTTTCGTATGTTGAAGAACAATGTGGTTTCACTGATTTTTATATCACCCTTTGTCAACACAACTGTTAACTCTTGGCAGGTAAAGAAACTTTGCATACGAACAAAATTCAAACATTAAATTTATAATGAGTATTACATTTTACAACAAATTGTCTAACATGTGGGAGTGGGAACATCTTTTGATAGCTCGTGTTAACCCTAGTTAGATAAGGTACGTCTGCGAGACGTACGCTTTTTCTGTTTTGTGCTCTTACTCTCACATTTCCTAACATACAACCTTCTCACGCTCAGTTATCTCAGTCGTTAGTAACAGCTTGTTGTTGGTGGTTGTTCTTGTGCGGTAAGTTATTTATTTTTTGAGAAATAAACACAAATCCACACAACATACGTCTGAGAGGCGTATCGTTATCTTTAGTGTAACTTTTGTAGCAAAAACAACTTTTTGTTCTGGTTGAATTTTAAGGTTGTTTTTTATTTAAATTAGCTTTAAAAATGGCTTGTAAGCGCGGTTTGGACGACGCAGAAATTCCTACTCTTTTGGAAAGCGTGTTGGACGACTCGGATTCACCGGAAAATGTGAGCGAATCGGAAGATGAATCAATGGAGGATGATGTTCAAAGTGATGTTGAAGATGAGCTGGTTGACATTTTTGAACCTGATGAGAATATACCACCTATTCAGGAAAGTCGTCAAGAACCTAATGCTAATTTCACAACTCCTTCCGATAGCCGGGTTATTACGGTATCTCGACCCACTATAAGAAGTAAAAGTAAGCACTGCTGGACTACATCAAAGGGTCAAAGCGCTGGCCGAATTTCTTCAATGAATGTAGTTCGAACGGCAAGGGGACCAACTCGGGAATGCAAAACACTCTACGACCCAATTTCATGCTTCGATATTTTTTTTACTACCGAAATAATATCGGAAATTGTTAAACCGTAGGGAATATATGCAGGTACTTTCTACGTCTTTAACAACCCCTTGGATGAACAAAAGGCTAGAAATTCCTACTTTATCTAAAACTTTGCGTAGAAATATCCAAACAATATTACCAAATGAAGTCAACAATGATTGTGGTAGCAGTGGAGAACAGCCTGAACCAAAAAAAAAAGAAAATACTGTGGTTTCATTCCTTCAAAAATTCGCCGTATGTCCAAAATGATATGTGGCAAATGTGGTAAATCTTGCATATAATGCAATTCGAATTTATTTGTTTTTGGTTTATATACATTAATACAGATATTATTATCTAAACATAGTTCAAAAAAAAAATATTTATTTTAGTTTTTAGAACCGAACTGAAGTCCTTTACAAAAATCTCTTTAAGTTGTGATATTTTTTTTAAGGCTAATTGAATTTTATTTTTAATTTTATTATTATTATTATTATTATTTTCTGTTTAAAGATGCTTTTATTTTCTAAGAAATTAAACAAATAAATGATTTCAACAAAAAAAAAAAAAATATTATTATATTATTTTCGGTGATATCCTTTAAAGGCTATAAACTAGCATACGTCTTTTAGACGTATCGTTATCTTTTCAGTACAATAAAATAACGTTATCTAACTAGAATCAATTATTACTAATTTTTCAAGCTTGAGGTCTTTATATATTAAAAATCTTGATTTTTTTTTGTGAGCTAACAAACAAATTGTCTTCAAACTGTTGGCCATGTAAAGGTGTAATATTTTTGAATATTTTTATGGAAAACAAACTTTTGTTTTTCTGCTAGATAGTTGATTTTGAGAACTTACTTTGATCAAATGTCATTAAATAGCACTTGTTAGTAGACACCAACAAAAGAAATTACTATTGTGTGACACAATATTCTGCATGAAATATTGATTAATGAATATAAGTAAGCAAATATTTAAACAGCCAGACAGAGCAGTAGTCACAGGTGCATTGACTTAATAAGGATCTTAATATTGTTTTGTTATATCTTAAATAATTGTTGCATTCGTGTAATTGGGCATTTAAAATAAGGACAATAAACAAGATAATGAAACATACAGAAATGAGAATTTGTTTTAGCAGTCTAAATAATTATTTCAAATCTTGTTAATTAAAATCACTGCGTTCTATAACTATAAGCACATAAAACTTTACTCAATTTTTTAACACTTTAACCTCTATATACGAACAAAAAAAACAAATATTATTTAACAAAAAAATCATTATTTCTAAATTTTCCTTTTCAAAATTTATAAAGAAATTAATTAGTGTTTCATAACTGTAAATACACTGAAATTAAAAAAAAGGAAATACGAATATTCACAAAAAATTAAGACTTTCATAATGTGTTAGGACTCCATTTTTTGAGTCAACACAAAAATGCGATCAGGCATAGTATTCACCAGATTTATACTTACATATGTCTCCAGTTATAGATCTCCAAGTTACTCAATCGGGTTTTGATCTAAAGAACATGCGGGCCATCAAGTATATTAATATTGTTACGAAATTATATTTCAATTTAAATTTAACGGCTGGCATCAACGTAGACTACACACAACACCTCATAGACTTTGATAAGAGATTAAAAATCACTATTCCATCCAGACGCGAATGGCAAGGGCGTCACATGATTGATGGTCACGACATAAGAGTATACACTGATGGTTCAAAGATGGGGTGTGGCGTTGGTTCCGGCATCTTCTGCGATGAAAACTCTCGATACGCCTCCCAGACATATCTAGTGTATTTCAGGATGATTAGGGAAGCATGCAGAATTTTATGCGAAAAAAAATATTCACGGCAACATAGCCGTTTTTGTCGACAGTCCGGCGGCACTAATGTCACTCAAATCCTATACAGCAACATCTATTCACGGCTAGGTCGTCTAACTGACATTACCCTAGTTTGGGTCCCTGCGCATAGGGACTACTACGGTAATGAGAGGATCCGCTTTAGATGTCTCAACTGGCGTTTCAGTCGCAACACCACTTGCGACATTTAAAAGACACTATTCACACACTACTTTCAAAAGGCTGCAATTAGGTGGCGTAATCTAAACACCTGCAGGACCACTAGAGATATGTGGGCAGCATATAATGAGAAGCGCAGTTTGCAGCTCGAAAATCATAGCGGTGCTAACCGGTTAGTGGACGATTGGTAAACATGCAAGCAGACTCGGCCTTCCCTTCAATGATCACTGTCGCAGTTGCCAGCACCGAGAGAAAGAAGAAACAGTATTATAACTTCTCTGTGAATGTCCGGCATTTCAAAACTCTAGACACAAATTTTTCAACCAAAATATACTGAACAACCTAGCGCAGACATTAATTAATAGATAGTGCGATTTCATCAGATACCTGTTCCATTATGTACTAGCATTTGGAAAAGATCTAGTACTATCATCGGCCCAAAGAGTGGTGTGATAGTTTTTAAAACGTAATCAAAAGATTCCACTTGAATGCTTGCAGACAACCACCTAAAACAACCAACCAACCAATCAACATACAGCATGTTTATCAACATATCAATATATATTTATTAACATATCAACATTTGCATTAGTATTAGTTTCTATTTACGAACATTGTTGATAACATGATGATTTTAACACGCAGTATGGCAACATTAAGGTTGAACGGCCATAGGCAGGAAGTTCCGATTGTCTATCAAAAATTACAGGAAATTACTAAAAGATGTCGCTATTATATAAATAGAATAAACAGCGCCACTCAAAATTAGTTTATTGTTAGTCATAGTAGAGTGAATATCAAAGCGTTCTCAAACTGTAATTTAAGAATGTTAATTTCAATTGTTTTTGTATACATTTGAATAAATAAAGACTCATTATATTTTCTTTGAACTACTTGAAGCTTTTATTTTGCAATTTAATTGCTATTAAATGAATGCCTTTGTTTGTCTTGTTGTAAAATAAATTCTTTTCCATTGCTGTTTTCTAAAAATTTCTCATGTAGTAATTTTGTCTAATCAGAAGAATTAATTTTGGTGCTTGGACACGTTAAATCAATCACACTGTCTTTACAAAAAGACAACAGCTTTTGTGAAGTAATAGGCTGGGATTTTTTAGCAGTTTACTTGTGCTTGATTTGGACACAATTAGCTTACATTCATTAATTATCCAAGCGTTTTCAGTATGTTGCTGGCATTATTTATAATTCTGAGTTTTTTCTGTGTGGAAAGAAATTTTTACCATAAAAAACCTGACTATTTACACGATATGTTACTACAACATGTAACCGATTTATTATTATTATTATTTTTTTTTTTGACAATTACTCGCAAACTTAAGCCACTTTGTATATAAACTGAAATTTGGCCTTTTTCAAAATCACTACGGTACAAACCATGCGACATTTTATAGCAATTTACAGTTACACGAGTATTTTTATTTGTTTTGCTTGGTTTTCACTGTGTCATTTTTGTTGTCAAATTGTTCAAATTGTTGGCAATTGTCTGAAAATGGCTTGTCATATGACGTCATCTATGTTTGCAATCATGATTACAATTTGACAACAAAAATGACATAGTGAAAACATAGTGAAAACGCGGCCTTTATCATACAATGAAATTATAGTTATGAAACACTGTTAGTAACTTTACATACGGCGACCAGATTTTGGAAAAGAAAAAAGATGACAAGTAAAGAAAAATAGTAAAAAATTTATTTCAATTCAATGTTTACATTTTTTACATACATATTGTTACCATTTACTATTTTGAAAAGAGAAATTTCAGTCAGTTAAGGTGGATTCACCCATTCGTTCTTAACAAAAAATTTGTCCGAACAATTTTTTTTATATGAAGTTTGACGTCTCTCTTTTTGAGAGAGAGAAAATATTTTTTACGAACTTGAATTGATTTATTTTTATATTTTTTCTGGACAAAAATGAATAGAGTTGCCAATAGGTTGCATTTTTTCATACAAATAACAATGCCTTATGTATTTCCATGGCCATCAGCAAAAGCAACTTTCTTTTTTCATTTAATTTAAATTTATATCTGTGATTTTACATACACAATACTTTAAAATAATTTAATATTTGTATTTTGACACTTAAAATCCAAAGCAAAATAAATCAATGGCCGCCCTTGTAAAACTAATAGATTTTGTTTACATATGGCAGCTTTGATTTTTCAGAAAAAAATTTTTTCTCGTTCTACTTAGAAACCGTGCCGTGCTTGTTCTGTTCATACTCTAAGCTCAATAAAAACAAATACATATTGATCATGCATTTAAAATTAAAGATGGCAAAAGATGACAGCGAGTCAAAATAGATGATTGTCCTCCAAAATAGAGGACGTATGGTCACCTTACCTTACAACAAATAGCAAACATTAAGTGTACGAGTAAATATAGTAATGTAATAAATACAGTGTATAATACAGTACAATGCATGATTTTGCTTTTTTTTGTCATGTTCACAAATTCATCTAAGTATTTATAGTCATACCCATTCTGGTTAGTCAATGATACTGTAATCGCATTGTTGTTTTATGACCTTTACTGCTAATACTTTTGATTTAACTACGCTTTTTGTAATACGCACCACCAAACGTGGTTTTTTATCAGACCATTGTTACTAGCATTTTGAAAGTGGTGACGATAACAAGTGTAATAAAAACTATATTAAAACTGTCAAATTAAAATTTCTCTAGCCGTTTATATCAGAGACTTTCTGATTATTACTAAAACAATTTCTTATTCAAGTGATACATGAAAAAAAGTACCACAGAAATATATGTCTTTAAATAAATGCATAATTTGAGTATAACAAAATATGTAAATTTTTTATTTCTTCAGGAAACTAAAGCAAACACCTTGAAATTTGGTTGTGTAAAAAAATATTTTTTTCTGAATTTTACACTACGAACTTTAGTTTAGAAGATATACTTAATTAAAGTTAAAGACATGTGGTTCCTTATTCAAGTGGCAGGCAGTGTATACTTAAAATAATTGTCAATTGCAAAAAAATATGTGAGAATTTCACAACAACAACAAAATTATCATTTTGCGGGGCTCATCAATCGAGACAATTTTTTAATAGAACACCAACAATTGCGTTGTGAGTAATAAATTATTGATCTCTATTTTTATTGTAAGTCCGCTTTTGCACTCTTCAATTCTGCCGCGTCAAGGCAAGTATTTTTGGATGAGTAGGAAAAAGAAAATAAAAGGGGTACAAACTTGACGGTACTAGTCAATTCTCTTTTATTGATTTGCATTAAAAAGTACGAAAAGTATATGAATGAAATGGCAAGTTCAAAAGAGAATTGAACAAAAAGTGGTCAGCTAAAACTGAAGAGTGTGAAGCAGGACTAATTACATTGTGCTAGTTGGAAAAAGTGGCACAGCGGGGCACCTGGCGGGTTAACCTAATTCGGGTACGCTGAATCCAGTGGTGCTAACCGTTTTTCTAGGTTAGCTCTTGTTTTCGAAATATACGGTTATTTCGAAAATGGAGGAGGTTGCACAACATATATTCGCGTAACTCAAAAACGGTTTAGTTTATTGAATAAAATAAAAAAACCGAAATTCCTTTGTTTAAGTAAGGTTAAACTTTTTCCAATATGCGTAGTCATTGTAGAAACATAATTTTGTTTTGGTCAAAAAAAAATTGTTTTTTTAAAACGGCATAAAAAATTGGAAAATGCTGCTGTGCTTCTAATTTTTACTGCACGTATAGCCAACAAAGTTCCAAACAAAACAAGACATAAATAATTAAAATCTATCTACAACTTTTGATTTTATTCACAAAAGATGAAATATATAAAACCCAGACGAAACTTCAAGAATTAAAGCACGGGTAATTTCACGTCAAGTGACCCAATTTTAAAAATCGGTTTCTTCTGATTTAGATAAAATTTGCACTAAGGTTAGTACTATTGGATAGTAGGCCAGACACAAATTTTCAGCTCTATCAGTCAAGAAGTGCCGGAGTTAGAGGGGGTCAACGTTGGACATTTTGGTCATACAGGGTTTTTTTTTGAAATGAGTGTAACTTTTCACCTATTGGTACTAGCAAACATTTTCCAAAGTACTTTAGATAGCTATTTCTTCAATCATTCCAAAAATATTTTTTTTTAATTTTTAAAAAAATTTTTTTTTATTTTTTTTTTCAATTTGGGCCCTTTTTCCCCTCAAAAGAAAGCTTATACAATTTCCTTTAAGGCATTTTTAGTCGCTTAATGTGATGCGAGTGGGATATCTATCAAAAAAATTATTTTTTAACTCAAGAATAGGATTTTTCAATATTTGGCACATGTATCATTTTCATTTTCCCCTATTTTTTTTTATTTAATTTTTTTTCAAAATGGAGTTTTTTTTTATTTTTCCTCAAAAGAAACTTTAGACCATTTTCTTCAAGAGCTGTGTGGTTACTTAATGGGATGCAAGTGGGGTATCTATAAAAAAAAATTTTCAACTCAAATAAAAAAGTGTTTAAATTTTTACCATATGCACTATTTTAATTTTTTTTCCTATTTATTGCTTATAATACTAAATAACAATAATAATAATAAATAATTTAATAAAATTAATATATTAATGAAAATGATACATGTGCCAAATATTGAAAAATCCTATTCTTGAGATAAAAATAATTTTTTTGATAGATATCCAGGTGCCCCGCTTGTCACAAAAAAAAGTGTCAAATTCTAGCACAGTGTTATTAAAAATATTAGATACTGTTTTGTTAGTCAGTCCATTTTCAAACTACTTATTACTAATTTATAGTTTTCTAAACGATTTTAGCGCCAAGTTTTTCACGTTACATGTGAAGATTTTCGCGACAATAATTTTTGTTTTATATATACATATATATATACTTTCGGAGGTGATGTCTCAGCTCAGCTGATTTTGTTATATTCAGTTTTTTATCGGGTTGTTTGTCAATTTCATAGAAAAAATGTTTTTTCAGCTGTCATTTTTTTTAGTGCCATCACCTTTAAAATAACCTTTAAAATAAACAAACTTTTTGCTTTTCAAGCTACAACGCATGCTACGCTTTTAAAGCTGGAGGTCCACAACTCGCTTTTTAGCGCCAATGCGTTTATAGCTTTCTATGCTTTGTAGCGTCAAGTGTTTCAAGTTACATGTGAAGAAGTTTCGCGGCAATGTACTTTCGGAGGTGATGTCGAGCTTACGATTACGAGCTGATTTTGTTATATGAAGTTGTTTATCGGTTTGTTTGTCAATTTCATAGAAAAAATGTTTTTTCAACTGTCATTTTTGTTTAGTGACATCACCTTTAAAATAAATTTGCTTTTCATTTGTCAATATCAGCTGTGCGACGTTTGCGACGATTTCAAATGTAGAAAGTAAACAAACTTTTTGCTTTTCAAGCGTTAATATACGACTACATTGGTTCTACTTTTTTGACAATTGTTTAGAACGCGAGAAACGCGTATACGCTTCGTGTAGACTTTCATCTTTAAATCATATCGTAAATATTTTTTTTGGTTTGGTACGATCTTCACATTCATTGTGTAATGATCATTATGTAGTTTATGCTTTCTTATTATGTTTGTTAATAATCTATATTCTTTTTATATATTTAATAAATTCTATTATTTGCTAATATAAAATGCAATCTTAAATTTGTAATATGTAATCTAAGAAGTCAGTCTATTTTAGGGACAGATACAAATATTTTTAGGGGAAGCTGCTGTCAAGGCGTTTGATAATTACTCAATTAGGTGGTAATCAAATTACCCTACATGGCATTACACCTCGTCATGATCTGTTTTTTTTTTTTTGTTATTTTCAATTTATTTCTAAAAAGTGATTTGATACTTTTTGGTATATTTAGGCATTAGGAGTAGTTATATGTTAATGTGCTTTAAAGCATTAAACACATTCGCCACAGCAGGCTAAAGATTGTAATATGTTACGAAATATACACACGTTTATATGTGAATGAATATTTTACCCTGCTGTCGTGAAAATAATCATACACATATAAATATGTGTATTTTATTTTTGACATATTGCAGTCTGTAGTCTGCTGTGGCGAATGTGTTTAATGCTCAATACGGGTTGAGAACTAATCTGGCAAATGTAACTAGTCGGGAAAATCTTTGTATATGCCTCTTAAACTCTGTATTTTAAATTCGGCAAAATGTATGCGGTTTTATTATTCATATCAATAACTATCCAGTGCGCAACAACATGCAATTTTAATTGAATTGTTACAACAAAAGTAATAATTATGACTCAACAATAACAATTATTAAATAGTGTTCAAAGGAATAAACCCTTCATTGTACTGCGTAGAAAATAAACTAACAAACAATGGCATATTATGTATCGTATACTACAATCAGTGTTGCCAGTAGCTGAAAAAAGCTAAATGGGCTTTAAAAAAGCCAGGAAACATCAAAAGGTCACCACAATTTTAATTTGAATTTTCTGGTTAAATGTAAAAAAACGAATTTTAACCATTAAATGATCCTTTATGAAAAGGAATTGAAATAATTTTTTCTGATTTGTTTTAATAATTTCTGGACATATTTTGATACAATCTCATTTTTTTGTATATCACTGGTGTTAGATTTTAATATGGCAAAGCTCCTAATTTGGCTGGTATTTTCTAAATTAGTTCGCATAGTTTTTCTTTTATTGACGAATAAAATAGGCTCGTGGGAATTTTTTCTTTGGTTGTATATTGAAAGAAACACTGAGCATTGAAGTGTTAAATAGCAAAATTTAAAGAGCTTAAAAAAATTTTATAGTTTTAAATTAAATGTTGATTTCTTCGACCTTTTTTTTGTTAAAATAAAAATGTTTTAAATAGCTTTTATAGTTTATAGTTTTAATTTAATGGATTTCTAACATGTAATAATTCGATAAGCTAAATATATAATTAATATTAAAAAATTTTTATTCGAAGTTTTTGACTTCAAGTTAAATATATTTCATTTGAAAACAATTGTACACTACTATTTATTTCGAATAAAAATTTTTTAAAATAATTATTATTTCATAATTGAACTGTTAATATTACTTCTTGATCAGTTTAGTCAGGCTTGAGTTCATTAAATTTAATTTTCATTAAATTATTTTTACTGAAGTTAGGAATTACAACTTGAAAAATTTTATTATTAAAAATTTTGATAATTTTTCTTGACTGGGATTCGAACCTGGGTTGTTGTATTTACATATGTTTCGAGAAATCCCACTTTCTCTCATCAGAATTCTTTGCGTTCTACCTCCTGCACCACTGCGGTGCCGGCCAGTCAACAGACAAACATCAATCTTTTAACCAGTGTTAGTTCTGGTAGTTCGAAGTTTTTGCTGTAATTATCATTTTTTATTAATTTCTATTCATAATTGTTTTTTCCTTTTTTTTTCTCAGTTTTTTCGTATTCATGTCAAGACTTCGTCTCGAAAACTTGAATACATTTGTTTTTGTTCACTTTTGTGCAACATGTAAACATTATGGCTTGTGCCCTAGTAGATGATTTTTTTCAAGATTTTTCGGAAAATTTTTAAGCTCTCACAAGTCGAATATTTGCCAAAAATCGGCTTTGCCAGCCTTTTTTGAGTTTTCTTCATTAGGTACCTAATTTTAAAATTTATATGAAAATAAAAAAAAAAAAAAACTAATGATGTAGTTTGGAAGATCTATTAATTTTAAATAATTAAGAGGAAATAATTTTTGAATTTGCTCTTACTTACCGATAAATATTAACAGTCTTATTCCGAAAAAATTAAAGTAGACTTCAAATGTACTTTAAGAAAATTTTGTATGAAAATTTTATCTAAAAGCACACTTCAAACCTACCTTATTTTTTATGAATACGGCAGTAAATGTTCAAATGTGCAAATTTCTAATTTAAAAATTTTTTGCTTTGTAATCTTTTTGCAAGATATAAAGAGCTTGTTCGGAAAAAAGCTCAACCTTCCGGAAAATCTAAATAATCAAAAAGAGTTCGCAAAACCAAATCGGAATTTTTGGGAAACGAGGATAACTGCAGCGTTCAGACGATTCAATCTATGAACCAACAAAAAAATTGGTTTATAGAGAAATTTCAACTTCCTCAAAAAAGCACCAGCTTGACACAACTGGAATTAGTTGCCGTAAGGCAAATCAAATCAAAAAATATTCCTGCAACAGTACTATAACCCTCATCTAAACCCTTAAATTTGTATTTTTGCACATTAATAACAGCTTCTCCAGTAGGTTATTTTCCATAAGAAAACTAGAAATTTGGTTGTACATTAAATGTTCAAAGGTTAAATTGAAACTGAAAAACGCTAAACTGGCACCACTGACTACAATTATGAGCAACTTATTGTAACAATAAACAAACCATATGTGATAAACAATTTTCCAATAACAAATAAGACAATTAGCAATAATAATTCTCATAGAGTTTTCCCTTTCATTGTCTAAAATAAAGTCTATTATATTAAGTTCAAGGTTATAACAAAATTGCACAATTCGTCTAGGTAATCTAGGAATCCAGGAAAAGAAAACAATTATTTTTTGTAATAATACTTTTATAATAAATTAAATAAGTGTATACATAATCAGGAATCTACTATGTGTTATTTAATTCCATTAATAATAATAAATACACACTGCGTTGCATTACTATAATTACACTTGATGTTTGCTATTTGTTGTATAGTTATAAACAGTTTTTTAAACGTGTAAAATTGATTTAGAGTATCTCTTTTTACCTCTTCAATAATTTAAGAGAGAAATTGTGCATTAATATTTTGTTAGTGTTTCATAACAATAATTGTTTTCATCGAAAAATTTTAATGTTCTGAAATGGCCGGCATATTCTTCAAAACAAAACCAGATTGAAAACATTTGGGTAATTGTTGTGACTCAGCTGTTTTGCTGGTCGGTGTTGTTTTGTCCGGGCGGAATCATCGTGACTATTGTATAATTAACACAAGCACTTAAACTTGGTTATTGCGGAGTATTTACACAATAAAACTGCCTTGTTTGGTTAAATTATTCACCCCTATCGTGAATAAAAATTCCCCATGAAATTTGTTCCCTTTTCACATTTTCCTATTAAAAATCAATGTTAAAAAAATAAAAGGGAACAAATTTCATGTGGAATTTTTATTCACGATAGGGGTGATTGTTTCTCTTTTTATTTTAACTAAATCAAAACCTTAAATACTATTTTATTGCTATTAAAAAATTCAAACGTAAAATTCGTTCTCATCAAAAATTGTTGACTTGATGTCTGCATACCTTGTTTGTCTGTATGATTGCTTTGTTTCCGTTTTAGCTGACTTACGCGTGTCACAAATTCTCACGGAAACAAGAGACACTCAGCCAATGCCAAATGTAGAGTTGACGAATTAACGATTAGTAATCAGAAACATAATTCAAGGTTACAAATTAACGTAGTGTAATTTAGAACCTTAATTCAAGGTTACAATTAAAAACAGAATAAATGCAGTTATCAGCAATTAAAGATAGGAGCCAAAAATACCAGACAAAGAAAAATAAAACAAATTTTGAATCAAGTGAAATTCATTGTAAAAAGACAGAACAGGTAATATTATTGAAAATTGACAATATAAAAGCATATATCACCTAAAAGAAACTGTTGTAAATGTTTGGAGTGCTAAATATATCTAAAGATATAAGAATAAATCTGGTGAATAGTATACATTGGCCTATTCCACGAAACAACTTTTGAACTTATCAACTTTTCACTTTTTATTTGTGCAATTTTTTCCACAGAACTATACAATTTTATAAGTGATGAGTTTAAACTGTTAAGTGTAAGTTGCAAAATATCTTGCGAAAAGTGCAAAGTTAATATTGAAAAGTGTAATTTGCAAATAATTATGCTGTCTTCTTGTTTATTAAAAACAGTAAACAACTTTTGATAAGTTTGTCAAAAATTTGCAAGGTAAACGATCGCTTTACAAATTGTATTGTTATAACTAGTGAAGCTTTCAAAATGTTAGGATGTGAGTTTTGGTTCGACGATAGTAAAGACGCGATTATAAGAAGAAATTATGGAAACCGATATTTTTTCAATCATTGAATTTGATGATGATATGCTGGGCCCAGGTGAAATAATGGACCGATTTCCACCAGTTTCAATCCCATCTGTCCATGGGCCGAAAAAATATTATGTACCTAATTTTATCGAAATATCTTTAAAATTGCGACCTGTACGATATCATTATAAAGTGTTGAAATTATAATAAGAAGGCCTTCTTCATTTTTAATGATGCTAACAAGAAAAAATTATAAACGAATAACTTTGTTACTTCTTACAGTTACTGATCATCATATCGTAAATCAATAAGGGATAAACTTTCTATGAATCTATTTAATTATTATAGCCTACACCACCATAGTGGGGAGGGTATATTGGATTTGTGCTGATATTTGTAACGCCCATAAATATTGATCCAACACCCACCTGAAAGTTCACCGATCGACTTAGAATCACTTTGTGAGTCGATTTAACGAAGCTTGTGCGCAAAGTACATTTCGCAATTTTGAAGATATTTCGACAAAATTTAGTACATGACATTTTTTTTGGCCTACATATAGATGGGATTGAAACGGGTGGAAATCGGTTCATTATTTCACCTGGCCCCCATAAAAATGTCCTCCCAAAATTGGGGTTTACTGATCATAAATGTTTGAATTATGCAACTATCCAAACAAATTTTATCACAAATGAGTGGTAAATAAAGTCAAATCACATCTACGAATTTTGTGCAGATCGATCAATAAGTACTTATAGTTCCCATATAAGGCCCACTTCCGAAAATCACTTTACCGATCATAAATTTTTTAAAAATGTTGGTAGGCAAATAAAATTCGACGCGAATATGTTTCTTACGTACAGAATTGATGACACCTAATTTTATAATGGTCGCTCCGTAATTAGTCGAAACTCCAATATAAGACCCTCTCCGAAATTCACTTTAACCTCCATAAATCTTTTGAAAGTATTTATATCGATATAAAGTTTAACACATATAATATTTATAGAGCAATTCCATATGAAAGCGATCACCTTTTGGACGACCCCTCTCCGATTTTAAAATAAATAGTCTCAATCGATTGCCCAGTAAAAAATAATGTACCTACATATTTTTTTTTTATAGTGACTGGTTTAGTGGTGGTGTACACCACTGTCATGTGACAAAATTGAAGAATTCTTCATAAGGGACCTCATTGAAAGTTGTTTTAAAAAAAAAACTACTAAAACGATCGCAACGCGTGATAGCTCGTTGGAAAGGTATTGAATCAGGCTTTAATTGAAAAATAAAATTTTCCTAATTTTTCTTAGAAATTTACCTTTAAATTTTCCCATGAAAATTAAATTTTCCGATTTTCCACAGAAGCTCCTAAATTTAATTCACATAAATCATGACACTAAATTTCTGGATGATCTCCCATTGAGCGCTCACTTCTGAAAAACTGTTTTAAACATATACTGGGTGTAGGGTATTATATGTTCGGGCTTGACCGACTATACTTTCTTACTTGTTTTTCATTCATTTAAATATGCAAAATTGCCCCGAAGCAAAAGTGTAAAAATGAAAAAAGGCCACAAACTTTGTGATTTTGTAGTGAGTGTAATTTTTCTGGGTTATTTTTCGTTTTTTTGGGCCATTTTTCCTAAGGCCATTATTCGCAGCGCTATTGTACGCGTAAGATTTCAAATTCAACAAAATCAACTTCAAAATCACGCTAAGACAATTTCTGAACAATTTTCAACCGGAACATTTTATTGTTACAATGTCTTGCATTTTTATAAATTGTTGCTAAATAATGATGAAAATTTACCCCAGAATTGCGTATGAGATTTTTGCGACCATTTTTTATTTATATACATAATTTTAATATATTTAAAAAATTAAGGAATATCAGATAGCCATAAGTACAGAAACTAAATTTTTTGGGCTCTTTTTTATTTCACTATTTTGGGGTCAGTTTTCATTTTCCTTAAAATGCGAAATTGCCACAATGAAAAAATCCATCTAAACCCCAAAATAAATAGATAAAATGCCCCAAAATTTCGTGTTTTTGTAATCTAAGTATTTTTTTTTGTAGCAATTTTTCATCTCACTCATTATTACAAATGTATTAATATGTTGTTTGTCATTGGCATTAAATACTTATCACAACCACTTAGAAATTACAAGTACTTTAATATCACTAAAACTATTACAAGTACATAATGACTTTAGTTAATTATTGTTATCAATGAAAAGGGAATGTGCTCATGCAAATGATTAATTATTTATACAGCTAACAAATATGTTATTAACATTTAAAAGCAAGCTATTAAGTTATTGTAATTAATTGTTAAGCAATACCAAGTTTTTGCTGGGATATTTATTTATATCTGCCGTTTTAGCTTAAATATCTGTTTTACCACTTGACTTTTCTGTAAAGACATAAACAATTTTTTGGCTTTTAATAAATATTTTCTTTGGATTTATATCTGTATGTTTTATTGCGAATGCCGCATTTAAAAAAGGGGAATAAATCTGTAATATCTAAACGGTAAATCCGAATGCAATGAAATACTTGACAACTCATAGTGAAATAGTTCATTTTTATTTTATTTTTATACCCTACATAACCATAGTGGGGAGGGTATATTGGATTTGTGCTGATTTTTGTAACGCCCAGAAATATTGGTCCACCACCGATCGACTCAGAATCACTTTCTGAGTCTTCTGAGTCGATTTAACGATGTCCGTCCGTCCGTTCGTCTGGCTGGCTGGCTGTCCATGTGCGCTGAGGAGTATAGGTCGCAATTTTGAAGATATGTTGATAAATTTTGGTACGTGATATTTTTCGGCCCAAATACAGGTGGGATTGAAACTGGTGGAAATCGGTTTATTATTTCACCTGGCCCCCATACAAATGTGTTTCCGAAATTGGGGTTTACTGATCATAAATGTTTGAATTATGCAAGTATCCAAACAAATTTCATCACAAATGATTGGTAAATAAAGCGAATATCTACGAATTTTGTGCAGATCGGTACATAATTACTTCTAGCTCTAATATAAGATCCACTTCCGAAAATCACTTTAAAGAATATAACTCTCTCAATAATGTTGGCATCCAGATAATATTGAACGAAAATATATTTCATATGTCTAAAAATAATACGGTCCAATTTTATTATGATCGGTCCATAATTTGTCGGAATTCCCATACAAGACCCTCTCCGTAATTCCCTTTAAGCTCCATAAATCATTTAAAAGTATTTATATCGAAATGAAGTTTAACACATATAATACTTATATTCACAGACATCATGACGCTAAATTTTTGGATGATCGGTCCATATAGCGCACATTTCTGAAAAACTGTTTTATGAATATACTGGGTGTAGGGTATTATATGGTCGGGCTTGACCGACTATATTTTCTTACTTGTTTTTATTTATATTTTGAAAGACGAGGGGGTCCATCGTTCAACAAGTTTTTTGATTTCTATTTCATATAACAAATTTATTTTCAAGTTAGCTTCCCCCAAAAAACTATAAATAAGTTAAAAGTCCTCTTTGAAATTTTATAAATAATGTATAAATATAAATAAAAGCATAAATAAAAGTAATTTTTTATGTTATACAATGGATAAACTAGATCAACTAGAACAACTATAAATGCATATAACGTTTGACTCCACTTTGATTTGTAAATAATTCGTTTTTACTAGGTTTATAAAACTGTTTTTAATTCATAAAAAAATATTTAAAGAAAGTAAGTCGATCAAGCCTGACTATATAATACCCTACACCGAGTATATATGTAAAAACAGTTTTTAAGTAATTGGCGCTATATGGGAGCAATGACCCTTGTATAGACTGATCATTCAAAAACTTAGTGGCATGATTTTTATGCATTGTATTGTTGTTATAAAAAGATTTATATATGTTAAAGTGATTTTAGAAGAAGGCATTGGGAGCTTCGGCTAATTATGGACCAACCGTGCCATGATTTCTGTATGTATGAAATTTATTTGTGTTGAATTTTATTTCGGGACCAACAATTTTAAGAGATTTATGCTCATTAAACTCATTTTCGGATGGGAGCTATGACTATATATAGACCGATCGAATTGGATGATTTGTGTATATATAAAACATATTTGTGTTGAATATTATTTCGATACCAAATATGTTTTTGAATGGGATTTTTGATTATATGATGAAAATGTACATAAATCAACTATTTATGACCGATAAACCCTGTTTCAGGAGGATATTTGTATGGGGGCTAGGTGAAATAGTGGACCGATTTCAATAAAAGTCAATTCCAACCGTCTTTGGCTGAACAAAAGTTTGATAAATTTTATCGAAATAACTATAAAAATACGAACATTAATCTGCGCAGGTAGACAGACGGATATCGTTTCATCGACTCAAAAAGTGATTCTGCTGGTGGTGTATAAAAATCGGTAAATAATTGGATCCGATATTATTAAAGAATCAGACAAAATTAAAAATTTAAATTTTATTTGCGAATATCTCGTAAACTATAAGATATAATATATATCTAGCTACAAGGAAGTTTTTTAAGTACTCGAGTAAAATCATTACTTTTTTATGAAAAATGGATCTATTACGCCAACCTGAAGCGACATTTTGCCCAATTAACAGCAAAGTTAAATATCCATGGCATTTAGTGGAACCAAAAGGGATCTTTTATAACCATCTTATCATCACAGGGAACCTGTACCGAATATAACTGATTCGTTTGAAGATAGCACATGGGCCTATTATTCGGCCAGACATAAAAGCTTAATATTCTGTCATGACAACGCACAGTAGTTAATAAACATTTTATTAGAAAATAATAATAATAACTCGAGAGCTATTACAGATATCATAAAGAAATTTCACATTTTTTTACAGGTTTTTTCGAGTTAATTTACAGATTTTTTGCATCGTAGCCGACAGAGGGGCCAGCAGGCTGCTCCTGAAAGTTCTTCACCTCGGGTCTCACATTTTTTTTTTAAATCGCCAAAAATACTTTTATGATCCGAATGAGCTGAAATTTATAAATTTTGACAAGATCTCTTTTAATTCAAGAGATGTATATAGATATATTTTTATATATGCTTTTTTAATTTTGCTCGATCTTTTTTGTATTTTTTAGATATCGCGGGACTATGAAGGGTTTGAAACAATTTTCACAACATCAGCTATATTTCTGATAAAATTCTAAATAAAGTTAAAACACCTTGCAAGTACGTTATGTCTTCCGTATTAAAAGTTACAGGCGTCCAAAGGTCGTTAGTTTTTACGTTTATTCCCGAAAAAGTTCCTATATTTTATCACTTATAGAAAAAAATTTCTTTAGAATTATATGTAATTTTTATATGAGATCTCGGAAAGAGATCTTACTGCATAAGAGTGTAAAATAAAATTGGACTAATTTAAGCGCACATAGCTCTTCCTAGCCCTGTCTAAACTTGGGACAATTTTGGAATAAAATTAGGTTTTGTAAAAAAATCTTAAAACTCAAAGCACTGATCCTCAAAAAAGTTTCACATTTGTCTTGCATAGTCTCAAAGTGCCCACTAATAGTTGATACAAAAAATCAAATTTTTTTTCGAAGTGGGCTTTATATAAAGACTATGGTCAAATATAGACCGCTCGTCACAAAATTTGTAAATATATATTGATGATTTTTCAAAATAGGCTTTATATTGGAGCTACAGTCAAATATGGACCGAACGCCATAAAATAGAGTGTGACGATTTTTATATACACTGGCGGACAAAATAAAGTGCGGTTTTGTAACCTTCTTCATTCCTTTTCTTTCTTATTTATTTAATTTAACTAAATATTATTTAGATATAAACAAAATAAGGCTACACCCAGACTTTTTCGAAATGAGGGCTTTAACCGAAAAGGAAAAGTATTTGTTGGTACTAGACAGTGATAATGGCTTGAAACATAAAGCTTTGAGTTCTAAGTATAAGATATTGCAATATGGTTAGAAAAATAATTGCTTGGTATAAAATAAAAAAGTAAAATAAAAGCATGAAAAACTTATGGGACAGAAAACCTAATCTAGATGATGATCACATTGCAATTCTAGCAAAATAAAATTCTTTTACGACAGCCAGAGATATAAAGGAGGAACTAGAATTAAATATTTTGACTCAAACTGTCCAAAGAATACTTAACGAAAGCGGTATAAAAAGTACGTTCGCAAGAAAAAGCCTCTTCTACTTTCTGCAAATGTAAAAAAATGGTTAGACTTTGCAAAGAACTACATAAATATTAGATAAAATAACAACTGAATGAAAAATAAAACAATAATTTGTAATTATTAGAAAATAATAAATACATGTTTTAATAAAAAAAAAAACAGGAAGTGAACTTTATATGGGGCTATGTCGATGCAAACAAATTGCAAAAATATTTTTGCAGAATTTTGTATAGATACGGCTTTTCTATAGACATTTATGTACCATAGAGCCATATTCCGGGAAGACGTTTATATGGGGGCTATGAGAATTCGTGAACCGACCATTTTCAGCAGGAGATAAAACTCTAAAATAAAAATAAGGCGTGTAAAATTTCATGTTTCATTGTTGGCATTATATTTGAAGAAATTAGCAGAAAATATCTTAAAAATATCAAGGTGTTCTAAAACTTTGGTCTATAACTTGGATCCGACTAGACCGATTTTGCCCATATGCAATACCAAACATTTTGGTGTATCAAGGAATATTTTGTAAAAATTTCATTGGTCTATGTCTTTTTTTCGAAGCTCTATCGTGCCTTTACAGACGGACAGGGCTAGATAAACTTAGAATCTTATAAATTCATAATATATAGAATATACTTTGTTCTACGATCAATATTTCGAAATATTTCAAACTTAATTTAAGCGTATTTGTTTGATCCTATTTGATCATAAAATGTCATAAAATATCAAACAACATTTAATAAAATAAAACTAAATTTGTTTGTTTGACTTGTCCTAAATAAAATAAGTGTTTGAAATTAATAATTAATCTTGCCATGGTAAAATTCAAAATCATGCATTACATTTGAGTCGATCAAATATATTTTGCAACAAAAATAAAATTAAGCTCTAATAATAATATAATATTTGTTATTATATCTGCTGTTTTTTTGTTATTAATCTTAAATCATAACATTAGAACATAAAATACAGTTTTATTCAAATATTTACAAATGCTTTACTTTTACTTGCTTGATATTAGTTACCTTAAGTATTAAAGTATCACAAACATATCTTGTCTGTATTATTTAGTAATTGTTTTCAGATATTGAAACCTTCAACAAACACAATTAAAAATAAATGGCCTGTAAATAATTAACAGGCAAACCTCAAATGAGAAGTCGCCTAATTACTGGTTATCAGGTTGTGAAAGAGAAATATTTGATAAAATGTTTTTATATTAAATAAAAAAAAATCATATTCTTATTCTAAATACACAAAAATGAGCCACGATGTATTCTTAATTTTTAAATCACAAGACTATTTTTATATATCTATATAAAATGTATAAAATCTTATATATGTAGGTATACAATCCACTGTATGCTTTAACTTTTGTTTTAATGCGGCAGGAAAGGAATACTTACACATTAAGTATTCTATTTTTTTTTTTGCTGATTTAAGTTTACTCTTACTAACTACACTGCGTTGCATAACTATAAATACATAAACCATTGTTAATCTATTCTCAATTTTGTAGGTTAACGAAAAAGTAAAACTATTTAAAGTACATGCACATCTGTGAAACGAACTAAAAAAATTTTTAATTTGCTATGTGGAATTGTTATTTTTAGCATTTCTAGGTTCCATTTCGAATAAAAATTTCGTTTTACTTTTCCTATAAAGCAAAATACGGAATTAATTCCACTTTCGAACAGGCTGATAATTTAATAAGAAATATCAAAAATGTATAAAAAAAAATTCATTAGTGTTTCATAATACAAATAAATTAAATCACTTAGTCATTTTTTTAATTTTTTTAACTTATCTTTATTTAAAAAATTATATATACATATGAAATTACAACGATTTAAATTATTAATCACAGATCTTGACTACAAAATATTTATTAATATCATTTTCGAAGGAAAATTAGGTAAAACCTTTATATAAAAGAAAAAAATGTTTAAATTAAGTTGGAAAATATGCATGTATAGAGTAAAATTATTTAGAAAATAATAACTAATACATTTAGTAGATTTTTTTCCTTTATCAGTCGATGACAGGAATTTTGTATAGCTTCGTAAGATTTAATATTTCTTCTTTTCATGAAGTCTAAAATTCGTTTATATCCAGTTTCGTTGTAGAGAAGCGCGGTTGAGTATCTCCAATGTTTGTTGTTGATTATTTTAAGACATTTATTTTGAATGATTTGAAGCTTCTTCAAATTAGTTTTTGTTGCATTGTACCAAACTGGGCTTGCATATGTCAATATTGACCTTATTACACTCTTAAATAGTAGATTTGTGTTTGCTTCAAATTGCCGCTGAAAATAGGAAAAAAATATAAATTTAATTTAATTATCTTAGAATACTCGTAAACATTATTCAACTACAAAAATATATATATATTTTTTTTTAATTAAAATTTTTGTATGGGGACCACCCTAATGACTGAAGATGAAGGATAGGTATGTTCTGAAAAAATGTTGAGGTCGGTCATACATTTTACTCCTCTAGAAGCAATCTGGGGCTAGTTAGGGCGGTAAGAGCTAATTTTATAAAAAATAATATTTTGTATGGGAACACCCTTAAGGAGGGCAGATAGAGGGTAGGTGGGTCCATAAAAAATGTAGGAGGGGAAATATTGGTGAAGGTCGGTCTCACATTTTAGCTCTGTAAGTGCGACTCAGGGACAGTTATGAAGCTTTAAGTGGATTTTGCCTCGTTTTCTCCCCATCCCACCTCCCAATCTCCATAGAATAAGGGGTTCTAGCATATCCAAATCAAAAAGTCGTTCACATGTACAGGTGCGTCTTTGCTAAACAAATTGTTTTTCATTACTAAAGAATAATTTTTTAAAAGATTTCGAACAAAAAATAGTCTAAAGGCCCAAACGTGATATAAACTGTTCACTGAACTCGCCTCTCAATTAGGCCATTGTTACGCATGCTGTGTAGCATGTGGCATAGTCTGGTTGAAGTCACATGTCAGCCAAGTCCAGATCTTCCATTTTCGGTGAAAAAAAGTTGTAATTATCGCTCGCTAGCGCACGCCATTTGCAGTACCGTTTCTGTCATCGTCGTTTGTGAAAACGTACGGTCCAATGATGCCTCCGTACCATAATCCACACGTATTTTTCGGGATGCAATGCTTTTGGCTGCTCTTCACAGCAAATACGAAAATTTTGCTTATTTACGTATCCATTCAACCAGAAATGAGTTTCGTTACTAAACACAAAAACTTTTCCAGCGACCGTTCACCTAAAGTTAGTTGTGGTAGTTCGTGTGGCTTCAATTCTTGCACCAGCTTTATCCTAAACTATTTTATAACCAAATCTTGCTGCAAAATTTTCAACGTAGTTGAATAACAGAGGGCCAATTGCTGCGAATGGTGCCGTTGCGGATACAGCTGTACTATTTTACTCTGTCTACACTCTGCATTTAATGTCTTATATTTATAATGTAAATTTGGTGCTAAATTTTAGTCACAAGATTCCGAATAGCCGCTTCAGATAGTCGTCCAAATAGATCATAAAATGGAAGTAGTTATAGTAAAGCAGTAGTGAGTTTGGATAATAGAATTCAGTAAAAAGAGTTGTTCGTTTAACAGTAACATGTTACAGGAAAACAGCTGAGCGGACAAAACCAGTCTTGGCAAAAAGAAAGTTGCTAAAAAATTCCCCTTTATTTTCTAAAAATGGCACTAAAGGACCATAGGGCTCTGGCACAGGGAAAAAGTAGACATTTTTCTTGGAAAAATTATAGGTAAGACTAGTTACCAGGATTATATGCTAGAATATCAAACAGAGTAGGAGCTAGAGGACAGGAGTGACAGAGCACCGATACAGTTAACCGACAGTTCATGAAGCAGCTGGCAAATTGTTCTCAATAAAATAGCTATAAGAGAACAATAAAAAAGTCTGTACAAATATAAACAAAAGGAAGTCTATTTTATTAAGTTTTATATAAACGATCCTGGATAGACTAAGCACTACCTTAGCTTCAAATCCGCAGTAACCGGAGGTTCCTTACGGAATAAATGACAGTTACACTTCTTTTTCTAGTATTTTTAGATGTGACACACTAAGCAAATATTAATGAGCAATTTCTCTCTTAAATTAATTAATTGGTATTCCAAATGAGATTATTAATCATACACGTTTTAAAAAACTGTTTGCAACATTACTACAGATAGCAAATATCAAGTGTAATTGTAATAATGTTACACAGTGTATAATAAATAAATAATATGGAGTAAGATGTTTGTATCTGTAAGTGCTTAAATCCATAAAAACTAACATCACTCCATTAGGGTTAAATATGGGCATTTCACATTTAATATATAATGTGGCATAAGCATTGGCCATTAACTTGAGTTATTTTTGGTTTGTACACAGTTTTCCTGAGGAGTATATTAAGTTTGTCATGTCATTTGTAACATATTTTAATATTGGTAGTAGAACCGAAACCTCTATATATTCTGGATTCTTATTAGGTTCTAAGACGTTCTAGTCATGTTCGTCTGTCCGTCCGCTGAAGATACGATAGAGCTTAAAAAAAAAACATACAGTGACATAGAACATAAAACAAATTTCAACCAAACACAATCGCAAAATCGGTCCAGTGGGATACAAGTTATAGACCAAAGTTTCAGACCACCTCTATATTTTTTGCAATTTTCTTCAAATATAATGCAGATAATATTATGAAATTTTGCAGACTGTATTTTTATTTTAAAAGGATGAGGTGTCCTGAAATTGGTAAGAATCGGTTCACGACTTCTCATAGCCCCCATACAAATGTCTTCCCAGAATATGCCGTTATGTTACATAAATGTCTATAGAAAAACCGTATCCATACTAAATTCAGCAAAATAAAAATTAATGAAAAACGACATTTTATTGCATCGGTCCATATTTTGACATAGCCTCATACAAAGTCCACTTCTAAAAATCACTATCATGATGAAATAACTATAAAGTTGAAATTCAACCCAAATCGTCCATGTAAAAATATAAATCGTCGTACAAAATTTCATAATAATCGGTCCATATTTGACCGTAGCCCCTACATAAATTCCACTTCCGGGAATGACTGAAATAAGCATAAATCTCTTATAAACATCAGTATCAAGTTGAAATTCCACACATAATCCTTCAAATACTTATGTATACAGCTCTGTACATAATTTCATGCTGAACGGTTGTGAGGTCTTTTGTGAGAACGATTTTTGAAAATCTCATTTACCTACATAAACATCCAAATCGAACCGAAATATGACACAAATCAGTTATATTTATGCAAAATTTCTACTACTGGCCTTTGTCAAAATAAGACCATAATTGGCCATATATAGAGGAGACAATTTCGACGTTTCAAAATCAGTTTTCTGAAACATTTTGGTGCCTAATTTAAATTTTGTGGATATACTTTGTGGAATAACTGGAATATGCATAAAATTCTGGGAAATTTTGTTATTGAGATGAAATTTAAACCCTCTTATTCAAAAACGATTATTAAATTTAACAAACGTTTGTTAAGCAAATTTTTATATGGAAATCTGTCGTAATAAACGTTTGTTAAATTTAATAATCGTTTTTGAATAAGGGGGTAAATAAATAGAAACTACGGTACGATATTTTATACCGATCGCCCCATAATAAATAGTTGATAGCACTCATGTAGGGGAACCACAAAATAAAATAACCAATATAATTATCGTTACCAATATAAAATGTACGATAATAGAACACACTACTGGTAGTTGGTGGTGGGTATATGAGATTCGACTCAGCCGAATGTAAACTCTTACTTCTTTGTAAATACATTTTTTCTTGATTTTCTTTATAAAACTTTCATGTACTTGGATACAATTCGGTGCATGTCTATGATGCTTAGAAGATACATACATATGTTATTAACGCAAGCAAAGAGTGGCCAAAGATTATTTTTTTTCTAAATATTATGGGAAATAATTTTAAACATTTACAAAGAAAACTAGATGTCATATTAAGGTCAGTTTCGTTGTTAATTGATTTTTGTAATTAAGTTATGAAACTAAACAGACCATAAAAGATATTCATTAATTTTATTTTTGGCTCATTTAGTGTATGATGAAGACGGATATTAATGTTTTCAAAAGGAAAATTTCAATAGCTACGAAACTAAGAGCTTGCCATTATAAGTTTTCATTAATTTTTTTAATATAAAGTTATTGTATAGTAAAATTTTATAAAATACTAATATAACTTATTAAACATAAAACTTCATTTCCTGCTAACATATTTAGAAGCCTTTAAATGTCAAATGCTATTTAAATCACTATTAGTTAAATATTCAAACCAAGAGATTTATATCATTAATTATTTATGTACAACCACTTGTTAAGAGACATCAATTCTTGTCAGCATTTAAATTTTAAGAGCTGTCTGTAAAGTTACTTAAATGTCAGTAAACAAAATGTATTTGATGTCAATAGCTTCCTCTAATTTTAGCAAATTCCTTGTGATATAATTAACTGAAGAGGAGGATTTCTAAGTATCTTTTTGTAAATGATTGTAGTAATGTTGCATAGTACATTGTATGTTTATACAATGAATAAATCCGATTGTTATTTATAAGACGAAATGATTTTAAATAAGTGAACATTTCATTTATTTGGCTTTCTTAAAAGTCCTTAGTTATACAAAATGTCAACTAAATTCTAAATTATTGCCACTTATAGGGATTCAACATTTTTATTTGGAAATTCTGCGATTTATTACTTTTGACTTTTCAAACTTATTTTTCCTTATTTATAATAGTTTTTACCAAACAAATTTTCATAAATCCATTAGAGGAAATGAGAAAGAATTAGGTTGATAGTTGAAAAAATCAGGGACATAAATTTGAAATGTTACGGTCTATGCGGTATTGGTAGGCTTTATAGTGGAAGGCCAATGTAAGCGGCATGTGGCCGCGGGCGGCAATCAGCTTAAATAAACATTTATTAGTGAGTACATTGTGTAAAAAGAATTAGGAAAATGGAAATGAAATAAATTTTAATTTTTAACTAAACTCATATATCAGATATTATATACATGTGTATATATATTTTAAGCGGCAAAGTTGAAAAAATTCAACTTCTGCCGTCCGTGGCCGCATGCCGCTTACATTGGCCTTCCACTATTAGAGGTTCATAACGATATCAGTTGAGTCAGAACTACTTTTGTTTTCCGAGGTAGCTGTGTGTATGTGCTTACAATGGACGACAAGCAGTCCAGTCTAAAATTACTGCTAATCCTTTGACCGCGATATTGATGGCGTCTCTATGAATGTAGTATACGATCCAATGGATCCTTCATGTGCCTCTGTATGTTTTCCTTGTATATTCGATCCTTATTAACAGGTCTCGGAGAAACTTCAGCTATATAATGTTGGAGCTATAATGACACCACCGATGACATCCCAGGTGGAACTGTATATGTTGGACCACTGGAAGAACGCATGGTCTTAAGGCATCACACACCTCAAGGAAAAACTCAACGAAAGCACAGCCTTATTCATCTCAAATCCATCAATTTTTACTTCGCAATTTCTGCGGGGTTATAGTGACATGATAATGATGTTGAAAAGAGGCTGTCAAAGGTGGTCCCCATAATATTTTGGTGGTTACCAGTCGTAAATTATACTCCGTCGTCTACAACGCCAAATTCCGTTTAACCTTCTTAATCCAGTTATGGTTGCCGTTTCTGCGTACTGAATAAGTTGTTTATTTCTCTTAGATAGCCATTCACCAGAAGGCAAAGGATGTTATAGAGCGACGCCATTCAGATACAGTCGTCCGCATATGAATGCTGTACATTTTCTTGAATCCTTGTTAGTAGGTGTCAGCTGGAGAAAGGGAAAAGATTCAAGGGTTTCTGCAACAGTTTAATTTATTTATTAAAAAACTCGAGTAAAAAAATTAAAAAGTTTTAAAAATAGAATAATTATTAATTTCATAATCGAACTGTTAGTTTTTACTTCTTGATAAATTTTTAGTTAGGCTCGAGTTCATTAAATTTAATTTTCATTAAATTATTTTTATTTTTACTGAAGTTAGGAATTACAACTTGAAAAATTTTTATTATTAAAAATTTTTGATAATTTTTCTTGACTGGGGATCGAACCTGGGTTGTTGAAATTCAAGAAGTAAGTTTTAAAAATGTTATATGTCTGAAGAGTCCTCATTTAAGGCCCCACAGCGTCACTTCAGGGATATCTAGGGGGATCATTGTTAATCATTTTCTATTTTGTAACTTTTATATATGTATTTATATAACCGGCCTTGTTTTTTAGGCCTAACAACAAGTATTAAAACCTTCTTTTTAACAAACACTCTTGAACTCATCGTTAACTAATGATACTTGTCATGAGCTGCACTCGCAGCTAAGTAATGTTTCTATCCAGAACCACAGATCGGTTAGTAGACCCGGGGTCGTGCTTTTTATTGGGACAATTTGAAACTGAAATTGTGTAAGGTCCCTTTGGGTACACCAGGTACAAACTTCGGGCCACCAATTTGTCTCTAGGGCTGTTGCTAAAACAACATAACAGAGTCTGCGTGATAAAATGGCGATGGTCCGTTCTTGGACAGAATCAACGGTGCTGTCTGGTTAGCGACTGCAATAAAGGTTGACTCAATTGGGCCAAGAACAGCAGTGGTCGGTGGAAGGCAGGCTAGGCTAGTGGCATCGACAGCTGCTATGGTTGATGTTGTTCGTTTCAATAATTGCCTCGGACTGTGCCAATTAACCAGGGATGGCAGCGATTAAAATACACAAGCTCTTTAGTAAGGTGTTTGTACTTTGATCTGTGCGGAGATTTGCGAATTGTGTGTCTTGCGAGATATGCAATACTGTATATTCTTGCAAGTCATACAATGCGTTGGTTGGCCGTTCGTTAACCCCGGATGAAGAACATGATGTGGTGATGTCCACACGGACGAAACAGCATGCAAAACCTTGAACTCCTGTACATACGATATGTAATACGTTTCTTGAAAACAAAAACACGGATTTTTTTAATTTCAATTTCAAACTATACATAACTTTTGTGCGCAATTAGAAAAATTGCACAAACAAATACAAAAAGATATTTGCATTATAAAAATTATATATATTTTTATACCCACCACCAAGAAGATTGGGGTACCTATATTAAGTTTGTCATTATGTTTGTAACATATTGCAATATTGGTCATATAACCACAAACTCTATATATTTTTTTTAATTTTAATACATTAAAATGTACAAAAAATTTTTTTGTTTTTTCCTGTTAGTTTTCTTTTTATGGAGTTCTGAAAACAAAAAAAATATACATCATTTGGGATTGTGAGTTATTGTATGTAGGCGAATTTAAGATTTTGTGTATCAAATTAAACTTCTATGTTTACATAAATCCAGGAAATGCATTAAACGCTCTTATGCCTTAATGCGCTTATTGTTACCAAAAATGAAATTTTTGAAGAACAAAGCCTAATTGAATCGCCTGGACAGAAACATACCAATGCAATACCAATTGTTAAACATGAAATTAATCATCAAGTACCATCATACTGGCATTTTGCCAACATATCAAATGGCTGATTTGCAGTGCGGCAATGAAAGACAATGCAAAATTCCCTATTGCTACACTGGCAAATTGAAAAAAAAAAGAAATTCTGGGGATAATCACTTGCAATCACTGTTCATAATTGAAATTCAACAATTTCTTAAACAAGTTTTTAAAAACTTTAAATACTGAACATTTTAATTTTCATGGTCACAGGGCACTGCTACACGTTCAATAAATATCGTGAAATCGAGAAATATTAGAAATATTACGATATTTATTAAACGTGTAGCATGCAATATTGATGGATCGCGATCCATATTGCAGAATGACCTAAAATACGAAATCCAGATCTCGGATTGTGGATCTCGTGATATATGTTGAACGTGTAGCATTTGCAGTCAGTAAAAAGTGACAAATAATAATTGTGTCCATTAAACTTAAGTGCGTATAATTTTTCCAAACCTGCAACCACTTTTTCTTCCAAATTTTTCTTTCCACTTTTTTCTACAATGAAAAAGCAAGCCAAATAGCTAAACGGACTTTCTTTTAGTTTTCTTGCGGCATTGATAAACGACACGCACAGCACAAAAATAACATAAATACTGACGCGATAAATATTGAACATGTAGCATACACTCGTGATCCATCAATACTTTAAAATGGATCGCGATCCAAATATCACGATATTTATGGAACGTGTAGCAGTGTCCATAGAATTAAAACAAAAAATGTAAAAAAATGTATTTAATTCTTATGATAATATTTCTAAAATAATATAAATACACATTTACATATTAGGGCAATTCACAATCGTATGCAAATGGTACTACATCATTGCATTTATAAAAAATTTTTGCTGTATATTTTGTTAGTGTAGTACAAAAATATGCTAAACCTTTTTACAAATGCAGTGAAGCAATACCATTTGCATTGTGCGCTATTATATTTTAGTAAATATTTACATTTACTTCAAAGTTTTACCGTAACCAGCACCCAGTATATGTATAAAACAGTTTTTCAGAAATGGGCGTTATATGGGCGATATCACCTATTTGGGACCAAAATGTAGTGTCCGATAGTAATTTATAAATCAAAATTAAACTATATAGTTTAGAGAAATAAGAAAAACGAAACATAAACAACTGGCATATACTAAATTTTGTATCATATTTTAAAAATAGTCCAAAGATTATTATTTCGTAAAACATTTTTAATATATTTTGGCATACTTTCCACCAATGCATCAATTAATTTATTGAGAATGCTCTATCAATCGGGCTAAACCTGCTGCCAAAGCTGAATTAAAAGACTGAAGTACTAATGAACTAAGCATACATATAAATTTATTTATAATAACATTGAATTAAGAATTACATACATACATGTAAAAGAAAGCATTTAAACAACGAGAGAAAACAAGTTAAAATCTAAGCAATAAGAATGTGAACACAACCTTTGTAAATGAAAACGTTTTGAAATAAAGGCAATTTGTGTGAAGAATTCTGGGAATCCTTTTTGGAAATTTGAATTTTATTCATATAGTGTGTTTTTTTTAGATGTATAGAACTTTAAGTTGGCCACACTTTTTTAACTAGCGGCCATTTTGTTAGGTGTCAAGTGATTTATATTTGAAATCGCTAGTCTACGCGGATAAACCCAAAATGATAGACCAATTGTAGGACAACATTAGCCTCGTTATTGCCGATTTACGGCCACAAATGTTGGAAAAAGTCATCGAAAATTGGACCTCCAGATTAGACTACGTCCAAGCCAGCTGTGGTGTTCATATGCCAAAAGCCATATTTAAATTATAATACCAGAAGATTAATAAAGTACATTTAATACCAATTTAAAAAAAATCAGCTTTGTTTTTTTCAATTATATAAAAAAAAAAAAAAAACACAAAACCATTTTGCACAATGCTCAACCAAAGTAAACATAAATCACTTCACAGTTGAAAAAATGTTGCTGATTTAAAGTTTTATACATCTAAAAAAATCACCCTTATTGTCATAGAACCAAGAATTTCTAAAGAATTTGTACTTATCTCACCAGCTAAAACTTTTATCAATATAAACCACGTTTCTGAGATTATTACTAAAAAACAACATCACATAATACTTATAAAAGAAACACCACAAATTAAGAATTTGTATAGAAGTCACGTTTGCTATGACAGATTGTGAATAAAGTTTTATATAGACAACACATATGTAGACGATAAAAAAAATATTATCACACTTAAGAGCAAATTGTCTCTGTAATTCAGGTGGTTTGTATTATTTAAATCTAATACCCCTGTTAAATATAAGACAAAAAATATTTAATTTCATATGTTACATTCCTTTAAAAGTGTTGAAAATTTAAATTTCTATACATCTAAAAAAAACACCCTATCACCTCTATTATTTGCTTTAATCAGGGATTTAAAGTATTATAATTTTATTTAATTATTTCTGAATTAATTGCCAACTTTGAGGAGCACCAAGCTGCAACCTGTAAATATTTTCCCATCAAAAACTTTTTAACTAAAAGTCATATGTTAGATTCTGGCATTTTAATTTTTTATATAATGTCATCTAATATTTACACATGGTGGATATTATTGGAAGCAAATACTTAACGCTTATCTTATCTCATTACGCTATTCTTATCTCATTAATTGAATATCTCATTAATTTAATAACTCATTTATTTAATATCGCTAAAATTAGTTGCAAGTAATGACATGAATAACAAAAGTTGTTGGTCTAAACGTAGAATGTGCTCAGCAATATGGTTAGATTCTAGAAGACAGTTATATAACAGATAACAAATAATTAATTAAATATCAACTTCTAAGCAATGCGAACAATATTTGAAAAGTAAGTTATTATATAATTAAAAGTAAATACATAAAACTCCAGTTTCCTTAGTAAATAGAAACACTAGGGGCAAAAGGACAAAAATCTGTGATCACTTTTATTTTATCTATTTTGAGAGTAGTCTATTTATACCCTACACCACAAGAGTGGGGGGGGGGATATTGGATTTGTGCTGATGTTTGTAACGCGCAGAAATATTGGTCCAACACCTTAAAGTATACCGATCGATTGATAATCATTTTCTGAGTCGATTAGACGATGTCTGTCCGTCCGTCCGTCTGGCTGGCTGGCTGTACATGTAAAGCTTGTGCGCAGAGTACTGGACGCAATTTTGAAGATATTTAGATAAAATTTGGTAAGTGATATTTTTTCGGCTTAAGGATGGATGGGACTGAAACTGGTGGAAATCGGCACATTATTTCACCTGGCTCCCATACAAATGTTCTCCCGAAATTGGGGTTTACCGATCATAAACGTTTGAATTATGCAAGTATTCAAACATAATTCACCATAAATGAGTGGTAAATTAAGCTAAATCACAAATATGTATCATATATATAAATATAATATGGTACAATTTTATTTTGATCGGTCCATAATTAGTCGTAGCTCCCACTTTCCACTTTCGAAAATCACTTCAAAGAGCGTAACTCACTTAAAAATGTCGGTATCCAAATAATATTTAACGCAAATATATTTCATATATATACAAATAATACGGTACAATTTTATGATGATCGGTCCATAATTAGTCGTAGTTCCACACTTCCGAACTTTCACTTTAACGATCACAAATTTCTTAAAAACGTTGGTATCGAAATACAATTTGACACAAATAAGTTTCTTATATACAGAAATGGCGACACCTAATTTTATAATGGTTGGTCTATAATTAGTCGAAACTCCCATATAAGACCCTCTTCGTAATTCAATTTAAGCTCCATAAATCTTTTGAAAGTATTTATATCGAGATAAAGTTTAACATATGTATATAATATTTATATTCACATAAATCATGACACTAAATTTCTGGATGATCTCCCATATAGCGCACATTTCTGAAAAACTGTTTTATTTATATACTGGGTGTAGGGTATTATATGGTCGGGCTTGACCGACTATACTTTCTTACTTGTTTTCTCAGTAAATAGAGGCCCAATAGAGCCAAAAAGACAAAATTTTGTGACCACTTATATTTCCAGAAATTCTTCTATTTTAATCCAACATAGCTATAAAAGTCCATTTTGCTCAGTAAATACACAAGGCACAAGGACAAAACTCTGTGTTCACTTTTGCTTTTAAAAATTCTTCTATTTTAATTGTACAATTAATTCTGTTTTTACACGGTAATTGCTTACAGGAAACTTTGTGTAAAAAAAAGACATTGATCGTTTGCAAACTAGTTGATTGGTTCCTTATCTCTAAAACCTATTGAAAGTTAGTGAAAAACAAGGATTTTTTAAGAACAACTATTCTGGATTATAATATTAAATCACATACATACATATACAATGTGTTTTTACACAAGCATAGCTATTAAAGAAATGTAAAATGTAAAAAAAAATTAATGTAAAAAAAATGTATAATGTAAAGTTCATTTGATTATGTGCACTAAGGGAATTCCCCCATATTTGTGCTATTTACAATTGCTCTGACCAGAAAATTTGCAAAAAGCGAATTACCCTAAATTTGTGATATGAAAATATTACGCAAACATTAAATATAACAAACAAATTTAAGCCTAAAAGATTTTGAATCGTGATAAATGGAATAAAATCGTTTAAAAAAAGACCGTGTAAAAACAGAATTAGATGTATATATAAAAGTGCTTTTTGCTCAGTAAATAGAGTCGCTAGGGCTAGAAGGCTAAAAATCTGTGTTCACTTTTATATCCAAAAATTCTTCTATTTTTAGTGAATATATAATATATTCTTGAAGAGTTGCTTTGGAAACTCAGTAAAGTCTTTACTATTACTTGATATTAAACTTTCATCACTTGACTTTTTTTAACATTATTAAATACATATATGGCTTTATATTATTTCAATTAATGATTATACTAAAATAATCCATTATACTGGCAAAGCAACACGTTGTAGATGACAAATTGATATACATTTTATAAAATAAAGTGTGCTAGAAAACACACAAGAGATTTTGGGCAACAAGTTTGACATCAACAAAAGATTAAAGAATAAATCCCATATCAAGTTGAAAATATACACTGCTTTGCATAGCTATAAATACGTAAAACTGTTCTCAATTTTGTAAGTTAAAGAAAAAGTAAAAAATGGTCTGTGAAACGAACATAAATACAAATATTATTAAACAAAAGTATATCTATTTTTTATTTTATCACTTTAAAATGGATAAATACTAATCTATAAATATCCATATTAATCTTTTTTTTTTGTAATAAGTGAACAAATTTTTTTTTTGCTTTTTATAATAGTCTACAAGGGAATGCAGCTATTTTGCTTATTATATCTTTGGGACCCATTGACAATTTGTTTTGAAATTTAGAACAATATATTGAAAACAAACAAAAATATTATTTATAATAACGGCCGAATTTTAAGAAAATTCTACATAAGATAGTACAAATTTGACAAGTAAACCTTTTACAATGTCGAAATATATTTATTATGCACCCAGTTTGTCTTGGAAGCGTCAGTTTATATTCAGTGTCTCACTTGTTTACTTTGCTAAAACAATGGAAAATCGACGATTTTTAAATTACCTTCGTATAAATAAATCAGGCATGTGCTGGAAATCGATATCGAAAACGAAGCAGTTTTGGAAATACATTTTAATGAATTTATAATCTAATTTTTAAATTTTTGTTTTAAGATTCTCTTTAGTATCTTTTTATTTTATGTGATAAAAGTTTTTCAAACAGAAATATTACGAAAAAATTGACTTCTAAAACTCATTCGTTTTCGATATCGATTTCTGAATAAAAAAAAAACAATATTTTATGTGATAAAAGTTTTTCAAACAGAAATATTACGAAAAAATTGACTTCTAAAACTCATTCGTTTTCGATATCGATTTCTGAATAAAAAAAAAAAAAAAACAATAACGGACCAAAACGTTCCTAAACGCAAGATTCGTAATTTTTTATTTTTCGAACTTCCATGGTTGAAAGTTTTTCAGGTCAAGCCCGACCATGGGCTTGGGGTACACCTAGTATATGTATAAAAAGTTTTTCAGAAATGGGCGCTATATGGGAAATATAACCTATTATCTACCGATCATGTCATGATTTCTGTGAATATAAATATTATGTATGTTATGCTTTATCTCGATGTAAGTTAAAATAAATTACGGAGTTAAAGTAAATTTCGGTCTCTTATATGGGTGTTTCGACTAATTATGGATCGACCGTTATAAAATTAGGTGTCATCATTTTTGTATATATCAAACTTATTTGTGTTGAATTTTATTCAGATACCAACATTTTTAAGAAATTAAAGTGATTTTCGGAAGTGGGCCTTATATGGGAGCTATGACTAATTATGAACTGATCATCATAAAATTGTGCCATATTATTTTTATATATAAGAAACATATTTGTGTTCAATATTATTTTGATACCGACATTTTTAACTGAGTTACGCTCTTGAAAGTGATTTTTGGGAGTGTGCCTTATATGGGAGCGACGAGTAATTATGCACCGATCTGCACAAAATTTGTAGACGTGATTTGGCTTCATTTACCACTCATTTTTGATGAAATTTGTTTGGATACTTGCATAATTCAAACATTTATGATCGGTAAACCCCAATTTCGGGTGGACATTTGTATGGGGGTCAGGTGAAATAATGGACCGATTGCCACCTGTTTCAATCCCATCCGTCCTTGGGCCGAAAAAATATCATGTACATACCAAATTTTATCGAAATATCTTTAAAATTGCGATCTATACTCTGCGCACAAGCTTTACATGGACAGCCAGCCGGCCAGACGGACAGACGGACATCGTTAAATCGACTCAGGAAGTGATTCTAAGTCGATCGGTATACAACAATCAGTACATATCCAATATACCCTCCCCACTATGGTGGTGTAAGGTATAAAAATACCCCTACAGCAAACGTTTTAGGTTGATATGTTGAACCATTTCTTAGCCAAAGTAACCTTACACCAGGTATAACATAAAAAATAATTCACATACAATTTGAACTTTAATAATATGTTAGGCTTCCCGTTTTAGAATCAACTTAAAAATTTGATCACACATACATACTATTCACCGGACTTGTTCTTCCACCTACAGATATACATCTAAAAGCATTTATAACAGCTTTTTTAAAGTGACATATTGTTGGTTTTCAACATAAATTCGACATATTCCCCTAATGTTCTCAATGCGGTAAAAATCTCTTTGTTTGGAGACTTATATGTATATGTGCGTTGTATTGTTGAAAAAATGGTTTTTCTAAAAATGGCAAAAATTATTCATCTAGTAATTTTGTGTTATCGAAGGAAGTCACTTTGGTGCTTGAAAGCGTCAAATCAAGCCGCCTCCGAAATTTATAGCGGTTCCTTCCATAGGTCTCTCTAATAGCTGTTGAAATCATCTGCATCATAAATATTGAGTTATTTCTCATTGGCAAAAAAATTCAAAAAACAAATTCATATTTAAAAATTGTTAAATAGTAGTTAGCGAATTTAAGTGCAGCAGTTTTGTGCCGTAGTAATAGCCTTGGCGCAGCCAACAGCTTTTGTCGAATAAAAAACTGTGATTTTTATTTAACCAATCCAATTATGACTGTCGTGGATACATTTAGCTCACATTCATTTATAATCTGACTTAGACTCTTTATTGTGTTGCTGGCGCAGTTCAGAATTTTGTGATTAATGCGGGTATACGAGTATATAAGTTTTTCATTCTGTGTGTAACACTAAAAAATATTCATCTGGGACCCAACAAAGTATATATATTCTTGATCCTTATGGAATACTAAATCGATTGACCTATGTACGTCTGTCGGTCTGTCTGTCCATCTGTCTGTCTGTCTGTGTAAAACACTCTGACGTCCAAACGACACAACCTAAATCAACAAAGTTTCAAAAAATCATTTATTGTTCTGCTTAGCAGTTTAGTATTGAAAATCAGCAAAATCGGTATAGAAGAACCAGAGTTAAGGACCAAATTGTGAGACAACTTCCATAAAAATTTTATATTTTTAAACATTTTTCTTCTAATTTTTTGCAATACATGTATTGTAGATATTGCCATGAAATTTTGTATACGTTATTTTTATGATAAAGGAGGAAAGTGTGAGAAAAATAGTAAAACTCGGTCCTTGCTTTCTCATAGCCCCCACACAAATATCTTCCCGAAATATGGCTTAATGATAAATAAATGCCTGAAAAATTGGAATAGGAAAAAGAAATCGCTAAACGAAATTTTGTTTTGTTCGGTCCATGTTTAACCATAGACCCCATATAAAGTTCACATCTAAAATTCACTTAATACGTATAAATCTGGTACAAATATAGTTACCAAGTTAAAATTCGACACAAATAATTCTTATAGATACATAAATTGTTGTACTAAATTTTATGATGGTTGGTCCATAATTGGTCATAGCTCCCTTGTAGAGACCACATCTGAAAAAGTTATTAATCTGTATATATATCTTATAAATATCGGTACCGACTTAAAACTTTATAAATATCATTTATATACACAAAAATAAATTCACAAAATTTTGTGAATTTCGATCCATATAAAGACCTCCTCCGAAAATCACTTTAATACTCATAAATCTCTTATAAATAATGGCACCGATCCAAAATTTAACACGGATTATTTACATACATGCCAAACTGAAACTGCTGGATTTTGATAATATCGGTCTATATTTGACTATAACCCACATATAAGGTCCACTTCCGAAATTCACTTTAATACTAATATGTATTTTAAATATACTGTTATTATGATTTAAATGTGACCAAAGATATCGTCATATGCATAAAATTAAAAGTTCCAATATTTAAGAAGTTTGGCCCATGATTTGTCATAGCTGCGACGATTTCCCAAAAACTATTTAACCCACAAAAATGTGTAATTAATATCGGTATCGAACCAACTTTTATACGGATCAGAAATTTTAATCCAGAAATCATATTAACAGTATGCTATTGGATTTTGTAGCTGTCAGTGATGGCTCCTGCATTAAGTTCACTTTCGAGCACTACAACCAACCATACAACTCTTGTAAATAACGTTATTAAAATGAAATTCAACCAATATAATCCTAAAATACATAGAAATCACATTAGTGGATACTGGATTTAGAAGCTATCAGTCCATGATTGGTCCACTTCTACTATGCAACCCATATATCTCTTCTAAATAAAGTTATTGAGAACAAATTCAATCAAAAAAAAAGCCTCACCTTATAATCTTACCCTGTTGTTGTGAATATGGAAAAAGGTATTTTAAATATCAGACAAACTCTGTAACTTATGTTAAACTCATGTTGTTAATTACATCAATTATAAATGGTCAAAATTAGATAAAATTTAAAAACCTTTAAAATAAATTATGTTGTTCGTAAAATTGCCTTTCAAACAATATATAAAATGCTAAAACACTGAATAAGGATATTCTAGTCCTATAACCAGTATTGATTTTGCATTTCTCATTATATTTAATACCAAAGTATTTAGGATTCGACACAGCCGAATATTGCAATCTCACTTGTTTCTAGTACTCTTCTTTGTTTATCATAAAATGTAATTATAGTTATGAAATATTAACTAAATTTTAATGCATATTTTTGAACAAAAAAGATATTTAACCATACTATTAGAAATTGTACACATTTAAAAAAAATCTTTGTAACTATACAACAAATAGTTAGCAAACATACTCGTAAAGTGTAATTATAGTAATGCTACATAGTGTATTAGTCGTAGGCTACAATATGGTCGTAATTCAAAAAACAAAAATACAGTTTCCATTCAAACATCCCTGAATGATTAATATTTATACCCTACACCACAATAGTGGGGAGGGTATATTGGATTTGTGCTGATGTTTGTAACGCCCATAAATATTGGTCCAACACCCACGTAAAAAATACCGATCGGCTCAGAATCACTTTCTGAGTCGATTTAACGATGTCCGTCAGTCCGTCTGGCTGGTTGGCTGTCCATGTAAAGCTTGTGCGCAGAGTGCAGATCGCAATTTTGAAGATATTTCGATAAAATTTGGTACGGTATATTTTTTCGGCCCAAGGATGGATGGGATTGAAATTGGTGGAAATTGGTCCATTATTTCACATAGCCCCCATACAAATCTTTGCATTATACATTATGCAAACAAAATTTACCACAGATAAGTAGTAGATAAGCGCATCTACAAATTTCGTGAAGATCGGTCCATAATTAGTCGTAGCTCCCATATAAGGCCCACTTCCGAAAATCATTTTAAAGAGCATAACTCACTCAAAAATGTTGGTATCCAAATAAAATTTAACACAAACATTTTTCATATGTATACTAAAAATTACGGTACAATTTTATTATGATCGGTCCATAATTAGTCGTAGCTCCCATATAAGGCCCACTTCCGAAAATCACTTTAAACAGCATAAATTTCTTAAAAATGTTGGTAATCAAATAAGATTCGTCACAAATAAGTTTCTTATATTCAGAAATAATGACACCTAATTTTGTAATGGTCGGTCCATAATTAGTCGAAACTCCTATATAAGACCCTCTCAGTAATTCGCGTTAACTTCCATAAATCTTTTAAATATATATATATCGAGATAAAGTTTAACACATATAATATTTTAATTCACAGAAATCATGACACTGAATTTTGGTCCAACATAGCTGATATCTCCCATATAACGCCCATTTCTGAAAAACTTTTTTATATTTACATATACTAGATGCAGGGTATTATATGGTCGGGCTTGACCGACTATACTTTCTTAATTGTTTTTAACTAATTCTAATTCAAAATCAATTTTATCTTAAAGTTAAAATGTTTATTTTAGTATTAGCTTCAAAGAACGAATATTTTGTGTTGTGACTCTGTTGCCGCAAATCATCATCATTTATATTTATGCACACATGAGACCCTTTTGAAATTGGCCAAAAAGTAACAAATAAATATTTGTATTGAAGGCACTTTTTACTTAATTTACATGTGTATCAATTGGTTATACTTTTGTGTGTGACAAGGATTAGAATATCGTTGTAGGACATTTTTGTGTATTAAGCAAGACAGTTGTAAAGAATTTTTTCATACCCTCCACCACCACAAGTGTTGAATGAGGGAGGTTTAATCAAAGTTAGCAAAGTTTACAAAAAAAACTGTTTATAATTTTTCTAAGCAGTATTAAAAATCATCAACATCGGTTAAGGCGCACTAGAGTTATGGACCAAAATGTGTAACAACCGGCATCAAAACACGATATTTTTAAATAGTTTTTTTCTATTTTCTTTAAATATATTCTCGATAATACCACGAAATTTTCTTATTTCTACGTTAGAGGGACACACTGTTATAAAAATAGAAGAAGAAGGAATCGGTCCATTATTTCTCATGGCTCCGTAGCATAGCAATATCAATACAAAGTTCAACAATTACAACTATCATATTAAAGTAAATCACAAACCAAAAATTCAATTAGTTCGGTCCATGTTTGACTATTGCTCTCATACAAAGTCCATCTAGTATAAACATTGTTACCAGGTTAAAATATGTCAAACGAAATCTTTATAGATATATACATTGTTGTAATAAATTTTATAGTGGTCGAACCATAATTGGCCATAGCTCCCATTTAAGGACTACATCCGAAAAAGTCATTATATATATCTTATAAATATCGGTAATTGGTATCTCGAAACCTTACGTATAAATCATGCTACAGAATTTTGTGAATTTCGGCCCATATTTGACCACCCTATATAAAGCCCTCTTCTGAAAACCGCTCCAATATTCATAAATCTCTTATACATAACGGTACCGATCTAAAACTTTAATACGGCGCATTTACAAAAAACACATTTTTCAAGTGTCAAAAGAAGCTTTAAATTGCCTTGATTTTTTAAAACGGTGTAGGAAATACTTCACTCCATGTGATCTCCTTACTATTTACACCAAATATAGTATACCCCCGAAAATGGAATACAACTGTCATGTATGGGCCGGTGTTTCGAAGTCTATTTTGGAGTTACTCAACCTCGTACAGGAGTGGGGGAAGATGGTTATCGGCCACAGTAGGATATCCAACTCTACTGATTTACTAAAGTATCGCCGCAATGTGTTTCACTGTTCTATAGATTCTATAATGGAATGTGTTTTGTTGAAATTAGGGAACTTGTTCCTGAAATATGTAGTTTTTTTGCGTAATACACGTTCTTCAGTCAGGGCTCATCCATTTGTGGTCGACTGGACTGTGGATCGCACAATACACTACAGGGAAATACGTTCTTTAGCTGTTCTGGTAGTATGTGGAACAAACTACCAGCAGAAGTATTCCCTGCCACTTTCAATATAGGAAAATTCAAGTCAAATGTTCACAAACACTACTCCCTCTATCCTTCCTCCCATAACCTATTTTCCTAGTTCCAACACAATGCATTGCATGACTAGGGGTCGTTCCCTGAGTGCTGGTTCAAGCAAAACAATTATTATTATGTCACATTCCAAAAACGAAAGTTTAGTTAATCAGGATTTCAAAGTTAATGCTTTAGAAGTTGACCCTTCTATTTCTTCTATACATTCTTAAAATAATAGCAAGAAAAGTAAAAAACAAATTTGTAATAATACAAGATTTGTAAATAATGATTGTAAACGTACGTAAATTTCGTTCTAACTCCCGACACGTAAAAAATAAATATGATAATTCTCGAATTCTATTTCTCAAAAAACGGTGAGTTAAAGAGATGATGTTTACAGATTGATCGTGGACAATGAAGATTGCTGATGATGCCCTGGGCAGGGTTGAAAATAGATTGGAATGCCAATTGTTCCAGTACTTTACAATAGTATTCTTGAAAACTTGAGCTATTAGCCTGAATAAAAAACTTTTCTCTTAAAAAGATAAATATTAGTTCAATTCCTTCTCTAATTTATAAATCTGTAAATTTTCCAATGCAATCTTAGGATGCACGAATATATATTTTTAATGAACCTAACTTTTCGCAAATAAACCGATGCTTTATAAATAAGATTGTTATAGATAATCGTGATAATAAACGAAAATAAATATCTTTTAGATTCAGAGGTATACTTAGTAAGATATAGTAACTATATATTTAAACAAATACAGGCGAATCCCGGTCTAGCGAACGATTTATTGTCAAGTTTATTGAAAATAATCGTTATGGCAATAGGAGTCATATCATAAGATAAAATAAAGTCTTCTATAAGTTTTATAAATTATTCTAAATATTATTTATTTCAATGAAGATTTAATTTAATTTATTACGAAACGAGCCTTGTTTCTTTCCATTACCAAATAGAAGAGGTTTGATGTTATTTGTTTCAGATTTAATACCGGAAATTAAAATTGATACTCTATCTTGCGATGATTGTCTTCCTGGATCACTAATTTTTTAGCGTGAACAAATATTGTATTTGGTGGAAGTATGATAAATATCATTATGATAATTTCTCTCCTGATTATTGTAGAAATTCATAATTTTCAATACTTTTTGTTCTTTAATGGGTTTGATTTTTTAAAACAATTCAATTAAAAGAAATATTGTTTGTTTTTCTTTTGTTGAGAAATCAATACGATACTTTAACCTCAATTAGATATGGACAATTGCTTGAGGACTCTTGATATCCTGATACAATTGTCAATGTTGAAAATCGAGTATAAAATTATTTAAACCTATATTATATACGCTTTACTGGTATTTATTAAATATTAAAAATAGTAACAGTAAATAGTTGGTAGAAAATCTAAAAAACTATTTTCCATCCCTGATACATACTACGTATTTTGTTTTATTGTAAGATATACGAGGGCGGTTCGGAAACTTGTTAGCCTAGCACATAAAGAGAATAATTAGTTTTTCAAAAAACATTTTTATTTTTAAATACGCTTATCTAGCAATTCTATTCCTTGATTAAATAGTTTTCCTTTGGTTCTTCAAAACAGTATTTTACAACTGTAATTGAATCTTAATTTGAGGTAAAACGCTTGCCAGCTAGGAATTATTTTAGATTTGGGAACGGGTAAAAGTCACTGGAAGCTAAATCAGGAGAATAAGGTGGGTGGTCAAGCAACCCGTACTTTAATTCATTGATTTTAGCCCTTGTGCGCTGTTGCGTTGTCTTGGTGAAAAATTATTTGTTTGTGTTGTAAGCCCGGACGTTTTTCTCGAATTTTTTCATTTAATTGATCCAAAATGTTGCAATAGTACTTTGCATTTATTGTTTTACTCTTTTGCAGATAGTCAACCAATAAAATAATTTTTAAGTCTAAAAAAAAAACGTTGCCATAACCTTACCAACCGATAGAATTGTTTTTTTTTCTTTGGGGCACTTCCTTCAGCTACAGTCCATTGCGTGGATTGTTTTTTTTGTCTCTGGAGTATAGTGGTGGATCCATGTCTCATCAACAGTTATGAAAGGACGCTTTAAAATCCATTTTATTTTTCTTAAAACGATCCAAACAAGCTTGAGAAATTTTCATTCTTATGAGTTTTTGGTCGACTGTTAACTAATGCGGCACCCATCTTGCAAAAAGCTTTTTCATCTGTAGTTCTTTATGTAAAATTAAATGGACCCGATCATTTGAGATGCCCATGTTACTAGTCGATCATTTATTACCATATCATGCACTTTGGTTACAATTTCTGTTGTTGTCGCTGTTTTTGAACGGTTCATCCTCAATGCTTGTATGATCACTTTTAAATTCAGCAACCAAATTTTTTTCTATTGTATCTGAATCGAAGTAGGTTTGTCCGCATAAACGTTAGACTTTACATATCCCCACAGGAAAAGTCTAACGATGTGATATCACACGATCTTGGTGGCAATTCGTGGGAAGTTGCGGCGTGTATGCGATGCGTAACAATTTATATTTTAGGATTAATTTTTATATCTTCTAATAATGCAGTTGTGGAATTTGTCTAAAATTTTCTCGTAAAAAATACTTGTCGGTTTTATAACAACAATTCTTCTTTTCACTACGACTTGCATATTTATTAGAATACTTACACTTATATTGTAGTTTTTTTCGGTTTTGTCGGAGAAACCTGGATTTTGATTTAGCTTCTCTGTAATTAATGAACCCTAAGATGTCCGATTTTGAAGAAATTTGTGTACTTTTTATATATTTAATTGCTCAACACTCCAAAATATATATTCTGTATAATAAAATCACTGTAATATAGTAGATTACATTCATGCTTCAACTTTTGACATACAGCATTAAATTTAATTTAGTATTTTTAACAATTCTTTTTAGAATTATTCATGCGAACTGTTTTTGTGCAATTTTTTTCCGCAGAATATGTTTGAAATAATTTATCATATTGCAAAGGAAATTTATTTATACTTTTCTCAGTACACTTCCTGTTATTCGTAATAAGAAAATAAATTAAATATTATATAGAAATATATATTTATAAAATATAAGTATGTATAATATAATACAAGTTACTTAACTTTTAAAGCTAATTAAAGTATGATTGAAAATATTTAATTAATGACAAAAAAAAAATTAAATATTGTAAAAACAAAGAAAAAAATTTTAACTACATATAGTGGCTCACAGCTTATTTTATGCAGTGCATTTTTTGGTTTGCAAAGCTCTATAAAAACAAAATTAACAGGAACTTAGAAAAGTTGGTGATGGTTGGCATTTTCATCCACTAACAACTGGATAGCATAAAGTTAGACAATAAATTCGAATAATCAACTATAATTATGTTAAGAGTATAAATGGATTAGGTGCTTGATTTATATTTTTTTTGAATAAATCTAGTTATTTTTATCCACCAGAATATCATTGTTTATATATTAATTTTTGAAGAGTCTTTAGTAAAGAGCATGTAATAAGACTAAAAAAATAAGGAAATTGGACACGAATCTCACATTGGACTGCTAGCCAACGTTTCAATGACTCTCATACAAAATAAATGGGAAAATGATTTTTTTTTACTTATAACTTTAAGTGTGAAGCACAATGTTTAATATGCTTTCAAATAATTCAAGCTACTCGTAACTGCAAGTATAATATTGAAAGGAATTTTAAGAAATTTCATGTAGATTACGTTGCCAATATAGCAGGTGGATGAAGAGAACAATTAGTTGCGGGCTTTAAAAAATCTTTTTTGGTTCAGGATGCGCTTCTAATCTTGGAGTACATTGAAAGTTATGAAGAGGAAATAAATATGCAACGTCTTAATTTTCAGTCAAATGTTACTCTTACTTGCTGCAAGCAAGGAAATTTTAAGTTTGTATTCCATGTTTGGAAGTACATATACTTGTGAAAGTGCATTTTCAAAATTAAAATTAATAAAAAATAATCATAGAAATAGAATGAGCGTAGATAACTTATTGGAAGGATCATAGAAGACTTAAAATTGCGATTTGTAAGTAATTTCAGATAATTTTTACAAAAATGCAAATCCAATTTTTTTGCTTTCTACCTACATATATGAAATAAATATGATACGTATTTTTTTTTGCTTTGTATGTATTGGCGTTTACAACAATAAATACTGAATAAAAATTTGTTTTTATTTAAATGTATTGGTGTTTACTTTTTCATAAGCAACTTATGGGCACCCTTGATCTAGACCTACATTGCGTATGATTAATTTTTCCATGTAATACGAATTAAATATAAAGTATACGCAACGTATACTTTACTTACTTCACTTACCTTTGACAGCAATAAAGATTTTGAACACTGATTTATGGCTGGGAGCTTTTCGCCAGCTGTGATTCCGTAGAAGTTAAATGTAGTTTTCAATAATGTAGTTCGATACGTTTTGATCATGTGTCGAATTTTTCCCGCTCACTTTATGTCGTTTTTTTCGAAAACCTTATAAATGTCAGAACTCTTGTACTCCTTCATGAAATTATTTATACTGGTAAGTCTTTTTATCTTTATCGGAAAATTAACTTTAATAGAATCAACAAGGGAAAGCAAATTGTATCATTAAGGCGTTGCAGTCTTGTTTCCGAGTGGCAATTCTTTATACATGCTGTTCGTCTTTCATTATCATAAAATTCTGTTCGACCGAAAATTTTTGTGTTTAATTTCAACGTAATAAAGATTTTTATAAGGGATCTATCCGATTTTAAATGATCTTTCTAAGTGACCTTTAAATGGGGGCTACGGTCAAATATGGATCTATCTTCATCATACTGAGAGTAACGCTTTATATATATGGATGGACTACTTGAGCATGTTTCTAAGTTAACTATTTTGTATTGTGTATATCCACAATTCATTACATTACACACATATGTTTTAACATTCATTGGTTTTTTAATGTCATTTTCTTAAACATCTTTTACATTTTAATTTAAATTCTATTTAAGATTTTTCATACCCAAATATAATCTATCAACTATTGAATACAAAACATTGCTTCAGAGGAAAATATGTATTGAAGACTGGTTACTTATGTAGCTTAATGTAATGCTGGGAAATATTAACACAATTGAAAGTCTTAGGTTAGTAACTCGATAAGCCACAAAGTTTAAGTAATAGTAACAAGTAAGAAAGTATAGTCGGTCAAGCCCGAGGTACAAAACAGTTTTTCAGAAATGGGCGTTATATGGGAGATATAACCTATTGTGGACCGATCATCCAAAGTGTCATGATGTCTATGAATATAAATATTATGTATGTTAAACTTTATCTAGATATGAATATTTTTAAAAGATTAATGGAGCTTAAATTGAATTACGGAGAGGGTCTTATATTGGAGTTTCGACTAATTATGGACCTGCCATTATAAAATTAGGTGTCATTATTTCTGTATATAAGAAACTTATTTGTGTAAAATTTTATTTGATTACCAACATTCTTAAGAAATTTGTGATCGGTAAAGTGATTTTCGGAAGTGGGCCATATATGGAAGCTACGAGTTATTATGGACCGATCTGTAAAAAATTTGTAGTCATTTACTACTCATTTTTGATGAAATTTGTTTGGATCCTTGTATAATTCAAACATTTATGATCGGTAAACCATAATTTCGGGAGGACATTTGTATGGGTGTCAGGTGAAATAATGGGCCGATTTCCACCATTTCAACCCCATCCATCCTTGGGCCGAAAAAATATAATGTACCAAATTTTATCGAAATATCTTCAAAATTGCGACATGTAATCTGCGCACAAGCTTTACATGGACAGCCAGTCAACCAGACGGACGGACGAACGGACGGATATCGTTAAATCGCCTCAGAAAGTGATTCTGAGTCGGTCGGTATACTTTAAGGTGGGTATTGGTCCAATATTTCTGGGCGTTACAAACATCAGTACAAATTCAACGTACGCTCCCCACTATGGTGGTGTAGGGTATAAAAACGACATTAAATTTCAAGAGACTTATATAACAATTTATTGATATTATCGTAATAGTATAATTTAAATTGAACAACAATATTTTATAACTATATTGTGATTGTATAGATTTAAATAATTATTAAATTATTGAATCATGTATAAGTAGTTAATGTTTGCAAATATCACAAGGATTATAAACATACATACATGCTTATCATAAATTAATCTTCTTTTTTATCTTTTTATATCATTTTTGTTTTAAATACTTTAAGAAATCAATGGACTTGCTAAGCTAAAAATCAAACAGCTTTGCTTGTGCAATTTGGTATACCAACTTTTAAAGCGTTGTGAAATTTAAAAGTGGTGTTTTGCTTTTCACAATTTTTTATATAGTCTTGAAAATGCGCTTTGCGAGTCAGAATAGATGCACATATTCCTTGAAAATCCGAGACTGTCAGCCAGTTTAGTATTTTGGAGGCTAGATTTGGCCTTTTTATTTATCTTTGAGATGCGAAATTAATGCTTTAGCTTTTGGCTCTTTTTTTATCCTTTGTTTCTACCCACCACCAAAAACACGGTGGACAAAAATACCATACATGATTGTATATACAAATCGTCACGCTCAACTTTATGATGACCACTTCCGAAAATCACTTAAATGCGTAAATTGAATACATGCAAGTTTTTTTTTTTTTTTTTTGTTACTATTTGCTTATTTTGTATTTTAAATACTTTGGCATCAGAAAGTAAAATATGTGACAAAAATAATATTTAAATTTTCTTTATTACAGCAGAAGGGACAAACACTTAATCTATACCTACATTGCGTATGATCAATTTTTCTAATAACACTAATTACATATAAAGTATACGCAACATGGCTCCACTTACCTTTGACAGCAATAAAGATTTTGAACACTGATTTAAAATATTTTAAAATGTTTTCCTTAAGAAACGATACCTATCTTGTAGTTTTGCAAAGCTTTGCAAATCAAAGTAAATTAATTTTAATATCAATAGAAAATATACAATGGTTAAATACGTGCTAGTCATGGTAATTAACTTGGCAACAGCTTTTTTTCGTATTTTTATTATTTCTGAATTAATACCTTGATATTTTATTTCTAACAAATATTTATTTAGCCTTAATTTTTTTCTATTGCTCATTAAAAACGACTGTATTGACTTTTATTTTCACCAAAATCATTCGCTCTTTGATTTTCACAACTTGAGTTTTTTGTTTAGTTTTGTTGTTTTCAGCAAAATGAGTCAATGCCACTTTGTCTTTGAGTCGCTGTATTACAGTGTATTACAGTTTTACATATGTATATATTTATATATATATATATATATATATATATATATATATATATATATATATATATATTCTGTTAACCAAGAATAATAATATGGAAACACGTGCTTTGTTTACTAAACAGCAAAACAAAAAGAGTAAAACTGACAGCTTAAAAGCACTTTATGGGTTTGTATTACATTCACATCTAAATTGCGCTAAATAACAATCTTTTACGTGAATTTAAATAGCAAATTTTGAAGATGTTAAAGAAAAGTTTGTTGTTTAACTAATTCAATAATTGTCAAACGTTTACTGACGTGAAATCTTTTCAACCGATAAGCAAAAAATTTAGCATTGATTATTTTAGATGCAAAAAAATTAAATAGAATCCAGCCAAAAAATATGTTTATTAAGAGTTAGTAATAGAGATTCATATATTTTTATAGTTTATGAAACATCTATAATGTAACACAGGAATTATAATTGAATTTGCGTAAATATCACGAACTTTTGTTATGAACACCAGAAATTTTACAATCGTGCCAACATTCTGTAGTCTCTTTAAAAAAGTACTAAAAAACTAAATAGTAAATGTAGCAACTTAGCAAATGGATTTTCTTACAGAGCTTTTATAAACGCTCACACTTCCACCCAAGGGTCAACTGTTGGTTTTATGTTTGGCCATTTATAATTTTAAAAGTTTCGTTATTGATATTTAAACATGGTTAGTTATTCAGCGGTGCAACTAAATTTTTTATTTTCAATATGAGAGAATATATTTGGTTTTACCATTTTTAATAAAGTATGGATAAAAAGTAAATTTTCCAAAGTGTATCCATATTTGCTGGTAATCTTTGCCTCAATTAGTCTACAAGTTTCATTAAATTTTTTTACTCCTGTGGCGTACTCAAGTAAATGGCTCTGTTGTTTGTTTTAGAAGTGGCTTACTACTTTAGCAATCGGAGATGCCAAATTAAAGAGAGCATACTAATTTGTACGTAAAAGTTTTTCTAACTTAAAATCAGTATAACCTTAAACGCCTGTATTAAAATGAACAAATAGGAGATTAAATTCGTCTGTGCTGATTCTTATAATACCAATTCCCCTTTTGAGGGACAAGCGTCATAAAATAATAAATAAAATGTTGTAATGTAATTTATATTTTAGGTTTATTTTAAATGTCTAAGTGACATCGTGGTACTTTGAGTCTCCTTTATTTGCAATTGAAGCACTTGTAAATTAATGAAATAACAGCTGCTAGCAGCCCAATTACTCCACCAACTTAAAAACATCGATTACACTGTGCCCAATTCTCATACTTTTTTTTTCCGACACACGGGGCACCTAGTGGGTAAAGATAAATCGCGTACGCTAAATCCACTGGTGCTAAAAGTTTTTTTTTCAGATTAGCTCTAGTTTTCGAGATAAAGTGTTATTTAAAAAATAGTGGAGGTTGCGCAATAAATATTCGAGTAACTCAAAAACTGGTTAGTTTATTGAATTAAATAAATAAAATTCGGCAACAAAATTATTTTTTAGTAGGACTAATTTTTTTTCCAAGCGGTCGTTTTGGAAATAATTTTAAATGACAAAAATGTCTATATACCTATGTTCAGTTTGATAGTTTACCATATTTAGGGAAAGGAGATTTTGAAAAATAGATAAACTTTATGCCTAAAAGTATGCAACATGGTAAATATAATTGAATTTTATTGATACAAAGGAACTATGTACATAGTAACTTTTCATGTTTAGATTAAAAATAAAATATTTAAAAAATTTAAATTAAATTAAAAATTAATTTGTAGAGACTACTGTTTTTTCATAGTGAAAAATTGTTGAACTTATTGAATTAAAATAAAAATATTAAAACATTTATGCGAACAGAATTTATGTGAAGTGTTTGCTGGGAAGCAAACCTAAATGATTTATTGTATTAAAATGAAACATATCGTGACACATTATCTTTTATAAGCTAAAGAAATAAAGAAATGCTTACATACATATATTTTCTACATTTATAATAAACCAAATTTTTTATTGACTTTTTATTATTTTAGCATATGTTGCGGTCTTTTTTAATGTTGCCATTTTTTAAGCCAAATGTGATTTCTATTTAAATTTTAAATGTTATTTATTTTGTTGTAAATAAAATACATTTATTCAAAACGAAAAACCAATAATCTCAAACAATATTAAAACAATAGAACCATAAAGTTTTATTTGTTGCACTAAATAATAATAAATTGTGGTTAGACCATTAAAAATGTTTTGTATGTGAGAAGGGGTTTTCAACTTTGTTTTTTTTTATATAAAACAAAGAAATAAATGAAAACTATTAATACCATTGCTTATTGAGGTTGATACTTTTATAAACATTTTAACAAATTGCTGAGTCTTTCTCGTCAAGCTCTTTGAGTTGACATAGTATATCATACAGAGAAAGGCTTCTTAATAATTGCTCTTGGATTTTAAAAAGCCAAAAGTCGAGCAGTAATAGTGTGGCATTTTTACATTTACCTAGAATTCATTAATAGCCTGCCTAAGACTGTTCACTGTGCTGCTGGCATAGTTTATAATTCTACTATTGTCCCATTAAGAAAGTTTTTTTTCTGGCCGCCTCTTTTATTTATACCACAATGATCCATATTATTCGCAAAATTTCTTAATTGCGGGTTTATTTTTTTTCTGTTAAATTATTGGAAAACTTAAGTTTATCCTTTATATAAACTGAAATTTGACCTTTTTAAAAATCACGAAGTAGCAAGCAGTTACAGCAACAGAATTATCATTAAGTAGGTGTAATTTTTAATACGAGCAGTCGTTTTGGAAATAATTTAAACTTAAATCTACATCAGATTTTAACTAATATTAGTATCCATGGTCTGTAACTGCCGCGTCGAAAAAAAAATAAACAGAAATGCCATAAATTGAAACAAAGATCTGTTTTTCTCACAAAACTGCGTCTGTAACTTTTTTTGCGAGTAAGAAAAGTACTCGTCAGTTTACAAAAACAGTGGGTCTGTAAAATTATTGTAAAAAAGGTTCACGCTTTGAACTGTCAAATATACCCACATATTAAAGCGAAGCGAGTTATAATATTAAAAATAAAAATATTGAAATAATAACACATTACTATAGAGCAATTCCATATGAAAGCGATCACCTTTTGGACGACCCCTCTCCGATTTTAAAATAAATAGTCTCAATCGATTGCGCAGCAAAAAATAATGTACCTACATATTTTTTTTTTTTTTTTATAGTGACTGGTTTAGTGGTGGTGTACACCACTGTCATGTGACAAAATTGAAGAATTCTTCATAAGGGACCTCATTGAAAGTGGTTTTAAAAAAAAAACTACTAAAGCGATCGCAACGAGTGATAGCTCGTTGGAAAGGTATTGAATAAAATTTTCCTAATTTTTCTTACCTTTAAATTTTCCCATGAAAATTAAATTTTCCGATTTTCCACAGAAGCTCCTAAATTTTCCGGCTAATTTTTTTTTTTTTTGGATTCCTCATAATTTTTGCTTTAAGAATCAGCAATAAAAAAATGGGCCCCGACTCCTTGTTTGGACAGGAGAAGAGCACGTCGGCAGACGAAGAGTACCGCTATCAGAAATATTTGGTATGAAGCAATGAAACTTTTGCGTTCCAGTTATAGTTTTGACATTATTATATCTGTTTTGAATTCGTCGCTCCATGGCATCGTGTTCTTTTTGAGTGCATAAAACTGTGTTAATGGCAATTTCCTTGCTTCTTGGTGGGAGTCGCCAATATGACCTTCTGTCGAACTAATTCTTTGCTTCTTCTCGCGATGTAAAAAGATGTTTGAAACTGTTCAGAAATCTTGCGTATAGACCATGATTGAGGCAGCACAGATAAAATGAGATATTTCTCCGGAAAAGTGGTCGCTAAATTGAATTTTCTTTTCAACTGCTCAATCATTTGTTTGCCGTCATCAACGTCATCTGCTTGACTGCATTCCTTATCAGAGCCTTCATCAAATATTGTCGCGATTGCACTCACAACCTTGCCTTTTTTCTCTTTCCTGTATGTTTCACACACAGAACACATGCACAGTTGTACAGTTGTACAAATAAAATAACATACACAAATTCATATGTTTAATAATATTTTACTTATGTTGTTAAAATGTTTTAGTTTAGTATTTATACATATATATATATACATATATCACGCCAATTAGTTAAGTTTTAGGTTTCTTATTTATGGATCCATAATAAGGGTGCTGTAGCTTAATTGGTTAGCGCATTTGATCATTAAGCATGAATTGGTATTTGTAGCCCGTGTTCGATTCCCAGCCGGTGCCACTCAAACAACAAAAGTTTCTGATAATTATTAGTTTTATTTTCTATCCATCATAACTAATATTTATCACAGCGCCTTCCTTCGGTGGTAAAATAGTTAAATAAAGGCTACAAAATCAAGATTTAACATTAATGCGCCTACTCACCACCAGAGGCGCTGCAATTCCGCACTAAAAAAAAAACATAATGCGCAATTGTTATATAAAAAGCTTTCTTCTTTCACCACCTTTACTTCTTCAACTATCCCCTTTCAAAAGAAACTAACGCAAGTAATATTAATTACCTGAGTGTTACTTCTCTTTAAAAAAAATACACATTAAAATTAAAGTAATATTTATAAACTAATTTATATAGTTTTATTCTGGAGTCTAAACGTCGCTATCGATATCGAACAAGCTAACATACAAAACAAATTGTAAAAGACTTCATTAAATTTGTCATAAAACCGTATAAATAAAATGTAAACAAAACGAAATAGAAAAATATAAAATACAAATACAGCCCGAAACATTTTTTTCATTAAATTAGAAATTAGATGCGGGATAAAAGCAATGTTTGTTCTTGCCAGCTAAAGCGTAAGTAAAGCAACATGATTGTCAGATGTCGTTGTCTCACAACGTACTGAAATTACTTTTACTGACAGCAAAAAATTGCTTTTACTTTGGAACACAAAAATTGTAAGTTCATATGGTTGGTAGATAACTTTTGAACATTTTTCTGACAATCTTGTAAGATATGCAATCGGCTATACAAAGCTTTACATATACAACATTTATTTTACAATCAATAAAAACTTATTGACTATCAATTTCATTTGCAGATTCAAACAGCGATTGAGATTGTCGAAAGAGACATTTAGCTATGTCCTTTCACAACTTGATTTTGTTGGGCACATATCTTCAAGGCAATACTACCAACGATTCAATTAGCTGCAATACTATCACTATTTGTTACTGGCAGTTTCCAACATGCTGTAGGTAATGATTACTTAAAAAAACAGTAACCAAATTTATTAAAACATTGCGAAAGGAATAGAGGCAAAGCTTCGTACGAATTATATACAGTTTTTTCCAGAACATTCATTTGAATGATTACAAGTCGTCATGAGCAAAAATATGATTGCTGGAGATTAGTTCTTTAAGAACATATTATTTTAAAACATTCAGATATTTTTACTTCTTTAGTTATAGGATGCATAGACGGTACCCATTATTGGTCTCCAAATGCCATCTAGAAACAAGCACATGTTTTTCAATAAAAAAGTTTTTATAGCCGAAACGAATAAAAAAACTTTCTTACCTAGAGGACCAGAGTCATGTAAAATATGGCTATTTTTTATGTAAAATTCAACTTTAGGGAAAATCTTCTTAAATCGCATAGTCGATATCCAAAAGTAATAACCGATTTTATATAGCCCAAAATGTTCTTAATTATTTTGCAAATACTATCGATAACCCCGCCATTAGTATGGACAATATGGTTAAAATAAAAAAAAAAAAAAAATTTTTAGGATTTTAAACAATTTTAAATTTTGTTTTCGCTTTGCTGTTAAATGAAAAACTTTATTAAAAAATTTTTATAAATAAAATTTTTATTTCAATTTAAACAATTTTTTTTGCCGCAAAAAACTCAAGATAAGAAATTCAGGCCTTGTTTTGCAAAAAAAAATCTCTTCCGTGAATTTCTTATTTGTCAAAAGTTTTACACATCTTGGAAAAATAGACACAATTTCCTTTCCATTGACAAATAATATGTCTTTCTTGTCTTTGCCACGTGTCAAATTAATTAGGGGATATTTAACAAATAACTAACAACAATTTGTACTTTCATTTAATTACAAAACTTAACTTCATCTCAATGGATGTGCAATTTTATTACAATTGAACTTAGAAGAAATTAGAAATTACTTTTTATATATTTTCTTTTTTTTTCCAAATTCCTCCATTGTGCAGCGTATAAACGTAGAGAAAGGTGGCCAGTGCCTAGTGATGACCGTTATTAGATGTATTAGCTGCGTCATCTGTATATTTATATAATGTCAGATTGATTTGGTATCTTCGCAATTGTTTTCACTGTCATTTAGTAAATGTTATGTTTAGGTACTAAAAAATTTTTAAGTTTCTAATAATTATTATTTTAGATAATCTCTGACAAAGGAAAAGTTCTTAATAAGTTGCCTTGATTATAATATTCCATAATAAGGCCAATATTGTAACATTTTGTTTATCTCTATTTGCCAATACATGTCACTAATGGTCGTTACTTGTTACGGTGCAATAAATTCATAGTGCATGAGCATGTGGCAAAATATGATATTGACTTATTATATTTTCAACTTCAGTTGTCTTAAGTTCGAAACGTTAAGGGATAATTAAACATGAATTATTTTCTACGGTATCTGCGTTCTTAACTCTGTGCCCTTTTGTTCATAAGTGTGCATGTTTTATATTACAACAGGGTATTTATGGTTGTTAATTATTATAAAAAAAAAACTGTTGTGAACAAAAATTATCACTATATACAGTGGTATGCACAAATGAGTACATGTTAGCACTTGCATAAAAATTAGAAAATTTTGTTTGTCATTTATTTTATGTATATTATTTAATAAAATATATTATAAAGCTAAACTTAAAATATCAAGTTCGAAGGAATAATACCAATGAAAAGAAAACAAGCCGTATATTCTAAAGAAAATCATACAAAAACTTAAGAGAACGAACGCGCTTATTCGCAAAACACTTTTTACATGTTTTGGCATGCTTTCCAAGAATATTTCTATTAAAAGATTTGGAATAATCCCTTATTCGCACTAAGCCCGCTGCCAAGGCTCGCCAAAATGGCTTTCAATTAATCGGTATTGTCCCAACTGTCTCTTCACGACTGACAGAAATTCTTCCATCGTATTTTTACTGGCGACTATTTAGCTGAAAACATCATGCAGACTCTGTAAAAATCTGTAATAATTAAAACAAGTATTTTACCGCATGAGTGCCAAATTAAAGGTGGTTGTAATGAACTTTCCAATTTATTACTAGACACTGGGAATGTTTGTAATGTTAATATGAGACTAAATTTAATTTAAAAATGACTAAAATACAAGTCTTAAAACTAAACTAGTAATAAGATAAGACCTCTTGTACTCTTGTTTACATTCAATCTGATCTATTTGATGTGTCCATCACTACGTCTGGTAAACAACATTCTTTATCTACCCAATGCACAAGATACCCAAGAACGGATACTTTTGGTATCCCTGATTCAACCTTGAACTCGTCTGATGAGATACCATCTATAAAAACTTGTATAGTTCGATTTATAAGAGAATTCGATATAAATAAGAGAAGTTATTACCGACACCAAAAGCAATAAGTTTCGATAAAATAGCAGCATTCCAGACTCTGTCGAACGCCTTGGAAACATCTAGAGCCGGAACTTCTTTCGGTGTTAAACACTTTGTGTGTTTCAGTTGTAGTATCACACGACGTGCTTTCGCAGTCGTTAATGGCCTTTTGGGTCCTCTTTTTTATAGTTTGGGAACAATCGAACGCCTTTTTCGACTCTTATGACTTTTTATTAACTGAATTTAAACTGTTTAACCATTAATCGCGTAGACTAACTACTTTTTGTTATTACTAGATTATTATTATCAATGGCTCTATTTATTGTAATATGATTTGTGTTGGATAATTTGCAAACAGTGTTTACCATATACAATTTAATTAATATCAAACTAATGTTTTTTAAGTCACAAACAAATCAAACACTCGCAAATCTTACTCCAAACTTTGAAATTTTTGTACAGATATTTAAAAAAAAAACATTTGTGCAGGTTTGTTTTTGTAGTAATTGTTTATTTGCCGCAAATTATTATTTGCTATTGTAAATTATTTTGTTTAGCATTAAACTTAATGACAAAAAAATGTACACAAGACATGCCAATGTACTCATTTTGCTCTCCACTGTATCTTAAGAAATGATGACTGTATTGTGAGATCTTGCGGCATTCATATAAGTTGCATAAAGCGACTCCTGATGCAGATTAAAAATCATTGTCCCTTTATGTTAAATAAAATAAAAGTAACGTCTTATAGTTCTTCGCATTTCTGTTGCATGTTTTCTTTCAAGTTTTTCATGTACTGTTGCAATGCATTCAGAAAAATAAGTAAGACATGACTTATTTAATTAAACGCAACTAGTGAAAAACGACGACAGAGAAAATATGCGAAAATAAGGAATATAATTAAATTGTAAGAGAAAAATTATTTGAAATATATGGACATGATAAACGCTACAGACTGAAAAATGGATAAAGAAGAATTTCTTTGGTAGATTTTGTAATGTTGTTGCTTGCAATACGTTAGCAATAAACCAGGAATCAAGTACGCGACAACAAATAAAGCAGTGCCATTAATGTGTTGATGCTGTTTTGAAAACCTATTTCGCAATTATTTTTCCGAATAGTAGCAAAAACAGAATGGTATTGCAAAACAATGGTCAAAATGTGTAAAATTTTAACTCTGCTGCTCATTCCATCTGATCTCTGCTGAAATTGCTTTTGAAAATGCCGTACATACGATAGCGAACGTGACACACATCAGACAAGTGATTATATACGGTGCAGTATTAAATGCAGCAACATTATATATTGTAACAAAACGAGGGAATGCCGACCCAAAATATAATTAAGCAAAAATAGATATATTTGTAAACTTTTCTACTATTTTTTTTGATTATGAAGTTGGTTGACGGAGAATTAATTCCTCAAATTGCCAGGCCTAATGTCCTTATTGCCTTACAGCGATAATGACAATGACACGCGATTTCTTCCTCTACCCTGCGTGAATTACGACTGTTAATTTTCTGGTATGACTTAAGATATTTATATAAAATAATGCCATATCACTGAAATCATTACAAAATTAGACTATATTCAAAGAAAAGCAGTTCCCGACATTTTTTGTTAAATAAATGCTAAAATTTGTTTGCTACCAATTTGTATATTTACAGTTTTCTTTATGCAACTACAAAATGGCATTTGTGTCATAAGAAACAATATTTTGTTTTGATAATTTTTTTCAAATTCTGCAAAATCTATAATGTTCGATAAATAAATAAAAACATTTGCTTATGACAAAAGCACACTTATGATAACGAATGCGACGTACATTTTTTAGACATCAATATAAAGAGTTAACTATGCTTAGTTATGCAGTAACTTTTTTTTAGTTAAAGCCACACAATTTTAGTTTTCAATCAGCCACTTTATTAGAATGACTGCGAATTACTGATCACAAACTAAATTTTGTGTACAAGAATGCGACAATATGTAGAACATGGACTTAAATTAAACTAATCTAAAACACCAATCTTTACACAAAAATCTTATTGAATTAACTCAAAAATTCACCAGAGTTTATCTTATATCTTCAGATATATTTCTCCCAACATATTGCTAGTTTTCAGCATGGCGTAATATTTTCTAAATGTTCTTAGAGATTTTCTAAATTGAAAAACATAAGACTCGCATGTATTATAATAGCTTAATTTTGTAAAATTTCTTTTCAATTTTAACGTTTTTATACACTCTGAGACTCAACATAGTATATATATTCTTACGAAATTCTAAGTCGATTGAGCCATCTCCACACTCTCACGCCCAAAGGACACAACCGAAATCAGCAAAGTTTACAAAAACCCGTTTATAGTTCTCCTAGACAGTATGGTGTTGAAAATCAGCAAAATCGGAGTTATGGATCAAAATGTAAGACAACCTCCATAAAAAGTTGATATTTTTAAACATTTCTTTTTTCTTTAATTTTTTTAAATATATTGCAGATATTCCCATAAAATTTTGTATACGTTGTTTTTATGATAAGAGAGTGTGAGGAAAATAGTAAGAATAAGTCCATAATTTCTTATAGCTTCCTTAAAAAAAATCTTGCCGAAATATTGCTCAATTATATATAAATGCCTATAAAATTGGAATATCAATACAAAATTCAGCAGAAATAAGTTTCATGCAAAAAGAAATCGTAAAACGAAATTTGTTTTAGTTCGGTCCATGTTTGACCACAGACCTCATATAAAGTCCACTTCCTAAATTCACTTAAATACGTATAAATCTGGTATAAATAATATAAGAAAATAAATTTGACATAAATAATCCTTATAGGTAAATAAATTGTTGTACTAAATTTTATGGTGGTCGGCCCATAATTGGTCATAGGTCCCATATAAGAACGACATCTGAAAAAGTTATTTATCCCTATATATATTGTATAAATATCGGAACCGACTCAAAACTATGTACAGATCATTTGCATATATACAAAAATCATCGTACAAAATTTTGTGAATTTCGGTCTATTTTTAACCGTATGCCCCATATAAATCCCTCTTTAGAAAATCACTTTATAAGATATTTATGAGTACTCTTATAAATAACGGTACCAATCCAAAATTTTACACGGATCATTTACATATATGCGTAAATCAAACTGCTGGATTTTGAGAATATCGGCCCATATTTGACTATATCCCCCATATAAGGTCCACTTCCGAAATCCATGTGAATACTAATACATATCTTAAATATACCGTTATTGTGTTGAAATTCGACGTGATATATTCTCATCGGCATAAAAATCACTGTTCCATAATTTAAGAAGATCGGCTCATAATTTATCATAGCTGCCAGATAAGAAGCATTTGCGAAAAACAAGTAAATCCATGGTGAAATTAGATACCAGGTGTCAGCATTGCTACAACAATTACAACAAGGCAAGAACAACAGGCATTTTTGTTTGTGTTTTGTTGTGTTTCGTTACTGTCAAAAACATCTGGCATAAAATAAAGAAAACAAATACATAAACATGGATAAAAACAGAAAACAATTGTGATTTTTTTTGTTTCTTTTATTTTCTCAAAGAATTTTTCTTTAAGTTACGCATAATATTTATTCAAATAAACAAGTAATACATAATTTTGCAAAGTAAAACATGCAAAATTCTTTATTTTCAAAATTAATGTATGTATAGGTATTGTGTAACAACAACGCATTTTTCTGCAGCAAAAAAAATCACTTTAAAGAGGAATCTTAATATTTATCTTACAAAAAAAAACTAACATTTTTAGGAAAACGACTCAAAAAACAAACACACTTTTTAATATAATATAGTTTTTTTTAACACTTTTAAGCTATTTTACGCAGATAAAACGGCGACAAAAACTCAATTTTTCAAAAAGAAAATAATTTTGTAATGTTTTTATATAAACTTTGACTATTTGTAAACAAATTTTTGAAATTTTCAATTTCACCATGAATAGAGCAAAAAATAATCAGCTGGCGCTATGCCGTCTAATAAATATCGATATCGAATCAACCTTTATATAGATCTGTAATTTTAATCCAGTAATCATACTAATATCAGTTATACGGCAATTGTGCTACTGGATTTTGTAGCTATCATTGAATAATTAGTAATAGCTTCCGAATTAGGTCCACGTCCGAGCATATTTAACAACCATACAACTCTTGTAAATAACGTAATTGAAATGAAATTTAACCGAAATAAGTCTCAAATACGTAGAAACCACATTAGTGGATAGTGGATTTAGAAGCTATCAGTCCATAATTGGTCCACTTCTACTATACCACCCACAAATCTTTTGTAAATAACATTATTGAGATCAAATTCAAACAAAAAAGCCTAAACTTGTATCTTATCCTTTTTTATACTCTGTTTCTTAACTTGTTGTTAATATGGAAAAATGTTGTTTTAATTTAATAAATTGTTAAATTACACTCAAGATTATTAGGAAAATCAGACAAGCTGTGTAAATTACAGTAAAATTGGTAATCACATCAATTATAAATGGTCAAAATTAGATAAAATTTCGAAATATTTACAATAAATTATGTTGGTCGTAAAATTGTCTTTCAAACAATATATCGGGTGGTTAAATTTCAAGGGCCGATGTTGATTTTGAATAAAACACAAACTATTTAGGAAATTATTGTAATTTTATTTTATTATGATATATTGGTATTACTCAATTATGTATGAAATAAAATATCGGCCAAATGGGCGCCGCGACCACGGCGGCACACCTCCATCCGATGGTCCAAATTTTCGATGACCCTGATAATGGAGGTTCTATGCCGTTAATGTGCCGAATTATCTTATCCTTTAGCTCTTGAATTGTTGCTGGCTTATCGACGTACACCTTTGCTTTCAAATAACCCCAAAGAAAAAAGTCTAACGGTGTCAAATCACATGATATTGGCGGCCAATTGACATCGCCATTACGTTATCTCACGGCCATTGAATTTGTTGCGCAAAAGAGCCATTATTTCGTTAGCTGTGTGGCAAGTGGCATCGTCCTGCTGAAACCACATATCGTCCACATCCATATCTTTCAATTCGGGCCATAAAAAGTTCGTTATCATCTCACGATAGCGAACACCATTCACAGTAACTGCCTGACCGGCCTCATTTTGGAAAAAATACGGCCCGATGATGCCGCCAGCCCATAAACCGCACCAAACAGTCACTCTTTGTGGATGCATTGGTTTTTCGACAATCACTCTTGGATTCTCATTCGCCCAAATGTGGCAATTCTGTTTATTGACGAAGCCACTGAGGTGAAAATGTGCCTCATCACTGAAGATGATTTTCTTCGAAAATTGATCATCCACTGTTGCCATTTCTTGCCACCATTCTGCCCATTCACGACGTTTGGAATGGTCAAGAGGCTTTAGTTCTTGAGCCAATTGCACCTTGTAAGCGTGTAAATGCAAGTCTTTATGCATAATGTTCATCAACGACGAGCGTGAGAGGTGCAATTGTTGGGCACGACGACGAGTTGAGGTGGACGGCTCTTCAGCCACACTATCGCGAACAGCATCAATATTTTCTGCAGTACGAGCTGTACGAGCATGCACTGGTGTTCTCACATCTTCTACATGCCCGGTTGGCTCGAATTTTTCCACGATTTTTGCGATTGTACGCACATTTGGACGACCAAATTGACCAAAAAAATCACGAAGTGCACGATATGCATTTTGATTTGAACGCCCATTTTCATAATAAGTCTGGATAACTTTAACACGTTGTTGGATTGTGTATCTCTCCATGGTTCAAATTGAGTAAGTCTGAAATAGAGAAATGTCAAATGAAATTCGGAAAAAAGCTTGGCGTTTAGGTGTGGTTCACATTTAACATCGGCCCTTACAATTTAACCACCCTTTACATATAAAATATTAGTAAAATTTGCACTAAGACTGAATAGAAAACACACAATAAGGATATTCTAGTTTAGGTGGAGGGTATTTAAGATTCGGCACAGCCGAATATTGCACTCTTGCTTGTTTTTTCACAAGTTTCCTTTTGTAGTTGACTATGTTTCTTTCGTTTTGACAGAGGAATTCAAGCAATAGGTATAAGAGTAATCAAAAGAATGTTTTTAATTCAAAGTAAAAGTTAATGCTGTTGATGTTCCCAACCAAACCGAATGTTTATTTTGTTGAAGCTATATACAGTAATAGATAAGGTCTACAAAAAACCTATCGAATCGATTACGACCCCAAAACTCAAAAAAAAACGTGATGTGAGTAACAAACAAGCCTAGACTTCATTTAGCCAACATGTTATTTATTATTTATTTATTTTTATTTACTATAATTAAAATTACAATAAATCTTAAGAACTAGAGCACTAGCAACTAAAGCTATCGGCTTAATTTTATTTAGAAGTTTTATACATACATATGTACATATGTATGAGCTAAATTTGTTTCATATGGCTATGTAAAGCTGGATTTACACGATTGAAATTTTCTTCAAAATTGCTCTTCAAAATGCTTCAAACTCGTGTAAACAGCAAAATTTCTTCAAAATTTCTTTATTTAATAACTATTAATAGTTATTATTTATTTAATAATAAATTACATAAGTTATTCTTTATTATTTAGAACTATTAATAGTTATTAAATAAATAAATTTTGAAGAAAGAAAAATTTCAATCGTGTAAATCTAGCTTAAGAATACAATTTTTATATTTTATTTTGTAAATTAAAGTATTGTAGAAAATCAAAAATTTTGTTTACATTGAGTTGGGAAGGGCATGTAAGTAAATTTATTATACTGCTTGAATGACTTTGGTGAAGGGATGGACAGTCCGATAGTAGGTGTATAATTGTTAATGTTGAATTGTTGCAGAAAATGAAAACTGGTTGTGGCTGCCTAAAAATCAATCAAATTATTGATGTGTTAGTCTGGTATGTGTTAAACGTAGTCTAGTGAAGCATTTGTTTTTAATCCAGTTTATAGAAGTTGAAAGGTTGAAAGATTTTTTATCCGGGTTCATAGTTTTGTACAGATGATTGTAACAATTCCACTTTCGAAGTATGGTTAGTAGTTAGGCTTCTGGTGTTAAAGTTTTTTTTGTTAGGTAGAAATAAATACAAAGGGTAAAGTTAAGCTGTTTTGGAGACAAAATGTTATTGAAAATTTTAATAAAGGAATCAGCAGCTACCATTTTTCATTTATAATTGTCAAATCTTACATTTTCAAATACAATAAACATTGCAATGATTTTCATATAAATTCTTTGTTATATTTTATATTGAAAAAAGTTTTCACAGAAATTCCATTTAGTATCTTGTAATATACGAGGACGGTTCGGAAATTTCTTAGCCTAGTACAGAAAGAGAATAGTTAGTTTTTCAAAAATATTTTTATTTTTCAAAATAATCACCTGAAACTTTAATACGCTTAGTCCAAAGCTTATCTAGCAATTCTATCACTTGATTAAAATAGTGGTTTATAACTGTAATTGCATCTTAATTTGAGGTAAAACGCTTTCGAGCTTGGATTTTTGACGACGCTTATTTTCCTTAAAATGATTCAAACAAGGTTGAGAAATTTTCATTGTGCGTCGCCTGTTAACAAATGCGGCACCCATCTTGCAGAAAGTTTTTTCATCTGTAGTTCTTCATGCAAAACGGAATGGACTCGATCATTTCAGATGCCCATGATATTGGCTATTTCGCGCAATTTTATTCATAGATCATTTAGTACCATATCATGTACTTTGGCTACAATTTCTATTGTTGTTGCTGTTTTTGGATATCCACTACGTGGTTCATCCTCAATGCTTGTACGACCACGTTTAAATACAGCAACCCAAAATTTTACTGTTACATATGAAGGAGCGCTTTTATTTAAGACATTTAGCATATCATTATGAATTTATTCTCCCGATAAACATTTTTTATTTAAGTATTTAATGACACTACGAATTTCTAATTTTTCCATTGTAAAAAAATCGCGGATGCGTCTTTTTTTAACACCTGTTTCTTTATGAAGGAGTAGCCAGATCAAAAAGAAATTTAACATGTGTTCACAGCACAGATGGAAGTTTCCAAAACACTTAATTTTTCTCTGCTTACACCGAATTTTCTGTTCAAGGCTCGCACAGCCATGTCACCGAAATTAATTCCGTTCGGAAATGAAAATATTCCGTATTTGGCTTCTATCGAAAAAGTACAAGGAACATTTTTTTTCGTTTTACTTTTTCTATTGAAGCTTTTTCTATAGAATACAGAATTAATTCCACTTCCGAACGGAATTAAATTCTGGGACATGGCTGATATTTTTTATTAACTAACACGTGTACTATTTATATTTCTCTTTATTTTTTTTGCTTGTTTTGGCATTGTATTCTAGGTGTTTCTGAAAATCTTTATTACCATGACAAGAGAATTTAATTCTTGCTTAAAATCTAGCAATCATAAGTCACAGAAATATAAACAAAAATTTTTATGTCAGAAAAATTGACTGACTAACTCGATTTGAAGTGAGCAAATTTTCTTATGAAAACTAAGTATATGGGCATCTTCAAAAATTTACGACACTTAGAATTTTTTTTTTTTTTTTTATTTTTTTTTGTCTGATATCAATGTCGATTTGCGTGTATATAAACCGATATTTGAGCATGTGAAATCCGTTCGCGTTAATTATTTTTACTGCGGTTTCAAGTTAAAAAAATATAAAAATTACAGTTTTTGAGGTTAGAAACATGTTTTTTCCTCCATACTATTTTAACCCCCTTATTCAAAAACGATTATTAAATTTAACAAACGTTTATTAAGCAAATTTTTATATGCAAATCTGTTAAATTTAATAAATCTTTAAAATTTTTTCGTGCGTTTTCAATTTTAGTATCAAGCTCAATAAAGTCCTCTATACAGCGCAATTGATACAGCGCTTTAGTTGTCACAAAGCGAAATGTGTTTCAGAAAAATAGCCGCTACACGTTGAAAAAAATTTTTTTTTTTTTTGCAGTTTATCAGTTTAGTCCGTCGCGAAGAATCTATTTAGATACCTAAACCTGTTCCCATGCCATGTTTTGGTATGTTTAAAAAAATGTTTTTTTTTGTTGCAAACATTTTCAAAAGTTCATAAAATTTTTACGTTTAAAAATTTTAAAGTGCGTTTTCGCCTCGGAGGTACCCTTTATAAAGTTACTCACATCACGCAATACACTACGCAACTTAAAAGACAATTCAGATTGTCAGACGCAAAAAAGATACATTTTTACAAAATTTACGCTAATATCTTTTAAGTTTGTGATCTCCGTGGTGCGCTGACACTAACTTGATATACCTCAAACTTTATAAATTTTAATTCTGCGCTTAAAACTCATTTTTATTGAACGGAATTTTTTCGTTTCACTTGTAAACCACATGCAACTTTTCACCCAGCAGCGATATCAAAAATTTTTTTTGTGGATATATCCTCCAAGTCTAGTGACTATATTTTGTATTGGTTTGGATCTGAAAGCTAAAAACTGTTACAAAGAAAAGGGATGGATGAAAAAACTCTTGGCAAGTTTCAAGTCCTTTTTTTTTATTTTTCGAATTTTAGATGACCACCAATTCTTAAAGTGCAGACTTTTCAACGTATATCCTTCATATCATATCCTTCAAGTATAGTCATCCAAACCCTGTACAAAGTTTTTTTCAATTCATAAAACTTAACGGAATAAGAGCCATAGTATGTCGGTTTCAGCAGGTGCTCAAAAAATTTGAAATAGCCCATATAATACTTTTAATTTGGATTTTATGTTTAAGTTTTTCTCCACTATGTCACACATCGCACTCTGGCCTGCAATAGCCTGTAAATTTTTCAATTTAAATTTCCTTTTGTTATTTGTTCATTTTTCCAAAAGCACATATTGTATTTAATTGTTTGTGTTGATGAAGTTCTGTATTTTAACGTGAACAAATATTGAAAATGATACCACACGAATATCACAAATGTGAACTCAATTATTTTAAAAACATTACACACGTTGGTCAATGTATTTATACTAAAACCACTTCACTGTTAAGTGCACAAATGAACTGACAAAGTGGCATTTAACATTCATCTCCAATATTTTCCTTAGACTCATAGGAGTCGTGCAGGTATGTATTGTTCACATTGTCAATGCCAGTTCAAATGTTTATAAAGAGAAATATGTAACAGATGAAGTAAAAAAAGAAAATAACATTTACTTTTTTTGTGCAAAATAAAACAGAAATAATATTTTGCACATGTTTATTATATTCTACTCTACCATAGTGGAGACGGTATATTGGATTTGTGCTAATGTTTGTAATGCTTAAAGTATCGATCGACTCAGAATCACTTCCCGATTTGTCCATCCGTCCATGTAAAGCTTGTTCGCAGAGTATAGGTCGCAATTTTGAAGATATTTGCATAAAATCTGGTACATGATCTGTTTTTCTGCCCAAGGACGGTTGGGACTGAATTTGGAGGAAAGTGGTCTATTATTTCACCTTGTTCCCAATACAAATTAAATAGCGGTTTATCGATCATAAATATTAGATTTATGCACTTATCCGAACAAAGTTCGCCATAAATTAGTTGTACATGAAGCCAAATCACATGTATAAACTTTGTGCAGATCAGTCGATAATTGACCATAATTTCCATATAAGGTCCACTTACGAAAATCACTCTAAATAGCATAACTCTTTTGAAAATCTTGGTATCGAAATAGTATTCAAGAAATATATGTTGTATATATATATATATATATACATACATACATATGTGCATAAATTATTCGGCTCAATCTTATGATGTTCGGTCCATTGGTAGTCATATCTCTCATATAAGGCCCATTTGCAAAATCCATAAATCTCTTAAAAATGTTCGAATCCAAATAAAATTCAACACGAATAAGTTTCATATTTACAGAAATCTTGATACCGATTTGTTCATAATTAGTCGAAATTCCCATATAAACCCCATTCGAAAATCACTTTAGCATATATAGTGGGTAGCCCTTTAAAATTCGTCATCTCGGATGTCATATTTAATAAAAAAAAATCGCCAAAAATCCATTTATTATCCGAATAAACTGAAATTTTAAATATATAAAAATATAAATAATCCTTGAGAAGATCTACAAAAAAAAAATCGCTTACATATGTATGTTATCTCTTTTAATTTAAGATATACACATGTATATAATTCTCTATGAGCCTCAAAAGTGAGTAAACACAACAAATTATTTGATTTTTTTTAAGATAATGAAAATCCTAAAATCTATCCATCGATTGAAATTTAAAAGTTTCGTTTTGTTGGATATTTGGTTGAATAATAGATTCGGTTATGAAAAAAAATTTAAGTTGAACTATAATGCTTTTCATAATCTTAAAAAAATCAAAAGATTCACTGGTGCTTACATACTTTTGAAGCTGTGTGTAGGTGTATTTTTTTATTTTTGCTCTTTTTTGGATTTTTTTAGATAAGGAGAGCCTATAGAGGGCCGATTTTTTTTAAATAACAGCTATATTTGTGATAACATTCTATATTAACCCTAAAACGCATGGCGACTAAGGCAAGTTTGCAAATGCCATATACTGACCAGATCTTAAATGTATAACATTTATTTTCGTGGATTCAAAGCAAGGAAATTGCCATTAACACAGTTTTCAAAAAGAACACGATGCCATGGAGCGACGAATTCAAAACAGATTTAATAATGTCAAAACTATAACTGGAACGCAAAAGTTTCATTGCTTCATACCAAATATTTCTGATATGTCAATTAATGTAAAGCGGTACTCTTCGTCTGCCGACGTGCTAAATTTAAAGTTACTTTAATTTTATAATGATGCCAAGACAATTGAAATTTTTAATAAATATTGTAATTAAGTATAAGCAGCAAAATAAGAAAGATTTTTTCTTCATAAATGTATTTTTAACTGTAAAATAATTTTTAAAATGTATTTTTAACAAGGTGGTCTCTTAAATGCTCTTCTCCTGTCCAAACAAGGAGTCGGGGCCCATTTTTTTATTACTGATTCTTAAAGCAAAAATTATGAGGAATCCAAAAAAAAAAAAAAAAAAATTAGCCGGAAAATTTAGGAGCTTCTGTGGAAAATCGGAAAATTTAATTTTCATGGGAAAATTTAAAGGTAAATTTCTAAGAAAAATTAGGAAAATTTTATTTTTCAATTGAAGCCTGATTCAATACCTTTCCAACGAGCTATCACTCGTTGCGATCGCTTTAGTAGTTTTTTTTTAAAACAACTTTCAATGAGGTCCCTTATGAAGAATTCTTTAATTTTGTCAAATGACAGTGGTGTACACCACCACTAAACCAGTCACTATAAAAAAAAAAAAAATATGTAGGTACATTATTTTTTGCTGGGCAATCGATTGAGACTATTTATTTTAAAATCGGAGAGGGGTCGTCCAAAAGGTGATCGCTTTCATATGAAATTGCTATATAACGAAAACCGTTTAAATTTAATATTTATTTCTATGAAAATATCTGTATATTTATTTACGAGCATTACGTATTTATATAAGTTAAACAAAAACAAATTAACATAAAAACTGTTCTTAGAATAAATCATATATTATAGAAATAGCACTCACTAGCAGTTTCGCAGCAACTTACAGTGAGGAGCACAAATAAGTGCATGCTTGTGTCTTATGTACTTTTTATTGCTGACATATAAAGGGTGATTTTTTTTAGCTATTATCTTTTTGGCAACACTGGTTTAAACAGCTGACGCACGTATCGTGTTTTGTTTCACTGACAAACATCTTCAGTTTGGTCTATAATTTAACCATGAATCGTCTTACAAGCGAACAACGCTTGCAAATTATTGAATTTTATTATCAAAATGCGTGCTCTTTTAAGAAAGTTCATCGCGCGATGAATCACCGCAAAATTGTGTTCAACGACGAAGCTCATTTTTGGCTCAATGGGTACGTAAATAAGCAGAATTGTCGATTTTGGAGTGAATACCAGCCAGAAGCATTGCAAGAGCTACCAATGCATCCAGAAAAATTCGCACCAATCTGTGGGCTGGTGGCCGTACTTCTTCAAAGATGATGCGAATCGTAACGTAACTGTGAATGGTGAGCGCTACCGTGAGATGATATCCAACTTTTTTTTGCCCAAAATGCAAGAGCTTGACTTGCACGGCATGTGGTTTCAACAAGACGGTGCCACATGCCACATAGCACACGCAACAATGGAGTTATTGAGAGGCGAGTTGGTGAACATTTTATTTCACGTTCGGGACCGGTCAATTAGCCGCCTAGATCGTGCGATTTAACGCCTTTAGACAATTTTTTGTGGGGCTATGTTAAAGCTCATGTCTATACAGACAAGCTCGCTTCAATTGACACATTGAAGCATTTATTCGTGAGATACCGGCCGAAATGTTAAAAAGAGTATGCCAAAATTGGACTAAGCGGATGTACCATTTGAGGCGCAGTCAAGGTCAACATTTGTATGAAATAATCTTTAAACATTAAATTATATGGACCGTATAATCGATTCAAATAAAGATTTCATGCATTTTTCTGAATTTTATGTATTTTTTTTTTTGAAAAAGCTTTTAAAAAATCACCCATTACATAAAACTAATAAAGAAAATTTAAAAATGTTTTTCTGTCATTTATTTTAATTTTAATGCTAAAAAAACAATTTAAAATACAAAATGGCAATTATAATTTTCGGAAAATAAACACTTATTAACAAAAAAAAATATCATGTACTCAATTTTTCACAAGTTTGTCGTTTGAAATATTTGCACAGAAGTAGCAAAGTTGATTTAAAAAAAAAATTATTTTGATATTTAATTGCATTTAATGGCATGTAGTTTTTTTTTTATTTATACTTCAATTATTATTTTATTATAATTTAAAAATCATAATATTCCAGAAGAAGCTATCCAGCAAAATATTGCTATCACAGCAAAATATTGGAAATAAATATATATAAATATATAGAACATTTTTATATAAAACTAGCTAAACCCGTTGTGCTTCGCTACACCCCCCCCCCTCGTTTTTTAATTTTAATGTATTTATTGCAATGCTTTAGGTTTGCCCATCAGGAGCATATACATATACACGGGATATTAACCTTGAGCTTTGTTAACAGTCATCGCAAACGCTAACCGAACAGGAAAAAATTGTTTAAAATCGAATGGTAAATCTGTTGGTAGCATTGGAATGCGTAGCAAAAGTACATCTGTGCCTTTATATTTTCCTGTTATAATGGTTGCTTCTACTAAATTATTTCTCAGTTTTTTTTTACTGCAAGTCGAGTGGCATTGCAAAGCCGTGGTGATCGTTATTACGCAGTAAAATAATTGGCACTCCAATTTTAAGTTGTAGCACGTGTGGTGGAAAGCTTGGCACATCGAGTGAATTTAAGAACTCAACAGGATAATTAACGGCCTTAGGGGTTGCTTGATTGATTTGACACATTTCAAAGTGATATCCATCTTCTTCATATAGAAAAATAACAGGATACTGAATCGCGTCATATGAGCGATGCATTTCAGTGGGCGAGGCCATGCCCCTTTGTACACTTGAATAGTCAAGAATTTATTATTTCGTAAAAAAATCCTATTGTGAAAATTTAATGACGATCGGTCCAGTAGTTAAGACTATATTACGATATTTAGTTTAACTAAAAAGGAGCTTGGTCCCACCCACTTTTCTCCTGGTACGTATTCCTAATTATGCCAATACCATATGTACCACATATCATTGACGTAGGTCAAAAAATGTCCAAAATATGGCGATTTAAATTTTTGGGTTATATACCGCCGTTTGTACAATCAAAACTTCATATAGCCTATTATTCCTTCCAGAGTCACAGTAATATGCTGTAAAAATTTCATCAAAATAGGCTCAGCCGTTTTGGAGTCCATACGTTACATACATACATACATTTTTATATATATAGATTAAAGTGACCTTATTGCTTGGAAAAAGAAATTATTGAATATTGGAAAAGGTCGAATACTTTCATAAAAATATCAGAATTTCACATCGACTTTATTTATAAAATTGTTTGATATTTTTCGACATTTTCTTTTCATTTGTCATTCTGCTACGTTTATCGGCTTCAAATACAAGGTGACAAATTTATGCACAGAAATATTCTTTAACGATAATCTAGTTACGGTAGAGATATTAATGTAAGATATTTTTTTGTTCATTTAATAGTTTAATAGGTTTTTAGTTTAAGCACAGATTCAGATTATCAAAGGATATCTTCCATAGATTAATAATACAAGGATTGGATTGATAGAAGTAACCGAAGTTATAAAATAAATATGTATACGAATCTATATCTATCTTCAAATGCACTGCAGTTCTTGAAAATATTTAATATTTTTTGAAGTTTTAGAAAAAGTAAGCAGCATAAGTGGACACATTGTGCAATATTTAATTCAGTACATTTAAAACAAAAACACGGAATTTCTTAAAAGGCAATAAATTTTCTTAAATAATAATAAATGAGTTTTAATATTAAGTCATACAAGCAACCGTATTTTATTTGCCCAATGTTTGAATTTAGCATGTATGCACTGCAACAGCTATTCCCATGATATCAAATCTAAGTTAATTGTTAGCTAATTAATCAAGTTAAATCTTCTAATATAATATTTATTCTGTCAGCTTATCTAATACGCAATAAACTACTTTCCTGTTCATCGCATTTTTCTTTCTTATAATTTTTATTTGTAGACAATCTAAAGCAAAGTTTGCACTAATTAAGTATATAAAAGAGATAGATAAACTTTAATTAATTTACTCGTGTGTTAAATGCTAATGTTTTTATCTCATTTGTTTTACATGTGTTCTGTCCCACATTGGGAATAAAAAAAATAAATAAAACACCAATATCTAGTAGCAGCAGGTATTGTGTTTATTTGTTCTAATCTTATATACATACGGGCAGAGAAAAAAAAAAATATAATTGTGCATGTTTACCACAACTATTTCAAAAAAATAATATCCCTACACCACAATAGTGGGGAGGGTATATTGTATTTGTGCTCATGTTTGTAACGCCCATAAATATTGGTCCAACACCCACCTTAAAGTATACCGACCGGCTCAGAATCACTTTCCATTATTCCACCTAGCCCACATACAAATGTCCTCCCGAAATTGGTCATAAATCTAGTATGCAAACAAATTTCACCAAAAATGAGTAAGAAATGAAGCTAAACACATCTAAAAATTTCGTGACGATCGGTCCATAATTAGTTGTAGCTCCCATATAAGACCCACTTCCGAAAATCACTAAAAAGAGCATAACTCTCTTAAAAATGTTCGTATGCAAATAAAATTTAACACAAATATATATCATATACATATAAATGACACGGTATAATTTTATTGTGATCGGTCCATAATTAGTCGTAGCTCCCATATAAGGCAAACTTCCGAAAATCTCTTTAAAGAGTACAACTCACTCAAAAATGTTGGTATGCAAATAAAATTGAACACAAATATATTTAATATATATACAAATAATACGGTACAATTTTATTGTGATCGGTCCATAATTAGTCGTAGCTCCCATAAATGGTCCACTTCCGAAAATCACTTTAAAGAGCATAACTCAATCAAAAATGTTGGTGTGCAAATACAATTTAACACAAATATATTTAATATACATACAAATAATACGGTACAATTTTATTGTGATCGGTCCATAATTAGTCGTAGCTCCCTTAAATCGCCCACTTCCGAAAATCACTTTAAAGAGCATAAATTTCTTAAAAATGTTGGTGATCAAATAAAATTCGACATAAATAATGACACTCAATTTTGTAATGGTTGGTCCATAATTAGTCGAAACTCCCATATAAGACCCTCTTCGTAATTCACTTTAACTTCCATAAATCTTTTAAAAGTATTTATATCAAGATAAGGTTTAACACATATAATATTTATATTCACAGAAATCATGACACTGAATTTTGGTCCAAAATAGGTGATATCTCCCATATAACGCCTATTTCTAAAAAACTGTTTTATATTTTCATATACTAGGTGTAGGGTATTATATGGTCGGGCTTAACCGACTATACTTTCTTACTTGTTTAAATATTGTGTTTATATGTTTTCTGAACATGAGTACAGCAATCATATGTATGATTATATCAATTATATAATGTTTATGGTGATAAGTATTATGCTGAAAAATTATGCCATATTATGTTGTTCTCTTAATCTAAGAGTAACAAATTATGGTAAATGAATTCATCATAAACGTGATTGCAACAAATATATACATACTACAATCTATATATAATATATATGATTATATATATGAGTAATCATCTGAATCGTAACTTAACCATATTATAGTTACCGCAATCATAAAAATAATTTTAGTGACAACAATATTGTTTAAAAACTTTTAAAACTTTTGACATTGTTGTGTGTAACCATAATATGGTTAAGTTTCGATATGTTACAAATTAACGACAGAAAGCAAGTTAAAAAAAAAACAAAGAAATCTCACAATGAAAAATTTATGAACAATTTTGCAGCTTGCAAAAAAAAAATTCTTTTAAATATATTGCGTTTCAATTTATTTTGGCTTAATTAGTTACAGTAGGATTGTCAAGGATCACTTTCTGCAAAAGATAAACTTTCTAAATATTTTCACATCTCCATCGGCGTTTGCGCCCTGCCTTGATTTTTTTCATTACATCAACAATTTCTTCTATTTTCAATTTACTTGTACATTTTGCTCTCTTACTCCTAAAAAAATATTTAACCCTGTTGTTGGATTATAAAAAAATATGCGAATCCTGTGTTGAGGGACCATTTGTTTTAAATGGCGTACATACAAATTTAATCGTATTTTCGCATACAATATGATTAAATACTTAATTAATAAAGTATATCGGTATGAAAATTGTTATTTCACTTATTTAGTAGCATGATTATATATAAAATTTGTACATGACTGTAGAAAAAACGAAGATATTTATGGCCTATTTGATGCAAATTTTGGTCGCCCAACGTTCCGTGCAATAATGTCTGAAGGTACTTTCCACATGATTGAAAGTGCGCTCCGCTTTGATAATGTTGCAAGTCGACAACAAATGCAAAGTCGCAACAAGTTTGCTGCTATTCGTGAGGTGTGGGAGCATTAGCATGTCTTTCTCCAAATGTTTTACATTTGCCATGAGAATATCAGAATTGAGAAAATATTACAATTGAAAATACAGCCGTATCTCGGAAAAGCTAAAAATACAAAGGGTGCTGTAGCTTAATTGGTTAGCGCATTTGATCATTAAGCATGAGTTGGTATATGTTGCCCGGGTTCGATTCTCAGCCGCTGTCACTCAAACAACATCAGTTTCTGATAATTATTAGTTTTCTTTTCTGCCCATCATAACTAATATTTATCACAGCGCCTTCCTTTGGAGGTAAAATAATTAAATAAAGGCGCTGCAATTCTGCACTAAAAACAAACATAATGCGCAATTGCAGAGTTGTGATATAAAAAGCTTTCTTCTTTCACCATCTTTACTTCTTCAACTATCCCCTTTCAAAAGAAACTAACGCAATTATATATAGGCATATTAATTGCCTGAGTGTTACTTCTCTTAAAAAAAAAAAAAAAGTGCAGCAAGCTAACAAGAGGACGAAAGGGGAAAAATATAATAGGCGACAAATTATTTTCTTCTTTTGATTTTGTGTAAAAACTACTTGAAAGGAAAGTTATGTATGCAGACACAGTTACGTATGCAGGCATCCCAAAGCTGCTGAACTCAACTCCCATTATACAAATCTACGTTTGCTTTCTGTGACATTGCAACATTGGTGTCATATGTCAGCCACAACAACAAAGCAACTATATTGATAAGCTCAGTGTCTAAAACAGCTACAGTTAACGACAGTAGAGCAAAGAAGAAGCCTCAGATTGTTTCCTACTACAATTCAACAAAATGCACTTTGTTTGGCAAATGCCCATACGATGGAATGAAATAAATTACCACAACAATAGTTTTCAGCTAAGTTATTCACTGATATACAAACCTCATTTTTAGTTTCCATGATCTCATTAAATATTGCTTCTTCTAAAGCGGTAACAAGAAAGCGGTGAATCTGTAGTTGCTACAAGGCTAAATCTGACAAAAAATGTTTCAGTTGCGAAAGTTTGAAAATGAAAAAAAAATTCTACATTGCGGTATCAATAATATGGCAATACTAGACATGATAACGCAAAAAGCAAAGATACCGCTGCAACGGTATGAATAATTTCAAAATATTCTTCCGTACAAAGTTTCTTTCCGCAATTGGGGAACGGAGTGAATAACAAAAACCAACATCAAGCGGATGATGATTATTTTTTTTTAAATAAATAATTAAATATTAATCATACGTTCCGGTATTTCTAAATTTATAATTAAAAATGCTTTAATTTCATTAACGTTAACGACTAAATAAAACATTTAAGCAAAACATTGTGCAACTAATAATTACAGTTTGTATAATTTTATGAATTATTTTTGAGGTAAATACTTACAGTCTTATTCAGAAAAAATTAAAGTAGTCTTCAAATGTACTTTAAGAAAATTTTGTATTTTGTCTAAAAGTACACTTCAAACCTACTTTATTTTTTATGAATATGGCAGTTAAAATTTTATAAAATATAATTATTATTTAAGCTGTGCAAATACTATTATATAAATTACATGTTATATGACGGTGTAAATAACAGACGGATATTAATGCATTATTATAATTAAAAACTACTGGCAACAGTGGCGTTTTTTTTTTTTATTTAATATTTAGCATTTTTTGTTCCGCTTGTCCAGTGTAGTCTTAGTAAAATAAAGTGTACATGTTGCATAAGTGCAAATATGGATACACTTCACATACATTTCGATGGCTTAATATAAAAAAAGCCTAATTTTATTTTTTGTTACTTTTACAGACACACTACGCAACTGATAACCCGGATATGAACTATATATCAAGGTTGTTGGCAGTATTAATGAGACACTGGACGTTAGGCAAGCACACAAATCGCCTGGGACTCCCTTTTAACGACCATTGTCGTAGTTGTAAGGATAGGGAAAAAGAGGAAACGATTTTCCACCTTCTCTGCGAATGCCCAGCCCTGAGTGTCAAGAGACATAAATTCATGGGAAGCTATACATTAAACAACCTTGGTGAGGTAGCCGGGTCAAAACTCAATGACCTACTGAGATATCTCACAGCTACAGATTGGGTCTAGCAAGACACGACTTTCTGTACACATATTAGCTACAGTATGTTGTATACGACATTAAATCTGACGAGTGGTGTGGTCTTTTAAAACGGGGTCCCTTCGACTCTACTTAAGTGTTCGCACGTAGTGAACTACCACGTAAACCAAACTAAAAAAACAGACGAAGAAAAAAACTGAATAAAATCCGTGAAATTTTAGATACAAAAAAAATTTTAATTTATAAAAAAAGCAACGCATATTATTTCTCATTTAAAATTTTTTATATTTTTGTTTTAATGTAGAAATTTTTTTCATTGATTTTTTATAAATTGAGTTAGGCCTTTTTTATATTAAGCCATCGATTTCAAAAATATATTTTCGAATTCTTGGAAGTGTACTGAATTTTTGTGTGAACAAGTAAATATGTAAATATTTAATGTGTAGGTAGTATAAACGTAATAATAATTTAAACAAGTAGTCAAGCAAGAGCGGTCAATCAGGCAATTCATGAACAAACGACGGAGCTGACAAACTAACTAACTAAATAGTTAACTGAAGGAAAGCAAATGATATACTGGAAGCAGTGGATGTTAAAACTATATTCTCGCTATGAGATTATATCTTCATTGATTCCGATATATAAAGGTATGGTCACACATGGCAAATATTTACTTAAAAAAGCATTACCACTTGTTTTAGCACAAATTTGTTTAACGTTATTTACTCTTACAAATTTTGCCAGATCAAATAGAATAAAATTAAATAAAATTAAGTTTTTATTGTGTTTTGTCTTAAACAAATAAAGTTTTTTTTTTTAAATAAATAAACGAGTTCAAATATATTTTATTTAGTGGTTACGTCTTTTTCGTTAAATATTTTCCATGTGTGACCCCACCTTAAGATGCATTTAACTGTGCTCGCATCAATACTATATAGGAATCAGATAGATTATCCTATGATTCTGCAGAAGACTCAGGCATATTGGATTGCAGTAAACTTTGACTAAAACTAAGTCTCGTGAAGTTCTATTTGAAACTTCATATCAGCATTGGTTCAAACATTATTCGTTTACCCTATAAATTATTTTTGGCAGCATTTAATTATTTGGTGCCATGGAAAGCAGATTGCCAAAGATCGTTAATTTAAACTCACAATATTTTCTGCCTCAAAATTAAATATTTGTCTCCCTATATACCCTACACTGAGTTGTAAGGAGACTTTGTAAATATTTTACAGAGTAATTAAAATTCTTATAAAATGATTTACTGTCTTTTTTTACCCTTCTCTAAATATTTAGGTAAATTATTTCTAAACAACACTTTTACATCTGTAATCTTGAATGGTTTATAAAACATATTGTTTGTAAAATTCTTTTAAGGTTTTTTTGTTGGTTTTGTGGTGCTTATGGTTTATTTAATAAAAGCATTTTGTCAACATTTTTTATTATTATAGTATTTCTTTGGCATTGTTCAAAAGCATATAACAAATAATAACATATAAAAAAACATTTTAGAAAACAGAAACTTTAACACTTAAAGCCAATGACAAGACAATTGTGAGTTCTTGTTTGTGGTTTTCTGGTTTTCAGATTTTTTGGTTTCAGTTTTTATATGATTTTGCCATAAAACCAAACAAAAGTTAGCTTGTTAGTTTGTATTGTTCTTTGAGCATTTATTTGTTTTAATTAAGACGCAAAGACTTTTATAAACAAAAACAAACTAAATAAATATTAGCCCATAGTATGTTTTACTAAGCAACTATTTACAAATCTTAAAAGCTAAAACTAAAGGGTAAACAAGCCTAAAATTGGTTGCAAATACATGCAACAACTTATTTAAACATAAGTAAGAAAGTATGGTCGTTCGTCAAACCATACAATACCCTACACTCAATAAAGGTATGTGCAAAAACAATTTTTCAGAAATGTGCGCTATTTTGAACCGATCTACGAAAAATTTTCTGATATTATTTTTGTGTATATAAATATTTTTTTGTGGTAAATTTTAACTCGATATAAACTCTTTTTAAAGTGATTTTCGGAAGTGAACATTACATAGGACCCATGACTAATTATGTATCGATCATCATTAAATAATACCGACTTATTTGTGTATATACGAAACGTAGACCTGTTCAATATTATTTGCATACACACATTTTTCAGAGAGTTATGCTCTTTATAAAGTAAATTTCGTGTCAATTTAAAAAAAATCATCTTTGTTTTACTCAATTTATAAGTTCTATACATCTAAACAAGTAAGAAAGTATAGTCGGTCAAGCCCGACCATATAATACCCTACACCCAGTATATAAATAAAACAGTTTTTCAGAAATGTGCGCTATATGGGAGATCATCCAGAAATTTAGTGTCATGATTTATGTGAATATAAATATTATATACATATGTTAAACTTTATATCGATATAAATACTTTCAAAAGATTTATGGAGGTTAAAGTGAATTACGGAGAGGGTCTTATATTGGAGTTTCGACTAATTACGGAGCGACCATTATAAAATTAGCTGTCATTATTTCTGTACTTAAGAAACATATTTGCGTCGAATTTTATTTGGCTACCAACATTTTTAAGCAATTTATAATCGGTAAAGTGATTTTAGGAAGTGGGCCTTATATGAGAGCTACGACTAATTATTGACCGATCTGCACAAAATTTGCAGCTTTGGCTTCATTTACCTTTCATTTATGTTTGGAAACTTGCATAATTCAAAGATTTATGATCGGTAAACCATAATTTCGGGAGGACATTTGTATGGAGGCTAGCTAAAATAATGGACGGATTACCACCAGTTTCAATCGCATCTATCCTTGGGCCGAAGAAACATCATGTACCAAATTTTATCGAAATATCTTCAAACTTGCTACCTGTACTCTGCGCACAAGCTTTACATGGACAGCCAGCCAGCCACCCAGACGGATGGACGGACATCGTTAAAGAATCACTTTCTGAGTCGATCGGTATACTTTAAGGTGGTTGTTGGACCAATATTTCTGGGCGTTACAAACATCAACACAACTCCAATATACCCTCCTCACTATAGTGGTGTAGGGTATAAAAAACACCTATGATACGTATTTCGAAAGGAACCATGAGTTTTAAAATAAAGTTGCACAATTTAAAAGCGTTGTTCAGGCGTCACTTTATTCTTCTTGAAATGCCAAGCCATACTAAACATAAATTGCTTGACAGCTGACAAAATAGCCGCCAGTCAATAAAGTGTTGGCAACTTAAAGTTCAAACATCTAAAAAAACACCCTATATTAAAAAAATGGTTTTCACCTTCATTTTTATTATTATTTTTTATTTATTTAGTATTATGTTATCTAGACTGTGTATTACGCTTGATATTTGCTTTTGGTTGTAAAGTTGCAAACAGTTCTTTTAACAATTGGCTATAAAATACCGCGTGGTGATATTAAAAAAGGTTAAATTTCAGTTTATATATAAAGAAGCTTAATTTATTTCAGCAATTGCCAAAAAATAAACCGGTCACATGTTGTAGTGAAAAATTTTTCAAATAATCCGGATTATTACGATAAAAATAAAAGTGGCGGCCCGAACAAAGGCTTTCTGAACGGAACAATTACTGTGCCGGCAACAAAATGAAGAGTCTTGGGCAATTCTAAGTAGACTGCTAAAAACCCCTGACTGGTGCTCGACAAAGCTGTTGTCTGTGCCAAGGCTATTACTCCATCATAAGATATTTCGCAAAAATAAATTTCGGAGGCGGTTCTTTGATGGTTTGTGGAGATTTTGAGAAATTAGGAATTTTCTGATCAGACAATAGTACTAGATTATAAATTAATGCATTTTTTAGCAAATAGTAATGAAAAGCAATTAATATTTCAACAAGACAACGCAGCCATACATGTAGAAAAGTAGTCAAATAAAAGGGTGGTTGTCCTCGAAAAATATTAATGTACTTGAATTGCACTCCTGTTTTCTAAATTAGAACCCCATTGAAAACATTCAGGGAATATTGGGTCGTCAATATGAAAGCATATATCACCTAAAAGAAGCTCTTACAGATACAGCTGTCTAGATATATAAGAATAAATCTGGTGAATATTGCACTACTTATCAATTTGATTTGCAAAATGATTAAATATTGTTGCGCATCCATTGTTGTGTCGATGAAAGATAAATCTCCTACCCCTTTGTTCCAAATCATCGTCGACATTTTTCCAAATTTTACTGTTGGAAAAATGTTGCGATTTTCCAACGATGTTAAAGGTTTTCGCCACACTCTATTTTTAGTACAACATTCTTTTAGTCTGGTTGCGAAATGTTTCTTAGGAAGAAGTAAAAACGTTTCTGAATATTTACTGCAGAAAGTAAAAGTTTTTTACGAGCTGCTCTTGAAGATTATTTATTTTTTAATAAAACCTGTCGAACAGAGTCATGGCAAACAACAACATTACACTCTTCATCAAGCTCCTTCGCAGTCTTCTTGTAGAAGTTTTTGGGTTCTGGACAATTTTTCTTACAATTAAGCGCTCAATTCGTTTATTTATTTTAGTAGTACGACCTGCTCCGCGATTTAATTCTAGTCTACCATCTTTTTCAGCTCGATGAAGCACATTAGAAATGGTTCTTTTTGACACCAAAAAACCTTTTTGATAGCTCTTGAGCACTTGACCCCAATTGGTGGTTGTAATAAATCTTGAATCATGTCGTAAGATAACCGTTTTCCTTGGTTTTTTTGTTTATAGGATAATAATATAGGATAAAAAATATATATATGAGTTAAAAAAAACATTTAATAAAACAAATAAAGAATTATTTATTTAATAAATTCCAAAACTATTAAATAATTTCAATGTGAAAATAATTCTTGACAGACTGTATATATTTTCACCACTAAATCATTTAAATTTTGTTTACTATTGTTTCATTTGTTTACATACATTGTATGCATTTATATTTTGTTAACATTATTTTTATTTTTACAAATTTTAAAAATTTCCGCTGTCCATACAGCATTTTCCGCTTACTGACAGCTCTGTAAAGGTCAAATATCACCCTGTCATGTGTAAATACATTTCCTAATATAACTACTACAGCACATGTGTAAATGTCAGTGCGAAAATATACATAAAATTTTTAGTTTATTGCATCAATATTATCAATATGTTTGTTTTATTTTGCTACAAATAAATAATAACAAAATTTACTTTTGCTATAAATATGTTTGCATGTAAATCCTCATTCATTATAGCTTTAAGTGTCAAAATACACAAATGACGCAAACACTAATTTAGATTCGAAATATTTCGAAGAAAATTAATTGCAAATATCGGAAATTTCATGTGCAAAATATACCACGACACTTTGTCATCATTTTGTTTACATTAGTTTTAATTACTTTTGAAGACTCGTAAATGGTTGTGATGTTTTTCTTTATTGAAACTATGTATACATTTGTACATGCTATTTGTTACTTAGGCTTTATATTGCTAGAAAAGAAAAAAGCCGCAGTGCAATTGTGGTTTCAATTTCTAATTTAGAAATTTTAAATACCAATTTTAACATGACACATTTGCAGTATTTCATAAAAGCTGAAACCAAAATATTAATATTTAGTTGAAACTCCAACCAATTTTTACATTCTTACGCACCTACGATTCTCAAATCACTTAATTTCGAAACACACATTGATGGGCACAAGGTTAGCACTCTTGAAAGTTGTTGCTATGTTGTCTGTTTTTCGTTATTTTTAAAAACCTCTTATTTTTCAAGTATGTTTTATGTCAGCTTAAGATTACGGTAGTCCACCTATCTTACTGACATCCACATGATTTCATAGGTTCTCAATTCGATAGAGATTCTTGTGATTGCGCTGTTCATTTCAATACATCAATTTTATTCAACTCCAAGCAATTGCTCACACGTCGTTAGCTGTGTTTTGGATAGTTGTTGCCCATCACACGCCTCCTTACTAGTATTTGGTTGAACCTCCTGATCTATTCGTGCATAGATCTTATGTATTGGACCAAGATCATGGCCAGAGAACGCTGTTCACACTATTACATTCTCAGCAACATGTATTATGGTCTCAGAAGTACACTTTGGATTGTTCTGAAAAATATTCTTCCAGACAATTATTGTGTTTTCTAAATACTCATGGGCAAAGGAAATCCAAGTTGTTTTTTGAAAGATGTGGCTTATGCTGAACGATGCATCCACGCAAGTTTTTCATTGAGTTTTATTCGTCTAGTTCTAGAGGAGAAGTCAATACCTTAATGGGTCTGCCACTGAGTGTCTTTAAATTGAAGAGTCATCTTTGTGAATTGTTTTTCTACGTCTGGGTGCCTGTGTAACATTTTTATAAGCCCAATATATTTGAATACGGCCTATGGCATTGTAGAGCATTTTCCTTGAGAAAATGAAAATTTTCAAATTTTGCCAATGGTACTCCCTTAGAGTAAAATAACCTTACGCTGTTCCGGTGTGCATCACTTTGTTTTAGTCATGCATTAATAGTGTTCTATGACTCCTAAACATTTGTTTCATAAAATTTTTTCAAAACTTATTAATCCCTAAACACTTACCTCGAAAAACTAATAAACTATTTAAATTTACTGTCACGTTGCAAATTATTGTCCAGCTAAAAGTTCCTGTTTAGTGCAAATAACCACAAATAGAAGAAAATATTAAGAATGAATGCACATGAAATATGCTAACCTTATGTTCACGACTGTACTTGGAGAGGTATAGTGGGAAGCAAAACTGTCGGGATGTTTTGGTTTAAGGATGGTGCTTTTGGATGAGCTTATGCGGCCTATGACAATATTATTCTTTTCCATCAGAGTGTTATGGGTTGACTTTTGTTTCGTCGCTCCAAATAATCCGTTTTTAGTCATCTACTGTCCAATTTTTGTGGTTTTTACATAAATGAAGGTGTTTTTTTCACATTTCTATCGGAAAGTGATGGCTTTTTTTCGCACTGGCCACTAAACCAATTCTATTTAATGCACGTTTAACGTCCAGGAACTGACATCCTTACCAATACTTTTTTCAGCATTATTTGGGGTCTTGATGTCCTCATTATGTAGCAAGCGTTCAATCTGCCGGGCATTACCATCAGAAAGCAGTCTTGGTCGAGCACCTTGGTTATTATTGCAAGCTACATTACCCCGGTTTTTTACATCATTTACCGTGGATTTACTTAAATTTAAATTTTTAGCAATTTTATGGCATGAATAATTATTTTGCAAACAATTTATCACATTGTTGTCAATATCAAATGGCGATTTTCTAATTTTTAAAGATCTTTTAATTTTATATTTAAAAATCAAGTTAATTACTTTACAGGTCAAGCAATAATGCACAAATAGAGTAATAAAAGCTTGATAACGAGACCAACGAAAAAACCAACGGGTCAAATATCGTTACATTTTAACAGAGCAAGATCGTTGGTTTCTTGTACTGTATAAAAGTCTCCAAATAGCGAGTTTTTTTTTTAATTTTTTTTAGTTTTTTGAAGCAATGCTTTATAATTTAGAATAAGGTTTAATTAAATAAAAAAAACTACATATACATATATGATAATATACGTACATTTGTATTAGTTTTATTATCATACTTTATTAATGCAAAACACTCGGACAGTTTTGCTTCCCACTGTATAAAATTCCATTCCTTCTTGAATTTTTCACATGTTGTTTTTCAGTGTGACAAGTTGTGTCAGTATATATTATTTTTTTGTTTATTTACATTTTTCTTTCTTTTTCTTGTCGTATTATGGAAACAAGTTAAGAATTCCTAAATGAGTTTAAAGCAAATTTGAATAAAGAACTGTCAAAACTTTTAAAAGTACTCAAGATTGAGTTTTACTTTATTGAGAAGTATGAAAATTTTAGTTAAATTGATTTTAAGATATCACAAGCTTTAAGTAACTTATTTGCAAAAGTTATTCAATGTGGACCATGTCTTACAGTTTTATTCAGAAAAAAAATTTAATATCGGTATTAACTGGAAATTAGTAAATTTGAGATTTACGCTTAATAAATGATTATTAAAATTTCTTATTCAAACAACGCTTATTAATTAATAATTTAAGAGTAATTTTCATTAAAGACTATCAACACTATTTCATTTGGATGTCAGTTAAATTAAAATGGTTAAACGGGGTTGAATACTTTTTTATCAGTAACCGCAACTCGTCAGTTGTTTTACTTTTAAATAAATATGAAATGTTTTCGAATAAGAAAATATTTTGCAATAGTCTTTTAGTAAAAGATTTTTATAAATTAAATATTATTTTTTTTTGCAAAAATAAACATATACATGTACATTAGGGTCGCCCAGTTTGTTTGAAGAAAATATAAGTTATCGATGTTCCCGACTAATATGAAAATTTGATTCATTTTATGACTACGTTTCTCAATTTTTGGTGAGTTGGATCAAAGGATAAAAATGTCCTTCTTAGAGATTTTTTGATTTTTTCACATTTCTTCCAAAGGAACTATATATAAATTTGGTATCATATGAAAGGTCTTTGAGAGGCGCATTCAATGGGTTATCAAAAATTAAAAAAAAAATTTTAAATTCAAAAATTTTAAAAAATTCACACAAAATTTTATATTTTTTTTTTTTTATTTTTCCATAGAATATACTTATATAAAGAGTTGAAATTTCTTGATTATAAACATCATGCAATTAAACCCAAATGGGTTTTCCCGTTTTTTAAAATTCTATCTATTTAAATTTTTATTAAACCTAATCTGATAATCTCTGTTAACTCAATTCGTTAATGTAATGGGCATTAAAATAACGTAAATTTTGTAAGCTAAAAAATGGGAAAAACCACTTGGGTCAAATTGCATGATGTTTATAATCAAGAAATTTCAACTATTTATTTATGTAAATTCTATGAAAAAATAAAAATAAAATTTTGTCTGAATTTTTGAAAATTTTTGAATTAAAAAAAAAATTTTTTTAATTGTTGATAACCCATTGAATGCGTCTCTCAAAGACCTTTCATATGATACCAAATTTACGTATAGTTCCTTTGGAAGAAATGTGAAAAAAATCAAAAAACCTCTAAAAAGGACCTTTTTATCCTTTCATCCAGCTCACCAAATATTGACCTAGCAAAAAAATTGCGAAACCTAGTCTTAAAATGAATAAAATTTTCATATTAGTCGGGCTGAGCGGGGCTTTAAGCCAATTGAAGCAGGAGTACCCCAGGGTATCATACTGGGTCCTACTTTATATTTGATTTATGCATCCGATGTGCCGTTAGACCCCAATATACATACTTCAACTTTTGCTGACGATACAGCCTTTATTAGCGTTCATAAGGACCATCAAATAGCATCACAGAATTTGCAGAATTATATTTATAAACTAGAGAATTGGCTTGAGCTTTGGAAAATCAGGGTTAACGAACAGAAATGTATTCATATAACTTTCACATTGCGAAAAGATACCTGCTCGTCCATCAGAATAAATAACCAAATTATTCCGCAACACAATGAAGTCAAATACCTCGGAATCCACCTCGATCGTCGTTTAACCTGGAAGTCTCATATTGACGCAAAACTTACACAGATGAGATTAAAAACTAGTGCAACTTAATTGGCTAATCGGCAGAAATTCTACATTAAAGTTGGATTGTAAACTTTTGTTGTACAATGCAATTCTAAAGCCAATATGGTGTTATGGAATTCAATTATGGGGTACTGCCTCAGCATCCAACATTGAAAAAATTCAAAGAGGTCAAAATAAAATTCTACGTATAATTACTGCAGCTCCATGGTACGTTAAAAATTCTCGAATTCACAAAGATCTAGGAATTCCTTTGGTGAAAGACGAATTTACAAAATACGCCTCAAAATATGTCAGCAAACTTGAACACCATCCAAACCCACTTGCACGAGACATCCTTAACTTTAGTGGCCATGTTCGGTTGAGAAGGAGGGATACCCTTGCTTTAACTCAAACGCAAAACAGATGACTGGATCAGTGGATGTAAATTTTTTTGTAGTATCATAATATTTTGTCTAGCACTGGCTGGACTTATTATTTTCTTTTAGTATTAAGATTCGAAAACTTATTGTCATTTCAAGATCTGAAGATTCAATAAATAAATATAATGTATTAAAAAAAAAAAAAAAATATTAGTCGGGAACATCCGCAACTTTATTTTGGGTTACCCTAATGTACATGTATTGGCACGCCCTAAGAAAAACCAAAGATACAAAAAAAAACCTCGGTAACCTTCTTTGCATGTCTCAATGTTTTCTGCACATCAGTATTTTGATACAATATATTTCATCAAGATTGCATGAATTTATATGAATGCATACATACATACATACATACATATGTACATTTTTATTTACTCATATGTATTTATTTATGTACATATTGTTTTTATGTAAGTATATAAATGTTAAGCGTCTCAACTGCATTTACAACTTTTTGTTTGAAAGAATTTTTTGTATTACAACAGTTTTCTATGCCTGCAAAAAATAGCAATGTTTTGTATAATAATAAATATTTTTCTTAGATCTTAGAAAATAGCAGCAAATCAACATGTAGTAAATACATAATTGGGAATTATCAACACTGCTTCAGCTGAAGAAAAATGTCTTTTTCCTTTAGGTTTAAAGTAGGGGTGGACGTACTTGAAAATTTCAACTTTTAATAAGGCGTTAAAGTGAACCTAAATTAACGTTTTCTGAATAAGACTGTTATTCTTTATCTCTAAAGTACCGTTCTTGTGTTCTTCATACAAAAGAAAATTATAGCATCGTTTTAACATTAACATATTTAAAAAACTGTACTACACAGAGCAGGTTGCTATACAGAGTAAGAGAGTCAATGTTAAGTATAGGACAACTTATGGCAGCAACTTCAAATAAACACTTCAGTTATTAAATGAACGTTGCGGCAGTAGGAACGACGTCTTAACATTTGTAATGTACATAAATGTTTAATAAAATTCGTTTGTTTAATGTAACACGAAATCATTTCAAGTATTAAATAATTTTTTTAAATTTTTTTAAATATTGATATGTGTAATTGTCAAAATTTAAAATATTTAAGACATGGTGTAACTATATACGGTGAGTGCAGTAGCACAGTTGACTGACTTTGTTTACAATTTACTTATGTATGTCCAAAGTAAAACGTGTTCAAGTGTTTTTACACAAACAAAATGCCTGTTGTTTCTGTATTGTGTTGTATTTCTTGCCGATTTGCACTCACCTTGTATAATTACACCACGATTTAGGTTCTAATTTAGTAAATCACGTCGCACAGTGGTTTGGAAATGATTTATTTTGAAAAGTATTCGGTATCTCGGAAGCTATTACAGATATCATAAAGAAATTTCAAATAGTTGTAGCTGAGGTGTTTTCTAGTTGGTGGCGGAATAGGCGCAAGAGTTGTTGGCAGAAGGGCGCCAGTAGGTGGCCCCTACAAGTTCCTTACCTCATGTCTCACATTTTTTTATGATGATCCGTTTGAGCTAAAATTTAATACATAAAGTTGTTTTTTTTTAATTTTACTTGATATTTTTTTGGCGAACCTACGGAGGGTCGAAATTTTTTTTTAAAATATCAGCTCTATTTATGATAAAATTCGAAATTCTAATTAAAAAATTTCCAAGCAATTTTCTTTTGTAAAAAATAAAAATTTGACACATTTAAGCAAATTACATGTCAAAAGTAGTGTCCTAGTTTGTCTCCCACAACTCCGGTTCGTCCTTTGCTGCTTTCGTGTAAAATTCTGTCTCGATAGGTGCATCGGTTTAGAGATGAGAGATATATTTCCAAAAAAAATTTCGATTCTGCTCTACTGTGTGCACATTAACCGTCTACACTCTATGGAGTGTAGAAATACGTTGTAAAAAATATTAGGTTGATAGATAAACCTTAACTAGCGCCGCATCAACTCGGAAGTTTAGAGGTGCATTTATAATGGAAATATATGTATTTTTACAGTTTTTGCATATTAATGTAAAACATTTGAAATGTGCAAGAAATTAGCGTTATAATAAGAGATAAAAGAAACAAATGGGTTAACAAATTTTAAAGTAATTAAGTATTCCCCAGGACAGAACTCTTGAATAAGATATTTAAACATTTTCTGAAATATTCGAATAAAATCATATATTTATTATAAATATATATATAAGCATTGACTGGTATACGAGATTTTGTTTTCGTAGCATAACGTTACCCTATTAACTAGTATGGTCAAGTAATGGTCGTTTCAAAACTCCATTTTCAATTTTTTACAAATTTTCTTTAACAAACTTAAGAGTTTTTATACTATCTCCTCGAGTTTTATTAAGGATATATGAGGGAAGAAAAATATAAAAAAAAAATATGTCAATCAATACCTTCCATAGTTTTTCTGTACGTTATTTCAATTTGGTGAATAATTTTAATTGCTTTAGTGTTATAAATTTAAAAAAAAATCCCATCCAGAATAATATAGTATAGATACTTGTAAATATTTTCTGAAAGTTTTACTCAAAACGGACAATATTAACCGTTAAAACGGAAGTTCAAAGGTCAAACTTTGCTATATATGGGATTTCTAATTTTAACATTTCGCAAATGTTTTAAATTTTTGAGTCGACTTTTAAGAACTTTTGAAAAACAAAATCCATAATTTTGAATAATGACAGAAATATCTACTGGCGTTTTCTTTTCTGGCAAAAATGTTACACGTTTTTCCCATTACGCACCTTTTTTAATTTTTTTGTGTTCTTTTCTGAAAAAAAAATGTCAACACTACTAAAGTGCAGCAGTGTGTTCTTTTCTATAAATGTCACACTATAAATTTAAAAAATGTTGCACTTTTCACACTCTGTATTTTTGGAGGGGGAGAATCGCACGATAAAACAGCTGATATTTGTTTTGTTGTATTTGTGTTAAGAAACAAAAAAAATATACAAAATGGAAAATATTACTACTTTTTTTAATTTTTTTCTACTTCAATTTCCATTTTAATAAATAGAATTAATTTTAGTAAATTTTAATTAATATACCTATGTATGTATGTATTTCTATTTATGAGCTATCTGCTTTAACAAAAAAAAAGACAAAAAAAAAAAAACAGCTGTACATGAACAAAGTGTTACACTGTTGTGATTTTATATTCTATTGTGACCATTAAAAATGCGACATCTTTCAAATGTGGGACCAACAATATAAAAATGTACATAATAAAGGTGTAACATTTTATTTTAGGAAAGAAAACGCCATAAGTTAACCCTTAACCGCCCTGGTGGTCAAAATTATCTCTAACTTTAAAGAACTTACGTCATTTATCTTAAAATCTTATTATTTTCTTTTAGTACTGCTGTGTATTTATTTTATCTTAATTATAATGATGAATTTCAAATCTTATATCTAATAAGCTTTAATTGTTTAGAAAATTGTTTGACCATTCTTTATTGTGTTTATTAAGTTGGCATTCTTCCTTCTTGCCTTTGGCTCAGAACCGCTGCATTCCTTCTTCTTAGTCGAATATAGCCACTACTATTTAATATCTTGCGGGCTAATGAGTTTGGGTGTACTTCAAGCTTTTTTAAATGATTTTCTGCTTTTTTTTGGGATCTCAGTTTTTACAAAAGGCTTAACATATAAAAAAAATATTAATTGCTGATTTTCAATAAAGAAAAATATAATATTTTAACGGTTAAAGACATCATAACAAAATTTTAATATAAATGCAAATGTCCTTATTATAAGTCCTATAAGTTTTGCCATTTTTATTTTTAAATATCGAAATTACCAAAACTGGAAAAATGTATTTCAAAATTAGATTTCTTTTTAAAAAGTACCCACTTTGACGTAATTTACCGTGTGTAGTAAAGGAACTTCTTAGAGAATTGGTGCTTTGAGTTTTTAGATTTTTTTTAAATAAAAATTTTTTTTCAAAATTTGGTTAGGACGGGGCAGGGCTATGTCGCGTAAATGAGTCTAATTTTATTGCACACGTTTATCCATTAAAAAAAATTCTATAAAGAAAAATATAGCTACTTTTTTGGAAAAAATACGAGCCTTTTTACGTGATCTACCTTTGGATGCATGCATGTATTTTTTTTATAGGGGTGGGGCAAATGTTAGCCTGTTTTTAAATTTTATTCCGAATTTTATGAAAAAATATAGATGATATTTTAGAAGAGTTTTTGAAAGCTCCTTTGGTTCGCCATATCTAAAAAACCGATTGAGTAAAATTAAAAAATAAACCACCATATAATTTTTTTTTAAATCTTCTGAACGACTGTTAAACTATTTCGGTACCTACGGATTAAAAGTGAATATTTGACGATTTTAGACTTTATTATTGTGTTAAGACTACTTTTTTTAATCAGTTCAAAAATTTGATCAGGCATACTATTCGTCAGACTTATTATTATATTTTCAGATATACCTATAGATCTCCAACATGAAGCAATAAACACAGATGGCGCTTTCCTCTCTTCAAAAAATTTTCTACTGCGCATGTACGTCATCAGAGCGCACAACTGTTTGTATGTTATGAAAACAGTACGGGATTTGTGGTGGAAATGAAAAAAATATTATGAACTAGAGAAGGAATTGAACTAATATTTATCGTTTTTAAGAGAAAAGTTTTTTATTCAGGCTAATAGTACGGATAATCAAGAATACTATTGTAAAGTACTGGAAAAATTGGCAAATTGTAATGCATTTTCTACCCTGGCAAAGTATTTATTTTTAATAAAATATAACGAAAAATCATAGAATTTTCTTTTTTCATATTTATTTTGTTGTTATAAACATATTTTATTGTTGTATACTGGTTTGTTTTTTATTATTTATAAATTGATATAGCTATTGATTTTTTAGGTTTTGAATATCTTGTAATTATGACAAAAAAAAAAATTTATTGAGATTGAGACATTGTAATAAACTTTTTTCCTGTGTTTTTATTTTTTAAATAATTATGTTATTAATATAAAATAAGAAATTTAATTTATTACTTTTTTAAAATTTTCTTTTTCTCGAACTCGAAAGGGTTTTTACTGTTTTCTCACATATTGTTTTCTTCGAAAATATTTTCAAGGTCTTGCATGTGTTCCATAGTTTTTTGAGTCGGCTTTGATAGTCCGCCCTCAGACAAATGGTCAACCCCCAAATACGATGAACATTTTTCATTGTCTGCTATGGAATTGTTTAATTTTTCCGGCAACAAAAACTTATCCATTGCTTTAATAACTTTGGATCTGCCGGAAAGTAAAATAAACTGATTGTACACGGCTTTTTTCTGTTATTGTTACAACAATTTTTCACTGCACACCACATTTTGGTTTTTAATTTACACGATTTTTTTAACTTTAATGAATTTTTACTTTTCACAATAAACCACAATGCCCTCTGTCTACGTCACTGAGAGAGCTGAGTGTGAGCAACAAAACTAAGGGACCTGCGCAATGCGTAGTCTTGTTTGTTTCATTCATGGATATCCAAGCATTTAACAGCTTCTTTTAGTTGTGGTATGCTTTAATATTGTAGGCTTTCAGCATAATTCGACAACCATTGCTTTGCGTGATGACTTGTCTTGTTGAAAAATAAATTGTTTTCCATTACTATTTTTTTAAGATATAAATTATTATAATGTCAGCAATTCTTAATTATTACATTTAATTAAAATAAAGTGTTGAATGTGATTAACATATTTTAAAACTCAATTAAATCCATAGCTCATAATTACAACACATTTTCTATATTTTATATTGTTTAGGGATAAATTTGCATTAGACATTTTTAATATGAATTGAGCATAAACAATTGCTATAAAACTCCCAAAACATAAAAAAAACCTCTACGAAAATCATTGCTGTAAAAAATGTATTTCTCTAATTAATTTCAAAAACACCTTATCTTTGATTGTGGAAAATCTTATTTTGGAAAATTGTTGGTAATTTATACATAAATATTTTGTACAATATCTACGTTACTGTTTTATATGTTTTTCGAAAGTTGTATCAAAGTTTGAATGTTTTCAAAAATAAAAATATGTATTTCAACATACAAATTACTCATTTCAGTTTAAAAACATAACCAAACGGTAATACTTAAATCATTAACTGATTGACAAATTTGAAATAAGAAAATAGAATTAATAAAAAAAAAATTTAATACTGGATATTGCTGAAAATACTACGTTATGTTTTAGTTTTGAAAATACACCTAATTCTGGTTTTACATGGTAATTTGTTCCAGGAAAACTCGTGATCGTATGCAAAATAGGTGATTGGTTCCTTATCTCTAAAATCTATTTAAATTAGTGATTTTTTTTAGGATCAACTATTCAGGTTTATAATTTTAAATCACATACATGTACGTATAAAATTTATTTTAAATTTAAAAAAGTTAAAAGTTTATTTAATTTCCTAAATGTGTGCTATTTACAATTGCTCTGGTCAGTAAATTTGCTTGTAAAAAAGGAATATCCGTAAATTTGTGATATTAACATATTTCGCAAAAATTAAATTTAACCAAAAAAAAACAATTAAGCCCAAAAGATTTTGAATCGTGCTAAATGAAATAAAATCGTGTAAAAATTTTAAAATGTGTTTTTTTTCAAACTGTGTTAAATAAAAGCCGTGTAAAAAAAGACCGTGTAAAAACAGAATTAGGTGTATTCATCTTTTATATTTTGTATATTTGTTTTTAAAATATTTTTATTTTGTTATTTTGAATGTTTGACAACATAAACATACGACTTTGCTCAAAATTGTGTTCACAATCAAATAGATGCATCATACAATGTCCAACATACAACAGCGCTAGTGAATTGAATAATTATATTTTATAATTGCGCAAAATTTATAAAACTCAGAAATAATTTTTACTTTCAAAGCAAAAACTAAAACTCAAGACTATTTAGAAAGTAAGTGTTATATAGAAATTTAAAAACGAAACTCAAAAATAATCATAAGATTTTGTACAAAAAATATACATAGGGGAGAGGGGGGGCACCTTTGAACACTTTTTGCTTTCAAGCCACATAAAATTTATATTTCTGAATTATTGACTTTTTACATAAATTAACTAAAATGTATGGAAATAAACTTTAGTTTAAGTATACAAGTAACTTATTTTTAGTTCGATTTATATTTTTTTATTTTTTTAATGGCTGAAGTCATTGTGTTCAAATGTGCCCCCCATACAGGGCAGCTTTGAACTAGGCTGGGGCAGCTTTGAATGGCAATTTTTTCTTGTAGCTCTTATGTCCAAAAATAACACAAACAGTTATATTTTTTATATATATAATAAATTCGATTTATTTATTAAGAAAAACATAAAAATTAACAATTAAAAAATAAAAAAAAAAAAATTCAGATCAAAAATAAGTTTTATATTATTAAGACGGAAAAGGCCTTGCAATTTCAGGTGACATTACATTTTCCTTTAAAGCATCATGATTAGCATTGGATTGGTCATTTTCAGAAAACAAGAGAGAATCAACAATTACTTCTTGATAAATTTAGTCAGGCTTGAGTTTATTAAATTTAATTTTCATTAAATTATTTTTAGTGAAGTTAAGAATTACAACTTGAAACATTTTTGATAATTTTTCTTGACTGGGGATCGAACCTGGGTTGTTGAATTTACATATGTTTCGAGAAATCCCACTTTCTCTCATCAGAATTCTTTGCGTTCTACCACCTGCCTAACTAAATTTATCAAGAAGTAAAAATTAACAGTCCGATTATGAAATAATAATTATTCTATGAGAATCAACAATGTTTGGTACTTCGGTTGATAAGTTAACATATTCAAAGGTGCCCCTTTGTCTTTGTTGAAACCTGAACTGGCTTGTCATTTCACGGAAATTTATAATAAATATTTTTGTTTTTACATAAATATCAAATAACTTAACTTAATTTTGTTTGAAATTAATTTTGAACTGCAAAAAATTTCTTTCACGAAAGAAAACGATCACGTCTTACACTCTTACAAAAAAAAAAAAATTAAAAAATTTACAATGACACTGCGAAAACTTGTTCACCCAACCACATTTGGTCGACGACTGAAAAAACTAGCAAAAGTTGTTGACGTTGCTAGAAAATATGAAAAATGTGAAAAAGTCGGTTCAGGAACGGAAAAAATGTTAAACTGAGATTTTATCAACATTGTTCAAAGGTGCCCCATGTTCAAACGTGCCCTCCTCTCCCCTACATATGTACATATGTATCTGAAATTTTATAATAATTATTTTTATTTATTGCTTAATAAAACTTAAAAATTGATATTAAAAATAAGTTTTTTTTTAATAAAAATTATGAAATAAAAATCATTTCATTTTCTGATACTACATCTGCTTAGAATGAAATTGATAGACTCAAATTAAGTATGGTGTTGTTCTTAATTTCAATAATAATCATTATTTTCTGTCCCTGTTTTTAACTCATACAGAAAATAATAATAATAATATAATTACATTATATCAAATAATATCATTATAGCATTATTATAATGATAATATAATATCATAATTTTTTGCATTTAAAATAATAATACATATAATCATACTCAAAATTATAAACAGAATTTTAACATTTATATTCACTTAATTACAGCTTAAGGAGGCGTATAATTGCTGCAGGCTAAATATAAATCATACGCCTCATAATCATGCTAAGTCTTATCAAAACTTCTTTGAATTTATCAGTAAAACTTTTAAATGGACAGAGAAATGTGTGCAGCACAATAATAAAAAAATACTTTTTTGCTTAACAATATAACAGACATTTGACAGGTAGATGCAAAAAACATAATTTTGAGATTATTAAGAAATATGAAATGCAAGATAATAAAAAAAAAACTGCACTTGATTTGCCCACATACAAAAACTATGGTCTAAGCATGTCATTTACTAAGAAGAAAAGCTTTCAATACCCATGACCAGCCACAAAGTGTTTTTAATTAAAAACGAGTATGTTGAATGTTGGCCAAAGTCAAGATTTATTAAATGTTCCCTTTTTAAGCTAATTACGCCCAAACTTTTCCAATGTAATTAAAAACTTTTATTTATTTTATTTTTTTCCCCGACGTTTCCCAGATGTTTTGTCTACTTTTTTAAGGGATCGTCTATTTAAATAATAAAAACTTAATTTAGTTACAATCAAAACATAACATCAACAACTTACATAAAATAGTAAACGTCTGAAAATTAAAATCACAATAAAGGCTTAATTTAGCAACACTCTGTAGCTTGAATTGATGTTTGCTATATCTTCTTTTAAATTTATTGTTTTGTTTATGTGTTGAGTTTGCTAACTGACAAACGACTTTTAAAATCATGTTAAACCAATTACTGAACAGATAAAAAACAAACCACAAGATATTTGTTTTAAAAGACATTTTAAAGAAATTAATTTAAAATGTTTGAACTGCAAGTCAAAGATATTATTAGTTACATAACAAAAAGTAATAATTTCAAAACTTATTTTTTGTGAAATGGTGACACTTTTTATTGATAAAATGCTGGATTCTGGAAAATATTATATCTCCCATTATATTATTGTTTACAATTCTACGTACTCTCGATTTCTTAAATATACAAATTTTTAACATACAAAGGACACTCTGTTTATCGTTATTTACAAAAACCTTTTATTTTCTAAACATATTACATATCATTTAAGATCTTACTGCCATTTTGCGTTGCTCCACATAATTTTGTAGTTTTCAATTAAATTGAGATCCCGGGATTGAGCTGAACATTTAAACACATCAATATTATTCTGCTCCAAGCAACTGCTCACAGTGCTTTAGGTGTGTTTTGTTTATGTTGTTGGGCATAAAACGCCACCTAAGTGTCTTATTGTCCTCAGCGTTTGGAATCATTGTATTCAAAAGTATTTTCTTTAAATCCTTATTCATCCATACAAAGATCTTATGTAAAAGACTAACATCATGCCCAGAAAACGTCGCCCACATCATCGAATACCCAACAATATGCTATAAGGTATTTGTTTTGCATGTTTGATGGACGATTCCAAAAAATATTCTTCCAGAAAATTATTGGTTTTTTAAATGCTAATGGGCAAAAGAAATCCAAGACCGTAAGTTGTTTTTCTTTAAGAAAAAAAAAGCTTGAAACGCTTTGTTGACTAATCATGTTGTTTTAAATATGTACATTTTAGGGATATAATAACAACTCATGTTAAAGCTGCTACTTTTGTGGCTTATGTTGAACAAGGCATCAAAGCAAGTGTTTTTCATTGAGTTTTCTTCTTATTCTTCTTATAGTTCTAGAGGAGAAATCACTGAATTTTGTTTAAAGATCTCTTTTAATTGCAAATGCTCTGTAAATTAAAGTGTCAACTTTGCGGTTTGTGTTTTTACGTCTGGGCGCCTGTGTAACATTTCTACAAGTTGCACTAAGACTGAATAGAAAACACAGAATACGGATATTCTAGTCCTAAAACCAGTTCAGTTTTTGTATTTCTTATTACGTTTAGGTGGAGGGTATTTAAGATTCCGCACAGCTGAATATTGCACTCTTACTTGTTTTTTATATAAGTGTATTGAAATATGTATATGGGTGTTTCCATGGTTATGCACGCGACATTTGTACACGTTTAAATGTCTTTGAATATTGTGAAAATGGAACTGGATTGGAATTTTAGAATGGAATTATAGAATCGTTCATTGTATGTGATGAGACTTTTCAAAAAGTATATATATTGGAAAATTGAGCACTGGGTACCCAAGTTCCATGCAATCAAAGTTGACTTACGCATGTGACAAAAAATGGAAGTGCCTTTTAGAGCCGTAAGAAAAAGTGCGAAATTAAGCGAATTATAGGAAATTTTTATTTCGGAAAAAATGTTTTTATAAAGGTTAATAATGGACCTTTATAATCATGCTTCGTTCAAAAACAACTATGCATAAATTTGCTAAGAAAAAAATAATTTGTTGATTACGCACGTGATACTTTTTACCTTCATACATATTTTAGTAATTTTATATACATATATGTATGTATATATATTTTTTTTACCAAAAAATTAAACTTTTATTCAAAAATGAAAAATAAAAATATACTACAATTAATCTAATTTAATTTTTTCCTTAAAAAAAATTATGCGAGCGTTGTGATTTTTTAAGTCACGGTGGACCATTTCATGGAAATACCCATATATTGTATCTGGCTAGATGCGTTGACCCAGAATTTACAAAGCCATTGCTTTTTTTTATTTATTTATTTTATATTTGTTTCAAATAACTCATATTTAAATTAGTTTGAAAAAAACTATTTCTAATTTTTTCTATCTTTGATTACTTTTCTTTTTCAATGTTTACTTTTCTTAACTAGGGAAATAAAATAAAGAAAAGCACACATATCACGTATTTTCCCATTTATTATTTATAAAAAGATATTAGTTTAAATTAATACTGTGTAAAGATATAAAGGTAATGAAGAATGAACTGAAAACATTAAAGTTTCAAAACGGAAAACAGTAAACGAATTGAAATAAATTCTATATACATCCAGCATTTATCGTTTCTTTATGTTAAAAATATAATATAACTATAGATTAGATGGTCACTTTTGACAGATTTTGAGTTTTATGCTTGACAAGTAATATTTCAAAAAACTTTGAAACGCTGAAGTGCTGACTGAATGTTGTTTTAAATATATACATTTTAGGGATATAATAACAACCCATGCCAAAGCTGATACTTTTGTACTTATAACAAATTGTGGATACAAACGGATACACTGCATTGCATAACTGTAAATACACAAAATTTTTCACATTTTGTAAGTTAAAGAAAAAGTAAAAGTAAAAAGTAAAAAAAAAAAACGAATACTATTTAACAAAAAAAAATCATTATTTTCATTTTAGCTCTTAAAAATGTCTAAAGAAATTAATTAGTGTTTCATAACTATAAATACACTGCAACTAAAATATCTCCAAATACTAATATTCACAAAGAACTAGACATTAATAATGTGTAAGATCTCGTTTTGTTTGAATAAACTCAAACATTTTATCCAGCAGAATATTCACCACATACATTTTTGTAGGAATATCTTCGGATATAGATCTCCAAGCAGTTTCTTTTATATAATGTAAGCTTTAATATTGTCGGTTTCAGTCTAAATTTGACGGCTTAGTATTCCCCAAATGTTCTCAATGTATATTAACATTTTTCAAAAACAATCATTCCTTTGTTTGACAACTGACATGTAAAGGTGCGTTGTCTTCTTGAAAAGAAAAGCTTTTCATTACTTTTTTCTAATAATGACACTAATTTCTCATCTAGTAATTTTCTGTAGTCAGAAAAATTCATCTTGGTACTTGCAAACGCCAAATTAAGAATGACGTCTTCACAAAAACTCCCCAAAACATAAAAAAACCGCCGCCTGGTTCCTTCCGTGGGTCTTTTCTTAACCTTAAACTTCATATTGTATCACTGGTGGTACACAATTTTATTATTGGAATATTATTATTTATTATTATGTTATACATTTTCCTACTGCATAGTGTATCACTGGTGATACATATGAAAATGTATAATATCTACTAAATTATTGTTTTAATTTTTTTTTAATATTTTCCTGTAATCAGACAGTAATTTCCCCTTAAAAAAACATTTTTTTCTATCAAATATAAAAAAGTCATGTAGGTGTTTTCTTAACTCATAAATTCACCTTGAACAAATACACATACATATATTTAAATAGTGCAAATGTTAACAAATCTTACCTGTTACCTGTCAGTTTAGCGAATTCAAGTCTAGCAGTTAAGTGGCACAACAACATCTTTTGTCGAGTTATAGTCTGGGATTTTCTTTAGCAGTCTATTTGTGGCTGACTTGGACACATACGAGTAAACCTCTTATTGATTGACAATCTGAGAAAATTCTTCATTGTGTTGAAGGTACAGTTTATATTTCTGCGATTGCCTCCTTCAGGAATTTCTTTTTCGGTCCGCCACTTTAATTTTTGTATAATAATCCGTATTATTTTTAAAATTTGTTACAATATGTGACTAGTTTATTTATTTTTTGTTTGAAAATTGCTCAAAAATTTAAGCCACTTTTTTTGTAAACTGAAATTTGGCCATTTTAAAAATCACTGAAGCTAAAAGTCCACACCAAGCGTTTACGTGATTCTTGCGTTCTCAAACAACTACCAAAAAAGTAGAATCAATGTAGTCGTGTGTTTTAAGTTACACACTTAAAAGCGTAAGAAGCGCTGACACATGAAAAGTGAAAAGTTTTTAAAGATTTTATTTTGAAAGCATCGCAAAGGTGATGTCACTAGAAAAAATTACATATCAGCTGAGCTTGCGACATCACCTCCGAAACTACATATATATAAAACAAAAATGATTACTGCGAAAAGTCTTCATATGCAAATTGAAATACTTGACGCTAAACACGTTTAGAAACTATAAACGCGTTGATGCTAAAAATGCGAGTTGTGGGCCACCAGCTTAAGGTACATACCACGCGCCAATGTATACTGAAATGTTTAAATTTTTGTAATAAGAATGACTAACAGTTGTACTTTTGTTTTTCTAGTATTTGTGTTTATTTATCATAAAATGTAATTATAGTTATGAAACACTACCAAAATATTAAAACGCAATTTCTGTTTTTAATTAATGAAGTGGCCTGCCAAATTTTAGTTATAGTTATGCAACACAGGGTATATATAAAATTCGTTCAGCTTGTTTTATGATAATCGTCTATAAATAGTCATACCTGCCATATAAGGTCCGCTTCTAAAAATATTTTTAGTGACCATAAATGTCTTAAAAAATGTTCATGCAAATAAAATTCAATACAAATAAGTTTCATATACACAAATGTCATTCATTTAATTTCAGTACGATCGTTCCATAATTACTGTATCAATTATATTATGCAACACACAGTGTAAAATTATAAATACGAAAAGCAAACAAATAATTTTATGAACAACACTTGGCAATAATTTACTATCCTTTGTCTGGATTAGTGTCTTGGAAAAAATCTTAAGACATGAAAAATATTTTTATGTACTATTTTATTTTTATCATTTAATAAAGAAAGATACATTAAATATTTTTGAAATAAAAAAGCTATTAAACTGAATTATAGCAGATGAAATAATTTTCAGTTAAAGGTTAGAATATGATGTAATCAGATGAGAGTTCAACCAAAAAATATCATTGTTGTGTCTACTTCATGATGGTTGTAGTCAAATTTAGCAAGAACTTTGTAAAATCATTGAGAGCTACTCAAGGCGCAAGTTTAAAAGGTTTGCGAGTAATAGGTTTAATCAAAAAGTAGGAAATTGGGTCTCATATGAATTAAAGCCAAAAGACTTTGAAAGAAAATTTTGCATGGTCGAAATACTGTTTCGACGCTTAAGGAAATAATTTTTGCACCGTATTATTGAATTCGACCATACAATAACCCGAAGCAAACTAGATCTTATGTAAAGCCAGTCCGAAAATAAAGCTAGATATCCAAGGCGCATTACCTGCTTTGAATTTGGCGTAAACAAAAGGGTTCTATGTACTGTGAGTTACTCATACCTGGCCAGGCCATCATAATTTGTTTAAAGCGACCATTTACAAAAAAAATGATGCAAATTTCTTTTAAAAACTGTTTAGAAGAAATTGATCGCCGCAGAACGTTCTATCTGGCATACGATTCTCTTTAGAATAGGGTATTATATTGTACAAATGTCAAAAAAAAAAACAGATAAATGTTTTAAAAAAAATCGTGAAATTTTAAAGTATACTTAGAATAAATAGTTTGAATTTCTACGAATTGTGAAAAAATTAGAATCAGAATGTTGTAAAAATCCAGTTTTGCGTATCATTTTTTTTTTTGTTTTTTTTTTTTGATATAATAAATTAATATGATTATTCATTATGTATTTGAAATGATTGTATTTCTTTAACCGATATTAATATTTACTTTATATTGTACAGCATTGCTAATTACGCCCAATATTTTCGACATTTTCAAAAAAGTCTTGCCATTAACGAATTTGTTCATTTTAATTCAATAAAATTCTTTTAAATATCTTGAAAATATTCTTCATATATGTATGTATAGAATTTCCATCTCAATTATCAGATATCGGAGTTGAGCCTCCAATTGTAGAATTTGACTGCTCTCTAGTTTCTTCTTGTCATCTGCATCAAAATAAAAGCCAGCAATTTCAATCTACGTCATTATGAAATTATGTACACATTTATTTACTAGAAGAAAATCTTCTTAACTTATCAAACATAAAATAATTCAAACAAATACGACCAACATGGAACAACACAACGTCCATGAAATAAGTGTTTTTCTGTCAGCATGTCAACATTCTTATATACACCCATTCCAAGACCGTCAATTCCACGTCAGCCACCCATTCCTATTCTATTTTAAATCATCAAAACCAAATGTAAGGTACATAAAATTATAAACATACTAATTTTGTACAGAACTTAATTTCAATATATATTTTTTAGCATATGGATTCTTATTGTTAAACTAACAACAACTATCGTATACTTAGCCAGTTGAGTTTAGTTGATATTAATTTAATAAACGGACGTTTATAAAAAACATTTAATAATATACCTCAAAAAAAATAATTTTAACTTTTTATCACAATAACTGAATACCACATACTTCATTACGTATAAATTATATTTATTTATTTCTGTTGTAGAATAAAATATTAATCATACGTAGCTGTGTGCAAAACATATGCAAAGAAATTCTCTCTTTGTGTTTATAAGTGTTTAGCAAAATTTGTAAAGCATGCTTTAAGGCTGTTTCGGAAAATGTTTATATTAAGCGCTAAATGAATATAGGTACGTAGACATATATCGTTGGTCTCATGTAGAAGGCCCTAACTCGCTATTTTTTCGAAATTAGTTTTTTTTGCGACTCCAATGCATTTAACGCAAATACACCTCTTCACAAACATTTATTGCAATAGTGTAAAAAATAACGCTTTTATAAGCAGTTGTACAAAAAAAGTTACGTGTTGAATATTACAGTTTCTATTATATTTTACCTTCTCCTGTAAAGTTTCAAATATGCGAGTTAGGGCCTTTCTACATGAGACCATCGATATATTAAAAATAATTTAGATAAAATTTAATTTCTTTAAAAACAAAAGTTGTAAGAAATTTTTTAGTAATCAAAAATGTTTTAAATTTCAGAGTAAATTTTCTGCTTAATTTTTCAAGTATGTGTTTATCTTTTTTTACAGTTCATTGTTGTAGAAAAGCAAAATATTTGCTTTTCCTGGAGTTTTTTCATTATGTTAGTTGTAGTAAATATAACAGAAAACCTTGTGCATTTTACTTCAATATAAAACAAGCAAAAAAGCTCCCTTTGCTATTTAATACATTCAAATACTTTTTAAAGGAAAATATATGTATGTATGTTATATGATTTTCTTTAAACAAGTTGTGTGCTAAATATCGCTAATGGCTATACTTTAGTTAAAAACGGCAAACAAAACTAACTTTTGCAAAATAAGAATAGATTAAACTAAATAATAGCACTTTTGCTACATCGAATCTTATATATGTATGTATATATATATACAGTGCTGAAAAAAATAAAAATAAATAATTTTTAATGAACTTCTTACTGACAAACTATTTATCTTCTGATGAGCAAGGTAACTGTGCCTGTTAAAAATAGGTTGTGTTTTGCAAAGAATCATCTATCTGATTGTTCTTGCACTGTAAGTAACCTTACACTTAAGTAGTTTTCAAAACTTAAATGCATAATTTAGCCAACATAATTAAGAAATTTATAATTCAATAATTAAAATTTCAAATAGGAATTTGATAAGTCAAACAACTCCTTCCAATTTTGCCTAATCGTTATATGACAATGAACTACAACTAAATTGCAAACAAGAATCATAAATGTGAGTTAGATAAATGACAAAATATAACTGACTTAGCAGTACAAGTTAGTGAATAATCAGTTGGATTAAATGACAATAACTAATATATGTCGCTTGCATGCTTGTCCTTTAAATTCTTTTTGTAATTTTATTTTTTATTGTATCTTCATTAAAAATGAAAACAATAAGTATATCAAATTTGATATCGTAAAAATTTTAATTATAAGTCCAACCAATTAGTTTAACCAACAGTTGTTTGACCATTGTTGGTTAAAAGTCTTCAGTAAACATTTTTCCTTTTTATCTTCGGCTCAGATTCACTGTATCCTTAAAAATTACTCAATTTTTTTGCAAAATTTTTTTCATATGAACAAGTTTATTAAATTTCTTTTCATTTTGTTTATAAATTATAACAATACAACTTTTTTTTTCCATTCCAGCTTATTATTCTTTCTTTTACTAAAGTTTATAGAATATTTTTGAAGAGGATTTATTATACACTGTGTTGCATTATTATGATTACACCTTATGTTTGCTATTTATTGTAAAGTTACAAACAGTTTTTAAAACTTTTTTTTAAGAACATGGTTAATGATCAGTTTTTATTTAAAGTTTAAGAGGCCACTTCATTAATTTAAAAGAGAAATTGTACATTAATGAAGAATACTAGAATACATATGCAATATATAATATGTACAATGCAATTTTCAACGGTTGAAAATCTTATCTTAGTGATTTTGATAAAGTTCAAATTACAGTTCATATAACATGTGGCTTCACAACAAATTTTGCAAATAATCCGAATTTCTATAGTAAACATAAAAGTGGCGAAAAAAATCTTCTGAAGTGGACAATCGCAGAAGTATAAACTGCTCCAGTAACTCAATGAAGACTCTTGGTCGGATTATTAATGCATGTGAAATCAACCATAATTTAACTGCTAAACAAATCACAGACTGTTACTCGACAAAAGCTATTGTCTGTGCCAAGGCTATTGCTCCGCTTCAGATTTGTTAGATTTGAATTCGCTAAATGCGACTAGTAGTTACTTTATCTTAAGATATGTATACCTGTTTAGGTTGATTTTTTCCGATGAGAAAAAATTAAAATTTTGCATGGTTTTTATAGCTATTGTAGAGACCTATGGAAGCACACACGATATTTCTCAGGATTGGGGTACTTCTACTTTAATCGGTTGTGCAGAACTTAAATGCGCTTTCTTTATAAATATTCTAAAATATTAGACCGGTTAAGTAGCTTTCCAATATTTATGTGTGTTTTAAATAAGGATTTTTTTAACCCTTAAATATCTGAAATTGAAAATACGTTCAAATTGCAGAAATAAATTTTTGTTCAAGCATGTATTTCATCTGCAAATTACGGATTTCAGTTCCAATTCAGAAAAAAATACTTCTGGAAAGCTCCAGGACAAAAACAAGTAAGACAGTCTGTAGACGGTCTTAGTAGCTAAAGGGAAAAAACCGGGTTTTTAATACTCAACTGATGACCGTCTATAAACAGTCTTAGGCGTTAAAGGGTTAAATAAGGATTTTTTTTAAATAAGGATTATTTGTTCAATAATATTTTTTATTTGTTTTATGTGTACAAAATTAGGAAAAGTCGTATGTATTTATATTTATGCAACGCAATGCTTTTAGAACATCTCTTGATTGACTTTCCGTCTGTAAAAATTTATGAAAATTGTATATTTACTGCTTTTGTACATATGTTACGTACATAAATAAAAAAAAACAAAAAGTTTTTCTGCTTCATAGTTTGATATATAATAATAGTAATTTTATAATTTCTTTTTTCAAGCAATTAGGTCACTTTTAATATTGATATAAAAATGTTCTATATATATTTACATATATGTTTTTGTATCCAATATTTCGTTATCTCAATGGATATAAAAATATATACTACCTGATCCGGCAAATGTTGCTTTGCCTACTACAGCAACTACACTGTTGCTTTGTGAATGTAAACCATCCAAGGTGGCACCCAAACGCTTGAAAAAAAATTTATTCAGTGACATACACACATACAGTAGAATTATATACATAAAGAAGATTTGTAGCGGAGGTACTATGCGTCTTTATCAAATCCCGCCCATTTTTGCAGCAGCACTTAAAAAATGCACACCAAACCGACGTACCAATTTTTTTCAAATACCGTTGTCAGGAGCAGAAATAGTAGATTTTTAATTTGTGATTTGTATGGGAGGTAACACGCCCCTTTGTCCAATTGGACCGAATTATAGATATAAACCACTCGGGCGCCACCCAAACGCATACAAGAAAAATTATGCAAATCGGTCCAGCCGTTTAGGAGGAGTTCAGTCACAACACACGTACAGTAGAATTATATATATAAAGATATAGAAAGGTCGAATAAAAGAACTAAATAACTAGTAATTTTATCTTGTTGGTTTTATTGCAACTTAAATTAATGTCAGTCAGCAAAAGAACCTATACATTATATGTAACAAGTATATTGTTCTCTAATAATTTTGCAAATAATCCATATATACTTATAAATCGTCCCACCAAATTAAATGTTAATCCGTCCATATTTAACCGTAGCCCAAAAATAAACACCACTTCCGAAAATCATTTAAATGCACATAAATCTTTAATAAACATCAAAATTAAGTTGAAAATTAACACAAATGATTTACATACTCTTCGTCGTAGGGGAGAGGGGGCACATTTGAACACGGGCATTTTTGAACAATGTTGATAAAATCTCAGTTTAACATTTTTTCTGCCTTTATTCTTAGTGTCGTTTAATGTTCAACTTAGATCAAAAATATGTTTATGTTTGCTTAACTTTTATATAAATTTTAATGCAAATAAAAGCTTTAAGATAAAATAAGATACATTTTTTATTTTTTTTTATTTTCAAAACAAAATAAATTAAAAAAACAATGGGCACAATTTTGCCACCTTGATGAAAAATTTAAAAGTGTCTCATAGAGTTTGTATTGAACACTTTAAGGCAGATAATATAAAAGAAGATGTGAAAATAAAAATGGGTAACTGAAAAATTAAAAATCTGGAAGCTGTATTCAAATCTTTGAATGGTGATAAAAAAAGTATATAAATGACTATTAATGCGGACATAATAAAACTAAATCAACTCCTAGCGAATGAGACAAAAACAACACAAACGCAAAAAAACAAAAATAATAAATTGATAAAACAAAAATATAATACATAAAATACTAAAATATAGTTTACTTTTTGATACACTTCAATATGTATAAAATAATAAATTATTACATGTTTTATTTTGAATCAATTACTTTTATTAACTTTCCAAGAACAGATTCAACAGATTCTAAATCTAAAGAATGATATAACGTATTCAAAATAATGATATAATAAAACGATGCGTATGATTGATATTATTAAATTACACAATAATCATACGCCTCAGTTTGCATACAAAAGAAATTACTCTAGATTGAGTTTTCAGTTTTAAAATAACCCTTGTATATGTTTTTATTTAAAATGAATATGGCTTATAATTTTTCCAGTTATTTGTTAGAGTGTTCTGTTTTCTGTTAATGAAAAATTGTTGAACTTTTAATATTTATTAATAGAGAAATTTTATTTGGCTTGAGTTTAAGTAATATTTTTAAACAATTGGCACATTGCATCTACAGTTGGTAGATAATATCAGCACTGTATGTTATTGTTGTCGTTTTCCCTTTATAAACAAAGGCGAAATGACAACAATAATATTTATAGCTGGTATTGTTAACCAACGGCAGACGGTTGACAATATGCAAGTGCTTATATTTGCAGGCCTTATAGAAGACGTGTTTACACATTCTAAAAGATTCTATAGCTATTCCACTATGCCTGCTCTCAGAAGGCCTTCTAGAAGGAATTTCAAAAGAATGTCAACAAGTCATGATTTCAATAGCAAACACGATTGGTTTTGCAATTATTCCTGTATTTTGTCACTACAATAACAAACATTATTTTAATCACTTTGTTATACGAGCAATAAAAATGAATAAAGAGTTTGTGGTGTAAAGTACGCGTAATGCAATATATTAGATACATGTGATTTCTTTTAAATTAAACCAGAGGTAGGCAAAGTGTAAAATGAGGCTGTGTGTGTGACCGACCTACCCAGCAAACATAAACATAATTATTACAAAACAACTTAGATAGGAAACATACACTCACAATATATTTTCCGTAACATATAAGAAATTAACAACGAGATTGATATACAAACAGAACTTCTAATACTTCAAAAGCTGATTACATGCAGGTTACCAAATGCATTTATCAATCATAAAATATTTTTCGTAATTCATTATTAATTTGAAATGTTTGTTGGGAAGTACTTCTGAAAAAAATATAAAAGCATCCGCCGTATGTGCACAAATGAACGAACGAGATTAAGTGTATGTGTGAAGTGCTTTCAGCACAATTGTGCTATAGGATGCCGAGCTATGATTTAAACTCTTTCTTTTATTTAAAATCCCTTCTTTTATTTCCTTAATATAATTATTAATTTAGCAGACCTTTAATTACGCCTTGTATGAGGCATTAGTTGGTAGACCTTGCAACTGCCCTTCTCAAGTAGGCCTGCTAGGAGGCATGTAACCAGTAACGAGTAGGAAAGATCTTGCCTAACAATGACACGCCATGTAAAATTGAAACAATTTGGCAATGCGGCTGGATGTCCTAGTGATTGCCAAAGAAGGCCTTCTAAAAGGTCTCTTTACAGCATATTTTTCACGCTGGGAATAAGAAGATAACACACACATTGTACATGTATGTAAATTTCGTTGTAACTCAAAACATGTAAAAGAAATATGAATAATTCCAGAAATCTATTTCTCAATAATGGTGAGTTAAACAGATGATGTGTACAAGTACATCTTGGACAACAAACATTGCTGACGATGCGCTTGGCAGATAAGAAAATGTATTCCAATATGCCAATTGTCTGAAAATATTACTTTACAATGGTATTCTTTGAATTATTAATTGCAATGATCTCAAGCCTCAAGCAAAGTGTTTGACAAACAAAGTCTAAAAAGCATAATAATCTTATAATAACATCAAACATTATAACATAACATAAAAAAATCATGAATCAGTTAATAATTAATGTAACTTGCATCCTTGTTGTAACTACACATTTACTCCGGCACTTTAGTTGTCAGAGTTGTTTACTTTATTATATCCTTTTTCAAAGCAAATATTTTCAACAAACCTTATTCTCTTGGGGACACCAAGTGAAATATACTCAATTAAAAATAATTTAAAATAATGTTACACTAAACAAACCCGAGGAAAAGCTGAAAGCTGAAGAAAAACAAACTAAATTGAAACTTGCTGCAGCTGCATTTGAACGTGATGTATAAGTAAAAAGAAAACTGGGAAAAGTAAATACAAATTATTTATAGTCACGTATGTATGTATGTATATTAAATACATAGTAATTTGCATTAAACATTTTACACTCCTGCCAGCAGTAGCAGTAGAAATAATATGAAATGATTTTAGATGGAATTGGTTGAATCCTGGAATAGTAACTAAAATTTATGGAAAAGAGAAAAACGGTTACACTTGCTAAACTCATGTATTCTAATTAAGTTCTTCATATACTTGAACATATAATTTATATTTTTTATATTTCTAATATTTAATATTTTTTTACATTTTATGAAAGTTCAGTATTTTGTATTATTTACATGTATTTTTACACTAAAACATATGTGTGCACTGGGAAGATAAGGATTTAGACACATGTCAATTCACATATGCATTTAAAAGAGATGTTATTTTAACTCGCGTGTTGTGTATCACACGAAATGATGGAAATATTAACCCTACGTCTTACACATGAGTCTAGTCAGAGCTTTTTCAATATCAAATGTTATTATTTTATATTTAACAATTCGTTAGAGGCTTGCAATTTCAAGTACATTTCTACGTTTTAGTTCGCTATAAATATTTATAACAGAAAATCTGGAAAGGATATAGAAGGAGACTTATTTGAATATTTTATGGCACACATTACATTTGTAGTACACGAGCCTGATCAGACCCATATATATTTTATACATATATTGTAAATGCTGTTTTTTAATATATTTCGTTCTGGTTTGAATTATTTTTTGTCCACTTATCTATTATTATTTATTTATAACTATTTAACAAAGTTAGTTTAGGTTAATTTGGGAAAAAACCCAATAAACATACTAAGAAGTAACTCCAGCTAGTCAAGTTTTATTGAGTTATTCTACTAAAGCAGCAGTATCTCAAGGAAGCATCCTTGGACTCCTTATACTTGATATACACATCTGCTATGACAACGAACAATCGTACTCACACATCTATGTTTGCTGATGATACTGCAATTCAAAGCATTCATGAAAACCCTCAGGAAGCATCTCGCTATCTACAATATCATATATCTGAATTAGAAAATTGTCTAAATGAGCAGAAATGCACACACATAACTTTTACATTGCGTAGAGAATCAAGCTCCTCTGTTTATAGCAATAATCAAACAATAACAAACAAGACTCGGTATACATTTCGATCGTCGCCTTACTCGTACATGGAAATCTTATTTAGAGACAAAATTGACTCAAATTTTAATTAATCCAAATTAATTGGCTCTTTGGCAAACATTCTAAGCTAAGTTTAGATTCCAAATTCTTACTTTACAACTCAATCATAAAACCTATATGCTGTTATGGAAAATATAAGCTTCAAATGTAGACAGAAATCAAAAACGCCAAAACAAGTTGCTACGAATGATCACAATTGCCCCCTGGTATGTAAAAAAATTCAAAAATCCGTAAAGACCAAAACGTGCCTTTGGTAAAAACTGAGATCCAAATAATGCAGAAAAAACACTTAAAAAAGCTTGGTATACTAAACCCATTAGCACACAACGTATTAAATAATAGTGGCTATATTTGAATAAGAAGAGGGGATCTGAGCCGAAGGCAAGAAGGAATAAAATAAATAATGGTAACACAATTTTCGTCCGGCATTGACTGGACTAATAATCAAAATTTGTTTAGATATTTTTTTTAGTTCATTTTTTTTAATAAAGTTTAAATAAATAAACAATTAAAAATAAAGTTTTATTTCTTTATCTTTACACTTTTCACCACCTCTGCTTAATGTTTCTGTTGATGATAATGAAAGTTGTGCCCCTTCCCCTTTTAACATATTATTCTTAATTTATTCCAAAATAATAAGACATATATAAAGTATTTACATTTCATTAGCAAAATTAAGTACATGAAAAACTGAGTGGGTCTGGCGTTACGAATGTGAAAATCAAAACATGTGTAAGACGGAGGTATAAACAGACAATATTGACTGTAAACAAGAGTACAAAAGGTTTCATTTTATTACTAGTTTAGTTTTAGGATTTGTATTTTAGTAATTGGATTTTAATTTGTAAATAAAACTTTAGAAAGAAAGAAAACATCTATTGGATTTAATTGAAATAGCTTTGTTCATGGTCCTTCGAGCCGGATATATGCCATGATGAAAATCATTCACCGAGTACCTTACAAACATTCGAAATCAATAAAACTATTTTCATTAAAATTATAATAGATTTGTTCATAAGTGTTTGTATAAAATCCAATGATTTTATACCATATTTATTCATTTCATTTGATTTTATGGTTTTATTATTTTTTACTAGTGTATAAGACTAAGAATTGTTACACTCAAGTAATTGTAACGAATAATTATTGTGAATAATACAGAAAGAAATCTGTTTTAAAATTATCAAAATTGCATTATTATTGTGCAATTTAATTTAACTCAAGCTTCTTTTGACATCAGGAATAAGCAAAACTTCATTTAACTTTAAACTTATTAGCCTGTTCTTTTCAATTTTCTTTTAAAAGAAATATCTAAAAACTTTGAAATTAAATCAAACTTAAACTATTTTTCTTATAAAACTAGTATTTGTAAATTTAAGTAAATGAAAATTATAAATTAAAATCTAAAACTATACATACTTAAAAATTAAAATTATTTACTTTGTAATAGAAGTTGTTTATTAATTTTTTATCAAACACTTCATTTCTTTTTCAGTTCTGTTTAATAATTAATTTCTTTATTCCAAAATTGTTTCTTATATTTCTTTGATAATTTAGTTAGGCTCGAGTTCATTAAATTTAATTTTCATTAAATTATTTTTACTGAAGTTAGGAATTACAACTTGAAAAATTTTATTATTAAAAATTTTGATAATTTTTCTTGACTGGGGATCGAACCTGGGTTGTTGAATTTACATATGTTTCGAGAAATCCCACTTTCTCTCATCAGAATTCTTTGCGTTCTACCACATGCACCACTGCGGTGCCGGCCAGCCAACAGACAAACATCAATCCTTTAACCAGTGTTAGTTCTGGTAGCCTAACTAAATTATCAAAGAAGTAAAAATTAACAGTTCGATGATGAAATAATAATTATTCTATTTGTTTCTTATATCTAGAACTTACAAACTAAAGATTGAGTGGTTTCTATAATCCGCTCAATAACTTATTTTATAGCTTACATATCTACTTCATGCTTATTTACATGTTGTCTTGTGCAGTAAACCAAAAGAGAAGAAAGAGCATAATTACAAACATGCTCTTCTACTCACTTAATGCAATCACAACACAATTGGTTGACCCAATTAATCGGTTGATTTGTTTTGGTTGCTGTGTTTTGTGTCAGCAAAAATAAGTAAGGCAATATTGGTCACTTACACTAAACAGCATGTATGGGTGGCATTTGTAATAAGGTTTTGTTGTACAATTTTAAGTGCACACTACAACTTAAAAGAAATTATAAAAAATTGAATTGAATTGAAATTCTGGGAATTTTAACCCGCCCAAATGTTTATTTTTTTATTCATAATGAATAAAGAACAATTACTCGTTTTACTGGGTAAATATTATATGATATCCATCCACGTAGGGCGGAACACATCCGCCATAGCGGGCTTATTTCATAACAGATTAAGCGGAGGTCGAAATGCATGAGCGTTATATGCAAGAATTACACACAACACAACAAAAATGATCACCTTATATTTAAAGAATCTAATAAGTCCTTCAAACTATTTAGGTTTAATGCAGATTTGATGATTAATAACACTCTAAAGTTACTGTAGCATGCACATAATAAGCATCCTGTTTCTTACCATGAGAGCTGTGCTATGGTTTCTGTCTTCATACCATACAGCTCACCTATTAAATTATGCGCTTCTTTAACACGTCCGAGATTGATCTGCGGAAGTATCAAAATAATTGATCTACTTTACTTCGTCTCTTGTTTGTGCACGCAGTGCTACCGATTTCAATTATTATTATAAAATTTTATGAGTCCTTTTCATGGAAAAGTCTTTTTTACGAAAAGGTCTCAATATCTAATCTCCGCTTTGCATTCTTAAAATTTATGTCCAGGATTATAAACCTTCTGCATAAATTAATTTCATTAGCGCCATAACACAAGTTTGCGATCTCGCCGTTCTCTACACACAGAGAAAAAATATAGTATATGTCCACTACAACAATGTCAACATTTTTAAAAGTTTTTCAACAATATTATGGTTACTTTAAATATTTTTATGATTGAGGTACCCATAATATGGTTAATTTACGATTCAGATGATTATTACAATCATATATACGATTGTAGTAACTATGTATATTCTTGTTGCAATCATGTTTATGATGAATCCATTTATCATCATTTGTTACTCTTTGATTATGATAGAGAACAATATAATATGGTATAATTTTTCAGCATAAAACTGTTCGCCATAAATATTTGCTACATGAATCAGGCATTGACAAAGTCAGTATCATCGATTTAGCGATGTTTCTAAAGTCAATGTATGATTTAGTTTCTGGTAACAGCTCTGATCCTGATGCATTGTCTTCTGCAGCATCGTGAATGTTGCGTTTATTTTAAGGATCATTCGCTTGCTCCTTTACTGGTGTTTTATACCGATGTGGCCATCTAACAATCACCAAACATTTTCTAAAGAGATTTTCCACTTCATAAACTAACTACCTACATCTTTGACAAATCAACATGTTTGTGAACCCAATTTGCTTTTGGTTTCAAATATTTATTTAAACTTTTCACCCAAACCTTAAATTTTTCTTTTTATATACTTTATGTTTGGTAACCTCAATGCCTGTTCATGTCTTTTAAAGCATAAACAATGTTAACATTTCTATTGGTTTAGTTAAAATATAAAGTAAAGCTCTCTTAGGGTCCATTGTTTTTGTAAAGAGTCTCATATAAAATTTATTATTTCCTATGATGTTACAAAACAAATAAACTTTAATGGCCATGATGTTACTTTAACTGTTGCTGTCTACTGGGGCTCTTTTACAAAACAAATAAAAATAAAGACAAAAACGAAAACAATATTTATTTCTCACTCCCAAGTCAATTTCTACATATTTTGTATGTAAATATTTTTTGGTCATGTCACTTTACCACGAGTTCTGCTTTTCTATGAAAATTAATTATAAAGAGTTTATACAAAATCAAAAATACATTTCTAACATACATATACAATGTAAAATTAATTAAAAACAAGTAAAAAAGTATAGTCGGTCAAACCCGACCATATAATATCCTACACCCAGTATATGTATAAAACAGTTTATCAGAAATGGGCGTTATATGGTAGATATAAACTATTAAACGCCCAAGGTAAAAAACTGCTAGATCTGATTGGAAATGTCGGCGGCATAGTGCTAAATAGTAGGACTGGAAATGATGCACAGGGTGAATACTGTTTTTGTGGTGTTATGGGTAGTTCTGTTATTGATTGCTGTATTTGCTCACATAGTTGATGATTTTTCTATTACAACCAAACCCTACTCAGATCATATGCCATTATGTCTAACAATAAAGACTAATTGTCACAACGTAAACAGAAACGTAGATTCGACTTTACAAAGATTAAACTGGAAGGATAAAAATGTGGCTAAATATGTAGAAAATCTAAATTCTCTTTAATGTGAAGTGAATCTGCAATCAAATATATGGGTGGATTATCTTGTGTCGACAATAATACATAAAATAAAACAAGCTAGTCCTACTAAAAGAAATAAAAAAGTTTTTGAACCAAAACAAAAATGCTTTGACTGGAAGTGTGCTCGGTTGCGTAAAAATATGCTCAAGAGATTATGAATGTATAAAAAACATCACACAAATGTGAATAAGTCGCGTTATTTTGCAGCTAGAACAAAGTATTTGAAAATTTGCAACACAAAGAAATTAGAATTGTATAATAAGAACTTAGTACAGCTGAACACGATAAAATGTAGCAGTGAATAGTGGAAGTTAAGTAAATTGCTGAAAACACAAACACACACGATTAGAGGTACCTTAAAAGCAGATGACTTTCTGATGCACTTCAGCTCAATGTTACAAAATCCTGGAGATAAGTTGGCCTATGTCATATATTACGGACATACTTTTAGATTCTCCCATTGAATTATGTGAAATTTCGTCGCTCCTGGTCACCTTTGTTTAGTTTTAGAGTTTTGATAACCGGTATTAGTTATGAATTCTATAAGTCTGCACCAAATTGTTTTATTAAAGAATTATTATCTGTTTTCAACAAAATATTTTTATATGAAAAAATTCCAACAAGTTTTCGAACTTCAATTTTACTACCACTTTTTAAGAAAGGTCACCCAAATTTGCCGACTAATTACCGAGGTTTAATACTGATCGACACACTCTGCAAAATCTTTAATAGTATATTGCTGATGAACCGTATTACTGAATGGATTGACAACAATATTCAACTGTGGACAACATCTTCAATGTTGTAAATATTGTACATTTAAACCTCAATGACGGTAAAAAGACATATGCTCTTTTTGCTGACTTTTCTTGTGCATTTGATAGTATACCAAGAAACTGTTTATTTTATAAACTCTCCGGAATGGGATTATCATCTAAAATTATAAGAATTTTACAATCTGCATATGTATGGAGCAATTCCATATGAAAGCGATCACCTTTCGCACGACCCCTCTCCGATTTTAAAATAAATAGTCTCAATCGATTGCCCAGCAAAAATAATGTACCTACATATTTTTTTTTTTTATAGAAGAATTCTTCAATTTTGTCACATAACAGTGGTGTACACCACCACTAAACCAGTCACTATAAAAAAAAAAATATATGTAGGTACATTATTTTTTGCTGGGCAATCGATTGAGACTATTTATTTTAAAATCGGAGAGGGGTCGTCCAAAAATTTGCCAATTTTGATCGTTTTCATATGGAATTGCTCTATGATAGTACTTATAGCTGAGTGTGGGATGCGAATGATTTGCCCGGATTTTATTTTATACTGACGATATTGTCATTCTTTCGGAAACTCCAACTGGATTACAAGATATGATTCATGCTGTGCATAGTTATTGCCTCACATGGCGCTTAAAAGTTAACCTTAATAAATCTAAAATAATTGTCTTTTGCTCTGGAACAAGAATCTCCTCTAACCTAAAGTGGCATTTTGGTGAAGATAATATAGAAATTGTAAACAGTTATAAGTACCTTGGGGCCGATATTGCCTACAACTTGTAATTTAAAAAACACTTGGGTAACAAACTAGCGGACTCTAAATTAGCAATTATTTTAACCTGCCCAAATACTTAAACCACCCAAAAATCTCAAAAAACAACAAACTTAAAATATTTGAAGCTGTTTCCAGATCCGTCATGTTTTACGCTGCACAAATTTGGGGTTACCAAAAATACGATAAAGTTGAAATTTTGTTTAGATATTTTATAAAAAAGATGCTATATTTACCAAGTTCAACACCTAACTATATGATATATCTGGAAACAGGAGTAGATCCTTTATATGTATTTACCCTAAAATTGCACTTTGATTACATAAACAAAGTTTTAAAAATGCAACAAAGCAGACTTCCACGTATACTTGCGGAGAAGGTTATAGCCGTTAATGTGTATTGGGAAAAGGAATGATCAATTATATGTCAAACACTACAATTTTTACCAGTACATTCTAGCTTGCTCAGCACAATACTATAAACAAATATTGAATCTTTAATGATAAAAGACAGAAATACTAATATTCTTAATGCAACTAATTCACAATTTCACGATCTGTATTCTAAACTTGATTGCAATCTTATTCCATCACTCACAGATAAGTAGCCAGCGAGAGCAACCAGTTTAATTGTACGAGCTCGTGGTGGATTACTTGATATTAATGCAAGATCCTTTCGAAATGACTCAGATGGCATATGCACAATTTGCAATCTGGATAAATCTGAAAACACGCAGCATTTCATCGGCACGTGTCCAATTTATAAATTTATAATGAATTTAGATTTAAATATTTTGGTAAAACACAATTAAATATTAATAAAGTTTTAAATCTGCTAAATGGCATAAACCCATATTCTTTATAAATACCTTGAAATTTGCTTAAAGTATATAAAATTAATAATAAATGAATTTGATTTATAATCTCCACTGTAAAATGTTAAAAATAGAAACATATTTGCGTCGAATTTTATTCGGATACCAACAGTTTTAAGAAATTTATGATCGGTAAAGTGATTTTTGGAAGTCGGCCTTATATGGCAGCTACGACTAATTATGGACCGATCATAATAAAATTGTACCGTATTATTTGTATAGAAATGAAATATATTTGCGTTCAATATTATTTGGATACCAACATTTTTGAGAAAGTTATGCTCTTTAAAGTGATTTTCGGAAGTGGGCTCCATATAATTATGGACCGATCTGCACAAAATTTGCAGATAAGACTTGGCTTCATTTACCATTCATTTGTGATAAAATTTTTTTTTGATACTTGCATAATTCAAACATTTATGATCGGTAAACCCAAATTTCGGGAACACATTTGAGTAAGGGCCAGATGAAATAATGGACCGATTTCTATTACTTTCAATTCCAGCCGTCCTTTGCCCGAAAACATATCACTTACCAAATTTTATCGAAATATCTTCAAAATTGCGACCTTCACTCTGCTCACAAGCCATCTAGCCAGACGTACCGACGGACGGACATCGTTAAATCGACTCAGAAAGTGATTCTGAGTCGATACTTTAAAGTGGGTGTTGGACCAATATTTCTCGGCGTTACAAACATCAGCACAAATCCAATATACCCTCCCTACTATGGTGGTGTAAGGTATAATACAAATTAAAAAAAAAAATGGTCCCAACACAGTAGGGTTAAATATTCACTCATTTATTTATAACACAGGTCAACAAAAGAAATTTTTTTTTTTGAGTTTTTTATTTAGTGATTATTTTCTGGAAAAGTAAACAGAAACTCCATTAATAATAAATAAAGTTTGCTTTTGTACTTAATATAATGAAAACTAAATATACGGTGGTTTAGCACATTTTTTAACAGCCGTTGCATTTATGATGCAAGAGAGGGGTGTGAGGGGCTGTGGGTGTGAAGTGAGAGGTAGCAGAGTGTCATGGCAGTATGAGAGTGCGCTTTCTAGAGGAATAACGTATTTTATGTGTCGCGATTCCTAAAAATGTCATCGAAAATGTGTAAAAACGACGTGGACTCTCTTTGCTATGTTTCTGGTGAAACATAGAAGCTGTTCTTCTTCATAATGGGAATAAATTTCCATCACTTCCTCTGGCTCATTCTGTAATGCTCAAAGAAAATTACGAAAGCGTTAAAATGGTTCTTCAAGTTTTAAAATATGAACAGTATGCCTGGCCCGTGATAGGGGATTTCAAAATGGTTGGTTTTCTGATGGGAATGCAAGGGGGATACACTAAATATCCGTGTTACCTTTGCTTATGGGACAGTAGAGCCGATGCCCTTCACTACCACCAGCATTCATGGCCTCAACGGAGTGAGTTACAAATCGGACAACATAATGTACAAAATAAACCAATTGTAGAGCCTGATCGTATTTTAATGCCTCCACTGCACATAAAATTAGGACTCATGAAGCAATTCGTAAAGGCTCTTCGTCAAGACTCCGAAGCCTTTCAATATTTAAAAACATTTTTCCCAAAACTGTCAGAGGCTAAAATTAAAGCTGGTATTTTCGTCGGTCCACAAATAAAGAAAATAATGGCGAGTGAACATTTTCTTCAGCTCCTGAGTACTCATGAAAAACAAGCGTGGCTCAGCATTATTCATGGCTTCCTTGGTAACAAGAAGGCCGAGAATTATGAAGAGCTTATTTCTAATATGCTTGACAGCTTCAAAGTCATGGGTTGCAGAATGTCACTCAAAGTGCACATGCTACATGCGCACTTGGATAAATTCAAAAATAACTTGGGTGAATATTCAGAAGAGCAGGGGAAACGCTTCAACCAGGATATAATGAACTTTGAACAAAGATATCAAGGACAATATAATGAGAACATGGCGGGTGACTACATTTGGATGCACATACGAGAAAGTTCTGACGATTACACTAGAAATACTAAAAGTATTCATTTTTAAAGCTTCTTTTGTATCATTTTTTGGTATTTTTATGTTTATTTGTGTTGTCTTTTATAATAAAAATAAATTAAAATATATAATTCATAACTTGTTTTACTTTTAAATATGATTAACATTGAAAAATAGACCTTTTCCGTAAATGTTGAAATTTCGTTCTGGTATCTACAAAAGCAAACTTTATTAGATAAAAATATTTTTTCTTTCTTTAGTTTTTCATAAGTAATCAAAATCAGAGGTACATAACTCAGACTTAAAATCATGTTGACCTGTGTAATCGTTACACACTCTTAGCAACTGCTAAGAAATACTGATACAGCGTACATTGTAATATGGCAACAGTGGGACAGTAGTAGGTTTAAAATAAAAAAATAGTTACCCCAAAAATATTTTTATTAGATTTATTAGATTATTTAATTTTACATGTGTAAAGCAGGTGTAAATTAGAATTTATTTATTTGTTTACGTTTAAGACAAAACCTATGCAATTTAAAGAGGCCAATTTAAAAATATTCTCTTAAGCCAAACAAAAATAGCAACTTGATGTGGGATTTGTTCTTTAATCTTTTGTTAAGGTCACACTTGTAGCCTGCCTGACACGTATGAACTTTTCTCCTCTTTTTCCATTTTTTTTTAGCTTCCTATGAAAATTTGCGAAACAAATATTTATACAATGTATAGAAGCAACATGAATTGAATTTATGTTTAAATTTTATTAAAAAAAAAATAAATAAAAAAAGTTTTTCATCATTTTTATACCCACCACCGTAAAACCAACAAGTAAAAAACTATAGTCGATCAAGTCAGACCATATAATACCCTACACCATACAGTGTAAGTACAAAAACAGTTTAACTGAAATTTCCGCGCTATATGGCAGCTATGAGCTATTATGGACCGATCATCCAAAAATTGTGTGCCCTTACTTTTGTGCATATATGTAGGTATTGTTTGTGTTAAATTTTATTTCGATATAAACACTTTTAAAAGATTTATGCATGTCAAAGTGATTTACAAAAGTGGGAGCTATGACTAATTGTGGATCAAGCATCATTAAATTGGGCCGAGTGTATATATGAAACATATTTATGTGGAATATTCACCCTTATTTTTTTGACGTCGTCATAACAACTCGATATAATTTTAAACATTTGTTGCATCGTTTAATCGTTTCATTGATGACTATCGAAATATGGTTGGTATTCTGCGACGTTGATGTTGCCTTGAATTTTGCCAACGGCCTTTTTGGTGGTGTGTTGTGTATTGTTGTATTATTTGTGTAAAAAATGTTTGAAACTTCAAAAATAATAGTAAAATCAAAAAAAAAAACTTATCAATATATAATTAAAAATTATGGAAATAAATTTAAATTACAAACACAAACCAATTTGAAAAGCTGGTGAGAGAACTGGAAAATATCTGGCTTAAGTCGATTTTAGTCACATTTTTCAAATCATTTCTAAAATTTTATCACTAATAGAGTTTAAAATTTTAATTAAAATAAAAATGTCGACGAAAGTGAACAAAACAAACATAATAAACAACATGTATTCCGGTTTTCAAGATAAAGTCTTGACGAAAGAATACGAACTGAAGAAAATGGAGACAACATGCAAATAAATTGAAAAATGATAATTACAGCAAATTTTGAACCACCAGTAACCACTGGTTCAAAGATTGATGTTTGACTGTTGGCTAGCAGGCACCGCATTGGTGCAGAGGTTAGAACTTAAAGAATTCTGATGAAAGAATGTGGTGATTTTTGAAACAGGTTCGATCTCCAGCTCAGCCAAGAAAATGATCAATACAAATTTTAATAAAATTTCATCATGTAAAACAATTCCTACCTTCAGTAAAAATAATTTAATGAAAATTAAATTTAATGAACTCATTCCTAACTAAATTAATCAATAATTTTTTTTTTGCCACTGCTATTTTCAAGTGGCGGAGCTCCAAAGCTTGTAATATATTTAGCTATATCTTGAAAACTACTTTTATTTATTACACGATATATATATATCAAATGATAGCTATTTTAGACAACCTACTTATGTGGACCATAGAGGTTAATTTCGGAAAATAATTTTTTGATCCGTTTCTTTAAAAAAAAAAAAAAAAACTAGAAAATGCGGGAAAAACGAGTAGCAAATTCCTTCTTGTTTTATTCTTCGCTGCAATTCGAATAAAAAAATATTAAAAAAGTTTTTATTAATTCACGAAAAAGTAAACAAAACGAATCAGCTGACTCAAATACACCTAATTCTATTTTTACACTGTAATTGGTTTCAGGAAACTTCGTGTAAAAAAAGACATTGACCGTATGCAAAATATATGATTGGTTCCTTATCTCTAAAACCTACTGAAATTAGTGAAAAAAAACAAGACTTTTTTAAGAACAATTTTTCAGGTTTATAATATAAAATCACACATGTATACAATGGGCAGAAGCTTAAAAGTAATGTCAAAAAATGTTTGACAAGTTCATTTGATTGTATGCACTCAAAGGGAATTCCTCAAAATTTGTGCTATTTACAATTGCTCTGATCACAATTGCTTGTATCCACAAAAAGGGAATTTTCCTAAATTTTGTCTTATGAAAATATTTCATAAAAATTAAATTTAGCAAAAAAATTTAAGCCCAAAAGATTTTGAATCGTGCTAAATGGAATAAAATTGTGTAAAAAAATTAAAATTTGTTTATTTTCAAACCGTGTTAAAACAAAACCGTGTAAAAACAGAATTAGGTGTATTAGATATGAGTGTTGTATGTATCAAAAGACAGTCCACACAAGACTGTTAGGAAATACCAAATTTGTATTCATGTCGTGTTAAAGTGACATTGACTCAAAATTGACGATGACGCCAAACAGAATAAGGTTGATTATTGCGATACCAACATTTTAAGCGAGTTATGCTGTTTAAAGGGATTTTCGTAAGGGGGCCTTGTATGAGAGCTATGATCAATTATGGACCGATCTGCAGAAAATTTGTAGATGTTTATTTACAATTTATTTTTGGTGAAATTTGCTTAGATAGGTGTATAAAGCAAACATTTATGACAGTGGGATCGGTGAAATAGCGATGAAAAAGCGATCCAAATTTACCAAATCTTATCGAAATATTTTCAAAATTGCGACCTGTATTCTGCGCACAATATTTATTTAGCTAATATAAATTTTTTATATTTTTGTTCTCTTATATATCCCTAATAAATCCCAAAGAAATTCTAAAGTATGTTTAATAAAATTTTAAAACAAATTAAAAATGGCGTTTTGCAACGGCCCACAGTGGCTCAAAATCTGTAACTTTTGAACCAATGGAGATATTTTAGTAATTTTTTAAGGTCAAAGTTGATTTTTGGTAGCATTTACTATAAAAATGCGCGATTTTTGTTGCGTTGAATCTGATTTTTTTTAAAAAAGGCACATGCAGATAAAAACAACATTTAAACCAAACCCAGGATCATTTTGTAAACAGGTATCCACTTTATCAATTCTGCAATAGGTTCTATTAGAACCGGTTCCAATAGAGCCAGGTTTTTATTGTCAATATTATTTTTTATTTCAATAACAAACAATTATTGTTTTTTACTTCATTACTTCTTCATTTGAGAATTGTTTTACATCTCTTGGCGTTGGTGATCGCAACTGATATTGCAAAGTTTCTTGAATATTTGCACAACCGATTTCTTCATTGCTTTTCTTAAGTTTCTGCCCTTTAGATCTATTACCACAGTTGTCTAGTGATTTTCTTCCAATATTCTTTGGACTTTCACGCTGAAATTCCAATTTGAGTAAAATTTAGTAATGGTTACAGTGACATGGTATAGTGTTTCTTATAGACTACTAAAAAAATTCAACCCATTATCAATAATAGTTTGCGAGAAATGTTAGTTTCCTTCTAATCAAATTTACAAAATTTAAGTTTTTTCTAAAATAACATAAAATATTTGTTTTTAATGGCCCAAAATTGCCAATATTTGGACCCAATTTTTTAGCTACCCTAGTTTTAATATATTTACTATTGAATGCCATTACAATTTTGGAAATCAGTGACAACAAAAAATTAGATTTTTGTCCGATGAAATTACCACCGTGCGGTGAGTACGTACATACATAATTAGTTAAAATAAAAATAGGATTTTATTCGAATTATTATTAAAATTTGTTAATTTTTTTCCTATATTTCTTATTCAATTAATGGCTTGGGGAATACTTAATAACTTAAAACTTTGTTAACCGTTTTTTATCTTTTATATCTTATTAGAACGCTAATTTCGTACACATTTCGATTCTTGTATATTTTTCCCTTGTACATTTCCCACCAAACTTCAGAGTCGATGCGGCGCCAGTTAACGTTATTTTATCATCCTAGTATTTTTCAGAACATGTTTCTACAATTCCTAGAACAATTCTAAAGGGACGGGAATTTGTAGCTTAAAATTGTTTTATATATACAATATTTCGATGTGTTACATACGGAATGGCAAACCTAACATGCAAATGGCAAACCCATATACATATGTATGTAATTCATCAATACAAAAACACAGATTTTTATATGAGGAAATGAATTATTTATAAGCTGTTTGATAAATAAAATAATGAAATTCGTTTAAATAACATTGCGTATGCAGAGAAGTACTAGAATTTAGTATTCTAACTCATCACTTGGCAAGGAGTTTGGCAAAGTTTGTGCGAAAAGATTTAATATGATTTCTGCATTGAAATTATTTTTATTCAAATTCTCAAAAACGTTTGGGTTTTACCATACGTGCTCACAATTGTTATCTAATTCAATCAACAGCATCACAATAATTTTAAATATATGAATAAGTATAATATTCTTCTTGTTTTTGAGAAGTTTTGTTGCTGCCACATGTTTACGAGTACACAAACAAGTTGGCACAATTGTCAACATGTTCCAGTATTCTGTTTTTGTACAAGCTGGCTTTCCAGCCACGTACAAGGATGTCACCATTTTAGATCTGAATAAATTTTATTATCTAATCGAAGAGCAAATTAAATTTGTTTATTCTAGTTAAAATTAATTTTTTTGTTTATGAAACTACTTTGATCGAATGTAATTGAATATGCTGTGTAATCTGACAAACCTAAAAACAAACTATTATGTGCCACAATATGGGGTATAGAATAATGTTAGAGAAAAACATTTAGGCAAATATTTAGATAGCCAGTAACACGTGTATGGAATTTGTAGATGTTTTAATTTTATTTTACTATTTCTTAAGCAATTGTTGTATTAATGTAATTGGGTGTCTACTAACTAACAATTAAAAATACAATGAATGCTAGAGAAATGAGAATTTATGTAACCTTGAGCTGCAATAGTAGATTAAAAGTCATGTATGCTGCTGTTATGGTTAGAATAGTCCTGAATATTCATTCAATTATCGACAACATTGGTAAACTGAAAGCACTGTTCACATAAAATCCGATCACACAAATGTCTAAATATCTATGTAACAAAATAAATAAAACGATTGAATACTTTTAAACCACAAATTTATTATTCTACCCTACATCACCATAGTGGTGTAGACTATCAAAAATAATAGTCTAACGCACAGCTTAAAGTAAACCGACGCACTCTGAATGACTTTCTGAGTTGATTTAACGATGTCGGTCCGTCTGTCTGGCTGCCTGTCTTGCTGTACATGTAAATCTTGTGTTGCGATAAAATATCGTACATGATATTTTTACTGCCCAAGGATGGTTGGCATTGAAACAAGTTGAAACTGTTCTTTATTTCACGTAGAACCCATAAAACTTTCCTCCAAAAATGTTGGATACATGTATCCAAACAGATTTCAGCACAAATAATAAAGCCTAATTATATCCACAAATTTTTTACAGATCAGTCAATAATTGATCATAGCTCCTATATAAGGCCCTCTGCCGAAAATCACTTAAAAATTAAATGCTAGTATCCAAAAATTATTGAACACAAATGTAGTGCATATATACAAAAAGCAGTTGGTACAATTTGAAAACGAGGCCAACAAATCTATTTTTAAGAGCCATTAATAAACATTGAAATATTTTTTAGTTTTTCAAACATCTGTAATGTAACACAGGAATTATAATTGGATTTGCATAAATATTAAATATAAATATAAATATTATCAAATATATAATAATGCATTTGGCATTTTTACTCTAATTCGATTTTTTATGTTTTCTTTTAACAATTTTTATAGTACTAAGTACTAAATAATTTCTGCAGTGCTAAAAGGTAGATGTAGCAACTCAGCAAATTGATTTTCTTGCAGGGTGTTTTTAAACTCTCATACCTCTAACGAAAAGTCTATAGTACTGTTAATTGTACTTTTTTAAGTGTAGAATTTAAAAGGTTTCGCCATTGAGCTTCAAACATGGTTATTTCATCAACGGTGTAACTACAAATATTTTTAAAAGTTAAATAAATAGCTTAAGTCTAGCCTTAAAAAGGCAAAACTTGCAACAGTGGTTGTAAGGATTAATGTTATATTTTAGTGTTGCAGCACTCCTACAAATATACGTATTTAAAATTATTCAATCTTCTTACAGAAAACAAATAGCTATTTTTAAAATCACTGGAAAACAATGAAATTGTTGCCACCAGCTTCTGTGGTGTGGCCGAATTTTTTGTGATCAATGCTTCAGGTTTTGCTCTAAACTACATATTTAAGATTAGAGATGGTAGTTTTGGCTTTATTGTTAACAAATTTCTGCTGTTGTCTTACGACAATGGTTAATGTTTTAGTAATAACCTTCAACTTACTATAAACATGTCTTGAAAAGACACATTCGTGCTGACCAACTAAATTCATATGAACTTGTCTTACTTACTTGTTTTTTCTTAATTAGCTTATTTGTTATTACACAATTGTGTGACATACAAATGTGCTGAGTATTGTTTGGAGAATTCACACAAAATTATAGTGTAAGATAGATCAATTGAAAATGCTTGTTAGCTAATATTTAGATAAGAACAAAGATTTATTATTTGTTTTGACACTCATAAATAATAAATGAAATTGTCGAGTATATTCGATTTTTATTTTCATTGATGTACAAAAAGTTCTTTTAAACAATTTCATTAATTCAAAATTTTTAATTCATTAATTTCGAAATTCCTAGCAATTTGTTTTTCAAATTGTTCCCGTATTTAGCACTGATATGTATTCATAAATAATTGTGTTTTGCTGACCATTACTCATGTAATCATTTATTTAAAAATATGCAGCTTTAAAATAAAAAAGTTCTTTTTTTTTAAAATAAAAAGTTCTTTTTGCTTTCAAGCCACATAAAAGTGTATATGTTTGAATTATTGACTTTTTACATAATTTAACTAATATGTTTGGAAATAAACTTTAGTTTAAGTCTACAAGTAACTTATTTTTAGTTCAATTTATATATTTTTTTTTATTTTTTTAATGGATGAAGTCATTGTGTTCAAATGTGCCCCCCATACAGGGCAGCTTTGAACTAGGCTGGGGCAGCTTTTTTCTTGTAGCTCTTATGCCCAAAAATAACACAAACAGTTATATTTTTTATATATATAATAAATTCGATTTATTTATTAAGAAAAACATAAAAATTAACAATTAAAAAATAAAAAAAATTTCAGATCAAAAATAAGTTTTATATTATTAAGACGGAAAAGGCCTTGCAATTTCAGGTGACATTACATTTTCCTTTAAATCATCATGGTCAGCATTGGATTGGTCATTTTCAGAAAACAAGGGAGAATCAACAATTACTTCTTGATAAATTTAGTTAGGCTCGAGTTAATTAAATTTAATTTTCATTAAATTATTTTTACTGAAGTTAGGAATTACAACTTGAAAAATTTTATTATTAAAAATGTTGATAATTTTTCTTGACTGGGGATCGAACCTGGGTTGTTGAATTTATATATGTTTCGAGAAATCCCACTTTCTCTCATCAAAATTCTTTGCGTTCTACCACCTGCCTAACTAAATTTATCAAGAAGTAAAAATTAACAGTTCGATTATGAAATAATAATTATTCTATGAGAATCAACAATGTTTGGTACTTCGGTTGATAAATTAACATATTCAAAGGTGCCCCTTTGTCTTTGTTCAAACCTGAACTGGTTTGCCATTTCACGGAAATTTATAATAAATATTTTTGTTTTTACATAAATATCAAATAACTTAACTTAATTTTGTTTGAAATGAATTTTGGACTGCAAAAAATATCTTTCACGAAAGAAAACGATCACTGAATACTTCTTACACTCTTACAAAAAAAAAAAAAAAAAAATAAAAAAATTTACAATGGCACTGCGACTGAAAAAACTAGCAAAAGTTGTTGACGTTGCTAGAAAACAAGGTTTTCATGTGAAAAACTCGGTTCAGGAACGGAAAAAATGTTAAACTGAGATTTTGTCAACATTTTTCAAAGGTGACCCGTGTTCAAACATGCCCCCCTCTCCCCTACCATTTGACTTTGCCAAGTGTATTTTTTTTTCGACAATTAGTAAACTTACATTTTAAATTTGTACAAATTTACCATTCAATCAGGTTTCAATTCTTATCATTTTCATCAAAACAAGTCCCCAAATACAAACAAGTAAAAGTTTATATACGGCTGTGCCGAATCTTTTATACCCACCACTAAACAAATTTGTGTAACGTTTTATTTTTTAGTTTTTATCGATAACAATGTTTATACGAGTTATTGTTTTTTTTTGGATCCCTTCCTTATATGAAAACTATTCGATTTGAGTCTTATGGTAAATTTCATATCTTAATAACGATATTTTCATCTCAATAACGATTTATTTTGAGTATTCTCGAAAATGAACCTTATATGGTAACTATGGTCATTTATGGATTGATCTCCCCAAAATGCTATAGTAAAATTTTTACTTACATACTCGTATATAAGATATTTACGAAGGTTAATTTGCTTTTCGGAAGTGGTTTCTATATACTATGACCAATTATGGACCGATCAACATAAAGTTTGTTATCATGATTTATATAAATATATATAGTACATATATAATATGTATGTGGATTATTTATGTCGAATTTAAAATTTGATACTGATGTTAGAAGAGATTTATAAGCATTCAAAAATTTTACGAAAGTTGACTTTATATGGGGGCTATGATCAAATATTAACTCACCAATCTAAACTATTTCAACTTGATAGTCGCTTTTATAAAAGATATATGAGAATTTAAATTATTTTTGAAAGTATAGGTTATAGTGGGTCTATGGTCAAATATGGACCGATTCAAACAATATAACACTATGTGATTTATCTTTACGTGAAACAAATATTTGCAGAATTATGTATGGATACTGCTTTTCTCTAGGCATTTATGTACCACACAAAAAAAAATCATGAAGACACTAATATGGGGGCTATGAGAAATCGCGCAACAATTCTTACTATTTTCAACAAAAAAATAGCAAAAAATATTTGAAAAATGTCAAGGTTCTCTGAAACTTTGGTCTATAACTGAACTGCTTTTCACCATTTCCAATACCAAACATTTTGGCAAAACAAGGAATATTTGGGATAAATTCCATTGCTCTAAGTCTTTTTTTCGAGGCTCTCTCGTGCCTTCAACTGTCGGACATCGTATAAATACCCCATTAAGACTTTAGAATATAATCGGCCACCTGCTGACCTAACCTAAGCTATTAAAAGCAATGGTTGCTTCAATTACAACAGTAGGATTTTTCTTCGATGCTCTATCATATTTTCAACATTGCTGGATAGTCTTAGTATTTCATAAGCACCTAGAATATATATTAACCATACAAATATTTGCTGGGTTATACCTGAGTTCGTCTACCTACTTCTACAAATCGAATTACCCTGACTCCAAGAAGTGTGCAAGCAAAAAAAATCAAAAAAATTGTGAAGCGTCATCATTAAGAATTAATTTTGCAATAAAAAAAAAGTGTTTGTTTAAAAAAATGTTTACTTTGTAAAACTAAAACTAGAAAATATTGTTAAACAAGTTTGAGTTTTTGAAGTGACAACAAGTAAATAAAGCAATCAAAATAGATTAAAAAAATGTATTAAATGTTTTAATTTATGATTTATTAATTTATATTCTAATACCAGAATATACTCTTCACTGTGTTACAAATCCACTGACAAACTTAATATAAACGGCATCTTGTGCTAGTGTGTATAAAAATAGTTTCGTTGCAATAATTAAAGAAATGGAAAATTTTTATAGTTGATTTAACATAAATTTAATGGGAATAAATGAATATAGAAGAAATTTATATTAAAAATTTGTTGAATTTGTTCTTCTAGTACAAAATAAAAATGTAATAATAAATATCAAACACATTTTAAAGCATAAATGATAAATATAAACTAAAATGCTGTACATACACTTTGTTATATTATTATAATTACACTTGCATGTTTGCTATTTGTTGTAAAGTTACAAACAGTTTTTTCAAAACGTTTTCAATTTATTAGGAGTATGATTAATGATTTATTTTAATCCACAATTTAGGAGACGATTCCATTAGTTATACCCTACACCACAATAGTGGGGAGGGTATATTGGATTTGTGCTGATGTTTGTAACGCCCATAAATATTGGTCCAACACCCACCTTAAAGTATACCGATCGGCTTAGAATCACTTCCTGAGTCGATCGTTAAGATGTCCGTCCGTCCGTCCGTCCGTCCGTCCGTCCGTCCGTCTGGCTGGCTGGCTGGCTGACTGGCTGGCTGGCTGGCTGTCCTTGTAAAGCTTGTGCGCAGAGTACAGGTCGCAATTTTGAAGCTATGTTGATAAAATTTGGTACGTGATATTTTTTTACCCCAAGGATGGATGGGATTGAAACTGGTGGTAATCAGTCCCTTATTTCACCTGGCCCTCATACAAATGTCTTCCCGACATTGGGGTTTACCGATCATAAATCTTTCAATTATGCAAGTATGCAAACAAAATTTACCACAAATGAGTAATAAATGAAGCCGACGCACATCTAAAAATTTCGTGAAGATCGGTCCATAATTAGTCGTAGCTCCCATATAAAGCCTACTTTCGAAAATAACTTTAAAGAGCATAACTCTCTTAAAAATGTTGGTAACCAAATAATATTGAACACAAATATGTTTCGTATGTATACAAATAATACGGTATAATTTTATTATGATCGGTCCATAATTAGTCGTAGCTCCCATATAAGGCACACTTTCGAAAATCACTTAAAAGAGCATAACTCTTTTAAAAATGTTGGTATCGACATAATATTCAACATAAATATGTCTCGTACATACGATCGGTCCATAACTAGTCGTAGCTTCCATATAAGGCCCACTGCCCGAAATCACTTTAAGGACCATAAATCTCTTAGAAATGTTATCCGAATAATATTTAACAAAATTGAGTTTCTTATGTACAAAAAGGATGCCACCTAATTTTATAATAGACAGTTCATAAATAGTCAAAACTCCCTATACTTTCGACACTACTTTCTTACGTGTTTAAGCTTGATCTTGTGTATTCATATTTGGTTAGTGTGTCATAACTATAATTACATTTAATGTTACACAAACAAGTTTTTTAGTTATTTTGAGTAATTTATTTCTATTATGCAATTTTTAAAACTTTGCAATAAAATGCCGCGTGGTTCGTTCTTAGTGATTTTGAAAAAGGACAAATTTCAGTTTATATAGTTTTCGAGAAATTCCGAAAAAAAGAACCCGGTTACAAGTTGTAGTATCAAATTTTCCAAATAATCTAGATTGTTATGATAAAAATGACACTTTCTGAACGGGACTATAGCGGAATTATAAGCTGTGATAGCTAACCATAAAGAGTCTGGATCAGATTATTATTGAATATAAAGTAAAGGTGTCTAAATCAGTTATAAGTAGATTGCTAAAAAAATCCAAGTTGTCTGTGCAACAGCTATTATTTCGGCACAGATCTGCTAGACCCGAATTCGCCAAAAGATACTTTAATAATAACTGGAAACAGGTAATCTGATAATTTTGCACTATTTTACTACTGAAGCATAAAATTGTGTAAGGTGATTTTTTCCGATGAGAAAAAATTAAATTTTTATGGTCCAGAAGCTATTAACAGCTATTGAGGAGACCTAAGCTAGATTTACACGATTGAAATTTTCATCAAAATTGCTCTTTAAAATGCTTCAAACTCGTGTAAATAGCCAAATTTCTTTAAAATTTATTAAATAAATAACTATTAATAACTATTAAATAAATAAATTTTGAAGAAGTTTTGCTGTTTACACGAGTTTGAAGCATTTTAAAGAGCAATTTTGAAGAAAATTTCAATCGTGTAAATCTAGCTCTAGAGAAGGAGGCGGGATATTTCTCAGCAATAGGTTTTTAAGGAAAACTAACTTTTTTAATGGAAACTAATTAACTGTTTAACAAGTTCCTTTACATGTAAGTCGTCAACCAAAGGTTGCATGTTCTGCAGATGGAAACCCCATTAAGAACATTTGGAAAATATTAAGCCGTATTATGCTGAAAACCGACAATGAACACTTTGATAAGCTTTAATTTATATTTTTTATATATTATGAATATCTGAAAGCTATAAGATTAAATTTTATTAAATTACGAGTATAATATATTAAACATTGTATTTGTAAAATAACTAAAAAATTAATGAATGAATGTATTTTTTTGTTAAATCTTGTAAAAGAACCTCATAATGCTGTATATTTCGATACTTGTGAAAGGGATTATATATTTGCAAATGACTATTTGATTGTTGAAATCTCATGTCACGTTAAATAGGCTGATTCAGTTAGAGCTGTTTTTGCTGTAATACTGTCATTTTACATGTATTTGTATGAGAAATGTTTTTCAGCATTTTATAGCCTGTATGCAGAGACCACTATTATCGTGCGCAAATTTGAGACTCGGTGTACGTTATTAGTTGATATGCGTCAGAATAGACGATATCCGATTGTCAAAAGTCGTTGTTGATAAGTCAGCTACGATTTAAGACTTACAAGTCAAAATAACATAGTTCTCGAGAAAACGTGATGTTGGAAAGAGTAATGTAAAAGTTGGAACTTTTGAAGGGAACTGCTGCATTCAACCTAGAGTCGGCCAATTTATGAATGAAATTATCTTTAAATATGTAAATGTGAAAGGACATTCTTTCTGCTGATAATAAACTATTCATAATAAAAAGTCTCATTGAATCACCGATAGGGTGATACCATTTATCAGAGTTCACAACGAACTTCAACCACAAAAACATGAAAAAACTTTTTCGCATTACAAACAACTACAACCAGCATAATGTATATGCATTTTACATTTTTTACAGCTTTTTTTACAATTATTCCAAACATATTTAAATTCTTAATTACCCTTGTAAATGTGTCATACACATACTTTTTAAATCCTTAACTCTCATATACCTGGTTACACAATAATAATTTCATACTCAATAACTTTTTATATTTCTACAGAAAACGAAAAAGCATATTTACGAGTGTTTTCCTTTTAAAAAGATTTAAATGGAAATTTGATTTATAGCAAATTATTTGTGTTTGTGAAGGTATGGTCATACTTGACAAATATTTACTCAAAAAATCGTAAACACTTGTTTTAGCACAAATTTGTTTGAAGTTGTTTACTCTTACAAGAGTTTTGCTACATCAAACAGCATCAAATAAAATAAGTACTTCTATAGAAAAACATTTGTCATAACTATTATGGTCATTTTCGTTGCTAATTAATTTTTTGTGTATATTTAATGATCACACAAAAATAGAATTATATAGACCCCTCAGTCTATTGTCTAATATATCTAAGCTATTCGAGAAAATGCTCATGAACCAGTTATACCCGATTTTAAGTGAAAACAATTGTTTTCCTGAATCATCAGTTTAGATTTAGAAGAAAACACAGCACTATTGAACAAACCCATATCGTCAAAAAAATATTTGAAGAAAAAATATTGTTCCGCTCTTTTTATTAACATTTCTCGAGCGTTTGATAAAGTTTGGCATGATGGTCTAATATATGTACAAGTTGAAACTCAACTTACCCGTAAACACACATAAGCTATTGGGAAGATACTTAACTGGTCGAACATTTAAGCTTAAAGAAGGAGATTTCTTAAGCACCGCACAACATATTAAAGCAGGAGTAACCCAAGGAAATATCCTGGGACCCTTCATGTATACATGTATACGTATATTATTAACATTTATAAAAAAAAATTTGTTTTTTATTTTCGAATTAAGTTCATAAATAACTGATGTAAGGCGGAGGGTTCGAATTAAGTTCATGAAAATCTGATGTAAAGCGGAGGATTCGAACAATTTTAATAAAAAAAAAAACATTCGTGGTTTTAGTAATTTTATTAAAATTAAATTATCATCTAATAAAATTATAATTGAATATCCAAAACTTCAACATAATATAACAATTTTTCATATCTTTAGCTACTTTAAGAGCAGTACAATAATGTTACAAATTCAATCCAAAAGTATTTATACATATAATTTACTATATATGTATATATGTACATATGTACATAAGTAGGTTGTAACAAATGTTTAACAAATCCACCACTTGTTGTAAAACATTTATCAATACTTGCTTATTAAGTGATGACGGCAATGAGGACAAAATGTCAATAAACAAAAATTATTTTATATCAATAGCTCTAGTTGTACAATTTGTTTGGTTGTCAACGACTTCTGTCTGTTATAAATGAGTTTAGAGCTTTTAAAAAAAACATTAACATTCATATGGAAATTGATTATTTATAGAGGAATTTGTGAATTATTGTTGTGATCTGATATCATGCATATTATGTACAATGACTAAATACGTTAATAATTTATGGGACAAAATCGTTTTCAAATAATAGCGATAGTCTATACGAGGGGCGGTTCGGAAACTTCTTAGGGTATGTACATGCCTATTATGTACAATGACTAAATACGTTAATAATTTATGGGACAAAATCGTTTTCAAATAATAGCGATAGTCTATACGAGGGGCGGTTCGGAAACTTCTTAGGGTATGTACATGCCTATTATGTACAATGACTAAATACGTTAATAATTTATGGGACAAAATCGTTTTCAAATAATAGCGATAGTCTATACGAGGGGCGGTTCGGAAACTTCTTAGGGTATGTACATGCCTATTATGTACAATGACTAAATACGTTAATAATTTATGGGACAAAATCGTTTTCAAATAATAGCGATAGCCTATACGAGGGGCGGTTCGGAAACTTCTTAGGGTATGTACATGCCTATTATGTACAATGACTAAATAAGTTAATAATTTATGGGACAAAATCGTTTTCAAATAATAGCGATAGTCTATACGAGGGGCGGTTCGGAAACTTCTTAGGGTATGTACATGCCTATTATGTACAATGACTAAATAAGTTAATAATTTATGGGACAAAATCGTTTTCAAATAATAGCGATAGCCTATACGAGGGGCGGTTCGGAAACTTCTTAGGGTATGTACATGCCTATTATGTACAATGACTAAATAAGTTAATAATTTATGGGACAAAATCGTTTTCAAATAATAGCGATAGCCTATACGAGGGGCGGTTCGGAAACTTCTTAGGGTATGTACATGCCTATTATGTACAATGACTAAATACGTTAATAATTTATGGGACAAAATCGTTTTCAAATAATAGCGATAGTCTATACGAGGGGCGGTTCGGAAACTTCTTAGGGTATGTACATGCCTATTATGTACAATGACTAAATACGTTAATAATTTATGGGACAAAATCGTTTTCAAATAATAGCGATAGTCTATACGAGGGGCGGTTCGGAAACTTCTTAGGGTATGTACATGCCTATTATGTACAATGACTAAATACGTTAATAATTTATGGGACAAAATCGTTTTCAAATAATAGCGATAGTCTATACGAGGGGCGGTTCGGAAACTTCTTAGGGTATGTACATGCCTATTATGTACAATGACTAAATACGTTAATAATTTATGGGACAAAATCGTTTTCAAATAATAGCGATAGTCTATACGAGGGGCGGTTCGGAAACTTCTTAGGGTATGTACATGCCTATTATGTACAATGACTAAATACGTTAATAATTTATGGGACAAAATCGTTTTCAAATAATAGCGATAGTCTATACGAGGGGCGGTTCGGAAACTTCTTAGGGTATGTACATGCCTATTATGTACAATGACTAAATACGTTAATAATTTATGGGACAAAATCGTTTTCAAATAATAGCGATAGTCTATACGAGGGGCGGTTCGGAAACTTCTTAGGGTATGTACATGCCTATTATGTACAATGACTAAATAAGTTAATAATTTATGGGACAAAATCGTTTTCAAATAATAGCGATAGCCTATACGAGGGGCGGTTCGGAAACTTCTTAGGGTATGTACATGCCTATTATGTACAATGACTAAATACGTTAATAATTTATGGGACAAAATCGTTTTCAAATAATAGCGATAGTCTATACGAGGGGCGGTTCGGAAACTTCTTAGGGTATGTACATGCCTATTATGTACAATGACTAAATACGTTAATAATTTATGGGACAAAATCGTTTTCAAATAATAGCGATAGTCTATACGAGGGGCGGTTCGGAAACTTCTTAGGGTATGTACATGCCTATTATGTACAATGACTAAATACGTTAATAATTTATGGGACAAAATCGTTTTCAAATAATAGCGATAGTCTATACGAGGGGCGGTTCGGAAACTTCTTAGGGTATGTACATGCCTATTATGTACAATGACTAAATACGTTAATAATTTATGGGACAAAATCGTTTTCAAATAATAGCGATAGTCTATACGAGGGGCGGTTCGGAAACTTCTTAGGGTATGTACATGCCTATTATGTACAATGACTAAATACGTTAATAATTTATGGGACAAAATCATTTTCAAATAATAGCGATAGTCTATACGAGGGGCGGTTCGGAAACTTCTTAGGGTATGTACATGCCTATTATGTACAATGACTAAATACGTTAATAATTTATGGGACAAAATCGTTTTCAAATAATAGCGATAGTCTATACGAGGGGCGGTTCGGAAACTTCTTAGGGTATGTACATGCCTATTATGTACAATGACTAAATAAGTTAATAATTTATGGGACAAAATCGTTTTCAAATAATAGCGATAGCCTATACGAGGGGCGGTTCGGAAACTTCTTAGGGTATGTACATGCCTATTATGTACAATGACTAAATACGTTAATAATTTATGGGACAAAATCGTTTTCAAATAATAGCGATAGTCTATACGAGGGGCGGTTCGGAAACTTCTTAGGGTATGTACATGCCTATTATGTACAATGACTAAATACGTTAATAATTTATGGGACAAAATCGTTTTCAAATAATAGCGATAGTCTATACGAGGGGCGGTTCGGAAACTTCTTAGGGTATGTACATGCCTATTATGTACAATGACTAAATACGTTAATAATTTATGGGACAAAATCGTTTTCAAATAATAGCGATAGTCTATACGAGGGGCGGTTCGGAAACTTCTTAGGGTATGTACATGCCTATTATGTACAATGACTAAATACGTTAATAATTTATGGGACAAAATCGTTTTCAAATAATAGCGATAGTCTATACGAGGGGCGGTTCGGAAACTTCTTAGGGTATGTACATGCCTATTATGTACAATGACTAAATACGTTAATAATTTATGGGACAAAATCATTTTCAAATAATAGCGATAGTCTATACGAGGGGCGGTTCGGAAACTTCTTAGGGTATGTACAGAGTGGCAGCTTGTTGACGAGCTGAGCTGGTTGACGCTTATTGCGAGAACCAATGCGAGAAAACTGGTTCTATACAAATTAGTAAAAACAAGCGCGAAGCGGTCATAGCAGGCGCCGAGCTGGTCAGAGCGCAAAGCTGATTTAATGCGAGAAAACAGTTTCAAAGCGTATTTCAGCGCCGATAACATTGTTTAAAAAATTAAATATATAAATAAATATATATAAATATAATAAAAAGTAAAAAGAAAAATTTAAACAAAAGTAAATAAAACATGCAATCAAAAAATTAAAAAAGTAATAAAAATTAAGAAAGAAAATAAAAATTAAAAAATAAAAAATAAAATAAAAATTAAACAAAAAAGATGTTTTCTAAATGATTTTTTATTGATAAAATACTTTAAAACAGTAGCTGAAGCTAAATACTCAACATCTGACGAATCCATATCTTTTCACTTCAAATTCACAAACAACAATGAACAACAAACCCAAATGTACACAAACATATGTATGTACATAAAACACAAATAATAGATGTAATATCAGCGCTGATTATCGCATCTACTATGAAACTCAAACTTGTTTCTCGCATGAACAATTCTCGCAATAAGCGTCAACCAGCTCGGCTTGGCAATAAGCTGGCACTCTGTACATACCCTTAGCCTAGAACAGAAAGCGCATTTTAAACAGAAAAAAGTTAAGTGATTTGGAAACTTACGTCTGCTAAGAACACATGCTAAATTAATTTTCGATCTGGAAAGTTCTTCATGTAGAAACATGTGTTCAAAAAAGACGCATCCGCGATTTTTTACAATGAAGAAATTAGCAATTCGTGTTGTCATTAAATATTTTAATAAAAAAAGATTTCTCGGGATAAGATAATTTATAATGATATGGTGAATGTCTTAAGTGAAAGTGCTTCTTCAAGTGCAGTAAAAAATTGGGCTGCTGAATTTAAACGTGGTGGTACAAGTATTGAGGATGAACCACATAATGTACGTCCAAAAACAGCAGCAACAACAGAAATTGTAGCCATAGTGCATAATATGGTATTAAATGATCGACAACTAAAAGTGCGTGAAATAGCTAATATCCTGGGCATTTCAAATTATCGACTCCATTTAATTTTGTAAGGGCTTTCTGCAAGATAAGAATGAAATTTTTTTAAGCTCGTTTGGATGGTTAAAAAAAAAAAAATAAAATGGATTTTAAGCATCGTTTCCAGTGACAAAAGAATAATCCAAGCAATGGCTTGAAGCTGAAGGAAGTGCCCCAAAGAAGGCAAAAACTTCTAGGGTAATTTATTGACTGCAAGAGGGTAAACAAAATTTAGAGTACTATTGCAAAATTTTGGATCAATTAGATGTAATAATTCGAGAAAAACGATATGGCTTGTAACACAAAAAAAAAGTTTTCATCAAAACAACGCACCAGCGCACAAGAGAGATAAGCATTGAAGTTCCAGGAGATTATATTGAAAAATAAAAATGTTTATGAAAAACTAACTATTCTCGTTCCATGCTAGGCTAAGAAGTTTCTGAAGCGCCCTCGTATATATTAAAATAAGTTGTCACACGTTCATGATTTTATAACTCGAGAACCACTCATCGGATTTTCAAAAGAGTATATGCGTTGGAAAGGACTACTTTTACTGATGGTTTAAAAGAAACATCAAACAATTTCTACAAATATGAGTTCTACGCGCATTTTTATGATGGTGTGTTTTTCCCATATAGAATGTTTTCTATGTTTTTTTTCTTAAGAGAATTACATTTTGTCGGTATTATTGATTGTCATTTAAGTTTACATTGAGAGAATAGACATTTTTTAATTATTGATTTGTAATCTTTCAGATAAAATGAAAATATTTTACATCAATACAAAAAATTAAAAAGAAATATATTTAACAACGCAAAATGCAAAACATTCGGACAGTTTTGTTTTCCACTGTACAAACATCATGACACATAATTTTATGACAATCGGTCCATATTTAGTCATAGCTCCCATTTGAAACCTTCTTCTGAAAATTACTTTAACATGCATCTTTGAAAAGAGTACACAAATAGTTTACACGCCTGCTTGTATTAGATACTGGTGTTCATCTCTCTCTTGCATTCGGCTGAGAGCAAGAGCATTCCTTCTTCTCGATTGAATATGGCCTCTGTAATTTAGGATGTTTCGGGCTATTGGATTAGGATGAGGAGTTTAGTTAAATATTTTGCAGCGGGTTTGCTGAACTCAGCTTTTAACATCGGTACATTTAAGGCTCTGTGAATATGTGCATTTTTAACACACCAGAGAGCGGCTGTTATCATGCGTAGAATTTTAGTTTGGCCTGTCTGGATTTTTACAATGTTTGTAACTGAGGCGAAGCCCCATAACTGAATGTCATAACGTCATATTGGTTTCAATATCGAATTGTATATTAAGAGCATGCAATCTAACTTCAGTAATGTTTTAAGATCGGTTAAGATCGGTTTGTATCAGCTTTGCCTCTATGTGAGTCTTCCGTGTTAAGCGCTGATCAAGATGAATGCTGACATAATTAATTTCGCTATGTTGAGGTTTTGGCTTGGAAACGCCAAATCAAGCATATTGTTTTCACATAAAGCTCCCCAACCCATTCAAGAACCGCCTTCGAGAACAGTTATACTTTTGTTTTTCTAATACTCTTAATAGCTTATCATAAAATGTAATTATACACCAACCAAATAATAATGCTTAATTTCTCTCTTATATTAATGAAGTGATTAATCAAATTTTGAACAAAAAGAGATCATTATCCATACAAAAACTGTTTGTAACTTTACAACAACTAGCAAGCATTATGTGTAATTATGGCAATACAACACGGTGTATACACAATAGTAATGTTACTAAATATCTACATGATCTGTAGATTTCTAAAAGCAACAGTTTTTGCACATATACTGGGTATAGGATATTATACAATCGTCCTTGACCGACTTTACTTTCTTACTTGTTTTCAATTGTGTTGAATGCAATTGATTTTCACCACAATTTCCTTTTTCATCTTTTTGAATAGCATTAGAGTATTGTGTTTTTTTTTTTGTTTGCAAATATGCGCTTCAATATGTTCGTAAAATTCTAGGATATTGATGAGTACTTTTAGGCATTAAAAGTGTTATTGAATTGGTTGGTTCTTTCTAGACTATTTGATAAAGTTTTGTATTTAAAAAAAAGCTATTCTTTTACGTATATGTGGATAACACTAGATTTGTGTATTGAAGTTTGATTTGCTAAGTAAAATGTAAAATATAAGCAAACGTTTGCAACATTGCAGCCTAATTAGTAACTAATCTGTTGTAGTTACATTTTTGCCCAATTTATTAAACAACCTGTTGTAAATATTGTAGTCTGTTTTATTAATCAAATTGTTATAGATATTTAATCATTTTAAAATTATTACAAATTACTATTGAATATTAATAATATAAAAGATACAGCGGTGGCCATATAATTAGAAACATTGCTTTGACATAATAAGATCAATGTGTAGCTTCTTTAAAGACCTACATTGTAAATTGTTTTTAGCGTTATGGTGGTGGGTCTATTATGGTTTGCGGTGCCTTTTTTTTGCGTGGTGTGGGTTCAATTATACGATTTCAAAAAAAAAAAACATTATGGAAAACATCGAACCGTATTGGTTTGAGAATATGCCCGTCCAATACATTTTCCAGCATGATAATGACCAAAAGCACATTAAAATATTGATGTTCTTAACTGGACACCGCAAAGTCCTGATCTTAACCCAATTGAAAATTTATGGGCAATTATAAAAATATACCTAAAGGACAAAAATCCACGAAATAATGATAATTTATTTCAGTTGGTGCAACAATGCTGGAAATACATATCTCTGCAAACATGACAGAGTTTAATTAAGAGTTTAACAAAAAGACTGGCGAATATTGTCATACAACAAAATATTAAACGATAAGTCTGTTTTGTAAAACCGCATTAAATTTTTTTTTTTGCATATATTTTTTAGTTTCTAATTATGTGACCAATATATGATATTGCGTTTTTTGGTTTTTAAGTTCATTTTCCTTAAAATAGTATTGATGTTGTGAATTTTTTTTTTATTTTAAACTTAATAATAATTTGTTACTATAATATTTAGTCCGTTTATTTGACATTTTTTTTTTTAATATTTAATAGTTTCTTTTAACAAGCAATTAGGTCATTTTAATTTTATATAAAAATAAATCAAAGAAACTATGTTAAAAGAAACTATTAAATATTAATTTGTTACTATATTATTTATAGTTATAAGTTTTAAAATGTTGAACAAAATTTTTAAAATATATGAACAAATATATATGGTTAAAATCGTTTCTTATTATATGGCCACCACTGGATGCTGAAGCACTGTTTAAATCATTTACTTTATTGAAATTTACGTAAACAAAATCTAAAACAAACAATTTGACAAATTAACAGATAAACAGTTTATATATTTAAAAAAAAATTCAAAGTGCCAACGAAAAAAATTACCAAAGAGAATTTTTCTTTATGGTTTTTTAAGATACTTATAGACTTGTGTTTGCAAAAGAAAATGAACGAGCTATTGCCAAAGTAAAAACACGAAAAAGAAAAACCAATTATGTATTTTAAAATCTTATTCCGTTGAGAAGCATCAAACCTTTTATGTAGTTTAATCCAAAAACATTTCTTTTAAGACTTTTAAAATGTGTTTTTTTTCACTTACACTGACAAAAATTTCAACATAAAAAAAATTGTATGATTTATGAACTCAAACGATTTATAATTAGTTTCTCCATCAATTTAATTTCTTTTTATTTGGTTTTAAATAAAATCTAGGATAATTAATGGGCATAGACCCTAGGATATCTGACTGCCTGGGAAGTGGTAGGTGACACTACTGGGCCTGGTGAGGCCCTTTTCTCCCTTTTAAGCTTTTAATTGATTGCTGGGATTGTGTAGTGTGTAGAAGTCTTGTAGTGTGTGGTCACTTATTGTTAATTCATGGCTCAGACTTGGGCGTGGGCATGGGGTTTTGGTGGGTGTTAATGATGCCTTAAAATACTCACATTTTTGCAACTTAACGTTAATCAACTGTGTGGAATGTGGATCAGCTGTCATTAATTTTCCATATGGGCTTCATGAGGCCCAGTAGGTACAATTACCACATTTTTACATAAACAGACAAGGTTGTTCTACGAAATCAATAGTAACAATATTTTACTGAATTCATTATGTTCAGAAGGCATTAGCGGTAGTTGACATAAAATATTTCTGCGCTCAGAGCAAAGGTAAAAACTTGGCGACTACTCAAAATCAAAATGGGCCTCGAAAAGCCCATTTGAACGTCATAGGGATAACATAAAATTATTTGAAAATTATTTTATAATATAAATTTGTTCAAATTATTGACCCCCATCTTCCATTAGGATGCCACGCGAAAAGCACTGCTCATCTTTTGAGGCCAAGAAAATATTAGGTCCATTTGGTAGTCTGTTCTGAAGTGCAGCGTATCCCAGAGAGAGCATTCTTTAACGATAGTAGTACGACGGGACAAGATCCGGACTATTATGGCGAGGCTAAACTTCTGAAGCACTTTTTTCTAAATAGTGTTGAGCAGGTATTGTAAAATGTGGTTAAGCGATGTCATGATGGAATATGACGCTTTCATGTCTGGTCGCATATTTGCGGCGTTTTTCGAACAATGAAAGATCATTAAATGAATCAGTTACATTTAATACAGGTTTCCTTGCAATATTCTGATCAGATTTCAGCAGCTTACTAGATAGATATAATAGATAGAACCCCAATGGTTCCACTTTGCCTATGGTGTTGATTCAGCTGGCTGGCCAGACGTCACATGCAATCCCTTACGCTTCATCATAAGTAATGATTCGTGTAAAAATTATAAAAATTAGAGGGTGCCATAGCGTAATTGGTTAGCGCATTTGATCATTAAGCATGAATTGGTATTTGTAGACCGGGTTCGATTCCCAGCCGCTGCCACTCAAACAACATCAGTTTCTGATAATTATTACTTTTCTTTCTATCCATCATAACTAATATTTATCACAGCGCCCTCCTTCGGTGGTATAGCATTCAAACGCCACTGAAGTAAACTAATTAACTAAAGGCTTTAAAATCAAGCTTTAGAATAATGCGCCTACTCACCACCAGAGGCTCTGCAATGCTGCAATGCTGCACTAAAACAAACATAACGAGCAATTGCAGAGTTGTGATATAAAGCTTTCTTCTACTTTCACCACCTTTACTTTTTCAATCTATCCCCTTTCCAAAGAAAGTATCGCAATTATATATAGGCATATCTCTATATAATTTTTTTCTCTTTAGAAAAAAAAATTTCGACATGCAAAATCTTTTTAGAATGTCTATCGGCTTCAATTCATATGGTACCCGATTTTCCTATTTCCGATGAATTCTGCTGCTCGTAAACGTTTTGATATAGCTGCTTGAAAATTTTCAATAATTCTGCAAGCTTTTGTTGAGTGTAACAACAATCTTCATGGATTATTTATTCTTTAGAATTTTTTGGCTGTCTTCCATGTTAAAATCACATTGAATTTAAATAGGAAAAATGTGAAAAGGGAGCAAATTTCATGTGGAATTTTTATTCACGATAGGGGTGTATTTCTATTATATTATAATCCTGAAATACTTCTATAGGGGTTTTCAGGCAACCAATTCTTTAGCATTATTTATACACTTATTCTACACTTATTAGTATTAGTTCCAGCATAACTTGTTTTAACTCTAAAAAATTGTATGTCGGTAAAAAATGTTAAGGCACGATTAAACTTTGCCAGAGTGCAATGAACTTAAACAGTGTATGACTGGATAAACTCCAAGATACCATGTTAAGGCAACAATAAAGCACGGTGCACAGTGGCAGTGGCAGAATTTGGGAAAAAGGCAAATAAATCTGTAATTTCTAAATTTCTAATGTCTAGAGAGGAAGTTATGTTGAGTTTAGGTTTTGAAGTTTAATCTCTTAAACATACGCACATTAAAAATAAAAGTTTAACTTTTGTAGCCACTGATTTTCTCTAGATATATTTTTGTTAATTAAAAACACTTTTATTCTTTGTACGTGTCAATTTAATTAGGGAATATGTACGTAACAACTCATAGTGTATTTACAATTTTTAATTTTCTTTCTAATAATTACATTAAAAATTTCCTACCACAAGAAAATTAAATAATGCAAATTCACTATGAGTTGTTAACTATTCCTTAATTAGTATGACACGTGGCAAAGACAACACAGACATATTACCTACATTAATCAATAGATAGGAAATTCTATCCATTTTTTTTAAGAATATATAAAACTTTTGAAAATAAGATATTCATGGAAGAATTTTTTTTTGATAAAAGGTAAAAAATGTCTTATTTTGTGTTTTTGTGCGGAAACAAAAAGTGTTTCAACTTGAATGGAAATTTTATTTATTTAATGAAATTGTGCAATTCTATAAAAAAAATTGTGCAAAATACTGAAATAAAAACAAAATTAAAATTATTTTATAAAGTACACCCCAAAATTGCAAAAAAAAAGTTTTAAAAAATTTCAAAAATGGATATTTTTTAGATTTCTGGCCAGTTACAGGGTTATCGAAACCCTTTATAGAACATATGGGGCCATATAAAATCGGTTTTTAGTGGTTGGATATAGACTATACGATATAAGAACATTTGTCCCTAAAGTTGAATTTTACATAAAAAATTTAATTTATAATTTTACATTTTTAATAAATCTTTGCCATTTACCGATGACTTCATTTAACTATAAAACCAGCTTTTTAAATGCAAATTGAACACAACACAAAAAGCTGCTTTAAGCTGTTTGTTATACGATATGTATTTGCTTTTGATTTTGCGTTTGCTAGTTAAACAAATGACGTGTTTTCTTAGTGAAATATTGGTATGACTGAAATAATTTCGATAATGTTTTAACTTGAGGAAAATTGTAGAAAACTACTCAATGATAAATTCGTATTTGTTGAACATTTTTCTTTTCTCGCCTTTGTTCTTAAAATCCAATGTTGTAAGTATATTGGAATAATTGTGGTAGAAGTAGGAAGAAAATAAAAGTATTAACATTGAAAGAGAGAATATGTGGTACAAATTATTGTAAATTTAAGAAATGAAGGATATTTAATGTATCTGTTGTTTTATTAGAAAAATTATTAAAAAAACTTGATGTTTATATATACATATATATATATTTATTATAAACGTTTTCGATCTTTGAACTTTAGTTAGTTGTTCTTCCCTAAAGTGCACCAAATACAATAAAAAATTAATTATTAACAATGATATTATTCATTTATTTTCTGTTTAATATTTAACAAAAAAAATTTATAAATCAAAACAAAAAGTATTTAGTTTTAAGAAGTACTAGTGGCTAAAGATGAATTCAGAAAGGTTCGTAAGAGATATAACTTGAAGTTGCAAAACCATCTGAACCCGCTTGCGAGAGTGCTTAATAGAACTCAAGCAGAAACAAGGCTTCGTAGAGCTGATCTACCACCTTACTAATTTAGGGCCCATTTGACCATTATGGCTCTCTCAACTGAGAGCAAATAGTTTTTAAGGTTTTGGGTATAAGATTTAAATACTTAATGTAAGGCCTATGAAGTAAAGGCAGATTCAGTAAATAAATAATAAAAAAATTAAAAAAAAATTTTAAGAAAAAATTCTACAGAAACGAAAGCAACTGGAATATAAATTGGAATATAAATGGAAATTTCTGAAATTCAATTAGAAGTTTCTGAAATATAATTGAAATTCTCTATAAATAATAATTGAAATATTTTGAAATACAATTAGAAATGGTGTAGAATATTGTCAGCTGTGATCATGGTGTAACTATACAAGGTGAGTGCAAATCGACAACAAATACAACACTAAACAGAAACAACAGACATTTTGTTTGTGTAAAATAATGCACTACTGTCAAAAATACTTGAAAAAGTATTACTTTTGACATAAGTAAATTGTAAACAAAGTCAGTCAGCTGGGCTACTGCTCTCACCTTGTATAGTTGCACCATGGCCGTCATATAGGAAAAATTACTACAAACAAAATATTAAATACAATGTTTTACAAAATTTTAAATAAATTAAATAAATTTAAAATTTTTCTGTTGAAATTTAAATATTTTTTTCATGCTCCTTTTTAAACTGACATGAAATATACTAAATTTTAAAGATAATCTCCTGGCATTATAATTTAAATATGACTTTTGGCAGGTGACCGCCACGGCTCGGTCATAGTCTAATCTGGAGTTCCAATTTTCATTGAATTTTTCATTTGTGGCCGTATATCGGCAATAATGTTCAATCTTGTCGGGTTTATCGGCTAGCAACTTGAAACATAAATTACTTGACAGCTGACAAAACCGCCGCCAGTTAAAAAGTGTTGCCAAATTAAAGTTCAATACGTCTAAAAAAAAACACTCTATTTAAAACACCTATTTAAATAATGTTTTAATTTTTGTATTAAATTATCCAATCAATCAAAATTAGCAATATTAGTGCAATTCACAATCTTGTGCAAATGGGGTTGTATTATTGCATTTGCAAAAAGTTTTAGCATATCTTTGATATACACTAAAAAAATACACAGGAATACACAAGCTACACTTAAATTTATATGCAACACTTAAATTTTTTATTTGCTCTGAGGGTGCAAAACCTAATTGTAAATAAATAGCTGACTAACAATAATCCAAGCCAATCGATTAGTAATTTGTTTGATTGAAATCAGCTGTTGTTCTTGCAATAAGCTGTGCAAAAGAAATTCAAAAGATCATCCACAGTTGGTAGCATATATTATCAATTGCATATATTCGCAATCTCAAATGCACAAGATTGTGACTTGCTCTATTATTTGTTAGGTATTTGTATTGTGCAACTTGGAGAATAATTCTGTTAAAAAAGGTTTCAGACAAGTGTTGGATTGTTTTGTACAGCTGGCCGCATATGGAGAGAATAGTGGTTTACATATATTTTTTTATTACGGTGTCATGATTTCTAGGATACAAATCCATATCAATCAGGATTTATATCAAACAGACTAAGAAGCAGTAAGCATTGCTGCAGGTATTCTATTTTAAATGTATAAGAAATTCTTGAGCAGCGGGTTAGAAAACAACACAACTGCAAATGCTGTAATTTAAAATGCCATTAAAATAATTTGAAACCTAATCAATAGTCATTATTTAGTTCATATTATAGCCAAGTATTTCAGCTAGACAGCTGAAAGCTAATTAATTAATGTTTATTAAATTCCATTAACTTATTATATTACCCTTGAAACCAAATATCATAAAAACTTGTGTATTAGTACTAATTAACAACACAATTTTATGGGCCAGACAATGAAGTAAACACGTCTAGAATAAATGTTTCAAAACGTGTGTATATAAAATTGAAAATAAATAATTTATAAGATTAAAAGGGCAATAATAAGTTATTTGGAATACTAAATGAATTAAGTGTTAAGGTAGATACGCATAAGTATAGAATAAGACTTGTGTGGTCTGTGTCAATTAAGTAAACTGTGGATGGCAGAGATTGATCTGTGAATCGCTGTACCGAGATTTGCTAATTGTGTGTCCTTCAAGACAAGCAATATTGAGTGTTATTGCAAGTCATATAATACGTTAACTGGCCGTTCGTACCACCATGTGATCATGTTCTCATGGATGATACTGCATGTAAGACCCTGGACACCTGTGCCTTATTGCTTACTTAGTTCCCCGCTTTTGCTGGTTTTTATGATTTATTATTTAACAATTACTTGTAGATGTAGCAAATATGTATAATTGATTTCAAACAGAAAATAGTGAAGGTGTTTGAATTGTTCTGTTTTTATCACCAATAAATTAATTACAATTACTTATCGATTTTGTATAAAGCACCTTGGGATATTTTTTGAATTTATCAGTAACTAAGAATAAATACAAGCTAAACAAAAAATAAAGCCGTTCATATAACATCCTATATTCAGTATATGTGTAAAAACAGATTTTCAGAAATGGCCTATGACCTATTATGGACTGATCATTCAAAAAGGTAGTACATATAAATATTCGTTTTGTTAAATTTTATGCCGTTGTAAAAACTTGTAAAAGATTTATAGCTGTTAAAGTGATTTTCGAAGGGGATCTTATATGGGAGCTAAGACTAATTATGGACCGAAAATTATAAAATTAATTGTCATGATTTCTGTATATATCAAACTTATTTGTGTTGTATTTTTTTTTTTGGTACTAACACAATTAAGAGATTTATGGTTGTTACTATTGACTAATTATGGAGCGATCATCAAAATATTCGACCAAATGATTTTTGTATAAATGAAACAGGCTTATGTTGAATATGATTTGGATACCAACATTTTAAAGACAGTTTTGCCCTGTAAAGTGATTTTCATCAGCAGGCCTTATATGAAAGCTATAGTCAATTATGGATCTATCTGCACAAAATTTGTCGATGCGATAAGGATTCATGTACAACGTAATTATTGCGAAATTTGTTGGGATGCATGCATAAATAAAACATGACCGATAAACTCCTATTTTGGGAGTACATTTTTATGGCGCTAGGGGAAATAATGGTGTAATTTCAACCAGTTTCAATCGTGAGCCAAAAAAAAAATATCATTTACCAAATTTGATCAAAATATCTTCAAAATTGCGACCTTTACTCTGCGCACAAGGTTCACATGGACAGTCAGCCAGACGGAGGGATGGACAGACGGACATTGTTAAAACGACTTAGAAAATGATTCTGAGTCGATCGGTATACCTTAACGACTTATATTTTTGAGCCTTACAAACATCAGCACAAATCCAATATACGCTCCCCACTATGGTGGTGTAGTATGAGCACATTGGCTTTGTACGAATATTTTTATTCATTCTGTTAAAATTTAGAAAAGATTTTCTCTAATTTGTTATTGGCTTTGTAGCAAAACAGCTTAGTGTTTGATTAGCAATTAGTTTTAGCATAATTAGTGGAAAAAAAACAAATTGAAAAACTCAAAATTAAGATTATTATTTCATTCACTTACAAACTTTTTCAATAAATCTTTTTAAAGAAACTTTTCTTCGAACACAAATTTCATACTGTTGTGTGAAACAGCCCTTGTGGTAATAGTAAACCGATTACTTTTTATCTTCTTTGTATTGTTTTAGTTTTTTTGAACATCTAAGTATATTTTATTAATGTAATTTAAAATTGAATTACAGTTTTATGGTTTTCATACAAATATAAAATTTTTAAAACAGTTGTTGTTGGTTAAAAGAAAAACATGATTTCTTTGTAAGTTCAATGGCCATATTTCTTCAGCAGATATTGATGAATTTTAATTCGTTTTTTTTTAACTAATATAGAAGACATATCTGCTGTTTATGATGTACAAGTTAATCATGAATATTGAAAGGCAAAACAGCTGTGTTTAATGAAGTTTACAAGGTCAGTCTATGACTTTGTCATTCTGTGCTGTTTAAAATGGTATTGTGCTGGTAAAACTTTGAGGTAAATGTGAATACATATTTACAAACGGTATTGCATTATTGCATTTGCAAAAAGGTTTAGCATATTTTTGCACTACTATAACAAGATACCCAGCAAGAGCTTTATCTAAATGCAATGATGAAGTGCCATTTGCACAAGATTGTGAATTGCGCTAATGTGTAAATGTGTATTTATTTTATTTTAGAAATAATATCATAAGAATTAAATACATTTTTTTTACACTTTTTTGTTCTATGATTATGAAAATTAAAATGTTTATGATAAAGTTTTTAAAAATTTGTTTGAAAAAATTTCGAATTTCAATTATGAACAGTGATTGCAAGTGATATTCCCAAGAATTTATTTTTTTCATTTTGCCAGTGTAGCATTGGACAATATTGAATTGTGTGTAATTGCCGCAATGCAAATTAGCCATTTGATATGTTCGCAAAATGCCAGTATGATGGTATTTCATGATCATTTTCATATTTAACAATTGGCATTGCATTGGTACGTTTCTGTCCAGGCGACTGAATTACGCCTGATCTTCAAAAATTTTGATTTTGATAAGAGTACGCGCATTAAGACATATGAGCGTTAAAAGTAATTCCTGGATTTATGATACACAATATCTTAAATGCACTTACATACAGTGACTCAGAGTTCCAAATGATGTAAATTTCTCCATAGGAAGAAAACTAACAGGAACTTAAAAAAGACATTTGTGTCATTTAAAAGTAAAGTTGTTTAGTCTATAATCTATAATAAACATTTATTTTAAAAATGTACATATTAATGTATTAAGACTAAAAAAAAAACAAAACAAGGTCTTTTTTTCACGTGAAATTATAACTGACAATTACACGATTTAATATCAGACCGTCAGAAGCGCTCTTTTAAAACGTGTTTATTAAACATTTATTATGTTAATATTAAAATATATTAAAACTAAAAAAATGCTCGATTTATCACTTCCCAGCTTATTTTATGCAGTCAATTTCTACTGTACCGACAGCTCAATGCAGAGTTGTTGATGTTTTCGTTTTGCAATGAGCGTGATGATGAGCGACAAATTTTAAGAAAAATAAGGGCAAATTGGCGTGTCTTGGGCCAACATGAATTGACGCAAGAAACCGAGGAACATGTTTACAAGGAATCCGCATTTTGGAATTCGTTCATCTTTGCCGATGAATCTCAGTTTAACATATTCGGTTCAGATGGCATGTCAAATGTTTGGCGGAAACCAAATATAGAACTCAACAAAAAAAAAAAAAAAAAAACCCAAAGGCACCAGGTAATCATGATAGTGACAGTGTCATTGCTTAAGTCTGTATGTCGTCCGCTGGTACAGCGAATTTAATATTTGTTGAAACAATCATTCAGAATCTGGAGGCAGACATTTTGGAAAGCGCAGGGAATCTGGTTATAAGATAAAATTTTCGATTTTACCAGCATAACTATCCAAAGCACATATCGGGTATTGTGCAAACGTGGCTAATATATAACAGCCCTTATTTGATGACACCGCCACCACAATTGGCAGACCTTAATGTTTTTGAACTGTTATGGTAAATTTTAGAAATCAGCATAAGGAAACACAAAATCTATAACAACAATCAATAATTAAAAAAGGCGCTAATGACGTATTATTAGCGAAAACCTGGTCGCACCTATACCAATTCGCCTTAATTCTGTTGCAGATAATAAAAGCTAACAAAGCAAATATTAATTGCCAATTTAAATTTCAAGTTTTCAAAACCCAGACGCGCCTGCATAAAATAAGGTGTGACGTGAAAAAACGAGCATTTCTTTATTTTTTATTTTAGTTTTAAAATATTAAAATGTAAATTTTTTGCAATAAATCAATTTGAAAACAAAAAAATATACTACCTAAAATAAAGCTGTGAACCAACCAGCATTCAATTTGTTGCAAATTTTTTTCAGCATAAAAGAAAACTTAACTAAAATATAAAATATTTGCATATTTCTTATATAAATTGACCAAAAAGTCTTAAAAATTACAAAGGCTGCATTAAGCAAATTAAAAAATGTTCAAAATAACAAGCAAAAAATGTCATCAAACAAATTTAATTTGTGGTCTTAAATGGGTTGAGCTTCTAAACAAATTTTAAAGGAAATATAATATCAAAAAAGTAAAACGTATTTATTTCTTTTATTATTTAGTTAAGAAGTATTAAACCATTCATGCACTTTTTCTTTTCCTATTGAATTTTTTTTTAACCTTTGTGTCTACAATCAATAAGTTTTCGTTATGTATAGAACTATCATACCCGGGTAAGTCATATAGTTTACAAGTAAATTTGCTTATATTGACCTACGGTTCTCATTCCTTGTATCATGTATCGTATTCAAAGATTTTGGGTCATAAGATTTTAGCCGTTATATAAGATTTAATAATGGCAATACAAGCCAGTATCGCAAAGAAAGTAACAAAGCAACTGCCATATTTCTAATGTTAAACGTAAGTCTACAAAATAACTATGTAGCAGGAGGCAACATCACGGTTGACGAGCAGCTTTCGCCCTTCTGTGGGGGAACTGGGTCCACACAGTATATTCCTTCAAAACCGTGGTCTGTGTGATGCTCTTGCATATTATCCTCTGAGTGGACAAATATATATAGGGTTGGTGCCTTCTGGACAAAGGGAAAAAATCAGGGTAAACGAGTCGTTCAAGATTTGTGTTGTAAACCTTTTCGTGGAAGTGGAAGAAACATCATATGTGAAACATCATATTTAGTATCTTCTTTGATGTTAGCTATAACTTGTCTATCTTCGGCACCGTGAACAAAAGTCGAACATTTATTCCAGCTAAATTTTCTAATCCGAAAGGAGTAGAAGCATAATCTTTAGTTTTTGGATTTATATATTAGGTTGTGCTTCTATCTACAGCTCAATATAATATGAAAGTTGGAGGTATAAAACAAAAGCTTATATTGATACTGGATTACAACAAAAGCAAAGGTGAAGTTGACAACATGGACAAACGTCTTGTAGAATACATAACAAGAAGGAGAACAACCAAAATTGGATATGTGCGAAAAGAAGATCTACGAGAAAAGCTTGCAATTATGTAAAAAAAAATTATATTGGAATTTATTAAAACCAAACATACATACAACTATGTACACATTTTTGCATTTTAAATTCAAAAATCGCTTGACTTGTTCTGCGTTTACCCGGATATTCCGGTTGCATATTTAGAGGATGATTTCCATAAACTGCTTGTGGATTTTTTCAAGAAAAAATTTGAATAGTCTGTTCAATGATTAAAAAACAATATTTTAGGAGCTTATTTCAAATCTCAAAAAGTGGCGAAAATATATCAAATTGAATATAAAAAACATACCCGGGTAGGTGGTTGTTGACATAAAGATTAATATTTTTATACTTTTTATTATATAAAGAAATTTAAACAAGTAAAGTTTATATTCGGCTGCTTCGAATCGTATATAGCCACCACCAAATCGCTTTTTATAGAGCGAACGTCATAAAATATTGTACTGTAATTTCTATTTATTTGAAGTTTATTTTATTTAGATTTCACCTTAATATCTAACAACATTTCCAAAATTTCTTTCTTTCAGTTACAAAAATATATTTAAATTTCCAAGTATGTTTTTAAATTCGATTTAAGCATATGTGCTTTTCAAGATGTAATTATATTCCCACCAATTATACTTTGGGGTATTACCGGCTTGAAGTTGTTGAAAATTTTCTTGATCTGGCACTTTTACTAGACAACAAATTAAACTTTGTTTCGCATATTACCATAGGTAAGGTTAGGTTCCATGGGCAGCCGTTCTTGAGAACAGCTCACTTGGGTCCATCTTGTTGGCCCCATTGTGTTACCTGTTGGTGGGCAACCCATCGGTTCACTCCGCATCTCCGCTCTCCTATCAAACCATCCAGACTCCATGGCAAAGGTGTAGATGCATCTTGGATTCATCCCTGATAGTTCACCCAAACACGAAAGAATGGGTGCCCCGAGTATTAGTTCCCTTTTCATCGATAGGGCCGGGCATTCGCAGAGGAAGTGGATAATTGATTCCTCTTCCTCTTTACTATGACAACTTCTACAAAAGTCGTTATGTTGTAGACTGAGTCTTTTGGCGTGTGTCCCAAAAGTACAGTGACCTGTAAGTAGAGAGACAATAAGCCTAATTAGGTCGCGGCGAAAACCAAGTAATGAATTCGTCCTTCCCACATCAAATAAGGGCCATGTTGACCGTGCAATAGAGCAGATGATCTCATTCGTCCACCTTACCTGAGCAAGCCTGAACATTACATTCTGAACAAGTAATTTCAGACCTTTAATGTTAATGCCAACGAAGGGTCAATCTCCTCATCAGCCTGCGTTGTACCCTTCTTGGCTAAATTATCAGCAATATAGTTACCCCGAATTAAGCTATGTCCAGGTACCCATATTAGCATTATCCTCGAATGTTCCGCTATCTCGTTCAGAGATACCCGGCATTCTGTGGTTAACCTAGACGTCAGGCAGACACCTGCAATGTTATTTACGGCGGTCTTGCTGTCGATAAATATACATATATCTCCAGATACTCGATAATACCTCAGCCAGTTTGCAGCTCGCTTTATGGCAGAAATCTCTGCTTGAAGAACAGAACAGAAATCAGGAAGCCTTAAGTAGTATTTGATCCCAAAGTCCTCAATATAGAATCCATCACCGACTCTATTTCCCCTCTTTGAGCCGTCAGTAAAAATCCTTATTGCTTCATTGGGGATATAGAGCCCATCTACCCATGATGACCTATTCGGGATATATGTGGAGAATAAAAGATCGAAAGATGGTTTCGGTATGCAGTAGTCGACATTACTATGAGCATGCTCACAGTGTCTTGTTATAACATGGGTATGAGTAGCCAGCTTTAAGCCTCACAGCAGAGTTGAGAGCCAGTTGAGTTGCCATCACATCCACTGGTAGCCAGTTCAGCATAGTAAACAGTCCTTTGTTGGCGTCGTTCTTACCGCGCCCGCATATTATCACAACGATAAATAAAGCTAGATGTGTATTCGTATTTATAAAGCGATGGCCTAAGGAATTTGATGATCCCTATGTCACAAAACAACTTTGCATTTCCTTAGTAAGACCTATATTGGAATATGGCTTTAGTATCTGGGATCGTTATTATAATATTCATATTCTGCGTGTAGAGTCTGTACAAAAATAATTTTTACGCTTTTGTCTGCGTGGTTTATCTTGGAATCCTAATATTAACATTTCATCATACATTGATAGACTTAAATTAATAAAATTACCAACTCTATATAGTAGAAGAATTATGTGCAATGTAATATATATGATCAATATAATTAATGGTAAAGTCTGCTCCGATTTCCTAGTAAAAAATGTTGCTTTTCACGCCATTTTAAGCCACTGTATGTCAAACATGTTACAACTACTTATGACCAAGCGGACCCATTAAGAAGATTATATTGTGAATTTAACAATTTATATGATTTTTTTCTTACAATAAATGTAATTAAACTAATTAACTGCCGTATTTATAAAAAATGAAAGTAGACTTCAAGCGTACTTTAAGAAAATTTTGTATGAAAATTTTGTCTTAAAGCACACTTCAAGCCTACTTTATTTTTTATAAATACGGCAGTAAATAATTAGTTTATTAAATAATTAACTTTTTAAAAAAAATGAAAAATCAAAGATTCATGTGACTCGTCCGAAGTGATTAGAAAATGTTTATTATTCATAATAATCATTTGTAATTATAATTATCTTTTTATTTCAAATCTAAATGCACAAATTGTAGCAAAAGAGTATTTTATATGCATATGCCTGGAATTTATACTGCAAACACAAAACTAAAAAGTAGAGAAAACATACAAATGTGAAAACTTCCCAGCAAAAACTTCACTTACAAATTAAGTTAAAAAGTAATAGAAAATTGTCGACCAGAGTACTTACAAATCTACTAGAAAAAGTACTTATTTTTGTTCGAGAAGTCCCAAAAGTAATCCGTTATAATTTCGCCACTTTTAACCAACAAGTTAATAACTTATTTTTATAATTAAATGTTTTATAAAAATGTGTAGTTGCAGACTACAATGCTGTTTCACACATTTCAGTTTTAGCTGCCCAGTTTTAGTTCAATTCTGTTTAGAAAATTTAGAAAATTCACTAGTAACTTCAAATATGTACCCCTTTTATTCTCCTCTCCCTTATCACCCAAAAATACTTGTCTTGAAAAGTAAGAATTGAAACGTGGACTAAAAGTGGACTAACTCCTCTAAGTCTACTTATTTGAAGTAAATATTTTGGAATGTATAATTCGAACCTTTTCAAGATATATGTATATAAAGTAATTATTTAAAATATAATTAGTAATAAAAAAATTGACGATTAAAGCTACGAAATAATGAATCTGGAAGTTATTAAAAGTTGGAATGTAAGTAAAGTTATTGTTGGGTTAATAAAATATTTTACATCATTCCCTACTAGGAAAGTCAAATCTGACTTTATTGAACGTTGTAACACGACTATTAGTACAGATCTCTTCTTATCCATATGGTTTACCTGTATCGTTTTTTACCACTATTTAAAGTATGTACGATTGGATAATTGAAGAACTAGTAAATTTTCTCAAAATTAACATGTTGTGTTCTCTCAGAAGGGTTGATTGTTCACCTGTCACACTGCGTATCATAAATATACTACAGACAGGTAATGTTACTTATCTTGGCATTAACTTAGTTAGACAACTTACTTGACGTAGGCTTCACATGAAGTTAGAATGGTTGATGGGAGACCAATAATAAAATAAAGTTTGACATATTAAATCCAATTCCTTCATTAATCTTATACAGAGATTGCCATCGAAAATTTTCAGGAGCATGGCGGTTGCAAAGTGGTACATAAGAACTGAGAATATAAAGGAACTTACAAGTACCAGTAAGGATGAATACAAGAACACACGAACAAAGTCAAAGGGGTTCAATGCTTCATAAAACCGACATACCATGAGACCCCAGCTGGGGCTCAGCCAGAAAAATTATCAATAAAATTTTAATAGAGATTTCATGTTCAGTAAAAATAATTTAATGAAAATTAAATTTAATGAACTCGAGCCCGACTAAATAAATTTCAAAAAATTTAAAAACTAACAGTTCGAATAACAAAATAATAATTATTCTTAAAATAGCTAGGGCACAAGCTAATGTTTGCAATTGTACCTAAAGTAGTACACATAAAATGTCGACGAAAGTGGACAACAAACATACTAAAAAACAAATGTGTTCAGGTTTTCAAGACGAAGTCTTGACAGAAAGAATACGAAGAAAAAACTGAAGAAAAAGGAGACAACGTGTAAATAAAAAAAGAAAAAATTTAAAAAATGATAATTACAGCAAATTTCGAACCACCGGTAACACTGGTTAAAAGATTGATGTTTGACTGTTGGCCAGCAGGCACCGCAGTTGTGCAGAGGTTGGAATGCAAAGAATTCTGATGAGAGAATGTGGTGATTCTCGAAACATATAAATTCAACCCAATTTCAATCCCCAGCTCAGCCAGAAAAATTATCAATAAAATTTTAATAGAGATTTCATGTTGTAAAACAATTCCTTCAGTAAAAATAATTTAATGAAAATTAAATTTAATGAACTCGGCCCCGACTAAATAAATAGCAAAAAATTTAAATTAAAAGATCTTTAAAAATGAGAAAAACGTCAACAGATAATGAAAACAATGTGATAAATTTATTGCAAAATAATAATTAATGCCGTAGAATTGCTGAAAACTTAAATTTAAGTAAATCCACGGTAAATGACATAATACAACAGCTTAATGTAGCTTGCAATAAGGTGATGCCCGGCAGATGACTGGAAACAGGTTATTTGGAGCGACGAAACAAAAGTTAACCGATACCAGTCTAATGAAAAAGAATACTATTGGCATAGGCCATATGACCGCATCTAAAAGCATCTTCCTTAATGCAAAACATCCGGACAGTATAACTGTATAATTCCGGTATGCTGGTATTGTTGAATATAAAAATTAATTTGAAATGTTTGTAACTTTAGATTAACGCTATAATCTTAAGTTTTTGTTAAATTTTTGTTAGTTTTGTTTCTTTTATTTTATGACTGTTACATTTCTATTTGATAATATTGTAAATTTTAAATATACATTTGATTTATGTAGAGGTATGTAAATAAATATTTCTTTGTATTTTTTGTAACCATTTCAATATGAAACATGTGTATTTCTTTAAGATAACCTTGAAGCTTATTATAATACATATGTATTAGATTTCCAACTCTAATATACTTTGGAAATGTCTTTGATATGTTCTCATAGTAAAACCTAAAGATTTTATAAAAGTATTAAGATATCAAATATTTATTTTTTTCTTGTTTAAATTTTTTTTCTAAAATATAAATATATTATATAAATATACCCACATCCTTAGATACATACATCTGTTTGTCTTTTATACTTTCAGTGAGAAAAACTGTTAGGCATTATCTTTTACCAATAGGAAAGTTTATCCCTCTTTTTTTAAGACTCATAAATATTCAAAAGCTAACAACCAGAATATGTATTTTTGATTGTGACATTTAAATTCAAAAAGTTTCCTTGGCTATATTTTTAGAATATAAACTTTTATAACTTATACAAGCCATAAAATAAAGCTATTTTTAAGTAAAATTTATATTTCTATAATTATACTAAATCATGGTGAAATTATACCAGGTGACAGCATAGTGCCAGCTGATTATTTTTTGCTCTGTTCATGGTGAAATTGAAAATGTCAAAAAGTTGTTTAAAAATAGTCAACGTTTATATAAAAACGTTACAAAATTATTTTTTTTTGAAAAATTGAGTTTTTGTCGCCGTTTTATCTGCGTAAAATAGATTAAAAGTGTTAAAAGAAAACTATATTATATTAAATAGTGTGTTTGTTTTTTGAGTTGTTTTGCTAAAATTTTTTTTTTTTTGTAAGATAAATTTAAGATTCCTCTTTAAAGTAATTTTTTTTGCTGCAGAAAAATGCGTTGTTGTTATACAATATCTATACATACATTAATTTTGAAAATAAAATATTTTACATGTTTTACTTACGTATTATTTGTATATTTACATAAATATTATGCGTAACTTAACGAAAAATTCTTTAAGAAAATAAAAGAAACAAAAAAAAAAATCACAATTGTTTTCCGTTTTTATCCATGTTTGTATATTTGTTTTATTTATTTTATGTCAGATGTTTTTGACAGTAACGAAAGTATTACACAAACAAAAATGCCTGTTGTTCTTGCCTTGTTGTAATTGTTGTAGCAATGCTGTCTCCTGGTATTTAATTTCACCATGTACTAAATATTATTTTTGTTCCAATTATCTTATTAACAATTGGTATCAAGTAGTATTTATGTGTGTATGATTAACATATGTGGTTAATTTGTACACTGCGACGTATGATTTATATTTAAAGAGAACAATTAATAAATACTCATACGTTCAGTTTAGTTTGAAACATAGACACCTTAATTTTCATCGATAACAAATTTTGACACACTTATTTAGTCACATAACTCAATTCCGATCGAAAGTGCTTTTATTTCCGTAAATCGAGTGTTTAGAAAACGAAAAACGATTTTTTCCCGCATGAAACCAGATTTTAGATTTCTAAAGTGCAATTGTTATTTTTGATGCCTTTATACTGAAAAAAACATACCTCTAATTTATAATGACAATTAAATAATTAATTTTATTATTTCATTGTGTTTTTTTGAATTCTTATGTGTACGGCAAAAAAAAAAACACCTTCTAATGCGCCTCAAGGTACCTACATACATGAAAAAGCATTTTCGCACTGAATACATTGTTCGAGCGTAGTTAAGAGATATTTTATTTAATTTTTCTTAAAGCCTTAAGGTTTGCGAACTACTAACAGCTTCAAATGATATACTTGCAATGGCCGCTTTCTCATATATAACACGTACAGGTACCCGGGTACCTTGTGTTAAAAGTAAATTGGTCTCTCACTCAGGCAAATTACAAAAAAAAGTCAAGGCGTATGGCTGCAAAAAACTAAATTATTTGAAAGTTAGTAGTTCTCAAAAAGTTTCAGATATACAAGTTATCAATTTCAATGAAAAAACTTTGACTGAAAACGCCAAAGGTTAATTATCTGATTGATATTGAAATAAAATATTAAAAATTTCAAAGTTATAAATATTTACACAGCACTGAAACATGCCAGAGAATCAGCTGCATTCTTTAAATTTCTTTTTCGTTGCTTTTCAACTGCGTTTTGATGTCTTTGTTCATTTAAAACAGCAATAATTGAAATTCCGGGCATTTTTAAAAAATGTTGTTCACTTTTATTTAAAATTTCTCTCTTAGCGCTCTTTTGGTTCGTTCTTGTTATATTTTTTATTAAAAAAGTCACATGTTTTTGGTTTTGGTTACACAACGTTACCATATTTAAGTTAAAAACCGAGATTTTTTTTTGGAAATAAACAAAATCGATCGAAATCTAGAGAACGCACAACTACGGAAATTAAACCATTCCGTTCTAATTATGTAACATGCCTGTTTATGTCTCTCTATGCATGTAACGGGTGTTTCTTTTAGATGTATATAACTTTGAAATGGAATAAAACAAAGATGATTTTTTTAAACATGAAATTTACTTTATTTAAAACATAATCTTCTGTCACTATGATTTAAATATGACTTCTGGAATATACTGCCGCGGCTGGCTTAGACTTAGTCTAATCTGGAAGTCCAATGTTTGATGTCTTTTTACAAAATTGGTGGCCGTATATCGGCAATAACGTAGTCAATCCGTGCGGGCTTATCGGCGTAGACTAACGACTTCACACACCCCACAGAAAATAGTCAAGCGGCATTAAATCGCACAATCTTGGAGTCCAATTACCTGGTCGGAAACGTTAAACTATGTGATTGCCAAACGTTTCCTTCAATAAATCAGTTGTAGCACGAGCTGTATGCCATGTTGCGACGTCTTGCTGAAACCACAACTCCTGCACATTATGATTGTAAAATTGATGAAATAAAATATCAGTAATCATGGCTCTATGGCGATCATAATTGACTGTAAAAAAGCACAAACAAAAAGTAAATTTTTCTGGGTGTAACGCTGTCTCAACATACACTTGAGGATTGTCATCACTCAGAATACGATAGTTTTGTTTATTAACGTATCCATTCAACCAAAAATTAACTTCATCGCTAAAAAAATTCGCTTATTAAAATCGGAATTAACGGCAATCTTGTTTTGGCCCCATTCACCGAATCTACGCCTTGCTAGGTGATCGTGTGGCTTCAAATTTGCACGAGTTAGATTTTGTAAGCAAAACATATCCAATTCCTGTGTACGATGACGGTTAAACTGATACGGGTCTTTCTATACGCTGCGCTGTACGACGTCTCTTTGAGTGCGTGTTATCATTTAGAGTAGACGTGTTGTGAAAACTTGCCTTAGTTAAGCGAGTTAATTGATCTGTTGGACGATCATGTTGACCGTAAAATGGATGATACGTATTTCGAACAGAAACATGATTTTCCAAATAATTTTGCACAATTTGTAAACGTGGTTCAGGCGTCAGTCTATTCATGTTGAAATGACAAATCCGACTTAATATAAATCACCTGACTGCCGAGTAAATGCCATCAAAAAAAACACCCTTTATTTAGCATAAGTTAGTTATGATTTATACAATATATGAGTTTTTTGTTTTAAATTTCTACTTTTAGTATATATGTATAATAAAACATTTTTTTGGACAATATTAGGTGTTTACAGTGTATTTTCTTTAATAATTAATTTTATAAATTTATATAAGATTTTAAATAATGTTTGTACTACAAAATAAGATCTCGTGATAAATGATAAATCATCTTATGTGTCGACAAACTGCCTGTTACTAAATGTCGACATAAATGTATTAGACTGATTATATGTCCGTTAACAATTTTGGTTTTCTCAATATACCGACAGAAACATTATTTTCATTTGGCAGTACCTCTCAAAATTTATGTGAAAATTGGGAACTGTGTCTTCAAGTGACAAGTTGTTGACATAAATCAGATGTTTTCCAAATGTGAAAAAATAACAACAAATCAATCAAATCAAAAAAAAATAATATCCATGTCTGCCAGGTAGTTAGGTCTGGCCTGATAAACTCTTTCAACATTCAGTTGGAATTCATGTTCTTCGAGTGCATCCTCCATCAAATTAATGTTTATTCCTCTATTAAACATTTTTTTCTAAAATCTATTTAATTTTTTTTTTTACAAAAACTCAAAGTATTGCCACATAAAAATATGAACAACAAATAAAAAATCGGCAGATGAGGGCTGGTTAGTTTTGTGGCAGAATAGATGCAAATGAGATATTGAGAAAACCAAATTTCTGTAATGGGCAGTTTTTTGTTGGGAAAAAAGATAATTGCCTAATGAGAAAACAGCCCTAAGTATAGCTACATATGCACATTCAGGCACACTTGTAGAAAATGTGTATATTAACAAACATGCCCATTATTTCTATGATATCTAATTTCGAACCGATTACAAGCTTTCTGATGTTAAGAACATTTTTATAAAATTTGGTTTTACTTTTCCTATAGTCCATTATTTAAAAACAATATTAACGCGTTTATCAACATTATTTTGAGTTTCAAATATAGATAATATTATTTTATATAATAACGTTATTTTACGTGTAGACAAAAACCTTATTTTGCATAAACTAAAAAAACTTGTAATTTAAAAAATATAAATACTTATTTAGTCAAAATTTATACGAAGCAATTCTTTAAGCTAAGCTGATTACTTTTTATACATCGGGATGAGGGGAAGATAAAACGAGTACACACTTGATTGTACTAGCAATTCTTGTTATTGTGTGTATAATCTGTGTGAACACTGAAGAAATTTAAAGAAAAAAATTTTATCAATCTTTTCAATAAAAATTGCTTCTTATAAAATGAATACTATTCACTTTATTATTATAACCACAACAACGGCAATTTGGCTAATAAATAAGAAAACGAAATGTCTATTATAAAACCTACAGCAACAACAGCTTGAGTAAGATCTGAATTAATTAGAAAACACAGTCATTCAAAGAATGTTGTCTCTAGCTTATTTTTATTGAGAAAATAATGAATAAAATATGTACATAATAAAATTAATCGAACTATTCGTTATTTAAATAAGTTTTTGTTTCGCTTTTTGCTTTGTTTACATAAAGCAAACTAACATGAAGACATATTCTCCTTTAAGAATTTGTAATTATATGTAACACAAATACACAATTTAGTTTTTACCTGTGCTGATCAAAGATTTTAAGCAATAGACTTTAATGTAGTGCATAATGTAATATAATATTTCAACACTTCTAGATACAAAAGAACACAATACATAGCGTTGCATAACTATAAATACATAAAATGTTTCTCAATTTTGAATGTCAGAGAAAAAGTAAAAGCAACATGTATGTAAAAAAGGAAACACCATTAGTTATTTTATCTCTTAAAAATATATAAATAAATACACTGATATTAAAATAAATTAAAATACCTACATTCACAAAAAATTTGCCTTTAATAATATGTTTTGACTTTCAAAAATTCGTTCAGTTATCCTATTCACCAGATTTATTCTTATGTCTTCAGATTTAGATTTACAAGCATCTATAACAACTTCTTTTAGGTGATCTATGCATTCATAATTGTCGGTTTTCAGCACAAATCGACGGCTTAATATTCCGCAATTGTTTGCAGTTGATACATTAATATTTTTCGAACACAACCATCCTTTATACAACTTACATGTATAGGTGCGTTGTGTTGTTCAAAAATAAACTGTTTTTCATTACAATTTTCTAAAAATGGCTCCAATTTCTCATCTAGTAATAATTTTGGTCCTTGGCTAAATAAAGTATACTGTCTTTACAAAAAGCTTCTAAAACTATCGAAGAACCGTCTCTTAAATTTATTTTTGGGAAATATCGAGGTTGCTTCTGTCAGTTTCTGTAATAGATTCAACAAATGCTCGTATATGTTTAATTAGTGCAATTATTATTACATAAAGATTATCGGCTTGCCTTTTTTCATTTATTATTAAAGTTTTTTTTTTAGCAAAATCAAGTCTATCAGTTTGATGGCTGAGTAAAATCAAGAGGTTTTGTCGAGTTATAGGCTTTTAGCGAATTCAAGTCTGGGCCTTTTCGGAAATGCATCACTACCCTGCAACTGATGCGCAGTACGTTCGGAAAAGCAACAGTTGGCATAACTGCATATGTATTGTGTTATAAAGTGCAACATTGAATTAGCTGATGAGCAAGCAACATAAAAACAACCACCACAAAAATGGCTTATGCAATAAATGAGCATCAGTATCAGCTGATTTGCATCAGCATCGCAAACTAATCACAGACGCGCATCAGATGTAACGTAGTGATGCATTTCCGAAAAGCCGCTCTAACAGTTTTGTGGCAGAGTAATAGTCTGGGGTTTGTTAGCAGTGTACTTATAGGCGATTTGGACATATTTACCTCACATTCATTAATAATCTGACCAAGACTCTTCATTGTGCTGCTGGCACAGTTTATAATTCTGCGATTTTTTCGTTCATAAAGTTTTTTTTCCTGACGCCACTTTTTTTTACAATTTTTTACGATTATTATGATTAAATATTTGCAACATTTTTTACTGCAACATGTAACCGGTTTATTTTTTTTTCGGAACTTCTCCAAAAACTGAAGCCACTTTTTATATAAATTGAAATTTGACCTTCTTCAAAACCACTGATGTACGAACCACGTGGCATTTTATAGCAAATTGTTGAAAATTTAATATTAACAATAAATAACACTATATTTTTGTTTACTCATAAAATGTAATTATAGTTAAGAAACACTAACAAATATTAATGCGCAATTCCTCTCTTAAATTAATAAAATGGTCTCCCAAATTTTAGTTAAAAAATAAAAAGTTTGCATATTTTACAAACCTGTTTGTAACTTTACAACAAACAGCACACGTAAAGTGTAATTATAGCAATACAACACAGTGTAAAAGTCATGAAACTTTTTCTACCCCTCTTGCTTCTCTCCCCGTTCGCCAACAAATATCAATTGCATGCAATTGCATCGTCTAAAGGGCCTCTTTCGTTTGCCATGCGATTTTTTGACATTTCCTTTTACTATCGTTTGTGTTTTACTTATTTTGTTTTATGCTTATTCCGACTTTGAAGTATGCGTTATAAAACTTAATGCGCAAGGATATTTTCAATTACTTCTTCTGTATTAAAATCTTCCATTTTTTATATTTTTTAAAATTTTTGTATATTGTATTTATGTATATGTATGTATATTATTTTATTACATACAAATGTACATATATTTTTGTATATTATATTTACATATATTTTAAAATTTTGTTTTCTTTGTTGCGAATGAAAAATTAAAAAAGAATATGTAATTAACGTCAAAAAATTTCATGATTTGTTGCACATAAAATTGCATAGTATAAGTTCACAACATATTACGTAGCAATTTTAAAAGAGAATGGAAAAAATTGCATGCAATTAATTGCATCGTGTAAAGGGCCTCACTCTGTCTTTTGCTTCCATATGTGCCGAGCGGGCTCGAAATCCAAATTAAAAAATATTTTTTTTTACATTTTCTTCAGTTTTGTAATATAATGTGTCAGAATAAAACTATTTTAGAAAACTACGAAGCTTGTTGCACTTGTATGCCCGTCGGCATATCTGGGTTAATATTCAAAAGTTGAACAAACAACATTTATTAAACCAAATAAATACCACTGCAATGTAAATATGTGCAAATATTTTGATTTACTTTTTTTCATTCTAACGCTGGAGTAAACATCACAGCATACATGACATCCTGACATCTGTTGAGACAACAAAACAAAAAAAAAAAAATTTTGACATATAAAATATTTATTGCCTTTAGCTTGTGCATAAGAGACTACAATGACAAAGCCAACGTAAAAGCTTTTTGTATAAGGCTTTGTGTAAGACCGTCACAACTCAAAAACTAATTCCTTTCCATATCATTATTGTTTTAATGTTTTTAAACCAAATAAAATATACTGCAGATTTTATTTCATTAGGAATGTAATGGAATATTGGCAAATATATTAAATTATTAAAATAGATTCTATTAATTTTCTGTTTATTGTACTGTATAATTCTAAGTTATACTGAAGATAAAAGCCAACCACAATATTAAAACATTTCAGCGAAAATCTGCTTTGAAAACTGAAATGGTAAATATTTTTCAACCGCAGTAAACTTACTTCTTCCGTTGTGCAATAAAATGTTTCTGAATAACCAGTATTTAACATTACCTTCTGACTATTTCTGCATAAAAACTGCGCCATAAGTTACATTTTTATAATAGATGTGGCTTTAAATTGCCAGCTGTAAATTTCTATTGAAATACTGAAATATTTTTGAAAAACTTGTGATATTTTTTTTTTGTAACTGAACAGACTGAAATGTCTAACAAAAATAATTAAATAGTTTGCAGAATATAGTAGTTACTGAAATAGTTGGCTTTCTTACATGCTAATAATAAAGCTGGAACACAGAAAATACAAAGTTCAACAATTTAAAACGCAAAATAATACCAACTCTATCTAGTAGAAGGACTATGCTTAATGTAACATTTATGGTCAATATAATTAATGGTGAAGTCTGCTCCGAGTTCCTTGTAAACAATGTTACTTTTAATGTTTTTTTTATATGATAATTTTTCTTGGCTGGGATTCGAACCTGAGTTCAATTTACATGTTTCGAGAATCACCACATTCTCTCATCAGAGTGTTTTGCGTTCTAAACCTCTGCACCACTGCGGTGCCCGTTAGCCAACAGACAAACATCAATCGAATTCCAGCCAAGAAAAATTATCAAATAAAAAAAATTTTTTCAAGTTGTAAAACAATTCCTACCTTCAGTAAAAATAATTTAATGAAAATTAAATTTAATGAACTTGAGCCTGACTAAAGAAATACAAAAAATATAAGAATTATGTTTGCTTTAGAAACGATAATCTTTAAAAACGGAAATATTACAACAATCATTATATACATACATATCTAAAATTTATTGCATGATAAATAATTTATAATCGTATAATCGCACCGATCGAATGCTTTTTTTCATAAACGTACACACTTTATTTGACACTTGCTATTCAAATAAAATAGAAGATGTATATCACACATCAGAAGGAAGGCAAGTAATTTTTGGTATTCAAATACATTAGTGCAGGCTTCTATTAATTATAATATTGAGATGAGGTTTATTGCTCCAATAGATTCGTTTATTGTTTCGTTGTGCTTTTCAAAGTCGTATGTATCCTGGTATTTCGTCTTTCACACATTGTAAGGAAAGAAAAGTAGTTCCAACGTGAATTTTAGTGCAAGATTAAAAAGTGTATCTGTATACGAAAATAACTTGAATAATTATTAGTATATTATACTAATTTTAATAAATATTTCTACACATACAATGTGTAACTTAAAGGGGCAGTTAAAAAAGTTAAAATAAACTGTAATTTGTAATTAATTTCATTATACAGTAAAAACTTGCGTACAAGGACACCAGTCGTCACAGCAGATTTGACTGTTAACGGGTGGTGTCCGTTCACGGGACAGTTCACTATAAAAATGTCAGAACTATGTGCTATTAAGTATGATATTATGACCAATGACTTAGCCCCTTATTCAAAAACGTCTATTAAATTTAACAAACGTTTATTAAGCAAATTTTTATATGCAAATCTGTCTTAATAAACGTTTGTTAAATTTAATAATCGTGTTTAAATAAGGGGGTAAATATCCTTTTGCAAAAAAGCAATTCTTTTTATAATTAATGTTAATTCTAGATTGCCGTACGGCCTTAAGAACTTCCTTATTTTTCAGAATGCTTGCAGCCTGAGCTCTCCAAATATTAAATCTTGAAAAATTCCAAAATGTTTGGTTTTTTTTACCTATTTGCAATTTCCCGCACTGAAAGTTTTTCTTTTTCTTGTACATTTATTTTTGAAATTTATTCTTTTAATGTAAGAAGATTTTCTCTAGCCATTCTCCAAATAAAATTTCTTTAATAACTAATACTTCACGCAATCCACGCACGCACTGTATCAAATGCAAACATTCAAAAAACATAAAAAAAACTACACAACAATTTTATATGCATAAATGTGTTACTGTAGGGTATTTTTATTTTTTTTTTTATCGGTTAACATTTTTGAGTTTTGTTCGTCTACTGGAGGTGTTTTATGGGAAAAAGTGTCCGGGTCCGGCCAGCGGAGTGTCCGTCTAGAAGAGAGTAATCTGTTTTAAAAGTTCTTGTAAAAGAAAGGCACTAGATGAATTGTCCATTTAAAAGAAGTGATCGCCTATGTGGGGTGTCCGTTAGTAGAGTTTTCACTGTATTTATTTTACAGATGACTTTTCAAATCACATTAAAAGCATTCGTCAAAAAAGAAAATAGTTGTGAAAATTACGAATATGATACTTTTAGTATATCACCACTTTGGAGAAGACTGTGTCATTCCTGCTAGACGGTCTGTTGTTTACACGAAATGAAATCATGATGCAACAAACGTTTTAATACCAGTACGACAATTACCATAATAATGTAAAACTATTTATTTTTCAACAAAGCAACGCACCTATACATGAAGGTCGTTAAACAAAGGGACGATTTTCTGCGAAAAATGTACTTAATGTACTTAAATGGCCCGCATGTTCTCCAGATTGAAACCCCTTTGAGAACATTTCAGGAGAGAGTGTTCAGACTTTACCATTTGCTTCTTTATTAACTGCAATTTAAACATAACTATATAATTATTTGTTCAAAGAATAGTCAATTATGAAACTCACGAAATACTTATTTTTGTGATATTTACAAAGTTAAAGACAAATTATACAAATTTGTATTTCATGACTTTACTAGCAAAAGGACTTAACAAGAAAGAGAAATTTTACAGTTTAATAAATTTGTTTGTTTTTCAAATAAGCTCCCTTAAGATTTCTTTTACGTTTATATAGTATATACTCGTATGTTTAAAGTTATAAATTTAAACCCGTATTTATTTTACAAATTTTGTGACAGCATAAATATATTAGAAATTCAATCAACTTTTTTCCAAGGTACTTCCAACATTTCAATTCACTTATCGTCATTTAAGTAGACTGTGGCTGTCATCAGTCAAGTTCAGCCATGTAGAAGTAACATAAAAAGGACAAGGTCTAACATTGTTCCCCAGCATTCGGTTGAGGGTTTTTTAAACGACGGTGCGGTATTTGGGAATTGAAACATTTTTTTTAATATTATTTAATAGGGGGAGCAGAAATGAGGGCATGTTTGTGACTTGTGCACTTTTTATTTCAATAAGTTTAAATAGAAATAATAAATTTAAAATTTAAGAATATTGTTTTTGACATTTATTTTATGCTTATTGCTAAACAAAATAATATACAATACACAATGGAAAAATAATAATTTTCGAGAACTAAATTTCAAAAATCTCAAAAAAAAATACCAAAGTTTACCGTTAGATTTGTAGTGTTTAAATTGCTTTTGTAGAACTGAAAAAAATTACATTAGATTTATATTGATTTAATTCCATGTGTTAAACACTTTTTGCAAATTATTCAAAAGAAATCCAACAAGTGAGCAAGTATTGTCGGTCAAGCCCGACCTATAATACCCTACACCTAGTATATGTATAAAACAGTGTTTCTGAAAAAGTCGTTGTATGGGAGTTATAACGTATTTTGGACCAAAATTTAGTGTCGTGATTTCTGTGAATATAAATATTATTTTTGTTAAGTGCTAATGTGTTATTTGGCCAAATTCAATAGATATTTTATGTTTGAATTGTATCAAGTCAGCTAATTGGGCCTATATTATTTAATGTAAATAAAAAACTTCTTTACATGTTTTCCAACGTTTCGTCAATTTTTTGTTGACTTCATCAGGGTTACGTCTATTTAATTAAAAATTATAATACATTAATAAAAAATAAATACACCAAATATTTTTTCCTTTTAGACTTACAAATTTAACAGTAATTTTCACATTAAATTAAAATTAAATAAATTTTACAAAAACCAAAGAACATATTAAACACAAGCAATAAATTAAACCACAGCTTAAAAATTAATATCACAGTTTGAAATTATATTGCAACTCTATAGCTTGTATTTATATTGTCAGTATCCTCCTTCTTGTTCATAGTCCTTTCTATTTTTTGTTGTATACGTAAGCTTTCTATTGTGTACCTTTTCTTTACTCCACCCTCTATGTCTAAAATTTTTACGTCATCAAAGTTGATTTTATGTCCAGATGACAGAATATGTGTTGCCAGCCCTGTTGATTCCCTAAGTTTTGTTATGTCGTTTTTATGTTCAATCAGTCTTGTTTGTAATGATCGTTTTGTCGTACCTATATATATCCGATTGCATCTCTGTTCGTCATTTCCCATGCATTCAAGTTCGTACACAACATTGCATTGTTGTTGTTTTTCGATCGGTGCTTTTACATTTGAAAAAATTGTACTGAGTGTGGAGTTAGGAGTATAAGCAAAACATATGTTTTGTGATTCTATTGTTGTTTTTATATTTTTGTTGTCTGTTAAACCAGGAATAAATCGTACACTGAAAAAAATTTTTTCTTTCCCATCATTATTTTGTGTAGTGATATTATTTTTTAATTTTAGCTGCGTTTGTTCAATTAATGAATAAATGAGTTTAATTGGAAAACTATTGCTAATTATATTTTTAATATTTTTGGCATGAAATTGTTGATCACTAATATTTAAAACTCTGAAAATAAAGTTTTTTGCTGTATTAATAATTTGGTGTTTAGGTTGTGTAGAATTGAAGTTCATTAGTCTTCCTGATGATGATTCCTTAGCATACCAATCAAATGTGATCCTGTTATTGTCCCTGTGTATCTTAGTATCTAGATAGGCAATCTGTTTATTTGCTTCCAATTCCGTGGTAAATTGAATTTTGTTGTGGTAATTATTTAAAACATTTAGTATTTCATCCTTATCTTTAATTTTGTTAAACTTTATCTCGACATAAATACTTTTAAAAGATTTATGGAGGTTAAAGTGAATTACGGAGAGGGTCTTATAAGCTCACAGCTTATTTTAGGCAAAACATTTTTTATTTACAAAGCTTCATAAAAAGAAAACTAACTAACAAAAGTATTTTATTGCATAAATGTACATTTTAAAACTAAACAAGTAAGAGTGCTATATTCGGCTATGCCGATTCTTATATACCCTTCACCTATGTTGTGAATGCATAATTCTACTATGCATAATTATGTCGATAAACACGCCATCTGTTGATGAATTTGTTCGTAACAATATTAATACACTTTGTTTGATCAACGACATCTGACGGATTTTGCTGATTTTAAATAGCAAACTTCTGGAAAGCATGTCTAACAGAATTATTGAAGATTTGGATGCCGAAGATATCTGGAGAGTTTAGAAAATTGATTTTAACATCCAGACAGACAGACAGAAGGACATGGCTTAATAGACTCCGCTATTTATAAGTATCCAGAATATATATACTTTATAGGGTCGGAAAATTATATTGTGGAAATATCAAACGGAATGACAAACTTATATATACCCCTCTCATGAAGGTGAAGGGTATAAAAACATGAACATACAAAAATTTCGTTTTTTAACGTCACGTCTTTTTTTATGCAAGCAAGTATGGACATCGAAAATTTCAAATATAAAAGTGTGATTACACGGCTTATTATTTAAAATGATTTGCATTACATGGGCCCAGTTTTTTGTTACTACTCGGCAAACTATTTGATAATAGCGCTTTTTTTAAAACGTTTTTGTTACAAATTTTTTGTTGTCTTATGCTGATTTCTAAAATTTGCTATCAATTTTCGATAACATTAACATCTGCAGACTAGTGACGGTGTGGGCAGTTATATATTAGCCACGTTAGCACTATTACTGATTTGTGCTTTGGAACGTCATCCTCGTAAACTCGAATATCTAAACTCACAACCAGTTTTTCTGCTGTGGTTGTTTACAAATGTTAAAATTCCAGCACCAGAACTAAAAAACTTAAACAATTTACCGCAAAAAGTTAATCACAATAAAATAGTTCGTTCATGTACATTAATTGATTTGTTTCTCCCTTTTGTTTAAAATATTTATTTATACTATGGAACCGTTTTGTTATTCCGTATGTTACTGTTATTAAAAATAATTGCTTTTAACAAAAACTTTCTTTTATTTTTTTCCATATTAGCAAATACTTTGTATACGTTTTATTGTGTACTCATAAAAATAATCTTTAGCCATTGAAAAATAATGATGTCTAAAGGACATAACAACAAGTATAAGGATATGTTTTTTTTTTTTTTTAGAAATGGAAACATGTTTGGTTAAGTTTGACAAACTTGCTACAGCAATAAATGTTTACTGTTTACTCCCTAAAGGCAGATACATAAAGTGTGGGAGGAAATAATAAAAGCGGCTGCTTTATTTCAGTAATGTAAAGAACATGTTAAATTGCGGATAAAAACTAAAAAGGATAATATTTAATTTCTGTTTATTTAAAGCATCATTGAATTATAGTATTTAAACAGGAAAATAATTGAATCAATTGTTAAAACAATCAAAAACAAGAAAAAATATACATATATGAATGTTTTTGATTGATGATTGTTGCAAAGCAAGAATTTTTTAAAGCAATTTACAAAAAATTAAAAGTAAAGCAAATAAGAAAGTTGGTCGAGAGTGACCAAATAATACCCAACAACTAGTATAAATATGTGTAAAACAATTTTACAGAAATAAGCGTTATATGGTCCATGGTATGGAGATCTGATATTTTATGCAGCTATTATCCGTTGCTGGAGCCTATTATTTTTTTTAATCGAACTGTTAAGACGAGGTCTTGACAGAAAGTATACGAAAAAAAAAACTGAAGAAAAAAGAGGCAACATGTAAATACAAATTTAAAAAATGATAATTAAAGCAAATTTCGAACTACCGGTAACACTGGTTAAAAGATTGATGTTTGACTGTTGGCCAGCAGGCACCGCAGTTGTGCAGAGGTTGGAACGCAAATAATTCTGATGAGAGAATATGGTGATTCTCGAAACATAAAAATTCAACCCAATTTCAATCCCCAGTTCAGCCAGAAAAATTATCAATAACATTTTAATAGAGATTTTATGTTGTAAAACAATTCCTTCAGTAAAAATAATTTAATGAAAATTAAATTTATTGAACTCGAGCCCGACTAAATAAAATATCAAAAATATAAATAATATCTTTAATTGTGATTTTATTTTGACACGATTTTTTGTAATTAACTTAAACAAGTTCGAGCCTCAACATATTTTCTTATTCATCACAAAAAATAGCAAAAAAAAAAAATTGATGAAAGTTTAAAAATTGTTTGGAGTTTCCCTTGTTCATTGCTCTTTTTCTACTATACAGGTTTTTCTGATTTTCAACACCAAACTTTCTGAAATATTAGTAAATAAATTTTGGATATCCCCTTAAGTTTACTTGTGTTTTACACATACGGATAGATGGCCAACCGGATAGTAAATCAGTCTCGGATTTTATAAGGATGGAGAAAATATGCACTTTGTTAACGATATAAAAATTGCTCAAAATAAGCACAATAATTTAAAGAATAACATTTATATGGGTTGTATACGTAATAATTAACTTAGTTTTAGGAGACTCTGGATATCCCACGGAGCCCTGGTGTATAATACCATATGCAGTAGCCACTGAAGGGTCTGCAGAAGCTTATTTTAATGAAATCCATGCAAAGGCTAGATCTATCGTTGAATGTACAAGTCACGTTGGAGAATATTATGCAATGAGAGAAGAAGCTGATACTCTCCCGAAAAAATGACAATATTTGGAAATGTATGTGGGGCTTTACATAACATATGCATAAAGTTTAAGGTGTCTAACTACGCTCATATAAATTATAGCGAAACCTCGTCAATTGAAGTATTTACTGGCGAGGAAACCGAATTAATAAAAATCAAATAAAAGTATCCTTAAGTTCCATTATTTAAAATAAGGCTTTTATGAAAAAAAAAAACAAAACAATTTATATTTAGCTACTAAATACTAAGTTTTAAAAAACAGAAAAAAAATAAAACATTTTATATTTAGGTATTAAATAACAAGTATTAAAAAAATATACAAAAAAATAATAATTTCACAGTTGGTAAATAATAATAATAATTAGGTGAACCACACCTAAACGCCAAGCTTTTTTCCGAATTTTATTTGACATTTCTCTATTTCAGACTTACTCAATTTGAACCATGGAGAGATACACAAACCAACAACGTGCTAAAGTTATCCAGACTTATTATGAAAATGGGCGTTCAAATCAAAATGCATATCGTGCACTTCGTGATTTTTTTGGTCAATCATCTTCAGTGATGAGACACATTTTCACCTCAGTGGATTCGTCAATAAACAGAATTGCCGCATTTGGGCGAATGAGAATCCAAGAGTGATTGTCGAAAAACCAATGCACCCACAAAGAGTGACTGTTTGGTGCGGTTTGTGGGCTGGCGGCATCATCGGGCTATCGTGAGATGATAACGAACTTTTTATGTCCGGAAGTGGAAGATATGGATGTGGACGATATGTGGTTTCAGCAGGACGGTGCCACTTGCCACACAGCTAACGAAACAATGGCTCTTTTGCGCAACAAATTCAATGGCCGTGTTATCTCACGTAATGGCGATGTCAATTGGCCGCCAAGATCATGTGATTTGACACCGTTGGACTTTTTTCTTTGGGGTTATTTGAAAGAAAAGGTGTACGTCGATAAGTCAGCAACAATTCAAGAGCTAAAGGATGAGATAATTCGGCACATTAACGGCATAGAACCTCCATTATGCCTCAGGGTCATCAAAAATTTGGACCATCGGATAGAGGTGTGCCGCAGTGGTTGCGACGCCCATTTGGCCGATATTTTGTTCCATACATAATTGAGTAATACCAATATATCATAGTAAAATAAAATTACAATAATTTCCTAAATAGTTTGTGTTTTATTCAAAATCAACATCGGCCCTTGAAATTTAACCACCCGTTATATACTAAATAGTAACTATTAAATAACATTTGTACGATTCCTTAGAAGATTATGTAATTCAGTCAGTTTATTAATAAGGCTCTGAAAATAAAGCTGTTGTTTATTTCGTTGTTAATATTTAACCGCATAATTAACAAAAAAAAAAAATAATATATAAAAGTATAGATTTGATTTATTTTCGACCAAGCGAATTTTGATGAAGCACTTGAAGCCTAACGTTTTTATTTTCAAATCAATCTCTTTAGATGATATGCTTGCGTCATGTTCTATTTGCTTCAGTCTTATTTCTTTTTCTTTTAAGGAAATTAATTTGCCGAGCTTATCGTTAACTTTTAGAGACCGTTCTTTAAGTTCAAACACTTTGTTTAACTTTTCCCCAATGCCACTTTGGCCATCTTTCAAATAGAGTATATTTTCTTTGATATGTTCTAACTTTGAATTTTTTTTGCACTCTTTTTTTTTTGTCTACGACTTTGAGAACTAGTATGCTTCAATGTCTGAAAATTCTAATTGGGATATTGATTTATTTTCGGTGTTATTGTTTGCATCGTCAGGTACATCCATATTTTTGGCAATTATTTCGTTCGTGTTGCTTCCAAAACATTTTACATTAACCAGCCCAGCTACTGCCGCAGTTAGCCCAGCTGCTTCCACAATTCGTTCCTCGACACTAGTCAATATTATTTCTTCTTACGGGCCTCCTCCAGTTTTCTTTTTCGAGACCTTGTTGTAAGAGAGTTGCTTTTTTGCGTTATGCTTTTGGTCCGCATAAACTAATAATTGTAGAAAAAATTAATTGACAATATTAATTTGTCCAATTGTATTACATTACCTTCCGCCAAATTGAAACATTTTTAATTGGAAGGCCCCAGGCATTTAGTTTGTTTGTTAATAGCTTTCATAAATTTTGAGATCTTACTTTGGCTTGCGCACAGTTTTGCAGCTTATTTTTGGCCAAGTCGGGGTGTTCCATCATAATTTGCGCCAATACCTATTTTTGCTTCCCATTTACTTTGTTTGTGTTTGTTCTTGAAACGGGTTTTGTTGTTCTTCTTTGGTGTTCACCTTCCCAAAACAATTAAATTTATATTTTAAAATATTTTGGAGAAAATCTTAAAAAACACTTGCATTTTTATCAAATTCCGCTTGTTGTTATTTGCTTATTTTGCGCAAAAAAGATGGCATTTGTTTGTTTTCGATAGACGGTTACCAATCGACTACAACTTCGAGTAATTTCTTTACGATACTGATTACCGTGATCTACGTTAACTACATTTCGATTACGAACTACTCGATTTCGAATACGGCGATTTGCGCCTTGTACTCTGCGCACAAGCTTTACATGGACAGCCAGCCACCCAGCCAGCCAGACGGACTGACTGACGGACATCGTTAGGTCAACTCAGAAAATGATTCTGAGCCGATCGGTATACTTTAAGGTGGGCCGATCAGCACAAATCCAATATACCCTCACCACTATGGTAGGGCATAATTGTTGGAGCGTGGAGTTTTTTGGCCATTGTTGGTTTTCTCCACAATTGCTTTTTTTATATATTTGAATTATTTTTTTTTTCATTTTTTATTATTTAAATCCTAAATTTTATAATGAATTAAAATTAAACTAAAATTAGAATTCAAAAAATTAACATGAATATTATTACAATTATGACCACCCTAATTTTAGTACATTGCTAAATTGTAAAAATTAACTGTTTTGCTGAAAATATAATAATAAGTAAATTTAAAGAATATATGGCACTATATACTAAACCTTATAAGACGTGTTTAATTTATATTGAATCTCGGTTTTTTTTAATAGAGTTTTGTTAACTCCACCATTTTAATTAATTTCAAAAATTCATAATTAGCTGGAATTTTATTTAAATTCCTGAAAAAATATTAAGGAGAAACAATAATTAAAGTGGACCCATTATTTTCGGTCTCTGTTAAAAACGGATTGAAATTCTTTTTGAAAAAATGTATTTTTTAAACGATTTTAAATGCAACTGCAATTACTGCTTCATGATTAGTTTAACGAAAATTTTAGGCTTGACTAATTAATAATAATAAAAAAAGTTTTGGGAATAAATTGTGAATTTTAAGCGATATTTCATATTTATCTTTTGCTCACATTGTGCTGGTAAAAACTTTATATGTGGCCACATGTTTTTATAATAGTTTAACATAAAGTCATTAAAAATGACTACTTTTGCAGCAAACAAGTGTGGTTTTTACAACTGTTAGTTTATACTGTGGAAAAATGATTTAAATCGTTTAAACATTTTTTTGTTAGTCAGATATAAAATCTATGTATTATTTTAATTTGTAAAATAGTTATTCTAGTAATTCAGTATATAACTGTCAGCTTTTGTTCAGTAATTCTTAGATATATAAATTTCTCAGACGCATAAAATTTAATTATTTTTAATTTTCGGTCAACCAAACCTAATTACAGCAAAAACTTCGAACTACCAGAACTAACACTGGTTAAAGGATTGATGTTTGTCTGTTGGCTGACCGACACCGCAGTGGTGCAGGTGGTAGAACGCAAAGAATTCTGATGAGAGAAAGTGGAATTTCTCGAAACATATGTAAACTCAACAACCCAGGTTCGATCCCCAGTCAAGAAAAATTATCAAAATTTTTAATAATAAATTTTTCAAGTTGTAATTCCTAACTTCAGTAAAAATAATTTAATGAAAATTAAATTTAATGAACTCGAGTCTAACTAAAATTATCAAAAAGTAAAAATTAACAGTTCGATTATGAAATAATAATTATTCCAAACCTCAACAAGTTTTAATATTCTTGCCATAGGATTTACATATATGTATATTTTAAAACTTTTTTTTTTAACGCTTTAAATGAACTGAGAAAGCTGCTTAGATAAACATGTCAAGAAACTTTGAAGAATAATATTATTAAATCAAACAAAAACACCACAAAACCAACAAGTATATTTTGAAAGAAATTCACAATGAGCTATTCAGATACCACAGATGTATAATATTGTTAAAAAGGGAAATATTTGGTCTGTATAGAGTTGATATAAAATGCTATAACTACAATTTATAACAATTTTAATCAATTTATAAAATATACAGAAACTAATTTCTAACACAAGTGAGTTAATTCAAAAGATTTCAATGCATTCAATTGGAAATTTTGTCCCTAAAGTAAGTATCTTTTAGTTCTGGCAGTACTCTCTTATCACATAAGTAGAAATATTAAGACAAAATTTAAAAATCTACAGAGGAAGACGTCATATTTTGAACCCAAAAAGGTTGGTTTTCTTTTCAGAATACAATTACCTAAACATAATTGGTCATTAACTTTGCACTAAATAAAATTGTATTCTCACAGGAGAATTTGTTTTTAATATTTGCTGTACATCTCCTGGGCACATTCTTTACCAGAGCCATACGTTTAGGATTTCATTCCACAAATCGTCTAAATTTTTGGGTCTTTATATATTGCTCAGCGTCATTCCATAGTTTCTGCATTGGTTTGAGATCTGGAGTTGGAGCAAATCTTATTCTGCTCCAAGCAACTCCTTTTAGTGCATGAGATGTGTTTTGGGTCAATGTTGTGCTGAGGTCATATTGTACTCAGCGGATAGAATTTTTGTTTTTAAATCAATATTTTTCCACCTATTGCATAAGACCAACAGCAGAACCAAAAAATGCTGACGACACCATCCGTATTATGTAGAAGTATACTTTGAGTTGTACTGCATATTTGGAGAACGTTATACGTATCATTTTTCAATATTGCCATTTATCGCTGCATAGCATATTCTTCCAGAAAACTATTATTGGTTTTGCTAAATACTCATGAGCAAAATAAATATGGGATTTGAAATTACATTTTTAAACCTGTGACTTATGCTGAACAATACATTCATTCATGTACGTATTTTTTATTGATTCTTTTTCTTTTAATTTCATTCTAAACGAGATGTTAATACCGAATTTTTTTGACATAGCTCTTTGAATTGTGGTGGAGCCTTTCAATCCTTGAGAAAATTAAAAAACTTGCAGTCGCGCTAGTGGTGCTTCATCTAATCCTTTTTTAGTCCTGTCTAAATAGTGTTTTATTACCCTGAATCTTTTGCTTCATAACATATTTTCACTACTTATTAATTCTTAAAGTCTTACATCGAAAAACTAATAGAATATGTAAATTTATTTTGACGTTCTAAATTATTGTTCATCTCAAATTGCTTATTGAAGGCAATTAACAGCAAATGGAAGAGCGTATTAAGAAAGAATGTAATAATTAAAAAAAACAGTTAATTATTCTAATCAATAAAATAAAAAAAAAACAAAATTTTAATAAATAAATATAATAATAATAATAATAAATAAATGTAAATATTTAACTCAATTACTGTGTAACAGGGCGTATGATTTATATTTTGTTGATAAAAATCATACGCCTCAGAGTCATGCTATTTTCTAACATATACATTGCAAAAAACTTTTAGACTTTGGCATTGGAATTTGTAACAGAAGTTGCATAATAAACTATAACAAACATTTAACCTGCCTGTATAGAAAAGAAAAGATAGTAGTACATTAAAAATAAATATTAATATAATATAATGCATATCATATAAAAGATTTTTTGTTAATTTAAGTAGTTTTCGGAAGTGGTCGTGTTATGGGGCTATGGCCAAAATTATGGACCGGTGCAAATAAAATATTGTTTTGAGATTTCACTTAGCATGAAACTTGTTATTGCAGAATTTTGTTTAGATACGGCTTTTCTATAGACATTTGTGTACCATAAAACCATATACCGTGAATATATTTTTATGGGAGATATGAGAAATCGGGAACCGATTCTTTCCATTTTCAACAGGACTTATCCTTTCATTATATTATCTGCATTATATTTAAAGAGAACAGCAAAAAATATCTGACGAATATCGAGGTAGTCTGAAACTTTGATCTACAACTCGGATTCTACCAAACATTTCGGTGGATATAATAAATATAAAAAATACTTCAATTAAGTTTTTGCAATGTATCGTTGATTTTGTTATACATACGAAGCTATTAAAATTACTGTTGAGAGAGAACACATTTAAATCGTTGACATTTAAATAACACCCATCTATATTCTAAACCTTATTTTATTAATTGCCGAACAAACTTGTTATTTCAAATAGCATTTAATTGAAAATTTAAACTTTTCCCAAAAAATCTTGTTTTACCATGTTGTCAACTTGAATTACGTTTTACTTAATACGTAGATGATTATATTTTATACGAGGTTCCTTAAGTTTGCATGACTCATACGTTTAATTTAAATTATAAAAACGTGTTCCATATTCTATTTATTGCAACAAACTAGTTTGTTTCACATCAAATATGTATCTATAAATGTTGAAGTAGAATAGAACAGTCTCAATATATTATTTTTGAAACAAATTCCTTCAAAGGTCATTAGTATCAGGTCGTGATTTGTATACATGAAAATTAAAGGACATATTTAAAAAAATCATACACCCAGAGGAAAAACGATGTTGTAAGGCGGCCTTCTAGAAGGCCTTCTTAGGCAGTCCACTTCCAGCCACATTGCCAAATGGTTTCAATTTTACATGGCCTATCATTGTTTTGGCCTACTCGCTACTAGTTTTATGCCTGCTGGAATTCCTACTTAAGAAGGGCAATTGGAAGGTCTATTAACTAGTGCCTCATACAAGCTGTAACTAAAGGTCTGCTAAATTATTATATTCATTGAGGAAAGTAAAAAAAGGTGTTTTACATTAATTTTAAAAATAACATGTATATAAAGTACTGCCCAGCAACAACTTTACTTACATTCTTAATTTTAATGACTTGCAGAATTCATTATTTAATAGCTTTATTTGCCACTTTTTATTACTAATTATATGTTACAGAATTACTTTATATATATCTTAAAGAGGTCATAATTATAAAATCCAAAAACATTTACTTCAAATAAATAGATTTAAAAAAATTTGGTTCGCTTAACACGTTTCAATTCTGACTCTATTTTTGGTTGAAAAGTGAAAAGGGAATAAAAGGGTTACGTGCTTGAAGTTACTAGTCAATTTTATTATTTCCTTTTGTTTTCTTCTTTTATTTTCTCCGTCTTTTCTAAGCTAAGTTGCATTAGAAAGTAAAAACTTGATGGTAAAAAGTGCGAAAATTGAAGATACGCGTGTGAAGGAAATGGCAGGTTCAAAAAATATCCAAAATCATTCGGCACCAAAAAAAGATCTGGTAGAAAACCAACAGTTACTGACCGCGATAGAGCATTAATCAAGCGCCTAGCTATCACAAATAATTTCAGTTGTAACCAAATAAAGTCAGAGCTGGGACTAAATGTGACCAAAAGACGGATTAACAAAATTCTAAATGAATTTCTAGATGTAACAAAACAAAAAATGATTCCCAAACCACGATTAACTCCTAGGTACAAGACAGCCAGATGAAAAAAAATTCAACCTTGATGAACCTGATTGATTCCAATATTATTGTAGGAAAAAAGGCGGTGATACACAAACCAGAATAGCAAGCAATTTTCAAAGAGGGTCTTTGATGACTTGGGTTACTTTTTGGTATAGAGCACGTTCTCGAATTGGTTTTATTTCTTATAAAATGAATGCAGAACTACGTAGAATTACTGGCAAGTGTTTTTATTGAATTTGTTGATGAAAATTATGGAAATAATTTTACTTTTCAGCAGGATAACGCCCCTATACATAAAGCCAAAAGAACTTCCGGCCTATGGCGGGCGGAAAGATTTTCTCCACAATGATATATAGAACACCGGCTTCGCATAATATAGATTCCCTGTATTGCTGGCCTACGGTAATGCATTTTTTACATGAAATAGGGTGACACGCAACATTATTAAAAATATGGCTTTATGAGACATATTCCCTTATGTCTCAATGGAATGGGACTTAACCCTCCGATGAGTGACAGTTCTGAACTTCACGGCCGTGTGAAAAGGTCCCTACGGACCTTTTTTGTAAATCATGTTTTTTTCATATAAACATTTTTTTTTTGATTTTTTTTTTGTTTTTATTGATTATAACTAAATTCTACATACAAAAATAATTTTTTAAATTTTTTTAACTCAAAGACATTACGGATGATGATAAAAACAAAAAATTCTAAGAACTAGTTTATTGCAAGTAGTATAAAATTAGAATATTGTGCCTTTCCTTGAAAACAATAAAGTTCATGTCTACCAGTTTTTCTTAGAATTGTTTGTTTTGATCATCATCCCTAATGTCTTTCTGTTCAGAACAAGTAAATTATGTGTTGAAACAATAAAAAAATTATAATGATGCCCAAAAACATGCATTTATTAGTGAAATTCAGTACAAGGTCCATACGGACCTATTCACACGTCCACGTAAAAGATGCGCAACAAAATACTCTTGGAATACAGAGTAACTTTGGGGGGTGGGGTTTGTAGTGGCAGAAGTAGGGAAATTTCAGTTTGAAAAGGCAAAACGGTCCCTAGGGACCTTCTCACTCATCGGTGGGTTATTGGTATTGTGACACCCCACCTTCACAAAAATTAATAAACTCTATGCCACTTCGGTTAAATGAAATAATTAAAAATCGAGAAGGACATTCGCATTATTAAAATTTATATTTTAGTTGATTATATTTAATTAGCTTTAGGTTTCGATTTTTTTCTTATTTTGTACCATATAAATAAAACAAATAGACAAACCCAGAAAATCTTTTAATTTAATTTTTTGTTTCTCTCCACTAAATATATAAAATATATAAACTTTTACATTAGCTTTAAAACCCAAGAGATTTTTAGAAAAAAAAAACACATATACCTTGGCTGTTTATATATATATATATATATATATATATATATATATGCTATTCACATTTAATTAAAGAAATTGCTTTCTTTTTTTTTTTTTGGAATTAAGTACATGAAAATCTAAGTGGGTCGGGCTAGACCTCATGCGTTACGAATGTGAAAATCAAAACATGTGTAAGACGGAGGGATAACAAAGTGAGCAAAATAATGTTTGTTGTTCTAATGACGATATACAGGAATAATTAAAAAACCATACGTGTTTGCTATTGAAATCATGATTTGTTGACATACTTTTGAAATGCAATTTTGTATATGTACATATGTATGTATGTATGATAGGCCTTCTAGAATGCCTTCTGAGAGAAGTCATAGTGGAATGAATATCGAATCTGTTAGACTGTGTAAGTAGGCCTGCTAGACAACATACATACGTATCAAACACATTCCTATACAAATACAACTCACGTTGTGTATTGTTAATTGACTTTTTATATCAAAATTTTGTTAAGCAATGTCATTTTTCTTTAACAACCTCCTTGGGATACCAACAGGAAAAGAAATATATATCAGTAAACATGTTATTTTGAATATACTTACATACATGCATAAACAAACAACTACATTTATAGCCAACACTTGGGAATAATGTACCACCCATTGTCATGTTTAATGGTTGGCAAATGATTCTGAAATATGGTAAGCAGTTTATTTTTTTTTAAATATTAAATTGTGTGACAGCATAAACTTTTCTCATTATATTTTACATGTATATATATGTATAGTTATATATATGTATAGTTATAGCATTTTCTGAGTCGTCCTGATATAAGAGCAATATTAATACCAATCAGTCACAAAATCCGTAGTATGATCTCTGGATATAAATAGCGAATCTGTGTAAAATGTTGATTTAATGTCGATATTGATTAGAGCTTAACATGTTTTCGTAAATGGTCTTTATATAGAAACCAATTCTGGCCCAATCTTTATAAAAATAAAGATAACGACTACAACTGTGCGCTAGATATGATTATTAAGGTGATTTTCAGAAGTAGACCATATATGTACAGTGGCGCATAGCTTATGTAATGCAGTGCATTTTTTTGTTTTCAAAGCTTTATAAAAAGAAAACTAACAGGAACTTCAAAATGAATTTGGTGTCATTTAAAAGAAACAAATATTATAGTATAACAAACAATAAACAACAAATATGTAAATGTAGATTTTAATATTTAAAACCAAAAAAAAAACATGAAAAAATGCTCGTTTTTTATGTCGCAGTTTATTTTATAAAATAATGTATGGGTTTCAAAAACAAGAAATTAAAACTAACAATTACACGATATAATTTTTGCTGTGATGACCTAATTATCTACAACAGATTTAAGGCGATTTGTCATAGATGCGACCAGGTTTTGGGTAATACTCGGCGAAATCTTCTTTTTCTTAAAATGTTTTGCTCATCATGGTCATTAAACATTTTATTTTGCGCCTTTCTGCCTTTGTTATGGACCCGTTTTTATGAAATGAAGCGCTCAATGATTTTTTGGACTGTGGAAGTTTTAATTCTAACAATTTCTGCGTTTTTTTTCGCTGTGAGTGGCCAACTATCCAACTATTTGAAATTGACACTTGACGTTACAAAATCGAACTTACAATATTAAAATGTAATTTTTGGGAATACACAACATTCTTCTTTTTAGACTAAATTTTTTCTTTTAAATGACACCTGTTAGTTTTCTTTTTATTGAACTTTAAAAAAAATACAGTGCATAAAATATGCTATGAGCCACTGTATATGGGTATATGTGGACCGACTTTTACAAATTGTGTACGAAATTGAGAGATTTAAAAAAAAATAAATTTTTTCCAGGTTGTATTCACCCAAAAAATTAGTCCTTCCGGTTCCGGTACTGTTTTAAATGTTTTATTTCAATTAAAAAAAAAAAACTGTTCTAAATGCACAAATTTTAGTTAATATAAGCTACAAACTAAAATTTACGATTTGTACAGAAAATAAAAAACAGAGAGCAAATAAGAAAATAATGTGACGATCTAAAATAATTTATATTTGATTGAAGATGATCTTAAATATGATGAACTGTAAGAGTGGCCAATGAACGTATAGTTAGTGGCTGTATTTCACATTCACAAAATAATCCTTTGGGAAAATCCAAAACTAAAAAGAACAAAGGATATTTGGAACATCTTATCACTTGGAAATGAATGTTGTAGATTTTCCTTAAAATTATTAAATTTTATTTGTAGGAATCAGAAAGCAAAACCAAGACTTAACTATTTTTCAAGCGTTTGTGGCATCCAATACAACTTCTCACAATATTTATGAATCACAAATAATAATCATATAATAAATCAGTACACTCGGGACTGCTTCTCGAGTTTTTAAGCATTTCAAAAGTTGATAAGTGCTACTGTTGCTACTGAAATATTACATGATTTTTTTAACGTGATTTATCGCCTGGAGGCTTTGTCATACTGTTTCCATAAACAAATTTTTCGCTTTATTATATTATATTTTTTCATAATTTGTATTAGTCAACTGAGCTATTTTGAGAACTGTGTCAAAAGCTGCGGAGACAATAAAGGCATTAACTGTTGAACTATTAGATGCATGAAACTGACCAAATTCTGGTGGGCGTTAGAAACTATGATACATTTCATTACTTAGGTTTAAATGAATTGATTTATGTAATGACAATTATAAATACTGCTGGTTATTTATATACAATTAATTTGCTGTTATTAGTTTCTAACAATAACTAATAAGAGGTCTTAATGAACGAGCAAATCTTAAAAACTACAGCTTCAATGTTAGTATTCCATAAATCTACTTTAAGATAATTTAATTGGGCATATGTTTTGATAAATATAGAATTTGATATATACAGTTTAAAATTGCAATTCTAATTAAAAGACTTTAATAAAGTAGCACACAACCAACAAAAAAGTTACAATTTGCACAACAACCCAGTCTGTATTGTAGTTGACTAACTAATAGCAATAAATTAATTGCCAAAAATGTAACAACCATGAGGTAAATTAATTTACTTAAACTTAAGTGAATTATACAATTAATCATCACTGCTAACACCCAACAAACAATCGTACACATCTACACATCTACATTTGCTGATGATACTGCTATTCTAAGCATTCGTGAAAACCCTCAAGAAACATCGAGTTACATACAAAATCATATATTTGTATTAGAAAATTGTTTAAATCATTGCAGGATAAAAATTAATGAGCAGAAATCCACACACATAACTTTTACATTGCGTAGAGAATCATCATGGTCCCCTGTTTATATCAATAATCAAGCAATAATAAACAAACCACGGTATACATTTTGATCGTCGCCTTACTCGTACATGGAAATTCCATTTAGATGTAAAATTGACTCGAATAAAATTTAAATTAATCCAAATTAATTGGCTCATTGCCAGCATTTCTAAGCTAAGTTTAGATTCCAAAGTCTTACTTTACAACTCAATCATAAAACCTTTAAGCTGTTATGGAATCCAGCTATGGGGAAGAGCCTCAGCTTCAAATGTAGACAGAATTCAAAGATGCCAAAATAAATTGCTACGAATGATCACAATTGCCCCCTGGTATGAAAAAAATTCGAATATCTGTAATGACCTAAACGTGCTTTTGGTAAAAACTGAGATACAAAAAAATGCATAAAAACACATTAAAAAAAGCTTGAAGTACACCCAAACGCAGTAGCGACGAAGAAGAAGTGATACAACAGATCTGAGCCAAAGACAAGAAGGAAGAATGTCTACTTAACATACATAATCACTAATGGCCAAACAATTTTCCTCCGCCACTGCCGTTTATTTTCGCATAAAGTCAATTTTATTTTGGATTCATTTTTTGAAATTTTACTGATTTCTTTAATCTTGATACCCATATTAGAAAAAAATTACTAAATATAGATTTGGGTAACAACCCTTTCTTGCTGGCATGCTTTTAAAGTCAGCTGATTAAATATCACTTTGTTTTGGTACAACTGGCGGTAAACATCAGCTGAGTTCGAGTGCTTGTGAAAGTTAAAGTTGAATAAAATTAAAAAGTGTTGTTATGAAAAACCTAGTTGCATGTCGGCCAGATCGGTTATATAGCAGCTATATGAATAAGTGCACCAAATCATATGAAACTTGGTAGATCATCTTGGGAGCATAAAAAATGTACACAAACCAAATTTCAATTCAATAGCTTTAAAATTAGAGTTTATGCCAAAATAAACGGAAAAACCCATAGTGCACTGGCTGGATTAATAATTAAAATTTTTTATTTAGATATAAGATTTGAAAAACCTTACAATAGGTTTTTCGTTTTTAATTAAGATACAATAAATAAATAAAAGTACAAAAAAAAAGAACTTCTAACGCCCACCACAATTTGGCCAGTTTCATGTGTATAATAGTTATACAGAAAATGTCTTTTTTATCTTTTCAGCAAACACAAGTGACCTAGTTTAGTCTTACACTTGCCAGTTGTTTACTAAAGTGAGCAACATAAAAATAAAATTTAATTTAAGGGAAACCAGGAAACTTTTGATGACAAATTGTTTGTCTATTAATAACTATTTAATATTTAATCTTTATTTATTTGTTTTATTTATAGTATTGTGTTTCCTTTTGTTTCAAGTTAAATTAATAGCAGGAGAATTTATAATAATCTCTCGTACAATATAGTTAAAGCAAGTAAAAACATTCTTATATATTTATACAAAAGTAGCTGTTTCTACATTCTTCGCTTATAAATATTATTTATTCAAGCATTTTTTGTTCTCTGTTTACTTATGTATATATGAAAAATAAAAATTATTTCTATAATTTTGTTTTTATTATCTTTTGTATTTTGTGTAAATTTATAACAAATGTAAATAGTATTCGAGTGTGCTCTATAATAAAAACCAGCTCTAGTAGGAAGTTGCTGCATTTCCTTAACACTCTTTCAGTTGCCTTATGTAGTAGAAATACAAGTTCAATATTTTCGTTTTCCTTTTATAGGAAGCAACCATGTAGATGCTATTTCTGTTAATTATGTTCCATGCTAAAAAAAACTATTGTAGCAGCAGTATAGTTAAAAATAATTATAACAGTTTTTAATTTGATTGAAAAAAAAACATTTTCAATTTAGAAATTAAGCTAGATAATTGTCATTTTACTGATGAATTGGTGCAGCGTCGTTTTTATTTCAAACAGCATCCAATACATTCGGGAGTTCTTGATGAGTACTTCCGTTACTACTGAAATAGTACATCAGTTTTTTTACCTGATTTCTCGCCTAGAGTCCTTATCTTACTGTTGCCATGAAGTAATTTATCGATTTACGGTACCATATGTTTTTCACCAGAAAACAAAATATATGCACTAACATGCTAATTTATAATATTTTTCCTAACCAAACTCTGTATAGTCCGGTCCATATAGTCCCGTCCACAGTCCTGTCCATATTCCAGTTCACAGTCCCGTTTAAAATCCCCTCCACAGTCTCATCCATAGTCCAGTTTACAGTCCCGTTTGCAATTCGTCCACAAGCTCGGCCACATTCCCGTTCAAAATCCCATCTATATGTAGTCGCTTCTATAGTCCAGTCTATTGTCCCATCTTTAGTCCAGTTTATAGTCCAGTCTATTAGAAAGAATATACGAGACTATTGACGGGACTATAGACGGGACTATAGAAGGGACTATATATGAGATTTTGACCGGAAATGTGGCTGAGCCTGTTGACGAATTACAAACGGGACTGGAAAGTGCTCCTTCTATATGATCTTGTCCATATTGTCCCGTTCAAATCACGAAAGTATTAAAAACTGTCTATGATGCCTCAATGCCTAGAAAAAATTGAGCCAAAGGAGAAAGGAGACCTATTGGTGTAACGATATAGTAGAATTAAGGGAAGAATGTCTTAAAACTAGGCGAAAATACCAAAGAAGTAATAACAATGATGATAATGAATCAAATTGTTTACCATCAATGCTTAACCGAAGTAAGGCTGATAGTTTAAAGAAACTTTTCAACAAAGCTGACTCTAATCCTTGGGTAAATGCTTAACATGTGGTAATGATTTTAATTGAAATTGAAATTTATTCCCTGCATTGATAAGTGGTTGAAGTGCAAGCATGGAAAAACATATTATAATTTGACCCAATTCATTACAGGACATAGGTCCTATAGAAGCAACTTGTACCGTTGCGGTCACGAAAACTCCTTTAGATGTCTATAATCTGCCAAAGAAGATGAAACGGCAAAATATGTCACATTTACATTCCCGAGATTTTTTTAGACAACGTAGAAGAATCCAGACGTACCTTGAAGAAACTTTGTACCCAGGTAAAATAATTAAAGTTATGCTGCAGTCGGAGGAAAGTTGGGCCGGACACATCGCGAAGCTGTGGAAACTTGTAGGTCCACAGAAAGGAGGTCCCTAGAAGAACGATAGCCGGGGCAGCGTAAGATTATACCCCGCGAAATAATATCTGATGGCAGTTCCGCAGGGTGGATTAGCAGATGCTGGTGTGGTTAAGTATGTAGTTGGTTGGTAATAACAAGCTGAATCGTAAATGCTTTTCAGTACGGACTAAATACATCCGTGGAGATTCCACACCTCCAACGTATCAAAAATAAAAAAAAAATAAAAAAAATAGTTCTATATAGTCTCCGTCTGTACAGTTCCTTCTATATTGTCCCTTCTATATAGTCCCGACTATATATTTCTTTATATAGTCCCGCTTATATACCCATCTTTAGTTCCGTTTTTAGTTGATACTTCAGTACGGTCTTAAGATCCGTCTATTGTTCCGTCTCTGGTCTATAGTTTTATATTTCTTATTACGTCTATACGAGTATAGTCCCTTCTGTCATGGAATTATTGTCTTGCTAATTGTATTAAACTGCAGTTATTAACACATAAAATACTAAACTGAAATTTTGCTTCAGTTTTAAAATGTTTAAACATATGAATATGCTACTGTAAATTAATGCAAAGCCGCTTAAACACAAGTATTTAAACAGAGGTCAAATTAGAGCATGTTCTTCCAAACACATCATCATAAAATCGAAGATAATAAAATAACTCTCTCAAATTTAAAACCCCTATATAATCCTAATGTTTCTCTAAATATAACTACAACTTTTGGCATTTCGAAAGCACTTTAATTTCGTGTATTGTTTGCTTCAACAACGATTGTTCTTTAAATGTGTGTTCAATCTTGAACAAACAATAAAGAAGTAGATAGTGGAGGCGTTAAATTTCTATTCAACTAATTGTCATTACAAGCATTAGTTGATGCCTTACGTGGACAAGATTATTCATTAGTGAGGGAGTATTAAGGTTACTTGTTGTTGTTTCCATGAACAAAATACATAATATATTAAAGGTCAATATGAAGTAAATTAAGAACATCGGGTGGCATTGTAAAGATTTGCTTTCTAAAATTTTAATAAAACGTTTCAATTTAGCTTTCGAAAGGACTCAAATATCAACCCTTCCTTTATGGTATATTGTACACTGAAGCGTATGATTAATATTAAAAATTATAAGGGAAATATGTATGAGGGAATAATGTAACTCATACTAACAATATATAGCAACGAAAGTTGCTATATATATTTAGCATACTTTCAGGCTTTAAAATAATTTAAAATGTTTATTTAAACAAAATAAAACATAGTGGCTCCATTGCTATTGTTTGTAGTTTTGTTTAATGAAAGGAGATATAATAAATTTATGTAGCAGAATAATAAATAAAAAGTAAAAACATTGTTCACATAAAATTCGTTTGCATAAATGTTTTGATATTTATGTAACAAACAATGGCAATGAAACCTTTAAACTATTAGTTTATACTAATTTATTAATATTTAAGAAAAACTAAAAGAAGAAACTAAAATGGATTAACTCTTATAAAAACTGTATCCACAATATTTTGATTCAACTGATCATCATACGAATGGCAAATCATTGACATTTATTTGACAAGAACTATAGTGCCAGTCAACTTGAATTTTACTTTAATAATAGTTCAATATTGTTTAATTATCTGTATACAATTAGGGCCTGTCAAATATTTAGGTTTTGTGTAGGTCTGATTTTATCAAAACCAATCTATAGGCATTTCAGTTGTAAAATAATAACTGAAAGCTAAATCTGACCAAAACTTTAACAAGTAAGAAAGTATAGTCGGTCAAGCCCGACCATATAATACCCTACACCTAGTATATGTATAAAACAGGTTTTCAGAAATGGGCGCTATATGGGAGAGATGACCTATTATGGACCGATCATCCAAAAATTTAGTGCCATGACTTCCGTGAATATAAATATTATGTATGCTATACTTTATCTCGATATAAGGTCTAATTTGAAATTAGGTTAAAGAGACTAATTATGGACCGATCATTATAAAATTAGTTGTTATCTTTCTTGTATTAAACTTATTTCTGTTGAATTTTATTTGGATGCTAATATTTTTAAGATATTTATGGTCGTTAAAGTGATTTTTGGAAGTGGGTCTTATATGGAAATCATCATAAATTTCTACGGTTTTATTTGTATATATACGAAACACAGTTGTGTTCAATATTATTTGGATACCGATATTTTTAAGAGAGCACTTTAAAGTGATTTTCGGAAGTGGGCTTCTGTGGAAGCTATGAGAAATTATGGACCGATCTTCATAAAATTTGTAGTTGTGATTTGGCTTCATTTACTAATAATTTGTAGTAAAAGAGGACATTTGTATGGGGTAAGGTGAAATAATGGACTGATTTCCATAAATATTAATTCCATCCGTCCGTGGGCCGAAAAAATATCACATACCAAATTTGATTGAAATATCTTAAAAATTGCGACTTGTATTGCCAGACGGACGAACGTTACAAACATCAGCACAAATCCAAAACACCCTCCCCACTATTGTGGTATTGGGTATAATAATAAATTGTGTGGAGTTTAACTAAGGGTGTATAAAAGGCATGGCATGGTCTCCATTAAGTGAACCTGATTCTGGTTTTTACTTTCTTCCAATATCGAAATATTTCATAATGGAGATGTATACTTTGCGCACAGTCATTACGTGGGCAACACAACAGCCCTACGGATGGCCGGATAGGAGGAATTACTGAGGAAAAGACAGCCATCGTTAAATCGACGCCAAAAGCGATGAAGTCGATCGATATAGTTTTAGAGCGCATGATCGGGACAAATAATGGAATCCTGTGGCACCATCCTATGTAACACTACACCAGTGATATCCGTAACATCAAAAGTTGGCTAAATGCTGTTCTTAACAGCTGTTAATAGCATAATCTATTCACTGTTATCGTATTTTAAGCTTAACTTTAACAAAAAATTGACACAATTACGCCTCCAGACCACATGCCACTCAAGACAGTGTCACGTTCGTCATGTAACAGCTTTTCTGTTATTGCAACTGCCAAGTACTGCAACCTTAACAATCAACTTTTCAATAACGATCTCTGAACAAAGCTTATGATAATCGAAAACAACACGAATCTTACAAAATCTTTACGAAATTGATTTTATTGTAAGAATATTCAAGACTTCTATTACTGATAATAAAATTCCAATATGCTCCTGTTGTCAAAATGTCCAATAATAGTTACTTTAGAATTTTAACTTATTATTAAGAAATGGTTGTTAATGTTGTGCTATATCGTATTTATTTTATGATATGAATAAGTATAACTACCCAGAAAGAAATTGGTAATGACTTATATTTACTGAATAGCTTATTTTTTTAGTGACTATTATATACCGTCTGTATTACTTTGAAGTAGTCTTGTAATGGCTCATACATTATCTGTTATATAACTGATTGTGTTTTTATTTTAACTGTTTTTAGCAGTTTGAAAGTAATAATATGTATATTGTTGTAATAAAGCAATTGTCTACAATGGCGGCATTGTGTTAAAATAAATAGTATTGTAAAATTCTATTGTGCAAAAAGACAATTCCGTATTTTAACACATTAATTGACAATTAAAGGTTTTGCTGGATACTATAAACAACAAAAGCATAACTTTTTTTCCCGTAAAATTATTCACAAATTATTGTTTGCTATGAAAACGACTATTATTAGTTTACAAACAAATTTTATGAAATTTAAATTGAATACACTAAAGTGAAAAACAATCTTCATTTCATGTGTCAGCAAATGCAAAAATGTTTATTTTTTGTTTACTATTGTTTACTAACGTTCTTTCAGGATTGTGCAAAAAGTAAACAAAAGTGTTTCCTTAATACTTATAAAACACATTGCCGTTTCTGTTTACTGGCAAAACAAACAAACGATATGGATCACAGCGACATGTTTTATTCTAGGGCACTAAATAAAATGAAGAAAAAAAAACAAAAATCCACATATTTTCTTTGAAAAGAAAACTGGTAAAAGACAACTATGTACAGTGGGAAGCAAAATTGCACGGATGTTTTGCATAAAGTAAGTAAGGTAATGAAAATAATACAAATATTATCATACATATGTATTTTTTTTTATTTAATTGAACCTTATTCTAAATTAGAAAGCACAAAAACTTACATAAATTGCTTAAAAACAAAAAATTGCACAGTAAAAAAAATAAAATGCTAAAATGTAACGGTATTTGTTTGTTGCGATCACGTTATCAAGCTTCTGTTGCTCTATTTTGGCATTATTGTTTGACCTGTGAAACAAGTAACTTGATTTTTAAATAAAAGTTAAAATCTATTAAAAAGTGAGAAAAGCTCCAACTAATATTGAAAACAATGTGATAAATTTGTTGCAAAATAATTATTCATGCCGTAAAATTGCTAAAAAATTAAATTTAAGTAAATCCACGGTAAATGATATAAAAACAAGTAGAACCATATAACACCATACACCATATGTATAAAACTGTTTTTCAGAAATTAGCTCTATATGGGAGATATGACCTATTGTGAAGCGATCATCCAAAAATTGAGTGCCATGACTTCCGTCAATATATAATTATGTGTATTAAACTTTATCTTGATATAAATACGTTTAGACGATTTATGGAGGTTAAAGTGAATTACGAAGACTTTTTTTGACTATTTATAAACGGACTATTATAAAGTTAGGTGTCATCCTATTTGTACATAAGAAACTCATTTTTGCTAAATTTTATTCAGATAACAACAATTTTAAGATATTTATGGTCCTTAAAGTGATTTCGGGAAGCGGGCCTTATATGGGAGCTACGACTAGTTATGGACCGCTCATCACAAAATTCTATCATACAAGACATATTTATGTTCCACCAGTTTCAATCCCATCCTTCGTTGAGCAAAAAACAATATCACGTACCACATTTTGTTGAAATATCTTTAAAATTGCGACCTGTACTCTGCGCACAAGCTTTACATGGACAGACAGCCAGCCAGCCAGCCATCCAGACGGACGGACGGACATCGTTAAATCGACTCAAAAAGTGATTCCAGTGTGAAAAAAATCCATCATTTCCCGATAGAAATGTAAAAAAAACGCCATCATTTCTGTAAAACCCACAAAAATTGGGAATTAGATTATTTGGAGCGACGAAATGAAAGTCAGCCGATACCAATCTGATGGAAAAAAATACTATTGGCATAGGCCGCATGAGCGCATCCAAAAACACCACATTTAATGCAAAACATCCGCACAGTTTTGCTTTCCACTGTATGTATGTTAGTTTAAAAACTAACTGCGCTAGAGTATAAAACGAAAAACTGCACTGTGTATTTACAAACATATACATATGTAAATTTGTTTACTAAAAACTAACAAACACTTCGATAAAAACCACATAATTTTTTGCTCGTTTTTTTTTAGACGAATTTCTCTTGAATTTTGTGTTACTGCACATTTTGGTTTTTACACCACATTATTTCCATAAATGTTAATGCATTGTAAATGACGTTTATGTGTGGTGGAAATGCTCCAAAAAATTAAAAATTGCGAATTTTTACCGTCCCCACCCTTAGAATAGTTCTATGGTTTGTAGAAGCATTTTCTGAAAAATAGTAGATTGCTATGATAACGTTCACTGGCGCCGCATTGGCGCCGAAGTTTGGAGGTGCATTTACAAGGTGAAAATATGATTTTTTTCCGTTTTCGCAAACATTTTAGCCAATAACCCTTATGTGTGCGGCAAAAAAAAAAATAACACCGTTTAATGTGCTTCAAGGTACCTGGGTACCTATATGAAAGTTAAGTAGAGAAAAAGCATTTTCGCACTAAACACATTGTTGGAGCGTAGTTAAGAGATATTTTATATAATTTTTCTTAACGCCTTAAGGTTTGCAAGCTACTAACAACTTTAAAAAATATACTTCAATGGCCGCTTTCTTTTATATCAAACATGTAAAGGTACCCGGGTACCTTGATGCACATTAAAGGGTGTGAAAAGTAAATTGGTCTCTCAGACAAACTACAAACAAAAGTCAAGGCGTACGGCTGCAAAAAAAACTAAATTATGTGAAAGTTAGTAGTTCTCAAAAAGTTTCAGATACACAAGTTATTAATTTCAATGAAAAAACTTTGACTAAAAACGCCAAAGGTACCCGGGTACCTTGGTGCACACATAAGGGTTAAATAAAAAAAATTTTAATGTAAAATATTTTAATTTAAAACAATCTAAATGTGTACGAAATTAGCGTTCTAATAAGACATCAAAGATAAAATCCATATTTTTATAAGAGATTTATGCGTATTTAAAAAAATTTTTGAAGTGAACTTTATAAAGGGACTACGATCAAATATGCAGCGATGATCATAAAATTGGAGTGTTGGAGTATTTCTATATATGTATGGACTATTTGTCTCGAATTTAAAGTTTCCGCTGATGATTATAAGAGATTTATGCGAATTTAAGTGATTTTCGGAAGTAGACTTTACGATATATGGGGACTATGGTAAAATATAAGCCGATCATTATGAAATTTGTTACGACCAATATAAATATGTATTTGGATTATTTGTGTTGAATTTCAACTTTATAGCGATTTTTATAAAAGATTTATGCGTATTTAAGTCATTTTTGGAAGTGAAATTTATATGGGGACTACGGTCAAAATATGAATCGATGCAAAAAAAAATATCGTTTTGAGATTTCACTTTCAATGAAACTTAGTATTGCATAATTCTGGAATGGTTGGTAATAATTTCATTGTTTCAAGTCTTTTTTTTCGAAGCTCTATCGTGACGGAAAGACGGACGGACCTAGAATCTAATAAGGACCCAGAATATATATACTTTTTTGTTCTACCACTATTTTTTTTAATGTATTGCAAAGGTTATGACAGACGTATGTAATATATCAGCATCTTTTTGGCAGTGCGTATAAAAATAAGTTACAACCGATTTAAGATTTTAATGGAAGTTGGAAAAGATAATGTTACAGCATCTTTATTCAAACTTTATTATACCCACCACCAAAACGATACTAAGTTTGTCATTCGGTTTGTAACACATCGAAATAATGGTCGTAGATCCAAAAATTCTATATATTCTGGGTCCTTGTAAGATTTTAAGACGATCCAGCTATACCCGTCCGTGTGTTGAAGGCACGATAAAACTTCGACAAATAGACATAGAAGAATAAAAGTTTTACCAACCATTCTCTGATCCACCCAAAATGTTTGGCATACACAATGGACAAAATCAATGCAGTAGGATCCGTGTTATAGACCAAAGACTACTATGCTATTTTTTAAATATTTTTTTTTCTGTTTTCTTCAAATAAAATGCAGATAATACCACGAAATTCTGCACACTTTATTTTTATTATAGAAGGGCAAGTCCTGTTGAAAATGGTAGAAATTGGTTCATGATTCCTCATAGCAAATGTCTTTAGAGAATCTTGGTTTATCATAAAATGTAACTAAAGTTATGAAACACTAATGAATAATAAATGCAAAATTTCTCTTCACAAATTTTGGATAAAAATACATCATTAACCATATATACTCTTAAAAAATATTACAAGTTTTTAAAAACTGTTTCTTACTTTACAACAAATAGCAAACATCAAGTGTGATTAAAGTAATGCTACACAGTGTTTATGTTTTTCAAATGATAAATGATTTCTTTCTATTTTTATAAGATTTTAACTTTTACTTCATCATCATTAGTCTTTAGTTATTATAAAAGCAAGAAAATATGGCAGATTGTAATTCAAACCCAAGTATTCTTTTGTTATTTTGTTATTCCTATCTTATCAAACTTTTTTGTTTGCTTGTTTGTTTGTTTGTTTTTGTAATCCCAAGCCAGCAAATAATCTTTAAAAATAGATATTAATGCTTTTGAATGTTGCCTTAGATACTTATTTCTGCAATATTACCTTTGGCAATTGATTGACTTTCCGGTTGATTTTGTGACATTTTTTCTATGTAGATAGATAATTGTCTGTGATGTTATAGGCTGGGAGTGTAAATATAATGCAAAGCTTTTGGTATTTATAACAGCTTTATGTGGACAAAGTTTTAATAGTTTTATAACGATTGTTTTGTGCTAGTTTGGTAGTTGATAATTTAGAGAAAGGGGAATATAAGGAAAGAATTTAAGATTTTTTGCGCTTTGGATAATGGCAGGGAGATAAACTGGGTCTAGGCGTGACTGAAGGGTGTTAAAGCAAAGACAGTAAAGATTTTTGCAGCCATTATTTTATGAATATTTTTTTAAATTTTATTTTCAATTCACAGTTGATGAGCCACAACCATTATTACAATTTGTGTCTGTATCCTGTATCTGGTGTCTGCATTTGGGTCTAGTTGTGCTACAATATAAACATTTAGTCCCGGTATATTTTATTATCCATAATAAGTCAGCTTTATGGCAATACCAATCAAGTGTATACTTAGATATATAATTGTACTATAGGTGTAAAAATCTGCAGTAATTAAATGCGTAAGTGCCAAAATTGAAAGTGTTTGTAAAGTACTCTTCCAATATTTGTTTGATACTAAATTTAAACACAATAATCTTAAAACTAAGCTAGAACACATACGCACTAGTACTATCCTATATATTGGTCTTATCAATGTGAGCGGTAAAAAATTCACGAGTAATGAGAATATCTCCTTTAAACGCATGTGTGAAGCGCACAGAAAAAAATAAATATGAGTTTCAATTAAAATATTTGTGGAATCAATTAAAAATTTAATTGAAATTGGACCTGTAAACAAAATGATAGTATCAATTAAAAAAAAAATGTGAGATTTAATTGAAAATATCAGAAAAATCCGAAAAAGTAATTGAATCAATTAAAATTTTATTTGAAAATTGTCTTAAAATCAATTAAAGGTTTAATTGTTCATTCATTATCTACCCAAGATACACATGCGTTTAGAAAGTTATTAAATTTTACATAAAGCTTTCAATTAAATAATATATTCAAATATATATAAGCAATGGAATAAATTATAAGTCATGAATATATAACAAAAAAAAAAAGTGTTAAAGGTTTAAAAACCAACATTCATATGCAATATTAAATCATTTTAAATTTATTGTGATATCAATATCGTTGGCTACGACAAATGTATTCCTATACTTCTTATACACAAACGTTCTTCTACATATGATTGTGCGTATGTGTAAAGCAGGATTTTGGAATTTTGTTAACTAATAAACTAATATTACTTGAAAATGCCTCGTGTATGTCTAATCCAATGAGTTGAATTAATGAATAAATTGTAAAACTGAAAATTAACAAATAGTAGAACAAATAGTAATATATTTCCAAACATCATGCTTGATTACATTACACATTTTAGCATTTAGAATTTATTCTGCAAGTTTATTAGCGACTTTGACTATAGTGCTGTTTACAAGATTTCCTATAGCTGTCAAATCTTAAAATAAACTGGCAATTGTTACATTATCGCTTTAGCTTTACTGTCTTCTTAAGGAGTTGAAATATATTTTATTTAATTTTTTTTCTATATTTTGAACTATAACTCGAAAAATATGCCATACTTAATTTTTATAACATAACTTTACTATTAGACAATATATATATATAGACAAAAATACTAAATAATTTTGTTAATATGTGTTAATTTTTAACCATAGTCCATCTGTAAATGTTTGGCTTTTGTTAAGGTCTGCTTCGTTGGCAAAATGTGTTTGCAAAAAATTATTCTTAATAACATACACAAAACGATAAGAGCAACAAAAATACTGGTGCATATTTGCAAATAAATATGATTTATAGAAAAGTATATACAAAGATATAATGATACAGCTTGGGAATTTTCATTTGTCTTCAAAGGCTCTGTTGTGTGGGTTTGTGTGTATGAAATCTGAAAAAAAAATATTTTTATGGAAAACATACTGACACCTTTAGAAAACTCACGATTATTTAGAATTTTCTTTGCTCTGTTAACAAGACAAATAAGTATACAAAATAATATGAAGGTAACACAAAAATTGTGCATGAAGTAAATATTTAGAAAATATACAAATGCGGACAAGATAGTTTATACACGTGTTGGGAATATTAATATGCTAAATATATGTTTGTTATTTGTTTTTTACTTTAAAGTAAATACATACATACAGATACTTCATATTTATATACTGTATGAAAACCTTTATTTATTGTTTATATAAATGGGAAATCTTCAGATTCCTGCATATTATCTAGGTCATATAAATTCATGTTCCAGTTTATGTGAAGGGAAAATCTAAAAAAAGTTTGCCTAGTCCTAGAACTTTTTCCTAAAGTTCATAAAATCCCCTGGTAATTATCCTGCTGTAACCGCAATAAAGTACCCTTGTTTTCTTATTGTGAAGAACACAATATATTTAAAAGAAAGAATTTCCTTCTTTCATTTTGCCCTTTTTAACCTTATACACTTAAATTAAATTAAATTTTAGCGCATTCTTTATAAAATTACGTAAATATTTTATATATTAATATACAAGATAAAAACTAAAATTAATTATCAGAGATATCTTTATTGTACTTTATTAAACCTTAAGCAAACACCAAAATTTGTTCACATAAGCGAACCCCATGAACTAGATGGGACTTTTTATATTTTTGTATGGATATAAATTAAAAATCTTCAATTTCATAATCAACTTTTAACTCGCTCGCAATATCAGAAGCAACGTCTTCATTTCAATCAACCTCATTCTGAATTTTCTTTTCTATATCATTGGCAATTGCCTTTGCAAATCTATCATAGTAGTTAGGGTCAGATTTTGAAACTGTAATCATTGTAACATTATACAATTGTTAACTTCCAACACAACAATAAAACACTAATTTCTGAAACGTACAAGCACATTGATTCTCCTTTTTATACAAAACAGAAAATACGAGTTTATAGTTATAATTTGGGTTAATCTCTTTCTCTTTTGTTTTAGTTTTAGTATAGGGCCTCGCTGGGCCCTGGTGTTTTAAGTTTTTTTTTTTTTTAATTTTTTGTACAAGAGACCTTCGTTAAGGAATTCATAAAATGCTAAGGGACTCCGTCTAAGATATCTAAGTAAAAAACTATAAAAATGTTTAAAAATGCCTGGCCCGGCCCTGGTGTTCGCTTAAGGGTTAAACGTAATATTCTCTATGTAATTTCCGAAATTATTTGAATTACATTTAGCAATTACTTTTAGAAAAACACAATATAATTTAGCGAAAGATTTTCTTTCCTTTTGCTCTTTTTATACACTCCACCAACAAGTGTGGTGAATGAGGGTATATTACGTTTGTCATTTCGTGTGAAACTTTTTTAATATTCATCTGAGACCCAACAACGTATATATTTTCTTGATCCTTATAAAATTCTAAATCGATTGAGCAATGACCGTCTGTCTGTTCGTCTGTCCGTCTGTGTAAAACACTCTCACGTCCAAACTATATAACTTTACTAAACGGAATTTCCAGAAAAATATTTCTTATTTTGCAGGTAACTTTGGTATTGACAATCAGAAAAACCGGTTTAGATCAACCAAAGTTATGAACCAATATGTGAGACAACCTCCATTTGATAGTTTTTGTCCATTTTATGGCAATATTTGAAAATATATTTCAGATAATACCATGCAATTTTTTATACGTTATTTTTATGATAAAAGAAGAAAGTGTGAGCCCCCATAAAAAAGCTTCCCGAAATACTGCTCAATTATAAATAAATGCCTATAAAATTGGAATATCATTACAAAATTCAGCCAAAATAAGTTTCATGCAAAAAGAAATCACAATTTGAAATTTTTTTTAGTTCGGTCCATGTTTGACCATATACCCCATATAAAGTCCACTTCCAAAATTCACTTAAATACGTATACAACTGAAAAGGTTAAAATTTAACATAAATAATCCTTATAGGTAAATTAATTGTTGTACTAAATTTTATAGTGGTCGGCCCATAATTGGTTATAGCTCCTACACACACATCCAAAAAAGCCATTTATTTTTATATATATTGTATAAATGTCGGTACCTACTCAAAACTTTGTAAATATCATTTAAATATACACAAAAATCATTTAGCAGAGTTTTGTAAATTTCGCTCCATATTTAACCCTATCCCCCACATAAATCCCTATTCTGAAAATCACTTTTATACTTATAAATCTCTTATAAATAATATTACCGATCCAAAATTTTACACGGATCATTTACATACATGCCAAAATCAAACTGATTGATTTTGTGAATATCGGTCCATATTTGTCTATATCCCCTCTTCCGAAAATCACTTCTATACTAATATGTATCTTATGTTGAAATTATTATGTTGAAATTCCATTTGAGATATCCTCATATGCATAAAATAGACTGTCCAATATTTAAGAAGATGGGCCCATGATTTGCCATAGCTACCGTATAAGAACCATTTCCAAAAAACAACTAAACCCACAAAAATGTCTAATAAATATCGATATTGAACCAACTTTTATAAGGATCAGAATCTTTAATCCAGAAATCATATTAGTAGCGGTTATACGGCAATTAAGCTACTGGCTTTTGTAGCTGTCAGTCAATAATGAACAATATTAAATCCAACCATACTACTCTTGTAAATAACGTTATTGAGATAGATAGATTTCAAACAAATCACATTACTGGATACTGGATTTAGAAGCTATATATCCATATTTGGGCCACTCTATAATGTTATTGAGACCAAATCCAAACAAAAAAACCTCATCTTTTATCTTACCCTTTTTTATACTCTGTTAAATTACACTCCAGATTATTAGATAAAATTTCAAAGCATTTAAAATAAAATCACATTAGTGATTTACTTACAACCTGTTGGTTAAATAGTACCATTAAAATTGGCACTAAGACTGAATAGAAAATACAGAACTTGTATACTCCAATCCTATAACCAGGTGGAGGGTATTAAAGATTCGGTACAGCCGAATGTATGCACTCTAACTTGTTAGACTTTCTAGTATACACTTGAATTACATTAAATTTTAAAGCTTTGTGCTATAAAATTACATAAATATTTAATATTCATTTAACAAAAGAACCCTAATTTGATACTAATATATTAATATATAAGAAAAGTTAAGATAAGAAACAAAATTTAATTATTAACAGATTGTGCTTTATTAAAAGGAGTATTCTTTTTGTAAGTTATTTTAATCAAATTTAGCTTCCTTGTTATATAAAATTTGCTTGACTAGTTTTATAACATCATTTACAGTACTTTTTGAAAGCTTTAGTTTCTTTTGCTGAATCCTACCATGTCGAATTTTTACACCATTTTCTTTCTATTTTAATTGTTTATTCCTCAATACTCTTACAAATATGTTTCGTCTGATTCAGATGTTTGATAGAAAAATTGTACTTATGTTTAAATACAACTGTAGTGTGACAGGATTTTATGTGAATAATGCAATTCTTTAAAAAAAATTCAATATAACAAAATGACAATAATTATGGCATTTATAAAGCACCACATGGCGTATGATTAATTTTTGCATATGAAACTAATTGAGTAGCAAGTATACGCTCAGCTTGGCCTTTATAATCACCAGGGCACCTAAAAATATGAAACACAATTTTAAACATTTTTTTTTCAACATTAACCGCCTGACCCACGATGTCGAACGATAACGTTCGCTTAGATAAGACTTAAGACACAAACTTTTTATCGTATCTATTTTTTACTCAATCAAGTTTGTTTATTCCACAATCAAGTTTGTGTCTTAAGTCTTATATAAGCGACATCGTGGGTCAGAGGGTAAATCTCTTAAAGTTTTTTTTTTTTTTTTTTGGGAAATGAAGCATTGATCATACAAATTTTGAAGCACATACTGATACTCATTTTTTAATATTTAAGAAGAACTGAAAAAAGAAACTAATTTAATTTAATTTTATAAAAATTCGTTTTTCGTTGTTTTAGATTAGATTCTATATATAGTATGCTGCGAGTAATAATTATATGAAACCGTTATACATACATATATTTTTCTAAAACGTTGACATAATGACAAGAAGTGCTAACTTATAATCTCAGGCAACAAAGTTTTTACAGACATTATTTTATATGAATATCCGAAATCATTGCCATACCATATTTTTTCTTTAAAGAAATTAAAAATTTTTAGAATTTCCTAAACAATTCTTAAATTCATTAAATTCAACAATTCTTAAATTATAAACTAAATTTTGCCTTCTAATTAATAGTTGCAAAGATAATCAAAGCTCTTTCGAATTCCTTGGTTTCATAGACATTTACTTATCGTCTTTAAATTGGCAACATCTCCTTTAATAACATCATCTTATTATTATTTCATTTCCAGTCATTTAGCTATCATTTGGCGTAAAATTTAGACACTAAATACCTTAACAGGTAAAATCTATTATTAATATTCTGTAAATGCATGAATTGAATCTATTGAAAGTGTTGTAAGAATGATTATTGGTCTCAATAACATAACTAATTTTGTTAGATAATTAATTTTTTTAAACATTTATTACTCCATATTCTTGCTTAAAAGTAAATATAATTTTTATAATTTAATACTTTTAGTATTAAAATTTTAGTTTAATTATAATCTGTTGTGTTAAAATTGTGTTTTCAATATATAATCACTTTAGGTCTACCTACGCTTTTTATTTACAATAAATGTATATTACCAATAAAAAATGGATCCCGAACGTGACTTGGTTTTGATTACATTTAGAAACTCATTCAATGTAACATAATTTTTAAAATTGTTGTTTTTAATTAATATGAGAACTTATGATTTCGGAATATTGAAATTAGTTAAACCAATTTTTAATATTTCTTTATTTCCTATAAGTTGAACACTCTTTTTAAATATTGTTTAAATTTTTACCTTAAATAACATTTTCCACCTTTTCATTCAATAACTTACCGTTTTATTTTTTTAATGGACGTTTATGTCCAGAAACCAAATTGTACGCTTACCCTAGTGCCGCATATTTTTTTTCTGTCCCCATAAATCCAAATCCCTCGAATAGTCTCTTACTAAATTTATTTTTTTAATAAACCATCTATTTGCTTATGAGAAATAAAATTGTTATATCTAAAACGTTAATGTTCATCATCATATGGTTTTAATTACAGTCGGGCCTCGATTATCCGTGATGGTGGGGATAAGAAGCATTACCAATAATCGATTTTCACGGTTTATCGAATAACAATTTTGATTGTAAAGTTTTGAAATACTAATTTATTATTTTTTATTCGAACTGTTAATTTAAAATTTTTGAAATTTATTAAATCGGGCTCGAGTTCATTAAATTTAATTTTCATTAAATTATTTTTACTGAAGGTAGGAATTGTTTTACAACTTGAAAAATTTTTATTATTAAAATTTTTATTGATAAATTTTCTTGGCTGGGATTCGAAACATATGTAAATTTTTTGGTAAATATTTGCCAAGTGTGACCATACCTTAATAATAATAGACTTAAATGAGTTAGTTTATTCTGACCAGAGAATGTGGTGATTCTCGAAATATGTAAATTCAACCCAGGTTCAAACCCCAGCTCAGCCAAGAAAAATTATCAATACATTTTAATATAGATTTCATGTTGTAAAACAATTCCTACCTTTAGAAAAATAATTAAATAAAAATTAAATTTAATGAACTCGAGCCCGACTAAATAAATATCAAAAAGTTTTTAAATACTTTTATTATTTAACAAGTGAACATTGGTGTACAAAAATATTTATATTTTTGAGGTACATAGCATTTTAACACACACAATTTTTTTTTTGAATGCGCGTTAATTATTTTAACTTCGTCTTCAATATATAAAATGTTTCTTTATCTTTTTACCACTGGTAACGATGCCATACTAAATATATTAGATCTAATCACCCTCACTTCTCAAATTTCAAAATTACTCTAATCACTTTAAATGCTTCTGAGTAATCGTATGTAATCAGAGGAATTCCCCGTTTTCATGTTTATTATATTGTACATATGTATTAATTTGAAGTTAATAAACAAATTCTGCCAGTACGGATAATAGAAGTACTCATGGTTAATCGAAGCAAACAATTTCAAAACATTGCAAACAAAAAACAATAGACTGATATTTTTCCAATACAGTTAATCGGGGTTACCGGTTAACCGAATGACGTATAATCGAGGCCCGACTGTATATTGTTTTGGTTTGTCGTTTTGAGGTGTTGATTGAGTAACAACTGATCAAGTAGAAGAGGTTTGTCTGAACTTAACCATGACAGGGTTAGGAAAATGTACGAGTATTCATGCATACGCAGTTGAGTCATTAACGAGTGAATAAAAATTAATTATATACTTTTCAAGTTTGCAGAATAATCATAAAATAATATTCAATAATATATATAAGTTAATTAAAAATATTAGCTTTTGGAAATTAAAACATTAATGTATTTTTATATTTTTCTGCATGATGAGATGAATCAGCATGCATGAACATGATTTAAGTCTTGTGTTATCTGGTAACATTAAAATTACTATAAAAATTGACAAATAAATATCAAGTTTATTAAGTTTTATTTGACCAAAGGTTTCTTTTGTCAAAGAAGAAATTTTTAAAGCACCCTTCCTGTTGGTTAACAAACAAACCTGCTAAAACTTATTGAGTGAAATAAAATGCTTCAGAAATCAAATTATTTATACAACATATTGTTAAAGTTCAAAAAAAAAAAAAATACCTGAAATCAATTAGTCTTAAAAATAACAATCATCTACTAAACACATCATTTATAAACAAAATCAATTCCGGTGAACCTGAATGTTCTTAAAAATACACAACATCTGTCTTTAACTACAGGTGAAATCTACTGAAATTCAAAAGCTATTTGAATATTGGATTTTATTGATTTTAATTTAGATTTAATTGGCAGTCAATTATTTTTCTTCAGAAGCCACTTAATATTCAAATGTTAAAATTTATCGATTTGTTTTGACAAGCGGTTGTCATTTGTTGACATTTGAATTGTAACTGAAATGATAAGAATATTTTATTAGGGGTTTATAGTAAATTTGCTGTCAAAAATTAAAATTTAGTTTCTTTTTATTACGACATTTCTCCCATTTGGATTTTTTATTTCAGTTAGAAACAATTACAAATAATTTCTATGGTTTACATCATTTTTAGAACTTGAACATTTTAAGATATTATTAGGCAAACAAACAAACACCATAGAACTGTAAAGAATGAAAACTGCTTTTAAACACTTTTTGAAATTAATTATTTTCTTTACAAAAAGTAAATTCCGATTTGTTGTTTTGGTTAAATAGTATTCTACATAAATCTTTATTTGCGTTTTTTTAAGGTGAATGAGTTTGTAACAATAAATTAGTAAAATATTTGTTGTTGGTTTTAAACTTTATTTGACTTTCAGAGTATTTTATTATAATAACTTACTTAAGTTTTGGTGACAAATGTACAAATGTACAAGACTGTACATGTACAAAGACTTTGAAAGCTTTTGAAAGCGCAATATTTGCTACATTTTTTTTCTAACTAGTGCTTCACTAGAATTGCGGGAAGTCATTGCTGCTGGACTAGTTGCAAGAAAAGCAGTCAGTAGGTCGTCCAAGCGTTAGATCTAGTAGTACATCTTTAGCAAATTCACTACAATCGTCCCGTTTTCAACAACAACTCGGGGATGCAAAAACGTACCGTTTTTAGAAATACGAAAAAAGAAATAGTTGATTTGTTCAAAAATGTAAGAACAATTCATCAAATTCGTCAAATATAGTTTTTTTTACTATAGTATGTATGTACATACATATGTAGAAACATATATATATATATGTATGTACAAAGATCTAGAAAAACTTAATTAGGCAAATTTAACAGAAGTACGACAGTGGGAAGATGTTCAAAAAGTTCTAGATATATTGATCGAAAAAGAACATATCAATCTGAATGGAATCAATAAATATTTCCACGGAAAATCGTTGGGTGAATATATTTAAACATTTTAAAAGCAATTACCAAACCCATGCAAATTTTCAAGTTATTGTTGAATATATTTTATATTCGCCTGAAACAAATGCACCAGTTGACCGCAGATAAAACTCAATTAAGCAATCAATTAAAATTTTAATTGAAAATTATTTTAAAATCAATTAAAGGTTTAATTGAAAAAAAACATGATTTTTTTCTGTGTGGTTATATAGGAAAATGGTACAACATTCTGCTACAAGCATTGCAAAAAGTCTCAAAAGCAATGTTTGTGTTCGAAATTCAAAATTCACTTATGCTGCTTAAACAACAAACATTTTTTTGATTATCATAATCACAAATAGTTCCATTTATTTGCAACTACTGTAAAGTATTTGTAATAAAAATCAACAAAATATACTTTCTTAGAAATGACTACATTTTAATCAATAAAATTCAAAGAGTTAACCTTAACCTTTTCTCACTTACACAGTAAACCATAAATTACATAACTAGAAAAACGTTTTTTGTAATCAGATGCCTAAATTTATAAAATAAAAAATATTTAAAAATTATTGGCCTTTGTTTTAAAAACTGGCATTAGAATGAATTACTGAATGTGAAAAATGTCGGATTTTCTAAAAAATTTTTTTACGATTATCATAGTATTTTGATTTTCTTTTGATCAGTATATATGTTCCAAAAATTAAACAATTAAACGAATTTTATGTGAACAATGCTTAATGAAATTGTAAAAGAAATTAACTAAAGTTTGTAACAATGTAAAATATAATGTGACTACCACAATTTAATATACATACTATATGTATATATATAATTCAATAACAAATTGTCTGGTAGCAACAAAATATAAAAGACAAATGCTTTTGAAAATACTCATTAAAGGTTTTAATTGTGTCATTAAACCATGTTCTTTTTTATTTTAATTTATAGGATTGTCTGCGACTCATAATTACACCATCTAAATACACAAAAGTCTTAAATTAAAAAAAAAGAAATACAAATAAACTTTACATATGTATAATACCCAACATCAGCACAGTGGTTTAGAGTTTATAGAGACGAAAAATTATGATATCATTTTCGTTGATTGTACATCAATATATACTGTTGGGTAAAATAAAGTGCGGTTTCAAATATTTCATGTTTTTCGAATAAAACATGTATTTATTATTTTGTAATAATAAACCCATGAAAAACAAACACAGTGACAAACTTAATATGGAAAGTATTGGATATAAGTGAGGATAAGTACAAACAAGCGAATATGAAAAAGATCAGAAACATATTGAAAATAAATGAATATCCAATAGTCATAACAAACAAACTAATAAACTCAGCTTTAAAAACACAAAAAAACAGAAGGGAAAAACAAGACTCCGTTTCAGAAACAACAAAATATTTTTACAGTGTACCATTCATCTCAAAACTCACAGAGATGAAAACATTAAAGGGAATAATAACAGATGACACAACACCAATTGCATACACATACACATACACATACACATACACATTGCAGCACATCACGACAGCTATTTACGAATAACAAACCGAAGATGGACAAATTAAAAACAGACAATGTTGTGTACGAAATAAAATGTGAAGGAAACGAGGGGGAGATGTGCAATTTGGTGTATATTGGTACAACAAAAAGAATGCTGGGTACAAGAATCAACGAACATAAAACAGATATAAGAAATGAAAAAATATCGACGGCACTTTCCCAGCACGTAAAAGAGTGTAATCATGTGGCAGATTTTGTTACTGTTAAAATATTAGATATAGAAAGGAAGGAAAACAAAAGGTATACACTGGAGAGTTTACGCATACAAAAAAAAATAAAAACAACAATGAACACGAAAGGAGACAAAGACAACACGAAACTTCAATACTCCTCTGCAATTAATAATTAAATCAGTTCTGTGATATTTGCTTTAAGTTAAACTTGACTTAAGTTTTGTGGTCGTTTATTGTATATTATATTTTTATTAATTATTTGATTATTTATACCAAAATTCTGTTCATGATGTCCCGTTTTTTAGTATTTTAGTAACTAATTAATAATAAAAATTAATATCCAATGATAAAAAACATTAAAGCTGTAAGTAAAACTATATAATAAGTTAATAAGTTAAAGCTGTGTAATAAAACAATAAATTTTGTCACTAGATTATTTAAAACGAGACCCCTGAAGAAGTTAGAATAAAACTAACGAAACGTTGGGTAAATAAAATAAAAAATAAAAATCGAACAAGTTTTTTATTTACGTTTGCAAACAAACATTTGACCAAATTAGTCTGAAGGAAACTCCTTAAAAATTATAATAATTATAAATTATAGTTTCATTTTTAATTCAGTTACTAATAGAAAACTTAACGTAGAATTCTATTTTACCTTATATTTTCATATATAATGCAAAATTAATGACATATATGGATTTTCAAGCCATAAAATAAAGAACAACTTCACTTAAAAAGCTAAATAACTTTAAAATCTAATACTAGGTTGCTCCTCCTTTGTTATTAATGACCTCTCTCAGAGTTTTTGTTGGAATTGCTCTCTATCGGAATTTTGTCATCGATGATATGCCAAAGATGCTCGATGTGGTTTAAATTTGGGGAAGGACATTCTAATTTTTCCACATTGGTGTCATTGTCTGGTTGACATATAAACTCCCTCAGCACTGCTGTAAATATTTTTTTTTTTTTCAAAATATATACATAGTGCTCCTAAGTCATTTTGAGTCGATTTTACACGTTTATCAACTCCTGAAGAGTAAAAACATTGCCACACCATGAGGTTTCCACCACCTTGCTTAAAAGTGTGGATAAGGTTTGTTGTTGGTTCACACCATACTTTTTTTCGTTTCTTAAAATGTTTGCTTTATGTTTTGACTCGTCTGACCAAATAACTTTACTCCAAAATGATTTAGGCATATTTAAGTAGTTTATTGCAAAGTCTAACTTTTTATATTTGCAGCTCGTAGAACAGACTTTTTCTTAGCGATCGTACTTTTTACACAGTTCGAGTTGAAATATTTAACAATAGTTTCTTCTTAATTTCTCTGGCTATCGTAAAAGAATTTCTTATGTTATTGTTGTCATTTCTCATTTATCGTATATTCTGTTTTTTTGCAACTATGGTATGACAGCTTTTTACACCGTGCCTTGTCTGTTTTATTAATTTTTTTCGCTTAGACATTTTAACATTTGCTCCACATCATTTTGTCTCATAGCATTTTCTAATATAGTTTCTGCTATTTACTATTAGTCTATATGAAATTGTTTCGAGTTAACTGATTTTTATTTACTACAAATTGTTATTTATTAAGAGCAGTTGATGGAGGAAAGCTAAAGAAAATCCAATCACCAAAAAACATTTCACATAATCTTTGCAATTTTGTAATTTTCTGAAAATATTTATTAATTATGAGCAGTTGATGGTTGCAAAGAGCAAAAATCGGTTTAGTTTCTAGAAAATACTCGTATATGTATTTTTTTTTATCAAACATATACATACGCCATATGAGACGCTTTAAACCCCAATTATGGCAATTTTAATTTACACACAAAAGTATTAATTCGTATAAGCAGTACAAACAGACATGCTCAGATATATTTATGTATATGGGCAACTTCAAAAATTTACGGCACTTAGAATTTTTTTTTTTATTTTTTTTGTCTGACATCAATGTCGATTTTTGTGTGTATAAACCGATATTTGAGCATGTGAAATCCGTTCGCCTTAACCATTTTTACTGCGGTTTTAAGTTAAAAAAAAAAATATAACAATTACAGTTTTTGAGGTTAGAAACATTTTTTTCCTCCATAAAATTTTAAATCTTTAAAATTTTTTCGTGCGTTTTCAATTTTAGTATAACGCGCAGAAAAGTCTTTTATTCGATGTATGTTTCAGCGCAATTGATACAGCACTTTAGGTGTCACAAAAGCCCGGGTTGAAAAAATTCTTTTTGCACTTTATCAGTTTAGTCCGTCGCGAAGAATCTATTTAGATACCTAAAGATGTTCCCATGCCATGTTTTGAAATAAAAAAAAGCTTAAAAAAATTGTTTTTTTTTACAAAAATTTTAAAAAGTTCATAAAATTTTTGCGTTTGTGCGTTTTCGCCTCGGAGGTACCCTTTATGAAGTTACTCACATCACGCAATACACTACCCAACTTAAAAGACAATTCAGATTGTCAGGCGCAAAAAAAGATACATTTTTACAAAATTTACGCTAATTTCTTTTAAGTTTGTGATCTCCGTGATACGTTATTGGTGCGCTGACACCAACTTGATATACCTCAAACTTTATAAAATTACGCAGTTTTTTTTTTAATTCTGCGCTTAAAACTCATTTTTATTAAACGGTGCAAAAACCCTATGTAAAATCTTCAAAAAGTTCAAAATTCGGAAAATTTTCGTTAACTTTTAAACCACATGCAACTTTTCACCCACCAGCTATATTTATACCCTACACCACCACATTGGATTTGTCATATGTTTATAACGCCCAGAAATAATGGTCCAAAACTCAACTTAAAGTATACCGATCGACTCAGAATCACTTTTTGTAATTAGTCAAAACTCCCATATAAGACCCTTCCCGTAATCAACTTTAACCTCTATAAATCGTTTAAAAGTATTTATATAGAGATAAAGTTTAACATACAAAATATTTATATTCACAAAAATCATGGCACTCAATTTTTGGATGATCGCTTCACAATAGGTCATATCTCCCATATAGCGCACATTTTTGAAAAACTGTTTTATACATATACTGGGTGTAGGGTATTATAAGGTTGGGCTTGACCGACTATACTTTCTTACTTGTTTGTATTGGTTTGGATCTGAAAGCTAAAAACTATTACAAAGAAAAGCGAATGGATGAAAAAACTTGATAGTTTCAAGTCGTTTTTTTAATTTTTCGAATTTTGGATGACCACCAATTCTTAAGATGAAGACTTTTCAACGTAAAACTTTGAACGTCATACCCTGTACAACGTTTTTTTCAATTCATTATACTTAACGGAATAAGAGCCATAGTATGTCGGTTACAGCAGGTGCTCAAAAAATTAGAAATACCGCATATGCACATTGCCACTTGAATGACTAAGTGTTTTTAGTAAGTATAATGTGACACATTGGAGAAGACAGGCAGACAGGCAGACAGACTTACAGACATATTATGTTTTTAAGAATACATTTGCAAAGAATTTATTTATAAATTCAAAAGAGCAATTTAAATGTAGTGAAAGTGAGCGTAACAAAGAGACAAGTAGCTTAAGTTAAAAGGTTTATAGTGAAAAAAAAATGAAATTAAATATAATTATGATTGTAATTTAATTTATTAAGAAATATGTATATTTAATTGCTTTTAAATTAAAACTGCTATGATAGCTAACAGAGTTTAACGCTAAAAGTCTATAGATTTCGATTAGGCCTTTTATTTTTATTTAACATTTTTTTAAGAAAATATGTTTAATTGGTTAAATCTTTAAAGCTTAGTTCTTGCATTTTTCTTTTTAGATAAAAAATCATTAAAGCACCAAACCTCAGCAATTCATGCATTTTAAAACAACATTCATGTAAAAACAGCTCAACAACTTGGCGGGAAAAAGTTTCTGTAAAGATACCTTCAAGTACTTGATGTGTTATTGTTTGTCAAGGCATTGTCTACCTCCTAAAAGACCTACTTGAAAAGGACAATTGGAAGGTCTACCAACTAATGCCTCATATAAGACGTAACAAAAGGTCTGCTGAATTTATAATTTCATTAAAGAAAGAACCACACGTATATAAAGTACTGCTTCTCACATATTTTACAAAACAAATTTTCATAAAAGACTAAATTTATAAACGCTCTTTTTATTCATTTCAATTACTCCGATAACAAAGTGTAGCAAATAATGTTTGTTATTGTAGTGACGATATACAGGAATAGTTAAAAAACAATTTGTGATTGCTATTGAAATCTTGATTTGTTGCTATTCTTTTGAAATGCAATTTTGAATATTTATGAAAGGCCTTATAGAAGGCCTTCAATAAGGCCTGCAAATGGAAGCACTTGCAATTTTTCCCGCTGGGAATATTTTATTTTATTTGAAAAATTTTATTTGCATTACACCTAATTCTCTTTTTACACGGTAATTGGTTCCGGAAAACTTCGTGTAAAAAAACCGTGTAAAAAAAGACATTGACCGTATGTAAAATAGGAGATTAATGAATAGGTGATCTTTCGTTTACGTTCAGACAATAATGGCTTCTTTAGTGAAATTCTTCCAAAAAGTCCAACTTCTCGCAATCGATGCTTTACTGTATCTACATCCAGTTTTTCCTCTATTTGGCTAAAGACTGCAATCCTAATTTCAATTGCTGGTTTATGCGGATTGTTTTCGTAATACGGCTTCTTTTTTAATACCAGCCAACTTTTCTGTAGTCGAATGCTTTCTGAAATACTTCACCGCTTGAAAAACCTTTGCCTTTGAAACATTCAAAACTATTGTGATTTCCCGATAAGTGTTTACATCCTGATATATTTGTAAAATAATCTTTCTAGAATTGACTACAGGATTTGAATTTACCCATGTTAAACACGTATTAAGAACTTTTCATATATTGAAAAACATTTAGAGTTATAATAAATAATTCATTCAAATTTTTTAAAATTGTCTGAATTTAAAAATGTTAATAAGTTTATCACTGTCTTCATTTTAGTGCAAGATTAATGTATTTCACAAATTATAAAAAAAAACCACAAAGAAACAAATAAAAGTGTTAAATTTTAGTGTTTTATTTAATAAGTATTACCTTTAACGATTTAAATATTGAATACTACTGTCCTTAAATAGTTGCACGCAGCTGTTTTTGAATCAAATGAATCATAGTTAAGAGAGTGTTAGATTCCCAATGTACCCAGTGAATTGTGTTCATATCCACAGACTTTATCGTGACGAGGCAAGGAAGCAAATATCAAGGCACTTTCTCTGCCTGTTTTTGATATATCTGTCGGTTCTATAAGAATGTCCAATGGATTAGAGCTTTCATTTGTGAGTTTAATTTCAGATTATGGTGTTAAATTTTTGTCTTGGGTTCTATTATCAGTTTTATGTGAAAAATCTATTTTTCAATAGAATAGAACAGATCACATCACTGTTTTACCAAGAGCATTAAAAGTTTAATTAATTTATATTTCCCTTAACAGCCAAGAAGAGATATATTTTTAATATATTACGTGTCATTCTTTTATCCTATTTAGTGTTGAATATGTCAAGGAATATGTCAAGCAACAACGTCTCCAATTTATTCAGCTGTATTACGAAAATCAATGTTCTGGGATAAATGTGTTAAATGAACAGTGCCTTTATTGGAAAGTCATTTTGGTAAGTAACTAATCTTGCGATCCGCACTTGTCGACTGGCCTTCTTGTAGTTTTCTTTGAGTTTATGTGTAAAAGAAATTTATAATTCACAAGTTGTCATTATTACAGCTGCACATAGTAATCGACAATTGAAACTTTCGAATGAAACGCCAGATAGTTCAAGATAGTCGCTGCCAACATTTAAATGAAATTGTTTTTGAAAAGTAAATGCTTAATATTGTTTATTTGGATAATAATAAATATTCTGACATCCATATCTATTTGAAGAAGTTTTTTCAAGACTTTCAACGGATAAGATGATTGGAAATTTGAAAAGTGTTTCACAAGCTAGAGACTAAAGCTAGATTTACACGATTGAAAGTTTCTTAAAAATTGCTCTTCAAAATGTTTCATACTCGTGTAAACAGCAAAATTTCTTCTTTATTTCAAACCGTGTTATATCTCAAAACCGTGTAAACAAAGACCGTGTAAATACAGAATTAGGTGTATATTATGTATACTGTCCGCATTTGTCACTATCCATTAAAACTATTAATTTTACAAATTGAATCTTGCAATATTTTTGATTCATTATTTTGCAATTTATTATTATAATGTCCATTAAGTATACGTCACATATGATACAAACAAACACAAGCCTACCGTTTACTTAAATATTAATCATACGCATAATTTAACCAAAACAAATAAAATTAACAAAATTAAAATTAAAATTAACAATTAAATATACATTAGGGTTTCAAAAAATAAATCTTCAAAATAGCTTTCATGGCTTTTGAATATTTAGATATAAAATAATTCTTAATGTTTGAACGAAAAATTTTTATGCTAAAATTAAGAATCTTCCGTTTTGTTCTTACGTCTAATATATACATTAGGATGGGTCAATTTTTTGCAAGCAGGCGTAATGCAAAAACGTTATCTACAATAAATTCTAAAGCTAGATTCACTTATTTGTTCCGAAAGAAAATTTTGTTCGAAAAAAATTTTTTTACTTAGAGTTTTTTTGCCGCACGATTCAACCATTTTGAACGATTTTTATGGAAAATCAAAGCCGCCATATGTAAACAAAATCTATTAGTTTTATAAGTGGTAATACAGGGCCATTGATTTATTTTGCTTTGATTTTTAAGTGTCAAAAACAAATATTAAATTATTTTACAATAACTATTTCACTCAAAAATAGTGAAAAAAGAAAGTTGCTTTTGCTGATGGCCATGGAAATACATAAGGCATTATTATTTATATAAAAATGTGTAACCTATTGGCAACTCAGTTTATTTTTGCCCACACAAAATATAAAATGAATCCAATTCAAGCTGAGAGTTGTTGGTAAAAAATATTTACTCTCTCTCTCTCTCTCAAAAAGAGATATGGTCAAACGTCATATGAAAAAAACGTTTGTCAGAACACATATATGTATTTTGTTCAGAAAGAATTTCACCCATTCAGCTTACGAAAGTATGGGTCTAAAATCGAAACATAGCTACCGCCGAGGGGCGTAATGGAATCTTGGAAATTGGTTCCAAATAAGAGGTAATGAGAGTAAAATACTATTTTCTGCAAAAATACGACTTTTTTCAAGTTCCGTACTCAAAGAGTGAAAACGAAACCTTATTGCTGAAACTTTTTTGTACGTTCGTCCATTTGCACGCCATATTTTAAACAACTTTATTTAGAAAATTTACCAACAAATTTTAGTTTGTAATATTACTGAACAATCAGTAAGAACAGCATCTATTTTAACCCGAATTATCCCGGTTTTAGAAACAGGAGAAACAGGAGAAAAAAAAAATTGGACTTTTGAGTCCAGATTCCGAGAAAATGGGTGTCATCATATGACGATGTTATCAATATATAGGTACAAAATTACAAAAAAGTTTTATATTGTTTTTTGTTTTAAACATTTTATTTTCAATGCATGTTTTAGAGAAAATTATAAAGAAATATTTAGAATATTTATATTTTTATTATTTCTCTTGATAAGGGGCGAAGCAATCAATTTATAAGCATTTGTCACATTTCTTGCACTCCGTTCTTACACTGGCTTTACAATTATCATCAGCACATCATCTTTGTTTATTGTTTAGTTATTTGACCATAGTGCATGTGCCCATCATACTTCAAGGAATCAGCTCCAGGCTGCATCTTTGGTGCACTCCCTGATCTTTTTGGGGGCATTATACTCAAAGTGAAGATATGACATAGCGAATTCACTTTCAAAGCTTTTTTGTCTAAGTTTTGGGTCTTGTTCTCGAGCTAACCGCCAAGCATTTTGTACTCAAGCGTGCAACAGCATTTTTTGCTTTCAGCATTTATGTTTTGGTCCATTCGATCGGTTGCGTCCATATTTTTATTATTGTTTTGAACAGAATATGGGACATTTAGTTCAACATGTTTAAGGTCACCCTTACTCCATCTCTTTGTTTTTCTTTTGGGATCGGCAGAATAAACTGTTGCAGCTAGTGTGACGAACGCATTGTCTTTCCACTTTTATTCTTTGGCATCTTGCTGTTCAGTAAGTGCGGGAAGTTCTTGATGGCCTTTTAATCGTATTTCAGTAGATGCCAGAAGTTGATTACGAGACAAAGAATTGATATTCCATCGATTTCTTCATTCGAATCTTCATCAGTTAAGGAGCTAATTTCTGGAGGTTCGGTGTAAAAATCATTTATCTCCAAAACTAATTTTCTGCAACGCTAAGAAACTTGCTGCTAAAAAATCCAGAAACAAAATTAAATTCAAAAATCAGAATGAGAGCATTTCATCATAGTCTCGTCATCTTACTACACACAAATGTTATTATAAAAAAGCTATTTTTTTCCACTTGGCGATTCTTCAAAAAAAAAAATTGTAAAGCAGGTCATATACGTTTCAATTAAATAAGCAACTGAGTTGGTTGTTGTGCAACTCAAAGCGTCATTGGCTTTGTCTTGTCTTGATTAGCAGTCAAAATTTAGGTTTGTAGTTTTCTTTTGCAAAGCTGAGTTGTTTATTTTTAAAATCTTTTTTGATTTTATTCAACTTTAAATAATACCTTATACCCAGTATATGTATAAAAAACTTTTCAGAAATGGGCGCTATATGGGAGAGATGACCTATTATGGAGCGATCCTCCAAATATTTAGTGTCATGATTTCTATGAATATAAATATTATGTATGTTATACTTTATCTCAATGTAAATACTATTAAAAGATTTATGGAGAATAAAGTAAGTTACGGTCTCTTCTATGGGAGTTTCGACTAATTATGTAACGACCATTTTAAAATAAGGTGTCATAATTTCTGTATATATGAAACTTATTTGTAGTGAATTTTATTTAAACACCAACATTTTGAAGAAGTTTATGGTCGTTAAAGTGATTTTCGAAAGTTGGCCTAATATGGGAACTACGACTAATTATGGACCGATCATCATAAAATTGTACCATATTATTCGTATATATATGGAATAAATTTGCGTTCAATATTATTTAAATATCGACATTTTTGAGAGAGATATGCTCTTTAAAGTGATTTTCGGAAGTGGGCCTTATATGGAAGCTACGACTAATTATGGACGGATCTGCACAAAATTTGCAGATCTGATTGGCTTCATTTGCCACTTATTTGTGGTGAAATTTGTTTGGATACTTGCATAATCCAAACATTTATGATTTTTAAACCCTAATTTCGGAAGGACATTTTTATGGGGGCCAGATGAAATAATAGACCGATTTCCACCAGTTTCAATCCCATCCGTTCTTGGGCCAAAAAAATTTCACGTACCAAATTTTATGCGCACAAGCTTTACATGAACAGTCAGCCAGACTCAGAAAGTGATTCTGAGTCGATCGGTGTACTTTAAAGTGGGTGTTGGACCAATATTTCTGAGCCTTACAAACATCAGCACAAATCCAATATACAATTCCCACTATGGTGGTGTAGGGTATAATTAAAAAAATGACATTGGTGCCAAACATCGATGCTTGGAGAGAAATTTTCAAATTGATCGAGGAAAATCCAGCACTTTCGAAAATAAAGAGTCCGGAGTATAGAAACAAAATGAAAAGGCAAAAGCTTGGGAGTTGCTTCTAGAAAAATATTTGGCAATAGATAGCGAAGCATCTCTGACAACTTTAATAAACAAACTCGCATTCTGCAAAAGTAAATGGAAAACTTTATTATTTTATATTATTAATAACATTATGTCTTTTGCTTTTGTTGTCGTACATTTTTTCTTAATTAAAACATAAATCTCCTTTGAAAGTATTTCTCTTACAACTGATTATTTCGAAATGATGAAAAGATTTTAAGACACAACAGAAGGTTGATTTTTTCCTATGTCGTAATTGCTTTATTTAATTTGCAGATGTTTTCAAGATGTTTATTTAAAGTCTTTTGTAGTAATGCTTCAGTTATTACTTCAAAAGAATGAATGTTTTCTAAAGAAATAATCGAAATTTTTACTCCCTCCTAAGATAAGAAATATACACTAATGTAGATGAAATAATATTTATAGTAACCCTTCAACTTAAAAATATTTCAAAAATTTTATACAGAAATAAATAAAAATTAAATTTTCGTACATTTTTTGGTCCACTATGTAGTTGGAATTTCAAAATGGAATCAAAAGATTTCACTTGAATGCTTGCAGACAGCAGGCAGCAGGCAACCACATAAACCAACCCATGTACTTGGAATTTAAAAATAAAAAATATAAATCTATTACTTAACGTCTTATTAAACTTCTTCCTATTTGTATTTATCAATGCTTCGCTACCACCCCCCCCCCTCGTTATAAAATAAAATAACTAAAACGTATTTATATATTTACAAACATTTATTTATTTAATTTTAATGTATTTATTGCAATGCCTTAAGTTTAGTTTGCCCATGAGGAGGATACACATATACACAGGATATTAACCTTGAGCTTTGTTAGCAGTCATCGCAAACGCTAACCGAACAGGAAAAAATTGTTTAAAATCGAATGGTAAATCTGTTGGTAGCATTGGAGTGCGTAGCAAAAGTACATCTGTGCCTTTATATTTTCCTGTTATAATGGTCGCTTCTACTAAATTATTTCTCTGTTTTTTTTGCTGCAAATCCAGTGCCTTTGCAAAGCCGTGGTGATCGTATTACGCAGTAAAATAATTGGCACTCCAATTTTAAGTTGTAGCACTTCTCCATATGCAAAAATAATAGGATACTGAAGCGCGTCATATGAACGATGCATTTCAGTGGGCTAGGCTATGCCCCTTTGTTCACATACAAAGTCAAGAATTTATTATTTCGTAAGAATATCCTATTGTGAAAATTTAATGACAATCGGTCCAGTAGTTAAGACTATATTACGATTTTTAGTTTAACTAAAAAGGGGCGGGGTCCCACCCACTTTTCTCCTGGTACGTATTCCTAATTAGGCCAGTACTATATGTACCACATATCATTGACGTTGGTCAAAAAATGCCCCAAATATGGCGATTTAAATGTTTGGGTTATATGGGCGGTGCCACCCCGATTGTACAATCAAAACTTCATATAGCCTATTATTTCTTCTAGACCAATATGCTGTAAAATTTTCATCAAAATCGGGCCAGCCGTTTTAAAGTCCATACGTTACATACTTATATCCAATTTTATATACATATATAGATTTTTGTATGGTGTAATTCCGGTGACACTGTTTTATATAAAAGATGATTTGAGGTAAAAAAAACTCATAATTTTACATAAACCTCTATTAACACATACGAGGGCGGTTTGGAAACTTCTTAGCCTAGAACAGAAAGCTCTTTATAAACAGCAAAAAGTTAAGTGTTTTAAAAACTTCCATCTCTGCTCTTTTCGATTTAACAACTTCCTCATATAGAAACAGGTGTTCAAAAAAGACGCATCCGCGATTTTTTAACAATGGACAATTAAAATTCTTGGTATCATTAAATATTTAAATAAAAAAGGTTTATCGGGACAAGGAATTCATAATGCTATGGTGAATGTCTTAAGTGAAAGTGATCCTTCAGTAAAAAAATTGGATTGCTGAATTTAAACGTGGTTGTGCAAACATTGGGGATTAACGCCACTGCAGCAACAGCAACAGAAATTGTAGCCAAAGTGAATGATATGGTATTAAATGATCGACGAATAAAAGTGCTAGAAATAGCTAATATCATGGGCATCTGAAATGATTGAGTCCATTTAATTTTACATGAAGAACTATAGAGAAAGAAAAGCTTTCTGCATTAAGGTAGATGGGCACAAGATGGGTGCCGCATTTGTTAAGAACGCATAAGAATAATAATTTCTTAAGCCTGTTTAGATTGTTAAAAAGATAAAATGGATTTTAAGCCTCGTTTCATCTGTCTGTCTGTCCATGTAAAGCTTGTGCGCAGAGTACAGGTCGCAGTTTTAAATATATTTCAACAAAATGTGGTACGTGATATTTTTTAGGCTCAAGGATGGATGGGATTGAAACTGGCGGAACACAAATATGTTTTGATGGTCGGTCCATAATAAGTCGTAGCTCCCATATAAGGCCCACTTCCGAAAATTACTTTAACGAATATAAATCTTTTAAAATTGTTGTCATCCAAATAATATTCAACAAAAATAAGTTTCACATGTACATAAATTATGACACCTAATTTTATAATGGTGGATCCATAAGTAGTCAAAACTCTCATATAAGACCCTCTTCGTAATTCAGTTTATCCTCCATAAATCTTTTAAAAGTATTTATATCGAGATAAAGTATAACATACATAATATTTATATTCACGGAAGTCAGGGCTATAAATTTTTGGATGATCGGTCCATAACAGGTAACATGGGAGATATATAGAGTTTATTTCTGAAAAAAACTGTTTTATACATATACTGGGTATAGGGTATAATATGGTCGGACTTGACCGACTATATTTGTTTTTGTTATTATTTTCATTTAAAATGTTTCCTTGGAAATAGTATGCCTCAATGATGTATTCCTGAGTTTCTGTTCTTCATTGAGTTGCTACAACTGGCGAAAATTGTTTTCCGTAAAATATTTACATACATATAAAAGATGATTCTGGCTTGCCAAGGTTATCCACATAATGGCTCTGTGTAATGGATGATGTGTGGTTTGGTTGGTATGCGGTCAGTTGATGCCGATAAAAATAATTCAAGTAAATAAAACGACAGCAGATTTACTCGTATCTGATTGAATGGTGGTCATTTTGTGAGTTACATATAAATATATTGGGTTTTTGAAAAATATTTTTTTTTTTTTTTTTAAACCAAATATAACAAAGAAGTTATATGAAAATCATTTAAAAGTTGTCCACCAGCACCACGCATTCAGGTGTCGAACTTTTCTGCCAAAATTTACCATCACAGTTTCCCAAGTAGTGTGTCTTTTTGGTTAATCCCATCAAGGATTTTGAGTTTTAATTTAGTCCAGTTGTATTAAACCATATGAGCGGAGCAGCAAAATGAACAAATAAATTACAGCAAAAAATGCAACCCAGACATTTAGTTGGCAATATATATGTTGTTTAGATGACTGTGTGACATATGATATCATCCTGTTGAGACTACATATTAGTGATATCCATAGCATGAATGAAATGTTAAAATTAAGTTTTCAACATCTCTTGGATTTCCAGCTAAATGTTGGAAAACATGGTCATGCCTGCTTCTCAAAATTATGTTGCAAGTTATTACATTTCTTGTCCATTCATATTAGCACGTTTCCAATAATGTAGTAAAATTTTATTCACCACTGTCCTCTTCGTGTTTATAAACACTAACCATAATGTTTCTTAATTAATGAGACTTGGGGTGTCATTATTTAAAATCATATTTAAGATTCTTTATGAAATTCTTAGCTTAAGTTAATTACTAACATATGATTTTTACAAAGAATATAATAAATATAATGAAACATAAAACAGCTAATTATGTGTTTCACGAAAGAATCTTTGTAGCCAAATATAATAAATCTATATTGATGTTTGTAATAATAGCATGATAACATTAATATTACTTTTACGGCGTTTAATTTAATCGCAATAAAGCCAGTAAATAAAATTTCTTATTCTTGTATAAATCATTATTTATAGCATGTTAACATGCAACATACATACAAAACAAAACAACCAATATATCGTTGCAATAACTGCAAAAGGCTCTATGGTTCTAAATGATTATTTTAAAATTATTTGAGAGCTTTGTTCATAATCTTTAATCACTTAGGCCTGTCTGCAAGTATGACTGCGTTAGTTAAACAATATTTATATTCACGAAATATAATTGAAAATATACAGCTGAGGTAAAAAAATAGCAATACAGGCAGGATTCGAATGTACTCGAATACATATGTATGTGTGTATGTAGGAATATACTTATTTATACGTACTCATTCTTTGTCAATATTAAGGGGTTGGAGGAGTTTCTTATTTGTTTCCTTATGTCATTAAAGTTTTCAATCTCGTCAGAATCAAAAGACGATGAGTAAAAAAACATGACTGGATCCATTTTTAATTTAAAATAATTTCTTTTAAAAATTTTGCTTTTACTTGAGTTATTTTTTGCAGAACCATATGTTTTTTGTTTACATTTTCTTTTATTTTATTCGGTTTTGTAATACGTACTTGTTTAAGTTTTTTACAACAATAGGCCTAGGCTAAATAGGGAACGTACGTTGTACATGCTAAAGCTACAATGATCACAATTAAGTGACTTGGTGTCAGTGATCACAGGACACTGTAAATTTGGCAACCATGCTAGAAGATTAGGTCTACCCTACAATGATTTTTGCAGAAGTTACAAAGATGAAAAAAAGGAGGAAATAATCTCTCATTTTCTGTGTCATTGTACAGCGTAACACCTTTTTGGAACAACCATCCTTTTATAATCTATCTGAAATATCACACTTGAAATTAGAGAGAATTAATGCCTTTATTAAAAGTAGATATTGGCTACCGTGTTCTGACACTTTATCCTTTCTCTTATAGTAGAACTATCGGTCGTTGAGCGGCTCGAAGTATTTACTCCATTTTTTCTCCTGAAACCTTCCAGACTCGACACTTTCTTACTCGCAGCGTCCATATCTATTCACATCTATCCCATTCCATCTATCTAATTATTTTCTGGCAACACAATAGGACCAATGAATGAAGCTAAGTACTGTACAACTATGGCTGCCTAACCTTACCTAAGCTGATGAAACAAATAACTTAATAACCCTTATGTGTGCAGAAAAAAACACCTTCTAATTCGGTACAAGGTACAAGGTACCTATGTACATATATCAAAAAGCATTTTCGCACTGAATACATTGTTCGGGCGTAGTTAAGAGATATTTTATATAATTTTTCTTAACGCCTTAAGGTTTGCGAACTACTAACAACTTCAAATAATATACTTGCAATAGCCGCTTTCTTATATAAAACATGTAAAGGGGTACCCGGGTAACCTTGATGCACATTAAAGGGTGTTAAAAGTAAATTGGTCTCTCAGACAAATTAGAAAAAAAGTCAAGGCGTACGGCTAAAAAAAAAACTAAATTATTTGAAAGTTAGTAGTTCTCAAAAAGTTTCGGGTATACAAGTTATCAATTTTTGACTGAAAACGCCAAAGGTAATCGGGTATCTTGGTGCACACATAAGGGTCTTTGTAGGCAATAACGGCGGCGCAGCGCTTTAACATGGAATTAATTAAGTTTTCACATCTTTCTTTGGGCATTTTTGCCCACAAGTTCTTCACTACAGCCCAAAGATTTTTATTCTTATTCGGTTTTGTTTGAGATATACTCTTCTTTATGTCAGCCTAAAGATTCTCTTTTGGGTTCAAGTCAGGTGACTGCGCTGGCCAATCCATGACCTCAATATTGCTGTCAATGAACAACTGATGTGCTCTGCTGCTTGTGTCTTGTTGGGAAACGCAAATTAAGTGCATCTAGTCCATGGTACATTATTATATTATATTATATTTTTATTATATTATTATATTGACCCTACTCTGTAATATGAAAAGCATCCCTTAGATGTTAATTTGTGGCACGCCAAACATATGAACGAGAACCTGTTCCACCAAATAAAATGATTTTACTTTCATCCGTTCATAAAATATATATTTAAAATGTTAAATGATCAAATATGAAATAAGTGATAGAAGTGCTATTATTTTTGCCGGCACTGTATACACATATACGTGTTGGTGAATAATGTTAATTCGTATTTGTGGAATTTAACAACCTTTACAAAAACTAATTATTGCATATGAGAAATTTAACACGTACCATATATTTTATAACAAATGATTTATGCCCCTCCTTCATACGCATTTCGTTCAACTTATCATGACGTACTTTGAACTTCATAAGTAGTGAATAAACACAAGCATTTGTTGTTCAGAGAGCGAACACACACATGCCAACTGGTTACTGTTCGATTTTGATTTTGGAGACATCAATGTTTTATGCTTCTTCAACAGCAGTGACTGTTACTGCTGCTCGAAACCGTGGCCTGATAATAGAGTTTCTGTATAAATTTGATGATACTGATGTCAATGACATAAGGTTGTTTTAAACAAAATGGTGTCACATCTCACACATCCTTATTAATTCATTCTTTTTTATGCTGCATACACATTTTCTCGCATTGGTAACTTAACAGCGATAAACACTTTCCAATTGAGTGTTTGGTTGATCTAGATGTTAATAGTCTTAAGCCATGTCCCTAGCCTGTAGTAGTAGGGTTGGATTTTTCTAACAGCATTTACCAGAATTTTTCCTTAAGGTCTATTGCACTTATATCATATGTAGCCTTCAATCTCATTAATAAGCGCTCAGTATTTGGCATATGATACGCATATTTAATTATAACTTTACTGAGTTCTGTACTATCCAGACAAATACGATTTTCTTTCATTTTAATGACTGCAGTTGCAGGTGAAAATCAAGAACTATTATTTTCCTCAATCACTCCTAAACTTATTATACAAACAAGTTTTTCATAACGCAATTTCTGTTTGGCCGCTAAGATGGGATAGTGCCTACGTTTAGCTGGATTTGTATTACCAGTATCTATTACATGTTCTAGAATCAGGAATTTAGGAAACAAATTGACATATTACTTTCTCAATCTATTTGTTTTACTAATTTTGTTTACTTCTAAATTTAGTGACACATCTAATCCGAAAAGTTTCCAAAAACTAAGAATTATGGTAGTAAGAATTTTATCATGGAACCATTGGCCGTTTTGACTTCAAAATAAAACTAAACTTTTTCTATTTTTTTTTAATTCAACAGAACCTAATTCCAAAATTGAAATTATAGCCTCACTATTGAGCAAACATTTATTTTTTTCTCTTACCATCTTAACACCATTATCACCACTAATAATAGCACTTACAGTTTTTTCCAATTCTTGGTTCATTTCTAAGTTCTTTATGTCTTTGCCGAGACTTTAAAATCTGTCTTTACATGGTTTCGATTCCCTTTTGATAATTTCCTTCCGAACCTATAAATATTTTGACTATCAACGAAAAAAGGCAGTAAAGAAAGCCGAAGGACTGACTACTACTATATTTAATTAAAATTTTCCATGACATTCGTAGGTCCCATTGAAATACCTCGAAAACCATGTCGAAGCGAAACATAGTTCTTCATTTCTGAGGTAAAAGAGAATGATAACTATCCATATCTGCTCAGTTTTAGTACATTGCTTTTCAACCAGTCATTTGTTCAAAACAATATGAGGCCTTCTGGTATCCATTTCCGACACATCATCCACAAAAATCGCCCTTGCTTTATAATCTCTGGTTTTTGTGGGCCGGATAATGCAGAGATAATACTGTACAGTCTTACCCTCTGCTTAATTTAGAAGGCAAAAGTAGTTATAAGAGAGTTAATGTTCTAGAATAGACATCAATCATATATAACGGATTCGATCACGTGGAATATTTTCTAGTTTTAGCATTCTAAGACAATCATAATAAGACAATATTAGCATTGTTGTCACAATCGTGGTCTACAGCGACCATACAATTTCCGCACAATAGTTCCAACACTGGCATAATGTTAGCTTTATTCCAACCAGTCGATCAGTGTCTTCATCTAATAATGAGGCTCCTATCTCGGCCAATGGATGCAATATTAATATTACAATAAATTTATAGCCCTGGCAATAAGATTGTATGGTAGCATTTAGATGATGTGGTGTGAATTGCACGCGTACTCATTAGTACGAGGTACGTAGATTTGTATTTATCAATAGCCATACACGAGAAAAGAGCACTATACATTAGTCTAGGCCACTTAATTAAACGATCACTTGTATAACTCTTGATATAAATCATCAGTACGTATGAGTGATATCAATAAAAATTACATGCAAATATAAAGTATACGTTTAAAGTCAGTAAAACAAGAACTCGTTTGAAACAATGAGTGAACAATAAAACACCTGCTCACAAGGCCAATTGAACAAGTAATAGTTTATATTCGCTTGTGTCGAATCTTATATGCCCACCTCCAAATAGCAGTAGTGTGACCTATGAATACTTGAAACTAATATTTGTTACATTTTGTATTGGTAACCTGAGTGCTATCAACTATTATGGGTCGATCGTCATAAAATATTGTATCGTAATTTCTATTTATTTGAAGTTTATTTTGTTGAAGTTTTATCGCAATCACAACATTTGCAAGAATTTTATGCATATTTCAGTTATTCCATAAAGTATATAGAGGTGTCTTGAAACGGAATTCAATCATATTTTACATTTATCTCTTTCTTTCACAACTGCTCTTTGTTTATATTTTTACAGAATGTATCGATTTATTTCAAAGCATAATAAATTGGATACCAAAGAGCCCTACGAAACTGAATTAAGCTTTTGCAAACGTCAAAATTGTCTCCTCTGTGAAGTGTTTTCCAGGCGGAAATTTTTGGAATCATGGCATTCACGGCAATAATGTTGTATACAGTCAGAAGGCACTTATCTCACTTAATGCCTACACAATTTCATCTTTACTAGTTAGGAAATGTAGAAATCCTCTGTTAAGGCTAGGTCGTCTATCTGACATTACCTTGGTCTGGGTGCCTGCGCATAGGAACCACTTCGGCACTGAATGGGCAGGCGAACTAGCCAGAACGGGATCTGCCTTAGATATCTCCGATGTGGTCTCAGTAGCAATTCCAATGGGGACTATCAAAGGTATCATCTTCAGACATTTTTTTACAAAGGCTGAGTATAGATGGCGTAATTTAGACACATGTAGGATAGCCAAGTTGATGTGGCCATCTTGTAACGAGAAACGTACTATGCAATTGATAACCCACAATATGAAGTATATATCAAGGTTGCTGGCAGTATTAACGGGACACTGGACGTTAGGCAAGCACGCAACTCGCCTGGGACTCCCTCTTAACGACCATTATCGTAGCTGTAAGGATAGGGAAAAAGAGGAAACGATTTTCCACCGTCTTTGCAGTAAAAATATCATGTATTTTTGAAGTATAAGTTAGCAACGCTATGAATACCCATGTTATTTTGATGGCCGACATGAATGTCCATACTAATGATAATATGTTTGGTTGCAATTTTTGGTAAATTTGTTTTGAATTATATTGGATTAAATTTCGATTATATTTCATAATTTCATTTGGTCAACGATGCGGTTATTTGTGACAAATATTTGATCAGCTTTAGATATTATTGCATTGCTTTGACCGGCTAATTTATGGAAAATTTTCTAAAGTTTTTATATGATTGGTCAGTTATTGTTTTGTTACTGCAAATTTTAATTTTAAGTAATTTTATTCAATAAATCATTCTATGTCGAATCGCCTAATTGAGTAGTTTATTTTAAAGAGGTTCATAGAACCAAGAAATTAACTCATAGAAGTAACTTATATAAACCAACTTAAAATTCTTAACAAAATAGTGAAAATACTCGGAATAATTACACACAAGTAATAGCAAATAAAAATTTTTGTGAAACAGTTTGTTAATTTAAACAAAATCATACTTTTTGCGAAAACCAAATCTCCTTGCACCAAAGAAAAAACAATATATTTAAAAAAAAAACACCTTAATTAGTTTTTAGTATATTCACAAAATTAACCTCTCTATCTTAAGAATTCTGCAGTAAACAACTAAATGCTCAAGAGCAGAACATTTTTATCAAAACTTTAGTTTTGAATTTTTATCATATCCTTAAAGTAGAACTCAATTAGCTTTTAAACATTTACAAAATTAGCCTAACTATCTTAAGACTTCTGTAGTAATTAACTACATAAAATAAGAAAACTTTTTTCAAAACTTTTGCCATAACTGCATACTGGTGTACATGTTTTTATGTATACATATGTATATATATATATGTATATCTATATACAGTGTTGGAAAATATAATAAGAACGTTACTCTTAAATACATTTTTGTTAATATTTTAAAAATAAAAAATGTATTCAAGTCTAAACTTAAGTTATTTAAGGCTAGTAAAGAAAAAATACAACCTGTAAATGTTGCAATTATTATTTAATAATTTTATTTTATCTCATGAATAAAGTCTTTAATATTAGCCTCTACTGGGTCAACTGTTGAGAGTTTGTCCCAAAAAAAAAATTGTATTAAGGCTTTAAAACAGACGATCTAGGTGGACAATTGACCGGCCCCAAACGTGAAATAAATTGTTGACCAAACTCTCCTCTAAATTGCTGATTGTTTTGAGAGATATGTGGCATGTGCCATATCCGTCTTAGGATAACCACATATCCAGCTCTTCCACTTTAGGCAGAACAAAAAAAGTTGTAATCATCGCACTGTAGCGCTTGCCGTTCGCAGTAACGTTACTGCTTTCATCGTCTTTGAAAAAGTACTGTCCAATGATGCCACTGGCCGCCCATAATCCTCAGCGAACAGTACATTTTTCGGGATGAATTTTCAGTTCTTGCAATACTTCTGGCTGCTTATCACACCAAATACGACAATTTTGCTTTTTGCAACGTATTCATTCAACCAGCAATGAGCTTCGTCCCTAAAATGGAAGAAGAGCACGATGCACTTTCTTAAACGAGCATGAATTTTGTTAATAAAATTCAAAAATCTGCAAGCGTTGTACGTTTGTAATTCGATTCATGGTTAAATTATGGGCCAACCTGATTATGTTTAACGGTAACACAAAAAAGCTGTGCTGCCAAAAACAGTATTGCCAGAAAGAAAGTTGCTAAAAAATCACCCTTTACTTTTTTTCAGCACTGTATTTTTTTTTTTTGTTTATTATTTTCACAAAGTTTTTTTTATGGATATAAAATATATATATAATAAAAATATATATATAAAATAAAAAATTTTGAAACAAACTGTACGAGGGCGGTTCGGAAATTTCTAAGCCTTGCACAGAAAGAGAAAGTTTTTCAAAAACATTTCTATTTTTCAATATAATATCCTGGAACTTAAATACACTTAGTCCAACGCTTATCCAATAATTGTATCCCTTGATTAAAATAGTTTTCCTCAAGGCCTTCAAAAAAGTGGTTTACAACTGTGATTGCATCTTCATTTGAAGTGAAACGCTTGCAGCTAGGATTTTTTTTAGATTTGGGAACAGCTAAAAGTCACTGGGAGCTTAATCAAGAGAATAATGTGGGTCGTCAAGCAACTCGTAGCTTAATTCGTTGATTTTAGCCATTGTTAAAACACTCTTGTGCGCTGGCGCGTTGTCTTAATAAAAAATTATTTGTTTATGTTGTAAGGACGTTTTTGTCGAATTTTAACATTTAATTGATCCAAGTACTCTGAATTAATATTTTTACCTTTTTGCAGATAGTCAATCAATAAAATACCTTTGAAGTCTCAAAAAAACGTCGCCATAACCTAACCAGCAGATTGAATTGTTTTTGCCTACCAGTTTCAATCCATTATTTGGATTGTACTTTTGTCTCTGAATTATAGTGGTGGAAACATGTCTCATCTACAGTTATGAAACGACGCTTAAAATTCATTTTATTTTTCTTAAAACGATCCAAACAAGCTTGAGAAATTTTCAGTTCTATACGTTTTTGGCCGAGTATTAACAAATGCGGCACCCATCTTTCAGAAAGCTATTTCATCTGTAGTTCTTTATGCAAAATTCAAAGGACTCGATCATTTGAGATGCCCACCATATTGGCTATTTCTCGCAATTTTATTCGTCAATCAGTTAATACCATAACATGCACTTTGGCTGCAATTTCTGTTGTTCTTGCTATTTTTGGACGTCTACTACACGATTCATCCTCAATGTTTGCACAACCACGTTTAAATTCAGCAACCCAATTTTTTTACTGTTGCATATGAAGGATCACTTTCACTTAAGACATTCATCATATCATTATGAATTTGTTGTCCCGATAAACCTTTTTTATTAAAATATTTAATGACACCACGAATTTTTAAATTTTCCATTGTAAAAAAATTGCGGATGCGTGTGTTTTGAACACCTGTTTCTATATGAAGGAGTTGGCAGCTCGAAAATAAATTGATCATGTGTTCACAGCAGAGATGAAAGTTTCCAACACACTTAACATTTTCTGTTTATACCGCGCTAGGTTAAGAAGTTTCCGAACCGCCCTCGTATGTTTTATTTTTTTATTATGTGTTCACAAACATAAGAAATAGAAATGCTAAAAGTTTGTTGTTTACAAATGACCTTTGACCTTTAGCATTTAGTGTGGCAGACAACTGTAAGTAAGAACTAGACAGATTTGACATTTAACCAAAATGTGGTTTAAAATATTGATAAAAGGCTCGATATCTGTATGATTTGATATAAATTCATTGTTTAAATATATTTTGAAAAACAAAGTTCTTTTTGAAAAAGCTTTTATGTTATTTGTAAGGTACTGGTTTCTGTTCATAACATGGTTTGCTTTGTTTTTTGCAATAATTGAACCCAGCAGTGACCGATTGACAAGGAATTTGTAGAAACTTTTTTTATATACATATATACGTATGTATGTCACAAAATTTACATTGCAATTGTTTTTTTGCCCTTTAAATTCAATACAAAGACGCAGTGAAATTTAATTTATCTAACAAGATCATAAGGAGTATGAAATTGGAATAAATTTCAATAAGTTTAACATTAAAATTATGTGAAAAGTTCAAATTAAATGTAGTGCCAACTTTAAAAAGTTATTAATGGCATCAATGTCATCAAGCCAGCATAGCTAGAAAATCATTTGCCCATAAAAAAGAAACTACGAAAAACTTACAACTGCCACTAACTGAGATTTATGCAAATTGTTTATTTGTTGTATAACAACCAACGAAAAGAGATTGCAGCAGCAGAGTTCCATAAAAACAAAACTAGTGAATAATCAACGATGTGTTACAAATTTGCTGCCAGCAGTTGGGTAATCTTTCAAAAAGTTTTTTGAACATCACGTCAATTTTATTTTATGTTTCTACATAGAATTTAGATTTTTCCTTTTACTCATCAAGGTTTGTTTGTCCGATTAACATAAAAAATGAATTTATGCAGAGATTTCTCTCTCAACTTATTCCGCTGCTATCTATGAAATATTTTAGTTCAGGGCAAATACTCCAGTAAAATATGCTATTTGTTTTTGTTTTTGTTTTTGTTTTTGTTTTCGGTTTTATAATAAAAAATTCGCAAAACAGCAGAAGCCAGAAAATTAATTTTAAAAGTTCATAGAACTAGAATTTATTTGGAAAATAAAAATGTGGTAGAGGCAATGTTTTTTATGTTTGCTTTGCAATAAAGTAATAAGTGTTTTATTATTTAAATTTATTCTACAGAAAAGATGTATAATTTAATTTGTATTTGTATTTCTTTTTGTTTTAGTCATGCTTCTGTCACCTTAATGGTCCGCTTAATTTAATTTCAAGCCAATTTGCTAAATATAAATTACAACTAACTTTTCTATTTTCCTAAAATTCATTCACTTATTAGATTGTTAAGTTTTATTCTAACACTGAAGAGTTAGTAGAATAGAAACGTTTGAAAGCGGACTAACTCCTCTAAATCTATTTATTTGAAGTAAATATTTTGGAATGTATAATTATAAACTTTTTAAGATATATATAAATTAATTCTTTAATATAATATAATTTGTAATACAAAAAGTGGCGAATAAAGCTATGAAATAATGAATTCTGGAAGTCATTAAAATTTTTGCTGAGTATGTTCAAATAAGTGAAAAAAAGTTGGTTACTTATTTTTTTCACTTTTGTGTAGCAACAAAGAATTCAAACGTGTGATACATAAGAGAACAAAAGCAAAATGTTTTTATGTTTCTAAGTCATGTATGAACAGAAGCAGCAAAGTCTGAAACGTACGTACACATACATGATTGAGCGATGAGTGAGTATTTCGGAACTCTGCTTTTATCTATTATTTTTCTATGTTGCAGTATGTATCTATTAAGTCTTAATCAAGAATGGAGTAACATCTAAGAATTTAAAGCATTCAACTAATTTTGTCCATTTAATTAGCGGCTACATGTTTTAGCTATTTCCTTAAATTCGATAAACGTGTAACGAGCGAGTTTTGCATTTCACCTACTCAAATATTTCCTTCAATAAATCACTTGTGTGATATATTACTCCGTCTTATGAAAACCATAATCAGCCTGAAACGATTGACCACTTGGAAAACAATATTAGCCGCGTTATTACCGAAATACGGTCACAAACGTTTGAAAAAGTCATCGGAAATTGAACCTCGGCCTCTAATGTTCGAAAAATGTCATTGAAAATTGGATCTACATATTAAACTACGTCCGAGCCAGTCATACGCCAGAAAGTATGTATAATGCCAGAAGGTTATCTTTCGAATAAAGTAAATTTCATGTTAATGAAAAAAAAAAATCATCTTTGTTTTATTAAATTCCAAAGTTCTAAAAAAACGTATTTGAACAGAACCATGATTTTTGCATAATTTGCATAATTTGTTATCGTTGTTCAGGCGTCTATTCATGTCGAAATGCAAAATTCATATTGAAATGCAAAATAAATCCAAACATAAATACCTTGACAGCTGACAAAATGGCTGCCAGTTAAAAAAGTGTTGTCAACATAAATTTCTATACAACTGAAAAAAACCACTATGTAATAAACATGAAATAAATGAAATTTTTTTAATAAAACAAAAACTGTAAGACCATATTATATATCTAACTCATTCAAGATTGAATATATTTTAACATATTTAAACATATTAAAAAAAATTTGATTTTTGTGGCTTTTAAATAACTTATGCTATATCCGCCTTTTATTCTAGAACACTGCCAATTTTGTGCAAATTCTATTCACATTCCTTCTACAACTTTAACCTAAATGCCATTATTATATTTACCCAAATTTCTACATTTATTGTACACCTCTCTTTAACATTTTCCCAATAAAATTTAATGATTTTGTTTTTTGAAATTTAAAATACATATATTTATTCTCATGTTCTTGCTACAACTTTTACTTTTGGCTTAAAGTCATTTAATAAAATTTTACTGCTGTGCATTATTATTCAATTTTAATACATTATTTCGAACATTATTACCATTATACCACTTAACGACTCTACTCCCTCTTCTAAATACCTGCCAAAACACAAAACAAGCAAAGCTCCTCTATCGTGTTGTTAAACCAAAGGACATTATGATGTCTTTTATGAAATCAACGTTATTTGCCTTTGGCTTATAATTATTTTTATGGCAAAACATTACCAAATAAACTGTGTGTACAAATTTACTCGTACAATAACTAAATTTATTTAAATATGTAAAAAACAAAACAGTATCAACTTCTTGGTAGTAAAAACGTATTTAATGCTAATGTCTTCTTGCCGTTCTTCAATATCAATTTGGAATAGACAGTTAAATAATTTGGATAAATATGTTGTACATTGAAGAAAATGGAAATTCAGGAGGAAAATTGTTTCTTAAAGTTGAGTTGATTCGCATAATATGTTGAAATTTTCACGTAAATTTAAAGATGAATTTTCAGTAACAATTAACACATATTATTATACTTTAAAAGTAGAAACAAGTGAACGTTGGTTTTTACAAATATTAGATGTTAGTTTAAGTATAGAAAAGTTATTTGATGCAAATTTATGTAAACATTTTTAATTTGGTATACATATGTATGTATATAATATTTACAAATATATGAACGACATTTCTCTAAGAACACAAACCCAAAACGTTTAAACTTTTTATGAAGAACCCCTCTTTAAACAAATTTTTTTAAATTGCCATGTCTATTAATATATTTACTCTCTGTTTTAAATACCCAATTAAAATAATACCCTCCACTCTTTTTATTAAGTTGAATTATCTATAAATATAATTTATTTGCATAACAACAGATACCACACACAGGCATTATGATAAACATTATGACTGTTTTTAATATTTAATTAATTAAATATCCTACGTCCCACATAACATTTTTATACCCTCCACCAGCATAAGTGGTGCATGAGTTTATCATTCCGTATGTAACACTGAGATATATTCATCTGAGACCCAACAAAGTATATATATTCTTGATCCTTATGGAATTCCAAGTCGATTGAGCTATGTCTGTATGTCTGTCTGCTATTTGTCTGCCTGTCTGTCAGTTGAAACACTCTCACCTCCAAAAGACACAACCAAATCAACAGAGTTTACAAAAACCCGTTTATAATTCTCCCAAGCAGATTGATATTGAAAATCAGCAAAATCGGTATAGTAGAAAAAGACTTATGGAACAAAATGTGAGATAACCTCTATAAAAATTTTATATTTTTAAATATTTTTCGTGCAATTTTTTTTAAATATATTGCAGATATTGCCGTAAAATTTTGTACACGTTATTTTTATGATAAAGGAAGAAAGTGTGAGGAATATATTAAAAATCGGTACATGATTCCTCATAGCCCCCATAAAAATATCTTTCAGAAATATGGCTTAATGATAAATAAATGTCTATAAAATTGGAATATTAAAACAAAATTTAGCAAAAAAAAAGTGTCATGTAAAAAGAAATTGCAAACCGAAATTTTGTTTTGGTTGGTTCATGTTTGACAATAGACTCTATATAAAGTTCACATCTAAAATGAACTTAAATACGTATAAATCTAGTACAAATATAGTTGGCAGCTTAAAATTCGACATAATTTCTGTATTAACTGATGGTCGATCCATAATTGGTCATAGCTTCTATATAAGGACCACATCCGAAAAAGTGAATTATCCTTATATTTATATCGGTATCGACTCAAAACTCTACACAGATCACTTACATATTCACAAAAATCATATTAATGAAATTTGTGAATTCCATATTTATACGATACCGAACCAAAATTTTGCACGGAGCATTTACATATATACCCATATAAGGTCCATTACCGAAATTCACTTTAATAATAATACGAATATTAGATGTACTATTTTTATATTGAAATTCAATGTGGGATATCCTCTTATGTATAAAATTCTCTGTCCCGAAATTCTATTTAGATCGGTCCATGTTTTGTAATTGCTCACATATACGTACCACTTCCGAAATACAAGTTAATCTTCAATAATGTCTATAAAATATCGATATCGAATCAACATTTTATACAGATCAGAATTTTAATCCACAAATCATATTCATATACGGCAATTATGCTACTGGATTTTGTAGCTGTCAGTCAATAATTGGCAATAGCTCCCAAATTAAATATACTTTCGAGTACAACAACCAACCATACTACAACTCTTGTAAATAACGTTATTGAGATGAATTTTAAATAACTGGTAGTATTGGATACTGGATTTAGAATCTATTCGTCCAAAATTGGTCTGTTTCTGCTATGCCATCCATAGGTCTCTTGTAAATTAAGTTATTGCGATCAAATACAACCAACAGAAGCCTCATCTTATAATCCTACCCATTTTAATACCCCGTTTCTTAAATTGTGATGAATATGGAACAAATGTTTTTTTTAATTTTATAAATTATTAAATTACACTGAAGAGTATTATGAAAATCAGACAAACTCTGTAAATTATGATGAGAATTGGTAACTACATCAATTTTTGAGGGTGCTGTAGCTTCATTGGTTAGCGGGTTCGATTCCCAGCCGCTGCCACTAAAACAACATCAGTTTCTAATAATTATTAATATTCTATTAATCATTATTAATATTTATCAAAGCGCCCTCCTTCGGTGGTATAGCATTGAAACGCCACCGAAGTAAAATAATTAAATAAAGGCTATAAAAAGAAGCTTTAACATTAATGCGCCTACTTACCACCAGATGCACTGCAATGCAGCACTAAAAACAAGCATAATGCGCAATTGCAGGGTTATGATATAAAAGCTTTCTTCCTTCACCACCTATACTTCTTCAACCTATCTATCCCCTTTCTTGATAATTTTAGTTGGGCTCGAGTTCATTAAATTTAATTTTCATTAAATTATTTTTACTGAAGTTAAGAATTACAACTTGAAACATTTTTGATAATTTTTCTTGACTGGGGATCGAACCTGGGTTGTTGAATTTACATATGTTTCGAAAAATCCCACTTTCGCTCATCAGAATTCTTTGCGTTCTACCACATGCACCACTGCGGTGCCGGTCAGCCAACAGACAAACGTCAATCCTTTAACCAGTGTTAGTTCTGGTAGTTCGAAGTTTCTGCTGTAATTATCATTTTTTATTAATTTCTATTCATAATTGTTTTTTCATTTTTTCTTCAGTTTTTTCGTATTCATGTCAAGACTTTGTTCGAAAACTATCCCCTTTACAAATAAAGTAGCGCAATTATATATAGGCATATTAATTGACTGAGTGTTACTTCTCTTAAAAAAAAAATTTTAAATGGTCAAAATTAAAAAAAAAGTTTCTAAATATTTGAGATAAATTATATTGTTCGTAAAATTGCATTTCAAACAATATATAAAATGTTAAGCGAGTAGTTGAAAAAAATACTTAATAAGGATATTCTGGTCCTAGAACCAGTGTAGTTTTTCTATTTCTCATTATATGTAGGTAGAGAGTATTTAATATTTGGCACCGCCTAATATTGCAATCGAACTTTTAAATATTACAAATAAATGAATTCAACAATATAATTTAAGTAAAAGAGCGTGTGTTTTAATGAATGGCGATACAGAGAAGTGAGTAACATATTACATATTCGTTAACGTAATAGGGATACGAGCCAGTATTCTCTACATAATTAGAGACGTAACGAAGCTACGCGACAGTATTCGCCATACACAAATAGCAGACAGCAAGTGTAAGTATAATAATGCAACACAGTGTATACCTATATCTTTTAAAACGAGTCCAGTTATGGATTGCTAGCTTTGGAATTTTGCAAAACTTAGCTGAAATTCAAAATTGCAATGAATATACTTTTATTCCTTTAGGGTCTAAGAAAGCGTTATTTTATTAGTTTTATTTCTGTTGCATTTAACTCTAAGTTTTTTACTATTCCTCTACATATAGCTACCCGTACGACAACAAGCAAACAGTGATTATTAGAAAATGTGCAACGCAATTCAATGAAACATCATAAATATGTATGTATATCATTCAAAGTTTTTGCATATATGGTTTGATATTTTATGATTTTGATGGTAGGGTATGTAACACTTTGCACAAGTGGTTTGTCTGTCACCAACAAGTGCTCAAACGATATATTAGTAAAGGACATTTCTAAACACAAGCTGCCACTGCCAGTGCATATGCATGTGTAAATAATATTAGGTTAAACCTAATTGCAAACATAGATTTATATTGGTGAGTGCAAATACAACACAACACAGAAACAAAAGGATTTTTGTTTGTTTAACATAATGTACTACTGTCAAAAACACTTGAACAAATATTACTTTTGACATGAGTAAATTGTAAACAAAGCTCCTGCACACACCTTGTATAATTTACACCATGGCTTGTAATAGAACGTAACTAAGCGTACAACGATTAGAACTTCAAGTGATATATGTATGTGTGTGGATATTCATGAAAAATTGTAAAAAGTTTAAAGAATTTGACAAAAAATATATTTCAAAATTCAATAATAAGTAGAAATGTAATGTTTGAAAATGTCAAATAAATTCTGGTATTATTTGATGTAATTTGCAATATGTTCCAAACGTAAAGAGTAGAATGAAAGAAAGAAAATCCTGCACAAATTCTTTAAAAATCTGACATTGTCGAGTACAATGTTTGCTAAAAATTATACAAATGAAGAAATATAAACCTACTATTTAAGGTCAAATTATTTACTTTGTCATACTACTTGGCTATAATCATGTGAAATTTTATCTCGATAGGACCAGCCGCTTGGACATGACAGATTTATTTCTAAAAAATTTCGTTTATACACAAGTGTATGTATGTTTAAATTTCTATGATGAATTGCAAATATTTACATTGTGGCTATAATTATGAAGTAAATAACGTTTTCATTAACAAATTTGTATAAACACATACTCGTAGATGTATTTGAGTAGGTCAACGTGCGGTTAACCGAATTTTGAGAAAAAGCAAAAAACATCTAACGGCTGATAAAATGCACAAATTTAGTTGAATGCTTTAAATTCTTAGATGTTACTCCATTTTTGATTAAAACTCAACAGTAAAAAAAATGTACCCGTACTGCAACATAGAAAAATAATAGATACAAATTTGGAGCGAACGAGTTTTTCAGCACACTATAGCCCACGAGGAAATTTAATGGTTTGATAAAAGGGTTTCGCCATTCATTAATTGTCTTTGTCTTTCCTCGTTTCCAGAATGGCTTGGGGGTAGTAGAGCTCACAAAGCTACTTTGTTTTTATTTAAGATTTTAATAAGTATCGCGCTAATAGTATATTGTTGGTAGTAAATGCAAATTTAATAAATTGCTATACGCCCATGTTCTGAAATACGCAAAACGCTTAAACTAAGAACGCCAAAGAGGTGTTCTCACAAACGAAAACGCTAGAAATTTGTTTTCAAATCAAATCACTAGTGTATGCTGAAGCGATCTGGCTTACATTATTGAAACAGCACTTTAAACACAAAATAAAATGATGCACAATTTAAAATTAATATGTTTTCTTTTTATTTAAGCTAAAGCTTTTAACATTTTTCCACGATTTTAATTAAAAATATGCAATTTGTCAATTGTCTGTTTCAATTGTTTACTTTTGAACTAGCGATTTGTGATCTTCGAAAAGTAATGTAATGCATTTTAATTTGAAATTTATTTATTTGTTTACATTATTTTATGACAAAACATCTGTTTTTATTGTTCGAACAGAGCTTCGAAAAATGGCAAAACACTAGCAAATCGTAGCGATTTCATAACAGCTCAAAATGCGTTTTGCGTTTTAAAACTGTATGCGATTTGAAAACGCTGCGTTTTTTTTCAGAACATAGGCGCTAAATTGTAATATTTATTTTGACAAACGACCCAGTAGGAAAGATCTTAACAATTTAGAAATTAGCGCACTTCAAATAGAATGGGTAAAATTTTGCTACGAAATATGTAATGGGAGAGTTTTGAAAATGAAAATGAACAGTGCACATCGGAGGAATTTGGAAAAAGTAAAATAAATCTCTAATTTCTACACGATACTTCCGAGTGCAAACAAATTTCACATGCTTATAGAGGAAGTCTCGTTGAAGTTTAGGTTTTAAATTTTGAGCTCATAAGGCCACCAGAGTCGGTGCCAGAGACCGCCAATTTGGGGCAGCACTGGTATGTGCGAAAAAACAAATAAAAGTTTATATTCGACTGTGCCGGATCTTATAAACCCACCACCAAATCACATATTACGGGGCGAATTTCATAAATTATTGCATCGTCATATCTATTTACTTTAGGTTAATTTTGGTTGAATTTCATCTCAATAATAATATTTATAAGAATTTTATGCATATTCCAGTTACAATCAAGAATTTATATTTGTCTCTTTCTTTTAAAAGTGCACTTTGTTTATATTTTTGCAGCATGTAACATAAAGAGATTTATTTACTTTAACATACAATAAATTAAGGCTCTAATTTTGTAAATCGCGTCACCAAAAATATGAAATTTTGTAAATTACAGCGTCATTGCGTTTAGCGAACGTAGAAATAGTACGTTATTACAATACTATCAAATCATTTCGTGGTTAATGGCAACATTAAATGTAAATGTTGATACTGAAATTTAAAATAAAAATTTACAAGCTATAAGCTACACTTATTTGGCATTGACAATGCTACAAACCTATCAGCTGTTCAATAATTTTGTTTGATTGTTTATCAAGAAAATATTTTAAATTGTGAAGAAAACAAATAACTATTTATTTGCAGAAAACTATTATTTTCGTTTTTGTATTTTAAATTATTTTGTTTAGCATTAAACCTAAAATAAGTGGCAAAGAAGATTTTAAATTTTCTTTGCTAGTTTTATTTGTATGCAATACAAAGTGCAAAAACCACAAACCTGTTGTCCCCACTGTGCACTGAATTGATTAGTATCATTATTGAAGGTGGAGACAATAATACGTCTCTTATAAAAATATAATTGTAACTCATTCCTTGATAATGATATCCGAAGGATATCGAAATATTGGAAGAAATAATTTAATAAATAATATACACATTTTTTACAAATAATTGGCCTCGAGCTCGAAAAAACTTTTTTATTTTATCAAAAGAAAGGTCGAACAAAAATCAAAATTTAATTTAATTATTTTTTTTAATTCTTAACTAATTGTTAATTTAGTATAATTGGGCTAAATTGGGTGGTTGAAATAAGTATTCAAGCACATCTTAAATAAATGTATTTGCTATTTGTAAATAGAAAAAGTATTATTTATCCTGAATATGTCTTCGCAAATTACTTCTCTTATGTTGTTAAAGATAAGTTTTATTTATTTATTTATTTATTTATTGAATTTTTTCATTTCCTGTACAACAAGACTAAGTCTTATATTTATAGTACAGGAACGCATTACGTTATAAACAATTTTATCATGAGCCTAAACAAATTAGTTACAGAAAAATCTATATTGATAACATCTTACGTGTAAAAGTTATATAAAAAATTTCTGAAACTATTAGCATTACTATTTATTTGTTGATTTCGTGGAAGATTGTTCCAAAGACGAGCGGCATGTACATAAAACTGCCATTCAGATACTAGATATTTATGTCGAGGTATTATAATATTTCGATTTCGAGACGATTGGAAGAAACGTATTTTTTCAAATATATATTTGGGAGTTTGAGTATTTATTATTTTGTGCAAGAATACAGGAATACGAATTTTTAATAGGCTATCAAGTGAAACTCCGTAAAGTTTATTGGAAACAGCAGAAACATGATCAAACCTTCTCAATCCATACAAATATCTTATAATGTTGTTAAACAATTTATTAAGCTTACTTTTACTACTTGAATCACAGCTTCCAAATAACTCGCACCCATAAATTAGAGAAGGAATCAGATACGTCTTGGCTAGTAAGGTTCTTATTCTTATTGGTGTAAAATATTGTGTAGACCAGAGAGCTCGTAACTTTATATATGTTTGACCAACCAGTGAGTTTATATGATCAGTCCATGTCAGAATGCTATTGCAAATTACACCGAGATTTTTCGCTGAATTAACAATTTTAATTTTTTTCGCCATTTAAAACAATATATTCTGTAATGTAACGATTTAAGCTCCTTTTACATATCACAATGCATTTAGATTTGTGTGGATTCAAACAGAGTCCATTTGCACAAGCCCAGAGGTAAATTTTGTTCCAATCCTCATTTAGAGATGATATTCCTGAAACTATATTTTGAACAGAGCTACTTAGAGTAAGTTGCACGTCATCTGCGTATAAATGGATGTTGCATTTAGAGAGTTGGTTTGGCAAATCATTTATCGTTTATATAAAATAGAACCTTGAGGTACTCCTCTATTAAGGGATATGCTATCTGACCATGTATTGTTCACAAACACCGATTGTGTGCGGTTCGTAAGATACGAAGATATAAGTTTAGTAGAAGTGTCTTTAAACTGAAAAAAGTGGTCCAGTTTTCCTTTTTCTTATTTTTCCTTTAATTTGTTTTTCGAATGCAATTAACAATATTCAGTTGCAAACGTTTGTTAAATTCTCGAACTTTATATTAATGCATATAATTTAAAAATGTGGTATTTTTTTAATTTTTAACATGTGTTTTGAAGCATGTGTGCAGTATAAATTTATTCAAAGTATTGGTATTTGTTAGCTATGATATTTTCCCATCTTTCTGGCAACATATGTATTCCGCCACTAAACTATTGCTCTTCTTTTGAGACCAATAATGTTCTAAAGCAAGACCAATAACAAATACCCTGTTCTAAGGTGAATTGTCTGTCTGGGAGGGTGTTCTGCATCGATTGAAACAAATAGGAGTTGGACGGGGTACTAGTAGACCGGGTTTTACATACGGTCTCTCACACTTAGGGTCTAAAGATTCGGTGCAAAAATTAATTTATAAATTATCTGCGTATTGTTATAAACACCTCATTTTGAAGTTATAGACCCAATATATACATCTAATAATACACACTTGTTTTAACAAATAAATGGAATTCTTTCTCAGAATTATAATTGCTAATTACCTAATTTGTTATCAGCAAATTGTTTACCACATGCGATGTGTATATTGTTACAATAAGTTGCACATAATTGTTCCTTACGGTACTATTGTTACTTAATTTTCTGGGAAGTACAATGAAAGGTTTTCTTTTTAACACTAGCTATTTAATAATTGATATTGTTGAATCAGAATTATTATCTTATTATTATCATATGTATGTCATTTAAAATACATAAATTAAAATTAGTAAAAATATAATGAATATGTGAATTTGTCAGAAAGTGCTGGTTTCTTTTAATAGCATTTTTGCTTTCTTTTACATTTTCTTGTTATAATGGTTGCTTCTGCTAAATTATTTCTCAGTTTTTTTTACTGCAAGTCGAGTGCCATTGCAAAGCCGTGGTGATCGATATTACGCAGTAAAATAATTCACACTCCAATTTTAAGTTGTAACACATGTGGTGGAAAGACTGGCACATCGAGTGATTTTAAGAACTCAACAAGATAATTAACGGCCTTAGGGGTTGCTTGATTGATTTGAGGCATTTCAAAGTGATATCCATCTTCTCCATACGGAAAAATAGTAGGATACTGAAGAGCGTCATATGAGCGATGAAATTTCGCCAAATAACGCGACCCTTTTTTCGTACAAAAATATTTAGCATTATTGTAGGCACTAACAGAGTTTTTAAAAGTCATGACTAGAAATTGATGTGGTAGTAAAAAATGATTAAGGACAGAAATGTAGCTCTGTAAGGGCCATGAACACTGGTATATAAAATGTTATGATCGGACTAAAAATAGCGGCACAGTGAACAAAATACTTGTAGGCTTGGCAAAAAATTAACAACTTTTTGTTTCTATGGAATGCGAACCACTCTACCCTACATACGTATAAGTAATATTATGTTCTCTCTATATGATTAAGTTATTACTGATACGTCACATATGCTTTACAATTAAAGTAGCGATATGCATGTATTCTTTAGAAAGTCGATTACTTTAACTAATGCTATTTTCAAATAGCCTTTAGAGATATTGTTTTGCTTTCTATTGCTGTCAATATTTTTATTAAGAGTTTAATTATGAATAACGTTCTAGAATTTGCGATAATAACGTTTTTTTTTAGCAAAAAGAAGAAAAAAAAGAAAATGTTAGTAAAAAATTTTTCACTTACTTTAAAAAATATCATAATATTAATAATTTTATTACTTTTAGGTCAAAAATATCAAAAATAAATTTTACCTATGCTTGCTTTGTAAGCCTAAAACGTCTTTTGAGTCTAGAAAAACACATACAAACGTTATTATTTTTTTATACTTACTCATTGTTTGTCAATCTTAAGGGGTCGGTGGTGCTTTTTATTTGTTTCCTTATGTCATTAATGTTTTCAATCTCGTCAGAATGAAAAGACAATGAGTAAAAAATCATAACTGGATCCATTTTTAATTTAAAATAATTTCTTTAAAACATTTTGCTTTTACTTGAGTTATTTTTTGCAGAACCATATGTTTTTTGTTTACATTTTCTTTTATTTTATTCAGTGTTGTAGTGTTGTTGCAGTGAAGATTGTTACTAAATTTTGCTAAATTTTGAGCAAAAACAACGTTGCATGGACATCGCTCAGGAGCTGTTGAACATCGTAAACGACGATCCAGATTTCCTCAAAAAGGTCATAACTGGTGACGAATCATGGGTGTATGGCTATGACATTGAAACCAAAGCCCAATTATCCCAATGGAAACGTCCAGAAGATCCAAGACCGAAAAAAGCACATCAAGTTCGGTCAAGTGTGAAGGTTTTGCTCACTGTTTTCTTCGACTGCAATGGCGTGGTGCATCATGCATTCTTGCCACAAGTTCGTACGCTTAACAAGGAATACTGCCTTGAAGTTATGCGCCGTTTGCGCGAAGCAATTCGTCAAAAACGCACAGAATTCTGGAAAAACCAATCATGAATTTTGCACCATGATAACGCACCAGCTCACACATGCTTGTGCGTGAGTTTTTGGCCAAAAACAAAAATCGTTATCATGTTTAACCACCGTATTCACCGGACTTGGCACCGACGAAAGGGAAGCGTTTTGTAATGATTGAGGAGATAAAAGAAATATCAAAACAGGAGTTGTTGGCGATACCAAAAAGCGCATTTCAGAAGTGTTTCGAGTATTGATAAAAACGCTGGCATTTGTGTATAATATCTGAGGGGATTACTTTAAAGGGGACAAGCTGGTTATTGATGAATAAATAAATACTTTTTGAAAAAAATTGAAAATAACGGTTATTTTGTGATCAGACCTCGTATGTGTATGAATCACCTTATCTGTCCCAACTTCGGTCTTTTGGACAATATTGGGTTGTTGCCAAAGAAAAGTTACCAAAAACAGAACACAGATTTTTATGAGAGTAAATAATTATTATTCAACTGTTTATATTGTTAAGTAGTGACACGTATTTACATGACAGAATTTTATGTAAATAATAATTTATGACTTTAAAGATGATTGCTATAGAATTTTTTGGTATATATGAATATAGAATAATGTGACATGTAATTTTAAGAGACAAACTGTAATTTAGAAGCTTTGAAATATGAAATTGAATTTTCGAACAAAAGTAGAAGAATTTAATTTGCCACAAATTAAATTGCCAACAATTATAAATTATTAAATTACACGCTTTATAAATGGTACATATATATATATATATGTATTGTATATTAAATAAAATATAACGCTTACATTTGTTTTAAAATGTTTTATGGTTTTTATTACATCTGTCGCTTCAAAAAACATTTGTTAAGATGATTATGTTTGTACATATCGTACCCTAATTACAAAAGTGACACAACTCAAAATACTAAAATTTTCAGGAGAGACAAAAAAAGTTCATCGTGCACAAGCAACACACTTAACATAAAAATAAACAAATTTTTATTTTTCCATTTAAAGAAGATAGTGATGTGAAAGAAATTTTTGCAGTTGTTAGAGATATGCACTCTGAATTAAGTTATGGAAAAAAATTCAATTTTGGAAAATTTTGAGTTGTGCCACTTTTGTAATTAGGGTGCGATATGTTTGTTTTATTATCATGCTACATGTTGCTATACATCCCAGCAACAACTTTTATTACAGCTAGTAGTGAGTTAAAATTTTTATTTCTGACAGTTTACTACTTAGACAATATTATTTTAAGAGAATATTTGAACACGTTTTTAAAATTTGAGGCAAAAACTTACCGCAACTACATTAAAATATGTCATTCATTTAATATCCCTAAAGTAATGTTAATGTTAGTTACAAGTAATGACTTCAGTAACTCATTGTTATCAGTAATGTGATGATTGCAAGCTATGGGTGATTGCAAATTACTACAAACAAATAAGTTATAATACGAATGTTTTCAAGTAGTCTAGATGGTATATAGTTGTTATTAAAAATTAAGATTATTAAGTAATTGCAATTAATTGTTAAGCAATACCAACTTTTTGCTGGGATATTTGTGTATGTATTTTATTACCCGTCTTTTTATATCCTACAATAACATAGTGGGTATATTGGATTTATGCTTTGTAATGTACTAGTCCAAGACCCATTTTAAAGTATAACGAGCAACTCAGAACCATCTTCTGTCCATCCGTCTGGCTGGCTGTACACGTAAAGCTTAGGCGCAGAGTACATGTCGCAATTTTAAAGATATTTCAATAAAATTTGGTACATAATATTTTTCGATCCAAGGACACTTGGGATTAAAACTAGTTTAGATCAGGCCATTCTTTCATCTAGCTCTAATGCAAATATCCTACCGACATAGGTGTTTATCAGTCATAAGTGCTTGATTTATGCACGCATCGCAAAAAATTTCCTAAGAAATAAATTTTACATGAAGCCTAATCTTATCAATAAAATAATTGACTCTATATTTGGAATATAAGGTCCGCTGTCGCAAATCACTTTGAAGAGCGTAACTCCCTTAAATATATTGGTATGCAAATCATATCCTGTTTCATATATGGTGAATTTCACGTCAAGTGACCCAATTTTAAAATCGATGTCTGCCGATTTGGATGAAATTTGCACCAAGGTTAGTACTATTATATAGTATGCCAGACCCAGACCAACAGTTCTTGAATGATAGAGCTGAAAATTTGAGTCTGGCATACTATCCAATAGTACTAAACTTGGTGCAAATTTCATCCAAATCGGAAGACAACGATTTTAAAATGGGGTCACTTGACGTGAAATTCACCCTATACAAAAATTATTTGGCCCAATATTGTGATGAACAGTCCATAATTATTCATGGCTATCATATACGGCCTACTTCCCAAAATTGCTTTAACAACCATAAATCTTTTAATAATGTTAGAATCCAAATAAAATTGAACACAAATACGTTTGAAATATACAGAAATCATGGCAACTTATTTTATAATGGTCGGTTCATAATTAGTCATAGCTACCATATAAGATCCCTTTGAAAATCACTTTAACTTCTATAAATTTCTAATGAGGTTTTATATAAAGATAAAATTTAACACAATGAATATTTATATGCCCAAAAGTCATACCACAACATTTTTGGATGATTGGTTCAAAATAGATCACAGCTCCTAAATAGAACTCATTTCTGAAAATCTGTTTTTACACATATACTGAATGTAGGGTGTTTTATGTTCTGGCTTGACCGACTATACTTTCCTTCTTATTCCACATGACTTTTTTGTAAAATCATACAAAGAATAGATTTATTTTTTTTTTTGCTTTTAATAAATATTTTCTTTGATTTATTATTTTTATGACTCATACAATTGTTGATGTGGGTTCGAATGATGTTTTTTTGAAATGATGTTGATGATGTTTATATGTAAATGTAAAATATAATAATATTCTGATGTATGTTTTATTGCTTATGCTACTTTATTTATTCGTTAGTAAAATAATTTTTATTTTAACTGAAAATAAACAAATAATGTTTGCAAGTATTCTAATCAAAAAACAACAACTTTTTGTTTTTTGAACTAAATAAGAAATTGGTTTAAATTGTAGTCTTAAAGTAATTTAAAGTTTAGAGTTAATCTTGACTAATATACAAAATATGACAAATTTCGCCTGGAAAATTTAATTTTTTTAAATATTTTAAGCTAATGCTTATTTTAAACTCAAATTTTTAATGAAATTCCATTTCATTTAAAACTTTTCATTGATAACAAGTAAAATTGCTGCCTTGAGTCCAGTTTCAAAAACAATTTAAATGTAAAGTTTTGAATGAGAAAATAAAACAAAGAATTTATTTGAAAATCATTAAAATATTTAATACGGATGTTGATTCTTTTATCAATATTTTTAAGTATATTTTGGTAAACTGTCGGGTTTATTTCATTAATCAGCTGACGAATTTTGAGTTTTAGGCTGTAATCCATTAGGTTGTCTCTTTATACACTCTATTAATAACATTGTTTCGATGGCTGCACTCAGAGAAAAAATATAGTTGTGCATGTGTACCACAACTATTCCTAAAGGTTTTTTGTATTTTTTGGAATATAATGGTTACTGTAATTATTTATATGGTTGCAATAACCATAATATGGTTACGTTATGATTCACATGCTTATAGCAATCATATATATGATCATAGTAATTATGTGAGGTTTGTGGTGATCACTTTAATGATGAATGATTATATTATGATAAATGAATGTATCATAAACATGATTGCCACAAATACATACATACTTACTATAATCGTAAGTATGTATGAATCGTAACTTAACCATATTATGATTATCGCAATCACACGAATAATTACACTGACCATAACATGGTTAAAACACTTGTAAAAATGTTGACATTATTTTGGTTAATATGTACGACTATATTTTTGCTCTCTATGTGTGTGTGTGTTTTGTGGAAATGCACAGTGGTTTACGGCGTTTCGAGAGCTATATCGCAATGATATTTCCTATAATTGCAGCTGCAGGTGTTTTCAAGTTGTAGAACTTTTTATGCGGAATGGAAGTAATTTTTGGCGTTAACCCTTCTACACTCCTTGGTTCAAATTGGCCCTATTTTATTTCTAAACTTACATTATTTTCACTTTACTGATATAGGTTCGCCACGAAATTTTTATTTATCCTAAACGGGAGTATAAATAACCATTTGGTAATAAAAAGATAAAAAAAAGTTGTTTTGTTTGAATATAAACTTAAAGACAAAAGTGATATATGGGAAAAAAATCAAGAAGAAAAGGAATTCCATAGCTCCTGAAATCTATTCAAAACTTGTATGAACTATGAATCGTAAATGAGTAAAAATATGAAAAACTGATGGAGGTTCTCTCCAATGTTAATATTGTTAGATTGCTGGAAAGTTGAAAATAATTGTGAAAGAATTTTATGGTTCTTATCTTACTTTATCTTTCTCATCAATTTTTAATGAATAAAATTAAATGTTTTGCAAAAGATGCTGTAATTCCTTTTCTTCAGCAGACTCAAGTGCAGTATTTTGAATTAAATGATTTTTTTATTAATGAAATATTAAAGAAATTAAAGTATTTATAAAAACTTTTTTTAGAGATATTTATGAAATTGTATTTGCCAATGCTGAATTACAATGTGGTTTAGAAAGTTAATTATGATTTTTGAATTTAACATTAGCTGATTTCTGTTATTAACAACAAGTTGTATCTATTAAAGTTTTTCATGTCAGCAAAACTGGCATCTTGACAAGTGTAGCAAGTTTACATACAAAGATCATTAAATCAAATTTAATATGAAATTTGTTTTAGCATTCCATTTTTCAGCAAACTGTCTACCATGTGGCAGTGTAACTAATATCTTTTGATTGTTCTTGTTAATGATGGTCAAAGATTTTGAACGAAATATTGGAAAAATAAAATTAAATAATAGATAAATAAATATAAGAAAAAGGTTTTTGGAATTTTATTTATTGTTTAAATCTGACCTCAAGCCGAAATAAGAAAACAACATCAATATAAATATTTTTCTGGATTATAAACATTTGAAAAATTTCAATTTATATTGAAAATTGTTTGAGCTGGTATCCAAATAATATTGAACACAAATATGTTTCTTATATATAAAAATAATATGGTACAATTTTATGATGATCGGTTCATAATTAGTCATAGCTGCCATATAAGGCCCACCTTCAAAAATCACTTTAACGAACATAAATTTCTTAAAAGTGTTGGTTTATAAATAAAATTCAACACAAATAAATTTGATATATACAGAAATGATGACATCTAATTTTATAATGGTCGGTCCATAATTAGTCGAAACTCCCATATAAGAAACCATAATTTACTTTAACTTCCATAAATCTTTTAAATATTTTCTCAAATTTCTTTTTTATTGGAAAGTACAATCCTTCCGGTTAATAATGGAAAATAATTTCGTTCAAATGGCTGCCTCGGCTGGCCATGCAATAGCCTAAACGATTTTAAAGCACATTATCGATTGTGTGCAGCTGTAGTTTACCAATGGCTTCCCTAATATGGTCCTATAAAGCGTCAATTGTCTCTGGCTTGTCGGCGTAACACTTATCTTTGACGGCACCCCACAAATAATAATCCAACGGTGTCAAATTGCAGCTCCGAGGTGGCCAAACGACATCAGCTCTGCAGCTGATAATGCGATCTTCAAAAACAGGGCGCAAAACATCGAGTGTAGCCTCGGCTGTGTGGCACGTAGCGCCTTCCTGTTGAAACCAAATGCTGCCAATATCCTCCTCTTCAATTTTTGTGAACAGAAATTTGTTCAACATGTACCGATAACGATCGCGATTGACTGGAATGGCCAGTCCTTGCTCATTTTTGAAGAAAAATGGCCGAATTATGCCTCTGGTTTTTCAATGTCTGCGTGCGGGTGTTCTGTGCCCTAAATGCGACAATTTTGCTTGTTGACATACCCGCCACGATCAAAATGAGCTTCATCTGAAAAGATGATTTTTTTCGCACACATTCTGCAATATTACCATGATTTTCAAAGTAATGTCGCAATATTTCCCAGCGTTGTTTAAGCGTATACACAACCATATTTTTTCAGTGGAAGGATAAAACTAATTATCTGTCAAATCAGACATTAGCTAAGTGTTAGCATTCACGAAATAAGCACTAGTTGACAAAAAACATTAGATGGCAGACCTGTTACGTTATATCTCCCATATAGCGCCCACGGTGTAGGGTATTATATGGTCGGGCTTGACCGACTATACTTTTTTACTTGTTTTATTTAAATATTTTCATTTAGGCTTGTTATGGGTAGAGCTTATAATTAATTTGTTCAATTTAAGCTCATTTCACAAAAATCTTAATTTAGAGTTAATTAATTTAATATAAAGAAATATTTAATAAATCATTTGTTCAATAAATTTGATTACGGTAGTTTTTAGATAATTTCAATTAAAGAAAACTGGAAGGATTTAATAAGAAACTAATTTTAAAAAGAATGAATTCTTAAAGGACTGAATTCTATACATGTGTAGTAATAAGAAATTAAGCCTTTTCTAATTGATTTAGAAATTTGAATTAATTTTAAAGTCATTCGTAAATGGTTAGATTCATGAATGTCGCGTTCTTGACTGTAGCCATGTCAATATTTAAGTTAACAAATTCCTAATAAAATTTGTCTTTCAAATTCTCATTATTGTATTTTTTTTTGTATGTTGAAACTCTTACTGATAAAATAAGATTCTTCCTTTTTAAAAGCGACAGAGAGAGTGAGGGACAACTTGTATGCACCCTTTATTATTTCTAATTTGAAGCCAGATTTTTGGACACCAATTCAAGTCTTATTATTTAAATTCACTGACAACAGAGTTTTTAAGTTAAAACATTGTAAAGCAAAATAAATTATTATTTGTCTTCATACAAAGCTAAATTAAATTAAAGCTTGACATTAATTTACCAAGAATATTTATATTCGTTGTGCCTCACCACATCAGCTAAAACTTTTATTAATGTAAATCACGTTCCTGAGATTAATATTGGGAAATAGCATAATATAATTATAATAAAAGAAACACTACAACACTAACAATTTGTACGCAATTCACGTTTGCCAATGATGGATTGTGAATAAAGTTGTAAGGACTCAACACATATGAAAACGATAACAAATATTCTTACACATAGAACTAAAGTTTATTGGTAAAACAGATGCTGTTGACGTTACAAAATAGTCTCACACTTAGGTGTATATGTTCTTGGTAATTCAGGTGATTTGTATTGTTCTAATCAAGAATAAGTGTCGTATGCATGTTAAATCTCTTACACTAAATATTTCATTTAATATCACATTTTCCTTTAAACTGATATTTACTTAATTTTTTTATAAACTCCAAAGTCTTGATAGTTTTCGTGCAAAAACATTTATTTCAAAAAAGTGAAATGTTAAATTTGGGCACTTTAGTATTTACACAATAAAATTTTAACTTATTAATTGAAATGTGGATGTCATTGCAGTGGATGTCAGTTGCCTACAAATATCTCAGTAATATCGATATGAATATCGCTAAAACTGGTTACAAGTTGTTTAGTTAGTTTAGTTTGACGGGCGACTATAAACATAGCACACTTGGGTCCATACATTTGATACTTTTGTGTTTCCTGAAAAGATAATTGCTAGAAGGGAAGGTAGCGATAAGGAATAAAGGTGAAGGCTACACAAAAAAAGCTGTAGTTAGAAAAATAGAGCTGACTAACTAATTAGAGGTGACCGCAGAAAGATACGAAATGAGTGGTTGCGGTAGCATGTTACAGCCCCCAGTTAAAGCCCTGATTCATGTCCGATGGTTCAGAGAGATTGTCATAGCAAATAGATCGGCATCTCGGAAGCTATTACAGCTATCATAACGCTGAGCTGTTTTCGAGTTGATTTACAGGTTCTTAGCTATCGTAGGTGAGGGGGCCAGTGGAGGGGTCTACAAAGTTGCTCACCTTGGGTCTTACAAAAATGCATTTCGAATAAGTACACATTTAAAATAATATGATAAAACAGTTTCTTAAAGTAGTTCTTTACGCTTTTTATTTGCGGTTATGCTTTACTTATTTTTCTTCCACATTTTTGTTCGTGGTATTTATAATTTTTTTTTTGCGGTTGTGTCATAATAAAATATTTAAATCTTTGTGTTTTTTTTTCTTTGGAATTTTGTTTAATATTAAACATATTATAGATAATAATAAGTAACTGGACTATAGAAATATTTATGGGTAATTTTTTACATTGTACATAAATATATTTCGAACTACAGATATAAAAAATTTTTATTACTTCGCCTTGCTTCAAGGTGAATAGTAGGCTGTCCTTTGCCACAATCATTAGGTTGGTTGAACACCATCTGAAGAACAAATATTGGTAATACTGGTAGCTTTATTGCTTAAAAAATCATAGTATAACTTTAAACGATAAATCGTTTTTATTAAAATGTTCAAGGTATCTATGTTTCGAAACAATACGAATAGGAATAGCAAAAGATAATAAGTTGAAAAAAAGGTAAATTTTAAAAATGTTAGTCCTAAATATTGTTTAACTTTGCTATAAAGCAAAATCAGTTTTATAGATATTTTAGCTTTCGCTAGTCAGAAAAAGGATACCCGAAATTTTGTGCTTTTTTCTTAATAAATGATTTGCCTAGAGAATTTTAAACACTAAAATATAAAAAAACTCATTACAACCTACATTTAAGAAATTCAAACTAAAGGGGTAATAACCACACAAAAGTAAATACTAATAGTCGAAGCCTACTTCAATCTGATATTGATAAACTTTCTCAATGGTGTAAAATAAACTTTTTTCAGAATTCAAAAATTTGACTCCAACTATTTTATAATTGGAACTACTTTGGAGAAAGTTCATAATATTATAGATCTTGGAATATTGTTAGATCAGAAAAGCTAAACTTTCGTGATCACATCGCGCTAACTATTAATAAAGCAAATGATGTTCTTGGATTTATGAAACGCTGGTCTAAAGAATTTTCCTACCCATACATCACAAAACAACTATATACAATATTGGTTAGTCGCATTCTTGAATATGGAGCAATTATTTGGGATCCTTGCTATAATATTTATATTAAGAGTATTGAATCTGTACAAAAGCAATTTCTAATATTTTGTTTGCGAGGCCTTGGATGGAACTCATTCATCATATGAGAGTAGACTCAATCTAATTAAGTTACCTACCCTAAGAAGTCGTCGAGTAATGTTGGGTATTTCATTTCTACTTGGGTTAATTCGTGGTGATGTTAATTCCGAGTTTCTGCTTGGTAACATTAATTTTAATGTACCATATAGATCAACACGCAACTTTCAATTATTGAGAATAATGTGCTACATATCCGTTTATGCTAACGACGACCCTTTTCGCCGTATATGTGAAAACTTCAACAAATGTTACCATATTATAGATATATCCGATAGTAATGTTATTGTTAAAAGAAACATTTTTGTGTATTTAAATTCCTAAATGTACTGTATTGAAATTATTTGTATTAATTCATTTGTCCGGAAGGATTTATATTCATCTATAGATTTACTGCCGTATTCATAAAAATAAAGTAGGTTTGAAGTGTGTTTTTATACTAAATTTTCATACAAACTTTTCTTAAAGTACATTTAAAGTCGACTTTAATTTTTTATGAATAAGGGCACTAATAAATAAATAAAATATAAAAGGTACCATAACACAAATCTTTACCTTTTTACCCCATTTAGTTGGATTTTCTGAAACGTATCTATGCTGATGATTAGATAATTTTGTATTTTTATATCGGGTGTATAACTTATAACCCTGCAAAAAACGCTGGTACTAATGGTTCATTGTGACTCTTAATCTAATACATTTGTTTGAAAAAACTAGTCCATTTAACATTACCATGTCCTAAGAATAGCCCATATAATCCGGCTTTGCATAACACGGCACTGGTCCCAAAGCTATTCTTTGTAACTACTTCACATGTTTTACAACAACAATTACGGTCATCAAAGCACGAACAAGAAGTTCTGCTTTGAAAACGAAATAATCCCTCAGTGATGATGTAGTCACTACATTTTAGCTACAAATGACCACGTACTCCACAGATTTTTGCAGGGAAATGAGAAACACTTGTGCAAATGTATTAAAATTATTGGCTGCTCTTAGATTTGGCCTTTTACCATCTTTTCTATAACACATGGATTCCGCGCTAAAACAACTACTCCTTTTTTGAGTCTAAAAACGAATCAACCCAATTTCGAATACCCTGCTCTAAAAAGTAGCATATACCGGAGAGGGCATACTGCATCGTTCGAAGCAAATGGTATTCAGACGATGCAAGGTTTTGGAAGGCATGTGAGACAAAATTTTCCAACCAATTTAAATTGTTTTCATCACTTTATGTAATATATGGCCGAGCATTGTCGTGATGTATAGGACCCTTGAAAGACACCAGCCTTTTTTACCCCCAAATACAGAGCATGGTTACTTGGCTTTGTTGTCAATTCGGCTATTTGGCCGGCCTTCACAAGCGATTACTTCTGCTTAAGGTTATCGTATTGGATCCATTTTTCATCACTAGCTATGATTCGCTGCAAAAATGTCCATTCTAAGCGTTTAGGCAGGGTTTTCTATATAAAAAATCGTCCTTCAAGTTCCCTCGGCTTGATTTCATATGTTACCCAATTTCCCTGTTTTTGGATGAAGCCTGCTGATTACAAACGTTTTGAAATTGCTGCCTGAATAGCTCCCATTGATTTTGCAACTCTTGCCGATTGTTGTCAATTTGACAACGAAGAAATGACACCATACCATTGCCGTTTTGACACCATGTGTCATCGGTTTAAAAAACGTGTAATCGGTTGCTTTTTTTAATTAATTTATGGTGCTTGAAGTGAAACATAAAATATTTAATTTTTCATTTATTGTATAAAACATTGTTTTGATAATGTTTATTTTTTCCAGGAATTGTTTTGGCCGTGTGATGTCACTTTATTTATGTCTGTTCTCATTATTGGCGCCAGTGGTTTCATTGATGACACTATATTTATTTTGTTCATTATGTTGAATTTTGTTTAGCACTAATTACATAATTTGTACTTTATGGCCTAAAAAGCAACTCGATTGCTGAACTGTCAAATGACAAAAACCATTGACGACTTTGCAACGACGTTTTTCCCTCAGTGTTGTTGTATTTATTGAATTCGTAGAACGACTTTGCATTTTCCATTTAATTCTCAAACAAGCTATTTCCATATGAATTCAATACAAATTGAATTTAATTTACCATTAACTACTTTAAGCTGTCAGTTTTAATATTTCTTTTTGTTTTTTGTTTATTAAACAAAATGCGTGTTTCCTTATTGACATTATTTTTAAACTGAAGCAATATAAAACAGATTTTTATATACAGAAAATTGTAATACAATCACTCAATGACAAATTGGTATTTACTTCAAATTCTGCTTACATCCATTTTGTTAAAAATAATAAAAAATAAAATCTGTGATAAAGAAAAATCAATAATTAAATTAAAGCCTAGAAGAAACGCTTCATTATAAATAGAAACAATTATTATAAACTCAGAATATGATAAATCTGTGAACTGTGCGCTACAGTCTCATTTTATGTATTTATTTGTGGAAATGTATAAGACCAAAAGTGTTGAAACTAAATACAGGTAGATTGTTTTTCGAAATTAAAAGAATTGTGCCACACATCGGCAGACCATAAAATACAATGAGAATAAAATGTTAATTATCTTTATTATTATAATTATTAATCGTTTAATGTTTTCTGCAAAGCATTGCAGTTTTACCAAAAATACTTGAACAGTGCCCATGTTCTGTGACTTAAGTGACAACTTGCGTCCAAAAGATGTGAAACAAAATACTCAAGGTTGTTGTGAGATTTCAGAGTTTTAAATCGCTAATCACAGTTATCGTTGACAGGGAACACAATTTACTATATTTTAAAAATTTTCAATGACGGTGGCAAAAATATAAACGTGGGCTATACAAGCTAATGTATAGTAAACTTTAATGTTTGTTGTTTTTGAAATAATTTGCAATAAAATAAAAATTGTTTCGTGATGTAAAAAAGAAAGAAATTTGTTAAATGTGTTTTATTTAAAATTATAACCGCGATTTTATTGGTGAGTACATTTGACAGTTCAAAGCGGGAACCTTTCTCACACAAATTTAACAGACACAACGATTACTCACCAAAAAAAGTTACAGACACAGTTTGGTGATAAAAGCAGCTGTTTGTTTCAATTTATGACATTTCTGTTTCATTTCACATATTTTATTCAAAAAGTTTCTCGTCGCGGCAGTTACAGAACATGGACACTGGGACTATCATTGCCAATGCTAAGCGAAGTAATGTTGCGTATACTTGATATTTAATTCAATTCGTATACAGAGAATTAATCATACGGATTGTAGTTTCAGAGGCAATATAGTTACTGGGAATGATGTTATGTATTTTTGTAAGAATTTTAAGCTAATTTTTAAAACCTGCACGATAAAATAAATAAAAAACAATTTACAAAAATAAAATCTTTAGATTTACAAATATTGGAGCAGCCAAGCCTACGTTTAATTTCTTCTAGAGCAATTATATCAAATATTAAACAATGTGATTTCATCAGCCGGAGGAAAGATTGTGAAAATGTTTATAAAAATTCACAAACATACAGCAGTTTATAACTAATTGGAAATGCTTTTTTTCTATTACTGCTTGATCCGATTTATTAAAAACAATGAAAAATTGCAAGGTTTTCTTTTTCAAAAACTTGTTGTTTTGTTGTTGTTTTTATACCCTTTTTAATTTACAGTCATTATTACAAAAATGAAATAAAAAAAATAAGAAAAGTAATTGGAAACGTGCGATTAGCATGAAAAAATAGTTTAAGTTAAGTGTTATTTTGATAAAAAGTTCTTTAAATTTTGGTAAATATTAGTTTTAATTTAATGCATAAGAAATTTTGTGTTAAAGGCTCCGCTAAATAACTTTTTTTTTAAATGCTATAAAAAAATTACTCAATATTTACTCAAATTTCCTTATTTATTTGAAAGCACAATCCTTTCGGTTAATGATGGAAAGTAATTTAATTTAAATGGCTGCCTCGGCTGGCCATGCAGTAGCCTACACGATCGGTCCAAGTTTTAAGCACATTATCGATTGTGGTCCTATAAAGCGTCAATTGTCTCTGGCTTGTCGGCGTAACACTTATCTTTGACGGCACCCCACAAATAATAGTCCAACGGTGTCAAATTACAGATCCGAGGTGGCCAAACGACATCAGCTCTGCGGCTGATAATGCGATCTTCAAAAACAAAACATCGAGTGTATCTTCGGCAGTGTGGCACGTAGCGCCGTCCTGTTGAAACCAAATGTTGCCAATATCCTCCTCTTCAATTTTTGTGAACAAAAATTCGTTCAACATGGCCCGATAACGATCGCCATTGACTGTAACGGCCACTCCTTGCTCATTTTCGAAGAAAAAATGGCCCAATTATGCCTCTGGACCAAAATCCGCACCAAACGCGACAATGCGACAATTTTGCCTGTTTACATACCCGCCAAGATCAAAATGAGCTTCATCTGAAAAGATGATTTTTTTTTTTTTGGCAAAATCGGCATCTTCTCTAAGTCGATCGCAGGCCTACTTAGCGAAGCGAAAACGCATTGGATGGTCAGTTCGCTTCAACTCCTGAACCAATTGGACTTTGTATGGCGTCATACCAAGGTCTTTATGCAAAATTCGTCTCTATGATGTCTCCGAAATGTTCAATTGTTGAGAACGACGGTGAATTGATGTTGATGGCGATTCACAAACACTTTCTGCCACAGCTGCAATATTCTCTGGTGTACGCATTGTTTTTGGCTTTTCACGCTTTGGTTTATCGATGAGGATGCCAGTTTCTTTTCGCATACATTCTGCAACATTACCATGATTTACAAAGTAAAATCGCAATATATCCTATCGTTGCTATACAACCATATTCGTTCAGCGGAAGGATAAAACTAATTATCTGTCAAATCAGACATGACTTAAGTGTTACCATTCACGAAATAAGCTCTAGTTGAAAAAAATCGTTAGATGGCGGACCCATTATTATTTTTAAGATTGATAATAGTAATTCGTATAAGATGTACGCGTGCCCAGGGTAGATCCATTTTTAGAGCTCGGAAGACTTATAAAGCAATAGGATTTCAGCTCAAATATTCCAAGAATGGTTTTTAATATTTTACAGCATATAAAAGCATATGGCACTGTAGCTAACGTTTCCCGTCACAAAAGGCCCAGAAAAGCAAAACCAAGCCAAAAAAATTATTCACTGATATCTAAACGAACCAAAAAAAATACAACAGTATTTATAAATAAAAAGTATTTATAAATAAAAAAAGTTAAAGTTTTTGCTTTAAAACCGACACATATTCTTAACGAAAAAGTTTTAACAAAATTCAAAAAACGTATTTATAATGAAATGGATGATGAAACATACATATGAAAAAATGGACCAATGTTGCATAAAGTTAAGCTGAAGAAAATTGAAATCAATATTTTGTTGCAATAAGTTTTTACTTTATTAGATTACATCGATTTCGCATTGACAATATTGCCCGTTGGTAGAAATTTATATTACGACATCTTGTGATTTAAATACCTCGATTTGTTGCATAGCTGCTTAATAAGTACTAATTTTCAATATGCGTCATTAGATTTCTGCAAAATCTGCAACATCATTAGATGCCAAAACGATGACCCATACAAAAAGTGTTGTGATGATCGAAATGAAGTCATTGCTTTTTATTTGGATTAAAAATCAAGTTGCACAGATAATACCATTAAGTAAAATGTTACTTTAGACAAAAGCAAACAGCTATGGAAAGCATTATCTAGCGATAATGCTACAAGCTACTGAAAAACAAACTGTTCAGCTAACATTGGACTAACTTTTTGTTAAAGAAAGCCGACGACTTAGTATTTTCGTAACCCTAGAACCTATCTTCGATATTTGATTTGCTATAGAAAATCTTATTTCACTTTGCGTCGTGTCAATTTGCGCCGTGTTTTTTTGGAACGTAAACCCGACGCAAAATGAGGTATTGGTGTATAAGGAAGACTAATTGACTGCTTAAATTCTATTTTTTTTAAAGAGAAGTAATAATCAGGTAATTAATATAGTTGGTAGTTGATAGAAATTGAAGAAGTAAAGGCGGTGAAAGAAGAAAGCTTTTTATATCACAACTCTACAATTGCGCATTATGTTTGTTTTTAGTGCAGAATTGCAGCGCCTCTGATGGTGAGTAGGCGCATTAATGTTAAATCTTGTTTTTGTAGCCTTTATTTAATTATTTTACTTCGATGGCGTTTTTAACCGAAGGAGGGCGCTGTGATAAATATTAGTTATGATGAATAGAAAGAAAACTAATAATTTTCAGAAACTGATGTTGTTTCGAGTCAATAAATTTATGGAAGTATTTAAAACAAAAATTTCATATGCACATTGTATAAGAAGCAAGATTTATTTATAATAATGTGGCTTAGAGCAGTAACTTGATGATTCACACGATTTCAAAAATTAATTTTATTTAATTAATAACCATGCATATTGCTCACTTTGTAAGGTTCACAAAAATATTACTACATATTTCTGTGAAGCCACTTAATCGGGATATACATATAACTAAAGATATGGTCACACTTGTCAAATATTTACTCAAAAAAGCTTTACAACTTGTTTTAATACAATTTTGTTTAACGTCGTTTACTCTTACAAGAGTTTTGCAAGATTAAAGAGCATCAAATAAAATACAACTAAATATTTGCTGTGTCCTGTCCTAAATAAACAACAAATTATTTTTATAAACAAACGAGTTCAAATATATGTGACCCGGCCTATGAAAAGTTGGCTTATGACTCAAAAAAGAAATTGCAAGACACAACTATTAAAGATAAACAATGCATTTCGTCAGTTTCTTAGTAGTTTTTCTTTTGCATTATGAACAGTCATGCCCAAAAGGCAACCAAAAAAAGCAAAAGAGCATAAATGAAATAAGTTCATGTGTGTGTATATAAAGTAGACGAACTGAAGAAACCTGCAACTTCAACTGCAACAAAAACATCAAGAAAACGTAAGGCCTCATCTCCAGATGGAGATTCGAAAAAACGAACAACTGCAAAGTTTTCAACAAGGATAGCGACGAAGAAAACTACTTAATACTGCTTAATAAATATATTTTGTGCAAAACAGGTTTTGTTTTTGCAGCGTTCAATCCTGTTTTTAAATTTTTCAATTCGATTTATTATTTTGATTCTGGATTTTCAATAAAATTCGGTTTTTCTTTCATTTGTGCTCTTCTTTCTCTACATTTTTAGTACACTTCTAAGTAAGTTAGGACTTTCTAGTTTTCACCACGTGAAAGAGCGTCTCAAAAACTATCGAAACAAAAAAAAAAAAAGTGGAAACAAAATTTTTGAGTCATAAGCCACCTTTCCATAGGCCGGGTCACATATTTTGTTTAGTAGTCACTTTTTTTTCGGCAAATATTTGCCAAGTGTGACCGTACCTTAAGCCTTTCAGTTTTATTAAAATTTCACTTTATGATACACAACTAATCATTCATCAAAGCATATCTTGCCTTTAATTATTGCTTTGTATTTATTATTTTATAAATTACATTGAAGCATATAAAAGCCAAAAAAGTTCTTAAATAAAAAATTAATTAAAAAATATATAAAAGAGGTTTAAGAAAATAACATAAAATATCAAAGAGTTTCAGTCTTTATTGACGACAACTGTGGTTTAATAAATGACAAATAAAAGAATTTTCTTTTTTGTGGTTCAAAGAGCCTGCAGACTTACATTTCTTCCATTATCTTTTGCCATTGATACGATTGTCTGTAAATGTAAATCTTTAATCATTTAAATACAGTATTAATATTCATACAATGATATTACAATGGATGGCAAACACATATTTGAAATTTGTATTTATAAAAAAATAAATACAATAACCTGAAGTTGACAGGCATATTAACAATCAGTCTTAAAGTGACATACGTTTGACATACTTTATATGAATTTTAAGTTAAATTCAAATGGGATTTTGTTAATTCAATTTTATAAGAATCGTATTGTACTTTTAAATTTTTCAAATAAAACAACAAAATTAAATTACAACTATGTACCTAAATTTTACTAATTCGAAGGAGAAGGGGATAAATTTGAGCGGAAACATGGTTACGCTAAAAGCATCACGTTAGCGAGAGATATCAGCAACTACATTTTGAGCTATTATTGATGGTAGGGATATTACTGACATGTGATTTTGACAGCATGGTGTCTGACGGCCAACAAAGAGAAATATTCCGAACACATAACTTCACTAAATTCAGCTGCAATCATGCGATCTAACATCAATGGATTACTTTGCGTGGGGTTACGCTAAAGATAGAGTTTATATAGAGCAGTATATCGAATCGATTACAGCCTTAAATCATAAAATCCGTGACGTCATTAACGAAATTGACAAGGCATTTTGCAAAAATATGATTACTAAGCACTAGTTACAATAGAAGTTTGATTTTATCTTATTAGATGCTGTTTTCTCTCACGAAACACTTAAACATCGCCAAACAAATTTGTGCTAAAAATAGTGGTTACGCTTTTTGGAATAAATATTTGTCTTATATTACCGTAAACCTTTGGAATATTATAAATACCATATAACTTAAATAATGTGAAAAAGTTAAAAATTATACATCACCAAACCATTACATTTAGTAAACGACAGAGTAAACGACAGCAAGGTGATCAGATAAATCTGGCATGATATGGCTATGTAGAAGACACGACTATACATCTATTCCAGCTAAAAAAAACTTTTACTAGACACTGTACGCTTGACTCTATTCGTATACTCAAAGGTTCTACTGGTTTCAGTACTTATAGAAAACATTTAGGAATCTAAGACTTGAGTAATATTCACAGCTTTATTAGATCAACAGGATATATAGAGAACGGCTGCAGACAAACGGTGCTATAGATACATGTTAGTACAACAGGACATACACCTGAACCAAATTCTGCTATACTACAGACAACTGCTCTTGCTAAACTTAACCTAATCAATAAAACTCCAACATGAGCCAGAAAACAACTACCTAATTAAATTTCTAAATATAACTTTAATTTGAATGTCTGTTATGGATCCATAAATTGTTGCGATTTCTTTTACGTGATAGAATATTTATTATGACAATTTTAATTTCAACTTCATATTTGCATTTATTTAATTTTAAATGATGTTAATAAGGGTTCATCATCAGTTTCTAGCATGATAGTAAATTCTTTGCCAGTATAATTGCATTCACACATATATATATATATATATAAATGTACATACGTGCATACATATGTATAATCATTATCATTTTGCTGGGCCCTTCAATCGAGACAACTTTAACCCTTATGTGTACGGCAAACAAAACATCTGCAAGGTACCTGGGTACCTATATGAGAGTTAAGTAGAGAAAAAGCATTTTCACACTAAATACATTATTGGAGCGTAGTTAAGAGATATTTTATATAATTTTTCTTAACGCCTTAAGGTTTGCAAGCTACTAACAACTTCAAATAATATACTTGCAATGGTACCGTAAAGGTACCCGGGTACCTTGATGCACATTAAAAGGTGTTAATAGTGAATTGGTCTCTCAGGCAAATTACAAAAATTTGCAAAAAAAACTAAATTATTTGAAAGTTAGTAGTTCTCAAAAAGTTTCAGATATACACGTTATCAATTTCAATGGAAAAACTTTTAATAAAAACGCCAAAGGTACTCGGTACCTTGGTGCACATATAAGGGTTAAATGGAACACCAACAATTGCGTTGTGAGTAACAAATCATTGATTTCAATTTGTATTGTAATTATTAAAATTATTACATACTTTTTTGTTAGTTAGTCCGTTTTCAAACTATTCCTTTAACTTTCATTCTTAATTATTGCTTAAATCATATCATTAAAATTCCTTTGGTTTATTGCGATCCTCACATTCATTGTGTAATGCTTATTATGAAGTATTGTATATATTAAAATCATTTTTCAGTTGATTTAACGATGTCCGTCTGTCCGTCCGTCTGTCCGTCCTTCTGTCCATGTAAAGCTTGTGCGCAGAGTACAGTTTGCAATTTTGAAGATATTTCAATAAAATGTGGTACGTTACACTTTTTTGGCCCATGGACAGATAGGATTGAAACTGGTGGCAATCGGTCTATTATTTCACCTGGCCCCCAAACAAATATCCTCCCTAAATTGGGGTGTACTGATCATAAATTTTTGAATTATGCAAGCAGCCACACAAATTTCATCAGAAATCAGTGATAAATAAAGCCAAACACATTTACAAATTTTGTGCAGATTGGTCCATAATTACACGTAGCTCCCACTTCCGAAAATCACTTTAAAGAGCATAATTCGCTCAAAAATGTTGATATCCAAATAATATTGAACGAAAATATATGTAATATGTCTAAAAATAATACGGTACAATTTGATTATGATCAGTCCATAATTAGTCGAAACTTCCGTATGAGATCCTCCCCGTAATTCACTTTAAGCTCCATAAATCGTTTAAAAGTATTTATATTTATTATTTATATAACACATATAATGTTTATATTCACAGACATCATTACACAAAATGTTTGGATGATCGGTCCAAAATAGGTCATATCTCCCATGTAACGCCCATTTCTGAAAAACTGTTTTATATACATATATACTGGGTGTAGGGTATTATATGGTCGGGCTTGACCGACTATACTTTTTTACTTGTTTTATTTTCAATTTATTTCAAAAAAGTTATTTGATGCTCTTTGGTATTTTTAGGCGTTAAGAGTATTATGCGCTTTAATATGGGTTGAGAACCAGTCTGCCAAATATAACTAGTCGATAAAATCTTTGTATTTATATGCCTCTTAAACTCCGTATTTTAAATCTAACAAATTATATGTGATTTTCGTTATTCATTTGATTAAACATCCAGCGCCTAACATAATAAAAATGTAAAACTTTATTAGAAGGCCTGATAAATATTTTACCAGTAAGACAATAATAAACCTATAAATACCAAAAGAATCGACCGTAGTGGCGGAAAACTATTCCATATTATTATTCAATTATACCTATTTGTCAAACCTTAATCTTACCAGTATAATAAAAATTTGAATGATTTTCATATAAATTCTATGTTATATATTATTTTGAAAAACAAAGTTGAAAACATCCTTTTTACATATAGTTATACATATAAAACATTTATATCAGTCTAACCACAATTTAGCTATATCACTATTTTATTCAGCAAACAAAACTTTATGGTTCTTTTGTTTCAATACTTGGACAGATTATTTGTTTTTCGTTTAAATACAACATAACAAAAGATATTTAAAATTTACATAGAAACAACATTTGGTTTAAAAAATGGCAAAATCCTAAGGGAACGCAACAAATTCTAAAATTGTAACATATACATAACAAATGTTTTTTAGATATGGAGAATATTTTTATGTACAGTGCAAAGCAAACCTGTCCGGATGTTTTGCATTAAAGAAGTAAGGTAATGATGCGCTCATGCGGCTTATTCTAATAGTATTCTTTTTCATCAGACTGGTATCGGTTGACTTTCGTTTCGTTGCTCCAAATAACCCATTTCTAGTCATATACTGCCCGAATATTTGTTGGTTTTACATAAGTGAAGGCGTTTTTTCACATTGCTATCGGAAAGTGTTGGCTTTTTCTTTTTCACACTGGCTATCAAACTGATTTAATGCTCTTCTAACCGTCCAGGAACTGATATCCTTACCAATACTTTTTTCAGCATATTTCCGGACCTTGATGTCCTTATTATGTAGCACACGTTCAATCTGCCGGACCATCTACCATCAGAAATCAGTCTTGATCCACCCCCTTGGTAATTATTAATAGAGCGATATTGAAATAATGTTTATTTCTCCAGAGCTAGCTTCAACAATCCTCGAAACACTTCTGAAATGCGCTTTTTGATATCGCCAACAACTCCTGTTTTGATTTTTTTTCCTCAATTGTAGCAAAATGCTTCCCTTTCGTTGGTGTCTTCAGTTTTAAGAAAAGGAAAAAGTCAGCGGGGGCCAAGTCCGGTGAATACGGTCGTTGAGGCCTGATAACGGTTTTGTTTTTGGCCAAAAACTCACACACAAGCATCGATGTGTGAGCTGGTGCGTTATCATGGTGCAAAATCCATGATTGGGTTTTCCACAATTCTGTGCGCTTCTGACGAATTGCTTCGCGCAAATGGGGCATAACTGCAAGGTAGTATTCCCTATTGACCGTACGACATTGTGGCAAGAATGCATGATGCACCACGCCATTGCAGTCGAAGAAAACAGTGAGCAAAACCTTCATATTTGATCGGACTTGACGTGCTTTTTTCGGTTCTGGATCTTCTGGACGTTTCCATTGAGATGATTGGGCTTTGGTTTCAATGCCATAGCCATACACCCATGATTCGTCACCAGTTATGATCTTTTTGAGGAAATCTGGATCCTCGTTGACGAAGTTCAACAGCTCATGAGCGATGTTCATACAATGTTGTTTTTGCTTTAAATTTAGCAAAATTTAAGAACAATCTTCGCTGCCTAAAGCATCCGTAAAAATTGCTTGGCATGAGCCGAACGATATGCCAACATCATCAGCAACCTCTCTGATAGTGATTGGATGATTATTCAAAATCATTTTCTTCACTGCTTCAATGTTTTCATCGGTTGTTAACGTGCACGGGCGATCAGGACGAGCATCGTCATTGACATTTTCTCGGCCTTCCTTAAACCGGTTATATTAAAATTTAACTTGTGTTCTGTTTATTGTAGACTCGCTAAATGCCACAGTTAACATTTCAAATGTCCTTGAGCATTTAATTTAATTTTTTACACAAAACTTTATAAAGTTTATTTGATCCATTTTTTCGAATTGTAAAAAATCGACTAACCTTTTTGTCTGTCAAATACAAACTGACAATCCAAAATGGCTGATATTACATATATAACAGATATGTGTACCAACATAACAGAAAAAAAATGCGAAAATCAAACATACGTAACTCACGAGATTTGTAACTAACGGTTATTTGTTGATCAGACCTCGTATATATCTATAATTTATATTATTTTCATCACCTTATTTCCTTAATGCAAAACATCCGGACAGTTTTGCTTTCCACTGTAGATATCAAAATTTTTTTTTCATCATATCATTTATTCCGTCCTTTCGTCTATTTCGTTAATCACGTCACGGATTTTGTGTTAAAGAGACTATTATCGATTCCATTGACTCTTCGATAGCTCTACAAAAATTATTCCAGTTGAATTAAATAGCATGATGTGGGCTTCCAATGAACAGCTGAATATCGTTAAATTATGCGTTCTAGAAATTTTGTCTACAATAAATTCATTGTTGCAGTGACCTTGTGACATGTGGTACCGCACTGTTGAAACCACATGTCAGTGATATCAGTATCATCAATAATATCTTTTGCTACGGACTGTTTTACTTCCTAGTGTATAGTCGTATGTATACATTTGTTTATGTCGTTGGCCAGAATTCGTTTAGAAGATAATCAATATTAGAATACACTTATAAGGATAAAAGTTAATGGGTGACAATATGTTTTATTTTAGTACAATAAAACATGTTTAGGTTGATTCATTTCGATTTTTTTTTTTTTTGTTTAACTGGTTGTCGGAATGTGTAATATTGTCCGAAAGAACAATATTTACTTTGCTGAGTTTTATAATATCATTTATAGTATATTTTGAAAGCTTTAGCCTTTTTGCAATCATTTAAACGGACAATGTAGGATTTTCAACAAATTTACTTCTTAGCTATAAATATTGTAGGGTCTCTAAATTATTCAATTTTTCTTTTGTGCGATTAAAATGAATAATTCGAATAAGAGATTTTAAGTAGTTCGAAAAAAAACTCTGCGATCATCAAAAATAGGGTGAAAAACATCGATTGTAGCTTCGTTATTTAAAATTAATCGAATTATTTTAATAATTAAACATTTTTATATAAAGTCAAAATTGATTTTTCTTTATCAGTCTTTAATAATGTCACTTTTATACATTTTAATAATTATGTTCTTTGTCTATTTCAATGTTATCATCGTAAATATTTTCCGCTATATCACTGTCTTCAACATTGCATTCGGCACCATTTTAGTTTACGTTATAAGGATGACACTGGTTCAATTATAGAATCCAAAGTGGTCCATTATGATTCCTTTTCTATTATTTATTGTGTTGTCCTGTATATTGTAGGATTTTTATTCGATGAATTAATAGTTTTTTAGTAATATCATCTTACCAAAAGTATATAGTAAATATTTGATATTTTGTTCATCCCATGAGTATTTTGTTTACAATTACATTCAATACGTTCTTTTAGCTACCAGTAAGGAACAAATACATAATTCAGATTTGGATGCCCCGATAGACTAGGCGATAATGTGCCGGACTATCAGTCAGAATGCTGATGATTGGATTTCCGCCAAAGACTCTTTGTTTTTGTTACAGTTAAGCCAGAAAGCTTCACAGGTTGCGTTTGTTAATTATATTTAACAACAATAATAATTGGCCAATATTTCGCCACCATATGTTGACTTTACAATTTCCAAACACGTCCACTATTTTTATACCCACCATAGAAAAGATTGGGGGTATACTAAGTTTAAGACATAGAATTATGAAATTTAAAAAAAAAACATTATTTGATCCACTGAAATATTTGATATTGAGAATGCACAAAATCAGTCTAGTAGGTTCCGAGTTATAGATCAAATTTCAGACTACCTCGATATTTTTCAGATATTTTTGCAAATTTTTTTAAATATATTGCAGCTAATATTATAATATTTGGCACACTTTATTTTTATTATAGAAGGACAAGTCCAGTTGAAAATGGTAGGAATAGATCTACAGTTTCTCATAGTCCCATACAAATGTCTTTATGGAATATGGCTTTATGGTACATAAATCTCTATCCATACAAAATACTGCAATAATAACTTTCCACTTCAAGTGAAATTTCAAAACGATATTTTGTTTGTATCGAATATTTAGACATATTCCTTTCGAAAATCACTTAATAGCTGAAAACTCTATAGAAATTACTATCAAATTTAAATTTAAAGCATACAATCTAAATACTTATTTTAATTGTCGTATCAAATTTCATTTGACCGTAGTCTAAAGTTCACTTCGAAAAATCAATCAAATGCATACAAATCTCTTATAGAAATCACTATAACTTTGAAATTGAACACAAATAATTTGCATATACATATAAATATAAATTGTCGTACAGAATTTTATGATGATTGACCCGTAATGGGTCATAGTTCCCTTATGAGGAATACTCCCGAAAACTCATTAACCTACAGAAACATCCATATTGAAACGAAATTTCAAACAGATCAGTTACAAGTATGTAAAGATTATACTATTGACTTTTGTGATTTGGTTGGTTTATAATTGGCCAAACCTGCCATCTCCGAGAATAACCACAGAGTATACAGAGTTTCCTAAAGCTTTTTGATACTTAATGTATAGTGTGTTAAACTAAATCACTTTATGTTACATGCTGCAAAATTATAAACAAAGTGTAGTTCTAAAAGAAAGACATAAATATAAATTGTTAATTCACTGGAATATGCATTAAAATACTTGTGAATATCGTTCTTGATATGAAATTCAACCAAAATAAACCTAAAATAAATAGAAATTGAAGGTACAATATTTTATGAATTTCGCCCCATAATAGTTGGTTTGATGGTGGGTACATCAGATTCGGCACAGCCGAATATAAACTTTCACTTATTGTGTTTTCGAGTTCATTGACAAAATAAAATTTGTATGTGTTTTTAAAATCTTAAGCACGATGGCCACGTATAAACTGATTTGACAAATAATATGTATGTATTGGTAATATTTAGTTTGAAGTAGCGGCGGCAGTGAATTCTAAATTGTTTTGATTTTCGTCAAACTCAGATCAACATATACGTGTGAGATTTTTTTCACTAACACAGTCAATAAAAACTGAGTTTGTCAAATCAATTTGATACGTGGCCATCGTGCTTTATGCATAAATTAAATATATTAAAATGGTTTACTCACATCTACAACTCCAACGTCGGCCTGCTTCCTGCTAAAGTTGTATAAATCAAGAGTTTTAGAAATTAAAACAATAAATTAAATATTAGAGACCTTTTCTAACTAATGCTTGGTTTTCACTATGTCATTTTTGTTGTCAAATTGTCCAAATTGTTGACAATTGTAAGAAAACGGTTGTCATATGGCGTCACCTATGTTTGCAATCATGATTACGCGGCCTAAGACTAAATATTAAATAGAGTATATACATACTTTTTAAATGTACAAATTACCATTACCAAATTCTGAATATGGCCAGCACTTGTTTAACAATATTTGTAAAGTATAGTTTTTTTAGAACACCTTCAATATTTAAGTATTTTCCCCATTCAACTCCAAAACAAATTGTCACACATTGAACTCTTGCCAATAAACTGTCAATTTGTTATTTGTTCATTTTTCCAAAAGCGCATGTTTTTTTTTTGTGTTGATATGTATGTATGTCTGTGTTAACATGAACAAATATTGAAAATATTACCACACGAATACAACAAACATGAACTCATTTATTTTGACAACATTCCAAACGTTGTATTTGTGTATGTATGTATGTATGTATTTGTAGCAATACTACTTCACTGTTAAACTACAACTCACTCTTTTCGTTTAGACGTAGGATACATGTAGACATGTATTATCCACATTGTCAGTGTCAGTATATACAGTGCTGAGCACAAATGAGTACATGTTAGTGCTTTGTACACTTGTAATTGTGTAAAAATTAAAATGATTAAGAAAATTAAAAAATTATTTTTTGTCCTTTATTTTAGGTTTAATATTTAACAAAATATTTACCCAAATCATCCAGTTCAAAGAAAACAAATAAATAAATCTAAAACAACTCGCATGTACGAAATTTTGAACCATACATTAATTATAGGGAATAATAGTAGTTTTAATAGTTTTAGTCCACTGCCAGTTATTTCGTAAAATCAATTTTACAAATACTCTCATTCGCACTGAATTCGCTGCCAAAACTGATCCAAATTATATAGAGTTAATGGGTCTTGTCCCAACACTCTCTTCACGATTGACCACAAATTGTCAAGAGGTCTGAGGTCGAGACTTTTTGTTGGCCACTGCAACAAAGTAAAATAATGCTCGCTAAGCCATTTTTTAACGATTTAGGAAGTATGCTTTGGTTCACCATCCAGCTGAATAGTAACTTCATCCAGTTGATAGACGCTCCTATACACAAAATCGTGAAAATAAATTCACAGATAGCTTTCTTCCTTATTATTTCTTTGATTCTTTGCAGTGGTCCTTCGAGCCACCTTCATCATTTCCTTTACATTTTGTCTTTGAATTCTCTAAGCTGTTCGGCTGTTATTTTTTAATCTTGTTTTTTGTGCAAAAAAAAAGTCATTTCTTTTTAATTTTTCACACTTTTTGCACATTTCTTTAACAAACATTGAAAACATTATATACAGTGGGGATCACAAATGACTACATGAAAATTAAACAATAAATGGTTAAAAACATTATTTGATTGTATTTGATTTGATTGCTTCAGGCATGTCGTTTACAAACAGCAAAAACAAAATAGGGCTTCCTTACTGACTGTGTTTTATTTTGTCTCACAATGTAGCTAATATCAGGACCACTTCAGAAAATCGCTTAAGTGGACATAGATATGAATATTAACATTGATATAACTAAAACACAAATATGTGTAAAATATCAGTAACTACACTACTAAATACTATGAATCCATATTTGGCCATAACTTTTGTATAAACTCCACTTCCGTAAATCGTTATAACAACTTTTCCACGGGTTTCAATATATCGGGTTTTGTAAACCAAGTAATAGTTTTATAAATTATTAAATTACACAGAATAATCATATGATAAACGGGCAAAATCTATAAATATTGGTATATAGCGGTAATAACCGCTAATCAATAATAAATACTTAAAATTAAATAAAATGTTTAAACATTTGAAATAAATTATGTTATGCGTAAACTAAGCCTGGTTTAGGAACACTAATATTGGATATATTAGTCTCTATACCAGTATTTAGGTAGTTTCTGTAATTTTTATTATATTTAAGATTTGGCACAGCCCCTTGTTCAGAAATAATGCTTTGTATGGGCTGTCGTTAACATGTCGACAGCGTTTTACTGTGTGTCTTTAAGACAATGTCGACATGAGAGAGTGGGTATGTAAGTTGGTAAAGGGTGATTCTTTAGCAATTTTCTTTTTGGCAAGACCGCTTTTGGCAGCCCTGCTGCTTTCGTGTGTCATGTTACTATGAAACATATTCAGTTTGGCCTATAATTTAACTATTTAACTATTTTATTATCAAACTTCAAACTCAGTTAAGAAAGTGCATCGTTCACCTTTTTATCAAAAAATTGTGTACAGCACAAACAACGGACAACGAAGGCAGAAACGTCACTGTGAATGTTTATGTCACGTTTGGGGCCGTTCAATTGGCCACCTAGACAGTATGATTAAACGCCTTTAGGCTATTTTTGTGGGTTATTAAACAAATTATTCGTGAGAGTATGCCAAAATTAGATCCAGCGTATATTTACATAAATATTTATCTGAAATCGTTTTTAAGCATTTTTTTTTAAATAGAAGCAACACTCAGACAATTAATATGCCTATATATAATTGTGTTACTTTCTTTTGAAAGGGGATAGTTGAAGAAGTAAAGTAGTGAAAAAAGAAAGCTTTTTATATCACAACTCTGCAATTGCGCATTATGTTTGTGTTTAGTGTAGAATTGCAGCGCCTCTGGTGGTGAGTAGGCGTATTATTTTAAAGCTTGATTTTAAAGCCTTTAGGTAATTATTTTACTTCGGTGGCGTTTGAATGCTATACCACCGAAGGAGGGCGCTGTAATAAATATTAGTTATAATGGATAGAAAGGAGATTAATAATTATCAGAAACTGATGTTGTTTGAGTGGCAGCGGCTGGGAATCGAACCCGGGCTACAAATACCAACTCATGCTTAATGATCAAATGCGCTAACCAATTAAGCTACAGAACCCTTCACTTTTATTATATACATCGTTCTATCGACTCAAATAATGACTCCATATTTCTACCAATTGAAAGTGTTTTTTAAATCAAATCCTAAAGCTCTTAAAAAAACACTCTTTATAAATACTTAGACTTACGTACATATGTACCTACATAGATCCATGTATGTATACTTAGAATTTCCCAATACATTGCAGAATTAAATAAAAGACAAGCCATTTGTTATAATTAGAAATCACTTTTCATTCATGTATTACTGTCATGACAGACACATTAAGAGACACTAAACGACTGAATTTTACATTTCACTTGATGGATTTGTATATTCTTGAATATTGTTCATGCTTAGTTTCTGGGAAATAGAAAATGTAAATAAATAAATGTACAGCAATTTAGAGTGTTTTTAGAAAAATCATCATTAAAAAATTTTTGTGAAAAACAAACATTTATGTGTATATGGATAATATATGTATTTGTATTGATTTTTATTTTATTGAAATATTATTTGTTTATTTACAAAATCGTTTGTTTATAAACACCTGGAAGACAATTATTTTTAATGCAATTTTACAAATATACATATTATCATTAATTTGTTATTATTTTAGAGAAAACAGCCAAGTAGAACAATTGGAGTCTATAAGAATTTAGGTGGATGACATATATCTTATAATTTAATTTGGCCATTACACAAATTGCCTCTTGCATATGCCGTAGCCAAAAAAAATGTCTTTCAGAAAACTTTCTCCTTTGTCATATAAAAGATTCGAAATATTTTTTAAATATTTACCTTTTATTAAGTAAAGTAAAAACATTTGAAAAAGCAGTTAGGGAAAGTTTCTGAATTTTTATACCCACCACCAAAATGATGCGGGTAAGTTTATTATTCTGTTTGTAACGCGTCAAAATATTGATCGTAGAAGCAAAAAGTTTATATATTCAGCAACCTTATATAATTCTAAGACGATTTAGTCATGTCCGTCCGTTTGTCTTTAAAAAAAAAAAGATATTGAATAATGAAACTTCTACTAAATATTCTTTGGTTCACCAAAAGTAGCAGAACCCGAGTTAAAGACCAAAGTTTCTAACAATCTCGATATTTTTTTAAATTTTCTTTAAATAGAATTCAGATAATGATATGAAATTTTGCACACTTTATTTTTATTACAGAAGGACAAGTTCTGCTGAAAATGCTAAGAATCGGTCTTCGACTGCTCATACACTTCATACAAATGTCTTTCCGAAGAATGGCATTATGGCAAATAAATGTCTATAGAGAAGTAGTATCTCCACAAAGTCAACCAAAAGTAAGTTTCGTGTAACGAGAAATCCCAAAATTATATTTTGCATCGGCGCATATTTTGACATAGCCTCATACAAAGTCCACTTTCGAAAATCAGTTAAATGTGTAAATGAATGCATGTATGATTTTGATGAAATTTTCACAACATGTTACTGTGACTCTGGAAGGAATAATAGGCTATATGAAGTTTTGATTGTACAAACGGCGGTATATAACCCAAAAATTTAAATCGCCATATTTTGGACATTTTTTGACATACGTCAATGATATGTGGTACATATGGTATTGGCATAATTAGGAATACGTACCAGGAGAAAAGTGGGTGGGACCAAGCTCCTTTTTAGTTAAACTAAATATCGTAATATAGTCTTAACTACTGGACCGATCGTCATTAAATTTTCACAATATGATATTCTTACGAAATAATAAATTCTTGACTATGTAAGTGGACAAAGGGAATGGCCTCGCTCATTGAAATCCATCGCTCATATGACGCGCTTCAGTATCCTGTTATTTTTCCATATGGAGAAAATGGGTATCACTTTGAAATGCGTCAAATCAATCAACCAACCCGTAAGGTCGTTAATTATCCTGTTGAGTTCTTAAATTCACTCGATATGCCAGGCTTTCCACCACATATGCTACAACTTTAAATTGGAGTGCCAATTATTTTACTGCGTAATATCGATCACCACGGCTTTGCAATGGCACTTACTTGCAGTAAAAAAAAAAATGGAGAAATAATTTAGTAGAAGCGACCATTATAACAGGAAAATATAAAGGCACAGATGTACTTTTGCTACGCATTCCAATGCTACCAACAGATTTACCATTCGATTTTAAACAATTTTTTCCTGTTCGGTTAGCATTTGCGATGACTGCTAACAAAGCTCAAGGTTAATATCCCGTGTATATGTGTCTGCTCCTGATGGGCAAACTAAACTTAAGACATTGCATGTAAATATATAAATACGTAATACGCAGCGAAGCACACCGGGTTTAGCCAGTATCTTATACAATTTAGTAACAAATCGAAATTCAATGTAAATAGTCTATATGCACATATAAATTCAATTATATGTATTGAAAAACAAGTAAGAAAGTATAGTTGGTCAAGCTCGACCATATAATACTCTACACCCAGTATATCAATAAAACAGTTTTTCAGATATGTGCGCTATATGGAAGATATTACCTCTTATGGACCGATCATCAAAAATTTAGTGCCATGACTTCCGTGAATATAGATATTATGTGTGTTAAACTTTACCTCGATATAAACACGTTTAAAAGATTTATGGAGGTTAAAGTGAAGTACGAAGAGGTTGGAAAGGAGCATGCATGAACTTATATACAAAATTTGGCTGGAAAAACGCATGCCCGAAGGTTGGAGTCTCAGTGTGCTATGATCCGTTCACAAGAAAGGAGATAAAAGTATTTGCGCCAACTATAGAGGGATTAGTCTCCTTCCTATAGCGTACAAGATACTGTCATGTATAATATGTGAAAGACTAAAAACTGAGGTGAATGAAATAATTGGCCCTTATCAATGTGGCTATAGACCTAATTAATCAACCACAGACCAGACTTTCACACTACGATAAATCTTGGAAAATACTCATGAGAAGAAAATTGACAGCTACCACCTATTCGTCGATTACAAGGCCGCTTTTGATAGTCCTATACGTGCAAAGGTGCTTGATGCTATGTCTGAATTCGGAGCCGTTATCACCAAACGAGGTCTCATACAGGGCGACAGTCTGTCATGTGAGCTCCTATTGGAAAAGGTCATACATGACACATCAGTAAATAGAAATGTAAAAATGAAAGTATAAAAAAAAAAAAATTTCAATATAATGTTATTATGTTTTTTCATTTATTAATGGTTTAAAAACTTTTAATCAATTTAAAATTTTTGTTTTCAAACATATTTATATTTAACATACTACGTAAGCAAGTTTTTGAAGTAAATTGTTTATAAAACGATTTGGTTTAACATGAAAAAAAATCTTAAAATTTCGACAAATCCTGAAAATCCTAAAGTCCCGAAAAATCCGAGGATCCCTAAAAATTAACATTTATTAAATCCGAATACCGGGTTTTGAAAAACCACTCCCGTTTGGTATCCATTCTCTGTGGTTATTCTTGGAACTGGAGCTTGCACGATAGCTATGCCCAATTATAGACTAACTTTTACAAAAGTCAATAGTATAATTTGTACATACTTATGTGGATGTTTATGTAGGTTAATGAGTTTTCGAGAGTAGTCCTTATAAGGAAACTATGACCTATTACGGGCCAATCATAATTAAATTCTGCGCGATGATTTATATGTATAATTATTTGTGTTGAATTCCAACGTACTAATGATTTTTATGAGAAATTTCTTAAGTGATTTTCAGAAGTGGACTTTATATGTAGTTAAATGAAAATGTGGAGCGAAGCAAAAAAAAATATCGTTTTGAGATTTATCTTTGCATAAAAATCGTTATTACAGAATTTTGTATGGACACGGCTTTTCTAGACATTTATGTACCATAAAGCCATATTCCGGAAAGACATTTGTATGGGAACTTTGAGAAAGCGTGGACCGATTCCTACCATTTTCAACAGGACTCGTCATTCTATAATAAAAATTAAGTGTGCAAAATGTCATGATACTGTATTTGAAAAAAAAACAGTAAAAAATATCTGAAAAATATCGAGGTAGTCTGAAAGTTTGATCTATAACTCGGATTCTATTCGACCGATTTCAATATCAAATCATTTTCAATATCAAACATTTCGGAGGATCAAAGAAATGCATTGTTCTGTGTCGTTTTTTCGCAGCGCCGTGCGCCGTGCCTTCAAGAGACGGAGCAACGGACTAACATGGCTAGATCATCTTAGAATCTTATAAGGATCCAGAAAATATAGGTTTTTTGGTTCTACAACATTAATTCGATATATTACAAACGGAATGACAAATATAATATACCCCCATCTTTTTGGTGGTGGTTATAAAAAGCGTTAATGTTCGAGTTTGACAATCCAAAATTCATTTAAATTATTTCATCTTTATTTTATCCACAAACTTTTGTAAAGTTTTGTTGATGACTTTATAAATAATATTGAAATTTTTCTGACCTTTTTTAATATGGAATCTGTAGATCTCTTTTATGTTCTCTTATAAAAAATCCTAAAGAATGTGTATATCAAAAAAACAACTAAAAACAGATAAAAACAATTATACTTTCGACAATCCTTAAACATTAACTGCCGTATTTATAACAAATTAAAGTAGACTTCAAGTGTACTTTAAGAAAATTTTGTATGAAAATTTTGTCTAATAGCACACTTCAGCAGTAAATTATTAAACAGTTGTTGTTTACTGAAATTAAATTGAATTTTTTTGTATACTGCAAAGTATTATTATTTATTTTATCCTACAAACAAATAAATCCCACATACTTCAGTACGTATAAGTCATATTTATTTATTTTGTAAGAAACAAAATTTATCATACGTCCAAACATATGCATATGAGCAATTCTCTTTAATTTTGCTGTGTTTAACGAGAATTGTAAAGCATAGTTTAAGGCAGTTTTGTGTAATTCTTACTGCTTTCACTGATTGAAAATGCTGAAGCTTTAAAAAATGGTTATATAAATAAATATAATTTGTAAATTGCATTCCTATGAAAACAAAGATTTAAAGAAACTTATTTGAAATCGTAAAAGTATTTGTTTTCAGAACAATTTTTCAACTGAATTGTTTATAATTTTTTTAATTTAAAGTATTTTATCAAGTAAAAAAATGTGTTTATCTTTTTGTTGTACATTTAATTGTACTAGAAAAGCTAAATATTTGCATTAATTTTGCTTTGTTGAAGTTTTGTTTATTTACATCATGCAGTAAACATAATGGAATAATAAAATAGCAATCAAACTCCATTATTTATTTTTTATACATTCAAATTCAAATGTTTAATTTATGCTTTCCTTTATTTTAGTTAAAAATAAGGTAAACACAACTAGCATTGGAAACATAAGTTTAGCTTGAACTAAATAATAGTACTACTGCTATGTCGAATCTTATAATATATTCAGTATTGGAAATAATACAATTTCAATGATGCGAAAAAGAAAAATTTAAAAACGAATTAAATTTCATTTTATGTTTGTTTACACTCCACTTCTTGGTAACATTGTTGGCTTAAGGACACTTTTATGTTTGGTTTCTATAATTTCGTGCATTGTTTTCTGTTCCTTCTTTTTTATTTTGTTCTTTCCTAGCATACTTTGGGTGGGGTTCAGTAATTATCATGCACATGGTGTTTAATGAAAGTTCAGGAAAAGTTGTTTGCTCTCTAAATGAGTTTTGAATGTTGAATGAACTATGAAGCCGTAGATTGGCGAGGCCTTACAATAAATTCCAATCCCATTGACGTCACACATGATATGTGCGTGTTGTACGTGTGTCAAAAAGTTCCAAAATTAAATTTGTGTGAATCATTAGTCGTTTATAACAACACAAGCGTCCTTTAAATATAAAGAAGCTGTTGGCTCTAAACCAATCTTAAATAATTTGCTTTTAAATGGATTTTAACTCCATTTGGGTGTTGAATACTCTTGCACAAATTATTTATAATGTAATATATTAACTACAAATGTTCAGAATTCCAACAGAAACGAATGTATAATTTTATAAAATTCTTAATAACAATTTGTCGAGCACAACTCCATAGATTTTTGCAAACTCGTTACATGCCAAGAAATCACTGAGCAAAGATTAATCATAAATGTTGATTAGATAAATTAGAAAAGTGTCTAAATACATACAACTAATTTTGTTCGGGTATGAACTGAAGATGTTACAGCAGTTAAAGTTAGTGAATAATTAATTGGAATATTAACGTTATTCGTTTTCCTACTTTTCAATATACTGTGTTGCATAACTATAATTACATTCAACTTTTCTCAATTTTGTATGTTAAATAAAATTAAAACATTTTAAATTACACATATATAAAACGAACGCAAAACAAATATTAGTTAAAAACAAAAATCATTATTTTTAACTTAACCTCCTCAAATTGTATAAATAAATTAATTAGTGTTTTATAGTTGAAATTAAATTGTAAATAGCAAAAACTAAGGGGATTTCCCTTTTTAATTAACTTTTCATACAATTTTCTTACATTACTTTTACCTTAGAGTACATATCCTTTTTTAGCTATGCTTGTGTAAAATATTATTATAAACCTGAATAGTTGTTTTAAAATATCCTTGTTTTTCCCCTAATTTCAATTAGAGATAAGGTATCAATCATCTATCTTGCATACGATCAGTGCCTTTTTCACGTATTTTTTACATGAAGTTTCTGGAAAAAAATTACCGTGTAAAAACAGAATTAGGTGTATTCACAATAAATTAAGACTTTAGGTCTCTTTTAGGCCTGTGTTGGGCCTCGTGTTTTTTGTATCCACCAGATTTATTTTTCCATAAATATCTTCAGATGAAGATATTGCAATGAAATTTTATACACGTTACTTTTATGATAAAGGAAAAAAGTATGAGGAAAATAGTGAGAATCGGTCCATGATTTCTCACTGCCCCCATAAAAAAACCTTTCCGAAATATGGCTTAATGATAAAAAAAAATGCCTATAAAATTTGAATATTAATACAAAATTAAGCAAAAATAAGTGTTATTTAAAAATAAATCGCAAAATTAAATTTTATTTTGTTCAGTCCATGTTTAAATGGACATAAATCCATTGTAAAAATCAGTATCCAGTTTCAATTGAACACAAATAGTTCATACACTGCATATGACGATGATCAGTCCAAATTTGAACGTAGCCTTCATATAAAGCCTACTTCCGAAAATCAATAAAATTCGCCGAAAACTCTTATAAAAAATACTAATAATTATAAATTCTACACAAGTAATCCGTATATACAATTAAAACATCTTACTAGATATCATAATAATCGGTTCATATTTGACCGTAGCCCCTATATAAAGTCCATTTCCGAAAATCACTAAAATTTGCACAAATCTCTTAACAAAATGACTATCAAGTTGAAATTTGACAATTATAATCAGAATATGCATTTAAATTGTCGTACCAAATCTCAGGATGATCGGTCCATATTTGACCGTTGCCCTCATAGAAAGTCTACTTTTGGAAATCACTTAAATTTGCACAAATCTCTTATAAATCTCAATAATAGGTGATTTGGTGGTGGGTATATAAGATTCGGCACAGCCGAATATAAACTCTTAATTGTTTTTGTTTAATAATTATAACAGCAAAACTGTTCTCCATTCTTACTTATTACTATTCATTTTAATAAAATTTATTAACTTTATAAAGTGACTTATAAGAGGATATATCACATGTAATTTTAGGACATCTTTTGAATGCCTTCTCTTGTATAAAAATTCAAGTTTATTCTTGTATAGAAAATTGTATATTTATTGCTTTTGTAAATACACAAAACTGTCTAAATGAAATTATTTTTCTGTTTGATTGTTTGGCATACTTTATTAGCAATATTAACTTTTTCTGTTTTATTGCGAATTAAATGTCAGTCAGTTAGTCAGCATAAAAAACTACACATTAGGGTTTCTCTAATAATGTTATACAAATTTTGTATGAAAAGAAATTACAGAAAAATTGAAGCCTTACTGTTGACATAAAATACAGTCACACTACAGAAGCTTTTTTTTATGATTTTTTTTTGTTATATATGCAATCCGTTATTATATTAATTCTACCCAATATTTAACAATTTCCCTTCTACCATTTTAATTTTTTTCTTATAAAATACCAAAAATATTTTGCATACATTTTGTTCTTGAGAAAAATTATATTAAAGTTTTTCTCGCTCAGTTTATATGAAATACCAAACTGTATGTCTTTCATACTTGTTACTTTTCCTTACAATAAATGTTATTAAGCTTTAGTTTGGTTTATGTAAGTGTATTGGGACATTTTTTCATTGACTTCCTGTCTGTAAAAAATTTTAGTTTTATTTTTGGCACAAAATTGTAGATTTATTACATACTTGCAAATAGAAATAAAAAGCTGTTGTATTAACATTATTAACTTTTCAAAAGGGAATCAAAAGATTTTAGTTGAATGCCTGCAGGGCAGGCAACATTCAATCAAGTAAACCAACATTATTAACTTTTCTGTTTTATTGCTATGTAAATTGTCTGATAACAGTCAATATTGAAATTACACGTAGATCTCATCTCATACAGTTTTCCAATATAGCAATAACAATTTTGAAGTCGCAACTCCAATTTGCTTTATTCAATTACTTCCACACCGGCGGAAAATAGTCTTGGTGTTTATGTCCATCACCTTGACATCATTACAATGCTGGGGTAGAGATGGCGATACTGGCGCCACGAGCATGCACGAGCTCGAAAATGGGTTTGATTGTTTTATCCCTTTTAAACTCGCAGATGACTAGAGTTGGGATCAGTTAAAAGCCCGGGGACTTGTACCTAGTTTAACTATAAGGGTGCAGGTCCCCTAACTGATGATTGGTTGAGTTCACACAGTGGCTGTGGTTGGTTAAAAGACGGATGTTTGTCTGAGCAGCAAATTCCGATCTACCAAGTTGTTCTAGGTGCTGTTGCTGAACAACAACAGAGCCATTGAAAGTAGTGGTGATATTTGGCCCAATACTCCGGAAATATATTGGAATCGTGGCTTACATGGCAATAGTTGTGTTGACGATTCGCCTTTGGACAGGGTTAGATTTGCGGCCTATGACAACCTTTGTAATTTCTGATCTTCTTTCTTGGCATTATTCAATGCAGTGTTGCGATTACTGCTTTTTGTGTAATTGTCCTGGGTCATGTTAATTCCCTAAACAACAGATGGCAGGCATTAGATAGCCCTAGCTCTTAAGTATTATGCTCTTTACATCGATTGTTGCAGTCATGTATTGCGAAATTGTTAATTTTATGTTCCTGGCAAGTTCATACAAATATGCTCTTTGTAAGACATATATTCTATGTTCTTGCTGAACATACACACAGAAGAAAAATATAGTTGCACATGTTTACCACAACAATGTCAACATTTTTACAATATTTTCAACAGTTTTATGGTCACTGTAATTATTTTATTTTTTTATGATTGCGGTAACCATATTTAAATTATCACTACAATCATATATACGATTGTAGTAACTATGTATTTATTTGTTGCAAACATGTTGAATCCATTTATCATAATTTGGTGCTCTTTGATTATGATAGAGAACAACATAATATGGTATAATTTTTTAGCATAAAACTGCTCACCGTAAACATAGCATAATTGCTATAATTATAAAATATATATGATTGCTATAATCATGTGAATGGTAAACTTAACCATATTATGGTTGCAGAGCTCAAATAAATAATTATAGTTAGCATAATAAAAAATTACTGGCATTGTTGTTAGTAAAAGCGATTTCATTATTATTTTGGAAGCTGTGGCTGAAGTTTGTGGTGTTGCTAGAAAGTGCTGTTTGTGTATATGTTGGGGTATGTATGTGATTGGTTCTACAACAAATATTTCAATGTGTTACAAATGGAACAACTAACTAATGCTTGGTTTTCACTATGTCATTTTTGTTGTCAAATTGTACAAATTGTTGGCAATTGTATGAAAACGGGTTGTCATATCATGATTTTCATGATTGCAATCATGATTGCAAATATAGATGACGCCATATGACAACCCGTTTTCTTACAATTGCCAACAATTTGGACAATTTGACAACAAAAATTACATAGAGAAAACGCGGCCTAAATGTATTTAAATTTGAGTTTGCTTCATAATAATTCTGATTTAAAAAATTAAATTTTTATTTGCGCAATATTAATTTGCTATTCTGAATTTCAGTTTGTATTTCCTCAATAGAAATTGTTTCTTAATATTACTTTATATTTCTTAATTTAAATTTGTTAAGATTTTTTCTATTTCAACATGATATAAAAGTTTTATTTTTCCTTTACTCAATAGTTTGCTGTATCACCAAATTGTAATAAAAACAACATAAAATTCTATTACCTAAAATTTAATAACAAAATTATCGACACGTTCAAGAGAAAATATATACCGTGGGAAGCACAAATGAGTAAATGTTTGTATCTTGTGCACTTTTTATTGCATAAATATAAAACTAATAAAGAAAATTGAAAAATATTTTTATTGTTTATATTATGTTTAAAGCTAAAAAAAATAATTTACAATAGAAAATGGAAAATACAATTTTTGGCAAATAACAAAAAAAAAAAAAAAACTTGCTTAATTTTGTACAATTGGGTCTTTTGAAATATTTCCACAAAAATATCAAAGTTTACATTTATATTTGTAATGGCTTGCTTTGTTATGACTAAAAAAGTCATTAGTTTCATCATAATTTAATTTTATGTGGTAAACACTTTTTGCAAATTATCCAACACAAATCAAATTATAATACAAATTATAATAAATAATGAAGAAACTATTAAAACACACAGAAAACAATATTCTAGCAATGGCAAAAAATAGCAATTATACATGAGTAACAGCTAAACAACTTAAAGTAAGTCAATTTGTGGTCATAAGTGTCCTATTGTTCCCAAACCCCAAATTTAAGCTATTAGCGTACGTGAGCGCACGTATCATGGTAACACAAATGAAATTAGGCAAGTGTTTAATACCAAAATATATTTTTATAGAAAAAACCAGCAAGAGCGCTATTAAATACATTTCAGCAGTAAAAACATGAATACCTGCATGGTCGATAAAAAAAATATTATGTCAAAAAAAAAAAATTGCCAGTTATGTTTATTAATAGTACTGTATTGCAGCGCCTCTAGTGGTGAGGAGGTGCATTGATCAAAGCTTGATTTATAGCCATATTTTAATTATTTTACTTCGATGGCGTTTTTAACCGAAGAAGTGCGCTGTGATAAATATTAGTAATGATAGGATAGAAAGAAAACTGATGATTATCAGAAACTGATGTTGTTTTGAGTGGCAGCGGCTGGGAATCGAACCCAGGCCACAAATACCAACTCATGCTTAATGATAAAACGCGCTAATCAATTAAGCTGCAGCACCCTCGAAATTGTTTTTCGGAAATATTGTTCCGAAATGGTTTTTATATTGAAGCTATGATAAATTATGAGCCGATTTTCTTAAATTTTGGAACAGTGATTTTTATACATATGAAGATATTTCACGTCGAATTTCAATATAATAACGCAATAATAACAACATAATAATATGTTAGTCTTAACGTGGATTTCGGAAGTGGACCTTATGTGAGGGATATAGTCAAATATGGACCGATATTCTCAAAATCCAGCAGTTTGATTTTAGCATGTATGTAAATGATCCGTGTAAAATTTTGGATCTGTACCATTGTTTCTAAGAAATTTATGAGCACTAAAGTGATTTTCGAAAGAGGGCTTTATATGGGGGTACGGTTAAAATTTGTATATATCTAAATGATATGTGTAAAGTTTGGAGTCGGTACCGATATTTATACGCTACATATAAATTTTAATGCCTTTTTCGGATGTGGTCCTTATATGGGAGCTATGACCAATTATGGGCCGACCACCATAAAATTGCATACAACAATTTACTTACCTATAAGGATTATTTCTGTCAAATTTTAACCGTTTAACACTATTTACCAGTTTTATACGTATTTAAGTGAATTTTGTAAGTGTACTTTATGTGGAGTCTATGGTCCAACATGGACCGAACTAAAAAAAATTAAGTTTTGCTAAATTTTGTATTGATAAACCAATTTTATAGTCATTTATAATTGAGCAATATTTCGGGAATATTTTTGTATGGGGGCTGTGAGAAATCATGGACTGATTCTCACAATTTCCCTCATACTTTCTTCTTTTATCATAAAAGTAACATGTACAAAATTTTATGGGAATATCTGCAATATATTTAAAAAAAATGAAAAAAATATTTTAAAAATTACAATTTTTAATGGAGGTTTTCTTACATTTTGATCCATACTCTTGTTTTACTACAACGATTTTACTGATTTTTAATAGCAAACTGCTTAGGATAACTATAAGCGTTTTTTTGTAAACTTTGTTGATTTCAATTGTGTCCTTTGGACGTGAGAGTGTTTTACAATGACAGACAGACGGACAGACAGACGGTCATAGCTCAACCGACTTAGATTTCCATAAGGATCAAGAATATATATACTTTGTTGTATCAGATGAGTATTTCTCAGTGTTACACATGGAATGACAAACTTATATATAGCCTCATTCACCACTTATGGTTTCAACTTGATAGTGATTTTTTAAAAAAGTTTATGGGCATTTAATTATTTTCGGAAGTGGGCTTTATATGGGGCTATGTCATAATATGGACTGATGCAAGCAAAATAATAACGGAGGGTATAAATAGTATTTTCTAATTTGTATACCCACCACCAAAAAGATCGAAGTATATTAAGTTTTTTATTCCGTTTGTAACACATCGAAATATTAGTCGTGGAACCAAAATCTATAAATTTAGTGTAGTTTTAAGATTCTAAAACGATCTAGTCATTTCCGTCCGTCCCTTCATCTGTCCGTCAGTTGAAAGCAAACAACAATGAAATTTTCACCAACCATTTTCTGTTCCACCGAAATGTTTGGTATTGAAAATGAGCCACATTGGTCTAGTAGAATCCAAGTTGCAGACCAAAGTTAAACACTACCTTAATATTTTTCAAAATTTGTTGCTATTTTCTTCAAATAAAATATAATGAAATTTTGCACATTTTCCGCTGATTATAGAAGGACAAGTCCTGTTGAAAATGGTATAAACAAAATGTGCTTCCGGAATATTGCTTTATGGTACATACATAAATGTTTATAGAGAGTAATAGGTTCCCTGCATAGACCCATATAAAGCCCACTTCATTAGCTTTCTAAAAATCACTTTCAAGTTGAAATCCAAGAAATACAATGCAAATATATATTTAAATTATCGTACCAAATTTCATGATAATCGGTCGATATTTAACCATAGTCACCGTATAAAGTCCACTTCTTAAAACTATTTAAATATACAGAAATCCTCATATAAAGTTCATTTTGAGAAAGCACCTACATCTGCAAAAATCTCTTATATGAATCAACAGAAAGTTTAAATTTGACACAAATAGTGCAGATATATTAACTACAATATCAACTTCAATTTGAAAAATCACTAAAATTCGCAAAAATTTCTTATAAAAACCATTATAACGTTGAAATTCAACACAAATAATTCACGTACTCGTATACATATAAATTGTCGTAGAGAATTTCATGATGATTGATGATACATCAAAAATCAATGCTAAACTACCTTTTAGAATAGTAACAGATGACTAACTACTCTTTGAATTTATTGAATGATATTAAATAATAAATCTTTAGTTTTCACAGAAAACAGCACAGTAATTTGATGATTTTAATCTCACATTCAGATAAACTTATGACACTTACAATTACATTTTGCTGCTCTTCTCAATTACAACCGGAACCATAGTGATATATTTCGAAATCATTTCTCTTTTGCCTGTGTTAACCAATGTGATGTTCTATCAAGCTGTTTATCAATTTCTTTCAATGCTGTTGGCTCAGATTGTAGTCATCCCAAATTTCTTAAAATTATTTTACCAAAACTGCTTCCTCACCTGACATTTATTTTCAATAAAATTCTTACTACAAGTTCTAACCCTAGATGCTGGAAAACTGCAGAAATTATTCCAATACCCAAATCAAATTCTGAATATAGAACCATAGCAAGTTTACCATTTCTTTCGAAAGTTCTAGAAAAACGAATTCACATCCAATAGACTTTATTGTTAATAAAAATTTATTAACTGATAAACAATCTGGCTTTCGAAAAAAGAATAGTTGCATAACTGCTCTGGTGGATGTTGCTGAAGACATAAGGAAATATGTTGACGGTGGGCATGTTACATTCCTAGTTCTACTAGATCACTCAAAGGCATTTGATACTGTAGATCACAATGTTCTATGTTACAAATTGAGGAATATGTTTGGGTTTTCAACAACGGCCATGAATTTAATTCCTTCCTATATTAGTAACAGGACTCAGTATGTTAAAGCTCTCAACACAAATGCTTAGCCCTTGCCAATAAGAAGAGGTGTTCCTCAAAGCTCCTAGGCTCTATTTTGTTATCACTGTATTCCAATGACTTACAAACAAAACTACAAGAATGTAAAATATGAATGTATGCGGCTGATATTCAGCTTTACATTAGCTGCAAAGTTACCTCGCTTGAACAATGTGTTAAAACATTGAACAAAGAATTAAAGGATATTTATTTGTGGGCAACAGCAAATGGACTGAGTATTAATTCTAAGAAATCTAAATGCATAATTATCGAAAAAAACTTAAAAACCAACTACTCAACATCTAATGTTAATATAACTGTAAACAATCAAGCAATTGAAATTGTAAACAATGCCAAGAATCTTGGTATTATGTTCAACAATACTCTGACGTAGTCAGATCATATTAATTACGTTTCTCCATGCTCCGGTCTCTTTGGCACACTCAACACTGTACTCCGTTAAATATTCGTATTATGCTGGCTAAAACGTACCTAACGTCAATACTTCTGTATGGTTGTGAGCTATTTGCCAGCAGTGACTCACGAAGTATAAGAAAACTTAACATAACATTTAATAATATTGTTAGCTATGTTTACGGATTAAAAAGATACGACCACATCTCAGCATTTTCGCATAAAGTATATGGAATTAGTTTTGATAACTTACTTAAAACACGAGTACTGGTTTTTCTTCATAAAAAAAATATATACACATCAACCTAACCACCTTTATGAACGACTACTATTTTGCAGATCAAACAGAGGAAAAAGATTAATTATATTTAAATCTCGTAGCCGTATCTCTAACTGGCAATTCTTTACATATGCAATATCTTTCTGAAACTCACTCCGCCACAGTTCTCAAACCATCAGCAACGTGTTTAAATTTAAAAGAAACATTATTGAATTGTTTTCAAATTAAAAACCAAATCTGTTAAATGTAATGTGATTGAATGTACAAATGTAATGTTCAGTTATTATTATTATATTGTAATATTTATATTCTCTCAATTTTTGATCTATATGATTTATTTTGTAAAAATTAAATTAAGTTATACTAAGCAATATTTTATATAAGGTGTTTCACAAATCCTCAGTTCTGTACTGGAATATAAGTCTTTTGTATAGAACAACAAACAAAAAATAAATAAATAAATAAATAAACTTACAGCATTATCGACTGTATTTATAAAGCAAAACCTTTTAGCATGACTTCTGAAACCACTCAATCTTTAGTTTGTAAGTTCTAGATATAAGACACAATTTTGGAATAAAGAAATTAATTATTAAACAGAACTGAAAAAGAAAAGAAGTCTTTGATTAAAAATAAATAACTAACTTCTATTACATGGCGATCCTGCCATCCTGATCCTGATCCTGAAGATCCTGACACCCTGATTCAGAAAATAATAATTAAACAAACCAGAAAGTGCATGAGCATGTCTGAAAATAAACAATAAATAATTTTTAAAAGTGCAGAAAGTGCTAAAGCACGTCTAGCAAATCAACAATTAACACAGAAAGTGCAGTTGCACATCTGTAATAACTATATTATACGTATAAATATTATAAAAATATATAAATAACATTTAAACACAAAATGTTATAACAACCTTTTGTCCAATAATAAAATATTAAACACTAAATAAAACAATACTTTACGAAATGTCTGTCAAACAAATAAAAGCAACTGTACCCATTGTTGTGTGTAATGCCAATACTTTGCTAGAAGTTAAGGGCAAAAAGGTCAGAGACCGAAATAGAAAATCCAGAACAGTATGATTTCATTAAATTAAGAACCATGTTGATCACCCACATGCAAGACTTGCAAGAAATCACCCAAGAGGTGCGAGGTGCACTATGAAAACTATCGTGCCGATCGTTTGGCCAAAGGCATTAAGAACAAGGAAAAAGATGCCGAACTTAGGCGCATGCAAGAAATGCCAGCCCAAATACAGATTAAAATACAAGCCCAGCAATAGCATAGACCGTTTGACTTACACTATATATAGACAAACATTTTTTTTTAGTTTTAAGTACTTTATAATTATTAAACAGAACTGAAAAAGAAAAGAAGTGTTTGCTTAAAACTAAATAAATAACTTCTTTTACATCCTTTACAAACATGTTTTCTTTTATGTAAGATTGCAAATAGCAAAATAATTCTTATACTTTTATTCTATTTACACATTACAATAATTCTTGGGAAATGTACTTTGTATTTTCCTACTTCTTTCTTTCTATTAATACTACTTTATTACTGCCAACACGTTACTTTTCTCTAAATTTAAATATTAATTAGTGTTTTCATTTACCAGTATTTCAATGTTTATTCATGTTGATTTTAAATATACTAGTTACATGGATAATTTTATACGTTATATTGTAACATTAATATTAGTTTTCATTATAAGTTTTCATCTATCAAACTTACGTTTAACATGCAGGTGCACACGCACTTAAAAATTCACCAAGTTAAAGCAACAGGAAGTGCTGTGTGTTTGATAGAATGATAAGCACATTTATTATTTCCATTTCGTGTTTGAATATTTTATGATGTTATTTGAATTGAAGTGTTTTGGTATTCAACCTTATTCTTGTTGGCGTGGTCAACATCGTCGTCAAATTTGACTCAACGTCACTTTAACACAACATCAATACAAATGTGGTATTCCCTAACAGTCTTGTGTCGACGTCCTCTTTTTAGCAATATATACAACACACATATTTAATATTTGACTCAGCTGATTCGTTTTGTTTATTTTTCTTTTTTTTTTTTGGGTACAAACAAAACTTTGTGAATTAATAACGACTTTTTTAATATGTATATGTTTAAAATAAAATGAATTTTTTATTCGGATTTAAGCGAAGAAGAAAACAGTAAGGGATTTTCTCCTCTATGGTGTAAAAAAAAACTCGCTTCGCACAGTCAAAATTTCTTGTATTTTTATTTTTAATGTGTCGTAATCTTTCTTTATATCTTTGGATCTACATATCGTCACCTAAACTGCCCAAAGACGTAACCCTCATTATCACAATTTTACAGGAGAAGCAAAAAACGTTATGAAATGAAAACTGTTTAATTGAAAATCGAGATATGTACATATCGTCACTTTTAAATTGTACGATTTATTTACTTACTCACAAAAACATTTTTCCTGGATTTTTTTCCATTTTTTTAAAAATATCGCTTCAAAAAATTATTTTTCAAAATTTACCTATAAATCGTCCACAAAAGTAGGTCATGTTATACATCGTTGGAAAGGTTTCTAAAATACCGAACATGATATATATATCGTCTAATAAATAAATTTAGTTTTCAAGACATTGCTAAATATATTACAAATTTTGGAGCCCCGCCCTCTCAAAAATAGGCGTGGCCGACAAAAAAAGTTTTTTATTTGAATTTAAATTTAAAACTCTATTGGTGATAAAATGTTGGAAATGATTAAACCGACTTAACCAGATTTTTTCTGTTCTTCCACCAGCTTTTCAAACTGATTTGTGTTTGTAATTTGAATTTTTTCAAATATTTTTTTAATTTTAAATTTTTTCTGTTTATTTTTACAATTAAATTTTTTTTTCAAATTCTTCTTTGTGCGCAAAACAACACAACACGATACTAAAATGAATATCGACAAAATAAAAGACAACATCGACGTCAATTCAAGTTACAGAATACCAAACAATATCAACAGCCATCGATAAATGGCAATATTGACAACGAGAATACGGATTTACAACAAACGATGTCGTCTTGTGTCGATGACGCCAAACAGAATAAGGGTGATTATTTTAACATTAATAATACTTATGTAGATATTGATGTACATATAATCTGAATCATAATGTCAGCTTTCCGGGACCAAAAATCTCAAACTTTTTTTTAATTTTTTATAACGACAGTACTTTTTTGGACAAATATAGTTCAGTTGGTTGAAGATAAAGCTGCTTTTTAATAATTATAGGCAGCTAAATCTTTCCGAAACTTAATTAAAGAATGATGAATGAAGAATATGAATATCAAAAGTCATAATGAAAACCTGACAAAAAGTTTGCTCTTCAGATCACAACTGCAAATTGCTTGCAAAATCATTGTAATTTTATATAATGTCTCAAATTTTGAATATACATTGGGAAGCACTGTACTGGTGCACTTTTTATTACATACAAATAAAACAAGCCAGCCAGCTAGATGGACGGACGGACGGACATGGTTAAATCGACTCAGGAAGTGATTTAGAGTCGATCGATATACTTAAAGTGGGGTTTCAGACTATTATTTATGGGCGTTATAAACATCAGTACAAATCCAATATAACCACCACACTATGGTGGTGTAGGGTATAAAAATGTTTTTTGTCATTTATAACAAATAAATTTACAATACTCGTACAAAATGTAAAATAATAATTTTCAGCAAATAAACACTTAGCACAAAATAAACGTGCATGTACTTAATTTTACACATGAGTGTCTTTTGAAATATTTGCACAAAATATCAAAGCTTACGTTTAGATTTGTATGAATTTGCTTTGCTTATGACTTTGAAACAAAAACATTAATTTGATATTAATTTATGTAATTGCATGTGGTAAACACTTTTTGCAAATTATACAACACAAATCAAATTATAATAAATAATGAAGAAACTGTCAAGAGCTAGTTAAAGACTTTAACGTAATTCATTGAGTTTTCATAAGAGCTCGTGGTGATTTGAGTATTAAAAATTCTCCAGAAAAATCAAAAATTTATGATCGATAATGCCCTATTATTCATGGTTCAATTTCAACCAAATTCAATTCCAATTGTCTTTAAACCGGAAAATATCATGTACCAAATTTTATAGAAATATCTTTAATATTGCAACTTGTACATAACACACAAGGGTAACACGGACAGCCAGCCAACTAAACGGATGGACGTTAAATCGATTCAGGAAACGATTCTGAGTCGATCGGCATCTTTGGACTAATATTTTTGAGCGTTCAAAACATCAGAACAAATCCAATATACACTTTTCGCTAAGATTACGTAGGGTGTAATAGGATCATTATCTTCAATCATATTACCACCAATAATTCAATGTTTTACAATTGGAATTTCAATCAAACATATCTACCAACTCTTTGGTTGGTGGGTATACTATTGGAAGGACAATTGCAAAACATTTTTCGATATAATTTATTGATATCACAACACCAGGTATATAACATTTGCTCTGAAACATTTCAGCTCAGGCAGAATTAAATTTATGTTACTGCAGTAGCTGGCAATCTACCTAAATACGTTTTAAAAAAGTTTATCACTAAATTCTTCCACATAGTGAAGGATACAAAAATGGTAACAATAAAATGTTTAAATATTAGTTCAAGTGTACGCTATCTTGAAAAGGGTAAAAATAATTTAAACTCACATTAACATACATACATAGATGTTGAAAACTTTATGTTAGTCCTCTAATAAATCACATATTTAAATAAATATATAAATTTATATTCATACAAAGTTACAAATTTAAGGAAAGATTTTGTATATTAAATTCTTTTCAAATTAAAAACAATTCTTTATACAACTGTCTGGTCTTAAATAGAAAAATGTCTGCAGAGATATTCTAATCCTTGTCATTTTACACAAAACTTAAACCAAATAATACTCATGTGAATTGTGTGGAAAGTAACTGGAATGCGTATATTTATTTGTTGCTTTTTTAGCCAATTCTAAAAAAGGACTTTTGGCTGAATATATGTATATTTAAGCATTAAACACATACACCACAGCAGGCTATCGACTACAATATTACACATGTTTATATACGAATGATTATTATGCCCTGCTGTCGTCAAAATAATCATTCACATATAAACGTGTGTATTTAATATTTGACATATTGTAGTTGGACATGCAAGTATAATTAATTATATCGGAAATCTCCCAGAAAACAGCGATTACTGCACTCAAAGAATTTGTTCGACTGAATTTTTGATATAACGATCACAAACTTATGAACTAAAGGGATAAAGTCTAATCGAATACGGGCGTGACGAACAGGTACAGGGGTCTCTTTCACACTCCCAAGCCAGTGTAGTGTTGTTCAGCCTAAGATTTTAGAATTAGGTAGGGCCGCAAATTGGCTAAGGTATATTATCGAGTATTCGCTGCAGATATACTTATTTATAATGATAGCCAGGCTGCCCTCAAAACTTTTTCCAGTGTCTACAAGATATCTAAGTTGTTCCTAAAATGCCGGGCATCTCTTAATGAGATGGCGAGATATTTCTCATTAGGAATCTTTTAGAAAAATATCACATGAAACTGTATTGCGAATTCATTGACCATGACAGGAGTCCCAGTCTGATTGTTTGGAATTTGGCATTCGTCGTACAAATGTTGAGTTCATGATGAAATATTCAAAGGCGCTTAAGCCAACACCTGTGCGACAACAAGGGCCAACTATGATTTATTCGAAACTTTCATAATTGGATACCTTACTGATAAGCAGAGGAAAGAATTTAATAATTGATGGGTAGCAGAAACCAATGGCTGTCGAAAGAATAATTAATTATTATTCTAATCATAGTAAAGAAATTATTATAAATACGTGACAAAGAATTTCATAAGAAGAATAAGGAGAAAATAAGGAATATACAAGAGGACAATAATTCAGCTAATTTATAAATTAATAAGACAATATAAAGACAGAAATAGAAACAATACTAGAAAGACAATAGAAACGAAGTTGTATATTGTTGCTGGGTCATTGTCTCGAAAGCCCGCATTTGCTTAATTGCTGTGTTTAAAGCTTGCTGTAATACTTTTATATTGTCATTTACACTACTTCTCGGAATCTGTAGCTTATGTTTTTTGCCTACATTAAAACGAAAAATGTAAGATATTCAAAGAATTTAGCACGACTTTTTTCTATTTTAATTTTCCATTGTTCAAAAATTGTAACTGAAAAAAGTTTTTTAACAGAATTCGGTAGTTGTTCAATAACAATTGTCTGAAAATACGTCGAAAATTAAGTATTGCCACCAGATTTTAACAATAACTTGCCTGTAGTATAACCAAATTTTATATGAGCAATGCTTTGAAGTATTAAAGGTAAATCTAAATAATAAATCTTAGTAATTGAGATCATTTATTCTATGTTAAGAGACTTTAAAATTACTAACTACGTTGCATAACTATAAATATATAAGACGTTTCTTTATTCTGCAAGTTATAGAAAAAGTGCAACAGTTTAACCTACATGTAAATTATGTGAAACGAACAAAAGGACAATTAGTATTTAGCAAAAGATCAGTGTTATATTTTCATTACACGTGTGAATATATTTTAGCATAAACAACGACGCGTATGATTTATATTTCATTATAAAATTATTTAATATTCATACGTCTTGTGTATCCGCAAAATAAGTTAACCCTTATGTGTGCGGCAAAAAAGAAATACCTTCTAATGTGCTGCAAGGTACCTGGGTACCTATATGAGAGATAAATAGAGAAAAAGCATTTACCTGGGGTAACTTGGTGCGCATTAAAGGGTATTAAAAGTAAATTGGTCTCTCAGACAAATGACAAAAAAAAAAAAAAGTCAAGGTGTACGGCTGCAAAAAAACTCTAAATTATTTGAAAGTTAGTAGTTCTCAAAAAGTTTCAGATATACAAGTTATCAATTTCAATGAAAAAACTTTGACTAAAAACGTCAAAGGTACCCGGGTACCTTGGTGCACACATAAGGGTTAAATTTGAGTAAATTTTAAATTATGAATTTTAAATTACATTTATTTTTGGGAATAAACGTACATTATTCATGTAAATAATTATTGCGTATAAAGTCTTCCATTATCACATAAAGTCTAACCCTAATATTATTGGCAAAAAAAAACTCCATATTTTGTACAATAAGGTACCCTTCATGCAAATCTTATGAAAAACAAACCATTTTGTAACAAAATTTTAAATGTTACAAACGTTTTAATACACTTGTGTACTTTTATGGCCGTATCTACAAAAGGACGTAATATAACAATCAGCAGAATTGAATTGAGTAGGGTGATTGCCTTGCAAGCAATAATATAAGCGTTGGCAGAATATTTCATCATTTCATCATTTCCATTTTACTTTTGTATATACGAGTACATAGGGAAGTTTGTTTATAAAGATCTTGTTAGTCCATATAAGAACTCAGAAAATGATGTTGCATCCGCTAATGTTTTTTACATTTCTTGAACTGACAAAATCATTCAGTTCATGGAATCTCACACTCGTCGGAATAGTGTGAAAAAAATACCCGTTTCATACCAGCTAATATGCAGTTACATAAAGAATGGAACGTTAATTATTGCTTGTTAGTTTGACAAAATCTTACTTGATAGAACTTATTCACGTTCACAATTATATTTTAGACAATTATTTTCTACAAATTTTGCATTTCCAAACGAGGCAACATTGTGCTCTTACATGCCAAAACAAAAATAATGCTGTAATAATGTTCACAAATACAAATTTTATGCCGTCAGTCGAAAGCACTTTGATATTATAGATGTAGCAGCATTGGCTTCATATATTATTTATATGGAACACAATGCACACTTCACTTCTACCGACAGCTGTAGACAAATTTTAAGAGATCTCAGTGTCCCAATTGTCTATTGAAAATATAAAGCAGCGTGCTAGAAATCCTAAGGTGAAGGCAAAAGCTAATACACGAACAGCAATAGATATTGTACTTGGGAAAAAGTTTCATACTACTGTACATCCAGATACCTGAACTGTACAAAGAGATAAAAGTGGTCGTATCGCAGCAGTAGTAAGTAGGAAAATCTCTTCGAAACTTTGTCTGAAGCAAAGGAAAATTCGCAAAACTTTTAGCAATTGATCCATTCGGTAAATCGACCAGTATGCACAAATTGTTTATAGAACGATCAGTCTAAATGAATTTGTCATCTTCTAGAATTTACATCAATGTAAATATTAATATACATAAATATGTATATATTTATTTTTCTTTTTTCTAAACATGTAAATATGTGCGTAACTGTATTTTTATTACTTTTTGTATATAATTTACAATAAAACAAAATAAAAAAAAATTACAAAGCATTTATAAACAATCGCATAAAGGTACCTGGGTACCTTGTCGAAGAGTAAAGGGTATTTGAAGAAAGTTGACATGCTACGCCTATCGAAATTTATTAATGTTTTCAAAGCTCTGAAAATGATTAAAATATAACAAGTTGGGAGCTCTCAAGAAGCTTCAAGTACAATGGTTATTAATCTACAAAAAAACAAAGAATTTCAAAACCTTAAAAGGTACCCGTGTACCTTATCTGTCACGTAAGGTTTAAAAAAGTAATTTTGCCTTAAACTACTTTAGATGGATTATTCATAAAGTGTAATGTACCTATCTTGCATCTCTGTATGTAGACTATATTTACTTCGACACTTCAATGAGTTGTATATTTTGTTATTTCTCATTTCTAGCCAAATATTGTCAATAAACCTTGTTTTCTACTTCTACGAAACATTAAGTGAAATATACTTTATTAAAAATTAATACAAATAATTTTCCACTCAAGACGAACTGAAGTAAAAAGAAATACAAAGTACATAAGAATTTATAATCTTAAATTTTTTTTTAGTTTTTATTATATATGAAAAACTCCCTGTCCATACCACAGTATGTGTGCTGATAACAGAAGTTTACAATGTATGTATGTGTCAATAGATTATATAGACTTTGAAAATTAAGTGCAAAAAAGGTATTTCCCTGGTTCTTGTTTTTTTTTTCTTTGTTTAACACAGAAGAAACACCATTAGATAGTTTTTTGTGAAAACATTGCAAAAGGTACAAAAAGGAAACTTTTGTGTTGCTTCATATATTAAAAGGGAATAAATACAGAGAGGAACCTTTTTGAAAACGTGTAAAATTTCATTAAATTTTTGTGACTGTTAACATTTAAACAATGTGTTTGCAGTAAACAACCTTATGATGTTTTCGGTATGAAAAACAAAAAAGTTGATATAGAATGATGAGGGGCTTTTTTAAAAGATAACACAGCCCGACAAAATGAAAACTTTTTTTGTTGCCTTAGATTTCTTAGTCAGTTTGTATGCATATAGTATTGGGCTTTAATGCCTATAATTCACTTTTTTTTGTGCCAGCTCTAGTTTTCGACATATTGATTTTTTAAAAAATCTACGTTAATGATGCCTTAAAATATTCACATTTTTGCAACTTAACGTCAATCAGAAGATCAACTGTATTGAATGTGGATCAGCTGTCATTAATTTTCCATATGGGCTTCATGAGGCCCAGTAGGTACACTTACCACATTTTTACATAAACAGACAGGGTTGTTCTACGAAATCAATAGTAACAATATTTTACTCAATTTGTAACAGATGATTATGAAATGTAATAAATGATTAAATTTTATTTGTATCCTGTTCATTTTAGCACCCAACAGGCAAGATTAAAACTAGACTAGGTCAATTGGGTTTCTTAAGACTGAAATACAGAAGATGGAAGTAAAAATGTTGTACGCTGTTTAACTGCCAGACTCATGAAACTGGTCAAATTTTATTGGACGTTAGAAACGATGATACACTTGTATCATCCATTTAAGTTTAAATAAATTGATTTATGTCATGCTTGTTATATTTTTTACAATTACTTTATTGTCTCAAAAACAATTGAGACAGAATTGTTGTGCAAATTGTAACTTGGTTGGTTGTGTACTACTTTAATGAAGTCTTTCAATCAAAATTGTAATTTTAAGCTTTAAGTATCAACCCATAATAAATAAATAAAGATGAATTAGCATATTCACAATTCAGTTATATTGAAGCTGTAGTTTTTAAAGTTTGCTCGTTCATTAAGACCTCTTATTAGTTGTTGTTAGCAACTAATAACAGCAAATTAATTGTATAGAAATAACCAGCATTATTTATACCCCCTGGCCCACGATGTCGAACGATAACGTTCGCTTAGATAAGACTTACGACACAAACTTGATTGAGTAAAAAAAAATAGATACGATAAAAAGTTTGTGTCTTAAGTCTTATCTAAGCGAACGTTATCGTTCGACATCGTGGGCCAGGGGGATAATTGTCATAACATAAATCAATTCACTTAAACTTAAGTAATGAAATGTATCATAGATTCTAACGCCCACCAGAATTTGGTCAGTTTCATGCATCTAATAGTTCAACAGTTAATGCCTTTATTGTCTTCTCAGCTTTTAACACAGTTCTCAAAATAGCTCAGTTGACTTATAAAAATTATGAAAAAATAGACTATAGTAAAGCGAAAAATTAGTTTATGGAAACAGTATGACAAAGCCTCCAGGCGAGAAATTATGCTAAAATGATCATGTACTATTTCAGTGGCACCTAGCACTTGTCAAATTTTGAAATGCTTAAAAACTCGAGAAGCACTCCCGCGTGTAGTGTCTTTTTACATGATTTTTGTTTGTGATTCATTGCCTAGAGGCTCTAAGTATTGTGAATAGTTGTACTGGATGCCACAAATGCATTTCAAATAGTTTAGTCTCGGTTTTGCCTTCTGATTGCTTAAATAAAAGGTGGTTAAATTTCAAGGGCCGATGTTGATTTTGAATAAAACACAAACTATTTAAATTATTGTAATTTTATTTTATCATGATATATTGGTATTAGTCAATTATGTATGGAGCAAAATATCGGCCAAATGGGCGCCGCGACCACGGCGGCACACCTCCATCCGATGGTCCAAATTTTCGATGACCCTGAGGCATAATGGAGGTTCTATGCTGAATTATCTCATCCTTTAGCTCTTGAATTGTTACTGGCTTATCGACGTACACCTTTTCTTTCAAATAACCCCAAAGAAAAAAGTCCAACGGTGTCAAATCACATGATCTTGGCGGCCAATTGACATCGCCATTACGTGAGATAACACGGCCATTTAATTTGTTGCACAAAAGAGCCATTGTTTCGTTAGCTGTGTGGCAAGTGGCACCGTGCTGCTGAAACCACATATCGTCCACATCCATATCTTCCAATTCGGGCCATAAAAAGTTCGTTATCATCTTACGATAGCGAACACCATTCACAGTAACTGCCTGACCGGCCTCATTTTGGAAAAAATACGGCCCGATGATGCCGCCAGCCCATAAACCGCACCAAACAGTCACTCTTTATGGGTGCATTGGTTTTTCGACAATCCCTCTTGGATTCTCATTCGCCCAAATGCGGCAATTGTGTTTATTGACGAATCCACTGAGGTGAAAATGTGCCTCATCACTGAAGATGATTTTCTTCGAAAATTGATCATCCACTGTTGCCATTTCTTGCCACCATTCTGCCCATTCACGACGTTTCGAATGGTCAAGAGGCTTTAGTTCTTGAGCCAATTGCACCTTGTAAGCGTGTAAATGCAAGTCTTTATGCATATTGTTCATCAACGACGAGCGTGAGAGGTGCAATTGTTGGGCACGACGACGAGTTGAGGTGGACGGCTCTTCAGCCACACTATCGCGAACAGCAGCAATATTTTCTGCAGTACGAGCTGTACGAGCATGCACTGGTGTTCTCACATCTTCTACAGACACGGTTTGCTTGAACTTTTCCACGATTTTTGCGATTGTACGCACATTTGGACGACCAAATTGACCAAAAAAATCACGAAGTGCACGATATGCATTTTGATTTGAACGCCCATTTTCATAATAAGTCTGGATAACTTTAACACGTTGTTGGATTGTGTATCTCTCCATGGTTCAAATTGAGTAAGTCTGAAATAGAGAAATGTCAAATAAAATTCTGAAAAAAGCTTGGCGTTTAGGTGTGGTTCACATTCAACATCGGCCCTTACAATTTAACCACCCTTTATTCAAATATAACTTGTTTAAGATTATCACATTATTTTCTTATTTGCTTTTTTGTTTTTCTTATTTTCTATATGAATCATAAGTTTTAGTTAATAGCCTATATTAAGGAAAATTCGCACATTTAGAACTCTTTTTAAATTTTAAATAAAACATTTAAAATAGAACAGGGTTCCGAAATAATAAATCTCAGAAGAACAATTTTTGACATTTACTTTTTAAAAATAATGCATCAATTAGATCATCCGAACCGTCCATTTGAAAGGACTAATTTTCTATTACTTTTTTCACCATTGCTGCCTTATATACCCATCACCAAATTGCTCATTATAGGCCGAACGTCATAAAATATTGTACCGTAATTTATATTTGTCTATATTTGAAGTTGGTTGCAATTGGATAATGTATTGATATGGTTAATAACTTAAATGTCATATTCTATATTAAAATAAAAATATGTTCCATTTAATTTAATATATACGCACATATTATATTCCCCTGATGAAGTCAACAAAGAATGGACGAATCGTTGGGAAAAAATTGTAATTAAATGTATTTTTAATTTACAATATAATAATTTAGGCCCAATTAGCTTATACGAAAATAGATACCAAATACAACAAATTACAACATATTGGCCAAAAATAAATAAATAAGATTTTTGAAGTTGATTTTATTAAAAATTCATTTCAATAACAACATTTACAAGAATTTTATGCATATTCCCGTTATTCCACAAAGTATAGAGGTATTACGAGTCGGAAGATAATAACATTTTATATTTATCGCTTTCTCTCACAACTGCCCTTTGTTTATGGTTTTGCAGCGTGTAACGGATTCACTTTGGCCCTGCAAAATTAATTGTGGCTTTTTTAACGTCAAAATTTTCACATCTGTATACTGCGTGGTTATTCTCATAAGTGAAGCTTGTACTGGTGCAATGTCTAATTATGGACCAACTTTTATAAAATGCAATAGTATAATTTGTACATACTCGTACTTATAACTGATCTGTGTAAAATATCGGTTCAATATGGACGTTTATGTAGGTGAATGAGTTTTTCAGTAGTAGCCGGCATACGAGAGCAATGACCTACTATGAACCGTTTAGCATGAAATGTGATTTGTGGTGGATCTCAAATTGATAATGATGTTTATACGAGATTTATGAGGATTTAAGTGGTTTTCGGAATTGTAGTTTGTATGGGGGCTACGGTTAAATATGGACCGATTATCACGAAATTTGTTCGGATGATTTAGAAGTACGAGTATTAATAAATTATTTGTGTTTAATTACATTTTCGGAAGAGATTTATGGAAATTTAAATGATTTTTGGAAGTGCACTTCATATGCGACTATGTCAAAATATGGACCGGTGCAAACAAATATAGTTTTGAGATTTCACTTTACATGAAACTTAGTTTTACAGAATTTTGTATGGATACGGCTTTTCTATAGACATTTATGTACCATAAAACCATATTCCGGGAAGACATTTCTATGGGGGCTATGAGAAACCGTATACCGATTCCTAACATTTTTAACGCGACTTTTCCTTCTATAAACAAAGTAAATTGTGCAAAATGTCACGATATTATCTGCATTATATTTGAAGAAAATAGCAAAAAAATATCTGAAAAATATCGCGGTAGTCTGAAACTTTGATCTATAACTCGGATCCTACGGCACCGATTTTGCCCATTTTGAATACCAAATACTTCGGTGGATCAAATGATGTTTGTGTAGAAATTTCATTGTTCTATTTTTTTTTTGTTCGAAGCTCTATCGTGCCAACAATAGACGGACAAATGCACTGATATGGCTAGATCATTTTAGAATCTTATAAGGAACCAAAATATATATACCTTTTGGTTCTACGACCCATATTTCGATGTGTTACAAACGGAATGACAAACTTAATATACCATCCATCTTTTTGGTGGTGGCTATAAAAATACATAAAATGTGGCAAAAATGTGGCAAAAATGTGGCAAAAAATATCAGATTTTAGTTAACAAGTTGTGATTTCAAAACATTATAATTCTTTGATACTTTAAGTTTCACTCTTTCTGCAACATGAATCATCATTATTTTCATATTGAACAGAGCTGTGTAAATACTTTACAGTATAATAACTATTATTTATATTGACATTTTCATAATTTGTGGCGTAATTATAGTTTATATTATTTTAATGACATTTTAATAACACATTAATTTTTGTGTTTACTTGCTCTGTTCACATGACGCTTTGTAACAAAAAGACTTAGTAACTTGTTGGGCCGTGAAGTGAAAGGTGAAGTCAGTATGTACATATATGTACATGTCGCACTCTAATTACAAAAGTGGCACAACTCAAAATTTTTCAAAATTTACTTTTTTTCATAAATTAATTCAGAGTGCACATCTCTAACTACAGCAAAAATTTCTTTCACATCACTATCTTCTTTAACTGGAAAAATACAAATTTATCTATTTTTATGTTAAGTGTGTTGCTTGTGCACGATGAACTCTCCTGAAAATTTTTGTATTTTGAGTTGTGTCACTTTTGTAATTAGGGTGCGATATGTATATTAATTGCTATTAAAAATCTATAAAAATATATGATTTTAACACAAGAACAAAACAACGTTCACAAAATTGGTTTTCTTGGTTTTCTGTGAGGAAATCATGACGATGTTCATAGTTGTCTTTGTAATTATTTGTAAATGGCGTTTTTTTATTTGTGTGAATATTCTGACACGTTGTTAAAATAATTACTTCGCCTTGTCAAGATAACTCAGATAATTACGCATCGCTGTTCTTTAGGTACATATATACCTATAAATATTCTGGATAGAAATTTGTATGCTGGCTAGTAGAAATCATCGATCAATTCTTATCATTATTCTATGGATTTCATGTGCAAGCTTCCATGACATTACTGGTAACACATCTAAACAAATTTGAAAGAATACCAGCTTTTTTGAGGTTGCCTCAGATTTTATTTCATAACTCTAATTGCACTAATGATTGTAAATAAATGTATGCAAAAGATGGGGGTAATATTAAATTTGTCATTCCGTTTGTAACACAACGAAATATTGGTTGTATAGCCAAAAAATCTATATATTCTGGTACTTATTCTAAAACGATCTAGCCATGACCGTCCGTCTCTTCGTCTACTGAAAGCAAGATTGTGCTTCGAAAAAAGACATAGAATTTATTTTTATTCTATAAGAACGAGTCCTATTGAAAATGTTAGGAATCGCTATACAATTTATCAGAGCCCCCATACAAATATCTTCACGGAATATAGTTTTATGGTACATAAATGTCTATAGAAATCCGTATCTAAGCAAAATTCTGCAAAAATAGATTTCATGCAAAGAGGAATCCTAAAACGATATTTTTGTTTGCATCGGTCCATAATTTTGACAAAGTCCCATACAAAGACCACTTCCGAAAATCACTTATCTTTTATAAAAATGACTATCAAGTTAAATTCGAAGAGTGTCATCCAAATGTTAAATGTTCATGTAGAATCGTTGCAACAAATTTCATTATTTTGGGTCCATATTTGACCGTAGTCCCCATATAATGAGCAGTTCCGAAAATCACTTAAATTCGCATAAATCCTTTACAAAACCCACTATTAAGTTGAAATTCAACACAAATAGTCCATTTAAAGGGTGGTTAAATTGTAAGGGCCGATGTTGAATGTGAACCACACCTAAACGCCAAGCTTTTTTCCGAATTTTATTTGACATTTCTCTATTTCAGACTTACTTAATTTGAACCATGGAGAGATACACAATCCAACAACGTGTTAAAGTTATGCAGACTTATTATGAAAATGGGCGTTCAAATCAATTTGGTCGTCCAAATGTGCGTACAATCGCAAAAATCGTGGAAAAGTTCAAGCAAACCGTGTCTGTAGAAGATGTGAGAACACCAGTGCATGCTCGTACAGCTCGTACTGCAGAAAATATTGCTGCTGTTCGCGATAGTGTGGCTGAAGAGCCGTCCACCTCAACTCGTCGTCGTGCCCAACAATTGCACCTCTCACGCTTGTCGTTGATGAACATTATGCATAAAGACTTGCATTTACATGCTTACAAGGTGCAATTGGCTCAAGAACTAAAGCCGCTTGACCATTCCAAACGTCGTGAATGGGCAGAATGGTGGCAAGAAATGGCAACAGTGGATGATCAATTTTCGAAGAAAATCATCTTCAGTGATGAGGCACATTTTCACCTCAGTGGATTCGTCAATAAACACAATTGCCGCATTTGGGCGAATGAGAATCCAAGAGGGATTGTCGAAAAACCAATGCACCCATAAAGAGTGACTGTTTGGTGCGGTTTATGGGCTGGCGGCATCATCGGGCCGTATTTTTTCCAAAATGAGGCCGGTCAGGCAGTTACTGTGAATGGTGTTCGCTATCGTAAGATGATAACGAACTTTTTATGGCCCGAATTGGAAGATATGGATGTGGACGATATGTGGTTTCAGCAGCACGGTGCCACTTGCCACACAGCTAACGAAACAATGGCTCTTTTGTGCAACAAATTAAATGGCCGTGTTATCTCACGTAATGGCGATGCCAATTGGCCGCCAAGATCATGTGATTTGACACCGTTGGACTTTTTTCTTTGGGGTTATTTGAAAGAAAAGGTGTACGTCGATAAGCCAGCAACAATTCAAGAGCTAAAGGATGAGATAATTCGGCACATTAACGGCATAGAACCTCCATTATGCCTCAGGGTCATCGAAAATTTGGACCATCGGATGGAGGTGTGACGCCATTTGGCCGATATTTTGTTCCATGCATAATTGAGTAATACCAATATATCATAATAAAATAAAATTACAATAATTTCCTAAATAGTTTGTGTTTTATTCAAAATCAACATCGGCCCTTGAAATTTAACCACCCGTTATATATATAAAAATTGTCCATCTCAATATGATAATGATCGGTCCGTATTTGACCGTAGCCTCCATATAAAGCCTACTTCCGAAAATCACGAAAATTTGCATAAATCTCTTAGCAAAATGACTATCAAGTTGAAATTTGACAAGCATAATCAGAATATACATTTAAATTATTGTACCATAGAATCCTGTAAGGACTCAGAATATATATAGACTTTTTGGTTCTACGACCAATATAATTTGATGTAATACAAACTGACTTAATATACCCCACAACTTTTTGGTGATGGGTATAAAAACTTACTAACAGTTATCTCGTCCCTATAAAAAGTTACACGCATCCAAAGTTGGGACATGTAAAGAGGGCAGTATTTTTTTACGTTTTTCCCTTGAAAAGTTGCTATAGTTTATATGTATAATTTATACTCGTATATGATTCGGAAGGAAAACTTAATGCATTAGCGAGTAAAATAAAATTTGCCCTAGCCAAACTTGGAAAATTTTGAAAAAATAATTTCAAGTTTGAGTAAAATATTTTAAAAACTTAAATATAAACTTAAAACTTCAAAATCCCTATATGTAATTTAAATACATACAAAATGTGATATTGAATAGGTAAATAACGTTATAGTGGGCACTTTTAAAGAAAAACTAAGTTTTTGGAATTTATTTTTCCCGTTTCAAGAATTTAGTTATTTAAAAATAATAAAAAAAATATTAATTTCCGAAATATCTTTCTCAATAATGGTGAGTAAAATAGATAATGTTAACAAGTTGATCTTGGACAATAATTATTGTTTATGATAGGGTAGAAAATGAATTCCAATATGCGAATTGTCCAAAAATATTACTTTACAATGGTATTCTTTGAATAATTTATTAGAAATGAACTCAAGCCCAATAAAATGTTTCTAATAATAAATAAAAACTGACAAAAATTATAACGTCATTAATTTAAAGACAGTTGGATCTATATCAGATATAAATTGTAGTGCTATGATATCTTTAACCACTAAAATTTTGAATCAATCAAATCGTTTATTTTTCTTAATGGAAAATTACCGCATTATAATTTTTTTGATTTTTAAGGTAAATGCCGACCGAAACATTTACAACAATTACTTCTAGTAAAGAATATCAATTTTAAAATCTTAAGTTTCTTACCAATACTAAATATTTATACGAGTATAAAAAGCTTATATTTGTCTTTAGAAGCTCCACAAATATGTATATTTATATATTGCATGAAAAATGTACATATCGTCACCTTAAATGCAAGACAGCGTAACAAGCATATTAGTAATTTTACAGGAAAGCAAATAAGTGAATACCGTTAAAAGTAGTTAATGGTATTAAACCATTTTGGCACCATTTGTTTATAATAGGACAGGGTGTAATTTGCAAAACAAAAGGTTTTTGATTTGTTTTTGTTATTTTCCGCTCTAGTGTGTTACGTTGTCTTGATAGCTTGTTTTGTAAACCAAAAAGACGTAACGTCAATACGATTGCAATTAAGTAACAAAAACATTGATCTACATTTTTGATAACATTTCTGATAAAATAAAGACAATCTACGAATATTTTCCAAAATATATATATTTAAGTTTTTATTCAGTTTAAGGATTCTTTAAAATTTACGGTTGTTGTATTTCATTAAAAACATTAAAAAGTGAATAACTATAATAAACTATATAATACAGACAAATTATATTTCAGTCTGACAGTCTGGTGGAATTAAAACTTTAAGTTCTTGAAGATGATCCCATTTCTTTTTAGAAATCATCAGTCTTTCTGAATGTAACTGTTCAGGTTCAGTCAAGCTCATTTTTTTGGTACATCTTTGTGGAAGTATTTCATAATCGTGGGTTATATTCGTTTTAAAATATATGATTCCAGTTGGATCGTAGCCCAAAACACGTATCATATTGACCGTTGGATCTCCAGCTTTTTAGCTTTAAATTATTCAAAATATAATTATGTTATTTATTAAATTAATTTTCGTTTCATAGTTAAGGAAATATTTGTGATCCTAATGGTGAACATTAAGAGGAAAGGGATTTTCCGTACTTCTTTCATTATGTCAACAAGTTGTGATGGTAAATATATGACTCTATAGTTTATCCTTTTTTGTATTAAGGAGTGAATGGAGTCGCACTCCATCTGCGTGTGTCCAACGACTAAATATTTGTGCTCTATGGTGATATCTTTTTCAATACACAGAGAAAGCAAAGCGTTTGAGAGGACTGCATTTCGGTTTTGATAATAGCAAACGTCGGAATATATAATAGTTTTTTTGTGACATATTAATGGCGTTTCTCAAATATTTAATTATGCATGTTGCAAAAGTAGATGCTACAAGATTACCTTCTGTCTCATCCCAAACATAATTATCCGATACATGTGTAATTATATTATATTTTGTATTATGAAACATTATAGTGGAAGGCCAATGTAAGCGGCATGCGGACGCGGGCGGCAATCAGCTTAAATAAACGTTTATTAGTGTGTACATTATGTAAAAAGAATTAGGAAAATGGATATAAATTTTAATTTTTAACTAAACTCATATGCAATCAAATAAGTGGAGACAACATGTGTTGACATCGTTTTAAGCGGCAAAGTTGAAAAAATTCTACTTTTGCCGTCCGCATTCCGCCTACATTGGCCTTCCACTATTAGCCTTTAATTGGGGAATAAGTTTTACGGCTTGCATATCTATACCTATCAACAACCACAACCCAGATTTTGCATTTTCTGTGTCACATATCTTTTCATATCTCATGTCTTTTATCTCTTTTCTATAAGCATTATAAATATTTTGTGAAATATTTTTTGTTTCATATGAAACACAAATATCGCACATATCATTTCTGGGTTTGTATATAGCATAATTTTGTTTCTTGAGAAATCCCAAAAATGTTGGAAATGATACTGAACGATAGCTATTTTGTGGTTCGCAATGTTTAATGTATAATGCGATTCTAACTTTGGTATATCATCTAACCATTTCTCCAAAAATTCCATGGTGGTTCTATATTTTTGTTGTTGACTTGTATTTCTTCGTAATTTTACTTGTTTCTCTGGAGCAACTTGTGTTCATCCGTTTCTTGTACCCAGCCTCTTACCATCGATTTTGTTAAGTCCAAAGTGGCTAAAAACATTGTTCTGCATACTTGAAGTCTGGTAGAATTTTTCATTAAATAACATGACTTCGATATCGAACGTCTGGATTTTTCAACATATATCCGTTTTCTGTTCTTAAATTCAATACATCTGCCAGAAACCGTACGCTTTCACAAAATTAGGAGCACTTTCTACACTTTTCACAGTTCTTGGATATACACGCAGCCTTAATTTTTCTTGGCTCTTTTTGGGAAATTTTTCGTTCGGAAATTCCTTCATATTCTTTGCCATGCATACGTTTATTTTTATTCAAAGTTCTTTTATTTTTAACTCTATTTGATTGACTTTCATCGGTATTGTTCTCATCACTTTAACTCATTTTTCATAAGTTTTATTAAATAACTTAAATTCCGATTGCTAGTAACGCTTGTTAATAAGTCCGAACCGAAATTATCACTGAATCTCATTGTCCAAAATCTGATGATTTTGCAATGTAACAGTTCTGATATAACGGGACTGTGGAATATTGAAAACGAGAGGCTATGAGTGGTAGGTCCACCCCTCAAGCAACTCATACCCTCCCGACAAAAGTGTAAAACGCCAATTTCGAAGAAAGTGAAAGAAAAATAAAGTAAAGAAATAGGAGGGAAATTCTACAACAACTGTGAAGATTATTTACCCAAACGTAGCTGAGCGCTTTATAATGCTGAATAGGGGGAAGACGTGTTCATAACACTGGCATACTCTAATTGTATGTCGCTGGACCTACGTTCTGATCTAATAAATTAAATTTAACAGTATTGTTTGTCTTGTTATAACATATATACGTGATGTTAAGTTGTTTTGCATTGGGAAATATTTGCTCTTGTTGTTACGCTGTTTCGTATTTGGTTCATAAGACAGTTATTTTTTGATATTGGTGCCTAAAACTTTGTAGGTGCACGTATTTAAGTCATTTGCATCATATCCCATCAAACCTCGATTTTTAAAATTTTGATGTTACGCTGTCCTGCATTTAAGATGACGATTTTAAAATAAATCTGACATTTCTAAGCCACTGGTCCGAAAAAGATAAGATTTTACAGAATAGTAGATTATTCATGTTCAAATTTTGATGGCAGACCCCACATATTCACCAGGGACGGATCTGTTTGGGCTCAAACACCTCCTTGGCATGTTATTTGTTTAAACGTGTGAAATTTGTTTGGTTTTCCTTTAATGCTAAGATTTTCATATTTTCTGAAAGTTCTCTACTCGATTAGTGAAAAATTAGTGTTATTTGAGTAAAATCTGATTGAACATTTTGTTAGAAGTATCGCATTCTGCAAAGTTTTAGATCAATTTCGATCCTGTCAATCAAAACCTGATATGGTATAGTATCCATCAATCCAATACAATCGAGCAAAAATCAGCAAATTAATAAATGAGCAACAATTTGTGTTAAAAAAAAGTATTCATTCAACATTCTTAAGGGTCATATTATAATTTACCACTTGTTTTAATCTCATTATATCACACAGCCATTTTACTTTATTTGTTAAAAAGTTTCAAAAGTAACCGCAATCAAATAAGTGGAGACAACGTTTGACCTTGACATTTTCAATGGTATTAATACTTGGCTAAACTTGCCTGAATACAGCAACATTTACTTTTTATATTGCACACTCATCTCAAACATTAGACATGTCAAAAGAAATGAAAAAAGTTCATTGAACTTTTAATATCTTTTTGTTGTACTTTAAACTCATTAAAAAATCATCATTACTCTGTAAAAAGTATGACTAACATTGCATACACATATTTCACCGGGAGCTAAATCAGGAGAATAAGGTGGATGGTCAAGCATCTCTTACTTTAATTCGTTGATTTTAGCCATTGTTAAAACACTCTTATGAACTGGTGGGTTGTCTTGATGAAAAAATATTTTTTTGTGTTGTAAGCCAGGACGTTGTTCTCGAATTTTTACATTAAATTAATCCAAAATATTGCAATAGTACTCTGAATTTATTGTTTTACAATTTTGCAGATAGTCAATCAATAAAATACCTTTGAACTCCAAAAACAAAACCGTTGCCATAACCTCGCCTGGTAATTGAATTATTTTTGCCTTCTTTGGGGCACTTCCTCCAGCTTCAGTCCATTGCTTCGATTGTTCTTTTGTCTCTAGAGACCACGTTTAAATTCAGCAACTCAATTTTTTACTGTAGCATATGAAGGAGCACTTTCACCTAACACATTCATCTTATCATTATGAATTTCTTGTCCCAATAAACCTTTTTTATTTAAATATTTAATGACACCACGAATTTCTAAATTTTCCATTGTAAAAAAATCCCGTAGTCGTCTTTTTATACCCTACAACACCATAGTGGGGTGGGTATATTTGATTTGTACTGATGTCTGTAACGCCCAGAAATATTGGTCCAACACCCACCTTAAAGTATACCGATCGACTCAGAAGTCGATTTAACGATCTCCGTTCGTTCATCCGTCTAGCTGGCTGGCTGTCCATGTAAAGTTTGTGCGCAGAGTACAGATCGCAATTTTGAAAATATTTCGATAAAATCACTTTATAGAGTATCAATTTATAGAATATAACTCACTCAAAAATGTTGGTATCCAGATAAAATTTTACAAAAATATATTTCATATACATATAAATAATACGGTACAGTTTTATTGTGATCGGTCCATAAGTAGTCGTAGCTCCCATATAAGACCCACTTCCGAAAATCACTTTTAAGAGCATACATTTCTTAAAAATGTTGGTAATCAAATAAAATTCGACACAAATAAGTTTCTTTTATACAGAAATAATGACAGCTAATTTTATAATGGTCGGTCCATAATTAGACGAAACTTCCATATAAGACCATCTCCGTAATTCACTTTAAGCTCCATAAATCGTTTAAAAGTATTTATATCGAGATAAAGTTTAACACATATAAAATTTATATTCACAAACATCATGACACTAAATTTTTGGATAATCGGTCCACAATAGGTCATATCTCCCATATAACGCCCATTTCTTAAAAACTGGTCGGGCTTGACCGACTATACTTTCTTACTTGTTTAGGCACCTGTTTCTATATGAAGGAGTTCCAGATTGAAAAGGAAGTTTCCAAAACACTTAACTTTTTTCTGTTTATACCGCTGTCGAAGTTTCCACACCGCCCTCGTATTGATAAATACAATAATGACCAATGTGAAATGGTTTATCGCCCCTTTAATCAATAAACCAATTTTTTTTAAAGAAAATCATATTAAATAACAAAAAAAAGAAAAACTTCGCACAAAGCAAAGTGGCATGGCCAAAAAAAAGTATGTAGCAACTGATTAGGGGGTGAACAAAAGAGAGCATTTTCATCTTGTGTTACATTTTCTATATTTTGTAAAACAGCCCCGCAAGCCACAAGCAGTTTTCTTAAGAATGAAACCATCGACAGCAGTGAAAAAAAACAGATTAAATTTAATGAGGGTCTTTAATAAGAAAATGCACAAGCCCTTAAGAAAACATTATTTCATATTGTAACTAAGCCAATAGATATGTTTAGTCATTAAAAAGCATTAGCACGATTTTATCATACCATATATAAATTATAAAAGAGAGTAAATACATACACATATATACGTATAATTACATTTAAATGCATATAAATATACGTGTAAGATTTAAGTAACCAAAACCAAAGTGGGTTCACAAGTGGGTTGGCTAAAGCTGGTTTTAGACGTTATGTATTTTGGCAGTGTACTTGTCAGTTGTACGATGCCTGTGAAAATTTGCAATTTACAGGCAGTTTATAATTTTTGTTTTCACACGTCGATTTTTAGTTTTTTGTGACATAATCTACAATAGAAGACAACAGCTGGTTTTGTTATGATGGGTTCAGAAAATGAAATAATTATTACTTGCAGTACTATTGCAATAGCAGCTTTTACAAAATATAAAAATAAAAAAATAAAGCAAGAAAAGTTAGATAGAAATCGAGCCATATGGAGCTAACATTGGTTGCTGAAAAGAGATAGTGTGGTTGGCTTCGCTTCAATGATTATGAAAGTGCTGCGCCTGCGTTCCAAAAATTTTTCACAAATGAATTATAACACGTTTTGTGAGTTGTTTGAAAAAATATCCTTGATTATTTCAAGACCAAACACTAACATGCGTAAATTAATTTTTCCTACTGCAAGGTGGTTTCTGCCAAATACTTGTGGGATTTGTGTAAAATAATATCTAATATTCTTCTCTTGTTCAGATTACTTTTAACATTACGATTTTTAGCTACCGATTTAAATTATGTGCAGCTGTCGTATGGCTTTTAGATTTCTGTAGCGTCTGTAACACATGCTCTTCACTTGTAATTGCATCTATTTGGGTTAAGAAAAAAAAATATGTATTAAAAACGTTTTTTCTTAATATAAATTTATTGTGTTGTTGAATATAATGTTTTTTTTTTGTAAATTTGCTTAAATCACAAACACTATGCTCTTGGCACCATAAACAATTAACTTACAAAACAGCTGGTTGCAGGTGCTTTGTCATATGAAAATATAACATACATTTTACACTGTAAATGCAGGATGACATTTGCGGAAGCCATTTTTTTTTTGCATTTACACAACGTGATTGCATTTTGCGGTGGAAAATTTGACAAGCACACTGCAAAATACATACCGTCTAAAACTAACTTAACCAAATCAAACAGCAAGTAACATAATATTATGAATTATAATCGTAGTTTAGTCATGAGTCATTTTTATAAATATAATTTTTTCAAAAAAAAAAAACCCCAAAAAAATTCAACAGTTTACTCCTTAATAATACAATGTTTCGCTAATTTGTGACAGTGAATTGCATGAAAAAGGATACAGTTTGGGACATAACTATTTCTACACTACATATTTATTTTAAAATGAAGGTAAACTATAAAAAATAGAATATGCATTTAGAATTAGATATACCTTTTACTTGATTATTTTAAGAAAAATTAAATATATTCAACACATTATTTGAAAAAAAAAAAATACCAAATGAGCGAAAATCTGTGGAACAAAAGTAATTGTACATTTCCTAATATGAATATATCGTACTATTATTTGTACGTTGCTATTTGTTTTGTATTGTTACATTTTTCATATAAAGCTGTTTTGCTGGTTTTAAATTTTCGTGCAAAACATGTCAAAAATGGGCAAAAAAAATGGAATTAATTTTGGATATAAAAAATATTATAATTGAACAATATAAAAATTAAACTCGCTCCGTTTTATTAGTAATCTAGTTAATGTGCAACATTTCACGGTTCAATATATTGTTAACAAACATAAAAACAACGGTTCTGTTGAAAATGCGGCTAGGACCGGACGGTATGGGGTGCAATGGCAGCCAGCGGGGTAGGAGGATTGGTATTTATAGACGATGTGATGGCTCAGTAAGAATATAAGCAAATATTGTAAGGTAATTTGAAGGCCTCCATATATAGTTTTAGTATTGGATCACGCTGGCTATTTCAACAAGACAATGACCCCAAGCATGCTGCTCGTTCGGTCAAGGAATGGTTACTGTATTATGCACAAAGAAAATTAAATTTACTACCCCCTCCTATCCCCCTCCCAACAATTCCAATCGACACTCGTACGCATCCAAAATAAAAGGAAGGCATATGACAAAACATTATTTAATTTTGACAAAAGGACTAATATTGGTTTTGAACATTTGTTTGCTTTCAAGAGAATTATTAAAAACCAAATCATTAGCATGCGACAAAAACAGAAGTAGTTTTCAAAGCAAAACAACTCAAATACTGGTTTCACCGAAACCTAAAGGAATATTTTAATGCGACTTATTTTAAAATGTCACACATTCCTATAGATATCTTAGTTATGTTATTTATTTTATTCAAACAAAAACTTTTTACATTCTTATTTAAATTTAATTACGAATGCGACATTTTGTTTCATTATACTTTTTATGTTTGTTTGTTTATTACTTTTTATGTAATTCGTAGGAATGCTGAAGTACTTGTTTTACTTAAACAAATAGTTGTCATTTTAAATCCGGTTAAAGTAATAGATAAAGCATTTTGTCGCAGTGATATGAAAATCTGTTGCTTTTGAAAAAACCCAAAAGTGAAGAGTGAATTTGATAATGAGATAGAAATGTTTGTTATTAGAAATGAATTAAAAACATTGATTGCCGAACGAACAAAATAATGAATGTAATTTCAATATGTAAAATTCCCACACAACACCTAATAATGTCTGTAAAAATATGAAATAAAATATTGAACAAGAAGCATTTCTTTCGGAGGGTGAGAAAGGCTTGTGTTTTCAATCAGAATACAACAATTTGCTAACAATTGTATCTACAAACGTCAGCTTCATACATTGGTAACAAAACTAAATTAAGATTATCTTTACTATAGACACCTTAATATTTTTAAGAAGTTTTATCGATCGAAAGTATTTTCTTGCTTTTAAATTAATATAGAAATTATGGTCTAAATGACATATTATTTTTGTCAATCTCACATCTCAATACAATAGTATTATTTTTCTTATTTATTAATGGTTTATAAACTTTTAATAATTTTTTTAAAATTTGTGTTTTCAAACATATTTATATTAAACATAAGTAACTTTATGAAATAAATTGTTATTATTTATAAACTAATTTGTTTTAATATGAAACAAAAATGCCGAAAATTCCGAAAATCATTTATGAAGTTCCGAATCCTGGAATTGGAAAACCCAGTCGCGTTTGACTTCCCTAATAATTAGACGTGCCTAAGATAATCATAAATGATTTTTAAAATATTCAATATATTTATTTTCGCCATAATGTCATTAACATAAAACGCTTAGCTAACTAATTTACCTTCAAATAAAATGGTGTCTTTTTCCCCAAACTTGCACACTAACATTATCATTCTAATAAAAATAATTGTTGGCATTAACTAGGCTTTCTAACACTGTCCTGCTGGATTGGTTTACGTTTTCCTTTATTTCAAACTGCTTACATTTTTTGATCAGGACGTGATTTTTTTAACCTCTATCGCCAAGGTTTGCCTACATTCGTACGGTGCATTTTAACTTTGGCCAGTATATGACATTTCATTTTCTAAGAGTTTTTGGTGCTTTACTCATTGGCGTGTGTGATTATATTTACATTTCTCTTGAATTCTATCTTCTTCATCTTCATCCAGTGCCCTGCATGTCTGTGTGGTTTTTCACATTCGTTCCTTATTTTTTTAATTTATAGTTTCGTAATTTTGTTTCATCATCCTTATCCTTTCTCCCCACCGTTGCAGTTGGCTTTATTTTTCTCGCCGCCGTTTTTACTCATCTACATTCATTTACATATAAAGTTATTTAAAAAAAAAAACAAGTAACAAAGGCAATACCCTACACCCAGTATATGAATAAAACAGTTTTTCAGAAATGGGCGTTATATTGTGGACCGATCATACAAAAATTTAGTGTCATGATGACTGTCAAACTTAAACTCGATATAAATACTTTTAAAAGATTTATAGAGCTTAAATTGAATTACATATTTAAGAAATTTATGATCGTTAAACTGAATTTCGAATGTGGGCCTTATATGGGAGCTACGACTACTTATGGACCGATCATAATAAAATTGTACCGTATTATTTTTATACATATGAAATATATTTACGTTCAAAATTTGTTGTATACCAACATTTTTGAGAGAGTTATGCTCTTTAAAGTGATTTTCGGAATTGGGCCTTATATGGGCGCTACGAGTATTAACGAGTAATTATTAATTATTAACCAAACTGCATAAAATTTGTTGATGTGATTTGGCTTCAATTCCACTTATTTGTGATGAAATTAGTTTGGATACTTGCATAATTCAAATATTTATGATCGGTAAACCCCAAATTCGGGAGGACTTATGGACCGATTTCCACCAGTTTCAGTCCCATCCATCCTTGGGCCAAAATAATATCACGTACCAAATTTTATTAAAATATTTTCAAAACTGCAACCAGTACTCTGCGCACAAGCTTTACATGGACAGCCAGCCAGACGGGCGGACGGACGAACAGCATTAAGGTGGGTGTTGGACCAATATTTCTGGGCGTTACAAACATCAGCACAAAATGATTCTGAGTCGATCGGTGTACCTTAAGGTGGGTGTTGGACCAATATTTCTGGGCATTACAAACATCAGCATAAATCCAATATACGCTCCCCACTATGGTGGTGTAGGGTATAATGATTTAATTTATTGGTTCGGCTTGAGGTCTGTTTTATTAAAAATATAAAAACTCTAGTTCGTTTTCAATTTTTCATTAATTTATTTCCAATATTTCGATTATCTTTGTTGGTCATCTTCAGGGAAAAAAATATAATCTAAAAAACATATAAATATTATAGTTGTAACAATTATAGTAAAATTATAATTACAAACAATTTACTTAAGTTTTCTGCAGTGTTGTCCGATGTTGATGTCTTACGTTTCATTCACTGACTGTTTTTCCTTTTTTGTCTATAATTATTTTTGTATTTGTTTATTGTATCTCTATATATATAAGGGCATAATTAGTGGCTGTTTTTTAATTATGTGTCTTCTCTACTGGATTATTAATTATATGTAATATCTCTTTGATGTATCGTTAAGTATTATTATTCTCCTCCACAAGTACAACTAAATTATCAAAGTTTGGTTGTTGTCCAATTATTGCACAGTGGTTTGTCATTTCATTTCCGATCCGATTTATGTGATGACAATCTGGTTACGTTGTACCCACGTATATTTTCCAACATCTACCAGTGTCGTCACAGTTGCTTTTAATTTGGTATACTAGATTTGACCAGAAAAGTTTATCCAATTTAGGATTCATGTTGTTAAACAATTTGTTCGTCGTATTGCCCGTCTTCATCGCCAATATGTAATTTTCCTTATCATATATATCAGAATATTTTATTCTTTCTGATAACCCAGCTATATAGTCTATAGATTCGTAAATTTCCGGTGATTCTGTCATAGTACTATCGATTCTTATCCTATTTTGTATATTTCATCAAGTTGTCTATCTTAATGTATGGAAAGTAATTTTTGTGTAAAATTTTGTGTCTAATTTTAAATTTATTTTCTTCATGAAATTCCGTATTAGTCATATCTAACACTCTGGTGATAACATTAATAGCAGTGTTTATTATTATTTTTCTAGGATGTTTGGTATAATAATTTAATGAGTTTGAGAGCACACGAAAAAAATATTTTAAATTTATTTGTTCTACACTTGCCATGTTGCACGCAGGGAGCAAAGCGCTGACTATTTTCCAGAACAATTTTTTTTTATTCAATTTGCAATAAAAATATCTGTCTATTAATAATATTTATTGCTCATTTTATAAATAACTTCTACTCCCTAATAACAAATATTACATTGAAATACACCAATACCTCGCTTTGCATCGTTTCGTTTTGCTTTTTTTCGAAGTTGCATCGCTGCTTAATTAGTACTAATTTTCACTGTGCGTCGTTAGATTTTCGAGGTTGCGTTGTTTTGGGTTCGAGTATTTTTTTTTTAATTTTTGCAAAATCTGCCACATCATTGGATGCTAAAACGATGACCCACGCCATTCAAAAAGTGCTTTGATCATCGAAATGGAGACCTTTCTTTCTATTTGGATTGAAAATCAGTTGCGCAGCGAAATTTCAGACACAACCAAACGTTTATTTGATGACATAGAAAGTTAAGTATTATCCAACGATAATGCTATTGGTAGTAATGCAGAAAATTGATACAAGGAAATTTATTTAACGTTGAAAAAAAAACTATTTAGCAAACATTTGACAAATATTTTGTGAAAGAAAGCCAAGAACCTATTTTCGATCTTTACATGTTTTGCAATTGAAAATCTTAATTCACTTTGCTTCGTGTTTTTTTTTTACCATAAGCCCGTCGCAAAGTAAGGTATTGGTGTATACGGTACAACAAAAAGAAAGATTACCGAAATTCGCAATCACCTCGTTTATTTTATATTTTGCTTATATTTTTTAATGCATAATGTTTCTCATTAAGATCATCAATTTAAACAAAACATCCAATACAAATTTTTAAAACAGGATGTTTGCATTTGTTCGACTTTGCATACGAATATTTCAAAATGTGTTATGAATAAATGGAAATTTTGTTTAACCCTTATGTGTGCACCAAGGTACCCGGGTGCCTTTGGCGTTTATAGTCAAAGTTTTTTTCATTGAAATTGATAACTTGTATACCTGAAACTTTTTGACAACTACTAAATTTCAAATAATTTAGTTTTTTGAAGCCATACGCCTGGATTTTTTTTTGTAATTTGCCTGAGAGACCAATTTACTTTCAACACCCTTTAATGCGCATCGAGGTACCCGGGAACGTGTTTTATATGAGAAAGCGGCCATTGCAAGTATATTATTTGAAGTTGTTAGTAGCTTGAAACCCTTAAGGGGTTATGAAAAATTATATAAAATATCTCTTAACTACGCTCGAACAATGTATTTAGTGCGAAAATGCTTTTTCATATATGTAGGTACCCAGGTACCTTGCAGGGCATTAGAATGTGTTTTTTTTTTGCCGCACGCATAAGGATTAAATTATTTAAATTTAATAGATTCTCTACAAAAATATGTTAAACCAACTTACTTTGTTAGACTTTGATTTTTTTGGATGCGGTTGACACATCTGTGGAAACGCCCATACGCTTTTAACATGATAAAAAATCTTTTTGTTTAAAATAGCTTTTAACTCTTATGTCACATAGTTCATTTTATCAATATTAATCTTCAGTAATTGTAAATAAATGGAAATAAAAAACAGTTTAATTCCATCACAAGTCTTCTTTTGTTATATTGCTATTTTTATCTTATCAACTTATTTGTTTGGTTGTTGTTTCGGCAATATTGCTCTTGGAAATTGATTTAATTTCCGGTTGATTTTGTAGGTGTTTTTTAAGCAAGTGGTTATCTGTGTTGTTATACGCTAGGAGTAAGTTAATGGAGACAAGGTGTTAAAGTTTTAAAATGTTTGTTTTTAGGATTCACATAGATGGGAGGATTATTCGTAGTATAATAGACGTTTTAAAATCTTTTTTTTTAAATCATATTTTTTTTAATATTCAATATATTTTGATATACATACTTATCACAAGTCTTAAGGCATAAGTAATTTTAATTAAAATCAAACAAAAAAACATTATCATTAGAAACCTCAAGCAATTGAGTTTTATTTTAATTTTTTGTCATTTGCTAATCTATATATGATTGTACGTATTTTTTTGACATTTTATTTACTAGGAGTAAATTAAAATAAACATTTATAAAAAATAAACATTTACTTATTACTAAGTTACTTCAAATATTTATTTATTTTGCTTGGCATTCAGGATTTTAGAATTTTGTTAACTAAAACATATTCCTTGTGTAAAATCCCTTGTGTATGTGTATGTCAACAAATAAATTGCAGTTGTGAAAATTAATTGAAAAGAAGAAGTATAAAATGCAAACATCTTACTTGATTACATTACACATCCAGTTGAATCTTAGCAATCACTCTGCAGTTTTTATAGGCAACATTTGGCTCCACTATAAGATTCGTAACTCACAAGACTATCTTTCTGTATACGAGGGCGGTTTGGGAACTTCTTAGCCTAGAACAGAAAGAGAATAGTTAGTTCTTCAACAACATTTTTATTATTCAATACAATCTCCTGAAGCTTTAATACACTTAGTCCAACACTTATCTAGCAATTATATACCTTGATTAAAATAGTTTTTCTCAAGGCCTTCAAAATATTGGGTTACAACTGCAATTACATCTACATTTGAGGTAAAACGCTTGCCTGCTAGAAATTTGTTTAGATTCGGGAACAGGTAAAAGCAACTGGGAGCTAAATCAGGAAAATAAGGTGGGTCGGTCAAAATTGCACATTGTACAAAAGATGAGCCTGTATCATCTTCTTTAATTGCATATATATTTATTAAATTCTTTTTCTTTTTGGATGGTCAAGCAACTCGTAATTTAATTCATTGATTTTAGCCAACGCCTTGGTGAAAAATTATTTTTTTGTGTTGTAAGTCAGGACGTTTTTACCAATTTTTACATTTAATTGCCTCAAAATGTTGCAGTAGTACTCTGAATTTATTGTTTTACCCTTTTTCAGAAAGTCAATTAATAAAATACCTTTGAAGTCCCAAAAACCCGTTGCCATCACCTTCCCAGACGATTACATTGTCTTTGCCTTCTTTGGGAAACTTCCTTCAGCTCCCGTTCATTGCTTGGATTATCATTTTGTCTCTAGAGTTTACTGATGGATCTATGTCTCACCAACGCGGATGCGTCTTTTTAAAACACTTGTTCCTATACGAAGGAGCTTTTTCAACTTGACATTCAGATTCGTTTGAATTCGTTTTTAGAAAATACTACTAAATTATTTTATTCAGATATATTTGAATATAAACACACACTGTGCATGGTGTGCTTTAAGCTAAAGGTTTGCCTTTTGTTGAGATCTGCTCAATTGGCAATATGATTTTGCACAAACTATTATTTGAGAACATATACAAAACTAAACTTTAGATCAATAAAAATACAATTGCATATTTACAAACAAACAAAACAAATAATAATGCAGGTTGGGGCAATTCATTTGCCTTCCATGTGAGCTTATGTGTTTTAAATATGAGTAAATATTTTTATATAACAAATGTGTTTTTGTTGAAAATTCTTTATTATTTAGAACTTGAAATCACATGGAATATAATAAAAAATAATATGTACATATGTGACACAAAACTTGTGCTTCGAATAAAGAATATTTATTAAAAATATGTATGCAGAGTTGATAGATCCAAATGCACGTGCTTTGAATTTGTAAAAAATTAAATTTTTGTTATTTCTTTCAGCTAAAAAGTAAAATTAAAAACAACTTCAAATACTATATTCGGATGTGCCAAATCTTAAATACCCTCAACCTAAATAGTTTTGTACTCAGTAACGTGATTTTAATGTATTTGAGGCTTATTTTGGTTAAATTTAATTTCATCAAGCAAATTTACAAGAGTTTTATGATTGTTTAGTGAGTCTGACAGCTACAAAATTTAGTCGAAAAATTGCTGCACAATCGATATTAGTATCATTTTTAGATTAAAATTGCTCGTCCGTATAAAATTTGGTGTGGTTCCATATCAATATTTATTAGACATTTTAGTGGCTTAACTTTTTTCTTTTAAAGAGCTTGAGTTGTGACCAATAATTGGGCCAATGCTCATAAAAATTGATACCAAAGAATTTTATACATATCACAACGAATTTCAACATAATAGTGATATTATGAAGTATTTAAGTGATTTTCTGAAGTGGACCTTATATGTACGATATGGTCAAATGGGAACCCATATTCACATATTTATAGATATAAATATTTCGTATAAAATAAAATTTTAATCCTGGTTGCTATTTGAGATCCATCGCAAACATATGTAAAGTTGTTTTATCAAATATAATATGGCAGTTGTTGGGTTTTTTAAACATTGTCTACGTTAACGGTTATCCAATCTGTTTTTCACTATGATTTGAATATTTAATTGGACAAGAGGATTAAAACCCATCACTCACACGTCTTTATTTTCCAGGTCCTTAACTGATGTTGTATTTATTTTCTTTGTCAGTTCATAGTTGCTTTAAATAATATTTATCTTTATTGTTGAATCATTTCTGTGCTTAAGGTTTGCTTATATACTTTTGAAAGCTGTATCTTTTTTTACAATCGCTAAATTCCACAATGTCGAATTTTTAAGGAATTTGTACACAATTTGCTATCTAATTTGATTTTTTATTGCTCAGCACTTGTACAAATATATTCCGTCTGAATTAATTTTTTTAACAGATTAATTGTAGTTATATTTGAAATTCACAGCAGTATGGCCGAATTCTATGTGAACAATCTTTACTCAAATCTCGATATTATCAAACAACTAGCTAAACCCGGTGTGCTTCGCTGCTAAACCCCCACGTTATAAAATAAAACGAATTTATATATTTACAAACATTTATTTATTTAATTTTAATGTATTTATTGGAATGCCTTAGGTTTAGTTTACCCATCAGGAGGATACACATATACACGTTAACTGAGCAGGAAACATTTTTTTAAAATCGAATGGTAAATCTATTGGTAGCATTGGAATGCCTAGCAAAAGTATATCTGTACCTTTATATTTTCCTGTTATAATGGTCACTATTACTAAATTATTTCTCAGTTTTTGTAGTGCTAGTCGAGTGCCATTGCAAAGCCGTGATGATCGATATTACGCAGTAACATAACTCCAATTTTAAGTTGTAGCACATGTGGTGGAAAGCCTGGCACATGGAGTGAACTTAAGAGCTCAACAAGATAATTAACTTCTCCATATGGAAAAATATTAGGATACTTAAGCGCGTCATATGAGCGATGCATTTCAGTGGGCGAGGCCATGCCCCACTTATATAGTCAAGAATTTATTATTTCGTAAGAATATCCTATTGTGAGAATTTAATGACAATCGGTTCAGTAGTTAAGACTATATTACGATTTTTAGTTTAACTAAAAAGTGGCGTGCTCCCACCCACTTTTCTACTGGTACGTATTCCTAATTATGCCAATACCATATGTACCACATATCATTGACGTAGGTCAAAATATGGCGATTTGAATTTTTGGGTTATATGAGCGGTGCCACCCCCCTTTGTACTATCAAAACTGCATATAGCCTATTATTCCTTCCAGAGCCACAGTAACATGCTGTGAAAATTTCATCAAAATCGGGCCAGCCGTTTTAGAGTAAATACATGAATGTATGTATCTAGATAGATTCTTAAAAAATACATATATGGATAACAAAAACAACAACTATTGCAACAACAATCTATTTCATTGCGTATGATAAATATTTGTATATCAATCTAATTAAATATCAAGTATACGTTACATTGCTTTGCTTGACATTGATTATAATCAGGGCAACTATAAAAAATGACTTAATAAATGAAAAATAAACCTCTTAATCAGCGTTGTCACCGTGCGTTTCGCATAATTTTTGGTGGTTTTTTTAAATTTTTGTGCGAAAAAATCCATAGTTGGTGCGCGGTGCGCTTTTTTTTAATTTCGGTGCGTTTTTTAATCTTTCCGAAAATGTGATGAAATCTTTCTTTTTACTAATGTGTAATTGCGTTTTTTTTAATAATTCATTACATGAAATCTATACGATGAAAAAGGGCCCCATTGAATGTATTTTTAATACGAACGTAAGTCAATCAAATTCGTCACATGACGGTTATGGCTAAAGGCGAATAGGGTGAAAATCTTTGTTTGAAAATAAAATTAATATTTTCAACATGGAAATAAAAATTCTTGTTTAGTTGGATGGTTTGGTCTGCTGAACTGTAGACGAACAACCAGTGTTAGAGTCGCAATGGTGCACTTACAAATTTTATTGAAAAAATTCAAATAGAAACACTTAAAATAGAAAACAAAAATAATTAAAAAAGCACCAAATATATACTCAAATTAGCCCCTTTTTTACCAATTAGTACTTCAATGTCGAATTGCATATCGTGAGTTGAATTTTGAGTGGTTCAATGCTTATTATAAATTTATTATCTTGTTTATTTAAAAAAGGTTTTAATTTTTTTATTACTTTTACTTGATCTCTTTATAAAAAGTTTTGTATAGAATTTATTGAACTTATTATGAAAATTTATGAAAAAAAAATAATTACATATCAATTGCAAAGGAATGTAAGCAACTTTGTTTAGTTTATTTTTTATTTTTGTAAAGTTTTTTTTTCTTAAAAACACTGTACTGTAGAAGACTGTTTAATTGTTATATTTATTATTAAAAAATATTATACTTGTTATGTAAAATTAATTTAATAAACATTTTTAATAAAAACGAAATTCTAAACTTGGACCGCTTTTTTCAAAATGGCGCATTTTTTTCTCCATTTTGGTGCGTTTTGATATTTGAAAGTTGACTACGCTGCTCTTAATAAATAAAAAAAAATATGTACTTAGGGGAAACCCCTCTCAAGTATGTGGATTTCTATGCATATTTTTTCTTTCATATTATTACTGTTTATGCTTTGTTATGCAGCTCGATGAAAGTGCTGTGCAAACAGTGTTTTTTTATTAGTGTGCAATGGAAAAAAACATGCAAGTATGTAAATAATTTGCATCTAGTTAATTGCTATTCTTGTTTAAAAATTAATAATAGTAACATTTTGGTAGAATAACAAATAAATTAAAAGCGTGCGTTGCAATTTTCATTACAGTAAGTCAGACCGAAGCGCATTGAAGCTTAATTAAATCTTGAAAGAACTGAATCAATGGATTTATGATGAAGTTATTGACACCATTTATATCGCACACACCGCCAACGCTTACTGTAATATAACGGATGAAGACAGTGGCAATGAAGATGTATGTATGCCTATACAATTTGCCGGTCAGCTACGTGCAGATGCAGAAATTAGGCATATCAACGCACCTGACTATGAGGTAGCGGACCTAGTCAAGCGCAAAAGAGTTGCAGACAAAACACCGCCTAAAAATAAATGTGTAAATAAATGACAGCAAAGGGATATGGTTCCTAGACTACCACCATGGGAGGTACTTTCAGAATCCCATAAAAATCCAGATCCTATGGAAATTTTTACAAAACAGTTTCAAGTGAGTGGAATCTTTTAAGAGATCCTCGAAGAGGGGTTCAAGCAAGTCCAGCATCAATCTTCATATGTCGCACCCTAAATACAAAAGAGTCACAACTCAAATTACTAAAATTTTCGGGAGAGACAAAAAACTTCATCGTGCACAAGAAACACACTTAACATAAAAATAGGCAAAACTTTATTTTTCCAGTTAGAGAAAATAGTGATGTGAAAGAAATGGTTGCAGTAGTTAGTTAGAGTTAATTTATGGAAAAAAGTCAGTTTTGGAAAATTTTTAGTTGTGACCCTTTATTATTTAGGGTGCAATGTATTCGCAATTTGATGGACAAGACTACTTAGCACAACACAAGGAGCATCAAATCCGTGGCACATATTGCCATAAGAATGCTGCACCTAAAGGAATGCTTCTTGGCGTATCATACTCCAATTTAAAACATCATCGTGTTCACAAAAATAACAAAAATTAAGTAGTGTATTTAGCTACCGTCCTTTTAAAGGACACCCGATTGCGGGAAAACTATAGGTTTTAATAAAAAAAAAGCTGTATATTAAAAAATGTAAGAAACCTATGAAAATTACAGTTTCGAAAAATTGAAGTTTAAAAAAGACTCCGGCGCTATCTGGGTTAATAATAGTTTATTTTTGTTTGAAATTTAAAGTGTTGTTAAAAAATAATTAAATTACTAATTAAATAAAGTTGGTTATTGTTATTATTTCATATAAAAATCTATATTGACTGAAAAAGATAAGAAGTCATAGATTATCATTCGTTTGGAATTTAGACCACTATTTCGCAGATTATCATTTATTATCAATTTAGTCCACTATTAAAGGATTTAAAGCCTATTTTAAATTCGCATAAAAAACGATTTGTGTTTAAAAGTACAGTGATCACGGATTAGAACCCTATTAAGGGATTTCAACACTATTTTATAATATGACTATTAAAGGCCCTAGATATAGTTATATTTATTACGAATCCGCTTTAACTTATCTTTGAAAATAGATTAACAACTAAGAGGGTTCATGTATTATTCTCTTAAACACCAATTCATTGCAGCTTTTGATAATAAACTAGACTTTATTTTATATATATAATTATCTGAAGTTATAAATGAAATCATTTTCATTTATAAAACTTGTTAGAAAAAATTCAAAAATTTTAGAATTTCCTAAACAAAATTATTAAACAAAAGTTATAATTTTCACAAGTCACAATTCAATCTTGCACATAATTTGTCTTGTAATTAGCACTAGAAAATTAAAGCTCATTCGGATAACTTACTTTATTATACATTTAAAATTAATTGGCTTTTTCATCTTTAAATTAGTAACATCACCTTTAACAACATCTAGCAGGTATAATACATTTTCATTGTTCCAGTATTTGGCGTTTAATTTAGAAATTAAATACCTCAATAGCTAAACTCAATGATTAATGACCCGTAAATGATTTAGAGGACAAGCAAGAATTGGTAGTTAGGTGGCGAAATTTATGCTTGCGAAAACGAAAGTACAAAAACAAACCAACTTACCTGCACTAATAGAAATCTATTGCAGCTCAGAAAAAATCAATACAAAAGGGAGAAGTATTTTATTTCAAGTATTTTAAGTAACAGTAATGAGCATAAGTGTATAACTGTTTGAAGTTTATTACAATTTCATAATATGAATTTTAAGTTTGGATTTCAAACTCCAACTTATATTTATTACTGTACGTTTGTTATGCACAAACAACTTTAACAGTCTTCTTATTATACCGAACACCGATAACACGGGGGGGGGGTGTAGGTATATTAAGTTTATCATTCGACTTGTAGCACAGCGAAATATTGGTCTACAATCCATAGATCACACTACTGATATTTGGTGGTTGGTATATACACGAATATAAACTCTTATTTGTTTTTATTTAAGATTTCATTCACGCACCTATTTCTGAGGGTGATGTAAAAGTTGTATGTCCTATACACATCAAACCGTTGCCACTCCATTAAAATAATACATTAGGAATTTATCAGTATTCTATATATGTCTATTACATTGATTTGTGATGCCATACAAATGTTTGGTTCGCACGTGTTTTGTTAAATTTGTTTAAAAATTCCTTAATTTTTAAAGTATCTTTAGGTATTTTTACGATTTCTTTGGATAACTTATAGTTCAACAGAAATTAAAGTAGAGTAGTTCAATAGGAATTTAGAAAATAAAGTATTTTTCATATAAAATCCGGCCACAATACAGAATATTTTTGAAAAGCCTATTTTCACACGTTCATTTTTTACAGTGATTTGTTTTTGTGTACAAATCTTCAATCACTATACTGTTCTGCGTACTGCAAAATAAACTTAAAGTAAGAGTGGTGCAAAAAAGTTTGAAAATCCAACATTGTTGGTTTCAATGGTAGATAAACAACGTCAAACAAATTTGTGCTACAGCAAGTGGTTTGATTAAATATTTAGCAAGTGTAAATATAAGTGACTTGAGTTTCGTATTAGAAACAAAATACGATGTTAAAATCATTTCATTACTTTCTAATTAAAGTCTTTTGCTTATTAATATTTTCATTTCCGGCCTCTGGAATTATTTGAATATGTTACAGATATTTTATAAACAAACCTGTTGCTATAGCTATTTTTTTCTCTATAAAGACAATATAATAAGTGTCAACTTATAGACTGTTGTATTTGTTAAAAATTCATTGAGTGAAATAAAATGTTTAACAAGAAATAGAATTATTTATAAAACATTTTGTTAAAGTTTCAAAAAAATAATCTGAAAATAACAGTGACGTAGTTCATATCATATAATAAGCACAAAGTAAATCATTAAAATTATCTATAAATAAATAAGTTCTGATAACTTAATCATTGTTTTGCATTGTTTTCAATTTAGATTTGATTGTCAATCGTTTATTGTCCTTACAGAAGCATGAATATGCAGATGTTTACATTAAACGATTTGTTTTTAACAAGAGGTTGACATTTGAAATATTTTCTTCAATTTGTAATGTAATGTAAATGTAATAATAAGAAGGAATAATAATAACGTGTTCGTATATTCGTCCATCTTGTACGTATTCCTTATATATGCAGCATGCCGAAGTGATTAGATCTGTTGCTCGATTTATTAAGGATTATGATTTCATAATTATTATGGGTGATTTGAATATGCCTTCGATAACTGGAAACTATTCGCCTGATGATATTAATGTTCAAACCCAATTAAATAACAACTATATGGGTTTGTTTAACATTTCGTATGATAACAGCCTTTTCCAATTAAATGGTATACTAAATAATTAGTCCGAAATTCTGGACCTTATTTTTGTAAATGATATAGACGATTGCTTTAGAAAACGTTCTACTCCTATTACTATTCCCGAAGACCCATATCATCCTAGTTTGGAATTGATTATATCGATTCCAACTGAACATGCTTTGCCGATAACTACCATTGCTGAAAAAAACCTTTTTATATAATAACACCAATTACAATTTGTTCAACCAAATTATTGAAAATACAAATTGGATATATTTATTTACATCCACCTCAACAGTTTCTCTGCATCAAGTATTTGAAGTTTTTCACAATAAAATATATTCGTTTATGGATTTATGTATTCCAAAAAAAAAACTCAAGCCGTTTTTTTGGCCGCCATGGAAGACAAGGCAACTAGCTCAAGCAAAAAACAAAAAGAACAGGTCTTATAAACAATTTAAAGTCGATTATCTGACTTACTAATTACAGAGGGCAATCTATACAAGACTTAATATCTTATGTTACAAGCGTTACTTAAATAAAACTAAAAATAACTTGAAACTAAATCCCAAATCGTTTTACAAATTCATTAGTTCCAAGAAAAAATCTACTGATTATCCTGCTTCAATGAAATTTCATAATATGGAATCCAGTGATGATACAATTATATGTAATTTGTTTGCTGCTTTTTTTGCAACTACGTATTCGAATATACATTATGACTCTGCTGTTGATTAACCATATTTATTGAATGAAAACCAAAATATATCACTTACATACTTGGATGATTATACTGTTGCAAATGGTATAAGAAAGCTTAAGTTTTCTTATGCATGTGGACCAGACAAAGTTTCCAGCTGTATTTTAATTAGATGTTCTAAATCTATCCCAATGACACTATTGTTTAATAAATCTATTCAGAATGGAAGAAATCTTTCACTGTGCCTTTATTTAAATTGGGTAATAAAGAAGGAATTAAAAAAATTATCGTGATTGCAAAATTTTTAAAAATTAATCACTGATAATTTTATCTTTCAATCATCAAATTTGATATCACCGTTCCAACATGGATTTCGAAACGGCTGTTCTACTACTACTAATCTTATTCAATTTACTTGTGCTGTATTTTATGGCTTTTCTCAGATAAAACATAGTGATGTTATTTACAGTGACGTTAGCAAAGCATTTGATAAAGTAAATCATAAACACCTTATTAAAAAACTGCAATTAATGGGATTCTCAAAACTTTTAACAAACTAGATATACTCGTATTTATTAGGCAGGTTGCAAAACGTGCTTTTTAGAAGTTGTATCTCCAAAAATGTACATGTATTATCTGGAGTACCACAGAGCTGCCATCTGGGGCCTCTACTGTTCTCACTTTTTATTAATGACTTACCGAACGTAACAAAATTTTCCAAAATCTTAATGTACGCGAATGATGTGAAGTTATTCTTAAGCTACAATCAGTTAATAGATCATACACTACTGCAAAAGGATTTTAACTTACTTTGTGACTAGTGTGCTAAGAACTTAATGAAAGTTAATATAAAAAAAAATTTTAAAGCTATGCGCTTTGCAAGAGGTAAGCCAATAACTGCAAATTACTTTTTGGGAAATCATAAACTGGTTTTGGTTGAAAGCTTTCTGGACTTGGGTATATTATATGACCCTGAATTAAACTTTAACCCACATATAAATTCTATAATATATAGAGCCAGGAGTATGCTTGGCTATATAAAACGTTGGTCTAAAATATTTAATGATCCGTATATTGCAAAAACATTATACATGTCACTTGTGCTTTCGATTCTTGAGTATGGGTCAATTATTTGGGATCCAATTTATTAGACACATTCCAATGCTATTGAATCGGTGCAAAAACAATTTATTTTGTTTTGCCTTCTAGGATTACGTTTTAACCCACTTAATTTACCTTCATATCTGCTCGTCTAGCTCTTATTCAGCTGCCAACACTAAACAGTCGTAGAGTTATGCCGAATATATCATTTATTTTATTTTCAACGTTTCACAACGTCCTACCAGAAATGTTTATCCATTGTCAATAAGATTTGTGAGATCAAACTATGCTGATGCTGACCCACTAAGAAGGATGTATAACACATTTAATCAGTTGTATAGATTTATTGATTTTTCATTGATCCCAGCCTTATAAAACTTTTTTTTAATAATGTATTTAAAGTCACAGTGTTCTGGTTTAAATGTTTTAAGTTTGTTATTTTTTTATTATTTAACTGATTTTTCGACCTTTTTGTTTATTAAACAATTATATTTTATTATCGAGAATAAGGTGTAATATTGTTTTTATTTTTATTTTATATTTATTCCGATATTTCGCTACAACAATGTGTAGCATCGTCATATTAATATTTTTGTTTGTGTAATATTTAAATTTTGACAATTACTGTTATTTTGAAAAATATTTTAATTGTTATTAATTTTGTATTGTTTCCCTGAAAATACCAGACGGGTAGGTAGACATTGTTCTTGAAATAATTCTATGCATTTCTTATTTCGTACTTTTTTTTTGTATTTTCTTATTAATAATTCTTATTTCCGGCAGAAACCGTAACAAATATTTTCCACAGTTTTCATGTAAACAATTTCTAGAACTTGAAAAAACTAATCATAAAATTAAGATATTATTAAGCAACAAGAAACACTATAAAACTGTCTTAAACACACCTTTTAGATTGAATTATTTACTTTACTAGAAGTCATCATGCTAATAATTAAATAGTATCCTACATAAATCTTTGTTTGTACTTTTCTTTTCAAATTGAATGCCCATATGTAATTGTAACAATGAACAATTTTTGTATTTGAAGAATTTTTGTATTTGTTTGGTCTTTAACTTTGTTTGACTTTTAGAGGACTTTGATTGTATCGTCTTAATTAACTTTAGCATTTATTTTCTAATTACAAAATAATGTCAGTTGCATGATTAGTTAAGATTTTCTTTTGTGTGCATGTTTCATTTTAATAAACTAAAGGCAAAATGACAAGAACAGCTACTAAGTATGCAAATAGCTTTAGAAAACAAAATGTTAAAAAAAAACTTTAATTTTTAGAGAAATTTAGCATAAAAGTTTAAATTTTTATTCCCTTCTTTCTTACGGACGAACATAGCAAGATCATCACAGTTTATAAGATGTATAATTTTATAAGGACACAGAATAGATATACATTTGTGGTTCCAATAGTTCGTTGTATTTTATATTGCTTTAATTTCCTTACGATTTCAATTTGATATGGCTACATACACAGTGGGGAGCACAAATGACTACATATTAGTGCTTTGTGTACTTGTTATTGTATAGCATTAAATCTAATAAATAGTAATTCTAATATTTTCGCATAACAACGCCCGATTAAAAACACTTTTGAAACGTTTTGGCATATATACTCCACTAATTTTTCAATTAATTCATTTGGCATACTCTCCCATTAGCGTCCAAATGAGTTGGAGTAATTGGGTTTTGTGCCAACTGTCTCTTCACGACTGACCACAAATTCTCAACCGGTTTGGAGTCGGGATATTTTGCAGACCACAGCACCAAAAGCAAACTCTACTTATTAAAAGTTCTATAACGATTTTCACCATCCAGTTGATAAGTTTAAGTTTGCAAGATACGGCCATAGTCTTCTTTCTCATTATTCCTTCCATTCTATGCAGTGGTCCGAGGCACCACCATGCAAAATATATCATGACGTTCCTCCCATCGTGCTTCATTGTTCCCTTAATATTTTGATTAAAGATAATGTAAAAACAATTCCGGAAGTATTTTTTTTTTTTTGCCACGCCTACAAATACGTCCTTTTAGTATTTTGTTCACTGTGTCGCTATTTTAAGTCCGAACATAACATTTTGTATACAGGTGTTCATGGCTCTGTAAGGGCTACGTTTCTACCCTAAATTATTTTTTACTACCACGTGAAATTCTAGTCCTAACTTTTAAACATGTTTTTATACGAATTTTTAAAAGTCATAATTAGAATTTGACGTGGTAGTAAAAAATAACTACTCCGCCACAAAACATGAATTTGCTAAAAGAAACTAACAAACTAATTGGAATAGCTAAGATTTAGGGTAATTTTTTTCCGATGAGAAAAAATACAATTTTGATAGTTCAGATGGCTAATCGGAAAGAAATTAATCGATTTGGTGTTTCTAAGCATCAACATAAATTCTTCTGATTACACAAAACTAATTATGACTAATTTCTTTTCTTCATTTAAAGAAGGGTTGGTGTTCGCGAAACATTTTAATGAAATTTAATGGACGGCATGATTTCCCCAAATGTATGCTGGAAATGGATAATATGGGAGCATATATCATTTCAGAAAAGCTTTTTTAGATGCTTGGCAATCCATATCTGAAGATATAAGAAAAAAGCTCATAAATAGCATTCCTGACCGAATTTTTGAGTTGATTCAGAAAAACGTAGGTCTAGCACATTAATAAAGTCTAGTTTTTTTGAGAATAATGGTACTATAACTTAGTTTAAGTTTAGTGTATTTATAGTTATGCAACACTTATTAATTTCTTATAAATTTTTAACTTTTTTTTCGTTCGATTCACATGTTGCTTAAACTGTTTTACATTTTCATTAGCTTGAGAAAAGTTTTATGTATTTATAGTTGTGCAACGCACTGCATAACTATAAATTCTGGCAGTATTTACATTTGTAAATACATTTAAGTTTTCACATCAAATCCGTTAAAAACAGCAAGTGTAGTGTGGCCGCATATTATGTGAAAAATTACGAAGATTAATAATATAATGAGAAATTTGACAACCACAATTTAATTCCATAAAAAAATTCTGCCAACAACTTAATAAAATACAAATGAAATATGTTTATTATGAATTTATTTATAAAACATTTATTCAAGGTTTTAATTGGGAAATTGCAGCATGTTCTTTTTTATATTAATTTGTAATATGTATGTATGTCTTATAATTACACCATTTGAACAGTCTTACATTAATTGCATTAAAAAAAGAAATATAATTTCTACATTTTAACTTTATATAAACCTTGAGATTAATATTTTCAGATTAATTATAATAAACAAAATTTTAATGAGAATAAAAGGTCTACTAGTTTCAATTTCATATTTTGTTTTAATAAGACTATATTGGTTTGTTGTATTTAATTTTAATTATCTTATAATTATTTAAAATCAAATATTGTTTATGTTTTTTATGAATTATTTATAATATTTTAGTCTTTAATTACTAATGAAAAATAAATTAATTCCGATTGCTGCTAATGATGTTTCATTTAAGAAAAATTATTAATTAATGTTTTCTGGAAAAGGTGTTTTTTAAGATACACCAGTGTAAGGGATAAATGTAAAGTGGAACTCGCCATTCCAAGTGAGCATTTATCTTTCAAATATTATGTAGCCCATAAAAGGTTTTTAAAAGTTTTAACATCTCCCAGCAAAGCTATTGTAATGTGATTATTTAGCTAACAAACAGCACATGTTTAATACATAATCATTAACGCTTCAAATCACTTTTGCTTGTTTAGTTATACCCTACACCACCATAGTGGCGAAGATATATTGGATTTGTGCTAACGTTTGTAACTACCATAAATATTAGTCCAATAGAGCCGATTTAACAATGTCCGTCCGGCCGTCTGGCTGTCTGACTGTCCATGTAAAGCTTGTGCGCAAAGTACAGGCCGTAATTTTTAAGATATTGGTCCGTTATTACACCTAGTATCATGCAAATATCTTCTCAAAATAGAGTTTATCGGTCATAAATATTTGATTTGTGCACTTATCCAAACAAATTTTGCCACAAATAAGTTGTACATGAAGCCTAATCACATCTAGTTTTAAGCATGTAAGTCCCATATTTAAAAATCACTTCATCGAGCGTAAATCGCTTAAAAATTATTCATAAATCCAAAAGTCATTGCACCTAATTTTATAACGATCGTTGCATAATTAGTCACAGCGAATACATAAAAAAACATCTTTCGAAAATCCCTACAGGTAATTATATCGATATAAAATTGGATGCATATAATTTGTATATGCACAGAAGTCATGCTACTCAATTGTATGATGATCGGTGCATAATAGGCCAGCGCACTCATATAGCGCCTATTTGTGAAAAACAATTTTTGCTCACTTTTTACTGGGTGTAGGTTATTATATGTTCTTGCTTAACATACTGTACTTTTTGTTTTATTTTCTTGCGCTACGTCCTTATTCTAAAAAACAATTTTATTTTCAGAACTATAGTAGACAAATATTGGTATAATTTTACAGCATGCTTTTATCCTTTTTGTAAGTTAAATATTGTAAAAATAAATGCAATTGCTAAAGAGAATTTAAAAAAAAAATCTATAACGAATATGGCATATACTTAATGTTCTTCTAATTAAATATTAAGTATACGCTTCATTGTGTTGGAATAATTATAATTATTATAATAATTATTTTTACTCAAAAGAACTATCATTAAAATTTAGTTTTTAAAAACAATTTCATTCAAATGTTGGCCGCGTCTACGCTATAGGTATTCCATTCGGAAGATTCAATTTTTGATCACACAACTTCAAATTAACCCCGAAACGAGAAATTAACTGAGTTCTCATAAAAGCCATTGCTAATTTTTATTGATTAATTCATGTAAAATTTTATTTGCAGTGTATTTCAATCATTACTGTAAAATTTTATAAATATTTAAAACACACGCTTATAGCTTCAAGAGAGTTCTATGAATTTGTTGTATTACTACAATGCCCCAAAAGCTGCATTTTAAAGTTTTTTTTATTTTCAACATTAAACCAACATAATTTTCAGAAACAATGAGAAATATTAAAGAGCAAAATTATAGCATGGATTAAAGGTGCATTCCCCCATTTGCTCCGAACAAAAATTTGGTCCCGAAAGAAAATTTTTTAACTGAGAGATTTTTCCAGCACGATTTACCCATTTTGAATCTATTAGTTTTGCAAGTAACAATACGAGGGCGACTCGGAAAGTTCTTAGCCTAGCTCAGAAACAGAATAGTTAGTTTTTGAAAAACATTTTTATTTTACAATATAATCTCCTGAAACTTTAATACACTTAGTGCAACGCTTATCTAGCAATTCTATCCCTTGTTTAAAATTGTTTTCCTCAAGGCCTTCAAAATAGTGGTTTACAACTGTAATTGCCTCTTTATTTGAAGTAAAATGCTTGCCAGCTAGAAACTTTTTTAGATTCGGGAACAGGTAACAGTCACTGGGAGCTAAATCAGGAGAATAAGGTGGGTGGTCAAGCAACTCGTACTTTAGTTCATTGATTTTAGCCATTGCTAAAACACTCGAATGTGCTGGTGTGTTGTCATGATGAAAATTTATTATTTTTGTGTTGTAAGTCAGGACATTTTTCTCGAATTTTTACATTTCATTGATTCAAAATGTTGCAATAGTACTCTTAACTTATTGTTTTAGAGGTAATTAATAAAATCCCTTTGAAGTCTCAAAAAACTGTTGCCATAACCTTATTATTTTTTCTTTCTTTGGGGCACTGCTTCCAGCTTCAGTCCATTGCTTGGATTTTACTTTTGTCTCTGGAGTATAGTGGTGGATCCATGCCTCATCCATTATTCTGAAACGACGCTTAAAATTCATTTTACTTTTCTTAAAACGATCCAAACAAGCTTGAAAAACTTTCATTCTTATGCGTTTTTGGTCGACTGTTAACAAATGCGGCACCCATCTTGCAAGAGACTTTTTCATCTGTAGTTCTTCATGGAAAATTAAATGGACTCGATGATTTGAGATTCGTCGATCATTTAATACCATATCACGCACTTTGGTTACAATTTTTGCTGTTGTTGCTGTTTTTGGACGTCCACTACGTGGTTCATCCTCAGTGCTTATACGATCACGTTTAAATACAGCAACCCAATTTTTTACTGTTGCATATAAAGGAGCACTTTTACGTAACACATTAACCATATCATTATGAATTTCTTGTCCCAATAAACCTTTTTTATTTAGATATTCAATGAAACAACGAATTTGTAATTTTTCCATTGTAAACAAATTGCGGATGCGTCTTTTTTGAAAACTTGTTTCTATATGAAGGAATTGTCAGATCTACAAGAAATTTAACATGTGTTTATAGCAGATATTGAAGTTTCCAAAACACTTAACTTTTTTCTGTTTATATGGCGCTTTCTGTTCTAGGCTAAGAAGTTTCCGAACCGCTCTCGTGTTGCGGCCACTGATTTATTTTGTTTCGGTTTTTAAGTGTCAAGAAACAAATATTAAATTATTTAAAAATATTGTGAATATTTTGCAAAAACAAAAGCTAAAGACCAGAATTGCTGGACATAAATCAGACCAAAGATCTAGAGACAATATTACTTTCCAAAGAGCTGCATTATCTTCACATTGTAGTAAATTAAATCACTATACAGTAGATATATAAAAAATAACACAACTTACAAATATTGTATAATTAGTAATATTTTTTACTTGTTATAAATTATTTTAATATTTTGTTATTGTACAAATTTTCATATAACTTTTCCTATGACAAATAATTTTGAAATTCATAAAATTATGAATTTGTTTTGCTGAATAAGCTACACAAAGACGTAGCGAAATATTGAAAATAAGAATGAAAATTTTATTAAAAAAAGACCTTTAGCTTGAACAATTACTAAATAGAGACATCAAACTTCATTAAACAACTAAAGAGAGCCATCAAACTTTATAAAAAAAAACTTTGTCCGAACAAATATTTTGTTCAGAAGGAATGGGAATGAGTCCACCTTAAGTATCAGCGTTTACAACTACAAAATTTCATGTGTGCCCTTGAAAATTGAAATTTTGTAAAATCTTATTTATTTTTCTCATTTACACATAAATAAAACAGACTTTTGTATGGCAATGATAAAATCAAATAGTTTAAATCCACATACATACAGTCACACCTCGATATAACGACCCTTACTATAACGAATTCCTCGATTTAGCGAATTTTTTGAAATCCCATACAACGCTCCATAAGACTTAATACAATATAAACCTCTCTATTACAAATATATTTGTCAATAGCCTCGTTATAACGAATTTTCATTTACTGCAGACTAACGAAATAGAAATAATTATTTAACGAATTTTGTCAACTTACAACCTTTTCATAACGATTTCCATCAATTAATACAAATTATATGAAACAGATACACACAAAATTATTGTGTTTGCAACGACAACGTCTCCAGCAAACCAACATTCGTAGTCGACAGCACCATGCATTAGACTAACGGCTGATATATTCGGAGAAAAATTTAATGTTGCCAAGAGCTTGTACGCTTGCTGCAGCAGTTGTTTTGATTTATTAACGGAAATCGTTCGCTGTAACATGGCGATTAATATACAAAATTTTTTATTACCTCGTTATAACGAATAGAAGTGCAACATCACCTTGATATAAAGAACCTCCTTGTAACGAATTATTCGATATAACGTCTTTTTTCTAATCCCCTTAAGATTCATTATACGAAGATTGAACTGTATATTGCTTACTTCATCAAAAAAAAAACAATTACAACTATTTACACATTTGGCTGAGTCCTTTCAATTACTATTTGCTACTATACATATTAATTATTTATCAAGGATTCAACACAAACATGCATTTATTTGTAAAGCCATTTCAGGAAAGTTGTGGCAATTTAATAGCTTTTTTAGATTTTATTAATAAATTATTAAATTCAACATAAAATTTTCATTGATGTTAAACAAATTTAAATTTATTGTTGAAATTTAATCTTTAAATTCCTAAATGAGCAACTTTTTTTATTAAGAATTTAAATCTTCACAGGCCAGCACACATCATACATAAAAACAAAAATAAAATATACATGAACATACAAGGTAAGTGGCAAACTGTATAAGTACAAAAAATATATGTTATGAAGCCAATTCATGTAGATTTGGTGTCTAGATGGCAATTTAATACAATAACTGCACTCAGAGAAAAAATATAGTTGCACATGTTTACCACAACAATGTCAACATTTTTACAAGTTTTTCTACAATATTATGTATGTAATTATGTTTATGATTGCGGTAACCATAATATGGTTACGATACGATTTAGTTGATTACTATAATCATATATACGATTGTAGTAATTATGTCTATACATATTTGTGGCAATCATGTTTATGATGAATCCATATATCATAATTTGTTGCTATTTGATTATGATAGAGAACAAAATAATATGGTATAATAGTTCAGCATAAAACTGATCACCATAAACATTATGTAATTGCTGTAATCATATATATCCTTGCTATAATCATGTGATAGGTAACTTAACCATATTATGGTTGCACAGATCATATAAATAATTACAGTGAACATAATATTTTTAAAAAAATGTTTAAAAATGTTGAAATATTTTTTCTCTGCGTGTGGATAATGCGACTTATATTTAAACTGAAAAATTTAGTTTTCACATCGAGACAGAATGTCTTTACAGATGCCAGCAAACTGTCAATGTTATTTAGAACACAGCCAACACATGGATTTTTATAAGAGGAAATTAAATTTGTTCTTCTTTTGTGTATCAATATGTGATTCAAAAGTATTTAATTGTTTTTTTTTCTTTTGTTACATAAATCAAAACAATGATGCTATCTAATTTTATGTGAGGAATGCTTTACAAAAGTCTATAGTCAGGAGCTATTTTTTTATGAAAAATTTTAATTGTGACATATTAAATAAGTTTCAATTTTATAGAGAAATGCCATTATTTCCTTATTATTATTGTATCATTTTTCCATGAAATGTTTTCAAAGTTATACAAAGCTTTACTTATTGGCAATAAGGCAATAAGATATTGCTATTTGCTGAGACTTTGCAAAAAACACGTAAATATATTTTTCTAGAAACCTATAAAAATAAATATTTACATACTTAACAAGCAAACAAGCAAATGCGTATATAATGTAGAGTTTCTATGTTATTACAATTTGAGACAGTTAAATGCAATATTTAAGTACCATTCCCTTCAACAATGCTTGACCGTCCAACCATATATTTAAACAAATACAGACATATTCCTAATGAAGAAAATTTACAAAAAACATTTTATTTTACAGGAAACCAATTCTGTTTCTTTGTATATGTTTCTTCCAGGAATACTAGTTGCATATCGTGAACAAACGCTTTATCTTCTAGCATTTTTCAATAGAAATAAGTTTTGTAGCATTTATAATATCACCAGAAGTTAGATATTGATTCTTTGAAGAAGTCTTACACCGCATTCTTTTTTATCACTTGCAATCTATACCAGTCGAGTATAAATTTGTTTCGTCATTTAAAAATGTTAAAATGTTGCCATAAATGTTGATATATGAAATTTTTGATAAAGTAAGTTTGTGTTAAAGTTTTATTATTATTTAACAAATATTCAAAATGGTACCGTGGAGGTCTAAAAAGTATATTTTATTTATATAGTTGGTACAAAAACGAAAAACACATTTAACATCACTGGTTTCTACTATTTACTATTTCTCTTATAAATTTGTTTCCATTATACTGTTTCTTTATTTACTAAACATTTTTATTTATTTTTAGCAGTTAATAGAAAAGAGCAGTTTATTTAAAATTTCATACACTGTTTGCTGTTTAAATTTATTTCTAATTATAAAGCGACTAAAAACAAACGTGGCATAAAAGAATCTTTAGAAAAAATTTTATATTTGCTTGCATTTAATGGTTTGAATCAATCTTCACCATTATATTACCTAAAATTCCATGTTGCTGTATATGTATTTATGTAGAATTCCCGTCTCTAGCTTAATAATCACACATCCCAATTGTAGAAATTGACTACTGTCTACTTTCCTTCTACGTTATAATGAAAATATGTACTAGTATACAATACAATATACATACATATATGGCGGTTCTTGCCCAGTTTTAGTTTAGCCATATGTAAAACAATTTGTAGTAAATGTTCTTTAAGCCCCGTTTTATCTACGGCTAGTGTGTATGTAGTGCAGTGTTGTCATGTGTGAATATTTCTCTATTTTTACCCTACACCATTATAGGAATATTAATGCACTCATGCCGATGTTTGTAAAGTCCAAAACAATATAAGACAACCATCCACCAAAGTCAATCCCAACCGTACTTGGGGCGAAAAAATATCACGTACCAAATTTTATTACAATATCTTTAAAATTGCGACCTGTACTCTGCGCACAAGCTTTCTCTGGGCAGCCAGGCAGATGGATGGACAAATCGACTCAGGAAGTAATTCTGAGTCAATCAGTATACTTTAAGGTGGGTTGGTGGTTGGACCAATATTTATTGGTATTACAAACATCAGCCCAAATCCAAAATACACTACCCACTATTGCGGTGTAGGGTATAAAATTCATACGTCGCCCAGTGGCATTTCGGCGGAAAAAATAGGGTTTTTCAACTTTCCAATTTTAAAATGTTAATGATTTGGTTTTGTAAAGAAATATTTGGCTAAGAAAAATTCAACAAGGTTTTTTATGAAAAGTGAAATTTTGCAGTTAAAAAAACTAAGAAAAGTCAACGGAAATTTATTCAATGAAATTAGATTAAAATTATTGTCCAAATAAAGAACTTTTTTTGTTTGTAAGTTTATAGCTATGGCTTTTGTTTTATTTTTTTAGTGAAAATATAGCACTTACTTTTTTATATAAAAAAAATTATTGAAATTGAAAAAGTAAACTAATTATTATAATTTAACAAAAATTATACTAAAAAATATCAACTTTTCACTTTTTGATGGAAAAAAACTTTATGTGCTATGTGCTTTGCCTTCCTTAGCCCTCTAACTATAAAAAAATGTAAAGTCCGAGTCTGTATTTTCAATGAAGAAAAAAAAATAACCGCCAAATACCGTCCTTTTTAGTAACATCAATTTTAATTTCAAAAGTCACTTCGAATATTTCATACAAATGGTAACACATAAATGGTAAATGCACAAAATACTAATGCATGGTAAGGATATAATGGATATTGCCGTATTACCAATAGGAATGCTTTCAGAGGAAGCCAGAAACAAAGATTACAGGACGTATCGATTGATGTTTTCGAGAAATTTCCACAAATTCTGATGTATTCAACAGACTTCTTATAACTTCAGATCCTGACATAAGTAGCATAAGGCGTCATTCGAACAAAATTTCCTTAGAACTAGATCCCATTGTTAAAGATATGGTGCTTGAATAATATTACAAATAAAGATTTTTTCAAAATTTCTTAATTTAACGGAGAGAAGTGTTTCTGCAAAATTTCATTGCTGTACTATTTTTTCCACGAAATGTATGGGGCGGTGCCACTGTGCGTCGCGACCTACAACTCCAACCACACAACAACATCAGTTGTGAATTTTAACAAATATGTATAAACAAAAAACAAGTTAGAAAGTATAGTCGGTCAAGCCCGACCATATAATACCCAACACCTAGTATATGTAATAATAAAACAGTTTTTCAGAAATGGGCGTTATATGGGAGTGCCATGACTTCCGCGAATATAAATATTATATGTGTTAAACTTTCTCTCGATATAAATACTTTTAAAAGATTTATGGAAGTTAAAGTGAATTACGGAGGGGGTCTTATATAGTAGTTTCGACTAATTATGGACCGACCATTATAAAATTAGGTGTCATTATTTCTGTGTATAAGAAACTTATTTGTGTCGAATTTTATTTGATTACCAACATTTTTAAGAAATGTATGCTCTTAAAATGATTTTTGGATCATAATAAAATTGGACGGTATTATTTTTAGACATATGAAATATATTTTCGTTCAATATTATTTGGATATCAACATTTTTGAAAGTTATTTTCGGAAGTGGGCCTTATATGGGAGCTACGATTAATTATGGATCGATCTGCACAAAATTCGTAGATATGATATGGCTTTACTTACCACTCATTTGTGATCAAATTTGTTGGGATACTTGCATAATTCAAACATTTATGATCAGTAAACCCCAATTTCAGGAGGACATTTGTATGGGGGCCAGGTGAAATAATGAACCGATTTCTACCAGTTTTAACTCCAACCATTCTTGGATTGAAAAAGTACCACGTACCAAATTTTATCGAAATATCTTCAAAATTGCGACCTGTACCTGCGCACAAGCTTTACATGGACAGCCAGCCAGCCAGACGGATGGACAGACATCGTTAAATCGACTCAGAAAGTGCTTCTGAGCCGATCGGTATACTTTAAGATGGGTTTTGGACCAATATTTATGGGCGTTACAAACATCAGCACAAATCCATACTCTCCCCACTATTGTGGTGTAGGGTATAATTAAATACAGTTTAATGTTTCATTGTTGATTTAGCTGGAAAAAAAAATAGAAGCAAGTGGTTAATATAGCTTTTGAATTAGTTTAATTTCTATATTGTATTTAAATTAGATTCATTTATTTATTAACAACAAATTTGGAAAAAAAATCTATATTGACACAGTTGGAAGATAGATAATATTTATTAAATGCGTAGATCTTATTGTTTAAACATTTCCAAAGCAATTTATTATTGTAGAACCTGAGGGTGGCATTACCAATATTCTAAATTCTACTGTCTATCAACCACAATCAGTTTTTTACAGGAATCATTATGTAGACATTAAAGTGCTTGTCAATGATATAGAAATTGTTAGACAGTAGAATTCTGACTATTTGTAAAGCAAACCTGAAGTTCTACAAACATAAATTACTTTGAATATATTTAAACATTAAGATCTACGCATTTAATAAATATTGTCTTTAGTCAATTAGAATTTTTCCAAATTTGTTGTTACCAAATAAATAAATAAATATAATTTAAACACAATATAGGAAATAAACTAATTCAATTTGTTGTTAACAAATAAATTAAACTAATAAACACAATATAGGAAATAAACTAATCCACGAGCTATATTAATCATTTGTTTCTGTTTTTTTCAGCTAAATCAACAATTAAACATTAAACTGTATTTAAGTTTTTGTTTCTACGTATTATTTTAATCATAAGTCTTAAGAATACTAATTTTTTAAGCAGCAGAGTATATAAATATGTTGGGGAACGGCAGCAAGCATCAGTTGTTTGTATCACTTTCTAAAGCAATATGAAATTTTTAATTGTTTTCGCTTTGGCTTTGACTTTATCCACCGCCTCTGCTTTTCGTATACATACTTCTAAGTTGGGTATTACCAATGGTAATAAAGCAGTTGTCGGTCAATTCCCATATCAAGTTGATCTATCCGTGGCACACAAAAAAAGCTGGTGTGGTGGTTCATTGATTGGCAAAGAGTGGGTTCTGACTGCTGCCCACTGTACTGTTGGTATTAAATCTATAACTGTAAGCTTGGGTGCCACCGAACTGACCAATGTTGAAATTAAATACACAGTCAACAGCTGCAATATCTTCACCCACGCTGGCTGGGATAGTACCACTTATGCAAACGATATTTCCCTGATCAAGATACCCGCCACCGCTTATACTGCCACGATTAAACCCGTGATGTTGCCCGCCATTTCCAGCTCTTACTCTACTTATGTCGGTAATAAGGCTATTGCCTCCGGTTGGGGCTTAATTTCTGACTCTGCCACCAGTGGTACTAACGATTTACATTGGGGCCTCATGGAAGTCATCACCAATGACGAGTGTGCCAAAACCTACGGTTCCGATATCATCTCCTCCAATATTTGTACATCCACTACCGGTGGTGTTTCCCCCTGCGAAGGTGATTCCGGCGGCCCATTAGTGTTGGAATCCAGCAGGGTCCAAATTGGCGTGACTTCTTCCGGTCACATGGAGGGCTGTACCAAGGGTCATCCCGAGGCCTACACCCGTGTCACCAGCTATTTGGTCTGGATTAAGGACAAAACTGGCATTTCCTACTAAATTAACTACTTAGACTTTGGTGTAAGCGTGAATTCGATGTAAATAAAATGTTGAACCTTGCTTTGGAAACATTATTTATTGTTTATTTGTAAATTTTTAACATTTAAATACATACATTCGTATATAGAAAATCTTTATTAACAATAACAAGAGTTTTCGAATAGGGTTGCAAATAGTTAATTTTCACGAACTCCTATTTTATTTATGAATAATTTAAAATATTTCTGTTGGACTTCTATTTCTAGTTTAGGTTTTTATTCTGATAGTTTTAGTGTTTCTTCTTTAGGTACATTAGGAACTCAGTAGTTAATACTCGCTGCACTGCTAATTTTTGTAACAAAAGGGTGTTTCGACCAGTTGAAGTGACATCGGTGGTGCATTTTTTCTAACAAGATCCAAGTAGGTTTAACTTCCTTCCTTTATACTTCGGCCTTTACTCGTACCACCAGCTGATTATATATCATTCATGTGTATTAAACGTTTGTTATGAAAAAAGAAAATTTATTATCCGAGTTTTGGTTTCCGTTTAAAAGAAACAGTTAAATAAATATCTTTTTAACTTATTTTATTTAATATATGTACAGTGGCACAATAAAGTCTGCATATCCCCTTGAAAAATGTGGTTTTAGGTGAACAATTTAGCAATAAAGTTCATTCCAAACAAATTCAATCGAGCAACAAAAAATAAATGTTGACCAAAAATTTTTTTCCACACAATATTTATTAACAAAAATATATAAAATTCATTTTTCAAATACAGAAAAGTCTACATACGGCTATGTGGAAAAGTAAATATAATGGAACTCTGTACTTAAACAATGCTACCACATACTTCAGGCATCTTCACGAGATATTGTTATTTAGAAAAAAGTTTAATTGTTGTAAATTTTGCAGTTTTTGGTATTTAACGAAAATGGGTATAGACATTTAGTGTAAAAGTGCGTAAGCTTATTGTAAAGTTCCATAAAGAAAAAAATCTTTAAAAGAGATTGGAAAACTAGTTGGGCATCCAAAATCAAGCATTCAGACAATAATTCGAAAATATAATGAAACAAAAAGTGTAGAAAACAAACCAAGGAGTGGGTCGCCCACCTAAACTGACTTCACGTGCAAAGCGGCAAATTTTGTTGAATGTTCCAGAAAATCCTAAAATTATGGCAGTAGAAATTGCAAAGACTTTAGAAAACCAGAATTTTGCTTCAGTGCATCCAGAAACGATGAGACACCTATTAAGAAGCAATCGATTTCACAGCCGTGTGCCCCGAAATAAGCCGTTTATTAGTAAAATAAATATGCAAAAACGCGTCGAATTTGCTAAAAAAAAAACAATACGTTTATTTAGCGACGAAAGCAAGTTTAACTTGTTTGGTTACGACGGAAATCAAAAAGTATGGCGTCGAAATAACGAAACATTATTGCCCAAAAACTTGCTTCCTACAGTGAAACACGGTGGTGGCTCCATTATGGTATGGGGTTGCATGTCGGCAGCTGGGGTGGGTAATTTAGTATTTATCGATATTACTATGAATCGTATAATATACTTAAATATTATCAAAGATAATCTGAGGCAATCCGCGAATAAATTGGGTCTGCAGGAGGTTGGTACTTTCAGCAAGACTACGATCCAAAGCATACCGCTGGTATTGTTAAAGAATGGCTACTGTATAACGTGCATCATCAACTTCATTCGCCACCTCAGTCATTGGATTTACACCCTATAGAGAATTTATGGGATGAATTAGACCGCCAAGTTAGAAAAAGGGCGATTAAAAATTAACAGGATCTTAAAAACGCTCCACTTGAAGAATGGAATTTAATTTCAAATAACTTCACACAAGTATTAACAAATTCTATGAAAAATAGATTAAATGCTGTTCTACAAAGCCAAGGCGGACCCACTAAGTATTAATTTTGTTGTTTTTTTATTTACTTCTTATATATTTTTGTTAATAAATATTGTGTGGAAAAAAATTTTTGGTCAAAATTTATTGGTTTTTGTTCGATTTAATTTGTTTGAAATAACCTTTATTGCTAAATCGTTCATAGATAACCCAAAACTCCATTTTTCAAGGGGGTATGCAGACTTTATTGTGCCACTGTATATATTATTGTATATATATGTACATACATATATTACATTTCTTTATTTAATGGACTTTTATTTTATTTTTTGTAAATATTTTGTTTTATATGTTCTTACTTTGAACAATTGTCTTTTACTACTTTTTCTATTTCGCAAAACTTGTTTATATACTTAGGTATTTAACTAGATCTTAATTATAAGATCGTACATGAACATGCATGCTCAAACATGTCAAAAATCAATGATTAAATTAACTTAAAAAATGTATGTAAGTCAGTAAACAATATTTATGTCTATTTGTACATGTTTGTATGCTTTGTGTGAGTTGAATTCTGCATGCCCGATCATGACAGTTGATTTGCGCTTAGACAAATAATACAATTGGCAACAGTAAATATTTGTGGTGAACGTATTTGTTCAGAGTAAGAACATAGTTTTTATATTTTACACATATTTACGTACATATATTGGGGATGTTCATGTTAAATTATTAATGTAAATTTTAAAATGTTCTGCGCATTTTGGAACTGTGACGTCACACGTTCTGTGTTTCTATTGGCTAATTTTTTCTCACTTGTTTTTTTACTCTTGTTTTGCTTGCATTTGCTTACTGCACACTCCATGTTTATATTTTTGTTGTTTTTTTTTTATTTGTTTTTCTTTTCTAAACAGCTTTTATTTTAGAACTCTCAGAGAGATTTCAATTGCAAGGTTGCCAACTATCACATAAAACACACATTTTTCGCAAGAAATTTTAATTCTAGCACTTGAAACATTCTTGGTAACCCTTAGAATAGAACTTCTACGTCACATAACGGGAAATCATGCGCATGGCGTAATCTTTATTTTATCATTCTTGTCACTACCCACACACACATCATCCGCAAATTAACTTCAATGTGATTTTATTGAATTGTGCATTAACCAAGTGACATTGCACAATAGTCACCCCGTCAGGGCCATGTCGATATCGATATTTATTAGATATTTTTGTCGGTTATTATTTTTTGGAAAAGGTTCTTATATGGCAGCTAGGACAAATTATGGGCCAATCTTTATAAGTTTTGGAACATATGCATATGCGGATATCTCACGTTTAAGTTCAACATAATTTTGTATACATATATTTAAAGTACATATTAGTATTAACGTGAATTTCGGAAAAGGACCTTATATGGAAGATATGCTCATATATGGACCGATCATCGTGAAATTTATTACGACAATTTAGATGTGTCTACTAGGCTATTTAAATTAAAAAACAGTTGCTTTTTTAAGCATTCGCATACTAATTCCAAGTACAAAAGAGAAGCAAAGCAAATAAATGCCAAACAAAACAAAACAGAATGAAAAATTTTATTCTTTTTATACTCTCAGACTATTTGTATTTACTCATTCTTATTTACTATAAGTAAAGTAAAGTAATATTTTTTTTGCTAATATACTGTAGTATTTTGCAAGGTTCTCAGTTTACAATATGGGTATTTTAAGAACTAAATGCAAGCAATGGTTATGGTTGTTTAATTTGTCTTTTTTGCAGATGATTACTTATTATTAAAGTAAAAACTACATTTACTTTGTTTAGCCGTTATTTATATTTTGTCTATTTTGATAACTTTTGTAGTTTTAATCTAGTATTTTTGAAACAATTATATTAGATCAGATTATTATTTCGTTTTAATAAAATTTAATTTTTCATTTTTATATTTTTTTAATTTTTAGCACGCATATCGTTAGTTGAAATTCTAAAAAACGTAATTAATATTTAAAAAATGCTTAACTTAAGCCAAAAATGCTTAGTACAAACGTTGCAGATTTTATTATTTCCGATAAAAATACAAAGACATTTTAATTAATAAAAATATTGGGATTTAATTCTATAATTCTATTTTAATACGCAACATTACATATTTTGCATTTCAGCTGACGATATGCTTTTTGTTTTTAGTCTTTTTCTTCTCCTGTAATATTTTTCCAATTTCATAAAAATAAAATAAAACTTGCAAAATACTCGAGTATTTCAATAAGTAGTTTAAGAACTGCCTCTCCAAACACGTGCATATTCGTATTCTTTAACACTTATTGTATTTATTTAGTACAAAGACAATATTAATTGTGTTTGTATTTTATTAGACAGAGAGCATTTTACTTTATAAAGAGAAGATCGAATAAAGCAAGTAAACGAAAAAAAGTAAATGTATTTATGTATTTGTTTTTTTGTACTTTTGCAACAGCCTAGTGTCTACGGATTACTTTTGTTAAATTTCGACTTGTTAGTGATTTTTATAAAACATTTATGCTAAATGCGCATAAAAGTTATTTTCGGAAGTGGTCTTTGTATGGGGCTATGGTCAAAATATGGACCGATGCAAACAAAATATCGTTTTGGGATTTCATTTTCCATGCAGTATTTTTTATGGATAATATTTTCTATTTATGTACCATAATGTCATATCCGAGGAATACATTGGATCGATTCTTACCATTTTCAACAGTACTTGTTGTTCTATAATAAAAATGAAGTGTGCAGAATTTCATGGTATTATCCGCATTATATTTTTTATATTATAGCAAAAAATATCTGAAAAATATTGAGGTAGTCTGAAACTTTGATCTATAACTCGCATCATACTGGAACGATTTTGCCAATTTTCAATACCCAACATTTCGGTAGATCAGAGAATGTTTGGTAGAAATTTCATAGTCTTTTTTTTGTAAAATCTATTGTGATTTCAGCAGACGGACATGGCTAGATCGTCTTAGAATATTTTTGGTGATGGGTATAATAACAAATAAAACAAAATAAAACATACTCTTTTACTTTATTAACTTTTAAGTAAAAAAAACATATAATACACAATTAACTGATAAATACAATTAATAAAATAACTAACCAAAAAAACTATTGCTCTTCTTTATTCACTTTAAAAAAGATAAATTATGTATATTATATGTATATTTTTATTTCTTGTATTCTGAAGCTGTTGGTTTCTCAAAGAGATCATTTTCATAAGGGCTCAAACATAAAATTTACAGAATCTCAATTGAGTAAAAAAACATACATACATAAACTTTTTTCCTTTTCTAATTAAGAAGGTTGACCTCTCCTTTAGTTCAGAGGTTGGTAAAGAAAAGTGATCCTAATAAATGTCTCGTCATAAATGTCTTGTGAGATTTGTTTTAAAAAATTCTAGGATTTTCAGGACTTGTCAAATCCCGAATCCCAGGATTTATTTTTCTCTATCTAATTGTTACACAACAGAAAATGTTTGTTTTCCAGCATTCATATTTATAGGAAATAAGTTACTTTTTTGAAATAAATACATAGTTTTTCTTATTAACAAACCAATTTGTTTTAACAAGAAATCCCGAGATTCGGGTTTTGAAAATCCAGTGCCGTTTGGCATCCCTAGCATCGACCCACTCAAATTCCAATTAGAAACTACGAGCAATATGGAACAACATAACCTAACGTCTATGAAATAAATGTTCTCAGTCAGTCTGTAACCAGTCTTCTATACATACATACACTTATTCCAATACCATTCAGTCACCTATCGTCAGTCACCTGTTCTTTCCCCTCTTACCTCTGTCATATACGACAAATGACAGTCCCCTTCCTACATTTATTTGGAGTATTAAAAAAAACATTTATTTAGTTCATTTGCCTTTTCTACATACATACGAGTAATTTATTATTGAACTTCAAACGCAGATCATTGTCATTTATAATTGTCACGTCTTAACTTTATTTACTAAGAAAGAAATATTTAACTAATGAATATGTTAATTGAATTTCATTCCCAGAAAGCCAAACCAAGTAAATAGAATTTTGGCCTGAGTTAATTTTTAATTAATAATAACAACAGAAATTTCATCCAAAGTCTTTTGAGTATTTGAACGATAAATATTTGCAATTAATTTTATTTGCAGTTACAAAAACAATCACTACAAATTAGTATTGAAATTAAAATTTGTAAGATATTAGAGCAGGTTTGTCCTTATGCTATCAAAGAATAACTAAATAATTTACATGGTCACATAAGTATTGTAATATTATTTGTGAAAATTGTATGTAAAAGAGTGAGTACAAATGGGATGGCCTAAACTTAATTTGCAATGAAACCATTTGACAGTGAAGGAAGGTATAGATGAAAATTTTAGAGTAAAGCATCATTAACACAGTTGTACTGCAGCCAATGAACTAATAGCACCTGTTGCAACTTTTCAATATCAATTAGCATCATCGACAATTATAAACAGATATATTGTATAAATTAAAATTATTACTGCCGTATTCATTAAAAAATAAAGTAGGTTTGAAGTGTGCTTTTAGACAAAATTTTCATACAAAATTTTCTTAAAGTACATTTGAAGTCTACTTTAATTTTTTCTGAATAAAACTGTTAATCTTCACTAAATATTTTAATGATTACTCTACACAATTTTAATAACAATCATATAAATTTTTCAATATTTTGTAATATAATTTTTCTTTTTATAAACAATATTGATACCTTACACCACAATAGTGGAGAGGGTATATTGGATTTGAGCTGTTGTTTGTAACGCCCAGAAATATTGGTCCAGCACCCACCCTAAAATATACCGATCGACTCAGTATCATTTCCTAAGTCGATTTAACGATGTCCGTTTGTCCGTCTGGTATGTGATATTTTTTCGGTATAAGGACGGATAGGCTTGAAACTGGTGGAAATCGGTCCATTATTTAACCTGACTTACACAGAAATTTCCTCCCGAAATACACGTTTAAATGTTTAAATTATGCAACTATTCAAACAAATTTCATTTCAAATGAAACCAAATCATATCTTCAAATTTTGTGCAGATTGGTCCATAATAAGTCCTAGCTCCCATATACGGCGCACTTCGAAAAATCACTTTAAAAGGCACAACTTTCTTCGAAATGTAGGTATCCAAGTAATATTGAACACAAATATGTTTCGTACATATTCATAATTAGTCGTAGCTCCCATATAAGGCCCACTTCCGAAAATCACTTTAACATCCATAAATCTCTTAAAAATATTGGTAAACATTGGTATCTAAATAAAATGCAACACAAATAAGTTTCATATATACAGAAATGATGACAGCTAATTTTATAATTGTCGGTCCATTATTAGTCGAAACTCCCATATAAGACCCTCTCCGTAATTCACTTTAAAATATATTAATCAAAATTGTTTTTGATTAAGCATAAATTGGTTAGTACAACCCTATGTAAAGTTAAAGTATACAAAGAAAGACGAATAAGTAATAATAATATTCATTTATAAACTTAATAGCTGTTGAAAATCAGAAGGCGTTAACAATTGTAATTGTATTTAAATAATATTTACTGCTTGCTAAACAGTAGATAAAGTGGCAAGAATAATTTAAACGTTGAATTATAAAAACGTATAAATTTGATTAATATATTTCGAATACTTGGTATGTATGTATGTGTTTAAGGAACATGACCGAGGAAAAGGAAATTAAAAATAAACATGCATAAAATGTAGTCGTATGCGTATTTACTTAACAATAGAAATAAAGTAAATATATCGTTAGATAAACTGAAAAAAGTCTTATTAAAACTAACAATATTTTGAAAATTCGCATGAATAGCAACATTTTGAGAAATTTATTATAAATAGTAATAGCAGTTTGCGAAATTTACTAGAAATAAATAGTAACAGTTTTGGAGTAATTTGTTAAAAACTTTCGGAGTAGATTTAAAAAAAACCCTACAATTTTGAGAAATGTATGAAATCTTAATTTTAGACGATAGAAAGATCTATATAATTCAATGTTTAAAGATGATTTTATATAAATCACGGTCAAGTCTACGCCTCAAATGGTTCATATGCGGGGTCTAATTTTGGCATACTCTATCCAACATATCGGCCAGTATTTAACAAATAAATTCTTTGCTTATAGTGCATCAACGGGTAGGGGTTTCTCCCTATAGCTAAAACCTTTTAAATGTATCGATAATATTTATATGCACGAAAGTCATTGCACTAAATTTTTGGATGAGAGTTCCATAATAGGTTATATCTCCCATATAACGCCCATTTCTGAAACACTGTATTGCAAATATACTGGGATAATACCCTATATTTTGTCGGATTTGACCGACTATACTTTCTTTCTTGTTTAAAAACATATATTTGTTCAATTAACAGGTGATGTTCTAGTGGCGTAGGAGTTGCAAGTCGTCTGTATTAACAATAGTTGTGCAAATGTTGTTGATAATTTCTATATAAATATTTTGTACATATTGTAAAATACTCTTGTTTTAAGTTTTTTATATTTGTTTTTTAAATATATGTAGGATCGGTGACTAATGGGTTAAGGCGATCAGCTAGGCAACGGGCTATGTAAGAGTAGAGTAATTTTGAGTGACAATTTGCACACAGACAGACGGGTGTTGCAGGTCTTTTTTGTGAGGTTAGAAAAAGAGTCATTAAACAACGGCAGAAGAGATAAGTCGACAAGCAACAGGCGGAAAGTTAAACTATAGTAATAAGTTTTGTTTTTTTTTCATAATAATACCTAGTAATAAGTTTTCTTTTCAATAAATGAATAATTTAATAATTAATATACACATGTACATAAGTGTGAATTGTGTTTTATTTTGGAGCAGAAAGTAGTGAAGAAAACTACATACATATATATCTTTTATCATTTTGAAGGTTTGACAACATAAATATATGACTTTACTTAAAATTGTGTTCACAATCAGATAGTTATTTCATACAATGTACGACATACAACATCACTTGTGAATTGAACACTTGTTTCGAGCAAACTACTACAACAAACTAATATCTGTTAAATAAATAAATAAATATATGGTTTTTGGTCATTTAAGTCTAAATTAATTGTGTGTATTTTGTATATTTACATATTTATACTGTAACAATATTTTATTTTCTATATAAATGTTTCCAATAATTAAGTGAGAATAAATGACAGATATATACCCTTCATACCATATATACCATATAAGTTAATAGACACTAAAACCTCGTGCAAATGATACGCCATCCGTTGACAATAACGCATTTTTATGTTATACACCAAATAACATTTTGTTTTTACATTTTACTGTTGTCGTTTTGAATTCTTAATATACGAATTGGTTCAAACTTGTTTTCACAATGTAATAGTTGTATCATACTATGTACAATATACAACATCAGTTGTGAATTGAACGAGAGTAACAATATTATAAAACATCTTATACCTGCCCTGGTGGTGAATGAAAAGCATTGAGTTACATTATGCTTTACTTTTTTGTAATTTATTTTAAGATCAAAACATCAACTGTTAATTAATTGTGGATTACTTTTCACTAACACTTTACATATACATATACAAATATATAATATATATATTTTTAAAGCCTTCATCTGTAAACACATTTACCTCAAGGTAGTAATTTTTGCTTGTAATACGGCTGCTGTATGTATGTGTGTGTATGTATTTATAAATAAACTACATAACCAATGGTGTACCTACATACGACTATAGTGTAACACTTTAGGAACAAAATAACGCTGCTAAGAAAGAAGATTTTTTCCTAATCTTCATTTACACTTGATTTAAAATTGTTTTTTTTTTTTATTTCTTTTTTACAACATTTTATGTTACGAAAATACCCATTTCTACTCTTTCTAACACAGTATTACCAGAAATTAAGAGGAATTGGTTTTATTGTTTGGTTGAATAACTTAACAAGTAAGATTTTATATTCATCTGTGCCGAATTTTATATACACACCACCCAATTAACCTATTATAGAGCGAACGTTATAAAATATTGTACCGTAATTTCTATTTACATATTTTATTTGAATTTCATCCTAATAACGATATTTATAAGAATTTTATGCATATCTCAGTTAGAGGGGGTTCACATGCTGCTATTTGTTGCCGCAAATCTGCTGACGTTCTCTTTTGGTATCCCTTCTAAATTTATCGTCTGTTCACATGATGAAACATTTGTTGCACTATTCGTTTGACATTTTGACATTAAATTGTTCATTTATCCTATTTCGCTCATTGCCAGATGTGTTGCGATATAGGACCTAGTTAGATCACAGGTACATTATACAGATATTTATATTCCTGATATTTTACTATTAAATATTCTATTAATTTTTTTGACCACATAGTATTTATTTACTTAAAATTAAAGCAATAATTTGATTTCTTTTATTTATTCGCAGTGTTGCCAAACATATTCTGTAATCCCATAAAATCAAATTTCATCGTGGCAACACTGCTAATAAATGAAATAAAAATAAAAGAAAAGAAGAAATATCAAATTTGTCGCTTCGTTTCACAAAACCGTAGCTAGCACGTACTCTTCACTACGTATTTCATCATTAAACTCGAGTCGCAGGTAAAAGTCGCAGCGTGTGAACTCCTTCTTATAATAAAGAATTTATATTTGTCGCTTTCTTTCAGAACTTATTTACGATTTACTTTAACATACAATAAATTAGATTTTGGGTTTTTGCAACGTCAAAATTGTCACCACTGTATAGTCTGTGGTTATTCTCCGCAGTGCAGCTTGTATGTGAGCAATGACCAATTATGGTCCAATTTTCACAAAAGCCTAAGTATAATTTTTTCATATTCATAACTGATTTGTAAATGTTCGATATGGAGGTTTATGTTGGTTAATGCCTTTTTAGCATTAGTCCACATAAACGAGCTAGGACCTATTATGGGCCGATCGTTATGCAATTCTGTATGGATTGATGCAAACAAAATAAATGTGCAAAATTTCATGTTATTATCTGCATTGTATTTAAAGAAAATTACAAAAAATTACTAAAAAATATCGAGATTGGTCTATAACTCAGATCCGATTGGAGCGATTTCGCCCATTTTCAGTAATAAACGTTTGGGTGCAACAAGGAATGTTTGGAAAAAATGTCATTGTTTTATGTCTTTTTTTTCGAAGTTAAAGGCGAACATTGCTATTTCGGCTTAAGGTACGGTTACACTTGGCAAATCTTTGCCGAAAAATACGAAACCACTAAATAAAATATATTTAAACTTGTTTATTTATTTAAAAAACTTCGTTTGTTACAAAGTATTGAGTAAATATTTGCCAAGTGTGACCGTACCTTAAGAGATAATTATTTTCAGTTTCTCCTTCTAGTTTTTTTTTTAATATTAATAAATGTGTATCAATTTGTTGTTCAAAAGTATTAAAAGTTTCTCTCAGCCCTCCTTTATTATTAGTCCCAATTTACACCAAGCAATTTTTATTCAAAAGATTGATAAAATGTTTTTCTTGAAATATCTTCGATGTTTACACAGCATAATTTAATGCTTAAATTTCTCATAATTTTATTTGGGAGTATACACACATTTGTATATACATATGCAACATTATCAACTTGGTGCATTTCGCACCGTTTTTTGGTGCAATTTTTAAATTTTCATGCGAAAAATTCCTTAGTTGGTGCGCGGTGCGCATTCTTTAATTACGGTGTGTTTTTTATATTTTTCCGAAAATGTGATGAAAGTTTTATTTTTACTAAAATTGCGATTTTTAAATAATTCATCCAATGGTACCTTAAAAATGTTTCACATTTTTAAATCACTGTTCATGGCGCACGCCAGCTCTTTAAAATAAGTTAAGATTCGATTTAGTGTTTTAACATAAACCTCCAAAATACTAAGGCTTTACTAACTTGTTTATTATCGTGATTAATAATTTATCATGCAATCTATACGATGAAAAAGGAACCCATTTAAATGTATTTTAAATACGAATGTACATATGATAAATTTTCAATAAAATAATATCAAATTCATCACATGAAGGTTATTGCTAAAGTTGATTAGGGTGAATGTCTTTGTTTGAAAATAAAAGTAACATTTCAAGCATGGAAATAAAAATTCTTGTGTAACCTGATGGTTTTCTATCAAACTGTAGATGACCAACTAGGGTTAGATTTCCAGTAGAGCCCTAGCAAATTTCATTAAAAAAAATAAAAGTTCTTAAAATAGAAAACAAACGTAATTAAAAAAGTACCAAATATGTACTGAAATGAGCACTTTTTTTACCAATCAGTACTTCAGTTGCGAATATCATATTGGTTAAATGCTTTTACTATTATTACTTTTACTATTAATCGTTCATCTCTTTTTTAAAAGATTTATATAGAATTTATGAACTTAAAAAAAATTTAGTACATTTCTAGTACAAATTTATTTAGTTTTCTTTTTATTTTTGTTAAGTTTTATTTTTTTTTTTTTCTAAAAACACTGAACTGTAGAAGACTGTTTTATTGTTATATTTATAATACAAAAATATTGTACTTTTTATGTAAAATTAATTCAATAAACATTTTAAACAATAAAAGAAATTCTTCATTTGCTGCATTATTTGTGCATTTTTTTCTCCATTTTGTAGCGCTCTGAAATTTCAAAGTTGACAACGCTGCACATATGTATCTATGTAATACAAATAAGAAAGTAACACGAGTTGCTAGTATGTCTAAAAGGTAATCAGCTTAGCTTAAAGAATTGCCTCGTGTAAATTAGGACACAGTTCTCACATAAATGTTTCTTACAGTTATTAAAAACAACATATGATTTTTATATTAAGTGGATCCCGTATTGTGTATGTTTAATTATTACTTATATTTGTTCCTAAATTATTGTACATATTCATATTGCTAACTGTAATGTTATAATGTTGAAAGTGTTTTAAAGGTTCTGCACAGTGGCACCGCGTAACAAGATATTAAAAATCTATCAGTATTTCTAATACATAGTTACGAACTCTAAAATCACTTTCATTTAATATGTAGCAAACTTTGCTGCCTTTTAGTTTATTTCTGTATAAAAGTTATACTTTCCACAAAAATACCTCCTACTCTACAACTAACTGCAACATTTTTTCCAATCGAATCAACATTGGCTTTCTATAAAAAATTCTAAGGCATAACTCCTCTACAAATTTCGTATTTTCCAATCAGACCAGCAATTTAGAAAATACATATGTGTTACCATTTCTAAACGTTAGCACTATTTTTCAACAAATAGTAACATTTTGTACCACTGTCTGTTAGTTTATTACCATTACTCATCCATTCATCTTATTTAATGTTGCCTTGGGGATTCATTATTTAAAATTATTTAAGAGCATTTATGAACTTATTTTCTTAAGCTAGTTACTAGTTACATACATATGAATATTATTAAGAAAATAATAAATTTAATTAAACATACAACACTTAAATACATATTGCACAAATATTTCTCTCTTTCTCTGTAACCAGACATTATAAATTTTTATTGATGTTTGTACTTTTGTTTATTTTAAATAACTATATATTTATTTAAACATGTACGTTCTACACAGTGCGATAATAATAATAATATTTCTTCTAGGTTGTTTACTTTAATCGCAATGAAACAATTCGATCTTAGATCTTAATCTTGCATTACTATTTATTTACATCATGTAAACATGCGACCTACACAATATGCAAAGCAATCAATACATATGTATATCGTTGCCTTAACTGCAAACGGTTATATGTGTAATTTGTAAAACTTTTGTTTTTATATGATTATTTTAGAGATTTATTTATTATATATTCTTTAAAGAATATATTGTGGAATATCTTTAAACATTTCTGCAAGTATGCCTGCAATATATTAACAATATTCCCGCTTCCCAAATACACTGTGTTGCATTGTTATTAGCGAAGCCAATCTTGAAAATTCCTGGTCCTGAAAATCGGCATATTAATAAATCCCGAAAATTATTATTTGTGTGAAAGATGCAGAGAAGTATAATTGTTTTTAGCTGCTTTTTTGGTATACACAAATACAAATCATCCTGACGTTACATAAATCACTGTTTTTAGCAGAGACCGAAAATAACTCGTCCATATAATCAACAAGTAACAAAGTATTGTTGGCCAAACCCGACCATATACTATAATACCCTACACCTAGTATATGTATAAAACAGTTTTTCAGAAATGGGCGTTATATGGGAGATATCACCTATTTTGGACCAAAATTTAGTGTCATGATTTCTGTGAATATTGTGTTAAACTTTATCTCGATATAAATACTTTTAAAAGATTTATGGAGGTTAAAGTGAATTACAGAGAGGGTCTTATATGGGAGTTTCGACTAATTATGGGCCGACCATTATAAAATAAGATGTCATTATTTTTGTTTATAAGAAACTTATTTGTGTCGAATTTTATTTGATTACCAACATTTTTAAGAAACTTATGGTCGTTAAAGTGATTTTCGGAAGTAGGCCTTATATGGGTGCTACGACTAATTATAGACCGATCTTCGCAAAATTTTTAGATGTAATTTAGCTTCATCTACTACTCATCTGTGGTATATTTTGTTTGCATACTTGCATAATTCAAAGATTTATGACCGGTAAACCCCAATTTCGGGAGGACATTTGTATGGGGGCTATGTGAAATAATGGACCGATTTCCACCAGTTTCAATTCCATTCATCCTTCGGTAGAAAAACTATTATGTACCAAATTTTATAAAAATATCTTCAAAATAGCGACCTGTACTCTGCGCACAAGCTTTACATGGACAGCCAGCCAGACGGACGGACGGACAGACGGGCAGACGGACATCTCTAAATCGACTCAGAAAGTGATTCTGAGTCGATCGGTATACTTTAAGGTGGGTGTTAGACCAATATTTCTGGGCGTTACAAACATCAGCACAAATCCAATATATCCTCCCCACTATGGTGGTGTAGGTTATAAAATACCCTGTTGTTTCTTTTGCTTTTGCATTTTTGAAATCTTGCTATCAACTTGTAGAGAAATTTTACCATGGGCTCGCCTAAAATACACAGCTTAAAGTATGCCTAATTTAGTACATAGATATTTGTATAAAATCAAGAATATTCTTAATATAAAATAAAATAAACTAGTATACATATGACTCGATATGTATATATATATAGCATGTGATATTATTTCTTAGACTAAATTAATAAACTCTGTGTGAAACGAAAAACATATTAATTTGAATTAAGAAAATTATGTATTTTCAAAGTAATTTCATTATAACGAATATTAATATTCTTACGAAAAATTCTAAACAAAATACGCAGAGTATTTTAATTATACTCAAATACGTAAATGAAAATTAAAATCGAAATTGAAACAATTTATATCAAATATCGTTAATTAACATCTTAAATGACATTTTATAGAGTTACAAAATTAGCCTCACCATCTTAAGAATACTGCTGTAAACGACAAAATTTTCAAGAGCTGAAAATTGTTATTAAAACTTTTTTTTAGTGTTTGGATTTTTATAATTTTCTTTAAAAAAAAAAAAGCTTTAGAACATTAACAAAATTAGTTTAACTATCTTAAGACTTCTGTGGAAAACAACTAAATTTCAACGAACTTAAAACTTTTGTCACAAGTACATTTTACTGTGGTAACAAGCCATAAAACCGTATGTCAATTAACTAAATATCTAACAGCTATTTAGTCATACTGCTGTCAGCTTAATGTTGCGTTTAATTTAATTCTATGTCAATTCGCTATACGTAAATTACAAATTAACTTTTCCCTTTTCTTTAATATTCACATATTAAATTGTTACATTTCATTCCAACACTGAAGACTTTGTCATTGTGTTCATTAAACAATTATTTACAAAAATCCTTCTTTCTTCCAGGAAGCTTTCAAAATTACTGAATACAATATTTTAACGGTTGCTTAAATTCACTCTTTTTCAACGAGAACTTTGTTTTTCAAAATAAAAGTCCTGCTAACAAAACTGTGAATTTTGGTTTGGTTAAAATACTTGAATATCTTGTAAAATTGGCATATTTTCACATACTTTCCTATATTTTGTTTATGTCATTTTGGCATTTATTTAGCTCATTTAATATTCATACCTCATTATATTTGTTCATAATGAGGCTACTGAGTTGCCTCCAGTTTTTTTAACTTTTGTTTGCTATTTGCACTAATTATGCTTTGGAGAGTCGTAAATAATTGAAGTGGAATTGAGTAAAGAAACTACAAAGTCATCTTAATTAAGGCATTTAAATTATATTGCGTTTTTTTTTCTTGAAAGGATATTTATTGTTACATTTTTTGTTTCAATTTTATATTTGCATTTAGCTAATTTCTAGAATGCTAGAAGTTTGTTTGCCAGCATAACTGCCTTCACACAGATAAAAACATGTACATCAGTATGTATAATTTGGTTTACTCAGTTGCACTCGCTTAAAAAATCCTTGTTTTAACCTAATTTCAATAGGTTTTAGAGATACGGAACCAATCACCTGTTTTGCATACGATAAATATATTTTTTTACACGCAGTTTCCTGGAACCAATTACCGCGTAAAAACAGAATTAGGTGTATATGTATATAAGTAAAGAAAAACCCTAAAAATTTAACATTTATAAAATTTTTGTAAATAAAGGCGCTATTATGAGCTGCATTCGAAAACCGATATTCGCTGGCTATCGAATATATTGTGTGTGTGTGTGGTATTGTATTTATTAAACAACTAGAACAGGGTGACACCACTTTGAGCGCCATTCTATTGTGTGTCAAATAAAGTATACCCGAGTTGCATTTGTCACCCAAAAGGGACAAATTAGTAACGATGAAAGGGTGGCCAGATCGTTGGTGTTACTGGTATGATTGCGTTTTGCCAAGGCTGAGGCTCGCCGGATTGGGAGTGGTTCTTTAGTAGAAAACATACCAGATTTCACTTGTCAAAAACTAAAAAAAATGCTGGGACCCCAAATGTATGCCCTACCACGATTGTAACCGCCTTCAATCTACCTTTACACTTTCTCTGGCTGATGGTATGCCAGGATAGCCCTCCCACACGAGCCTGGAGGCTCACCATGACATCCTGTTCTTATTTTAGGATGTCCCATTAATGCACTTCAAACGCTCTCTCTCCCTACTTTATCTCACGTTGCCACACTCTTATATCTCACCCTATGTCTACACATGACAAATGTAAAATTTGTTGGCATCGCTGTCGAAAATTTCGTTCTTCAACGAATTTTTTATCGAACACAAATTTGCTGTCGACGCTGTATAAAACTGTGCAAAATTTATTTAAAATGTAAGTGTTTTTTTTTCTTGGTTTTGGCCAAGCAAATACTACTTGTAAATTACTGTTGTTAATATGCTGCAGGTCTAAGGTCGTAAGTAATTAAGAAGATCCATTGTTGGCAAAAGGTATTTGCTCAAAAAATGGGAGGGCATTACACAAAAGCTTAATTCTTTTCATCAGACGAATCATTAAACCATGATTCCGTAGCGGTCATGACAAATTAAATTTGTTTTTCTTTAAGAATTTGTAAACAAATATAGCGCCAGCTGATAGAAATGTACTATTGTGAATAACCCAAAAAGAGTTATTTTCACAATAGCGTTTTTTCATCACCATAATACCAAATGAAAATTCGACCACAGTCGAAAATCGAATTTTGCTCATAATAGGCACCTAAGGGTTTTGCGAATTACATGTGTTCTATTCAGCCATTGAATCTCTAAGGATGTATTCCAAAAGACTAAAAGTCTAAATTTTTCGAGTTTTAATGACATAACGTTTCCACATATGGAACCACCACTCTCACAAGATCAATAACTGCAGATATATACCAAAATCCAAATAACTTAAATTTAAAAAAAAAAAAAAAACATTCAATACTAGACAAGAAAATGTAAATTTCATTAACAAAACAAAAGCTCCTAAAATGCTAAAAATTTTAAATTGTTAATTGCTAAATCGTCTAAAGCTATAGGGTGTTTTTTAGATGTATAGAACTTTGTGTAGGCAACACTTTTTTTAACTGGTGGCCATTTTGTCAGCTGTTAAGTGGTGACATGAAATTTACTATTTTAACGATTTTAATATGTTTTAATTTAAGTTGGCATGGCACTACATGGCATTTTGCCGCACACCAAAATCAATATAATTGCGTTTTGTCAAGACCATAAAGCTCACAAAATCCCTTTCATGTAATTTATGCAATTATTGTTTAATCTGAGTATTTAAATGCAATTATGCAATTAATATTTTAATGGCAAAAGAAAATAGCAACATTGATTTAAATAAAATTGACTATTCATGTTGAGATGCTTTGAAATTTTTAGTATGGTATAATATGGTTGTTATGTACAATAATAATATTTATGTAGATTATAATATTACACATTAATGACTACAAAATAATGTACACTCGCGATTATATAAACTAATGAAAACAAGATCAGTTCAAAATTTTGGGATTGTTCATATTTATAAATGGCACAAGATTTTAATAAAGCCAAGTAATTTACTTACCACCTAAAGTTCTTTCATGTATAAATAAAAGTTTAACTTAAATATGTAGTTTAAATTTTTGTTCTATTTTAAAACATAAAAGATTGTATTAAAGTCAGAGAGATATTTTCCTTAATATTAGAATAAAGTTTCTTGGGCTTTCTTCTCAAACCAGCAGAGAAAGAACCGCCTCCGAAATTTATTTTTGACAAATATCGTAGTTCCTTCCGTAGATCTCTGTAATAGTTGTTGAAACCATCTCCACCGTCAAGTTTGAATTGTTTCTCTTCGAAAAAAAATCACGTTTAACAAATATATTTTTAAATAGTACAACTATTAATAAATATTATTATATTATTATTAAATATTAAAATTCCTTGAATTGTGTAAACTGTATTTGAAGATTGCGTTAATTTTCTATTTTTATCATCCGTGAAAATATAAAACCAAAAAGTTTTTAGTTTATTCTGACCAGTCATGGCGTCCATATCAAAATTAGAAAAAATAAGAAAAAACATTTTAAACATACTCATAAATAATCCTAATGCCTCCTACGCATATATTGATTGCTAGGACGGCTGGTGTGTCTCCAACCGCAAGAAATGTTATATAAGATTCAAGGAGACTAAATCTATCGATCGAAAACCTGGCTCTGGTAGATCAATTGGATTTATTTATAAAAAAAATAGCCGCTAAGATTTTGCTCTCAAATCCCAATGCCTCATTGAGAGATTTAGCAAACAAATTCCACGTGTCTCATACATATGTGCAAAAGGTAAAAAGAATATATTTCTATTAGCTGAGATCATATACTGTCATAAAAATACCAAACGAAAATGACTAACAAAACAAAAGAGCAGGAAAACTAGTAAAGACAATGGTGAACCATTTTGATGGCTGTTTTCAAACAACTTCCGGGCAAACTGTATTATACCACATATAAAAGCGGAGGTATTAAAAGTATTTAAGTGTAAGAAAGTGATTTAATTTGCAAAAAAAAAAAAATCTACTCTAGCAAGCTATTTGCAGTTGTGGCCAAATCTCAAAACCACTGGTCATTCAAGGCATATTAGTTCAAAATTTATACATAAAATAATGCCTTGAGAAAAGATTGCTACCAATGTATAAACGGCACGAAACTACGCTTTTATTGGCCCGACTTGGCTTCCATTCTTTACTAGAGTAAAACTATGGATTGGTTTACAAATAATAACATAAATATTTTGCCAAAGCAATACCATCCTCCCTGAGTTACGCTCCTTCAAAAAATTTTGGGCAATTTTGAAACAAATTTTAAGAAAAACGGCAAAAAGTCGTTTCATGCATATTTTGGTTTGGAAAGGTTTACGCCTGAACAACGTTTACAAATAGTTCAACTTTATTACGAAAATTCACACTTACACAGACAAGTAATAAAGATAACGATGCCGAGTGGTTTTCCACAGAAGATGAGGCCGAAATTGATGTAGATAAGTGTGATATTAATTCCATGGATATTGATAATTTTGTTGAGAATCTCAAACAGTACACAGAAGAATGTTTTTCGTCCACTTCGAACAACTTATGGTCGACATTATCGGCCTACTGAGCGTACTATTCGCACCACCATCACCCATTTTGAGACCCAGCATCCATTTCGAGATCCATACATTGGTTAATACTCGACCGAATAGACCACGGTAAACAACGCTTTTGGTGTGGTTTGTGGCCCGGTGGAATAATCGGTCGATATTTTTTTAAAAATGATACCGATGCGAACGTAACCGTCAATGGCTACCATTATCGTGCCCTAATAACCGACTATTAGATGCCTGAAATTGAAGCTGGTGATCTCAGCGACATTTAGTTTCAGCAAGACGGCGCCACTTCCCACATATCGCATCAATCAATGGATTTATTGAGAGAACGCTTCGGTGAGCATATAATTTCACGTTTTGTGCCGGCCGATTAGCTACCAAGATCGTGTGATATCACACTGTTAGACTTTTTCCTGTGTGGATATGTAAAGTCAAAAGTTTTTGCGGACAAACCCGCTTCGATTCAAGCCTTGGAGGAAAACATACCAGTCGAAATGATAGACCATCTGCGACGTAGCAACGGCGAACATTTGGTAGACATAATCATTAAAAAATAAATGCCAGAGACTGTTCTTTCAAATGATAATAAACATTAACCATTAAATTTGAATTTTCTGTGTTTTTTTCCTTAAAAAAAAGGAGGAAACCTCGAAATGGATCACGCTTTACAAATTTTCTACTATCTGTTACTAAACAAATGCATTTAAATTAATTTCTAAGTGCTGTTTCTGATAATAAATATTAAGCGCCTTTAGATAAATTAATGTTTTTTCTTTTTGCTTTTTAAAACGTGTCTATCTATAATTTAATTTCAATAAAACACCATTTGAAAATCGCTAAATAAAAAGTTAGGAAGTCATTTTAAATACCAATTTATAACAGTTGGTAGAATAGGTGTCCAACGACTAATATTGGGCTTATGATCAATAATCCGTAAATTTAGTTTATCTAAAAGTGAAGAATAATTTTAATTTATTTAATTTAAAATATCTTTATTTCTCTTATTATGAGTTTTTATGCTATTAATAAAATGTAAAATTTCTTTCGTTTCCACCTTTTATGTATTCCTTAAATTTTTTTACTCACCAGGATATTCTTTAGTAATATGAAAATTATTATACAGAAACAAAAAAAAACTGTATTTTATAAGCGGGTCTTAAGCAACAAATTCTATTTAACAAATAAAAACAACAGAATTTTTTTGACCAAATCATACAATAAGTCATTTACAGGAAACGGATATTACGAACGGATGTTAAGCATAATAAAAACAGTTATTTTAAGAGAAAAGTTTTATTATTTCAGGCTAATAGTTAGTTCAAATTTTCAAAGAATACTATTGTAAAGTATTAGTAACAGTTATTTTATTTTACATAACAATAAAGAAATGTAATTGTGCTTCTTTTTATAAAAGAAAAGCAGCTGTCAACATCAAATATTCAACTCATTCCTGCATGAACATATTTTTTCTAATCTCATTTAAAAAATTATTTTTTGTTTCATCCGTGTTCATTATAAATCACTGCCAATATTGCACAAATTTTACTAACCTTCCTTTCCCAACTGTAACCTAAACACCATTATTCTATTCATACAAATTTCAGCATTCTACACCTCTCTATAAAATGAGCAAAACTTTCCCTATAAAAATTAATGATTTTGTCTTAAGAACTAAAAACATGTATTTTCAATTTCTTGCTACAACTTTTATTTTTGACTTATAGTCATTAAATAAAATTTTACTGCTGTGCATTGTTTTTCAACTTTTTAACAAACATTTTTTTAACGTTATTACCATTGTACCACTTAACGAGTCTACTCCCACTTATAAATATCTGCCAAAACACACAAAAAAAAAAGCACAGCTCCTTTGTCGTGTTGTTAAACCAAAAGACATTTTGATGTCCTTTATGAAGTCAACGTTATTTGTCATTGGCTTACAATTATTTTTATGACAAAATATTACCAAATAAATTATTTACAAATTTACTCGTACAATAACTAAATTTGTTTAAATATGTCAAAAACAAGACAGTAACAACTTTTTTATAACAAAAGTATGTTTAATGTTAATGACCCATTTTCGTTATTAAATAACAAGCTAAATGAAAGTTAAATAATTTGAATCAATATTTTTTACATTTAAGTAACGAAAAGTGAAAACAAATTGTATATGCAGAAGGAAAATTGTTTCTTAATTGGTGGTTCAAATTGTAATACATTTACACTTTTTTACTAACACATTCATACTTTTTAAACTTGATACAAGATTGCTTTAAAATTCTCTTTCCAATTGTGTGTTTCAATTTGCGTGCAGCCTACAATCTCAACTTTTACTTTTTGAGAATTTTGACAAGCTGTATATTGTAAAGATTTGAGAGCAAAACTTGAACTTGCAACTGCAGCGGTAAAGTTGCTGTGACTGGAGAAATATTTGGAAATGTTATGGAAATATTTATGAAAATTTGGAGAAAACTTTTCTGTTACAATAAACATAAGACATTTCCATTACTTTAAAAGTAGAAACAAGTGCTCATGGTTTTTACAAATATAAAACGGTAATACTGTAAAAAAAAATCGTTATTTGATGCAATATATGTATGTATATGGTATTTACAAATAAATCAACAATATTACTCTAAGAACACAAACCAAAAAAAAAAAAAATTTTTTAAATTTCCATCTCTTCTAATATATTTACATACATACTTTCTATTTTAAATCAAGAATTTTTTATTTAATATTAGTAAATGATATGCAGACTTGAAATATTAAATATTGATACATTAAAAGACAAAAACAAAAAAAAAAGTAATAAAGTTTAGTCGATCAAGCCCGACCATATAATACCCTACACCCAGTATATGTATAAAACCGGTTTTTTAGAAATAGGCGTTATGTGGGATATATATATATCTATTGTGGACCGATCATCCAAAAATTTAGTGTCATGATGTCTATGAATATAAATACTATGTATGTTAAACTTTATCTCGATATAAATACTTTTAAAAGATTTATGGAGCTTAAAGTCAACTACGGAGGTGATCTTATATGGGAGCTTCGACTAATTATGGACCGACCATTATAAAATTAGGTATCATTATTTCTGTATAAAAGAAACTTATTTGTGTCAAATTTGAATACCAACATTTTTAAGAAATTTATGATCGTTAAAGTGAATTTTGAAAATAGGCTTTATATGGTAGCTACGACTAATTATGAAACGATCGTCATAAAATTCTACCATATTATATGTATATGTACGAAACATACTTGTGTTAAATATTATTTAGATACCAAAATTTTTGCGACAGTTATGCTCTTTAAAGTGATTTTCGGAAGTGGGCCTTATATGGGAACTAAGACTAATTATAGACCGATCTTCACAAAATTATTTAGATGTGATTTAGCTCCATTTAGTACTCATTTGTGCTGAAATTTGTTTTTAAACTTGCATAATTCAAACATATATGATCGGTAAACCCCAATTTCGGGAAGACATTTGTATGGGGGCAAGGTGAAATAATGGACCGATTTCCGCCAGTTTCAATCCCATCCATCCTTCGGTCTAAGAACTATTATGTACCAAATTTTATCGAAATATCTTCAAAATTGCGACCTGTACTCTGCGCACAAGCTTTACATGGACAGCCAGACGGACGGACGGACAAACGCACATCTCTAAATCGACTCAGAAAGTGATTCTGAGTCGATCGGTATACTTTGAGGCAGGCGTTGGGCGAATATTTATTGGCGTTACAAACATCAGCACAAATCCAATATACCGTATATAACGTATATTTGGAAATTTCAAACTAAAAAATATGTGTTTTGATGATTTTAGGTACCTTTTGCGTCTGTTGTTTCTAGACAACGAAATTTGTGTTGTCACTTTATGCAATCACAAAAAAGTATTTGAGATGTAATTTCTTCATAATACGACTCTTAGAAGGAAATAAGTAGATAAAAGCAACATGAATTTGATAAAGCTAAAAGTAAAATACCAAAAAAGCAAAAACATAAATTGTTAGTATTTGAAAACTTTATTCTTAGTCGACAAAAAGTGTTTTGTATCATTGTAGATTTGTATATTTATTAACAAAGTAACTTTTTTATAAAACGACAGTTAGACAGTAACGACGGATAGAATGAACTAATGAACGAATGTAAAATGCTTAATATATGCATTTATATTTTTTTTAATTATAAAAATTCATTATTTGTTTGTGAAATTTGTATTGTTGTTCTGTGCAATCTGAAAAATATTTATTAGGCAAGTACTTTTTCGATAGTCAAACTTTAAGTATTATTAAGTGCTTAAGCTTTTAAGTTTAGATTCTTTAAAGGGATCAAAGTTTAATAGTCTGTTACATGGGTTTGGAAATTCAAGAAAAATAGCGAAAATACTTAATAGTTTTGGTACGTTTTTTAGTACCTTTTTTAGACCTAAGATAGATTTAAGGTAGTAAATTAATACACTATTTGTTAAGTTCTTATTATTTCTCTAGGTGTAATAAACAGTATTTTAAATTATAATTTCATAACTAAAAGAGATAAATATATAAGCTATTAATAAGGAAATATGTATGAAACAAATGTAATGAGAATAACTGAGATTGTAAATGAAGTTAGTCGTTGGACAATCATCAAGCACTACACTTTTTTATTAAATTTCTTTGAAAAGATATAGTTGGATTTTTAGCTTTGTCCAATCAAGAATATTAGACCAGTGTCCCTCGCTAGTATTGTTCAGAATACAAGGATGTTCGGCTATTTACATGTACACAACACGAACGCAAACAATACTCACAACAAGAGCGTAAAAATGCAAATATTTCATTCATGTTTTTTTTCTTTTTCAGGTCATTTTTGTTGTTGTTTTCAGTACACTGAGAAGCAGAATTTTTCATTGAGGTTTATTTAAACATTACATATTATTTCTTTCTGTGTAGTGTCACCTATACATATGCTATTACCAAATCCTCTCTTTCTGCGGGACACTGCATTAGACCATCCCGTATATTAATATATAAATGTCGCTTGACGATGCGCATTCATGAACTGAATACTAAAACAATCTGAAACAAATATTTAGGTACGGTTTTCGGAGATGCTATTGTTAAATATTTTCGTTTCAATTAAATTAAAACTTTTTATTGACAAATTGTACTCAATCTATGATCTATAACATTTGATAAACCCTCAAATTCTTAATGCTTTCTGATGTTGGTCATATTTATGGAAGGGTTAGTCTCACAGTTAATATATACATACAACACCTGTTAATCGAGACAGCTTTTAATTTAATCTTGAATATTGAATTCTTTATTACCACAACATTTTTAGCGACACCTAGGTTATTAAGCATTACGATTAAAAGAAGCAAAAAATCAGATTGAACCATTTAGACTATTAAAATTTGAAATGTAAGTTTACAAATTGTCAAACAATCTGATTAACAATCTACGATTTGCAAATTTGAATATACCTACATATATAAATACTCCACCCATAAGACATACATATACATATGTATTTTGTGTTTTCTTCGGAGGCAGCAAAAGAAAATCTATTTAATTTAATTGGCTTCGCCAGCATTCATTAAGCTTCAGCTTCGATTAAATAAGTTAATTACTATTAATACATAAACTTATATTTATATTTTCCTACATACATTAGGGCGGCCCTTATACTCAGACTACCATCTTCTTCTCAGACTACCTACTTCTACTCAGACTATAGTCTTCTTCTCAGACTACCGTCTTCTACTCAGACTACCATCTTGTACTAAGACTACCGTCTTCTACTCAAACTTCCGTTTTATACTCAGATTTCCATTTTATACTCAGGCTATCGTCTTCTACTTAGACTACCATCTTCTACTCAGACTACAGTCTTCTTCTCAGACTACCGTCTTCTACTCAGACTACCATCTTGTACTAAGACTACCGTCTTCTACTCAAACTATCGTCTTCTACTCAGACTACCGTCTTCTACTCAGACTACCATCTTGTACTAAGACTACCGTCTTCTACTCAAACTATCGTCTTCTACTCAGACTACCGACTTATACTCAGACTATCGTCTTCTACTCAGACTACCGTCTTATACTCAGACTACTGTTTTTAAGTTTTTCTTATGCGCGGCATTAAATTATTTATGGCATTATATTAATGAAATATCAGAATTCATATTTTTGTACATTTTTGAGAAAGTATTGGTACTTTGACCCAAAACTCAATTTCATTTTGAACGAATTTGCACCATTTGCATCGAAAATTAAAAAAGGCCAATATAAGGTCCAACCCAGTATTAACAGTGAACATGAAATATTTTAGAATGTTGGAGAAAAATGTTTTAATATTGTGTAATATTATTTAATATCAATTGACAATAATTAGAAATTAGTTTAGAATACTCATACGAAAGAAATTGAAGTTCATACTCAACTCAATATACATACACACAGCTTCAAAAGTGTGTGAATTTTTTGATTTTTTTAAGATTATGAAAAGCATTATAGTTCAACTTAAATTTTTTTTTTTCATAACCGAATCTATTATTCAACCAAATATCCAACAAAACGAAACTTTTAAATTTCAATCGATGGATAGATTTTAGGATTTTCATTATCTTAAAAAAATCAATTAATTTGTTGTGTTTACTCACTTTTGAGGCTCATAGTATGTATGATCTTACATATTCGAATAATATTTATAAGCCTAATTTTCTTAGGACCTTAAATCTCTAATAGTTTTAAGCAAAATAAAATATAGGAAGAAAAAATACAAATTGAAGTATTTTTGTATTCTTCGAAACTTTTTCTTTCTGAAAGAAATTTAAAAATCTTTAAAATTCATTCTTACGTAATAAAATCGTGCTTTGGTTAAGCAGAAAATGACTCATTGTCATTCATGAGAGAAGAAGTAAGTACTTTTAAACACAAACCGGCAAAGAAAAAGTGTGCTACGAAAGCACTTTCCCTTAATTGTTTTTAGTTTATTGACCTTTTACATGCTTCTTTGTAGAAAACTTTTTAACAAATCATGCTAAAATATTTCACAAAAGTTGCATAGAATATAACAGAGAGTGGACTTAATTATAATGGCCTTGAAAGCAATTCTTTGCAAAATTTCTTTCAACAACTTTTTTTTTAAATTTCTTGTATTTGCTGCTTATAGCTTTTTAAACAAGCAAAAAAATTATATTCAGCTGAGTGCTACATTACTTTAATGGCCGAATTCACAGTCTTCAGTTAGCTAATGACAAGGGTTTAACTTATGATTCTTTATTCGAAATGCCATAAGAATAAAAAGTAATAGTTCAAGAATAGTTAGTATTTTAGTTTACCAATGGTTAACTAATGACTGTGAATTCTGGCGTTAACACAACATCTACAATTTTCTGTTTACAAGAAATTGTCTAACAAATTTTTTTTTTGAACATAAATTAAGTTTTCATTTTTGGCCATAATACAAATAACAGCTCACAATTCCATGGCCAAGGAAAATGTTATTAGAAAAGTTCACCTTTACACGTTCAAGAAATAATGTTAGAGAGAAAATCATTGCTATAAAAACATTTTAAGGAAAAAAAGTTAAAGTTCTCTATCAGACCTTTGTAGTTTGTATTAAATTAAACCAATTACTATTATTAAACCGATACTAACTACATCTCTTTATAGTTTTAAAGATAAAATATGAATATTGTTACTAACGATCTGTAATTACAATAATGTTTAAGACTGATAAAATAGCAAATAAAATTCTATTCAAATGAGAAAGTAAACAAGGAAAGTAAAGAATTGGATACTTAATTTGTTTCTTAATAAAGGCAAAGTTTTGCTTTAATGTAAAATATATGGTTGAGTTATTTTTAAGGAGTTTTTGCTACTGGTAGAAAACTAACATATTGTGGATACAAACCGAGTTTTTAAAAGTAATGACTAGAATCTGACGTGATAGTAAAAAATGGTTAAGGACAGAAATGTAGCCCTTACAGAGTCATGAACATCGGTTATTCCTTTCAGACCCACATTACACAATTGTGCCATGTGGATTCACATAGACCGTTTTAGTTATTAACGGTCAAGTAATCATATTTTACATTACAATAATAATGATTCTTAGATAAAGTTTTCATGTTTTTCAATTTCATTTATATGACATTCTCCCAGGTATAGTATGTTGATGCCAGCATTCATTTCTCGATTCCAACAAGTACGGCAGTTTAAGCAGTACTGGTACCTATGTGGTGATTTTGATGTAATACTTTTGCAATGACAATTCCCACAAAGTTTGGTCGTTCGAAACTCGTTGACGAATAAAATTTCCGCAGCTTTATTCCTTAGTGCAGTAATAAATTTTCTATTTGGTGTTCTTATGTATCCCTTCATTGGTGAATTCCCGGCAATTTCTGTTGCAGATTAGTGTTTTCCTCTTTTTATCGGGGACCAAAGACTTTGCAATTTGATTTACGGTCTTCTCCACGCAAATGTATTTTTCCATTCTTAGACGTGTAACTTTACGTTGTGCAAAGGCCGATTGTTTGAGTAGAAAAATTGATATGCGATGCTTGGTATATGAATCATAGTTTGATTGATGTGGCGATTCTTGAGACTTTTCCGAGAACCAACTTGTGAACTTGGCTAACTTAATTTTACGCGAATGATGTCCATTCATAGTTTGATATTGTGATTTTTTTAGTTTTATGGGTTGACCATTCTTTACACCACCATAGATTAAGCGTAGTCTAGGATCCAATCCAATTTTATCGTCATATTTGGTATTGCGAATTTTCTCCAAATTTCCGGCACTCATCTCTCTGATGTTTTTTACGTTTTCTGGTCGGTCCTATAACTTTTGGTTTTGCCATTGAAAATGAAACGGACAATCCGTCCGTCTGCAAAGAATAACGAAACTTTTTTGTCGACGTCTCGGGAAATATAAAATATTTACGCCATTCTTTATCGCGATCAAATGTAGTGCGATTCAATTTGATGAATTATGTCGTATATATTATATCGTATATGATGCATACCATGTTTGAATATAGGAATCAATGAAACGTTTTTCAGATTATGAATTTCGTTGTATCTTTGCAGATTGTAGAATAGTTTTATCGATGACCAATATTTAGTTTTGAGTTTCAATTCATTCAATTTTTCACCATCCCATTGTAGTTCAGTACGCAATTTTTCCAAGAGCAATTCATTTGGCAATTTAGTGCTGCCCTTCTCAAATAAATACGACAATGTCTTGTAGATTTCAGAATTGTCGATACCAACATTTTTGAAAAACCTTCTTATGCGATTATATGCATGCATCCATATGTTGTTGTGGAATATAGTAGTATATTGGTTGGCCGAGTCGACAAACAGGTTAGAACGAAACGAACTATCATACAAAGGCATTTATCCACGCAGAATAGAATACACGGGATCAAGTATATATTTAGATCGTTTAGCTTTCATCAAAGGATAGTAAAAGTCCAGAAATTTTACTTGTTGGTAATTTCCATCTTTCCAGCGTTTCATTAGGGAATAGTGTATGTAGACTTATGCCTCCACAAACAATGAGGACATTTCTCGGGCATCTTTCTGGATTTTCTCAAAGATAATGTCATTGTGACAAGTTGATCGTAAACATCGCTTGACTACGATAATTTCCGTTTGTTCAAGTTCCGGAAATTCTGACTTCCTCTTGGTCATTTTAAAATATACTGAAACTTACTGAAATTACTATTGACATGATCAATTATTGTAACGATACAAACAACAATAATGCATAGTTGATTATGAAAACAGTCTAAGTATAAAATACAAATTTTTTATTTGGGTCTAAAAGGGATAAAAGAATGTTATGATCGGACTAAAAATAGTGACACAGTGAACATAATACTAAAAGGGCGGTATTTGTAGACGTGGCAAAAAAATAAAAAAATTATTTCTGGAATTGTTTTTACATTATCTTTAATTCTAGGGGTTGACTGACACAACTTTATTTTTTTGTATGGAAGGCGCACCACTCTAGTGTACATAGATAAATTATTCCTTTAATTGTAAGAGAATTTGTTCATAAGAAAAATTTAATTTTCTAATATTGAGATAAATTTAACAAACAACTGAAATTAACCTAATTTCTGTTTGATCTAAACTAAGGAAAACCTTGTTGTTTAACAGCAGCTAACGGATGTGAACAAATTTTGGAAAAATGTACAACAATTTTGGCAACCATATAAATGAGGCCATTCTAATGTTCTTGTATTTTTAGCAAAAGAAAAGTTCACCTGTTATATTGACTCACATTGTCACCTTAAAAAATATTTTATTGATTAGTAGATTACTTTATGTTGAAAAGAAAAACACACTTGGACATCGATCATAATTGACTTTCTCATATTCTATAATTTTCAAATGATATTACTTATTTTGATTATATTCGATTTGAAAAAAAAAACAAAATAAACAACCAGCTGTCAAATCTTATATTACTTTCTTTTTACCAGTCTTCTACAAAAATTCAATTTTTAAAAATCGTTATGTGCCAAATAATTGTATTTTTATATAAACGTCAATCAAATAATTTGAAGTTTACAACATCAGGATTTGACCTTTATCCTGGAGTATTTAAATGTAAATAAACAGAATTTTAAAATTACAAAAAATCGAATAACAACAACCTGTCTCATGTGTCAAAAACAACAATCTTTTTCATATAAACAAAATAATAACAAACCAAAAAACATGAAAATATAAAAATATGACTCATGTACATTAGGATGGTCCCGTTTGTATAGAGAAAAATAAGGTATCGATGTTCCCGACTAATATGAAAATTTGATTCATGCGGTCAATATTTGGTGAGCTGGATCAAAGGATAAAAATTTCCTTTTTAGAGGGTTTTTGATTTTTTTCACATTTCTTCCAAAGGAACTATATGTAAATTTGGTACCATATGAAAGGTCTTTGACGCATTCAATGGGTTATCAAAAAGTAAAAAAAAAATTTTTTAAATTTAAAAATTTTCAAAATTTCAAACAAAATTTTATTTATTTTTTTCATAGAATTTATGTTTTTGTTTTCTCGTAAAATTATGTGATTTAAAATATGTGTGTATTTATGATCGACTCAGAATCACTTTCTTATGCTTGGTTTTCACTATGTCATTTTTGTTGTCAAATTGTCCAAATTGTTGGCAATTGTATGAAAAACAGGTTTTCATAACTTAAAATGTATGTTTGCAATCATGATTGCAAACATATATGACGCCATATAACAACCCGTTTTCATACAATTGCCAACAATTTGGACAATTTGACAACAAAAATGACATAGTGAAAATGCGGCCTTAGTCAACTAAACGATATCAGTTCATGCAAACCGTTTTTTATTTTTTTTAAGCGTTTGACATTATGTTTGCTTGGCAAAATCTTTCGCCAAAACATTTTCAATTTTATTTTATATGCACATGAAATATATATTTAGTAATAAAATACTTATTTATCTGTAAGTAGTCGTTAATATTAATAACGTAACATGTTTTATATTGAAGTACTCTTTAATTTTATTACTTTACTTTTGCTTTTTAATTCGAAAAACCGGAAAATTCAAATTAAAATTGTCTTGGCTTTTTCAGCTTTTTTTTAAAGAGGGATTTAACTTTTTGTGTTTGTTTTTTTTTTTTAAGTCCATTTGGCTTCTTATTTTAGCTCCTGGCAACACTGTTTCCCTTCCTGCTATTTTTTATTGAACTATTAATTAAATTAAATGATGCAATTGGATATTCTGGACTAAGTTTCTGTTTTCAATATGTTACGACTACCTATTTTTTTTTTTATAAAAACAAACACAAACTGCGAAGCTTTTTGGCTTGTCTGCAGAAAACACCCAGAGTCTTTGGCAGGAATCGAACCCGCAACCCTCTGACTGATAGGCCGGCACACTATCGCCTAGTCTATCGGGGCACCCTAACATAAGGTATCTTAAAAGCAAAACGTTTCAGTTACCCATTTTTAATTTCATATGTCCTTTTATAATATCTGCCTTGAAGCATTTCATACAAAATCTATGAGACACTTTTATTTTTTCATCAAGCTGGCAAACTTGAGCCTATTGTTTTTTCAATTTATTTTTTTTAGAAATCGAAAAAAATTTAAATTTATGTTCTTTTATTTTAACCATTTACACAACTAAAAATGTCACACTTCATTTTAAAACTTTTATTTGCATTAAAATTTATATAGAAGTTAAGAAAGCATAAAAATATTTTTGACTTGTGACGTCACAAGAAGAAATTTTGCTCTCAACTTTACTCTCACAGTTTGTTTAAAATATAACAGAGCTGCGCAATTTGATTCATTCCCAACATAGAACCAATTGACTCAATACTTCGGTTGTGATTACACCGAATCTAGGTGGATTTTTCCGATTCCCGGATAGTGAATTAATGGTAATTTTAAACATATTAATGAAATCAATGGACCTATTGTAACAGATAAATTATCAGTGCAAAGAAATATTATTCTTTCATTAATACTTGCTCAATTATTTATTAAAAGCACACAAGTTCAACAATATCTCGGCCCATTATTATATGTCTACTTTAAAACTACAAAATAATCATAATGTGACATGTATTAAAAATTAGCAAAATTCAACAAATGTCCTACACCTGCGGCATGTCGGGATGCAAAAGTAAATTACGAAAAAAGATTCTGAAAAGTCAGTACATTTTCTAAATATTAAAAAATATTTGCTAATAATACAATATAATAAATAAAACTTTATTTTAAATTTAGAAAAAAACAAAATAGATAAAATATTCTCATAAATACTATAAATCGAAATAATATAATATTAAAACATATAGATAGCTATCCCAGCGGTTAAAAGATGGCGTACAGAGGCCTTCTAGAAGGCCTTCTTTGGCAGTCAGGAGTACTTCCAGCCGCATTGCCAAGTCGTTTCAATTTTACATGGCGTGTCATTTTTAGTCAAGACCTTGTCTACTTGCTACTGGTTAGATACCTACTAGAAGGCCACTCTTGAGAAGTGCAATTGGAAGGTCTACCAACTTATGTTTCATAAAAGGCGTAATAAAAGGCCTGCCAAAATAATAATTAAATTAAAAATTAATAATTAAATTAAAAAGAAAGGTTTTGAATTAATTTAAATTTATTTAAAATCAAAATATCACATGTATGTATAGTATTCATAAAAGACTAACCCCCTTATTCATAAAACTTGTCAAAGGTTTATAACAGGCTCATAAAGCAAACTTTGTATGGATATTTGCTTTATAAGCCTATTATAAAACCTTGATAAGTTTTTATGAATTAGACTGTTAATTTATAGACGGCCTCTTTATGTATTTTAATTACTCGTTTAACAAAATGAGTAAAATAAAGCTATTGAAATCATGATGTGTTGACAGTCTTTTGAAATGCAATTGTGAATGTGTATGAAATGCATTCTAAAAGGTCTTCTGAGAGAAGGCATAGTGAAATGAGTTCTTAGTGTGTAAACAGGTCTTCTATTAATCCTGCAAATGAAATACTGCAATTTTTTCCTCTGGATATTCTCCAGTTCACTAACATTTGTATCAAACCAACAAACATTTATAAACCCACCACCACAAAATTATAGCATTAATTTAACAGCTATAAAATGTTTGGTATTAAAGCACAACAGAAAAAGAGCACAAAAGGACAAAACAATATTCTCAACAGGTTGTCAAAGAGAGAGAGACCAGACAGCAAGAGAGTGAAAAGTAAAGCACTGTTTAACTAGCAGTGTAAATAACCGTAATGTTTTTCATACAAGTAATTCAGTTATTGTAAGGATGTTGTGACAGTCGGTACGAACTAATATTTAGAACGGTTGTAATACTAAATAATTTAAAGAAAATTTACACAAAATGTAAAACTTATGTTAAATATTAAGGATTAAAATTAAACGCAACAATTTAAAGAGCAAATGAAAAGAGTTTAAAGAAAAAATGTTTATTAAAAATTTATATTAAGAATTAAAATTGAATGCTACAATTTAAAGAGCAAATAAAAGAAGTTTAAAGAAAAAAAAATTAATTTATGGAATTTAAACAACAGAGAAAATAAGTAGGAGTATAGGACATTCTAAATTAACAAATAAATACCTGATGATATCTAAAATATACAATGTGTAAACGGAAAAGTTTGAAATTTTAAAACAATATTAAAAGAATGTGTGAGAAATTAAGTAAAAATTATACGAAAATTGTGAAGTTAACAAATTTAAAATAAAACAAAAGCCTGAAAAAGAAAACAGAAATACTTGTAAACAACTGCAATTTCAGATAAATAAGTCAAAATAAATTGTTTTGCATGTTCGTAATAAAATGAATAAAATAGCAAACAAATTATCACAACTATTTAAAGTAATAAAATTAATTTAGCTTTTAAATTAATAATTAATATTAAATTTACTTAGTTTATTAAAAAAATAAAAATAACCAAATTTTATATGGAAAATAAAAACATGAAAAATAAAATAACAGAAATTAAAATATTGAAAAAATCTACAATATATTTGAAAAATAAAAACCTTTTTTCTATAAACATGAAAAGTATGGAGTTTTCCAACAGGGGTGCATACTTTTACTTCTCGTTATATGACAGTACATAGTAAAAGTTTTAACAATTATTACGATAAATTAATTTTCGCACCTTTCGTGAAATTCGTGATATTTTCGATCCATATCATCGTCCTTCTGAGGAGGATGTTATGTCGAAATGTAAACAACTAAATTCTCAATTATTGTGATTAGTTTTAATATTACTCACATGTGATTTTAACAGGATGGTATCACATGTCACACAACCACCGAAACAATTTATAGCAAACTATATTTCCCGATCGTAAAATTCAACGAAATTCAGTTGTTGATTGATCCAATTACGCGATTTATTGTGGGTCTTGGTGGACATTTGTCCGCTATTATGTTTTCATTTATAATTGTCAATCTTTTATCTTTCAAAAACAATAAAAATTTTAATGATTTTCTATAAAGTTCTAGTTGGCAAACCCTTGATTAAGCGTATGAAAATATTATGCTTTTATTGTACATGAATTTTTAGAAGTCAATTGGAGGGACCCATTTCGTATGAAGAGTAAACTAGTATATTTATTGGGTCTAATGATAACCTTGACAATACAAACAATAAGGCATTATTCATATAAAATTCATAATAAGTTAATAACTCAAATATGGATTTGTTTGTTGTTGTAACAGTTCTGCTGTCGTCGATATAAAAATAAAACTGGTCGATACAGCTGCCACTGAGTTGACAATATTTGGGCAAGTGAGACTCGAGTCATACCCGAGCGAATATTCATCAATTGTGGCTTAAGTTTATTTCAAGTTGTCTTCTCTTAATTACTTTTGTAAATAGCGTTGATTATTGATCAAAAATCGAACACATTAAATAAAGGGTGATTTTTTAGCAACTTTCTTTTTGTCCAGACTATTTAAAATGTTTAGTTTGGTCTACAATTTAATGAATCGACTTACCAACGAACTACGCTTACAGATTATTGAACTGTATCTATTATCAAAATTCATTCAGTTACACCATACTTGCATTTTTATTGGTAAATTATGTTCAGTAATGAAGGCGACCGTAAAATAAACAGCTCATTTAGGTCCATATCACTGCTCCTTTTGTGGTGCAAATAGAATGGATAAGTAAACAAGCAAAATTATCATGTTTGGTGTGACGAGCAGCAATCCACTAATATTTAATGTTTGGTGTGGATTATGAGCTGGCGCCCAGGGGTTCAGAATCGTTTTTCATTGGCCAAAACACTGTAACTTTTTAACATAGTTCTTTTTTTAGTCAATAGATAACATCTTAACATTTCGCAAGTTTAGGCTCTATTTAGAACGGTACAGCAGTTGTTAAGAAATTAAAGCTTAAAGTTCCATTTTCGATCTGTTTTTTTTTTAATTCTTGTTTGTAATCCCGTTTCAAATGTGCCAACTCATTTTGGACCCACTTCCTCTTTACCAATTTGGCTCAAATTTGGGCCACAAGTCAATCTTGGATAACAATATAATATTTTGTTATCCTTACTGTGGATGGCCCAAATTTTAACTTGATGCTTAACAATATTACCTGGTTTTTAATAAATTTTAACTTTAATTTTACTCTAATTATAACTTATAGTCATAAATAGATTCTAGATACAAAAAAATAGCCTTTAAAATGCAATATAATAATTATTCATTTGGTTGGAATATTTCCTGTAAATATTCTTGATTCTGCTCTGTATTACTTCTGTCCTGTAGCAATGCCTTAGCTTCGGCATGTAGGTTCAAATGATTCACCTTCCATTGAGTTCGAGTGCTGGAGATGAAGTGATCTGACGTTGCCAATAATGTAAGAAATAAATCTTCATTTGTAGAACTTCATTTTGCTGGTATTATGTTCTCTGTAAAATCTGTAATCCTTATTTCGTTTGTCCTGGACTTCATTTGATAAATCTCCAATTGGTATTAAATGGTGTTTAATGACATATTCTCCATGATAATAGAATATAATAGAATATATAAAGGTGATTTCATGTAAATGTTGACTGCCGCTACACCTCAAATGATTCATACACTGTGTTCAATTTTGGCAAACTCTCTCCGGTATCTTACGATTAAGTTCTGCAATATTAGCTTTCAGTGCGTCAAGCCTTACGGGCTTGTCATTATAGATATAGCCTTACTACAGCCCAAAACAATAGTCTAAAAGCGTTAAATCGCGCGATCTAGGTGGCTAATTGAACGACACCAAACATGAGCTAAATTTTTCACCAAACACGTCCCGTGTGGAATATGGCACCGTCATGTTGCAATCACATGTCAGCTAAGTCCAGCTCTTCCATTTTGAGCAAAAAAAAAAAATTCGTAATTATTGCATGGTAGTGTTCGACATTTGCAGTAACATTCCAGCCTTCGCCGTCTTTAAAAAATACGGTCCAATGATGCAGCCGCATATTGGCTCATAATCAATTTTCATTGGCCAAAACCATTTCTCTGATATTTCTATGGTCTTTTTTAAATGAAATTAAAAAGCTGTTAAACAATCTCTGTTTATGTAATTTTGAATTAATTCTTACTTAGTTATTGAACATTATAATGTAAACAACAGAGTTTTTTATTTGCTTAAAATTATCGAATTTGATGCCATATGCGAGAAGTTTTCCATTACATTCTTAATATGACAAAAAGTGACGCTAAAAAACACCGATTGTTCATCAAAGTTTATGGTGAATGTGTTCCATTGAGTACGATAGATGGTGTGTGCAGTACAAAAGTGGTTAATCTGTTCAAACTATCACTGGGAAACTTTTGTACATGCAACTGAATCATTTGAAAAGAGTATTGGTTGGAAAAAGCTTAGAACGAAAGGGTAATATTCCATAATGACAACACTCGGCCACATGTTGCAATACCTGTTAAAAACTATTTAGAAAGAAATGGTAGAGAAGTTTTGCCTTAACCTGCAAGGCGTTCTACAAGTTCTCCGAAAAATGGAATACAGCTCTCATGTATGGACCGGTGCTTTGAAGTCTATTTTGGAGTTACTCGACCTCGTACAGGAGAGGGCGAAGATGCTTATCGGTGACAGTAGGGTATCCAATTCTATAGATTCATTGGAGCATCGTCGCAATGTGGGTTGTGTTTCATTATTCTATCGATACTATAATGGAGTGTGTTCTGCTGAAATCAGGGAACTTGTTACTGCAAACTTAGTTTTTGACGTAATACACGTTCTTCAGTCAGGGCTCATCCATATATAGTCGACTGGACAGTGAATCTCACAACACACTACAGGAAAATTCGTTCTTTAGCAGTACTGTCCGTATGTGGAACAAACTACCAGCTACTTCTGCTACTCCCTGCCACTTTCAATATAAGAAAATTCAAGTCAAATGTTCACAAACACTACACCCTCTATCCTCCCTTCCATAACCTATTTTCCTAGCTTATGTAGGGGTCGTCTCCTGAGTGCTGGTCCAAGAAAAAAAAGATGGCTCGGAATTCATAGTGTGTCATTATGATGGAAAAAGATCATAGCTAACAATGACAAATACTTTGAATAAATTTATATTGTACAAATGTTTAAAAATTAAAGTTTAAATTTAAAAAAAAAAATCCAGCATTTTTAAATTATATATGCAATGCTTTTGATCGGCATACACTTGTTACGCTTCAGTAAAGAATTCATGTTTGTTTTATAGCAACCACCTTTTTTCTTTTTATTACTATTTGTCGTTTTAATTAAAAATATTGTACAGAAACAAATAAAGTTTCTATACGAACAATGTAAAAAGCGCAAACATAGTAAAAATTACAAACCGTCATAAGAAACTTAAAAATTAATTTATTATACAAATTTACTTTAAATTTAGAAACCACATCCTAACAGGACGTATAAACAATACAAACAGCTAAATATAAATCAGACGTTAGGTACAATCATACTTTTCTAACTTAATATTTTTACCCTGTCCTTTTTCACCAAAATTATAAATTAACATACAAATGTAAAACAGAGACTAACAAGCAAGAAGAATTAATTATCTATAGCATTATTTTCTTTAGAGATTTTAAAGAAAAAAGACATAATTTTTAATTAAATGGAATTGTAAATGCAACTTAAAGCAAAAGAACAAAAACTGCTCACATGACTCCTCCACAACAAACTGCTTATCTAAACATACATTCATTTAAAATAAAAGTTTTTAGAACCCACAAGATACTGGTTAAAATTATGTTTAACCATAATTAAATTTTGTAAACTGAACCAAACAAGCAGTTTTAAATTGTGTTAAACTCAAATTATGCTGGTTGGGTATGAATTTAAATGGCACAAAATCTTAAATGTGGCTGTGGACAAATTGGGCATAATTAAATTAAAATATTGAAACCATAAAGCAAAGAGACAAATTTTAAAATTTTCTCTGAAGAAAATATATTTTCTATTGGAAAGGTTCGTCGGAGTTTCACGTGTACGGACGTGTTTAATATTACTACGCAATTTCTAAAAGACGCATCTGCGATTTTTTTTACAATAGAAAAGTTAGAAATGCGGGATGTCATTAAATATTTAAATAAAAAAGGATTATCGGAACAAGGAATTTATAATGATATGGTTAATGTGTCAGGTGAAAGTGTTCCTTCATATGCAATAGTAAAAAAATTTGTTGTTAAGTTCAAACGGGTCGTACAAGTATTGAGGATAAACCACGTAGTGGACGTCCAAAAACAGCAACAACTACAGAAATTGTAGTCCAAGTGCATGTATGGTATTAAATGAAGGACGAATAAAAGTGCGTGAAATTGCCAAATATCATGGGCATCTCAAATGATCGAGTCCATTTAATTTTGAAAAGGGTTTCTGCAAGATGGGTGCCGCATTTGTTAACAGTCGATCAAAAACGCATAAGAATGAAAATTTCTCAAGCTTGTTTGAATCGTTTTAAGAAAAATAAAATGGATTTTAAGCATCGTTTCGTAACTGTTGGATCCACCACTATACTCCAGAGACAAAAGAATAATACAAGCAATGGACTGAATCTGGAGGCAGTGCCCCAAAAGAAAGCAAAAGCAAATCAATCAGCCGGTAAGGTTATGGCAACTGGTTTTTTGGACTTCAAAGGTATTTTATTGGTTGACTATCTGCAAAAGAGCAAAACAATAACTTCAGAGTACTATTATTTTGGATCAATTAAATGTAAAAATTCGACAAAAACGTTCTGGCTTACAACACCAAAAATATATTTTTTCATCAAGACAACGCGCCAGCGCACAAGAGTGTTTTAACAATGGCTAAAAGCAACGAATTTAAGTACGAGTTGCTTGACCACCCACTTTATGCTCCTGATTTAATTCCCAGTGACTTTTACATGCTCCCAAATCTAAAAAAAAGTTTCTAGCTGTCAAGCGTTTTATCTCAAATGAAGATACAGTTGCAGTTGTAAACGACTATTTTGAAGGCCTTGAGGAAAACTATTTTAATCAAGGGATAGAATTGCTAGATAAGCGTTGGACTAAGAGTATTAAAGTTTCAGAAGATTATATTGAAAAATAAAAATGTTTTTGAATAACTAACTATTCTCTTTATGTGCTAGGCTAAGAAGTTTCCGAACGGCTCTCGTATAACACTCTTATTAAAATTCAAATTGTTAAAGCCTAACAATGAAACATTTTTTAAATAAATAATATTTCTCAATAAAAATACCACAACATGTTATTTTCTAAAACAGAAAAAAGTGATAAAATTAAAATATATCTGAATATCGAATTGCGAATCTTTTTTTCAGCATTGCTGCCGTTATCTCGCGAATACCAACTCATCACACCAGAGCTCTGGTATCAAATTTCGTTCGTCATATTATGATTATTTCCATAGTATATGAATTGTTTGCTGTCACATTCATTTAAATTATAACAATCCGCCAACTTTTATTATTAGATTTTTGTCCACCTAGATTGGCCAAATGTTGCACTGTGCAGAGGTGTGATATCACAAGTTTTAGGTGGCCTTTCCATGATGAATTGTCGAACGGTTAATAAATAAATATAAGATGAGTGTATGCAAAAATACGATCCATTAAAACAAAAACACGGATTTTTATGGTAGGAAATTCATTTTCTTTTCTTCTTTTTAATTTTCTTAAGGTACGGTCACATATGGCAAATATTTACTAAAAAAAAGCGTAACCACTTGTTTTAGCACAATTTTGTTTAATTATAAAAGAGTTTTGCAAAATCAGAAAACATCAAATGAAATAAAACTAAATATATGTGTTGTGGGTTGTCCTAACTATATAAACTAAGATTTTTTTTAATAAATAAACGAGTTCGAATTATATTTAGTGGTTGGGGTTTTTCGATAAATATTTGCCAAGTGTGACCGCACCTTGAAGTATTACTAACTTGTGTTACAAAAGTATTCAATCTATTTCTTTGGAACGTAAATATTAAACTATTTATAACACCAGATTTTATGTAACCCCACAGTGCTTTGCCATATTTCTATCAAATTGATTTTTATCAAAAATAATTTGAATATATGTAAGTAATCTGCTTTTACAGGACAGTGTAATTGTACGAAATTTTCTTTTTTTTTCAAATAAATGATATTAATTGTATAAAACAAAAATAACTAAAAGTATATTATTATTATTATTATTCAGCAACAAGTGACACGCAAAGCACTCAATAATTTACAATTTATATCAAATACATAGTTTGAATTGAAAAACCAAACAAAAGCATTTCAATTTTTATAACCAATAAATCGAAAAATAGCAAATTTTCCAATCACAACAAATCATGCTGTAAAAATTTAAATAATAATTTAATGCGCAAAAAACAAACATGAAAGTCAATAAACATAACAACAAATAATTGAAATAATAAAACCACAAAAAAAAAAAGAATTTACAGAATCTACAGAATTTTTGTTTTTTTTTTGTTTTCAATAAATAAAAACGTAGTAGATTTCTTTGTACACGCTTAATTGTTACATACATAGTTGCCTGTATCGAAATTGTGTATGTGTGTTTTTTATGTATCTAACTCAACGATTACAATTAAAACATTATTTGACTATTGGGCAACAATTAAAAACTATAAAAATAAACGCAAGAAATTTACAACGTTGCCTGCGCCAACATGTCTGAGAATGTTGATACGGAATTGCTGGTGAATTGCACCATTTTGGCGGTAAAACGTTTCGAATTGACATCGATTGTTAACACCAGCCAGCTGAGTAGTTTAAATCGTTCGGATGTAATTGGTCTTTTGTCGGGCATTATTGAGAATAAAGAAAATCTGCAGAGCATTAATGATGCCAAGTAAGTATGAAAATTAATTAATTAATATGAAAATGAAATTTTTTGTTTTATTTGATATTGTAGACAAATGTTCTAAAGCCAGGGGGCTAATTCTCGCATTCGTATGCGAGTAAATTTTCATTCGAACGTTCGAATTTTTTAACATTTGGGATTCTCTCATTCGATGGCGAATAAAATGTATCGAAATTTTTAATGATGGCATTCGATAACGAATGATTATTCGAACGCAACCTTGCGAGTTTTTACTCGTCAGCAAAGAAGCATTCGAAATAACGTTTTTTTAATAAACAGAAGAAAAAAACAAGAAAATGTTAGTAAAAAATTTGTTACTTACTTTAAAAAATATTATAATATTAATAATTTTATTACTTTTGGGTCAAATATATCAAAAATAAATTTTACCTATGCTTGCTTTGTGAGCCTAAAACGTCTTTTGAGTCTAGAAAAACACATACATTAATACATACGTATGTATATATGTATGTATGTACTTATTTATACTTACTCATTGTTTGTCAATCTTAAGGGTTCGGTGGTGTTTCTTATGTGTTTCCTTATGTCATTAATGTTTTCAATCTCGTCAGAATTAGAAGACGATGAGTAAAAAAAACACAACTGGATCCATTTTTAATTTAAAATAATTTCTTTTAAAAATGTTGCCTTTACTTGAGTTATTTTTTGCAGAACCATATGTTTTTTGTTTACATTTTCTTTTATTTTATGCAGTGGGGTAATACGTACTTATTTAAGTTTTTTACAACACTGAAGCAATGAATCGATTCGATTCGTATCGAGTACCATCATTAGAAAATTTTGCACTGTCGAATAAATTTCGATTCGAAAACAATTTCGATCACGACTGCCAGAATTAGCCCCCAGTTATTAAATTGTTATAAAAATAGCCTTAATTTTTTTTTTTAATATAAAATATTATTAATAATATTTCTTTTATAAATAATTTAAAGATTTTAATATAAACAGCTTTCGAACAATAGCTTTTAGATAATTCTAAAAAGTCATCTACAATGTATTACACAACTATAATTACACTTGTTTACAGTTTGCTATTTGTTGCAAAGTTATAAATAAACAGTTTTTTAAAATGTGTAAAATTGTTTAAGAGTCTGTTTAAAGAGCTCTTTTTATCCAAATTATTAATTGCAAGAGAGAATTGTGCATTACTATTTAGTTAGTGTTTCAAAACTATAATTACATTTTATGATAAACAAAGTGTAACATACCTACCTGTTTTAAATAAGCAAATACTAACTAAAACTTGCTTACATTGGTTTAGACTATGAAGGAACTTGGGGAGTTCGTTGAACCTTGCAGTCAAAACAAATCCGTTACATGAAACAAATATTATAGACTCCCTTAAAATCTTACTAAAATCGAACAAACCCTTATATAGGATGGAAAATATAATTATAAATGATTTAGTCTTGCATGTTTCTCGAGACTCAAAGTTAGAAGTGAGTCTTGGCAATAGTTTTCCCTCCCTATCCAATGTTTTGATTTTTGCCATCATTTTGTATGAAAACCCCTATTGCAAAACTATCCACATCTCGTTAAGACACTATTTAAACTTATTAATTCATAATGTGTAAATTCACTTATAGTTGTTTATTAAATCATAGTTTATAAAATAAAGGTATACTTATGTATAAACAGGCAAACTTAATATTATATCAGGAATTTTGAATATTTTAAATTAATATCTAAGCCGTTTAGTATCAATAATTTATGGGAATAAGATATGAAATTGAATCCCTTAAGTATTCAATTCCATCGATTCCTATTGAAATTGTCTCTGTTAATCAATGCCAAAGAAGAGAAACAATAACTTTATGAATGAGAAAAAAAAACAACAAATCTACAAATCTATCAATGTACAGGCAATGTTATCTTCATCCATAACAATTAGTGATCTTTAGCCACCGTAATTGTTGTTGTTATTTCTTTCCTTTTTGGCTTTGTATATATTTTTTTTTCTTGATATATACAAAGTATATATGTATGTACAAGGTGGCGCAAACGTAAACTTTCGATGTTTTTTGGCTGTAATTAAAAAAAAAATTAAAAACTTTGATTCTTCTTGTGGATTATTTTGTTATTTGGTATTTTAATTTTTTTTACATCAAGTCGAGAATATGATGTCATGTAAATGTTCGCCGCCACAGTTGATTGTCATTTGAGCCCTTTTTATGGAATTTTCCATCACTTTGGCCAAAACTTCTGGCGATAGGTCCTCACATTCTTGACGGATATTGTTTTTAAGAGCTGCAAGAGTCTGAGGCTTGTTGGCATAAACCCGCGACTTCAAAAAGCCCCACAAAAAGAAGCCAGTGCAAATTGCCAAAACGGGAGATTAGGCGCCCGAGAAATGCATCCTTCAGCATATCGGTTGTGGCACGTGCAGTGTGTGCTGTTGCACCGTACTGTTGGAACCACATGTTTTCCAATCCCAATTCATCAAGTTGAGGCAAAAATAACTCGTTGATCATTGCTCTGTAGCGCTCGCCATTCACAGTAACCGTTTGGCCCGCGACGTCTTCGAAGAAAAAAGGTTCGATAACGATAACAGTGACTTTGAGCGGGTGTAATGGCTCTTCGTGGGTTACACGTTCCAGAAGCATAAGTTTTGCTTATTTACGTACCCGCTAAGATAGAAATGGGCCTCATCACTCATGATTATTTTTGATGAAAAATCATCTTCCTCTTGGTGGTGATTAAGGATGGCTTGAGCATATGTTAGACGCGATTAGCGGTCAGCAGCTAACAGCTTATGCACCATCTGGACTTTGTACGGAAACATCTTCAAATCTTATACCAAAATTCGCTGTAAAGACCGTCGACTGATACCCATTTGCGTGGCACGTCGTCTGGTCGATGTTAACGGCGCTTCCATGACATCCTCAGCTACAGCAGCAATATTCTCTGCAGAACGGCTACTCCGGAGTCTCTTCGAGGCGAGCGGCTAAACGTCGCAGTGTTTCACCAGTAGGCGTTGAACGGCCAGGAAATCTGCGAGGAAATTCACGTTGTGCCAAAGTCACCGACCGAATATTGGTCAAATAAATAGTCAGCAATATTTCGCGTTCTGGAGCAGTGTAGCGTAACATTGTTTATTAACGTGTATTTCGCATGTGTTTACTACACAAATGTCAAAACAGAACTGACATTAGCGACCAATCGGAAAATTTATAGCATTTTTTGATAGAAGGATTACTTTTGCGCCACCTTGTATATATTTTGCAATTGAAAACAAAATAAGATTTATGTTTTTATCAATGAATAAAACAAATTTTTTTTGACTTACACTCACCAAGTTATTGTTCGTACAATGAAGGCCTTCAGAATAGAGATGAGGTGATGTTAATGATGATTCATTTAGATGATGATAATAAGCTTTTTGAGGATTTTGTTTTTCACTTGCAAATTAAGAATATGGGATGAAAGTCTAGAATATCTTCTAGAATAATATTTCACAAAAATTATAATATGGTTTACTAAATTAATATTCATAAATTATACTTATATATATAAAGAAGCCTCAAATTGTTTGGAACAATATTCTTTTCACCGATGAAAGTAAGTTGGCTCAGTAATGGTCTGGGGTTGTATAAATTTTTTTACATAAATTTTATGTAAAGCATCCTCAACGGACATTATCCCAGATTTCAATCCTTAACTTATTACATACAAAATTGACATTAAATTAACATATAAAATTTATATACATATATTATATTATTCGTATAAGTTTATATTCTTATGTATTCTATACATTTAAATGTTTATTGCCTCAATATGACATTTAAATAAAGTAAATGTGTTGATAAAAGTCATTTATATGCATTTACATACATATGTATTAATATATGTTTATTATAAATATAAATAACGTAAATATAAACTTTTATTATCATGTTTTTTTTTCTACTTATGATGACTTGATATGTATATAAGCTTATTAAAACAATTTAACAATTGTTACAAATTCAGGACAATCATCAATTTATAGGCAATCATTTGTATTTTTATGTAAATCATTTATAATGTCAATGATTCGTATCTACACATACATATGTAAATATTAGGGTAACAAAATTATTTGGTTTTTCTTTTGTCTGAATAAAACGAATAATTCAAATTGAACATTTTAGACAACGGTTTCGGTTGCAAATACAAAATGTACTTTGTAAAATGACACTTTTAACATCCAAATAGTTTTAAATCAAATATTGAAAGTTTTATATTTCCTATATTTTGAAATATGTGACCCGGCCTATGAAAAGATGGCTTACGACTCAAAAAAAAAACATTTTCCACTTTTTTTTTTGTTTCGATAGTTTTTGAGAAAAAATGTAGAGAAAGAAGAGCACAAATGAAAGAAAACAGAATTTTATTGAAAATCCAGAATCAAGATAATAAATGGAATTGAAAAATTTAAAAACAGGATTGAACGCTGTAAAAACGATTTTACCAAAAAAAAAAAGCTTTTTTGCGCCGTAGTTTTTTACTAGACGAATTTTTATAGTCCTGAAATAATATATACGTACGCAAAATGACTGTTTATTAAATATATCTTATTTTGTAAATAAAACAAGTTATAAAGAAAATAAAATAATAAGAAAAGGGCGCTATATGGGAGCTATGATATATTGTGGACCAATCATTCAAATAAATTCTGTGCATATAAATATATTTTGTGTTAAATTTTAGCTCAAAAAGATTTATACATGTTAGAGTGATTTTCGATAGAGGATCTTATATGGGAACTTTAACTAAATATGGACCCACAGTTATAAAATTAGGTTTCATGATTTCTGTATATATCAAACATATTTATGTTGAATTCTATTCAAATGCCGATAGTTTAAAGAAAGTAATAATCTTTAAAGGGATTTTCGGAAGCGAGTCTATAGATTTTATTAGACTTTATATATAATTTACTTATGTGAAATTTGTTTAAATAAGTGCATAAATCAATAATTTATGACCGATAAAGCCCTACTTCGGTAGGACATTTGTATGGGGGTTAGATGAAATAGTGAAACGATTTTAACGCATTTCAATCCCAATCGTGCTTGGTAAAAACATCACCTATTTTGTAATTGTAACCGGTACTTTGCGCAAAAGCTTTACATGGACAGCCAGCCATACAGACATACAGAGAGACGGACGGACGAACGGACATCGTTAAATCGAACCAGGAAGAGATTATGAGTCGATTGGTATATTTTAAGTTAGAATATTATTTATCAGCACAAATCCACTACAATGGTGTTGGGTATAATTAAAACGAAATATTAAAGAATTATAATTTTTTACTATCAATTTATGAAAAATGTTAAACAAAAATGTCAGTGTCGATTATTCAAACAATTATTACTCGCATGGACACCCTAGTAAATATACATACATACATACATATGTAAATTATTATTATTATTGTTGATATGATTTATACATGTATTCAGTGGTTAGATAAATATTAAAGTATACTTAACCTTTCGTCTTGCACGTGAGTCTGACGAGACCTTTTTCAATTTAGAATTTTATTATAACATGTACATATGTTAAATATATCAGTGAGAGACTTGAAATTTCAGATACCTTTTTACGATTTAGTTCGCTATTAATATTTAAAAAAAGAAAACTAGGAAAGGATATATGTAGAAGGAGACTTATTCGAATATTTTACTGCACACATCACATTTTTAAGACATGAGTCTGGTCAGAGCCATGTATATTTTGTATTGTAAAGTATTTTTTTCTCCGGTTATCTATTATTATCTATTAAATAAGGTTAGGTTAGATTAATTCGGGTAAAAAGCCAATAAACATACTAATAAGTAGCTCCAGCTAGTTAATTCATAAGGTGCAAGTTGTTACACTTTTCAGCACTTTTGCTTTATGTTTGCGTTGATTATATTAAAAGTTGTGATTCCCCTTTTAACATGTGAATAATTATTATTAATTTATTTAAAAAGTAAAATATATACATAAGTATTATTAACATTTAATTAAAAAACTTGTATTTTTTTTTTACTTAAGTACTTGAAAAACTGAGTTGGTCTGGCTAGACCTCATCAGTTACGAATGTGAAAATAAAAACATGTGTATGACGTAGGGTTAATATGTATGTTTGTTTTTTAGTGTGTACATACAATTGTGTATTTAACACACAGAATGTCAGATTTATACAATTATGGCCAAAGATTTATAGTTTTCTAACATGTCAAAGTAGCCAAATCCATTGAGGGTAACATGGTCATTTAAAACAACATCATTTCCATGTATCAAAACATGAATGGGACTATTATTATGATTATGTCATATTCACGTCTATCTTGAATAAAAATTACACGTAAAATTTGTTCACTTTTATTTTTTTAACATTGAATTTAAATAGGAAAAATGTGAAAAGTGAACAAATTTCACGTGGAATTTTTATTCACGATAGGGGTGATTATATAGAAGGGAACAACATTTTTTGGCGCATTCCTTACTACTCCCAGATTTATTGAAGTGGGTTTCACGAGTTCTCTGTGCGAAAAAGTTTAAATTTTTATACAATGTTCTGCATTTAGTTGTTTTTTTTTTTAATTTTAAATATAACACTTAAAATAGAGCTGTATTTTGGAATCTTTTTTACTGCCTGCAAAAACGATATTTGACATTTACTTTGCAAATAATATTATTAAATTGTTGGCCATGACTATGCCGTTTGTTTTCCATTCAGAAGTACTAATTTTCGATCACTCTTTTAAGAATTGCTCAACTCAACTCAGCAAATCAATCAGACTTACTATTACAGTAGATATATACTTATATCGTCATATATACATTCTCAAGCATCTATGTATAACAGCTTCTATTAGGTGATATATGTTTTCATATTGTCTGTTTTACGGATACATAAATTTGATGGCTTAATTTTCCACTTTCTTTTTACTGTTATTTTATATTCGTCTTAATAATATTTAAATACTTTTGTGAGGCAAAGAATTTGTATAAATAATTTTGAAAGCTAAGGTATAGACATGGTGTAACTATACAAGGTGAGTGCCAATCGGCAACAAATACAACACAATACAGAAACAACTTTCATTTTGTTTGTGTAAAATAATGTATTGCTGTCAAAACCACTTGAAAGAATATTACTTTTGACATACGAGTAATTAAATAGTAAACATAATTTTGAAAGCTAAGGTATAGACATGGTGTAACTATACAAGGTGAGTGCCAATCGGCAACAAATACAACACAATACAGAAACAACTTTCATTTTGTTTGTGTAAAATAATGTATTGCTGTCAAAACCACTTGAAAGAATATTACTTTTGACATACGAGTAATTAAATAGTAAACAAAGTCAGTCAGCTCACCTTGTATAGTTACACCATGGGTATAGATTTCTTTTGTGCTTTTAAACAACAACCAGGAAATTTATTTACAGAAAAGTTTAATCAATTTAAGACTCGTTTCGGTAATAAATTTTTTTTATAAAATTTTAACAATTTTGATGGAAAACTCTAATCACCAGATTAACCCTTTTGTGTGTGGCAAACTTTACGCGATAATTGTCAAAGAGACCTGGGGCCTAATCACCGTATTCGATATCGAATCAACTATCGTATAAAACTATATTTCAATACAAGTCGAGTTAGCAAATTACCGCATTCGATACATATCGAATCGTAATTTTTAGTAAATTGTAATAGATTTTAAACATATGTTTTTAAATGTCAACAAAAAAAAAGACGTACATTTTTATATTCAATTCAAAAGACTACTTAGTTAAATTCAAAATTAATCCTTCTTTGCTATTTTATTTATCCTCATCAGACTCCGAGGAAGAAAGTTGTATTGTGCGCATTAGAAAAGAAATAAGAGATAAAAGTGATCCATTATCTTTGTCGGCAACCACGCAAGATAAATATATGTAAATCTAGATTTGAATTATTTTTTTTTTTATTTCTTGCTTTTAACTTTCAGTTTAAAATAAGATTTAGATAATCGAAGGAAGCATTTAACTAAAGCAATTAAATTTTTGGACATACACAGAAAAAAATAAAAATGAGTTTCAATTAAAATATTTGTGGAATCAATTGAAAATTTAATTGAAATCGGACCTGTAAACAAAATGATATTATCAATTATCAGAAAAAGTAATTGAATCAATTAAAATTTTAATTGAAAATTATTTTAAAATCAATTAAAGGTTTAATTGAAAAAAAATATGATTTTTTTTCTGTGTATGTATGTCCACAGCAATGCAGCCAAAGCTGCAATTAGCGGCCACACTTTCACTTTTGGCAAGTGGACAAAGCACAGTATCCAAAATTGTTACTTTCATTTTTTGGTCAATTGATCACATGGCCTATCAGACACTATTCTCCCTTTTCCGCAAAAGGGTAAAATATTTTTAGCCAACTGAGAGTGCTCGGCCATAAATTCTGCCATAATTTCTTTTTTGTGTGCATTTATTATGTTTATGTTTTTCATGTCAAAACGTGTACTAAAGTATTGTGCTATAAAAGTTAAATAAACTTACATTTTTTATTTGCACAAAATTTGTAGAGAAATGTAGATTTTTTAAATTTTTGGCTTTGAAATTTTATATTTTACTCTATATGATTGCCACTAACGTATCGAATGACAGATCGAACGATGTAACTTAGTTAGTTACTCGATATCGAATGCTATCATCTCAAGTTAAGTCTAATGTCATGATGTCAAAATAAAAAATTCCAATTAAGTTTGCTCTATATAGAATGCGGCTGTATTTTACGTAGTATTTATTACTGGTTCCTGGTTACTTATAATAATAACATTTTTTTCTTTCTATCTATTAAAGTAATGGTTGGTGTGTATCACTTTCTAATACCACTACTTTACTACAGTACTTTTTGGAAGCTACAGCTGTTTGGCAAACATTTAATCCAACAATGATGGATTTTTTAAGGAATTTGTGCACGATTTCTAACCATTTTAATTAGCCATCGCCTAGAACTAAAATTAACAAATATATTTCCATTGATTAACACTTTCGTTTAAATACCTCAATGGTGGTTGGATCGAATTATATGTGAACAATATTTTATTTTAATAAACATTGAACATTGAAGTTTTAATTTACTTAAACAACACCTTAAAACTGTCACTAAAATACTTAGTAAAATTTTTCTTTTATTTTCAACTTTATTAATGTCCACCTGCTGTTCCAGAAATGTTCCAGTTTTATGTAAACATAAAAAAAAAAACAATAAATAAAACATGACCATCATCAGTTGACATGAACTTTTAAAAGTTACCTTTGCCATTCTTTTAAAACCTTATTTATGTTCTCTTACAAATGTCTTCCAAACTTAAACAAGCAGCTACTAGATTTGTATATAAAATGTCTATATAAAAATGTTTTCTTTGTTTTGCCAATATGTACGTCTAGAAAACGTTTTTATGTTACAACATGTGGCATATAAAAGTTATAAAAGTGTCCGTAGAAAATATTAAATCTTCAGCACTATAAATAAAGTAATGATAAAAGTTTTTTTATGCAATTGTTAATAATTGTCTGCCTTCATTTGTGGCTAAAAAGTGCAAACATTCTGTAAGATAAATATAAAATTTAAGGTTTCGAAGAAATAAACTTTGTCATAAATAAACACCTGACAAAGTTTTATGCCGCCAGTGTTTTACCATTAACTTTACAAATATATTAAGTAGAAAGTAACATTTTTAACAAGAAAGTATAGTCGGCCAAGCCAAACCATATAATATCATACACCCAGTACATGTAAACGCTAGATGGGAGGTCATATTATGGACAGATCATCTAAAAAAAAAAAAAGAATTATATATGATAAATTGATTTTCGAAAGGGCCTGTATGGTAACTTTGACTAATTACGGACCAACCGCTACAAAATTAGATGACCTGATACCTGTATATGGAAATTTATTTGTGTTGGTTTAAATGGGATATCAAAATTTGTAAGAGATTTAAGGTCGCTAAAGTGATTTTCGGAAGTGGGAAGTGAGCTATGACGAATAATACACCGATCATTATAAAATTGGGCCGAATGTTTTTTGTGTTTAAGAATCATATTTGTGTTTAATATAATTTGGATAGCAACATTTTTAAACGAGTAAAGCTCTTTAAAGTGAGTTTCGGCAGTGGGCCTTATATAGCAGCTATAGTCAATTATGGACCGATCTACCCAAAAATTGTAGGTAGGCAAAATTTGTTTAGACATGAACATAAATCATACATCTATTTATATAACTTCTATTTCGGGAGCACATTTATATGGAAGCTAGATGAAATAATGAACCGATTTAAACCAATCTCAATTTCAAACGTTCTTGGCCCAAAATTATGATCTACCAAATTTTATGAATATATCTTCAATATTACAGCCTGCAGTCTGCGTAAAAGTTTTACTTGGACAGCCAGCCAGACTCAGGAAGCAACTCTGAGTCAATCAGTGTACTTTAAGGACTACTATCTTTGGGCGTTACAAACATCGGCACAAATCCAATATACCCTACCCACTATGATGTTGTAGGGTATAAAAAGCACTAAAAGCGAATATATACTCCTCCATTCGCAGCAAAAAATTAACTGCCGTATTCAGAAAAAATAAAGTAGGTTTGAAGTGTGCTTTTAGACAAAATTTTCATACACAAAATTTTCTTAAAGTACATTTGAAGTCTACTTTAATTCCTTTTTGAATAAGACTGTAAAACTTTATCTTTATAATTTCATAGAAACAAATAAATTTCATACAAGAACAATGATAAAAACTTACAGACATCCATTAAAACTTTTACACTAATAAATGTACCTTACAATCCTAATAAGGAACTTTAAATAATTATCAATTTAAATTTACCATTCCACTTTAAATTTACCATGACGTAAAAGCAATTTATAATTCAGAATATATATTATACGCCCTCATACTTTTCTTTCTTTATTTATAGCTTTTGTTGCTTGACATTGAAATGTAAAGCAAAAGTTAACAAAAAAAAAAACGTTTTGCATAATTATACATAAATATACCGTGACGGTCAAAATAAAGTCAACACTACATATTATTAAAAGAAAACTTTAATTATATTAATAATATTATTTTACAAAATTATATTGCATCTACATGTAGTTATTTAAATAGAATTGAATTAACAAAAGAGAAACAAAATCAAAAGCATATACAAACTTAATTGATTTATTGTTAAAATAGGCCAATTTTTAATCGTCAAAATGAAGTTAACAGTGGCATTTAAATTATGCAAACAAAACCCCTGTCATTCTAAAAGTAGTGGCAATTCTTTTAATTTTTCTTCCTTTGAAAGTGTCATTCAAAATAATTGCAAGTTTCATGATTTACATATCATAATATTACCTGATATGTAAATACATATAAATACATATGTAAATACATATACATTTACATATCATAATATTATTAAATAGAAAAGCTAAATCCCTGCGTGAAATAGGTAAAATCATTGGAAGGCATCACTGTCCAAAAAAAAATATACCCAAGTATAATAAACACAATACCGGCGCTGAACGTATAAAGCGTCTTACAAAAACAGAAGTAAAAGCTTACAGCAAAACCTGTAAGCGCGAGTAAGATTAGAAGATCTTTACATTAAATAGCCTAAGTGGTAGAGAGCCACGTAAGAAGGCCTTTATATCAAAAAAAAAAAAAAAAAAAACCCCAAACCATAAGTTTGAATTTCTCCAAAAAAAATATATATATATATAAACCACTATCAAATTTTTGTTTAATATTTTTCTTTTCACCAATGAAAGTAAGGTTTAGATTTTTGGAGTCCAAAAACCCCTAAAAATATGGCAACCCAAGAACGAAGCCTTTAGTAATAAATTTGTTACCACAATAGTAAAACATGGCGGCGGCTCACACTGTGGCCTTGTAGTGTATTTAATGGTCATAAATCAAGGTTAAATTTTTAATTTTTTAAGAATTTTAATTTTTTTACAAAAATACGCCCACTTTCATACAACTTAGAAAAACATTAATATTATAATTGTAGAATGAGCTCCTGAAAATATAAACTTAATCCGCCCACCTCCCATACAACTCCAATACAAAATTTTGTCAGTTTCACTCTATTTCATTTATTAACAACTTTTCACATCTTCCTGATAATCTAATTTTTTAAGCTTCAATTTCGTTCTAAATTTAAGTTTTTTCTATACACAGAAAAAAAAATTATAGTTTTTTTCAATTAAACCTTTAATTGATTTTAAAATAATTTTCAATTAAAATTTTAATTGATTCAATTACTTTTTCTGATATTTTCAATTAAATCACACATTTTTTTTAATTGATACTATCATTTTGTTTACAGGTCCGATTTCAATTAAATTTTTAATTGATTCCACAAATATTTTAATTGAAACTCATTTTTATTTTTTTCTGTGTATAGCACACATGCAAGGAAATTTTCGTATTTCTCGCTCCCAAATTGGCACCGGCTACGTGTACGAGTTGTTGTTTTTGCACGCGTAAAATAACGCATAACGCATATTTTTTATTGTAATTTTTTGGTTTTTCATTGGGGCAGGTTTTTTTTAGTCTGTTAGCTGAGACTCTCAGCTTTAATTTGGTATAGGACTCCATGTGTCGCACTGCTTCGCACACAACTAAAAGTCTAACGGAAAATAAGGTACATTCGGTGTATAGTTTCTAAGTAACAAGCTTTTGAATATGACATAGAAAACTATCACATTTGAGACTTGTTCACATACTTCAAGTTTGCGCTACTCGGGACAGAAAACCAATCGAGATAGTTGCATGAAATTTTCGAGACATGATAGTTTTTAAACATCTGTGCAAAAATCATCAAAATCAGAGAGCAGGTCCAAATTGATTTATTGCCGCAGTGGACATAGTGTGCGGCTTAGTAATGGTCTGGAGTTGAATGGCGGCATCAGGGCTCAGTAATCTTACATATATAGAATCTAAAATCGAAAAGAAAGATTATTTCGACATTTTAAAAAATAATGGAGCAAGTGTAGAGAAATTGGAACAATGATTCTAAGCACACCTCCAAAATTGTGAAAGATTGGTTGCTCAATCACTGTCCAAAAACTTAGATCATTCTCCGCAGTCCCTAGACTTCAAACCAACTGAGCACCTGTGCAAATATAAGGACAAAAAAATTAAGCAAAAAGATAGGTTTTGAAATGATACTGCTAAAGGCAGTAATACAGGATGAATGAAACAAAATTTCGCCTGATTTTACTAAAATACTTGGTGATACCAGATGATTGTCAGCTGTGATAACGGCAAGAGGACTACTTTATTAAGACGCGAAAAATCTAGTTATTTTCCTTTAAAATTATTATTTTTATATGTTCCTTCTTTTTATAACCACCACCAAAAAGACGAGGGGTATATTACGTTTGTCATTTCGTTTGAAGCACATTGAACTGATGGTCGTAGAAACAAAAGGTCTATATATTTTGGGTCCTTATAAGTTTCTAAGATGATCTTGCCATTTCCGTCCGTCTGGCCATTTGTACGTCTGTTGAAGACACGATAGAGCTTGCAAAAGACGACATTTTTAGCAAACATTTTTTGATGCACCAAAAATGTTTGGTACTGAAAATGGGAAAAATTGGTGCGGTAGGATCCGAGTTACACACTAAAATTTCAGACAACCTCGATATTTTTAAGAATTTTCTTCAAATTTAATGCAGATAATATCATGAAAATGGTAGGAAACGATCCACAATTTGTCATAGCCCCCATAAAAATTTCTTCCCGATTGATGGTACATATATACTGAAAAAGCAGTATCCATACAAAATTCAGTAAAGTTAAGTTTCATGCAAAGTAAAATCTCAAAACGATATTTTGTTTGCAACAGTCCATAATTGATCATAGCTCCCATATAAAGTCCACCACCGAAAATCACTTAAATGTGCGTAAATCTCTTATAAGCACCAGCAGCGAGCTTACATTAGACACAGAAATAGTTCCTACATACATATATAGCAATATATATACACAATTTTATAACGATCGGTCTATTTTCGACTGTAGTTTCCATGAAATATCCATTTCGAAAAATCACTTGAATGTGCGTAAATTTCTTATAAAAATCACTATTTAGTTAAAGTTCAACATATATAATTCACATATACATATGTGTATATAAATCGTTGTACAGATTTTCTTGAATATCGGCCAGTTTTTGGTCAGAGCTTCCTTATAAGGACTGCTATTGAAAACTCATAATAAACTCAGAAGTAAATATCCATATTGAGACGATTTAATATTTAAAAATAACTCTATTGACTTTTGAGAAAGTTGTTTTATAATTGGCCATAGTGGCCGTAGAAGCTCCACTCCCGGGAATGACCACAGAGCATAAAGAGGTAACAATTTTGACGCCAAAATCAGTTTCCTAAGGCTTTTTGGTGCTACATTTTTTATGTGTTACAGTAAATCGCTTTATGTTATATGCTGCAAAACAAAGCGCAGTTTAAAAAGAAACAGAAAATAAACTGGAATATGCATAAAATTTTTTAAATATCGTTATTGAGATGAAGTTCAAAATAAAATAAAATAAAAATTGATTTGGTGGTGGATATATAAGATCTGGCAGAGCCGACTATAAACTCTTAATTGTTCTAGTTTGTGTTAATGAGTTATATTTTGTTTAAGTTACGATTTATGCAAAATATTTTGAGCTTGTAGTATATACATGTAACCAAATATTGTGTTATACAGTATTACTTGTTTACTTTATATTGACGCTCACAATATTGCAAACGCTTGTTAGAGATGTCTAAGAAAAAAGACATCAGTTTAGATTAAATAGAATTGTAAATGCAACTGAAATTGATAAGAAAACACAAAGCAAAAGAACTAAATCTGCTCACATGACTTCCACACAACAAACTATTTGTCTAAACATACATTCATTTAAACGAAAAGTTTCCAGCACCCGCAATATTCTGGTGGAAATTGTATTTAATCATTATTAAATTTTCTAAACTAAATCAAACAAGGCCTTTTCAATTCTGTTAAACTGAAATTATGCTGGTTGGGGAAGGATTTATTTGGAAATGTTAAATATGACCGTAAATAGATTGTGGTTTTTTACTAAGAAATCAAACATCTATTTTAAATAAAGCAAGCTCTATTAAGGTACGGTCACACATGGCAAATATTTGACGAAAAAGACGCGATCACTAAATAAAACGTGTTTTAATTCTCTTTTACTAAATGACCACATAAATTTAGTTTGATTCTTTTAGATGCTGTTTCCTTTTACAAAACATTTGTAAGATTAAATTTGCATTTAAAAATAGCGGTTACGCTTTCTTGAGTAAATATTTGGCAAGTGTAACTGTAACCTTAGTTTAGAAATTATCTACCAGAGAAGGAATTTTTATTTACTTTATAAGAGCTTTTACATCTTTAAGCTATTTCTAGAGTGATACATTTTTTTTTAGAAATTTTATATTGGCTGTTATAACTTAAAAATGTACAATTTTAAACAAATTTGTAGCTTTTATTTTGAAACATTTGTAAAATATAAATGTATGCAAAGTATTGGCCATTATTAGCTATTAGCCAACTTTCTGTCAAACATATGCATTCCGCGCCAAAAGAACTGTTTATTGTTTATTATCAAGCCAATTTTGGATTCCATGTTTTGAAGTGCAAGAGCGTTCTGCAATAGTAGGCGGCCGTGGTAAGATCAGAACTTTTAGGCGGTTGAGACAATTTTTCCAACTACTTCTTTCTAATTAGTTTTTAACAATAGTTTGCAACAAGTGGTCGAACGTTGTAATGATGGAATATTACGCTTTCATGTCTGGCGGCATATTCTTGGTATTTTTCGGCCAATGCTCACTTTAAATGAATCAGTTGCATTCAGTACAGATTCCCTGTGAAAGTCTGGTGAGATTACAGCAGCTCGCACAGATAGCAACCTTTTAGTTCCACCTAGTACAGACCTTAACGCCATGAATATTTCTTTTTAGTGTCCATACGGCTGCTTGGCCGGCTTCATATACGATCATTTATACACAGAGAAAAAATATAGTTGTACATGTTTACCACAACAATGTCAACATTTTTAGAAGTTTTTCAACAATATTATGGTCACTGTAATATGGCTAAGCTACGATTCAGATGATTATTACAATCATTTACACGATTGTGGTAACTTTGTATGTATTTGTTGCAGTCATGTTTATGATTAATCCATTTATCATAATTTGTTGCTCTTTGATTATGATAGAGAACAACATAATATGGTATAATTTTTCATCATAAAACTGATCATCATAAACATTACATCATTGCTATAATCATATATATGATTGCTGTAAACATGTGAATGGTAACTAAACTATATCATGGTTGCAGAAATCATAAAACTAATTACAGTGACCATAATATTGAAAAAAAAATATTTAAAAACGTTTAAATAGTTGCGGTAAACTTGCACAACTATATTTTTTCTCTGCGTGTATGCTTTAGATTATCGTAATAGAGCCATTTTTTATCGTAAATAATGATTTACTTATATAACGTTTAGGCAGCAATTCTCTCGCCTTCAATTCATATTTAAATATATTGGACATCACCATGCTAAGCAGGGTAAGTGAACTCGACCAGTCTATTTTACTTTATAGAATTGCCATTCGGCAAGAAATAGTGGTGGGCATTTTCTATCTATATAATAGATAAGGCTATTTCAAACGCTTGTTATGAGTCATAACGATAGCATTGATTAAATTTTTTTCCCACGTTCCATTGCAAGGTACTACTTACACCAAAACGTGCAAAATTAAAGCTCGACTTTCATCGTCATTGATCTTATGATTACCTCAAAATGGTATAGATCACTATCCCGAAAAGTTAGAAAACCCATTCAGATGTGTTTTATGTCATGCAAAAGTTCACTGGCAATGCAAATTATGTTTAAAAACATTATGTATTGAAAAAATTGCTTTGAAAAATTTGAGGACACCCACCTTACTTCACCCACTTATAATTTGTCTTAAATTTTGTATACTTTTACATTCATTTTATGTACAATGAATTAAAAATATAACTTTTTTTAAATTGTCACTTGTAGTTTTATTTTGGCGGTAAATGGGCTAATACAAATTAAATTTAAAAGTAAAATAAAACCTCCCACATATGAAGCTATGTTGCCACAAAATTTCATATTTTCAAAGCAAAACAAAACTTAGCTATTCACACTGTAGTGTTCAGTAACTTAGTAAGAATAAATAGCATATATGTCCCTTCTAAGTTACTAAAGTTTTTCCTTTTTCAAGTATTTTCTCATTAATGGCTAAATTCACAGTCTTTAGTTAGCTAATGGCAAAGGCTTAACTAATGATTCTTTATTCACAATGATTAGTTTGCCATAAGAATAACAAGTAATAGTTAAACAATAGTTAGTATCCAATGGTTAACTAATGACCGAGAATTCGGCCATAAGAGTCATTAAGTGTATAGATTGCTTTTCATTTAGGGATATAAGAAAGCACTTAAAGTAAATGAATACTAAAAACTAATATAAACTAACAGCATGCATGTTTAGTATAGCAGACTTTGAAGTGAGCTACATATAGAAAATCTATAAAGAAATGTATTTTTTCTGTTTTTAAATTTCACACCTTTCTAAAGGCATATCTCCTTCATTTCTAATAATGCCTAACCTAAGTCAACAAGTTCTGAATTTGCTACCATTATTACTATATACCAGCCAGTATAAGTATTTCATTAATGCTGAAATTTTTATTTTTAAATATAATCTAAATTAAAACAAATGAAGTAAATAATTTACATTTACCACCAAAAAAAAAAAAAAAAGAACTATTTTATAGGCTAGTTGGTCACTTCTAACAGCTATTAATCTTTTTACATGACAACGAAAGGCCACATTTCAAAAAGCAACCGACAAGACTAACAGCAAAAAAACTTGATGTATTTGATGACATTTCAAAGACATTCTTTTAAAATTTATACTCTAGGGACACAGGGGACACAAATAAAAAAAACACACTTGGTATTAGTGCTATTTAACTTTTTATATCAAATCCTGTTAATCAGTGTCGTTTTTTTCTCCCAGGGATACCAACCAATGTTTTCTTCTTTTTTTTTTTTTGACAATACACGCACAAAACAGCATTCATTGTCAACACTTGGAAACAATTTGCCACCCATTGTCTTGTTTACTGATTTGTAACAACGACGTCAACAACATGAAATATGATCAGAATTTTTATGAAATTTAGTGTGTATTTTTTCTTCAAACTTATACATTAAACATATTTGAGGCCTATTTTTAACTAGACACGTTCAGTTGATGCTGCTGTTGTTTTAGGCTGTCATTAAAATGGATGAGAACGATGAAAGCATTTTATAGCGATAGTGGAAAGAAACGAATTTATGTAATAAGTTGAGAAATCAAGAGAAAAATGTCATTTGATGTTATTTGGCCAAAATTTATGTTGCCATTAACTTAAAGCTTTAAGCCAAGGAAAGTGAAACATTTTATTTTTTTTTGTATTTATTTTGAAAAGAAAATATGTTTGCTTTTTTACACAAAACTTGCATGTTTGTATATATATAAGACAAATACACATTTGTAGTTATATGTCTTTGTTTTTCTCTGCATGACGCGAAGCAAAAAATACTCACAAATCTCATCTGAGCTTTTAAATCTGCACTAATTTTTTTCCAAAATTACATAAAGAAACTTGGTGGATTATCGGCGTTGGCTCGAAATCGACTGTCAGTAAGCGGCGGCTTACAACATGTATTGACAGCTGGGCTCCGGTGGCTTACACCCGTTCATCGCTGGTTTCTGCCCCAATGTTTGATTATTAGGATCAGCAGGCTAATTTCGATTCAATATTAAAACATATTTTACTTCAGTTTTTCCTCTTGAGATGTCACATAAAGCATCAGCTTCTGTTAAAAATACCCAAAGGGGCTCTCACGACCAGATACTCTGGATAATGTTATTACCATTGAAATATCTCTCCGAAAATTAGACATGTATTAAAATACTCAAAGAATATTGTTGTTTTCAAAAATACTTAAAATTCGAAACGAGGTCTATAACCCCACATGAACTTGTCTCATGTAGACCATGTTTTTGTTCGAACAATGTTATCATAGCATTTTTATGTGTGCCATCAAATGTATTTTTACACTAAAACACAAAGAAAATTCTAAGTCTTAGAACTTAGAAATGTCAAAACAATAATTTTGTACCTGGTTGATAATCGACTCCTTTTCTATGCAGTACACACATACATACAAAATAATAGCACTAATGCACAAGATCACTTAAACTGACCCGCTAATAAGAGGCGAAATATTTTGTGGACAGACGAGTGTAAAATCATTTTATTTGGTGGAAACGTCCCCCAAAATGCAACATACAATCCACATTTCACAGCTAACATGGTAAAGCATGGAGGTTCTAGCATTATGTTATGGAAATACTTTTCATATCAGAGACTGGGGCCAATACATTGCATAAAATCAATAATGGATCAACATGTTTACGTTAATATATAAAATAATATTATGTTTCCCTATGCCATGTACCAAATTTCATTGATTTTAGTGTTCTAACAAGATAACGACCCAAAACATACAAGCAGAGATACACGTCAGTGGTTTATTGACAACAATATTGAAGTCATGGAGTGGCCAGCGCAATCACCTGACTTGAAGCCAATAGAGAATCTTTGGGCTGATATAAATAAAAGTGTATCTCAAATAAAACCGACTAACAATGATCATCTTTGGGGTGTAGTGAAAAATTCGTGGGTGAAAGTACCTAAAGACAGATGTGAAAACTTAATTAGCAGAGGTCATGCAACAAAATATTAATAAGCTTTTATTTGTTTTTATACCTACACCACCATAGTGGGGAGGGTATATTGGATTTGTGCTGAGAAATATTGGTCCAACACCCACTTTAAAGTATACCGATCGACTTAGAATCACATTCTGAGTCTATTTAACGATGTCCGTCCATCCGTCCGTCTGGTTGGCTGGCTGGCTGTCCATGTAAAGCTTGTGCGCAGAGTACAGGTCGCAATTTTGAAGATATTTCGATAAAATTTGGTACGTGATATTTTTTCGGCCCAAGGATGCATAGGATTGAAACTGGTGGAAATCGGTCCATTATTTCACCTAGCCCCCATACAAATGTCCTCCCGAAATTGGGGTTTACCGGTCTTAAATCTTTGAATTACGCAAGTATGCAAACAAAATTAGTACAGATGAGGAGTAAATAAAGCTAAAGCATATCTACAAATTTCGTGAAGATCGGTCTATAATTAGTCGTAGCTCCCATATAAGGCCTACTTCCGAAAATCACTTAAAAGAGCATAACTCACTTAAAAATGTTGGTATCCAAATAATATTTAACACAAATATATTTCATATGTATTCTAATAATACGGTACAATTTTATTATGATCGGTCCATAATTAGTCGTAGCTCCCATATAAGGCCCACTTCCGAAAATCACATTAAAGAGCATAAATTCCTTAAAAATGTTGGTAATCAAATAAAATTCGACACAAATAATATACAGAAATGAAAAAAAAAAAAAAAAAAAAAAAAAAAAAAGTATTTATATCGAGATAAATTTTAACACATACAATATTTATATTCATAGAAATCATGACACTGAATTTTGGTCCAAAATAGGTGATATCTCCCATATAACGCCCATTTCTGAAAAACTGTTTTATATTTGCATATACATACTAGGTGTAGGGTATTATATGGTCGGGCTTGACCGACTATACTTTCTTACTTGTTTATTTTATTTATTTGAAATATAGTTTAATTTTTTAAAGTCTATAATTAATAGTTCTATTTTCTTTAGCGTCCAAATTTTGATACTTCACCTGAAATTGTAAATCTTTTCAATAAAAAGTCAATAAAAGTTATACAAATATTTTTTATGTTGAATAAATGATTGACAAATTTTAATTACATATGTATGTACATATGTGTCACAGGAATAACAAGGTAACTAAATCGAAACAAAATTCATATGTACAGTCGAATCCTTCTCTCAGTGCTATTTTTTTACCGCAGCTGTATTTCACATATTTAAAGAAAATATCATTTTTAATTATGTACAATTGTGCCACATTTCCTACCATTTACAAGCTTAAGTAACCATAATAAGTCCGGACATCGGAGCGTATACTTTATTTATTATTTAAATTAAAAAATCATACGCACAGTTGGTTTCATAGACAGATACAAAAATTTAAATGCTCGAAAGGTAACGAAAGAGAGGTAGCAAACGAGAGCAAAATAAAAACTAGCAAACAACTTGCAAAAAATATAAAACCCCTGACATGGCACATAGTTTCATCGACAGAAAAATAAATGTAAGAACTGGAAAAATAACCAAAGACAGAAAGGAAATAAAGGCAAAAAAAAAAAAAAAAGCAAACAAGTTACAAAAAAATAAAGGCCATCAAAAGTGGGCATCTGGTGTAATGGTATACTCTAGAATATTTTTCAAAACAATCACATAAACCTCTGTTCACACAAAATCCAGTCATACTACAGGTACTGTTTTACTGTTAACACTTTGGTTTTTTTTAGTGTTGTGATTTTTTTTTTTAATTTTTTCTCACAATCAGCACATTTTAAGGTGCCCTGTAGCAAGAACATTCTAAATACTGCATTTGTTATAAAAGAAGCTCAATCTGCAAACAAGTCTTATTTGAATACAAAATCGATTTTTTTATATAACATTTAAATCGTCCATAAATACGAAACAAAATCGGTTTTTTTCATAAAAACTTTCATTAAAACTTGAATCGTTTATAACTCGATAAATACAGCATTTATTGATTACCTGCGATTACTTCTACTTTGAACTTAAAATATATTTTTCATAGAGAAGTCTAACAAAATTTATATTGTTTACAACTCGGTAAATACTGTTTTTTTTTTTTTTTTTTTGTGAAAATATTGCCAATTTGTAGAATACCATTGAAATGAGATTTTTTTCATATCGAACTGAATGTAAGATTCGGCCAAAAAATCATTATTCGGCCGAAATACATAGTACTTACTTATGAAAAGTACTATTAATTCCGAAAAAAAAACTTAGCTATTGTTTGTATAACAAAATAACTTTTTGAGCACTATAAATTTATTGAAAGTATTGGCCATTGTTATATGGCTTTTTTCAAATATTGAAAAATAACATTGTTGATACGATAAAAAGTAAAAGATTTACTTTTTGGCGACGGTTTCTTGGCAGGAGATGCCTTTTTGGGCTTGGCTACAGCAGCGATTTTTGCTTTGGGTGCTTTGGTTTAGATGCTGTTGGATTTCTAGTGGGTTTTGCTTTAACTGAGCCAGTCTTTTCGACAGTTTTAGCATTGGCTTTTTTGCTGTTTTTCTTTTCAGTAGTCTTTTTAAGTTCAGCCTTGTTTTAGGCAGCGGCGGCTTACTTTTTCTTTTTGTCTAAAGCAGCAGAAACTTTTTTATTTTCAGGAGCGGGTTTGTTTTCCTTTGGATCTTTTGAGGCGGTAGTTGACAATTTGAATGAACCAAAAGCATCCTTACCTTTTGTTTGAATTAGTTTTCCACCAGTTACGGCACTCTGTAAATATTTCTTAATGAAAGGAGCCAATTTTTGTGCACTTACCTTATAAGTACCGTCGATGTATGTCTTATCAGCTGTAAGAGATGAACCACCACGTTTCTTCGAGCTTTTAATAGCAGCATCAACCATTTGTTGAGTTGGGGGATGAGATGGCACAGCTGATGGCTTCTTTTCCTTGGCTGCAGTAACTTTTTTCGCCTTTTTCTCGGCTGCTGGTGCAGCAACGGGAGAGGCAGTATTTTTGACAGCAGCGGAGTCACACGTCTTTTTCTTCACGTTTTTTTATTATTATTAATTATAATTATTATTAATTATAAGTACTTTGTATATTAAAGCACTTTTTGTGTATGTGCGCATAAAACCACTAGGTACAGCGTTATCATGAGAAATTTATTGTAGTCCACAACAACAATTTGTTATATTTTTAGTGAGAGCCTATGACCTTTTTTAATCTTTCTGGAAAAATATAGATTTTTGAGGCCAAGAATAAATCAAGCCAAATAGTGATTCAAGCAAACGTTCAAAAATACTTATTTCTTAATAATTATTAACAGGTATTACAACATTGTCATGATGGAATATTACGCTGTGTAGAATTTCATTTTCCAATTCTCGTTTTAATTTGTTCGACCAAATACAGACCATTACCTTAGCGTCCTGAATATTTGGCTTTGGTATCGATTCGGCTGGTTGACCCTACTTCATATAAGATCTCTTAAGTTTCGGGCTAAATTTTAAACAGTTCAAAATGAGTCCGCCTACAACGATATAATAAAGGAAGATGGTTTTAAACCACTTATAAAATGGCCACTCACTATCAAAAATTGTTAAAGCTAAAGTTTCCAAAGTCCAAGAAATCATTGAGCGCTTCATCTTTGAAAATAAGTTCCAAATAAAATTTTCAAATTGAGATAAAATTTTTACATTTGATGAGCAACACATTTAATGGCAAGTTCAAGGCTACCAGCTTCACAACTGGTTTCCGAAATAATAGCAAACCCCAAAAACACACAAAGCGGGTTAAATTCCGCCAAAGAACATATTTACCAGGAATCTACATTTTTAAATTCGGTCATCTTCGCCGATGAATCTAAGTTTAATATATTCGGTTCAGATGGCATGTCGTATGTTTGGCGGAAAGCAAATAATGAACTAGTGAAGCAAAGTGGCGGCAGTGTTATGGTTTGGGCCTGTATCTTAGCTGCTGGTACTGGCAATTTAATATTTGTTGAAACAACCATGGATTAAGTTTAAATTTTTTTGAAATCTGAAAGTAGATTCTGAAAAACAACTTTTTGGAAACCACAGAGAACCTAGATATAAGATCAAATTTTCGATTTTACCAGTATATCGGCCAAATCGGGTATTGCCCACATTTGATGACAGCGCCACCATAGTCGCCAGAGTCTAACGTTATCGAAAATTTATAGCGACCTTTAGAAATCACCAAAAGTAAAAATAACAAAAACGATTTAAAAAAAAAGCTAGAGGTTTAACCCAAAAATTTTTATTAAATCGTGTATGCATAAAATAAGCTGTGATGTGAAACAACGAGCAAATTTTATTTTTTTTAATAAATTTGTACAATTCACAAGTGATGTTGTAGTGTCGTAGGTGTTGAACGTCGGCTGAATTTACAATAGTTGTACAAATGCTGTTGGTAATTTTTATATAAACAGTCTATATACCAATAAGGATTAATAGATCATCTATTAATACATAAATATTTAATTAATTAAGAGATTATCTTTAAATTCTTCGGTTTTCTTTATAAAACTGGGAATAATGGATCGTTGTTTGAAAGGTTTCATAAGATTTTTGTATTTACAGTGGTAGTCACGGATTCTTTCAATAATGCGTTCAGTACAAGAAAAGTGACGATAATTTTGACTACTTCTGAAAACGTAGGCTTTAACTGATCTTCCAATTTCAAGTAGTTACGTGTAAATATATACTGCCTCAATATATCACCATATGTGGGTAAAGCATTTTCATTGAATGGTACTCCAACTCCAAATAACGGCCATTTATTATATTTTGGACGCGTTAAGGTTGCCATTTTATTTGGTATATTACTTGCCCTAATCTGAAACAAAAGAAATAAATTTATAAAAGAAATATAGAGTAGAAACTCGATTCTTGCACGTAATGAAAACCAGGCTCGTTGCAACTTTCGAGGTTGTCGCAAGCATTGAGTATTAATTTTCCATACAAAATAAAAGGCATATATGTGCATCGGTTTATGGCACAGCACCTCTCAATAGTCAGCGCTTAAAACGAATTCAAATTACAACATTTCATCAGCAGCATAAAACGATGGGGATTTTCCGAAATGTATTCAGTCTAAAAAAAAAAGTAAACAAAGCAGCACGTAAGAGTAATACAAAAAATGTTGCAAGTATTGAGTTGAAAATTTTCTAATGTCGCAAGTACTGAGTGCGTAATGAAAAATATTTCTATGTTGCAAGAATCGAGGTGTGCAAGTATCAAGTCTGTGCAGGAATTGAGTTACTACTGTAATTATATAATAAATCAAATATAATTATATATTTAAGAAAACGAAAAACTGGAAAATATGTGTGATTTTGGTGGTAAATCTTCGAAATTTAGAAATTTAACACCTCAAGAAATCTGTTTAAAATTATGACATTGTTTTGGCTCAAGTTAAATCATATTTTGAACGATATAATTCGATTTATTGCAAATTCTAAGGGCACAATCAGTATACGGAGTAACAACTTTTGAGCACCCAAGTCTTATCAAGTTTTGAAAAAAGTTCAAAACGCTACATTTTCGCTCCATCCTAATGCTCACGGTGCTGAACTTAAGTTATAAACAAGTATGCATAGATTATAAACAACTGGTCTTGGTCAATTTTCGTGAACAATTTGTGCATAAGTTGTGCCCATAGCGCATAATTTCTGCACACAATTCTCTCCGTGTACTCCACCAAATTCACTACTGCTTCTTCTGTTCCAGTACCTTTTTTAAACCCATATTGGCGGTCAAATAAGAGATCATTTTCTTCCCAATAAGTAGACAGTTGTTCAAAAATAAGTTTTTCTATAATGTTGTCTACTGTTACTAGTATATATATTGGACGAAAGTTTAGTATATTATTAGTTTCAACTGATTTAGGTATTGGAATTGTCTTGTGTATTTTTAATACATCTGGATATTTTCTTGCTTCAATCATACTGTTAAAATTTTTTTGAATTTCAGCACAAATTGTAGCTTTTCGCACCAAAAGTATTTTTGTAGTAATATTGTCACTGCCGGGAGTCTAATTCATTTGCAAGCTGTCTATAATTTTATCGATATGAGTTCTGTTTATCGCTTCAAGATAAAAGCAATTGTTTACTTGAACTAAAGTGCCAAATATATTAATAATATCAACTGAATACTGTGGGATAGACTCTTTAATACTTTGTAATGAATTATAAAAAGAATTATTACAAGTCATTGCTTTTTCTTCATCTTTAGTAATGATATTGCCATCACACGCTACCAGATCTATAGAACATTCTCTCTTTTTCCCCAGCTGTTTGTTGATGAATTTCCAGGTTTTCCTTGGATCACCAGAATTCTTACGTAAGTTGTATTCATGTAAAAATGTATGTAAAAATGTTACAGGTGTTGTACAAAATATACAATATGTTCAAGTAAAAAATTCAAAGAGTGACGTGTTAGATGTACCATGTGAAGTTCAGCAAGGAAGTGTGCTTGGGCCACTGTTATTTAAAATTTATATTGACGACATAAAAAACATAAAACGCAATTGACAAATGTCAGCATGAAAAAGTCTTACAGACCCAGATTGAATATGATGCAGCAATTTTGTGTGAGTTTTTTTGATTAAATAAAGTCTTATTAAATGGACAAAAGACTAAATTTATCAGATGCAAACCTTATATTGACAGAAATGAAGAGCCTATGAAAATACATGTTGATGGCAACCTAATATGTGAATCTGCAAATGTTATATATCTTGGTGTATATTTTAGTCAAAATATATTATGGGTTAGTCACATAAATTGTGGTGTTGGAATGTAGTGGCTGTGGGTTATATTGTTCAGCCAAATATTTTTCCCAGCGTTCAAAAATTTCTTGGATTTCTTGCTCCATATGTGGTTTTATCAATTATTGGTCCTTCTGGCAGGCTCGCCATGTGGTGTTGGAATGTAGTGTTAGGATAGCAGGATTGCCAAGTAGTGTTGGAATCTGTATTAATTGATAATAATTCTAAGCAGCTGTAGGAGACCAGCTTAATGGTTAGGCGTTCTTGCGTACTACCAGATTAAGGATTTGATATTTGAAAACTGAAAGTGGCACATCGTTGCCTTGTTTATTAATATTTAATCCCTAATCTGGCAGTTCGCAAGAACGCCTAACCATTAAGCTGGTCCCCCACAGCTGCATAAAATTATATTGGGATATAGGGCATATTATCAATTAATACAGACTCCAACACTACTTGGAAATCCTGCTATCCTAATACTACATTCCAACACCACAAAATATGATAAAGGCATAAATTTCATCAGGATTTGGAATACTTTACAAATTTAAAAATAAATTGGATACTAAAACCAAACTTTTACTTTACCACTCCTTAATTCGTTCGCACTTAACATACCTTTCTATGATTTATGGATTTAGAACAAATACTTGCTTAAAGACGTTGCAATCAGCTTAAAATAAGGCGCTAAAGATCGTCTTCACTCTCCCGTTACGGTTTCCAACAGTAAATCTATATCGAGACTATGCTAAAAATGTAATTCCTGTAAGAGGACTCCATAAGCAACAGTTAGTGCTATATGTTTTTAAAAGTTTAAAAAGAATCGGCTCACATACTATTTCATTTCCCCGTAATACATCAACAACACAACATCACAGACAGACAAGAAACCTGAATACTATAAGGTGTCGTCTTGAACTCACTAAACAACGCATTGATTACAGTGGACCAACGGAATATAATAGATTACCAGAAAGCTTAAAAACTATGCAGGTAATATCAACTTTTAAAAATAAATTAAAAGAACACTTATTGAAAAATACGGAAATACTTCTTGGATCTAATTATATAAATACATACAATTTAGACATGTAGTTAACATATCTCTTCTATAATGCCAACTCGGCGCTGGGGCAATAAAGTGTACTACTGTAAATAATTAACTGAAATAAAATGAAAAAAATAAAAACAAAAATAATAATAAAAAAAGTATGTTTTTTAAATGTTGTATGAAAGTTTAAGTTTTGCGAAAACGTTAAAATATGTATCTCAACATAATAACTACTTATTTTAGTTTAAAAAAAATAATAACCAAACAAACTTAAAAGAAGAAAACTAATTGGAAAGTATTCATATTTTATGTTTTGCATTTTTGTTTTTAAAATATATTTCTTTTGACATTTTAAAGTTTTAACAACATTAACACACCACTTTGCTCAAAATTGTGTTCACAAGCAAATAGTTGTATCATACAATGTACAACATATAACATCACTAGTGTATTGAACAATTTTGTTTAATTGTTAGTCTATGAAATGTTTTCTTTTAAATTTCTTTTTTAAGTTCTTGTTTCTTTTTATGAAGCTTTGAAAACAACAAATGCACTGTATAAAATAAACTGTGAGCCACTGTATAGGGCACATTTAATATAATGCTTTTACATGTATGTTTATGGTGCAGCAAAACTGTAGGAAAAAGCAATATTTGCGTCAACAACTCACAGCTTTATATAACAATGTTTTCAGTTAATCTACTTTCATCTAAATTTACGCTTCAATCAATGCGAGCTAGGCATTTCATCAATTTCAACCTTTTTTTTATATCTGTTCAAACCTAATCAAAATAAATATAATTTTCTGGGTTGTCAATTATTTTTTCAAGTATCTACTCGTATGTACATATGTATGTATGTATGTATATTAAAATTTATTTCAACCTATATTTACTTTCTCTTACATCTTTGAAATTTCATTGCTTGTGACTGCCCTTAACATGTGCTGGCACAGCCATACCGTTCGAAGGGATTTACACAAATTACAAAGTGTAATGTTATATGTTTGTGAATTAGAAAAAGTAACTACAATATTTGCTTAGATTTGTTTTGTTTTGTTTTGTTTTCAAAATTTTTGATGTTGCGAAAACACAACCCATGGTGCAACTATACAAGGTGAGTGCAAATCGACAACAAATACAACACAAAACAGAAACAACAGGCATTTTGTTTATGTAGAATAATGTACTACTGTCAAAAATACTTGAAAAAGTATTACTTTTGACATAAGTAAATTGTAAACAAAGTCAGTCAGCTGGGCTACTGCACTCACATTGAATAGTTGCACCATGACACATCCAAACAATTTGTATATGTTTGTCAACCACAATTTCAATAAGGGTGTTCATGGCAAATAAACAACAAATTTAAAATTAAACCCAAATTATTTTATTAACAGGCATGACAAAAGCCATAAATGCGGTTTCAACTAAATACAAAAATTTGTCAATGTTGTGAAATTTTTAGGTAAATAGACAACAATACAGTTCATTAAATCTGACAACTGATGCCTATTATTTTGTACACGAAAATGTTTTAAAACGAAGTTTGTTTATGACATATTGACAAGGAATATAGGGGTTTTGCTACTATGAAATTCTTATATTTTGCTTTAAGTCAACATTGAATGTATACAAATATGTACATTTGGGGGGTATGTATGGACATATATACACCTAATTCTTTTTTTACACGGTTTTCTTTTACACGGTTTGAAAATAACAAAATTAAAATTTTTTTTACACGATTTTATTCCATTTAGCACGATTCAAAATCTTTTGGGCTTAAATCTTTCTTGGTTACATTTGACTACAAATTTAGGGAAATTATTTTTTTTTGTGGATACAAGCAGAGCAGTTGTAAATAGCACAAATTTAGGGGAATTTCCCTACAAATCAACTTGTCAAAGGTACATATTTTTACATTACTTTTAAGCTTAGAGCTTTTATATTATTTAATAACTATGCTTGTGTAAAAACATATTGTATACATTGTATATGATTTAATAAAGCTTGAAAAAAGAAAATTCAAATTAAATGGGGAATATTTATTATCACTTGAAAGAACATTCTTTGGCATTTATTTTTTGAAGATTATTTTTATCAAATGTTGGCTGTTGCTACGTCGCAGATGGTCTATCCGTTGAGTCCAATTTCGGCTGGTAACTGGTGAATGATACGCATGATGTTTTCCTCTAAGGCCTGCTTAGAGGACTTTTCATAGCCTCACAGGAAAAAGTCTAACGGCCTGATAGCACACGATCTTGATAGCCAATCGACCGGCCCAAAACGTTATAATTATGTGCTCACCAAAGAGTTCTCTCAATAAATCCATTAATTGATGCGATATGTGGGAAGTGCGCCGACTTTCTGAAACCAAATGTAGTCGAGAGCACTAGCGTATATTTCAGGCATCAGATAGTCAGGTATCCTGCCACGATAGCTGTCGCCATTGACGAATCGACACTTCACGGTCTTCGTGTACAGCTAGCCGCTATATTTTCTTTACAGTGTGCTGGAAGTGCTCTATTCGGTCGGATACTATCTGATAATGAATGCTGGTTCTCAAAATAGGTGATGGTGTTGCTCAGTAGGCCGCTAATATTGACCATAAATTAAGCGAAGTGCACCAAACACATTCCCTCCAGAACCTGAATTTTCGTAATAAACATGAACGATTTGTAAACGTTGTTCAGGCGTATGAAAAGCCAAACAATACTAAACAAAAATAACATGACAGCATGACACGAGTCACACGTGATGTGTCAAAAAAAGGCTTTTGAAAAAAGTATCTCTACTTGAATCACCCATCATTATAAACCTGATAGTTGTTCTTTAGAAATCCTTGTTTTTCACTAATTTCAATAGGTTTTAGAGATAAGGAACCAATCACATATTTTGCATTCGATCAATGTCTTTTTGCCACGTGTTTTCCTGGTACCAATAACCGTGTAAATACAGAATTAGGTGTATAATACAATATGTTGTTGTTTTTTTCAAATAGCATCAGTATGAAAACCAAATCGTTTGTCAACATTATCTGATGTTGAGAAAAGTTGTACTTACTTAATGGCAACATCTTAACTGTATTGGTATAAAAGCAATCTTACAAAACGTATTATAATAAATGGAGTAACTAAACTTGTTTTAATAAGTTACTAAGAAAATCTCTATCAAATTGTTCATTTCTCTTATTATATTTCAAGCAAAAATTAAAACTTCAGCACATCAAGAAACAAGAAAAACATTATTATTATCTCTACAACCTTTTTAACATCATTATAGTTTTTCCTTAAGATTAATTTATGTGCACACTCAAGACAAGAAACCTAAAAGTAAAACTAAAGAAAGAAAATGTACAACTTAAATATTTAATAAAGAGCATTAACATATCCACTATATAGTAACAAGTCTTTTGTAGTTATCTTGACACTTTCAAAACTGTCAAGATAAGTACAAAATGACCATAAATTATATTAACTTTATTTTTATGCTGTTTATATTTAGTGGATGTTTGATATGTAGACATCAGCTGGTTGCTTATTTAAGTCAAGTAATTGATGAAATTGTGAGTTAAGCAGCGAATGGTGATGTAAAATGTGATCATACACTTAAGTTTAAACCTTCGTCTCACATATGGTTCTGGCCAGACCTTTTCCAATTTGAAACAAGTAAGAAAGTATAGTCGACCAAGCCCAACCATATAATACCCTACACCTAGTATATGTATTAACCCGTTTTTCAGAAATGGGCGTTATATGGGACCTACTTTGGACCAAAATTTAGTGTCATGATTTCTGTGAATATAAACATTATATGTGTTAAATTTATCTCGATATAAATACTTTTATATGATTTATGGAGTTTAAAGTGAATTACGGAGAGCGTCCTATATGGAAGTTTCGACTAATTATGAAATTAGGTGTCATTATTTCTGTATATAAGAAACTTATTTGTGTCAAATTTTATTTGATTACCAACATTTTTAAGAAATTTATGACCATTGAAGAAATTTTCGGAACGAGTAATTATAGACCGATTTGCACAAAATTTGTAGATGTGATTTGCCTTCATTTGCCACTCATTTTTTTGAAATTTGTTTGGATACTTGCATAATTAAAACATTTATGATCGGTAAACGCCAATTTGGGAGGACATTTGTATGGGGGCCAGGTGAAATAATGGACTGATTTCCACCGGTTTCAATCCCATCCATATTTGGGCCGAAAAAATATCACGTACCAAATTTTATCGGAATATCTTCAAAATTGCGACCTGTACTCTACGCACAAGCTTTACATGGACAGCCAGCCAGCCAGCCAGCCAGCCAGCCAGCCAGCCAGACAGCCAGCCAGCCAGCCAGACGGACGGACATCGTTAGATCGACTCAGAAAGTGATTCTGAGTCAGCTGAGTCTGAGTCAGTTCTGATCAGCACAAATCCAATATACCCTCCGTAAAATGGTGGTGTAGGGTATACAAATTGTTTTTTTTTTTTTATCGTACTTAACATGAAAATCTGAGTGGGTGTGGCTAGACGTCAAGCTTTACGAACGTGAAAATCAAAACATGTATAAGACGGAGGGTTAAATAGCTTGATTAATAACGTGTGATTATTATTAAAGCTGCAGCAGTGGTTCCCGCCAGGAAATAAGCTTTCAGAACAGATTCTTAATGTAATTTATTGTATTATCTAAATCACCAGCTTCTCCAATTATTGCTGATATTGTCATGAAAAATTGCTTGATACTTGTATTGAAAAATTGACTATAAAACCAAAAATTTTAACTAAATACTTCAATGATTTGTTTTGCATAATTTCAGAAAGTGAAATAGAATATATATTGACGATATTTAACACATTTTATCCTAACGTTAAATGCACTTTAGAAAAAGAATGTAAATCTGTACTTATTTATTTAGAGAGTTTAATAATAAAGAGAGGTAATAAATTATTAATAGACTGGTATCAAGAATTTTTATGCTCAAAAAGGATCATTAATTACTATTCAAAACATCCTAAAAAGAATTATTATTATTATTATTGTAAAGTATGTATACGAGTATGTAGGTACAATTAAAAATAAACTAAAAACTAAAATAGCTGAACAAAAATATGATTAAAAATATTGAGATATAACATCACAAAAAACAGCAATATCATTACATTGTGCAAATTTGAATCACTATCCCGACTTTGAGAACATATTAGTTTTAAAAAGAGAAAATAATTATAAACGTCGTTATATATTAGAAATGTTAGAAACTATAATGTACCAAAAGATCTTGGAATTAATTTTAAAGTAGGCACAGATAAAGTAACTCAAACCTGTAAACACTTAATTTATAAAAACGGAAAAGGAAACAAAATTAGTTTTTCATATTTTTATTTTTGTAATATTTATTTTTTTTTTTTCATTCTGACAAGACTGTTATATTGAAAAATATTTTTATTGTTAAATTAATTGGTTTTTTGTGACCAATGTTTATAATTATTATAATTTTTAAGGAGTTTCCTTCAGGCTTATTTGGTCAAATGTTTGTTTCCAAACATAAATAAAAAACTTGTTCGATTTTTATTTTTTATTTTTTATTTTATTTACCCAACATTTCGTTAGTTTTATTCTAACTTCTTCAGGGGTCTCGTTCTAAATAATCTAGTGACAAAATTTATTGTTTTATTACACAGCTTTAACTTATAGACTAAGTTTTACTTACAGCTTTGATGTAGTACTAAAAGATATTGACAAAATGGAGATGGAATACCTGCAGTATGACGACTTGAAAAATAAAAAATACAAAACCTGGCATTGCTATTAATTCTTTAGAGGATATAACCTACTCATGGACTAATCACCTAAGCGAAGGTGGTCTAAGTAAGCCTCAAAATCGTTAATAGTTTAAACGTTTGCATTAAGCAATGCCATTTTCTTAAAGTTAAATGGATATATGTAAATTGTTACTGACAACTGGACATTTGCACATATGACGGAAGCAAAAGACATCGAAGGATTAGAAGATATAAAAATACATACTTTAGAATAAGGTCACTTAATGTCAAAATTTCTCTGCATATTAATACAAGCAAAAGGAAATTTAATAAATTCATGTATAAAACAAAAAATTTTAATATTTCCATTGTTATTTTACCACTACCTTTTTTAAACTTTGACAGCTTGCATGATAAGCCAATAGAATTGCTTTTTGTATTTGGGATGGCGTAATCTTTATTTCTATCGTTCTTGTTTTAAACTACAAGATATATTCCTTAAAACAGAGTAAAATTCATTGTATTCTTACAAGCTGGTAAAAATTAACATTTATCGAAATCCCTTGTCCTTTGGCCAATATCAAATTGGCTATTTTCAGGTACTCAGATTAATTGCCACTTGTTTGAAAACAAAAACACTGAATTTTTTTTAACTTTTTGTCAAACTACTGATGATGTTACAGTGAATCTATACTGATAAGATTCCTTTCATAAGTTAATTGGCAAAATTTTATGGAAAATTTTAATTTGCTGGACAAAAATAACAAGAATTTAATTTCAACAGGAAAATAACAGAATCAATACTAAAAAGCATTTATCTAAAAAGCATTTATCTACATTTTCTTATGATCTCAATTGCCTTTTAAAAAACATGTACTACAGCACAGCACTTTACTTGAGAAATAAATTATTTGAAAATTTCTGGTGCAAGGAAAAACTATGAATGAAATGGTAATTCTAGCAATTCACAAGACACTAAAACCAGTGGCAAGAGGCAGAAAGCAAATAACAACGATATGGGTTAATCAATTTTTAACATGTAAAAAGCAAAGGAACTCTATTCGAACAGCTCAAAATGTATTTATGTGCATCTGTTGCACAATTAGAAATAGGCTTCAGGAAACTGAATAAAAATCCTGTAGTACGAGCAAAGTACATTTATTTTCCAAATAGTCTGCTAAACATAATAGGTTGTGTTTTGCTATGAAATATATATACTGGGTTATTTTGGAAAATTTGCTTTAGGCAGTTTGAACGAAGAAACAGTTGTTTGATTCGGATAACAAAATTTTCGATATACCCAAAAACCCCTAACGCATACCGGAGATTCATTAATGCTATGGGTTTATTATACCCTACACCGCAATAGTGGGTAGAGTATATCTGATTTGTGCTAATGTTTGTAACGCTCATATATATTGATCCAACACCCACCTTAAAGTATATCGATCGACTCAGAATAACTCCCTGAGTCGACTTAACAATGTCCGTCGGTCGGACATTGTGCGCAGAGTACACGTCGCAATTTTGAAGATATTTCAATAAAATTTGGTACGTGATATTTTTTCACCTGGCCCCCATACAAATGTCTTCATGAAATAGGAGTTTCACGATCATAAGTGTTTGAATTATGCAAGTATCCACACAAAGTTCACCACAAATGAGTACTAAATGAAGCTAAATCACATTTACAAATTTTGTGAAGATCAATCCATAATTTGTCGTAGCTCCCATATAAGGCCCACTTCCGAAAATCACTATAACACTATAACACATATAATATTTATATTCGCGGAAGTCATGGCACTAAATTTTTGGATGATCGGTCCATAATAGATAATATCTCCCATATAACGCTCATTTCTGAAAAACTGTTTTATTTATATACTGGATGTAGGGTATTATATGGTCGGGCTTGACCGACTATACTTTCTTACTTGTTTTTCTTCATCTAATTTGCACTTTGGATTACGTGGAAATATAGCAAAATCAAATACTACCCATGTCAGAGAAGAAATGACACTCCTATGGGAATTCATGCAGGACAATGATGTCAAGCATTCGAGTACATTAAAAATTTGTAAGTCTTGATCGAAGCAAAACAAAGTCCTTTTTATGGAGTGGATGTAGCTATCCTTGAGTTTAAAAATTATTGAACCTTGGAGAAGTCCTAAAAAATAGCAAAAAATAAACCTAAAAACAAAACGATAATTGGGAAGAAATCAAGAAGAAATAGAATTACGTTTTTCTGGAAATACTATAATCCAAATTTTTGGGATCTACGAATGGTAAACATTGCTATTCTGTGCGATATATAGGCAGATTGATAGGAAATTAAAAATAATTGTGAAGAAAATATATTGTTGCTATTATTTTTTTTTCTAGCATCTTATAAAAAAATTGCTATGTTTCTGTTTTTCTTTTAACTGTGTTGCATTACTATAATAACAGTTGATGTTTGCTATTTGTTGTAAAGTAACTAACAGTTTTTTTAAACGTGTAACATTTTTTAACAGTATGCTCATTGATTTTTTTTTTATTCAAAATTTGGGAGACCACTTCATTACATTATGACAGAAATTGTGTACTAATATTTTGTCGGTGTTTCATAACTATAATTACATTTTATATTTAACAAAGAAGAATACTAGAAAATGAAAAGTTTAACTGTTATTTATTCTTATTATGCAATTTTCAATAATTTGTTATAAAATGACGCTTGAATTTTTGAAAAAAGTAAAATTTTATATAAAAACTGATAAACTGGTAAAAGATTATGATGAAAATAATAGTGATGGCCAATCGCAGAATTATAAACTATGCCAGCAACACAATTAAGAGGCTTGTTTAGATTATTAATGAATGTGAGATAAATGCGTTCAAATCAACCATAAGTAGACTGCAAAATAAATCCCAGACTATTACCCGACAAAAGCTGTTGTCTGTGCCACCACAAAACTGGTAGACCTGAATTCGCTAAAGAAAACTCACAAACTAAATGCAAACAGGTAAGCCGACAATATTTGATAATAGTTGCATTATTTAAACATATATTTGTTAAAGGTGATTTTTTTTTTTCGAAGAGAAAACATTCAATATTGATGGTTCAGATGGTTGCAACAGCTATTGGAGAAATCTTGGGAAGGAAGCACAATATTTCTCAAAAAGAAATTTTGAAGGCGATTCTTGGGAGTGGTTTGGGGAGCTTATTGTAAAGACAGTGTGTTTGATTTGGCGTTTTTAAGCACCAAAATGAATTCGTTTGTGTCTTTTAGTGTCTTTTTTTAGAAAATAATAAACAAAAACAATTTATTTTTCAACAAGGCAATGCAGCTATACATGTAAGACGTCGAACAAAGGAATGAGTGTTTTTGAAAAAGTTCTTATACATTGAGAACATTTGGGGAATACTGGCGTTTTCTTTTCTGGCAAAAATGTTACACTTGTTTTCCTTTTTTATATGGGAAATATTTATGAATCTTGAATATATGTGCAATTTTCACTAAATATTGGTGATTTGTACGTAAAATTCGGCACAGCCGAATATAACATTCTTTCGGTCTCTTCTTATAGTTTATTAGTGTCGTTAGAACATTATTTAAAATAATTTTCTGTACGACTGGATAATTAGAGAACTAGTAAATATTGTCAAAAGTAAATACGTTATATTCTTTTAGATGCGTTGATTATTCACCCGTCGCACTGAATAATATAAACATCCATATGACAGATAATGTTACTTACCTTGGTATTAACTTGGTTATGTGATTTACGACTTATGATGTAGGCATACAAGCCAAGAGACTTTATATGAAGTTAGAAGCCTCTAGTCTTCACTGGTTAATGGGAGTCCAATTCAATTCAAGCCTTGACTGTAAATGTTAAAACCAATTTTGTCATATGAAATCTAATTATGGAGAACGGCCAGCAATTTCATCATTGATCTTCTACAGATATTCCATTCGAATATTCTAAGCACCATGAAGGGAGCAGCATGATTCATAAGAAAAGAGCACATTAAGGGACTTTCAAGTACTTTTAAGGATAAATACTAGAATTTTCGTAAAACCGCATGAAAGAATTCTCGAGCAGATTTAAACGGCATCAATGCTTTATAGAAGCGATAAACCTTCTCATCAAAATTGGACCTATTTCTTGAGTTTTAAATTTTATAAGGCATATTCAGAAAGTTCTGACTAGTAAAATTTTGTTGGGCGAAAAATTGTAGTTACCTATAAAACAAAAGGCTTGGAACTCAAAATACTAAAATTTTCAGGAGAGACGAAAAACTTGATTGTGCAAAAGCAACACACTCAACATAAAAATAGACATAACTGTATTTTTCCCGTTAAAGAAGATAGTGATGTGAAAGAAATTTTTTCAGTAGTTAGAGATGTGTACTCTGAATTAATTTATGGAAAAAAGTCAGTTTTGGAAAATTTTGAGTTGTGACACTTTTGTATTTAGGTTGCGATATGTTTCAAAAACACAACACTCGCAAAAACTTAAGTTTGTCCACCAGAACGGATTTTATGTATATTAGCGCAATTCACAATCTTGTGCAAATGGTATTGCATCATTGCATTTGCAAAAAGGTTTAGCATATTTTTGCTCTTGCTGTGTATTGTGTTAGTGTATGTAGAGCAAAAATATGCTAAACCTTTTTGCAAATGCAATGATGCAATACCATTTGCACAAGATTGTGAATTGCGCTATTATATATACATATGTCAATGCAAGATTAAATATAATACCAGCACGGTGCACGGTGGTCTAAAAACCCAATCTAGCTGGAAGAAAGTAATTTTTTTATATAATTCGAATATAATTTTTTTCTTCGGTAGTAAGATGGCAAGTCTTCAAAGTATATAAATTGTACAAGTTCTAATAGACTTTTAAATAAGAATTCCGCAGACTTCCGCTATATTTTTTATTTTATTGTATTTTGTATGGTCGTAGCTTTTCAAGGGTATCAAAATTAGCTGCTAGTTTTTGCTTAAATTGTTTTTTTTTGATTTATGGATCAAAATGTCCATTCCAAAGTAGGAGCTACATATATAATATTTGGCTGAAGGAAAAAAAATTAATGCCGTACGTTTTTAATAAAACTGGACATCAAAATAAAAAATCAGATAGCCTTTGTTAGCCAATAAAGCAATCCGTTCAAATGTTTGTATGTAAACTTAAAAAAAAATGGGATCAAGCCACTCATTCAAAATCCCAGTTTGAATTTAAAAATAAATATTGGCTAGATATTCCTTTTGTTATTCCAGCTGAATCATCCCTAACATCTAAATGCGGAAAATCTCTAAATGAACCATCTTCATCTAACTACGGAAGACCTTCCAAGGAATTCTTGAGGAAAAGTGAAAAACCAAAGCGAACGAAAGTAGCACCTTTATTGGACACTTGGTCTTCAGAGGAACTTATTTTTGCTGCTGGAACAAGTCTTTATAAATAGGGAAAAAGAGATGCTGCTACCATTGTCAAATCAATAAACTCTTCTCCACTAAAAGCATCAAAAATAAAAAAGACAATAAGTATTCCACCTAAAGAACCAATACCATATACAGATGAGGAGGCGTTCGTTTTGTATATTGATGGAGGATATACAAAACATACTTATACTCTTTTGCGTTCAGGTACTATAAATCATAATGTTGATATTTTTCCACCGTACTATAAACTTTTATCAAAAGGGAATGTTATCCATCCGATGATATCAAAATTTGTGACATATCGGCAGAAGTTTCTTTGGAAAGTTTGTTAGATCCCACCTCAAAAAGGCTTTTAAAGCAGCAAAAAGAAGTTGTAGAACAATACAAATGCCCTCAAATATTTTTGTCTTATTAACATTAAAACGTGTATTATTTTGTTACTCTATGAAGTAGAAAATATGCCACGCCCATTAACCAAATTTTGTCCATTTGTTGAGCAATTGTTTAGATTGATAGAATCTATTAACGTGTAAAGTTTTATGGGTGCGTGGCTTTGCAATAACAAGTTATGACTTTCTTCCAGCTAGATTGGGATATTAGACCACTGTGCGCTGGTATTGTAGAATATCAAAAATTTACTTGAAATGTTTTATACAGCTAATCTGCAGCACGTCTTAAAGTTTTGCTAGAATTTCTTTTATTTTCCGCATGCTACTTTTCTATTTGATAGTATTAACTTGTAAATATCTATTTAAATTATGTACGGGTATGTAAGTAATATTTCTTTGTATTTTTTGTAACCATTTCAATATGCAACATGGGTATTTATTTAAGAAAACCTTTAAGCTTATTATAATACGTACATATGTATTAAATTTCCAACTCTAATATACATTGCAAATATCTTTGACATGTTGTCATAGTAAAGCTTAAAAATTTTACAGAAGTATTCAGATATCAAATATTTATTTATTTATTACTTGTGTACATATTGTTTCTAAAATAGTAATATATTATATTATCCTTAGAAACATATGTTTGTCTCTTTTACCTTCAGTTAAAAAAAAAACTGTTTTGGATTTTCTGTTACCAAAAGGAAAGTTTATCCCTCTTTTCTTAAAGCTCATAAATGTTCAAAAGCAACGAACCAGCATACATACATATGTATTTTTTATTGTAAGAAGTAATATCAATAAAATTCCTTGGCTGAAAAAGATTTCTAGAAAGTATAAAAAATAAACCTTTATAACATATACAAGTCATAAAATAAAACAATTTTTAAGATTACAATAACTACTATTTTTGTTTCCATTATCTTCTTCAGGGAAGAAGCTATCCATTGTGATGGCGAAATATTGGAAATAAATATATAGAAATAAATAAATATTTTTATATAAAATTTAATTAACCTTATTGCTTGTGAAAAGAAACTATTACGTATGATTTATATTTAAAGAGAACAATTACTTAATACTCATACGTAATCAGGTGTATGATTGCTTTTCATGGTGGATTTGCTAAAGAACATCCAGTTTATGAAAGCTTATTTATTCATAGAATTAAATTATGGAAAGCATTAAAGCCATAATAAGTTTTGAGGTTAAAGAAAAAGCCACAATTTGTAAAAGATAATTTAAGAATTTTTTCTAAATCTTATCAAAAACCTTAAAATATACACTGCACTGCGTTACATAACTATAAATTCAAATAAATATACTTTGTACAAAACGTGAAACGTGTCGCTGCTTCTTTTCTCTGGTTTTAAATTTCAGCGAATTGTTTGAAAAACCACTATTCTGGAACAATCAATCAATATTTAAATTTCGCTCATACTTGATTTTAAAGCTTTTAAATAATTTATTTTTCAAATTAAGTACAGTGCTTTGCAAAAACCAATATTTACACTTCCTTAGATTAAAGGCAGTTGAAAACAAGCAAATATAGAAAAATAATTTTAACTTTTGATTCAATTATCTTCCTGTTTCAAATTCAATGATGTTTTAAATATAAAATTGGAAAAATTGGAAAAATAGTTTTTTCGAGCAAATTCATTATAAGCTTTTCACCATAAGATCATCAGTATTTTGACAGTAACAATTAACAAAGTTATTCGTTATTAAGTATTTCTGCTTCGCGTCATTGAACATAAGGAACCCTTTCCTATTATTCTTATTTCAACACAGTGTATACAATATAAATCGAACCTTGTAAGAACTTACAATTTGGTGTATTTATGCCTTTTAGGGTGTATCGTAAAAACGTTTAGCCCATTTCTTTATATTGTCATTGCTTCAGGATTTGGCGAGCTTAACGGCTTTCACATGCTACACATATTGATATCAAAACAAGTAAGAAAGTATAGTCGGTCAAGCCTGACCATATAATACCCTACACCCAGTATATGTATAAAACAGTTTTTCAGAAATGGGCGTTATATGGGATATATAACCTATTGTGTATGAATATAAATATTATGTATGTTAAACTTTATCTCGATATAAATACTTTTAAAAAAATTATGGAGCTTAAATTGAATTACAGAGAAGGTCTCATATGGGAGTTTCGACTAATTACGGACCGACCATTATTTAATTAGGTGTCATCATTTCTGTATATTATTTGTGTCGAATTTTATTTGATTACCAACATCTTTGAGTGAGTTATGCTCTTTAAAGTGATTTTCGGAAGTGGGCCTTATATGGGAGCTACGATTAATTATGGACAGACCTGCACAAAAATATGTGATTTGGCTTCATTTACCACTGATTTGTGATGAAATTTGTTTGGATACTTGCATAATTCAAGTATTTATGATTGGTAAATCATAATTTCAGGAGGACATTTGTATGGGGGCCAGATGAAATAATGGACCGATTTCCACCACTTTCAATCCCATCCATACTTGGGCTGAAAAAATATTACGTACCAAATTTTATCGGAATATCTTCAAAATTGCGACCTGTACTCTGCGCAAAAGCTTTACATGGACAGCCAGACGAACGGACAGACGCACAACGTTAAATCGACTCATAAAGTGATACTGAGTCGATCGGTTTACTTTCAGGTGGGTGTTGGACCAATTGTTCTGGGCGTTACAAACATATGCACAAATCCAATATACCCTCCCCACTATGGTGGTGTAGGGTATAAAAACTTTTAGAAATTACTTTTCTGTCCTTACATCCAGTTCACTAAATACAGAAGTCAGCACAAACATTTTGAGACGTGTCTACTCCAACAAACTATAATTTCATTTTAGTTCAAAATATTGACACCTAATTTTTCATTCTTTAAAATGTTGAAACTTTCTACAAAAATAAAGTAGAAGTTTAGTTATGAAATATATGTATCTCTGTTCATGTAAAGGGTGTTTCTTTTAAATGTATAGAACTTTGAAATGGAATAAAACAATCATGATTTTTTCAATTGACATAAAATTTATTCTATTCTAGAGATAATCTTCTGGCATTACAATTTAAGTATGATTTCTGGCATATAACCGTCACAGCTGGCTTGAACGTAAGCTTATCTGGAGGTCAAATCTTCGATGACTATTTCCCACAGTTGTGGCCATATATAAGCAATAATGCAACGAATGGTGTCCTGAAAGTGGTCAATCATTTCGGGCTTGTAGGCTAGACTAGCAACTACAAATAAATCCACAAAAAATAGTCAAGCGGCGGTAAATCGCACGATCTTGGAGGCCAATTCACAGGTCTGCGGTTACCAAACGGCTCCTTAAATAAAATAATTGTGGCACAAGCTGTGTGACAGGTTACGCCATCTTGTTCAGACCACAACTCCTTCATATTATGTTTGTTCAAATGATAAATGAAAAAGTCATAGCGGACCAATTATTCCACCAGCCCATAAAGCACACCAAACAGTCAGTTTTTCTAAATGTAATGGTGTCTCAATGTATACTTGAGGATTATCATCACTCCAAATACGGCAGTTTTCTTTATTGACGTATCCATTCAAGCAAAAGTGAGCTTCATCACTAAACAAGATTCGCTTATGATTTATGTTCATTCAACTTGAATACATTACAACTTTTATTCATTTATTTATTAATTTATTCAATAGGTTTTAAGCCCGTAGTGCCAAAACACAAAGTACAATATAAATGGTATACAATAAATTTTAAAGATAAATATTTTATAATATGACTAATTTAGAATTCAAAAGTAATCTGAAAGGAAAACAAACATTATTTAAAATTCATTTCACCCCCCTACACAGATGTTACGAGTAAAAAAAAACCAAAAAAAGAACAGACAATTTGGGTATTCGAAACAGCAGTTACAATAAATGTCATAACAAATTTATGATTTAACTATAAGTTTTCAATTACTATTTTATTAATAGAATGTGAAGATTTATTGTTTGAATAAAGAATTATTGTATAATTTCATAAAGCAATAGATCTAGCAGCAATTGACCTCTTCATTATTAATGTGTTACAATGCGGAAACAGTAGAACATGTGTCCATGAAGACTTACCAAATTAAAACATAGTTCTCAAGTATAGCGGGCAGCCGGTTTTTATTATTTTGAAGAGTTTAAGTAAAATTCGTATATTAACGAAATCTTGTAAATTATATCTCAGCAGCGATGTAACATAGAATGTAATTCGTCTTCTCTATTTAAGTCCATATTAGGCTGTTGCACTAAATACATTTAAATTCAAAAACATTTGCTTTTTTAAACATTCTCATACTGATTCCAAGTACAAAAGAGAAGCAAAGCAAATGAATGCCAAACAAAAAAAAACACAAAGCAAAATTTTATTCTTTTTATACTCTCAGAGTATTTCCATTTACTCATTCTTTCTCACTACAAGTAAAGTAAAGTAAACATTTTTTTTTTTGCTAATATACTGTAGTATTTCGCAAGGTTCTTATTTTACAATATGGGTATTTTAAGAACTAAATGCAAGCAATGGTTATGGTTGTTTAATTTGTCTTTTTTGCATCGTTTTTTTTTAAATCGTTGTCATCTTTCCCATGAAATAAATGAACTAGAATATTAATGGATAGATAATGGACATTAAAATAGGATATTAAACAATTGAATTTTGAAGTTACATATTTTTATTTTGTTTTAATAAAATTTAATTTTTCATTTTTATAATTTCTTTATTTTTAACACGCATATCGTTAGTTGAAATTTCAAAAAACGTAACTAATATTTAAAAAAAAAATGCCCAACTTAAGCCAAAAATGCTTAGTACAAAAATGTCTATGAAAAAGTTGCAGCTTTTATTATTTCCGATAAAAATACAAAGACATTTTAATTAATAAAAATATTGAGATTTAATTCTATAATTATATTTTAACTAACGATATGCTTTTTGTTTTTAGTGTTTTTCTTCTCCTGTAATATTTTTCCAATTTCATACAAATAAAATAAAACTTGCAAAATACTCGAGTATTTCAATAAGTAGTTTAAGAACTGCCTCTCCAAACACGTGAATATTCGTATTCTTTAACACTTATTGTATTTATTTAGTACAAAGACAATATTAATTGTGTTTGTATTTTATAAGAGAAAGAGCATTTTACCTTATAAAGAGAAGATCGAATAAAGCAAGTAAACGAAAAAAAGTAAATGTATTTATGTATTTGTTGTTTGTACTTTTGCAACAGCCTAGTCCATATATATACTTACTAAACTGTTTAAAAAATGTTCTAATCTTACCATGTAGTAATGTGTCGTACTACTAAAGGTATGGCAAATATTTGGCGAAAAAGACGTAACCACTAAATAACATATACTTAAACTCATTTATTTATTTAAAAAAAAACTTTTCTTACGAGTATTTAGGCCAAAGCGCAACAAATATTTAATTTTAATTTATCTCTTGCAAAACTCTTGTAAGAGTAAACAACGTCAAATAAGTTTGTGCTAAAACAAGTCGTAACGCTTTTTTGAGTAAATATTTGCCAAATGTGACCGTACTCTAAATACTTCTATTGCGTAAAGAACAATTAAGAGTTTATATGCCCACCGTTATACCAAAAGCCGTATCCATACAAAATTCTGCAACAATAATTTTCATGCAAAGTAAAATCTCAAAACAATATTTTGTTCAAATTTAACAAAAATAATCAAAATACACACATACAAATTTCATGATGATCGGTCCATATTTGAACGTACACTCCATATAAAGTCGAGTTCCGAAAACAACATAAATGTAATTTCAAGTAGAAATTGAGAAAATGCAGAAATCCAAGCTGATATTGCTATTTAGAAATAACAAATTAAAATTCAGAAATCCAAATTAATATTGAGAAATAATGAATCGAAATTTAGAAAAGCAAATTGAAAATGAGAATGACAAATTGATATTAGGAAAACACATATTTAAATTAAGATATATAAATTAATATTGAGAATATGCAAATTGATATTGAGAAATCGAAATTCATAATGAGAAAATACGAATAGAAATTTTAAATATTTGAAAATTTTCATACAAATTTTAATATATCCAATACAATTTTTATTTTGCTTTTCTAAATTTTGATTTGTTTTTTGCTCAATAGTCATATGTATTTCTGAATTAAAATCAGTTAGTTTTCAATATACATACGAAATTATTCCACAAACTAAAGCATTGTTTACATAAAATCCGGTGGCATACATTTTTTATTGTTATTTAAAAAGCGTTTGAATAACTTTGAATCGCAAAATGGTACTCATTTATTTATATCTAAAAAATTTTCTTTTATAAGAATGTACTTTTTGTTTTGCTGTTGTGCAAAAGCATTTGGGTCCATTTACAAGCCATAGTTATTCCCAAGCGCTAAAAAAAAATTATTGCCAAGAACAACCACTTTAGCTTTCTTTTGACAATAGACCAATATATTTCAATGGGTCGACGATGGAGACAATTAGGGAGGTTCAAATATCTTTCTATTACGTCACCTTTAGCATAAATCCAGCGAGCTAAAACTCTACTGAAGAGTAACAGCAAATGTTTCTGCCGGCATTATTTTAAATAAATATTCAAAGTTGTTGTTGAAATTGTGATAAAATTGAATTGTGAATTGTGACAAATTCAACGAGTTTTCTTTTCTCAACTATAAAATTTTTCGACACAATAGCAACAACTATACTTAAAACAATAACCACTGAAAACAAGTGAGAAAGTATAGTCGGTCAAGCCCGACCATATAATACCCTACACCCAGTATATGTATAAACCAGTTTTTCATAAATGTACGCTATATCACAGATATGACCTATTATGGACCGATCATCCAAAAATTTAGTGTCTCGATATAAATATAAATTTTATCTCGATATAAATACTTTTAAAAGATTTATGGAGGTTAAAGTTGATTACGGTCTCTTATATGGGAGTTTCGACTAATTGCGGACCGACCATTATAAAATTAGGTGTTATCATTTCTGTATATTATTTGTGTCGAATTTTATTTGATTACCAACATTCTTAAGAAATTAATGATCGTTAAAGTGATTTTCTGAAGTGGACCATTTATGGGAGCTACGACTAATTATAGACCGATCACAATAAAATTCTATCGTATTGCTTGTACACATATGAAATATATTTGTGTTAAATATTATTTGGATACCAACATTTTTGAGTGATTTTCGGAAGTGGGCCTTATATAGGAACTACGACTAATAATGGACAGATCTGCACAAAATTTGTAGATGTGATTTGGCTTCATTTACCACTGATTTGTGATGAAATTTGTTTGGATACTTGCATAATTCAAATATTTATGATCGGTAAATCATAATTTCAAGAGGACATTTGTATGGGGGCCAGGTGAAATAATGGACCGATTTCCACCATTTTCAATCCCATCTATACGTGAGCTGAAAAAATATCACGTACCAAATTTTATCGGAATATCTTCAAAATAGCGACCTGTACTCTGCTTACAAGCTTTACATGGACGGCCAGTCAGCCAGACGGAGGGACGGACATAGTTAAATCGCCTCAGAAAGTGATTCTAAATCGATCGGTATAATTTAAGGTGGGTGTTGGACCAATATTTCTGAGCGTTACAAACATATGCACAAATCCAATATACCCTCCCCATTATGGTGGTGTAGGGTATAAAAATACACAAAAGTAAAGGGTTTTCCAATAAGGACTTGACAACTTTTTTTTTAAATAAAACGCAAACCGTTTGAGATATTTCCAAAACTTTATTACCGACTTGAAATACATTCAAAACATTTATGAATGGAACTCGACTTCGTTCATATGGGCACCGCGGCCACGTCGACAGTGGTCGATTCGTTGGACCCAATTTTGGATGACTCGGTCACACATTTCGGCCGGAATGGCCGCTATTTCGCGTTCAATGTTGGCTCTAAGTTCTTCCAACGTTGTCGGCTTGTTGGCATAGACCAATGATTTGACGTAGCCCCAAAGAAAAAAATCTAGAGGCGTTAAATCGCAAGAACGAGGCGGCCAATTGACTGGTCCATTTCTTGAGATAACACGCTCGTCAAACTTACTCTTCAGTAAATCGATTGTAACGTGTGCTGTGTGGCTTGTGGCACCGTCTTGTTGAAACCACATGTCATCCAAGTCCATGTGTTCCAATTCGGGCCAAAAATAATCGCTAATCATTGCGCGATAACGATCGCCATTCACAGTAACGTGACGATCGTTATTGTCGACGAAAAAATATGGCCCAATGACGCCGCCGGCATGCAAAGCGCACCAAACAGTAATTTTTTGTGGATGAAGTGGTGATTCGTGAAGCACATGTGGATTTTCAGCAGACCAATAACGCATATTTTGCTTATTGACGAACCCATTGAGCCAAAAATGAGCTTCGTCACTGAAGATGATTTTGCGATGAAATTCATCATCTTGGTGCATCTTCTCCAGAGCCCAATCGGAGAACGTACGTCGACTCAAATGGTCCATCGGCTTCAATTCTTGAGTCAGCTTAATCTTGTATGGGTGTAAACCCAGATCCTTACGCAAAATTCGCCATAAAGTGGTCTTGGGGATGCCCAGTTCTTGAGAACGCCGCGGAATCGACTGATTTGAATCGTTTGCTACGGACGCCTGAACGGCAGCGATATTTTCGGAACTTCGACCAGGCCGTTGTCTCACTGGCACGACAGCATCACACAATGAATATGTAGACTCAAATTTTTGCACTAAACTTGTTATTGCTTGTCTACTAGGGCGATAATTACGACCGAAAATTGGAGTTAACGCTCTTAAAGTTGCGGTCACCGACTCCGAATTTCGGTAGTACATTTTTATAATTTCCAAACGTTGTTCCTTCGTGTACTTTACCATAACGAAAATGTTAAGTTTACTGAAAAAAAAGAAAGCAACAATTAGATGATCAGTGAAATAGTGCGTTCACAATTTAAATTCAGAGTTGTCAAGTAGCTATTGGAAAACCCGATACTATTAACAAATCCACTTTAGTGTGACGAGATTTTATGTAAATATTATTTTCAACAATAACATAACAATCTCTTTCAATAAGTCTTTTTCTTTTAAGAAAAAAATAAGCAAAAACAAAAAATGTTTTTTACAAATAATAACAATAATAAAGAAATACAATATAAAATTGAAGAACATTAGACCGACTCGCAAAAAATATGTACATATATTAAACTCCAACTTTTAGCAACGAAAACTAAACTATTTTTTGTCACATTAGAAAATAAACCAAATTACATTTCGAAAGGAATAAGAAACACTTTCGTCCTAATAATAAAAAAATAGCGCTCTAAAATACCTACTTTATACGCTATAAATGATCATTATGAATATTGTCCTTTTTCCAACTGAAACAATATTTTCCGACTTATAGTCAATTTTCATTTTCAGCTAATTTTCATATGAAAAATCGGTTTTCAGTGAAATACCAGTGTTAATCACTTTTATATATCAGATAATTTTCTTATGAAAAATCGACTTTTTTGTGAACCATCCTAATACACAATTGCTTATGTTGTTCTATCAACCAATATATTTAAAAATGCTAATAGTGCTAATAAAATCAACTAGAACAAGAAATGTTTGTTTGTGTTTGCGTAAAAAAGCAATAAATATTAAATTGAGTTTAAAATTCAATAATAAACAAACACAAATAGAAAATGAAATGAAAACAACAACAAAGATGTCCAAAAATAAGTACAAAACCTTGTACATATGGACAAAATTAAATACGGCAAGTAGACATTTATATTCGGCTGGGCCGAATCTTATATACCCACCTATCATGGGTCGAACTTCTTAAAATATTGTACCGTAATTTATATTTATTTTAGGTTTATTTTAGTTGAATTTCATCTCAACAACGATATTTATAAAAATCATATTCCAGTTTTAATTAAAAATTTATATTTAGCTCTTTCTTTCAAAACTGCACATTGTTTTTATTTTTACAGCGTGTACGCAGAGAAAAAATATAGTTGTGCATGTTTACCACAACTATTTAAACATTTATAAATGTGTTTGTACAATATTATGGTCACTGTAATTATTTATATGATTTCTGTAACCATAATATGGTTAAGTTATCATTTACATGATTATAACAAGCATTTATATGATTATAGCAATGATGTAATGTTTATGGTGATCAGTTTTATGATGAAAAATTATACCATATTATGTTGTTCTCTATCATAATCAAAGAACAACAAATTATGCTAAATAGATTCATCATAAACATGATTGCAACAAATATAGACATAATTACTACAATCGTATATGTGATTGTAGTAATCATCTGAATCGTACCTTAACCATATTATGGTTACCGCAATCATAAACATAATTACATACATAATGTTATTGAAAAACTAGTAAAAATGTTGACATTGTTGTGGTAAACATGTATAACTAGATTTTTTCTCTGTATGTGTAAAGTGATTTACTTTAACACACAATAAATTAGTTAACAAAAAGTTCTAGGAAACTGACGTCGTCTTAGAATCTTATAAGGATGTGTTACAGTCAAACTGACAAGCTTAATATGCCCTCATCTTTTTGGAAGTGCGTACAAAAACATAATGACTTTTATGCTAAAATAATAAATATATTCAGCATTAAGTGTAGTCTAAGAAAGTAGAAGTAGAAATGTATAAGATATTATAAAACATCGTTTAAGATAAAGACGTATTATGAAAACGACTAATACCTATAAAATAATATTACAAACTTAAATTATGTTTGATTTACTTAAAAAAAAACGTGAAAATGAGGAATCAAGTCCTTTAAACTTATAACGTAAAAATTAAATATGTTCTTAATCCAGCAGAAGAAATTATTTGTTACAAATATATTATTACTACAACCATATATATAATTGCTGCAGTCAAGTGTATGGTAACTGTATCAAAATATGTCGCATTGACCATAATGACGTCCATGATATTGTTGAATAATTTTTGTTCTCTGAGTGTTTACATTTATTGAATGTTATTGTGCATTTAGCGCATCAAACTTTTTCTCCTCAAACAATTTAACTGGGTTGCTTAGGGCAAAGATAAATATACTTGTCCAAATTTCATTGCAAAATTTAGTAAGTGTACAATGTTTTAGACAATCATGAAGCCGGTCAAAGATTCAAACATAGCTCTTGGAATTGTAAAGATCAGATTAGGTAAGATGTGTTACGTATGTTTTCTCGTTGGAGTTATCCACAATACTTCCGTAATATCATTGTAATACCCGAAAATAAAATCGTTCGCCATAGACAAGAAATATTATCAAGAGAGAATTAGAAAGAGAGAGAGAGAGAGAGAGAGAGAGTATAAGTTTAAGGAGAACATAAACATTAGATGATTACAAAAGAAGTGTACAAAAACTAATCAACAATATAAGCTCAATATTAGCCATACCGCTCAAGACTAGAATGATCTTTAAAGAACGATTGAAATTCACATGAATTGTTTCCTGCACACACGTGCATGGATTGTTTCCTCCTCTGCATTATGACAGCTAATACAGAAATCATTGCTGTAAAATCCTAGAAATCGACACTAGATCATAAAGCTGTAATACGATACATATCGTACAAAAACATGCCATAGGTCATTGTAATAGCACATGCATACTCATATATCTGTCTATTGTAAGAAGATATAAAGTACACGCTATTTTCCTTCAAGAAGAGAAATTCTGAATATTCTTTTTAAATGAAGCAATCAAATCGAATCAACATTGGCAAAGGGAATAGGTAGGATCACAAATAATCTGTCAAAAGTACTGGCTCTGATTGCAGTGCATGTTTCTAGCAGTTGCACTAGAAGATCAATCGGTAACTAGTTTAGCATAGTAAGTTCCAACTCAGTATGAATTTTATTCCCACAGTGTCCATTTTATGAAGTGGTTCTGATATCTAGGTCCTTACCAAAGGTAAACGATTTGCATCCCTATCAAGTTCCGTGATTTTAGGATGATACGTAAAGGGGTTTTCGGTTTCTGGAACATCACAGTTTTAAGATGAATGAACAGCTGAATGAAAGACAACATGAATGAAATGATATTGTCAACCAAGTAATTTTCTGCGGATGTCTTGCAGTCCACAATAACAGAATAATCTGTAAATTAGCTGAGTAAACTTTAGCCGTTCATTTGCTTTAAAGACAAGCGCTCACAACCCCATCGAGTTAAACAAGGATTTACTTAGGGCTTGGTCGTGACTCTGCACTTCAACGGGGGTGGAAATGATATCGTACGTGGGCGAATGTAGCATATTGCGTTCTGGTGAATGGTTATCTCGATGAAATAGAAAAATGTTTCACTGTGAATTTAATTTCGTTCACAGCTTTCACACACAAACTGCGATCAAATACATCCTGCAAATACCTGTATATGAATACCTGTACATTGAATATTTCTCTTTTGCTCATTGTTTTATAGGTAGCTGGTAGGGTAACCAAATTATTCGATATTTCTTTTGTTTAAATGAAACGAATAATTCTAACAAGAGATTTGAACTTATTCGAATATAATATAATTCGATCACATATATAAAATTAATCGTATTATTCGAATAATTTTAAATTTTAAAATAAAGTAAATTTAAAATTATTTTCCTTTATCAGGTCGAAAATAAACTACTATCGTCTAAAGCCATCTTTAATGACACCAATGGCATAAATTTTAACAATTATGTTATTTTTCTATTTCAACGTTACCATCATCAATGTTATCCTCAATATCACTTTCTTCAACATCTTTTTCAGCACCACTTTTGGTTAGATTATAAGTATGACACTAATTCAATTAATCAGTATATATAGAAACTAAAGTGGTCCAGTATGATTGATTTGATATTATTTATGGTGATTTTTTGTATATTCTAGATAGTTCAATTCTATGTATTTATATGTTTTAGTAATGTCATTTTGTTTCTAAAAGTTTCTTACTATATTTTATATTATCACAAGTTATTTCCTTTTCTGTAAGAATTTCTTTAACTAGGATATACAATCGCAATAAACCACTTAAAATAATGTTTATTTTATACTAACATACAAAAGGATTAGTTGCTTAAACTAATGCTTAAATACAACCATATAAAAACAACAAACGTTACAAGTATTAAGGAAAAATGATTCAGTTAGGAGCATTTTCTTTCTTTGTCCATTTATTATAATATAAAACAGAAAAAAATACTTAAATAAGGAATTTCTTGTCTTCGTTAAAAGTACTATCTCCCACACTATTCTAAGCATAAAAAGCACATACTGTGCAATCAAATGGAAATAATATAAATATTTGTTATATGCTGAAAACAAAATCTACTCTTTATTCAAAGTAAATTTTGTTTTAAATTTAAACGAAAATTGGAAAGCGGTAACAAAACAAAAAACTAATATATATTAAGATTTAATGTTATTATTTACCATAAATGATGGCCTAGATAAAATTGTGTTAATATAATTTTGTTTTTGGTTTTAACCCAACAATACATGGTTTAAAAACTGGCATTTTACACTTTTTACATTTTTATATGCCTTTTGGTATTTTACAAATCACACGATGACTATAAATATTGTAAATAATAAAATGCTTAAACGTGTCATTCCTTAAAATAAAAGACGCCAAAATTCACATGGAAATAAAAAATATATTCAACACGTTTCAATTATATGTGTTCAGCAAAAGACTGAATTTAAATGATTTGTAATATAGCTATTCAAATATAATTATAGTTACTAGCACAAAATGCCTCAACAATGTAATTAAATTGATTTCAACTATTTAGGAAGGGTACTTAAATTACTTAGAAATAAATAAAAGCTAAAAATATAAAATCAGTTTCATTTGAAAGTCACTTTACTTTACCCTTAACCTTTTTGTACCTTCCCACACTTACTATTGCTTTTAGTTAATACCCCTTTACTAAACTATTTGATTTCTAGCAAATAAATGTTGCGCTTCTTACTCACTCTAAACACCAACTAATGATTATAATTGTACACATTACGCCTTAAAACGGATATTAACGCCTCACTAATGTTACTGTTTGGGTTCACTTAACATTCAACTCGCATTTAAAGAACAATCAAAGTTACCAAAATTTTCTTTAAACACAATGTGAAAGGTAATTACAGACTTTACCTTCGTAACATAAAATACAAAGAACTCCCAGCAACTGAATTCTTGTAGAGTTTTTGACATTTTTGGAATAATGTTGCCAGAAGTTAAATTTCTCACAATACAGCAGCATAGTTGTCTACGATTCATCGTTTTTCAGGTAACTAGCAATGACTTTGTTCACATAGTTTTAAAAAACGAGTTAATAAAATGGTTTGAAAATTAATAAAAAAAAAAGTTATTAAACTTTCAATATCTCTCATAAAATTACAATCATATTGTTAGAAAATATGATTTTCTTTTTTATAGTAAAGCATAGTTTTAGGCGCTGAGAAAAATAAGTTGTTTGTAAATTTTATATAAAGTGTTCCACTAATTCAAAAAGAATTAATCAGTCGTTATTAAGTTCTGGGTGGACAAAGAACTCGCACGTCATTGTCATTATCGGTTAAGGGCCTGCCTTTTCGCTGCCTTTAAGACCTTTCCGGCTCACTCTTGCTTGGCGTCGCACAGTGGCTCAGAATCGTTTTTCATTGGCCAAAAATCTGTAACTTTTAAACCGATAAAGATATTTTAGTAATTTTTTTCGTGTGAAGAGAAAATATCTTGAATTTTTCTATAGTTTTAATTTTATGCCGATGGATATATATATATGTATATATATATATATGAAGCATGGGTAAAATAATTTAAATAATTTCATTAAAAAAAAAAAGTATTCTACAGCAACGTAAAATATTTGTTGTTAATAGCATACCACGCCCAAAATTGTCAATACTTTGATTTTTTGGATACCTTACTTTTAATCTTTTTGCTATTAAATGCCATTACAATTTTGGAAATAAATGACAACAAAAAATTAGACTTTTGGCCGATGAAATTAAATTCTGAGCCACCGTGCGTCGTCTAACAGTCACATGCTCTCGTGTAGGTTTCATAACCACCAAAAATTCATCCAGGAAACGTTCCCGCTTCCTGTATGAATTTTTCAAAACGGAAAGCATTTACTTAAATGCTTGAAGGCAACCACGTAAACCAATTCTATATGAACGTATGGTCGACTTGGGACTTACCTAAATCGACTTGAAATAGCCTGGCAATTTCAGGTATTAATTCTCCGCCAACCTAGTTTATAATAAAAAAAAAATAATTAATGTTGTTGTAAATGTCTTTAAAAATTATTATAAAACTGAATGGCAAAGTTGATAAAATTTTAGAAATCAGAGAATCTTGCAAACATAACTACCAACATTTGCTGTAGATATAAATAAGCTTATTCGCTGGCAAAGCTTAATATATCTGCATTCCAAGATCGTTTCAAAATAAATAATCGTTCATAATTAATACATATAAAAGCATCTGCATGAATATTTTTAAGTACATTTATTTTTAAAAATTTTGTTAGTCAACATGGCAACCTTGAATGCTCTAACACACACCCTCTGCTACTCCATAATTTAGTAATGAGGCCTTTTGTAATTTCATTTAACGAAATACATGCGATTAACATTTGTAAATGGCAAAATAACAGTGATCGTTGTTAAAAGATTATTTCAAATGAAAGCGGCTAACAAAAGCAATTGAAATAACAGCAACAACAACAACAACAGAATCTTAAAGTAAGCCAAACAATGAAACAATAGAAATAAATATACAAAAAAAAATTAAACAAAGAGACCACTAACTAATCTAATATTAGTTTTGTACCACTAAACGGAAGTGTTATTTTTATTGTCGTAACGCAAATAATAGGGATTCCATTATGCAAAAAAAAAGAACACGGAAACCTAAAACGGAAACAAAAATAAAATGCAAACATCATGACATAACAATAGCAAACGCAATAATAGCCAGATTCACTACATGGTTGAGATATAATTTTTTTACATTTGAGACTTTGACCATGTTCAAAAAGCTCCAAGTTAATTACTCTAGGTAAAGGTAATTTACGAAATTTCAAAATTCTACATGACTAGAGATTGAAATCATAGTGCAATTCCATGACGTTTGTGGAACACCATCCTATTGTTTGTGGTTTAGGCAAAAAAAAAAAACATGAATAGAAACGACTTACATGTTGCTATGTTATTCATGTAAATTTATTTAAATTGTAATTGGTGGTAATAGCTTAAAACAAAGCGGCCTGTTTTTATTTAAATTTAGAATATTTTGAAATAAAAAAAAATATATCATGTTGATATGCCGCCGCAATAAAAGAATTTGCGTGTATACAAATGTTAGCAAATCTGTAATTACAGAATAGGATTTCAAAGTGCTAGATAATTGTTAAAGTATATATTTTATAACTTAAAACCACTGGTTTAATATTCATACAATTTTTAAGTTACTGGCTTTTATGCACATAAATTAATGAACTTGGATTTATACTAACAAGTATTTTTTATATTTTGAAATTCTTATTAAACTTTAACATTTCAACTAAAACCATTAACATCATTATGTTTTAGAATAATTTCATTTAGTAAAAGAAAATTTATTATGATACATTTGATATTATTAGCTATTTGTTGGCTTTTCAACAAGAACTTTGCTTTCCAATTGGGTCATGTGTGTTTCAATAGGACGATGACATACATCATACCGATCGTATAGTTTCAAAAATATCAGGCCGTCCGATCATGCATATTTGACGATAAGCCAAAAGCTTCGCAGGTTGTATTTGTTAAAAAAAAATCAATTGCAGCCTTAACATCTCCCGCCCCCCCCCCCAGTTTACCAAAATGTGATTGAAAAAGTTGATAAAAGAATCAACTTTTGTTAGCAGTTTTATAGTTGTGCTTATAGTTGGCAAACCTTCCTCTATACAATACAAACACAATTTTCATGATTTTCATAAAAGTAAAATATGTTTTGCAAACAATGTTCGCATTGAGAACCCTTTTATATTAATATTTCAATATAACATAGTATCAAATTATAAAAGAAAACAAAACCACTAGTGTTTTACTTGTTTCGCAAACAAAGTTCTCATTAAAAATCCCTTTATTTTAATATTTCAACATAACGTAATAACAAATTAAAAGAAGAAACAAAACTACTCGCTTTAGCTTTATTATTTAGTTTTTGCTTGTATCCTATTTATGTCTTGTACCTATATTTAAGAGCACAACTGTAGGTGCCTAATAGAAATATCATGTGTGCATTACATACCCTGCAATTCTACTGCCTATTGCTGGAATAGGGATCTTACTTACCAAGTGACTAGTTACTCCAACATGTAATAGTTCTATAAAATCGCCAACGGTTAAGGTCACTTTGGCACCTTAAGATGTACAGTGTGGTCGATCGGAAAAAAGTGGTAGTAATCATTATGGATCTTCTATACCAGTGTTTCGTTTGCAAAATTATGCAAATATTTCCATTTATTATTAGAAATAAAACATCATAAAAATATTAATATTAAACAAATAATAAAAAACAAAATCTATTCAAAATTATTCTCTTGAATCCTTCAGCATGATAAGAATTACAGTAACTATTACAAGTAAAAGCGGTAACAATAGTTGTTTGAATATAGCCCTTTATTGGTGTAAATCGTTGGTCTTTATTAGGCCCGAATTGGTTTCATTTCTTAGCTCTTTATTAGTCCTTTTATACCCTTCACTACCACAAATGGTGAATGAGGGTATATCTAAGTTTATCATTGCGTGTATAACACTGAGAAATATTCATCTGCGACCCAACAAATTATTATTATTGATCCTTATGAAATTCTATGTCAATTAAGCTCTTTCCGTCTGTCTGTCTGTCTGTCTTTCTGTGTAAAACATTCTCACGTCCAAAATATGTAACCAAAGTCAACTTGATTTACAAAAAATCGTTTATAATTCTCCTAAGCAGTTTGGTATTGCAAGTCATTAAAATCGGTTCAGGCAAACTAGAGTTATGGACCAAAATGTATAACAACCTCCATCAAAAGTGTTTTGCTATTTTATTTAAATATATTGTAGATAACATCATGAAATTTTGCACACGTTATTTCCACGTTAAGAATGCATCGATGATTTCTTATAGCGCCCATATAAATATCTTTCCGAAATATGGCTCAATGTTACATAAATGTCTTTATAGTAGTAATATCGATACAAAAATCAGCAAAAATAAGTTTGCTATGAAAATAAATCACAAAACGAAAATTAGTTCAGTCAATGTTTCACTATTGCTCCCATACAAAGTCCACTCCCGAAAGTCATTTAAGTACGTATAAATCTGTAGTAAATAATGGCACCGATGCAAAATTTTTCACAGATCTTGTAAATATGTACCTACATCATACTGTTGGATTTCGTGAATTGAAGTCCATTATTGTACACATCCTTCATACTCTCTCTTAAATATTCCCATATTTTATTAAAATTTAACACTATATATTCCTATATACATATATGAAATTCTCTGCACCGAATTCGGCTCATAATTGGTCATATCTCCCATATAAGAACCAATTCCAAGAAACAAGAAACCCCACAAAAATGTCTAATAAATTTCGAATCAAACCAATATTTTATACCGATCTGTAATGTTAAATATTAATAATATCGCTTATATGGCAATTATACTACTGAATTTTGTAGTTTTCAGTCCATATTTGGATGTAGCTTCCAAATAAAGTAAAATTCCGAGTATTTTTATGACAACCATTAAACTTTTGTAAACTACGTTATTGGGATGAAATTCAACCGAAATAAGCCTCACATATACAGATATCACATTACTGGATACTTGATTTTGAATATATCAGTCCATAATTGGTCCTTTTTCACTATAACACCTATGACCTCTTGTAAATAACGTTATTGAAATTCAACCAAATCCTCGCCTCGCCTTATAATCTTGCCTTTTTTTTAACTTGTGGTGAATATTGAAATATATATATATATATATATATATCTTTATTACTATTAAAATTTGTGCTAAGACAGAATAAAAAACACTGAGTAAGGGTATGCTAGTTCTACAACCAGTTTAGTTTATGTAATTTTCATTATATTTAGATGGAGGGTATTTAAGATTCGGCACAGCCGAATATAGCACTATATGTTGTTCATACTCTTTTCCTGTGGAAAAATTGTGAACCTATTTTTTGTTTAAAAATAACTGGTTTCATTACATACTTGTACATATGAGTCGTTCAGTGGATAAAGGGAATGAGTCCATTTTTGACCTATCTGAGATTTAGCGTGTATACACTTCCTTTTATGTCTAACAATTTATGCTAAAAATTTTGTTTTCAAATTTCAACGGAAAATCGCTTTTAAAGGCAAAGCATTTTTTTGTACGAAACACAAAATTTTTATTTTCAGTGGAAATAGGAAATAAGTCCACGCTTGCATTTATATTTCATTAACGACTTGTTAACTTTGCTTTTAATCACTCTTATTTGTTTCTATTTCTTGCCTGTCTTCGAGCTTTCGCTACCTGCCAATTTTTTGTGTTCTTTAAATTTTTGTAGTACTTAGTTGAGTTTTGTAATCCAACTTTAAACTTTATTACATATGAATTCGACCTTTGATCCCTGTTATGATAGCGCTGTGGTTAGGAAAGTTTCTAATTTAGTAAGTGCAGTGAGTGCAGATCGGTCATAACCTTCGCCGTAAGTTACAACCTTCCTGCTAAAAAGCATTTGAAAAAGATTTCCTAAAAATATTTTAATTATTGGACCTGCGCATATTAAGTAAGTAAAGTTGAATAGTATTTTTTAAATATTATAAATATTTTACTAAAATTTCTTCTTTAAAAAAAAAAAATAACTAAAAAAATTTTTTTAAGTTCATTAAAAATAAAACTATTTTCTTTTTATTTCCGAATGAATGTTCAAAGTCAAAACATAATTAATTTGCATTTTCACGCTATCGATTTTAACAACAAAAAATTTGGTGGACTTATTCCCCTTTTCCACTGAAAAACGTATTAGTATAATATTAACAGGTTTTGTGAACACATACACTTACATACTAACATTATATACATATTTACAAATTTTAAAATAAGCCCTAATAATTAATTTTGTAATTTTAGTTTTGAGTTTTGTTGTAACAACTAGTTTTAAGATCTGTCGTTTTTCTCCCTTTCAAATTTTTGGACTCATTTCCCTTATCCACTGAACGATTCCTATATTACTATAATAAATATACAAACTCTGGCAATAATGGTAAGAATTGGTAGGTAAATGGTTAAAATTAGATAAAATTAAGACACATTCTAAATAAATTATATTGTGCGCAACTTGTCAAACAATATATAAAATACTAATAAAATTTATGCTAAAATTAAATAAGAGAAACTGAATAATGATATTCTGGCCCTAATAACAGCGTAGTTTTTGTAATTCTCATTATATTTAGATTTAGCACAGCCAACTAACTCATTTTGAAAAAGTATTTCTATCGCCTTTAATAATGTAAAATTCAATCATTTATTTTTATTTCGTTCCAACCAGGATTTAATTGATAGTCTTTTTATAGTTCTCAACAAACTTTAATCGTTGGTCTTTATATAGTTTAAATTAATGGTCTTTCCTTACACAGAAAAAAAATAAAAATGAGTTTCAATTAAAATATTTGTGGAATCCCAAATTTATAAATAATCAAGCTCGAGGTCATTATAAATAATCAGCTTGATTATTTATAAATAATCAGCTTGATTATTTATAAATTTTGGATCCTACAAAGAAAAGGTCGAATATTTTAAACTTTTATTTGTGGAATCAATTAAAAATTTAATTGAAATCGGACCTGTAAACAAAATAATAGTATCAATTAAAAAAAAATGTGATTTTTAATTGAAAATATCAGAAAAAGTAATCGAATCAATTAAAATTTTAATTGAAAATTATTTTAAAATCAATTAAAGTTTTAATTGAAAAAAAGCATGATTTTTTCGGTATAGGCCTTTAGAAAATTAAATTATAGGTTTGTATATGTATTTATATTAAAAGTAAGCTTAAATTTAAGTTCTTAAAAAGCTTCGATACTTGGTCTTTATTTATATAAGCTTCAATTAACAGATTTTCTATAGTATAAGCTACAATCAGTGGTCTTTTTATAATGCTAAACGAATCAAAATTCAAAGTCGTTCTATAGTTTTGACGTTAGTTCTTTTTATAGTCCTAAATAAGCTTTAATTTAAAGTCTTTTTACAGTCATTAATTATTGCCAATTGTAGTCCTATTTTCACGTTTTGGAAATCAAAATTTACCCCCTGGTGTGTTATTTGAAATATATTGCTACAACAACAATACAACGGGTGCACCGATAAACTAAATAATAGTGCGCTAGACTATCAGTCTGAGGCTTGAGGAAAAGACTCTGGTTGTTTTTTGCAGATAAGCCAAGAAGGCATCGTGTTTTATGGCAAATACTTGTGAATAGCAAAACCATACATAGCAGCCATTTTGCCGATGTGCTATTCCAAACATAATTTTACCCTGCTTACTTTACTTTAAAATGCAATACCAAAATAACAATTTACAAAATAAAAGTTAAAAAAAATGAATTCCAAACTTACGTAAATACTATAAACATTTTCCACATTCATTTCACACACTTTACTTATACAAATTGTTGGCTAAATAATGGTGCAGAAATTTTAGTTTCAAAACTAAAACTTTTGCATAACAAAACCTAAATCTGTTTAAAGTAGTTTATCTAAAATATTTGTTGAACAATTTTAGCCTTTTCAAAAAAGAGAAAAACATTAAACAAATTAAACAACGTTAACAAGGTATGCTTTATAATTGCCATTTATATTTGTAGCAATTCTTTAGCTGAGCGGAAAAGTAGATTAAATGAGATCTAAATGTGTGTATATTTGTTCGCTTAAATAAGAACAATATCCAGCATTATGGTAGATGGTTTAAATTTACTTGCAAACATAGTGTCAATTTACACGAAGCAATTTTTATTGAAAATATTGATACAATTTTTCCTGTAAATTTCTTCGGTGTTCCCACAGCACAATTCTTATTGCTGAAATCGCCCGTGTTTTTAATTTATTTAATACGATTAAAAGTGTAACACGAATTACTTGTACAATTAAGTGTGTATAAGTGTGTCTAATCTTCCCATCAACCCGATGTCTAAAAGGTAATCAGCTAAGCTTACAGAATTGCTTCGTGTAAATTGGGACATGCAAGCTTGGAAATTAGAATTTCCAAAAACCAAAAAACTTTATACGGCAGCTTTGTTTTCAAACAATTTAAAACCGAACAGTATAGGCTTTGTGCTACTTTATTAAACCGTAGCTCATGTGTTGATATATATATATATATTTTTTTTTTTTGGCGAACATAACTAATACAATATACCCCGATTAAATACCTCACGCTTAATTGCCTTTTTCGTTTATTTACCTCACCTTGTAAATCCCCGTTTATTTTTCATATTTTTTCCAACAAAATAACACGTTTTAATAACTTTCGCCAAATACCTAATTCGGGTAATTGCCCAAAGTACCTTTATATACAACTTTGTGACAATTTCATTCAGGCACCTGTTGTTTGTTTTACTCATTTTTTGTGATATGAATTTAGCTTATTTCGGTTTTCTATATTTACTTTAGTCAAGGCCCCTAAAATAGGTATTCTGATATATACCTTCTTAAATGCATTTAAGCAAATTCTTTTAATTACCTTTATAAGGTAAATAATCGTGAACGTTTAAATACCTTCCCCGGACAAGTATCCAAAAATTTTGGATTTTTTAATGCGGTATTTAACCGGGGTATACTGTATTATTGAATACGTATAATTCCTGGGCTCAAACGTGACTTAAAAGGCTGCTTTAATTTTACTTTAGGAAAATGTTGCTGACTAAAGTTTAAATATTTTGTATTGTATTCTTTTAAATATCTGATCTGTAACTCATATACATTTTTAAGTTGAATTGGCCCAATCACTTCCTACACACAATATAGCGAACAATTGCTCTTCAATTTTCAGAAGCCAAAATACGGCCATGTTAGTTGTAAACGTATCCAGACAATGAAACTGGGTTTCGACTGAAAAAAATATTTTTCCAAAAAAAACCAGCTTAGTTTTCATAAATGAATTTTAAATATTTTAATGTGATGTTTGATGAAAATTAAAGTCATTGTGTGATGTTGTGATAAGTAAAATGTTAAAACTTTTATTTTATTCTCATATGCCCCTGTTGGAAAACAAAGTGCTTGTTAGCAACAGCGAGACCCAAAGAATAATTGTAGGTTTCTGTTAAACCGAATATTATGCAATACTTGTAAAAATTTCAATTTCAAAAACTACACCAGAAATACTGAATAAAAAAATAAAAATGATTGCTACTGAGATGTCATTTAAACCAGTCTACCAACAGCGGATCCTGTAAATCCTTGATAAATGAAAATATATGTATGTATGTCTATTGATTGAAACGCATTTAAATTTCCTAATATTGTAACAGGTACCGGCAGGCCTCCTAATATCAACTGCTTTCACCATTATAAATATTATATCATATATTCATGTTTGAAAAATAATGTCAGTTACCAGCTGACCCACTGTGTAGCGCACTAAAAGTATGAGGGTTACAGCTTTAAGAAATATTTAATTTAATATTATCTTTCTAACAATATACATATACTACAGGGTGGGCCAACTTGGACTGACTGATTTGAAATGCTTGAACACGGATGCAACTGTGTCTACTCGTCGACGAGCTACTCAATTGAACATCTCCAGAACATCGCTACGACGTATTCTAAAAGTTGATCTGAAGATGTTTCCATATAAAATTCAATTGGCCCAAGAAAAGTTATAAGCAGTTCAAATCAGTCAGTCATACTTGGCCCACCCTGTATATTGCGCTAATCACTAAAGTACATTTTGTTTTCAAAATACAAAATATCCATTAAATAAAAAACTTTTCCATTTTAAATTTCATATTAGAAAATGACAAAAATAACAACACTTATTTATGCCAACTTATACAAAGACTTGCTGTCGTTTAAAGAGATAATTTTTTGTATTTTCACTAGAACTCGAACATAAATAAACAAAAGTTATTTATTGCTGCCAACATGCTGCAGCTTGCTATGTGATTTACATTAACAAAAGTCAGCCACTTTTAACGATACGACGTATCACTGGAATATAAATTCCACACAAACGCATAAAAGTTTGCTCCCAGGATACGAAAAATTTAGTAGAAACAAAATTCTAATTTTCTTTGCAAAAAGGTTACGGGGTGAAAAAATCAGTATGTGACACATACTGTGTGTACGAGAGAACAATTTAAAAAGTACGCATAAAAAGCTATAATGTGTAGAAATGTCCCGCTGAAACTGTGTATATATTTTAGAAAAAAAAAAAAACAAAAACTATTTAGGTAAATTGTTTTTCATCCTTTCTTTTTTTTTTTTTTGAAACAAACTTGATTATTTCAACACATTTTGAAGCAATCATAAAAATGTTATAATATTGTTGATGTTTCCAAATAGTTCAAGGGCCAGCAGACAAACCAAATTATAGCTAAACTGCAAATAAACTAGAAAGTTTTGGTTGAAATATGAAAATAAGCTTAACTAAAGTAAGTAACAAAATGTGTATAATTAAGCCAGCGGATACAATATTCTTCCACTTTTTTTAAGACTAAGAGAACGGGTTGAAAATTTGTCGGGTTTAATGATTGCAAAAAAGCTAAGCTTTGAAAACCGGGTCTCTGCCAACACAACCGTGCAAGAAATTACACACTGTGTGAATAGCGCAAAAATAATATAACCATTGTCAACATGGTTTTCAATTAACTATCCCGCAATTAACTATCCAAATCTGAGTTGAACAAGTAAGAGTTTATATACAGCTGTCAGAATCTTATACACTCACCAAATGTATATGTAGTATGCATCGATAACCATGTTTATACGAGTTATTATGCGTATTATGCGTTTGTCATTCCGTTAGTAACACATCGAAAGAATATCTATATATTTTGGGTTCTTATAAGATTCTAAGACAATCTAACCATGTCAGTCCGTCTGTTGAAGGCATGATAGAGCTCCGAAAAAAATACATGAAATTTTTACAAATAAATTCTTTGATCCACCGGAAATGTTTGGCATTGCAAATGGGTAAAATCGGTCTAGTAGGCTCTGGGTTATACATCAAAGTTTGAGACTACCTTGAGATTTTTCAAATGTTTTTTGCTGTTTTTTTTTTAAATATAGAAGGACAAGTCCGGTTGAAAATGGTAGGAATCGGTATACGATTTCTAATAGCCCCCATACAAATGTATTCCCGGAATATGGCTTTATGGTACATAAAAGTCTATAGAAAAGGACCAATATTAATGGGCGTTACAAACATCAGCACAAATCCAATATACCCTCCCCACTATTGTGGTGTAGGGTATAATAAAGCTTATTAATATTTTGTTGGATGGCCTTTGTAGGCAACAACGGCGGCTCAACGCTTCGGCATGGAATTAATTAAGTTTTCACATCTTTCTTTAGGTATTTTCGCCCACGACTCTTTCACTCCTTCGCAAAGATGCTCATTGATAGTCGCTTTTATTGGGGATACACTTTTCTTTATATCAGCCCAAAGATTCTCTATTGGATTCAAATCAGGTGATTGCGCTGGCCACTCCATTACTTTAATATTGTTGTCAATGAACCACTGACATGTTTCTGTGATTGTATGTTTTGGGTCGTTATTTTGTTAGAAGACCCAAATCAATGAAATTTGGTAAATGGCATATTAAAGCATAACATTACTTAATATATCAATATGTTTAATTTATTGTTGATTTTATGCAATGTATTGGGCCCACTCCGTAATATGAAAAGCATTTTTATAACATAAAATAACATAACATTGTGGATTGTATTCTGCATTTGGAGGACATCTAACGAGAACATTTGCCAACAAATAACAATTTTACTCTCGTCCTTCCATAGAATATTTCGCCATTTACAGATATCAAATAAATAATGTGAAATTTCTTCCGATTTTCAATAGCAGCAGAATAAGGAAAATAACTATATAACTGTTTATGTAGCCATAACATTTGAAAGTTATTTTGGTGGCTTCAATAATTTTATTTTAGGATTTTAGATTCCAGTTATTGATTCGTATATGAACGATAAACTTATTCACCACTAACACTCATGTTGACGGTTATAACAAAATAAACTGAACAAACAAAGTAAAATTCTAAAATGCATGTGTGACCATGGCAAATATTTACTCAAAAGATCATAAACGAGTTTAAAAAGATGTTATTTAGTGGTAACGTCTTTTTCGGCAAATATTTAACAAGTGTGACCGTATCTGAAGAAACTTGAATTTAGCAGTCAGTTTCGCTTAATTATAAAATTTGAATCCATAACATCTTTAATCAGGCAGTTATTTAATTTTGTTGAAACTTTATCAGTGATTTGAATATTAAAGTGCACCGTAGGTTTAAAAAGCATCCACCACACTTATTCTACTTTTGCTCGTTCATTATGGTAAAGATTCAGATTTTCAACCTGACAAGGTCGGATTTTGAAGTAAATTTTGCAAGATTTTTCTCAGAATTACGGTACCTATAATTAAAAAAAACACACAAAAAATTTAAGAAACCTCCTTTAGGTTTTACATGAACAATGTTACAACTCCGAAAACAAAAAGATTAATTATCATTAACACAGAAAAAACAAAGGGTGGTTACTTTTGTCTATTGAAAAAGACAATTTATCAAGACTAGTAAACTGTAGTAAGAGTTCTTCTTATTATAATTTGTTGAAGATTTGTTTTTGTTTTTTTATGTTTGCAGAGACTTTCTTACCGAATGCCTTTTCCCCTCCCCCACACGACCGTATGAATTGCCTTGGGAACAAAAGACTATTTGGGCCATCATATTTGGAGTCATGCTGTTTGTGGCAATAGCGGGAAATTCTATTGTTCTGTGGATTGTGACAGGTAAGAATGTTAAAGGAGAACATATGCTAACAACAACAATAAAATTTAATTAACAATTGGTAAATTATGTAAACTAATTAATATTAATAATAATATATATCGTCACCTAAAATCCAAAAGGCCGTAACTACAAAAAATTTAAAATCGATTTTTTGACAGATTATTATTTAATTAGCAAAAATACATCTTTCTTTAAAATTTTACTCTCATATGCCTAAAAACGTCGATCTTATTAATACATTTCAAAAGGCCGCCACTACAATGTTAATAACTGTATAAACCAAAAAGTCGTAACTACACTTTTAATTTCAAAAAAAAAAAAAACGAAATATATTGAAACAAAGTTGGCATTTGTTTAAATGTTAGTTGAAAGTTAAATTTTTTTTTTCAAATTAGTAACAAGGACGCTGTGAATAATTTTGTCGAACCAGTTCGGTTACATAAAGAAAAATTAATAATATCCAAAAAGAAATGGAGCCATTTCCAGGAACTTAAACGTTTACTTCCGGCTGATTGCCATAGTTTTTGCAATATAAACTACTTTTCTTTTCATGTATACGATACTGAATTTTCGTTCTTTTTTTAATTTTCTTTTCTTTTCCTAAATATACGAGTACATGGTGCAACTATACAAGGTGAGTGCAAATCGACAACAAATACAACACAAAACAGAAACAACAGGCATTTTGTTTGTGTAAAAATAATGTACTACTTTTGACATAATTAAATTGTAAGGAAAGTCAGTCAGCTGGGCTACTGCACTCACCTTGTATAGTTGCACCATGTACGAGTATAAGTATTTTTTTTCTCGAATTCATTAAACTCGTTTTAATGAGTTTTGTTTCTTTTGTATTCAAAACACAGAAAACAAAAAGTAAAAAATTTTTGTTGTTACGGCTTTTTGGTTTCAGAAAAAACAATTCCGATTTTTTTTTATTAAACCAAATCCGCAATAGTTTTTTAAGGTTAATTCTGAAATTTTGCCAATAAAAATGAAATTGTTTTAAGTTTATAAAGTTTTTTGCTTCTCCTGTAAAAAAAGTAAAATGTGTAGTAACGGCCTTTTGGATTTTAGGTGACGATATACGAGTATAAGTATCAAAGCACAATAAAGCATGTTCCTAAGATAAATGCTGAATGTTTTGTAAGGGAAAATAAAGGGAAATAAATTAAAATGATAGAAAGTTAATACTGCAAAGAACAGAAAACCAGTTTTTAATTTATTTTAAATAAATGAAATTTAACCAGCTAACGCTTAAATTATAAAGTACTTTGCTAAAATGCAAAAATTCTGGCATTTTACAACTTACACAACAGCTTTTCAACTTAGGATATCAACACTGAGATATCACTGAAGAACAGTACTTACCACAACCCTTTGAATGTCACTTAACTAGATACAAGTAATGACTTAAATCACTTATTGATTATTAGGTCCCACAATCCAGCAATACCAGAAATGTTTATGCAAATTTTAAAAAGGTCAGCCATCACCACGTCTAAGTGATGAAAAAACTGAAGAAAAGGAGGCAACATGTAAATAGAAATTAATAAATAAAAATGATAATTACAGCAAATTTCGAACCACCAGGTAACACTGGTTAAAAGATTGATGTTTGTCTGTTGACTAGCAGGCACCACAGTGGTGCAGAGGGTTAGAACGCAAAGAATTCTGATGAGAGAAAGTGGTGTTTCTCGAAACATATGTAAATTCAACAACCCAGGTTTGAATCCCAGCCAAGAAAATTATCAATAAAAATTTTAATAATACAAATTTTTCAAGTTGTAAAACAATTCCTACCTTCAGTAAAAATAATTTAATGAAAATTAAATTTAATAAACTCGAGCCAAACTAAATAAATATCAAAAAGTATGTTGTAGTTATTGACAAGTAAGTTATTGGGTAATGGCAATTGATTACCTGGTTTTTGCTGTAAATTACCGAATTACAGGTAATCGGATGAAAAATTGGAAACCACAAGGCAACCGATTTTTGACTTAGACTATTTTTCAAACGATTATAGTATTTTTAGTCTTTAGTCTTTAATACTATCCATAATATATTCTTTAATTAAAACTAACTAAAATAAACTTAATAAAAAATATTTGAATTGAATTTACTTATTAAAAAAAAAAACATTCTTTTTTTAGAACAAGACACAACAAATGTTAGTTCTATTTTATTTGACGTCAAACAAATTTCTGCTAGAAAAAGTGGTTATGCTTTTTTGAGTAAATATTTGCCAAGTGTGTACGTACCTTAAGAATTACGCCTTAAATTTACTTACAAATGATACACAAACTCTAAATACCTTTGAAAACTTTTCTAATAACAATTTTCATTTATAAAACTTGTTACATATGCAAATGTTCGCCACATTTGCATAATAAACTTTTCAATTTAAGTGCCTATATTTAAGCGACAACAACAAACAAAAATAAATTTCTCCACAAATATAAATTTTCTCTCCAACAAGAAATGTTGTTAAAAATTCTGAAATATTCATTTTTATCTAAAACACTTACACACAACTAGGGATGCCAATCCCGAAATCGAAATTAAGATTAATAAATCCCTAGAATTAGTATTTGTATAAAAGATCCAGAGAAAAATAATTGTTTTGTTTTTTAATACAAGAGATCTAATGACAGATTCCACATTAAATCATGAAAAATATAAAAATAAAAATTAATTTTGGATTACCATACTCGAACGCGCTGTTTGATGTGTCTACGGATTTTGCAATTGGAAATTCCTATAAAAAAGCTTCTGCTGATTTGAAAGCTCACCAGATGCCAGGCAAATAATTTGTTTAGTGGTGGATTTACCCATTTGATCTGAACAAAATATTTGCTCGAACAAAGTTTTTTCCATATGAAGTTTGACGTCTCTCTTTTTGAGAGAGAAAATCTTTGTTACGAACAACTCTCACAGTGAATTGGTGTATGAAATTAAACTATTCATTTCATTTATTTATTAAAAATTTTGTAAATTGTTTTAAAAAAATATATACACAATATTTTAATATTTGTTTTTTGACACTTAAAAACCAAAGCAGACTAAATCAATGGCAGCAATATTAAGCATTGAACATATTCAAGACAGTAGGCTACACGACCACACGACTGCAAATGCCGTTGGGTACTTATGCCGCCCTGTGGCCAGCTACTAAATTATTTAAAAAAACGACAGTCAGCAGCTGATCCCGAAATCTGACGTTTTAATAAAAAAATAAATTTGTTCTTGTAGTTTTTTTAATAACATAATGGCTGAAGGGAATTTTGTTAATTTTATATTAGAAGCTATTACTAAAATACAACAAAAAAGTAAATAAAAACATTAAAAATAATAAATCTTAAAAGATAAAACACTTACAAACTTTAATCAAACAAAACAAAGAAAATATAAACAGCTGTTGAAGCAATTCATTTATATTTCAGTAGTGCCACTTCTTGTATTTTTTTTTTTTAAAGTAGCATTTTTTATGGAACAGGTTCTTTGAAAATTTCAAAGAAAAAATCTCATTAAATAAAGCCTTAAAAACTAAAGAAAACTGTTAAATTTTCTTTTTTCTTAATAGAAATATAATATAATAACATAGTATAATAATAAATATTTCTAAGCACTAATTGGCTTCACATATTTTGTTATATGGTCAACACTGTTTATGTTTTGTCGAAATTGGTTTAATTTGACAGCGACGAAAAAATCAGCATGGACAACAACCTGTAGTCGTGTTGCCTGCTGTCCCCAATATAGTCACTGTCATATAAACGTGTGTATTGTATTTGTGACACATTGTAGTCGGCAGCCTGCTGTCACGAATGTGTTTAATGATTTACCACTAAACTAGTAGATTTTGCAGTTTCGTTTTTCCAGAAAAATTATTCGAAATAGATGAATTTTGCTGCAAACAACTCTCAGTAAAATAAATGTTTCTCCGGACAAAATGTTTGTTCAGAACAAATGGGTGAATCCACCTTAAATAAATTACAAAAAGTTGTAATTTTAAATCCGGTTTAAGTAACAGTGAAGGCGTTTGTGGCAGTGTAATGAATCTCTGTCGCTGTTGCACTTTTATTTAAGCTCAAAAAGATATTTAAAAGTGATTAAAACAAGAAATCAAGAAAAACAAGTAAGAGAGTATAGTCGGTCAAACCCGACCATATAATACCCTACCCAGTATATCAATAAAACAGTTTTTCATATATGGGCGCTATATGGGAGATATTATCTATTATGGACCGATCATCCAAAAATTTAGTGACATGACTTCCGTGAATATAAATATTATGTGTGTTAAACCTTGTCGATATAAATACATTTAAAAGATTTATGGAGTTTAAAGTGAATTAGAAGAGGGTCTTAAATGGGAGTTTTGACTATTTATGAACTGTTTATTATAAAATTAGGTGTCATCCTATTTGTACATAAGAAACTCAATTTTGTTAAATTTTATTTGGATAACAACATTTTTAAGAGATTTATGGTCCTTAAAGTGATTTCGGGAAATGGGCATTATATGGAAGCTACGACTATCAAAAAATTCAACCATTTTATATGTATATGTACGAGACATATTTGTGTTGAATATTATTTCGATAACAACATTTTTAAAAGAGTTATGCTCTTTAAATTGATTTTAGGAATTGGGACTTATATGGGAGCTACGACTAATTATGGACCGATCATGATAAAATTATACGGTATATTTGTATAAATATTACACATATTTGTGTTCAATATTATTTGGATCCCAACATTTTTAAGAGAGTTATGCTCTTTAAAGTTATTTTCGGAAGTAGGCTTTATATGGGAGCTACGACTAATTATGGACCGATCTTCACGAAATTTTTAGATGTGATTTAGCTTCATTTATTACTCATTTTTTGTGAAATTAGTTTGCATACTTGTATAATTGAAAGATTTATGATCGGTAAACCCCAATTTCGGGAGGACATTTGTATGGGGGCCAGGTGAAATAATGGACCGATTTCCACCAGTTTCAATCCCAACCATCCTTTGGGCAAAAAAATATCACGTACCAAATTTTATCGAAATATCTTCAAAATTGCGACCTGTACTCTGCGCACAAGCTTTACATGGACAGCCAGCCAGACGGACGGACGGACGGACGGACGGACATCGTTAAATCGACTCAGGAAGTGATTCTAAGCCGATCGGTATACTTTGGTGGGTGTTGGACCAATATTTCTGGCGTTACAAACATCAGCACAAATCCAATATACCCTCCCCACTATTGTGGTGTAGGGTATAATAAATGAAATGAAAGAAATCAAGAAAATTGAAAAGTGAATTTGATAATGAAATAAAAATGTTTGTTTGTAGAAATGAATTAAAAATGTTGATTGAGAAAACGAAGATAACTGAAACATGTAAAAGCTCCCCACAACACCTCATAATGTCTGTAATGATATAGAATCAAATATTGAATAAGAAATATGTATAATTTATTTGCTTAAGAGGGTGGGAAATGCAATCAGCATACAATAATTTGCGATGTTTTATGTCAGTGTCATATATTGGTAACAAAATTAAATCATGTTTCTTTTTACTTTAGATGCCTTCATATTATTAAAGAATCTTTTTTAAGATCGATCGATTGCTTTTACATTAATATAAATGGCGATATGACATATTATTTTTCTCTATCTAATTTTCAATGTCATGTTCTTATGTTTATAAATTATTAATGATTTATAAAATACAAAATTTGCATTATAAACAAACTTTTAGTAAATTTAAAGGTTTTAGCTATGACGCCATAAAATGTTTCTTTTCAAACATATTTATATTTAATGTAAATATGTTTTTTGATATAAATCATTTTTATAATTAATTAATTTGTTTTAATAAGAAACAAAAATTCCAGATTTTTTTACACTTTTAAAATCCTGAATCCCGGGATTTGCAAATCTTGTTCCGTTTGGCATCCCTACACACATGATACATGACAAGTGAATCAGTGTTGGAAAATGGGTTTTTGGATTTTGTATCAATAATATAAATAAAATGTACTTTTTAGACCTCCACGTTACCATTTTTAATATTTGTTAAATAATTATATATTATTATAATAATAAAACGTAACCACAAACTTCCTTTAGCGAAAATTCGATATATATATCTTATGGCAACATTTTTAACTTTACCTTATGTAACGAATGTTTAAACAATTTTATACTCGATTGTGATAAAAAAGAATAGGGTGTTAGAATTCTTAAAGGTTTAATATTTAACTTTTAGTGATATTATAAATGCTACAAACCCCGATATTGGCGTTTACCGATCATAAATGATTAAATTATATAAGTATCCACACAAATTTCATCAAAAATTAGTGGTAAATGAAGCCAAATCACATCTGCAAATTTTGTGCAGATTGGTCCATAATTACTCATAGCTCCCATATAAAGCCCATTACCGAAAATCACTTTAAAGAGTATAACTGTCTCAAAAATGTCGGTATCCAAATAATATTTAACGAAAATATATTTCATATGTATACAAATAATACTGTACAATTTTATTATGATCGGTCCATATTTAGTCGAAGCTCCTACATAAGGCCCATGGTGGTTATTATACCCACCGGCTGCTATTATACCAGGATCTATATATATATATATATATATGATATATCCTTTATTATAACAGGATTTTAACGACCAACTACAGTTAACAGTACGAGTAAAATTTTTACACGTTCTTCTCTATGTCCTTATTTAGTTTAATAGTTTTCTTTGTAAATGTGTGAAAATTACATTTGTAGAAAAAATTATTCTGATAACATCGTTCAAACAAGAACATAATATCGACAAGAGTTGTTCATGTAAAACAAATTCATCTCCTTACAAACAATGCTTTGCTGAATGAACAACAAATAATATTTCTTTTAACAATGCAAACTAAGACTGAAATTATTTAATAAGATAAAAAATTCTTTTGGAACAGAGAAAGCAAAAAGTTCTTTATAATCTTAATACACATTGCAATTGCATAATTTTAATTGAAAAATGTACATTATTTCGGTTTGCAGTCACATAAAGTTATGGCATGTTTTATATATATTATATATAAGAAGCTTCATAAAGAAAACGGAAAATATTAAAAAAATGTCCATGAACATGTGTAAATAAGGACAGAAGGACAAAAAATATTTTAGCAACACATTCACTACAATACCACTTAAAGTGGACACGAAAGAATGTTGATGATGCAAGAACAAAATAAAGAAAACAGTTTTCTTTTATTTATTCTTTCTTGTTTATTTCAAAAATTTAAATTTAATTTTGTTTTTTCTTTTTTGCAAAAACATTAACGAATTGGCGCTGCGAAAATTGGCCCAAATGGAAAACTGAAAAATGGCCCAAATTGACCCATATTTTAGTTTTAATTTTTTTCATGACAAATCTCCCTAACGTTGATAAACAATTGTCCCAAGGTTGAAATGAAAGTTGGCCCTAAATGTTGTGGTAATTTTTTATGGCGAAATGTTGCCACAAATGTGTAAATGAAATTTCACCCCATTTTTTATAAATTCATTTAGAAATAAAGAAAATAGTAATTTCCATTTTTAAGATTTTTAAATTTCGATTATAAGTTAATTAAACAATTCAATTATTCAGGCATGTCACAGAATTCGATCGGAATGGTTTCAATTCCGTATTTGCAAACCGATCGTTTTTGATTTGCGTTCTCTAGATTCCGATCGATTTTTTTTTATTCCCCAAAAAATTTTTAATCTCGGGTTTTAAGTTGAATATGGTAAAGTTATGTAAAAAAAAACAAAAAACATAAAATTTTTGTAATAGAAAGTATAACAAAAGCGAACATAAAGAGCGCTAACAAAGAAATTTTAAATAAAATTAAACAAAATTAATTTATTATTTTTTATTCGAATTCAACAACCCAGGTTCGAATCCCAGCCAAGAAAATTATCATTAAAAATTTTAATAATAAAAAATTTTTTCAAGTTGTAAAATAATTCCTACCTTCAGTAAAAATAATTTAATGAAAATTAAATTTAATGAACTCGAGCCCGACTAAAATAAAATATTAAAAAATAAAATATTAAACAAAATTTTTTAAATTACCGGAATTTCAATTGTTGCTGTTTTAAATGACAAAAGTTTTGTTGTTGTTGACACCAGCTTTGAAATGTTTAACATTTTATTTAAATATCAATGAGATAATTAAAAAAAAAATTAAATGATAAAATTAATTATTATCTACATTGTCATTCTAAATTAGTAGTATGGGTTTTTTAATAAAAAATCAAAAAAAATCATTTTGAAAAAATAGTTTTTCGTTTTCTAAAGACTAATGCTTGGTTTTCACTATGTCATTTTTGTTGTCAAATTGTCCAAATTGCTGGCAATTGTATGAAAACGGGTTGTCATATCATGATTTTCATTATTGCAATCATGATTGCAAATATAGATGACACCATATGACAACCCGTTTTCATACAATTGGACAATTTGACAACAAAAATGACATAGTGACAACGCGGCCTTAATTTACGGAATCAAAACCACATGGCTGATTATATTGCTTTTGTATTAAAATGTTGTATTATTCAGTCTATTTAAACAATCTTTAATTGTTATCGTGTAATTAGTTTAATTTATATTTGCAATAATTTTTAAGATGATAATTTATTTTTAAGAAAAGAAAATCACACGATTTTGAAAAAATGCTCAATAATAATCTGCAGCCTTTTCTTAAAAATAATTTAAAAATGATTACAAATATAAATTAGATAGAATGGGTAAATTCACCCATTCGTTCTGAACAAAATATTTGTTCGGACAGAGTTTTTTTTCATATGAAGTTTGACGTCTCTCTTTTTGAGAGAGACAAAATATTTTTATGAACAACTCTCAGCTTGAATTGGTTTAATTTTATATTTTGCCTGGACAAAAATGAACTGAGTTACCAATAGGTTACATTTCTATCTGTGGTGTTTGTGAAATTAAAATATTCATTTTATTTATTCACTAAAATTTTTGTAAATTGTTTTTGAAAAATATACACAATATTTTAAAATAATTTAATATTTGTTTTTTGACACTTAAAAACCAAATCAAAATAAATCAATGGCCGCAGTCATGCTAAAATTACTTTACAAGGTGGTGTTGAAGAGACAGCTGTTTTTTTAGTCATGTTCGTTATGTCAAACTTTTTTTCTTGCTTTTGTGCTTTCAAAAATAAACAAGAAAATTTAACAGAAAAAATAAAAATTGTCAAAAATAAAATAGAAATAAATACAAACTATTGCAAAAAAATATTTATAATGAAATATTACAAGATATGCAAAAAATGCAAAGGCCTGGAAATGGAAGTTTCTTCTGCATTTCCAATGAAGGCCGCAGACTTAAATGGCATAGACGGAATTGGGTCCATCGAAAATGATAATGTCACGATAACCAGTTGAACGTTAATTTGCTGTCGATGTTTTTAATGACAAAATATCTGATTCGATAAATAGTTCACGTATTCAAAAATTAATAAAAATTTAGATGATATTGTAGAGGTTAAGAAAATAAGAATTATATGCACAGAACTTCTTTCAATATTTGTCATAATTATCTACCATAATAAACTAAAATATGTCATCTAGCCTACAGATTCTAATAACTTCCAATTCCTCTTGCATTTTCAGGTGCTCTTTTTCTTCTAAATTCTGCTATTTTGTCTGACCCTTTTTGAAAAATTTATAAATTATTTTTATTTTCATCTTGAATTTAAAAAATTGTATGTATTTATTTTTTTTTCTTCAAGAATGTTTGTGAACAATAGTCAGTTGTTTTTGACATTACATACATGAAAGCAAAAACAAAATACCCGGTTCTTTCTGTTGCTTTTGCATTGTTGTAATCTTGATATCACCTTGTAAAGTAATTTCACCATGGCCGCAATATTAAAACTTGTAAAACTAATAGATTTTGTTTACATATTGCGGCTTTGATTTTTCAAAAAAATCCTTCGAAATGGGTAAAAAAAAAATTTCTCTGGACAAAATTTTTGTTTGGAACAAAGGGGTGAAGGCAGTTTAATGGTGAATTCAACCATTCGTTCTTAACAAAAAATTTGTTCGAACAATTTTTGTTTTATATTAAGTTTGACGTCTCTCTTTTTGAGAATTTTAATGTATTTATTGTAATGCTTTAGGTTTAGTTGGCCCATCAGGAGCATGCACATATACACGGGATATTAACCTTGAGCTTTGTTAACAGTCATCGCACACACTAACCGAACAGGAAAAATTTGTTTAAAATCGAATGGTAAATCTGTTGGTAGCATTGGAATGCGTAGCAAAAGTATATCTGTGCCTTTATATTTTCCTGTTATAATGGTCGCTTCTACTAAATTATTTCTCCATTTTTTTTTTACTGCAAGTCGAGTGCCATTGCAAAGCCGTGGTGATCGATATTACGCAGTAAAATAATTGGCACCCCAATTTTAAGTTGTAGCACATGTGGTAGAAAGCCTGGCATATCGAGTGAATTTAAGAACTCAACAGGATAATTAACGGCCTTACGGGTTGCTTGATTGATTTGACGCATTTCAAAGTGGTATTCATCTTCTCCATATGAAAAATAATAGGATACTGAGGCGCGTCATATGAGCGATGCATTTCAGTGGGCGAGGCCACGCCCCTTTGTCCACTTACATAGTCAAGAATTTATTATTTCGTAAGAATATCATATTGTGAAAATTTAATGACGATCGGTCCAGTAGTTAAGACTATATTACAATTTTTAATTTTCCTAAAAAGGGGCGTGGTTCCTAATTATGCCAATATCATATGTACCACATATCATTGACGTAGTTCACAAAATGCCCAAAATATGGCAATTTAAATGTTTGGGTTATATGGGCGTTGTCACTCCCGTTTGTACAATCAAAACTTCCTAAAGTCTATTATTCCTTCCAGAGTCACAGTAACATGCTGTGAAAATTTCATCAAAATCGGCTAAGCCGTTTTGGAGTCCATACGTTACATACATACATTCATTTTTATATATATAGACTAGCTGACCGCCTCGGCGTTGCTCGGTATTTACTAATGATTTGTATTTCATATAGAATGAAAAGTAGGCTTCGTAAAAAAATGTCTCTTATTAAGAAAAATGAGAAGTGAACATGAGGCAGTAAAATTAAGTTCTTTGACTTTTCATAAAATTGTCTCATACTTAAAAATGAGAAGTGAAATGTAGGCTTTGGTGCCAGTTCTTCAAGGTTTTTCAAAGATGTCTCTTATTAAGAAAAATGAGAAGTAAAAAGGAGGCAATATATTAAAAACTCAAAATTTCCGAGTTTTACCAGGAATTTTTTAATTTTTTCTTTCTTTTCAAACCATCTTCTGAGAATTTTGAATCAAACACAAAAAATCAGACAAATCTCTCCAGCCGTTCTAACGTGATGCCATTACATACATACATAGATTGCTAAATAGTTAACGAAAAATTACCCTAGAATTTCGTTTCAGGTGCCATTTTGAATTTATATAACTTTAGTTGGTTTACGTGGTAGTTCACTACGTGCTAACACTTAAGTAATACTTGTCACTCCAATGACAAAATGCTTCTATATTGCAAAATAATTGAGAAAAATTCCCCAACATTTCATCTTTTTGTAGTGTATGTACAGGGTGGGCTAAGTTTGACTGACTGATTTGAACTGCTTATAACTTTTCTTGGGCCAATTGAATTTTATATGGAAACATCTTCAGATCAACTTTTAGAATACGTCGTAGCGATGTTCTGGAGATGTTCAATTGAGTAGCTCGTCGACGAGTAGACACAGTTGCATCCGTGTGAATACGGATGCAAAAGTTATAAGCATTTCAAATCAGTCAGTCCAAGTTGGCCCACCCTGTATTTTTTGGGGTAATTTTTCATATTTTAGAGTGAAGCCATTTTTTCTTGGCCCACAATTCGCAGCGCCTAACGAATTTACTTTATTTTTTAATTTTCTTTGTAATTTTTTTTAGGTCATCGTAGCATGCGAACGGCCACCAATTATTTTCTGCTAAATCTGAGTATTGCTGATTTGCTAATGTCTTCATTGAATTGCATATTCAATTTCATATTCATGCTGAATTCGGACTGGCCATTTGGTACGATTTATTGTACCATTAATAATTTTATGGCAAATGTTACGGTATCAACGTCCGTGTTCACCTTGGTGGCCATATCATTTGATAGGTAAGTTAAGTTTCATCACACGCACCCTCACCGCTCTCATTTCAACAAATAAACAAACAAACAAATAAATATTCCCTCATATATATTCGTTTTCACTTGCATTATTAAGTCACATATTTAAATTTAACTGTTTTTCATATATATACTTTTTGGGGTGTTAATTTCCTTGCAGATATATTGCCATCGTTCATCCATTAAAACGCAGAACTTCAAGGCGTAAGGTTCGCATTATTTTGGCTTTAATTTGGTTGTTGAGTTGTATTTTATCGGCGCCATGTCTCTTGTATTCGAATACCATGATAAAAAGGTAATTTTAAGGCAATATAATGGTAAAATTAAAATTATATTATATTTTTTTTAATTTTTAGAGAATACTATGTTTGAACTTTTTATATTTAGTCCCGGATCACACACTGCCACTTTTGCGGCGCAACTTTTGAGTTTGTCTTTGTGAGTTTTGTATATTGTTTTTGTAGCACAATTGTGCACTGAAAATAAAGATTTGGTTACCTATGATTTAGAGTATTTAACATAGTCTTAATCAGCTTGGAATTTAATATCAGCATATTTGGTTGTGTGTTAAAAAGGCTATAAACCAAAATATAAGAGAAAATGAGAAATATAAAAGTAGACATTTTAAAGCAGAAAACAAGAGAGCTTAGAACATTTTAGTGTCAATATGTATAAAAATTTGTCTTGCACTCTTATTCTAGATCTACACACATATTAGCGCACAGTGGATGGATCCAATAATATCAAGAGCGTCTGATTCCTTAATATTTACACCGCCCATAAAAACAGATGAAGCAACATGATCTGTCATGCGTTTCTGTGTTAACATACAACATTGAGTCTTATGTGAGCTAAAATCGATTCAATTCGCCCAAACCTATTCTGAGTTGCTGCATAAGTAGCTCTCAAAAAAATGCACGCTCTTGTTGAGTTTGACAACAATCTTCTTAGAGTAATGACTTAATTTATTGGTCTTCATATTTGGTTGGCTGTTCTGAGCGATCTTTGTCTTCTGTGGTTCTTCTGAACCGCAGAAAATGACATATAAGTTACAAAAGAAAAAAAAACCTACTTCAAAATACACGACAAGTATTATGAATCCCGCATTTTTATGTACTCGCGTATTTTTCGAACACCGTATGTTTCATTAACAAAATAGAGAAATTCAATTTTATTCGTCTTCGAGAGAGTAATGATCTTACATTTTAATGTGTGATAGAGCAAGGGAAAAGGGAAATTAATTTTTTATTCTTCTTATGACTGTTTCTTTAGATTTTTGTACAAAGTTATCTAATTAATGATATATTTATTTAGTTAGGCATGAGTTCATTAAATTTAATTTTCATTAAATTATCTGAAGGTAAGAATTGTTTTTACAACATGAAAAAATGTTTATTAAAATTTTTATTGATAATTTTCTTGGCTGAGCTGGGGATCGAACCTGGGTTGAATTTACATGTTTCGAGAATCACCACATTCTCTTATCGGAATTCTTTGCGCTCTAACCTCTGCACCACTGCGGTGCCTGCTAGCCAACAGTCAAACATCAATCTTTAATTAGTGGTACTGGTGGTTCGAAATTTGCTATAATTATCATTTTTCTTTTTCAATTTATTTACATGTTGTCTCCTTTTTCTTCAGTTCGTATTCTTTCGTCAAGACTTTGTCTTGCAAACCTGAATACATTTTATTTATTATGTTTGTTTTGTTCACTTTTTGTCGATATTTTATGTGTACCACAAGTACAAATGCAAACATTAGGGCTTGTGCCGTAGCTTTAGTTTGAAGGTAATTGTTATAGTTGAACTTTTAATTCTTGATATATTTATTTAGTTAGGCATGAGTGCATTCAATTTCATTTTCATTAAATTAACTGAAGATAAGAATTGTTTTTACAACATGAAAAAATGTTTATTAAAATTTTTATTGATAATTTTTATTATAAACTCATGCCTAACTAAATAAATATATCAAGAATTAACAGTTCAACTATAACAATTACCTTCAAATTATCTAATTAATTTTTAAACTAATAGAATAATAAACGGACTCCATAGTCATGCCCTTTTAATTTCAACTAAACACACTGACAATTAAACTACATTAAAACAGTTTGATTAATTTTTAATTAATTGAAATAAATGTTATTTTAACACTCAAGATAAAATTAAATTACCTGCAATCCTTTTTTATTTCGCCATAAAACTTTCCTTTGTAATCTGTCAATTCCTAATGTTAAACAACAACTGTTGATGTGTCCCCTTAACTGCTTTCCACCTTGACTGTCTTTCTTATATTAAATGAAAACCTTTAAAGTTACATTTTATGTCAGGTTTTCCTTTAGAGTGAAGAGGGAGAAGACATATCCCCTTTGTGGGAGTGTAACAAATAGACAAGTAACTAAAGCAAAAAATTTAAAGAGAAAAATGCCATTAAATACAATTATGACTCTAAACTAATTTATTAAATTAAAACTGTTAAGTGAAAACTGCTATCATACCTAGAGAATTGAACGCTAAAATACAATTAGGCTTTTTACTTCTGTTTAAGAACTAAAAAGCAAAAACGTTTAATTAATCAAATCTGTCAACAAAATATAAATGAGCTTATTTTTTGTTATTTTTTTTTAACACGTGAACAATTCATTAAACTCCCTAAACTCAGCAATTAATGCATTTTAAAACAACATTCATTTAAAAAAAAAACACCTCAACAATATTTTATTTAATTTTATTTGCGTACACCTGTTATTTATATTACACCTACATATATTAAATATATTGTCAAAATCCTTTAAAACTATAACAATGATAAATTAAATCTTGAAATATTTTCAATTTATTATTTTGCAATTTATCATTATAATTTCCCATCATTTGTTCCATGTGTGACAGACAGCACAAGCCTACCATGTATTTAAATATAAATCATACGCCACATATGTTCGTGTTTGATAAATAATTATTATTAATCAAAGGCATAATTTAACCAAAATAAATAAAATTCAAAAATAAAAATATACATTAGAGGGGTAAAACAAATAAATTCATGAATAAATAAACAATTCAGGGGAGATTTATTTTTACTGATTACAGTGAGAAAAAATTATATAAAATACTTGCAGACCCGGCAAACGTTGCTTTGCCTTCAAATTTTATTTTGATTGGAAAGATTTCATACCAATCGGTCTATTATAATGAGAAAGGCCGCCAGTGCCATTTTTGAAAAGGGCGTGGCATTGCCTACTTCCACCAAAGATGTATAGTATCCAAATGATACGGCAGACGTTGTCCTCTATAATATTAGGAAATTAACCAAAGTATGAAATGAAAGACAAATAAAAAAATAATTTCATTATATACATAAAGAAGATTTGTAGGGGAGGTACCACGCGACTTTATGAAATTCCGCCCATATACATAACTACATTGCATTTAATATGAACCATAATTTAATCTCTAAAGTATCAAACACGTAGTAGATATTTTTGGCCAAGTTATAAAATGACATTCATTTCAAGGCACTGTCTATCCATTTAAATTACCAAATATTTTTACACCATTTCTCACAAAAATATATTTCAAACGATTCTGTGTTGAGAAAAAACTTTTTACATTCTCCAGATTTTATAGCTGTTTCTCTTCAAAAGCATTTGAATTTCTTCCTGTTTAAGTCACACTATTGCTAGCTTTAGCTTTCCTATAAATTGTTGAATTTGTTGAATTCTGCCTGCAATCTTTGATATTTTGTTAATTTAATTTTGCCCTCAATCGTACGTCTTTTTCCTTTAATTATATTTTGCTGTCATCGTCTTCCAATTTCGTATTTACGTAGTCCAAGTTTACCTTTAATTTTTATATAGATCCTCTTAGATCCTCAAACACTTTAATTTTGACTTTACTCGTAGAAATTCAAACACTTCAATCGCAGTTCTTTAAACACTTCAAACGTAAATCTTTACACACTCAAATTTTATCTTGAAACACTCCAATTCATTCCAATTTTGATTTCAATCGTAGATCTTTAAACATTTACAGTCTTACTCAGAAAAAATTAAAGTAGACTTCAAATATACTTTAAGAAATTTTTGTATGAAAATTTTGTCTAAGAGCACACTTCAAACCTAATTTATTTTTTCTGAATACGGCAGTTAAATTTTAACTTTAATCTTTGATCGTTAAACAGTTTAATCGTAGATCTTTAAACACTGTAATTGTAGATCCTTAAAGAATGAAATTTTAACTGCAATCTTAGATCCTTAAACACTACAATTATAACTCCAATCCTAGGTACATAACTACTTCAATCACTACAATTATAACTTCAATCGCAGTCCATTAAACACTCTAATTTTAACGTCAATCGTAAATATACGAGGGCGGTTTAGAAACTTTTTTGCCTAGCACATAAAGAGAATAGTTAGTTTTTCAAAAAAATTTTCATTATTCAATATAATCTCCTGAAACTTTAATATACTTAGTGCAACGCTTATCTAGCAATTCTATCCCTTGTTTAAAATAGTTTTCCTCAAGGCCTTCAAAATAGTAGTTTACAACTGTAATTGCATCTTCAGTTGAATTCCTAGCTGGCAAGCTTGTTTTTAATTTGGGTACAGGTGAAAGTAACTGGGAGCTAAATCAGGAGAAAAAGATGGGTGGTCAAGCCACTTGTACTTTAATTTGTTCATTTTAGCCATTGTTAAAACACTCTTGTGCACTGGTGGGTTGTCTTGATGAAAAATTATTTTTTGTGTTGTAAGTCAGGACGTTTTTCTCGCAGTTTTACATTTAATTCATCCAAAATATTTCAATAGTACTCTGAATTTATTGTTTTGCCCTTTTGCAGATAGTCAATCATTAAAATACCTTTGAAGTCCCAAAAAACCGTTGCCATAACCTTACCACCCGATTGAGATGTTTTTGCCTTCTTTGGGGCACTTCCTCCAGCTTCAGTCCATTGCTTGGATCGTTCTTTTGTCTCTGGAGTATAGTGGTGGTTCCATGTCTTATCAAAAGTTATGAAATGATGCTTAAAATTAATTTTATTTTGCTTAGAACGATCCAAACAAGCTTGAGAAATTTTCATTCTTAAGCATTTTTGGTCGACTGTTAACAAATGCGGCACCCATCTTGCAGACAGCTTTTTCATCTGTAGTTCTTCATGCAAAATTAAATGGACTCGATCATTTGAAATGCCCATGATATTTATTTATTTTCACACACTTTTATTCGTCGATCATTTATAAGAATTTACAATTTCTGTTATTGTTGCTTTTTTTAGACGGCCACTACGTGGTTCATCCTCAATACTTGTACGACCACGTTTAAATACTGCATCCTAATTTTTTACTATTGCATAAAAAGGAGCACTTTCACGTAACACATTAACCATATCATTATGAATTTCTTGTCCCAATAAACCTTTTTTATTTAAATATTTAATGACACCCCGAATTTCTTACTTTTCCCTTGTAAAAAAAAATAGCGGATGCGTCTTTTTTTAACACCTGTTTCTATATGAAGGAGCTTACAGATCGAAAAGAAATTTAACATGTGTTGATAGCAAGTTTCCAAAACACTTAACTTTTTTCTGTTTATACCGAGCTTTCTGTTCTAGGCTAAAAACTTTCCGAACCGGAATTTTTAAACTAAACTTGGTAAAACGTTTTTCTTACATCACTAGCTCTAGCTTTCCTCTAGAAGTTAATCTATGACAGGTTCCAGTCTGGATTATAGTTTCCTTTTTATAAAGTTAATCCTCTTACGATTTTGTCAAAAACTCTTTTTGTACTTCATAACTTCAGATATAGAAATATTTTTTCTAGTTGCTCTTTACTTGTCTGCCACTGTATATTAATCCTGCATATTAATTTTCATCTCTTTGCATTACAGATACTATAATGGAAAACAACGTACTGTATGTTATATGCTGTGGCCAGATGGTCGTTATCCCACATCCATATTAGACTATTGGTAAATATTTACATGAATAACTATCAAAAACATAAATATTCAAAACACCTACAAACACTTGTGTACAGTGTACACAAAAATTATAAGGCAGTGACTAATCTGTTATACTCCCTTTAGCTATAACATCATAATACTGGTCATAACATATGGCATACCAATGGTTGTAATGTTAATCTGTTATTCCCTGATGGGACGTGTGCTGTGGGGTAGCCGGTCGATTGGTGAAACCACTGAACGACAAATGGAATCAATGAAATCGAAACGGAAAGTTGTTCGCATGTTTATAGCGATTGTATCGATATTTGCGATATGTTGGTTGCCCTACCATTTGTTCTTTATCTATGCATATCACAACAATCAAGTAACATCGGCGAAATATGTGCAACATATGTATTTGGGTTTCTACTGGCTGGCTATGTCGAATGCCATGGTGAATCCCATTATCTATTATTGGATGAACAAGAGGTGGGGATGTGTGAAACTGTAATGTCTGCAGTTTTAGGAGTTACAAGTTAATTTTCTTTACGTTTGCAGGTTTCGTTTGTATTTCCAAAAAATCATATGCTGTTGGGGTTGGCACGAATCGTCAAGTAAATTGAATTCTCAGCGCAGTCATTTTACTTTAAATAAGAATTCGTCGAATAATCTTACAAGAGGTGAGTTCGTTAAAATTAAATGTTAGATGATGTATTGATTTCTGTAGAAAATCTGGAGCTGACGACAAATTGACTAGAAAAAGCAATAAAAAGCTACTGACTTCTAAAGCTTGCGATAGATTGACTTTAATGGGAAGGCTGAAGTTAGTGCTGGACTGATTTCGATAGGAAAGCTATTTCTTTGGCTGGACTTTAGCGATGTATTGACTTTAATAGAAAAGCTAGAGCTAGCGATGGATAATAGGAGAGCTAAAGCTAGATGTGGATTGAGTTTATTAGGAAAGCTGGAGCTAGCGATTGATTGACTTTATTAGGAAAGCTATTTCTCCAGCTGAACTTTAGCGGTCGATTGACTTTAATAGGAAATCTAAAGCTAGCGATGGATAATAGGTGAGCTAAAGCTAGATGTGTATTGACTTTATTAGGAAAGCTGGAGCTAGCGATGCATTGACTTCATTAGGAAAGCTATTTCTCCAGCTGAACTTTAGCGGTCGATTGACTTTAATAGGAAATCTAAAGCTAGCGATGGATAATAGGTGAGCTAAAGCTAGATGTGGATGGACTTTATTAGGCAGGAGCTAGCGATTGATTTTAGTATGAAAACTAGAACTTCCGAATAGATTGACTTCAATAGAAAATCTAGACGTACCAACACATTGATTTTAGATTGTTATTAATTATATTTTTAAGACTAAAGTGCTTCTATTTTTCCTTTTTTTACACAGTTGAACGCAAACCCTATTGGAAACGCAGTACCATTGAGACCCAGATACAAGTGGCAAACTCTTCATTGCGTGATCGGCAGTCCAATAATTTGGGCACCACTTGTAATCTAATACGACACGCTAGTGCACCCGAAAAACATCGAACGGATAGTGAAGGTTCACCTCTGTGCATATCCATAAATAATGGCATCGAAAGGCAAAAGGTTAAAATCAAATATATATCATGTGATGATGGCAATAAATCCCATAGAAACATAAATAGTAACTAGTTTATTAAAAATCTTCCTCTCGAAACTTAATTGTAAATTAACTAGTTTAAGTTTTAAATTTTAAATTTTAAATAATTTTTTTTAAATATTGTTGTAATAAAATTACATCGAAAATACAATTTTCTATAGAAAAAACAAACAAGTTACTGGACTAATCCTATAAAAAAAAACATTTTAAGGTTTCTCTAAAATTTTATTTTATTGCAATTATTGCTGCAATAGACAGATTTCTTCTGCTATTGTCAACCTAATCAGAATTTATGACAAATTTTTTAAACAAACAACAATTTAGTTAGTTTTAATTCTCTAAAACGTGTGTGCATTTGTATTTTTTAACATAATATTTATTTGATTGTAAAAAATACAACGGCACAGGCAAATGTGCTCTTATAAAGTTGTAAAAATATAAAATATTTATTCCATTTACTTTTGTTAAAATAAATAAATTTGAGATTTAAATTGTAATAATTCAATTAGTGCTTGTAGATAAATTTATTTATTTTTCTTTCAATATTAAGGTTTGTGTTATTTTAAACAATAAAATTAAACTATAAATATGTATTATTATGTATTATAAAAATATTTATAGAATATACAATTTTACTGTATAGACAAATAATTTATAATTGAATAAAAAAATATTTTTGAAACAAAAAACTTGTTACTTCAAATAGTATTCTTTTGTTGGTAAAATATTTAACATAAATCTGATGTCAAGGCCAGATTATCTTAAGCACGTTTGTTGCCTATTGTTTATGGCTAAGTTAAAAATTAAGTGGCAAAATTAAGAACCACCCTTAGACAAACCCTTTTCTTATCTACATAAACCCCGCATTGACTTGTTTTTCCACTATAGCAAAGAATCTGTTCATATCTGTATCATTAAGACATGTCTCAAATTTATTTTCGCAATGAAATTATAGCATTATTCAACACAATTATAAGTGGATAGTCAAAAATGCCTTCATCCAATTTTATCTTCAATCATAGTTCTTTATATATTTAAATTTTGCCTTCAATTACAGCACAATCTTAACTTCAATCATTGATCTTTTTTTGTCTTTTTGTAAATCAAGTTTGATTCTAATCGCCTTCCAATTAAAATTTCAATGATATTTCTTTTGAATAATTATTATTTCATAATCGAACTGTTAATTTTTACTTCTTGATAATTTTAGTTATGCTCGAGTTCATTAAATTTAATTTTTCATTAAATTATTTTTACTGAAGTTAGGAATTACAACTTCAAAAATTTTATTATTAAAAATGTTTGATAATTTTTCTTGACTGGGGATCGAACCGGGGTTGTAGAATTTACATATGTTTCGAGAAATCCCACTTTCTCTCATCAGAATTCTTTGCGTTCTACCACCTGCACCACTGCGGTGCCGGTCAGCCAACAGACAAACATCAATCCTTTAACCAGTGTTAGTTCTGGTAGTTCGAAGTTTTTGCTGTAATTATCATTCTATTAATTTCTATTCGTAGTTGTTTTTTTCCTTTTTTCTTCAGTTTTTTTCGTATTCATGCCAAGACTTCGTCTCGAAAACTTGAGTTCATTTGTTTTTGTTTATTATGTTTTTCATAGTCCAATTTTTTCAACAATCATCTTCTAATTTAGACTTCAATCGTAGACCTTTAAGCGCATAAAACTTAAACCTTAATCTAAGGTGTTTAAATGATACAATTTTAATTTCAATCGTAGATTTTAAACACTCTATGAAAATACAAAACGCTTGATAATATTGAATTTCTTGTAAATTATGTGTAGCTATATAACTCCAATATGTATAACTCCAGATATTAACCCCCTGGCCTACGATGTCGAACGATAACGTTCGCTTAGATAAGACGTAAGATACAAACTTGATTGTGGAATAAACAAACTTGATTGAGTAAAAATTGATACGTAAAAAGTTTGTGTCTTAAGTCTTATCTAAGCGAACGTTATCGTTCGACATCGTGGGCCAGGCGGTAAATGATATTGAAACAAGTAAGAAAGAATAGTCGGTCAAGCCCGACCATATAATACCCTACACCTAGTATATGTAAATATAAAAAAGTTTTTCAGAAATGGGCGTTATTTGCGAAATATCACCTATTTTGGACC